>OY759168.1:20590715-23443017 GCA_963662145.1 Sturmia bella | reverse complement strand
ATTGCAGATATCGAGAAAATAAGCAAAATTCGGTACCACATGAAAAAATTACCAAAAATTAAAGAAAAACTTTAAATGCCCGTATCTCCTCTAATATTGCAGATATCGAGAAAATAAGCAAAATTCGGTACCACATGAAAAAATTACCAAAAATTAAAGAAAAACTTTAAATGCCCGTATCTCCTCTAATATTGCAGATATCGAGAAAATAAGCAAAATTCGGTACCACAT
This sequence comes from Sturmia bella, assembly GCA_963662145.1. NCBI lineage: Eukaryota > Metazoa > Arthropoda > Insecta > Diptera > Tachinidae > Sturmia > Sturmia bella. The sequence continues at coordinate 23,442,786 of OY759168.1, read as the reverse complement.
GAAAAAATTACCAAAAATTAAAGAAAAACTTTAAATGCCCGTATCTCCTCTAATATTGCAGATATCGAGAAAATAAGCAAAATTCGGTACCACATGAAAAAATTACCAAAAATTAAAGAAAAACTTTAAATGCCCGTATCTCCTCTAATATTGCAGATATCGAGAAAATAAGCAAAATTCGGTACCACATGAAAAAATTACCAAAAATTAAAGAAAAACTTTAAATGCCCGTATCTCCTCTAATATTGCAGATATCGAGAAAATAAGCAAAATTCGGTACCACATGAAAAAATTACCAAAAATTAAAGAAAAACTTTAAATGCCCGTATCTCCTCTAATATTGCAGATATCGAGAAAATAAGCAAAATTCGGTACCACATGAAAAAATGACCAAAAATTAAAGAAAAACTTTAAATGCCCGTATCTCCTCTAATATTGCAGATATCGAGAAAATAAGCAAAATTCGGTACCACATGAAAAAATTACCAAAAATTAAAGAAAAACTTTAAATGCCCGTATCTCCTCTAATATTGCAGATATCGAGAAAATAAGCAAAATTCGGTACCACATGAAAAAATTACCAAAAATTAAAGAAAAACTTTAAATGCCCGTATCTCCTCTAATATTGCAGATATCGAGAAAATAAGCAAAATTCGGTACCACATGAAAAAATTACCAAAAATTAAAGAAAAACTTTAAATGCCCGTATCTCCTCTAATATTGCAGATATCGAGAAAATAAGCAAAATTCGGTACCACATGAAAAAATGACCAAAAATTAAAGAAAAACTTTAAATGCCCGTATCTCCTCTAATATTGCAGATATCGAGAAAATAAGCAAAATTCGGTACCACATGAAAAAATTACCAAAAATTAAAGAAAAACTTTAAATGCCCGTATCTCCTCTAATATTGCAGATATCGAGAAAATAAGCAAAATTCGGTACCACATGAAAAAATTACCAAAAATTAAAGAAAAACTTTAAATGCCCGTATCTCCTCTAATATTGCAGATATCGAGAAAATAAGCAAAATTCGGTACCACATGAAAAAATGACCAAAAATTAAAGAAAAACTTTAAATGCCCGTATCTCCTCTAATATTGCAGATATCGAGATAAGCAAAATTCGGTACCACATGAAAAAATTACCAAAAATTAAAGAAAAACTTTAAATGCCCGTATCTCCTCTAATATTGCAGATATCGAGAAAATAAGCAAAATTCGGTACCACATGAAAAAATTACCAAAAATTAAAGAAAAACTTTAAATGCCCGTATCTCCTCTAATATTGCAGATATCGAGAAAATAAGCAAAATTCGGTACCACATGAAAAAATTACCAAAAATTAAAGAAAAACTTCAAATGCCCGTATCTCCTCTAATATTGCAGATATCGAGAAAATAAGCAAAATTCGGTACCACATGAAAAAATGACCAAAAATTAAAGAAAAACTTTAAATGCCCGTATCTCCTCTAATATTGCAGATATCGAGAAAATAAGCAAAATTCGGTACCACATGAAAAAATGACCAAAAATTAAAGAAAAACTTTAAATGCCCGTATCTCCTCTAATATTGCAGATATCGAGAAAATAAGCAAAATTCGGTACCACATGAAAAAATTACCAAAAATTAAAGAAAAACTTTAAATGCCCGTATCTCCTCTAATATTGCAGATATCGAGAAAATAAGCAAAATTCGGTACCACATGAAAAAATGACCAAAAATTAAAGAAAAACTTTAAATGCCCGTATCTCCTCTAATATTGCAGATATCGAGAAAATAAGCAAAATTCGGTACCACATGAAAAAATTACCAAAAATTAAAGAAAAACTTCAAATGCCCGTATCTCCTCTAATATTGCAGATATCGAGAAAATAAGCAAAATTCGGTACCACATGAAAAAATGACCAAAAATTAAAGAAAAACTTTAAATGCCCGTATCTCCTCTAATATTGCAGATATCGAGAAAATAAGCAAAATTCGGTACCACATGAAAAAATGACCAAAAATTAAAGAAAAACTTTAAATGCCCGTATCTCCTCTAATATTGCAGATATCGAGAAAATAAGCAAAATTCGGTACCACATGAAAAAATGACCTAAAATTAAAGAAAAACTTTAAATGCCCGTATCTCCTCTAATATTGCAGATATCGAGAAAATAAGCAAAATTCGGTACCACATGAAAAAATTACCAAAAATTAAAGAAAAACTTTAAATGCCCGTATCTCCTCTAATATTGCAGATATCGAGAAAATAAGCAAAATTCGGTACCACATGAAAAAATTACCAAAAATTAAAGAAAAACTTTAAATGCCCGTATCTCCTCTAATATTGCAGATATCGAGAAAATAAGCAAAATTCGGTACCACATGAAAAAATTACCAAAAATTAAAGAAAAACTTTAAATGCCCGTATCTCCTCTAATATTGCAGATATCGAGAAAATAAGCAAAATTCGGTACCACATGAAAAAATGACCTAAAATTAAAGAAAAACTTTAAATGCCCGTATCTCCTCTAATATTGCAGATATCGAGAAAATAAGCAAAATTCGGTACCACATGAAAAAATTACCAAAAATTAAAGAAAAACTTTAAATGCCCGTATCTCCTCTAATATTGCAGATATCGAGAAAATAAGCAAAATTCGGTACCACATGAAAAAATTACCAAAAATTAAAGAAAAACTTTAAATGCCCGTATCTCCTCTAATATTGCAGATATCGAGAAAATAAGCAAAATTCGGTACCACATGAAAAAATTACCAAAAATTAAAGAAAAACTTTAAATGCCCGTATCTCCTCTAATATTGCAGATATCGAGAAAATAAGCAAAATTCGGTACCACATGAAAAAATTACCAAAAATTAAAGAAAAACTTTAAATGCCCGTATCTCCTCTAATATTGCAGATATCGAGAAAATAAGCAAAATTCGGTACCACATGAAAAAATTACCAAAAATTAAAGAAAAACTTTAAATGCCCGTATCTCCTCTAATATTGCAGATATCGAGAAAATAAGCAAAATTCGGTACCACATGAAAAAATGACCAAAAATTAAAGAAAAACTTTCAAATGCCCGTATCTCCTCTAATATTGCAGATATCGAGAAAATAAGCAAAATTCGGTACCACATGAAAAAATTACCAAAAATTAAAGAAAAACTTTAAATGCCCGTATCTCCTCTAATATTGCAGATATCGAGAAAATAAGCAAAATTCGGTACCACATGAAAAAATTACCAAAAATTAAAGAAAAACTTTAAATGCCCGTATCTCCTCTAATATTGCAGATATCGAGAAAATAAGCAAAATTCGGTACCACATGAAAAAATGACCTAAAATTAAAGAAAAACTTTAAATGCCCGTATCTCCTCTAATATTGCAGATATCGAGAAAATAAGCAAAATTCGGTACCACATGAAAAAATTACCAAAAATTAAAGAAAAACTTTAAATGCCCGTATCTCCTCTAATATTGCAGATATCGAGAAAATAAGCAAAATTCGGTACCACATGAAAAAATTACCAAAAATTAAAGAAAAACTTTAAATGCCCGTATCTCCTCTAATATTGCAGATATCGAGAAAATAAGCAAAATTCGGTACCACATGAAAAAATTACCAAAAATTAAAGAAAAACTTTAAATGCCCGTATCTCCTCTAATATTGCAGATATCGAGAAAATAAGCAAAATTCGGTACCACATGAAAAAATTACCAAAAATTAAAGAAAAACTTTAAATGCCCGTATCTCCTCTAATATTGCAGATATCGAGAAAATAAGCAAAATTCGGTACCACATGAAAAAATTACCAAAAATTAAAGAAAAACTTTAAATGCCCGTATCTCCTCTAATATTGCAGATATCGAGAAAATAAGCAAAATTCGGTACCACATGAAAAAATTACCAAAAATTAAAGAAAAACTTTAAATGCCCGTATCTCCTCTAATATTGCAGATATCGAGAAAATAAGCAAAATTCGGTACCACATGAAAAAATGACCAAAAATTAAAGAAAAACTTTAAATGCCCGTATCTCCTCTAATATTGCAGATATCGAGAAAATAAGCAAAATTCGGTACCACATGAAAAAATTACCAAAAATTAAAGAAAAACTTTAAATGCCCGTATCTCCTCTAATATTGCAGATATCGAGAAAATAAGCAAAATTTGGTACCACATGAAAAAATGACCTAAAATTAAAGAAAAACTTTAAATGCCCGTATCTCCTCTAATATTGCAGATATCGAGAAAATAAGCAAAATTTGGTACCACATGAAAAAATGACCGAAAATTAAAGAAAAACTTTAAATGCCCGTATCTCCTCTAATATTGCAGATATCGAGAAAATAAGCAAAATTCGGTACCACATGAAAAAATTACCAAAAATTAAAGAAAAACTTTAAATGCCCGTATCTCCTCTAATATTGCAGATATCGAGAAAATAAGCAAAATTCGGTACCACATGAAAAAATTACCAAAAATTAAAGAAAAACTTTAAATGCCCGTATCTCCTCTAATATTGCAGATATCGAGAAAATAAGCAAAATTCGGTACCACATGAAAAAATTACCAAAAATTAAAGAAAAACTTTAAATGCCCGTATCTCCTCTAATATTGCAGATATCGAGAAAATAAGCAAAATTCGGTACCACATGAAAAAATTACCAAAAATTAAAGAAAAACTTTAAATGCCCGTATCTCCTCTAATATTGCAGATATCGAGAAAATAAGCAAAATTCGGTACCACATGAAAAAATGACCAAAAATTAAAGAAAAACTTTAAATGCCCGTATCTCCTCTAATATTGCAGATATCGAGAAAATAAGCAAAATTCGGTACCACATGAAAAAATTACCAAAAATTAAAGAAAAACTTTAAATGCCCGTATCTCCTCTAATATTGCAGATATCGAGAAAATAAGCAAAATTCGGTACCACATAAAAAAATTACCAAAAATTAAAGAAAAACTTTAAATGCCCGTATCTCCTCTAATATTGCAGATATCGAGAAAATAAGCAAAATTCGGTACCACATAAAAAAATTACCAAAAATTAAAGAAAAACTTTAAATGCCCGTATCTCCTCTAATATTGCAGATATCGAGAAAATAAGCAAAATTCGGTACCACATGAAAAAATTACCAAAAATTAAAGAAAAACTTTAAATGCCCGTATCTCCTCTAATATTGCAGATATCGAGAAAATAAGCAAAATTCGGTACCACATAAAAAAATTACCAAAAATTAAAGAAAAACTTTAAATGCCCGTATCTCCTCTAATATTGCAGATATCGAGAAAATAAGCAAAATTCGGTACCACATAAAAAAATTACCAAAAATTAAAGAAAAACTTTAAATGCCCGTATCTCCTCTAATATTGCAGATATCGAGAAAATAAGCAAAATTCGGTACCACATAAAAAAATTACCAAAAATTAAAGAAAAACTTTAAATGCCCGTATCTCCTCTAATATTGCAGATATCGAGAAAATAAGCAAAATTCGGTACCACATAAAAAAATTACCAAAAATTAAAGAAAAACTTTAAATGCCCGTATCTCCTCTAATATTGCAGATATCGAGAAAATAAGCAAAATTCGGTACCACATGAAAAAATTATTAAAAATTAAAGAAAAACTTTAAATGCCCGTATCTCCTCTAATATTGCAGATATCGAGAAAATAAGCAAAATTCGGTACCACATAAAAAAATTACCAAAAATTAAAGAAAAACTTTAAATGCCCGTATCTCCTCTAATATTGCAGATATCGAGAAAATAAGCAAAATTCGGTACCACATAAAAAAATTACCAAAAATTAAAGAAAAACTTTAAATGCCCGTATCTCCTCTAATATTGCAGATATCGAGAAAATAAGCAAAATTCGGTACCACATGAAAAAATTACCAAAAATTAAAGAAAAACTTTAAATGCCCGTATCTCCTCTAATATTGCAGATATCGAGAAAATAAGCAAAATTTGGTACCACATGAAAAAATGACCAAAAATTAAAGAAAAACTTCAAATGCCCGTATCTCCTCTAATATTGCAGATATCGAGAAAATAAGCAAAATTCGGTACCACATGAAAAAATGACCAAAAATTAAAGAAAAACTTCAAATGCCCGTATCTCCTCTAATATTGCAGATATCGAGAAAATAAGCAAAATTCGGTACCACATGAAAAAATTACCAAAAATTAAAGAAAAACTTTAAATGCCCGTATCTCCTCTAATATTGCAGATATCGAGAAAATAAGCAAAATTCGGTACCACATAAAAAAATTACCAAAAATTAAAGAAAAACTTTAAATGCCCGTATCTCCTCTAATATTGCAGATATCGAGAAAATAAGCAAAATTCGGTACCACATGAAAAAATTACCAAAAATTAAAGAAAAACTTCAAATGCCCGTATCTCCTCTAATATTGCAGATATCGAGAAAATAAGCAAAATTCGGTACCACATAAAAAAATTACCAAAAATTAAAGAAAAACTTTAAATGCCCGTATCTCCTCTAATATTGCAGATATCGAGAAAATAAGCAAAATTCGGTACCACATAAAAAAATTACCAAAAATTAAAGAAAAACTTTAAATGCCCGTATCTCCTCTAATATTGCAGATATCGAGAAAATAAGCAAAATTCGGTACCACATGAAAAAATTACCAAAAATTAAAGAAAAACTTCAAATGCCCGTATCTCCTCTAATATTGCAGATATCGAGAAAATAAGCAAAATTCGGTACCACATAAAAAAATTACCAAAAATTAAAGAAAAACTTTAAATGCCCGTATCTCCTCTAATATTGCAGATATCGAGAAAATAAGCAAAATTCGGTACCACATGAAAAAATTACCAAAAATTAAAGAAAAACTTCAAATGCCCGTATCTCCTCTAATATTGCAGATATCGAGAAAATAAGCAAAATTCGGTACCACATAAAAAAATTACCAAAAATTAAAGAAAAACTTTAAATGCCCGTATCTCCTCTAATATTGCAGATATCGAGAAAATAAGCAAAATTCGGTACCACATGAAAAAATTACCAAAAATTAAAGAAAAACTTTAAATGCCCGTATCTCCTCTAATATTGCAGATATCGAGAAAATAAGCAAAATTCGGTACCACATAAAAAAATTACCAAAAATTAAAGAAAAACTTTAAATGCCCGTATCTCCTCTAATATTGCAGATATCGAGAAAATAAGCAAAATTCGGTACCACATGAAAAAATTACCAAAAATTAAAGAAAAACTTTAAATGCCCGTATCTCCTCTAATATTGCAGATATCGAGAAAATAAGCAAAATTCGGTACCACATAAAAAAATTACCAAAAATTAAAGAAAAACTTTAAATGCCCGTATCTCCTCTAATATTGCAGATATCGAGAAAATAAGCAAAATTCGGTACCACATAAAAAAATTACCAAAAATTAAAGAAAAACTTTAAATGCCCGTATCTCCTCTAATATTGCAGATATCGAGAAAATAAGCAAAATTCGGTACCACATGAAAAAATTACCAAAAATTAAAGAAAAACTTTAAATGCCCGTATCTCCTCTAATATTGCAGATATCGAGAAAATAAGCAAAATTCGGTACCACATAAAAAAATTACCAAAAATTAAAGAAAAACTTTAAATGCCCGTATCTCCTCTAATATTGCAGATATCGAGAAAATAAGCAAAATTCGGTACCACATGAAAAAATTACCAAAAATTAAAGAAAAACTTTAAATGCCCGTATCTCCTCTAATATTGCAGATATCGAGAAAATAAGCAAAATTCGGTACCACATAAAAAAATTACCAAAAATTAAAGAAAAACTTTAAATGCCCGTATCTCCTCTAATATTGCAGATATCGAGAAAATAAGCAAAATTCGGTACCACATAAAAAAATTACCAAAAATTAAAGAAAAACTTTAAATGCCCGTATCTCCTCTAATATTGCAGATATCGAGAAAATAAGCAAAATTCGGTACCACATGAAAAAATTACCAAAAATTAAAGAAAAACTTTAAATGCCCGTATCTCCTCTAATATTGCAGATATCGAGAAAATAAGCAAAATTCGGTACCACATGAAAAAATTACCAAAAATTAAAGAAAAACTTTAAATGCCCGTATCTCCTCTAATATTGCAGATATCGAGAAAATAAGCAAAATTCGGTACCACATAAAAAAATTACCAAAAATTAAAGAAAAACTTTAAATGCCCGTATCTCCTCTAATATTGCAGATATCGAGAAAATAAGCAAAATTCGGTACCACATGAAAAAATTACCAAAAATTAAAGAAAAACTTCAAATGCCCGTATCTCCTCTAATATTGCAGATATCGAGAAAATAAGGAAAATTTGGTACCACATGAAAAAATGACCTAAAATTAAAGAAAAACTTTAAATGCCCGTATCTCCTCTAATATTGCAGATATCGAGAAAATAAGCAAAATTCGGTACCACATGAAAAAATTACCAAAAATTAAAGAAAAACTTTAAATGCCCGTATCTCCTCTAATATTGCAGATATCGAGAAAATAAGCAAAATTCGGTACCACATAAAAAAATTACCAAAAATTAAAGAAAAACTTTAAATGCCCGTATCTCCTCTAATATTGCAGATATCGAGAAAATAAGCAAAATTCGGTACCACATGAAAAAATTACCAAAAATTAAAGAAAAACTTTAAATGCCCGTATCTCCTCTAATATTGCAGATATCGAGAAAATAAGCAAAATTTGGTACCACATGAAAAAATGACCAAAAATTAAAGAAAAACTTCAAATGCCCGTATCTCCTCTAATATTGCAGATATCGAGAAAATAAGCAAAATTCGGTACCACATGAAAAAATGACCAAAAATTAAAGAAAAACTTCAAATGCCCGTATCTCCTCTAATATTGCAGATATCGAGAAAATAAGCAAAATTCGGTACCACATGAAAAAATTACCAAAAATTAAAGAAAAACTTTAAATGCCCGTATCTCCTCTAATATTGCAGATATCGAGAAAATAAGCAAAATTCGGTACCACATAAAAAAATTACCAAAAATTAAAGAAAAACTTTAAATGCCCGTATCTCCTCTAATATTGCAGATATCGAGAAAATAAGCAAAATTCGGTACCACATAAAAAAATTACCAAAAATTAAAGAAAAACTTTAAATGCCCGTATCTCCTCTAATATTGCAGATATCGAGAAAATAAGCAAAATTCGGTACCACATGAAAAAATGACCAAAAATTAAAGAAAAACTTTAAATGCCCGTATCTCCTCTAATATTGCAGATATCGAGAAAATAAGCAAAATTTGGTACCACATGAAAAAATTACCAAAAATTAAAGAAAAACTTTAAATGCCCGTATCTCCTCTAATATTGCAGATATCGAGAAAATAAGCAAAATTCGGTACCACATGAAAAAATTACCAAAAATTAAAGAAAAACTTTAAATGCCCGTATCTCCTCTAATATTGCAGATATCGAGAAAATAAGCAAAATTTGGTACCACATGAAAAAATGACCTAAAATTAAAGAAAAACTTTAAATGCCCGTATCTCCTCTAATATTGCAGATATCGAGAAAATAAGCAAAGTTCGGTACCACATGAAAAAATGACCAAAAATTAAAGAAAAACTTTAAATGCCCGTATCTCCTCTAATATTGCAGATATCGAGAAAATAAGCAAAATTCGGTACCACATGAAAAAATTACCAAAAATTAAAGAAAAACTTTAAATGCCCGTATCTCCTCTAATATTGCAGATATCGATACAATAAGCAAAATTCGGTACCACATGAAAAAATTACCAAAAATTAAGGAAAAACTTTAAATTCCCGTATCTCCTCTAATATTGCAGATATCGAGAAAATAAGCCAAATTCGGTACCACATGAAAAAATTACCAAAAATTTAAGAAAAACTTTAAATGCCCGTATCTCCTCTAATATTGCAGATATCGAGAAAATAAGCAAAATTCGGTACCACATGAAAAAATGACCTAAAATTAAAGAAAAACTTTAAATTCCCGTATCTCCTCTAATATTGCAGATATCGAGAAAATAAGCAAAATTCGGTACCACATGAAAAAAAAAACCAAAAATTAAAGAAAAACTTTTGTCCAAACTAGTTTGGACAATTATAAATTATTGTAATTTTTTTGATCTAAATTTATTAAACTCCTGAATTTTTAAAGAAAATGAATTGTTCAATACTTATATAAAATTTATACCTTTTCCATTTATTAGTAATTTTTGTTAAAGTAAAAATACTTACATTTTATTCTTTGCCTTACCTGTCCAAAAGCTTAAAAAATGTCAGTTAAATGAATTTTATTGTACTAAATGTTGCGCTAGTTGACAATTGGAAATGTCCAGATATAAAGCTACTTTTCCAAAAGCCGACATTTTTCTATAGAATAATTATTAAAAGACACTCTGATTTTAACTGCAAACAGAACAAGTCGAAAACGTACCTTATTGCTCTTAGTTATTTAAAGTTACTTACCTCTTTAACATTCTACTAACCTGAATTCCACAGTATATCTATTGATAAAAGGTGAATATTACTCAATAAAATCCCTACGTTAAAAGGAAACCATATAGAAACTAATTCCCTGTTTTATTATTTTCCTTTTCCCTATTTCTACAATATAATTTGCTCACTTCGAGTAAATTATATTAATAATTTTTGTTAGAATCTCAAATCTAACGAAAATTGTTTTAGCACAAAATTGCAGCAGCTCAATTCATAAAGCAGCATTTTGTTCATGGTCCTTTAAGAGTCAAATCGGAAGATCAACTTAAAATTCGAAGGTTCTCTTAAATTGAAGCGAGATAAGCATTACACAAAGCAAAAAGACAAATAATGAGGTAAAGCATAGAAACAGAATTGCATTTCACCAGTTTAAATAAAACCGTGAGTAAGCGAAGAGTTAAAAATTAAATAGTGAAAAAATACATATGTATGTACAATGACATACATATGTACATAATTACAAAAAAAAAAAATCTCTCAAAATTATAATTATAAAATTATAATAGTCCATACATATGAAGTAAAATCAAATAAATAATTAAAAAACGAATAGTGTATGTGTATATGAAGGTGCAGAAAATCTAAATAAAGAAAAAAAAAGAAGAAATAATTAGGAAAATATATGTATGTGTGTGCAAGATACATACATATGTACTGGATTGAAAAGCGCGGGCATTAAATTTGGTTCCGAAAAAAGAAAACCACAAAGTAAACGAAAATTGTAAGTAATATTATAAAAAGATTCAAATCCATATGTAGATGTGTATATAAGTACCGTTATATACTGATTCCTCATAACGTCATACACATCCCTATATACATATATGTACACATTTACCGGTTGATCATTCCTACATAAATAAATTTCATATACATACATACATACACATGTACATATCAAAACGTTAGCATTACAGTTGTACATACTTACCACATGCACCATATAATTCCCCACACATGCGTACATCCATTCGTATATAATAAAATTTTAGATAATATAAATACATAATCAAAATTTTAGATAGTACATACTTACAAGTTGTATATGAATACTTACCAATTACACATACATACAAACATACATATATAAATACATACCGTTTGTAGAAGTTCGTATGTACATCCAGTTGTACATAGATAAAATACATACACACATACATATGTACGTGAATAAAAATACCTAAAAGAAGAAAAAATTAAAACATACTTACCGCTCATATACACATGTACATATGTCTATATATGCATATATATATATACATATATACGTAGACATATTGTTCACCGAGAGGTACACATACCTACCGTTATATTTACATACATCCATTTGTACATACATGAAGTGAATATTTACATATATGAAAAAAAAAAAAAGTGATACGTAGTTACATATTCATATACTTACGGTTAATTATCATCAAAATAAAAAGCTAGTAATATACAATTACATATCTAAATACAATTAATTTGAAGAAATCGTGTCAACAATTAATAAATTTACATACATACGTAGTTACAGACATACATATGTACATATGCAGGCACAATTTTCTGTTTGCTCATAAATATATAATAAAATAACTAAAACAGGGATGGAAAGTTCCCTACCTATGTTATAAACTAAACTGTAAATAACTACTTGAAAAGAAAGTGACACTATTTACTCAAATAATAAGTTACGATTTAAATAAATTCATGCATATTGATAAATTTTTCTCCATTTCTCAATATCGCCCAATTAAAGTGATTGTATCTTAAATTCCAATTGTTAAATATTGCATATACAAAATTTAACATTTGAGTGTTCACATATCTGGTACCAGCAATATTCAAAGCGTTACCTGTGTGCAATTAATGAAGTGGAGTGATCACGATTTGGGGTTTACAATTCAAGACAAATTTCAATCAAGTGTATTATAATTATTATAAACTTGCTAACAAATCTGCAACTAATTGTGTAAAAATATACCTTCTCAAGGAATATCCCCCTTTTTTTTCAAACTTAGTTTTTTAACCCAAGCGTTCGTTTGCCGAATATACGTAATATTAGAGTTTTCATCGACTCTCATTCTGGGAAAACATTCGGTAAATAATTGCTCCGAGAATTCAGTGCTGAATCACGGAGCCCCTAAAGGTTTTGTTTGCTAGAGGTCAAATTTATTGCTATACATTATAGCCCCTATTTCTATTCTTTTAAATAAATTGGACGTCTAGCGCTTTTTCATAAAGCCCCTATATACTCTTTGTTGCTTATACGTGATATCACTTGCTAAGTTTTATAGCCTCTTAGTTTCTGCTACAGATATATCAATTCTTGCTATTGTAGCCCCTAATACTTTCTGTCTTAATAAAGTTGCAAACCAGTTACGTTTTCAACCCTAGTCTTATATATATTGCGAATTTGCTGCTATTTCCTATAGCCCCGTGTACTCAGACACATTCTCATAACTTATCTACCCATTTAAGCTCGTGGTTATAATGGCAACTCAATCTCAAGATGAGTCTAGCCCTTCTATCAGGGACCAGTTTGATTTTGATAGTGATCGCTTACTTACTTTCTGTGAAAAATTCGGAAATGCCGAAAATATTGACTCAAATGAGTCCCTTCTTGAGATTAAGCTAAAAGACCTGGAGGTAAGATGGGGAAGAGTTGAAAATTCGTATGAAACAGTTATGATGTCAAAAGACAAATTTGTTACTCCCGCTGTTAAAACAGAAGTCAGCAAAATATTTGAAGAATGCACAGATTCGTACTATGTCTGCTCTGCGAAAATACTCGAGATAATGAAAAGTTTTCGTTTAGAGACTATGCCTTACCCTACAGGCCAATCAACCTCTCGCTATTCAGTTCAAAATCAAATGCCCCAACATGATCTCGTTCGTGATAATTCAGATTGTATTAAACTTCCACCATGTGACACGGAAGTGTTTAAAGGAAGTTACGAACAGTGGCCCTCATTCAGGGACATGTTCACTGCGGTTTATATAAACCACTCTAAGCTCACGGCAGTTACGAAGCTGTACCATCTCCGCAACAAAACGAGAGGCGAAGCTGGTGATATAGTTAAAAGATATCCACTCTCAAACGAAAACTTTGAATTGGCCTGGAATGCGTTGAAAACTCGTTATGAAAATAAACGAGTTTTGGTTGACAACCAAATTAAAATTATTTTCGATATACCAGCAGCCAATAGAGAAGACAGCGAATCTATTAGAAGAATACAGTCCACTGTTAATGACACCCTAGCTACTCTCAGAACACTTGGCGTTGAGGTAGACAGCTGGGACCCAATTCTCATTCGCCTAATCTCCACAAAATTGCCCAATGTCACTCTTGCTCTCTGGGAACAGTCTCTTACTGCACCACGGGAGCTCCCACAATGGACCCAAATGTCTCAGTTTCTTATTGACAGATACGAGACAGTAGAACGGCTTACTAGCATTAAAATATCTAAAGATTGTTTCTCGTTAACAAGACCAAGCCAGGGCAAAGTACAAACTTTTGTCTCTCAAGAAAATTTGGGCCCTGTCTACTGCAAGCTTTGCAATGAGAATCACTCATTGCGTGCATGTCCTAAGTTCAGAGCTTTCAGCGTGCAACAGAGAGTTGATTACGTGTTCAAAAACAAATTCTGTAACAACTGTTTGGCTGCTTCTCACCTCAAGTCAAACTGTGGTAGTAAGCATACATGTTTCCATTGCAAGAAAAATCACCACACTTTGTTGCACATGAAGCAAAATCCTCACAATGCAATTCAGAACCCTAACAGGTCTCATAACGAGAACAAGATAGAAAATAAAAAGTTTGTGCAGAAATCCTATGCAAACTCTTCTCAGGCGGAAAAAACCGTCACTCCAGACGACTTACCTACTACTTCTAGTCGCATTCATGCTAATTGCTCTACAGGCAGTGAAAACATTTTGTTACGAACTGCTTTGATTCAAATTGAGCATAGGGGTGAACTCTTCACAGTGAGAGCTCTTATTGACCCCGGTTCTCAGCGAACTTTCTTATCAGAGCGAATTAGATCTCGTCTCCAACTTCCATATCGAAAATCACATTTCGAGGTCGTAGGTATCGGAGGTCAGAAACAAACTGCAAATAAGGAATGTGAGTTTGTTGTATACGCAAGAAGGCATAATTTGCGAGTACCAGTGAAAGCAATTGTGCTTCCAAAAGTAACTAAAAGACTTCCCGCTTGCAATTTTGAAATCCCAGTCTCAACAGACCTTTCTCAATTAGATTTGGCTGACCCAACATTTAATAGAGCATCTCAAATTGATCTCATTCTGGGCAATGACTGTGAACACTTCCTCAACATTGATGGGATACGAAAAAATATTTGTGGTCAGACTTCAGCCTATAATACTGTTTTCGGATGGGTTCTGAGTGGTCCCATAAAAACACAGTCTGTTCAAGCGTTTACAACCGCAGTGTGCGAATCAGAAACTGTGGAGTTAAACAATATTCTGAAAAAATTTTGGGAACAAGAAGAAATAACCACCACTCGACCCATGTCATCTGAAGATGAGTTCTGCGAGAAACTTTACACGCAAACCACGATCCGTAACGAAAATGGAAGATATATAGTCAGGCTTCCTTTTAAGCCAGATTTTCCAGAAAACATTTTTCTCGGCTCATCTAGATTCACTGCTTTAGCTCAATACTCAAGTTTAGAAAAAGCTTAGCAAAAACCCCTGAACTTCAGGATCAATACAAGGAAGTGCTGAATGAATATATTTCTCTCGACCACATGGGTGAAGTCCCGTCAAACGAACTAGTTTCTCATGGTAAATATGGCTCTTACTATTTACCACACCACGCAGTCGTTCGCCCAGAACATAAAACGACTAAAGTGAGAGTTGTTTTTAATGCATCTCGAAAATCTAAATCCCAATTATCCCTTAATGATATTTTGTACACTGGCCCTACGCTACAAAATGATTTAATATCAATTTTAATCAATTGGAGAAAATATAAATATGTTTTCAATGGTGATATTCAGAAAATGTATCGCCAAATACTCGTACACCCAGCTGATAGATCTTATCAGCGAATTTTATTCCAGCCACAAGCAGACGGCCCGATAAAAGATTATCAATTGAAAACGGTAACCTTTGGAGTAAACTGTGCCCCATATCTTGCGATTCGGACCCTATTACAACTTGCTTCAGATTCCGAATCCAGATTTCCCAATGTGGCTTCAATTCTACGCACAGAAACCTATGTAGATGATATCCTTACAGGAGGTTATTCAATTCAGGAGACTTTAGCAAATCAAACCCAGCTCATTAGTGTTTTAAAGTCGGCTGGATTCCCGTTGAAAAAGATAACCGCGAACGACCAGCGGTTACTTGACCATCTTCCAAAGGAAGATCTTTACGATTCCGATTTTCTTCGTTTCCACGATACTAGCTCTACCAAAACTCTTGGTATAAAGTGGAACGCAATTTCTGACTCATTCACATACAATTTTAGTCCTATTGAAGAAAAAGATAAAATAACAAAGCGACAGATTCTATCGTCTGTTGCAAAACTATTTGATCCCGCTGGATGGCTAGCTCCCATAGTCATCAGAGCAAAACTTCTCATGCAGCATCTGTGGTTGGAAGGGCTATGTTGGGATGAAGAAATTTCAGGGGAAACTCTTGACAAATGGAAAAGCTTCATACAAGACCTACCTTTCATACATACTATCTCTATCCCACGTTGGTTGCAGTACACGCCTTCTGATTCGCTTTCAATTCATGGTTTCTCAGATGCATCAAAGGCAGCGTATTGTGCCACGATTTATATTCGATGCCAAACTATTTCTAATACAATATTTACGAATTTGCTAATAGCAAAAAGTAAAGTCGCCCCGATACAGACAGTTTGTCTCCCCCGCTTAGAGCTGAATGGTGCAGTTCTTTTAGCAAATCTCGTACATTATGTTTTAAATTCTGTCAGTCTGGATATGAGGGAAATCCATCTGTGGACCGATTCGTCTATTGTGCTAGGTTGGCTTTCAAAACCACCCTCTACGTGGGAAACCTATGTAGCGAATCGGATTGCTCAAATCCATAGATTAGTTCCCAACGCTATATGGCATTATGTTCCAACTCATGACAACCCTGCCGATTTAGGTACACGTGGCTGCAAACCACAAGAACTGGCACATAATTCGCTTTGGTGGCATGGGCCGTCCTGGTTAATTAACCCATCTACAGCATGGCCCAAACGAAATCCGCTAAAATTCATAGAAAATTCAAAAAACCAAACCCAATCGCTACATACAGCGGTCCAAGAAGGTGATATTTTGTGTAACTTCTCTTCATACAACCGAGCACTACGTGTTGTATGTTATATTTTTCGGTTTTTCAATAAATGTATTGAAAAATGTTCAAAAATCTCAAGACCAAATGGAATCCGAACGCCCCACGGAGATATTACACTTAATGAGATGAAATTTGTAAAAACCCGTCTCATTGCTTTAGCTCAAAGAAATTTTTTCAGTGAAGAGTATGAACTATTGCTCAACTCTCAATCGCTGCCAAAGAAAAGCTCGTTAAGAAATCTAAATCCGTTTTTTGATGCAGATTCGATTTTAAGGGCAAATGGCAGGTTATCTCAATCATCTCTACCCTATAACGAGCGCCATCCTATAGTTCTTCCAGGAAACTCTCGGTTTTGCTATTTATATCTGTTGTTTGTTCATGACTTACTCGCTCATGCTGAGTGTAGGCAAATGTGCAGGATGGTGCAATCGGAGTTTTATGTTTTTAGACTTAAACCACGAATTAAATCTCTAATTCGCCAGTGCAAAGTATGCATTATACACAAGCAGCAACTATGCTCACAAATAATGGCACCCTTACCTCCTGAAAGATGTGCTCTTAACCCACCATTTCACATAACCGGTGTTGATTTTGCAGGCCCCTTTGAGATCAAAACCTCTAATTTGCGAAAAGCTAGCACTATGAAAGGCTATGTGAGTATTTTCGTTTGCTTTAGCACAAAAGCTATTCACTTGGAGGCTTGCTCAGACTTGTCAACAAACGCTTTTCAAGCGGCATTCGCTCGTTTTGTTGGGAGGCGGGGGCTACCCCAAAGGGTCACCTCTGATAATGGTAGAAATTTTCTGGGCGCTAGTCGAGCACTCGAACGAGACTTCAAGCGATTCATAAACGAAGCAGCTCGTGACATAGCGCAAAAGTATATTGCTCATGGGTTTGAATGGAAGTTCATACCCCCCCATGCACCTCACATGGGCGGCTTATGGGAGGCTGCCGTTAAGAGTTTTAAGTATCATTTTAAACGACTTGCTGGTATCCATAAATTCAACTTCGAAGAATTTTCGACAATCCTAGCGCGAATAGAAGGAATATTAAATTCACGCCCAATTTCCGCACTATCAGACGATCCTGCAGATTTAACAGCATTAACTCCAGGACATTTCTTACGAGGTTCCCCCTTAATGGCTTTTCCAGAGCCATATGGCAAAAATATTTCGATTATCAACCGATGGGAGAAGTTAAAGGCTCTACACCATCAGTTTTCTATACGGTGGAAAGAAGATTACCTCAAGACACTTCATAAGCGCTATAAATGGAGAAATTCAACTTCTAATATACTAACTGGGGACCTGGTAGTGGTGAAAGATGATTTACTGCCCCCACAGGAATGGCGACTAGGACGAGTAGAGGCAACTTATCCAGGGTCAGATGGAAACGTGCGAATTGTTGATGTGCGCGTCAGCTCAGGTGTAATTAAGCGCCCAATTGTGAAACTATGCATCCTCCCTTACATGGAAAATAAAAGTCTTTGAGTTGATTTATACCTAATTACTCTTTTTTTACTGATTGTCAGTGAATTCAATGCAGTTGTTATCACCACTGGATATTTTTCCACCCCTTTTCCTTTTTTTTTTCTATTCACATACATATATAATATGTTCTCAGCTCGTGTGAAACACCCCTTAATTATTTAGTATATATATATACATTTAGTATATATATACATAATATATATATATACACACTTAATTATTTATTTTTTGTCCCATACTAGACCAAACCGCAGATTAGTCGTAACACGCCCAATGGAAATTCGAACCAGGAAGTACGTAAGAAGCCGAGACCCAGAGGATTACAGGTGTGTATTGTGTAAAGCGGCTCACGGACTGAGATTCTGCCGTAGGTTCTTGGCTATGTCGGTGAAGAAGCGCGAAGATGTAGTGGAACGATACCATTGCTGTGTAAACTGCCTTGCAAGAAGCCACGATTTACGTGCATGTGCGTCAGTGGACACATGCAGGAAGTGTGATCAGTTTCATCATACTCTGCTGCATCCTACCAAAAAGAAGAAGAAGTCCAAAAAATCGACCCCAAGCCAGCAGGAGTATAAACTGAAAAAATCAGCAACCGTTCAACAACCACCATCATCAGCTCCGTCAACATCAGCTGGTGTTCCAACCACTGCCATATTAGAGGCAATAAAATCCCTGGCAAACGTTCTCTGTACCAACACTAACCCAGCACCAACTGCCTGATGCCGAGGCCGGCGGCATGTCCAAACTAGTTTGGACAATTATAAATTATTGTAATTTTTTTGATCTAAATTTATTAAACTCCTGAATTTTTAAAGAAAATGAATTGTTCAATACTTATATAAAATTTATACCTTTTCCATTTATTAGTAATTTTTGTTAAAGTAAAAATACTTACATTTTATTCTTTGCCTTACCTGTCCAAAAGCTTAAAAAATGTCAGTTAAATGAATTTTATTGTACTAAATGTTGCGCTAGTTGACAATTGGAAATGTCCAGATATAAAGCTACTTTTCCAAAAGCCGACATTTTTCTATAGAATAATTATTAAAAGACACTCTGATTTTAACTGCAAACAGAACAAGTCGAAAACGTACCTTATTGCTCTTAGTTATTTAAAGTTACTTACCTCTTTAACATTCTACTAACCTGAATTCCACAGTATATCTATTGATAAAAGGTGAATATTACTCAATAAAATCCCTACGTTAAAAGGAAACCATATAGAAACTAATTCCCTGTTTTATTATTTTCCTTTTCCCTATTTCTACAATATAATTTGCTCACTTCGAGTAAATTATATTAATAATTTTTGTTAGAATCTCAAATCTAACGAAAATTGTTTTAGCACAAAATTGCAGCAGCTCAATTCATAAAGCAGCATTTTGTTCAACTTTAAATGCCCGTATCTCCTCTAATATTGCAGATATCGAGAAAATAAGCAAAATTCGGTACCACATGAAAAAATTACCAAAAATTAAAGAAAAACTTCAAATGCCCGTATCTCCTCTAATATTGCAGATATCGAGAAAATAAGCAAAATTCGGTACCATATGAAAAAATGACCTAAAATTAAAGAAAAACTTTAAATTCCCGTATCTCCTCTAATATTGCAGATATCGAGAAAATAAGCAAAATTCGGTACCACATGAAAAAATTACCAAAAATTAAAGAAAAACTTCAAATGCCCGTATCTCCTCTAATATTGCAGATATCGAGAAAATAAGCAAAATTCGGTACCACATGAAAAAATTACCAAAAATTAAAGAAAAACTTTAAATGCCCGTATCTCCTCTAATATTGCAGATATCGAGAAAATAAGCAAAATTCGGTACCACATGAAAAAATGACCTAAAATTAAAGAAAAACTTCAAATGCCCGTATCTCCTCTAATATTGCAGATATCGAGAAAATAAGCAAAATTTGGTACCACATGAAAAAATGACCTAAAATTAAAGAAAAACTTTAAATGCTCGTATCTCCTCTAATATTGCAGATATCGAGAAAATAAGCAAAATTCGGTACCACATGAAAAAAAAAACCAAAAATTAAAGAAAAACTTTAAATGCCCGTATCTCCTCTAATATTGCAGATATCGAGAAAATAAGCAAAATTCGGTACCACATGAAAAAATTACCAAAAATTAAAGAAAAACTTCAAATGCCCGTATCTCCTCTAATATTGCAGATATCGAGAAAATAAGCAAAATTCGGTACCACATGAAAAAATTACCAAAAATTAAAGAAAAACTTTAAATGCCCGTATCTCCTCTAATATTGCAGATATCGAGAAAATAAGCAAAATTCGGTACCACATGAAAAAATGACCTAAAATTAAAGAAAAACTTTAAATTCCCGTATCTCCTCTAATATTGCAGATATCGAGAAAATAAGCAAAATTCGGTACCACATGAAAAAAAAAACCAAAAATTAAAGAAAAACTTTAAATGCCCGTATCTCCTCTAATATTGCAGATATCGAGAAAATAAGCAAAATTCGGTACCACATGAAAAAATTACCAAAAATTAAAGAAAAACTTTAAATGCCCGTATCTCCTCTAATATTGCAGATATCGAGAAAATAAGCAAAATTCGGTACCACATGAAAAAATTACCAAAAATTAAAGAAAAACTTTAAATGCCCGTATCTCCTCTAATATTGCAGATATCGAGAAAATAAGCAAAATTCGGTACCACATAAAAAAATTACCAAAAATTAAAGAAAAACTTCAAATGCCCGTATCTCCTCTAATATTGCAGATATCGAGAAAATAAGCAAAATTCGGTACCACATGAAAAAATGACCTAAAATTAAAGAAAAACTTTAAATTCCCGTATCTCCTCTAATATTGCAGATATCGAGAAAATAAGCAAAATTCGGTACCACATGAAAAAAAAAACCAAAAATTAAAGAAAAACTTTAAATGCCCGTATCTCCTCTAATATTGCAGATATCGAGAAAATAAGCAAAATTCGGTACCACATGAAAAAATTACCAAAAATTAAAGAAAAACTTCAAATGCCCGTATCTCCTCTAATATTGCAGATATCGAGAAAATAAGCAAAATTCGGTACCACATGAAAAAATTACCAAAAATTAAAGAAAAACTTTAAATGCCCGTATCTCCTCTAATATTGCAGATATCGAGAAAATAAGCAAAATTCGGTACCACATGAAAAAATGACCTAAAATTAAAGAAAAACTTCAAATGCCCGTATCTCCTCTAATATTGCAGATATCGAGAAAATAAGCAAAATTTGGTACCACATGAAAAAATGACCTAAAATTAAAGAAAAACTTTAAATGCCCGTATCTCCTCTAATATTGCAGATATCGAGAAAATAAGCAAAATTCGGTACCACATGAAAAAATTACCAAAAATTAAAGAAAAACTTTAAATGCCCGTATCTCCTCTAATATTGCAGATATCGAGAAAATAAGCAAAATTCGGTACCACATGAAAAAATGACCTAAAATTAAAGAAAAACTTTAAATGCCCGTATCTCCTCTAATATTGCAGATATCGAGAAAATAAGCAAAATTCGGTACCACATGAAAAAATTACCAAAAATTAAAGAAAAACTTTAAATGCCCGTATCTCCTCTAATATTGCAGATATCGAGAAAATAAGCAAAATTCGGTACCACATGAAAAAATGACCAAAAATTAAAGAAAAACTTCAAATGCCCGTATCTCCTCTAATATTGCAGATATCGAGAAAATAAGCAAAATTCGGTACCACATGAAAAAATTACCAAAAATTAAAGAAAAACTTCAAATGCCCGTATCTCCTCTAATATTGCAGATATCGAGAAAATAAGCAAAATTCGGTACCACATGAAAAAATGACCGAAAATTAAAGAAAAACTTTAAATGCCCGTATCTCCTCTAATATTGCAGATATCGAGAAAATAAGCAAAATTCGGTACCACATGAAAAATTAAAGAAAAACTTCAAATGCCCGTATCTCCTCTAATATTGCAGATATCGAGAAAATAAGCAAAATTCGGTACCACATGAAAAAATTACCAAAAATTAAAGAAAAACTTTAAATGCCCGTATCTCCTCTAATATTGCAGATATCGAGAAAATAAGCAAAATTCGGTACCACATGAAAAAATGACCTAAAATTAAAGAAAAACTTTAAATTCCCGTATCTCCTCTAATATTGCAGATATCGAGAAAATAAGCAAAATTCGGTACCACATGAAAAAAAAAACCAAAAATTAAAGAAAAACTTTAAATGCCCGTATCTCCTCTAATATTGCAGATATCGAGAAAATAAGCAAAATTCGGTACCACATGAAAAAATTACCAAAAATTAAAGAAAAACTTTAAATGCCCGTATCTCCTCTAATATTGCAGATATCGAGAAAATAAGCAAAATTCGGTACCACATGAAAAAATTACCAAAAATTAAAGAAAAACTTTAAATGCCCGTATCTCCTCTAATATTGCAGATATCGAGAAAATAAGCAAAATTCGGTACCACATAAAAAAATTACCAAAAATTAAAGAAAAACTTCAAATGCCCGTATCTCCTCTAATATTGCAGATATCGAGAAAATAAGCAAAATTCGGTACCACATGAAAAAATGACCTAAAATTAAAGAAAAACTTTAAATTCCCGTATCTCCTCTAATATTGCAGATATCGAGAAAATAAGCAAAATTCGGTACCACATGAAAAAAAAAACCAAAAATTAAAGAAAAACTTTAAATGCCCGTATCTCCTCTAATATTGCAGATATCGAGAAAATAAGCAAAATTCGGTACCACATGAAAAAATTACCAAAAATTAAAGAAAAACTTCAAATGCCCGTATCTCCTCTAATATTGCAGATATCGAGAAAATAAGCAAAATTCGGTACCACATGAAAAAATTACCAAAAATTAAAGAAAAACTTTAAATGCCCGTATCTCCTCTAATATTGCAGATATCGAGAAAATAAGCAAAATTCGGTACCACATGAAAAAATGACCTAAAATTAAAGAAAAACTTCAAATGCCCGTATCTCCTCTAATATTGCAGATATCGAGAAAATAAGCAAAATTTGGTACCACATGAAAAAATGACCTAAAATTAAAGAAAAACTTTAAATGCCCGTATCTCCTCTAATATTGCAGATATCGAGAAAATAAGCAAAATTCGGTACCACATGAAAAAATTACCAAAAATTAAAGAAAAACTTTAAATGCCCGTATCTCCTCTAATATTGCAGATATCGAGAAAATAAGCAAAATTCGGTACCACATGAAAAAATGACCTAAAATTAAAGAAAAACTTTAAATGCCCGTATCTCCTCTAATATTGCAGATATCGAGAAAATAAGCAAAATTCGGTACCACATGAAAAAATTACCAAAAATTAAAGAAAAACTTTAAATGCCCGTATCTCCTCTAATATTGCAGATATCGAGAAAATAAGCAAAATTCGGTACCACATGAAAAAATGACCAAAAATTAAAGAAAAACTTCAAATGCCCGTATCTCCTCTAATATTGCAGATATCGAGAAAATAAGCAAAATTCGGTACCACATGAAAAAATTACCAAAAATTAAAGAAAAACTTCAAATGCCCGTATCTCCTCTAATATTGCAGATATCGAGAAAATAAGCAAAATTCGGTACCACATGAAAAAATGACCGAAAATTAAAGAAAAACTTTAAATGCCCGTATCTCCTCTAATATTGCAGATATCGAGAAAATAAGCAAAATTCGGTACCACATGAAAAAATGACCTAAAATTAAAGAAAAACTTTAAATGCCCGTATCTCCTCTAATATTGCAGATATCGAGAAAATAAGCAAAATTCGGTACCACATGAAAAAATTACCAAAAATTAAAGAAAAACTTTAAATGCCCGTATCTCCTCTAATATTGCAGATATCGAGAAAATAAGCAAAATTTGGTACCACATGAAAAAATGACCTAAAATTAAAGAAAAACTTTAAATGCTCGTATCTCCTCTAATATTGCAGATATCGAGAAAATAAGCAAAATTCGGTACCACATGAAAAAATTACCAAAAATTAAAGAAAAACTTCAAATGCCCGTATCTCCTCTAATATTGCAGATATCGAGAAAATAAGCAAAATTCGGTACCACATGAAAAAATGACCTAAAATTAAAGAAAAACTTCAAATGCCCGTATCTCCTCTAATATTGCAGATATCGAGAAAATAAGCAAAATTCGGTACCACATGAAAAAATGACCGAAAATTAAAGAAAAACTTTAAATGCCCGTATCTCCTCTAATATTGCAGATATCGAGAAAATAAGCAAAATTCGGTACCACATGAAAAAATGACCTAAAATTAAAGAAAAACTTTAAATGCCCGTATCTCCTCTAATATTGCAGATATCGAGAAAATAAGCAAAATTCGGTACCACATGAAAAAATTACCAAAAATTAAAGAAAAACTTTAAATGCCCGTATCTCCTCTAATATTGCAGATATCGAGAAAATAAGCAAAATTCGGTACCACATGAAAAAATGACCAAAAATTAAAGAAAAACTTCAAATGCCCGTATCTCCTCTAATATTGCAGATATCGAGAAAATAAGCAAAATTCGGTACCACATGAAAAAATTACCAAAAATTAAAGAAAAACTTCAAATGCCCGTATCTCCTCTAATATTGCAGATATCGAGAAAATAAGCAAAATTTGGTACCACATGAAAAAATGACCTAAAATTAAAGAAAAACTTTAAATGCCCGTATCTCCTCTAATATTGCAGATATCGAGAAAATAAGCAAAATTCGGTACCACATAAAAAAATTACCAAAAATTAAAGAAAAACTTTAAATGCCCGTATCTCCTCTAATATTGCAGATATCGAGAAAATAAGCAAAATTCGGTACCATATGAAAAAATGACCAAAAATTAAAGAAAAACTTTAAATGCCCGTATCTCCTCTAATATTGCAGATATCGAGAAAATAAGCAAAATTCGGTACCACATGAAAAAATTACCAAAAATTAAAGAAAAACTTTAAATGCCCGTATCTCCTCTAATATTGCAGATATCGAGAAAATAAGCAAAATTCGGTACCACATGAAAAAATTACCAAAAATTAAGGAAAAATTTTAAATGCCCGTATCTCCTCTAATATTGCAGATATCGAGAAAATAAGCAAAATTTGGTACCACATGAAAAAATGACCTAAAATTAAAGAAACACTTTAAATGCCCGTATCTCCTCTAATATTGCAGATATCGAGAAAATAAGCAAAATTCGGTACCACATGAAAAAATGACCAAAAATTAAGGAAAAATTTTAAATGCCCGTATCTCCTCTAATATTGCAGATATCGAGAAAATAAGCAAAATTCGGTACCACATAAAAAAATTACCAAAAATTAAAGAAAAACTTTAAATGCCCGTATCTCCTCTAATATTGCAGATATCGAGAAAATAAGCAAAATTCGGTACCACATGAAAAAATGACCAAAAATTAAGGAAAAATTTTAAATGCCCGTATCTCCTCTAATATTGCAGATATCGAGAAAATAAGCAAAATTCGGTACCATATGAAAAAATGACCAAAAATTAAAGAAAAACTTTAAATGCCCGTATCTCCTCTAATATTGCAGATATCGAGAAAATAAGCAAAATTCGGTACCACATGAAAAAATTACCAAAAATTAAAGAAAAACTTTAAATGCCCGTATCTCCTCTAATATTGCAGATATCGAGAAAATAAGCAAAATTTGGTACCACATGAAAAAATGACCTAAAATTAAAGAAAAACTTTAAATGCCCGTATCTCCTCTAATATTGCAGATATCGAGAAAATAAGCAAAATTCGGTACCACATGAAAAAATGACCTAAAATTAAAGAAAAACTTTAAATGCCCGTATCTCCTCTAATATTGCAGATATCGAGAAAATAAGCAAAATTCGGTACCACATGAAAAAATTACCAAAAATTAAAGAAAAACTTTAAATGCCCGTATCTCCTCTAATATTGCAGATATCGAGAAAATAAGCAAAATTCGGTACCACATGAAAAAATGACCAAAAATTAAAGAAAAACTTCAAATGCCCGTATCTCCTCTAATATTGCAGATATCGAGAAAATAAGCAAAATTCGGTACCACATGAAAAAATTACCAAAAATTAAAGAAAAACTTCAAATGCCCGTATCTCCTCTAATATTGCAGATATCGAGAAAATAAGCAAAATTTGGTACCACATGAAAAAATGACCTAAAATTAAAGAAAAACTTTAAATGCCCGTATCTCCTCTAATATTGCAGATATCGAGAAAATAAGCAAAATTCGGTACCACATGAAAAAATTACCAAAAATTAAAGAAAAACTTTAAATGCCCGTATCTCCTCTAATATTGCAGATATCGAGAAAATAAGCAAAATTTGGTACCACATGAAAAAATGACCTAAAATTAAAGAAAAACTTTAAATGCCCGTATCTCCTCTAATATTGCAGATATCGAGAAAATAAGCAAAATTTGGTACCACATGAAAAAATGACCTAAAATTAAAGAAAAACTTTAAATGCCCGTATCTCCTCTAATATTGCAGATATCGAGAAAATAAGCAAAATTCGGTACCACATGAAAAAATTACCAAAAATTAAGGAAAAACTTTAAATGCCCGTATCTCCTCTAATATTGCAGATATCGAGAAAATAAGCAAAATTTGGTACCACATGAAAAAATGACCTAAAATTAAAGAAAAACTTTAAATGCCCGTATCTCCTCTAATATTGCAGATATCGAGAAAATAAGCAAAATTCGGTACCACATGAAAAAATGACCAAAAACTAAGGAAAAATTTTAAATGCCCGTATCTCCTCTAATATTGCAGATATCGAGAAAATAAGCAAAATTCGCTACCACATGAAAAAATTACCAAAAATTAAAGAAAAACTTTAAATGCCCGTATCTCCTCTAATATTGCAGATATCGAGAAAATAAGCAAAATTCGGTACCACATGAAAAAATGACCAAAAATTAAAGAAAAACTTCAAATGCCCGTATCTCCTCTAATATTGCAGATATCGAGAAAATAAGCAAAATTCGGTACCACATGAAAAAATTACCAAAAATTAAGGAAAAACTTTAAATGCCCGTATCTCCTCTAATATTGTAGATATCGAGAAAATAAGCAAAACTTGGTACCACATGAAAAAATGACCTAAAATTAAAGAAAAACTTTAAATGCCCGTATCTCCTCTAATATTGCAGATATCGAGAAAATAAGCAAAATTCGGTACCACATGAAAAAATGACCAAAAATTAAGGAAAAATTTTAAATGCCCGTATCTCCTCTAATATTGCAGATATCGAGAAAATAAGCAAAATTCGGTACCACATGAAAAAATTACCAAAAATTAAAGAAAAACTTCAAATGCCCGTATCTCCTCTAATATTGCAGATATCGAGAAAATAAGCAAAATTCGGTACCACATGAAAAAATTACCAAAAATTAAAGAAAAACTTTAAATGCCCGTATCTCCTCTAATATTGCAGATATCGAGAAAATAAGCAAAATTCGGTACCACATGAAAAAATGACCAAAAATTAAAGAAAAACTTCAAATGCCCGTATCTCCTCTAATATTGCAGATATCGAGAAAATAAGCAAAATTCGGTACCACATGAAAAAATTACCAAAAATTAAAGAAAAACTTCAAATGCCCGTATCTCCTCTAATATTGCAGATATCGAGAAAATAAGCAAAATTCGGTACCACATGAAAAAATTACCAAAAATTAAAGAAAAACTTCAAATGCCCGTATCTCCTCTAATATTGCAGATATCGAGAAAATAAGCAAAATTCGGTACCACATGAAAAAATTACCAAAAATTAAAGAAAAACTTTAAATGCCCGTATCTCCTCTAATATTGCAGATATCGAGAAAATAAGCAAAATTCGGTACCACATGAAAAAATTACCAAAAATTAAAGAAAAACTTTAAATGCCCGTATCTCCTCTAATATTGCAGATATCGAGAAAATAAGCAAAATTCGGTACCACATGAAAAAATTACCAAAAATTAAAGAAAAACTTTAAATGCCTGTATCTCCTCTAATATTGCAGATATCGAGAAAATAAGCAAAATTCGGTACCACATGAAAAAATTACCAAAAATTAAAGAAAAACTTTAAATGCCCGTATCTCCTCTAATATTGCAGATATCGAGAAAATAAGCAAAATTCGGTACCACATGAAAAAATTACCAAAAATTAAAGAAAAACTTTAAATGCCCGTATCTCCTCTAATATTGCAGATATCGAGAAAATAAGCAAAATTCGGTACCACATGAAAAAATTACCAAAAATTAAGGAAAAACTTTTAATGCCCGTATCTCCTCTAATATTGCAGATATCGAGAAAATAAGCAAAATTTGGTACCACATGAAAAAATGACCTAAAATTAAAGAAAAACTTTAAATGCCCGTATCTCCTCTAATATTGCAGATATCGAGAAAATAAGCAAAATTCGGTACCACATGAAAAAATTACCAAAAATTTAAGAAAAACTTTAAATGCTCGTATCTCCTCTAATATTGCAGATATCGAGAAAATAAGCAAAATTTGGTACCACATGAAAAAATGACCTAAAATTAAAGAAAAACTTTAAATGCCCGTATCTCCTCTAATATTGCAGATATCGAGACAATAAGCAAAATTCGGTACCACATGAAAAAATTACCAAAAATTAAAGAAAAACTTTAAATGCCCGTATCTCCTCTAATATTGCAGATATCGAGAAAATAAGCAAAATTCGGTACCACATGAAAATATTACCAAAAATTTAAGAAAAACTTTAAATGCCCGTATCTCCTCTAATATTGCAGATATCGAGAAAATAAGCAAAATTTGGTACCACATGAAAAAATGACCGAAAATTAAAGAAAAACTTTAAATACCCGTATCTCCTCTAATATTGCAGATATCGAGAAAATAAGCAAAATTCGGTACCACATGAAAAAATTACCAAAAATTAAAGAAAAACTTTAAATGCCCGTATCTCCTCTAATATTGCAGATATCGAGAAAATAAGCAAAATTCGGTACCACATGAAAAAATTACCAAAAATTTAAGAAAAACTTTAAATGCCCGTATCTCCTCTAATATTGCAGATATCGAGAAAATAAGCAAAATTTGGTACCACATGAAAAAATGACCGAAAATTAAAGAAAAACTTTAAATACCCGTATCTCCTCTAATATTGCAGATATCGAGAAAATAAGCAAAATTCGGTACCACATGAAAAAATTACCAAAAATTAAAGAAAAACTTTAAATGCCCGTATCTCCTCTAATATTGCAGATATCGAGAAAATAAGCAAAATTCGGTACCACATGAAAAAATTACCAAAAATTTAAGAAAAACTTTAAATGCCCGTATCTCCTCTAATATTGCAGATATCGAGAAAATAAGCAAAATTTGGTACCACATGAAAAAATTACCAAAAATTTAAGAAAAACTTTAAATGCCCGTATCTCCTCTAATATTGCAGATATCGAGAAAATAAGCAAAATTCGGTACCACATGAAAAAATTACCAAAAATTTAAGAAAAACTTTAAATGCCCGTATCTCCTCTAATATTGCAGATATCGAGAAAATAAGCAAAATTTGGTACCACATGAAAAAATGACCAAAAATTAAAGAAAAACTTTAAATGCCCGTATCTCCTCTAATATTGCAGATATCGAGAAAATAAGCAAAATTCGGTACCACATGAAAAAATTACCAAAAATTTAAGAAAAACTTTAAATGCCCGTATCTCCTCTAATATTGCAGATATCGAGAAAATAAGCAAAATTTGGTACCACATGAAAAAATGACCTAAAATTAAAGAAAAACTTTAAATGCCCGTATCTCCTCTAATATTGCAGATATCGAGAAAATAAGCAAAATTCGGTACCACATGAAAAAATTACCAAAAATTTAAGAAAAACTTTAAATGCCCGTATCTCCTCTAATATTGCAGATATCGAGAAAATAAGCAAAATTTGGTACCACATGAAAAAATGACCTAAAATTAAAGAAAAACTTTAAATGCCCGTATCTCCTCTAATATTGCAGATATCGAGAAAATAAGCAAAATTCGGTACCACATGAAAAAATTACCAAAAATTTAAGAAAAACTTTAAATGCCCGTATCTCCTCTAATATTGCAGATATCGAGAAAATAAGAAAAATTTGGTACCACATGAAAAAATGACCTAAAATTAAAGAAAAACTTTAAATGCCCGTATCTCCTCTAATATTGCAGATATCGAGAGAATAAGCAAAATTCGGTACCACATGAAAAAATTACCAAAACTTTAAGAAAAACTTTAAATGCCCGTATCTCCTCTAATATTGCAGATATCGAGAAAATAAGCAAAATTTGGTACCACATGAAAAAATGACCTAAAATTAAAGAAAAACTTTAAATGCCCGTATCTCCTCTAATATTGCAGATATCGAGAAAATAAGCAAAATTCGGTACCACATGAAAAAATTACCAAAAATTTAAGAAAAACTTTAAATGCCCGTATCTCCTCTAATATTGCAGATATCGAGAAAATAAGCAAAATTTGGTACCACATGAAAAAATGACCTAAAATTAAAGAAAAACTTTAAATGCCCGTATCTCCTCTAATATTGCAGATATCGAGAAAATAAGCAAAATTCGGTACCACATGAAAAAATTACCAAAAATTAAAGAAAAACTTTAAATGCCCGTATCTCCTCTAATATTGCAGATATCGAGAAAATAAGCAAAATTTGGTACCACATGAAAAAATGACCTAAAATTAAAGAAAAACTTTAAATGCCCGTATCTCCTCTAATATTGCAGATATCGAGAAAATAAGCAAAATTCGGTACCACATGAAAAAATTACCAAAAATTAAAGAAAAACTTTAAATGCCCGTATCTCCTCTAATATTGCAGATATCGAGAAAATAAGCAAAATTTGGTACCACATGAAAAAATGACCTAAAATTAAAGAAAAACTTTAAATGCCCGTATCTCCTCTAATATTGCAGATATCGAGAAAATAAGCAAAATTCGGTACCACATGAAAAAATTACCAAAAATTTAAGAAAAACTTTAAATGCCCGTATCTCCTCTAATATTGCAGATATCGAGAAAATAAGCAAAATTTGGTACCACATGAAAAAATGACCTAAAATTAAAGAAAAACTTTAAATGCCCGTATCTCCTCTAATATTGCAGATATCGAGACAATAAGCAAAATTCGGTACCACATGAAAAAATTACCAAAAATTAAAGAAAAACTTTAAATGCCCGTATCTCCTCTAATATTGCAGATATCGAGAAAATAAGCAAAATTCGGTACCACATGAAAAAATGACCTAAAATTAAAGAAAAACTTTAAATGCCCGTATCTCCTCTAATATTGCAGATATCGAGACAATAAGCAAAATTCGGTACCACATGAAAAAATTACCAAAAATTAAAGAAAAACTTTAAATTCCCGTATCTCCTCTAATATTGCAGATATCGAGAAAATAAGCAAAATTCGGTACCACATGAAAAAATGACCTAAAATTAAAGAAAAACTTTAAATGCCCGTATCTCCTCTAATATTGCAGATATCGAGAAAATAAGCAAAATTCGGTACCACATGAAAAAATTACCTAAAATTAAAGAAAAACTTTAAATTCCCGTATCTCCTCTAATATTGCGGATATCGAGAAAATAAGCCAAATTCGGTACCACATGAAAAAATTACCAAAAATTAAAGAAAAACTTTAAATGCCCGTATCTCCTCTAATATTGCAGATATCGAGAAAATAAGCAAAATTCGGTACCACATGAAAAAATTACCTAAAATTTAAGAAAAACTTTAAATTCCCGTATCTCCTCTAATATTGCAGATATCGAGAAAATAAGCAAAATTCGGTACCACATGAAAAAATGACCTAAAATTTAAGAAAAACTTTAAATGCCCGTATCTCCTCTAATATTGCAGATATCGAGAAAATAAGCAAAATTCGGTACCACATGAAAAAATTACCTAAAATTAAAGAAAAACTTTAAATTCCCGTATCTCCTCTAATATTGCGGATATCGAGAAAATAAGCCAAATTCGGTACCACATGAAAAAATTACCAAAAATTAAAGAAAAACTTTAAATGCCCGTATCTCCTCTAATATTGCAGATATCGAGAAAATAAGCAAAATTCGGTACCACATGAAAAAATGACCTAAAATTAAAGAAAAACTTTAAATTCCCGTATCTCCTCTAATATTGCAGATATCGAGAAAATAAGCAAAATTCGGTACCACATGAAAAAATGACCTAAAATTAAAGAAAAACTTTAAATGCCCGTATCTCCTCTAATATTGCAGATATCGAGAAAATAAGCAAAATTTGGTACCACATGAAAAAATGACCGAAAATTAAAGAAAAACTTTAAATACCCGTATCTCCTCTAATATTGCAGATATCGAGAAAATAAGCAAAATTCGGTACCACATGAAAAAATTACCTAAAATTAAAGAAAAACTTTAAATGCCCGTATCTCCTCTAATATTGCAGATATCGAGAAAATAAGCAAAATTCGGTACCACATGAAAAAATTACCTAAAATTAAAGAAAAACTTTAAATTCCCGTATCTCCTCTAATATTGCGGATATCGAGAAAATAAGCCAAATTCGGTACCACATGAAAAAATTACCAAAAATTAAAGAAAAACTTTAAATGCCCGTATCTCCTCTAATATTGCAGATATCGAGAAAATAAGCAAAATTCGGTACCACATGAAAAAATGACCGAAAATTAAAGAAAAACTTTAAATACCCGTATCTCCTCTAATATTGCAGATATCGAGAAAATAAGCAAAATTCGGTACCACATGAAAAAAAAACCCAAAATTAAAGAAAAACTTTAAATGCCCGTATCTCCTCTAATATTGCAGATATCGAGAAAATAAGCAAAATTCGGTACCACATGAAAAAATGACCTAAAATTAAAGAAAAACTTTAAATTCCCGTATCTCCTCTAATATTGCAGATATCGAGAAAATAAGCAAAATTCGGTACCACATGAAAAAAAACCCAAAATTAAAGAAAAACTTTAAATGCCCGTATCTCCTCTAATATTGCAGATATCGAGAAAATAAGCAAAATTTGGTACCACATGAAAAAATGACCGAAAATTAAAGAAAAACTTTAAATACCCGTATCTCCTCTAATATTGCAGATATCGAGAAAATAAGCAAAATTCGGTACCACATGAAAAAATTACCAAAAATTAAAGAAAAACTTTAAATGCCCGTATCTCCTCTAATATTGCAGATATCGAGAAAATAAGCAAAATTTGGTACCACATGAAAAAATGACCAAAAATTAAAGAAAAACTTTAAATGCCCGTATCTCCTCTAATATTGCAGATATCGAGACAATAAGCAAAATTCGGTACCACATGAAAAAATTACCAAAAATTAAAGAAAAACTTTAAATGCCCGTATCCCCTCTAATATTGCAGATATCGAGAAAATAAGCAAAATTCGGTACCACATGAAAAAATGACCGAAAATTAAAGAAAAACTTTAAATACCCGTATCTCCTCTAATATTGCAGATATCGAGAAAATAAGCAAAATTCGGTACCACATGAAAAAATTACCAAAAATTAAAGAAAAACTTTAAATGCCCGTATCTCCTCTAATATTGCAGATATCGAGACAATAAGCAAAATTCGGTACCACATGAAAAAATTACCAAAAATTAAGGAAAAACTTTAAATTCCCGTATCTCCTCTAATATTGCAGATATCGAGAAAATAAGCCAAATTCGGTACCACATGAAAAAATTACCAAAAATTTAAGAAAAACTTTAAATGCCCGTATCTCCTCTAATATTGCAGATATCGAGAAAATAAGCAAAATTCGGTACCACATGAAAAAATGACCTAAAATTAAAGAAAAACTTTAAATTCCCGTATCTCCTCTAATATTGCAGATATCGAGAAAATAAGCAAAATTCGGTACCACATGAAAAAAAAACCAAAAATTAAAGAAAACCTTTAAATGCCCGTATCTCCTCTAATATTGCAGATATCGAGACAATAAGTAAAATTCGGTACCACATGAAAAAAAACCAAAAATTAAAGAAAAACTTTAAATGCCCGTATCTCCTCTAATATTGCAGATATCGAGAAAATAAGCAAAATTTGGTACCACATGAAAAAATGACCAAAAATTAAAGAAAAACTTTAAATGCACGTATCTCCTCTAATATTGCAGATATCGAGACAATAAGTAAAATTCGGTACCACATGAAAAAATTACCAAAAATTAAAGAAAAACTTCAAATGCCCGTATCTCCTCTAATATTGCAGATATCGAGAAAATAAGCAAAATTCGTTACCACATGAAAAATGAATTTTGAAAGTACGACATATCAAAAGAAAACATTTTCTTGGCTTTCGATTTCATTTTTTCCCTATATTTTTGTATAAAAGCTCCCTTAATGAGGAGTGATACAGGGTCGATGAGTTCACAAAAAATTTTGAAAAGAAAACAGCGCTCACGAATTTTTAACCCTACAAACTTGAAATATACTTTAACTAAAATTTTACATACACAATTCTTTTAGTAAACACTTACCACAGATACATATTATTATTTTTTTCGGTCTTCAGAGATTTTTTCAGAGATTCATTTAACTCTCTAGATTTGGAAAGTGAGTAGACGAAGGTATAAAAAAAATTCTCTCACAATAAGGTTTGATATGTTTTAACTGTCTGCTGAATGGGTTAACTCAAACTGTACTCTCATTTAGTATGCATGCGTCTTAATAATTGATTTCTTCACAACTGCTTATAGGCACATACATACGTGTGTATGTATATTTCAATTTATTTATAGCTCAACATATGCATATGTACATATGAACAAAACTTTTAATTTCAAAACTCATTATTGCTTCAACTGAACTACATTAGAATAAAGCACTTCCGAAACAGTGGGTGTTTAGATGTGATTTCATTATTTCCGTTGTTAAAAAAAGTTGCTAAAGACTACTGACCTGAGATTGACCTCAAAAATTGTATACATAATAAAATTTTTGAGGTTTAATTTTTTATTTAATAAATTTTATTATATGTATATCCAAACCATAATCGGAAAAATTTGTTCGATTTAAACTTCAGTGTGAACAGCAATTAAATACTCATAAATGTTTTTGGGAAGTCGTTTACTTGTTTTCCTGTGTTGAGCAAAAAGAAAAAAATGCAAGAATAATAGTTATAAACAAGATTTCAAAGTCGAAATTATAAAACTGCATATGAAAACTGAATATGCCATTGTTTACTTTGTATGAACAATTTGAAATTTTTAATTTCAAAGATTTTTGTATTTCAAAGCGAATCAAATTCTTCTTTTGCATCAGCTGCAGTGTAAACACAGATAGGAGTATGTAACTGCAAAACTGTTTCAAGTTTTTCATGTGTTATTTTCATAAATACTAAAAGATGCATTCTGTTTTTTTATCGAAGATCAAGAAAATCTTAAAGCAGCTCACAAGCTGATTTGATTATCTTCTTTGAGAAAAATTTACATATTTTATGTCTTACCAACTGACAGGCAGCCATTCAGGCGGTTTGCAGGCAATTGAAACATTCAGGCCGCAAATTTATTTCTAGTTTTTCTTTTCTAAGTGTGTGTTTTGCACACATTTTTTCTACTTTTAATTTAAACTTATATAATTTATATTGGTTGCAATGCTGTAATTGTTGCATCTTCTTGTAAAGTTGTTATTGATGTTGTTGTTTGCCGTTGCTGCTACTAGATTTTTCAGCCAAGTGGCCAACAACTTGAGCAATTGTACAAATAAACCTCCATTAAGCAAACCAGCAACCGTCCAACAACAACTGCTTGCAGACATACTTAAACAGGTAGGACTCGACTTACGCGGTCTGGTGGAACCGGTTAAAGAAATTTGTTCGGATATAAGTACTTGTAATATAATATACCGTGTAAGGCATACATAAAATTTAATTCTTTACGTCAGTAATTAAAATGTTGCTGAGATACATTTTAAAACAAATTCGATATGTAAAATTTGCCGTTAGGGCAAATTTCAACGGCAATAACAAGAACGAAAATTAACAATATTTTGTTTGTTATTTGGTTACCATTTGCTAGATCAAAAATACAGTGTTTGTCATAAATAAAGCTTGTGTTTACGGTGACCACAAATTGCTTACGACATTTTAAATGGAAATACTTTGTTTGTCACAACCTTGCGCATCGTTAGAGGCAACATAATATTGTTGTCGCAACCACATTGTATAATGTTTTTTCGCTTGCACTATTAGCTTTTTTCTCAGTATTTATATTTGGACTTTAAAAATTGATAACCATACATTAAGTTCTACTGAAAAGGCTTTTAAATAGCTCCAAACAATGAAAAGTCTTAAGACTTACAGCACATTTACACCAAAGCGAAATCTAGTTTGTCGAGATTGCAATCAAAATTCAGAGAGATTTCCCATACAAAACGAAATCTACTTCGTAAGTATGTTCAGTACCAAGCGATACAAGCGTGATTTTTTTTTGCATTTCTGACTGAAAAATGCAACACTGTACAAACAAAGCTTAAATGTTTGAAGGAAATGAATACAAAAGAAGAAAAATTATAAGCGTGAAGGATTATTTTCAATCAAACTTATATGTTAAATATGTATGTACACATAATACATATAAAAATTTGACACACACACACCCACATTTGTCTGCTTACATCAAGCACAGCTATGAAAACAAATAGCTTTATATTGATAAATGCCAGAAAACAGTGATATAAACGATACAGCTGTCAGAGTAGATTTTAATTGAATTCTAACAAATTTCACTTTGGTGTAAAAGGTGGACCTTTGTATATTTTTTCGCGTTTAAGAAACATCATAATATCATCACCAACGGCCACCAATCGGTACAAAATAATCGACTTAGTGAAACTATTTTGTGTGTGATTTTACAGAACAAAAAAACAACCCTGATTCAAATAAAAGTATGTATTATCATTTTGCAAAATTTCAAAAGGTAAAGAAGTCGTAAGGCTTGTGAAGTTTTTGTTGTATCATTTTGCATATGTATGACGCATTGCATTCCCACTATCACACTTTATTGTATTGTTTGAATTTTTGTCCAGTGTTAATACACAGCCTAAGAGTTTGAACTATTCTTAACTATTATTGAATCCTCGTATGTACATATGTATAACCAAATCACGTAAATGAAGTAAGTCGCAAATAGAGACCCGCCTGTACATGCATGTATTTCCAATTGATAATGCAGCCGTTTAAAATTTTGCAGACGATTGCGGACTTTATTGAGTGCGGTGGCTTGAACGATGCATAAGTGGCCAGTTTGCTGGATGGCCATATAAAATTTTATTTCATACCAGAATTGAACACGTAATCATAAACTTAAGACAGAAAAACATTTGAAATTTTCTGTTTCAGCACAACAATAGAGAGAAGAAAGAAAATAATTGCCTCAATAAAATTGTACAAGAAGACGAAAAAAGAAGTTACTGCAATTTAAAATGTATTACAAATTTTATTTAACAAAGATTTTTCTCGAAAATATTTTATTTATCTTATTAAGCTATAAATAAACAGTGTAGACATGATCAACACTGAGAAAAATAAGTAACGGCGTTTGTGAAAACAAAACAGAAAAGTTACATATCAGCTGTTCATGGAAAAAAATTATTGTTAATTTGACTATTGTTGTTCAGTAATGCTTAAACAAAATTACACAAAAACAAATAAAAGTTTTTACAAAAGCCTGTCGTGGAACTGGGAGCATCTAACGCATGCAACGCGAGCGCATGTCAATGCGTTCTATAAACTTCCACTTTAGCGCTCGAACAAATATATTATTTATTTATTTGTGCGAACTTCGAACATTACGGTGAAGGTTTTTAAGAACTCAAATATGAACTTAATGTTTTATTTGCTTTAAGAGCCAATTGAAATGTATTAATTCAGGTCCTAAAATGAACCTTTTCAAAAAATGTTTGTTGTATTTTTCAGCTGTCTATATGCCGACGACATTTCGTTGGTGCTAATCAACTCATCAGTAGACTTGAAAAATACAAATCGTAGTAACCAATGGTGACTCGTTGTATATATAGAAGGTTGCAAAGAAAAGTAGAAGTGTTGCAAAACGAAAAAATAAATGTTTGCTGTGTTAAAAGTTTGTTTGAACATTTCTGATTCTCATTCTGTTCATGGGAATTATGGAATAAGTAGTTAAGTTTCAAACAAACTTTTAAGAATTTTTCAAGTCGTTGGCATATAGACAGCTGAAAAATACAACAAACATTTTTTGAAAAGGTTCATTTTTGGACCTGAATTAATGGTTTTTAAGAACTAATATTGAAAAAAGTTTTTTCAACAGAAATTTTGTTTTACATATTTTTTATTAATTTATTTATTTATATTTGTGTAATACAAGCTCATAGGGCCAAAATAATGTATTGCACTAATTTCAAAAATTTACAGTAAAAAGTTTATTTGGCTTCCCAGCCGCTGCGTTGATATATAAGAATATAAATTTGTTAATATAAAGTAATATAAAGTAAAATAAGAGATACTTTTCAACAGCAACGGCAAACTAAATAAAATCAATTAACTTTATTGCTAATACTCTGAAAATGATTAATTAGTTTGAGATGCAAAACACTATTTGAGTGTGAAAAGATGCGCAAGACGTAGCTCCAGTAGTTCCAACATCGAGCAACTCGCACTAAAAAAGGTTTTGCGAATATAGGGTAATAAATTCGTAGTATTATAATTTGTGGATTTCTGATAAAACATGTGAAGGTAAATAACGCAAAAAAGAGTAGAGGCTGATGACTCTTACTGATTTTGTAGAATAAGGTAATACAACGGTTTTGGATAAATTCGGCAAGAGAACAGTTTTAGAACCTCATTACATAGCTCATAATTTGAACATGCCTCTTCAAGTTATAGGCGAAATGCACTATTACATTGAATATTCATTCGGTATAGTCTAGAGAAGATGCTTGATGTCGTATCAGCAAAAATTTCAATGTCATAAATAATATGGGATACTAAAAGGGAGTTTATATCTTACATCCATAGGTGAGTAGATATTTGTGGAAAACATTTTGCACAAGATAAATACTATACGGTTTGAAGTACAATCTATATGGAAATCGAATTTCAGTTTACTATGCAGAATTATACCCACATACTTCATCTGATCGATAAATTATATGCTTACACCATCGAACACCACATTTCTATAAAGAGAAAAACGAAAAAAAATCATGTCCTTCATTTTTAGACCATTAGTTTTCAGAGAGACCATTTTAATTTTCAGGAAGACAAGATAAAGTCTCCCAGAAAGTTTGGGAAACATGAAGCGCATCTGAAGTACATTTTTTTCTGGTACCAAAGCTGCATACAGGCAGTTGTCAGATCTTACAATATTGTAAGAGCCAAACAACATGCTGATAATCTACTGGAAACTAAAAATTGTCAGTAATAAGAAAATCTCACAGTTTCATTGCCAGACAATTGCCTGACTATTTTCTTCTTTTTTACCAGGGTTCAGAAAAATTCATATATGAACACTCTATTTTAAACATTTATGATAAATCTTCATGTATGAAATTTCAAAAATGTATTTTGCTGCTCTTCATAAATGAGTAGATCTTCAAAAATGTTTCTTCACTACACATCGTCATGAACAGAAGTAAAAGTTCAATTATTCATCTTCACTATACAAGAGTGAAACGTCAACTGCTTGTTGCTCGCATTCAAAAATGAATAGCTTAATTTCTTCATTTCTTGCCTGCTCATATATGTGCGTGTAGAAAATTTTTAATTTCTTGATCACTCTCAAATGTGTGTGCAAAAATTTGACAATGCAAAATCTTCACACTTGAATATGAGACGTATGTATACGCTGTTAAAAGGTATAGACAAGCGGCAGCCACACACAGCAGTTGTAAAACAGAAACTCATTTCTGTTTTACAGTGAGAGAAACGATTTTGTATTTGTTAAAATGGTAAAGCTTATTTCAATACACGTACACTTATATTTTAATTGTATTGAACTGCGCTGTAATACTTTCATTTACATAATACTTAGTATGCTCAAGTTCAATCAATTATATGTAATACTAAACATTAGCATTAAGTGAGTTTTTTTTTCATTTATTTATGTTGGTACATGCTACGTATAATAAAAAATTCTAAAATAAATTCCTTGCTATTGAATATTTTCAGTGTACTTGCTTCATAAAACAATGAGGATGTATTTACATTCTTTGTTACTAAGGGTGGATTTTTTTCCTTGGGCACGCTGCAGATTATCTGTTGCGTAGAGCAATATGATGATTTGTTACATGAATGGTGTACACACACACATATGTGTGTATGTATGTAGTATGTATGTATGTATGTCAGTAGGTAGGTAAACAAATTAATTTTTTGGTTTGGAAATATGAATGAGTCAATTTGAAGATGAAATTGCCAAAAATAATTTCATTGTGTATCCTTTTTTTCAACAATACTTTATTTACATCATCTTCAAACATCCGCTAGTTTTAATTTCGCACATTCTAAACCAAACAAAAAAATTGTTTGTGCTTACCTAATTACATACATATGTATCTATAAGGCTTTACACAAAATATCATCAGCCACGTGCCTGAAGGAATACACCAAATCTACTAAAATATGATTAGTGTCATTACCAAAGGAAGAAAGATCATTCCGTAGGGAAATATCCCATGAAACATAACATAAGAAATAAATTTAAATGCTTTTATTATTATTGTTTGGAAGACCTTTCTTTAAAAACAACATTTTTTTCTTTTAAGATATGTATTTGTTATTTTAAATTCTGTTTTTAATTTCCAATCAAACTATTAGACGAAGAGTGAAAAATATTGGCAAATATGTGCATAAGTATATACATACATACATACATATGTATGTAATTTAAAACTAAAACTGTAAGAGGAAAGACCTCTTGCTCAATTAATATAAAAATATAAAATATTAAAAACGATAATAATATTAAAAAAAACGTAGGAATAAAATAATTAAAATTGTTTATTATTATAAAAATAATAGCTCAAATATACATACATACATACATACATATGTATATTTTTACTTGAAGAATAAAATCAACGATTTCACCCTCACACTTGTTGTGCTACCCATCACATTTTATTACGACGAGTAGGCATGCATACATGAATGCTGTTCAATGAAGAAATGTGAGCAACTTTTCAAAAACTACAATTGTCTTCGCGAAGAAATTGTCTTAAATTTTTGATGTGCACATGGCTACAAAATTTTTCACGTCGATGCTCGTCTTCATTTATGAATACGCAATAAACTCTTGCTTTTCTTCATTTTTGAATAAAACTGAAAACCGTGCTCGCACTTCATAACCAAAGAGTGAGTAAAGCAAAATGTATTTTGTCTCATCATACATGAGGAGAGCAAAACAAAACAAAAAAAAGATTTCACTCTTCATGTGCGTGAGTGATCAGTGAGTGAAGAATTGGAACTCTGTTTTTTACTATTCTCTCTTTTTCTTTTTTTCGCACACACACATTTTTCTTGCATATTCTTTATTATTTAAGCACCCCACAGACGACGTGTCTTGCACATTGTATCTGTCAAATTTTACATATCGTGTGTTACACTGCTTGCGTAATGAAGACCACCAAGAAAAGTCATAAGACATATTTCTAACTAGAGCGTGTTCTATTTTGTTGTGTACAAACATATGCCATCAAATGTCCATGACATGTGGAAACATTCGTCAGCTGTTGATTACGCGCACCTATTTTAATAGCATTGTTGTTTTCATTCTATATACATATATTTTCTTAGTTTTAATACTATATTAAAACAAGTAAGAGTGCTATATTCGGCTGGGCCGAATCTTAAATACCCTTCACAATGGTACATACATTCTGATTGATTTTTGGTGCGAAAAGTTGTTTTATTTGGCTTTTAAAGCCGATTTCTTG
The DNA here is from genome assembly GCA_963662145.1 of Sturmia bella. Lineage (NCBI taxonomy): Eukaryota > Metazoa > Arthropoda > Insecta > Diptera > Tachinidae > Sturmia > Sturmia bella. The sequence goes on along the minus strand of OY759168.1, from coordinate 23,400,428 downwards.
AAATATCGGGAGACGCTATATCTCGGGTATATATGGGCCGATTTTTTCTGAATTTCAATATCAGATCCACTACCGGGATTTAACACAGGCTGCAAAACTTTTATTTAAATAATTCTTAATATGCTCAAGTTCAACCACTGGGTGACACCAATTTTTTTTAATATCAATGAAATAAAGAAGAGCAAAATGTAATTCTTAATTATTTATCAGTTAACTTTATAGTAAAATTTATTTAACAAAAAATTGCATATACTTGCATTATTTTTGAATTATAATGCTAAACATTGCCATTAAGTGTGATTTTCTTTTCAATTTACTTACGTATGTGGGTACATGCATACGTATGTATGTATCTATAATAGAAAACTCTAAAATAAATTCTTTATTATTGAATATTTTCAGTGTGTTCCATAAAACAATGATTATATACATACATATATACATACATACATATTTACATTGCTTGCTTTTACAAAATTATTTTTTTCTTGTGCACGTTGTTGATGACCTGCTGCGTATCATCATACACATGTAAGTGTGTATGTACATATGTAAGTACGTAGGGAAACCCAAAATGATTTTTTGTGTGAATGAATTTGAAGACGCAATTGTTTAAAAGAATTTCATTGCGTACCCTTTTTTCAACAATTCTTTATATCACTTTCATTTTCAAGCTCGTGTATATATACATACACATTTTTACACCAAAGCAAAAAAATTGTTTACGCTAACATACTTGCATGCATACATACATATGTAGATACATACATACAAACGTATCTACATACATACATACATACATACATACATACATACATACATACATACATACATACATACATACATACATACATACATACATACATACATACATACATACATACATACATACATACATACATACATACATACATACATACATACATACATACATACATACATACATACATACATACATACATACATACATACATACATACATACATACATACATACATACATACATACATACATACATACATACATACATACATACATACATACATACATACATACATACATACATACATACATACATACATACATACATACATACATGTAGGGTATACGTTGTGTCAGGTTGACCCAACAGACAAGACAGAAAGTACTGAAGACAAAGACAAAGAAGAAAACACGACAGACGCACCAACACCTATGCACTCATACCTAAGAGAGATTGAGCAGAAGTATTTTGCTTTATATAGACAGCAACAGAAATGAATAAGCAGAGTTGGTGTCGAGATTTCAAAGAGAAGAGTTGTCCGCGTAGAGTAGTTGTGCCATAACCAAGTATATTTTTCAAAAGTGGGATAAAACATAAATTGTAAATTGAATAAGAAACGACCACTTAAATACACAAAATATTTCATTTAAAAATATTTCAAAATAAACCTAAGACTAGCTATAATAAACTTAAAACTAAATACAATAAACTTAAACCTAAATATAATAAACTTAAATCTGAATATAATAAACTTAAAAATAAATATAATAATAACTTTATAACAACAGTGGTATTATTTGGACACTAAATCACACCAGGTTAATATTCACAAATTAATGGGGGCTCGACCTGAATAAGAGCCAGTGAGAAAAAAAAGAAACATTAAAAAATTTTTTTTTAAATCCAAAATTGCCTTTGTAATTTTTTTTTATGAATAAATCAACGCTATAAAAAGAACGCGTTGGTAGCAAAAAGAAGTTTCTAGAAGAAACAGACGGTGCACATACATAGAGATGTATGTATGTATGTACAGACAAATGTACAGTGCTGATAAATAGAAACGCAGCAGAGTGTATTCGATTTTTAATATAATAAAAAAAAAAAACACAAGAAAATAGAAAGCAAACAGCACATTTTAAAATTTGCTACAGACGAAAAGTTTCTTGATCGTTTGCTTTATCAAACAATTCAAGTTTGTTAAATGAACAAAACCCACCCTTATTTCTGCACAGAATAGTTGTGAGCAGAGAAAAAAAAAAAATGTAAAGTTGACTGAGTGTCGCCAAACAGAAAAAGCTAAAACTGAGTGTTTTAAAATAAAATGTGTTTTTGTACGCAAGCTGACTGAGTGTATTAGCTGAAAAAAAAAAAACAGAGTTTTTGAAAATTTGGCTGAGTGCCGCTGAGAGAAAATAATAAGAGATATAGGAGACTGAGTGTCCATGAGAGAAAAACAGATTGGCTGAAAATAAAGTTGACTGAGTGTCGCTAAAGGCAAATAAACTGAGTGAAGAATCAACAGAAAAAATAATAGAGGGAACTGTGCAGAGTTTAAGAAAATACAAAGCGGTGACAGAGAAAAGAAGCAAAGTGTATGAAAAAAAAAATAAGTGATGTGTCTGTGCGCATCAAGCTGAAAAGAATTTTGTGTGTGTGGCGTTGTGTTTTGAATTATTCACGCATGTACGCTAGCAGAACAGTCGATTGAAAAAAAAAAAACAACAACAAGAGAAGGCGTCATAACAAAGAGTTAAAGAATCATAGAACTTAATGTTATGTATGCATTGATAAAAAATAAAATAACAGACAGTTAAGCCAGCATACATATAAGCAGATATGTTTTTACATACGTAGACGTGAAAGAGATGAACGGTACAGTTTTGCAATTGAATAAGTAAAATCGGTTTATACCGAAGAAGCAGACGAAAAAAAAGAAGAAATATACATATGTATATATCCATATACATGAGCATAAAGCTGTAAAAGAAACATTTGTGTGTATTTCTGCAAATACTCTGTATAAATAAAGAGAAGGCGGACAAACTTAAAATACGTTGAAAGAAAAAAGGTACAGTTATGATAGAATAGAAAAGTTTTACAAAAATTGAAGGCAATACTTAAAAGTTATATACGCACATATTTGCACATTAGAGTACAGAAAAATTACAAACGAATGAAAAGTACAGTAAGGAAAAGAAAGCAAAAACTAATGTGAATTCAAAAAAAGAAAGAGTATTTACAGTGGTTAAAGCAGTAAAAAATATACAAAGTACTAAACAATAAAACAAATATATGCACATATAAGCAAACAGTAAAATAAATAGTTAAAAAAAAAAAAAAAAAAAAAACAGAAATCTAATTAAATACAAAGTAAACGAAAAACAATACGAGAGAAAACAAAAGAAAGTTTTAGTAAGAAAATTTTAAAATATATAAAACAAAAATACCGAAAAGTACAGTACGTGAAAAAATCCTATAGAACAAATAAGGAGAATTTCAAATACACATACCTACATAGAATAACCTAAAGAAAAAAAAAGTACAGTTATACAAAACTTAATTGAAACCTGTAAATACAAAAAAGAAAAAAAAATACTACAATAAATGAATCATCAGAATTATAAAACAGAACCAAAAGCTAAATGAAAGAAGACAACGTAGAAGGAAGATTACCATAAGTTTACGCCGGAAACTTAAGAAGTGAAGCAGGAGAGCTGAGAAGACCGAATGCTATTTTTATAATAAGATAAGTTTGAATGTATATTTAATTGAATTGTAATACTTTTTTCTATATATAACTTGCTTTATTATAACAATTTGATTTCGTAACTTGATCTGGATTTGGTGTCAAATTTTAATTACCTCTAACGTAATATTGAATGTGAGTGTAACTGTTGAGGTTCGATTTTTATTTGACATTAAACCAGTGTTTTGATAAATATTGATAGATTTATTTATACACCAATATTGTAACTGCGTGTACAACTCAAGATGGAGAGAGTAGAAATTCTAGGTATGAGTGTTGTGGAGTTGAGAGCGAAATTGGGTGAGCTCGGTTTAGGCTCACAGGGACTTAAAAAAGACTTACAGAAAAGACTGCTAGAGCATTTTGACATGGACTTTGTGGACGCAAACGATAACTTGGACGGAGTTTCAATTGACCACTCTGAAACGGGCAGTGTAGGTGGTGATCGGGATCATGCTCTCCGAAGAAGCATGTACACCTTGAAGGACGTAAGCGACAGTTTAACAACTTTTTCGGGCACTAAATCACCTGACATCAATCAGTGGTTAGTGGAATTCGAAGAGATGGCCGAAATAGTAAATTGGACTTCCTTGCAGAGATTAGTCTATGCAAAACAATTGTTGGTAGGGGCTGCGAAGCTTTTTATACGAAGCCAGAGTGGTGTAAGCAGCTGGGAGATTTTGAAGGATCTGCTCGTGGAGGAATTTGGTAGTGGGGTTTCTACGGTGGAGGTAGTTCGTCAGATACGGAACCGCAAGTTAGGTCGGGACGAACCACTGATCGAATACTTGTATGGTTTAATGGAAATAGCGAAACAGATCAAATTAGATGAGAAAAGTATTATTGAATACTTTATAGAGGGCATACCAGATTCAAGGTATAATAAATCATTATTATACCAAGCGGAATCCATTAGCGAATTAAAAAAGCAGGTCAAGATATATGAAAAGGTAAGGTTGGGCCCTCGTTCGGCAAAACAGGGCAACGACAATTTTTCAGTGGATCGGAAAACGGATACTACTAAGGACGTTAGGGAGAGGAAGTGTTTTAAATGTGGTGGTAAAAATCATATGGCTAAAGACTGTACGGAGAGACAGATCAAATGTTTTAAGTGTCAGGAATTTGGCCACCGGTCGTTTGAATGCCCCTCGAATAAACGGAGCAAACCTATTGTTAAAATAGAAAGGGACCAGGCAAATATGGTGAAGAAAGGCCCAGGGTTGATTTTCAAGGATATTTCGATTCAGGGTAAGAACCGGACAGCTTTGATCGATACTGGATGTGACGTATGTCTCATGAGGATGAATACACTTGTGGGCTTGGGAAGAGTGGACTTAGTTCCAGAGAGGATAAAATTACAGGGTATAGGTGCCAGCGAGATATGGACCATTGGGTATTTTAACGCTTTTGTGGAGATAGACGGGTTGATGTTTGAGGTTGTGTTTCACGTGGTACATGAGTGGGATATTCTTCATTCCATTATGATAGGGAATAGCTTGCTCAGGGAGGCTGAGGTAACCATCAAACAGGGCGAGGTTTGTTTTAGGCGGCCTAGTGATGGAAATATATTATGGGAGGAGTTCGGGAATTTGTGTATGAACGCGGAGGCTTGTGAGTCCGAGAGAGAGATAGAGTTGAATCATTTGAGTGGAGAAGAAGGTAGGAAAGTTGCCAGGTTGATAAATAATTACGCACCGGTCAGGAACTTGAGCAGTCCGGTTGAAATGAAGATAGTTTTGCGGGATGATATACCCATTTATCAGCGTCCAAGACGTTTACCGTGGTCAGAACAGGCGGTGGTTGACAAACAAGTTGGCGAGTGGTTGAGGGATGGAATAATTCGGCCAAGCTCATCGGAGTACGCATCTCCCATTGTTCTAGCTTCGAAGAAAGATGGCACAAAGCGGTTGTGCTGCGATTACCGGAAGTTAAACCAAAAAATTATTAGGGACCATTTTCCTATGCCGTTAATCGATGAGGTTTTGGATAAATTGCAGAAGGGTAATGTATATACTACTCTAGATCTTAAAAATGGATTTTTCCATGTGCCAGTCGAAGAATCATCACGAAAGTTTACATCATTCGTAACGCACAGTGGGCAGTACGAGTTCTTGTTCGTGCCTTTTGGAATAAGTAATTCTCCGGCCGTATTTACTAGGTTTATATCAGTTGTTTTGCGTGATTTGATTCAGGATAATACCATAATTGTGTATATGGATGATATTATCATTCCCTCCAGGGATGTTAATGAGGGGATCGCAAAGTTGGAAAGGGTATTGATGCGAGCAGCATCCAACGGATTACATATAAAATGGGAAAAATGCCAGATTTTACGCAAGAGGGTAAATTTTCTCGGTTATGTTATAGCAGGTAGTTCGATAAAACCATCTGAAGAGAAAATTAGTGCTGTTAAGGGTTACCCGGTTCCGACCGATAGGAAAACAGTTCAGAGGTTTTTGGGGTTAACCTCTTATTTTAGAAGATTTATCGAGAATTATGCCATTAAGGCCAAGCCGTTAACGGACTTGCTTAGGAAAGACGCGCAATTTAAGTTAACCGACGAGGTTTTGATTGCTTGTCAGCAGCTGAAGGAGTCTTTAACAACGGCACCAGTTTTGAGGTTGTACAATCCAGTTGCTGCTACTGAGGTACACGCGGATGCGAGCAAGTTTGGTTACGGGGCGGTGTTGCTGCAAAGGGGAATTGATGATCAGCAGTTTCATCCCGTGCAGTTCATGAGTCGGCGTACTAAGCCATATGAGGAGAAGTACCACTCCTACGAGCTGGAAGTTTTAGCGATTGTGGAAGCACTTAAGAAATGGAGAGTCTATCTCTTGGGTATGCAATTTAAGATAGTCACAGATTGCAGCGCTTTTAGAATGACCATGAATAAGCAGGATGTGCCAGCCCGGATTTCACGTTGGGCGATGTTTCTGCAGGAATTTTCTTATGAGATAGAGCACAGGGCAGGGACTAGGATGAAACATGTAGATGCCTTAAGCAGGATGACATGTCTGATGGTGGAGAGTAGTTTGATTCATAGGCTAAGGGAAGCACAGAGGACCGATGAGCGAACGAGAGCCATTATATCAGTATTAGATTATGGGGCTTATGAGGACTTCTATCTGGACAACGGAGTACTACGGAAGGATCCAGCGAAGGAACTTATTGTGGTACCGCTTCAGTTGGAGGAGGAGATAATCCGATTGGCACACCGACAAGGTCATTTTAGCACAACGAAAACGAGGGAAATCATTGAGAAGCAGTTCTATATTCTGGATTTGGTAGCTAAGGTACAGAAATGTGTCCGCAGTTGCATCGATTGCATTATCACCGAGGCTAAGGGAGGGAAGAAGGAGGGATTTTTGAACCCTATTGACAAGGATGATCGTCCGCTGATGACATATCATGTTGATCATGTTGGTCCAATGGAGTTAACAAAGAAGGCGTATAATTACATTTTCGTTGTCGTGGATGCTTTTAGTAAATTTGTTTGGCTTTATCCAACAAAATCTACTGATTCAAAGTCTGTAATCGAATGTCTGGAGAGGCAGTCATCAGTTTTCGGAAATCCCGTCAGGATTATAACCGATAGAGGTACAGCGTTTACTTCTCAAGCATTTTCCGATTATTGTACTAGCGAGAACATACACCACCTGTTGATCGCCACAGGCGTGCCGCGTGGGAACGGGCAGGTGGAGAGAATGCACAGGATAGTGGTACCAATGTTGGCGAAATTATGCAACGAAGATCCGGGGAAGTGGTATAAGAATGTTCGCAAAGTGCAGATGCTGATAAATTCCTCAGCTACACGTAGTACAAGGGTTTCCCCATTTAAGTTGTTAACAGGATTGGAAATGAGACTACCAGAGTGCCCAGATCTTCGCGAGGTGCTGGAGGAGGAAGTAATCAGAGAGTTTGACGAGAGTAGGAACGAAATCCGTGCAGAAGCCAAAGAGAACATAGCAAAGATGCAAGCAGAGAATATTAAGTCTTTCAATAGGAAGAGGAAACCGGAAGAAACTTATGAACTAAATGAGTTAGTCGCCATTAAGCGCACTCAATTTGGAGCGGGACTCAAGTTAAAGGGTAAATATTTGGGCCCGTATAGGGTAGTTTCAAAACACCACCACGGGCGATACGGGGTAGAGAAGGTCGGTGATCACGATGGTCCGCATAGGACAAGAACAGTTGCAGAGTATATGAAACGATGGCAATCCGAGCCGTATTGCCGGCAGGATGGCCGATTGTAGGGTATACGTTGTGTCAGGTTGACCCAACAGACAAGACAGAAAGTACTGAAGACAAAGACAAAGAAGAAAACACGACAGACGCACCAACACCTATGCACTCATACCTAAGAGAGATTGAGCAGAAGTATTTTGCTTTATATAGACAGCAACAGAAATGAATAAGCAGAGTTGGTGTCGAGATTTCAAAGAGAAGAGTTGTCCGCGTAGAGTAGTTGTGCCATAACCAAGTATATTTTTCAAAAGTGGGATAAAACATAAATTGTAAATTGAATAAGAAACGACCACTTAAATACACAAAATATTTCATTTAAAAATATTTCAAAATAAACCTAAGACTAGCTATAATAAACTTAAAACTAAATACAATAAACTTAAACCTAAATATAATAAACTTAAATCTGAATATAATAAACTTAAAAATAAATATAATAATAACTTTATAACAACAGTGGTATTATTTGGACACTAAATCACACCAGGTTAATATTCACATACATACATACATACATACATACATACATACATACATACATACATACATACATACATACATACATACATACATACATACATACATACATACATACATACATACATACATACATACATACATTCATGATCGCAAATATTTTCGAATTTTGCTTTTAAACATTATATACATACATATGTATGTACCATTATGATCGATTTTTGGTACCAAAAGTTGGGTGCATATGGGCCGATGTCCAAAACTTTTCTAATTTTGCCCCTAAACAGCCTGTATGTACCATTCCGACAAATTTTTAGTGCAAAAAACTGTTTCGTTTAGCTTCCAGGCCCGACTTCTTGAGATATCGGGAGGCGCTATATCTCGAACATATATGGGCCGACGACAAAAAGATTTCCAGTTTTGCTTCTGACTAACCTATATGTATCATTCGATTGATTTTTGGTGCCAAAAGTTGTTTTATTTAGCTTATAGAGCCGATTTCTTGAAAAATCGGGAGACGCTATATCTCAGGTATATATAGACCGATTGCAGACATTTTCAAATTTTGCTTTTAAACACCTTATATGTACCATTCTGATCGATTTTTGCTACCAAAAGTTGTTTTATTTGGCTTTTAGAGCCGACTTCTTGAGAAAACTTGAGGCGCTATATCTCGAGTGTATATGGGCCGATGTCCAGAATTTTCCACGTTTGCCTCTAAATGGTCTATATGTACCATTCTGATTGATTTTTAGTGCCAAAAATTGCTTTATTTGGCTTAAAGAGCGGATTTCTTGAAAAATCAGGAGTCGCTATATCTCAGATATATATGGACCGATTTCAAAAATTTTCCAATTTTGCTTTTAAACACCTTATATGTTCCATTCTAATCGATTTTTGATACCAAAAGTTGTTTTATTTGGCTTTTAGAGCCGACTTCTTGAGAAAACGGGAGGCGCTATATCTCGAGTGTATATGGGCCGATGTGGAAAAATTTTCCACTTTTGCCTCTAGATAGCCTATATATACCATTTTGATTGATCTTCGGTGCCAAAAACTGTCTTATTTGGCTTATAAAGCCGATTTCTTTAAAAATCGGGAGACGCTATATCTCGGATATATATGGGCCGATTTCAAAAATTCCTTCATTTCTAGGATTTAATGGGCACTAAAAATGATATGGTTTAGTTTTTAAGAAAAAATTTTTTTTCAAAACTCTGAATACAAAAATTGCACAAAATACCCCTCAAAACCCGGTTTTTTGAATATATCTCGGCTATCCGCGGACCTATCTTACTGAATTTCAATAGCAGACCCACTACCGGGGTTTCACACGTTTTAGCGAAAGAATGAGGTTTCTATCTCAAACCGTTTTCTCAGAAACGGTATTTCAACGACTACAGACGGACAGACGGACAGACGGACAGACGGACAGACGGACATCGCTCAATCGTAATCGCTATTGATGCTGATCCAGAATATATATACTTTATGGGGTCTTAGATGGATATTTCAATGCGTTACAAACGGAATCACAAACTTATATATACCCTTACACATTTATGTGAAGGGTATAAAAATATATAATTTTTTAATGCATCTAAGACATGTTGTAGTTTAAAAACCAAAAAATAAAACAAACAGTTGCACCGTACAGTGACACAATCAAAGATAATTTCGACGGCCACAAGCCATTTTGCAAACGAACGACTTGGATTTGTACATAGTGAAGAAGAAACAGCAAACAAATAAGAAATTGTGATTTTTTCTGTAATTGTAGATTATTAGTAACGAGAATAAGAATTTAATAGTTACTATTAAAATTGCTATTAATAAAACTTTTTTATAACATTTCCTTTCGAAAATATTTTCATCAAGCAATAAAATTTTAATTTTTGAATATATCAGCTGTTGCATATAACATACCCAATGTCACATGTAATTGTACATGTAATGCTAGGAACACAATTGGGACGAACGACGAATTTCGCCCAACACGACGAATACGCCGGTTGAAATTCGCTGTGTAAATTCGTCGTATGGAGCATAATAACGACGAAAAACAAAAACATCTGTTATAATTGATAAAGTTGTTTATTGTTTGTTCAAAGATAAAAAGAAAATTAAATGAAACAAAGAATTTAAAAATTTGTAAAGATAATTAAATTAATGAACATGATCTCAGATTATATAAACATTCATGAAGTTTAACATTTTCAATTATAATTTCACTTGTATCCATTTTTTAATTTTATCTTATTATAGTGGAACAGCTGACCACAGGGGTGACCATATTAAAAAAATTGGCTGCTAAAAAATTTAGCATTACCAAAAACAAAAAATTAAACAATTTACAATTAAATTGTAAAGATTAAATTGTTGTCTGCATCAAAGGTTTGTTTGAAGATTGCACATGAATAATAGAATAAATGGAAAAGTTTCAATTCCTTTTTTTAAGTTTTTTCTAGTCTACTGACAAGGTGAGAAGCAGCAAGGAAATGTCAGCTGCATATAGACGGCTGAAAAAGACAGAAAACAATTAAAAATGTATATTTAGACCTAGAATAATATAACCCCGAATAATAAAACTAGAAAAAGGAACTTAAACAAAATTTTGCACCATATCTATTGGCATGCTATTGCGTTAAATCGCAATTTAAAAAATATATTAGCCTAACTCACTCATTTAGTTGACAAGATCTCCACGTAATTGAGAATAAAAAACTAAAAACAGATTTAAGCTTAGTTATCAAAATTCTTACAGCTCATATATAATTATCTAAAGGACGTTTTCGTGGTTGGACAATGTTATCTGGTGTCTTATTATCATTTATTTAAAGTATTTGCAAATATTTTTGAATATTAAAAATTTTTATAATAGCAAGTTTCTTAAATATCTCTCTACATTTGTTATTGATTGATCAACTGTTTGGAGTGGCCCTTTTTTGTGGTCCCATTAATCAAATTTTAATTTAATAAACTTTGATTTGTTGTTCATTCAAACAAATTTATACATGTTTAATATAATTTTTCATAACTTTTACCAACAACCTAACACTTGTGTTGTTAACCATTATTAGCATATGCAATATGAACTGGTTGGTGGGAAATCGATAATCAACTGAAGAAATGCGGGAATATGAAATGCATTCAATACTGGTTTGCCTTGGAGTAACTGGCTGGCTGCCAGCAGTTAATATTCATATGATTAATTTTTGTAATTACGACTTTGTTGTTGTTGTTGTTCTTTTTTATATTATTTAAAAATATTTGTGTAAATATGATGCAATTTTTCAGCCTCCATAGACAGCAGAAGACAGCATCTTCATTATGTTTGCTTTAAGCAACATCGTTATTGACATTTCGAAGAGTATAATAAAAATGTCAGAAACATGCATATAATGCTAGAAAAAAATCGTTTTTGTATTTACATACATACGTTTAATTAATATTTTCCATAAAATTAAAATAAAAAAAGATTTCAAAAATATGAAATTATAAAATAAATACATATATGTAAATAGTTCAAGTTCAATCCAAAAAATCCAAAATTTGCTCAGACATCAAGACAGGAAATATTAATCTTCAGCATTCTCTTGAAAATAATATGTTTTTTAATAAAATGACCACTCAAATCAAAATACGTTTCGTGCACTTCATGACTTTTTGGTCAGCGTAAATGACCTTAGCGGACTCGCTAACCATCGGAGCTGGGCAAGTGAGAGAGAGAGTCCAATAGGGGTTATTGAAATCTCGATTCATACACTAAGGGTGATTGTTTGGTGTGATGCATGAATGATGTCCCCCAATCAGTTATCGTAAATGCAGCTCGCTATCCTGTACCTCGCTTCTGTAAATCTCACATCAAGAAAGTTTTTTTAGTAGTGTGAAACAAAAAAAATTTCATTGACTCTCGATGTGCGAGAAAAAAGCGTTTTTGTATTTCAATGCAAAAAGAAGTCAAATTCTCTAACAATGAAATATTTTCACAGATGAAATGTCAAATAAGAACCATACATCAAAAGCTAAGAATTGTCAAACATACGTAAAATTATAAATACATAAATATGTACGTGTAGTCTTGACTTCATCCAAAACTTTGGTTGAAGGCAGCGTGGCTGTATAATTTATTCTGAAACTTTTCTTCTATGATTTTTTAGCATTCTTTGATTGCTTTTTATCATTTCTCCAACTTTAGGCATTAATTATAATTTTATAGTCGAACTATATGATATACCATATTTAATAATTTTATCAGACTTGAGTTCGATATTTACTTCCTCAAAATTGAGAACGGTTTTTTGTGATCAATTTGGAGTGATCTACATTTTTAAAGAAGGCAAGAAAAGTAAAGTTTGAGACTTACTGGTGGCTGGAGTGCGTACCCCAGCATATACGAAAGCATTTTTAGGCATAATAATATAGATATCCCAATAGTGACTTCTGTAAAGTGGCCATATCATTTGTTTGGGGACTAGCCAGAAGTGAGTAGTACAGGAAATCGTGACAACATGAGTGTATGAGACCAACCAGTGTACACAAAAACAAACATAAACGATGAAAAAATGTTGTTGTAAAGTATTTGGAAAAATATTGAATTTGCTGTAATTTTTACGAAAAAAGTACAAAACATGAATGAAAAGCTTTGAACATTAAGTTTTAAACATATGTATTCCATGTACTGCTAGTGATGTACTCAACGCAAATAAGACTTTAAATACAAATAATTATTAGCGGTATTCACACCGAACTTGTTAATTTGTTACTCGGTAGTTTGTTAAAGTTAGCAACTGTGAACGACCCCCTTTTTCAAACTTTGTTAGTCTGGTAACTTCCGTAGTAAGCCAGCTGATTTATTGTTCCGACACAATTTATTATTCTGAAAAAATTAAACATGCCACGAGAAAGTGTAAAAAAACAATTGTAAACCGTTTAATTACTCATGCTTTGATGCAAATAACGTTTGCTGACGGCAAGTAGACAAGATTTAATAGTTTAATTACTGCATTAATTTATTAATGCAGAAATTTACGACGATGATGAAGATGAAACCGAAAATGAAGATTTACATGCTGTCATGAAGTGTCGCAGAGGAGTTGTGTATGAAGTTCCAAAATCAATTCATTGGCGCGAAGATGTTTTGTCTTCAATGGATGAAAATCGTTTCTGCCAGATGTAACGAGTGAATCGCGAGCAATTTGCTCATCTACTATCGCTCATATGTAGCGACAAAGTTTTTACCAAATGTACCGGCAAGCAGTTTCCAATAGACTTACAGCTCCTATAGTTTTGTTTAGATTGGGATACTCTGGAAAAGGCGCATCAATCGCTAAATCGCACACTTCCAACACAAAATCCAATAGCAAGTTATGCTCCACTTCACTCCACTTTTTTGCATTTTTGTTTGAATGCGCTTTTTCTTTTGGCTATCCACTATTAGAACAGTTTATGATTTATTAAAATAAAATAAAAAAATCATTTAATTAACATACTTACTCTCAATATACACGAAAATTGCCAAAACACAAATATTTTTTTTTTTTTTTAATATATCATAAATGGCTTTTATTATTTTTTTAGAAACTGCAACAGCTGATTGTGAGTTACCAACTAACAACTATTTTATCAGCGATGCTGTGTCGTTAATTTAAAACAAAAACAAAATACGTGTAAAAAAGTAACTGTTAACGATTAACAAACTAACAAGCTCGGTGTGAAAACCGCTATTATTTGTTTGGTTGCAAAGCTGTTTTGTTTGCATTAGATTTGCACTGAATTTTCCTAACCAAAAATCAAAACATAAATATTTTCATGTTTTCTGTCCTTCACTGGATGCACCAGCATCGCAAGTCTGCCACTTTCATGAAATCTGACAGAAAATTGGTAATTTTTGTAGTCCGGCAGAGCTGGTGACCCTTCTGGTAGTATTCTGTGAATAATACAATAGCAGCCCACAGGTCAGTGTATGCAACAGAAGTAATTTTTATTCCAAGAAAATTTTTGAAGCAATGAAAATTAACAGTTTGCTGAAATAAATTAATTGTGTACAAATGTGGTCTGACCCTGAAGTCAATTTTCGGCTTAAAGCAGTAACTAATTATTATTTCATCCGCTTATAATAAAGTGCATTAACCATTTTAAGAGATAAAATGTAACAATAAATTGGATTAAGAAAAAATTGATATCAGCACTTGAAATATGCTTTTCTACACATTTACAGTAAAGAAATCTTATAATTTCTTAACTGTTGCTTAAAACAAGTAATAATAAAAAAATTTCATTACTCAAATTTACTCTAAAATATTTGGCTAAATAAATCTAAGTATCTATAAAATGTCATTCAATAATTTTTTTTATCATCATACAGCGTTTTAAATAGATTTTAGACTCTACATCATGTTCGAGAATTAGGTTAAACTAACATTACATGCAACCAGCCACAGACAACAAATACAACACTCAACAAACCAGCTTCATGTATCTAATAAAATTACTAAAGAAATAGGTATGTACAAAACATTAAATGGTGTTTGAGTTACAAGCGGAAAAGATTCTTGTGCATACGTTTGTTGCCGTCTTGACATCAGCTGCTGCAGCTGCTCTAGAATTTTATTTTTTTAGTTCTTTCTATAAATGCAACAAAAAAAACTTAAAGCATTTAAAACTTGCTGGCTTATATTGTACGATGGCTTTCGTAGTTTATTTAAGGTGCAACTTTTGTTGCATTTAATATTGTTATCTAATTATTGCAAATAATAACAATAACAAAAAAAAAACGGTAGGTGAAATTTTTATTTGGGGTCAATAACAAAAAAATTGTTTAAAGGAAGAGAGAGAGAGAGAGAGAGAGAGAGAAACAGATTGTGTGTCTTGTAACTAATGCCCCCAAGTATTTTAGATCTTATTCCCGATTTTTAATTTTTCACTTAGTCGAGAAAACGTGTGTGTTTCATACAAAATTTAGAGAGAGAGAGAGAGAGAGAAAGAGAGAGAGAGAGAGACCAAAATTTCACTATTTGCAAGCGTTGTTCAGGCTTTATGATCTATTCATGATGAATTGCCAAACCAAACTGAGAATAAATCACTTGACAGCTGTTAAATCGGTCGCCATCTTGAACAGTAATGCCAACTTAAAGTTCTATATATCGAAAAAAAACACCCTTTACAATATTTTCGCTTTGTGCCGGCAATAAGAAAAATATGAATGGCAAATACACAAATTTGGTCCAACATAATAGCTCTGTTTCTTTACTCTACTTTGGGATCCCGTGGGATCCCATTTTGCACGAAATGCGTTCCCGTACTTTGAAATTGGGCAAATGAGAGTATTTGTGAGAGAACATTATTCTTCTTCTTACACGAAACAGCCCGTACTTTTTCTTCGGGCTAGCTTGGGCAAGTAGTTCAGCTGTCATTTGTTTTAAAAAATAAACAATAACATAGAAGAAATAAATGTTTTGCGGAAGCTAAAAGAAAAATGGTAAATTTGTGTGAAAAAATATTTCAAAGTATTCTCTAAAAAATTGTTAATTGTTATATGTATAAATATATGTATTTACGAATTCATTTATGTAGATGAACTTATGAGTTCTCTTGTGTTCCTAAAAAGTTTTATATATTTCATTCATTTTAATTATTTGGACAAAACTTTTTTAAACACAATTAAATAAAATACATAAAAATTTTATTTTATAAATTGAGCTGTCAGAACCCTGACATTTTCTTTTGTAGTAAAATATTTGTTTTTATTCGTTCCCGTACTTTTTTGCATTTTTGTCTCTTGTTGAGAGAAATTATAGTTTATTCTCATTTTACCGAACTTGGCCCAAAAAGTAAAGAAACAGAGCTAATAAAACAAAATATATGTAAATACTCATATACAGCAAGGATTCAGGTCCAAAAATGAACCTTTTCAAAAAATGTTTGTTGTATTTTTTGAAAAGGTTCATTTTTGGACTTGAATTAATACATTTCAATTGGCTCTTAAAGCCAATAAATAATTAAGGATTATAAAATGCGACATCCCCAAAAATCCCCAGCCTAAAAAAAATTTGTTTTCTACAAACGACCTCCTGAGAGTTTACATTTAATATTACAAAAGAATATGCTCTATTTGAAGACCAATCCCCATTACTAATAACTAAGGACACTTTTGCTGCTTATTATTATAGTTTGTTTAACTTAATTAAGTTTTGCCATGATTCTAAATGAGATTATTGTTCATATTGATTTCAATCTAATCGGATTAACTGGAATTAGCGGTATTCAAGAATTGGCCACAGTTAAGCAACGATCGTTCGGAGTTTCTTTTTGTTGTGCAGTCGTGTTAATAAACCTTTTAATAAAATTCAATAAACAATAAAATGGAAGCAAATAAATATAAGCACTGATCTGCTTTAAGCATTTCATTCGCTCTTAATTTTCTGCAACACTTGTTAGCACGCCATAATTTGACGCACATTGCTGAAGATGGCTGCTGACTTATGGCGAAGAAGCAGTTGGCTGGTAAAAAAACAAAAGATAATAAATCGTTGACTGATTTAATATTAGTATTCACTGATTTTTTTTTTACCCACTGTACTTTCTAGTTGAAAAATATTAATACTTAATTTTTAAAGCTGAAACTTAGTTGGTATTTTTGCCAATTTCAGTATTGGTGCTGATGTTGCAACAATTTTTTCTTCTTTTTTTTGCATTAAATCGAATAAAAAATATGTGTATGTATAAGAAATTCATAACGGTTTATTGCATTTAACTTATAAATAAAAATAAAATCAGTGGTGCTGCTCGTACTTGCGAAATGTGTAACAGGTTGCATGTTGTTTTTGTCGGCTGCCTGCCCATTTCTTTATTTTTGTTTCTGCCTCTCGCTCTCTGGCCATTTAGTTGTTGTTTTAACAGTTTTTTTTTACAAAAAAAAAAGGAAAAAGCCCCTTAATTACACACGAGTTTCTGTTTGAGTTTGTTGTTTTAAAAATGGAAAGTTATTATTGAAATCATGTTCAAGATGACGATGATCTCTTACATTGATCATGACTGTAATTATGGCATTACGGTTTAAGTGGATTTTTTTTTTTTTTTAAATTGTTTTCTTAATTTTTTTTCTTTTTTTGCTCTTGTTAATGGTTGGTGGTCATGAAAATCAAGTTTTTTCTGCGGCATTGTATTTTTTTCTTTAGAAGTAGTTGCAAAGAGTTTTTGAAAAATTTCACATTGTTACACTGGTATTCATAAAAAATAAAACATTGTTGAAACACATTTTACGACAAATTTTTCATATAAAATTTTTTCTAAAATGTATTTGAGCAACGTTTTATTTTTTATGAATACCGGTGTTAATGTTTACTTTGACTTGTACAAAATACACATAATGAAAACCCTTTTGCTGACAACCAAACCGAGCTAAACTTAATGTGTATTGACATGCAATTTAATAAATATAAACAACAACGTAAAAGAAATAATAAAAATTAAGGATGAGCTTAAAATTAATTTTGACTTAAGTTTACTAAGTAGTGATCTTCGAAATTATTACCTTCCATTACTACGTTTATACGTACTGCTTATTCGCGAATAAAATTATTGTGAATAGAAAAATTTGGCGTATAAACAGTAAATAAAATTTTTATTTGTGAATAACTAAATCACTAAAATAAGTACCGATTAAAAAGCTATTCGCAAATAAAACACAAAAAGTTGCCACTTTTTTTCTATCGGTTTTAAAGTTTTCTTCGATGTGGCACACGTACAATCATATGACAAAAAGGAAATAATTTACCAAAAATGGCACGAAATGTTTCACTAGCGATTACAACAGTTGCATGCCTTTTGTTGAACCGTTCTTGCAATATTTCGTGGCTTGTGAATAGGCTACGTATAAACGTAGTATATTTAAGTTAACTTCACTTTGGCAGTTCCTTTTAGTTTTATTTTTACATGGGTGGGCTAATATTCAAAAAATGTTACTAAAGGGGGTAGTTACGATTATAATTCTGAGTTAAATGTTTGCCTCATTTAATTTGATATTTCTTTGCATTAGTGTTTGATAAATTCAATCATGGAAAGGAACATAATGGAACAGCGCGCTAAGATTGTTGAAGCATTTTACGGAAATAAAAGTTGAAATCGAAAAGCAACTCATGTTATTCTTTTTTTTTTTTTTTTCTTTATTTAGTTTTTATAATTCGAGTTTTTTCTTATATAATTATTTTGTATTACGTTTATGGGGCTCAAGTTCTGTCTATATAATTTTTGTGATTGATATTAACGAAAGAGGACAAAGAAAACCTCAAACACATTAAGCATATACAATACATTGGCTGTTCAACAACCACTCGTGAATTCTCACTTGCCCAAATGCAACTGTGCTGCTGGTTAACGGGCCCACCTTACGTGAAAGTGTCAGAAAAACCAATTATTTTGTATTACGTTCACCGGTCTAGATTTCTTTCTATATTGTTTTTATGATTGAAATTAATTAAATAAGCCAAAGAAATTACTAAAAAAAATTTAGCAGGGTCGACAACTAGCGTTTCTCATCAGCACCCATGCTTGAACTCAGGGACTCATTATTCTCGAAAGTGGGGATTAAACCACGATATTCTAGTCCTTTGATTTGAATGGTGTTGACGAGAAGTGTGCGGCTTCAAAACAGCTAGTTGTTGACCCTGCTAAATTTTGTAGTTATTTCTTTAGCTTATTTAATTAATTTCAATCATCAAAACAATATAGAAAAAAATCTAGCCCGATGAACATAATACAAAATAGTTTTTTTTTTGTCTGACACTTTCACGTTAGGGGGCCCGTTAACAAGCAGCACAGTTGCATTTTGGCAAGTGAGAATTCACGAGTGATTGTTGAACAGCCAATGTATTCATAAATAGTGACTGTGCGGTCTATAGGACTCCTGCATCATACTTGTTTGAAAATGGGGTCGCCCAAGCAGCTACCACGTTTGCTATTGCGAATATTTTGTAGCCTGAAATTGAAAAACAATGTCTATTTAACGTGTTATCGCACATTGTGACAATGTTAGTTAGCCGCCACGAGCATGTGCTTCTATAGAACTTCCTTCTTTTAGGATACTTAAAAGAAAAACGTACATATCTATAAGCCACGTGATCACGAGTACAACAGCTAGAGGTTGAAATAATATGGCGCATTAACGATGCTGAGCCTCTATTATTTGTCGGAGACGTTGAATGAATGCATGGAGAATCGAATGGAAGTACGCTACCGATGACGTGGCTGGCATTTAGCCCATATTTTATTTCACAAGACAAGAAATCTTTCTAAGTATTAATTTTAACTTAACAGCTGAACTTTATGACTCACAATTGTCGATTTTGCTTCCTCAAAATTTAGTTTTATCACAAAAAAAAACATTAAATCGAACTCAAGCCTGACAAAACTATTAACAATTAGCAATCTTTCTATTATAATAAAAAGTTTTTATATTAATACATTTATATTAAATTATTTTTTCAGGCTTAAGTTCAACCCTTGCTTTGTCACTAACAAAGTGTTGAACTTAAGTCTGAAAAAGTAATGCAATATAAATGTATTACAATACAGAAGTTCAATGAAATTAAAAAATTTTCAGTAAAAAAAATTTTATATTGTTACGTTTTAACCTTTTCAAAACGTTTTCCGTAGATTCTTTAATTGTAATGAAGTTACAACACTCACGTCTTCAGTTTACAATAACCCACAGTTCAACACTTTATTTATTTGAACACACTATACTTGTAAACACTTTACTAAGAACACTTTACTAAGAGAACAACACTTTCACTTAATCACTTTTTATTACTTAAGACACTTTACACGTTAGCGCAGCTAAAAATCGACTGACTGTTCAGCGTTGAGCTTCGCTGCTTTTATACCTCCAATGATCATTACTAGAACATTCTAGACGTTTACAGAAGCTAATCACGCCACATCTATAGTGCGATGTGCGATGACTCATCATGAACAAAAGATATACACACACACCGACATACATACTCGCGGCAGTAAAACTCAAGCATCTGAGTCGCGCACATACATGCACACACGAATATTGTATCGTGCGGTGGTGGTTTCTTTTATTTCGCTGTTGTGCTTATTTATCCACACATGTGTGTCAGTATGTGCACACTCGCTGTGCTGCCGTTTTGTTTATCAACAAGCTTCCATGTATGAATGTGTGTATATACCTCCTGTGTTCATTTACAAATAATAACAAGACAATATACGCACATATAAAATAACGATGATTTAGTACGTTCTAGAACAATCACAATCGGTCCGTTCACGACCAAATCTGTAACAATATTATTTACAATTTATGTCGACAGTTTTGTATAGCCTCCCCTTTATCAATAAGGGTTTTTTCTTAATCTCTAGCATGAAGTAGTATTGTCGTACGACAAGTCA
This sequence comes from Sturmia bella, assembly GCA_963662145.1. NCBI lineage: Eukaryota > Metazoa > Arthropoda > Insecta > Diptera > Tachinidae > Sturmia > Sturmia bella. The sequence goes on along the minus strand of OY759168.1, from coordinate 23,379,780 downwards.
TTATTTGATATTTTATAAATTTGGAGATGGCCGTGGTCTCTTATGTTTCAGTGGCACTTTATGGCAAATAGCATTATATTAGTATTTTTTTTTTGATTGATTTTCATGAAGTAATGATATTTAAATGATTTAGGGATTGGAATGGTGATCGCCCTTCTAAAATTGCTTGTTTTTAATGTCAGTATTGATATTTAAGAATACATTGAAAATATTTTCAGCAAACAACATTTAACTTTCATAAATATCTACCTGATTTAATATTCAATCAGTTACTTTCTTGTTAACACTACTTTCTAAATTGAATAGTAGAATTCCGAAGATTGCTATTGGAAACAATTTAAGTTACCGGGCTTCTAGTTCAATTTTACTTCCTCAGAATTGAGTGACCAACATTTTTAAGGAAGACCATAAAAGTAAAGTTGAACACTTATTGGCTACGGTAATTACCACTGCTGTTTGACGTCCAACTTCCCAATTGGTACGTATGACAGATAATAAGCCTTCAACTTTATTTTTCTTATTCGCTTTAAAAAAGTAGGAATCACTATAAATGTATCACACAAAAATCTTCCCATTTCAGGGCAAATAAAGTCTAACTAAGGGTTTGATCAAATAATTAACTATTATAAATCATATAATTCAAGTATAAATTTAATTTACTTCAGATAGGAACAGCATAATGCTTCCTTTTCTATTCTTTTTGTTTGCTTATTTATTTTTTTCTGTATTTATTTAAGACTATGACTTGAAATAAAATTGCCTTTACTTTAAACAAAAAGGTCTAAATATTCATATACATATATATGTGTATTCCTATATTCACATTTCAGCATTAAGCATAACACAAGTAAAACTGGTCTAAATGATTTCTAAAGTGCAAGTGTCATTGTTGGCATAAAAAGAGTTTCAAATACTCGTGTATTCTTCTGTACAAGAGCTTAGACATAAAAAACAGAAAATAAAATAGAAACTTGCTGAATCATTTTGAATTCTTTAGATACCAATAAATAAAGCATGAGAAAAAATATGTAATGAAATACACAAAAAAAAAATTATAAATTATTTTCTTACGAAATGCAATCAATATTTTCACTTAATGCCCGAATGTATAAAACAAACATGTAAAAAAATAAAAGAAAACAGAATCCAAGTTGTTTTTATTTATCAACACTTAATTAAAGGGCAACATAACAACAACCATGTTCGCAGCCAGCACGATCGTATCAAAACAAAACAAAAGACTTGAACAACAAACTTGGCAAGAGAAATTTACATCCACACATCGTCTGTCTGCCTGCCTGCCTGCACTTAGATACTCTCGCAAACCAGTGCATGACCGAATATCATTCATAAGTTCTTAGAGTCATGCATTTAGTACAACTTCTTTCACATACTAAATCACGCTGAATTTAGTACAAAAACTTCAAAGAAGTCGATGTTACTCTCTTTTATATAGATTTTGCACAAACCTGAGCTGGTTGCTTGGAATTTGTGAGGTTTTCAGTAGGTTTCAACACCTGCCTGTGCAAATGCTCAGACAAAAAAGAAAAACGACTCTTGAAGAGGCGAGAGCGTAATAAGAAATGTTTGGCTTTAAGACTACTAAACCCCCTGTTGCGGTTGCTCCAAATGATGCTTTTTTTCTTGCTGAATTTTAAGCTAAAGTTTAGTTGTTGAGCGACTGTTGTGTGAGTTAAAACGTTTTAGCGGTTGGTTTGATATTTTCACGACTTAACAAAAAAAGACAGTGGAAGTCTGTGCCTGTGTGCGAGTCTTGGCTTTGTGCTAAAGACTTGTTTGTCTGCATTTTTTGCTGTTACTACTAACTACAGTATGTATTAAAAGCTGAAGAAAAATATCCAAGAAAAAAATCATTAAAACCAACTTTCGTGGCGCGTCTGCTTCTTAGCAAAAGAAAATTAGCTAGTTAAACCAAATATTTTCTTTAATCATATATGTGTTCTAAATTCAAATGAGTTGGTGAAAAGTTAATCAAAAAAATTCATATAAATTCAAAAAGAAATATATTTGCAAAATTAAATTATAATTACTTTGCACAAAATAAAATTGCAAAAATCCAAAAAAATTTTAATTTTAAAGTGTTCATTTTGAAAAAAAATTTGTATATGCAAAAAAAAATTATAAATGAAAAAATAAATGTACATTGTTTAATTTATTTTATAGCTGGAATTTCACACATTACAACAAATTGAAAACACACAGCCAATAACACCGTTTCAAGGTGAGCTTTTGCAAAAATACTTCTTTCACACAAAAATGCCACCATCAACAGCAGCACCTTTTCAAACTCGTTCTCTTTTAGCCATAATTTGAAACAAATTACTCAGAAAAAATAACCATTATGAAAAAAAAGGAAAAAACTGCAATGGCATTTTTTTTATATCCATTCAGCAAGAATATGAGTCAAAAGCGGGTTTAAAAAATAAAAAAAACAATTTTATACAAATTTAAAAACAGAATTTGCTGTTTAATGATAAACAAACAAACGAAAAACGCAAATTATTGCGGTTAATGAAATCATAAAACGGGGTGTATCTGTAACAATTAATTGCAAAATGAAATGTTGAAAAATTGTAAATGATTTGAGGTTTTTAATTTCGCAACAAGAGAAACAGCCGAAAAAATATAAATTAAATGGGCAACTTGGTTTATTGAAAAAGTGTATGATCCTATTGGATCGTATATAAGCAATATTTAATCAAAAAAAAAGTATAGTTTTCGCGTACTACAAGCATAAAAAGCTTACTTTACTTTTGAAAGTCGATTCTAATTTTAAACTGATCAACAGTGGTTTTTAGCGGAACTAACAGCACTGTAAATAATTCAGCTGTTTGCCGCCATATGGAAAACAAAAACATTAAAAAGTGAAAAATAAGAGATGCCACTTGTTTAAATTTGCATCGTCAGCCTTCTAGAGCCAGTTCAACTTGGAATAAACTTTAATTTTCAATACACTATAAAAAGTAAACATCGAGGAGGCCTTGTTTCTCAAAGCTTACATGCAAATTTTTTATTTTGGTTTTTCTAATATTGAGTTTACTACGACCCGTTTTTTTAATTTAATAATATTCCTATATCTTGTGTTGATATTTCGATCTCCTTCGGATAGCTAATAATATTGAAAAAATGTTTCTTACACACATAATTATGTACAATTGCACAAACCATTGTTGCCCCGGGAAAAACTATCCCAAAGAGAGCGAAATATCGGCAAATAAATAAATAAATAGAAGAACCTCCAAACTCGAAAAATAAAATGATTGCAATAAATTATGTTCCCACTAAAAAAATAATCAACAAACTAACGGTTTGGCTAACAGAGACTTTTTAACTACCGGTTGCAGCTAGATCACACAAGGCAATTTTAGTTGGGCACATCTTAAGCTTGAAGAAGCAGTCGGAGAGGGCAGCAAGACTGGAAAAACTGTTGCCCATACTCGACGATTTCATTTTGATCTGCTATTCGCCTTTTTTCGTTGGCTAATATTTGGCATTTCTTTTCATTTTCTGTTTTAGCTCGTGCAGTAAAAGAGCTTAATATATTAATGCTAAATAAATAAAGCAAAAAGGTTTTTATGCCAAATTATTTATATTTAGAAGGCTGTATACAGTGTGTATAATAAGATTTTTGTATATTATTGTTGTTTTTGTTAACGTAGGACAAAAACAAGTGTCAAATTGTATGAATACAAAAGCTAAAGGAAAGACCAAAATCAACCCTAAAATTGTCCTTTGTAGACACAAAAGCAAGCGAATTGCCCAACTAAAATTACTTTTTCTGATCTAAGACTTATCAACTTGGATATCACCTACTTTTAATGAGTTTAAAAAAATTATCTAAAATATGCCAGCATAATGAACATTTTAGAATTATGGGAGGATGATAATTTTTGCCGATTGCAGCGTAATGCTTAAGGAATTGAAATACAGAATCTGTAAATGGAACTCTTCACACCACATACAGAGAAGCCATTGGATATATTTATTCTAGGATTGAGGCTTTAAAATTGAAAATATTTTACAAATATGAACATTAGACTGTACCGCCTTCCAAGCAAATATAAAGCATTGTTGCAAGAGAGTTACGAAAAATTTATTTTTTTATATTTTAAGCCGAAAATAGAGGTCGCCAAAATACATTTTTCGTTATATCTTCGGCATTTGCAGTCGAATCTTAAAGTGTGATATATCGATGTTTTTGTTTTGAAGAGACCAATGTTTTGCTTTAACAGGCGTTCAACTCAAATATACCGTTGCACTTTGTGACTTTTTCCAGTTTTAGCTGGCCAAAATTAATAACTCTTAAAAGAGATATCGAAATAAAATTCGGTACATGTAATGCCAACATATAAGAAGTGATGTATGAAAAAAATGGGCGGGATCCGCCCACTTTTGGGAGAAATAAAATATCAAATATTTGTGAAACAGAATTGTAAAACTAGCAAAGATTTTTAACTTAAAATTATTTTTTATTATTTTTATTATTTATTTAGCATTTTAAATTATTTTTGCATAATAAAATACATAGAAAGTTAAGCAAAAAAAAAACAAACTAAAAAAAATTACTTAATTCATTTTTTAAATTATTTCAAATATTATTTATAATACATTAAAATAAATTTAAAAAGACAATAAATAAAATTAATCCATTATATTCATGTCAAAGCCTTCTTCCGTTTATGGCTCCAACAGCAAGGATTGCATCTCTGGATTTAATGTTTTTCTTCCTATTGTCCTATTGAAGTTTTCGCAAACTACATATGTATATAGGGGTCTGATAAAATTAACAGTCTGTGTAAAAGATCCGTATCTATTCTGGAAGTTTTCCTGATGTAGAATTTATGATAGTTTCTAGCATCTTCTAGTAGCTTCCTTCTTTAAAAAGAGAGTTTTTATTCGCAGGATGAAGCCCAGTTTTCATTGAAACGGAAACACAAGGTTTTACAAAACTGTTTAGTTTTGAGTAGTCAACGTCCTTTCCAATCAGGTTTGTTATATAATTTAGAAGTGCACATTTTCCGAGGATATTTTTATTTTCTAGCCAAACATCAAAAAGTGCACTTCGTGGAATGGCAATTATTGTCTGTCTAAAAAGCCGAATGCAGCAGGTTGTAGCAGCTAAATTTTTTTATTTTGAAACTAAGTACTTAAATTGTTATTCCCAGAAAAAACTCAGCTTCACCTTGCGGGACAATTTTTATGCACTCTTTTAAATTGTTTGCTTATTATTTTCACTCTTCACTTTTTAGAGATATTTTCTTTAACTTATTTTTTTAACAATTATATAACATATTGCATTAAAACTTGTCAATATTATTTAAAACAAATTTAGTATAGGGAATTTAAAATTATATTATGTATTATATCCACACAAACGCTTTTAGAACTGCAACAATTTCACTAAAATTGCAAATCTACAAAACATATTATTTCATATTTTCTTATACTGAACTTTTGAGAACCGTTATACTCATTATTACTGTTTTTGTTGTTTTTATCAGCATATTTTTAAATCAGACATACTCTTGCCTATCACATAACAAAAAATCATCAAGATCAGAGAACTTAACTTTTTCGAATTTTGGCCAGCTAAAAGTGAAGAAAGTCACAGTGTGTGTTGTAGTATTTACCCACCAGAACTCAATTGTTACACTTAATAACAGCAAATTGAAGCTCACTAAAAATCATTAGCGGTTTTCACACCGAGCTTGTTAGCTTGTTAATCGTTAATAGTTACTTTTCCACACGTATTTTGTTTTTGTATATTTATCGCACTACCGGATTAACATTTAACAAATTAACGACACGGCATCCCTGATAAAATAGTTGTTAGTTGGTAACTCACAATCAGCTGTTGCAGTTTCTAAATAATAAAAGCCATTTGTGATACATTTCTAAAAAAAAATTTTTGTGTTTTGGCAATTTTCGCGTATATTGAAAGTAAGTGTGTTTGTAAGTATAAATTGTGTCAGAACAATAAATCAGCTGGCTTACTACGAAAGTTACCAGGCTAACAATGTTTGCTAACTTTAACAAATTAACAAACTACCGAGTAACAAATTAACAAGTTCGTTGTGAATACCGCTAGTGACATTTAGCTAGCGAAGTATTTCAATAATTCCAGCAGAATTATTCAAAACTTTCTTTCATGTTTTTTGCCGAATGTAGAGGTAATTTTTTTAAATTTTAGGTACACGCTAAATTCTAACGGTTAATTCACAGTTAAAACGTTTAGAGAAACAAAAAGAGAGTAGAAACGGTGTTAGTCCATCTATCATTCGATAGATATCTCAGCTTTGTGCGCTATTCCATTAAATCGTAGTACACCACAGCGCTCTATTTTAGGTCCTCTTCTGTTCTGATTGTATGTGAATGACCTTCAAGACAAACTTTAACATTATAAAAGTCAGATTATATGCAGATGAAAAACCGCTCTTTCTAAGCTGCAGCTAAATTATGGCTAATGAATGTGTAAAAACTTCAAATCACGAACCAGATCCCTCAATAGTGCTTTAGAAATCAATCCCAAAATGTCGAAATATTTAGTTCTGAAAAAGGGGTTATGGACACCACACCTCTATTAATTTTGAATAATCAGTGTATCGATACTATAGTCTTGGCCAAAAATCTTGGGCTTAATTTTATCAACGTTATCAATTGGTCAGATCTTGTCAAACGTGGTCGAACATCTGTGGCAGACTCAGCTTAATGTGGTGTTTAAGAATATTATTAGATATGGTTGAGGAAGGTATACACATATACCTTCCTCAACTCACAATAGGTGAGTCATCGTAGTCATACATATCAACCTATATATCTACATGAAGGGTTGAACTTTATTACTCTTGATAGAGGTAAAAGAGTTCCAATAATAGGCCATCACACATTCACTTCTAAGTCTCTGGAAGGATATCCCATATATAATACAAACTACAAGTAACGCAAGTTAATTCAGGAAGTTTGTTTTGCGAAAAATAAAACAAAACTAAAAACACAGTGATAAAATAGAAAGTTGATCAATAAAATTAAATGTAGAGCTTCAGTAATGAAGAACTCAGGTAGCAGGATGCCTAAGCGCTGCTGCTTAAAAGAAATCTACAATTAGTCATTGTCTGGGTTCGAAGCAAACTTGGATGCTGATGAGCGATGTGAGGGTCATAAAACAATCATGGCATGCACCCCAGCCAGAAAGTCTTCAACTTTATTTTTCTTGTTGATTATTTCAATTTTATCACAAAAAGTCTTTTCCAATTTTGAGGAAGTAAAAATTGAACTCAATCATTCTATCAGACTTGACAATTGTAAATCACTTAATACGACTATAAAGTAAAGATTAATATAATCAGACCTGGTTTAAATCTCCATAAATTGTACAAATATTTAAAGAAAAATTTTAAATAAATATTTTCAAATAATAGCAAACACATTTTTGTTATATACATACATATCTACATGATAGAGAAAATGCACTGTTTTTTTTCATTCAAATTGTAAATATTTATCCCCTTTACACACCTATGCATACATAACATTACAGAATTGTGTCAAAAAACATACAATTGCAAATACACACAATTACAGTCACATGTATTTCCCGCGAGGACCACAAATTTTTAAATTGACAAACTGTATCGAAAACAAGTTTGTTTCCTGAATCTTTTGTTTAAGTGTTCTTCATTTTTAACCCTGTAAATACGAGTATTCAATACGAAAATATGTTAAGCATCAGATGCGAGCTCTTCTTTACTTTCCATATGAATTACTAAAACAACCATGAAACAGCACATTTACGGCTGAATAGTCAGTATGCAACCTTGGACAACAAGTTTTATAAGAGATGTACATGTAATTAAATGAAAATATAAAACAGAATTTACGAGCAATAATTTTCTGTAAAACTCTTCACAGAGCATCCGTTAATAGCAGCTACTTATTATAGACAGATGATTCAAGGAAAATAACTTTAAAAGCTACAGCTTTAATAAGTTGTTTATGCTGTATACCCCAGTCCACTTGATAAAGTGTAAAAATAGTTTAATAATATATCAGTACACATACGTACGAGGTTTGTTCAAAAGAGAGGGTGAATTTTTGATTTTTTTTAAGTATTTATTTATTAAATAATTAAGTAATGTTCATTCTGTGCCCTTTAAACTAGTCTTTCTAATACACTTATGGCAGCGTTTCTTCCAATCCTCGAAGCAGTTCAGAACTGCGTTTTTTGGTATGGCCATCAGCTCGTTACTCGATTCTGACTTTATCTCATCAATTGTAGCAAAATGCATTCCTTTCATTGGTCTGCTCAGTTGTGGAAATACAAAAAAGCAACACGGATCAGAGATCATTGTCTGTGACCAAAAATCGCTTCTGAACGATACTAATGTGACGTTGCTTTTATTAAAAATTTAATAGTTTCCTTTTATGTCCAAAACATTTGAGAAAATTGTGTGGCATAAATCAAATGATATGTAGTCATCGTCTGCAAAACTTCCCTTATACTAATCCAACAATTTTCCAAAACAATTTTCTCACTGTTGCAATGTATTCTTCACTTGTTGACGTGATGGCTACTCCAGGACATTCATTCATCATCACCATCTTCTCGGTCTCCTGTAAAGCGTTTGTATCACTTTTAAACACTTTTCTGAGACAAAGCAGACTTGTGGAATGCCACAGTTAACATGTCAAGTGCCTTGGGGTACCTTATTTAATTTTTAGGGAAATTTTTAATACAACTATTTTTGTTTTTTTTTTTTCAAAAGTCTAAGACCGTAGAGCATACACAAACGTGACTAACCTTTTCACTTGCCAACAATAAACTACTAACTCAAATTCCTCACAGTGCATTCTGCACTGGCGTTCTGCTTTTTAGGTTAAGAAGATGCGGACTATTTTGAAGTCTAAAATCTTTATAACTTGACCCTCTGGGGCAAAAGTTGTTTCTGAATGTTTAATGAGAGCGAACGTGTGTTTTGTAATACTTTGTATTAGAAGTCGTAACAGGTTAATGCGTGTTTATTAAGCCTTCGCTGGACCTTCGATTTATAATCTCAATCAATATTTTTAGTGATATTTGTTGTCCCTTTTGGGGTGATATTTGTCACTCAGAACTTTATTACGTTTATATGTTTTAATTACAAGTTCTAACTGCTTACTATATGAATGCACAAGTACACCATCAGTAGTGCGATTCAGTAATCAATTTTAATGCTCTTTAAATCGTTTAAATAATTTAACATATAAATTGGCGCTTTTGGTAGTCAGTTACATGTTTTAAAACAACTCGCCGGACATTAAAATCAGCTGCTTTTAAAGGTCGGCTGGTTGGTGTCATTTGTAGTGATTAGTTTAACTTTAAAATTTTTATTGAAATGGCCTACGATTTATTTGAAGATCAGAGTTTCAGCGCTCGACTTCTTTTGGCAGCAGCACTATTCGACATAATAAAACCAAATCGTTATAAAAAATGCACGTTTTATAATTAATAGATATTACTTCAGCTTACTTACTTGGCGCAAACTGGAATGATTAGACACTTTTTTTTTGTATTCTTCTTTATATTTTTCACCATTTTCCATAAAGTTTCCACATGCCTACAGAAATTATTGCAGTACATGATCCGTTTAAAGAAAAAAGGAGTCGATACAATATGGTTTAATGCAATACAAACATGGACCATGATGAATAAAAGAAATTTTTTGGCGTTACTAGCAACGTATGATTACCACGTAGTAGTCCAGGAAGTAGTGACATTACTTCATGTCAAGACTAACCCTGTATGAATAATGTGCGGAGTAGTTACTTGGACTACTCTGATGTAATGATTTTTTTTTTTTTTGGATTACATGGTTCTCTCCTAGGACATTGTAATGTAAAATCGAGCATGTTTTTCCCATGCATTTGGCTTTCTTCTGGTCCCTGATGGAGTACTCTTTACACGCGTGTAAGGAGTAGTCTCGATTTCTACAGGGATATTTAAACAATTTGTATTGCATGCACCCAGCGGTACTAGAACATTTTTATTGACTCACATAACAAATGTAGCAAACCACAATACATGGAGACAAGTCAAACATCTCTAAAATTGTTATAAGATAGTGAATTTAGCTACAGAGGAGTTTGCTGTTAATATTTACTTATACATTAACCCCCCAATTCATAAAAATTATTACAGGCTTGTAAAACTGTTATTTGACATATTTGTATGGAAAATCTGTCAAATAAGAGCTTTATATACCTGTTATAATTTTTATGAATTAGACGGTAATTATATTACGGCAAAAAACTACGGCCTTTTCTTAATTTTCTCTCACCATTGAGCTGCTTACTTTTGCCAGCAGCTCAACTCAAGAAATTTGTTCCCATGTTGTGTTTATTCGCATATTATGACAGCAGCAGTAAATATTTGAACTGCCTAAAAGGTTTGATAATCAAATATCTTTGTTTTTAATGGTTTCCTCAAAACTTATTTTTCATGAAATGTGTTCGAGCATGTGCATCAGGTCTATTCACTTGCGCTCTAGTGTATTTTGCTTTCTTGACTGGATTTTTGTATTTAATAAAGTGGGAAGTGAAAAAAAACTCAAAAATATTTATCTTGCAGTTAAGAAACTTTTAAGGTCATTTCGTGGAAGAGGTCAAAACTCACAAAATAAAAAAGATCATTAATAATTGAAAGGTGCTTTTTACAAGTTTGAAAGTTTTTTAACAGCGAAAAAAGCTGGTATATAATAAGTTTTGAAACTCTCTACTTAAATGGAAATAAAAAGAAAATATTTGTGAATGTCATAAAAAGAAGATTGTCAATAAAAGAAAAGTGTCGTTTAAAAATAATATGCATAAGATACATGTGCTTAATGCAATATGAACTAAATAGTTTTAATAAATAATAATCTTGTGAATGATTTTAAGCTTTTGCAATGCACAAATTTCTTGTTCGATATTTTCTACATTTTTGCAAAAGAAATTTTTTCCATCAATTTTGTTAATGTCAAATTTATTCTCCATATTTCCCTAATATTTGAAGGAAAATAAAAAGTTTATAAAATTTTTCCACAATAGAATTGCCATTCTATATATTTGTAGTTTGTTATCACTTCAAAATCATTATTGAGGTTTTCTTTAGAGTCTATATATTGTGCAGTAATTTCTACCACTTTGCATTTCATCTTTACCTACACATTTCTGTCAAAATTGACACTTCTCTCTTAAGAACAAACACAGCATTTGCGAAGCTTTTTTTGCTTGTCTGCAGAAATATCCAGAGCCTTCGGCAGGAATCGAACTTATGACCTCGAGGATTCTTGGTAGGGCACTCTATCAATTAGTCCATCTAACTGATTATAGACGACTTATAAGCTGTGCTTTCACTCGTGGATTTTGGGTTTCTCTGGACATAACATAAGTTAACAACAGCAGCTAATATGTATATATTAGAGTGAGGCGATTTGGCAATCGATATAGTGTCATAAATTTTTCGATAGGTTTTGGCATGAAGAAAAGTAGTTCCACTAAAACCCCTCTTGGGAAGATAATTTTCGAGGAGTATGATTTTAATTTTTATTCTTTGTTTTTTTTTTTTTTTTTTTGTATGGAAGGCCCCTTAAGGTGACATAGTGCGTCACCAGTGTTTTCGAAAAAAGATTAGAGAGGAAATATTATTGCGGGTTGGTCATATATTTGACTCCTTTACGGTTACCCTGGGACCGGTTAGCCGCAATGGCCCACATTTACGAGCCTCGAAAATGAAATTTTCACTCCATCACAAAAACTTGCATCAGGTTATCAGTAGAGGAATCAAATGCATGCCAAGTCCACAACAATCTTTTCTTCCCAGTGCTCTGGTGCAGCACACCGACCTCGTATAATGTCTGCTTAGAAGGATAATAACAAAAATTAAAAGCGGATGCCTTGAAAATTGATCTTTCGATTCGTCGCAAAGCAACTTTTTCCCCCCTTTTTAAAAAAAAAGTCTTGTCGAAACAATTCAGCATACTGCATATACATATTTAAAAAAATATATTTATTTTCTTGAGTTAACGGTCTTTTTTTTAAATATTTATTTTTGTCTATATTTCGCTCTCCTTCGGATAGCTTCTTCAGGACAATAATAATGAAAATAGTTTTTATTGTTTTTTTTTTCAAAAATCAATAATAATAACAAAACATATTTGAAAGAAAAAAAATTAAATTAAAATTAATTAAATTTTAACTATTATTTTAACTCTTAAAATAGACCATATTAATGTTTTCTGTCTTTTTAGCCATTTAGTTGTCGCCGACATTTCATACTCTCGAATGCGCTGAAAACGCCAAAAAAAACATTAACAAGGTCTATTTTTAGACCTAATTTATTTATTTCAATTGGCTCTTATAGCAACTAAATAATTAAATTCATTATTAAATTTTAATTAACTGTATTTTCATTAATTAAGAACTTTGTTTTCTGTTCTAATAATATCACAAAATTCAATTTAATATACATTTGACCAACCACAAACGCTACACTTGCAGAACAGCTGTTGTTAGAAGATTTTACAGCTGAAAATAGAACACGTTTTAATGGAAAATACTTACATTAAAAAAACTTGTGTAAATACGCACAAGTAATTTGTTTCTTGCGCTTACACGTTATGTAGGAATTTTTCAGTGGAAAATTTGACTGGTAAACTGCACAAAGCATAAAGTCTAAAAGAGAATTAAAGTCGTTTAACAAAATTTAAATAGCACGTGTTCTATTTTGTGACATTAGAAATCAATGCCTGGCAAACAAATTATTAGCTGCTGGTATTATTGTTAACTACCTTCAATAAAAAGACAACTTTCCCTATGAAATATCACAAATTTCAGTCTTTTCAAAAAAAAAACCTCTGCCTTTCAACAATTGTATCCTTTTTGTATGTATGCGAATTTTAGAAAGATAAATTTTTCAAGCAAAACCACAACTCAAATTATAACTATTAAAGATTGCTTCTAAAATTTTCCACTTGAAAAAAATTCAAAGCAGTTAAAGAAGCCATTTTTCAGGTGGTGTTTAAAGTTCAGACACCTTTAACAATGCAAAAAAAAATAACATAATTAAGCGAGAGCCATAAAAAAGAAGAAGTCATTAAGATGTTAGTGATTAGAATAAATTAGTAACACTAAAAATGCTCTCACTGTTTATCTTTCGCATATTGTTTTTTTTTTTTATTCAGTATTATTTGCCTTTTTGTTTTTTTAATTTAACAATTAAAAACATTAAAATAAACAATTTGAAATGACATGTATGTATAATTTGGCAATACAACGCAGTAGTTCTTAAATAACTAGCACATAAGAACTTCTACCAACAAAAGACCCAACGTGGCTCAAAAATCAGAAATTATTAAGAAAAATAGAATAATATTTAACCGCTACTCTATTTAACATCTATATGTCATCGCCATTTCGTAGCTGCTACTCATCTCGTCAGTAGACTCGAAAAAAATTAAAGCAATGTTTGAACCCTTGCTACAAATCTTAATACTCCCAGTATTATAAAAGCGAATTCTAAATACCTAAATGTGTCCAATTTTTGTTTCCATATCAGAAATATTCAACAGATTTTTCCATAACTCTAAATAAAATGCGCCCAATTTTCGATTATATATCAGAAACATTCAATAGATTTTTCTTAATCCCTTAGAGTTCGTGATAACTGTGACTTTTGCAGAGCTCTAAAGCAGGGATGCCCAGGGCCTATACGCTTGGTACGCTTTTGTTTTTGTAAAACCGCGAAGCATTGGCTGAGCATTCTAATATGTATACACAACTCTTTGCATGAAATACACACATACACACATATCCCAAGTTCAAAGCAACAACACTTTCATATGCACAGCAATAAGAAGGCAGGCTTTGTTGGTACACATTGGTGCCAAGCGTAAATTTTGTTGTTTTTTGTTTTTTTGTTTTCATGATTTTGTTGTTTTTTTTTAATGATTTCGTGGGTATGAAACACTTGAAGAAATCATTTTTTGTTATGAGTTTATTTCTGTTTTTCTTTGTGTGCGTCAATAAAGTGTATAGGTATTGGTGTTTGCGCTTCCATAAGAAGATTTTGGGCACCCCTGCTCTAAAGGATGCTTGATGATAAAATTTTTGAAACAAAAGACTTAAGCAACAAACTTTCATCGGATGAACTCGATACCAAAATGTATTAAAAAAGGGAGAAAAAGTCACAAAAGTCATCGCTTTGAAAACATAAACAATCGCTAAAATTGTTAATGCACAGAAATAAATAAATGCACTAAAACTAAAGGAAATGCACAATAACATAAATTATTCGATGTCATAACATATGATTTAAACAGAAAATGATAAAATTAACATCAAACTGTAGAAATGTTTTCCTTTGTACAGATTATACAACAAACAAAAGCGCAATTCGTATAAGTGTAAAGCAGCTTAAAATACTTGCACATGCATACATATGTATTTACAAAATTACATATGTACATGTATTTGCAAATTCAATGGAAGAAAGTTGCCGACATCCTCTACTAGCGAATATTAAATTATAAAATTTAAAAAAAACTTACACGCACATAACTCCATAAGCATATCTTTGTGCATATATATTTTTTTAAATAATACACTTTTTGTAACCATCAAAAACATGTAAAACCAGCTCCCTTTTTCTGAAAACATGCATAAAAACACTAAATTAATGTACTTAACAATTATGTATGTATGTATGTTCATCTCCCAGGTTTATTTTTATGAATAAACATGTTTGAAGAAAATTTAAAAAAAAGCGATACAACTCAAAAAGGAAAATTTTACGCAAAACAGAAAAAAGCAAACAAAAGACAGGTTAATAGGAAGAAGAAGAAAACTCCCAACTAAAAGCAACTCATACTTTTTAGGTTTTTTATTTCACACATAAGAAGAAAAATAGTTATATACATACATATATACATACTTTACATATTTTGTTATCTTACTTGTTTAATTTTATGTTGTTTTAAGACGACAACATGAAATTTATTGAAGTAGTTTTCATTTAAAGTCATTAAAGCAATCTGCCAGCAGACGTCAGATGAAAATATGTATGTACAACAGAAAATACGTTGAGTTTTTAAATTATGGCCAAAAAAAAAACTCCAGCTCAAAGTAAAATATTTCAAAAAATAGATTAAGTAATATAAACCACAATGGCTCGGAATTATTATTATTTTCAATTATGTATTTGGAGTATTGTAAGCATGTAATTAAAACACAAATCTTTGCTTGTATGAGAAGGTAACATTAATATGAAATTTGCGGGAAATTTTTAGATTTTTAAAGCACATTGTTAGTAAAGTTTCAACTGCATTAAGAAAGTAACTTTCTTTTATTACAAAATTATTTTAAAATTTGCTTGCATGGCCAGGCAGTTGACAATGGTCGTAAATATTTGAATGTTTATTTATTTATATAAACAATGAAATTATTATTGTATTTACAAATAAATTTCGTTCAATACATATATTTTTCTCCCACATATAATATATAATATATTTTTCAACCACAAACACTGCAATTACAAAACAGCTGTTATTATGAGTTTTTACAGTTGAAAATAGAAAACGTTGAAAACGTTTGGTGTGTTTTGCATTTAAGCACCATGCACGAATTTTGCAGTGGAAAATTTGACAGCTGCACTACACAATACATATGGTGTTAAATGGGCTCAAATATGAAAAAAGTACACTTACTTTATGTGCAGCTGAGTCAAAGCGTTATAACTAAAGTTTGAACTGTTTGTTGTCCATTTGTTAATGCTGTTTTACATACCTTTTTGCTATTCCGCCATAATCTTTTTTGTTTTTTTTTTTTGCAGTAATTAATTCAAATTATTTCAGTCTAATGAAAAAATTAATTGAAGAAAACGTAACAGAGAGTTTACGACATTAATTATACTCCTATTGAAAGAAACAGTAATAAATGGCTCTCCCTTCACATTTAAAAATGATTTTTTTTAATAAATATCATTTCAATTGTTAACAATCATTGTTATCAGGCTTGCGTTCGATTTTTACTTCCTCAATTCATTTCATTCAATATAAAAGTATAAAATACTAAAAATAATTTTTTAAAACTCTGAAATACACACATTTTCTACACATCTTATAACTTCAATCAAATTTTTCAATAAAAAAAAGTCAAGTTATATATTGTGAGGTTATGCGTTCACACTTGATGCGACATAACCTTAAATTTTACGATATGAAAACTGGACAAAATAGAAAATCATTTCTTTTATTCATTGTCTATTTTTGGTCATGTCTTTAAATATTTATTTGGAAAACAAATAACAGCACCAAACATGCATACGTTTTGTTTAATAAGACTGTCTGAAATAACTAAACGTGCCTGTGTTTAAAATTCTTCAAATTGTTAGATCAAACAGCTGAAAACATTTTCGTATATAGTAATAAGCTAATTTGAGATTTATACATAAAAGAACAGTGAGAAAGAAAAGTAAGTGAACACACATGAATGAATTAGCCAGCACAGTTATTACTATGCAGCAAGTGTGTAACCGTGTCTTATAGACATCAGATTTATTTAAAGGAATAACGAAAAGCTCATATCCTAAAGATGGTTAAAATTATAATCGAAATGATCAATTGCCGCAATAATATAGAATAAATTTAAACCTGATAATAATAATATAAAATATTTAGTGATGAAATGTTATAAAATCAAAACTTAGCGAGTAGGATTTAAACATCCAAACCATAAAGTAAATGCATTAAGTGCAGATAATTTATGACATTTAACGCTAAGAAATTGGACATCTAATAATGCAGAAATATATGGTCATATTGGAGCGATATATTTCAAGCATAGATCCAAATTTTTCGTCAGCATGGATTTCATTGAACTTTCATTGGCATGAGTCAGAGTTATTAATAATAAAAAAAATTAAACACTGTTTAGTTTTTATGATTTAATCATTTTTAGGGTTCCGTACTCATCAGAGTGAAACGGAACCCTATTACCGAGACTACTTCGTCCGTCCATCCGTCCGTCACAGCGTCCATTCTCCGAAACGGTAAGAGCTAGATAGCTGAAATTTTCACAGAATTGTGATGTAGCTAGCCGCTACAACAACAAATTGAAAACTGCCACATGTGCCCATACAACGAAAAGTAACAATTAGCTATAGCCCTCGAACCGTAATTGATAGAGAGCTAAAATTCGCACAGTGTATGTGTATTTGTAGATGTTCTACAATAACAAATGCTAAAGACAACATCAAGTCGAAAACTACCAGGTGTCCCTATACAACCTAAAGTAACAATTAGTCGTAGCTGCTAAACTGTAAAAGACAAAGAGCTGATTTTCGTACAATATATGTATTTACATATGCCCTGCAACAACAAATGCTAAAAACAACAACATGTCAAAAAATACTAGGTGTCCCTATACAACGTAAAGTAAAAATTAGCCGTTACTCTCAAACTGTAAGAGAGGTAGAGAGATGAAATGTGCACAATATATGTACTCACATATCGCCTACAATAACAAATGCTAAAAACAACAAGTTGAAAAATACCAGGTGTCCCTATACAACGTAAAGTAACAATTAGCCGTTACTCTCGAACCGTGAGACAGATTGATGAAATTTGCATCATGTTAATTATTATATCATGTATGTATGTTATGTTACGCGGGTCGGCGGTCCTGAGACCGGTATGTAGGTTTGTTGATATAATTTTGTAAAGCGGATGTTCTGAACTATTTGGTTAATTTATGTATGTGTGTAAGAAAGAAAAATACTTTCCTTTTTGAAATTTTGTGAAATACAAAAGCGGAGAATGGTTTTCTTTCAAACATGTTTGTTGTTATGATTAATTTTGGAAAAAAAACCAATCAAAACTTTTTTCATTATTATTGTCCTGAAAAAGCTATCCGAAGAAGAGCGAAATATCGGCAAAAATAATTAAATATTTTTAATAAAAAAGACCTTTAGCTCAAAAAAAAATATATAAAATAGACCTTATATTTTCTTATGTGCTATTAAATACAGAGTAAAACATATGTATGTAGCCATATGATTGAACTGTACTCTGTCTTTTTGTAACATTATGTTCATACAGTTCATAATATACAATAGAATATTTAAACACATTTTCATAAGTGTTTTCAAGTCTACAGATGAGTTGCTTGGCACCAGCGAAGTGTTCGAGCCCTACAGACATGCTGAAAACTTAAAGACAGAAAACAGCTCTGAGTGTTTTGGATTTTTGGTAATCTTTTA
Source organism: Sturmia bella (assembly GCA_963662145.1). Lineage (NCBI taxonomy): Eukaryota > Metazoa > Arthropoda > Insecta > Diptera > Tachinidae > Sturmia > Sturmia bella. The sequence continues at coordinate 23,361,488 of OY759168.1, read as the reverse complement.
ACAAAAAAAAATATTTCGAAAAGCACATGTATAAAAGAATATACAAATATCATAATAAATCAAGCAGCTGTTTACGAAACGGAAGTGACTTCAAGCTTGAAATAATAAAAGTAACAATTAATTTTGTGATTAATGTCGATTAAAGAAGATACAGAAGTAAAATAAAATATGTGAATATTTTTGGGATCTTTTGATTTAAAAAAAAAAACAAAACTGAAATAACATGAGAGCAATTTTGTCTACAACTATATATTTATTGAAATTGTTAAGTGTGCTGCAAAGCAAAAATTAATGATATAAACACACAAACTTGAAGCGAAATCAATAAAACAAATTATTTAAATACGTAACTAGTTTGTAAGTATTTAGCCTTAGAAAAACTGCTGGCGGTCAAACCACAACCAAAAACAAATATTTATATACATCAGCTTTGTTAATGGCTAAAACAAACAAGGCAATACTTAAGATAACAACAACATCAGCAATAAACGGCACCTTTAGTTAAAGAGAAAACAACAACTATTCATCCATCCACCCGTCAGCCACCGGCCACCATCTGCCACTTGTTTAGCAGCCTGCCAGCCAACGCCACGAAAGAAATGCGAGTGCCTAGAGATTTAAATTCAAAAAATAATAATTAAAAAAAGCACTACACAACACAATTTTGAGTTATTTCTTTTTTTTTTTTTTAGTAAATTACATTACTCACAAACACTTGTAAGCATTTACAGACAGACATACAGACAAACACATACATAAATGTCTGGCTGCTTACAGAGAGATAAATAAACAGTTTATCTTGAAAGACCACACTTCATTGTCATTGACCATAAGAGCGTGTTAGGAATTTTCTAAAAGAAATAGATTTTTTAATTACAACTAAACTAGTTTAAAAACCAAAAGAATTTTAAACAGAATTTTTATTGAGTGGGTTCGTTAGCAGAGAAAAAAAATGTTAATTAATTCGTCAGTTCACGTTGAATATGAGATCAGTTTGTTTAAGAAAAAAAAATGCTTTCGCTAATAATATTTATAAGCATATAAAAATTGGTCATTGTTTTTGGTTCTGGAAATGATTGAAAACATTAAGCGTTTTGCTAATATTGACCGGTTCGCATTGTTATATCAGTAAAACCGGTTATTCTTTTAGTAGAATTGCCAGGCGGTTTTGAAGGGTACTTAATAGTACATGTCAGGGAACTTGTAAAATGGGAAATGATTTTAAAGTTGGGTTTTTCGTCGTGAATTTATTTATACCGTGGAAAGTTTTAAAGAGGTTTTCTTTCCGATCGGTTCTGTGTTACCATCGTCAGATTGTAACGCAGGAATAACTTCTTTTAATCTAAATACTTACAGTTTTTTCAATTCAATTTATTCAATTCATTATAATATTAGATATATACAGATTTCTAATAGCAATGGCTTCAATAGTGTTCAGAGTTTAGATATAAATTTATCTTTTCTACTCTGATATACACCAATGATTTTCAATTGAGTGGAAAAAAAACTCCATAAAAAAATTATAATAAGAAACTTACAGCCAGTTTATAGGACACGGCAAAGCTCAGTAGCCACGAGCCAATTCATGGGCGAATACGTAATGAAATGGATTTATCAGACGTGTCGTATTTATTTATTGGTCGTGTCGTATAACTTACGCTACATCGCACACATATCAAATGTTTATACTATATTGTTGCCAACATGCTAAATACTGCTCTTCAAAACCATTTTTTATACAAAAACCTTTCCTTCAATTAAAACCGGCAACCTTTGGATTGAAACAGCTAATATACATACATACATATGTATGTGCAAACATAAAAATCAAAAAATGTCTTACAAAGTTTTGAATTTGTTCTCAATATGCTCTAAACACTTCAAAGAATTAATCCAAATAGTTTTTTTACAATTCATATGCATGTTTATTCCCTGAAGGAAATGTCAGTAGAAAAACTCTAGCGATTTACTATTTACATAGTCATCAGTACTAGTGACATATTATACCTCATACAATGATTTTTTTGTGCTGACATTCAACATTTGTTTGTCATTGCAAACCAACTACTAACGAAGGAACTAGTGCCTAGGTGGTTCTAATGCGACCATATGACGACCATGGTACTATTGTTTCTCTATAGATAGAAATGTCATTAGAGAAACTCAAATGAAAAATCAAAAAATTAAATTTGTCTACTCATTAACATTGTTGTCAACTCAATGTTTTCGTTCCAAATAAAAACGATTTTTATTTCATGATTTTGGTGGGCTTACAAATTTCAACAATTACAACTCTATTCATAAAACAAAAAACTGGAGACACTCTGTTGACAATTTGATAAAAAAAAAGTCACCAACATAGGCGAAAAATATAATGACTTGGATCCACTTGTCTCTAGGTTTCCTTCAGGGTTGTTATTCATCCATACATACGTACTTGCATGCATACATATGTACACATATAATTAGATTTTATATTTTCTTTGGCGAGTACAAATTTTATTCGACCAACTTTGACACAAAATCGTCTTCTATAAACCAAAATAAATTGACAGCTATTACACTCAAAAAAATTTTTCAGTAAAATTATATAAAAACACTCTTTAAAATAAATGAAACTTCATTTAAAAACCATGCTACTTATTTTTCATTTAAATTCACTTATTACTTCATTTCAATTTAAATATTAAATAATCTACGGAACCCAATCGGTAAAAATAGTGATTTTTCCTTTATTCTAACTATCAAATAATTCATGCGTAATCAATTTTTATTTATTATTAGGTGGTCATTTTATTTAATTATAGTTTTCTATCTATATTATCTCCTTTTTCAATTCGCTAATTTAATTTTTGTATTGCAAAGCCTCTGCTGAGATTCGAACATGCAGCATCTCGACTTGAAAGCAGCTGCCATACCCACTCAGCCATCGCAACAATCAGTACCAATTCAACAACAATCAATTTAAGTAAAGGGTATGTATGCTACATATGTATGTAGAGACCAAATTATAAATATGTATATACGTATTAGCAGCTTGGTTCCTTCATGTATGTGTAACATAACTTACTACTGTCATTATTAACTGTCAGCGAAAATCAGTATTTATCTGTAGTTAGTTTTTTAAGTAACTCTACAAATCAGTTAAAATTAAAATTTCATTCTTTTTTAAACTTTTTGTCATTTAAAAATACCGGCACTGATTACTTCTAGAATAAACTACGGTCAGTTACTGCAAAAATATTCTAAGTGTACGTCTTTCGACAAAACTCACCAAAAACAAAGAAAGAAAAAGAAAACCAATGCAAAACCAGGGCTTTTTGTCGACGAGTCGCTTCTGGCTGTTAGAATAACTAGTTTCAAGATGCTAATCTAGAGTTACTGGTGTATTAGCATGGTGATAATTGGAGTCCTTGGTCGAAATTTAGTTTCAGACGCTGTAACTTCATGTCTAATATTTCGATATGCTCTACCTTCTAGTAGAAATGTGCCATGGAAAGTCGTGCTTTATTTTTAGTGGCTTATTGTACATACAAAAATAAACCAATATTTCTACAATACGTTATCAACTGGAACAAGATACAAAGCAAAGATGGTAATAAGTACAAAGTTGCTAATTAAACAATGTTTTTTTTTTTAATTTTTGAAGCCGAAAATGTTAATAAAAGTGTATAAATATGGCATCTCTACCAGGGGGCGAAATCCGGCATTTGTTTTGTTTTTTTTTTTTTACTGTGGGCAGTAATCAGCGAATGACCCCTATATATGCATTACGATGTACTGGAATTAGGAAAGAGGGCTTGGTGGAAGAAAAAACGAAAATGGGGAGCGTTTGTGAATGTTTGATTAAGCAAAAAAAAAAAAATTATAACATAAAAGCAGAACATTTATTTTTGCAAATCTGAATAATTCAGTATTAAATGTAACTAATTTGTCCAGTGTCCAGTGTATATACTTTTGACACTATGCAGTTAATAACATTTAACCCAGCCTCGCCTCGTCAATATTACAAAACATTGACTGTGCAGAACAAAAAGATCACGCAATAACCACGATAAGACCTATTACGAAATTTTACTTTGTCGGACTTGTTTTTAAAAATTAGCTCCAAAGTTGGAGCTAATTTTCTTGTATGGGGACACCCTGTGGTTTTTAGTTTTTTGCTGTTTCTGTTGCTGTTGTAGCGCCATTAACTGCAGATATTTTGACAATTTTAACTCTATCTCTAATGGCTATAGCTAATTTTCTTATATGGAGACAAACTTCAGTTCTCAACTTTTTGTTGTTTTTAGCATTCCTTTTTGTAGAGGTAGTGCAACCACATACCCAGTGATTTCAGTCTTCTAGTTTTTACTGTTCAGAGAATGGGTGCTGCAGCAGACGGATGGTTGAACTGTGAAGTACCAGTAATAGAGTTTCATTTTTACTCAATTAGTAAGTAACTTAAAAAATATAGCAACCTAGTCGCGAACTCCGGTCCCGATATCTTGGGAGAGACACCTTACCAGGCATAGCCCAATTACGGTACATATGCTAAAGGAAATCAAGCAACTTTGTGAATGAGAGGGAGTTCCTATAGACCTATGAGTCAAACCGTTTATGGTTAAGCCCACGGAGCACACAATAAGCCAATGCTGGCTTAAGTGTACATAGCAAGATATGGCCAAATATACCCCTCCAACCAACCTAACCTAACCTAGTAGCGAACTAAAATCTTTTAGCATATTTCTTTTCTTTTTAACTCTTGCTCTTATATTATTGTTTCATGTGCTTACAACAAAAGTAAATTTCTTACTTTAATAAAAATCAAGGAATTGGAAATAAACTCTTTTCCAATAATCCCAAGATTTTGAGGTGGACACACTTAGTCATTCTTGTCACTTATTGTCTTTCTTGGCATTTATTGTTTAAAATAATGAAAGGAAATTATTATAATTGCGCAATTAAAACAACATCAATTGTCTACTGCTTTTATTTTTTACATTTCCTGTTGATATTTTATTATAATAGTCATTGGCTCAATTAATTTTAATATCTCTCTTCCTTTATTACAAACAAAAAAGAAAGCAAATATTAACTAATTTGATCTTTAGCAAAGAAGTAATAATAATACTACAAGGAAGAGCTTCACTCAAGAGAATGGTTATTACGAAAACATAAAAATTATTTTTCCTGCTGAATTAACAGTAACAAAACAATTCATGTGGTTCAGTTAGTAAATGAATTAAACTCCTCCATATGCATGCACTTTACCATGCTTAACTTTTTTTACTTATAAACTAAACTAAAAATTTTCCTGAAACTAAAATAGACTTTGCACAACTTTTTCTCTTATAGCATATTTCCACGACATGTGCTTCGCTCTCTATTTGTGCTTAACGCCCTAATCAGGAGCGAAGCAACATGCTTCGCCATACAAACTTTTGAGAGCGAATGAAGTTGCTTCATATTGAAACTACATGCGAAGCACGCAAAATTTCTGTCTTCTCTAATTTATATCGAAATTGTATCTGCACTATCTGTCAAAATCATATATTGTAAACAAAAAAATAACTAAATAAAAAACAAAGAAAATGTAATTGTCTCATAAAAGTAAAAGTTAAGTTGTGGGTTGTATTTAAAGCCGTGCAATATCAACTCCAAAGATATTTCCAAATGAATGTGGTTTTTTTGCGACAACAATTTCACTTACGTTTTTTGTCCATTTAGAAAAATTTGCTTCACGAAATTAATGGACAATTTATGTTGGCTTTTTAAAAACAAAATTCAAATCGAAGCGCATAAACGAGTCGTGTAAACAGTGTGATTCATAAATATGATTGAGAGAGCGAAGCGGGTGATTCAACTCGTAATGGAAACATACTATTAGGAATAAAACATAATTATACTTTTTAGGAAATAATTTTTCAAATAGTTACATGGCAACGTTGCTCAGATGGCATCCATCTTGATTTAATCCAGTTTTACTGCTAAAACAAAAATGTGCCAAATTTCCAAATCAGAAGATGCTTAGGCTTAGTTTAAGTTTTATGTCAAAACTTTGTCTCTTCATAAAATTTAATTTATTGGCCACAAGGTCTTAAAAGATTTAAATATGCAAATAAACAAGTTTCTTTTAATATAAATTATTGAACAAAAATGTTAATGTGTTGTTAACGAAATTGAAGGCACACAATTGAAATATACACACAAATATATATAAAAATTTTTAATTTGTTAATTACTTAAAATAAGTTTTTTGACTTTGTTTGTAGACAGTGTATTGTTTTATTTTTATTATGTTTGAGCTATAACTCAAAAATAATTTAAGCGCAAAAGTTGTCATGTTATTCAAATCTTTTTATGAAAAATAATAATGAGAAGATTTGCTGCAATTTTTTCTTCCTTTTGCCATGCTCTATTTCCCCTCAAAACTGTCACTTTTGTGCCACTTCTTTCGCCAACGTGCACTTTTCCTCTTACCTTCGGAACCATTAAAAAGGCTGACAAGAATTTGTGTGAAAATATAAACTACAAATTAAGACGTGAGATACTTTTCGTCTTCTTTGTTTTCATGAATCATACTTGATTTTTAACAAAAACCTTTTGTTTTCTAAACAACATTTAATCAACTCAAATTGTTATGATTAATTGTTTTAGCCAATTTCAAATATTTTACATAACTGCAGTTTTTTGTAAACAGTAATAAACAAAACTACTTGACATAGATTTTAATTAGATTTTGTAAAATACCAAAAAAAACTAAACCACCAATCTGTTATATTTCCCAGCATTCACTGCCACTGTTACTGTTTTTGTTTTTTTTTTTTTTTTTTGTAAATGCTAAGAAGATGCATTCCATTCCATGATTACAAATTTCTATTGTCTTCAAAAAGAAAGACACTGTGAACCTCCCATGCAGCTCTTACCCTCATAGACATTTTACACGAGTAATTCCAGCTCATGGCCACCACACCTGCAGCTGAACTCTGTAACTTTTATTACGAAAATTGTAACTTTAGAATAATTACAAAGATATTTTATCGAGCTTGCTGTTACTTGCAGGTTACTGAATGACATTTTTTAACGATATTGATATAATATTTAAAAAACTTAAAATGGTTTAATCCAAATGAAGGCAAATATACACCATCGTTACTGCAAGGGATGATAAATATATGTAGAAAAAAGTAACAATGATCAGATTATTAAAAATTCTAGAACCTCTGCTCTGCTGTGGTGGTAAGAGAAAGATCACACCAGACAATTTTAGTTGGGCAATTCTTAATGAAGAAGCATTCGTAGAGGGGAAAATAATTGCCCGTACTCGACGACTTTGTTCTGATCTACAATTCGCTATTTTTCTATTATTTTTATTTTTTATCCATTTTACAAGTCCAAATAATGAGCAAATTTCATAAATTTAAATATAACATATATTTACGGTATTCAAAGGGTCATCCTAAAGTCAGATGTCTTAAAATAATAGCACGAAAATATGTGACTGCTGTGAGCAACCTGTCATAAAGTATTGTGCTATATCAAATATGAATCAGCTGTTAAAGAAAAGGAAAGCAATTTGAATAATTTTGTCAAAATGCCAAAAACAAGTGAAAAAACTAAAACAATAGCCAGTTTGTGCGAAAATTATTTATTAGATATTTTGATAGCTGATTCGAGTAAATCTTAAATGAAATATACTCATATTTACGAACAAATATACATTTTAATGCATTTATTTCTTAGGTGATGCTGTGATGCTGTTAACTTATGACGAATTACTAAACACAGTCGATGAAGTTCTATTAATTTATGACTATTTTTGTTTGCAACACAATAACAATTTTTTTAAACTATCATAAAATGTTAGTACTTTCTGACATTATGACACAATATGAGACCGTTTGAATACCGTAACTGTGTTTACGGTGACAAAAAATTGCTTACTGCATTTGAAATAAAAATAGATTTTTTGCCACAACCTTTCGCATTGTTATAAACAACATAATATCGTTGTGGCAACCATATTGGAAAATATGCGTGCCCAATTTTAAAATAGTCAGTTGCTTACATTTAAAAGTAGTCCCGGAGTCAACTAGTACCTGTTGTGAAATAGGTAGCTTTAAGTTAGTTTAAAGTTAAATTCGTTTCCGACAGGGCCATTTGTTCGCGTTTGTAAAGGGTGTTTTTTTCGATGTATAGAACTTTAAGTTGGCATTACTGTTCAAGATGGCCACCGATTTAACAGCTGTCAAGTGATTTATTCTCAGTTTGGTTTGGCAGTTCATCATGAATAGACTCACGCCTGAACAACTCTTGCAAATAGTGCAATTTTAGTGGAAAACGAGATTGCCGTTGTTCCCGATTTTCATAAGCGATCAAGCGCACTTCTGGTTGAATGGCTACGTCAACAAACAAAACTGCCGCATTTGGAGTGAAGCTAATCCTCAATCGAAAATTTGACGTCCAGATTGGACTACATCCGCGCCAGCCGTGACGGTCATATGCCAGAAATCATATTTAAAATGTAATGCCACAAGATTATCTTTCGGATAAATAAAATTCATGTCAATCGAATAATCCATCGTTGTTTTATTGCAACTTAAAGTTCTATACATCGAAAAAAACACCCTTTATGTTTGTGTTGTGTATTTTGACAGCTTTTGAAACTAGAAGCTATAGTCAGCTACTCTGATATATCTACCTGGCATAAAGGCACCTTGATGGCAAATATTAAATGCATTTTTGGTTACTCTTAATTTTTGGAACGAAGTTCCTTAATGTGTGTGAAGATAAATACGTATTTAAGTTCCGGGACTCAAACCATAATTTTTAGCAAAGCCACATTTTGAAGTTAACAGAGCACTGTTAACGAGTTAACAGCGCTATTTTTATAACAGATGACAATTGTGGAGAAGATGAGTGGGTTTTATGGAAAAATTAGGACACCTAGGAGGTACTGACCATATGGAAATGGTGGTCTGGAGGGTTAGCTATGACTTGTCGTACCAAGAATGTCTGCAAAAAATTTTTTAGTCCCAGAAAATGACTTTCAAAAACACCCCATTTATGAAATTTCTGGAGAAGATGAGTGGGCTCATGGAAAAATGAGGACTTCTGCGAGGTACTGGCCATATGGAAATAGTTGCCTGGAAGGTAAGCTATGATTTCTGGTACCTAGGATGTCTGAAATAATATTTGGAGTCCCACAAAATGACTTTTAAAAACACTCCATTTATGAAATTTCAGACCACCGTTTCCATATGGTCACTACCTCCCAGAAGTCCTCATTTTTCCATGAGCCCACTCATCTTCTCCAGAAATTTCATAAATGGGGTGTTTTTGAAAGTCATTTTCTGGGACTCCAAAGATTATTTCAGACATCCCAGGTACCAGAAATCATAGCTTACCTTCCAGGCAACTATTTCCATATGGCCAGTACCTCGCAGAAGTCCTCATTTTTCCATGAGCCCACTCATCTTCTCCAGAAATTTCATAAATGGAGTGTTTTAAAAGTCATTTTGTGGGACTCCAAAGATTATTTCAGACATCCCAGGTACCAGAAATTATAGTTAACCTTCCAGGCAACTAGTTCCATATGGTCAGTACCTCGCAGAAGTCCTCATTTTTCCATGAGCCCACTCATCTTCTCCAGAAATTTCATAAATGGGGTGTTTTTGAAAGTCATTTTCTGGGACTAAAAAATTTTTTGCAGACATTCTTGGTACGACAAGTCATAGCTAACCCTCCAGACCACCATTTCCATATGGTCAGTACCTCCTAGGTGTCCTAATTTTTCCATAAAACCCACTCATCTTCTCCACAATTGTCATCTGTTATAAAAATAGCGCTGTTAACTCGTTAACAGTGCTCTGTTAACTTCAAAATGTGGCTTTGCTAAAAATTATGGTTTGAGTCCCGGAACTTAAATACGTATTTATCTTCACACACATAGTTCCTTAACGCGGCTTGCTGGTAGTGGAAAGTAGTAGAAATCGTCACGAAATCGTGTGAGCTGTTTATATGTATTGGTGTACTGTCGACAAGACACCTACCAATAAATAATAATTAGTTGGAAAACGTTCCAATAATTTAAAGAAACATAAAATTTAAAAATTTCAAAAACAACACAAAATGAAACATACAGATTTCACCTTGTATTACATTCAAAGAAAAAAAAAAAAAACGTAAGGAACTTCGTTCCTAACGGGGGTCCCCCGACCGCATTTCTTTTTTTTTCCTTTTTTGTAGATAATAAGACGAAAAACAATCGTTTACTCTTTCAAGCTGATTTTCTTGGATTAATAATTAAAAATGTGAAGGATTAGTGATCTGTTTGTTGCCTTTTATAACCAAACAAAATCGTGTAATAAAAATATATAACAGTAAACAGCGATTTAATTGTAAGTCCATCGCCATTGACCATTATTTATATATTTATATTACACTTCTTGTTGCGTTTACACCAGCAAATTAAAAAAAAAAATCTTTTGTATTTTTGGGTTCCGCTTCAATTATTTGCCGCTCTACAATTACTCACTCTACTCTTGGCCACACAATGCACTCACGTTAATACGTCAAGCGCAACATTTGCAACAACTAATTTCATAAAAAATATACGTTTTTATTATGAGGTATGATTCAAAATAAAATAACTTTATTCAGAAAATAAATAACTGTATTCAAAATATGCAGTGGTATATGAAATAAATATGTAGTTGGAAAACTAAATGATAGGCAAATGGAATGATATACGTGTGTTTAAGTTTTAAATTAATAATAATAATAATATATTATTAAAAAATGTGGTTTGAATCAGACATAAAACTAAGACTGACAATTCACACTTTGCAATATAAAATTATTAAAACTTTTAAAAATCAAAAATATGAAAGTGTATTTTAAGGTGATTCAGTTTCTTACAGGCAGATATTAATTAGAGATTAAATTCTTGCTTAGCAAAACTGTTATTGTATTTAAACTCAGCTTAAACTTTGTATCAGTAAATAAGTGTACCATTTGTAGATCAATCTGTTCCCAACCATGATTGGCATCAATGCCACAAAAGTCAACGAGCGCGTGTTTTTCGGATATAGTTGTGGCTGGAGCTTTAACACGCAATATCCCACCTTTAAGTCCCACCAAAAAAGAGTTTAAGTCCATGTAGAAACATGTACCATATAAATTTTGGAAAAACTAATTCAAATCACTTAATTATTTGCAATCATCATTTTGTTTTCATTTACTTTGCCTTTTTAGGGATCCGCACTCATCAGAGTGAAACGGAACCCTATTACCGAGACTTCTACGTCCCTCCATCCGTCCGTCACAGCGTCCATTCTCCGAAACGGTAAGAGCTAGAGAGCTGAAGTTTGCACAGGATATCGTTGTACCTTGCCGCTATAACAACAAATACTAAAAACAGCAACAAGTCGAAAACTACCAGGTGTCCCCATACAACGAAAAGTAACAATTAACTATAACTCTCGAACCGTAAAAGATAGAGCGCGGAAATTCTCACAGTGTATGTACTCACATATGCCCTACAACAACAAATGCTAAAAACAACACAAAGTCAAAAACTACCAGCTGTCCCCATACAACATAAAGTAAAAATTAGCCGTTACTCTCGAATCGTGAGAGACAGGGAAATGAAATTTGCATAATATATGTGTGCATATATGCTCCACAACAAGAATTCGAAAACTACCAGGTGTCCCTATACAACGTAAACTAAAAATTAGCCGTAACTCCCAAACTGTAAGATAGATGAAATGTGCACAGTGTATGTATTCCCAGATGACTTACAACAGCAAATGACAACAACAAGAAGTCGACAACTACTAGGTGTCCCCATACAACGTAAAGTAACAATTAAACGTAACTCTCAAGCTGTAAGAGACAGAGAGATAAAATGTATACAATATATGTATTCACATATGCCATTCCATACGTACATTACAAATACATACGTAAGAAACCCTAAGTGTGCGAGCCAGCCTGGTACTTGACTGAATTTTCATTTTAAGTACATGGCTAGTTTCAGAAATATTTGAAAAAATCAAACGGTGTCAGATTGCGTCATATGCAAAAATAGACTAAGAACCGATTTTTATAATGCCAAACAATTGCCGGACACTACACTGGTGTGAAAAAACCAAAATTTTCGAAAAAGTTTGCCAAACTAATACACACTACAAATGGTGTTCAAAAGCGATATGCAATTGCATAAAATGAAGCTGAAACAAAATATATAAGAAGTATTTTTTAAAAATGTAAAGAGCAGAGAAGGCAACTGAAGCAAAAGTATGAAAATTCATAAATATTTTGCAAAAAAAAGACTTCTCCAAAGCTTACACACTGGAGAAATTAATGGACAGACAGAAGTTCTAATCAGCTGCTGCGGCCAACCACACACACACATACAGCTGATAGCATTAAAATGAGAATGGAAAGAGAAAAATGATTAAAGCAGCAGCATGAAAACTGTCCACAAATGTCTAGTACAGATAGTCATGTACTACACACTCTACCGCACCGCTTCGATGTCTGCCTGTCCTTCAATTGCCAAAGTGTAAAACCCCACTTTTGAGAAACGAGATGGTCATAGCCAGTATCCATAATTTCCATGGGTGGAGCAAAAATATCTTGTTTTTCAGCATTATTAGAGTTTTTTGCTGCATCAATCAATCATAATTTTCTAAATAGACTGGTGTCTAAATTAGCATAATGATTTTTTTATTTACGATCCATATACTTTTATATATATATATATATATATATATATATATATATATATATATATATATATATATATATATATATATATTAATTCTTTTTATAAATACTTTTTGTACATACACATGAATTTGAATTGAATTTAACGCATCTGATTTGCAGTTTCTATTACATTTGTTAATGTTACCATAAATTATATTAACAGAAGTGTAATTACATAGTGTTAATGTGTGTACTAAAAGCCTTAAGCGCAATTGAAATTAAAATAAAAGAATACTCTCAAACCAACAATCAACCGGTGAGTTACGTTTATCATTTCTACGAACAATTCTTCCCGCACACTAACAAATTTCTTTGTTATATTTTCTTGATCTCTTTTTTCCCTCGTCCTTGCAATTTCTCAACTCCGTGAGAAACTGCAAGCTATAGGGATTTACTAACTGGATTGTAAATCCTCCCACACTTTTTTTCAACTGGTTAAATAAAACTAATAATGTTAAGCAAGATGGCGTAAAAAATTATATCCAATTGGACATCTTTTTATGTATAAAAAATATATAGTATTTATTTGCAGTTGTACTCCCATTAGTTATGAATAATTTACTAACATCTTTTTTATTTCTTGTTTCCTCTCAACAGATGTTCTACCACCAACAACACATACAGCGAATACGACACTTGAGTGTATTTCTTTTGCTGTTGCTCTATTTGTCACAAATCAAAGCCTGGCGACCATGCCCAGAACTAAGTCCAGCTTTGCGTTTACCCTGCAGGTGTGTATAATACTACATTTTTGTACATTACTTTCCAGCTTACAGTGGTCAGACTCATCAAAAATGTGAAGCGAAAATATTGTTTATAATGAATAAAATACAACTAACGCACGTAAAGAAAAAGTAAGGCTGAAGTAATCATATTTGAAGAGAAACATATTATTGTTGAAAAATAAGGTTACAGCCAACAATATTAATTGTTAAATATAATGGGCCTTAACTATAGTCAAACACTAAAGTCCGTTCTTTTTAGAAACAACTTAAATTTTAAAAAATGTTGCTAACTTTTTTTTAACTATATTCAAAATTATAGTTGGCTTTTAGTTGTACCAGCTTTAAGTGGTTACCGCATTATTTATCGAAAATGCCAAATTATTTATCATACAACCATTTACAAATTGAAGTAAAGTCCCATCTCTAACAAAATGTCTCTCAAAAATTATTTATAAACATAAACACACACATATACAAATGTAAGATTGTATAAGTAAGTAAACAAAAAACTTCAAAGTGAATTCGATAAAAGTAAAATTTCAATGAAAATTCTTATTACTAACAGATATTGAAAAATCTTTAATAAATCTTTACATTAAAAACCTTTTACATTTAAAAGTGATTAAAGGTTAAAGACAACTTCTGCTGGTTTTAAGTTTAGATCAGACTTTTGCGCGTAAAGTCAGTTTTTTCTTGTCTTTAGTAGACATAAAGTTGACTTATATTTAACAGTGACTTAAAACTGATTAAACCATAACTTTTCGATGTCTTTAGTTATGGACTAATATAAACGGGAGCCATATTATTTTTTTGTCGGCTCCAACCTCACTATTTTCAAATTGAGACTTGCCCACAGCTACAGTGCGAATCGGCCTGAAGTCATGCCGACCGTTTTCTTGCTGAATTTATTTCCCATAAGAGGCCAGAGAAGATAGCGTTTTGGCCGCTATTCATAGCACAGAAGATAGCAACTCATGTAGGAAAAAAATTATAGCTTCCAACCATGCTATTTTCAAACAACAAAATGTTTTTGCATATGCATATCTATATGACAATCGATTCATTTGTTCCATAGATATTACGCAGTTCTAGCGTTTTTTATTTTTTATGTAAGATTAGTTTTCACACGACGAGCACACACAAATTTTCAAACACAGTACAAAACTGAGAAATAAATTAGATGTCAACGGTGACAACCAAAACTTTGTTAAAATCCACTATAACTTGTTTATTTCAACAACAAACTTTGGTTACCATTTAGTAATTAAAAAACTATTATTGTGTTTGTCATAAATATATTATGTTCAAACGTTCATTATACATTGGTTGTAGATATTTTCTTTTTTTCAAATGTAAAATAACCACATTTCCATTTCAGTAACAAAAACATGGTCAAAGTTTAACAAAAAATGTGTTTGTAGTAATCAAGTGCATGTTTAAATGAAAATAACTTGTTTGCCACAACTTTACACATTGCTATAGAGGACATTATGTTGCTATCGCAACCAGACTAAAATGTTTTTTCGCTGCGTGCACTTAGTAATATGTAAAGGGTCCGCCATATACCTTTTTTTTGGAAATGGTGTAAAACATAGAGCGTAGCTTCGGCTGTGTTGAAACCAAATGTTGCTAATATCCTCCTCTTCAATTTTTGTGAACAAAAATTCGTTCAACATGGCCATTGACTGTAACGGCCACTCCTTGCTCATTTTCGAAGAAAAATGGCCCAATTATGCCTGTGGACCTAAATTTCCGCCAAACAGTGACTCGTTTTGGGTGCGTTGGCTTTTCAATGTATGCGTGCGGGTTTTCTGTGCCCCAAATGTGAAAATTTTGCTAGTTTACATACCCGCCCAGATCAAAATGAACTTCATCTGAAAAGATGATTTTTTTTTGTTTGCAAAATCTGTATCTTCTGTAAGTCGATCGCAGATGGACTTAGCGAAGCGTATACACAACCATATTCATTCAGCGGAATGATAAAACTAATTATCTGTCAAATCAGACATGAGCTAAATGTTACCATTCACGAAATAAGCACTAGTTGAAAAAAAAAAACGTCAGATGGCGGACCCTATATAAAAAAACTATTCAGCCCAATTATAAACTAAAACTCCACAAGAGTTTTTCTCTTTTCCCATTCCTTCTATTATGACTGAAAATCTCGTACATACGTGTACAATTACATGTGACATTGGCAACAGCTGATATATTCAAAAATTAAAATTCTTTTGTTTGCTAATAGTGCTTTTGAACGGAAATATTATACAGAAATTGTTTTAACAATAATTTCAATAGCAACTATTATTCACAATTTTATTAGTGCTGATCTATAATTCAATTAAAACAAGTAAGAGTGCTATATTCGGCTGGGCCGAATCTTAAATACCCTTCACAATGGTACATACATTCTGATTGATTTTTGGTGCGAAAAGTTGTTTTATTTGGCTTTTAAAGCCGATTTCTTGAAATATCGGGAGACGCTATATCTGGGGTATATATGGGCCGATTTTTTCTGAATTTCAATATCAGATCCACTACCGGGATTTAACACAGGCTGCAAAACTTTTATTTAAATAATTCTTAATATGCTCAAGTTCAACCACTGGGTGACACCAATTCTTTTTAATATCAATGAAATAAAGAAAAGCAAAATGTATTTCTTAATTATTTATCAGTTAACTTTATAGTAAAATTTATTTAACAAAAAATTGCATATAATTGCATTATTTTTAAATTATAATGCTAAACATTGCCATTAAGTGTGATTTTCTTTTCAATTTACTTACGTATGTGGGTACATGCATACGTATGTATGTATGTATCTATAATAGAAAACTCTAAAATAAATTCTTTATTATTGAATATTTTCAGTGTGTTCCATAAAACAATGATTATATACATACATATATACATACATACATATTTACATTGCTTGCTTTTACAAAATTATTTTTTTCTTGTGCACGTTGTTGATGATCTATTGCGTATCATCATACACATGTGTGTGTGTATGTACATATGTAAGTACGTAGGGAAACCCAAAATGATTTTTTGTGTGAATGAATTTGAAGACGCAATTGTTTAAAAGAATTTCATTGCGTACCCTTTTTTCAACAATTCTTTATATCACTTTCATTTTCAAGCTCGTGTATACATATGTACATACATACACATTTTTACAACAAAGCAAAAAAATTGTTTATGCTAACATACTTGCATGCATACATACATATGTAGATACATACATACCTACATGCATACAAACGTATCTACATACATACATACATACATACATACATACATACATACATACATACATACATACATACATACATACATACATACATACATACATACATACATACATACATACATACATACATACATACATACATACATACATACATACATACATACATACATACATACATACATACATACATACATACATACATACATACATACATACATACATACATACATACATACATACATACATACATACATACATACATACATACATACATACATACATACATACATACATACATACATACATACATACATACATACATACATACATACATACATACATACATACATACATACATACATACATACATACATACATACATACATACATACATACATACATACATACATACATACATACATACATACATACATACATACATATGTACATACATTCATACATGATCGCAAATATTATATACATATGTATATAATATTATATACATATGCATGTACCATTATGATTGATTTTTGGTACCAAAAGTTGGGTGCATATGGGCCGATGTCCAAAAATTTTCTAATTTTGCCCCTAAACAGCCTGTATGTACCATTCCGACAAATATTTAGTGCAAAAAAACTGTTTCGTTTAGCTTCCAGGCCCGACTTCTTGAGATATCGGGAGGCGCTATATCTCGAACATATATGGGCCGATGACAAAAAGATTTCCAGTTTTGCTTCTGACTAACCTATATGTATCATTCTGATTGATTTTTGGTGCCAAAAGTTGTTTTATTTAGCTTATAGAGCCGATTTCTTGAAAAATCGGGAGACGCTATATCTCAGGTATATATAGACCGATTGCAGACATTTTCAAATTTTGCTTTTAAACACCTTATATGTACCATTCTGATCGATTTTTGGTACCAAAAGTTGTTTTATTTGGCTTTTAGAGCCGACTTCTTGAGAAAACTTGAGGCGCTATATCTCGAGTGTATATGGGCCGATGTCCAAAATTTTCCACGTTTGCCTCTACATCGTCTATATGTACCATTCTGATTGATTTTTAGTGCCAAAAATTGCTTTATTTGGCTTAAAGAGCGGATTTCTTGAAAAATCAGGAGTCGCTATATCTCAGATATATATGGACCGATTTCAAAAATTTTCCAATTTTGCTTTTAAACACCTTATATGTTCCATTCTAATCGATTTTTGATACCAAAAGTTGTTTTATTTGGCTTTTAGAGCCGACTTCTTGAGAAAACGGGAGGTGCTATATCTCGAGTGTATATGGGCCGATGTGAAAAAATTTTCCACTTTTGCCTCTAAATAGCCTATATATACCATCTTGATTGATCTTCGGTGCCAAAAGTTGTCTTATTTGGCTAATAAAGCCGATTTCTTTAAAAATCGGGAGACGCTATATCTCGGATATATATGGGCCGATTTCAAAAATTCCTTCATTTCTAGGATTTAATGAGCACTAAAAATGATATGATTTAGTTTTTAAGAAAAAAATTTTTTTCAAAAATCTGAATACAAAAATTACACAAAATATCCCTCAAAACCCGGTTTTTTGAATATATCTCGGCTATCCGCGGACCTATCTTACTGAATTTCAATAGCAGACCCACTATCAATAGCAGGTTTCTATCTCAAACCGTTTTCTCAGAAACGGTATTTCAACGACTACAGACGGACAGACGGACAGACGGACATCGCTCAATCGTAATCGCTATTGATGCTGATCCAGAATATATATACTTTATGGGGTCTTAGATGGATATTTCAATGCGTTACAAACGGAATCACAAACTTATATATACCCTTACACATTTATGTGAAGGGTATAAAAAATAACAATTTTTATTTGTGTGCTTCTTGTTCTTCTTTTCAGTACAAAAGTTTCGGTTGCACTAAAATATTATATGTTAATAGAATTTTTATTAAAATGACAACGTTAGATAAGAATGCTTTAGCATGTTTAGCATAAATTTGATGGCATATATTTGCACATAGCCAAATAGAGCACGCTCTATTTAAAATTATGTCTTATGAGTTTTCCTCGTCGTTCTTACACAAGAAATGTTTTAAAGGTAACACATGTCATGTAGCTGTCTACACGTGTAAGGTTTGACAGATACAATGTGAAAAACACGACGTCTGTGGGGTACTTAAGCTAAAAATGTACATACTTTTTCTCCGTGAACTTCTTTTTAAAGAAATTTTATTCATAATATGATGAATAGGAAAAGAAGAAAACCTCTCGCTAAATTTTTATTCAAAATTGGTCTAATCATTTGCGTAAAAAATTGTAATAGAAGCTGTATTATTTTAGGTCTAAAGATAGACATTAATGCTTGCTGTCTCTTTCAGCCGTCTTTGCGCCCCCGACATTTCGTTGATGCTAAGCAACTCATCAGTAGACTTGAAAAACCTTAAAGGAATGTCTGAAATCCAACTATTTATTTAAAAATTCCTGTTTTCTGAATTTTTCTAGTCTACTGATGAGCTGATTGGCATCAAAGAAATATCGGCGGCATATAGACCGCTGAAATAGACAGAAAACATTAAGGTCTATTTTTAGACCTATAATAATACATATATGTATGTATTTCAATTGGCTCTTAAGACAAATAAATATGTTCATTTTGGTAATAGAAGCTGTTTAAAACAGAAGTAATTTTATTTCACTGTACTACTTTGCATCACCCCACAGTATATTCTACAACACAACTATTCTCGCCAAGTGTTTTATGCATAGAAAATCAACTGTATTTTAACAGTTTTATTTATTTCACTGCTTGTTTTCATGCATGTATTTATTTCCATTTTATGTGTATATGAATGTGTAGAGATATGAGTATTTGATTGTGCTAAAGCATTTCTTTCCACATTTCAGTCAACAACTCGCTCACAAACTTGATCACTCAGTATGCTAATGGAAGCAATAAAAATTCTAAACAATTTCCGCCTCTGGCAGATGGATTTTCTTTCACTCACTTCTACTTCTGTGTTTTTTTTTTTTAATTATTTTGTTTTTCTTATTATTTGTCATTTTACTTAAAATTATTGAATATTTCTCAATGACTTAGAATATATTTTATTGTTATTGTATTTGTCTCTTCTGCACAGATGCAATGTTGTTGCTTTTGGCTCAACGGGACAACTTGGTGCGGTGGCCATGGATTGTGATCGTGTTGTATTTCATGGTGAGGCTCCACAGTTGCCGTACGGTGCACCCATAGTATCTTTTTCTCAGCGCTTTAGTGGACAACAAGTACTGCCATCACAGGTAAGGAAAAAAAATCAAAAGAAAACAACTATATTTTAATATTATTTAAGGAAGTTTTAGCTGCAGTAGAAAATCATCGAAAAAGCAAAAGAAAGGGGGAATATACCCAGCATCGCTTTCATCATGATACAATAGCTCTGTTTCTTTACTCTACTTTGGGATCACCTGGGATCCCAATTTGCATGAAAAGCATTCCCGTACTTTAACATTGGGCAAATTACAGTATTTGTGAGAGAACATTATGCTTCTTCTTCTTGCACGAAACCGCCGTACTTTTCTTCGGGCTAGTTTGGGCAAGTAGTTCAGCTGTCAGCTGTTTCAAAGAATAAATAATAACATGGAAGAAATAAATGTTTTGCGGAAACAAAAAGAAAAATTTGAAATCAGTGTGAAAAAACATTTTGAAGCATTCTTTAAAAAAAATTTTATTGTCTAAAATAATTGTTGATTGTTATATATGGGTGTTTCCATGGTTACGCACTTGACATTTGTACACGTTTAATTGTTTTGAATATTATAAAAATATAAATGGGTTGGAATTTTTGAATGGAATTTTGCCATTGTTACATTTAATGTGATGAGTTCCTTCCAAAAAGTATATATATTGGAAAATTGAGCACTGGGTACCCAAGTTCCATGCGATCAAAGTTGACTTACGCACGTGACAAAAAGCGTAAGTGCCTTTTAAAGCAGCAAAAACAAGTGTGCATGGGTTGGCTAAGAAAAAAAAATTTTTTTGATTACGCACGTTACATTACGCACGTGACACTTTTTACCTTCATACATATTTTTGTAATTTAATATATATTTTCAGAAGTTTTTACCATCATTTAAAATTATTATAAGTTAAATTTTTTTTTACATAATAAAAATGTCAATAGTTTTTTTTAATTTTCTGTGCTTAAAAAAATTGTGCGAGCGTTTTGATTTTTTAACTAACGGTGGACCATTTCATGAAAATACCCATATGTATTTATATTTACGAATTCATTTATGTATATGAACCCTGAAGGAAATGTCAGTAGAAAAATGCTAGTGATTTACTATTGACATGGTCACCAGTACTAGTAACATATTATACCTCATACAATGATTTTTCCTGTTGACATTCAACATGTGCTGACTGAAGAACTAGTGACTAGGTGGTTGTAATGCGACTATATGACGACCATGGTACTATTGTTTCTATAGACATTGTCGCTACCCTGAAAGAATTGACAGTAGAGAAACTCAATTGAAAAATCAAGAAATAAAATTTGTCTACTCATTGACAATGTTGTCAACTCAATGTTTTCTTTCCAAATAAAAACGATTTTTATTTCACAATTTTAGTGGGCTTACAAATTTCAACAATCACAACACTACTGTTCATAAAACAAAAAACTGGAGATACTCTGTTGACAATTTGCTAAAAAAAAAAAAGTCACCAATATAGGCGAAAAATGTAGCGACTTTGAGTCACTTGTCTCTAGGTTTCCTTCAGGGAATTTATGAGTTCTGTTGTGTTCGTAAAAAGTTTTATGCATTTCATTCCTTTTAATTGTTTGGAGAAAACTTTTTTAACACAAATTAAATAATTAATTTTTATTATTCGAACTTTTTCTTACATAATTATTTCTGTATTAAGTTTATCAGGCCCCTGCGTTCAAAGACGGGTGCTGACGAGGAAGTGTGGCAGCTTCGAAACAACTAGTTGTCCACCCTACTAATGTCTTTGATGTCTTCTTTGTCTAATTTAATTAATATCAATCACAAGGATAATATAGAAAGAACTCGAGCCTGATAAATGTAATACAGAAATACAAATTAAATAAGATAAATATGTAAATATTTTTTTTACAAATTGAGTTGTCAGAACCCTGACGTTTTCTTTTGTGGCAAAATATTTATTTTTATTCGTTCCCGTACTTTTGTGCATTTTTGTCTCTTATCGAGAGATATTATATTTTACTCTTATTGTACCGAACTTTGCCCAAAAAGTAAAGGAACAGAGCTAATAATAGCTGTGATTCCGTACTTTTTGTTTAAAATTCTGTAAAATTAGAAATTCTCAAACAAAAATATGCATAAAGGCGGTAACGAAAGATAAAGAGATACAATGCTTTGACGTTGTAATCCAAATTTATATTTCAATTATAAGAAAGATTATAGTTGTATCTTCGTAGTTTTGGTTTTATAAATCCCTTTGCACGTTTTTATATTTTTAATCTTCGACTCACATGTTTTTCTTTATGTCTATCAAAAAATGCTTCAATTTACATAAAGTCACAACATACATACGTGTACAATTACATGTCATATTGCACATGTTGTTTATTTGCAACAGCTGATATATTCAAAAATTACTATTTTTGTTTGATAAAAGTATTTTTGAAAGCAAATTTTTTTGCAACAAAAATTTCAATAGTTAATAGTTCACTATTATTCACAGTTTTACTAGCCATGATCTATCATTACACCAAAAAAAAATAACAATTTTTTTTTTGTGTGCTTCTTCTTTTCAAGTACAAAAGTTTTGGTTGCATTAAAATATTATATTTTGTTAAATTTTGAATTTACTCGGAGACTCAAACGGTATCATGTCATGTCACGTTACAGCGTCCTAATATTTTATGATAGCTTAAAAATATTGCTTTTGTGCTTCCAACAAAAAAGTAATTAAATAAAAGAACCTATTAGAATTTTCAAAAAAGATTTGTAGATGAGCATAAAATGTTCGATAATGTCACAGTTCTCGAGCGTTCTAAAAATGCTTTATGAACAAAATTTAGAGCAAATTTGTATATAATTTTTTGCCCAAATGTGTTTGAAGGTAGAATAAAAATTACCTGACGATCTATTGACAAGCTCTTGCTCTTAAGTTCTTGTTAAGAAATGTGCATAATTAAGCTTAAATCTGTAACTTTAGTTAAATGATTAACAAACCAACAGCTTATTGATTTCTCAATTATTTGTCAAAACAAGGCCTTAAATTTGCTTATTGTTGCATATATTACTGTTCAAGAAAATGGCTTGTAGCACTTGCACAAAATCCCCAACATGCAGGTTACAAAATAATTGTATGTATTGTGTAACTTTGTTACCACAACTTAACAACTTTTTTGTGCAATCATTTTAAAAAACCGCTGGCTGTTGGATTGGAAATTAAACGAGTAAGAAAGTTTAAAACAAATAAAGTCAAGGTTATCGCTATAAAATAAATAATTAAATTTCTTCTCTCAGCAGATGTAAATGTACAGATACATACATACCTATTTAGTTTGAGCAAAAAAAAACTAAACAGATAAAGACCTAAAAACCATAAAACGAGTGGGAATGTAATTGTACTCAAACCATTAGGGATGACCTTACAGCTCTCTGTATTGCCTTCCTTTTATCTTTTACCTTCTTTAATTAATATTGACCATAAGCAATAACATAGAATATTTAACTTGAACCTGACATAGATATTAAGAATAAATCTATGAAAAATTTTATTCCTGCCATAGAGCTAGCTTTTACGAGAAGTTAAAATGCAGGCAAACATTTCTTTAAACTCGCGTCTGTGAACGTTATTTATTAATTATAATCCACTATTCATCAATAGTACTACACAAGCATATGATTTATCTGCTAGAATTCTAATCCTTTTAAAAATCGCTGTTGGTGCCCCACTAGGTCTGTATGTCTTTGAAAAAGCAACTCTGCTTGAACACAAGAGATATGTTTTCAAATCAAAAAAAATCTGTCAATCACTTGTCACATTTTTTGAGCACACATACAAAAAGAAGACAGAGTACTATACACGGCTGGGCCGAATTTTAAATATTCTATACATCAAACTTCTGATGCTAATACCCGATGTATGTATATATACAGGGTACCTCGTAACTTAATGTCCAAACGAAAACAGGTGATAGGTCTGCTCCCAGAAAAATTATAAAAATATGTATATCGAGTAGTTTATACGGCATTGTCATATTGGAAAAAAATCACCCTGTGATGATATTTCCATTCCTGTGATCACAAGTGTCGAATTTCAAAATTTTCTTCTCCTTTGGGCATACAGACAGCTGAAAAAGACAGAAAACATTAATAAGGTCTATTTTAGGCCTAAAATAATAAATTTTTGTTTATCGGTAATTGACAATAATTTGATCAGGCTTGAGCTCGATTTCACTTCCTCAAAATTTGCTTATCTGTTTGTTGTCAAAAATAAATGTTCCTTTTCCATTTTTCCTAAATGAAAAAAAAACACTGAAAAAAATGCCTACTCCCAGAAGAAATTTGTATTCGAGAACGAACATATTATTGTTGAATATATTATGATTGTAGACAATCATAATATGGCTGTCCACAATTGAGATCTGTGGTGGCAACCATATTATATGCCGCAATCACAATATATGATTTCCGTATTGTTATACAGAACATAACATAATTAAACATGTACTTCCTTTGCGTGTATAATGTTAATTTTTAAATTTAGTTTTCACATAATTTTTTAACCAAAAGACTTTTATCATCTTTTTCTTATAATATCAACTAAATTGTTGGCAAACAATGAAAACATTTTCAAGAATGCTTTGGAGTCATAATTCTCCAAACACTAATGCTAGGAACACAACTGGGACGAACGACGAATTTTTCGCCGCGAATATATATAAATAGATTTATTTCTATTTCTTACGCCGGCGAACGACGAATAAATCAGCACCATGTGGCCATTTTGGTTTTAGTTTTTAAGTGTTTTAGTAGAAACCATGATACAACTACTAACAAGGTAGCCTCGTCAGCTAAACCGTTAATCATCTGACAACTTTAGGTTGTCAAGAGAATGCAAAGGTGAAAGGCAGCCAAAACAAGATAGCAAATCCGCGTAAGCTCAGTTCATCTATCTTCTCTTCTGTAAATGTAAAAGTGGCGTCGTTTTGACAGTTTGCAGAAGTTGTACAAAAACAAAATGCATGTTATTTTTATTGAAGTTGTTCTTGTTACCTTATGGTTAGTTATTAGTTGTATCATGGTAAAAACAGTTAAATTTTACTTAAATAGTTTTTATTTTAAGTGCTAAGCTTTGACTTTTTGCATTTAAAATAAATAGCCAACATATTATATTATAAAACATGTTTGTAGTGTTTAATTTTTTGTTTTTGGTAATGCTAAATTTTTAGTAGCCAATTTTTTTAATATGGTCACCCCATCAGCGTTCAACTATAATAAGATAAAATTAAAAAACTGAAAAAATGGATACAAGTGAAATTATAATTGAAAATGTTAAACATCATGAATGATAATGAACATAATTTTCATAATTTTAATTATTTTTACAAAATTTGAAATTCTTTGATTCATTCAATTTTTTTTTTCTTTGAACAAACAATAAACAACTTTATCAATTATAACAGATGCTTTTGTTTTTCGTTGTTGTTGTGCTTCATATGACGAATTTACACAGCGAATTTTAACCGGCGTATTCGTCGTGCTGGGCGAAATTCGTCGTTCGTCCCAGTTGTGTTCCTTGCATTACGCTGTAACATAAAAACCCAACTTTAAGACCGAAGTATAACTAAGACTGTAAGAGACAACTGATGACGGCCCCAAACTCGTTTAAACCCTTAAAAGAATTAAAAAATACATAGAAAAAATCATTTTGAAATATTCGCATATCCAAGTTAGTCTATCCTAACGGGGTTTCCGGCCCGCTTAAGCACCATATATGTAGACCGAAATCATTACTTCAATATGTGATCTAGAACAGAGCTGTTTTATTATACTTACAATTCAATATTTGATTATCAATTACATACATTCTCTTTTGAATCTCCTTACTATTATCACTCAAATATTCCTCTGTTTGGCTTCAATATTCATTAAATAAATAGTAAATGCTTAAAAAATCTAAATCTACAACTGTAAAATGCTCAAGACACTTTGATAAGCAAGAGGCACAAAGAAAATAAAAAAAAAATGTAATGCAAAAGAAAGAAGCGAAATAACATTAACTTTAAAAACACTTTCACTTGAACTAATTTAACAGGCAACACGTCAAGCAAATACGAACAACTTCCACACTCAACTAAGAATAAATATGTGAATGAAACTCATAAAAAGTGAAAATTGTTAAGTCTCTTTTAAGAAAGACATAATGCAAAAAGAAAAAAACATTAAAAAGATCACTGTGTTAACCATCAAACTGAATTTCAATTTTTAATTAACTCTTTCTTTTTTATTTCTTTTGTGTATTTTACCCCCACCCCCCAGCATTTTGGCACTTTAAAAATACCCATGGAACAATTGGATTTGTCAAATAATCTCATAAGACGTTTGCCGGAAAAGTCATTTGCTGGTCTTAAGGAAACTTTGACGGAATTACGTTTGGCCAACAACCTGCTGGGCGACAGTTTAAATCCGATATTCTCTTCGGCAGAGTTTCATCCATTGAAAAATCTAAAACTTTTGGATTTGTCAGCGAATAAAATCAAATCGATTGAGGAAGGTCTACTTAAAGGTTGCGTCGATTTAAAGGTCAGTAATATTAATTTCATGCACACTAGTGTTTGAATGATTAATGGTTGCTATTAAATATCCGCTTGACGTCGTGCAAATGTTTGAAAAGACATTAAGTAGTAATGGGAAAAAACTAATTATATTTAAAACACCAAACACGTCTTCTTGTTATAAAAATATAAGAAAAAAAATTTATGTTTCTTGGGGTTCTCGAAGTATTCAAGAGTTTGCAATAGGCTAAAAGAAATTCGGATAATTTTTCTTTGGTTTCTTAAAAACGCTTTGAAAAATCGAGAACTGTAATAATAACATGATTAACACCATTTCCAATAGTATTTAGAAACTCACTCATGCTTATTGCTGCTCTAGAGATGTTCGGGTGTTTGTAAAAGACCTCGAATTAAGCACAATTATTGCTGAGAAAAGTACACTGCAAGAAATGGCTGATGGAAACTAACTTATTAACAACTTATTTACTAACACATGCAAAGCAATTTTATAGCTTTCAGCGTTGCCATTACAATGATTTTTTTTAATATTTTGATTTTCCCCCCGTATTAGTTTGGTAATTTCACTTGGAACTACATTTGTGCAGTAATGTTTTTATAGGTTCATTTGTTCATTTTTCTTTGAAAAAAAAATTGTGCTGCGGAAGTTTTTTTCCATATGATTCAGTTTTCTATTATTAAAACTGACTACTGACTACTGTTTTTTGTTTAATTTTATCTAAATGTATGTCTAAAAAAGTTTATTCTATTCTCTTTGAATTGTTTTTTGAAATTTTTTGAAGAACTCTTTTTTCTTTTGTATTTAATAATAAAGAAATTATTTGGCCTTATATGTAATTTTGTGGGCATTTCGAAAAAAAAGGTTTCGAATGATCACTTATCTGAGGTGGTAACACTGGTTTAAAAAAAAATCACACGTACACGAATGTTTACATCAGTATCATTTCATTTTGCCCTTAAAAAATTATAGAAACCCTGCTGTATGAACCCATCAGCAGTGCCGGTCATATGATGCATCAAATGACCGACACTGTTCTTGCTGGGTATAAAGCTTAAAGCTTTTCCTATAAAGCTTAAAAACAATTTTTGTGTAAAATGATGGTGTAACAGTAGTGTGACCAATGCAAAATGTATGTGGGCAAATTTGGCACTGTTCGTGTTCGTTTAGCCGAAAATGTTCGGCTTCAGCAGTTAGCGCTTTCTTCATTGTTGAAGAACATTTTTAGGGTATTGTTTATTATAGGATTTCTTTTATATTTTTATCATGTATCAAATGATTCACACACTCCCAATTTTAATCCGGTTTGGGCTCTTTTGGTCATACTTTCTTGAGTTCGTTTATTTATTGCACTATTTTTTTTTATTATGTACTTTAAATGCCAAACACTGCAAAATTGTTAATGTCTTGTAGTTGGCGGTGAAATATTTTCCAATAATGGCCAGTTAAGCCACCCTCTTAGTAAAAATATTTTTATTTAAAAAAAAAAACTTTGATTTCAATGTAAACCACTGCCATTCGGCCACGACTTGAGCAGTGCGTTGTACAGGTAACTGCTAACTATTCAATACTCTCCTGCATGGATGCGTTTGTGTGTGCCTTAAAATGTTTTTAATTAGTAACTGCGCGTAATTGTTTCTTGTTTTTAAGCGGGCATTAAATCATATATTTTTATTTAATTTTTTCTTTAACTTAAATATTCAGCTCATGTCTGTGAAATTATAGCGTGTTATTTATGTTTTCAATCAAGTTTCATTGAATGGTGGAGTTCATTGAATCATGATGGACTCAGCTAATTGAGTGTAAAGCTGATGTTTCACTGATTTACCACTACGTTTATGGGAGCCAATTACATATCATCTTTTAAACTTTCTTGAATAAATATTTTGTCATTGCTGGAAATATTTGTTGTAATATATCTTAAGCTGTTGCTGTTCTGGTAACTGAAAAGAATTTTTAGTCTTTAGCTTGGTAAAATATTTTTATACAAACAGTTGAAAAAATTTTATAAAAATTCTTAAAACTATTTTAACAGAGCAAAAGTTTTTTTTCGGTTTTTTGTTAAAAAAAAAAAAAAAAATATTATACCTAAACACTATTTTTATAAATTAAATGCCTACAAATTTACGCTAAGTTTTCTGTTTCTTTTCTAAAATTCATTATATTACCTGTCGATACTTCAATTATACATATGTAACATTTCTAGCAAACCCCGTTTCCTATAGTTATTCTCAATACTGAATATAGAAATATTCTCAAAAAACTTTAGTCTGTTCCAATTGCCCGAACGAATAGATTAAAATTAATTTTTTTAAATAGATTAAAATTAAAAAAATTGTGTATGATAATTGGTAAAGGGCCCCACTAAGAGTCCCCGAGGTTGCAGGTTCGCAGATCCTCAAATTGCTGCAGACAAACAAAAAGCTTCTCAGATTTGTGCTTGTTTTTGAAAAATAAAAATACATTTTATCAAGATTGAATTTGCATATTAGAATAAAATTCATATTTATCAAAAATCGTGCTTATTACCATTCCCGAGTTGTTCGAAAGTTTGGATTAGACTAAGGGAAATTCGGCCACTTTTTCTTTGGTATTTAACAAACTCTCGAGCAATCCGAGAACCAGAATAAGAGCTAATGTTTTTTATTATATTTGAAATAAAAATATTCTATTTTAAATAAAGTCAAATATGAACTTAATTATTTATTTGCTTTAAGAGCCAATTGAAATGTATTAATTCAGGTCCAAAAATGAACCTTTTCAAAAAATATTTGCTGTATTTCTCAGCTGTCTATATGCCGACGACATTTCGTTGGTGCTAATCAACTCATCAGTAGACTTGAAAAATTCTTAAAAGTTTGTTTGAAACTTAACTACTTATTTCATAATTCCCATTAACAGAATGAGAATCAGAAATGTTCAAACAAACCTTTAACACAGCAAACATTTCTTTTTTCGTTTTGCAACACTTCTACTTTTCTTTGCAAAACGAAAAAAGAAATGTTTGCTGTGTTAAAGGTTTGTTTGAACATTTCTGACTCTATACAACGAGTCACCATTGGTTACTACGATTTGTATTTTTCAAGTCTACTGATGAGTTGATTAGCACCAACGAAATGTCGTCGGCATATAGACAGCTGAGAAATACAGCAAATATTTTTTGAAAAGGTTCATTTTTGGACCTGAATTATTAAATAAAGTCAATTCAAAGTGTAGGGCAAAATTAAATTTTTGTAGCATATGTAGGTATTTATTCTAGAAGTCTACCAATTTGCCAATGGTAGACTTCTGGAAGTTAAACAGTCCAACATATACAATTAAAAACTTTTGTTTATCATATAAGAGCTCGTATGCAGATATTTTACAAAACATCTTGATTTTCTGACTTTAACGCACAATGAATTTTTAGTCTCATCGAAAATTTACTCAAAACACTAAAATTTTAAAATGAATTTTCATCTTTTTCAACACTGTGGCAACCACAGTGCATATTTATTTAAGCGATGCGGTATGCAGTCAAATGTGTTCCAGTCAGTTATTGCAAAATGTTCGACAGCAACCTCGGCACTGTGATTATGTTGGGCGAATATTTCAAGAATTTTATGCAATAAAAAAATTTCACAAATCTGCTGATTCAGAGCGGCGGTGTTTGGCAGTGTTGCCAAAAAAGTTGTTTTCATATTGATACAAAATCAGGTTGCATAAATTATAGGCCCAAAATTACCGCTGAAAAATATAAAATTCACCTTGATCTCTACCTCTTAATCTTGTCTTTTTCCGATTTTTAAATGGTAAAATTTAAATAAAACATTTCATTTCTAATTATCAAAATATTTGCATATATATTTATTTATTTAAATAATATACCAGTTTTCGAAATGCTTATGCTATTATTTGTCTTGCTGTGATTCTACCATATGACCTAAATAAGCTAGTAAACTTTAATACAACTGTGTGCCAACAAAGTGGTAAATATTAGTGAAAGCAATAATAAGAAACAACATTTTATTTATGTTAATTATACAATTCTATTTTTCTGAAACTAAACCTATTTAAATAATTGCAAAAGCAACAGCCATGTTTTCCACGTGTTCACTTCTTGTAATGTCATCAAATTTCACTTCTTTCTTCTAATGTGGATGCCTTCATTGTCAGTTTTTGGAGACGACACCTGTTGAATTCGCAACGGAGTTTGCTCGTTATCACTGTTTCGTTTTGATGACTGAAAGTAAACAAAAAATTTGCATATCTTTTTTAAGTATCTATTATATTTTGTGAATTTTAAGCTCATGCATGAAATATCGATTTATCATCAGGATGAAAAGCTTCAGACGAAAAATGCACAGTAACCACTTAGAAGAATTCCCGTGAGTTATTACGATGGGAGCACTTAGAATATTTGGTTGGAGGCTTAAAAAACTTAAAACGAAAACTTAGTTGCAACAATCACCTAAAAGAGTTCCCGTGGGTTATTACGATGAGAGATTTTAAAATATTTTGTTTGAGGCTAAAAATCACAAAAAACAAAGAGAAAAAAATATATATATGTATATAAAGGAACCGCCAAATAACTTTTTTTTTGAAAACGGCGCAAAACATCGAGTGTAGCTTCGGCTGTATGGCACATAGCGCCGTCCTGTTGAAACCAAATGTTGCCAATATCCTCCTCTTCAATTTTTGTGAACAAAAATGCGTTCAACATGGCCCGATAATGATCGCTATTGACAACGGCCCCTCCTTGCTCATTTTCGAAGAAAAATGGCCCAAATATGCCTTCGCACCAACCAGTGATTAGTTTTGGATGCGTCGGCTTTTCAATGTATGCAAGCGGGTTTTCTGTGCCCCAAAAGCGACAATTTTGATTGCTTACATACCCACCAAGATCAAAATGAGCTTCATCTGAGAAGATGTTTTTTTTTGTTTTGGCAAAATCGGCATGTTCTCTAAGTCGATCGCAGGCCCACTTAGCGAAGCGTATACACAACCATATTCGTTCAGCGGAAGGATAAAACTAATTATCTATCTAATCGGACATCAGCTAAGTGTTACCATTCATGAAATAAGCACTAGTTGAAAAGAAGACGTTATATGGTGGACCCTGTATATATATATATATATATATATATATATATATATATATATATATATATATATATATATATCAGAGCGACTCACCAAAAAAAGTGCTCGATGTACCCTTCTAAAAATGAACCTTGGACTCTTTTAAGATAACATTTAAAATATTTCGGCTCTAGCTTTGACCTCTCGTGAGCTGGACCATTTTGAAAAAGGGTCTATTTTTAAATGTTTTGTTAATTTAAGAATCTGTTTTCTTACCAACATATACAATAATACAATATGTGCATCAGAAAGGTTTTTTAAGACGCGTCCAACTGCACACACAATGTGTCCAAGGACATTTTCAAACACATTTTCCTGAAGAAGATACACAAAGGAGTATCGAAATATCGAATAATTTATCAATAAATAAAAAATATATTTATTGAGAATAAAGTGACCTTGAGCTCATTTATTAAACCAAATAAAGTTAAATAAAAAAGGTCGAAGAACGAGTATCTAGAACATTTAAGGCCATATTCATAATAATTATTGTAAGTTTATTAACCTCTTATTTGACGCATTTCTACAGAATATTTGTCAAATAAACGTGTAATAAACCTTCAATAGTTTTTATGAATATGGAAGTTAATTTATAAATTATTTTGTCTCTTTGCCGATTTGAACTTGGAATCAAACCACTGCCAGTTCAGCAGCTCTACCAATTCAGCCACCGCAGCGACTGAAAAAATGAAACAAAATTCAATACTTATACTGGAACACACTTAAATTTAGAACGAGCTTTTTCCCTCTGTGAAGGAAAAGTTTTATTTGGTTGGATTAACTGTTTTTGGCACCGACTTCAATTTTTTTTTAGTTTCATCACTAAATAAGATAAATAAATTTTTTTCACATTTTATTCTTATTTAATATTTTAGGAATTTTTCATGGATCGCAACAGCTTGGCAACTGTACCCTCAAACTCACTGAATGGTCCTACAGCTTTGAGACACTTATCTTTAAGGCATAACTTTATAAGTAAGTATATATATGTATATATATAATTAATTTTATTTATTTATTTTTTACAAAAGAAAAACAAACTTAAAAAATGAATTAAATAATTTAATTGGTATAAGAGCAAATAGAGCTTATTGCTTCTCGTCTGAAAAAGACGGGAAACAATAAGGTCTATTTTTAGACCTAAAATAATCCATTTCAATTGGCTCCTATACCAAATAAATAATTAAATTCAATTTTGAATATTCAATTATTTATTTGCTATTAGATCCAATTGAAAAGTATTTTAGATCTGAAAAGCATTCCTGAAGAAGATATCCATTGTGATATCGAAATATTATCGAATTTAATAAACATTTATAAAAAAAACAAGTGACCTCAAGGCTCAAACAATTAAAATACTTAAAATAAAAAAGGTCGGAAATTTAGCATTAAGAATACAATGTTATTAACTTTACCGCAGCCCTAAATGATTTTTTCAATCATTAATTTGCTTATTAGTCGAACTTTATAAATCAGGATGTAATATTTTAGGTGAATTCCAATAATCAAAAATAGTTCATCTATCAGATACTATCCTAAAATTAACTAATTTCACACTTACTTCAAAATTAATCTTCTTTCAGCTTCTTTACGCTATGAATCGTTTATTGCCCAACCCCAACTGGAGATCATTGATTTGCGCTACAATGAAATCAAAACCATAGAGGCCTTAACCTTTAAAGGCTTGCGTAAAATACGAGAAATAAAATTGTCTGGCAACCGTATCACAAACTTGAATAGTGATGTTTTCGAAAATCTACCAACTCTGCAAAAATTGGATTTGTCTGAAAATTTCATACAAACATTTCCCACTGTCTCGCTAAGACCGATTGTAAATTTAAAATTTTTAAATTTATCCGCAAATATGCTGCAGGTGGGTACAAATTTATTCAGCTACCTGACAAGTTGTGCTTAAATATACATATATATTATGTATGTTATTATGTATGTTTTTTATCACAGCGTTTGGACTATTCGCACATGGAAGTGGTGAAATCCTTGGAAACTTTGGATTTAAGTCGCAATGGCATAGCAACAATACCGCCGGGCACTTTTCGTGATTTGCAGAGTCTTAAGTATTTGGACTTGAGTTTGAATTCGTTGAGAACGGTAAGTATTACATGTTATGGATTTCATAAGTTTCAAAAATGTATGTATTTCAAATAAGGTTACCCTTAACTCAGTAATCAGAGTGGACAGAGCGGACAGAGTATCCACTCGATTTGCGAAATTAAAAGTCAAAATTTTAGCTTTTTTAAGCAGCTTACAAATTACAAGATTTTGCTGGAGAAAAAACAACAAATACAAAATAAAAGCTGCTATTACTACTGCAAACTACACTACAAAGCTAATTAAATTTTTTATAGATTCTATTGACAACAAAATATTTAATTAGGCAATGATCTTATGAAATTTAAAATTTTTACCAGCATTACAAAGAGGAGGATTTTAAAAAACATTAACCGAAAAAAATCACTTTAGTTTAGTGAATTTTTTCTAAAATTTATGAGTGATTTTTGTTTCAAAGAAGAAATCTATTTGCACAATTTTCAGTTCTAGAATTGATTTTAAAATATAATATCAGAGCCTGATTTCAATAATCTGCCTGCAATAATCCTTTTAGTTTAATCATTTTAATCATTTCTCTTCATACTCTAGATCGAAGATGATGCTCTGGAAGGTTTGGAGAACTTGCAAACATTAATTATACGTGACAACAACATACTGCTCATACCAGGCAGTGCCCTGGGACGTTTATCGAACTTAAATATTCTGTACTTGGACTATAACCGTGTGGCAGCTTTGTCGGCAGAAATTCTGGGCTCTATACAAGCTTCAGATATTACTACTCTTTCGCTGGCCCGGAATGTTATACGTGAGCTGCCGACTGGTAGTTTTCAAATGTTTAGCAACTTAAGATCACTGGACTTGTCGGGTAACTCTTTGGCCGTACTTAATGCCGATATATTCATCGGCTTGGAAACGTCTCTGAATGAATTGAAACTTGGACAAAATCGTATAACCGGCTTGGGCAATATACCCTTGGCTCTGACGGAGTTGAGAAATCTGGACTTAAGTTATAATAATTTAGCTGAAGTTCCCACCAATATCTTGCAAGGCTTGGAGAATTTGCAGTACTTAAACTTGAGTGGCAATCATCATTTGGGCCCCATACCAGCCGCTCTGATACGGCCCTTGGCTCGCTTGCAAATAGTGGATTTCAGTTTTTGCTCTTTAAAACAATTATCGGGAGATTTGTTTGCAACCCTGCAGGATTTGAAAATGATTTACTTGAATGACAATAACATACAAGAAATCAACGATGGCAGTTTTGTGGACTTGTGGAACATTTCTACTATAGATCTGGCCAATAATCAAATAACTTCCATAAGACCAGGGGCATTTGTTAACGTTATGCACTTAAAGAAATTAAACCTGAGGGGTAACCAGCTGTCCGCCTTTAAGGGAGAGTTTTTCAACACCGGCACCGGCATAGAGGAATTGGATATATCAAATAACCACTTAAGCTATTTGTTTCCCTCCTCCTTCCGCATACATCCTCGTTTGAGGATTATTAAGGCAGCAAATAATAAATTTAGCTTTTTCCCTGCCGAATTGATATCAACTTTGCAGTATTTGGAATATATTGATCTGTCGCATAACCAACTAAAGTCCATAGAAGAACTAGATTTTGCCCGTTTGCCCAGACTAAGAGTATTGAAAGTGGCCAGCAATCAATTGGACATGTTAAGTGAAATGGCTTTCCACAACTCAACACAACTGCAGGTTTTAGATTTATCCAATAACATCCTGGACCGCATAGGCGAGAGAACTTTTGAGGGTCTGGTGAGATTGGAATATTTGAACTTGGAAAATAACAGATTAAACGAACTTTCCGACTCGGTGTTTGAGAGATCAAAGCTGCAAATGCTAGAGAATATTAATTTGGCCCACAATAGCTTTCAATATGCTCCTCTCAAAGCTTTGCAGAGACAATATTTCTTTGTTTCTTCTGTGGACTTGAGCCATAATAAAATTAGGCTCATACCCAATGACGACAGCATTATGGTGAACATTAAAAACCTGGATTTATCCTTCAACCCCTTGACGGAAGAGGCTGTGAAGAATATTTTAAATGAACCCAAAACTGTCAGAGAACTGAATTTGGCAGGCTGTGGCATACAAAGTCTGGATGCTTTGGAAACTCCTTTCCTACAGTACTTAAATTTATCGCAAAACAAACTAGAAAGCATAAATCCCGAAATATTTCAACGCACTACCTTATTAGAAACTTTAGATTTGGCCAATAACAAGTTGGAGGATTTGAAGGAGTTGGCTAGAGCCTGGCCAAAGTTGCAAAATCTTCAGTATTTAGATTTATCCAACAACAGCTTTGAAGTTATACAACAAGGAGACTTTGAGAGCTTGGATATGTTGCGTACCCTAAAGTTAAAAGCTCTTGCCAAGTGTAATCGCATAGAGAAAAATGCTTTTAAGCATACGCCTAATATAGCCTCCTTAGAAGCTTACCAGTTGCCTCTATTGGGCTATCTGGACTTGCAAGGCATATTGGAACTACTACCTGGGCTAGAAAGTTTGGACATTGAGGTAAAAGACTCGGCTATAGGCACAGAACAAATACAGCCGGCCAAACATCCCAGGCTTAAAGTCATAGGCGTAAGAGGAGAACGCTTGAAATCCATATCTTCCGGCACTTTGGCGGGACTCAAATCTAACGAGTTGACCATCAAACTACAAAATACTTCGCTTACAGCTCTGCCACCCGCTTTATTGTTTCCCGTGCCCAGATCCTCACATCTAACCTTGGACATTGAGGGCTCCAAAGTAGCCGTATTGGTACCACAATTTCTCAACGCCTTAGAAGATCGTAGATCAAACCTACAACTCAAAGGTCTTTCATCTAACCCCATACATTGTGACTGTAACGCCCGGGCCTTAAGGCGATGGTTGCCCAATTCCCACATGTCTGAACTAACATGTCACTCGCCAGCCTTCCTGGCCGGCAAAAAGCTCATAGAAGTAGGCGACGATGAACTCACTTGTGATCCACGCAAAATGACTTCAACCACAGCTAGAACCGCCTCAACCAGCCTATTAAAATCCTCATCCAGACTGGTTACCCGCCAACCAACCACCACACCGGATGAACCGCCCATGATTATCTGGAGCATGGAACCCACACAACCGCCACCCATGAAAATAAAAACTAAACAACCTCTTATGAAGGCACCCATCATGACCAACGATGATACTCTCATCATTGGCATAGTGGGCGGAGTGGTTGCTTTTATAGCCATTTTAATCATAATCATCTGCATTGTTCGTTTGCGCATGAGCAATGCGGAGTACCACAATGCCCCGGCAATGATAGGCATACCGCCAATGCCTTTGGGTCCCGGCAGTGTGCCCCTTAGCTACAAGGGCCAGCCCACAGCAGCCTTGTATGCAGTGCCTCCTTACGCACAAAACTATGCAACTTTGCCGCACAAGCCACCTTCGATACATCAGTCCACCCAAAACCTGTCCAACCGTCAAACGCCGCAACAACAACTGCAGCAGCAACAACAACAGCAAGCCACCTATTCTTCAAGAATGTCATATTTTGGCGGCTCCACCCCACACCAACAGCAGCAGCAAGTTGCCTCAAATCTAACACAATCTCAGCCCTACATTATATATTCGGACGATAAAGTGTATAGATAAGTTTTGTAGCTTTAAGTGTAATTTACTTTGGGCGCTGCATGAGACATTCAAATGAAAGTGGTTGCTTGAATCAATTGCATACACTACACATATACATACATTAGATTGTTTAAATTTCGAACGCTGAAACGAGCGTTTTTCTTGCGCTACATGCACATCTGGTACTGTACAAAAAAATAAAAAACAGTATATGCATATATATATGTATAATTTAAGAAAAGAGATTTTCCTCCTTCAAGGCTTTTTTCATTTGCCATATTAATTACAAACACAAGATTTTAAGCAAATGGCGTTCTTGAAAACATATTTTGTAGCATTTGTAGAGCTTAAAATTTGCTACAGAAAGCTTCTATAAGCACTGGCTAGGCAACACTCTTTTGTGAGGCGACACAACAAAAGTGAAATTTGACCAGAAAAAGTAATGATATTTGTAATTGGGTAAACTGGTAACCCAGTATTCTGGTGGCGATCACAGAATACCACCTCTCTCTGTAGAAAGAAAAAGCCAGCATAAGTATACTCGTGTGTAAATCACCTGTTATATTAAAATTTCTTAAAATGTTATAAAGTATAACACCCTTATTCACAAAAAAAAAAAATTTCAGGCTTATAAGGCTCATATTTGACATATTTGTATGAAAAATTTGTCAAATAAGAGTTGAATAAACCTAAAATATTTATTATGAATATGATCCTAAATTTTTAAGTTTTGTGATTAAAAAGAAAACAATGTTTGAGCACTTTTTATTTGTCCCTTGTGGTTGACCCCTTTCTCGAATTGTTCATATGCATTCAAATCTTAGTATTTATCTGAGCCATGCCTTTTTCCGATATTTGATTCTTACGAACGCCAATCATGCTTTGAAATTTGCAATAGATCGACATATTTTCATATGATTTCAATAAAGCCCTAAATTGCAAAAAAACTCAAAATCGAGATTTTCACTGATTCTAATCATCAAACCTTATAATTAAAAGCAGCGATGTCAACAACAAAATGCTAAAAGCCCTATCAATTTTGAGTCCCTTTCTAAGTTTTACTGCTTTATTTTTCAAGACAAAATTATTACATTTTCCCCTTGGAATATTTATGATAGCCTCAAGTGGATAGCAGGCAGGAGATTTCATCGTTAATACAGTTTGAAACATTTCACTTTAAGACTTTTTTGCTTCTCCTGTCGAAGTTGCTTAATGTAACTTAGAATTTCTATGAAATTATATGACGATACGAGAGCTGGGCAGTATTTCATATACATGTATTTGAAATACGTACTTAAAATACAAATACATATTTCGTATTTGTATTTTAAATAAGTCTCACGAATGCATTTGTATTTCGTATTTTAAATACTAACACCCATATTCATAAAAACTATTGAAGGTTTATTACACGTTTATTTGACAAATATTCCGTAGAAATACGTCAAATAAGAGCTTAATAAACTTATAATAATTATTATGAATATGGCCTTAAGCGCTTGAGTATTTTGTATTTCAAATACTTGTGCTCTCAAAATACATTTAAAATTCATGTTAAAAAATATGCGCTTAAAATTATTCCTTTCATACATCAACTAAAATCGGAAAATTTTGCTACTATTTTATTTCCAAAAAATAGCAATATCACAATTTAATTATCAAAGTACCTGTGTAAAGTAAACGCAACTGAATGGAAACACATTGAGAAAGTCGCCAAGCTCTCCGGAAGTTAAACAATGAAAAAACAAATTACAAGGAAAAAACAGCGTTCGACATTTTGATCTAAAGTAAGATGAAGAAGATTGACTTGTGTAAACATTATTTGTATATATTCTTTGGTCTAACGTGTTTTAATTGTCACCTTTTTCCTAATTCTGTTATTTATCTTTCAATGAAATATCGTTTTCTAATAAGAAATCATTGAGATTTTGTCGTTAGCTGATTTTATTCATTCACTATGAAGAGGTTGTTTGTCTGATATCACATTTGAAAAGCTGGTGTTTATGAAAAGAAATTAAAACCTTTTTTGATTAAAAGTATTTCGTATTTTAAATACGTATTTTTGTTACACTGTATTTTGTATTTCAAATACACAACTTTCATGTAGTATTTTGTATTTTAAACACATCAGGGGGCTACTTCTGGCAGTCGTGATCGAAATTGTATTCGATTGAAAGATAATTTCGAACGTACTTTATTTTCTAATTCTTTTATCCAATACTGAACGAATCGATTTTGTTTTATAGTGTTGGACAAAAATCGCGTATAAATTCGTTTTACAACACTAAAAATGCAAATAAAAAAGGTAAACAAACAATAAAATGGAAAAGAAATTTGTTGCTTGTGTAAAAGAAATTTGTTGAAAATTAATATGAATCCGGAATTCTTGTTTTATTCATCTTCTTCTTTTTGGGCATAATTTATTTTTATTACTGTTGACCTAAAATAAAAATTTATTGATATAATTATGTTTATACATATTTGTTTTTTTAATTCGGTATTTACATTTCCTATTTTATTATTAAGGAATTAAAACATACAAATGAAATTATCTTTTTGTTTGTTTCTTTCTACAACACAAGTATAAATAAACAAATGAAATTATATTTCTGTATGTATACTTTTATTTTTTGTTTGTTTTGATTGCAAAAAAAACGATAACTCGAACGCTTCTTGCGTTCGAGTAAAAACTCTCATGAAAACTCTCTCATGAAAACTCTCTTTCGAAGTTCGCTTGTAATCGACTGCCATCATTACAAATTTCGATACCTTTTGCTGGATAACGAGTGACAGAATCCCAAAAGTAAAAAAAAATCGCACGTTCGACTAAAAACTCGCTCGTATGCGATTGCCAGAATTAGCCCCCAGGACATGTATTTTGCCCAGCACTGCTGCATACATACGTATGAAAAATATAAATCATTTTTGTCACACAAAAATTACGTATACGACACCCATAACAAGAGCAAATATTTCATTCCTCTTCTGTGTTAATGTAAACAATAATATGTGGTGCAAAAAACTTAATATCACACCAATTAAATTTACCCTTAAAACTTAATAAGCCAACTTCTCCAGTTGTATGTGTGTATGTATGTAATAAACCCCATTTATAACAAACAGTCAGCCAATGAGGCGTAACATTTACGCTTTATGGCATTTTTACCTACAATTCGTATAATTTATTGTCAAGAAAAAATTTTATATGTATTTTCAAAAAATACCACTTTTTTTGAAGGTAATTCTATTGGTACATTAATGTATTTATTAGATAAAAGTCGTTTGTAAATATTTTTAAGTTTTAGTAAATAAAAAAAAATAATAATTTAAATAACTTTTAGACTTTAATGACGCTATGCGTAATCAAAAGCCTTGTGCTAGCTAAATTTCTGATATCATTCCTTTATGCAAGCTTACATACAAAAGTATATTTAGCAGTTAGATAGGTAGCAACCAAAATGTTTTCGATTGTGCATGAGGTCACAAATGTTTACTACCTTACGTGTTGCCTTCAAATTCATGCCAGTCGAAGCGGAGTTTGCGCTGCCACTTTTGGGCTCCGATTTTCATAGTCAAGTCACTTGTTTGTGACGGTGACAGTCAAAGCAATGTATTCATTCTGCTATTCGCTTGAGTAACAATTTTCTGCAAAACCGATAGCAATCATCACTTATTTCTGTTCTACTAGTCACAAAAAGTGCTAATTGGCACGAGAAGTGATAAAAATGTCACTTTGTTTCTGCCAATGAGGATAGTCAAGGTGTGATGCGACTATAATGCCCAAAATATCAGTGCGAGTTCATCTTTAGGATTGGTTTAATTTACGCTTAAAATAGTAACCGTCTAATTCATAAAAAATATAACAGGTTTATAAAGCTCTTATTTGACAGATTTTCCATACAAATATGTCAAATAACAGTCTTATAAGCCTGTTATAATTTTTATGAATTAGGGGGTGAATCTTTAAATCACTTAATACTTAAATCCCATTTAAATGCAGAAGATTTACTGCGAAGTCGTGCGATTGTTCGCATTCTAAGCGAAAGAAAATTGTTTTGGGGTTCCTCTATGATGTTCTTTTCTTTTATTCGAATGATGACAAGTGGAAAATGCGTAAGTTTTTACATAGAAAATTCGATTCCTCTATTTCGATCATGTTGTCAGTAATGCGAACACACTGTGGATGTTTTTATAGAAAAAAGTTTTCTTTTTTATTTTGTACTTTTTTATGTATTTGCTTTAACTTGTCAGATACAGCTGAGCTGAGTTTTAAGAAGGGTTGTATTTACACAAAAACATTTTAGTAGTTGTTGTCAATACTTCAATAAAAAAGTCCATCAAAACTTTAATTTACCGATCTAGCATCTCTGTGAAGTAAATGCCAAAAATTTTATGACGTAAGCCCATGCAATCGCAAGCTGTCGAAATAGAGGAACCCAAATTAATTCGAAATCGTACGACTACATTTCGATTGCTTACATTTTCTTGCGACATCGAGGAACAGGCAGTTAGTGTTTAAACTTTTATCATTAAACAGTGCAGAACATCAGCTTTTTGACAATTTTTTGCAACGTTGCCAAATTTCTACTTCTAAAACCAATCCATAATAAATGGTTCACTGATTTACTATAGTCAAGTTTAAGCTGCAATTGAATTACAGATAAGTTTTGTTAAACTTGAGATTTAGCTCTCACTGATTTCTTTGGCATTAGAGCTAAAACTGTAGCTTAATAAACTTCTTTGTGATTTAATTGCAGTCTAAACTTGACTGTAACCATTTATTATTAATTGTGTTTAGAAATTGAAATTTGAAAAATGTCAAGCAGCTGATGTTTGGATTGTTTGATGACTGAAATGTGGTTCGTCTTCGTTTAAATGTGGTTTAAGTATTCACTAATTTAAAGATTTACCAGCTTAAACGCAAATTGAACCAAACTAGAAAATGAACTTGCATTGATTTCTTGTTCATAAAAATCTGCTTTTTGATATTCTGTTGCTTTGAAGTTACTTCCATTCAATAGAAAAAAAAAACAAATCATTTGGCTTTGAAAAAGTTGGTAAGCTGGCAAGGATCTAAATAGGTATATTTAAAGATATCTTAATACTAGGTCGCCGCATAACTACAACACCAACAAACACTTCATGTATTTTTTTTTTTTTACAATTACTCTCTTCTGCGTCTCATTTGTTCTCGTTTGTGTGTTTGTGCTTATGCAGTTTATAAGCAAATCTTTGACACTTCAACGGTTAGAAGTACTAATCAGTTGCTTTTGTAAGGCTACCTGGTATAAAGATACCTTGGTATATTTCTTTACTGCACATTGTTAAGCCGACTTAAGTATTCTTGGCAACTTATTTAGTTCTCATTAATTGTATTTAATTGAAATTTTTAGCTGAAGATTGAAATTAATCATTTGTTCAAAAATTAATTTAATTTGCAAGGTATTACTTACATTTTTAAATTTTTTAAAAACATAAGTAATATATTTTTAAATCTTTTTAATAAAACGTTGCTGATAAATTCTAGCACGATGGACATCCACATGTTTCTGACCCGCCACACTATTCGTCAGCACCAAAATGTGAAGTACCAAAGCTTGCGCAATTTTATTTTCCCTTTTAGTTTATTAATATTTTTTTTTAATATTTTTCATCTCAAAAGAGTGTCGAAAAAAAGGTAAACACCATAAGAAAACTTTCAAAAAAGAATGAAGTCGTATGGCATGTCAAACAATTGTATTATTTTGTATAATTATTTTCTTGAGCTGAAGGTCTTTTTTTGTTATAAGTGCATACTCGTATATGTTTTATTGAATATTTTGGTCGATATTTCACTCTACTTCGGATAGCTTCATTCCTATTGTCCTGAAAATAATATTGAAAAATGTATTATTTTGCGTTTTTATGATAGTTGACATTCAGACTATCACACTTGCACGTATTATTTGAGTTTTGGACAACTAGTTATTAATACTCAGTCTGTCTGAAATCGCCCTTATTAGTTTATGTTTATTTCAGGCTCACGACAGTTATTTACACTAAATAACCCGTCATTTAGACGGGAAAGTAAATGCCTGAAAGTTGCAATACACTCACACTTTTTTACTAACACACCCACAGTATTTTAACTTTCAACTCTGCTTTCAGCAAAATTTTCCTGAA
Source organism: Sturmia bella (assembly GCA_963662145.1). NCBI lineage: Eukaryota > Metazoa > Arthropoda > Insecta > Diptera > Tachinidae > Sturmia > Sturmia bella. The sequence goes on along the minus strand of OY759168.1, from coordinate 23,317,976 downwards.
AGTAATTTTTTGACATTTACTGAAAGTAAAATGACAAGGTAGTAAACACGGTTGCCTACTCCACGGCACATACAAATTTTCAGGATTGCAGTAGAATATTAATTGTGAATTTTAAATTATTTTGTGCATTAGAAAATATTTAAAACATTTTTTACAGCAAATATGAATGAAGAACACAAATGAAGTATATTTATTGTGATAATTATTAAATTAATTAATACAAATTTAGCAATAAAAATTATTTTTGAAGGTTGCCCTATAAATTTATGTTTGTAGTAGTCTTGGCAATTCTATTTCAGTAGTAAACAAAACTATAATACATACTTGCAACTCTCCGCTTTGACGACATTTTTAAAATGAACTTTCACGTTCCTTTGAAAGTGAGCAAGAAATTTTCATGAAAGTCACAGATTTCATTGAAATTTTTATTCATAATACGTATACAAAAATTTAATGAAAGCACTTTCCCGTCTAAATGGCGGGTAACACACTGTCTCTTATTATGAACAACACTGGATCTTCGAGATTCGCTGAGTATCGAAGATTGAACAACGAATGTAAAATTGGTATTAGGAGTTGGCAGCACTGTCGAAAATTTCGTTCCTCAACGAATTCTTTATCGAACGCCATTTTGCTTTCGATATAGTGTGAGTAGAAAAAATATGCATACGTAATTCCCATTTTGTTTAATTTTCAGTTACTAAATACGAATCCTCAACTTGCAAAAGACATTTGCAGAAAAGTTTACTGTGCACACGTATGCATAAGTGTGTCCACGTGGAATACTTTTTTACAGAAGCCAATAAAGCTCTGATCAAAAGTTCACAATTTGTCATAAGTGACTCAGATGTGGTCCCAGATTTAAGATTCTATAAAATATTGGTAGTTTGATAATGGAATGTTTGCTAGCGCATTGAGAAGCAGGTAGAAAATTGCTGATTTTTGATGTGATTATCAATAAAACATTTGCTTGCTTATTGCTGCTGTTTGTTGTTTTCTTGAAATGAAAATAAAAAAATAATTACTTTAACTAATTACCCTTGAGTGCCCTATAAATGCCAATTGAAGTAGTCATAAACTCATTAAAAATTAAACCAATTACATATTTGAATTTTAAATATTTATGTATGTATGTATGTATATTTTATTACATTTTTAAATTGAACAAAATTTTGTATTTTTGGCTTTTATAATAAAATTGTTAATAATAATATTTAAATGTCGTTTATAACAAGAAAGACTTTTTGTACAGGTGACAGTAACATACAATATAACAATAGAATTTGGAAAAAGGTTAAGCATGATTTCCAAAAACAATGTCCAATAACATTCATGGCTCGGCTCTTTAAAATTCCTTAAAAATCGAAAAATGTCCACAATATTTTTATTTCTTCAACAATATTTTTAAATATACGTATACATTTTTTATAAATTTTTTGTGTACATTTTTATATGAAAATGACTATATAATAATAATATATAATAATCAGCACCCAATTTGCTTCGAACTGAGGGACCGAACTATGACGTTCGTGATCGAATAAACTACCGAGTAAAATCAATGTAAAACAAAAATAAAATAAGCAAAAAATCAACAGCATCCGTAACGGAATATACTCCATAACGAATGCCGTGATTCTGTTTTTTAATCTGCGTTTTAAGCTGCGTTTAGCCATCTCACTGCCTAAGCTTTTCATTACTACCTGAATGTCTGTATTTAAACTATTGTTTATCAATTCTTGATGCAAATTTTTCGACCTTTGTTGTTTAATATTTTAACTTAATAGTTCGATCTTGAGGTCACGTGTTTTTTTTTTTTTTTTTTTTTTTTTTGTAATGCTTATTAAATTCAATATTTCGATACCTCAATGGGTATCTTCTTCAGGAACCTAAAAAAAAATTCCTGAAGAAGATACCCATTGAGGTATCGAAATATTGAATTTAATAAGCATTTAAAAAAACAAGTGACCTCAAGCTCGAACTCTTAAGTTAAAATATTATTTATCAATTTAATTTTTTTTTTTTTCTGCTTGGAATATATTTTATATTTTCTAAGCAGCAATTGGATGCTGTTTCCGATTAATTTTTGTTTTTTTTTTACTATTTTATCACTCAGATGAAGTGATGAAACCGATAAAAATTATTCGTTTGCATCATTTTCAAAATGCATTTGTACATTCTGAAGCGGCCTGCATTTCGACATCAAAAAAACAATAGTTCAGTCAAGACTAGTTTGGGAATGTTACGAACTTCTTCAGAAATAGATTAGTTCTCATATGGATAAAATGACAGACATGAGGGCAACGAAGGGGAGGGAGCCTTTATAGGTCTTTAACCGGCAATGCCGGAACACTGTAAGCTGAATTACCTCTCAAAAAATTGAAATTGGTAAACACTGATGCCACGCAGCGTATAGATGCCAAACCATATACCTGGGCGCTGGGTTGTTGCACCCAAAGAACCTCGGTACCACCAAACCTACAGCCGTAACGAGATTTGCTAATAGTCTAGGCATCAGTCTATAGGGAACAAGGGCTGCACAAAACATATTTTCGGTTGAGGTGCACAATTGGCCCTAAATGATCATAATAATAAGTTTGAAATCTCCACAATATGTGAAGTTGACAACAGTTAAAAAGAGTCCCGTCATCTAATGTTTTTTTCAACTAGTGCTTATTTCGTGAGTGGTAACACTTAGCTCATATCGGATTTGACAGATAATTAGATTTATCCTTCCGCTGACCGAGTATGGTTGTGTATACGCTTCGTTAAGTGGTCCTGCGATCGACTTACAGAAGATACCGATTTTGCCAAAAAAAAAAAAATCATCTTTTCAGATGAAGTTCATTTTGATCTGGGCGGGTATGTAAACAAGCAATATTGTCGCATTTGGAGCACAGAAAACCCACACGCATACATTGAAAAGCAGACGCACCCAAAACGAGTAACTATTTGGTGCTGGTTTTGGTCCAGAGGCATAATTGGGCCATTTGTCTTCGAAAATGAGCAAGGAGTGGCCGTTGTCAATGGCGATAGTTATCGGTACATGTTGAACGAATTTTTATTCACGAAAATTGAAGAGGAGAATGTTGGCAACATTTGGTTTCAACAGGAACATTTGGTTTCAAAAAAGTTATTTGGCGGACCCTTTTTAAACTAATGAAACTTGCAAGATGAGTTTAAAAAAGCAACATTCTGAATCCACATAAATTTTGAAAAACAGTCAGACCAAATCGTGAATTTCCGCCTAAAATTCAATGAAAATCCAGTTCTACAAATACATACATCCTGGTGCAAGATTTAACAAACAGATTTTAAAATATACTTTTACAATTACTAATGTTATTTTAACAACAATTTTCGTCGACTTTTCACAAGGTCGAAAACATTTAAAGAATTATATTTATATACAAAGTTCATCTTATCTTTTGAAAAAAGTTTGATAATTTTGGTGATTTTTTATATTTTGAACATTTTTTCCTTTCGCGGAATTTTCTATGGAGCCTTATAATACATTTAAACATTAAAGTTCTCGTTCATAATAACTATTTTAGGTTTATTAAACTCTAATTTGACAAATCTACCATAGAAATATGTCGAAAGGGAGTTTCATAAGACCAAACATAATTTTTATAAATAAGGGTGTAAGTTTTTGAGAGATAAATGCAAACAATTAGTAACAAAAATATGTATGTATGCTATTTATAATCGACCTTATTCATACAAAATATTTTCCATATTAAGCTTAATGACCACCTTTGAGCTAAATGTATGTATGCTTTACGGCAACTCACACAAATTTTAAGCGTCAGGCCCACGGTGCCACCCACTTGACATTAGTCGCAGGCAAAACAATAACAAATTTTATTATTTTAGGCAGTAAGTACACAGACGTGCAAGGGGGCAAATCAGCGTAAAACTCTGTACATCTCGCTTCTGGAAATGCTTCAGAATTTATAGCATTTTGATGCGTTAAGAAAAAAAAAGAGTATAAAATTCAGATTATACCCACCTACTTATATCTTTGTAACAAACGTTATATCAGTTGATTAGGGCAATTTTCAAAAGTTGCCTGCTTTCACCTCTGTGTAGAATGTGATTTTAGGTCTAAAAATAAACCTTATTAATTGTAAGTCTGTAGTAAGAGAAAACTTAAAAGAATGTTTAGTACTTTACTACAAATTCTTTAATTCCCACGAACACAATGAGAATCACAAATGTCCTAAAACAAACATTTAACGCCAGGCCCACGATGTCACTCGACATCGATCGCTCGCACAAAACAATAATAAATTTAAAATTTTGTTGTTGTTTTCAGTGTGATTGTTCAAGCGAACGATGTCGAGTGACATCGATGTCGAGGACTGGCACTTAGTACAGAAAACATTTTTATCGTTTCGCAACAGGCGTATGGACGGCTGAAAAAGACAGCAAACAATTAACAAGGTCTATTTTTAGACCCAAAATAATATATTTCAATGGGCTCTTATAGCAAATAAATAGTTAGATACATTTTTGAATAACAAATTTTAAAATTTTGTGGTTTTCAGTATTTTTTGCAAGCGATCAAGGAAGGGCACATATTTTATGTTCTCAAAACTGAGAAGGAGTTTTTGTGGTGCAATTATTTACTTTTAAACTGCATAATGTTGACCTTTAATATTAATATTTTATTTATAAAGTGAGTTCGGCTTGAGGTCCTTTAGTAAATAATTTTACACCAAATTGAAATTGATATAGCAATTATAACTCCTCAGGGAGTTATCTTTTTTAATATTTATTCTATTATATCAGTTGTTAACGTAAAAGGCGAGAAAAGTTACTTACGTTAACAACTGACGGCACTACCAATATAATAGAATAAATATTAAAAAAAAGATAACTCCCTGAGGATGACCAACAAAGTTGGCCGAAATATTGGAGATAATAAAATAATTGCTATATCAATTTAAATTTGGTGTAAAATTATTTACTAAAGGACCTCAAGCCGAACTCACTTTATAAATAAAATATTATTTACTTTTATTTATTTCCATATCAACTTTGGCAGATAATGCTTCAATAGGAATAAAATATTTTTTAAGAATAAGGCAAACTGTATTTACTAATGCTGAACTTATTATTTATAACTTCTGCCCAAGATATCGAACGGTATGATTCGTTGGCATTTTGTAAAGGTAGAAATTATCCAGAGTCCACTTGCAAAACTTCTTGCGTGCGCCAAATCGTCTACTGCCGCAATGTAACGCTTAGGCTTGAGGTTTGCTAGGGAATGTTAAGTCATTGTGGCTCTATGTGCTTACGCGAACAATAGCGTTCGAGATCCTGGGTCAATCGAATGCAAAGATGATTATGCAACAGATGTTGGCCTAAATTAAAAAGCAGCATAGCAGCATTTAAAGTGCAATTTCAGTTTGACAATTCGCCTTGCTTATGTTTTTAAAGTGTAAATAGTGAATAAGATTTTATTACAACAAATAGTGAACATGTTTAATTTAAATTTTATTTATGTACTTGTATTTATGAGAATTGCTATAACGATTTATTTGAAGAAACTGTGAATCACAATATTAAATGACTTGATAAAATTCTTATAAATATTAAAATACAAATATAACAAATGCATTTCCTTTTCGTTTTTAGTAAATGTAAAGTACAACAAATGCATCATGTGTTACATATTTGGTTTGAATGTTTACATGTATTTATGTATGTATGTGTTTGTTTGTATATTTAGTAAAACAAATGTGTATAAATTTAAGAAAGTCGAAAATAGTTTAGATTGAGGATGAAATTGCGTTTGTGAGAACATTCAACAAAAGTTAAATCTTTAGTGCTTAAACTTAATTAACTAAGAAATAAATGCAAAACAAATATAGAATAGTCTTCTTTATGTTAACAATTTTGAGTATCAGTTCGTTGGAGGAAGGCATTCATTCATTCAGTAACAGAAATAAAGCTGGAGATTTTTAAATTTTTTTCATCTGTAAACAGTGTTACATTTTTAAACATCCAATTTTCTTTGCTGATTGTTTGTAAAGAGGAAAAAATAAAATATATAATTATTATTTGATGATTGCTTAGTTAAAATTAGAAATTATGAAAGAAGTTAAAGAAATGAGAAGAAAATTTATTTAAGCCACCTGCATGTAAGAGAAATTTGTTTTGTAGCTGCGTCTGCGATAATAGATCATAACAACATAAGATAGGAACAGCATAACTGTGATAATAGCAACTAAGATACCTGAAAAAGAAAAGAAAAGTATTTATTATTTTGAGGTTTTCTTATTAAGGCGAAAATTGCAATAGGGCTCGAACGTTTGTTAGGAAATTAAATTCGGCTATTGCTTCGACTATTTTTAACTTATTAATAAATATACAAAATATTTTTCTTCGTGCTCGATAACTAATTGTAGAATAATATATGTATTTATTTTGCCATTATGTCACTACCAACTTCGAATTGCATCGTCAGGACTTATATTCTGGATAAATACAAACACATTTGTTGGTGGGAAACCGGTCATTTTCCCCCATTCGACACACGCAATGTTTGCTTGGGCAATTCTCTTGAAATCTATTTTGGGAATAGGCTAAATTCACATGTTAGCTGTACCGTTTAAAGTTTGATCATAAATGACAATATATTCCCTATTATTTTATCGGTTTTTTAAAAACAATGAGGGTTTTCACAATGGTAGCTGTGCAAATATGCTTGGTCCAAATTTGCACTGCATTTTATAGTTGATTGTGAACGCATCGTTTTTGTTTTGGGCAAATCTGCTATATTCGTCATTGAAGCTTTGTAAATTCATTGCTTTAGTTAACAAACTCTTTATTTTATTTTTAACAACACAATTGTTGCTTTTTTGGTTAAATTCTTTTATGTAATTCAAAATTTCGAAATAACGCTGCTGTAATATGTAAATAATGAGGCATAAAATGACACAGGAGCAAAATCCATCGGCGTCATGTTGACACGCAGCCGTCACCGACTACAAGCCGCTGCCGATCTTATTTTGTTTTGGAAAGACACCCATGTAAATTAAAAAAAGTACGACTTATTCTTTTGTTATTATTAAATTAAAGCTTATGCTTGCATTTGTTGAAATCAAAAAATCTTATTTTTAATTCACTTGAATGTGTTTTTTATTGTATTAAAATTGTTCGTATCCGCCGCCATTTTTTGTCCACTCCGCGGAAAATTGTTAGTCGGCTTCACCATTTGCTGGCGCCATCTATTTTTGTTTACATACATTAATTATTTTCATCTGAGCATTTTTGCACACTTATATTTTTTTTATTTATTTATTAAATTCAGTAATACAAAGCCAAAAAGGCCATTTATGTTACGGCAGTAGGAATCAGACGGATCAGAGACTGCCGATTAGCAGTCGAGCCTGAAAATCACTTACTCAGTGGGTCTCAAACCTCCCGCTGGGTACGCCGACGTAAAAAAAAATATTTGACAATGAACTTAATTATTTATTCGCCATAAGAGCGAATAAGTAGTTGGACTTCAAACATTCTTTTTTGCTTTTTCAAGTCTACTGACTCAGTAACATCAACGAAATGTCGGCGGCATATAGACGGCAAAAAGACAGAAAACAATTACATAATAAGAATAAGGTAGATTTTTAGACCTAAAGTAATACATTTAAATTGAATATTATAGCAAATAATGAATTAAATTCATTTTTAATATTTAGGAATATTGTTATTATTATTGAATATTTAAAAATATTGTTAAAATACAACGAGTCGTTGGTGCAAACTCAATGTTCTGTAATTTTCATATTTCTAAAACTCGGTCAGTAAACGCTATTCGCACAAGTTCAACTGAAACTTACCCATGGCTGTGCCAATATTGGCCTCCTCATAAGTCATCATTAGAGTGGAAAGTTTGCATTCACTTTCCCAGTCTTTTGGCAAAACATCGTCGTATAGTGTAAACATTTTGTTTAAAGGACAAGCGACACCACAGTCGGGTATGAATAAAGGTAGCGGTTCATTTGTGGTATTTTTATAGAATATAGAGACAAAAGGTTGCAGCTTTTCATCCAAACGTAATTCCAATAGAACACAGGCTGTGTATGGAGGACTATGCATCTTTAATATTAAGAACATTGAAAGTTAAAAGTAAAAGATCACACAATGAATTTGAAGCTTACAACTTACCTCGTATAACTTTAAAGCATTCAAAATATTTGCCACGGTTGTATCATGAGCTGAATACACCCACAACGAACGATCTGGATTTAATTTGCCTTTTGATTTTTCAGCAAACCTCTCTAACATTTCTTTAATAAGTGGACCAGTTTTCAAGCGGGCCAGTTGACGTGTGTAAGTCATAATAGAGAATGTAAAAGCCGATACGTACGTCATGTCAGTGCTGGGATAAACTTTATTAGTCCAGTCTGGTAGAGTTTTGTTGTAGAGCTCCTCTATAAAAAACGTATTATTGAGACGCTGTACTGCCTCCAGAGAGTCTACTTTGCTGCCAGTAAGTGCTGTCAGATAATTGTAGAGATAAGCATAACGGTTGTTAAGTTCTTGAAATTCTGCCGAGTCTCTGACAGCAGCAATAGCATACTCGTAAGCCGGACAATGGCCTTTGCCGGCAAGAATCTAAAATATGGAAGAAATTTAAAAAATTCTCTTTTTTCGCAGATTAGTACACATGCATACAAACATACGCACATATGTATTAGGTACACACAGTCACTTCATGTTAAAATCAGATACGGTTTTTAACAACAATGAAAGATAACAACAAAAGATATTTAAAATTAGAATACGCTAATTGCTATATTTTAAATGCACACTCGTTGATAACTGATGAAAATCATAAAAAATGATTAGAGTTCATTGGAAGTGAAGACAACGAAATGAAATGCACTACGAAAGGCTACACAAAAATGAGTCTCCCATATTCCAATTGCTGTGATCACGGTCACAAGCGCAAATTTTTCGATGTTAAATTGATATGACAACGACGACTACAACTAGAATATTTTGGCTTAAACAATAAAATTTAAAATTTCAACTTTTATTTCTGACTTAAAAAATAAAAGTCAAATTTTAACTTTAATTTTTGACATAAAAAATAAAAGTCTAATTTAACTTATATTTTTTACTTAAAAAATAAAAGTCATATTTTAACTTTTATTTTTGACTTAAAAATTTTAACTTTTATTTTTGACCAAAAAAATATCGCTCAAAAAATAATTATTATAAAGTGACTTTTTGATAAAAGTCAAAAAAATTTAAGTCTTTTAAGTTTATTATTCCTTAGCATAACAGCATCATTTGAATACAGCATTCAAATATCTGATAGACAAATTATATCCACCTGACTTTTTGATTGTAAATTTTAAAAATAACTGTTATTTTCCGTACCTGATTTTAACCAATAAATTTAGTCAAAACCTGGGCTCGATTTTGGCTTGGAGTGACTGTGCACACATTTGTAAATATATTGATATCTGTGTTCCCTGACGATAACCTCCTAAATCGACTTATGACTAAATTTAATGTTTGATTCGAGCGCGTTAAATTCGTGCACTTGGTTGTGACCTTTCTAATATTTTAAAGGGGAATTTTCCCTACAATAATAATAATAATAATAATAATAATAATAATAATAATAATAATAAAAATAATAATAATAATAGTAATGGCTACAACAAATGGAGGGGTGTGTGTCTCCATGTTTTGCGGCATATACTTAAGCCAGTATAGAACAAGCCAATAATAATAATAATAATAATAATAATAATTTCAATAATAATAATAATCAAAAAAGGCAAGCCGACATCTGATAGCAAACGAGTATTTATTTGTGGCTTTAATATGCTGGACCAAAAAAAAAAAAAAAATTTAAATCACTTAGGCGGTTATCGCGTATAACCACAGATACATACATGCCTATGTACACTTAAAAAAAATTTACATTTACTGACTGTAGTTCGTTTGTTAAGTTAAAATTAAATGAATTTTTAGTTGTTTTAATAAGAAAACCATATTTTAATTTTTGAGTTATGTTGTTTAAAAAACAAATTTAAAAAAAAAAACTAATGAGTTTCTGTTTAGTTAAACAAGTACTTGTTTTCATTTGTCCTAAACAAGGAAGTCATTAGTAAATATTCGTCTGCAGACTTCAAATTTTGAAGACTTCAAAACTGAAATCCGTAGTTTTTACGGTGATACGTTGGTTATTTTTTCAACATTTAAAAATAACTTTAATCTGGTTTGAGTTTAAGGAAATATGAGTTAACCGTTTTTTAACTGAATTTTCATTTGTCTTATATTTTATTTCAGTTGTTTCAACCAACATAATATTTTGAGTGACACATATTTGAAATTATAAAAAAATAAATTTATTGCTTACGAAATCAGTGTTTTCTGGTTGAGTGTGAACCGGTATGGGCTGCCAATTTATATTCGAATCCCAAACGTCTTTGTTGACCGGCTCATAGAGTCCAGCTAAGTTTGACAAAGCGCTCATTAGCGCACGATCGACATCAGTGGATCGCACATAAATTTCGTCTTTGTCATAGGTGTTGCTTAAAATACTATTATAACGTTTACGCAGCCACTTTCCTAATTGATAATGCTGTTCTTTGCCAATCTACAATAAATATTAAAAATAAATACATACACATATTATTTATAAATATTGTAGTTTAGATATCTCGTACAAAGAAAATAAGTTATTTACAATTTTTGCCAAGTCCTTTCTATCAGGACAGTTGTTAACATTTAAGTGCATCATTTCAAAAACCATGATAAAAAGCTGAATTTATTCTACAGGCACTGCCATAAAATTATCCTGGAAAACTACATTCCAACACTTGGGAACGGCTGGAGCGAGCGGCAAATTTAATCTCTTAACATATTCTAATTTTTTCAATTTGTAAGTATTAAAAACTTTATTATATTCAATATACAGCAGTCTCCTTTACACTTCTCATTTTTCGAACTATGAGAAAGTTTTAGGAGCAACACGAAGAATTGATTTGGAAACAATTTTATAAACCATAAAATGAGAAACATTTTGGAGTTTGAATTTTTAGTTCTAAGTGTATATAATACTAAGTTTGATCCCATACTTTTTAGGCAAAGTTTGGTGAAATGAGAGCAATTATGAATTTCTCTCAAAATGCACAGAAGTACAGGAACAATAAATAAATTAAGTCAAGTACGAGGCTGGCTCGCACACTTAGGGTTCCGTACGTATGTATGTATGTATGTGTAATGTATGTATGGAATGGCGTATGTGAATACATATTTATATTTTATAAATTTCATCTCTCTGTTTGTACAGCTACTTTATGTGGAAAATTACTAGGTGTCCACATACAGGACACCTAGTAATTTTCCACTTGTTGTTGCAATTTGCTGTTGTGAGGCATCTGGGAATACATACACTGTGCGAATTTCGGCTCTCTATCTCTTACGGTTCGAGAGTTATAGCTAACTATCTCTCAACGTTGTAAAGGAACACCTGGTAGTTTTACAGTTGTTGTTGTTTTTAGCATTTGTTATTGTAGGCCATATGCGAGTAAATATATTGTGGACATTTCATCTCTTTGTCTCTTACAGTTTGAAAGTTACGGCTAATGTTTTTTTACGTTGTATAGGGACACCTGGTAGTTTTCGACATGTTGTTTTTAGCATTTGTTGTTGTAGCGCATATGTAAATACATACGTATATTGTGCGAATTTCAGCTCTCTGTATTTTACAGTTTAGCAGCTACGGCTAATTGTTACTTTAGGTTGTATGGGGACACCTGGTAGTTTTCAACTTGTTTTTAGAATTTGTTGTTGTAAAGCATCTATAAATACACACACTGTGCAAATTTCAGCTTTCTATTTTTTACGGTTCGAGAGTTATAGCTAATTGCAACTTTTCGTTGTATGGGGACACCTGGTAGTTTGCGACTTGTTGTTGTTTTTAGTATTTGCTGTTGTAGCGGCAAGGTACAACAACATCCTGTGAAAATTTCAGCTCTCTAGCTCTTACCGTTTCGGAGAATGGACGCTGTGACGGACGGACGGACGGACGGACGTACTTGTCTCGGTAATAGGGTTCCGTTTCACTCTGATGAGTACGGAACCCTAAAAACCACATTTATATGCCAAAACATAACATATGGTATATTTTAATGCTGTAATGAAAACTGAAAGATACATTTTGAGAAGATGAAATGTTTTTCTATATGCATTTAGATTTTAAATTGCTTCGCAGACAGGGCAGTATTTGAAATACATACGTATTTAATATACAAATACGAATTTTGTGTTTGTATTTTAAATACGTCTCACGAATGTATTTGTATTTTAAATACTAAGCGCTTGAGTATTTGGTATTTCAAATACTTGTGCTCTCAAAAAACATACATAAAAGGAGTATAAAAACACAAAAGTTAAATTAATCCGCATTTTAGATACGGATAAGCAAATAGTTTGTCTTTAAAGCTAACGTAAATTTTCGAAAAGGCAATAACTCATTACACTTGCAATGAATCTGTGCCATTTAATTGCCGAAATTGCCTTTTTTCAATTTGCAATATATTTTGTTTCTGCTGTAAAAAAAATCGTAAAAAGTTTTTACGTGGTTTTGGATTTTAACTGTAATAGAATTCCTATTAAGGGTAGAAGGAACTACTTATCTAAGCCGAACGAACTGGAAACATTGTAAAGTTACAGCAATTCAACTAATAAAGTTAAAATGAAAACTGTACTTTTATATCAACAAAATTATATTATTGTTATATTAACGCACCCTGAAGATTTACAAAACATCGTTCATTCATCACGCGACTTCATTTATAAGAACAGCTTTTTATCGTTAAACTAAATAAACTTATTAATAGCTGCATTATTGTAAATACAGTTTAAAATTAAAAAACTGTATATTGCAAATAAACAAACACACATACGTATGTATGCATACGTACAGCGAAGTTTAAAATAAGAGGAGAAGTCTTGATGGCAGTGCTACTATTCAAATTGTAATTATTAATATCAAATTTATGAATTGTATGTTACTTATTTAATAGATCTATGTTCGCTTTAACTTTCTCAAAATGGCTTTTGGAGTAAAATTGTGGTGATCAACATTTTATAGGGAATGCAACAAAAGTAACTTGGAAGACTTATTGGCTGGAAGAAATTTGTTTAAAAAACACTTTTTTTCAACACAAAAATACTCATACATGGCACGCTTAAAAGAAAAAAGTTGAAATTGAATATCAGCTTGGTTTATATGTATGCAATACAAACATATATGTATGCAATACAAAACAAACAGACAAATATTATCAACAAATTTTACATTTGATATTTTTCATAGAAGCGTCTAAAGAACTACAATGAACTTATAAATATGCATGGTATATTTATTCATTTGCAAAAAAATATGTAATGACAAAAGAGAAGATAAGAAGTCACATGTATGTAGTTAAAGGGGGGCATCATGGTCTTCAAACTACACAAACTGAATATAAAAATAAACTTATGACAGAAAATATTGAAATGTATCTATTAGAGTGGGTCGATATACATATATGGACGAAAATTTGTCGATCGATTGCTGTCAAGTTTTCGATAGCTTTTGGCATAAGCAAAAAAATGTGCCACTAGGAACAAAATAGCAAAAAAGTATATTTTTATTGTTTTTTATGGCCGTCCCTCTAAGGAGTCGTGGTATGAGATCGGTGCGTTCGACAAAAAAATTGGGGGTTGGACACATTTTTGCCTTTATATCCTTTATGGACAACCTGGGGCAAGTTACCGTAATGAGGAGAAAATTTCATTTTCGAGTCGCCCAAATACGGTCCCCTGGGACTAAACAATATCGACAAATTTTTATGCGTACAAATCTACTCGACCTAATGTATATATGTATGTATGTACAAATATAAGATACACGGATTTAACTTATTTTATTTACTTAGATTTTTTACTATCCCTCTTTCAACAAGTAGTTCCAGATTGTATTTCTAAAAATTATTTATTTATTTATTAGGCACTTAGCCTATAATTACAAATCATAAGCTAAATTATTCTTATGAGTGTATTTACTAAAAAAAATTTTCGTTTGTTATAAAATAAAAACAACATTAACAGCTCAAATAATTTGTATGTGTAAGAAAATATTAATTTCCAACACATCGTTTATAGTTTGGTCAAATCTCGTCGAGGTAGGACGATTTTGTACCTTAAAGTAGGCTGTCTGGCTGCGACATAGCCCTAAAGAGCAACCAACCATGATACAATTAACAAGGTAGCCTCGTCAGCTAAACCGTTAATCAACTGACTACTTTAGGTTGTCAAGAGATTGCAGAGATGAAAGGCAGCCAAAACGAGATAGCTAATCCGCGTAAGCTTAGTGCATCTCTCTTCTATAAATGTAGAAGTGGCGTCGTTTTGACAGTTTGCATAAGTTGTACAAAAACAAAATGCATGTTATTTTTATTGAAGTTGTTCTTATTGTAGCGAAAAGGCTACCTTGTTAGTTGTATCATGCAACCAACTAAATATTCTTTTAGAAAAATTATTATTTAACTGCAGGGTTTTTAAATCAAAGACACATACATGCATAAATTTGTATTCTTCAATATTTGTTAAAAAAAAAAAAGTAATCACCAAAATATGAAAATTTGTTCTTGATGTTAACACAAATACGGGAAACAAAATTTGTGCACGTTTTAAAACCGGCAGTAAAAAATCAAGAATCTCTATACATATACACATATACATATGTATATAGATATTTCATTGCTGCAGTTCTTAAATGTGTTCCGTAACGATTGAAGAAACAATTTGAAGTCCAGTAAAATATACATACATACATATTTGATCAAATACAATATTTGGTGATACATGCTAAATAGATACATACATACATATGTATGTATGTAGCATGTATCGTCAAATAATAGCTTGGAAAAATATTTTCATTCTATTTACATTATCTAGTAAGTACAAGGTTAATAAAGAAAGAATAACTAGAACGAAATATACTTACATTAGTAAGTTGGCCCCAACCTGTCGGCCAATATTTCACATCATTCCAAGGATCTGTGGGATAAGGTTCGATGGGAGTACGATCGCCATGACGAAATAGCTTTAAACAACAACGTATGAATGTATGTTTACCTTTATACCACATTTATATCAAACGAGAATAAAGTTCTGCAGCTACTTACAACATGGGCGAACACTAATTTCCCCTTAAGGTCGACAGCTGTTGCTTTCTTTTCAACATCTAACTTGTCCAATGACGGTTGTACGACTGTGACCGTCAACACATGGCCAGCAAACAAAAACAATATAAATGAAGCATTCTTAAAAACACTCCACCAGTTAAAAATACCAGTTTTAGCTACACAAACTCGCTTCGACATATTGTTAATTTCTAATGCATCAACAAAGTTAGCAACTACTAAAATATTTTGCCAACGCGTTAACTTTTTTTCTCCGCACAGTTTTTCTTTGTCATTCGTTTCTATATTTGGCACCTGCTAAATTTAATTTACTTTGAGTTACTTTGCTTAGCTTTTCATTTATTTTCCTTCTTTAAACAAAAAAAAAATATCAGAAGAAAATGTTTAGGCTCTAGAAGTTGTTGAACGAAATACCTCCACTGCTCACAACTGCCGCTACTTCTTGTGAATATACACTTTATATTTTTGTATTTATATTTTGCCTTTGTAAAAAAAATATAAACAAAAGAACGCAAAAACACATACGCTTAAGTGTTGCCATTATCGTATTTTCAGCAAACTACTTTTGCTTTGCAGTGACGGCATTTTAGTTAACGAAAATAGTACTCAAGATTACTGAAGAATAATTTAGTCCTTCCACATTCTTTCCATAAAAATACTGAAAATAACAAAAAAAATTGTTTTGTTATTATTTTGAAGGTATCTGAGAGAGAATGATGTCGACGAATATTTTATGAGAATTTATCCCACTAATATTTTACTTATAATTTATCCAATTCATTTTGTATTAAGCCTCATCTGAACAAACAAATTTTAAGTACATACAAAAAACATTCTGTACATAATCTGAAAATCTGTGTTCTTTCTTTTCAATTTCGAATATTAAAAAGAAAAATTCTCTCTTCATATGATTTTGTGTTTTCATGATGAAACTGACAAAAGTTATACGTATATAGTATGTATGTATGCAGTCGTTGTACGTTTGACAGTCTTACCGCTATTATTACACAAACAAAAAGCAGGTTTTTTATTTTAGTGGAATTGCACTTACCTAGGCAGCTTGATACCAGGTAATCGCATAACTACAACAAACTCAACAACAACTTCATGTATTTTGTTGGTAGAAAAACTATATTACTGTCATCCGTTTGTTCGCGTGTGTGTGTTTGTGTTGTGTATTTTGACAGTTATACAGGCTAAAAGCAGTAGTTAGGTAACCTTGTAAGGTTACCTGGTATCGAGCTGCCTTGCACTGACCTAATAAATGGGTCTTCAAAAGAACATGTGGGAGAATAAGTAAAATCAAACTTCATGAAAATCTGTTTTCACCTTTTATTCAAGACTTGTTAAACAATCATATAAAGGAGAAAAAATTGCTTTGTTATAGCAAAACAATTTCGTAAAAATATTTTCTATAAATTGCTTTTCATTTTTAAGTCTAAAAATAAACTCTATTAACGTTTTCTGCCTTTTTCAACCATCTTCTCCATGGCGCCGACATTTCGTTGGTGCTAATAATCAACTCATTAGTAGGCTCGAAAAATATCGAGAGAATGTTTGAAATCCAACTACTTATTCCATAATTCCCATGAACAAAATGAGAATCAGAAATGTTCGAACTTTTATTACAGAAAATAATTTGCAACACTTTTACTTTACTTAACAACGTCTATAGGGTTACCGTCGGCTACCACGATTTGTATTCTTGAAAGTATCAAAAAGTAAAAGTTATTTTGAATATTAAAAAATTAACTTAATTATTTCAATTGGCTCTTATAGCAAATAAACTATTTATTTATAAAGTTCATTTTTGTATATTAAATTGATTTCCTTTCAATTCTAATCTATTGGGAAACGATTTTGTTCTTTGTTTTTAAATGTATGTGTATAATTTTGTTTTGGGCCATTTGTTATACATATGTATGTATGTATAAGCAAAAATTTATATAAATATTTAAAGAAAAACGATTAATCAAAAGGTTGAAAACATTATTGAGCAAAAAAATGTTTAGCTGTTAATTACAGGATGAATCGAAGATCCTATTAAATATACATATTTTGCTCAGAACTAATTTTATAATGCAAAAAAACGTACACTTTTATCTAAAAGATATCAAATTTATTTTTGGTGGGAATTTTAATTTCTTCTGTGTATCCGTTTCACTTTTGAAATGCAGGGAGCTTATTGTAAAATGAAACTATTTGGACGACTGTTGCTACTTAAAACCAAAAATAAGAAAATAAACTAAATAATGAGGACATTTGACTTCTGATTATATGAGATACCGTCGGCAAATTTGGATATAAAAAAAATTACATATAACTCAAATAAAATTTTGATTCGAAACTCCGAATTTTTTAATTAAGTACGCAATTCGGCATAAGTTGTTAAATTATTGAAATTTTAATTAGTTGCATATGTATATATAAATATATATTATTACATAGATGTGTATTAATATATATTTAGATTTATTCGACGCCTTTTTAGGGTTCTGTACTCATCAGAGTGAAACGGAACCCTATTACCGAGACTTCTACGTCCGTCACAGCGTCCATTCTCCGAAACGGTAAGAGCTAGAGAGCTGAAATGTTCACAGGTAGTACAGGAAAATTTTTTTTTTTTTTTTTTGCTTTTTATTATTTTAATTGTTTGAGCCTTAAGGTCACTTGTCGAAGAATTAGCATCAAAACTTTTTTTGCTTTTATTTGTTTTTGTATGATTAATTATGAAACAATTGATGTATTATTTATTTCAGTTTTTAGATCTCGTTTTTTATTATCAAATTGCCTTCAATATTGCGCAAAATAGAAAAACTATAAAAATAATGTTACTTTATAATAATACTTTCTTTTTTTCATTTATTATGATCCATATATGTTACTTCTTAGTTCGAAAGAAAACTTTACTAGAATGTAAAATATTTTCAAAAAATATTTATTATCAAATGTGAAACTAAGTTTCAATATATTTTAATATCAACAATGGAAAACTTTTAGTTTTATGTTACACTCTTATAAAACATTTGCCTCCATATTCATTAACAAAATTGGTAATAAATATGGAGAATTTATATAAATACATACATATAAATACAAACTAATACTTATATAAGTTAAATTTGTCAAAACATGTCATGATGATTTGCACCCTAGAAACGTTGCCTGTAAAAAAACGTTGAAATAATTTTAGTAAAAATGTAAAATATGTGTTTGATCATTTAGTTGATCATAAAAAAATTAAATAATACGGGTGTGTGCTAGAATCCGAATTCACTCTAAAGTGGATTACTTTAGCATATTTCGTGTCCCCATGTTTTTATTCGTTTTCAATTAGAGTAGCTTCAGGTATTTTTAGGAAAACTTTATTTTTCACTTAATCTTTTCTAATTAAAATAATTTAAAATTTGTTCATCAGCTGATAAAAAGCTGTTGTTTATGTATTTGACATTTAGATTCTTTTTTCGAACAGAAACTTCGAATATGTAAAAACATGCTGAATTGAGAACACCAACTTATGAATTATGGGGATTCAAAAAATTTTGCTAAATCAATCTGAGTCGAAACCTAGAACCCACCCGATACTGGTAATATCTTAGAAATTGTAAAAAAAAAATAAATATCAGACCTATCACAGAAATCAAGTTCGATCAAAAATGGATTTCATTCCGAAAGGACTTATTCGGACCATTAAAATCGATCAAATTACTTGGAGTGAAATCACTTGTTTAATAATGGTCGAATTAGTAGTTTCTTAATTAATTTAATAAATTTAAAATTTGTTTTTTACCCCTTTTTTATATTTAATATAATTATTTTCTTGAGCTGAAGGTTTTTTTTTATAAGTGTATATATGTATAGTATGTTTTTTTTATTTATTCGAATATTCTTGTCGATATTTCACTCTTCTTCAGGATAATAATATTGAAAAATGTTTTGATAATTTAATAAATTTAAAACATTTGTATGGCGAAGTTGCACTTTAATTTGTTATTTTCTTTAATAATTCTGTTTGTGTTTTTATTTGTTTTTTTTTTTAATATTTTTATGCATACTAGGAGTAATCAAATAAACTTCTCCGTGACTTGT
The DNA here is from genome assembly GCA_963662145.1 of Sturmia bella. NCBI lineage: Eukaryota > Metazoa > Arthropoda > Insecta > Diptera > Tachinidae > Sturmia > Sturmia bella. The sequence goes on along the minus strand of OY759168.1, from coordinate 23,298,654 downwards.
ATTATACCGCTAGTCTCAAAATACTCATACATATGAATTGTTTTCATTAATCATAGTAAAACAGCATTTTTAATATGATGTGTTTGGCAAATTACAAATGTGGACTTTTTATAGATTATTTTCCTTGCACGAAGTTCATATCTGTGAGAAGCGTCCAGTGACTAGCAGAATACAAACTATCACAAACTATGGACGTGCATACGGGTTACGAGTGCCGTAATTCACCCGTGATCGCATGAACTGTTGAGTTGAAATAATGTAAAACAAAATAAGCAACAAATACAATACATACTTAGCAGAGTTCATTCGATCAGGAATGCCGTAATTTGGCCTCAGCCTAAGTAACAGCACACGTTAATGGATGTTATGTTAACCATTTGAAATCATTGAAATCCGTTCGCAGCATCTTCGCCTCTCTCATACACCAAGACAAAGTAAGCAAACCATCTCGCAGATTCTAACGCGCCAGACGTTACATCCAGAAAAAAAGGAGCAACAATAGCGAACGTTATCTTACCATAACATCTTTGAGAATAATTGTAGATTTTTCTACCTTATTAATTTTAAATTGAAAAAACATTTAGCATTTTCATTTTATAATAACTTTGACTGAATTTGAAGCCTTTATCACCGCTTGTTTCTTCACGACATATGCTCAGCGCCCTAAACAATGGGCCGAGTTAATAAAATGTTAGCTAAAACTTATACTGCAATTTTTTTAGTGTTAACTAGCTTTGGGGTGAATAAAAAATTCAGCAGAAGCAAGTACTTTATACTTACTAGTAAAAGCTAGTGGCTTGAGAAAATTGTGAATAAAAATAAGCAAATGCTTAATATTACTAGTTTATGCTTAGATATTTTTAAACATCTGATTACGGTGCTGGAAGTTTGTTTTTCTGCATTTTATTACAACAAGAAAGAATAGTGTTTTCAAATATTTCGATTTAAATTTAAAATGCCTGCTTTTATGAACGTTCGTCATAGGAAAGAGTACCTACCGTATGATTACTTCAATTTACATATACAGATTTCAGAAAGAAAACGTGAAATGGTTATCGGAATACTTTCTGGAGGAAATTTATGAATGCAAAGGAGCAGCGCTCACATATGTATATGTTAATATCTTTAAAAAAACATAACCAAGAATGTGTACTTTGTTTGCAATATTCAAATTTCATAAAACAATAACAAATGAAATGTTAAGATGTTGCCACTGTGTGTTTGTTTATTATTCACCCCCGTAAATACCTAAAATACTATTTGGGAATAAAGTGCTTTTAATTTATAAATTTGAAATTTTCAAGGAATACTAATAGAAAAACCTTTTCAAAAATATGGTGCAATACGATTAAACTGTTTTGTTTTTGTTTTGAAAATTTGTATTAACATTTTTGAGTTCTAAAAATAGTCGAATATGAAACAGATGTTTGAATAGCAATTCAAAAGTTGTTCGTGTTTACTGATAAAACTTCGTCGAAAATCGGCTATAAAATATACACAGAACAAAATAAATTTTTATTAGCTCATTTTTGAGTATTTATGGAAATAAAAAGCAATGCGAAGAAGTGGTTCAGATCAGATTAATGGTGGTCAGGTGGACCTACAATTTATTAGTATTTCTGTACACTAGGGATATGACTGAGTTTTATTGCAAATATCAAATTTTACATACTCTAGCCATAAAAGTCGTCAAAATATTGAGAACGTCGCTGCTTTTAGATTAATTAATAACGTTTGCAACAGTAATGAAAATTGAAGCGTACATTTTGGGAAAATTAAACGTTTCTATGCACGCATTTAAATTTTAAAGTGCTTTGCAGGTATTTTTATATGAAATACTAATTGAAAAACATCAAAATTGTAGTTATGTTGGCTGATTCAGTTGAACTGTTTTGTTTGTTATTGCTCACTTTTTGCAACAGCTGATTGTTCAACTACTTGTACAAACTAGCCCGAAGAAAAAGTGCGGGCTGTTTCGTGCAGAAAGACCAAAAATATTTCTCTCTCTTTCGTGCAAATTTAGATCCCGTGGGCTCCCAACGTTGAGTACGGGAAGAAACTTAATATTAAATAGATGACGTAAACGCTGTCTCAATCACTTTCATAATTCCATATTCTTTTCCGATAAAGCAAGTTGTTTTAAACGACATGCTTTCATGCAATCATTTAGAAGTCATCAATATGACAAACTTTTTCATTATACTTCAAAATATTTTTGCTGTAAATAATTCTTCTCTACAAGTTTCAATCAGCCCCATTGCGAATGTCGTTGTCGACGTCATCGTCAATTTTTGGCCGCATTCAAATTTTGTCGACGCAGGCGTCAACTCGACACTCATTTGGTATTAATTTGTGCGCATGTGTTGGCGTCGACGTGTTATCGATCGAAAATATTATCTCCATATGAATTGACATTTAATAAACGTGATTTCCAAATTTTTTAATCCTTAATTTTGTGAAAAAATGTTTTTTATGTTTGAATCAAGTGAAATCAGTGATGAAGAAAATAAAGAAATGTACCACCACCAGTAGCATTTATTTCAACCTTATTGTGGCTCATTTTTTTTTTTTTTAATATGCATTTCAAATCTCCCCATACCAAAAAAAAAAAAGAAGTATAATACAACATATGTATAAGATGTACATGCTTTAAACGTTTCTTACTTTTTGCCAACCGTTACTGTCTCTTATATGAGGTCCAAGAGAATTTAATTTTAAAGTTATTTCTTCCCAATCTTCCTTCAATTTGTAAGGGTTTGAACTTTTTACAAACCCTTTTGCTAAGCTTGGTTTTTTTGGAGTTCGGCAACAAGGACCTCGAATTGCTGCAAAGTTGTGATTTTTAATTTTTTTTCCATGGCACTAACTGAAATGTTTGAAACGCAAATTCACATGTCGACGCTAAAAATTTTGTTGACAGACACAAAGTCAATTCAGGTCAACGACGCCGTAATATTGACCTCATTAATACAAACTTGTCGACGATAACTCGCAACTACTCTCAATATTGACGGTGGCAATACAATGACACTGCACGACGACATTACTTGTAACGACGTCGGCATTCGCAATATGGGTGAATATTTGTGTATGTATTTTATTAATATATTCTTAAAATAATAAATATATGTATGTACATACATATGTATATATTTTTTTTTATTAAAAATGTTGTATCGTACTTACGCAAAAAATTTGGCTTATTACTTTGTCCGCAAAAATGTACCTCACACGCAATCAATCACTTAACAAAGTTTTATGATAAGTTTTCAGGTCAAGTTGATTGATATTTTCACTTTTAAAAACACATTTTTTGACAGCAGGATTTGAACACAACGCAGCTTATGTGAGAGATGTCATATACATACATACATATACAGGGTTAAACGCTGTGTTTTTCGAAAACGAGTTAATATTTATTATGTGTTGTCTCACGAAAAACTATTTTGTATTTAAATGTTTTACGAAATTAGTTCGTTTTTATTATTTTAAATTCGCAAGCGCAGTTTTTGTTGCTTTCTATAACTTCATAAAGGACGATGATACAGTTTGCCGTCAACAGGCAAAGTTGGAATTCTTGAAGGAAATTTTTGCATCGCACCTGTTGTGGTTAAAGAGCTCATTACAAATGGTCTCTTCTTCAATTTACCCCACCATTTTTAAGGGAAAATTTTTTGGAATATTATTCTCATATTATGGTAAAAATTCCAGATTTGCCAAATAAATTATTTATTATATACATATATGTATATGCACATGGATATACATACATATGTATAAAACTTCATGTCATTTTGCGAGTCTTAGGAATTCATTTGCGACCCATAGTTTCATGGCTAAAATATCTCAGTTTTCAGTAGATTATGATTCTGTTGTACGATTTTTGGTTTTTGTTTTCGTAATAAGAGCTACAACTGCTCTATTAATCGTTACTTTAATTCCTCTGATATAAAGCAAAAAATATCGTATGCACGCGTTACATAACGTCCGCCTTTTAGTGAAATTCGTGACCAAAATGTGTACGTATGTACATTTTGGGCCTGTCCTTTTTTTTGCCGATTTAAATTCAGCCCTGTTCTGCAAACCACTTTGGCTGAAATCACTCACATGATTTCTAAAAACAAATTGCCTCAAAAGCCTGACTTTATGCAGATCTTTTATAATTTTTCTAAAATGAAGTCACCTAAAATGTTATTCCAGACTTCACTGAATATAGAATTTTATCTCACTGAAATAATACTTATTTTCAGCTTCGAAATGACGTAATTTGCAGAACCTAGGCCCGTATCACTCGGCTTAATGTCACCCGAAAGGTTGCGATTTATTAGATTGTTTGCTGTTGTTCAAAATGTTATCCATACAATTTATATTTTTTACATTTGTCTCGCACGAACTAAGAACTTGTGAGAAAATATTTTTCAAATTCTCTGCCTTGATATATTTTTCTAAGATCTTACGATTGTGAACGAATTTAAAGTTTTCAACAGTATATCTGTTTCCATATTTAATATTGCCTGATTAAAACTACGAATTAGGTGTTTGTAATAAAACGCAATTTATGAGACATTTTGTTTTATTTTTAGTTTTTTATATTTTTGTTTACTTTATTGGAGGTTACTTAAAAAACGCATTGTTCTTTTATAAACTATTTAAATGTATACAAGTTTGATGAAAATTGTTGTGAGTAAAAGTAGTCATAGTTTTCTTATTCTTTGTTTACAAATCATGTTAAAGACGCTTATATAAAGTTTCAATTTTGTTATTTTCTTTACGCAAATGTATGAAGTTGCAATAGTGTTTTGTTTGTCCATTAAATCAAAATTTAAAATTAAAATGTTGTTGTTTGTTAAGACGCATTACGTTTGATTATATTTTATGTTACACAACGTATGTATGTATATAAATATGCAGTAAAAATTCTTTACTTTTGTTTGTAGTTTAATTATCCGCTTAATGAACTAGGTATGTATTTGATGGTAATTTCCTTTCTCTAAAGGAATTTATAGAATTTGTATTTTTCTCCCTTCAAAATAACTTTAGTAGATATCTTAAGTATGCATTTTAATAGCGTCGATTTGGCATATTTTGACGTGGCGCATTGCTGTTTAAAAGAATATAAATTTAAAATTAGATTTTTTGTTGGCATTTTTCTAAAAGTATTCTCAGAAAAATATTTGTTTCTAAACTGTTTTTGAAATATTTCTACATTTTTGATATCGAAATCAATAGTTTGGAGTAGTATACGATAAATAGAACTTTTTGATATCTGAAGCCACATAGCACGAGGTTTATCCTATGGCTAGGTGCTTCACTTAATACTGTTTTTTCGCAACTTCTTTGGTATACGTACGTATATACTCGTTTTTCTAATCTTGTACAGAGAACAACATTATTTGAATTTTGGTTGCAACGCAGCAATCATAGTTCTGTTGAACTAAAAGCACTAAACGCATCATATAAAATTATTAAAAATTGCATTACCCGTTCACAATTGTGCTAGAAAGAAGGACTATTACAATCTTTGCTGGATCAAGGCAATAACAATTTTTAATAAATTCCTGAATAAATTTTGCCGCAAAAATAGATATAAATTTATAAAATATAGATATAAAATTATCTAATTATAATTATATAGATATAAAATTATAAAACTGTATGCGTACAATCAAACGTTTTTGAAAGAAAAACTTCAAAGCCATCATTAAAATTGTCGCCACGATTAAAACTCGCTTTTAAATATGTAGATATTGCAAAACTTGCAAAAGCAATAACTAACAACTTTTTATAGGGAATCATTTCTTGGCTTCTGTACGCATTTTGGTTTTGTTTTGATATCGAAATTAGGTGTCAGGCCCGGTATGTCACTGGACACCGTTCGCTTACAAAAGAAAACGAAAAAAAAAACACTGAAAGCAACAACAAAGTTGTTGCTGGTTTGTTATTGTTTTGCATGTAACTGAGCGAGGGAGCGAACGAGCGATGTCGAGCGACATCGTGGGCCTGGCAGTAAAATGCAGTCGACTATTTGAGATAGTAAAATATACATACATTTGAGCATATTTCCAAAAAAAAAAAAACTTACCGGTTCATGCCACCACCGCGTCCGCCCTGACCGCCATGGTTGCGGTTATTGCCGCCAAAACCCCCTTGACCGCCGAAGTCATTGCCTCCTAGAGGTGGGAAATTCTGTTGATAGTCATCACCAGAATTCATATTGTTACCGCCTCGCTTAAAGCCGCCACCACCACCCTGCTGAAAGCCTTGGCCTCCACGATTTTGGAAACCGCCTTGGCCACCACCACCACCACCGCCTCGTCCTCGCCCTGAATTGCCACCACGATTAAAGTTACCGCCGCCTCCCATGTTTCCACCACCTTGATTGCTTCTGAAATCAATGATTACGGGACTGATTTTTCGAGCAAATGAAAAGAAAGAATTTTTATCAGTAATTTGTATCATCCATCGCTTTTAAGAGTTTGTTAATTGTGAAAGTAATTGATCTTTTCTTATATCTACATGTTATGTACGTATTTATGAATGTTTATATTGAATTTTGCCAACAAAGCTATAAAAATGAATTCATCATCCGCTTTGAAGCCAAACAAATAAACGTTAAGCAAGTGAATGTAGGTACAACATGAACGCAATGAACAAAGTTAACACTTACGCATTCGATGGGTTGTTGTTGCGTCGCTGGAAAATTCCATCATCTGCAAATGACGCACTATCATTTCCTGCAAAGCCACTATCGCTGCCACTGAAACCACCACCACCACTACCACCACCATATTGCTGGAACTGATTTGAAGGTAAAGTAAAGCCACGACGATCTTGTTGTCCACCGAAATTACCTCCACCGGAATTACCCATGTTGCCACTGAATCCTCCAGAAAAGTTATCTTCAGCGAAGTTTTGTGCACTTTGTTGTGGCACTCCGGCACGTTGATTATTCCAAGAGTTGTTACCGCCACCGAAATTATTGCCGGCAGATTTGGGAGCAAAGTTACCACCACGAGGATTATTAAAATTGCCACCAGAACCACCTGCTCCACCGCCTCTGTTTGATTGATTATTAAATCTACCACCGCCACCACCACCACCACCTTGGTTGGCATTATTCATTCCTTGAGGATATGGGGCGGATCTGTCGCCCTTAAATCCTTGATTCCGCATGGGACCAACACCATTCATATTTTGATTACCCCCACGATTACCCTGAAAATTACCGCCGCGACCACCGCCGCCTCTTCTAAACCCAGTATCTCCTCTCATGTCATTGTTACCACCTGAAATTTCACCGAGTTGGTTTTGTTGATCACCAAGTAGATCCATTATGACACCGGCCAGTTGCAAAGTGGCCGCTTGATCAAATTTATTTGAGTTTTGCTTTCCAGGGAAGCCAACTTGAAAGTTTTTATAAAAATACATAAAAAAACAAATAGGATTTATATTATTAAGAGTATACTTATGTAGTATATGTAGTTGGCTTCCCTCAAGCCTTAGCAATTACAATTATTGGGGTTCAAAGATTTAAGGGATAAGAAAAAAACTTACCCATTATACCCCGGCTGCCACCACCACGAGGTCCACCACCTCCTTGCTTTCTTTCTTTAGGTCTGCCATGTTCAACTACAATGTTTTGTCCTTTGAAATCACTTTCATGTAGAGCAAGGATGGCGCTTTCCGCCATTGCTGCATTTTTCATATGCACAAATCCACAACGATTCATAACATCGCATTCCACTACGATTCCATGGTTTTCGAACAAACGACGTAGTTCTTCCGGTTTTGTTCCAGGTGGTAAGCTACCAACAAATACTTTTGTGGGTTGCTTAAAATTAGAAAATTTTAATTTTTTCATTCGAGTAAAAAATGTGCTCATCCAAAATGTTTTCGAAATTTTAGAATTATGCTCTTAAAAAAACATTTAACAGCAAACTATATTCACATATTTCAACTTACCGCCATTTTTGCTGCTTTTGGTTTTTATAAACTCTAAATTTTATTTGCACAAAAATAAATACGTTCACTAAAATTTTTTTGTTATAAAATACTTTTCCTCCACACTTGACGCGGCTTTTTTTTTAGCAATGGTGGAGAAGTAGAGCTGCCAAAATATCGATGACACCATAATAATATCGATAGTTTTATTTTTGATTTTTTTATGGGTCTATTTTCTTATTTTGATGGTTGCGTACAAAGAAATCTGACAATGCAAACCTTGCATGTACGAAAGCTAAAATAGTCTTAAAAATAAAAATAAACAAAGCAAATTTTCAAGTTCAAGCAAATTTTCAAGATTCTCAAAGCGGTGACAGTATCGGTAGATCATGGTCCAATTATAAAGTCAATGCAACTCCCCCTATGATTTTGTGTGTTTTCATTCTGAGACTGTCCATGATACAATTAACAAGGTAGCCTCGTCAGCTAAACCGTTAATCATCTGACTACTTTAGGTTGTCAAGAGATTGCAGAGATGAAAGGCAGTCAAAACGAGATAGCTAATCCGCGTAAGCTCAGTGCATCTCTCTTCTGTAAATGTAGAAGTGGCATCTTTTTGACAGTTTGCATAAGTTGTACAAAAACAAAATGCATGTTATTCTTATTGAAGTTGTTCTTATTGTAGCGAAAAGGCTACCTAATTATTTGTATCATGAGACTGTCAATGGTTGTTGTAGGTTTGACAGTTGTGGAGTTGCACTGACCTGATGAAAACGCCTTGCGGTAGATTAAGAAGAGCTTATCGAATCGTTTGACTGTCGAAGCTATCGCCCGTCTTGCATTTCTATGAGGAGGAGAAAATTAACAGTTGTAAAATCATGTATTACTGCAACAAATTAATGGTTACCAGATCATATTTTTTTCGGCCACTATGTCCCAATTTTAACCTAATACTCTATTTGAAGCAATCTCCGCTCAATATAGCAACCGAATAAATTATTTTGGATATATAATAAAACCAATAAACAAACATATAAAGTGCATGAACTTATAGTGTGACCGCTCTTATGATTGGGATATTCACAATCAGGCGGACGAAGTTTGTCGGTTGATGGGGAAGAGAATACTTGACTTTTGCTGCTGTAATTTGCATGCTGGTGCTTCACATACATTTCATCATGCTGTCGTCATTTTAATGCTGTGTACGGTTGTCTGTAGCGACTGTGTGGAATTTCTGCCTACATATGAAAGCTTTGGACAAGACTAAAGCAGAATTCTAAATTGGGTCTATGTTATCTCTAATATAAAATAGTGACCACACCAGCAATAAGTTTTGCAATTATTGGCGTAGCAACTGTCAAATTTGACTACCAAAGCCATATATTAACGTGTGGAAGATATTTCCAACTGTTATTGTTTTCAAAAATTAAAGAAAACAAATAGGATATTACACAACGTATTTCATGTGCGGTTGGGTACAAAAAGTACTCACCATCACTTCCCAAGCGCTCTTGGAAAATCGCTTAAAGCCGATTTTACATAATTATTTCAAAAAGTAATAAACATTGTAGAAGTTGGCACAAATTTTTAAATTGTTTAAAAAAATGTTTAATTTATCGCAAATACCTACGATTGCAGAAAATGTTTTTGTCAATTCAAATTATAGCAAAAACATTGAATGTATTTTACCAGCAGCCGAGCTAATGGTGCATTTTCGCTTAAATGGTTTGAAAACAAAAAAAAGTTGCTTTGTATATGCTGAAAAATTAGAGTTTAAAGGATTAATAGTAAGATGGGAATCAAAAATGCACTCGTTGGTAAACAATGAAATAAACTTCCTTCTGTTTTTGCAATAGCAATTAAGACTAACTGAAAAATGTGACCAGCGCAGAATGTACATTACAACAGTGGACAGCACAACTTTTCAAGAATTAAAGCAGGATCAATCGTTACATGTAACGTTTGGTGGGTTTATTGAAAATCTTGTTCATATTCTACAAGATTGTCAAGCAGGAAAGCTGGAAATATGTATGCTACAACTGCCGCAAACACAGGAAGATGGAAGAGATGCTAATGGCCACATGGACTATCATTACCAATTACAATTTGTTGAAATAAGGCCTTTCAAAAATTTGATACATTTGAGCCTGCCTTGTCGACTGGCCCCATTGAACGTTGTGCTCTTTTACATGAATAGTATACTCGATGGTTTGCAGGTAAACACAAAGTTTATTGATTCTTTATCCACCTATATTCTACTTTATTCCCAAAACTATAGAAACAATGTAAGAATCAAGAACAGGCAACACAGGGTTTGCAACAGGAAATACATAACTACATAAGAAGAATCGAACATCTAGATGCAGAATGTTTAAAACTTAGAGAAAATTTGCTTGAAAATACAAGAAATCTCAATCAAAAACAAGCAGAAACCGTAAGTCAATTACAAGAAAACCTGCGTAAGGCCGCAGAACAAAGACAGCAGGATTGCGAAAGAAATCGTAAAACAATAAATGTATTGCAGCAGCAAATAGATAAGCTAGTGTCGGATAAATGTATAATACAAAATGAAAAGGTGTAAGTTAATGTTAAATTATGTCTCGTACCAATGATGTAAAACAATTCGCCATTTAGGCAGGAAATAAAGCGCAACGAAACTTTAGTTGAGGAACTAGCTGCATCAAAAGGAAGAATATCAAATCTAAAGGAACAAAATGAAAAGCTTCATCTAGAAATGTCTGCGCTGAAAAACCTGGAACGCAAAAATGAAATGCATTTGCATGATTCGCGCAAGGAAATAAATGATCTGAAAGAAAAAATGAAAAAATATGAGAAAAATAAAGCAGATATACACGCAGAACTTGAAGCAGAGAAAAAGATCAGTCAAACAAAAAGACAAGCACTAGAAATGGCAACAGAAGAAATTTCAAAAGCCAACCAAATAATATTGAAACAAAATCAGGAACTTAACAAACTAAAAAAAACAGTGGACTGGCGAACAGAGGTCGCCTTGCAACAAGAAGAAGCCATAAAACAAAGAGATCGTACCTTGAAGGAGCGTGAAGAAGAACTCCTTTTATTGAGAGCCTCTGTAGATTCTTTACGAAAAGAAATACCGCGTGAACTTGATTCGATGCGAAAATTTGCGGATTCATTGGAGAATAAATACAAAGAACGTACGCATATTTTTTTGCAGAATTTCTAAAATACATTCATAATTTTCTTTTTTATTTCAGAAATAAATACGCTTAAAATCAAATTGATGCCTTTGGATCAAGAAAATATTAAACCAAAAGACGCCAGGAGATCAGCAAGACGATAAATTCGTACCATTTAGTTTTAATTTATTTAACATTCAATTTTGTGATAGGTGGTTATAATTTTTTGCGCGTTTCTACCGAAACTGAGCGAACCAAATATAATGTTCGCATGCAGAGACATATCAAAGCAAGGTAATATAGAAAAACATTTTTAAGTAAAATTTCAGTGAAAACCTGCATTTATATAAAAATAAATCTGAAGTAATACAAAATCTATACATAATAAACAATTAATTTTGTGGCAGGGCAAAATGCGATAAAAACTAAATTTTACATACATATGTATGTATTAGACGCATTTTTAAAATTCAATTTACGACATTCTGATAAAACACTCCAGATATGTATGTATGTACGTACGTGTGTCTGTTAGGACTTAATAAAAAATTTTTAGTTGAAAACAGATCAAAGCAATTACAATGCCTTCGGCGATCTAAACTTGTAGGAAATTTTTCTCATCTTTTACATAACTCGAACGGTATCGTAAGTGCGGCAGGCTTGATTTGGTTGTGTTAGAAGTTGTAGCATATGCGAATAAGACGCTTGATCATACTTGTTGCAGCTCTCTGACACATACATTTATTTATTTTACATGACTATTTTGAATTTAATCAGTTGTAGTATTTTCTGAAAAGCCCGCAAGGGATGTGCCTACATTTACCGCCTGGAATATATCATTTAACTGTTGATTCTTTTTTAGCCTTTCTCTAATTAATTCAGCTATAGCTTTCTGCGTTCTACGTTCCAAACGCTCTAGCTTCTTAGAAACGTCTCTTTTCAAGTCCCAGTCAGGTTTTCGTGGGGCTAAATTCGTTATATCGATTTCATCGATTATTATTGGTTGTTTTAAAAGATCTAGTTGGTCTTCTACGGCGTTTTCTATGTCACCGGAAGGTTCCTGAGGTAGAACTTCGCCTGCCGTTGCTTCGTTTTGTGGCTTATAACTGCGAAATATGGGCCTGCAAAATTGTTTACATTAATGCTATTTTAGTTAGATTCTGGTATGTATTTATATTTACTTTGGTAATACTTCGTCCTTGTTTAAGCTTTTATTTGATTCATGCTTAGATGCTTTCTCTCGTAATTGTCGTATTCTCTCCTTTCGTTTGTATGACTGTTCCGTAAGTTTACCTAAATTATTCTCCGATGGTTCCATACTTTTACAACTTTAGAAATTAATACAGAATAATAGGTAGTATATGTTAATCTGCTAAATAGATAAGTACTTGTGTGTATGCATGAATATGTCAACCCCAGATCCAAGCGTTCTGTGATAAAAATTGTATGCACAGCGTTAGAGCTGAATGAAATTCTTTCATCAAGACTTCCAGCAAGCTTTTGATAACTAAATATAAGTAATTGAGCAAATTGTGCGATGAAATTACGTGTTTAGACCAAAATTATAAATGAAATACTAGTTTGCAAACGTTTGTTATTGTTTGGTTATGTTTACATTTTTTCCGTGATGCCATACTAAATACAGTATGATTCAAAAATAATCGCAGCACTGCCAGGGTTCAAGCAAATGCTTGAAATATAAATTTTGCCGTTGTTGCAAAAATATAGAGAGAAATGTTGAATTACGCATATATACATTATTTATTTATATTTACTCTGAAAATATTGGACAGATATAAATAAAACACTTGAAATTTTTTTTTTACTTTTTGAAAGTATTTTTATTTAAAAATATAAGTATCTTTTATGTGTATGGATATTTTAAAGTTTAATGATAATTTTCTTTTATTTTGAGTAAGTAATCGTTTTTAAGATTTCAGTATTGTAAAATCTGTGAATAAATTAAAGTTTAAGCCGAGTTTAAAAATTTAAATATACTTCCAAACCCAAAAACATTTTTATCCAATAAAGTAGAAATATTTATTTTATTTTTTGTAACATTCACAGTTCATAATAGTTTTGATAATTATTTCTATTTTCGATGGCAAACTATTAATCAGGATGACGGTTGCTAATTAGATCACGATGAATAGATTATATTGTCCATTTTTTTGTAAAAGAAATATGTATAAAAACTACAACTAAAGCCCCACAACTTTTTTGGTTTAAAAGCATAAAATTCAAGCAATTACATATGTAATAAGTTGACTGTTGTCAACTTATCTAGCCATTTTAGCCGAAACTATATTGAAAAGGAAGTATCGGCGGTATCGAAATAAATAAACAAATTTGGGCATAATTATAAATATTAAAATGAGTTTTAATTCGGGAATTCCATGCATAGCTTTCTCAAAACTCCTTTCTAACTTTTTTTTAATGAATATTTTAATTTAATATTAACAAAACACAAGTGGAGTCACGTTTTTGTTGTACAGAATTAAAGTGTAAAATATTAATAGTTAAAATTGATATCAATACGATTAAGAAAACAAAATAATAATATTAATTCAGGCCCAAAAATAGACTTTACAAACATGCCGCCGTCATTTCGTTGCAAAACGAACAAAAAAATGTTTGCTGTGTTAAAGGTTTGTTTGAACATTTCTGATTCTCATTTTGTTCGTGGGAATTATGGAATAAGTGGTTAAGTTTGAAACATTCTTTTAAGAACTTTTCGAGTCTACTGATGAGTTGATTAGCATCAACGAAATGTCGGCGGCATATAGACGGCTAAAAAGACAGAAAACATTTGTAGCTCTATTTTTGGACCGGAATTAATACATTTCAATTGGGTCTTAAAGCAAATAAATAATTAAGTTCATTTTTCAAAATAATAATTAAATTTACTAAAAACTTTTTTGCATAAAATTACCGCGTATTATAATGTTAATAGTTAAAATTTTTATAACAAATATATTCTTTTAAAACAAAGAATTGCATTCGAATTCCTGGTAAAATCATTAATTTTAATTATTTTTTACATTATGACTGCCTCCTCAAGTATTATGGGTATTCATTTCAGGTTTTTTTTTCGTTGGAAAAGTGAAAAAATAGTTTTTTTGACAACAAACACATTGAATTTTTTTTTTTTTTTGATTTTTGTCTTAATGTGTTTGTTGTAAACAAAAACATAAATTGTTTCTTTTCCAACAAGGGAAAAAGCTGAAATGAATACCTTCACTATATATAAAAATAAAGTTATTCATAAAAAAATAAAAAGCAAATAACGAACAAGTAGCGTATTTGTAATATCCCGCCGATACATCGGTATTGATATGTGTTACTTTCTATTTTAAATATTACTCCATCGGTTCTAAGCCGATTTTACTTAAGTCTTTTATTGTCGGTGCTTGTAGTGGACCCTATAATTTATTTTGAAAATTGTCTTGCAGAATAAAGAAAAATATATGTATATACATATACATATATATATATATATGTATATATATATATATATATATATATATATATATATATATATATATATATATATATATATATATATATATATATATATATATATATATATATATATATATATATATATATATATATATATATATATATATATATCTTAAAGTAGACCTTTAAGGATCCATCACGAATTTACATATTACGAAAATTAAAATATACAAACATTTGTGTTTACTTATTACGACTCCACACCTGACATAGAGGATTAACAAATTCGTCCAATCTCATCAGACATTCACAAACTTTCAGATGTTTTTCTAATAGAATTCCAAAAATAAAATTGTTTTTTCACCAGGCCCGTTTTTAAACAAGCACGAAACCGCCCGCAGCAACACCCAGAGGCTTCGGCAGGAACCGAACTTGCTATCTCTGGATTGATGTTAAGAGGCGCTCATTTGATGGCATCCTTTTAGTTTTCTGTGCACTGGCCGGTTGCTTCGGGCTTTTTAATACGCACATTTCGCTCGGTAGCCATTTTTGGATTTAATGCCAAATTGAAGTAGTGGTCTTCCCATCCCTGGTTTCTAACTCCCAAAACAGCAACTCGCTGCAAACGTAAAGAAATCCGCTTTGCTGTAGGTTTTTCGAAAATATACACAACTTATATCCAAAACAGTAACAAAAGATGAATATTTGTTTTTGTTTTCAATACAAACAAATACATTTAACAAAGTTTGTGAATGTTTTAGAAAAACCAACCATCATGTGTGGCTTTCTAAGATAATTTTGTATAGAAACTATTCAAAAAGAATGAGTGCACTTCATACAAAGTTTTTGGACAAGTCGCTTGCATGTGATGTGGAAACAACACATCAATTTCATGAGACTTTTGCTTAAAAATAATTTTTTTTTTTATAACAAACAAAATGATAGAAATCTTTTCAAACAAAATCAAAATTCATATAAAATTCAAATTCGACAAGAAAAACCAATGCAGAAGAGTTGACACATGTGATCTTTTGATTACACTGTGACTTTAAAAAACAACGAAAGCGACGAGCAAACTCAATTCGTAGAAAATATTTATGATTTAACGGAATTAACTATACAGATCTGCCTTGAATTTGGCGCATAATAATTCTTATTTTATAACAAAAATTTAGTTTTGGTGTAGTCAATTTCATGTGTGTAATTTTACCAACTTGAATAAAACGCTACATTGTTTGCACTAATATTTTGTAGCTTACCTTATAGAAACATTTTGAAAAGTTGTAGGGATAAAATGAAAAAATAATTTATTATTAAAGTAGTACATTGAAAAACTATCAATCGGCAAATTTATTACAGAAATAAAAATCTCACTCTTTGAGTAAAATTTGAGTAGTTTGTCGAAAATGTTTATAGTTTTCACCTACGACTAAGACCTTCCTTCGATTACAAATGTTTTTCTTCAATAAAAGAAAAAGTAAGGTATGTATTAAACCTAAGTAAGTAAATTTTAATTGATAATGCAGTTGCAATATGCATATTAAAAACTTATGCAAAATTTGTTTTCTTCTAATAAAAACATGTGTACAAATTTAATTTTGAAATGAATTTCGTTATACATTTAGATACACAAATATAAAATGATATACATACATACATACATAAATATGAACCTGAATAATTTTACATAAATTTAAAGGTAATGCGAATGAATGAATGAAAAAAAAAATGCAACTAAAAAATAAACGCATAACACAAAAACCAAAAATCTTAACTTACAGTTCACAGATCTTATAATAAAATGAGAAAGATCCTTGAATTATAAACACAATGAGATTATGGCATTGATTAATATATTATATTTAAGTTGCTTTTATTATTAAATAATTAATTATTAGTTTGAATATTTTCTTTCAAAATTTTCGTTTCAAATGCTAATGGTGTAATAGTTTGTTAATTATCTTGTTATTTTTATTTTAAATAGTATTAGTAGAAAAATATGTTTAATAATTATTTTTGATTATGAGTTGTTTTCTTCAAAAAATACTTTTTTTTACATTCTTTAGCTTTGATTTTATTATTTTTCTGTCTGAGTGGCTGAAAGATGGTAATAACTTCAGTTGTTTTGGGCTTGATTAGATATTTGAGCACTAATGTAAGTCTAATTCTAATTTTGTAAATTCAAATAAATAAAAAAAATAAAAAGGGATTCATTTCAGTTTTTTCGCTTGTTGGAAAAGTACAAAAGAGAAAAAGTTTGTATATGAGAAAAATAGGAATTTCCTTTTTTCAAATAAATTTTTCTTTCTTTCTTTCCTTCACCTTTTCAACAAAGAAAAAAGCTCAAACGAGTACCAATCATATGTTCCCATAATAATTTATGGTCTCATTTATCCATTTCAGTTTTGATAAGCTTTGATTATACAAATTTCTATACAATATTTGTAGAATAAACACTACTTAATAAACATGAAATATTTTTTGTAAATGAGCCAGTTAATTAATCTTTTCATTCGAGCATAATGAATTCAGTGGTTCTCAATTTATTTTTTAGGTTTTTAGTTCACATTAAAAAAATAACATCTCAAAAGGTGTTCCATTTTATATGTTATTTGAGTTGTAACAAAATCATGCGTATCATAAATCATTTATTGGGTTGATTTTATTTATTAAAAATACTAAAGGTTACTACTGGTGGTAATAAATTTAAGCAATTCTGAAAGGCGAGTAGCAAGTTGAGACTCCAATACGACGATATGTTTGTCGATAAGAAGAAAACAACATGTTGGCAATTAAAAGTTTTCCCCAATCTATTTTAGTGAGTGTGTTATAAAAAAGTGTGAAAATAGTTAATTAAAAAAACAAAATCAGCCTGATCACGGTTGCCAAAGTCGTAGTTTGCCAGCTGTCGGAATCGCAGGCGTTTAAAGAATATTTTGGTACCACGAAATATATTCGACAACTAATAATTTGTAATAGATAAAATCTAAAAATAGCGTGTGAAGCTTGTAAGAACTTTACAGCAGTGATTGAAATTGACAAATAAAAACTGTTCTGCGGCGATAATTTTCATTGTTGTAAAACATTTAAAGTTCGTGAAAAAATAATTAAAATTTTATTGAGTGTTGCTGCATTTCCATCATCTGCTGAAGAGGACGAGTACAATAAAACCAAGTTGATTGCATTGCGAAGGAAAATGCAATAAGAATCTGACATGTTCTCACTACCGAATCACAAGTACATAAGTTGAAAAAATTTCATACACAAAACGTAAATTATGTAAGTAGTATATACAAATGTTATTTTTAAGATTCGTGAGTTACTTTAGATTAAATCAAGAATCAAACATGTCATTCAAATATGTACTCCCTATTTAGCACTGCCCCCAAAAAAGTAGTAGTGTGTCAAACATGTTGAACCTTGAGAATTCTTGCTGAGGATAGTTGTTACCATTAATATTGGACCGACGAATGTTTTCCCGGAAGAAATTATTGAGTACAATTCCAAGAAGCTTGCAGCTGCTTCTTCATTCTTTTGTAGGTACTTTTAAAATGGCGTGAACACAATTTATAACGACAGAATGTAAACTGTTTTCTTGTGTTGGGCATAATGTTTCATTTGATTCACTCAAATGTACGTTCTCCTTCAGAAAGCCAATGTGAATTAATTCTTTCTTTTAATTGATCTTTCTGAATGTTACACTTAATTCAGGATGAAGGAAAATTAAAATGTCTCATTCATACCAGGGAATGTATTACAAGTCAAGTACGCAGTATTTTTGAGAGACACACTTCAGCAGCCACAGGCATTATTTATTTGTATAATTAGCACAACATCAAAACTAAAATATAATAAAAATAGCATGAATATGTTTCAAATTGGGAATTAATAAAAATAAAATCATTTTTATTAAATAAAATTAAAAATATCAAATTTAAATTCGAGGTATTGTACGATACAAGGCAAAAGAAAGTGAACAGAAAGGTATGTATATGAAACTAGGTCGGAAATAATTCATTCATTCAGTTGAAGGAATCAATTAATTCAGTTGAATTAATTCAGTCACGAATGACACCAGCCTATTATTTTCAAGACGAATTCGATACCGAAAATTGTAATAGATTAGATGATAGTGATGGTAGTACCATTTTTGAAAAACGCCTCATTTTCTACTCGAATACGGCAATCGTGGCCAGGCTGAACGCTTTTTTTAACGCTTGAAACTTAAGCAAATTATATTCATGCTATGATTGTTATGTGCACGCATACTTGAAAATATTTAAACAAAAATGAATTAATAACGCCTTCTTCTCTACAATAAATGCAGCATTTCCAATCAGATAACACAAAAATAAAATTGGCTTTGTTTTCTTAACTTTTTTTTTTCACTTACTCAACATCAATCTATTATTTTCTTTTGAAAATAAAACTCACTAAAGTTTTAAAGCCTCCGCTTGCTTAATTTTTTTTAGAAACTGAAACGCCATAAGTTTTGAAAAGAACATATTTCAAGGCGTTTAAAAACGTGTATACTGATATATTTTTCTCAAGAAGTTTTGGTAGGTAGGGGGCAGTGTTTTTTTTTTTTGTTCAATCCTATATCAAATGCAATAAATGAATAGAACCACTGATTACGTTTACCTGCTTTGTGTTGAACTTGTTTTAAAAAAAAAGATAATGACTCAATTTCCTTTGCCAGCGTGTGACAGTAGTGTGTATATTTTAAAGTTTTTTTTTTTCAAAGGCAAGTGATAAAACTAAATTCTTTCAAGATATAAAACAGCTTTTTAGATTTTAGAACCCTTACTTCGATAAATGTGACTTGTCAAGCATAATAACAAACCCGTTTCAAACAATAAGCATTTGTCATTTTTTATGGAACTTAACATCTACAACTGACAAAATTTTATCGAGACACGCATCAGGCTCCATATGAAATAAATATTCACCCATATTGCGAATGCCGACGTCGTTACAAGTAATGTCGTCGTGCAGTGTCATTGTATTGCCGCCGTCAATATTGAGAGTAGTTGCGAGTTATCGTCGACAAGTTTGTATTAATGAGGTCAATATTACGGCGTCGTTGACCTGAATTGACTTTGTGTCTGTCAACAAAATTTTTAGCGTCGACATGTGAATTTGCGTTTCAAACATTTCAGTTAGTGCCATGGAAAAAAAATTAAAAATCACAACTTTGCAGCAATTCGAGGTCCTTGTTGCCGAACTCCAAAAAAACCAAGCTTAGCAAAAGGGTTTGTAAAAAGTTCAAACCCTTACAAATTGAAGGAAGATTGGGAAGAAATAACTTTAAAATTAAATTCTCTTGGACCTCCAATAAGAGACAGCAACGGTTGGCAAAAAGTAAGAAACGTTTAAAGCATGTACATCTTATACATATGTTGTATTATACTTCTTCAATTTCAAATGCAAATTAAAAAAAAAAATGATCCACAATAAGGCTGAAATGAATGTTACTGGTGGTGGTACATTTCTTTATTTTCTTCATCACTGATTTCACTTGATTCAGACATAAAAAACATTTTTTCACAAAATTAAGGATTAAAAAATTTTGAAATCACGTTTATTAAATGTCAAATCATATGGAGATGATATTTTCGATCGATAACACGTCGACGCCAACACATGCGCACAAATTAATACCAAATGAGTGTCGAGTTGACGCCTGCGTCGACAAAATTTTAATGCGGCCAAAAATTGACGATGACGTCGACAACGACATTCGCAATGGGGCTGATTATCTTAGGTTTTTTTATTCGATTAAATAAATTATTATTGTTTAAGGTCTTTTTTTTTATTTTATACTAGCTGACCCTGCAAACGTTGTTCTGCATTCAAATTTAATTTTGACTGCAAGTCTGTTTCCGTTGCAAAATCGTGATAACAGACGTTGTCCTGCATGATATTTCAAGCGATAAAGAATACAATAATAACATAAATTTTTTAAAAAACAAATCGTTTTTATCTAGAATAGCTCTTACCCGGTGCGCTTCGCTACACCTAAATCGATTAAAGCTCTTCTTTTTTTGTTTTTGCAAAACGCGCAAAGATACACACATTAAATTTCTTATGTGCACCCTCCACACAGAACCCCATTCACCCCTGAAAATTTCATTGAAATCGGGCAAGCCGTCTAGGAGGGGTATGCGAACAGGAAGTTTTGCCACTTAATTTTATATACATACATATATAGACATTTATTTTCTTGAGCTTAATAAGGTCTTTTATTAAAATTATTTAATTATTTTTGTCGATATTTCGCTCTTCGGATAGCTTCTTCAGCACAATAATAATGAAAATGAAACAATGATTGTTTTTTGAAAAAAACTAATCAAAACTTTTTTCATTATTATTGTCCTGAAGAAACTATCCGAAGGAGAGCGAAATATCGACAAAAATAATGAAATAATTTAATATTTAGTTATTTTGACCCCTTTTTTTCTTATATTTTATATATTTATTTGAGCTCAAGGTCTTTTGGAATTTGAGTAATTATTTTTGTCAATATTTCGCTCTCCTTCTGATAGCTTCTTCAGGACAATAATAATGAAAAATGTTTTGATTGGTTTTTTTGAAAAAAAAAAAAAACGAAATGTTGGTGTCATATAGACGGCTGAAAAAGACAGCAAACATTTGTAAGTTCTATTTTTGGACCTGAATTTATTTAAGAACTTAAACCAAGATCATATAATATAATTTTTTTATAGAGTCTGACGTTTGCACCAACAAAATTTTGTCAGATGGAGACGTTAAGTAAGCTTTAACAAATTTAAAAATATATTACAAAAAAATAGTGCATAAAAGCGAAAAAAAAACATAAGCTAAAATCGAATTCAGGAATTTGTAAGTTAATGAATTATAATTAATCTAAGCGCCGTTTAAGGGACCTTTTGAAGTCATCGGTTTATTAAAAATTGCACCTAGTTCTTTTAAAGCGCGTGTTTTTTTTTTTTTTTTCTTTTTAACAACTCTATTTCATACGGGTTAGAGAGACAGAAAAAAAATCTACGTTTACTCTAATTGTTTGGTTTTAGCGCAATTTTCCGTATAATACATTTTTTCTATAATCTCATACAGTAAACACGTGGTTGGGTCGATATATTAGAATCTTAGAATATCAGCGTGTTATCGGCTCTGTAAAGTTCCATTTATCACAGGGCAAATTTTCTTGCAAGAGTGGTGAGCAAAAGATATGTATAAAAAGAGAGATGGGAACGAAAGCTGGTACACACACATACACACACACACTGGCCTATGCTTGGCAAATCGTTTTGATTTCTTATTCGAAATCAATTTCGATGGAAAGTTCTTCAATGCCGAATTAATTTCATTTCGATGCCGAATATGTAGGCTTACTCAACAGACCAAAACCGATCAATTTCCATGGAAAGAAATCACTTATTTTTATGATCAATTTTGGAGTTTCTGCGTGTGACACAAAAACAAGTTTAAAACATTTTTACTGCGACGTTTTCCTTTTTTTTATTATATAATTTTATACAATCAAAATATGTAGGAATCGATCGAAATCGATCATTCGGAAAAAGGTAAAACAAAAAAGATCAAGTTTAAAGTTCGTAATCAAAATCATTCATCATGGTCAATCATGGTCTGATAATGTATTTTTTTTTTTGCAAATTTGTGTGCTTTTGAATTTTGAATAAGTTTCATCTTCATTTGATAAAAAATTTTCGGTAACGCGTTAAAACAGAATTAGATGTAACTTCACAAGATGACAACATACTTTAACATACATACATACATACTTGCACATGCATATGAAAATTTGACAATTTATTTACAATTTAATTTGTTCGAACGTTGTGACGAATCAAAAAAACTTAAAAAAGTTTTACATAGTTTTGTGAAAAGGTAAATAATAAAAAAAAAAATCTATTTTGAGACAAAAATAAGTTTTTACATTTGTTACGTCACATTTGGAGGCGACTTCATCAACTCATATTTAAGTGTGTGTAGTTCTTTACACATACGTACTTATGTATGTACATGTGTGTACAATACTAAAAATGACATTTAAAACGAATTGATTTTGAAATGAAGCTAATGAAATTGAAAACGATGCAATTTTAGCAATCGTTTTCGATAACATTTCTGGATTGCCAGATATTTGAGCGCTATAAATTTAAAATATAGCACCAAAAATATATACATATGTACATACATATGCCAGGACATGTACACTTACTAGTGAATTAGACTTAAAATAAAACTTGCAGTTCTAAAAAGTTCGAAATTTACATATAATTTAGTTCTTATGAAAGCAAGGAGCATGAAAATTGTGTCAAGCTAAAAGTATGTGATAAAAGGGCTTGACTTATGTATGACTTTTATTTATATGTATTTCCAATTGCTCATTATTTCTGTTTAGCCGTTTATTAAGAGCATAACAAATAGAAAAAGTATGTATATATTTGAAAAATTGGACAAATGAATCCAGCATTCTTATTATTAATTAATCTAAAGCATAAACAGCAGAGAAAAGGCAGACATTATTCTCGATAAGAAAAAATTGAATTTACCAGACATTGAAATATTTGTCAAGTCAATAAAAGTAGGCATGCATTTTGTGCTATGACAGAAAAAATAAGTAAATGTTAGTATCAATGATACAATATACGCTTTCCTGGAACACTTCCATTTGAATCACGTTTTTTCGTGTTCACATAAAAATTGTTCTAAAACAGTTTTGTTTTCAGATTCAAAATGAAGAATATCGATTTGTTTGCGACAATAGTGATACCGATTGTCATACACACATACATATGTATGTAAAGCTTAGTTTAGACGATATGTTGAATCAGCATATATATGCTAACAACTGTATGATTAAAAATAACATCAAATGCATATGTCATCACATATCATATGCTAGGTGTTTACACTATATGCTGAAACTACCAAATTTTTTAATTCAACATATTTCAGCAAATGGAATGTCAGCATAGGAGTTAGCATACAATTTTTGTGTTTATACGATATGTTGATAATTACATGGTGATATGTATGCTGAATCGTATAAACATTTGCTTGTAAAATAAGTTTGATACTACTTTCTATTTATACAACGCGTTATTGCAGAAAATTCGTGTTTTTAATATAAAAAAAATGTCTTCGGAAGAAATATCGCTTGCTATTGCTTGTGCAGTCCTTGTGTTTGAAAGTGAAGTTAAAGGAAAAAGAAGCCGAGTTTGGAAAAGAAAATGGGTAGAACGGCCGGCAGATGAAGGTTTTTGTGCAAAATTATACAAAGAAGACGTTCGAAGATCTGTACCAATTAATTTTCATCGTGGCAGCCGCTGAAAACAAAAGTGGGGCGGCGGTTGAAATTCGGATGTATGCATGTAATCAACGCCTTGCCGTTGATTGTTGGACTTGAAACACAGGTGATTATTTTGGCTTCTAGCTGTTTGTTCACTTTGAAATATATGTATGTAATGAAATACATGTATTTTTTTCATTTTGCGAATTTCCTTGCAACCACCTGGTATGAATTCGCCTTGAGCTATTTATTGTTTTTTAATTTGAGAGCAATTAATTCATTGAATTTCATTTCATTACGTTTGTGCTCGTTTGCAAATTTTGAAGAAGATATACGTATATTTACATAAACGAAAATTGTCGGCGGCTCAACAAAGCCATTCGGCAAGTATGCATACAAATTAGATATATGCTGAAAAGCTTAAACAGCATTTTCAACAAATGGCATATCAGCTAGCATACGCTAGCTGATATGCCATTAGTCAAATACTAAAAACATACTGTTCACACGATATGCTAAAATTGCCAACATATATTTGTTGGTGTTGTTAACAAATTGTTTGCAAACGTTGTTAAACATACGTATGCTGGTAAAGATTTTGCGTTTACACGATATGATGGCACTTAAACAAAATTTTCAGCATAAATATGCTGATTCAACGTATCGTCTAAACTAAGCTTAAGTATTTTCTTTCGAAATTAGTTACAGAAATTCGAAACTATTTTTAAATCATTATTGCGTGGAATATATTTTTGGCATGTTAGTGGACTTCTCTTCACCTATAGGTCGATTTTACAACGAAAAATTACTGAGATTTATATATAAAAGGAATTATTGTCTACAAAATTAAAGTATTTCAGGAATACAAAAAGAAATATCTATGATTATTAATTGCAATTATTTTTTTTTTCTTTTTTTAACAAACTACACGATCTTGCAATTTATTGGACGCCAACTTTGTTACGTATGTATTTGTACATTTTTGCTTCTGATGCATTAAAGCGTGGAAGGACTGTTTGAATGTAAGGTGATGATACACTGACTTTTTAGCTAATTTCATTAGTTAGAAAGATTACTAAATATATTTTCATATTTGTAATATGACAATAATTATTTCATATGACCAAAAACAATGCTTTTTTTCTTCGTTATTTAAACAGTTGTGTCCCAAGAGAAATGTGTCCATCCCAATTACATACATATGTATATATGTATATGTATGGATGTAAATATGTGTGTAAGTGCATACACATGTACGTACATCTTGCATTCTGCAAAAAATATGAAATGCTCAAACTATTACCACTGTACTTGCTGATGCAGGTGCAAAGATTTTGAAAACTTTTTAAAGAAATTAACGTGATTTAAAACATTTAAGGAATTAAAATTTAAAAAAAAAAAAAAATTAAAAAAATTTGCACATTCGATGGATACAAATTTTTGCAAATACATTTGTTACATTTTTCATCTTCAAACGGCCTGAACATTTAACTTTCTCCCTGTTCAAGTGTTAACAATAGTACAATATTGTTATAGTTTTACTAAATACATATGTGTATATGTAAGTATGCGTACAAGTTATTGGTTAGTATGAATGTTTATATTATATAGCACTTGTTAATGATTTAAATATATGCTTCCGTTAATAATTAAGAGTGTATGCTTACTTTTGAGAGGGTTTTTTGCGTTTATAGTTTTTAATGTGTGCGTTTTGTTGTGAGAATTGTGCATTCATGTTCCTCCACTTCTATACGGTCGTTTCAAATTTTTCTATCTGTTCATCGTATGCATTCTGAAATTCAATGGCATTCTCAAAGGAATGTGGCTCGTCGTGATATTGTTTATTTTTGTTCTTGATAAATTTAATTAATGAGTGATTAGTAGCTGCAGGAGCAGCGTTTGCCGATGATGTTGATGCTGTTATGTTAGCTGATATTGATGTATGGTGGTGCAAAAGAGGAAGTGTAGGAGTATTTGTTGAATGTAGTTGGCCATCATTGGTAAGAACAGAATATGCACCATCTAAGCAAGAGGAAGAGTTATCACCACCTGCAGAAGTAGCAATACCACCGCTAATACCAACACTACTGACACCACCACTACCAATTGCATGATGTGCTATTGTGGATGTTGATGTTGTTGTTGTTGTTGTCGAACCTATACCGTTATTGCCGCCACTATGAACGCCTGAGGCATTACCATTGCCACTGCCACAAATGCTACTGGAAATATGACTACAACTATTACCACCACCTGTAATTTTATTTGTTGTCGATGTTGTCGTTGTCGTATTATTAATGTGCGAATGAGAAGAAGAGGATGCGGCATTGGCATTGGCAACGACGACATTGGCATTAGAAGTGGTGGAATTGTTAGTATTGTTAAAATAAACTTCATTAACAACATACTTTGCGATATCTTTATTATCTACTAACATTGAAGTGGATGAAGAGCAAGAATTCTCTAAGTACAAATGTTCCATGGATTGGGAATTTTGTGTGGGTAGACGTGCTTCATCTTTTAGCTTAAGCGATATGTACTTATCGGGTACTAAACCCTCTTTACCATTTACTGACCCCTGCCACCAATCGTTCGATACTTGTTTTCTTAAAATAATACAGTCACCCTTGGTCAGGGATAGTTCGCGGCTGGATCGAGCACTGAAATCAAACTGGGCCATGGCTTCCAGGACTTCGGATTCATCTTCAGACGGGTAGGCATCTGATTCTGGATCTTCGGTAAGGACTTCTGAAGGCGAATCTCCAACATCCATATCAAGTGTGTGCGGTGATATATACTTCTCGTACTCAAGACCACTAAGCTCCTTCGGAAACAGCTCTTCATGATAGATTATCATATTTTTGATGAGTTCATTTACTTGGTTTTGATACTGAACTTGATCTTTATCCTCCGGCGCTGGCATTAATGTGGGACCAAAGCATATTGCAAGGTTGTAGGCATCCATCATATTCTCATCAGCGTACTCGGAGAGATGATTAAGAAAAGCAAACAGATAGCGTATGACTACGACCACAGAGTTGGGAAGATTTTGTAAAAATTGTCTGATGCCTTTGACCATATCACCTTTTGTTTGCATCTCGGCTATGGAAATAAAACTTTCAAAGTAGAACTTGGGAAACAGAGGTACACGCAATTCCCTTAAATATAGTTTCAAAACTCCGGCAACGGAGTTGATATCGGATGCATCGGTGGTGTCGGCCAACGGATCTTCTCCCCGTTCAAAAGCTTCTTTAAAGTTGGCTATTTCAACTTGCGAACCAGACACCCGAAAGATGCCTTGGTGGTGCAACCCATACAGGTTTATGACACGTATACAACTGCGTATAATCAACGGTATATCTTCGCCAGTGCACTCTAGATATTCCTCAAGGGAACCACCAAATAATTTCGGTCTACCTGATTGATTTTTTCGCCCTATTCGCTTGCGTTTACTGTTTATGGGATGCTCTAATATTTCAGTTGTGAATGCCTTATTATTGTCTGTTAAGAGCATTTCTCTTAAATACTTGGCTTTTGCATCCAAACGCGCTATGCGCGATGTACCACGTATGTATTCTCGTATCTTATTTATATAAAAGTCTTCGACTTCTTCTTTTTCAGCCTTGAGTTTGGGATTGAATGCCATAGTGGCACCGCCCTTTTGCAAAAGGCTTTTATTATGCTCCGTAAAAGCGGGGCTTACATCACAGTCCTTGCTGTTGAAATGTTCTAGTAACTTAACTTCTGCCATTTCAAGAGTCTTCCAAATTTCCTCGGATTCGGTGCGCAATGAGTTCAAACGCTGACCTATCAATTGCAGACGATGTTCCATGTCGACATACAATTCCTTTTGGACACTTTGTTCCAGTAGATCGTTGCTAAATTGGCCTTGGAATTCAAAACGCTTGGGAATCATAAATGCTGCATGATATTGTTCCATGAATTTTTGCTTATCTTGTTGACTATCTATCAGATGGATGACATGCGCTAAATTATCAGCTTGACTTAAAATAGATCTTGCTCGGCCTTGATCTGCAGTGACATGCATTACTAGACACCTGGAGATCATGGAACTGAAACCCAAGTCCATGCAGTCTATCAAATCACTTAAATCATCTATGAAATACTTGTGTATGGTTGTGTTGGAGGATTCCAAACATAATTGATACTCATTTTTAGCTTTTAATGCTTTCATGCGAGCATCTGAATATTTTGTGCGCCTCTTCAATACCTCTTTCTCGATCATGCGAAATTTTTTACTACTACGCAGTTTCTCTTTCTGTATACTCTGTTCTAATTTCTGTTGTTGTGCTTCAGCAGTGATTAGTTTTACTTCGGCCGCTTTCCATTCGGCTTCATATTTCTGATAAGTTTTCATGGTGGCATACAACTCCTCCAATACTCGTAATATTTCTTCATGTATGTCATAGCCAATGGATCTGCACTTTTTATATATTCTTTGGACATCTTCAATCGTCGTCTGTAGTGATGAAACAATGTTTACGGAGTATAATTCTGATAAGGTTGCGTGATCTTTGCTTAATGACTGGGTCTGTTCGAGCAGATGAGACCAGCAGGCATAAGCTGAAAATATGTGCCATTGCTCACGCTTCTGCTTTTGTTCCTTATGTCGGGCTTGCAGGCTACGCACTAGTTTATCTAAATTCTTGCTGTATTCCAATTCCAACTCCCCCCTTCGTCGAAAAAGGTCTTGTAGCTCCTGTATAAGGGAAACTTGAGATTCAACACGAGAGTCTAAGCATCGTAAGTGTTCGTTCAATTGTTGTCGTATATTATTAAATAGAAACACCTTGCGGGTGGATCCAACTCGTTTCATGGGACTTTTTAATTCTTGTTCGTTTTCATCCATTTTGTGTGCAATCTGTATGTAGTATGTTATTTGCTTTTTTGTGCTTTTGTTTTCTTTTTTGATTAAAGTCCACTGAATGTGGTTTCTTTTTCCTTTTTCCTACTGCAATTGGTGCCGTTGATATCGTTGTAGTTTAACTCTAAAAAGAATGGTTGAATTTAGAAAATAAGACTGAATGTGGATAAAACAAAGTGTGGGAGGTAGATGAATTGTACTTATTATAATAGTTATTATTTTATATACATATGTATATGACATGACACAATTATTTTTTAAAAAATTTATGTATGCTTACATATGTACCTATCTGTACATACATATGTATATGTACATCAAAAAATTCATTGAAGGTTTCCAGTTCTGAACATTAATTGGAAAATATTTATATTATTTGATATTTAGATTATTAAATTAGTATTAAACGTTAACATAGAAAATGTTGGTCGTAGAACTTGTATGATAATTTGTATTTTTTGTTTTTTGTATATACATATGTATGTTGTTCATGAATGTTGTTAATACATTTTAAGGCGGGAAAAATATTTTTTGAATCGAAATATTGAAAATAAATAAAGAATTGTTTAAACTTTTTTTTATAAAAAACCCAAAGCTTGAATAATTAATTTAATTGGAAAATTTAAATAATTATATCCTGTTTATGGTCTGATCTCTTAGCTGAAAAATAAATTCCCAATGATTTTGAAATCTATAAGAGGTCATTTATTATTTTACCTGACTAAAGCACAGGAAAAAATGAACTACATGAATTTTCTGTGTCCAATTTGATACAAAGGATTTATCTAAAAGAAATAACTAGTGTTAGGGGGTACATACGAAATGTCTCTACATAAGAAACTGAAAAACACTCAACGGCTTTAATTTTTATATTCGATTTAAAAATATATTATCCAAAAGCAGTTCACACATATGTACTTATATGCAGTCTGTTTAATATGGACGAACTACAACTCCTCTTTTGCCTGTTTTTATGAGCTTTCAATTGGCTTGTTGATATAAATTAAAATTGGCTCACCCAATTTTTTAAGTCTTCTTTAATTATCACAAACAGATGAATTTTCTAATGAAAAGCTTGTTTGACGTTTATTATGCAGTTTACATTGTTTATGGTCTAGTCTTGTATTTTCTGATTTGAAATTATGCAGTTTTTTACAAAGATGTATGCAGCTGTCTGCCCCTTTTTTATTAAAAAAAAAATGTATAAAAACATAAATTAGTTTTTCATTTATGCGGGCTTCTTTCGAACACATCTAATGCATAAAAGGTTTGAGTGTAAAAATTAATATTTTCTGTAAAAAGTGCTGCCAAGTTTTTCAAGGTGTTTTTTGGAGCTCGCAACTGAAAATAACCAACAGTTCAGCACATCTGCTGCATTTACGAAATTATTAAATTACAAATGAATTCTAAGAAGAAAATCAAGTTCTGGTTTGTAAAACCGGATAAACATTTTTGTTTTGTTTCTTTTTATATATGTATATATGTATATATATTTTTTTTTTTTATAAAATTCAAGCAATTTCTCATGCCAGTTTGTTTAAAATTGTTTTCGCAGCGGCAACTAAATTTTCAAAATTATATTTAAAAAAAATTTAATGAAAAAGTAGAACACGAAAATATGTTTTCACTTGGAAAAGCTTTTTTATTATTATACTTTCCAACGATAACCAAAAGGATATTTGCTACAAGAGCCAATTGAAATTTATTACTTTAGTTCTAAGAAACATCAAAAAAGGTCTATTTTTATACCTAAAAAATACATTCCAAGAATAATTTATTTTTATTTAACTATTTTTCGTTCAAATTTTATAACGAACTATTAGACAAATACATTATTACAGTTCTTACCTGAATTAAATATTGACATCAACCAATGGGAAAAATAGTGGAAGATATGAAGAATAATGTTCAATTAAAAAATTTGTAAAACATTCGTGTGCAACATATTATTTGAGCAAAAAAAAAACGACAATTGCAAGCTATTTTATTATAGATACAATATTTCGGAGTCAAGGGCATATGTAAATAATACAGTCCACCTGAAGTCCATATAAAATTTTTTCTCGCTAATAAATGTGCAAATAGACAATACTTCTGTCATGTAATTTTCCAAAAGCTACTGTTAACCAGGTATTAATGTCATAATCACAGACATAAAGTAAGCTTCTGATATCACAATACATACTTTAAAAACTTGAGAAAGTTTTGGGATGTGTGTACATTTCTCCTAAACTGTATGTGTGACCTTCAATGGCATGTGAAAGGTTCTTTTAATTAAACTTAACCATTCTATATGACATTGGCGCGGCAGTTTAAATTGAAAAATAACTGATTTAAAAAGTAAAACAAAGAAAAAATTATTTGAAAATCTGCAAATTAGTCAACCAGCCACAAGTGTACCCAGCAAATCATTGTTGGGATTATCAGACTGCTCACATACAATACCCCGTAACATACAAACAAGTCGAATACAGATCATAATCGAAGAATAAAAGAAACTTGAAAATATAGCCACACGAGGAAAAACCGACCACCTCTCTCTTTTCTCTTAAATACTTGGGCAACAGAAGGCTAAACGCAGTGATAGTAGCTTTTGTTTTCCTCTACAAATCAGATATGACGAGTTGAACTTTTGCGCCGAATTAAATATAAAAAATTCATTTTGATTTTATCTTAAAAATCACTAATTTTCCGTGAGTGTTTGTGATTTATATGTATATAAATCAATTGAAAAATACTTTTAAATCAAGCGCAATAGTCAATGAAGTTTGAGAGAATAGCATGCATGATATCAGTTCATTCATGTTGCATCACTGCGATTCGTTGATTATACTATAACAGTATTGTAGTAATAGAGTGCGCCGAAGCAGATAAATACAAACAACGATTATTGTTATCGATTGAATATAAGACAAGAGCAATGAATTTGTGAATGGTTAACAAATGCGAATGGCTTCATTCTATTCTCTGATATGTACACATACCTATAAAAACAATACATAATAACTTTTTTACAAACAATTCAGATGACAGCAGAAAATTAAATAATAAACTAGACAGGTATCGTTGCCTGAAACGCTAAACGTCATAAGACGTTTTTTTATATTAAATTAAACTAATAATACCAGTCATCAAAAAAATCGTTAAATTTTTGTTGCTGTTGGGGTTGCTTGCGTTTTAGGTAGCAGTATTTACCTACATAATAAAACATTTAATAATCAATTTGTTCCCGTACTCAACATTGGGAGCCCAAGGGATCGTAATTTCCACAAAAACTGTTCCCGAACTCAAAGTTCGGGCAATTGAGAAACAGCCCGCCCTTTTTCTTTTGTGCTCGTATGGGCAAGTAGTTAAACAGTCAGCTGTTGCAAAAATTTAATGTTTTTCAATTACTATTTCATATAAAAGTACCTGCAAAGCACTTTAAAATCTAAATGCGTGTAGAAAAACATTGCATCTTTCCAAAATGTACGTTTCAATTTTCAGTACAGCATCAAAATATGACATATGTTATTTTTTGGGGTTTGTGTTTCTTTTTTTGTGTATTATTGAGAGAAATTCATGATTGCTCTCACTTTACCGAGCTTTGCCCAAAAGGACAGCAACAAACTTAATGTAATGTGTATTTGCCAAATAATGTTGAAATCGAACTGCTGAAATCGTATTATTATTAGTGAAGTAAAGTATCTATTTACCTGATTCAGCCCAACTGAACCTTCTGGGACCCAAGTGGGCCGGTTTTATGACTGGCATCCCGTGAACATGCACCTAATTATTACTACAAGCTTCCTGAGTTTTTAATAAAAGGCGACTACACAGATTTGGAAAATTCTGATTTTATTTTCTTTCTCAATGAATGTTATATACCGAATGCTACATACCGACTTTGTTCCAGGGCTGGGCAGTATTTGAAATACGTTGTTTAAATATGGGTCAACAATTTAAAATTCAAATACGCACCTACTTGCTTTTAGAATGCAGTATTTTGTATTTTAAATACACACAACTTTCATGTATTTTGTATTTTAAATACATCAAAGCATGTAGTTTGCCCAGCACTGCTTTGTTCAAACAGAGATATTTACTATTCACTATTCCAGCTAAAAGATTGCATACTTCAATTAAGAAAAATATGTGCCTATTTTGATGTGCTTTCTCTCCTTCTGTAAAGCTTTGCCAAATGGTTACAAAGAATTTTATTTGTAGAATTGATCCAAACTAACTCCTGATAGGTAATAAAATAATGATTTCTTACTAAAAATGTTGTTTGTAATCTGTTACCCGGTTTTTCGTTCGTTCTGCATAGATATACACATGTATGCGTTCAAAAGCTTATGATAAAAATTAATTTTTGATAAGTGCACATTGGTCCCTTTTTCGCCAGGGTAAAATCAAAATTTTAAGAACATAAATTTACCCATAAACCTATAAATATATCCATATATACACGTAAATACACAATAATGCAGGTTTATATTGTAAAATAGTATGCATATATGTATGTACGTACATTAGTACCTATGAATGTTTATCTGTATCTTTAATTTGCAAACATATGTAGGTATCTTCTTCTAAAAAAAACAAGAACAAAAATTGCACCTTGTCTGGATGTACATACATACAAATGAGTGTATATACATACATATCCATATAAACCGTTGTTTGTACACACAATCAATTATATTTTTCTTTTTTTACAACTAGGTAGTAATACTTTTTTTTTTGAATTGCATTTTGGTTTTACACTTTTTGTATTGTTGATGCCACTTTTGTAAGTATACCAACAAATGTGAGCACAATTCTTAATAATTTTTAAAAGCATTTTTGAAAAATTTGTAACAGCCGCATTAAATAAACCACATAATTAGGCTATCCTACACAAGATATTCGAAAATGCAATGAAAGAAACTCTTAAAACACTTAAATTGATGGCGTTTCTTTCATTACTTAAACAAAACCACGCAACCAATCAACCAGCCAGCCTTCCATCTATCCACTTGAGAGCAATTATGTGTGTATGTATGTATGCACATTTTTAAATATGTAGGTACATACATACCTATTAACATATGCATGTATATAATGTAAAACAGTGTGCACTTTTATTAATTGAATACATTTTTTATCAAAAGTGTTTTAAAATTCATTATATTATTTTTTACAACGTAAACAATACCTTTTTCAAGTGGTTAACCACTTAATTGTACCAACGTTATGTTTTCTTCCGTTTGTTAATTAAACTATATGTGATTCCATAATTTATTTTTAAAAATTAAAAACACTACATTTACAACACAATCATTTTTATAAATATTCCTGTAACAACCATGTGTACATGTCTGTAGTATTAGTTTGCTATAACTATTATTAAAACTTTATTTTAATTATTTAAAAAAATAAAGCACCTAATATTTAAAGTGCATTTAATTTTAAGCAGACAAGGAGTGTGAAAATTTTTAATCTGAAATCGTATTTCTTTTTTAGTTTTTCTTTCTATTCTTTATCTCTTAGTCCCTCGGTTCTCTATATTGTTTCGGCGACACCCCATTGTACATATGTACATATGCATATTTGTACAACATGTAGTTCTTGTAGTTTGTTTCAGTTTGCTTCTTGGTTTATTACAATTTAAATATCGTTACCTTAATATACAAAGGCCCAAAATCGTATATTTTTATTAAATAGTTTTTGGCATACGTGGTTGATACAGTAGAATTTTCTACTAAAACTTCCAAAAAACACTGCTTTGAAAAAAAATCAAGTTAGGGCTTTTCTATATTAATGGAACGATATATACATTTCCATGCACATTCATATGTTTTTAACATTTCTGTTATTTTGTGCCATTTGTAGCGGACTATGGAAAGGTATATCTTTAGTTCTCATTTTCTTTGTTTTCGTAAACAAATGCAGAGTTGTCGTAGCCGCAAAAATGTCAACATTTGCAACTAGGTATGTTCATATGTATTATTAAAATATTCGTTCTTTCAATCATAAATCCTCTTATAATCTAAATAAAGTATTTACGTTACTTAATATTTTTTGGTTTAGAGTTAAATAATTAAGTTTTTATACCGCACTTATCAAGTCTATATTGGATCTGAGAGAGAAAAACCAGTTTTTTTTGTTTTTGATTTCATTGTACCTTCGTTTTCGCTATTTGTTCGAACAGGGTGAAACAAAATTTACATAAATGTTATATTGAACATTTATTGTAAGCCTGTTGTAAGGTAAATATAAGGTCTGTTCCAGTTGCAGCCCGAAACAGACCAAACTAGCCCGAAAAGCATTCCACGTAACAAATTCGGCAAAAACCAGAGCGCTTATGATATATATATATATATATATATATATATATATATATATATATATATATATATATATATATATATATATATATATATATATATATATATATATATATATATATATATATATATATATATATATATATATGTATGTATATATATTTTGGAAATAATATATAATAATATATATAATAATATATATATATATATATATATATATATACATATACATATATATATATATATATATATATATATATATATATATATATATATATATATATATATATATATATATATATATATATATATATATATATATATATATATATATATATATATATATACAGCTATTGACAACTAATTAGAAACGCTTTAAAATTTCATGAAATGGATAAATATTTTGCATATTGTTCATTTATTTCAAATTATTTGTACCTTAAAGTTTTTGTCTAAAAAAGGAAACAAAAAAAAACTTAACAATTCTCTTATTACTAAACACTTTTCTAAAGAAACATAATTTTTTCATATATTGACTGCGACACCTAATTAGAAACGATAAAAGCCATTACAAAAAAAAATTGTGATATGTTTATATTCTTACTTATTGTTAATATTTTGTTGCAAAACCCTTTTGTTTTAAAACCGCTTCACATCGCCTGCGCATTGATGTTATAAGGTTACGACATCGTTCGAATGGTATTGCCTCCCATGCCTTCTTTACTTCCTCGAAAAGAATCGCCATGCTGGTAACATTTTTGAGGCTTACTTCTTTTTTTACATCGCCCCACAGGTGTTCGATGGGGTTTAGGTCCGGACTTGATGATGGCCACTCCAAAACATCGATGGAATTATCTTTAAGGAACTTCGTTGTTACTTTAGCCGTGTGCTTTGGATCGTTGTCCTGTTGAAATTTCCAGATAACAGGCAAATTTTCCTCAGCCCATGGCAGCATCACATTATTAAGTATGTCGACATACTTTTCTTTATCTAAAATTCCATCGATTTTATGGATTGGTCCAACACCGTTCCAGGAGAAACATGCCCATACCATAATTGATCCTCCACCATGCTTCACTACTTGTGAAACATAGCGAGGATTAAATTCTTGATTAATGGGCCTTCTAACAAATCTGCGGCCATCTGGACCAAGGCGATTTATCTTCGTTTCGTCGCTCCAAAGCACATATTTCCACTGATTTGCTGTCCAATTCAAATGGGACTTAGCAAATTCAACGCGACGTTTTCTCTGAATTTTGCGCAGTAGTGGTCTCTTGCGTGCTGCTCTGCCATTTAGCCCTACTTCAACCAAACGACGTGAAATGGTCCTCTTAGATATACAAATATTAAATCTGTCACAAATTTCACGCCGGATATCAGCAGACGATTTTTTTGGATCGGCTTTGTTCGCCTTATCATGCGGTCTGTATGTTCCGATGTTTTCCTGGGCCTTTTCTGTCGGGGAACATTTGATATGGTGTCATATTTTTTAATATGCTGTGCAGCATTGAAAACCATTTTTTTTGAACACCGGAGTTGCTCTGATATTTCTCTATACGATTTGCCAGCTTTAAGGAGTTCGAAAATAGAGCTTCTTAATTCAGGAGTGCAACTCTTGCATTTTCCCATCACAAATCTTAAAAGTATAATACTATTATATTTATACATACACTCAATTAAAAAAAAATATTTACCAATATTCTTCTAACAACCACTTGTCACAGAAAATTTTAAGCACTAAATGATCGTTTCTAATTACGTGTCGCAATTGTTTTAAATCATACTAAGAACGTGTATATAAATTTGCAAAAAAATAACGGTATTTGAAATGCTTAATAAAGAAAGAAAACCCATTTAAAGATGAAACATAATAGTAAACAAAATATATGTATTTGGAATACAAAGTAACGGAACATTTTCCCAAAATAATTTATATTACTGACTTTGAGTTAAATAAAAAAAAGCGTTTCTAATTAGTTGTCAATAGCTGTATATATATATATATATATATATATATATATATATATATATATATATATATATATATATATATATATATATATATATATATATATATATATATATATATATATATATATATATATATATATATGTATATATATATATATATATATATATATATATATATATATATATATATATATATATATATATATATATATATATATATATATATATATATATATATATATATATATATATATATATATATTTCACTTCCTGTTCATATTTGCACAAAATTTATTTTGGTGAGTTCGACCAGCAATTAAAAAACCTGCTTTTATTTGCATACAAAACTGGAAAAAAACCTGAAAGTATTAAAAATAGAAGGTAAACGTTTTTAACACATTTATATTATATTACTTTTTCAGGCTATAGTTCAACCCTCGGCTTGTCACTTTTTAATCAATATAAATTAAGTAAAGAAAAGTAAAATTTTTATAGCTAGGTGGACAACCGGCTGTTTCTGGGTAGCAAACAACCTTCATCAGCACCCTATTATGAACTTTGGACGTATCAAGTTTCACAATTTCGACACAGCTGCTTTAACCACTCGGCAACCAAAGCTCATGCAATTTTACTTTCTATTTACATATGTATATACTTAACTAACATTAACCAAAGCAATGATCTTTTTGTAGACTCTTTTATGGATGATTTTTTTGTCATCTCAGAAGACTGTTAATTGCTCTCTATATGAAAGCTTTTTCATACATGTTCTGGTTTTGCATCATTTAGATCTAGAGGAGGCTTATTTTATTGATACAACTTACATATGTATGTATATATATTTTGGAAATAATATATAATAATATATATAATAATATATATATATATATATATATATATACATATACATATATATATATATATATATATATATATATATATATATATATATATATATATATATATATATATATATATATATATATATATATATATATATATATATATATATATATATATATATATATATATATATATATATATATATATATATATATATATATATATATATATGTATGTATATATATTTTGGAAATAATATATAATAATATATATAAATATATATATATATATATATATATATATATATACATATATATATATATATATATATATATATATATATATATATATATATATATATACATATACATATATATATATATATATATATATATATATATATATATATATATATATATATATATATATATATATATATATATATATATATATATATATATATATATATATATATATATATATATATATATATTATATATATATATATATATATATATATATATATATATATATATATATATATATATATTATATATATATATATATATATATATATATATATTATATATATATATATATAATATATATATATATATATATATATATATATATATATATATATATAGTATATGTATATATATATATATATATATATATATATATATATATATATATATATATATATATATATATATATATATATATATATATATATATATATATATATATATATATATATATATTTCACTTCCTGTTCATATTTGCACAAAATTTATTTTGGTGAGTTCGACCAGCAATTAAAAAACCTGCTTTTATTTGCATACAAAACTGGAAAAAAACCTGAAAGTATTAAAAATAGAAGGTAAACGTTTTTAACACATTTATATTATATTACTTTTTCAGGCTATAGTTCAACCCTCGGCTTGTCACTTTTTAATCAATATAAATTAAGTAAAGAAAAGTAAAATTTTTATAGCTAGGTGGACAACCGGCTGTTTCTGGGTAGCAAACAACCTTCATCAGCACCCTATTATGAACTTTGGACGTATCAAGTTTCACAATTTCGACACAGCTGCTTTAACCACTCGGCAACCAAAGCTCATGCAATTTTACTTTCTATTTACATATGTATATACTTAACTAACATTAACCAAAGCAATGATCTTTTTGTAGACTCTTTTATGGATGATTTTTTTGTCATCTCAGAAGACTGTTAATTGCTCTCTATATGAAAGCTTTTTCATACATGTTCTGGTTTTGCATCATTTAGATCTAGAGGAGGCTTATTTTATTGACACAACTTGAACATACATATACGCCATGCCTTGTGGTATTTGTTAACATTTTACTGAAATTTTAATTGAACTATGATATTTATATTAAATTACTTATTCAAGCTAACCCTTCAACCCTTTGAATCAATAAAATGATATCAAGTTGTATCAATAAAATGAGTCTCTAGATCTCAATGATGCAAAACCAAAACATGTATGAAAAAGCTTTCATATAGAGAGCAATTAACAGTCTTCTGAGATGACAAAAAATCATCCATAACAACATATACATATGTACGTATAGCTCGATACCAGATTTTTGTATTTTGTTGGTAGAAATACATTAAATTCTGTCACCCATTTGTTCGCTTTTGTGTTGTGTATTTTGACAGTTCTTCAAGCTAGAAGCTGTAGTCAGCTGGCGCTGTAAGGCTACATGGTATCGAGGTACCATGTAGTTTGTTTGATTGATTTATTTCCAAAATATTACAAAGTTAGTTTAAATTTATTCTATTTACTATTAATCGAGGTACCTTGAATTTAAATAGTTATATGTGTATGTACATACATACATGTGGTATGTGGGTTTTGATGCAACTTTTCTTATTTAAGCCCTCAAGAGAATAATAAAAATTCCTTTTACCATTGAGTTTAAGGCAGATCTACCTTGATTATGTTTTGCATAAATTTAAAACTTTAAGTTTGTTTTTTGCAAATTAAGATTCTTGGAGTTATGACACTATTGCTACAAAGGTTTAATAAGTATTGTAAGGTTTTATAATTTTAATTGAAGTTTGAGTAAACAGTGGCATACCAACGAACGTAAATATCATATCTAACAAAACTATGTACACGTTTCTAACTTGCCTAATACAAATCTACCTTCATACATACATACATATATAGGTAGGTATGTATGTGTGTAAATTTGCAAAGCCTGTAGATATCGTGCTGCAGAAATTTTACCGTACGTACTTATTGCCTCTTCAAACAGATGAAACTCGTCAAGTTTTGAGTTTTTAAGAGAAGGGAGAAAAGATAATGGAAAGGAGTACAGTATTGATCATGATGCACCAAACCAATACATAGTACAACAACAACTACAGTAGCGATGCCTCTTGGTACTCGTATTGTTGCACTATGGCCTTAGCCATAACAAACTTTCGCTAGAAAATTATGTTTATCTAAAATATTGAAGAAAAAGTATTGATGAAACCTTGTTCGTAAGCTGTCACTTATGTACATAGTACATATGTATGTACATACTATGCATTTGTTCATATATCGAAGTCTTTCATTCAAAAAGTGATATCTCCACGCACAGAACTTTACTGAGAGCCGAAAACCCATGGAGTTATAACTAAATTTTTTTGACATTAGCATAGTAGAATTAATATGTATGTCCTTTATAAATAATGTATTTTGCTATAATTTAATTAATTATCTCAGCATTAGCGAAAAATCTCGACTTCTTCGCTCTTCAGTAAAAGATTGTCTGTGCACTGCAACGCACTGCACTGCACAATATGTGGGCAGCAATTTTTGAATATGTATGCATGTGCACATGCATGTATGTATGTATGTATGTATATGTTGCATGAAATTCTTTTTCTTCTTCAGTGCGTTAAAATGAAATATGTTTGTATGCTTACATTTTTAGTTCTCCCACTGAGAAATGCAAGTTGCTTAGATTAAAAAATGCACAATCTGAACGCGGTGAATATCGTTGGCTCTTCGTTCTATTGCCAACCATTATTTTAAAATCCAAACAAAATGCAACGAAAGTTTTTTTTCATTTAAGTACTTTAGATATTACGTACATTAATATACTCATTTATTTAATTAATTCTTTGGATGATTTTAAGCTTAAAACAATATGTATATATGTACATTAGAGCGACTCAAGTTGTATTTGAGCAAAATTCGTGCAAGGTGTACCCTCCTAAAAATGAACCTTGGACTTTTTTAAGATAACATTTAAAATATTTCGGCTCTAGCTTTGGCCTCTCGTGAGCTGGACCATTTTGAAAAAGGGTATATTTTTGCATGTTTTGTTAATTTAAGAATCTGTTTCCTTACCAACATATACAATATGGGCATCATAAGAAAGGCTTTTTAAGACGCGTCCAACTGTATATACAATGTGTCAAAGGACACATATTCTGTAAAAAAACGGTTTTTAAATTTTTTGTTCGGGGCTGTTTGTAATAAAAATGCCAAATGAACATATTTTAATCTTTAGGCGATTTAATTAAACACGGGGGTCAGCTTTTTTTTTTGAAATTCGTGCTAGTACATCGAGCACTTTTTTGGTGAGTCGCTCTAATATACATATGTATGCATGTATATATACAACTAACACAAAATGATTTTAATGTGTATAATCTTAAATTCTAGGTTTTCTTTTATTTTAATAAACATGGTTATAAATAAGTAGGCATGTGAAGTAAAAATAATATTTAAGTTCATGAAATTGTCTATTGTATAAAACAGTTCATACACGAAATATTGGCAAGTTCATCTGTTAATTTGTAAATTTTACATCCTTAAAGAGAGCTAATATAAGTTTGCATATGATTTAATAATAATAAAACACTTTTGAATTATGAGCCAAATCATGTTAGTAGACTTTTTTATACATTCCAAAATTTTAAATTGAAAAAAATCTAACAAAATTTTAGTAATTTTTTTTTTACAATCCATCAAAATGTTCCGGCAAATATGCACTCATAGTCGTAGATAAAATACATAATAGTATGAAGAAAAACATTATAAAACTTATGTTTTTGTAGTAAAATAATATAAACTTATTATTACCCTTCTTTATTTCTTATGTCCGTTGCCGGTTAAAAGCGGTTCAATTAAATTCACTTAAAATCCGCAACTGGCTTATTTAAAAACCAAACTATGTATATGTATCGCTAATCGCTTTCGCTTATAGCACGAACAAAGAATGAACAATATTCGAAATATATGCTATAACTTTTAATCATATTTATCCATAAAAAAAGTATAATACTAACAAATATTTGTATTAAAAATTTAAATACGTAAAAATTGGTGCTTAAAAGATATACCTTATGCATAACTTTATAATTCTGCTCTTAACCATTCCAATATAATTCGATAGTTTCTATTCATCCAATTGACATTGACCTGTACATGTTCCACAATTTGTTGAGATAAGCGACTGTTGTCTTTAAGCTCATCTGCTACGAATGCTTCTAGTTCTCTCAAGTGGTATTTCGAATTTATACGCTTTGTAGCGAATTTTAATATTGTATTAAAATTAGACATAGAGGAACCCAAACTGAAAGTAAAAATGCAAATTAATGACGTTTTTTTCTGAATAGAAAATTGAAATTTGCAGGTCCCCATGTATCTTACACACCATTTACACATGCAAGTAACTTGTTGCAAGTTGTGTGTACATACCCTGTCGGACATTGAGCAGTCGACCACTAAAATAGTTAACTTTAAGTTAATTTGTATGGACCAGCTCGAAGTTAGTTACAATACAATCGATTTGTAATTCACGTTTTGTAGACTGACTAGTAAGCTATAACTGAAAAGTAGTGCAGAATTTACCTGAAATTCAAATAACAACATACACACACACACATACACCGTTAACTCTCTACCTAAATTGCTTGCTGTCGCGTTGCGATAGCTGAGTGGGTATGCTGGTTGCTCAACACCATGAAGTTTAGTGGTTCGACCCCAGCCAGAGGCTAGCAAAAGTACCAGGCAGTATAAAAATAAACTAAGTGGCATATAAAAAGAAAATTAAATGGAATTTAATAAAATATAAAAGCAGCCTTGGTTTGTGCATTTTTTCTGTGAGCACTAACTTTTAAGTAACTAACTTTAAGTTAGCTGTTACTATTCAATTGCAGCGTTGGGCAATTGACTACTGCATAGAACATTATCATGTTAAAATAGTCAGTTGTTTGCACTGAAAAGTAATCCAGGCGTCAACCAGTACCTGTTGTGAAATATTTTGCTTTAAGTTAGTTTAAAGTTAACTTCGTTTCCGACAGTGTTTTAACAACCAATACATTGACAAAGGGAATAAAAACTGTTGCTACCTGCTTGACTGTTTGCACAGGCAAGCGCAGTTCATTTTCAAAATGTTAAAAATAATGGTCCAAAAAAAAAAATTGCTTTACTTTACAAATTAAAAGAATTAAATTAAAACATTAATAATCAGACGAAGTTATGAGGAAGCCCACTTCAAAATCACTGTTCCATTTTTTATGTTTAAAAATCACAAATCACTATTTTTCGCCTTTTTTGTGTATTGCTTATTCCGATTTTGGCCGTCTACGTGACTTTTTAATATCTGTCTGGGTTGCCAAAGCATTGGCGTACAAACTAGATATTATGGGGAAGCAAATTATATTAATAGTTTTTTATGTTACAAATCGATAAAAGCCATATTTTTTATATTTTATCTAACTTTTCGGTATTGAAGATCAAATAGTAATGTATTAAAAATCATTCTATGTAAGTCATATATTAAAATGAAAATATAATCTTTATCAGGTAACACTGTTCTTGCTTGTTGTTGTTTTACCCACATGCAAGTGAAACAAAAATTATTGGCAATCAAAATCTCTTGCTGATTGCATTAGCAAAAATATCAATGTTTGAGTTACTTGCACTTGAACTTGCGTGTG
Organism: Sturmia bella; assembly: GCA_963662145.1. Classification (NCBI taxonomy): domain Eukaryota; kingdom Metazoa; phylum Arthropoda; class Insecta; order Diptera; family Tachinidae; genus Sturmia; species Sturmia bella. The sequence goes on along the minus strand of OY759168.1, from coordinate 23,254,814 downwards.
TAAATGGGAGGTTAAGCAAACATTGCACATTTTCTAATCAAAAATAATAAAACTGAAACCAGCAACATAATTATTTTTGCAAAAACATAAAGCTCTTCTCATTCAATATTTTTTAAAAACATCATGTTTTCACACAATTTTTATTAAATGTGTGCGATTTATTTCGGCATAATAACTTACTACGCTTTTATGTCCTCCCAATTGTTTCGCAAAAAGTCAAATGCAATTTTTTGTCCCACCACATTCGACGATACGGCCGCAAACACTCGGTAAACATCTTGCTTTCGTATGCCCATGTCTCCCACCACCGAATAACGTAAGTACCTTGATAATATCCACGGCTCCTTGGAACATCCTAAAGCGGTTAATATGATTTCTTTCTCAGTAGAAACAGTTGATTTCAAATAACGCTCAAAGGCGAAATCCCACTCGGCTTCAGTGCCGTATTGCACGGCTGTACAATAAACAATGCCCCGCAAATTTGGAGAGATCCTTCATAAAGATATAAAATAATAGATATACCGTCTAATTCATAAAAATTATAACAGGTTTATAAAGCTCTTATTTGACAGATTTTCCATACAAATATGTCAAATAACAGTCTTATAAGCCTGTAATAATTTTTATGAATTAGGGGGTTAATAAATAACTCAAAAAGCAATGTTTTTGATATTAGTGCTTACGGGTTGTTGGCATCAGGATTTGGCACTTGCACCCAATTCTGAAAATGCCTTACACTTTCCGAAATGCAATGTTGGTGACCTAAATGACAAGCCATATTTAAAATTTCAACACGTTTAAAATGCTCCAACATGTTATTTTCGTCTGTAGAATATTTAAATCCCAATTCGTTGTAAACTTTTTTAACCAATTTTAGTAGATAGTTCTAAAAAAAACAAACCAAAATTAAATGACATAAAAATTTTAATTGGTTGGAGAATGTACTTCTTTACCTTGAACAAATCGTAGTCACCTTGACTAACAAACATGGAATCAATGAACTGAAAAGCATTTACAGCCGATTTCCAAGGTGCATGGTCGTCCTCATTTACTAAGTAACGTGTTAGATTTAAGGCCACACCATAATTTATGTGACCTGCCCTGGCCAAATTCATTGCATCGTCTATCAGCTGAGCTCTGTTTGAGGGAGAAATTTGTTTAAACTTTTGAGGGTTCATTAAATGGTCGGTCACAGCTCGCCAATTGTTCAGGTCATAATTTATGCGGTAGTAGCCACTTTGCTGGATATTAAATATAAACCAATCGGCCGTTGTTAAATTGCGGTCTTCAATTTCGTAGATTTTCGATCGAGGTATCCAGGTCAAAGGCCGCGTATTTTCAAAGTTTAGTTCATTCGAAGTGGTAAAAGTGATGGGTATCCACCAAAGAGCATCTTCTTCAGCGTTATTACTTTGAATTTTGGGTTTCTCATAAACGAAACGTTGTTGTTCCAGACGTATTACATTTGTGTTGGGATGCTTAGACACGTGTACTACAGGGAAACCTACTTGCAAAGTCCACGTGTCCATAATATCCTTAACTGTTGTATCGCGATCCAAGAGGCCCTCAAGTTTTGCTTCCAGAGTCAGCGCATGCCATAAATCGTCTTGCTCGGCAGAACTGTAGGCCCTACATTTCAAGCCATAAATAAATTCTTGAGTAATAGATTTAGATTTTCAATCTTTCATTACACTACAAACTTACATTTCTTTTAAGTAGCGATGTAAGCCACGCCGAAATATTGTTGAGGTCAAGAAGTGGCTCATCATTCTTATTATTGTGGATCCTTTGCCATACGATATGCGATCAAATATCTCTGTTATTTCTTCGGGATTACCAACTTCTACAGATATTTTGTGCGATGTGGACAAAGCATCCAGTTGGAAAACATTTTGTAATTCATTGACTACAAACTGGTCCATGGTTTTCCATTCCGGTTCAATGGCATCTACGGTCAAATATTCCATATAACTAGCAAAACCTTCGTTTAACCATATATCCGACCACCAACTGGGTGTAACCAAATTGCCAAACCATTGATGGGCCAGCTCATGGCCCACAACAGAAGCGACACGTTGTTTGTAAGTAGAAGCTGAAATGCCCTCTTCAAACAACATGGTGGTTTCTCTAATAATTTCAAAATTTTTCCCCATTAATTTTCTTTACTTAATATCTGTCCATCACATTATATTAGTTTACCTATAAGTTATGAGTCCCCAATTCTCCATGGCTCCAGCTTGGAAGTCCGGTAATGCTATCATGTCGATCTTTGGCAAAGGAAATTTCATATCAAAAAATTCTTCCAAAAATTTCAATATCTTTGGACCAACACTCAGGGCATATGAGGCAGATTGAATGGCATCGTGTCTTGCCCATACTGAGAAATTTCCATCTGATAACTTGCTAAAATCTGATATACTAAAAGCAACTAAATACGTTGACATGGGTAGAGACTCGGCAAAACAGTCCCATTCGTAGTCTGGCAGTTTTTCACTTAAAAAATATTAAAAATATTAAAAAAAAATATTCCTGAAGAAGCCAACAAATTGTAGGCGAATTATTGAAATAAATAAATATTTTTATTTTGTTGCAAAAATTTTTTATAAAAAAGATCTTAAGCCTTAAAATTTAATTTATTATGTGTTAAAAAATATAAAATATAAAAGTATGTAGAAGTCAGTGTGCTAAAACACTCACGCCCCGGTACTGATAACCAACCACTAAAATTCTATTGAAATACACTTTACAATACATTTCAAATGCAAAATGTTAAATGCTGAAGTGTGTTTTAGCAACATTTTATTTCTTTAATTTCTAATAATTCAAATTATTTAATTTTGTCCAAAGAACTATTAAAATCGTAGTAAATGTAAAATTATTCGCTCACAGTACTACAACTCGATACAATTGCTCAATTCACAAGCTGGTCGTATCGTTGTTAAGTTGTATCGTGAGAGAAAATTTCAAACACAATTCTTAAAGAAAAACATAAATTGGTTGAAAATTTATTTGAATTTAAGAAATTGTGTTTGAAATTGCCGCTCCAAATACGACTTAACAACAATACGACCAGCTTGTGAATTGGGCAAAAATCGATTTCAAATCATATGCGTACTATTGTAGATATCTTGGAGATATTTTAAATTTAATAAATTTTGATAAATTTTATAGAATAATACACATAGTTCTAAGTTGTTATTTTTTATTGTTCTTTTTTGGCATTTATTATCTCATTTTGAAGTCTCAATAAATTCAATTCAATTCAAAAAATTGATAAATTTTAAAAATCAGCAACACCAAATCTCATAAATTTTTCATTTACTAAATTAAAACCTCTGCAATACCAAAAATAGTAGTAGATTTACTAAATGTAGTAACTGGACTTATTGGAACGAAGTTCCTTAACGCGGCTGGCTGGTAGTGGAAATTAGTAGAAATCGTCACGAAAGCGTGTGAGCTGTTTATATGTATTGGTGTACTGTCGAAAAGCAATTGTGTATGATTGGCGGTGTCTCCACTGACAGCAGCGGAGACACCTACCAATAAATATTAATTAGTTGGAAAACGTTCCAAAAATTTAAAGAATCATAAAATTTCAAAAACAACACAAAATTAAACATACAGATTTCACCTTGTATTACATTCAAAGATGAAAAAAAAACGTAAGGAACTTCGTTCCTAACGGGGGTCCCCCGACCGCATTTCTTTTTTTACATGTATGAAACAGCTGACAGATTTGGCGCCACATTGTTTTTTGCTTACTAATAATAAAGTGAATTGTAAAAATTTCTTATACTATTTGCAATGGAAAAGACCAAAAAAGTAGAAAATATTAATCCGAAATTAAAACAACAAGAGAATGGATTTGAATTCTGCTCACTCGTAGTATTTGTAAAAATCTGTTGTCATCTAGTCCAGTTAAAATATCTAAGGACCACTTCATTGACTTCAGAACTGAACTAAACATTCTGCGACGATACGATGCGACTAAAATAACGTCATCGATCGATAACCTCGTCCAAGATATGCTCAACAATATCGTGCCTGTAACTATCTACTGAGAGATTGGTTGTGCATACATTTGCTTTTTATTATTAAATGAATATGTAGATGTATGTACCTTTGCACTTTATCATTTCATTAACTTCGATTTGATCAATTTGAACTATTTTGAACCAAATAGTATAATTTTTTCTTTCTCGGTTTCCTTTGGTATTTTTTTTTAGATTTTATTTCTTTTGATATTTTACAAAACACAATTGAAAAATTTTTTTGTTTACTTTTGGCGGTAAAATATCTAAACAAAAGTCAGCTGTTTCAACTTTTTTACAATACCAAACAAAAAGTCGCTCACACTTAGAAGTTTAAAATAGTATTATATTTAAAAGTATTTTAAATATAATACGAAGTGTGAAAACCGCTATTGTAAATTTAATGTTATTATTTTCTTAAGCTGAAGGTCTTTTTTATTACAAGTGTATACATATAAGTATTTTTAATTTATTCGAATATTCTTGTCGATATTTCGCTCTCCTTCGCTCGCATAGCTTTCTCAGGACAATAATGAATTGAAAACATTTTTCAACCAAATATTAAATGCACACAAACTCCTCCCCAAAACATATTTTGCTATGCACTGCAAACACCGCTTTTCGTGACTAATTTTTTCAAAGTAGTTTGTGGTGTGCTGTTGCACAAAAACCATATTTTTATAAAAATTAACTTTCTTCAAAATTTTTTTATTTTAAAAATGCAGCAGAGTGCATTTACATCTTCGTGGAGCTAGTTTAGCTTTCAACTTAAATGGCCTATAAAAACTGTGGTGACAAAAAAATATGTGGCCTGATGTAGTTTAACGTCGACCTACAGATGTCTATGCATATAATGTGTACTTTGGAAAAAAAACATTTTGCTGGGATTATGCAAAAAATATTTTAGCATTTTCCAAAACCATAAACTGATTACAAATTGCTATCTAACAAATTATTTGAGCTTCTTCCTTTAAGGGCTTCCAACAAGTACTTACTGGTTCTTTGTTTCAATTATTGGCATATTTGAAACAGTTGACATGTGTTTGGGCCTGGCTATGTTGAGGGTGAAGTTTGCCTTTAATGCTGGTTCGTCGAAACAGGGAAACGCTCTTCGAGCGTCAGTTGCCTGAAATTGTGTTGATGCCAACCACCTTCAGTTATTGGATTTTATTGAAGATTGAACAAGAAAGAAACAGACAAAATCATAATCAAAGCATAATTAAGATTTAATTATACACACGGACAATTTTCTCCGTTGTACCCACCTCGTTTCGTTTCGCACCTTGTATGAGCTTCGGTAAAAGCCTTGCAAGTAGTCTTGTATTAAGCCACTAAATTTGATTTTAATCAGGTATTCGTTATGTTTCAAAAGTTTGTCATACAATTCAATAATGAAAAACTGTTTGGCCTCCAGCAGATACTGTTTGCGTATACGCAATTCAGCACTTCGGCCAGCAGCTGCAACTCCACTGTTCATTTTTGTACTGATTTTTGTGCTGTTGGAACGTTTCTTATCAGGTTTCCTTTCATGTTCGACAACAACAACATCATTCTTTGAAATATCAAGATCTATGGCGTGCATTGTTATATTGTAGGAATCCTCCAGCACGTGGATATGAATGTGAACTTCGCCATTGAAGGTAAAATTGCCTTCGTACAAGTAGGGCTCTAAGGAGATGTTGTACTTCAATGGCTTTATTGAAGTTGGCAAACGTACATTCTGTTCGTATGTACGTTGTGTTGCTTCTGTGGTGTTTTGCTCATCGAATTTGTGTTTTATTGGTATTGCAGTACACACGATATCTTCATCTTCGTTCGGTATCAAGTCATCACATGTTGCAAAGTTATACACCACAAATGAAACCGTTAATAGAGTGCATATGAAAAATGCTGCTAGCAGTAATAAAGTGCTGCATGACAGTGTGTAGGCTCGTCTATGGGTAATGAAATGTGTTGTTATGCTATTGTTGCCGCCCGATCTTTGGGAGTCCATATTTAAATTTTCATGTGGGTGGTTAACCATGCCAGCCCTCCAGCCGACTTATTAAAAAGCCAGGTGTGTCTCTTTAGTAATTTGAATTCACCTTTGGAGAAAAATGTACATGTGTACACGCATGTAGCCCCCGTGCGATGGTCATTAATTAATGTCTATAAAAATGAAATAAAAATTAATACCAATAATGAGTGAATATTTATGTGGTTTTTTTTAACAAATATTTGTTAATTTATTATCAAGAGGTTATCTCTTCGAATTTAACAACAATTTAATAAATTATGTTTTCTATAAAAGAAATAAATTAAAGCAATTAAGTATTTTTTATTTGTTTTCTAGATCCAAAACGTGATATTTCTGTTTAAACACTGTTCGACATGTACAAGCAAAATAATAGTGTTGCTATTTTCTAGCACGATCAATATTGAAGAGCTGTTGAGTCTATTGTCATTCATTTTGGCAGCAGTCAAAAGCGTTTTATCAGCTAAACTACGAAAGATAATGAACATCTTTGGGAGTTTTGCTTCGAGTTTTAATTCACTTCCGTTTTCGAAACAGTTGCTAGTTTCATTTCGATTTTTTTTCTCACAATGGCTAATTACTCTATCGGGCTTGAGTTCGATTTTACTTCCTCAGAATTGAGAAATACTTTTTTGGGATCGAATTGTAGTGATCAACATTTTTGAAGAGGACAAGAAAAGGTGAAGACTTATTCGCCGGGGACATATTATGGCTGTTTCACGTCCTCTGCGACGCTCATCGGCATCCAATTGGCTTGGAACTCAGGCCATAACTAATTGCAGACTGCTTTTAACTGACCTTTTTATACCCTTCACAAAAATGTGTAAGGGTATACATATGTATATAAGTTTGTGATTCCGTGTGTAACGCATTGAAATAACCATCTAAGACCCCATAAATATTGATTCTGATCTATGGATCAGAATCAATAGAGATTACGATTAAGCGATGTCCGTCTGTCCGTCTGTAATCGTTGAAATACCGAAATTTTGTAAAATTTTAAAATTTTTTTAATTTTTTAAATTTTTTCCTTCCATACAAATCGACTCAAGCTAATGTACTATACATGTGTAGTAGAAATTGAGATAAAAAAATAATTCAAGGAAAAATGTGTGAAAGTCTTTTTGTAAGGCAAAAAAAGCTGCCAAATCCTTGGAGAGAAATATAATTAGTTTTATTTGCTTTTTGAAAATAACATACATTTTCGGAAGCTTCATAGAGACTGCAAAGTGATTTTTTTTTTAATTCAAGATTGTCAAAAACCAAACACTTCCTTCCAATGACATGTTAATGTGAAATTCATTACATTTTACTTAAAGTTTGAAGTGGTTCGTTCAATTAGTTGAGGTGTTTTCTCTACTTCTTCTATGTTTTAAAGACAATCCTTTTAATGCGCTACTACTAAACTTTACTGCTGGGTATACATATATGTATGTATATATTCCCATATATCTGTGTGTAAAAATGTGTATAACGACAAGTGTATAATACAATACATACATGTTAGACAACAAACAGCAATCAAATTTGTTTACAAGCAACTAACAAATATTTTATTGAGTACAGAAACATATTTGTTTGTTTAAGAATTTTAACGACTACATGACAAATTGCATAAAATAAAAACGTAAAAAAAAAAATCAAAATTTAACAAAGAAATTTTTATGAAAAAAAGCCCATGTCTTACGCCAATAAAGGCTTGTTGTGAGTTACGTGGATTTAACCTTAAGTAGTTTGGCTCATAGGTCTATAGGGACTGTGTGTCATTCACGCCTCATTCCTTAATTTTTTGCAGCCTATGCCCCGCAATTGGGTTATGTCTGGTAAGGTGTCTTTCCCAAGATAACGGGACCGTATTGCTCACAAGCGGGGCACTGTCATAAATAGTGCTCTAATATCTCGCTCTCCTCCCACTATTCCTATGAGGTTAAGATGTGACAGTAATTGCGTGTAGTGACGTGTCATAGCTCCCATTATTCGACTTAATTCCTTGTCAGAATCCCCGCATAGAATTCTTGCATTGATTCCCACGATTTCATTATTCCAGAGAGTTAAACGGGCTCTATGTACCCAATTATTTAGCTCAGACTCAACTGCATCGCAAGGTTTGGCCCATACCAAGCTTATGTTGCTTAACTGTGTTGGTCTTGAAGCAACTGAGTTTGCTCCCTCATTTTCAGTTAATCCCGCATGTCCAACCATATAATGCGCAACTCATCATGATTTGAGCAACAGTTAATAGCGGTTTTTCAATTCCAAAGTATTTGCGATTCAATCCGCTCGGCTGAGCGGATATTCCAAATTTCTTCGTAATTACATCAAGTCAACATCGAAAAACTAGCACGACTTTGAAATACTATTAATCGATTAATTAATCGAAATGAAAAATGCTTGATTGACTTTTGCTTGCTGTTGTCATTCACTAGTCTGCAAATATCTTTCGTAAAATGTTCATAATTTTTTATTTCAACAAATACTAATTAATGACTGTAAAAAAAAACTTCTAATAATCTTTTTTTTTCTCGCAATTTATTCGGTTTTTATGGCTCCAGAATGTATGAAGTCATAAGAAGTAATTGGATTTAATAAATGATAAATAAATTATAATGATTAGAATTAAAAGTGTGTAATTGGTTACTGACTTTTGAAACTTTCACTTAATTCAGCGATGGGCTAATTAATGTCATAAGGCGTCGCAAAAACGACATTTTTTTTAAACATTTGCAACAAAACAACAATTCCTCTTAAAAAAAGAACTACACACTTCCATTTCAATAATTAACAAACAATTTTGAATTTAATTGAACTATACATATGTACATATATACATACATATGTATGAATACATACATATGTACATGTGTATGTAGATACATAGCAATAACGTTTCAAGGGTCAAGAGCTCAAAAATGACATTGTCGTTTGTTCGCTCATTCATTCATTCATTCTGTCATTTATGCACCCGATCGTACAATAACACAAATACTTATGTCGGTACATACACTCAGAATATTTTTGCAGTAACTGACTGTAGTTCATTCCAGAAGTAATCAGTGTAGTTATTTCTGAATGACAAAACGTTCAAAAATTAATGAAATTTAAATTTTAACTGATTTATAGGGTTGCGTAAAAAACTAACTACAGATAAATATGGATTTTCGGTCACAGATAATAATGACAGTAGTAACTTATTTATTATTTATTTGCTTTAAGAGCCAATTGAAATGTATTGATTCAGGTCCAAAATTTAAATTTTTTGAAAAGGTTCATTTTTGGACCTGAGTTAATACATTTCAATTGGCTCTTAAAGCAAATAAATAATTAAGTTCATATTTGAATCTTCAAAAACTTTTACTTTTTGATACTTTCAAAAACACAAATCGTAGTAACCAATGATGACTCGTTGTATAGAATGTTGCAAAGAAAGGTAGAAGTGTTGCAAAACGAAAAAAGAAATGTTTGGTGTGTTAAAGGTTTGTTTGAACATTTCTGATTCTCATTCTGTTCATGGGAATTATGGAATAAGTAGTTAAGTTTCAAACAAACTTTTAAGAATTTTTCAAGTCTACTGATGAGTTGATTAGCACCAACGAAATGTTGTCGGCATATAGACAGCTGAAAAATACAGCAAATATTTTTTGAAAAGGTTCATTTTTGGACCTGAATTAATACACTATAATTTTTACCGTAGATTTTTTTACATTTCAATTCATTTGAATTCAGTGATTAACAAATTTAAATGAAAAAAAAAAAAAAATAAATAAATAGAACTGTTTTTAAGTGAAGTTTCATTTATTTTAACCCTTAAATGCATGAATTTTCCAAACACACTGAAAAAATATATAGTATAGAATTTTACTTCCTAATGCATAAAAAAACAAAAAATTTTTTTTTTAATTTTCATAGTAAAATTTATTAAAAAGACGTTATGTTGCAAATCTGCAACACTATCACCGGTATTCATAAAAAATAAAACGTTGCTCAAATACATTTTAGAAAAAATTTTATATGAGAAATTTGTTGTAAAATGTGTTTCAACAATGTTTTATTTTTTATGAATACCGGTGTATGCATTTACATAATTTCAATTTCTTCTGAATTTAAAAACCGCATCTAAAAAATGTAATACCATGATGATGTGATGAATTTTCGTCATACTAAATGCATAGTGTTGCAGTTTTACAACATTCTAAAATAGGTCAAATTAAATGAAAAAAAACCAATATTTTCTATACAAGACGAAACAATGTTTTCTATTTTAAAAGGCTTGTTTCAACATTTCTGATTCTCATTTTGTTCATGGGAACTATGGAACAATAGTTAATTTTCAAACATTCTTTTAAGCATTTTTCAAGTCTACCGATGACTTGATTGGCATCAACGCAATGTTGGATATAGATGGAAGACAGAAAACCGTAATAAGGTATATTTTTGGACCTAAAATAATACATTTCAATTCACTCTTATAGCAAATAAATATTTAAGTTCATTTTCGAATACAAGTTTGCTATAAAAATATGAAAAAAGGAGAAACCGGCAGGAAATCGTTCTCTAATCCACCTTCAATACACTGTGCAGCAGTTGTACACATCGTTCTAATCCATTGCTTTAGGCACAGTCGTACTGGTAATTCAATATGTATAGTATACGTAGCATTTTAAATTAACACACAACTTTATTAATTAAATGTTTAATTTTTGTTTAACAAAAAATTAGCAACGTTTCATTCTTATTATACATCAGCATGATCTTTATTATGATCATCAATGAGTGTTATTGAATTTATAAATAAAGTTTGCTAAGAAATGGACCATTTTGATGAGTAAATTTGAAGAAACCAGAAATGGAATAAAAAGTACATACATAAATTTATATACTTGTACATGTATAAAATAAATATTAAAACAATCAATTAAGAACTTATTACCACGTCGAACCAACCAGCTAAATAAACGTTAAATTTGTTAAAGCAAAAATTTCATCGTTTTGTGTGTAATTTTTTAAATTTGTTCGTTATTTTTTCCATAAAGAGACTCCGTTCTAAAGTGGTTAGCACTTGCACACTAATTGAATACTGAATTTTGGGTTTAAACATAAATTTGGCTAAAAGTGTAAATTTTTCATAACAAAATTGGGTACTCGATTTATTATTTCTTCGAAAAAGAAAAATCAGAATCGGTCGCAAATTTGACGAATGCACCGAGCAAAAAGAGCACTTAAAAGAGTGAATGCAATACTATGTGTACCTTCTCATATACAACTATTTGAAAGCCATGACCAAAGTTGCTAATGTTATGCTAGGAACACAGCTGGGACGAACGACGAATTTCGCCCGACACGACGAATACGCCGGTTGAAATTCGCTGTGTAAATTCGTCGTATGAAGCTCTGTTATAATTGATAAAGTTGTTATAATTGATAAAGTTGTTTATTGTTTGTTCAAAGATAAAAAAAAAAACAGCTGATAGGGTGACCATATTAAAAAATTGGTTGCTAAAAAATTTAGCATTACCAAAAACAAAAAAATAAACACTAGAAACATGTTTTATAATCTAATATAATTATATTAATTATTCAAGCTATTGATCTTTGGTTTTTTATAAAAAATAATATTAAAGATTTAAATTTATAATAAATAATAAATTGTTTAATATTATTTTTTATAAAAAACCAAAGATCAATAGCTTGAATAATTAATATAACAATATAAAGAAAATAAATAAATAATTGTTTAATATTATTTTTATAAAAAACCAAAGATCAATAGCTTGAATAATTAATATAACAATATAAAGATCCAATAATATAAAGATAAATCTAATATAATAATAAAATAGAAACTATCAAAGTAAAAAGTAACTGTTTTTACTAAAACACTTGAAAACTAAAACTAAAATCAGTGCCACATGGTACTGATTTGTTCATCGTTCGCCGGCGTAAAAAATAGAAATAAATCTATTTCAAGTTCGCCGCGTACAACGAATTTCGACCCACGCTGTGACTGTGTGCATTTTCATATACACCAATGTGTTTTATTTTTGATGGCGAATATTCGCTGCGAAAAATTCGTCGTTCGTGCCAGTTGTATTCCTAGCATTACTCATAATTGAAAAAGAAAATAATGCGGGGAAGAGCACTACTTTAACGCATTAGATAAGAAGAAAAAGGGTACATAAAAATACACCAAGGCTTATTGCGTCTTTCTAGGTGGCTCATGTGGAACAAAAATCTTGCCTTATAAAAGCACAATCCAAGCGCCTTCACGAAGTAGATAAAGGGAGAAAACAAAAATGTTGGGGAAGATACACACGCAATATACAAACATCATCTAGGGCTCATCCCCTCGCTTTTGATTGCCCAGCGAATAGCACAACGTTGCTATGTTACTTTTTTCGGAGGATAGGAAACAATTTGGTAACAATTCTACTTTCACTTCTTTTATAGATGAACTTAACCAATTGCAAGATTATAGCACTCCGATTCAAGTTGATTCTAGACAAAGGGTAACCCTGGTGTACCCATTAGTTTCAAAATTTTTATTGTTTTTAATAGCTGTTTTTACTTAAATTTAAAGCCTCTATCTCATACGGCTTAAACGTTATAGCTGAGTTTCAAACTAAAGGGTGTCCCCATGTATGAACGGCAATTAAATTTTAACTTAGATTCGGGTTTGAAGCACCAAAATACATACATATAGTCTACATATTTTTATTTAAAACGCAACCAAAAATTGTTATTTTGCAGAACAGTGTAATTTTATCGGGCTTTCTAGTCCAATTTTGACTTCCTCAAAATAAAATATTATGAAGCTATTAAGCATCATAATATAGTTTTTTTTTGTTCGCTTAAAAATTGAAAAAAAAAATCAATTGAATATTCTATAATTAAAGCTCCTTATTTAAATTGTGATTTTATTTTCCAATGAATCGTTTTTTGTGTTTAATTTGGTGATTCGGAAATTAAACCTCAGCTATGAAGTTGTTATCCGCTCGTCCGTAATGAACTTTTAACATTCAATAATTAATATTATTCACATTGTCCTTACAAATAAATATGTATGTACAGTGCGAACATCGCTACTCAATATGGAAACACAAAACCCATCTTCTTCCTGTTGTAACGTGTCTTTTTTCTGATTTTTGGAACATTGGAAATCCTATACATGCTTCTTTTGCTGCGGGCAAAGAAACACAACCGCAACCACATCATCCTTGAAGTATTTGCTCGCCATAAGTTTGTATGTAGTGTGTACACAATATCCTTTAAGAAATCCTCTTTATTCAGTTTATTACACAAGTGAGGAGGGTTAAGTAAGTTTCAGTTACCTTAGGGGAATTCCATACTAAATTACAAATAACCCACAACAAGTATTCCGCACTTTAGTTTCAGTTGTTGTGAAAACAAACAAAAAATAATGAAAAAATAAGTAGGTTTTAGCAAGGATAATTAACTGTAATATAATAGTGCAATTTCCTGTTTTGATTAAAATCTGATTTCTCACATATTTTGAGGGCACCACATTTTAGTTAATAAGAAATCAGAAATAAGTAAAGAAAACTAAACCTGATTAAATAGCAGAATTTACTATTTGACAAAAATGCATGCATAAGTTGGTAAAAATAATGATTTATTTATTTTTTCAAATTATATTCTTTGTGTGTATGTATGTATGTAACGTATAGACTCCAAAACAGCTGGGCCGATTTTGATGAAATTTTCAGGGAGTCTTCAGAATATTCTGGCGGGTGACACTGTGAAGTCTGAATTTCCATTTTCGGTCTGGGGGCGGAAGGGCGTGGCAAAATACAAAGGAACCCCTGTACATTAAAAAGTAAAAAAATAGCTGTTACTTTTGAACGATAAGAGCTAGAGAGCTAAAATTTGCACAGGATATTTCTTTACACATGCTTTCCAACAACAAAAACTAAAAGCAACAAAAACCCGACGCTAAAGAAAACACCCTGTACATTGAAAAGTAAAACTTAGCTGTAACTTTTGAACAACAAGAGCTAGAGAGCTGAAATTTGCACAGGATATGTTTCTACACATGCTCTACAATAACAAATACCTAAAACAACAAACAAAAATTTAAAATTAAAGGTGCCCCATACAAAAGTGAAAATCAGCTGTAACTTTTTAACGATATGAGACAGAAAGCTGCAGTTTTTTGATTGAGTCCATATCTACACCATATGTAAGTTATTTTGTAAAAACAGTTTTTTATAGGTATTCCATGGATTTTTATTTAAAGGCCGTAAATTTCATAAAAAGCTTTCTTAGGGCCAGCAATGCGGGCCGGGTCAGCTAGTACCTATATATTTCTTAAGGGATGATAGCCACATCACGCCGTGTCAATTGTCACCATAAAAACAAAGAAACGGTGTTGTCACTTTGCGACACAATTATTACTTTTTGTGACTATTGCAATAATCCCTAGCAGAGTTATTAAACATTTTTTATGACAATTTTCACTTAGCTTAGGTTGATTAGAGAGATATGTTTGTTTGCCTATATCTTGCGACATACACTTAAGCCAGGTACAGGCTTGTTGGGCCCTCCTTGGAATTAACCATAAACAGTTTGACTTATAGGTCTTTAGGAGCTTCACAACTTTCCTTAATTTCCTCCAGCATATGTCCCATTTTATGGGTTATGCCCGGTAAGGTGTCTCTCCCCTGATATTGGTACCGTGTTTGTGAGAAGGCGTGGCACTGGCACAAATAGTGCTCTAATGTTTCGCTCTTCTTCCGCTATTTCTATGAGGTTGAGATGTGACAGTAGTTGAGAGTGCTCTGTCATAACTCCCATTATTCTACTCAATTCAGGTTTGCTAAATCTTAGCAGTCCCCCAGTTTTTTCCTCGCCTGGATCTCCCCATAGAATTCTTACACTGATTACTATGGTTTCGTTATTCCAGAGAGTTAAATGGGCTCTATATGTTCAATTCCCTAGCTCAGACTTAAATGTATCGAAAGGTTTCGCGCATACCAAGCTTATATTGCTCAAGGTGAATTAACTACAGGTGGTAGCAATTCAATTTGCTTCAACATTTTCTCTCGAGACGTCATACATTTTGTTGTCGTTTGCTATCAGCTTTGACAACTCAGAAGATAAAATTGTGGAAAAATGTTGAAGCGAATTGGTATGCGGGCACTTGTAATGGATTCGCCTTGATATTGCTTAACTCTATCAGTGTTGCCAGTTTAGGGGGTTTTCCCCTAGATTTAGGGATTTTTTTCTTTTCGAGGTGAATTTGGGGTGTTAAATTCTTTTGGGGGAAATAATTTATTTTTGGTTACTTCTGTGTTTGGTTGAATGGTAAAATGGCAGGAGTTAGAAGATTTTTCAACTGATAAATTTGAAGACTTTAACAATTTTTAAAGTAAAATTAAATGAGATATTTTTTGTTCATCTGGTAGCTTCAAGTACAGAATTTAGCAACTGGTAATTTTAAGTACTTTTTTTGTTGAGTTGAATGAATTTTTTCCTTATGGGTCATTTCTTTGAATTTTTTCCGTTTCTTAAGAATGGGGAAAATTAAAATATCTAAGAACCTTTGATAAAATTGAAACTCTTTTTATGAAAATGTCAAAAGAACGTAAAGAGCGAAGAAGTCTTAGAAACTCTTAATATTTTTGGAGAAACTTAATTTTTTCTACTTACGCAGATAACAATTCCCAGCTGCCTATGAATATGTACTTAGATCCCAAACTAAGTGAATACAAATAAATAGAAAATTTATAATAAATATACATACGCCTGTAATCATACCATATGCACTGAAAAATAGATATAATCAGTTAATTTTTACTTCTTTTTAATTGGGGAAAGTTGAACAATTTTGTGCATTTTCCGCATTGTCAATGCATTAATATTGGTGATTCGCAATCCAGAACAGAATGTTCACCAATTTTTAGGGAGTTTTAAAATGTTTCTGGGGGGAAGAAATACATTGACCTGGGAACACTGGTCTCTATACAACGTTATCCCACCCTTAATGTAGAGTCTCGTGGCAGTATGACAAATAATAAAAACGTTTTCTTAGAAAACTAATTGCATGGACGTTCATTGAAGAAACAAGACTCGCATGTACTTTGCTACATACTTAGGAGTGAGTGCTCATAAATTATTAATTCTTGTTTACATGAATTTTTGTACTTCAATGATTTAACTTGTTATCAAATATTACATGACCTACTGACAAATTAAATAAATTTCTTTTCCAAAAAGAAAATATTTCAATTTTGAAGGTTAAAATACTGTTTGTTATGACAGCTGTGGTCAATTAATACACAATTCTTATATTAAAACTAGCGTACATACATACGTAAATACAAAGACGTATGCCTGTACATATGTATGTAGATATGTACATATATTAATACAATAAAAATGTAGAATGATTAATAAATAAAAAGGCAAGCGATTTACAGTCCGGAATAAAAATGAACGATGCATATAAAATCTGGTCACAATATTTCACCTTGACCGTTACGGAGAAGGGCTGAATTGAAGGAACTTCGGCCTGTACGGCTATCGGCATGATTTCATTAATATTTGTTCATTAATACAGTAACAGTATTTCATAGGTTGCAATACACCATTGTTTTTATGAGAAATGCTTAAATAATGAAATCAATGAAAGACTTCTGTGATAATTAGGTTTATTTTTTATCTAAATTTTTTTTTTTAAACAAATATATCTAAGTCAAAAAGTAAAATTTCCTAGTTGCCTGAGTAGTTTAGCCATCTCTGCCTAAACATTCGATAACGTATGGGTGCTGATGACAAGCGTAGCGTCTTCCAAACAGCTGTTACTTTTTTCTATTGATTAATTATAATCAGTTATTTAAAATAAAACCTGAGGACCAATTCAAAATAAAGTTATGATAAATATATAAGTTTAACCCCCGATTTTTGACTTGGAATTTAAATACCAAATTAGTAAATTTTCCTTAAAATTTAAGTTGGATTTAAAATAGCTTTCTGTTTTACAGTCTAAAATTATTTTTGGTAACTAATTGTAATAAAAGTACGGCAGCACAATGTAAGTGTCAAAAAATTATCGATAACTCAATAAAAAACAGCTGTTTAAACAAATTTGGACGCGAGTGAAATTGTGAAAAGCTTAGAAAATAATAAATTGTTTTGTAAAAATTATTAAAATGAGTAGCAAAAGTGATAAAAGGACTCCCAATTTCACTGCCACAGAAGTTGATTACCTTCTGGAAATAATAAAAAATCAAATTAAGAAACAAAAAAACCACATGTGCAATTTTCTTAATTTGCAGAACAAAACCAAACTGTCAAAATCATATGGCAGTACGGAAAACTTAAATCGATTTTAAATGGGCACTGCAGGCCGTTTAAGTTTGATCTAAATAGCAACTGTTTCACTCAATTTTGTATTTAAATCAAATTTAAATTGAAATGGCATTCAAAATCCAAGTTAAAAATTGGGGGTAAGCCGAATAACCGATTTGATAAAGGCAAAAGTTTTTATTCAAATGAAATTTATCGGACCTCCATATTCCAATTGTAGTCATATTAAGTTAAACTAACAAATTTGATACTTTATTTCTCGCTGCCAACAGCAATTGAAGGTGATTAATAGGCTTTACATAGCCCTTAGGTCAGGAAGATGTCAAATGTCTACAACGCGGCAGAACATTTTTGTCGAAGAGGCATGGACAGGGGCGAGTTTCTCGATGGTTGTTTGATGTGACTACAATGACAGCAATTAGCTTAATTAATGATATATGTACATACATATTTCATTAAAATTATATTTTGTTCTCATTAACAAAGTGAAAGAAATTTACTTTGTCTAGAGGAAAATAGATATTTATGTTGCAAACAATAGATGGATCTTTGTCAGCTTTACAAAACGAGCAAAGCAAGACTCAAGGTCTGGCTTAGTGAAAAGAAATCAGTTCTTATTTAAATCACATTTATACTTGGCATCAATTTTTTGCGTTGCAGTGCATTATGCAAACTAAAGTGGCCAACTTAGTTGATTTGAGTTATATTTAAGTTTTACTAATTATTGGTTTTAGTAAAACGTGCACAAAGCACAAGTACAGGAGTGAGGGCTTGACTTTAAAGTAAGTTCCTAATATTGTGCAAAACAATAGTATGAAGAGAAACTCTATTAAGATAAACATCAAACCGCTTTATTTGAGAAAGTTTTTCATTTCGCTTTAACAAATTAATTATTTTTTTCCAAAAGCAGTTTTTCCTTCCAATGAGAAGATAATAATGTGTGGTAGGGTTGCCATAAAATTTTGGAAATGAACAGAAGATGTCATACTTTTGATGTAATTAATTACAACTGAAAAACTGGCACTGCGTTTAAATACATCTTAAATTTTAACGAAAATTTCACATTTAAATTTCACAAGTTAAAAACCGGCCCTCTTATGGGTATTCATATCAGCTTTTTTCTCCATTGAACAAGTGAAAAAGTAAGAAAATTCTATTAATTTTTTTGACAAAAAAAAACACATGAAAAGAAACTTAGTGTTTATTGTAACCAAAAACAAAAATTTTCTCTATGCACTTTTCCAACAAGAGAAAAATCTGTTTTAGTGCTTTTTTTTAACTAGAAAAAAAATAAATAAATTTTTATGACAAATTTTTAATTTTCACTGTGTTAGAAATTAGATTAATGAATCAATAAAAAAGAATACAATTTATCAGTCATATAATTAAATAATACAAAACGTTAAATATGTTTTCCACAACATCTACATTCACACAACTATTGATCGCAAATGTAGAGGCAGCTTCCGTCTATTGCAATACACATTTTGAACATTTAAAGCTGTAAAATTCAAAAAGATATAATCGCGCAGCTGTGTAAATTTATAAAGATCTAAAATGTTGCGATAAATAAAGAAAAAAATAAACTTATTATCTTGGATCCAAAGACATCTATTTATTAGTATATTCCATCTGGTGTTTTTCTTCAATAGACCACCAAGATTTGTAAGTTAAAAGAACTTTACCGTAAATGAAACAAATTTTTGTATTATTGTGTGCAGCCACGATTTTTTCTAGGACGTTTTGGCGGTTGTTATAAATTTTACGGGGCTTTCATTAAAACTAAGTTTAATATTACTTTGTTTATACAGTGAAACTTCGATATAATGAATCTAGAGGGGATCGAACAATACTTCGTTATAGCTATTGATTCGTTTTACATATGCATTGTGAAACCTTGGTATAGCGAAATTTAAAAAAAAAACGAAAGAAATTCGTTATAACCGCAGTTTGATTTTTTTGTCCAAGTTTGACATCTTTACACGAAAACACTATGTAACAAATATTCACTATTTAGAAGGTAAATAAAAAATTATGTTTTTATTATTTTTATATTTATAAATTATTAAGCCAACCGTTACTAGCTTTAAAATCGTTGTGTCCCAGACGTGCTGCAAACTGTTCAGCTTTGGTTTCAACCATCGGTCCTCCTAAAGGAATCTTTTGTTTTCGACATTGTGTAAATCATTTAGATAAACATTGCTCAACATCTTCATGTACATTCATCTCCTCCCGCTATTCCGATGCGGTGTCACTCACACCTGTCCTAACTCCCACTAATCTACTTAATTCGGGCTTGCTAAGTCTTAGCAATCCCCCCGTTATACTAAAGCCGGCTCAATTTTTCCCCTTTAAAACTTAAATTGCTAAAACTACTTTTTGGCACCAAAACTTATTTTAGTTCGTTTATAAAGCAAATTTTTTGAAAAGCCAGTTCACACTATATCTCGGTTATATGCACTATGTATATGGACTGGTATAGACAATTTTTATATTTTAACTTTTAAAGGCCATGGCAAACAATACTACCAGCTTTAGAGCAAAAAGCTGTTTTTTCCCCAGAATTCTATGAAACGTTGATGAATATTCCAATCTAAAGCCGGTTTTTAGGGTCCCGTACTCATCAGAGTGAAACGAAACCCTATTACGGAGACTTCCACACTAAACGCTAGAGAGCTTAAATTTTCACAGGACGTTGTTGTACCTTGCCGCTACAACAGCAAATACTAAAAAAAAACAAGTCGAAAACTACCAGGTGTCCCTATACAACGAAAAGTAACAATTAGTTATAACTCTTGAACTGTAAGGGACAGAGAGCTGAAGTTCGCACAATATATGTATTTACATATACCCTACAACAACAAATGCTAAAAACAACAACAAGTCGAAAACTGCTAGGTAGTCCCATATAACGTAAAGTAAATGTAACTCTCAAGCTGTAAGAGACAGAGAGATGAAATTTATACAATATATGTATTAACATATGCCAGTCGATACGTACATTACACATATGTAAGTACGGAACCCTATGTGTGCGAGCCAGCCTCGTACGTGACTGAATTTTTTTTATCTATCACAGCTATTCGTGAACCAAGTCCGCAGAATTTCAGTAGCAAACACATGACACATACTAAAAGCAAAGAGTGTAAGAAAAGTCATAAGGAAACAGTATTTAAGGTCCAGAACCTATGTGCTTTAAGAGATCGGAAAGCAAATTCTAGATATTGCAAATAGAATCACAAACTTAAACATATATCATCGAATTTATTATTAAACCACTTGAGTGCCAGTTTTACAAAATTTACTTTTTTGGTTTTTATAGAAAATAATATTTTACACCGGAATTCAATCTTACCTTTATAAGTTTGTAGAAAAAAAAAATTAGGGTCTCATTCATAATAAATATTTTAGGTTTATTAAACTCTTATTTGACAAATTTTCCATACACATATGTATGTCAAATAAACTCAAAAGCACCATACAAATTGACAAAATGATATCTAGTTTTTTTTCGCTTTTTAAAAAATTAGTAATTGGCGCTTACATGGCTTAAGAACAAACGTTAGCATTATACCCTTAACGCTTGCTGTGAAGCGTATTGAGAAAGACAATTTTACAAAAATATCGCTTTTTTATTAGCTGTAGAATTGTTTAATGCCGTTTTCTTTCCTACAAAAAGTGTGACATTTTCAATATTGTAACATTGCACAAACAATGTAAATGAGCATTTATATTAAAGTACGTTTTCAGGCTCAAGTCAAGTTTTTAACTTTTTTTTATCAATATCAATTAAGAAAAGTAAAATTTTATAGCTAGGTGGACAACCAGCCGTTTCTGGGTAGCAAACACCCTATAAACTTTGGAAGTGTCAAACTTCACAATTTTGACACAGCCACTTTAACCATTCGGCACCCAAAGCTCATGCAATTTTACTTTCTATTTATGTACTTAACTAACCAATGGTTTTTACAAATTTATTTTACCAATTCATAATTTTGACAACCTTTCCTTTTTAACAAAAAAATGTAAAATAAATGCACATATTTTCCAAAAAAAAAAAAAAAATCGGCATAACAGTTTACTTTTAGCGATTTCACACCTTTTATTTATATAGCTCTGGCAACCCGGACATAAATTATGCCTGCATGCTTTCTGAAAAAAGTAACATATTACATGGCGTATTATTAATAACTAATGCGTTGATTATACGCATATCGCTTGCTTGGTTTTTCAAGGTTGAGTGTGACATGTTTTTCGAAGCTGATTTATCAATGTTTTGGTTTGACGCAGAGAGGGCAGCACATTCGTGGAGCCCTTAAGCAACAGTGTATCACAGTTGTGAGCCAAAAGCTCAGCACCAAAGTAGATGTTCTCGATGTATTGGTTAGTGCGCACAGAACCCTGCAATACTAATACAAAGAAAGTCGTAAAAGTTATATTCCTTATTTCGTTAGGAAGATCAGTTTGTGGTTTGGCTTACATACATACATGCGTACATAGAATTCCAACCATTTCGTATACATATGTATGTATGTACGCGTATTTGTTTGTATGCAACTCCGTTTTATTTGTTAAGAGCTTACAAATTTTGTTGATAAATTAAAACTGTATTTTAAACATAACCACCAAAAACTTTGATGGCGAAGCTGTTGATGGATCATTGGCTCCAGAGATGCTTTCAACTTTAACATGTTCTGCATTTACACGTACATATGTATGTCAACGTTGTGAACGGAGTTTGGATTTCTCTTGTAAATGGTTAAGGACGTAGACTTTAGTGGATTTAGCAACAGGCCCATCAGAAGATGTTGTCCAGAGCAAAATTTAATTTTGCAACATCTTGGGCAACTGATGATGAAGAACTACTTAAATTGTTTTTCTAAATTTAGTACACTTTCATTGCCCTCAAAAGCAATGGTTTCTCTCAATCAGCACTTGAGCAGACTTTCAATCGGATGCAACTCACACACACACACACACACACACGCAAATAAAGCTGCACGATATATGCGTACACATGAACTTTGCAATATTAAAGATATCTAGGCAAGTCATTAATATACATATATTGAAAAAAGGACAGGTGCTAGGATTGAGCGTTGTGGCGCTCACATGAGTGCACTCCCATGAGTGGCATGACGAAAAAAAGTTCCACTACGAAATAACACAAAAAAAAAAAAAAACATTTTTGAGGCGCCCAAATTTAAATTTGATGTATTTTTGTCTGGAAGTCTCCCTAGAGAGACGTGGTACAGGACGGTGTGCTCGAAAACAATACTGGTGAGAAAAACTATGGCAGGTTGGTTATACATTTGACTCCTCTACGCGAAGCCAGGAATTAATTGGTGTGATGGAAGAAAATTTCCCCCCTATAACAATCGATGCTACAATATCGATTGCTAAATCGAACCATCGTAATGTACACACAATCTATCTATCAGATACATTTCTGGATTTAGTAGATTGTATCTGCTTAAATATTTTGTCGACAGCTAAAATTTCATTGCCATTGTAAAGGTCACTTCCTGCAGATACCTACGAGTATAACAAAATCAATATTAAAGACAAAACCAACACCAATGATTATTTCAACAGCAACATTAAACAATTGATCGAGAGTTTACATTATGGTCATTACTAATTGAATACATGAATGCAAATGAAGATACAGTAAGTGTATCTGCATTCCTATACATATAATATTCATACCTGGTATTCAATTAGTAACGACCAAAATGTAAACTCTCGATCAATTGGTTAATGTTGCTGTTGAAATAATCATTGATGTTGTTTTAGTCACTAATGTTGATTTTGTTAGTTTTGTCCATCTTATACTCACATCTGCAGGAAGTGACCTTTACGATGGTAATGAAATTTTTGTGGTCGAGTAAATATCGAAGAAGATATACTTACTGTATCTTGATACCGATAACAATATTTAAGAATGTTCATACATACATATGCATACATGTACATATGTTTGTGTGTGTATTTGCTGATGTTGAATAAATCGCAGTTATTGAAAATGATCTCATGAAGAAAATTGATTCAATTTCTATATCTACGAGTACATATTTAAGTTCATTGTCTGTTACAATCTTACATTTTTGTTTAAGTACCCATACATTTAACGACATAAAAAGTAACATACCAAGTCATGACTTTTTACACAAAATGTAACGATGTGTGTTGTATTTTCATTAGTTTTTTTTTTACCTCACATTTTTCATCTTGAATTTTTTATTTTATTTTTATTTCTAAATGACGTCAAAGAAAGTGATGCTGAAAATATTAACCAATTCACACGCACACACAATTCTTTAGCATCAAAAAGTCATCAACACTTCACAAATCTTATTACGTTTATGATATGATTGCCGCTGGGCTGACCGACAAATTGATGGACCGGCTAAACAAACGCCCAACTACTACACGATGCACGCACACATAATGCCCGCAACGCGAACGTGAAATAGACAATCAAAGTAACCAACCATTGCGTTTGCACAGCGAGTACATATAAAATAATTGAATCAAACATCGGCAATCAACGGTAAAAACAACAACGAGATAAAATGTAAACAAATAATTAACAACGACAACCGCAGTGGTGGAACAAAAACACATTATATATTCAAATATATTCACTTGGAATAGAATTCATGCATCTTTTTATTTTTATTACATGTATGTTCATACCACAAGTACATACATATGTACAATGTATGTATGTATGTATGTAGGTTTGTATTCAGCCAACGGAGATACAATACAAATTCTTGCAAAATTCACATAAATATTATTACAATTTTTTTCTTTTATACAAACTCACTTTTAAATTCTATTAGATGGATTTACTCGCGTGCGAAAACGTTTTATCACACAATTCGAATTGCGGTTTGCTACACACAGATACGAATATTAAAAATACACACTGTTACACCAGGAATATGCAAAAACACATTAAAACTAAAAAGCGCCAGCAAAATTAAATTTAGTGTGATGCAAATAAATAGATGATATTCGTAATAAATATTACTTTAGACACTCACAAACAAGAAACGAACTGTTTAACTCAAAGGCCGGCAAGCAACTAAAAGTTTTTGTGTGTTAAAAAAACGTATCTGTGTAGTTTGTTGTTATTGTTGTTGTTCAAGCTCCAGACATTTACTTTTTTTTTTCTTTTTTCTTTTTTTTCTTCGTGTGTCTGGTTGGACAGGGCAAACTATGTAGAGATGCCAAGCCGGTCGGGATTAAACAATTCCGAGATTCCAGGATTTACATGCAAGCGACTTCAAACATATTTATATGCAGTATTTTTTCGTGCTGAGATTTTTCAATTGCAAGTACATTTTTGAGGCCATGAGTTTTAATGTCAAAAGCTCATGAAAAAATTGTAATCACTTTAATTTCCTTACATAGGGACCACACGAGCAATAAGCTTGACAACTACTGCCGTAGTAAGTGTCAAATTTGATTGCCAAAGCCACATAGGTATTAATTTCGGGCCCTTCCCGCGAAAATGTATCTGAATTTGAGATGTGCGGTTGTCGAGAAAATGTGGTGAATCACGCTTGATCGTGTTTAAATTTTAGAAAAATCACGCATGAGTGCGATTTAAAATTAAAATTTAATGCGCAGAAACTTTGACAAAAATCGCGATTTTCATACACTTATCAAATAAATAGAACAGCACACACACAAACACACATATTAATAAATGTTATTTCTGTATGAAAATCGCGATTTTTGTCAATTTAGTAAATCGTTGAGAAAATCAAAAGTTGTGCACCGATTTCAATGAAATGAAGCTCACTTGCTTCAAAATATATTAAGCTAAATGCTTTAAGACCAACATTGTGACTTTAGTTGCATTATTTTTATTTTTTTTTTGTGAATTTTTAAATAAGATTTTTTTTATATAAAATTGGTATTTTTCTTTTTTTTTCAAAACTACAAGGATATCTCTGAAACTACTCGTTCAAATTAAAAACAATATGGGCACGGATAATTTTGTTGACGACTTTCAATTTTTTTTTTTTTTAACTGAATATGGTGAACCGTTTTCAAGTTATTTAAATATTTGTACTGGAAGTGCCTTAATTTTAGACATAACGGTATATCTCAAAATGTCGAGCTGGTGGAGAAAAATGGACTTTAGATTTAAAATCAGCCACCTCAAATTGGTAAAAAAAATTGCTATAGAATTCCAAACAACACTCAAAAAGTTCAATTTTGTTTCCTTGTGTTATTTATTTAGCTATGAATTCTTCAACCTTTTCATAGCCTGTACATTCATAACTTGTACATCAATCATGTTTTCATACTACAAGCGTATTGGTTTGAATTTCTATATAATTTTACTTCATATTATTGTAAATGATGGATCTTAAGTTACGATTAATTTACTTCACCTTACCTTAACCATTTGTCTTTCAGTTTATTAATATTTATTATCATATTTATATTGTCAACTATCAGCAAATTGTCAAACATCTACTCATTTTATAATATTTTTCACTTAATGTGTGTATATGTATGTACAGTATTTTTCGGTTAATTGACCCTACGGTTAATTGGTTTCCACGCTTAATTGAACCACATGATCGGGCAAAAAAAATATTGCCTACAAACACCATGTAAATTTCCTCGGATAATTGAACCCGTTTAATTGATTTTCCCGCTTAATTCGTTCAAAATTCATGTCATCAAAAATAAATTTCCACTTACTTTTACCCGGTTAATTGCATTGAAAAAAAATCTGGCATTTTTGCACATGCATATTTGACATCATTTCTGAAAAACACTGGGTAGCATCTCTACTATACACATATATATATGTACATTAATTGCTGTTACTTGCATTTTTTTTCGTTTAAGGTAAAAAAAATTATTTTGAAAAACTAAAAGTGCACATATGCGATTTCTTTTAATTCATTAGTACATAGTTCCAATTATGAGTGATTTCTGTAATTGAACAAACTGTTCAATTAAATAGGGTTCTTGTAATTGAACGAATTGTTCCCCGGATAATTGAACAAAAAATTGTGCAAATTTTGATGTGCAATTAACCGAGAAATACTGTATATGCTTAATTCACTAGCACTGTCATTTATAAGATATTGTCATCTTGTTGTGTTAGATTACAATTTACAAATAAATTAGAAGACCTATTACGAATGTATACGTTGACGGACTTATTTTTAAAAATATATCATGTTTATTAAGATCTCATTTGGCAAATATCTACATACATACATACATATATCTAAATAATTTGCCAAATAAACGTTATTAAGCATGGAATATTTCTTAAGTAAACCAATAAAAAAGCATGTGTTCACCTATTACGACCATGATACAACTACATACTAAGGTATGTAGCCTCATCAGCTCAGTTTTGTGGTATTTTTTAGCTCGACCTCTCACAAGTCAAGTTAAAAATTTATGATAATTTTCCGTTGCCAAAGCAATGAAAATTTTTCAAACACTTTCATGATGTCATTCTGCCGGTATTCCAGCTTGCATCTAGGCATAACAGATTCCTCGTGTGGTCCCAATGATATAGAAGTTGTTAAACATCAACTAAACAATTTATCTGCTAATCTCTAGTTTATTTTTCACAACTGCATTTTTGTTTTTTCAGAGCACTAGACTAATATATCGCAAAATTGAAGAAAGTGATGAAAATTGTCAATTTGAGATAACAAATAACTCGTAGAATTTTATACAAGTAATCGAATAAATCAATTTATGCTAAGAAATTGTTTTATTTTCATATTTTAAGCCAGTTTTGTAGTTTAATTTCTAAAAAACATATACATATGTATATAAACTTATTGTACGCCATTCACAAAATTAGCACTTTCAAAATCCTCTATTGTTCTAAGCAATAGAAAATGCACTGTGAAAAAAATATGTATATGGTTGATGTGACAGGCAATATTTAAAGAGCAATATACGTATTATACATCCAATTATCTTTTTACGCGGTAGCTGCGTTCTTGAAAACCCCGTGCAAAAGGAAATCGTGTAAAAACTACACACCATATATGAGAAACACCATGACACAGCAAAAAAAAAAAAAGAAATGCGGTTGGGGGATCCCCGTTAGGAACGAAGTTCCTTACGTTTTTTTTTTCATCTTTGAATATAATAAAAGGTGAAATCTGTATGTTTTATTTTGTGTTGTTTTTGAAATTTTTAAATTTTATGATTCTTTAAATTTTTGGAACGTTTTATTTTTTACTTTTGACACATGCAGTATTTTTTTTTTTTGTCAATCTGCTACAAAACGAAGAAAAGCAACTGTTGACCAATTTTTAATATTGCTGTTTTTTGTTGTAACATACTTTACTTTAGCGACATCTAGCAGCTGTAGTGTCCGTTTTCACAACAAATTAATATTTATCGGTAGGTGTCTCCACTGCTGTCAGCGGAGACATCGCCCATCATACACAATTGCTTGTCGACAGTACACCAATACATATAAACAGCTCACACGCTTTCGTGACGATTTCTACTAATTTCCACTACCAGCAAGCCGCTTCGTTCCAAAAAATATTCGAGGAATCAGATTTTTATTTTTTTTTTAATGGGAGCAAGTTTAGAGTGAAATGGTATGGGGTCGAGGTGTACGAAAAAATATTGGATGAGAAAAAGTTAGTGAGGGTTGATGAAATGCATGATCGCATGGGACTCTCATACAAAAATACAAAAAATTTTATATTAAATTACTTTTTCAGGCTAAAATTCAACCCTTGTTCGTTGCTCACTTTTTTATTAATATCAATTAAGTAAAGAAAAGTAAAATTTTATAGCTAGGCGGACAACCAGCTGTTTCCGGGTAGCAAACACCCTTCATCAGCACCCAATTATGAACTTTGGACGTATCAAGTTTCACAATTTCGACACAGCCGCCTTAACCACTCGGCAACCAAAGCTCACGCAATTTTACCTTCCATTTATATATATACTTAACTAACATTAACCAAAGCAATGATCTTTTTGTAGTTTCTTTTATGGATGATTTTTTTTTTGTCATCTGAGAAGACTGTTAATTGATCTTTATATGAGAGCTTTTTTTATTAAAAGGTGACAAGCCAAGGTTTGAGCATACAAAGCACAAGCTCTGAAAGTAGCATGTCTTATTCACATGAGAGATTTATTGAAGTCTGCAAAGTCTTGTAGTTATAAATTTGATTTTATATATTGAGCCACGTATGTTTCTGCATATTAACTACTAAATATTAATATAATATTAATTATTTTAGGCAGAAAAATGAACCTTATTAATGTTTTCTGTCTTTTTCAGCCGTCTATATGCCGTTGACATTTCGTTGATGCTACTCAACTCATCAGCAGACTCAAAGTTGAGTTTAAAGCCTTCGCTTATAGCAAGTAAAATATAAAATGAATTTATGAATATTAAATATTAATATTCTTTCAATCGCATACTTTTATCTACATACGTAAAGTTAATCCTGGGGATTTTAAAAGTTTATTTAGTAATCTGGCAGCAAACGTCTACCGTTTTAAAGGCAAATGCAACTTGTACATTACAGCTTTTCGATTAATCAAACATAACACAACATGTCGTTTTGTTTGAAGTTGTATTCCGCAGAAAATAAAAATAATAATAAGAATAAAGTTTCCTGGAATGCAAATTTAATGAAAACCCAATGGCCAGTGTTACAGACGAAAAACTGAACGAGGTTAAGGGCCTTATTCATAATAAATATTTTTGGCTTATAAAACTCTTATTTGACAAGTGTTCCATACAAATTTGTCAAATAGCAGCATTATAAACCTGTTATAATTTTTATGAATAAGGGTGTAAAAATATAAATGCATGTGTGTGTATTTTTGTTTGTATGGCTGATGTTGCATTAATATAATAGGCACGTTCGTTGCGGGTAAGCGAAAAGAGGTGATTTGATCTAATCATTTTAAGCTGAGATACAAGAGCGTTACATAAAAAAGTGGGATTATTTACTGCTTGTAAAGTAAACTTTGTTCGGCTCCTCTCCAGACCTTTTTCTCATTATTGGAGTTTGTAATTGTAATTTGAAAAGAAAAGTTAATATCACTGGAAAGCAATTGTTAACCGTAAAGGCATGTCTGTTAGGAGTGAACACCTATTAAATATTATCCGTCACATAACAGGATCACTAATCGCTTGTTTTGGCCAAGCACATGGATACAAATAACTGAAATTGCAGATATACATATGGACGAATCAACAAACACCAACAAAAAGCAAAAATCGGGAGAAAAAGCATAAAATCATTTCAGAAGGTTTTGTTTGATGGAGAAACAAAAAAAAATTTACAGCAAACAATTATTTGATGTTACAAAAACTTTGCAAGAGCAATCGCAAATTTGCTCTAAATTCTATTTGTAATCGTCGAACAAACAAAGCAATCACATGCACTATTATGAAATTTTATGCTTTTACTTTTTTCCGCAGTTTTTTTATTTTCAAATATGAACTTAATTATTTATTTGCTTTCAGAGCCTATTGAAATTAATTAATTAATGGTTCTTCTTGATGTATCCATATGTACGTATGTGCATTTTTAGTTGTGGTCCCGTTCTTTTATGCAAATCGGACAATAAAAGCTTGAATGTGAACCATACCTTGAGACTTGTTTTATAGCTTTAACTATTGAAGACACAAGTTTCCATTTTAATAATTGTTTAAAAGTGCTCTTAAATCATTTCCCATATCAACTATAAATGACAAAGTTTTCGTTAAATCTTCGGCATTTTTTTAATAAATATACATATGTGTGAATATATGTATGTATGTATGTACATATATTTATTTCTTTTACCTGTAATATCTTTTAACAAAAGTTGATTCTATTATGTACTCCCTTGATTAAAAAAAATTATATTTTTCCTCTCTTTGTCCATTAGATCAATAGTTATCGGCCCTATGAATTCAGAGTAAATATCACTCATATTCCAAACTCCCTGTCACGAATCCGACCGAATGCTGTTGTGAACTCCGACGGGATCAAAGCTGCCTTCTACCTGAGTGAACTTCGAATTATACCATTATAAAAATTATCTCTCAGAATTTATGCCGAAAACTAAAGATATACGTTTACGTGGTCAGTTTCCTTTATTAGTTTGTATATACTTACACAATTGCACTAATTTTAGTGCGTATTGATTAGCAAATATGCAAGAGCTGTTAGCAATGGTGCATTTGAAGAGGTTTTTTTCAACACGTAGCACAAGAGCTAACATATTTTATTTTTATTCATCCAAATCAAGATATTTGCATAATGGAATAAATCATAAATATTATCAAAATATGGTTTCACAATTAATTTAAAACTAGAGTTTACTCTCATATTCTGTTAATTTTCTTCTTCTCCTGACGCACAAAAAATCATCATAAGGACGTTTCACTAGTTATCCATAGCACCAATCTCCGGAATTTCATAATTTTCAATAGCATTCTTGGGCTTAAACTTAACAGTCACCTAAGTCAGCACTGCCATACTAGAAAATAATTTTTTAAGACAGGCCGACTCATGTATAATAATCTGTAATCGATAGCAAATAAACAGCTGTTGAAAACAATGCTTTTTTTATTTGGTATACATCCATAAACAAAACATTAGGAAACAATTTCCACCATGGTACAAATACGGACAGTGTATGTCACAGTCGGAAGCACTAAATTTGACGATCTGATAACAGCTGTAACAACAGATGAATTTCTGAAATTGCTACAAATCAAAGGATGCAAAAATCTTGTACTGCAAATAGGAAAAGGCGAAAGAGTTAACGAACAGGATATTTCAATCAAATATGACATGCGTGTTGAACAATATGATTTTAAAATTGAACCCAAACGAATGGATATCATAAATGCTGATCTAATTATTGGCCATGCTGGAGCTGGCACCTGCTTAGACATATTAAGTAACCGCAAACCAGGGATATTGGTTATCAATGAGACATTGATGAATAATCACCAACAAGAATTAGCTTTGCATATGAAAAAGGAGGGATACTTGGATTGTTGTACAGTGGAGGAGTTGAAACGTTGTTTGGAGCAACTAAATTTAGAAGAACGCAAATTATATGAACCAGGCAAAAATATGGGGGATTTTGTTAATTTTATGGATGATTTAATGGCAAACTGAATAAACGGCTCAAACCAAATGTTGTATTATGATTTCTATTTGGAGATTTGCATTGAACACACTAACTAAAACAAAAATACATTTTAAATTGGTATTAGTGTCTGTAACGATGACAGCATAACCAGACCTTTTGCTATGTAACATGAAAAGTAATTTAAGGAAAATACTTATTAGCTTAGATTTATAAAGGTAAATTTAGAGTAGCCAAACCTCGAACTATTGCCCCAAATATTTCCGATTAAGACGGTTTAGTATGTCCATACTGAGAGAAGAACAATAAATATATAGGAGTATTATTATTACTAGTTTTATTTATTTTTATTCAAATTGTAATACAAAAAGCCTCCAAAGCTTAATAAACAACTAATGAAAAATCTTGTTCAGATTCACGTTTTTGTAACAGAAATTCAAATATTTTAATATGGAAATTAGCTTAAAAATGTGTTCATTCATTTCCAATGTATGTACATATTGGTAAAAGCATTATCGCAGTATATCGTCACCTTAAATGGATAAATACATGTATGTTTTGTTCAAATTACATGGTCATGGAAATTCATCATAGATCCCTACTACTATTGTATGGTACCTGTACTACAAGTAACTTTCAAAAAAATTACCTATCAATTAATTGTTTTTGTTAAAAATAATGATGTTTAAGGTGATTTAAGTATGTACTGTATGACATTTATTAAGGCCGTGTCAGATAAAACTTTGTTGCTTTGCGTGACGTTTATAACTTTGAAAGAAAAGCGTAAAACAAAAAGTGAATGTCACAATAAATACTTTGACAAGACCCGCGCATTTTTTGTTTATCAATAAAATATTGAATATATAAAATATTTTATATATGTACTTATTTGTAGTTTTGTTTATTATATATTTCAAAAGAATTTATTCATTAAATTTATAAAATTTATTTATTTATTTGGAATTTTTTTTTTTTTTTTTGATTTCTGTTGACGCCAAGAGAAAATAAAAGAAAATGAAAGCAGCTAATTGTCAAAGCATGCAAAAAGATGAAAGATGCCCAACTTTTTGCTTTGCTTTGCGTCAAATAAAATTTATGTGACAAGTGCCATATAAACATGTACATTTATCTTAAATGTCAAAGCGTGTATGTAACGCAACGCGAAGCAAAAGTTTTATCTGACACGGCCTTTAGAATGCGACTGTCCGCTTGGACATTCGAGATTTATTTTCAGTATTTTTTCAAATTTGCACGCTCTGCGGCAGGTACAAAACATCTTGTGGCATTTAAGGAAAAAATACTAGACGAGGAAAGTCAATTACCTGTTCACTTTATGCATATTGATTAATATCATAGTAGGTACGATATTTAAACGTTTTTAACAGAAAAAGAATGTTAAGGATACTGCAATAAATATTGTTTTATTTATTAATATAAGTTGATGGAACATTTGCTGACAAATTCTCTCAATTATTTTAAATTCTTATTCAAATCTCAACTTCATTTATACCCATACAAAGATAGTCTCGTAAAAGCGATATTTCAATACGTATTTTGATCATAATAATTTTTTAGTCTTTGGCTGAAATACTTTAACATAAACATTTTTTTTTAACGAACAATTGAAATTTTTAAAATGCTTTAAGTTGAAACTGAAATATTTTCAGATATTAGTAGAAATGTAGTAATCTCTTTTTTCGTAAATTAACATTATACATTTACATATACATAGGTATGTACTAGGCTTTGCATGCGAAATTTCTTTTTATATTTTCTACATGCGTAAATACAATATTGAATGACAAATACATAATTTTCACTAAAGTTTAATATGTGATTAAGTTTTAAAAGCATTTTTGTAACTATTAAATACCATTTATATTTTGTTTTGTTGTTTTCTGTAAATTCTTGAATTTTAACTTTCTTAATGAGACTCAATATATATATTTATTTTTAAATTCTCCCAGTTTTATTCCTTTTGAATTTATTCATTTTCACTTGATCCAGCAGCAGCACCATTTTCAATGATGGCATCAAAAGAAAAGGGTTGGAATGCATAACCTTGACCCTGGTAAAATTTACTTTGGAACTCAACCCTTTAAATGGAATTTAAAAATCATAAATTTAAGCACAAGTTTCAATTCAAAATGTACACTTACCAATGTAAACGCAATGTATGCAAAAAAGCCGAAAGACCCTCCATTAGTACCAAAATACCAACAGTTAAGATGGACCAGAAAGCAAAAACTATTGTTAACATGACCCCACCAAGCCAGCCTTGTTGCTTTAAGCCAATTGAAAGCACCATATTCCACAAGACTTCAGCAAGTTCTAAATTAGAGGGGAAAAATACATTTTTTGCCTTATCAATTACGACATATGTATATTTAAGCTGAAGTCATCCATTTGTACCGAATAATAATTATGTATGTTGTTTGAAATTTATTTTTTTCTTTTAACAAAAGAGCATATAAAAAATATTTCGTTTGTACACAAAAAAAGCACCCTTATTGTGTTTGGCGTAGTTTAAAAACGACAGTTTTCATCGTTGCTATCAATTTTAAAATCGCACTTTTGACAATCATATACGTCAGCCATGATTGAAATTTAATGGATTTCTTGCGATCGATTTTGAAATTTTGCATTTTTTTTGCAAATCAAGCCATTGTTTTTCAAAAACGCCTGACTTTCGCCGCAAAAAGGCCAATGACAATAAGGCGGATTGTTCGAAACAAATAGATGAATTTAGCTGTATGGAAATTATATATCTGATATAAGAAAATAGTGTATTAGTAGGGGTTTTCACGAAAGGTAATGCGAAGCAAATGTGTGCAAAAATGCACTGCTTTTTTTCACACCACAAAATGTATGTATTTGCACTTTGCTTAAATTTTCTTCATTTGCACTAAAAAAAAACCTTGGGCAAATAGAAGTGTGCAAAATACTAAGTTAAAAATAAGTAATGTAAACAATGAGGGTATTCACGATGATAGAGCGAACTGTGCAAACGAAGCAAATTTGAGGGAAAATGCTCTAGTTTTTTCGCACAACAACAATATATATGTATTAGCACATTGCTTCATTTGCACTAAAAAAAAAAATAGCGGCTTGTATACAAAAATAAAAGAATTGTGGCCTATGGACTTTACCCTCTGTGACATTTCGTGCCTTGTTATTTACATATTATTTAGAATTTTGAAATACATAAAAATTTTACAAAAAAAAAAAAAAAACAATTGTGTTCTTAAAAATAAAATACAGAATTTGTTAACCAAAGCAATGAATTTTCAAAACTTCAACAAGCAAAGATTGCAAGAAAAGACAGGGATAAACCAAACAGATTGTGCAAATTTCCACACAAAAAAATTACCGCCCACGAGCAGCCATAAAATGCAATGCAAATTTGCACAAAGCATATTTGCACAGCTACCATCGTGAAAATCCTTATTATTTACATTTATATTAAATTACTTTTTCAGGCTCAAGTTCAACCCTTGGGTTTTCACTACTTTTTAATCAATATCAATTAAGTAAAGAAAAGTAAAATTTATTTGCTAGGTGGACAACCCAAAAAAAAAAAAAAAAAAAAAAAAAAAAATATCATTGCTTTGGTTAATGTTAATTAAGTATACAAACAGAAAGTAGAATTGCGTGAGCTTTGGTTGCCGAGTGGTTAAAGCGGCTGTGCCAAAATTGTGAAATTTGACACGTCCAAAGTTCATAGGGTGCTGATGAAGGGTGTTTGCTACCCAGAAACAGCCGGTTGTCCACCTAGCAAATAAATTTTACTTTTCTTTACTTAATTGATATTGATTAAAAAGTAGTGAAAACCCAAGGGTTGAACTTGAGCCTGAAAAAGTAATTTAATATAAATGTATTACAACACAGAAGTTCAATAACAAAATTAAAATTTACAGTAAAAATCCTTATTATTTAATTTACAATTTAAAAAATGAGTCGGCGTTTCAAAAGACAGAACGTAAGAATATGCAAACATGCGTGCAAACAATTCGGTACACGTTAGAAATATTAAATTCATCTAATTGAAAGTAAGAAAAAAAAAGATTTTTTAAATAAGAATTATGCAACTATACACTTATCGTAAGCGAATTGCAAAAATACTAAATAAATCGAACAAGCTTCAAGTGGCTGACTTTTGCGAAAATTATAGAAAACCACACCGAAATACATACAACAAAACGACGTATGCAAAAAGATATACTGTTCGAAAGAACGTAATCACTTCTCTTTGTAATAACGTTCACGGAATAAATTTTTCTTAAATAAAAAAAAAAACAAATAATAATAAGCTATTTTTTTAAGGATGATAATGAAGCGCCCATCGGGCAAACCAATTAAAGGACTCTTTTTTTTGTTCACGAGCGAACTAATTCTTTTATCCCTGACATATTTCAGTTTTTTTTAAATTGGATTACAGGTCCAATATCGTCTACATACTTGAAATGGAAATACTTACGTGCGTGAGCCAATGACAAAGCCCAAAGACGCAAATAGGATGCTGTATGCGAGACAGATCCCAAGACATATTCAATAGTGTGAATGCCTTGATGAATAAATATTTCTGACATTTCCTCTTCGTCGTGATGGGATCCGCCGCCATGGCCACCTGCTTGGCCATTCGAAACGCCAACTTCAGCATCACTAGATCCAGTTATTGGTTGAACCTTTCAAATAATCAAAATTTATTTCTTAAGAAATTTCTTGTAAAGAAAAAAAAAGTAAAAGTTTCGTTTAACTGTTTTACTAGTTTGTCGCGCTTGAGGTCACTTTTATTTACTTATTTTATAATAATGACGGAGATACACAAAGAGCATCGAAAATAGATTATTATAAAATAACCTTATTAATGTTTTCTGTCTTTATCAGCCGTCTATATGCCGCTGACATTTCGTTGATACTCATCAGTTGAAAAATTCTTAAAAGAATGTTTGACACTTAACTACTTATTTCATAACTCTGATGAACAAAATGAGAATCAGAAATGTTCAAACAAACCTTTAATACAGAAAACATTTTTTCGTCTTGCGACTATTTCACTTTTCTTCACAACTTTCTACACAAGACGAAAAAATGTTTTCTGTATTAAAGGTTTGTTGGAACATTTCTGATTCTCATTTTGTTCATGGGAATTATGGAACAAGTAGCTAAGTTTCCAACATTCTTTTAAGAAATATTCGAGTCTACTGACGAGTTGATGAGCATCAACGAAAAGTCGGCGGCATATAGACAACTGAGAAAGACGGAAAACTTTAATAAGGTATATTTTTAGACCTAAAATAATACATTTCAATTGGCTCTTAAAGCAAATAAATAATTTAGTTCGTTTTTGAATAAATAAATAGAAGTAACCTCAAGCTCAACAAATTAGTAATACAATTATGTAAGTAGAACTAAAGGTCGAAAATGGAATAGTTTCGTTTCTAACTAACCTCCTCCTGTTACGTTATTGTTTTTAAGAAAAAGTAAAATTTTTATAAAGAAAAAAAAAAAAATAGCGTTATTTGTATGCACACCAATTAAGTGAATCAACAACATGAGATTTGTTTATTATGCAGATGCTAATTATGCCAATGAGAAGTAATATCAATTCACTGGAATATTTCATATTTGAAATTCAATGATCGAAATGAATTTGAATGGATTGTGAGTAACGAACTTATGATTATAGAAATAACTTTCTTCAAAAACGCTGTAGTACTTACATTAGCCAATCTACGTTGTTTCATGATTTGAAGTGGTTTTCCCAAAAGCATTACCGGTATGCAAGCCACTGCAATCAAAACAAACAGAGTCTGGAAGAAACTCTGTCCAGCGAACATGTATGCCTTACAACCATCTGGGGGCGTTTTAGGGGTATTAAATAAAACCATATCAATAAATGTTATCAGAATTGATGGAGCACAGGAAGCAGAATAGGGTTCTTTAAAAAAAAAATTATTAGAGTAAAAGTGTTTTGTCCATATATAACAGATATTTACGTTCGTTTGTAGCCGCGTAACGATTCCATTTGATGAACATCAATAAAACCATATAGAAAAATAAGCAAACTAAGAAAATAACTTGAGGAATAAATTCATAAACTAAAGCCAAACGATTTTTGAAATAAGTATGATTTTGATAAGACATCAGTACTCCAAAAATCATGTGTATTACACCAAAAATAATGGATATTTTCATTTTATAAGCGTTTTGGAATATGATTTTGTTAGCGCCAGCCACTTGCCATATTGGATCCAATCCAAACGGATACGGAGTGCCAGAATAATCACTCACTCCCGGGTTTAATTGCAAATATTTATTAGTTAGTACGGTCGAGGTATTGTAGTTAACCTGCCAGTGCGACCCAAATATGTTGAGCGATTTAGAAAAGATGTCATTGTAGATTAAACCCGTATACATGGAGAAGACGCCCATCAAAAATATAATGTAGCGACCGCCAAAGAATATATTCCAAATTTCATTGTCTGTCTTTTGAGCCGCCAAACCTTTTTCCTTACGTATCATCCAAAGACCAAACAAAGCCATAATAGCGCCATGACCTAAATCACCAAACATTACGGCAAACAAAAATGGAAATGTTATTATAGTGTACGGGGCTGGATTCATTTCTCTATACGTAGCCACGCCATAAGCATCAATTAGAACTTGGAAAGCTTTGGTAAACTTGTTTGTACGATTGTACGTTGGAGGATTTTCGAACGTCTGCATGCGATTCAAAATAGGCGGCACCGACGATCCAGATCTTTCAGTACCCCTGCGCAAGGCCAACTGAATAGTTTCAATGTCCAAAACTGGCACCCAGCATTCGGCAATTAAACACTTTTGTGTCACATCCAAGTTAAAAAGGTTTAGCGTGTGATAAATGGCTTTAATTTTGCGCACTTTGACAAACCAGTTTTTGAGATTTTTTGCTGCTGCTACCAAAACTCTATGACGATGATCTTGCGTTTGACCCAACACTGTATTCAAGTCTTCGATTCGAGTCATCACACCCATGGCCATTTCACGACGATCAGCTGGTGCTTCTGGGCAAGGATAGAGAGTAGCTCTGAAGCCCTCACAGATTTTCTTGACGCGTGTTTTTAGCTGATCGCCTTGAAAGAATATAATGAAGACGGATTTGTAAACCTGATCACCCTGAAATTAAATTGCAATAAGTTTTAATTTTATATTTCCATTTGAATGAGTAAAAATTTGCGGCTTGTGTTCTCCAGATATCTGCTTACATATGTAAATGCTGACACTTGCTGCAAATGCCAAACAAATGAGACTTTGTTCATATTAAATTATACAAAAAGGCAGCATGTAACACTGTTCAAATATTAAGTTTGTGTTCCCGTACTTTTGGGACAAAGTTAGGTAAATTGAGAGAAATCCTGAATTTCTTTTAAAAACATACAAAAATGCACAAAAGTACGGGAATACCAAAAACCATATTTCTATTCCAAAAAATTACATATGGTACATATGTATATTTTGATGCGGTAGTGAAAATTGAAACACAAATTTTAGGAAGATTAACGCATTTAGATTTTCAATTTATATGAAATACTAATTGAAAAAACATCAACATTTTTGTGTTATTGTTTGATTCAATTGAACTGCTTTGTGTGTTATTGTTTACTTTTTGCAACATCTGATTGTTTAAAAAGTTGCACAAACTAGCTCAAAGAAAAAGTGCGGGCTGTTTCGTGCAAGAGCAAGAATATTTCTCTCTTTGTCTCTCTCTCTCTCTCTCTTGCCCGAACTTTGAGTACGGAAGCAGTTTTCGTGCAAATTAAGAGGCCGCCGGTTCTCAATGTTGAGTATGGGAACAAACTTATTATCATTTTATTTTCTTCTTTTTTTTGTTATTTGATTTAAGCCCAGGTACCTCGTTACCAGCTAGCCTTGCAAGCCCAGCTGACTACTACTTTTAGCCTGAAGAGCCGTCAAATACACAACACAAACACACATCCATTTGCGAACAAATGGATTGTTGGTGTTGTGTTTGTTGTAGTTATGCGATTACCTGGTATCGAGGTACGTTGATATAAACACTATCGGGTGTGCTCTAGAATCCGAATTCACTCTAAAGTGGGTTACTTTAGCATTTTTCGTGTTTAGCAATCCGCATCCCCCATGCTTTTTTTTCGTTTTCAATTAGAGTAGCTCCAGGTATTTTTAGAAAAACTTAATTTTGTATTTAATCTTTTATAATTAAAATTAAAATTTTTTTCAACAGCTGATAAAAAGCTGCTGTTTATGTATTTGACATTTAGATTTTTTTTTCGAACAGAAACTTCGAATATGTCAAAACATGCTAAATTGAGAACACGAATTTATGAATTATGGGGATTTAAAAAATTTTGCTAAATCAATCCGAGTCGAAACCTAGAACACACCCGTATAGTTGGCTCTCATAGCCAAAAGTAGCTGGTAGAATTGTTCTCACCGTTTTGATTATTTTTTTGATTTGCTTACGGCGAAATTCGAAACAAACGAGTGGGAAATGTTTTGTTTCGCTTGTTGAAAATGAAAATTTTAAATTGTATTGAACATGTCTACCTACATTTCCCACCTAAAGACCTCTCCCATACTTTTGGAGAGTACTTTTAAATTTTTCCTACTACTGATCTCAGAGTGCTCTTAAGCGTATCAAATTTGCAGTCGGCTCAATATATTTTCATGACACCATGACACGATAGCCGAAACATTTACTCGCCCTCTTGACTAGAGAAAAGAATCGTGTATAACAATAGGAAATACTACTTACATTTGCGGGGTCTTCCAATGGCGACTCAATCATGGCTTGACGCAAAAATACATTGCCTCGGCAAGCTCGCCACAACATTCGCTCAAATGCTGGTAATTTTTCGCGCAGAATTACACCAGCTACAAAACTGTTGTCATGCAAAAGAAATTTAAATTGTTATTAAATGCACTCAATTTTTAATAAATTATAGACAGTTTAATTTTCAATGATATAAAAATGAGAAAAAACCAAAAATTAAAACGCTGCACAAACGGGTTGTAAACTAAACAAACAATTAAATATTATGGATGAAAAATTATAGCAAACAATGTTGGTTTATAATGAAAAAAAAAACATGATTCAGAGAGATCGGATAGAAATTGTTTGTTTGCATAGTGAAATTAAAATTAAAGAATTTCCTTCTTTTTCTTTTGTTTTATTTTGAATCGTGAATATGTACATTAGGTGGACATTCATTTTTCTGCGTTCGATTTCACCAGAGTTACAGTTTAAAATTTTAAAAAGACTGCACAAGTTGTGTTTTTAGCAATTTTCTACTTAAGGCTGAAGCAAGTAAATATTGAAGAAAAATCATTTCTTAGGTTTATAGCATGCATCTGGTGAGAAGCAAGAATGGACTTGGAAGTTA
The DNA here is from genome assembly GCA_963662145.1 of Sturmia bella. Lineage (NCBI taxonomy): Eukaryota > Metazoa > Arthropoda > Insecta > Diptera > Tachinidae > Sturmia > Sturmia bella. The sequence continues at coordinate 23,213,907 of OY759168.1, read as the reverse complement.
CTTTTATTATGGGATTTCTTAGCCATAGTTTTCAAATACATGCCCACACAAACATGTTATACTTTCCTTCATACATATGTACATATATTCCAGCACTTTTACTTTATCTGGGATTAAGTATTTGCCCATCGATTTTCATGAATGACAGCTCATTTATTTCTATTATGTGTAGATGTAGGAATGAAAAAAAGTAAAACCGGCAAGTGTTTGGGATTTTTTTTTTTTTAATTTTTGGAAATCAAAGAGTTCAAAAATTTTTTTTTAAGAAAAAACATTTTTTTAATGTTAGTTAAGTATATAAATAGAAAGTAAAATTGCGTGAGCTTTTTGGTTGCCGAGTGGTTAAAGCGGCTGTGTCAAAATTGTGAAGTTTGACACGTCCAAAGTTTATAGGGTGTCTGCTACCCAGAAACGGCTGGTTATCCGCCTAGCTATAAAATTGTACTTTTCTTTACTTAACGGATATTAATGAAAAAAAGTGACCAACGAAGGGTTTAACTTGAGCCTGAAAAAGTAATTTAATATAAATGTATTTTTTACTTTTTTTCTCCGGAAATAATGGTTTAATGTACTAAAAACGATATTAAAAGCTGCCTCGAGCAGCTTCTTCAAAACTCTCATATATAATAACAAAATTAAAAAAAAAAAAACTATTCTTACATAATAATGAGATTTGTGGTTAGCGTTCCATAACGCATAAAAAAAAAAAAAAAAAAAAAATAGCAAAATATGTTACCCAAATTTTTCTTGAAAGTAATTTTTGTAAAATAAGGTAGAAAGTTGAAAACGTTCGCAGACGTTTCTCGGGCTGCCAGTCATCAAAGCCAGCTCACTTGGGTCCCGATGGGCCCCGTTGTGCTACCCTAGGAGGCGATATGTCTGTTGTCCTACACGCCACCCATTGGTTCTACTTTAAACCATCCATATCAGTGGATGAAAGAGTGCACCCTATTTAATTCGCATCCCGACACATCTCTCAAACCATGTAGTGTCGGTCTGCCTGTTTTTCTCTTACGTTGGAGAGAGCTGGACATCCGCAGAGGAAGTCCTCAATACTCTCCTCCTCCCCTTCATCTGTTCCACAGAAGATTTAATCTTCTCGCATGTGTACCCATGTGACCGTATCCTGTCAGAACGGCTACTAGGATGCTCAACCTTTGTCGGGGAAAATCTTACGGAGCTGAGGTTTTCTTTTAATTATAAATGGGCCATGTGAGGCCACAGGTGAGCGACAGGCAATCTCAGTTGACAAACTGCCTTGTGCAGTTGTTAGCAGCTGCTGTTTTATCAGTCTATCTCCTCCTGTGATAGTTGGGCACCAGATCTAACCAATGCATACGCAACTACGCGTCCAGACACACTATTGTGTCCTGGTACCCAGAGAAGTGCCAGGTGCGAATGTTTCGCTAGCTCACTCAGAGATATCCGGCATTTGCGAACCAATCCAGATGTTGTGTAAACACCAGCTAATAGTGCATTTATAGCAAAATAAAAAAAATTTCCATGTACCTGACCTCTTTGAAATCGATTCGCGTCCACAAAACATTCTCTAATACGACTCAAATTTTTCGGACTGAACGGTTAGACAATTTGTTTCGCATTAACAACATCCACGCTAATGTACATACATATTATGCATATGAAAAAAGCATGTTACGTTTTAAAGTTTTGTAAAAATGCAGTTCAGGCATGGCTTAAATGTGCGCAAAATAAGTAGTTTTTAAATTTTAAATATTATATGCTGTATCAAATCATAGCAGTGTATGTATGTATTAGGTTGTTATTATCGAAATATAATTATATTTAATAGGTTGAACATATGTATGTACAAAATTAATTGCATCCATCTGTTTATTTAAATTTTAAGACCACAAAATACAGGGCGTCCGCCGGGTAGGTATACTACTTTGTTTATTTATCATTTTTGATCAAATGAAAGAGAATGGATCTTATAATGATAAATGTTTTATTTAATATCGGCAATTATGTATGGAATACAATATTAGATAAATGTCCGCCACTGTTAGCCTGACAAATGCAAGCCCTTTTGAGCACATTTTTCATTACATTCACACACATTTCACGCAGTATTTCATTAATTTCATCGCGAACATTTTGTTTGAGTTGCTCCAACGTTTCTGGTTGTAAATGTGACTGACTGCAAAAGTGGCTGATGAATAATTTGAGGGCATTCCATTGCCCCGAACCGACTATTCTGTTTAATCACATATCCTTTCAAATGAAAATGTGCTTCGTCACTCATTATGATTTTTTCATGAAAATCGGGGTTGTCATGGGCGAGCTGTAACATCCTATTGGCGTAAATGGTCTTGTGGAAGAAGCTCTTGTGTCAACTGAATCTTAAATGGAAACAAATGCAAATATTTGTGCAAAATTGTGGCCAATGACGTTCTTTGAAGACCAAGCTCCTGAGCACGGTGTCGAATTGAGGTTGATGGACTGTTTTGAACAATTTCTTGAGCAGCAGTAATGTTTTCAGCTAATCTTGCAATAACTTGTGTTCCACACTGATAGGCCCAAATCAGCTACAGTCCCTCCTTTTTCGAAATCATTCTTTACACGATAAATAGTGCGTCCTGTTGACACTTTGTTTTTCCCAAAAATTTCACGTAACTTTCTCATCGTCACGGAAATCGATGATTGATTTTAATAAAATGTTTTAACGATTAAACCACGTTAGTTTACCGAATATTTTTCCATAATAAATTTGCCACATTTGGCCAAGACCAATGTCTATCAAAATGGCGACAAAACAAAGTAATGTACCCTTCAACCGGACTCGCTGCACATAAATATGTATTACATATTAGGCAAAAACTTATGACAATATTGACATTTTTGCATCTTAAGTTTTCCCCCAATAATTTCAGTCAAACCTTTACTTTTCGAATTAAGTACATCTTTGAAATTTTTTTTTTTTTGAGATCTACTGAATACGACTTTAATTATTTGCTATAAGAAAGTCAAGCAAAATTCATTCATATTATACATTTAAATAGATATATATCTTTCTATGTGCCGCCGACATTTCGTTGACGCTGCTCAATTCGTCAGTAGACTCGAAAAAGCTTAATGCAATGTTAAGACACATAAAATGTGTTGCAAAAGTAATAGATTGTTTTCTGCATTAACAATTTGTTTGAAAACTTAAAATTCTCATTAATTGCATGAGAGTAGCCAGCAAAAATAATTTGAAGTAGTTCAAAAAGTTTGTAATTTTCATGACTTCCAAACCATTGTATGACGGGATTTCGTTTAAAGCTACTTTTTTATCAAGAAATATATGGAATTGTTGAAGTGATTGAAATCAGTATGTACGTCATCTAGTTACTACTGTTAACTTTTTTATTTTTAAAACAAAAAACGAAACCCAAATGACATTCACTTATGAAAAATCAGGTTCAAATTCTAGGAATATACTTTGGTTCAATTCACCCATTTTAACTGAGAGATTTTCGCTGAATTCTTACAGATGACGTCCAATAACATGCAAATGAAAAAAGCATGCATTTTTCATTTAAATCGAACCGGATCGCATGCACTTGCACCGCTGATTCAGCAGCAGTTTTGTCATGAAAATTTTTGTTGGGTAATAGAAGAAATAGTAAGTAAGGTTTCAAACATTAATCTAAGCTTTTTCGAATCTTCTGATGAGTGGATGGCATCAACGAAATGTTGCCGGCATATCGGCGACTGAAAAAGACACAAAATAATTAAAAAGGTCTATTTAGAGCCAAAATATTCAATTACTGTACATAATATATGTATGTACATCGAATAAGTAATGTGTGATCATAAATCTAAAAATAATTATAAAACAAAGCATATTTTATGGTCCTGATTTAATCAAAATCAATCGTTAATTCGAGTGCTACTGAAAATATTTAATGAGATTAATATAATTTTTTTTTATTTGAAAAAACTATTTATTACAGCTTCAGATCGTTTTTTATATAAACAAATTTTTATTTACAATATTGTTCAATATTTCGATAACAATTTGTCATCATCTTCAGGATAATAATTGTAATCAAATAAATATTATATACATATATAATTTTTTTTTATTTTAATAAAAAAAAAACCGTGTATGGAATATTTTGCGATTTTATTATAGACAAGTCCTTATATTTTACTCATAATCTCATAATTGAAGCTATAAATGTATGCGTTTAGTTTTGAAAAATATGAATTAATCTTGCCTGAACATATCTAAATAAAATATACCGGAATAGAAATATAGGCATGCGTGAATTGCTAAATAATATGCAAAAAAAATCAAGATAATTCTTAGCAGCTGTTTAGCAGTTTATAGTTTTGCAACTCTTTAATTAGGAGCGCGAGGAACAGCTTCTCATATTGTTGCAATTTCTATTATTTCTAAAAGCTCCTCTGAATTCTCATTAATTTTAAAACACTATGCCATTTATATTTAATACAGACAAAACGGAAACAACATAACATGTTCATAGCTACAAACACATGTAAATCAGTTTCAATGATTTGAGAAAAAAAATGGTTAAGTTTATGTTGCGAAAAAAAACGAATTCAATTAATGCATATGGTACCAACCATGGATAATATTCTTCACGCTCGTTTGATTTTTCCATAAAGCTAAATAAAGCAGTTGTAAAAAAAATAAATATTAAATAAATTTTCATCATAAAGCCCATGGCAAAAATGCAGTACATAAAAGGTATTATTTTTACGAAAATTTAAAATAATTATTGTGAGTAATTGTTGTCGTGGCATTATAAAATACATACCCTAATTGTACGGGACCCATTGAATGGCCTGTACGAACTTCATCAGTGATTAAAGCACGTGTCATCGATTCAGTTGTATTATTCAAACCACCTTCTTGCTACAAAGGTTTTATGAGCTTTTAATTCATTTGATTAATAATCATAATTTCAAAAGTTTTCTTTTAATGTTAAGCTTTTATTTCTCAGTCAGTTTTGTTAATGACATAACTAAAAAAAATCTCTTATTTTCTTTAATTAAGAACACAAACATTTAGGACAAGCCTTATAGACCATACCATACCATAACCATCATTTAAATGAGGACATAAGTGATACCAAATACAATCAGCTTAAAAATAATAGGCGTCCCACCACCACCAGTTCTTGTTTTATTTTTTATTATATATGTATACATAAAACATCAAATGGAAAACGAATTAAATTATACGTATATCCTTTTGAATAATTTGGAAAAAATACTTCATACACTTTAAATTTTCAAAGATGATAAGACGGCACAGCTTAAAAAAATACAGACTGCAAATGAAACCCTGAAGCAAATACATAAATAAATTCGACATTGAAAACAGAAATTCGCAAAATCTTTCCATAAACTGAAGATGCGTTATTTTTAATTGGTATTCAAAGCAGTTTCAATCAATAAATTAAATACGATTTAATTGGCCCCTTTGGGAAATAATGTTCGTTTAAAATATGTGCATTTTTGTTCGCAGGACAATCAAACTGAGCGTTAAGAATAAATAATTCGTGATGAGTTTTGCGACAATGAAAATGAACGTATGAATGCTTGATAATTTCCGTTTTGTTTGCGTTTATCTAATTTATTTATTTTGAGCCGTATTTTGAGAACTCGGCATTTTTGTTTGTAGTATGTATGTGTAAATGCAAATAAATTTATCAATTTACAATATTTACCCCAATTTTAAATTTTGTCCTGGTTGACTGGCGCGTGCACCTTCTTCGCCCAAAAGTTGAGCTTGCTCATCTTCGTTTTGATTATCTGCCATCTGTCGATAACGTCGGGATTTAAAGGGCATTGTATTATATGTTATCACAGGTACCGCCTGGCAACACAACCGTTTTTCATTTAGGGAGGGATAAGCAAAACAACATTCATGGTTTTGCGGGGAAGCAGGGATTAATTTTTCGTGTATGGGAGGTAATATGGGAAATGCGGGATTTTTTGGTTTATTTGGCAACGTGTAGGTTTTTTTTTTCAAACGTAAACAATTAACGAAAATTTTTGATTTGACAAGAACCGAAAATGATAAAAAGAAAATAATAATATAACTAAAAGAATTTTAAAAGGAAAACTAAATAATGAACAAAGACAAACGATTATGTCTCTTATCTAATTTAAGAAATAATTGTGATAATTGAATTATCAGACTGTAATTAAATGTATGTAGTATGAAGTATGTATGTATGCACGTATATGTTATAAGTCAATCGGAAAAGAACATGATATTTTTTGTTATAAACAAATAATACACAATTGCAATAAGAGAGTAAAGAAAAAATTAATAAAGTAGTTTCCCCAACAACAGAAAATTAAGAACCTTCAGCTTCTTACAATTCGTTAGCAAATATGAAATTTTTGTTTATAATTGGCGAATCATTTGGGGGTTTCAAATTGTTCACTTCACGGAAAGAATTTATCTTCTATCACATTTTTGCAGACGACTTTAAGATCTTCGAAATTTATTTTAACACATATCTTAAGTGTAATCGATTCAATATTTGTTCTTAAAACCAACTGAATGAACTTTATTATTTTAGATCAAAAAACAGACCTCTATGTTGTTTTCTGGCTAACTTTTCCACCGGCAAATAGATAACAGATTTGGCGTTACATGTTTTCCCGATTTTCAGTATGTATTTTAAGCTCTTAGAGACACTTTTAAATTGATGAGGAACTTTCGGCTTCAACTGTGCTCTATTTTTTCGGAAGCATTCGTCTTTTCAGCTGGACTTAAGAATAATATAAACATAAAAACAAGTAGATAGGTGTATGGGAGATTTTAGGCGAATATGAAATTATGTGGTGATAGTATTTTAAAATTTTGTTTTCTATTTTCTTAGTTGAAAGAAAAAAATGCACATATTATTTTTAGGTGGCAATGTTTTGCGTAATTTAGCTATTTCGTAAAATAATTGTGGTAGGTGGGCAATAAACGAAATTTTTGAATAATTAAAACAGTTCAATTCAAAAGATTATTAGGCGAATAAGCAGAGATAAAACTGAACATTATTTTTTGTGTTAAAAAGCAGAAAAAATTAACCAAAGAACACTTCTTATCTTTCGTGTTATTCATCTCATACATGCAAAAATAAAACTATGTAGTTCACGTCACTTTTCCAAAATTTAAAGTATATAAAATAATTTAGAAAAATATTAAAAAAACAGTTAAAATCAAAAATTAATATGTGTAGTCTGTAATTGAAGAAATAAATATTACAAAACAATAAAATTAAATAACTAAATACATAAAAACAACAATGTGCACCTTTCAGTTGTGTTGTCAAAAGGTATTAATATACGCTTCAAATAACATTATTGAAGTTCACACTGAATTTGGTAACTGCTTACTTATTACATATTGTAAAAATTGTTATACACATTTTATTGTTTTAAAATTCTCAATTTCAAAACTGCGAAATATAATAAAAATTTTACTAATTTAACGAATAAGCAAAACCGAAAATAGTGTGAGCTGTATCATTATATACAAAAGCATTAAAAAAACATTATTAGTTATCCGTTAAACATATGAGCTAATTAAAGCTTGTGGTAAGAAATACGGGTCAGAACTTACCTCATCGAAAAAGACTTGCGTTTTGCGTAGTATATGTTTTAACTCTGTCAGCTCTAAGAAGTTTCGTTTCAAAGCTTCGGCATTCTGATTGACTTCACGCAGTTCATTTTCAAGTTTTTCAAAAGTTGCCTTAAATTTTATATAAAATATTGCTTAACCCTTTCTCATCAATGAAATTAATTTAAATACCTCTAAATCAATCATTTCCCTTGGCTGGGGAGCTTCAGGACTTTCACCAGTATCTAACATGGGGATACCATCTTTCTTAATCTCCATTTCTAAATAACGCAATTTACGTTCCATTTCATCGCAACGTCGCACCTCGTTGACAAACTTCCGTTGAAATGCGTTAACATCGGGATTTAGCTGAAAAAGCATAAGAAATCAGTTCCTAATTTGTTATCCCAAAGTATTCTTTACTGGCACCTTTACTTGCTGATAATGTACTTACGTCTCTAAATTGTACTAGTCCCAATTCCCCTAATTCCGAAACACAGGCATAAGCTGCTTCACTTTGCAAAAACAACTGACATAAAGTCATTTCTTCACTTCGAAATAGCGAACCCATGGTGAACGGCTCACGATTTTCCTCTTGAATACCTTAACTATTTTAATTTTCTCAACTCGTAATTATTTAACCTTAAAGAACAAGAAAAATAGATATCAAATAAGAATATAAATATTTTTTTTACTAAAAATAAGTTTTTTTTAGTACAAATGTGTCCAAGACTTGGGTGGTAATAAATATACATATTTTGTAGGTACCTTAGGCTACGTTCTGGCTAAATTGAAACGCATGGTAAATGCAATGGTGAGATTTTCATTTAATGTAAAACGTAGAGAACATACATCTGAGTATGTAAAATCTCTGTTGGGTTGTTCTTTCAAGCATTTTATTTCTCTTCGAAATTTATTATTCTTTTACAGAGTCATAAAAAGGGATAAGCTCGTGCAATTATGTGAGAAATTTACATTTTCACGGTCAACGAGAAACCCACAAATTGTTATCCCGAGGATAAGATGCAACTTTTTTCAGAGATGGTAGCTCGTTGTTGGAACTTTTTACCTGTTGAGCTGCGTCTTTCTTCCCATTCAAACAATCTTTTTAGAGTTAAGTTACTTGCAATCTTTGATTAATTACTACTAAACAGGATGGAATATAACTTATTTTTACCTACACTTAATGTTTCTATCTCATCAAAAATTCGCTTTTTTCTCCTGCTCTTTTATTCCTTCATATATTAACTTATTTCATTGTCGGGTCTTAACACATTTATATACGTCTTTCTTTTTTTACATTAACTTAGTCCTGAGTAATATTACTACTACTATAGAAATGCTACTACGTAAGCGGGATATCTAGATTAATGTTAAGTTTGAGGCTGGGGAGCCAATTATGCATGAACTTATTGATTACTCTATTTTTAGTTAGTATGTAAGCGAAATCACTCTGAATGTAAACTGATAATATATAGTTTTTATTGGCCATATAGGGCTTCATATATTACTTTACTGAAATAAATAAAATAAATTAATAACGCATGCAATTACTTTTTTAAATTGTAATTCAATTTCCGAATTTTGTAATTATAATCAAAAAGGTTTTTTGCATTAGAAACTTTAACTAAATGACTTGAAATAGTTTTTTATTTATTAAACAACAAAGTCAAAAAAGTCGCAACGGCGTAGACTGCAAAAACAGACAGCCTAGTTCGCAAAAGATTAGCATATCCAAACAACAGACTTTGACGAGTTCTAAAAAAGCAATAAGCTCTAGAAAAATATGGCATCAGAATATAATTGATTTAAAAGTTTTTTTTTAGTATTAAACAGTGGCACAGAACACAACAAGGCGCAAATGTGCAAGTTCCATTCTACAAGCTTTTTACGAATTTTTTGTTGTTTTTAAAACCTGTGCTCTCGTTATTAAATTTTCCTTTGATCTTCATCTCACTAAAATAAAAAAGTGAAAAATAGATGCATACTTTTTTTAGAAGAGAAAATGCCGTAAGAAATTTATAGGTTTCTTTGATCATTTTTATTTATAAAAGTCAAAATACTAAACAATCAGCGGCGTTTTAAAAACGCTCCCAAGACCAATTTTTGCGTATTTCTTTAAATGAAAAATTTCAAAATTAAATGCAAATAAATGTTATTACTCAGTTAGGTTCAATGCACACACATACAGCACAATAGAAATCGCTTTTATCAAAGGATGCAGTTATGAATATTGAGATATGTAAATTGCAAGAGATTGTATATTTTAAAAATTATGTTATTTCTTGCTATGTTTAGATATAGTTTAAAAAAATATTTTCCTAAAAATGTGTAGACTATTATGTATATACATATGTATGTATATATAAACTTGTATGCAGCCATACATATGTATTTAATTACGTTGACAAAATAAAAACTAATACTTATTTTCTCCAATAAATAAGGCAACCTTAACAAAATACTCCATCAGATACAGGTAATTTCTGGTTAAATGATATTATTTAATAATTTACTTGCATAAAATTCCTGTGTAAGTATTCCGCAATACTAGTTACGAAATTTTGTGAAAATGAATGTTTTGCGTTTTTTAACATAATGACGTAAACCATTTAACAACGATCAAACACATATTTGGAAACATGTTTTTCGCAACTCTTTAGGTAAAAATATCTCAGGCCATTAGAAAAATAATAATGCGAAGGTTATTTAAGTACATTCAAAATTATGCAATATTTTTTCTCAACAAGAATGGGACTTATACATCCGGATATTTTAAGATATTATATACATATGTATGTACACATTATACCTAGAATAAAGTAGATGTTTTTTAATTATATCTTACCAACTTTCAATCCCTATATTGTGCAAAAGTACAAAAACAAGTTAGTTTTGAAATGATAAGTTTGACGCTAGGACATTTTGTCTTGCGTACAAACAGTAACCACCCAAAGATTCCATTTTTTTTTTTTAATTTCGTTTATATGCATTGTGCATAATTACTTTCGTGAATTGCACTGGCATATCTTCTAACCTTTCAATATTTCTTTCAAAAGGTCATTAAAATATAAAGTACCAATCACCATATGTAAACTATTTTGTACATACAATATGTATGTATGTACATATTTTCATTAATATACAGTATTTATGTAAAATATACGGGCATGTAAGTATAATACAACGAGTTTATTTGTATAAACAAAAGAACAATGAAAGAATTTGTTTTAAAAAGATTTAAAATCGGAGGGAGTTTTTATTCTTATCAGTAATCTATCCAACACTTGGAACTGATGAGATTTTACCATTTTATGTACATTTATGGATATATGGATCTATATGTATTAATGCTTCTAAACAAAGCAAATTTTTAAAGATTTGATTATCCTATTAATGCATTTAACGTACGTATATGTATATGCATAATTTTCTTTCTTGCACCGTGTGATTCATAATAAAATCCATAGCTTTTGTAATTTTATTAGTGTATACGGTGTGTGTGCGGTGGTATATATACACAAACAAAAAAACTGTAGAAAACTTACAACGTACACAAAAAAATCAATATTTTCTTTATGTTTTAATCTTATTGCAGGCACAATGTTTTATGTATTAAAATTAGGTAACTTACATACATTTAAAATAACACAATTACTTATTCACAATTCTTCAACACTTTTCAGATAGATTTAATTTTTTTAAGAAAATTGTAGAATCGAACCTACCTCTGTCCGAATGGAAATATTGTGTGGAATGAAATAGTTTCGCAGTTACCAGACTATAAAAAGTTTAAAGTCGCCAAGAAGAAGACCCACTATTACCAACTGTCGTCTACACATGCGATTTTTTCATCGGTAATTATTTTTATTCATTTATTGAAAGTATTTTACAAATATGAATTTATAAAATACAATATTAGAAATAGTGTGGACTATTTGGTCATTACACTATATATTTTATAAATTTTTATAATTTTATTTTTATATATATTATAAATGTCGTCGGCTGAAAAAGACATATAATAATTTTTAAAAAGCTTCATTTTTGGATCTAAATTAATATTATAAATATTTATATATTTAAAATTTTATACATTTTTTATATATTATAAATTTTTTTTATATATTTTTAATTTTAAATGTTCAAGTGGCATCTTTTTGGCAGTTTTTAGATGTTGTACAAAAACAAAATGTATGTTATTTTTGTTGAAGTTACCCTTATTAGTTGTATCCGTTATATCATGGTTTTAATGATATCCTGCTAAAACTTGGTAGTACATTTACTCAACAGGACAGCTTGATATGTGCAGCCAAGTTTTAATTAAAATGGTGAAAGAATATAAAGTACGTTAAGAATTTTATATATTTATTCGAGCTTAAGGTCTTTTTAATAATTTGAGTATTTTTGTCGATATTTCGCTCTCCTTCGGATAGCTTCTTCAGGACAATAAGAAGCTATCCGAAGGAGAGCGAAATATCGACAAAAATACTCAAATTATTAAAAAGACCTTAAGCTCGAATAAATATATAAAATACAAGAGAAGAAGGGGTCGAAAGTACGTTAAGAATAGTAGATGTAGTTTTACTGGATGTTCATTGAGAATAAGTTCTGGTGTACTATCTAAGAGAGAAATAGCGTGGAACATAGCATTTGAAACTACTGAAGGGTGAAGGTGGTGACAACCCGGATCTATAAAATATTTGCGTTTACCAAGCCATCTAATAAATGGCTATTTTTAACAAAATATTATTTCGATTATCTCACCAAGCTGATGTTTATTACTTTTTTTTCCACTTGTAATATAACGCGGCCTGTCGAGTTTGATACACTTAATATTTAATTTGGGAGTTTCCACGTTCACCTGTTATTAGGTAATGTCTGAATTTACCTTCAAAAAATTTATGTTTTATTCAATACGTGCATGTACAAGCATATATATATATATTTTTTTTTTTTTTTGAATAAACAAAAAAATAAAAAAATAAAATTTAAAAAATCTTCAGTTTATGGAAATTAGTTATTTAACAAGCTCCGGAAACCTTCAAAATCTACAACGTTTGGGATATAGCAGTAGCAGAAAATATTTTCAGCACCGAGCTTACCAGAAAACGCAACGTTTAATACCTTTAACGAGAGAAATAGAAAAGGCTATGATAAATTTTAATGGTTCAGAATCTGACACCAGCAACACAGAGGAACACATTTTCAATACTATGTCTACGATTAGATTAGTAAGGGGCGAAGTTCATAATATATTACAGAAATTTTCTAATTCGGACCAGCTTATGCGCAGAGAAAAAATTGATTGTGAAACCAAATTACAGCATGTAATCCTTCACGACACAAATGACGAATTGGAAATAACTATAAAGGATATAACAGAAGATCAAGACAACACCGTGCTTTTTGTGAAAAGCATACAAAATTTAGAGCATCGCATAGCTAAACTAGAAAAACGTACCAAGTTCCTGCTTAAAAAAATTCCAAAATTAAGACTACTACAAGCGAAGAAATTCAAAATTTTCATAAGTCCGTATAAAAATAAACGTTATTCATTAAAGGAAACGAGTTCACAAATTAAAAGGGATTCATTGAAAAAGAAAGATGATAAAAATGAAGATAATGAAACAACTTATAATATTTATGAAGACTTATTCTATACGACGCGAGAATATACTTTTAATCTGCTATATTATAAAAAATCCTTGGAAAGTTTGGAGTTGAACCGAAAACCTCAACGGAATCCTTATGTTAAACCGATTTGCGACGTTCTGCTATCACAGGGAAACATAAAAAAGCGTTCAATGTTTTTAACATCATAATGTAAGCAAATTATAATAACTGTTTATTAAAAACACAGAAAATAATTATTATTTGATAAAAATAATTGATAAAATTACAGAGTTACATCTTTTAAAACGCTATCACTTATGTTAAACAAGGCTTCCTCTTCTTGCTCATACTTATAATTTTCTTTGTTTGTTTGTTTGCTAACATTGGAGGAATTCGGATTGTTTTCATCATTAGCCGGAGATTTTACCAACTCTTTAGGTATTTCATACATCGCATGCTAAAAAGAAAAAGTACAAATTGTTTAATTTTTCGCAAATTAGTTGATCAAATTATGCTTTATGTTGTTGATTTTGTAAAAATACTTTTTTTTTCAATTTCCAATTTAATTAATTTCGTTTTGCACTACGCGCTTATCAAAGTATATTCAATATTAGTAGATAATTTATTTAAATATTTCAATTCTGCTTTGTGCATCAGAAGAAATTTTTTGTTTTCATTTTCATTAAAAACGTTGCATTTTTTTATGTTGAGCCAGTAACTCAGGGGATTACCCCTAGATATGCATTACATTGTACTGCAACTAGGAACAATAGGAAGGGAGAGGACAAAATGGAGAGTGTTTGTGAACGTGTGACAAACAAAACATAACATAAAACAGAAAATTTAGTGCCATACCCACGATGTCACTCGACTTCGTTCGCTTGAATATAACACTGAAAACATCAACAAAACTTTAAAACAAAACATAACATAAAACAGAAAATTTAGTGCCATACCCACGATGTCACTCGACTTCGTTCGCTTGAATAAAACACTGAAAACATCAACAAAACTTTAAAACTTGTAATTGTTTTGAGTGTAACTAAGCGAGGGATCGCTCTCAAGTGACACCGTGAGCCTGTCGGTTAATTTTGCAAAGTTGAGTAAGTCAGAATTAGCTGCTTTTATTTTGTGTTTATAACACAATTTTGTGCTTTTCTGAAACTTCAAATCTCAGATAGATGCACAGTGATTGTTCAATGAACAAATGTATAAGTTTATTTTTGCAGAAAAATGTTAATGACTTCGATACTTTTCTTTCCTGTGAAGGGTGAAATAAGAAATAGTTTTTGTATAAAACCCAAAAATTGTCATCAAAATAACAACAGCACTTTTTTAATAATAAAAAAAAAGAACGGAAAACTCGGACTGTTTAACCCGTTTACAATCTTTAACTCAGCAACTCTTGATGTTACATTAAAAAAAAAAAATCAACAAGAAATACAAAGTTTCGAATGCTCTGAAATAGACTATCAAACTTATTTTGAAATTATTATCTTCCATACTTACAATTAAGGTTTCATCATTCAGTTTTAGTTTTGGTATGTCCACATTATCAGCCGCGACTAACGGATCTAAACGTCCAGATGGACTTGTACTTAGATTAGCAAAATTCAAAGAGGCGTCCTGTACCTTTTTAACAGCTGATAGCTTTTTGCACAGATTTGTGGAAACCGATCCGACGCTATTAAATCCGACAACTATACTAGAATCCAACTGCAACTGTGATCTAGCAACTCGAGTACGATCGTTTGAAGAAAATGGTGTATAGGGCGATTGGTTCAAAATCGTGGGAGTTGTTTTAGTAAAGGATTGAGGAGATGTGTTATCGGCTGCTTTTGGTGGAATTGAATTATCGTCATCACCTTTGTCGTAAAAAAGAGATTGGTGTTCCTTCCATTTAGATCCTAAGTTTGCAAGATTCAACTGTGTTTTATGTTTCGAAGAATCCTTTTTGCTACTTGAGCGCAGCAGTTGCCTAGGATCAATTATTTTTGATCGATTCATTGTATTATTTAAATCGGAGATTGTTTGTTCGGCCAAACTGTGATTTCGTGTTGGTTGACGGACTGTTATTGACCGCGGTGGAGCTGGAATTGTGTTAAATAGAAAAAAAAATATGGATATGTATGTATGTACATATATTACGTAAAAATTAAGTTAATTTGAAAACAAAGCAACAAATGATTGCCGGAAAAAAAATATTTGTCCAATTTAAGCGCAGTGTGAACACAAAAATTGAATATATGCAGGATTAATAATTCGGCAAACATTATTTGATTGTAAGGACAAAGACAGCTTTTTTTTCTTAAGCTGAAGGTATTTTTTATGGTATATATTTTTGTAACTCGAATATTTTTGTCGATATTTGGCTTTTTCAGAACAAAAAAAATATCTTAATCAAAATAAAAAAATGCCAATTGACTTTGTAATCGATTATGAGCTACGATTAATCGATTAATTTATCGGTATGAAGAATTGTTGATCGAAAATCGAATAAGCTGTTTATAGTCTGTTTTTGTACACTTTTGAACAAGTTGAATTTATTTTAACTACTGATCAATTCCATTCAATATAAATTTCATTATGACTATAAGAAAGATATTTGTAGGTTCGCAGCTTTAAAAAAGTTTTTATTTTTTTTCTACGTATTGAATATTTTGCAACAAATACGTACCCAAAAACTGTTTATAAGTTGCATCACTTGAATTCATGGATTTTGTATCTACTAAGGCTAATCTTGACTTGCTTCCTCCTTCAGGAACTTCAAATTTAATGGGGGGAGTAGAAACTAATTTCATCAGTATATTTGTTTCTAAATTTCGCTTTTTATCATCATTCGCAGCGACGCGTATTGGCGTCACGGCCAAATCGGTTTTAGACATTTTTATACTTTCATGTAGAATCTTTTTAAAATTTGTAATCTGAGTTTCCATTTCTTGAAGTTCATTTTTTAAGCTCAACAAGCGAGAATATACAAATTCACCAGCACAAGGCTTTTTGTTAAAAATCTTTAGTTCGCATTGAATAGTTTCATTGATGGCATTAAATGTCGATATGAGAGTGTTGATGTTAACACCGTCATCTGATACTTTAGGGCCAAAAGATTCTGAAATTTTCATAAAATTAACAATTTTTTAAATGAATTTTATAACGTTAATGTGCTTGCCTTCCACCAGTTCGTCAATAGGGAAATTATCGCGGATATGTTTAAGCTGTTGGCATATTCGTTGTTTATCATATTTATAACCAGTTTCTTTGCTGTAAAACTTTTCCATTGCCTCTTTTAGCACATTTATCAAGTGGTCCATTTCAATAACTTTCTTCGAACGGTCACTGTAGTATTTATCATATAGCTTGCAATTATCGTTTTCAAAACTCTCAAGGAATTTATCATCCATTAATAAGCTCACACTTAAGCCAGACTCCTCTGAAAGTTTTTCCAAACATTGCATCACTATTTCGGTCTTTTCATCGTATTTTGCATTTATATTTTCAATAGCATCTATAAATTCTGAAGCCATGGCTTTGAAAACTTCATTTTTTGCGCAAATTTTGTGTAAATTGGCTTCAGAAACTTGAGCCCGATAATTGTTCGCATCCAAGTTCAATTGTTTTTCTTTTTGTTTGACAAGTTCCTGTGCAATAAAGTTTACAAAATCTATAAGAAAACTGATGAACTTCATGCCACCGGGCATCACAACTAAATACGATTTTATGTTAGCCCAATTCAATTGGTACTTCTCATTAATGTGCTTAAGGTATTCTACCGTACTGTTACGAAAACTTGACTCTGAACGTTTATCCGTAATGGGCCAGAAAAATCGTTTCTTGAATTCTTGAGCATCAAATATACGGAAGAGATAGTGCATAACATGAAAGAATGCATGTTGATTCGGTTTTATGAACATCTCATCGGACAAGCATTTTCGTAATTCTTCTGTGGGCGGATAAAGCAACGTTAAACCCTGAATTGCATTGTACAACATATGAGAAAGTTCTTTTTCTTCTGCACGATATGGAACTATTATTGTGCGGTCCATTTTTTTCAATGTTTCCTAAAAAATATTTTTATTTATACCACAGTGATTTATGCTTATTTGATTTATACTTATTTTGATTTAGCGCACTCCCATGCAGAGGTCGAAGCCGATCGGCTATTAGCCGGCTTTCAGCCGCCGCCGAGGATTGATGACATAGCACAGCCGCCGCCGATAGTACGGCTCAACACGGCTCAAAACCGAGCCGATTTGTTTCGGCTGAGCCAGAATTTCACAGCGCAGCCGTTTATTTTGAGATTTGGCACATTTTTAGTTTGCTCATTTCAATGTATAATCAAAGGAAGTTTAATTCAGCGCTGAACAATTTTTCTTTAGTAACATTTTTTTTAATAACTACTACATCCAGACTTTTTCGTAATGTAATTTTAACTCCTATTTATTGTTTTGCCTCCCTCTGGACTGTATTAAATAAAGCTCATTTGCTTCTTGATCTGATGTATGTATGTATATGTCTATTTTTCATAGACATATATGTACATACATGTGCTGAAAATGAGTTGTAAAGATCGAAATATAAACAGATCAAGAAGCACTTGAGTTTTATTTATTACGAGTCAAAGGAATAGAACACAAAAAATTGTAGTTAAAAATACTAAGAATTGATTCCGAAAAACGAAAATAAATTTACATAGATAAAAATTTATTTTTCTGACAGCAAAACATGAAAAAAAATTGTTAAATTTTTATTGCATAGCTGTGGCTATTTTCTGTCTTTTTTTTAACCGCCAATTTTTCAATATTTTGAAAATCTTGTTAATATTTTTTGATTATATTCATTCACCAAGTACATTTTGTTTACTTTCTTTTTTTTAGCGTAAAGACGTATATAGAGAATAAAATTTTCATTTGTCTCTTATTATCTTTGAATTTGCTTCTTTTGCTCGCATTTTTATTAAACTTAAATCTAAAAAAAAAAATAGTGTTAGCGAACTAACAGCCGTTGATTTTTACTTAGCCGCCGTTGCCCAAAATTACCTCGGCTGCTGGCGACTTTTAGCCGCCGCCGCATATTTTACCATCGAGCCGCCGCCGACCGACAGCTATCCTCGGCTTCGACCACTGCTCCCATGTCAGTGTTGAAAACAGTGTTGCGTCAATAGTATTTTTTGAGCCAACTAGGTTGCCAGACTGAGCAGATGCGAGTTTGGGAATCGCTATGTGAAACTAGTGCATTTTCAAACTTTTTGAGCTCTGAAAGAAATTTTTTCAACTCTCTTTTGGTTCTGCCCAAATCATTTATTGAGTCATAGCATCAATCCATAGGCTTTTGTTTGTTTTCATGGTAAAACTGATAAAAGTTTATTTGCGAGCTGTTGTACATTTTGGCAGCCATTAGTCCTACCTACAGCCGTCATCACTGGTGTTCGCAAAACAGCTTTGATTGTCAAAATGCTTTCAGTACGCAGTATTTTAAAATGAAAAGATAAATTACCTTCAAAATGTAAGAACTTGGCAGCAAAACAAAAGCATATGGCTGTAGCGTTATCCCCAAAATGGATTCGGAGTTAATTCCGCGATCTGGCTTCACGACATCACCAAAAATAAGTACCAAGTACTCACTAGCTATGTTCAAATATAGCCAGTGCATTCGTTATCAGCTTTCTTGAAATAATCAAGCCGCATTTCAAAATTAATGCCAAGGCAGATTAAATCTGCTTTGATTAATGCAAATGTGTGGGACTTCCATTAAATTTCTACTTTGTGATTAAATGGAGTCGTTTATATTTGGAAAGCTTAGAAGGTATGTAATAAAGGTATACTGTAACAAGTATTGCAAATCTTTTTATGATGATTCTGTGCAGGGGTACAGAACATGGTAAAATGTGGCCATGAAACGTTTTAACAAAAAAGTTGACACGACTCGAGGTCATTTCGTTGCTTTTTGGTTATACACGTTTTAGAAATTTGCATTGCTGATTTTCAATATGAAATTAAATCGAACTCTACTTAAAGGGCTCTTAAATAGAAAAACATGCATTTTTTTTCAGCTCGGAATTATTTCTTTATCTGTAAACTCAAATATGGACCACGCACTGGGTTTTTTTTATATGCCTCAACCACGTTTAATTCTAGAACCTAATGTCGTCATACCCAACGTGAAAATATATTGTAACATATAAATACATACATACATATGTATGTAGCATGTTTCAAACTGGTAAGTTCCCATTTGTTTCATCAAAAGTACACATTTTTATACCAAAATACACTTAATGATGATACTGATGACGAGACTGAGTATTATAATTTTACTCGTAAAATTCTACGTATTTTTCATAGAATTTTACTTCTATGGA
Source organism: Sturmia bella (assembly GCA_963662145.1). Lineage (NCBI taxonomy): Eukaryota > Metazoa > Arthropoda > Insecta > Diptera > Tachinidae > Sturmia > Sturmia bella. The sequence continues at coordinate 23,194,333 of OY759168.1, read as the reverse complement.
ATTATAAAAACAAAGATGTTAAGGCAGCCTGAAATGAAACCTTTAATATTTTATTAGTATTTCTTTTTAAGTTACTTATTCAACTTGTGTGCATCGGCTATTTCTAGATTTATTGCCAAGAGTCGAAAATCGGCCCTGACTGAAAACGTGGTGCATAAAACAAACGTGCATTAAAAATGGTGCTGTTGGATCTTGAAACTTAATACGTCAATACTCATGATGATTAAGTCGGCTTTACCATAACAGTGATGAAAAACCTATACCTTGTACTTAGCTCAGTCAATATTATAAGTATGAGCTATGAAACTGAGCTTTTTTCGCTGACAGATTTTCAGTATCAAAACAAGAGACTGCGCAACCAAAGTTCCGAGAAGGTAAACATTTCATTATTTTGTATTTTATGACTTTTTAATGATGATTCAACACAGACCTGTACTTAAGTAATTCCTTGAAAGACCACACATCTTCTGAAACTTATTTAATCAACAGATCAAAGGAAAGTGTAAAACTCTTCGCTAACGTCATTTCTTTTTATTCCAGGAATGGCGAAAGTGTGACATTGATTTGGAAGTGAATAATTCGGAAAATAAATTATTTTAACCCAAAGGTGTGTACTGGAAATGATTTTTGTATCTATTGATTATTAAATGATGAGACTATTGTAACTTTCCTTTTGCGGTTTCCTCTTGAAGTTCACTAATGACGGTTTTAGGACGTCTGACTTTAAAAATTTAAGTGTACACAACTCGATAAAGAAAATGCTAATGTATGTTTATATTTCTTTCTATTCCAGGTTCATGATGTTGGGAGAATCTGCGTAACTTTAATTTTGTAATAAAAAAGAAAAATCGTTTTAATAAACTTTAGAGCTGCTACGACAGAAGCATACCTGTTCGAATCGCTTTCTTTTTAAAGCGAATCTCAGAGTAATAATCCGCCAGGTCATCTTGACTCGAGTACATGGAAATATTTAGCTCTTTTCTACCTAAACTTATAGGTACATATATTATTAAAAATTTATATTTTCATCAAAACCAATTCTTTCAGTAGTTTATATTTCAATGTTTATTTTTGAGCATTTCAAACAATTCATAATTTTAACAGTAAGTAAATGTATGTACTTAATTATGTAACTTATCTTACAGAAAGAATAAATAAAATTCAATATTTAATTGAAAAAATCGTACTTTTCATATTATGGATATAATTGTAAATATTAGTTTGGCAAATGATATTTTCGTAATCAACTCTTTTTTTAAAACTCAGTAATATCTATATTTTTTAATACAAAACTGACATTACGCTTAAGTTTTCATACTACTACATTATAAGAAGTTATAGGTTTGTATGTGTGTATATGTAATTGTCAGTAAAGCCTTTCGTTTTACAATTTCAATCTTATTGCTTCGGAGACAACCTTTAAAATTCTCTTGAAAAATAAAAATCGGTGATAGCATTTAGTTGCCTTCTCACATTTTTGTTTGTTTTTAATTTCTTTAAAGATATCAAACTCCATTTTATCTTTTTAAGATCAGCACCTTTCATTCACTCCATTTTTAACAAAATGCTTTGGTATAATTTTTGTTGGTTTAATTTGTTCGTTTGGGAACTTTATTGCGTTTGCCCAATATTTTCATGAGTTCTTTCGACATGTAGTAGGGCATTTCTGGCGAACCATCGTTTCTTTCAATGTCTTCCAGGAAGCACAGGAATAAAGTGTCCACAGCCATGGAATATACACTGAAGAAAACAGTGGTGATGAGAAAAGCACATATTGCTACAATGGTTGTGGGCACAGCCAAATAATGCAATTGTATAATGGACGGATTATTTAACAGAAAGAAATAAGTAGCTACCCCAGCGCCACCCGTTATCAAGAGTTTTGACATGAAAAACAGAAAGTCCGTAACTTTATCTAAAGTGACAACACGCAAGAAATTGCGCATAGTCAAGTTGAAAGCATCTTTAGCACTAGTGCAGAAATTTTTGCCGTGGATAGCACACATTATGTAAGCATTTTGAGTTAAAAAACGTAAAAAGGACTCCAGGAGCCAAAAGAAGCATCGCATGCAGCAGAGTATGGCCTTGGTTACGGCATTGTCGTGTTTCTTCAACTTTCGGTGGATGTACTCCAAAATTAAACGTATCAATCGACAGATTGCCAAAATTAAGGAACCAAAGGCCAATGTTCCCAAATGATAGAAGGATGTTTGAAATATGGCTTTAGTTAAAGTAAAGAAAGGCACATCCTTCTTCTTAAAAGTCCAATACCAAGTGGCAAATGTACAGGCTAAAACCATATCACTGAAAGCACTTATGAAGAAGGAAAGCCAAAGGAAGCCGAAAACATTATAAACAATAAACCAATTGATGAGCGTCGAATGCTTGACTTCAACAAAACTACACATAGTCCTTGTGCAGGCGGTTCTTTGGAACTGTTGAAACAAATCTGCTTTGTAGCAGTAATCTTCAAACGTTTGGGGATCACAATCGGCACCAATTGTATAATTAGCAGCAGGTCCATAGCATTCACAATTTTCTTGAGCAATTCCGGTAACACTATTCGGATCCAGTTGCCTTATCATTCTAAAAGAATTTGTGCCAATAGATCCCAGGTAAAGACCGACAGCAACGGCAAATACTATTGCTACAATAAAAAGAATCCACGATATGATGGGGAAGAACACCGTCGATTTGACACTGGAAACAGCTTTGCTGCCCTCTTTGATAAGAGCAACCGCAATGTTTATACGTTTGCGCAGTACAATAAGAAGCAGCAGCAGGATAACAAAGAATACGCACAGAAATATACTCAAATAAAGCCATGAACGTTCATCCTGAAAAAAAGGAAAACAAAAGAATTTTTAAACAAAAATACAAAAATCTTTTTAAGTACATATGTATGTATTTTCTTTTGTGTTGCCTCCCCTTGATACATTAAATAAAACGTCATTTCTTTTTTTAGATCTACATTGTATATATGTACATACATACATATTTCGAACCATTTTATGGTTCATCTTCAGGATCGGTTTTTTAAATGTGTTTTAATATGAATTTTATTCATAAAAAATATATTCATATTAAAACACATAAAAAACAGATCCTGAAGATGAACTACATATAAAATCGTTCGAAATATGTATACAGATCTAAAAAAGAAATGACGTTTTATTTAATGTATCGAGGGGAGGCAACACAAAAGAAAATATTTTAATAAATTTGGAAGGATACAGCAGAACAGAAAGAAAAACATAATACACAAATTTTATTCACGAAAAACTAAGTAATTTATGCAGCTTGAGATCGTTTTTTTTTTAAATTTAAATTTTTTTAAATTTTATATAATTATTTCTGTATTAAGTTTTATTAGGCTCAAGCTCTTTCTATATTATCTTTGTAATTGATATTAATTAAATTAGACATTTTATTAGGCTCAAGTTCTTTCTATATTAATTAATATCAATCACAAAGATAATATAGAAAGAACTTGAGCCTAATAAAACTTAATACAGAAATAGTTTTTTTAAATAAAATTTATTACCAATATTATTCAATATTTCGATAACAGTTTGTTCGCATCTTCAGGATAATATTTGTAATTAAATTGAAAAATGTGAAAATTTTTTTGATACATAAAAATTCAAAAATTGAAAATTAAAAAACAATATACATATATAACAGTATGCCCTTATGAATTTAAAATGTCTGCTCTAGGTCGATCTAGAGCCTAGAAACAAAGAAAAGTAGACATTTTTAATTAAGTTAATTTTTGAATATTCAAAATAAGTATTTATTTTCTAAAAACAAAATGCACCGAGTCATGTTTGGTATCACAAAAAAAAAAAAAAAAATGTGGAATCTTTGGCACCACACCTGCTTAAATGCCATAAAATTAATGGCAATACAACCAATGTACATAGGTACCTATTTAAAGAAATCTCGGCAGATGTGGATGAACTGAATATACGAACAAACCGCTGCGAAAATTTAAAATAAAAAAAAGCTTTGAGCTACGATTGTTTTATGAGAATAAAAAATCGAAAATAGTCTTCGGCTTACTGATGCCATTCGCTAGTATACACTTAGAAAAATTGCATGCGCAGTTAATGATCACATTTAAGTCCCAGTAAAACCAAAAAACTGCGGGTTGAATATTTTCCATCCCTGATTCCTCCACAATTTTATAAACTTGACTTCATCCAGTTACAATCTAAGTACATATGTATCCATATACAAACACACCGAATAACTTACCTGTAACACATTTTTCACCACAGCATTTAAATTAAGAGAATGTTGCGGAACGGTAGCCTCGCGATGGTAAAATATGTATTTAGTAATACTATAATATATGCCAACCACAAGGCCAATCAATACACCAAATATAGAAATCCATAGGAAAGGACAGGCCAGCCAGCGCATCAGAGCAATAAAAATTAAAGACGCTACCAATGTACACAGAATTGCCGTTAAAATAACACCGTATGAATTTAATATATCCTCCACAACATTTTCACCCACACGCTGCGCTTCGTGTGTGCCATTGGTGAAATGGGCCACAATGTTGCCAATTAATTTCGCCAATTTTGTATCAGTTTGTAACATTTTCTCTTTTATAACAGTTTCGCCCAGCTGCTGGCGTATGCGACATTGTACAATCGGCTCTTCGATCTGTTCGAGCTTGGTGTTGACATTCACAGCGGACTTAGACATAAGAGCTTGGGCCTCGGGGAACATGGTAAGCGCTAAGGCCTGCAAACGTTCTTCGCTGTCGGCGGTCGCATTAATTTGTATACTTTCCAGATCTCTCTGACTGCGTTTTAGTAGGAAAGCCGGAATAAATTCGCACACCTGCGGCGAAAATTCCCACATGCAGCGATTCAAGAACGGAGCACTTTTTATGTACCATCTAGCACAGCGTTCTTCATTGATAGCTTTCTGGGCCTGTTCTTTGTTTCTTATGTTGAGCTTGTCGGCATCAGTGAGGCAAATAAGTTTTGACTTCAACTCCTCAAATGACAGTTGGTCTTTCATAGTATCCCAAATAAATGTCTGTTGTGGACATTGCTCAACGCATATCTGGGGCGTTGGGCAACCCGTTATCGGCACTAAGGGATCAATGCATTTATCGAGATTAAAGAAAAATAAATATCGTTTATTTAGAACCCCCGAATCGATACCACATTTTTTATTAAAAGAATCGGTGGGGACCACAAGCTTGTTCAAGTCGCCATTGCGCCAGGCATAGATGGCAATAAAACCCCAAGCAGTCAGGAAGGCCAAAAACAACAGTAAGCACGGCACATCGGTGCAAGATCGTTTGCGCCACACTGGCGCTTTAAAATTTCTCTCATATGGCAATCTTTTGCCATATTTAGAATCTACTTCGTTCATTTCATTTTGCAATCCAGGTCTTTGTTCTCTAGTCATATTGTCATTATATATTAAAAATGTTTTCTTTTTCCAAATTACATTAATGGAAGGCAAGTATGTGAAGTTTTATTTTATTTTTGTATATTTTATTTGGTATATTTTATTTTGTATAGTCAGTTCACAATCTTTGTTGATGCTGAAAATGAAGAGAAAAAGAGAAATCAAAGATGTTGTTTAAATATTTTTTTTACCTGTAATTAAAAATTAATTTAAATTCGCAAGCGCTTATGTGTAGGTAAATGTACATTAGGGTGTCCTTTCTGTACATGTCGTTACATCATTATTGTTTCGGAGCATTTGCTAAAAAGTTCAAGTGGGGAAAAACTACAAAGAACATTTGCTATGCTATTAATTAATATCATTGATTTCAAATTTGCCAAATTATTGCTTACAATTGATATAAATTAACGAAAGAAAATTAAATTTTAGCTGGGGTACAGCTAGCTGTTGCGAAGACACTGCACTTCTCATCCGCACACATTTGAACTTTAGGCAACTAAACCTCTAGGCTGCCGATGTCCTTGCTTTTCTAACAGTTTAAAGCATAATAATAATGGGGTGACCCAATAATTTTATTTGGTAAGAAAAAACAATAATAACGAGTATCCCAACAATTTAATTTTGCCTTTTTTTACCTTTTGGTAAAGGGTAGGTATATAAGATTCGGCACGGCCGAATATATTGTTACGTTTTTACCTTTTAAAAACGTTTTCCGTAGATTCTTTAATTGTAATGAAGTTAAAACACTCAATTCTTCAGTTGACAGTACTCAACAGTTCAATCCTTTATTTACTTAGCACACTGTACTCACAAACACTTTACTAAAAGAAGAACACTTTTACTTATTCACTTTTTATTACTTAAGATACTTTACACGTTAGCGCAGTTAAAAATCGACTGACTTGCTCAGCGTTAAGCTGAGCTGCTTTTATACCTCTCAATGATCATTGCTCGAACAGTCAAGAAATTTACAGAAGCTGATCACGCCACCTCGCAATAAAAATAATACAGTTATTTCCGCTTAATTGAGTTTCTAAAAATGCACGACTTTTGACGCAATTAAACGGGAACATTAATTAAAAATTAAAAAAAATTAAGTAGACGGAATCAATTAAGCGAAACATTTGCTCTTATTTTTCGCAATGCGGTCTTAATTTGCGAAAGAATTAAGCGGGTGACGCATTTAAACGGAACTCAATTAAACGGGTACTTTAACATAGACAGGTATACTGAATGACTTCGTTCCATGATTTTTAGTGCAATAAAGCGGGAAACTCAATTAAGCGGGACTAAATTAAGCGGAAATAACTGTAATGAACGAAAGATATACACACACACACACACCGACATACATACACGCGCCAATGAAACTTAACCCTGCCAGCAAATTGGTAGTCGACTACAAATAAAATCGACTTATAGTTCATCCCTGTCGGACATTGAGTAGTCGACTACTAAAATAATTAACTTTACGTTAACTTTTATGGACTAGCTTCAAATTAGCTACAATGCAATCGATTTGTAATTCACTTTTTGTGTACTGGCTATAACCTAGCTGAAACGTAGTGTAGAGTTAACCCAAAATTCAAATAATAACATACACGGTAAATAACTCTTCAATTAAATTGCCTATTGTCGCATTCGTTTTAAATGTTGCGATGGCTGAGTGGGTATATTGGCTGCTCACCAGTCTTGAGGCTTAGTGGTTCGATTCCCACCAGAGGCTAAAAAAAAAAGTAGGATGAAATTTAATTTAATAAAATAAAATATTACCACCGAAAAATGTAAAATCAGCCTTGATTTGTACATTTTTTTCTGTGGGTACTGATTTTTAAGTAGCTAACTTTAAGTTAGTTGAAAAGTAATGCAACGTCGGACAATTGACTACCTCCTAGGACATCGTAATGTTATCATCTCCATTAAAAATAATCTAAGTGTCAACCACCACCAGTTGTAAAAAGTTAGCTTATAATTCATTACTAGTTAACTGAGTTGCCGGCAGGGTTAAGCATATGAGCCGCGCACATACATGCACTACGTGCGGTGGTGGTTTCTTTTATTTCACTGTCGTTCCTATTTATCTACGCATGTGTGTCAGTATGTGCACACTCGCTGTGCTGCCGCTTTGCTTCCCTGCCAGCAAATTGGTAGTCGACTACCAAAATAATTAACTTCACGTTAACTTTTATGGACTAGCTTCAAATTAGCTACAATACAATCGAAACGTAGTGCAGAGTTCACTCAAAATTCAAATACTAACATACACACATACACGGTAAATAACTCTTGAATTAAATTGCCTATTGTCGCATTCGTTTTAAATGTAGCGATGGCTGAATGGGTTAAGGTGGCTGCTCACCAGTCTTGAGGCTTAGTGGTTCGAATCCCACCAGAGGCTAACAAAAAAAAAAAAGTGTGATGAAATTTAATTTAATAAAATATAAGTAACTATTACCACCGAAAAATGTAAAATCAGCCTTGATTTGTACATTTTTTTCTGTATGTACTGACTTTGAAGTAGTTAACTTGAAATTAGTTGAAAAGTAATGCAGCGTCGGACAATTGACTACCTCCTAGGACATCGTAATGTTAAAATAGTCAGTCATCTCCATTGAAAATAATCTAAGTGTCAACCACCACCAGTTGTAAAAAAGTTAGCTTGTAATTCATTATTAGTTAACTGAGTTGCCGGCAGGGTTGTTAACGAGTTTCTATGTATGCATGTGTGTATATTCCCTGTCGGAAACCAAGCTAACTTTAAGCTAACTTACAGCTAACTATTTCGCAACAGGTACTGGTTGAGGCCTGGATTACTTCTCAATGTGATGTCCTAGGAGGTAGTCCTAGGAGGTAGTCAATTGTCAGACGCTGCATTACTTTTCAACTAACTTAAAGTTAGCTACTTAAAAATCAGTACCCACAGAAAAAAATGTACAAATCAAGGCTGATTTTACATTTTTCGGTGGTAATATTTTATTTTATTAAATTTCATCCTACTTTTTTTTTAGCATCTGGTGGGAATCGAACCACTAAGCCCCAAAACTGGTGAGCAGCCAACATACCCACTCAGCCATCGCAACATTTAAAACGAATGCGACAATAGGCAATTTAATTAAAGAGTTATTTACCGTGTATGTGTGTATGTTATTATTTGAATTTTGGGTTAACTCTACACTACGTTTCAGCTAGGTTATAGCCAGTACACAAAAAGTGAATTACAAATCGATTGCATTGTAGCTAATTTGAAGCTAGTCCATAAAAGTTAACGTAAAGTTAATTATTTTAGTAGTCGACTGCTGAATGTTCGACAGGGTACCTCCTGTGTTCATTTACAAATACCCTGCCGGCAACTCAGTTAACTAATAATGAATTACAAGCTAACTTTTTTACAACTGGTGGTGGTTGACACTTAGATTATTTTCAGTGGAGATGACTGACTATTTTAACATTACGATGTCCTAGGAGGTAGTCAATTGTCCGACGCTGCATTACTTTTCAACTAATTTCAAGTTAACTACTTCAAAGTCAGTACATACAGAAAAAAATGTACAAATCAAGGCTGATTTTACATTTTTCGGTGGTAATAGTTATTACATTTTATTAAATTAAATTTCATCACACTTTTTTTTTTTTTTTTTGTTAGCCTCTGGTGGGATTCGAACCACTAAGCCTCAAGACTGGTGAGCAGCCACCTTAACCCATTCAGCCATCGCTACATTTAAAACGAATGCGACAATAGGCAATTTAATTCAAGAGTTATTTACCGTGTATGTGTGTATGTTAGTATTTGAATTTTGGGTGAACTCTGCACTACGTTTCGATTGTATTGTAGCTAATTTGAAGCTAGTCCATAAAAGTTAACGTAAAGTTAATTATTTTAGTAGTCGACTACCAATTTGCTGGCAGGGTAATAACAAGACAATATAAGCACATACATATAAAATAACAACGATTCAGTACGTTCTAGAACAATTACAATTGGACTGTTCACAACAAAATTCGTAACAATATTATCCTTACTTGTTAAAGTTAAGTTTTGCAATTTGTAAATTTTTCGAGAATATTTACTCTTTTGTGCCCAATTGTGCTTCTCGCAACTGATACATGCTTTAGTAGCTGTTTTGATTATAATTTTCCGTTCTATGCATGTATGTATTTAAGAAATTAGTTCAAAAAAATTTTATTTTCAGAAAAATGTAGTTGGTAAATATATTACGCAAAAACTTCTAACTTTTTTCATCAAAGTTATCAAAAAGTTATTTTTGTTTTTCTTCAAAAAAAAAAACTGAATCTGAATTTTTTTTTGTTCTAGATTAATAGATATATAATTAAATATTTCTATATATTAATATATCTATTAATCCTATGTGGTATTAATCCTATGTGGTATATAGACCAAGCACGCAACATGCCATTTTATTCGGTGCACCACCATAAGCAGCTAAAAATTCGATTATGAATTTTTTTTTGTAAGTTAGGGCTTTTTTCGTAATCAAATAACGAGATAATATTCATTCTTATTTAAGAAGATAAACGTTCATCTTACTTGTTTAACATCGTTAAAAATCCAGTATGATTCATATTTCCAAGATCTTACGCACGTATAAGAAAATATGTGTACTTTCATATGCGGTCTTTGCAGCATATACAAATATATTTTCATTTATACTTCGTGCAAATGCATACATAAACGTACATATGTACTAGTGATGTTACGAATATCAATTTTTAATATTCGTCGAACACGAATATTAGATCTGGAAATCAGTGCCGCTCGATATTTTAGTTTAATTTGAAAGAAATTGCTATTACACACTACTTGAGATGCATATGATTACTAACAAAAATTCTAACTACTGGATTTGAGATAATCAACTTTACACCCAAATGTCATAAGTTCCCAAAATGTTAACTAAAAAAAAAAAAAAAAACAATTTAAAAAAGTATAAAACAAGGTTAATTTTATATACAGTACATGTTTTTCGATGATGCTTAAAACTGGCTATGCACTGCCCTTAAAAATACTTTTATTTTGTATTTACTTTTGTACTGCAAAATTTGTCGCTTGTCTCTGACGGAATCCGAACTGCAAACGATTCATGATGTAATACTGTGTGGTTGTTGCTTATTTTGTTTTTGCTTCACACTGTTTTTACTGGCGAGTATATTCGCTTCATGATACAACTAATAAGGTAACCTTTTCGCTACAGTAAGAACAACTTCAATAAAAATAACATGCATTTTGTTTTTGTAAAACTTCTGCAAACTGTCAAAAAGACGCCACTTCTACATTTACATAAGAGAGATGAACAAAGCTTATGTGGATTAGCTATCTTGTTTTGTCTGCATTCTCTTGACAACCAAGAGTAGACAGATGATTAACGGCTTAGCTGATGAGGCTACCTTATTAGTTGTATCAAAATTCGCTTATGAATGCAGAAATTCGACCTCTGCTTAGCCAGCATATAGACCCAGCGACATCGCGACAGTTCGAATTAATGTTACAGCAAGTGATTTTAAGGAGTTATAGCCATTTTAAGATTTCGTTTTTTAATTTTTTAGTACTTTTTCCTTCTAGTACCCAATTTTGTTTATTTTCGCGATATCTTCAATATTTAAGAAGTTATGACCATTTTAAGATTTTTTTTAATTTTTTGGTACTTTTTCCGTCTGGTACCGGATTTAGCTTATTTTCGCGATATCTTCAATATTTAAGGATTTACTTTTTTAAGCTTTTAAGATTTTTTAAAAAAATGTTAGTACTTTTTCATTCTGGTACCGAGTTTTGTTTATTTTTGCAATATCTTCAATATTTAAGGAGTTGTGGCCCTTTTAAGATTTTTTTAAAATTTTTTGGTGCCTTTTGATTCTGGTACCGAATTTTGCTTATTTTCGAGATATCTTCAATATTTAAGGAGTTATGGCAATTAAAATTCTTTTTTAAATTCATTGGTACTTTTTCTTTCTGGTACCGAATTTTGCTTATTTTCGCGATATCTTCAACATTTAAGCAGTTATGGCCATTTTAAGATTTTTTTTAATTTTTTGGTACTTTTTGCTCCTGGTACCGAAATTTGGAGTTATGGCCATTTTCAGATTTTTTGAAAATTAGCTGTAACTTATTAAATACTTGAAATTTCACAGCACCAAATGCCAGTAACAACAAAAAGTTATTGGTTAAATAGTGCCTAAAGCATGAGGGCACTCTTTAGTTTGAAAATTAGTTGTAAATATTGGACTGCAAGAGATAGAAACTTGAAATTTGCACAGTATATCTAGTGGCCTGGCCTCTACAACAACAAGAACAAAACAGCTCAAAAAACTTGAATAGTGCTCATATTTTAGTTTAAAATTTAGCTATAACTTTTGAACGCTTAGAGATAGAGCACTGAAATTTTCACTGGATATGGATTTAGTTGCCTGGCCGCTGCAATCACAAATACTAAAACAACAAAAAGATAAAATCTAAAGTGTACCCCAGACAAGGGGCACCCGGCGGCTGCCAGGTGAGATGGGTTAAGCCACTTGTACGGTAGTAAGGTGGCACCCAGCGGTACGATTCGGTCTCACACTTGCCTGAATTTTTTATTATATGCATAATTTAACACATAAAATTATTATATGCATAAAATATCACAAACGATTATCTCAAGTCGCAAGTCGAACACGAATATTCGTAACATCACTAGCAAGCACAGTCTGCAAAAGCTGGCAGTATGAAGCTGCCTTAATCACAAATATGTATGTAAACGCATACGTTTATGTAGTCGTACTCATGTTCATCCCTGTAGTATCAATGACTGGTTTGGACATTTTATTATTATGCACTTTATTTGAAAACAACGACTTGAACCCTTAAGAGTCTACCAGGAAACGAAAACAAAACAGTTTTAATTTACCAGAATTTCAAAAGTGACACATGATCTTACGTTGGGTATCAATCAAACCGAAACGTGAAAAAAATTAATGAGTACAAAAATTTATATGTACATACATATGTATGTGGTATCTTTCATTGTCCACTCTGTTTGATAGATATTTGATTACAAAAGTTATTTTATAGATACAAACATGCGATTGATAGAAAAAAACCCAAGTTTTTCATCTGATTTTAAAAATACGTAGCATGAGTAATTAATTTTTCAAGTGAATTGATTTATACGTACTAGAGCCCCGCTTCTAATCTATACAATAAACTTGTAAATTTTGAAATATAAGCCGATATGCTTCACCGTGTTGTATTTTTGTTGTGTGCGTTCACAGGTGCAATCAATTACTTTTCTTGATCTATACATTTCTTATGCATTAAAAAGCTCAAGTGTTAATTGCACTTGAGTTGAATACATATGTACAGACAGCTGCGGTGAGAAAAGTAGCACCGCCAAAGGTTAAGTAAGAACGCTTACCATCGGAATTAAAAAAGGCCTAACTTTTAAGCGGAATGGGGTGTAGCCAAAAATTAGGAGTGTTTAGCAAGTAATTTATTAAGATTTTCTTGCATTTGATCAAAACGAGATCACACTCGTATGAATGATAAATGAGATGTATGTGAAGATAAATGCCGAGTTAAATATGTTTGACGTAACAAAATAACGTAACGACATATTTGAGTGTGAAGATAAATATGTTTTTCGTAAGCGAATATTATACCATCTGTGAAAGTAAAAATGTCCGTAAATATATACATATGTATAAGTAACTTATTATAAAATAAAAAAAATATTTAAAAATATTAATAAAAACCTTCAAAATTTTAAAATAGAGAAAATTAAAAAAAAATTAAACAGCGGCACCGTGAAAAATCAATAATCTCTGCAAGAATTTGGACATATATGGGCATTTTTTGGGAGTGTAACGCAACTGGACCACATGGAAAAGAAAGCCAAGAACGTGGGCCACGTGTGATACACAACCCATAAAAATTATCAAAACATACTACAAAAATGGCCACATATCGTGCTTTAAGAGGAGATTAGGAGATTACATAAGCGTTCAACTATGTAAGCGATTATCAAAATTGTGAAGAAATTTGAAGAGACTGGAGTGGTCACAAATATTGTAAGGCCTGTGCATCATCGTTTCGCTCGTTGCGCTAAAAATATCGCTGCTGTAAGTGAAAGCCGAAGACCCGAATGTGTCGATTCCTTGTCGTTCTCAGGAACTAGGACTGTCTTACGGCACATTATGGCGTATTTTGAATTTAGATCTACTCCTACTGTCATATAAAGTCCAGCTCACATAACAACTGAAGCCAGCTGACCATTCACAATGTCGTAGTTACGTGGAATGGGTGCTTGAGCAACAGGCAGTGGACAGCGATTTTTTGAACAAAATTTTCTTCTGCGATGAAGCACATTTCTCACTCGGTTCATAAATAAATAAATGTTCATAAATAAAATTGTCGTATTTGGGGTTCTGAGAGTCCTCAAGTAATTGAAGAGAGGCCATTACATCCACAAAAAAGTCAGCTGTTTAGTGCTCTCTTTGGTCCGAAGGTGTGATTGGACCTTACTTCTTCGAAAACGGCGATGGAACGACTGTCACGTCACCATCAATTCGGACAGTTATGGTCATATGATAACCGAGTTGTTTTTTTTTGAGTGCTATTGAAGAATACGACTTGGAGAATATGTGGTTTCAACAAGACGGTGCCACATGCCACACAACTCGAGCGAATATGGTTTTATTGCAACAGACAGTTCCTGGCTGTGTAATTTTCCGTCGTGGGGATATCAACTGGCCACCAAGATAATGCGATTATTATGCGACCATTAGACTTTTTTTTGTGGGGCTACGCGAGAGACCGTGTTTATGCAGATAAACCTTTAACTCTTGAGCACTTGAAAACCAACATTCGTCAAGTTATGGCTGAGATACCGACCAATATGTGTCAAAAGTGGTCGAAAATTACCTCAAAAGAATCAATGCTTGCAACACTTCACGTGGTGGTCATTTAAATGATGTAGTGTTTCATACATGATGTCAACGTTCAAACTTTATAATAAAAAATAAATATCTGGAAAAAAAGTATTTTATATGTGTTTTATTTACGTTTACTTTTGAAACCGCAAAATGGATAACCCGTTATATTAAAATAATGTGAGCTTCCAGTTCTACACTCACAAGTCATTTATTAATTACATAAACTGGTCTTGATTAAATTCAAATAAAAGCTTTATAAATTATCTGCAAACCATTCTTTATTTTTTGTTTGTTTTTTCGTTTAAAACACATGCCCTTTTCTTAATTTCGATTTTAAGCTTTTTAACCTTTGGTATTTCTCTTATCGCAGCTGTATGTAAATGTATGTATATCTTCTATAACAATTAGAGTATCCAGTATCGGCAAAAAATAACTAAACAAAATTTCCATGAGTTTTTGACAGAAATGATAAGAAATACAGAAGAGGAACAATCAGTCTATTTCAAAATTGTTACATATGTATATGTACGTTGGCATGTACATAAGTAAAATTAGAATATTTAGGCAAAATGAGTTTCTTGGAAGTCTAATTCAAGTTTCATAAAGCAGTAAATATTTTGAAAATATGTATTACTTGTTTTTTTCATTTTGTTGTAAGTTTCGAATTTAGATTTGTTCGGTTCGGTTAGTTTTGGCCAACACTGTATGTAATTTCTTCATTTGTCATAGGCATTCAGTTCAAGTTTAAAATTACGAAAAAGGCATTGTTAGTCGTTTTTGAGGTCGAACTTCTAATTTGGGAAAATATTTCAGTTTAATAATGAACAAACAAAAAATGCACGTATGTATGTACATATGTATGTATGCATGTACCTATAAAAAAAAAACAAAGTGCTAGATGCAACAAAAGAATTAGACAACGGGTGTTTTTTAAACAAACGTTTTTCATTGTTTTGATTCTTCGAAAATGAACACGTAGACGTTTGAAAGATGACATTTGAATTTTTCTAAATACACAATGGTTAATTATTGTGATAATCAGGGCAATTTTAAAATTACACAAAAAATGCATGTATAATATGCTGGCAAAATTATTCAAAATAGAATAGCAAATGACACTGAAAACCATAGTAAATAAGTTTGTTCCCCTACTCAACATTGGGAGCCCGCTGAATCTCAATTTGCACGACAACTGTTCCCGTACTCAAAGTTCGGGCAAGTGAGAGAGAGAAATATAATTGTTCTTCTTGCACGAAAAAGCGCGCACTTTTTCTTCGGGCAAGCAATCACAAACAAAAACGTTCATCTGAATTAACCAACATAATAATAAATTTGAAGCACTTTAACACCCCGTTTACACACGCAAGTACCAGTGTAAGTAACTCAATACATTGACATTTTTATTTACTAATACCATCATACTTCTGCAAGTTGTGAGCTCATTTGCAAGAGATTTTGATTGCCAGCAATTGTTTTTACTTGCATGTCGGTAAAATAACAAAAAGCAAAAACAGTGTTACCTTATAAAGTTCATATTTCAATTGTAATAGATAACTTACTAGGAATGATTTTTTTAATGTTATATACCGAAAAATAAGATGAAATATAAAAAAGTTGAAGTAAAATATGGCTTTTATGGATTCTTTTATTATGTAAAGTAAAGCAATTTTCATTATTTTAGGTCTAAAAATATACCTTAACGTTTTCTGTCTTTTTCAGCCGCCTATATACCGCCGACATTTCGTTGCTGCTAAACAACTCATCAGTAGACTCGAAAAATCTAAAATTAATGTTTGAAGCCCAATTGCGTATTCCAAAATTCTCATGAACAAAATGAGAACCAGAAATGCTCAAACAAACTTTTTATACAGAAAGCAATTTTTTTTGACGACATTTTAAAAATGAGCTTGCACTTGCCTGTGTAAACAATCAAACAAGTAGCAACAGCTGTTATTGTCTCTGTCAGTGTATTGGTTCTTAATATGTACACACAACTTGCAGCAAGTTTCTTGTATGTATGTGCAAATGGTGTGCAAAATCTAAATGGATCCGGAAAAACATTTAATTTTCCAAAATGTACGAGTATGTATCAATTTTAATTACACCATCAAGATATGACAGATATTATTTTTTTCTGGTGGAAATGTGGTTTTTGGTGTTCTCGTACTTGTGTGCTTTTTCACCCGTTATTGGGGGAAATTCATGATTGCTTTCATTTTACCGAACTTTGTCTTTGTATGGGATCAAACTTCATATAAAAGTACTTGCAAAGCACTTCAAAATCTAAATGAGTCTAGAAAAACATTTCATTTTGTTTTGTATGTTTAAATTCGCATTACAGAGAGATGCGTTCCCGTAATTTTGTACATTTTTGTCCATTATTGAGAGAAATTCATGGTTGTTCTCATTTTACCAAACTTTGCCCAAAGAGTACGAGGGCCAACTTCGCATTTCAGCATAAACGCGCCGCTTATATTTTTTAATATACGAGTTATTCGCTTAAAATTGGCTACTTCTAAAAAAATCAAAACGAGCTCAATGCGATAGAAATTTGGTTGGAAAAATAGAAAATTAAATGCTGAAAAGTCTGTTCATATAACTTTCAGTTTGAGATGAGGAGACACACATTCAAACCCTCCACCCAATTTCCTAAAAATAGATACTCTTAATTATCTTGGAATGCATTAAGATAAGAGACTCACCTAGAAAGATCATGTCAACGCAAAACAACAGCAATAAAAGATAAAAAATAGAAAGCTATCATGGTAACTTGGCCCAAAGTCGCAACTCAATACTCTAAATAAACTACAGTTATACAAAGCACTTTTAAAACCAGTTTGAACAGGAGAACAGCGAGTAATTCGAACATCAATCAAAAACACTACGATGGCTCTATGGTTCATAACAAACGATGCCATACATAAAGACTTAAATATTCCAAATGTAAAGAGGGTAATTAGAGTCTACAGTGAAAAATATCTGGACCGAGTAATCACATTAACACCTTTGCTATTTGCTTATTAGATGGCACAAATCAAATTAATAGATTAAAAAGATTCCATATATTGGATCTACATTTCAGAAGGTAACTATTGTCGAAAATAAATTAACAAATAAAATAAAATTTTTAATATAATAGAAAACAATTTGCTTGTTATAACTACTTTAAAACATGTCCACATAAGTATGTTTGTTAATAATAATTTAGTTTTACCTGGTTTTATAAAAAAACCTTTAATAATTACACCTCTAAATGTAAAGAGTAATATGCTATAGTTGAACTATAAGGAGCAGAATTATCAATGTTTATTTATAACTATAAAGTTTGGTTATTATTTTCACTTAAAATAGATTGTAAACTTAAAATAAAGGAAAAAAAAATTCTAAAAGATGCTCAGTTGTAGCATTCAAATATAATTTTGTTTGATGAATTATGGTATTCCACGAACTTTATTTATGTGTGTTTGGCATTGCGAAAAGTTTCATAATCGATATCCATAAGCTGGATATCAAAAATAGCCAGCTTTATTAATAAGCAATAAAGATAGGAGTTTTTTTTCTGGTTTTTAGAAATTTTAAATTTCAAAATTTTCGAAGAAAAAATTTTTTTATAATTTTTTTTCTCGAAAACTTCAGAAATATACAGCTTTATTAATAAAAAAATAAAGTTTTATACATACATATGTATATATGTATATTTATTTTTTTTTTTTTTTTGTAAATTTGTAGAAATTTAAAATTTTAATATTTTTGAAGAAAACATTTTTTTTATAATTTTTTTTTTTTGAGAAAAATTTCAGATTTAAAGCCAGCACCTGAGTTTTAAAGCCAACGCAATTTAAGGCCAACACAATTTATAATTCTTGGACATGTGTATTGTGCAATAAAACACGTTTATTCAAAGATGCCTGCAGCAGCCTCTTCGAAAATCTCGTATTTTGTAAGATTCAAAAAACTACATCCATAGAATCTGAAATAATGAATAATTTTTTAGTTCTGAGACCATAACGCATCAAAAGAAAAAATATGGTGGTAGTCAATGGTAAGAATTTTTTTCATTTAATGCGTAGTGTTCAAGGTCCCTGAAGAAGTTATCCGAAGGAGAGCAAAATATCAGAAAATACATACATACATGTGTTACAAGAAAAAAACATCTTAAGTTCAAATAATAAAATAATATTACTAATTTACATATGTATGTATGTATAATAATCTATACCTATAATGAAAAGGTGGTTTGATTCAATAACCACATTTAAGTAGAATGGATGTGTGTATGTGGACATGTATGTCTGTATGGAAATATGTAATATATTTAAAAAACCGTGCGTTTTATAGATATACAGAGAAACCCGCATGTAATTACAATTACCTTTTTAAGAATTTATACAGGCAGTTATGGCAGATTTGTTTTCGCTTCTTTTATATATTATAGCAATTTTAATAGCTGTAAATATGTACATATGCAATTATATATTTATAAATGTATACATATATTTTAATTAGTGCTTTTTTCTGTTACTTTTATTTTATTTTATTTTTTTTTTTTTGTTTATTTTATTTGATTGTTTATTTTTTTATTGAGTGCAATTAGTTCGTAGAAGTTCCTGTTCGAAAGACTAACCGTTTATGACTGAGAATTACGCTGACATATTTTCGTTGTTTTGCTTTTCTTAGTTGAGTGAGATATAACCATAAAAAAAATAAGACACCGAAAATGAAAAATTGGAAAATATGAGAAGTGTCTTGTAAATGAAAAATTAAACAGACACATTGCTACATAAATAACTAACATTGTAGTTCTAATAAGTGGAAAATTTCTAAAAGTGTTGTCAGTCAACAGGTGGAATGGATGGTTGTTGGAATGATTGGTCCCACCAATCACTCACTAAACCGATTTCGTTTTGTATACACATATTCATGTATAATTAAATATCACTTAAGATCACATATGTATTTCCAGTTGATATGTGAGAAATTATAAAGAGAAACAGGTAAACAACTGACAACTGTTAGAATAGAAAATCGATTCTTATGATGTGGTTGGTCCTTATCATTCATTCAAACTTATCACTTTTTGTATACAAATATATCTACAATTGCGTGAACATTTTCTTATGTATTTTTAGTGCATATACATATGTATGTATGTATGTATGCCCAAACAAATGTAAATTAAAACAGATACAATTTCTGCCGATAAGAACCATATTCATTAAAAAAAAAAGAAAAGAACATTGCACGATTGTGCAAGATAAGATTTTTAAATTATTACTCACAACTCGTTAATTGAGTTGAAATGAAAAGTTTATTTACTAAACATAAAAGCAATAACAACTGACACCAATTTAAAAAATTAAATAACAAGCACTGTTGTGCCCAATTCAGAAACAGACTACAAAGAAAGCGAAATTATTTCATTTATAAGTTTTGGAAACGTTTTCTTTTTTTACTTTGTAAATATTTCGTAATACACTTTTAGATACGCTACTATTACAGGCTTATAAGACTGTTATTTGACATATTTGCATGGAAAATCTGTCAAATAAGAGCTTTGTAAACC
This sequence comes from Sturmia bella, assembly GCA_963662145.1. NCBI lineage: Eukaryota > Metazoa > Arthropoda > Insecta > Diptera > Tachinidae > Sturmia > Sturmia bella. The sequence goes on along the minus strand of OY759168.1, from coordinate 23,174,412 downwards.
TGTTATAATTTTTATGAATTAGACGGATAATGTTTGTTTTTTGAAAATTAATGCTTATAACAAAAACGAGTTAAAGTTTAAAATAATTTTCAAGTATTCAACCAGTTCAGTTTGCTTTGTCCGATTTTCTGTTGTTTGCACGTAGATGATTTAATTGAGACTGAAGTATTTTGTTATGTTCATGCATTTATTTTTTTGAGTTGAAAAAAAACTTGTTCTCTTACTTGTCTTTAACTAATAATTGAGTTTTCCTAAAAAAACAACTGGATTTTTATTGTTAGAAATTAATTAAATTAATGAACATTAAACTAGAAACAGACATTACTAAACGAAAACAAAGCACAATTTTACCGACTTGGAAGCAACTACTCGTATGTGTATGCATGAATTTTACATTCACGTCTGGCTGGCTGCTCAACAATCTGAAATGTGAATTTGTTAGGTATGTATAATTTTGTTTTGGATCTGAAATTTTATTAATGCCACTGTCGTACTTCAGTGTTTTTTAGAGTAATATGTAAACAAATGTAAAAACACTTTTTGGAGCAGAAGAGAGTTAAAAATATTCAAACAAAATAAGACGTTGGCCAGAAATTAAATGTGCATTTAATGTATAAATTCTGTGCTGCAGACGTTACAATTGTGTGCGTAAAATAGTTAATGAATAAACGCTTTCTGTTCATTTGCTAAGTTATAAGTTTATTGGCCTCAGAAGATTTTTTGTAAAGAAGAAATGATAAAAATAAATAAATATACATATGTATGTATTTCAATAAGCCCTTCTTGATGTATGCAATACAATATCGTGCAAATATCCACTAACATTTCATGCCAAGCGCATATGTATATCACTCTAAAACTCATCCATAACTCTACTTTTTATTTCACGGGCTGCCAGTCGAAAGACCGGCCCACTTGGGTTCTAGCAAAATATTGACTAAATATATCAAAAGTTGTGTACCAAATCTTTTATATTTGACATAAAACTAAATGGATTAAATGTTGATAGGATAGTTAATGGCTAGAATTTATTTCTGCCAATAAATAACGATTTGTAACTAACTACTTTTCAAAATCTAAGAGTGGTCAAAACCAAGCAAGGTGCCGAATATCTGGTGATAAAATAACGCTTGCTTATTGCTTGATAACCAAAAGACATGATAATTCACAAAATAACTAGATGACTTATATAGATTTGGACTATGAATTTATAAAACTCATTCACATTTGTTTTTGTCATATGTACCTTTTCAGTTTCTGGTGGCGATATTAACTTCTCAAATTTTTCATGTGTCTGTTTTCATGCAACTTTTGTAGGCCTTGCGAATCAAGGCTTACGCCAGTACTACTGGATCTTATGTAACAATAGTGATACCAGAAGTACTCTTAGAGTGCCGGTAATCATATTCTGAAAATTACTTTAAAAAGGGTATGAAAAATCGATTAAATGATTTTTCAGAACCTTTTTTTTTAATTTTATTATTTCTATTTTACGTGGGAAAACTACCCACATTTTTACTTATGGAAATTGTGTAATATTATTCATCTTCGATTATATACCTACATACTTACATACATTGTGGTATCTATGGTATATTTATAAGAAGTTTAAGTTTAATATTTTCGTTAAATCGATCAAATAAAATTATATCACCGAAACCTAAGATTGAGATTTTTTTGAAAAAAGTATGTATGTAGGTACTTTTTTATACTTTCACATTCCTTTTCAGAAGCTCTGTAGAGAAAAAACTGAAGATGGAATGGAGTAAGAATATCTAGTGTCTGCCGATTTTAGGCCTTCTTACTCCTTTTTTTATTATAGGTAGAGTAAGTCATAACATTTATTTGAAGCAAAGTTAAATTATGACACTTTAAGTAACGTAGATATTAGTTTAACATTTTACAAGCAGAAAACTCTTAAACGCTTGGAAAATTGCGTGGACCTTTGCGAATAAATATAAATACACTTAATGCTTAAGAATTGTAAATTTAATTATTTAAATACCTTTAATTTAGCACTATTTTACACCAAATCCTTAATTTCACAATAAGCAAAAGATTTTATAATTGAATTAAATCAATACATTGTTCCAACTGTATGGCGCGATTTATGCACAAAATAAGAAAGAAATGAATCCGTAAATCTACCCTGCCACAACAACCGGATCCAAAACAAAGAAAAGTGCATCGTATAGCACAAAGTACTTTGTGTGGTATAGTTATGTTTGTATGTATATTGTTCTTGTTTCCATTGTTTTTAACAGGTATCACAAACAAAACAGACCTTTTTCCTTCTATTTTTTGTTATTATATACATATATATGTATGCTTCTTTGTACTTATGTATAAGCCTAAAACTGCAAATTTTGTCAATAAACTGTGCAGAAGGCGGAATAAACAAGAAAATGAAAACCAAAATAAAACGGAAAATAAATCACATAGTTGCTTAATAAAGTACTTTTGAGACTATTGATGATATGCGGCCGTACACGTGGTGGCTTGTAAAATTTGATGAAATTCTGCAAAATGAAATTATGTTAGAAGTCTAGTTGTGCATACAAGCGATTGTTTCTTTCATTTTTAAACTACACCGTTTGTGGAGTCAGTCATATTATGTTTCTCGAACTGCAATTAAGACTTTCTGAATTTTAGGCCACTTCAGTCTATTTTAGAATTTTAGCATCTGAACCACTGAAACTTCATAAAATTTTTAAATAAACCTTATTTGCTTTTAATTCAGTATTTTGGTTGGCACACCACTATATACTAGAATACTGGAATTGCTTTCTGTATATGTACGTATACAATTTTTATTGTAATTGAACTGAGACAATTATGAAACATTTAGTGATAAGTATTATGTAACTTTGGCCTTTTTGGCTTTGTATTAATCGAATAAATAAAAAAAAATTATTAAAATATTAAGAACCATTGTATAATTTGTTGTCAGTTAAGTTTGAACGCTTAATTGATCTTCGTCAAAATTAAATCGAGTGGTACAAAGAAATACAACTGTGCATATACGTGCAACGCATATACTGAACATACCATTGTACACATTGTACTGAACACATATTGCAAATTGGATTAGTATTTCTTTTTGTCTACTTTTCTTCAGCTTTATTGAATTGAGGAAAATAAGTCTAGAAAATAAGTTCTAAAATAAATTAGTCAAAATTTATAAAATCTATTACGTTATGGAGGATATACAAGCTGATAATAATTTACAATTTGATAATTTTACGAATGAAACGCTTATTGAAAAGCAAAGTCATTCATTAGAAGAAAAAGCCGGCTATTGTTATTGGTAAACAAATATAAAAAACAAAACAGAATGCGAAAAAACATGAGTTACTAACACGGCTTATTTTTCAACATTTTAGCGGAAAAGATCGAAACTTAAACATAGTTGAGCTATTATGCGCCAGCTGTAATCGGTGGTTTCACGAGTCATGTATTGGCTATCAACTGGGAAAGCTAGTTCCGTTTATAACTAATTATGTTTTTGTCTGTAAAAACTGCTCACCAAGTGGCTTGGAAAGTTTTCGCCGCTCACAAGCCAGTAAATTGAAATTTTATTAAAAAAAGTAAATTTTGTTTTTAATTGCAACATATATTTTTCAGGCATACCCCAAATGTGTGTCACTGCCATTGCAAATATGAAGCAGAATTCTTCGAAAGAGGGTAAAATGAAAAGCATTTTTAGTAAAGATAAAGAGATTATACCATTTATTGAACAGTATTGGGAATCTATGACAACAATGCCGAGAAGAGTTACGCAGTCTTGGTATTCAACGGTGCAACGTTCCTTGTTAAAAGATGTGCAAGTAACTTTTACATATGAAGAACATAATGAACAGGGTGCCATGTTTGGTCTTGTTACTTCTGACTTATGTCAAATAAAGCCGAGTTATGAGGCTATGGGTAAATTAGGTGCTATAAGACTTTCGGAAGATGGGTATGCTCAAGGTAAGGAAAAAGTTCGAAACTAAATTGAATAAGTGCAAACATCACCTAGTATCATGTAGATATACCTATAAATATTTTTGGTTTGTCTACATGAATTCTTGTACCTATGTCGTTTGCAGAAATTAAAAATATAAGAGAGGTATGTGTCTATGCCTTTAAAGAAATACATATATGTACATAACTTTTTTAAATGAAAGCCAACAGCATTCTTGTAAAGGGTCACAAACGAGTTATAACAAAAAGTATTGTGTGCATACATAACTCGTGACAAACATTATAGGTGTCTGCTGGAGAGCAGAATCATACTACATATATATGTATCTAGTAAAATTTGTATACCTACGTACCTTTATTATGTAGTACATATTAAAAATAGTGCATATTAAAATTCATTAATATAGGTACATATTGTATATACCTAATTATACTATCCTCTGCATACATACATATATGTATGTATGTAGTATGTGATTATCAATTTTGCTACACTAGCAACAATTATTGCTGTTACCCAACAAACACATTTTAAGAAAACTAATAATTTTTCAGGTGCCAGACATTTGATATTTATCCATTAGAAATTAGCTGAAAAAAAACTACACCATTTTTAATTGAAATTGAGAAAATTCAAAATGAAATTGAGAAAATTCAAAATGAAATTGAGAATTTAAATTTGAATTTGAGAAAATTTAAAATGAAATTGAGAATTTAAATTTGAAATTGAGAAAATTTAAAATGGAAATGAGAATTTCAATTTGAAAATGAGAAAATTCAAAAGGAAATTGAGAATTTAAATTTGAAAATGAGAAAATTCAAAATGATATTAAGAAATTTCAAATTCAAATTGAGAAAATTCAAAATGAAATTGAGAATTTTCAAATTCAAATTGAGAAAATTCTAAATGAAATTGAGAAATTTTAATTTTAAACTGAGAAAATTCTAAATCAAATTAAGAAAATTTAAACAAAACATTAAGAAATATTTATTGAAAGGAACACACATATATTTTTTTTGATATTTAAATTAAAAGATATATCAGGAAAAAAAAAACATATCATATGGATGTCCCGTATTATTCGCTATGTACATACATAATTTCATATATAATAAACTGAAGATATTAAAAAAAAACTGCGACAAGTAGGCTTTTTAAATTACGTACTTATGTCACAGAAAACCAGCCTGTGCGGAATTTAAAATAAATTTTTCTTTTCAACGGACATGGAGCTTAAGGACAATTGTGCTATATGTTTAATAAGAATGACACGTTGTGGAATAAAACGACTTTTACCGTGTCGCTATTTGTTTCAGGAAAATTGTATACTCAATTTAAAATTAAAATTTCTCAATTTCATTTTGAATTTTCTCAATTTGAATTTGAAATTTCTCAATTTCATTTTCAATTTTCTCATTTTCAAATTTAAATTCTCAATTTCATTTTGAATTTTCTCATTTTTTTTAAATTTAAATTCTCAATTTCATTTTGAATTTTCTCAATTTCAAATTTAAATTCTCAATTTCATTTGAAATTTTTTCAATTTCAAATTAAATTTCTCAATTTCATTTTAAATTTTCTCAATATCAAATTAAATTTCTCAATTTCATTTTCAATTTTCTCAATTTCAACTAAAAATGGTGTAGTTTTCCACTGTAAAATTTAGGCTAGGATACAAATAGCTGCTTCGAACCCAACAGGCTCATCAGCATGCCTCTAAACCAGGGGTGCCCACGGCCTATACGCTTGGTGCGCATTTGTTTTTATAAAAGCGCGAAGCATTGGCTGAGCATTCTAATATGTATACACAACTCCTTGTATGAAATACACACATACCCCAAGATCAAAGCAACAACACTTTCATACGCACAGCAATAAGAACGCAGGCTTTGTTGGTACACATTGGTGCCAAGCGTAAATTTTGTTGGTTTTTGTTTTCATGATTTTGTTATTTTTTTGTAATGATTTCGTGAGTATGAAACACTTGAAAAAATAATTTTTTGTTATGAGTTTTTCCTTGTATGCGTCAATAAAGAAGAAGATATAAGAATTTTTTGGGCACCCCTGCTCTAAACGATTTGTAAAATTGTCAAGGTGTTGAAATTTGAGAATTGTGTTTAATTATTTGAAATTATTGCTTAATGTTTGTTGGGAATTTGCAATGTAATTGTGTGTGTTTACTATGTATTTCATATCCTAGTTGGCCATGTCTATCAGACATCTTGCAGACAGGTGCACGACAACGTAAAACTGTGAGGGACCTGGTAACACCTTGACCCAAAAATTTCACAAGAATATAAGTGAGAGAAATTATTCTTGTTCGTCTTGCACGAAACAGCCCGTACTTTTTCTTCGGGCTAGTCATGATACAACTAACAATTAATTGTATCATGGGGCTAGTTTGTGCAAGTAGTTAAACAGTCAGCTGTTGCAAAAAGTAAACGATAACAAACAAAACAATTCAACTGAATCAACCAACATCACAGCAATTTTGATATTTTTCAACTAGTATTTCATATAAAAATAGTGCTTTGCAGACTTTGAAATAAATGCGTACAGAAAAACTCTTGCATCTTCCCAAAATGTACCTATGTTTCAATTTTCATTAAGCATCGAAATTATGTTATTTTTTAAGATAGAAATGTTGTTTTTGGTTTTCCCGTACTTTTGTGCTTTTTTTGTGTGTTATTGAGAGAAATTCATGATTGCTCTCACTTTACTAAACTTTGTCCAAAAAGTATGGGAACAAACTTAGTTTGCTGGTTTACGAAGATTTGTACTTTTTGTTGTACTTAAATTATACGTACGTACCCATCGTCATATGGATTCATTGAACAACAATGTGTGTTACAGGAGACTTTTCCAACTCTACAGCAACCGGTCCACTTTTGAGGTTGGCTTTAGTATAATGGTACCAATTGCCGTAAAATTAAAAAGTGTGCTGCCAGATGCCAACAGATTTTGTACGTGAAGCCGGTGTTGGTTATACCATAGAGGAGAAAATCCCTTAGCCCATAGTTATCAAGAACAAGTTTTGATGCGTATGAAAAAACTTATTAAAAAATACGATTTTGGACACTTAAAACAACTGTTTATGAATTCGCGGTTTTACGTTCTGTGCAAAAACTTTCCTCTGGCAGCACTGTGTTACCAATATTTTCAAATTTTTGGTTTTATTAATTCAAATTAAGAATCAAGCCTAGAATGCCTAAATGTAACTCTTATTCTACTCCAATAACATAAAGTAACTTAGTAAACTCCACAACGTCAACATCGAGATATTAACAAACTAGAAGACTCCGGTAGACCTTGATCCATATGACAAACCTATAAAACTCATTCAAGCCTGGCTCCTTATTCTAAAGTTTATTACTGTTTCTTGAAATTTGAGTGTAAAATTTTGCTAGACTATAGTGTATGAATAATTCTACAAGACAGAAATTAATAACTCAAACTTCCTTACTTGTTTAAAAAAAATACTAAGAGGAAGTGCACTTTCATGTGCAGTCTCATAGCATATTTACTGGTCTTACGCCTTTGATCCATAGCAATTAAAAAAAACTTTCAATCAAGAATTTGGTTGATTTTCGACTAACATGATAGTTCTCCAATAGACGAGAGAAGGTTATGAAGGGAATCGAAAGACGAACGAATTGATTTTATAATTTTTTTTTGTATTAGTTCAGGTCCGTAAATATACCCTTTAAAATGTTTTCTGTCTTTTTCAGCCGTCCACATGCCGCCGACACCCCGCTGGTGCCAATCAACTCAAAGGCGGATTCGAAAAATTCTTAGAAGAATGTTTGAAACTTAACTACTTATTCCGATGAACAAAATGAGAATCAGAAATGTTCAAATAAACCTTTAACACAGTAAACATTTCTGATTCTCAATTAGTTCCTGGGAATTATGGAATAAGCAGTTAAGTTTCAAACTTTCTTTTAAGAATTTTTCGAGCCTATTGATGAGTTGATTGGCACGGCTGAAAAAGACAGAAAACATTTGAAAAGGTTTATTTTTGGACCTGAATTAATACATTTCAATTGGCTCTTAAAGCAAATAAATAATTAAGGTTATAATTTTTTTGTTTTTAAATGTGAGATTGAAAAAAATTTTCAAAAAGTCGATTTTAATTTTTTGTAAATTGTGGCTTTTTTTGAAATCACATGATGATAGGTATGTAATTTTAAATTTAGCATTGCGGGATCAGTCGGATAATTTTCTTACATTTCCTTTCGAGTATGGTTTCTATTAGATCATAGGTATGAAAACAAATTGTAATCGGAAAATATCATATGTACATACATGACAAATGTCTTCGACAACTCAACAAGTTGGTTAAGCAGGATACTTTAGTGTGTATGCATAAGTATGCGTTTCTTTATTTTCTATTTGTTTTTATTCTTGTTTTTATGTGTTTTTGTATTGTTTTGATTTTGGTTCAGCAGCAGCGATATATTTTAATATGATATTGTTATTGGTGTAGTTGTCGTTATAATTTTGTTTGATAGTGTTGAACGTCGCAATTTATTCTTTTCACTTTCTTCAAAATAGTTCAATTTTTAAGCAATTTTTCTTGGAGAAATAAAAACATACTTACATATATACTTTTTTATTACAAACAAGCGCAATTTTTTGTTGGAGTAGAAGCGCAAGGTGCATACAAATGCATTAAAATTGTTATTGTACAAGAGACCTGAAATTGACTAAATTCTACAATGTAATAAAGTTTTGTTAAAATATATACATACATACATACTTATGTACATAATACATATTTGTTTATGCAATTTTGTGTGATTAATGTGGCTTTAAATTATATTCTACACAAAATCATACCTGTAGACTTTGTTTTAAATTGTACCTGATAAAAAAAGGAGAAATTTACAAAAATCATGGAAAGTGTGGTTACGCGTGACGAAGAAAGTACGTAATACTTGTGTTTTATTAGATATATTTGAGTACCGTATAAGTATACAAATGTATGTACGTACGTACATACATACATATGTATGTTTGGTAGTAAAATTCATTGGGGATGTTGGAGAGTGCGTTTCCATTTGTACATTTTGTTTTTGACACGTATTCAACAATATGTCATTCCCCATTAGAACATATCTACATACATACATACTAATTGATGTATGCACATACATATGTACATACATATGTATGGATGATGCAAATGCATGCATATGAATGTGTGCATAAGTTTGTGTGTATACAAACACATGCATATTGAATTCCACAGCTTATTTTATTTTCTTTTTAATTTTAGCGTCTTTATCGAAAAATAATAGACAAAATAAGCGAAAATTTCCTGGAACAGATTCGGGTCCTACAGGAAAAAAGGGAAGACCCAGTTCTGATATAATTGCTAATGTTAAATTGCCAGCACACGGTTATCCTTTGGAACACCCATTTAATAAGGATGGCTACCGTTATATATTGGCTGAGCCCGATCCACATGCTCCGTTCCGTCAAGAATTCGATGAATCTTCTGATTGGGCAGGCAAACCCATACCGGGATGGTTATATCGTACGCTAGTGCCAAACAGTGTCCTATTGGCACTCCACGATCGAGCACCTCAGCTTAAAATATCCGAAGACCGCTTAGCAGTAACAGGCGAAAAGGGTTATTGCATGGTCAGGGCCACACACTGTATGTTTTATATATGTACATATCCATTTAAAATTTCACTTGTATGGTTATTTTGTGCATTGTTTATTTATAGCTGTTAATCGCGGACGCTGGTACTTTGAAGTGACTATAGAAGAACTGCCGGAGGGTTCAGCAACTCGCTTGGGTTGGGGCCAAGAGTATGGTAATTTGCAGGCCCCTTTGGGCTATGATAAATTTGGTTATTCTTGGCGTTCACGCAAGGGTACAAGATTTAGTGAAAGTCACGGTAAACATTATAGCGATGCTTATGTCGAAGGTGACACCCTTGGATTTTTAATCGATTTACCAGAAGAAAAGGCAATTGACTATCTTCCAAACACTTTCAAAGACAGGGTAAGTGCATCTTCATTTATTTGGAAAGTTTAGAAACCAAGTCAAAGCATTTGCGGGTGTTATAGAATCAGATCTCACTGAAATCGTATTTAAATTAGTTTCGTGTCATGAAATCCAATGTTATTGGTTTTTTGTTCGAACTAGGCAGTAATTTTTAGTAGTTTTTTTTGGCGCTGGGTCTAGATAAAAGTGAAGAATTTAAAGATGGATTTGAAATTTATTTTTTACTGACACATTTTAATAGAAAAAGCTGGCCTGAAAAGCAAACAACTTTTTAACATTTCAACATCTTTACAGCCTCTGGTCAAATTTAAATCACATCTGTATTACGAGGATAAGGACAAAATCCAAGAAACTTTAAAAAACTTACGCCTCGCACCGGGAAGTAAAATAGAGTTTTTTAAAAATGGACAGTCTCAAGGCACAGCGTTTAGAGATATTTACGCAGGATCGTATTATCCGACTATATCGATACATAAGAGCGCTACAGTCAGTGTTAACTTTGGACCTACATTCAAGTATCAGGACGTCGTTAACAATTACAAAGCAAAAGGAGTAAGTTTATTTTTATATTTTTTAGAGTGAATTTAATTTTAAACACTTTTGCCCTTTCAGATGTATGACAGAGTTGAAGAGTTGATATGCGAACAATCCCTTTCGGACTTATTGTATTTGACCGAAAATGAAGGTCGCTTACGTTTAGATAATTTCAATATATGAACAAAAATCTTTTTACGTAGAAATTAAAATTGCGTATTTGTATGTATATAAAAATAGTTTTATTTTCCGTTACAACGTTCTAGTATCATCTATGAACTTAATTATTTATTTGCTTTAAGAGCCAACTGAAATGTATTAATTCAGGTTCAAAAATGAACCATGATAACCAAAAATGAAAAAAATGAGTTGATTAGTACCAACGAAATGTCGTCGGCATATAGACAGCTGAAAAATACAGTAAATATTTTGAAAAGGTTCATTTTTGGACCTGAATTAACACGTTCTATTATCATGGTTATAAAAATATTTTTGGTTTATTGAAATGAAGTACAAAAATCGATAGATTTTTTAATAAACAAAAAAAAAAAAGTTTTATATATTTATTTTCTTGAGCTAAAGGTCCTTTAGCTCAAGAAAATAAATATATAAAATAAGAAAAGGGGTCGGAAAAAAAATAACAAAAAAAAGTTTTGAAAATTCCTTTATAAACTAAAAATATTTTTAAATACGCGTAATATAGAACATCTTTCAGTGAAAAGCGTGAAATTTTGAGGCACTGTATGGTAAATATAAAGCATTGTAAGTAGTAACTCTTGGGTATTTTACTGCTGCCGATATTGATCTTCCCGACGTTGTGTTTGTTTGTGTTGAGGCATTTGTGGTGGAACCCCCTAAAGCAGCCTGGTGCTTCGATGATAAATTATGTGTAAAGCCTCTTAGAATGTTTGCCCTCGTTACATTGAAAGCTGGTTTTACGTTTAAGGTTTCGACCTCGCTTGTTGTCGACGGGGTCGTTGGTGTTTGAGATATGGATGGTAAAATAATTGAATTCTTATTGTTGGAAAAGCGATTTGCAACAAAAGGAACATGCCAGGCTGATCTGTGGCCGGTTAGAAAGCGAGACCGATTTTTTTGATCTTGTGTGACAGCTGCAGACTTTGCTTGTATCTGTGTTAGTTGTACAAAACTGGGATTTTTATTTTGACCTAAACTCCGAAATTTTTTTCTTGTATCCAAAACATTTAAAATGGGCGGCATTCGAAAGCTGCTATTTGTTTTCGATACCGCAGGAACTTGCTTAGGCGTTGGGGAGCGTAAAGAATAAGACGATGTTGTACTAGAGCAATTTCTTTTATTTAAATCTGCTCGATTTGGTTCACGTTGGCTTATCTTAAATGGCATCGGTTTCAAAGTGAAATTATCCATTAGTTGACACAGATTGCTACTTTCTTCTTCCGAAATTTTCCTCTGGGTTGGCGAAACGGTATTATATTTTCTCCTGAGTGTGGCATTACCATCTGTTTCGTACTCCTCATCATAAGATCTTATCTCAAAACTAGGTAATGATTCTACATCCAATGTGTCTGATCTTAAAGTTTTGTTTTTATGTTGATTTTTGTTGAGAAGCTGGGGAAATTTATTTTGCCAGTCCATAATTTCTCTGCTCAAATCATCTTCAGCAACAGCTAACGGCTCCAAGCCACTCAACAATTTCTCAACCCTTTCCCACTCCATTTTGTTAATTTTTATGGCATCATCCGCCCATGGAATGGAGCCAATTGAACTTCTGTCAACACTGCTTGAGGTATAAGGAACTTCATACATGTATCCTTGACTAACGAAATTTTCATCATCCTCCTCGTTTTCGAATAGGTCATCGTCCTCAAAGCTATTTGATCGAAAATCTTTTGGCTTAGCATAAAATCCAATGCTAGAGGTCATTTTTATTTGCAAATTGTCTTTTTTTTTCTAGATTAATCAATCAATTTACTATTGTTTAACAAAGGATATTATTGTTTTGATTATTTTAAGAGAAACCCTGTCGCTCTTTTTTTCTCATTCATATCCTTTCACAGATGTCGTGCGAGGTAGTAAAAGTAGCATTAAAAAAAATACGATTATTTACAAGTATGGTAAAACTGGCGCAAATTGACAGCTGTCTTCCGCAAACAAGTAGTATTTTTTTCCAGGCGATATCGCATCTCTTTATCACACTTTTTATCTCGTTTCTTATTAAGTGCCAATTTGTTGAAAATAAAATTATGAGAATTTCATCAATCGTTTTACAAAAGAAAATAAGTTAAAATGTGGCACGAGGCACGGAAGCAAGAACGGCGTATTCGCGGTCTCATTGTTGACTACAGACGCCGGGCTGAACGCAGACAAGATTTTTATGAAAAAATTGTAAGTCCATAGTCTTTCCTAAATTGAATCGCATCCATGATTTCTTTTTTTTTTCCAGCAAGCCGACCCAACACAATTTATACAAGTCCATGGCAGACGTTGTAAGATACATCTGGACCCGGCCGTATCTGCAGCCGGCGATGGTGCTGCAATCATGCAAGTGATATTAAATTTATAATTTTTTGCCGGCATTATGGGGCGGGAAGTGCAGAGACGTTTTTATAAAAAAGAAAAATTTTTTGGCTAAAGAGAAGAATTGTGAAAAACTTGTAAATAGCTGGAAAATTGATAGTACATGTCTTAATAGGAATCAGTTAGTTAAAAAAAATTTTTTTTCTTGGGAGCGTTGAAAAATGCATTATGGCGGAAAAAACTAGTTGCCATTATTTGAGTAAAACGTTTATGTGATATCAAAAACCTGTTCTGAAATCAAGTTTTGAAAATCTTGTTCAAATAGCGTGCATTATTTAAGTTGTTTAATTTTTTACTTTAGTGTTCCTTGGCAAGGACAACATGACAACCTCATAGATCGTTTTGATGTTCGTGCTCATTTAGATTACATACCTGCTGTACCGAAAAACCCAGACAGTGTGACAGACATATCTCAGGAAGAACGCCAGTGTAACTATGAACGTTATAGAATTTTAGCACAAAATGACTTTCTAAATGTGGTAGAGGAAAAGTTTTTGCATCAATTGTATTTAGAAGAGCAATTTGGTGCCAATGCGCCTGTTGAAGGTCAAGGTAACCAGAGTAAGAAAAAGTCACAGAAATCGGGAGCAGCTATTGGATACTCTTATGATGATTCAACTGAAAATACTGCCGACGCTCAACCTTTTGCTCATCTAAAGCATTCAGCTGCTGTTGGAAGTTCAACTTCCACAGGTACTGCCTCAGCAGCTCATAAACCGGAAAATGATTCAGAATCTGAATCGGATTCTGATATGGACATGGATGTTTCCATAGAAGTATCAAAATTGGATACGAACCAGGCGCATGAATTAAATGCTTGTGGTCGTAACTACGGTATGTTAAGTAATGATTTCTACTCCTATCTGACCAAAGATGCAGATGAAGCAGATGCGTTGCGCTTAGCTAGAGAGGAGGAAAGAGAAAAAATTTTGCTTGGCGGTCGTAAATCAAGAAGGGAGAGACGGGCTCAAAAAGAGAGACGTATTGCGAGAAGGCCATTTAGTCCGCCCAGCTATGCTGCTAAAGAAGATAACGTTGGCAAAGATGAGGACAGCGATTCAAGATCTCCTTCTCCATCTGAAACCACAGAAAAAATTACCTATATAACGTCATTCGGAGGAGAAGACGAGTTGCAGCCTCATTCAAAAATTACTATTACATTGGGGAAAGGTTCCTCCACATTAGGAGCGGCTTGTGTGGGTGCTAGTACTTCATCGGCCTCAGGGCAAACGACTTATGCTCAAAAGGTAAAGGAGAATTTAGAAAAGTTGAAACAGCAACATGCTACTCCGAGAAGAAGGGGCAGTCGGAGCAGGAGTAAAACTCGCAGCAGATCACGAAGCAGAACACGTCGCCGTTCACGAAGACTAGATCGAAAATCAAGATCAAGAAGTATATCTTACAAGAGACATCGCAGAGTTGATAGGAGATCTACTTCATATTCTCGTTCACGAACTCGATCCAGATCACGATCAATAAATAAATTACGTGGCTCATATTCCAGAAGACATAGAGAAGTATACGGAAGATCAAGAACACGAACACGTTCAAGGTCACGTTCGATTTCACGAACAAGAAGAAAACACTACAGTTCCTCATCGGCTTCATCTACAGGTAGAGGATCCGTGTCACTATTGCGCACAAACTACAAGTCCTCGAGACTTGCTAAACGTAGTCCGAAGACCACTTCGTCATTAAGGCGTAAATCTCGTAGTTCCTCTTATCCTAATAAAAGGAGCAGCAAATCGAAAGACTTAAAAAAGGACAAGTCTCCTAGATCCACATTAGAATCGTCTTCTGGAAAACAAATTGAGTTGCTAAGGTATTCCGTACCGGCAATGCCAATGCTAAAGACCGCTTCAACGAACCCCCAGCCTTTATCTGCATCACTTGAATCAACAGTTGTAAGCAAGAAAACTTTGCCAATCGTACCAAATGTTGTCGAACCACCACCTCCACCATTAAAACGTTATTATGGCCGAAAAAAGGACGAGTATTCTTCATCGGAAAACATGTCTGATTCAGATAAGGATAAGGATGATACTTCATCACACATTCTAAAGACAAAAGAAGAAACAGATTTTCCAGACCCCATGGAAGTGGACTCTACGTAAGTGTAAAGTTGACCCCTTTTTATGTTTTTTACTTCTTTATATATAGAAATGTGCATGTGATTATAATATTTTTTAAAATCTAATGCATTCTTTTTGCTGCATATTTATTAGCTCTGAAAAATCCAATCCCTTGCCTTCAACATCGAGTTTGTCTTATAAGGGAAAATTTCAACAGCAACTACCACTACAAACAGGCAAATATGGCTCGAACACGACAAATAGTAATGCTCCCGAAACCAAAGTCAGTAAGAACCAACAAATAAATTCAATGCTTCACACACCAATATATGTACATGGGGACCACAACCAGTATACCGAAATTAACAAATCAAAATCCAAAAGAAAAGAACATGTTTTTATTTTGACTTTAGACAACTGCAACGCACAAGACTTATTAGGATTTTTTTTTGTCGTACGAAACGTATTTTATAGACTTCAAAATTGGACTTGAGGCAGATTCAATGATCAAAACCTTGTTTTTAATTATTTAAAGTGACTTCTTACAGGGTTTCTCTGTCAGTGGTACTGGTGGTAGCAGCAGTTCTAGTGGACGCTTAAATTTGCGCGAACGACTTAAAAGGAAAATGCAGAATTTGCTTAACAAGCAATGTAAGCGAGTGTACAGTGTGCCACCAATTAAATTTGTGTTTTAATTTCCAAATTACTCTTCTAATTTGTCTATTGTTTACATTGCTTATTGCAGATAAAGCAGACAAAAAGGCCGAGATTGAAAAAACCGAAAGAGAAAGGCAATTGCAACAAGAAAGAGAGGAGGAAATGCGTGAGTTATCAATAAAACTTCGTAGAAGGTATGATCATTTTCAATTTACTGAGATTGTTGCTTATGTGTACTATATTACAGGCAACGAGAATTGCGTCACCGCTATGGTTCACAAAACAGTAAAGAATCGGAAAGTGATAATTCTGATACAGCTGTAGCAGCCAAATCAAAAAAGAGCAAATCGCAAAGTAGCGAGCGTTCTAGTGGTAAATCACCTCGACAACGAAGTCGTGAACGAAAACGCCAATCTCCTGTAACATTAAAACACTCACCTAGTCGAGAGAGGAAACGATCACCAAGCCGTTCTAGCAGGCATCATAGGTCACGATCTCAATCTCGGAACAGGCGAAGCAATTCTAGGAGACGAAGGCGAAGTGCTTCTCGTTCGAGACGTCATCGAGAACAGAGTTATGATAGATATTCACGTTATAATACAGAGCACTCAAGGTATGACGATCGACCAAGGCGATCAACATCCAGAAGTGATCGTGATCGTGCTCGGGATAGGGATAGAAACCGCTACAGGGATAAAGAACGCGACAGTGATAGGCATTGGTCTGATAGACATTGGGGAAACTCTGGTACTTCAGAGCGCTACCGACCCGAAAGAGGTAATGGGCGTGATCGCTCGGAAAGAGACAGATATCACCGCGATCGCCATCAACCTGTTTCAAGTTCAGCTAACTCTTCAACTTCTGCAGGTGCAAGCCGCAGTCGTATTGTCATTTCAGCTCCACCGAAATTAAAAAAATTGGTGGATTACTAATTGGTTAATACTTTTTTCAGATTTTTGAAACTAAATTTTTTTCTTTTCATATTTTATTTTTCTTTCCACTTAAGGTTAAATGTATTTTTTAAATAAAATATGAAACGAGCTGTTACACTTTTAAACATTTACATATTTTGTAACTTTTTCTGACCAAGGCCTATAACGTCTGTTCAAGTCATCAGATGATTGTTTTCTCGATTACTTTTCTACTGTATTCTATTATTCAATAAACAAAGTTCGATAAAAGCAAATGATTCGAAAAAACGGCTTTCGGACGGATATTGTTGCACCATTTCCAATTTTTTTTTTTCGTGTTCATTCTGTTGACAAATCCATTTAAACCTTAGAAGAATTTTAAATATCGGCGTTGAAATGGGCAAAGTTCCTCCAACAAGATCACCTTATTAGTTTATTGTCAAATTTCACAACAGTGTGTTTATGTATGTATGTATGTATACAAAAGACGCTTGTCAACATCCTCAATACAGCAGTCTTGTTTACTGAGTCCTGATTGGCAGTTACGCAAACATATTTGGATCACTTGTACGAGACCCAACAGCAAGCAATAACTTTTGAAGCAAAAGTAATGAATATTACTTTAAAAATAGTTTACAAAGAAACAAAAAAAAAAAAAAAAAATGGTTCCAGTTCACACATGTCGGAGTAATAGCGTTAAAATATATTATGTATGTAAAACTTTGGACTCGCGTTAATAAATCAGATGGCCCTTGATTGATATGTATGTATATCTTCAATCAATGTATAGTTCAATCAA
Organism: Sturmia bella; assembly: GCA_963662145.1. Classification (NCBI taxonomy): domain Eukaryota; kingdom Metazoa; phylum Arthropoda; class Insecta; order Diptera; family Tachinidae; genus Sturmia; species Sturmia bella. The sequence continues at coordinate 23,156,897 of OY759168.1, read as the reverse complement.
AAATTAGTAAATATTGCCACCAAGATGCCATCCGAAGGAGATAAAATATTTTCAAAAGAGTTAACAAGAAAGGACCTTCAGCTCGAATAATATTAAAATAAGAAAAAGGCCGAAAAACGATATAATACATATTTACGGACTTGTTTAAGGATTATTTTACTAGTTATTTCACAAGTTCCTAAAAAAACCGGAATTAATTTATCCGAAATTTCGAACTATTCGTTAACGGGTTCTTAAAAAAAAAAGTTCGAACAATCGATAACCCTAAATACACACACTTTAAATGCATTGATGGTGAGGTACACTATTCTGCAACCATGAAGGTACAATCTGTTATATAAATACTACTACGCATGCCATCACTATTGTCAAAACCAGATACAAAACAAAAATGTTAAATATTACAAGATTTTTAATCAAGAAACGTAAGTACGAAATGAGCGTTAATTGTATGTTACTTCTTTTTGAAGAAAGTTTTAGCAAAAATAAGCTGATGAGATGATGGTCTGAGCACCAATATTCTGATATGTCCTTGTATAGATATGCTCAACTGGACAGAAATTTTGTTTTTGCATTGCAGCTGAAGTTTGCCTTCCTAAAAGAATGAATTCAATAGCGGCCAGTAAAGGACCTGTTTCCGAAGCAATTACGTTAGTGATGGCGGAAAAACTACAGCCGGCACATTTAGAAGTGGTAAATGAATCTTTCATGCACAATGTACCCAAAGGATCTGAGACACATTTTAAAGTTTTGATTGTTTCCAAAAGCTTTGAAGGACTTACCTTAATAAAGGTAAATTGAGTAACGCACATTCATTTCGATTTAATAAACTTATAAGACGTCAAATCACTAAAACAATTATATTTCTTATTTTTCAGAGACATCGTCTTGTAAACACTATATTAAAAGAAAAGTTGGGAGAACAGTTTCCACATGCCTTATCTATAGAAGCTAAAACCCCAGAGCAATGGCAGCCTTCGTATATCATTGAGCCCAGTCCGAATTGTAGGGGAGGTTTTGGCAAATAAGTTTAAACATTTTTAAAAATTATTTAGGTATTTCCTTTAAATATAAATCTAAAAAAATTATTAGGTATTATTAAAAACAAACAAGTTTCAAAATTCGGCAGTTAATTTTTCTACACTTCTTCTGGCTGATAATATTACATCATTTATACCTATACCATCATAAGCAGCACCACAAAGCGACAATGGCAATTTGTAACGTTTTATATAACGTCTTATATCTTCCACTCTCCGCTTATGGCCAACGTTGTATTGCGGTATACATTTCCTTAAAATGTGTACTTTACTTGTTTTTGGCTGCTCCCTGATACCCATTATTTTCTGCACTTCTTTTAATGCGATATCCAAAAGTTCTTTCTGGCTAGGATTTGTTCCAAAATATTCTTCAAACCATTTACCACCCATCATGACGGTCAGCACAGTATTCTCTTGCATGTCTATACAGCAACTATCAAATATTACTCCCAGAATAGGCCTTTTTTCCACAGGTGGTACTAAAAATCCAAATGCAGAATGCTGCAGTAAATCATTAGTGTTGTATTGTAAGCTAACAACAGCTACATCGACATAAGGAATCTCCAGAAGCTGTCCCGCTAAGCCAGGATGTTGATTTTTTATACAAGCGGCTATTTGGTAACTTGGAATTGAACTTATAACATGGCTTGTTTCTATTTCTTGTTGCTTAATAATTAAACGCGCGCCTTTTCCAAAAATTATTTCCTTGCATTCTGAACTTAAATGAATTTCTACATTTTGAGCCTTTAGATATTCACTTACACGGTTTGGCAAATTCTCCAAGCCATCTTTTAAAGTGTACATACTCCATTTCTCTTTCTTAGCTTCGATGTATAATTGTGGCTCCTCATTGACAAATAAGTTTTCTGATTCGTTTTCCTTTTTGCTAAAAGTATTCATAAGCATTCCCTTAACTACTCCTCCATACTTTTGTTCTGTTTCAAAGAGATTGTTCATTAGAAAACGCACGCTTATTTCCTTAGAATCGCCAGCACATATACCGCATATTAAAGAGCTTACAGCATAATCAGCAATTTCAGAACCAAATCTTCTCTGGACAAAGTCGTAAATAGATTCATCGCCATATTTAATTTTTTTTGCACCAGCCCTCAAATCATTCCAAATGGCCATTATCAGGGGTTGACTGAAAGGTGGCACTGTCTTTAAAGCGCCTGCCAAACTATTTGGTAACATGCAAAGGTTACCTTTGGCGTAAATCATGCGATTTTTGGCCGCAGTATGTGAAGATTTAATAGCCTCTATTGGAATTTGAAGATTTTCCACCATTTCCAGAGTATTAGCCCCCGGCAAACCCTTGGGCCTGATAGTTCTCGGACCAACCTCAAATATGAAACCTTTATCTGCATGCTTCTCTGTACGTATCCAACCACCAACACGGTTAGAAGCTTCAAAAATTGCTGTTGGTTGTTTAAACTTTTTCAGTAAATAATAACCAGCCGACAGTCCGCTTATACCTCCTCCTAATACTATGACCATTGCAAGTTATAAAATTCAAACTATTTTTATTATACTATGTGGTAAGACTCCCAACAATAATGACAAATACAATCCTAATTTTTTGGAAAACAATTTATTGCACTGTTGTTATTTTTTTTTTGAATTTGTACTTGTGTATGTATGTCGATTTAGTACTTGGCAAAGAAAACCAGCTAAGCAGCTGTTTACACTCATGGAAAAATATCTACATACAGTGTCTAACAACTGAGCAAACGTATTTTGAAAATTTTATTTTATATATTAATTCGGGTCCAAAAATATACCTTTCAGATGTTTTCTTTTGTCTTTTTCTGCTGTCTATATAGACAGCTGAAAAAGACAGAAAACATTTTATAGGTATATTTTAGGACCTGAATTAATACATTTCACTTGGCTCTTAAAGCAAAAAAATAATTAAGTTCATATTTGGAAGGAAAAAAGTTTAAAACCGTTGGGTGCAATAATTCCATGAGTAATTTCAACCCAATAAGCTGTTTGTAGTGCAAAACTTAACCTCAAATCATTAGGTATACCAATGAACATAGTTTTTTCAAAGCCTACGAAACTTTTTTGTTTAAAAATAGAAATTAATGCCCTGAAAGCATAAATTTCATGACATTAAGATCAAAAAGCATGGATTCCAAAGAGCAAACGAATTGGTAGAAGAACAAACTTGATGTACATGAAGAGATTTCTTGCTGTAACTCTCCAGTTCATAATGAACAAACGTTCAATGATTTTTTTTTTTTTTTTTGATAAATATTACGTTTCAAAGGAAAACAGTTCAGAAAGCAGTTGTATTAAAAATTAAATTGCATTATGCATAAAATTAAAAATTGGTGCCAGCTGTAACATTTTGAAATGTCGACAGTTTGCAGTTGGTAATCTACTTTTGAAGCAATGTGCAGGGAAAATTATAAACACCTCAACAATTTCTGTAGCACAGTAACTAGTTAAGGTGTTATTCGACCTCAGGGCGTATGGTAAAAGGAGAGCAAGGCCGTGTAAATGTCCGTTGCTTGCGTAAGTGTTGTGCTCATAAGCAATAGCAACATAAGTCGAATTAAGCAAAATCGAGTTATACATGCTATAATATTTTACGAACTTTCACACCTACTAAATTTCATATAAATATGAAGCTCTATTTATGTGACATTGTCGTGTCTCCAACGAAGTTTTTTTAAAAAGATACAAGCAAAACAGTATTGAAATAATCCTTAATTAAAATCCTGTACAATTCGCAATAAGCGCCAAAGGGTTATAGAAGACATGCTTTTATTAAATCTTATATGGATGGGGAAATATTTAATTTATCAAAAAATTCTTGTAAATTGCTCATATAGATTATTTTAAAGAAATCGTTCTACATTGAAAACACGACATTGTCGAAACTATGTTTTAATGCAAAAGCGCTAGTGATCGTGAGAATTTTTCTCGTTTTTCGTGCCTGAAATCGTGTGACTAAAAAAGTTTGTTCATGAAAATTAGTGAGTGATTCTCGCGAGCGTGAGTGACGTGAAACACAAAAAATTATTTGTGCGTGAAAGTCCTTGAGAAAAATTATTCTGATCGTGAGCGTGCGTGACGTGAGTTAAAAACACTCACGCACACATCTAATTTTGACTCAACACAACGTTGTGGGTACAATTCTTGCGGTCATTCCAACTTGCTAGCTATGTATATGTAAATAAGTATGTATCGCATGTGCTGCGTTTTCAAATCACATACTGTATTCAAAATTAAATAATTAAATCGAACTCGACCTCAAATATTGCTTTTTAAATATAAAATAAAAGGATTGTATGTATGTAATCATGGTTGCTTTAAGGTATAAGGCTATCTTGTATGTAAACAGGCAGAAATGTGAAAGGTATAGAAAACAAGTACAGAAACAGTTCATTCATTCACTTGAAAGAATGATTCAGTTGAATTAATTCATTCATGAATGCCACAAGCAGAGTTCAATTTACCAGTTTTTCGAAAACGTACACAAAATTTTTTTTCTTGAATTTCTATTCAATACACAAGACAAAATTTATGTGCGTTTTTTAGAAACCGACAGTTAATGTTAGGTTTCATTTGTTCCCAAGAAATGTCGGAGAAAGAATAGTAATAGGGGTTGGCCATATATTTGATGCCTCCATCGGCACAGTGGGACTAGTTAGGACGGTCGGAAGAACATTTATAGAAATATTATTTTTTTAGGAGAGCCCTCCTAGTGAACGGCAATACGGGTTAGGTATGTTTGAAGAAAATGTTGGGAATGAAAAATTAAAGGGGGTCGTTCTCATATCTTATCCCTCTAGAGTTGTCTCTGTGGCAGTTACGGGCAATTTTGTGGATTTTTTCACATTTTTCTTCAACTTGTGGACAGATGAGCCACGCCTTCAACTGGTCTAATCTACATAAAAAAATTTCCAGAATTTATTTTTGCTATGGAGCATATTTCTGGGAGGATTCCTATTTTGTTTCTTTTTTTTTTTGAAAATAAGGTCCTCCCCTCATGTACATACATACAGAACATACTCATATATAATAGAAGTCAATAACATTACTAAGGGACATACAAACGGGTTTCAAAAAACTGGTAGTTAATGACCCCTTCAACGTGCAGTTCATGTTAAATATTCGTATCCGGAACCCGTTGTATTGTCTATATCTCAAGTTTCACTCCATGAATATTCGATATGCATATATGGGTATGCACACACAGTACATACCCATATAACAGGTGGGCGAAAAGAAATCATCCGATGTTGTTTGGCTTACAGAATATCGGTTGTGGGTTGCGCAGCGTGTACCGTTGCTCCGTCCTGTTGGAAGCACATGCCCTTCAGACCTAACTCGTTCAATTGTGGCAGAAAAAACTTGTCCCCATAGCGCGTTGCCGTTTGGTCAGCGGAGTCCTCGAAAAAGAATGGCCCGATGATTCCTCCAACGTGAACAGCCACCATGTAGTCACTTTGAGCGGCTGTAATGGGTCCTCGTGCATCAATTGTAGATTTTCGGTGACCCAAAAGCCATAGTTTTTCTTGTTCAAGCACCCGCTGAAGTAGAAATGGGCCTCATTCATTGCTCGTCATGATTTTGGCAGAAAATCAAGGGACAAGCAAATTAAAAGAAAAATACTAATTTAATAAATAACATAATGCACTGGAACGCGCTTCCAGGTTGAATTTGTCCTAAAAGCATATTACTACGCTGCACAAAGTGTTAAGGTTTTAATATGTGATTGCACTAAAAAGTGCGTGCAACACAGAGAATAACCTAAAACACATAGAAATTACATAAAGACAAAACAAGTGATTACAACTTCATTAACAAATTAAAGAAGACAACAACAAATATCTTATTGATTTGAAATATTTCTTACAACAACAACAACAACAACAACAACAACAAATTACAAAAAGGGAAACATGTTACACAGAGCTTTTCTTTACATAAGTTAAAGGAAAACTGACGAACCTGAAAACAGCAGAAGAGCAACAAATTATGCACGAACCCCTAAAGTATGTGATACTAACAAACTGTGTCAGAATTGTTTTAACTGCTGTCGTGAAAGGTTCGTGAAATAAAAATAACGGTCGCGCGCTGAAGTGTCGTTTTGTGTAAATCTAGAATATTGTATAAAATACATATACATACCAAATTATGTGTGAAAATTTTTAATTCTAAGGGAAAAAATGAATTAAAGCAAATTTTTAATTCATTTTAAAGCAAAATTAGCAAAGAATTGAATTTTTTTTAAGAAAAAGTAATTATTTTTAAATTGTTAAAAAAAAAAAAATTAAAAAACTACATGTCTTAGACATACATACATACATATGTATGTATTTATATGCATGTTTGAAGAGAAAACTGCATAATCATTGTGTGTATAAATAAATTATAAAAATATATTTAAAAAAAAGAAAAATAATTATATAAAAATATATAAAAAAAAAAGTTTTAATCGGGTCTTTGGTTTCTATACTTTAATATACCAATAACCATCTATCTGTATACTTGCCTGTGTGCATGTATATTTCTATTGAGAAAGGAAAAACGATGAGCTTTCCTTATAGATACTGTACAGAAGCACACACACCCATACACATGTACCACCATGCCAACACAAGCACTTTCTCATCAACGAGTGAAAATGTAGGTGAACAAACATGGAAATCGTTTTACCAGATACTAACAACTCCCACCTTCGTGTTATTTCATTGAACCCTATTAAGAGCCAAAAACAAACTACATATACATATATGTATGTGTATATATGTACATACGTATGTATATAAATACATATGTATTTTTTACTTGAAAAATATTCTTGTTTTCTTAAGTTTGGCTTGTTTTTTTTTTTTTGCTTCTATCTCTTATGGGTTCTTTTTTATTTTGCTTTATAAAAGAGGAGGGAGGGAAGCGTTCGTTGCCTAAAAATATTGCATTTAGTTAATATTAGAAATTTATTTAAAAGAAAAAGAAATGCTTCTTAATTTTACAAACAACGGCTTTTGTTTGGATTTTCTTCTAAAGTAAACATTTATTATTGCCATCCATTCAATATACTATGTAGTATACTTTGGATTTTTAGGTCAATTGATATTGAGCAATTAAAAGAAAAGAAGAGAATAATAGAAAAAAAAAATAGTTTGTTAAAGAGTCATGTTATGATGGCAAGCCAACGTTTGACATGAAGAGAGCTTTTGTTATTTTATGCCGGGATAATTTACCGATATTTGAAAGTGACCAACAAACATACATGGTATTTGAAGAGCGAGAAGTAGCGGGTTTTTTGCGTTTGCTTCTCTGGCTGAACTCGATTCATTTTGAAGTCAGAAAATACCGCATCTTCTAAAGAAACCAGTGCATTAGCTGGAAAGAAAATTTGAAAAAATTTTATCGACACTAAAGACAAGCACGAGTGCTTCCATACAAGGCATACACTGAAAAAACAATTCAATTCATTTGCACTTGAATCAAACCCAAACGGTGTCAGAAGTTCGGTAATTATGGACTTTCATAAATCAAGTACGTTGTGCTTAATTTAAATATGGATTATTGAAGCACTAAGTACTTAAATTCAGCCTTATTCAATCCCAGTTTTGCGATTGATTTTAGCCATATTCAATCCTGTACTTGATTTGAGAACATTCGCACTTATCATACTTTTGATGCCGTTTGGGTTTGATTCAAGTACGGAAGAATTGCATTTGTCTTGCGTATGAGGATTATGCATTTGATTCGATATTTCTGAAGTCTATTTAATTCCAAATTTGTACATGAAACTATAACCTCTACTTCCTTAATTTTATAACAATTTAAAAATTGTTTTGTTTCTTAGCTGATTTGAACCTAGAACCTAACTACTAGCAGTCCAGCCATTCTACCAATCCAACTATACAAGAAACCACAAGTGCTGGGCCCTATTCCACGAAACAACTGAACAATTTTTCACTTTGCACTTCTCAAATTGAATTTTTTGCAAAGTGATAACTGTTTCTGTTCCACAAAATTCTTTGCAAATCTCTCTTAGTACCAATAAAATTTTTGCTCTCTTTGCAAAGTCTTTGCGCGCTCTTGCAAAGTATTTGCGCTCTTTTGAAAAGTGAATGTGAAAAGTGTTCCACAAAGCATTTAACCTACTTTGCATTTGCGTGTTATCACTTTTCACTTTGCGTTAAGAATTAGTAGTCTGGCCCGCATATCATCATTACATTTAATGAGTGCTTACCATGCCGGTCCACATATGCTTCCTCGTGTAATGAAGGCGCATCATTTTTAACGATTGTGCCATCCACACAACCACATACACAGGGGAATCCACCCATCTCAAAAAACTTTTCAGCAATACCACTAACGTCATCGGGCCACCGCACTGTGTTTTGAAATAAAACATCTATTAAAATGTCGACAACCTTATGGATGGTTCTGCAAACCGTTGATTTTGCAACGCCATGCATAGCTGAAACTCCATGGTACTGGAAACCGTTTCCAAGCCAATGCAGGCACAGTAGCAGTTGATTTTCAGCAGATAACGCATGACTGCGTTGTGTTTTGTGCTTTAATTTTTCTTTAATTTTACATAAAATGAATTCAACTTGGATTTGATTTAATCTAAAGCACTCTTTAAAATTAAAGTTTTGTAGTCCCGAAAAATTAATTCTGCTTCTATAATTTCTTCTTATAATCACTTCTTCACGATCGTCGATCAAAAGCTCACGTCTTAACATTTTGAAAGTTTCACTTGTTATAACAATATGAATTTGCAAAGAGATCGTTTACCTTGCAAATCTTTGATAAACTTATCAAAATTTGCTTTGCAACTTCATCAGTAGACTTGAAACAGAATTGATTATCTTTAATTATCCCTATTCGGTGTGATTTAATTACACTTGTGTGTTATGCGTACTTAAATTTTCAACTACGTTTCGTACTAAAATCAAGTTAGAAAAACTTAAATTTAGAACGAGGTTTTTTTACTGTCCTTTGTTGTGTTCGAGCGTCAGCGCTTGTACTTCAGCATTTCAATAGCTGCAGAGCAAACATTTTTAAAGAGCATGTACTGCTGTTAAGGCCGCTGATTTGCTTTTTAGCGTTAATTTTATTCATGTAGATGGTTGTTTTACTGATGCTGGCCATAGCACTGCAAATGTTGGCTAAAACTCAGTTTACTTAGTTCATTTCAATGAACTATAGCTTATGTTTTAAGCAAGGTACCTCGGGGTAGGCCACATAACTACAACAAACACCACACCAACAAACACTTTTTTTTTAATTTTATAGTGATTTGCAATTGTTAATAGTTTTATTGGGATTTCTAGTTCAACTTTTGCTTCCTCAAAATTGAGAAAGATTTTTTTTTGTGCTTTAAAATTGAAGCGATCAACATTTTTTAAAGAAGACAAGAAAAGTAAAGTTGCAGACTTACTGGCTGCAGTACAAACCGTAGCTGTTTCACGACCACCTCGTCGCTCATCAGCATCCAAATTTGCTTTGAGCCCAGGCCATAACTAATTGTGTACTGGTCTTAAGCAGCATCTTATAGCCATTCTACCACCTGAGCTCTTCATTACTGACTGTGCAGAATTAATCTTATTGATTAACTTTCCAATTTATCGGTGGGTTTTACTGTTGATTGGAATATATTTTATATTCTCTCACCAACATCCAATTGATTTCCAGTTGATTTTTGTGTTTGCTGCTATTGTATCAGTAATAACAACGGCTGAAAAGTTGATCAACAAAATGTTGATCACTCTAATGTTATCACACAAAAAAAAAAAATCTTTCTCAATTTTGAGATACTAAAAATCGAACTAGAAAGCTCGGTAGAATTTTTAACTTTTTTGGTCTGCAAAAACACCTTTACACATTTTTCCTTGAATTATTTTGCAATACCATTTGTTTTAGTTCAATTAATTGCATAATATAATAATCAAATTTTGAGGTAGTAAAAATCGATAAAATTATTAACAAGTGTAAATCATATAGTTCACTATGAAAAAGAATTAATGCAAAAAAGTTAGTATTGCAATTTTGAAATTGAAATTTTGTGAAACAACGAGTACTGCATTAAAATGGTAAGCGTGCACTATCATACACGAAATTTCAGTTTTAAATCACGCTCACGCACTTACACGTGATTTTTCTACAATTTAATCACGATCACGCAAATGTTGGTAGTGACGGATATTGCAAATCTACCCTCTCTTAACTCTAAGATGCTGCTTAAAACCAGTACACAATTAGTTATGGCCTGGGTTCAAAGCAAACTTGGCCCCAGTCACAAATACATATTCGTTTTATCAACAAAGTAACATATACATACATACGTGTATATGTATTTACAAATAGATTGAAAAGTGTTTTGAAGACTTTTTGTGGAAAATGTTACATTTTGCAAAATAATATCGCCGCTTTGTATACTACACCCATGTTGCCCTACGTATACGTAATCCATATTAGACGAAAATTGCTTCAAAGTAACACTCATACGCAACATCAATGTACGCATTAACACATTTTGTTTTCACCATTTTTGTTACTGTGCAAAACAAGAGCAATAAAAATGATAAAAGTGTAGTCTTTCATAGTTGCTAGTTATCATAGCTGTTAGGTAATGAATAGTAATCATAATTCTGTTTTTCTTTCTATTCCGCTTATTTGATCATTTTAAATTTATTGAAATATTTTCTTTCATGTTGCCACCCCTTGATATATTTCGAACCATTTTATAGTTCATCTTCAGGATCTGTTTTCTATGTGTGTCTTTATATGAATATATTTTCTATGAATGAACATTTTTAAGACATATTGAAAATCATAATCTTTACCAATTAGATTCTTTTTGTTTTCAGGGTAAAATAATTATTTATAATATGATTACTTTCGATTCGCCAAATAATTGATTAACTGCAATTACAAAAAATTTAGAAATAGCAGGGATTACTTTAGATTATTTAAAAAAAAAGAAATTAGAAAGAGTGAAAAGTAGTTTTAAAGTATTAAGAGTACTTTAAAGGATTGTTTTTCATTCTTTTCGATTATTTATGACATATCTTCAGTTCATTTCAGCAAAAATTTAGATCGTTTTATTTGCAATCGAAGTGAAAACTAAAAGGTAGTTTTATGCGAAATCAGCTCTTTCAGCAACGAAGCTGCAGAAGTAAATGAACTTTTTATACTGAAAATAATTGAAAAGCATTTGCTACCTGCATCTATAGCGGTCATTATATAGCGAAATGTTGCTTTAGAGGTATTGAGTAACGTTTTCGCTAAATTCTTACTCAAGTATGCATGTATGTATATCCATAATAAAACATTATTTTTGATGTAAATTTTGTGTAATTAGCTTTACTCTTTCAAAGCCCGATAGATCATGAAATTGATCTATATATATATATATATATATATATATATATATATATATATATATATGTATATATATATATATATATATATATATATATATATATATATATATATATACACACACACACACACACACACATATATATATATATATATATATATATATATATATATATATATATATATATATATATATATATCATGAAATTGATCTATATATACATAGATATACATATATATATAAGTATATATATGTATATATATATATATATATATATATATATATATATATATATATATATATATATATATATATATATATATATATATATATATACATATATACATATATACATATTTATATAATAAATAATGTCTGGCGTTAAGACCGGGTTTTCATGCAAAAAAATTATTTTCGCCACATGCTACAAGTTTGCAAATTAACAGCAGATGAATCTGACTTAAGGCCGTGATACACTATCCTATTCAGTCATACGATCTGTTAAAAATGACATGTATGTCAAAAAGTGTGATAGTCTGGACTAAAAGTGTATGTTAGTGAATGAATCGTACGATTGAGTAGGATAGTGTAACACGGTCTTTACTCAGCTTTGCAAAATAAATGTTTTGTGTTACAATTTTTTATTTTTTTTGCTTCATCAAACGTCCTCACACATTCCTCATTTTCCCCTATCTTTCTACCACTTCCTCTTTTCCATTTTACTAGTTCCAGCACAATGCAAACAAAGCATAAGCAGGGGTCATCTCCTGAGTACTGGCCCAAGTCTGAAAAAAGAGCATTCAGCTTAAAAATAAAATGCGATTTTCTTTTGAGGATCCTTGTGACAAACATGAAACAGCCACAGCTTGTTCCCCAGCTAATGAGTCTTCATATGAACATTTCTGGTCTTCTTTAAAAATGTAGATTGCCCCAAATTTCTTTCCCAATTGTTTCCAATTTTCTGCTACTTTTATCGTATTTTTTCCAGCTATTTGTCATTCAGATAATTAATCATATCAGCCAATTTACATAAAAAAATCATGTAATAAATTTATTGTAACCAAGCGAATATGTACTTTCAATAAAAGGGCCATAACATGAAAAAGAAAAACAAACAACAAATTCTATCATCATCTTCTTTTCCCGACACTTTTAAGGGAAACGAACGAAAAAGAAACAGATGCAAAAGAATAACAACGTAGGGTTAGTTCGTTAATAAACGAAAGTAAAACGAAAAAAAAAATAATAATAATAATAATAATAATTTGGTCACATAGACTCATTGTCTGTGTGTAATAAGGAGGATGTGTACGTGTAGCTGTGTATGCGTTTGTGTTTGTGTTTCGTATCCTAACGAATTATTGTGTTTACGTGCAACGAACGTTTATGTACTTGATAGCAGAGATGAACTGAAAAAGTAGGGCAGTGTGTTTTTGTTTTCGTTTTTCTTTAACGGTTTGTTTTTATGCTCTTTCTCTGTTCAATGTGGCTCACTTCGCATAAGAGAAACAATTTTAACAGTCAAGCAGCCAGACAAGCATTTCAAATTTGAACGTTCGACAAAGCGGATGTGCGACAAAATTTGTGCTAAAAAGGAAACATTGTTGAATAACAAGAAAAAAATACTTTTTTTTTTTAAATTTGTTAAATAATATTAAAATTTGTTTTTTCGCCATTTGAAACTTGAATACTATGGAAAAAATTTATGCTCGTTATGCTGATAATTGTGGGATTATCTAGGAAGGCATAAAATTATATCTCTGTGTGTGTGTGTGTTTGTTTGTTTGTGTGTGTGTGTAAACTTTTGTTGAAAAGCTCTGCCAGCGAAAAATGTACATGTATCTATGAGAGTTTGTATTTACAGACTTTTGCTCAATTTCCTTCTGATATCAGAGCAAAAAAAAAAAAACAGAAAAAAATACCCAGAATAATAAGTGTTAATAAAAACAAAAGGAAATCAAAATATGCATGATAAAAATCTTGCCGCTTAAGCCTGATTATCTTTTTTAATCATCAAAGCAGCGGAATTCAATAACAAATTTTTAAACTCTTTCAAATATACACATGTATATGAATGTAGTTTAATTTTTCTTTTACATCTTTGCAGAAATAAAGAAAAGCGTTTGTTTAAAAACAACATATACATACATATAAATTGTGTTAACCTTTTTAAAGTGCCATTGTTTTGAATAAATATATATTTATTATAAAAATAACTTTACATTAAAATAGAAAAAAAATTATTAAACGCAATATACTAAATTATTTAAGCGAAAAAAAAAACAAAAAAGAAATCAAATCCTTGTGGCTTAATATTATTTAACGAGTTCCAATTTGTATTTTGTATTGAAACGTAATTGTATGTGTGTAACAATTTTACTAAACCGTTTTGTTTAAACAAAAGTAAATTAAAAAAAAAAAATATTAATCAACAAACTCACTACCAAATCGAAATCGAATATTTTTAACTTTAAAACAACAATGGAAACTCTACTGTAAGTCTACGCGAACAGCAAATAGTGAAATAAAACCTCTATTAACTTCAATAAATAACTCATGTGCAAGTTTTCGGTGTGAATGTTGGCAATAGTGGAGTGGCACGTTGGTTTAGCCTGCACTAGGTAAGTTCAACACGACACCATTTAAAATACATAATAAAATATTTATTTTAGATTTTCGAATTTGTTATTTATTTGATTATGGTTGTTGGGCGAGTGTGTTTTCTTCTTAAAGGGAAATAAGTAACCTTGAACAATTTTACATCACATCATGAATACTATTTATAGAGTTTTTTGTGAAGCGAAACAAAATCATAAAATTAAAAATTGTTTTGCCCAGAGCAACGCAGACGATTTTTTTTCTTCTTTCAGACGAGTTGTTTATGGTAAAACTTAACAACATTTGTTGGAAAATAAATTAGCTGATCTGCAACCCTGAATGTCATTCAAAAATAAGTGTGAGAAGCTTTTTTTTTTGTAACGATAAGTTGTTATATCAGGATTTTTGTGTTCGTACAGAAACAACGTTATTTGATCGCATTTCAAATGTCTGAAACAGAAGAGTGTATAATCCATTCCAGGCTTGAAACTCTTTATTTTATTTAAGCTTTGCATCAGTCAATAAAATTTACCATTTATTCAAGCAGTTTCCAAATAAAGGTTGGCAACAGTGCCACTAAATTTAACTACCTCTTGTATTTGCATTGTATTTATGACTGGAGTTTAATGGCACGAGGGTTGCCTTTAATGTTTTGGGATTTGGCAAACCTAGTATTGCGATCTGGTAACTCACAGCTCGATCGTTAAGTTGGAACTTTTTGAGGTTATACGTGCTCAAAACGTTTTGACATACGAGCGTTCTTTATTTTGTTGACAGTGACTTAAAAGATGGAATTAAATCGTGAATATTTTCGTACGATTATTTTTTTGCAACTCTCAATAACAGTGCATGGATAAACTTAATTAAATTTTTGCCGATGAAGCTTCATCAAAGACCAGTGTTTGTCGATGAATTCAATCGTGGTCGTAGTTCACTCCAAGAGAAATTTCCCGAAGGTCGTCCAAAATCACTTGTTCTTCCCGAAAACCATTGGTGTTGTGCGCGACCTGCTATTGCAAGATTGTCATGTGACCTATAGTGAGATTGAGACAATCTTAGGCATTGGTGGGGCCATCATACATTCAGTATTGCCTAGACATTTGAGTGTCGAAAAAAAATTTGTACACGTTGGATCCCATACAATTTCTCAAATGGTTAAAAAAAAGGCTCGCATTAATTGGCCAAATGAAATGATGAAAAACTACGATCGTGGTGCCTCGAAACACGTTTATGACATAGTGACAGGTTATAAATCGTGTAAACAGAAGTCAATTGCATGGCTGTTTCAAGATGAGTAAAAGTTGTTCGCGTGAACTTCCCAAAACTGAAGGCAAAGTCTACCGGAGGCTTGCAGTTTGTTAATAATGCGATGTTGAATTGGCGTAATTTAATGAGGGAAATATGAAAATATTGTTAAAACAGTGCTGCCAGAGGAAACTTTTTGCACAGAACGTAAAATCGTGAATTCCTAAACGGTTTTAAGCATTCAAAAATTCATTTCGTAAATTTTTTCATAGGTATGCAAAATTTGTGCTAGACAACCCGTCTAAGCGATTTTCTCCTCCGTGGTATAATCAACACCGGCTTCGTGTACAAAATCTGTAAGCATCTGGCAGCACACTTTTCCAATTTACGGCAATTAGTATCATTTATCAATAGGGTAAGGCCGACCGAAAACCTTAATCAAAATGTTTAATTAGTGCAAATTTAAATAAATTTTAATTAGTGCAACAAATTTTTTTAAACTGATATTAGAAGTTTTTTTTGCATCATTTGCCTTTTAATTTCTTCAAAATTTATTTATTTTTCATTTCTCTTTTTTGCCAGACACAATTACACTTTAATTTCGGCAAAAGTGCATAAACATATGGGTATTTATGTTTATCCAAAATCATAGAAGGTTTCGTTTTCATGTAAACATTGACACACATGCATAAAAATGTATGTATGACCGTGCATATTAAATACATACATACATACATACATACATACATACATACATACATACATACATATGTATGTAACTATGCCACTTATTGGCATAGTATTTTTTAACAAGCTGCATTTCGTGCCTGCAACTCACACACATTAATTTCAAATGTAGTCCAGTTGATTGTAGAAAATGTCAAGACTTTCAATAAATCTAATTTATTATTGCAGAAACTATAAAGCAAAATTAAATAAAGTCATGTTAGTTGTTGTTCCAACAAGCATAAGGCAATTCTTTAAGGTTATTTATGCAAAGCGAAATTGTAGTTCTGGCGTTAGATTTTCTGTGATTATTATTATTAGAAGTTAATTAGTTTTTTTAGTATTCGAACTTTTTCGTATGTAATTATTTTGTATTAAGTTTATTCTTTTTGTATTATTATTATTATTATTATTCTAGATACTCGTTCTTCGACCTTTTTTATTTAACTTTATTTGGTTTAATAAATGAGCTCAAGGTCACTGTTGTTGTTCAATAAATATATTTTCTATTTATTGATAAATTATTCGATATTTCGATACTCTTTTGTGTATTAGAAAACACATTTTCCTGAAGAAGATACACAAAGGATTATCGAAATATCGAATTATTTATCAATAAATAGAAAATATATTTGTTGAACAACAACAGTGACCTTGAGCTCATTTATTAAACCAAATAAATATTATTATTATTATTATTATTTTTTTTTGATTAATATTATTTAAATAACACAAAGAAAGCATCAAAGATATTTAGCAGCGTCTCACTTCTCGTCAGAACATTGGAAAAAGCTAAGAAATGAAAATAGTATAAGAAAAACATACACAGAAAGTTGTAATACAACTTGGCGACTTTTGTGTGGTGACAACCTTTCACCCGGTACATATGTATGCAAAATAAAATAGTCATAATGGGTGTGTTTGATACAATTCAAAATTTAGACGGAAAATATACCACAACTTGGGTGACTGAGTGTCACTTTAGAAACATAAGCCCCTGAGTTCAAGGACGGGTGCTGACGAGAAGTCTGGCGGCATCGAAACAGCTAGTTATCACCCCGCTGCCAAATATCTCTGATGTTTTCTTTGTCTTATTTGGTATCAATCACAACAATAATATAGAAAGAACTTAAGCTCGATAAACTTAATACAAAATAATAATTATTATTAGAATTTGGACAACTCTTTCAGGAGTAGCGAAAGTTTAGTTGCCATTTTACAGCCAGTTTATAGGACACGACCATTTGCGAGTTTTGTCGAACGACGTAGTAGCTGTCAATTTATTTTGGTTTATGGGAAACGATTTTTCTCACCAAAAGTGTCAAAGTTGGGCGAATAAAATTTATATTTGCCAAAGAAAAACTAGAATGTAATTACATGTGTGCATATGTGTGTGTGCGTAAACACATGTATGCAAGCACATACGTATGTACCAGTGTGGCCAGTTTAGAGGGTTTCCCCCTAGATTTAGGGGTGAATTTGGGGTGTTAAATTCTTTCGAGGGAAATTTAGGGGGAAACAATTTATTTTTGGGGTATTTTTAGGGGATTTCTGTGCTTAGTTGAATGGTAAAGTGGCAGGAGTTAGAAGATTTTTCGACTGATAAGTTTGAAGACTTTAACGATTTTTAAAAGTAAAATTAAATGAGATATTTTATGTTCATCTGGTAGCTTCAAGTACAGAATTTTGCAACTGGCAATTTTAAGTAATTTTTTTTTGTTGAGTTGAATGAATTTTTTCCTTATGGGTCATTTCTTTGGATTTTTTTCCATTTCTTACCCCCCATTTACACACGCAAGTGCAAGTGTAAGTAGCCCAATACATTGATATTTTTTTTACTAATACAATCATTCTTCTGCAAGTTGCGAGCTCGCTTGCAAGATATTTTGATTGCCAGTAATTTTTTTTACTTGCATATCGGTAAAATGACAAAAAGCAAAAACAGTGTTACCGTATAAAAATTATACTTTAATTTTAATAGATAACTTTCAAAGAAACAATTTTTAATACATTACTTTT
Organism: Sturmia bella; assembly: GCA_963662145.1. Classification (NCBI taxonomy): domain Eukaryota; kingdom Metazoa; phylum Arthropoda; class Insecta; order Diptera; family Tachinidae; genus Sturmia; species Sturmia bella. The sequence continues at coordinate 23,138,906 of OY759168.1, read as the reverse complement.
TAATCTTATATACCGAAAAATAAAATAAAATATATAAAAAAATGAATTAAAATGTGGCCTTTATCGATTTGTAATATAAATTTACTATTTATATTATTAAAAAGCTATTCGAATAATTTGCTTCCACATAGTAGTTCATTTCACATTACTTTGGCAACCCAGACACTAAAAAGTGTCATGGGGACGGGCAAAAACAAAACAAACAATACACAAAAAAAGCAAAAAATTGTGATTTTTAAATATAAAAAATGGAACAGTGATTTTGTAGTTTCTTTCAACATAATTATTTTATTATTATTGTTGTCATTTAATTCTTTTACTTTGTAAAGTAAAGCAATTTTCTTTAAGACCATTTTCTTTGACGACTTTTTAGAAATGAGCTTGCACTTGCCTGTGTAAACAATCAAGCAAGTAACAACAGCTTTTATTGTCTCTGTCAGTGTATTGGTAGTTAATATGTACACACAACTTGCAACAAGTAACTTGCATGTGTAAATGGGGGGTTAAGAATTGGGAAAATTAAAATATCTCTTTTTACGAAAATGTGAAAAGAACGTAAAGAGCGAAGAAGACTTACCCCCAATTTTTGACTTGGATTTTAAATGCCATTTCAATTTAAATTTGATTTAAATACAAAATTGAGTCAAGCAGTTGCTATTTAAATCAAACTTAAACGGCCTGCCGTGCCCATTTAAAATCGATTTAAGTTTTTCGTACTGCCATATGATTTTGACAGTTTGGTTTTGTTCTGCATATTAAGAAAATTTTTGTTTGTTTCATAATTTGATTTTTTATTATTTCCAGAAGGTAATCAACTTCTGCGGCAGTGAAATTGGGAGTCCTTTTATCACTTTTGCTACTCATTTTAATAATTTTTACAAAACAATTTATTATTTTCTAAACTTTTCACAATTTCACTTGCTTCCAAATTTGTTTAAACAGCTGTTTTTTATTGAGTTATCGATAATTTTTTGACACTTACATTGTGCTGCCGTACTTTTATTACAATTAATTACCAAAAATAGTTTTAGACTGTAAAACAGAAAGCTATTTTAAATCCAACTTAAATTTTAAGCAAAATTTACTAATTTTGTATTTAAATCCCAAGTCAAAAATCGGGGGTTAGAAACTCTTAATATTTTTGGAGAAACTTAATTTTTTCTACTTACGCAGATAGCAATTTCCAGCTGCCTATAAATATGTACTTAGATCTCAAAATATGTGAATACAAATAAATCGAAAATTTATAATAAATATATACATATGTATACGCCTGTAATCGTAACATATGCACTGAAAAATACATATAATCAGTTAATTTTGATTTCTTTTTAACAATTTTATGCATTTTCCGCATTGTCAATGCATTAATATTGGTGATTCGCAAACTAAAGCAGAATTTTCACCAAAATTTTTTAGGGGGAATTTTAGGGGGTTTTAAAATTTTTCTGGGGGGAAGAATTACATTGACCTGGGAACACTGGTATGTACGCATGAATAATAATAAACATGCATACGAATTCGGAAAAACTACTTCGATTGTTTCTTTTAACACCCATATTCAAAAAAAAACTATTGAAAGTTTATTACACGTTTATTTGACAAATATTCCGTAGAAATACGTCAAATAAGAGCTTAATAAACTTACAATAATTATTATAAATATGGCCTTAAGTGTTTAGGGCGCATATTTAAAATAAATTCAAAAAATTTTAGAAACTTTTTTGGTTTTTTATTTACATATGTATCTGCGTATGTATGTATGTTTCAATCAAAGCGTTGCCGGTTTTAATAAAAAGCAAGAATCTTGTGTAAAAACTGGCAACAAAGAGCAGTATTTAACATGTTGGCAACAATATAATATCATAAATATTTGACATGTACACGAATTAACGTAAGTTGCACGATTCGATAAAGTCGCGTTCTATAAACACAATTTATTACGTAGTCGCCCATTAATTGGCTCATCGCGAGTGAGTTTTGTCGGCTCCTATAAACAGGCTGTTACTCAGGGATATAAAAGAAATATGTGCGATCTATTCTGATGTAATAAAAATGTTTTAAGCTAAGCAGGTGCCAGGACAATAAGTTCGAACATGATTGCACAGTGGGGGATTTGACCAAGAAAAATAGAAGAAAATCTGTAGTTTTCAAATTATGCCCCAAAGCAAAAATTCTCAACAACAACTTTAATCAAATAAATAATAAGTTTTAAACTGCATGAAATAATGGAAAAATATTTCAAATATTCATATAAATTCACTTGATGTTTCATACATGCACACTTATGTACTTACGCATTCATATTTATTTTTATGTAAACGTGTGCATACTCTTATAAAATTTCTTTTGTGAAAATTTAATACAGCGTAATTTGTTGTTACAGTATCAGAATATAAAAAAAGAAAACAGAAAAGAGAATATGAAAAAATAAACATTCACACACTCACACACAAGAGTAACAACAACAACAACAACCACAACAACACAATGCACAAAAAATATGAACAAATGACAATAAAATACGACAATTGAAGGATTTTAAAGGCGGTCGCGTCGCCAATGGCCACAGATTAATATTGACAATGGTATATTGGTGTCCACATTGTCATGAGAACGGACAGTTGCCACCACCATCCTCTAAGGTAAAACAATAATAAAATTAAAATAAAGAAAACACATAAACTAATAAAATGTATACGCTAAATTTAACACCAAGTATTTGTAAACTTGTACATACATAGTTTAAAGCATAACTAGAAAAGGCTGTATGAAATGTCAACTAATAATAAAAGTGTAGACTACTTGTACAAAATGCATGCACGCAGAACAAACTAAACCAATATTGAGTCAATGTAAGATTGTAATGTAATTTTTCTTGTTTCTGTTTCTAGAAAACAACTTGCTTAACTAATTCGAAATCGGCAAAGACCGATAACTAATTTTTTGATAATTATGTATTTATATTTATTTAGTTTTTTTTTTATCAAATCAAAACGAAATGTCATAACAGCTAGAAGCATCCCTTTCACAAAATAAGCTTTTTGGAGGTCCTTAAAATAGGCATTTGTCTGGTCGTTCAATCTAAATCTCTTTCCACCGAGCCAGTCCGGAGAATTTGGTGGTTGAGGTACCAATTCGTAGCCCAATTCATAGAGTTTTGCCATTGAGACTGCACTCGTGTACAGCTCAAAAAACTTTTGCCATCATCGTATTCGGTGTCAAACTTAACTTGGCGTTCTTTGGAGTAAGTTCACCCACAATTGTCTAAACAATAGATTTTGTTTAGACTGTTGCTTGGTTCCCGAAGTACAGTAATGGATCCATGTTTCATTCACAGTTACAAAACGCCGCAAACAGTTATTCGAATTGCGGTTAAATAACTCCAAACAACTCCATTTTTATGCAGACAACTTCCTTAAAGTCAGATAATCATTTAAAATCCAAACAACACCATTTTTATGCAGACAACTTCCTTGAAGTCAGATAATCATTTTAAATCGAAACCATTCTGCCATAAGAAAAAGTTTCTTACCTGGCATGATTTTCATCATTCTGTGGATGAATTTTTTCATTAATAACAAGCTAACGAATCATTTCATGCTATTAATGAAGAATGTTTCATTGATGTGAAATTATTTTCTGACACAGAAAACACAAAAATCAAAACAAAAATGTTTTTTTTCCTCTTGTTTGCCCTTCTTTGGTTTTTATTATGCTTATTTTATGTCACTCAGTTTATTTTTGTTTTCTTCTTAATTCCTCTCCTCTCTCCTTTTTTCAAATCCAACTTCAATTATATTGTTTGCCGCCTCTGTCAGGATTCGAACCTGGCAACCTCACGTTTCTTAAGTCGGAAGAGCATACTTGTTTTCTTTGAAGTTTAGTACTAAAGCAATCGTTTACTTTATGGCAAATAAAATTGTTTTTTTTTTCTAAATTAATAGTAACATAGAGAACCATGTGGGCCATGAACTTATTCTGGTTGAGAGCTATATAAATGTATTATACTACTTTTAATATTTAGTTATTTTGAACCTTTTTTCTTATATTTTATACATATATTTATTTTATATATTTATATATTGAGGTCGTTTTATTAGAGAATTTGAGTATTTTTGTCAACATTTCGCTCTCCTTCGAATAGCTTCTTCAGGACAATAATAATAATTATTATAGATAATAAAGGAGAGCGAAATATTGACAAAAATACTCAAATTCTCTAATAAAAAGACCTTAAGCTCAAATAAATATATAAAATGTATTCTAATACTCTTAATCAGGCCAAGTTCAACCTCCACGTGATTCTATATGTGAATAAAAATTAAAGAAATATTTAGGTGTTTTACTGGACAAAAAACTAATATTTGAACTACATATCAAAAACCAGATTGATAAATTCAACTTAGCAAAAGCAATGTTATATCCATTAATCGGACGTAAATCATTTTTAAGTCGTGATAACAAAATAATCTTGGCCAAAGTAATTTTCCAATCTATAATTTTGTATGCCTGCTCAGTTTGGGAAGCTTGCGCAAAATCCCACATCAAAAAAATTCAAATTTGTCAAAACAAGCTATTGAAGATGATGCTTAATTTACCATGGCATTTCTCCACCAAAGATTTTCACGAAAAAAATTATATAAAATTAATTATTGAAAAAATAAATTTCTTAACAGAACGCTTCAAGGTTTCTTGTAGCGTGTCTAGTAACCCACTAATTTTCGCCCTTTATTAAACAAGACCAACTTATTTATTTAATTGTATCACAATACATACGTATATGCATTGCGTATATACTTCAATATGTATATATGACTTGCAATTATATATGTATGCATGAGTGTATATGATTATTACATACCTATTTCATCTATTTAAATTGTATAAGATATCAAATCAGAGGTTTTATAATAATACTTTCCTCTGGAGTAAAATATTTTCTTCGTAATAAATATCCTCTTATAAACTAAATATTATTTTAGAAGAGATGAGTAGTTTGTATGCTGACTAAAACTCTGTAAATTGTGTAATAACTTTAGGTTAAGTGTTGAATTTTTTTTAGAAAAAAAAAATACGTATTTTATAAATATTATGCTTTCACTTACTTGTTTAATAATTCATTCTTGTATAATTTGAAGAAATTTGCGAAATATCAAATTTCATAATATCAACGTAAACTTTTCGCTAAGTGCAATGAAATCAATATAATGAAAAGAAAAGCTGGAATGGAAAAGTTCGTTTCATGAATGATGTTTTTAATTGTAGAAACGAAATTGTTCAATCGTGTAGTGAAGAACATGTAATGAAGCCCTTTCATTACCCCCATGAACGAATTTTCTCTACCCCCATGAATGTACTGACTTCAATTGGCCGTCCAGAACGTTCAGCGTCATTTGTATCTGCGCGACCACAAGGAAAGTCAGTAAACCAATTTTTTTAACATTGCAATCGATGGTGCAGAGTCCCCATTTATCGCCTCCGCATTTATCGAGCTTTTCTTTGGTTTGATTTCTCAAAAAAAGAATATTTAATGAGCAATCGAAATTCACTTTTTTCCATTTCGGAGAAAGAGGTTGTATGCTTTGAACAGCTGTTAAACGCCGACACTTGCTCAAAATTTTACAGTAGTCTACTAATAGATGTTAATTGATGGGAACAGTGTTGCATTTCTGTTGGGTTGAATGTGATGTGGTTCCAGAATCGAAATACCAATCATTTGATATTGAACTTCTTGCTGAGAATGCAGACACAGTTTTCTTTGATGCAGTAAATTTATTTTTAGGACAATTTCATTTTATATAACAATACACTCACGACAACCATAGTTTTTCAGTGGTTGTGATTTTCCAATAAGAGCTGCTGATTTTTCAAATGAGGGTTTCATGTCTTCTGCAGTTATTTGTTCTCCCCAACTCTCAATTCCCATTATCGTAGGTTGATAATATTCAGGCAAGCCGCCAGCTTCAATGTATTAATCCACTTATCAATAACTGTCATACCAACGCTTGACAGGTTATAGGAAGTTGACATTATAATATTTACAAAATCTTCCACAGATTCACAGTCTTCCATCTAGGGCGTAATTAACTTTTTCCGTAGACTTACTCGTCGTGTAAGACCAGAATCATCAAAGGCTTTGACAAATTTTCCCCATTTATGTATCCTTTGCCGTTCAAACATTTTGCATGTAAAGAAACAACACAGGATCAACCGACTTAACGAGCCTTGTTATTACTTTCTTCCTAGCATCTTGCTCTGTTCCAACTACATCATCCCATAAGCCCTCCATATCGCATTAAGCTTCTATGGCGAATGACCATTGCTCGTCGTTATTACGGCCTTTTAACCGCTCAATTTGCGATAGTCCAGAAAGCAACTCATTTCACAATAAGCTTTCATATTTTCTAACTTAAGATTCGTACAAAAGAGGTTTTTCTTTTTATATGGTCACCCTACGCTTAAAGTTTCCCATTCTAAAGTATTGTTGCGAAATGCGGCCAGCAAAATCCAACCTTTAGCTATCGCTAGTCTCTAAAATTCAAAAATTAAAAAAACTCCAAACCGGGTGCAAAGAGGTGAAAACCCGCGAAAAATTTTCAACATGTAAATAATTTTGAAGGCCATCAAACAATTGCAAAAGCAGAACAAAGTGCAGAATGAGCAAAAACTTAAGGGTCCGCCATCTAACGTTTCTTTTTCAACTAGTGATTATTTCGTGAATGGTAACACTTAGCTGAATGTCTGATTTGACAGATAATTAGTTTTATCTTTCCGCTGAACGAATATGGTTGTGTATACGCTTCGCTAAGTGCGCCTGCCATCGACTTTACAGAAGATGCCGATTTTGCCACAAAAAAAAAATCATCTTTTCAGATGAAGCTCATTTTGATCTTGGCGGGTATGTAAACCAGCAAAATTGTCGCATTTGGGGCACAGAAAACCCGCATACATACATTGAAAAGTCGACGCTCCCAAAACGAGTCACTTTTTAGTGTGGATTTTGGTCCAGAGGCATAATTGGGCCATTTTTCTTCCAAAAATGAGCAAGGAGTGGCCGTTGTCAAGTTCGCTCATTATCGGACCAGTTTGAACGAATTTTCGTTTACAAAAATTGAAGAGGAGGATATTGGTAACTTTTTGGTTTCAACAGGACGGCGCTACGTGCCACACAACCAAAGCTACACTCGAAGTTTTTCGCTGTTTTCAAAACAAAAAAAGTTATTTGGCAGACCCTTTATTATAAACATATACATATGTGTACAAGTGCATTCATTACTTCAAGTCTTCAGTTCACCAATTTCGTATAATTTTTGATCCGCCCTCGTAGTTGAGAAAATGACTTTTAACAGTTCGAGCAAAAGAAGCTAAAAGAAAACGATCTGTTAAAAATAAAAATCTGTTGTAATTTTTTTTCATATGCTGCGATTGTTAATTAATATTAGTTCGAGCACAATCAAATATTGTATTTCCAAGAAGCTGGAGCCCCAGTGCATCTCACTATGACTCTCATAACGTTACTTATGCACCGCCCTGTATATATTATAAGCCATTACATTCTCGAGAGGGCAGATGATCTTAACAGTTGTTTTTTCTAAAACAAAAAAAAGGCCTTAAAACACAAGAACAAAACTAACAATTATTATGTTCGCTCAATATTGTGTCTTGTTTCTGTTTGCTTTTGTACTTAATTCCTCCCAAGATGTAAATGCGTTTGTATCGATTTGTGTGGTGGTAATTTGTTGTTAAAGAAATGTGTCATCTTGAGTGCACGTTTTGCCATTTGTCAAATCATGTACATATGTATGTAGTTGTATTTGTGAGCTGGCTTAAGAAGAAACTAGTATAAATATCTTATTGTTCCAATTAAAAATTTATCGTGCTTGTTCTAGCTTGTAAGTACAAACAAACATGAAAGTATACATACATTTTTACATGCCGAGTTTGCTTCATATGTTGGCCATAATTGCACTCAATTTCATGCTCATACCCACCATGTGCTAAATGTTGGTTAAGTTCAAAAATAATTTCTTAGTTTAGAAATATTTGGTTGCAATCGAAATATTAAAAAATATGTTATTAACAATTGTGAATCTCCGGTATCTATTGAGTTTTCTAAATAAACAGATTTTGGAGGAGCTTTTAAAATCTTTTTAAATCATATTTTTCAAAAAAATACAACATGAACTAACTAACGACCATTTTTATAATATATGATTAAAACTCCGCGTTTACTTTAACGACAACTTTTGTATGACAATCTTGCCGTTAAAGTGCGCGTTAATTTTTAGCCGTGTACTGTGAAAAGAGCCGTAAATTTCTGAACAAATATACCGGTATTCATAAAAAATAAAACGTTGCTCAAATACATTTTAGAACAAATTTTATATGAAAAATTTGTTGTAAAATGTGTTTCAACAATGTTTTATTCTCTATGAATGCCAGTGTTAAAGTTCAAATTTTGTTTTTACAATTTTACACGTAAAGAAAAAGTATGGTTGAGGTAAGCATATTTGAAGAGAAACATATTATTGTCGAAATATATGATTACTGGCTAACAATATTAATTGTTATATAAAACATTACTAAATCCACTTTCAGTGATTGTGGCCACTAACCATGTTATTGTTATATTCCATCATAGTGTTGTCATGTCAGACCATGCTATTGTCTTTCTCAACCATTTTTTTGTAGCATCCAGCAATAATATTGTCACTTTCTAACATACTATTGTTCCATCCATACATACTATTGTCAATTCCAGCCACGCTTTTGTACTTCACAATCATACTGCTGGCAAATCTAACAATATTATTTTCATATTGCAGGTTGCAAAAAGCCATATTGGCTCAATTCGACAATAACATGGCGCCTCAGAACAATATTATGATTAAATTTCACAGCAATATGGCTATTCTAAAACTTTTTTTGAATAATATGCTTGGAAGTAACAATATTATCGTAATAATATATAGGTATGGCAATATTATGATTGAATATAAGAATAGCATGGCTACTGGTTACCGCAATAGCCATTTAAATATACTATTCTCAATTACACACACAATAAAAGCAGCTCCCCAAAATTTGTATTGCAGCTCCCAAAATCTTGTTTCGGGTTTATTAACTGTGGTTTTTATTTAATTTATTTTTTTGTTGTTGTTATTTTTCAGCAACAGCAAAATGTCCCTGAATAAGCACACACAAATTTCCAAGCACAATACAAAAATCAGAGACAAATTAGCTGTCAATGGCAACAACAAAAACTTTGTTAAAACCAGCAATATTTTATTTATTATTATTGGTTACCATTTGATAGATCAAAAATACTATGTTTGTCAGAAAAAAGCCTATCCAAATGTTCATTATAAAATGGTTGTATATATTGTTTTTTTTTTTTTTAATAAATATAACCATAAATAAATTTTAATGGATAGCGACATCAAAATGAACCAACTGCAACAAAAACTGTATTTACGGTGAATGAAAATTGTTTACAACATTCCAAATACAAATATCTTGTTTGCCTCAACCGTTTGCATCGTTATAGACAACTTAATACTGTTGTTGCAACCATGTTGACAAATGTTGTTTTCTTTTTGCGTGTGGTAAATAGAAATAAGTGCATATTTTTGCACCTTCCCAAAAACCTTTCTCCGACCACCGGCATATTTTATTAGTGGTCCAGATCATCCAAAAACCTTTTTATGTCTGCTGTACAAAAATGGGTATTTTGGCGATTTAAAGGCGTTTTTTTCGGGTAGGGTTGTACCGCATTTTTTCCAATTTAATATCTACAACTTTGCTGCACATACAAAACGGATTTTCCGTACGGTATACCGTCATATAACCTAACCCGGTTCGAATATAGAAAAAGTGATAAAAATCTACCTTGATTAATAGTGCAGCAAACTTGTCAGAACAAATGATACAGAAGCTCTTATTTTTGAGGTCACTTTCAAGTGCAATTCTCAGAATTCAGTCCCAAAATCATGTGTTGTACTGTGTTATTTTTATAAAATCGTAATAGGTGAACGCATGTTTTTTTTTTACTGGCTTTTTTAAAAAAATATTCGACGTTTATTAAACGTTTATTTGGTAAACTATGTATAGAAATATGCCAAATGAGATCCTAATCATTAATTTAATTTTATAGCATCTTACCGTCTAATTCATAAAAATTATAACAGGTTTATTAAGCTCTTATTTGACAGATTTTCCATACAAATATGTATGTCAAATAATAGTCTTATAAGCCTGTAATAATTTTTATGAATTAGGGGGTTAACAAACATGATATGTTTTTAAAAATAACTCCGTAAGCGTATGTATACATTCGTAATAGGTATACACTCGTAATAGGTCTTACTAATCCCACTGACAGTGGAATTAGTAAAAATGTGCTTGGTTTATTTAACAATTAATATTGTTTGCCTGTAGTCTTATATTTCAACCATATTTTTTTTACGTGTGTTTTGTACCTCTTATGTGCCATTCTATATATTTCTGTATCAAAAATATCACATCTTACTTGTTTCTCAGACAATTCAGGAACATATTTTAATGATTTGTAGACAATATCATCGAATCACTAGGTTAAACATTGCCTTGTAGTCGAAGATATGTATATAAATCACAGATATCCCAAAAGTGACGTTTGAAAAGTGGCCATATCATTTGTTTGGGGATTAGTCAGAAGTGAGCAGTACAGAAAATCGTAGCAATATGAGTGTGTGAGACTAACCAGTGTACACAAAAACAAACATAAACAATGAAAAAATGTTGTTGTAAAGTGTTTGGAAATATATTGGTTTTGTTGTAATTTTTCCGAAAAAAGTAGAAAACATGAATGAAAAGCTTTGAAAATTAAGTTTTAAATATATCCGATGTACTGCTAGTGATGTACTCAATGTAAATCAAATATTAAATACAAATAATTATTATTTGTTTGCTTGCAAAGCTGTTTTGTTTGCATCAGAATTGCACTGAATTTTTCTAACCAAAAAAAAAAAATGTAAACAAATGCGGAGTCAACCAACAGAGACAGCTATATAAAAATTTTCATGTTTGCTGTCCTTCACTAGATCCACAAGTACCGTAAGCATGCCACTTTCAATATATTTGGCAGTAAATTGGTAATTTTTGTAGTCTGGTAGAGCTGGTGACCCTTCTGGTAGTATTCTGTGATATAAATTATTACCATATATAGCTGGAATGTCTGGGAGACACTCAATACTTAATTAACAATTATTAAAATATCTTTTAGTAAAAATTGGTGATATCTTTCATGGTGCAAAGTGTAGACTAATTAAACATTGTAACACCCTGGCAATGATTTTGCTTTTCTGATATATTCCCATGGAAATACTATTCGTTTAAGAGGACGAAGGCCACAGCAGCCAGCTCCTGACAAGTGTAGTTATTAATATACATATAAATTTATTTTCTGTATTAATAAATAATAAAAAGAAATAATAAATACTATTCGTTTAACAGTTTCAAAATTTAAACGTTCCACAAAAACGCCTGCTCCACTATTTTATGTGAATTCGTTGAATTCATTGCATATTTTTAAATACAAATAAGACCTTGATTTAATTTAATGGCTTATCTAAAAGAAGACAACATGCTTAAACGCTCTCATGCATCTGCATTCATCCACCAGAGTTGTTTTGCTGCAGCACTTTGCTTATACAAAAAGAAATAGTTTGTTGTACATACAATGTTGTTATCTAATTATTTCAAAGAATTTATGATCATTTTTAATAAGAAAATTGCCAAACAAAAAAAAAAATATATGTATGTATATATAAAAGAACAGAATAATTAAACAGCCCTCCACCAATACCCATCTGCACAAACAAATGAACCAGTAATTTGGCAAATATTTGAAAAAAAAAGGAAAATTGGCGAGCTCGTGATTATTATCGTGTATTTCTTAATGTTTATGATTTTCAAATACTTGACTTTGAAATTGTTAATGTATTTTAGTGTTTGTTATTGAGAGGGTTGAACAATTTAGCTTTCACTGTTTAGTTTAGTGGGCCAATGTGAATGTTTTTTGGTATTTTTTTTGCCTTCGTGTTTTTTTTTGCAAACAAAAAATAAACAACAACATGAATTGTTTTGTTTGGTGCATGTATTAATGTTGTTTTCTTTATTGGCCATTTGTTTAAATTTTCCAACTTAAATGGCAGCAGCAAGATTTGGTTGCAAGTTTAACTGTATGAATGTCCGTTTTAGAAAACAAGTTATCGATTGCTGTAAATTGCATAAGACAGCAGCGTGTTAAAAATATTAAAGGGCACTGGAAATAAAAATAAATACCAGCAGATAACAAAAACCATAAAGCAAATTAAACTCGAATTAAAGCAAAACTATTTTTTTCCACCAGGGACAGGATATGCAGGTCACGCAGAGCACGATATGCTCTTTGGCACTTCAAGTTAATTTTGTTTTATTTTATATTTTTGTTATAAGTAAATGTTGGCGCACTCTAAAGCTTGAAATAGAATGAGTTCTTTCTTTGAGATTTCCTCCACGCAACCACTGGAATTTGTGAGATTTTGATGCCAGTTTGTTTCACAAATTTACACCTGAGATGGAGATGCTTGTGCTACACGACTGGGTTTGAAAGATTGTCCCATATCAAAACCGCGGCACTGTGTTCATTTTAAAGAGCACTTCCATAGATGAATTGGATTGAGTGCCACACTAAAAGTTCCAGTGGTCGCAGGTTCGATTCCTGCCGAAGGCTTTGCATGTTTCTGCAGAAAAGCGAACAGCTTCGCAGTTTTATATATGATTTAATAATGATTTGTTGAGCTTAAGGTGACTGGTTTTAGCTTTATTTTATTTGTTCTTGATGTTAATTCTTTGACCTTTGTTGTTTAGTATTCTAATTGTTCGAGCCTTAGGTCACTTGTTTTTTACAAAATATTTATTAAATTCAATATTTCGATATCACAATGGATATCTTCTTCAGGAATGTAGATTTTTTTTTCTATAACAATTTAAAAACAAAACAAACAAAAAATTTATACTGGCATATGTTTGAAAATTATATACACTTTAACAAAATATTTTAACATATATACATAAATAATAATTAAGTTTATATAAATACATGTACATACACATGTGCACATACGCACCTACACACCTACATGCATCTACGTCCACACACATGCATACATGAACCTGCACACATATGTACATCGACATATATATATGCACACACATACATGTATACATACATACATGCATACACATGCATACATATCCACACACCCATATGCATAAACGCACACTTTACATACACATACATATATGCACACAACTGCATCCCACACATACGTATACACATGTATACATAAATACATATTAACACTGAACATAACATAACATATATTTTTATTTCTTAGTTTTATATAAAAAAATGAAAATATTTTTCAATAATTTAAGATAAAACGTCCTACTCGTGTATTCTATTCTCTACTGTGTTTCTTATATACCAAATATCTATAGTTATGAGCTAATCCGTCTGTATCTGATTTAAAATTGATTCTATTTCCTAATGGTACTTTGATAATATGTAGCATTTCTAACATATATCTACGTTTATAAGAGCACCCTATGTCCAAAATTGAAGTGCCCTCGAAATCCGGATAGTGATCAAAATCACGACAGTGTTTTGATAATGCTGTCCTCTTTGACGAATTATAATTTCTATATTTCTGGTCAGATTTATGACCAGCTAATCTAGTCTTCAGCTTGTTACGTGTTGTGCCTACATAAACCTTATCACACTGCTCATTATCATTACCCAGCAAGGTATTTTATAAGCTAAATTGGACCTTTCTAACTTATCTACTCTATCCTTAGTTTTACTAAAAAGTGTTCCTACTGTATTCTGTACTTTATGTGCTATCTTATACTTAGTGTTGTCATATATATTCGAGCGTACTAATCTCTCTGACATCCCAGGTACATAAGTTAATGATTTGTATATTATAGGTTCGTTATCAGTATTAACACTATCAAATCCTCTATTGTTGTATTGTCTTATCAACTTGCAGATGAGTTCCTTGGGAAAACTATTATCCTTCAATATACTTATAATTATATCTTTATTTTTTCTATGAAATCTATAGTCACTAATTGTCAATATCCTATCAATTAGATTCCTTGCTGTATTAATAATCATTTTCCTCGGATGTTTAGAAAGGGGTATCAAAATATTGAAAATTACGCCAAATCAATATAAAGCTGAAAACAGTGACCTTAAGCTCAACAAATCATTATTAAGGCATACGTAAAACTGCGAATATGTTAGATGGTCTGCAGAAACATCTAGAAGAAAAGCTGAAAACAGTGACTTTAAACTCAACAAAACATTATTAATATTTAAACACAAGGTCGAAAATTTCGTATAAAAACAGTTTTACATAGTTTTAATACCAAAAAAAAAAAAAAAAATTGCCTCTTCGACAAAACAGCGCACCAAACACTATACTTAAATGGTTGGCCACTGATGAGCTACTTTTGAATATTCTGTAGCCAATATTTTGCAATTTTGCATAATAACAGATCCCCTTAATTGGAAATGGGCTTCGTCCTCTATAACTAAATAAAATTTCTTGAGCTTTTTTTATAACTATATAGTGAATACTGCAGTCTAATTGGGAATAGTACAGCTTTTTGGGAATATGTATTTGGGTATAGTATATTCGTTCGTGCTTGTAAAAATTGATATTTCTTACATCACTAGCGTTTACTGATTGCTTTTACTTTCCGTTGCATTGGTTTGGGAGCCTACCTGTGTGGTACCCAGCACACAACACAATCGGTCCAATAACAACCCAAAAAAAAAAAAAATGCTGGCAAAACTTACATCACATAGAATATAACACAAAACACACAAAAGTGTGGCCAGAGCATTAATAGTGAATACAAGGTGAAATTCTTAAAGGCAGAATTTCTTTGTACGTTACTTTCTATTAAGCATCAGCTATTTTGTGTCTGCTAAATTGGAAATTTGAATTTGTGGTTTATTATTATCTTGCCGTTCTGTACCATTTGCTCATAGAATTCAACGTTAAGTGGTAGGCTTAACCCCCCATTTACACACGCAAGTACAAGTGTAAGTAGCCCAATACATTGATGTTTTTTTTTAACTAATACAATCATACTTCTGCAAGTTGCGCGCTCACTTGCAAGATATTTTGATTGCCAGTAATTTTTTTTACTTGCATGTCGGTAAAATGAAAACAGCAAAAACAGTGTTACCGTATAAAAATTATACTTTACTTTTAATAGATAACTTTCAAAGAAACGATTTTTAATACATTACTTTTTAATCTTATATACCGAAAAATAAAATAAAATATAAAAAAATGAATTAAAATGTGGCCTTTATCGATTTGTAATATAAATTTACTATTTATATTATTAAAAAGCTATTCGAATAATTTGCCTCCACATAGTAGTTCATTTCACAATACTTTGGCAACTAAAAAGTTTCACAGGGACGGACAAAAGCAGAACAAACAGTACACAAAAATAGCAAAAAATTGTGATTTTTAAATATAAAAAATGGAACAGTGATTTTGTAGTTTCTTTCAACATAATTATTTTATTATTATTGTTCTCATTTAATTCTTTTAATTTGTAAAGTAAAGCAATTTTCTTTAAGATCATTTTCTTTGACGACATTTTAAAAATGAGCTTGCACTTGCCTGTGTAAACAATCAAGCAAGTAGCAACAGCTTTTATTGTTTCTGTTAGTGTATTGGTAGTTAATATGTACACACACAACTTGCAACAAGTTACTTGCATGTGTAAATGGGGGGTAAGTGTTTTTGATTTGTTGGTTACTGTATGAGCAAATTAACATTTTTGTTTAAGGCTAGAAAAACACAAGTTTTTCTGTAATATTACTTAAAAAAAGCTGAGCTGTTTGTGGGCCAAATATCAACAGATGAGAACGGCACAAGTAAATTACCACTAACGAGGCCTTATCCTCCACATGATCGCAGTAGTGTGAGTAGTATGTGGTTGGAAACATTCTACCTGCTTTTCAAGTCAGCTTGGTTACATATCTGTGTTGTTTTTTCATAGAACTTTCGGTTTTTACATTCGGTTTTGTACACAGTTTTATACTAATGAGCGTGCTGGTATTCTTTACAGCATTTGTGTGAAGTAAAAAAAATTTTTTTCTTAAATTTAGTTGAATTTCTGTATTTCTAGCAATATTTCAAAGTCATTTTTTTATTTTAGGTTTGCTTCAAGCTGGAATCGAATATATATACTTTTATTTTACAGTTGGTCGGTCATTCCACCAACTCAGTCATCGCGACACTTAAAGAAACGAGTCACCTCTTAACACCAAAATACATTTTGATTAAATGTGATGTGATCTGATTAAAGCAATAAACTGGTTAATTTTGTAGTTTTATTTTGAACGTAGTGGTTTTACCAGCCACCAAACTATTTCTTTCCACAATATAATGATGCATCACTGAATGTTATTGCAAAAAGTAAAATAAATTATACAACTGTCTCTTTCCACCGTTGACTTGAATTAAAAGCAAGTGTCATTAGTCTCGTGTTTGTTCGCAACTAAATACAAATTTAGCAACAGGGTAACAGCTGACAGGCCCACGATGTCACTCGACATCGTTCGCTCGTTTACAGGCGGCAATGCTTTGCGTATTAATATTACGAATTTCCATTCGTAATTTAAAATATAAGAGTAAAAATCATGCAACAAATTTTTTTTTAAATTAACATGATTCGTAGGAGGAAAAACAAAGTAAATTGAACACTTAAAAATTCATGGTGGTTTCTTGAAAATTGTCAAAAACAAAAAATTATAAAGCGAGCCATACGACGGCCAACATTTTACTTGTATTTTCTCTTAAATTTAATCCGTTTCATAACATGCTGAGCTCAGATAATGGGCCTGTTCGTAAATGCATCACAACTCTGCACAATATGATTATTTTGCGATGCCACTGCTGATCAGCTGTTGCTGATATTATTGTTTGCACATTTTATTGTTGCATTTACGAACGGAGAATTTCATTTCTTGTTTCTTCTAATAAATTGTAAAATTAAATAAATTAAATTAATTAATTAAAATTAAAAATAAAATTAATAATTAATTCTATCTGTGAATTAGACGAAATTAAAAACGATAAAAATTTGTGTAACATATTAAAAAAAAAGAGACTAAAGAACAAAAAACAAAATTTAATACTCACTCATTGCATCAGCCATTTTTATGATTAGTTTTTTGTTGTTATTTACGCCTAATCTACGTCAGTAGATTTACGAACAGTAGCATTTACGAACATATTACTGCTGCACCGTTAACAACGTTTGCATTTTCGAACGTTGTGCGCATAACATGCAGAGTTGTTATGCATTTACGAACAGGCCCGATGCCATTCGTGCTCTTCTATAAAAAAAATGAGCATGTCGTATGTGCTAATTTCTTACCGTCTAAACTCCCCATTAGCAATACGCAAAACAATAACAAATATTAAAATGTTGTTGTTGTTTTCCATGCGTTTTTGCAAGCGTCCTTATTTGTCTTGTTGTTTCAATAAAGCGAATCTTTGAATTTTTATCCAAACTTGAATGCCGAACTAAGTAGTAGCTATTTCCACAAATTCTCTGGACCTCTGCCGTGTAAATCCATTTATAACATTAAGGCTATCGAGTAGAGTTTACAAACTCAAAGTTTACAATTTGCTGCTGCGTAAAGCATTCATGAAATATACAAACTTGCATGTCATAAAAGGGAATTGATTCATAGAAAAAAAAAACTTGGCACCACTTTACTTCATCATCATGTAAACTTGGCCGCACTTTAATTAAATGAATGGACGACATTCAAGAAAATCTGTTCTTTTTGTCTACATAAGTCTATTCAATTATGAATCGATGGCAGTGATTAAAAACAAAAATATCGCCTAAGCCACATGAGAAAATTGTAATAATATTTTTCAGCTTTACCCTTTCTTCAATATAATTTACATTGATTGACAATATTTTTCATCACACACAGGTAGTGCTCACCTCTGGTAAAATTATTTATATGCAAGCATATTTGCTGATTAATTATTTCAATGGGTGTTTTGATTGTAAACATCTGCTCAAAAAGAACGTGTCTTTGTACATAAAGAAAAACAAATAAATTGAATAATTATTGCATTAAGTAAAAAGTTGTAACAACAATTAAGTGTCAATCATTTGGATACAATTAAATTGAGATATTTTAGAAACGTTTTAAATATTTTTCTTGTTTTGCTTGTCTACTTTTGTACTTTTATTTTGATATAAAGCAAACAACGGCATTAATTCTGCGAGAAAGAGTTTTAGTGCGAGAGCCTGCCATTAATAGTTTATCACGAGAATGAAAACATAAAAGCATTAAAATGAAAATTATAAAATATGTATTTAAGCAACACATAAAGAAATATAACGAAAACACAAAGCGACGAAAAGAAGCACTGACAAATCAAAAACACATAAATAAATCTTTATTCATTATACCCTTTGGGCGGCATTTGAGTGAAAAATGAGGTATGACTTTGAAAATGTTTTTTTTTTTGCAAAAGAACATATAAAAATATACGCAAGAAATAAATGGATACATACATAAGTGAGTGTGGCATGTATTACATACATATGTATATGGGTGTATCCATGAGCTGTATTCTTTTAAATTAAAATTCATAATATTTTCTAAGTGATTTTATGTACGTAAAGTATTTGCGTCTAAGACAGATGGAACAATGTTGAGTGATTATCTGGGCCTGGCGCTGTCAGCTGTTTTTTAAATTTGTTTTTAGACGAGACTAATGTCACTTACTTTTAATTCAAGTAACAATTGTATATTTTTTTTTACTTTTTGTAATAAAATTCAGTTCTTCACCATTATTTTATGGAAAAAATAGTTTGATAGCTGGTAGACATACTTTTTTTTCTTCTGTTTATTATATTAATTCAAAATTTGTATTATAATATAACTATAATAAACGATAGCTGACAATATACATATGTATATCTTATGAATACAATTTGGCCCCGATACGAGCACTCTAGTATAATTGGTATAGTTTGGTAAAAGCTTGTTTTTAACAAATACGGTAGGATACATATGTAGTATGTTCTTCACAAATGAACAGATATAATTCAGAATGCAATGAAAACTAGTTGGAAAAAACATTGCTTAACTAGTGTAAGGTAAAAGGATAGGTCAAGAGGTAAAAAAAAGAAACTGGTAGACATACTTAAGGCTATACCTTAACATTGAATAATAAACTAAAAAATTCAGATTTTCAATTAAACAATTAAAATTTTACTTTTTCATGAATCATGGGTAATAACATAGAAATTTGAATCTAGAACCTGGTTGAGAATATGAAAAGATAATCTATGGTAATAAAGTGCATACAATGTGAAATCGATATTTGCACACTGTTTTAAAATGGATAATCAGTCAAATTTGACCATGTCGAAGTATTCTACATGAAACATGAAGACCAATTTATATTTATAAAGCTCTTAATAGACCTTAAATCTCATCCGTTTTTTCAGCCGTCTATATGCCTTCAGTAGACTTGAAAACTTTCTACTTATTCTCTTTGTATTCTATGAGTGGCATCAACGTAGCGTCGCGTCGATGGCTGAAAAAAAAATATCGAAAAACCATTAAAAAGGTACCTGATTTGGACAACATCCAGTGATGGGCCACTGCCGATGGCCTGTTGCTGAATCCGCTAAAGTCTACGTCCTTAACCATTTACAAAAGAAATACGAACCCCCTTCGCAACGTTGACGACATACGGGTAAACGCAGAACATATTAAAATTGAAATCACTGCTAAAAATCTCGGTTTGATTTCCAATTCCAAATTCATAGGCAAATCTTACGCTAAATTACGGTCACTTTGGCTTACTCAGTTTTATACACCTTTACACATAAGAGAACTCCTTGCCAAAACAGTTTTGGAGCCTTACGTGTTTTATGGTTTTATGGTAAACGTAAACTAAATGTTTTATACAATAATATTTTGTGGTATGTGTATGGTCTACGAAAGCATGACCGTATTTCTAATTTTTCTTCACAACTTTACGGTGTATCCCTTGATAGCCTACTCAAGTTTCGTGTACTCATATTTCTTCATAAGATCATTTATCTGCAAGCTCCGTTGTATCTATACGATAAAATTAACCATACGATAAAATTAACCAGATCACTTAGAGGCAGAAAAATCTTTATTCCGCGCCATAGTTGTCTGGTTTCAGAGTGGCAGTTTTTTTTAATAAATACAGTGCGTCTTGGGAACCTTCTACCAGCTACTCAGCAACTCAATAGCAACGCCAAAAGTTTCAAAAGGTTTTTGTTTAATTACTTCACTTAATTTATTTTATTTTATTATAGTTAATTAATTTCTGTTATTTGAACTTTTTCTTATTTTATTTTATTTTATTTTATTTTATTTTATTTTATTATAGTTAATTATTTCTTTATAGTTTTTATTATAGTTAATTTTTTTAAATTTTATTATAGTTAATTAATTTCTGTTATTTGAACTTTTTCTTATATAATTATTTCTGTATTAAGTTTATCAGGCTCAAGTTCTTTCTATATTATCTGACGAGAAAGTGTGGCGGCTTCGAAACAACTGGTTGTTCACCCTGCTAAATGTCTTTGATGTTTTCTTTGTCTAATTTAATTAATATCAATCACAAAGATAATATAGAAAGAACTTGAGCCTGATAAACTTAATACAGAAATAATTATTTTATTATATTGTATTTTTTTTAACTTGTTTTAATTTATATAATAAAAATATTTTTCTCCAATGGTGCCTAAAACCAGTTGTGCCCCTTTAACGTATTTCTGTACTGTGAAATATAAGTGAAATCTTGTTGTACAGGAAATGGAAATAAATTAATAAAAAAAAAACAAAAAAAATAATACATTTTACTTGGTTTATTTGCTGTTATGTAGTTAATTATTTACCAATTTACATATATGTATATGTATACTCAGCCGTTCCAATGTCACGAACAAAGGCATGGAAATGTCTGCATTTGCAGGTATATAAAAATATATATGTATATATGTATGATTTACGTACACGTATACGCATGTGTGTGTATGTGTATTTAAAGTTAATGTAATATTTCTTTTGATATTTATTACATGTTATTTTTAAACAGCATGACGTATGTTGGTTATCATTGATGTTATTTTTAGTTGTTAATATTAATCATACGTCCGTTACAACAGGCGGTCATGCAAACAAGAGCAAATAAGGCGTTTTTTTTATGTGGAATACACACAGTAAATATGCAAAGAGTTTTTAAAAAACTCTTCCACTAAAACTAAATATTCTACTTGCTTTTTGATACCAAGGAGGTAATTAATTATCACTGATTCGATTTTAGGTTGTATAAGAGAATAAGGGCCTTATTCATAATAAATATTTTAGGTTTATGAAACTCTTATTTGACAAGTTTTCCATACAAATTTGTCAAATAACGGCATTATAAACCTGTTATAATTTTTATGAATAAGGGTGTAATTGTTTACGACGTTCTTGGCTGTGCTTCACTTTTATATACCACACCAATGTCATTAGAAAAGTAATAAAATAAATCATCACGTAGACCTGCACTAAGTTAAACTCAAAATGAATGAATTTCAGGACAAAAAGCGAATTGCCAGGAGCTAAAAACTGTTCACTTGTTCAAAAAAAATAATTCAAATTTTAACCCCCTAATTCATAAAAATTTTAACCGGCTTATGAGACTGTTATTTGACATATTTGTATGGAAAATCTGCTTTATAAAACTGTTATAATTTTTATGAATTCGACGGTAAATGTATTTTAATTTAATTTAAAAAAAAAAAGTTTTTAACATAAATTTTAAACACATATTAGTTTATTTTCAATGCACATTTTTCTTTACTTTACACCTATAGCGGGAATAATTGGAATTTCGGGGGTTTGAATTAGATTTTACTGTCAATTTCATTTCGTTTATTAAATGAAATTACTATATTATATTTAACAAACTGTTTGCCTAAAATTTTTGCTTGCATGACCGTTAGACATTTTGGTGAATTAAACATGAAAATAACAGCAATTTAAGAAAATTTTCTTTAATTTCAATCCACAACACACTTTAATTAACCAAATCATCATTGTATTTATTATTTCCGCTGAGAGTTCATATTACAGCACACATTTGCTGTTTATATTTTGCGTTTGTACATATGTATGCTTACACCCAACTCTTTATTAACACGACAAATATATTATTTGAAAGCTTTGGGTCAAAAATTTGTCCAGCTGAATCCGTTTATTTATTTTCAAAATTTTATAACATAAAACTCAAGAAATAATTCTTTCTACGACATTAATAAACGTAAGCAGGCACTGGAATATAAACATTATAAAAGTTATCAAATACAATAATTTTAATTTACAGCCAGTAAAAAAGAGTGTTTGGAAAATAGTTAGGCCTTTAAAATATTAGCTGAGTTGAATTTCATAAGTAATATAAGTTCGTCCATCCGAACATAATTATAATAAATATGTACATATATGATTCCGACAAGCCCTAAATTGGTTAGAGCAACCGATTGCCCCCTCTTATCAGGACTAATTAATGAGTGTGGCAAGGGAGGGGTTTCGAATGAAATATTGCTTATTGATTAATTTAACGTTATAGTCGAACTTTATGATTTAAAATGTTAATTAGTTTATTGGGATTTAGTTCGATTACACTTCCTCAGAATGAAAGGAGACATTCTTTTGCATTGGATTTTAGTAACAATTATTGGTGTAGGCAATTAAAAGTTTGTCTTTCCAAATGTATGTTAGCAAAAACCGTTTTTGACCGCGTTAGAATCCACACTGTTTGTCAAACGCTCAAAACAAAAATTCTCGTGTCGATTGGTCGAAATAACTGCTCAGAAAATACGATCGCGGTGCTTCGAAACTCATCTATTACTACGTTTATGCGTAGGCTGTTCACAAATATCCCTGTTTATGCGTCAATGCGAATGCAGAAAATTTGTATTTTTTAGTGAAGCCAGATGGTAAAAATGTAACTAATTGGTAACACTGTTAAGCACAACATACGTATGTTTAGAAAAAGAGGTGATTACTAAAATAATAATGGAGAAGCAAAAAATTATGATGTTTCTTACAATTCAATTAAAGCAGAAAAGCCACGAAATATTGCAAGAACGGTTCAACAAAAGGCATGCAACTTTTGTAATCGCTAGTGAAAGAAGAAGGCGCAGACTTACTTTCGTGCCATTTTTAGTAAATTATTTCCTTTCTGTCATATGATTGTACGTATGTCACATCGAAGAACACTTTAAAACCGATAAAAAAAAGTGGCAACTTTTTGTGTTTTATTTGCGAATAGCTTTTTAATCAGTACTTGTTTTCGTGACTTAGCTATTCACGAATAAAAATTTTATTTACTATTTATACGCCAAAGTTTTCTATTCACAATAATTTTATTCGCGAATAAGCAGTACGTATAAACGTATTATATGACATCATGACAGGTGATGAGTAGGGGATTTATGCGTATGAACCCGACAGTGAGCAGCAGTCGCATGTACTCGCATGGGTGCTTCAAGATGAGCAAAATCCAACAAACGTTGTTCGCACACGAAGCACTTCCATTTGGTTTTTTGGAAAAATTGGACATGTCACAGCCGTACCTCTACAACAGTCAATTCTGAGCGGTACACAACAATTTGCTTGTCAGTTGTCTTCCAAAAAACAGGTCCCTATAGTCCTGACCTGACACCGAATGACTTATTTTTATTCCCGTACGTAAAAAGAGGTCAACGTTTTTCGACACCTGAAGAAGTGGCTGCTGCATGCAGAATGCATGCAGCAGCCCCCCATCTTCATGGGGAATATGGCGAAAAACAGTAAAATGATTCATACACAGAGCGAAAACTTCCTAATAGATTCAATAAGATTTTCTCTTTGAAACGTTTTTAGGCTGAGGGTATCCCAGCAGAGAGAAAAGAAGATTTTTCTATGGGTATTTCTTATTATTTCCATGTCGCAAATCTTATTAATTGTCTGAACAAGAAAAACACATAAAACCAAGAAGAAAACTTGTTACTCACGTTTGTTTTTACTCAGTTTCCGATTTGCATGGTACCAAACACATTCTATAGAGAAGAACTTATTGATTCTATTAGGTTTTTTTGTAAATTGTATACAATAAGGATTTCTTATTGATTTTATAGGTTATCCTATTAAATTTTCCCTATTGGTTTTATTAGTTTCCTATATAAACACACGTAAATCATCTTTTTAATTTCATTAATTGTTGTTTTTTCAATAAGGTTTTCCCATTTAAAATAATAAGGAATCCTTCTTGAAAAAAACCATAGAGATATATTATTGATTTTGTTCTACTTTATTAGGTGCTTTTTCCTCTGTGTATTTGTTTTTGTTCTCCCTCGTCAATTATGCACCCCTATCGTGAGTAAAATGTGAAATTTTTATTCCCATAAAATTTTGATGTAAAAAGTAATTAAATTTATGTTTTATAACTAATAAACAGAAATTTGTAGTTTAAAAGGTAAAAAGGGTGAATAAATCGGAGTTTTCATGCCTGTTGAATATTTTGACAGATTCTCTGTCGGAAAAAAAATATTTGATATTCCGACCATCGTAAAACTAAGCTCATGCTTACGTATTTTTTGCAGAGGGTGGATACCAAAAAAAGTGTTGGAAGAGATTACGAAGTAGGAATGGCGCAATCCACTTTTTGCAAAGTGCTCTCTAAAGTGTTGGATGCTTTAGAAAAGTCTCTGCGCAGATTGGATAAAATATCCATGGATAAAATTCCATTCATGAACTTTCTCAATAGGAGGGCCAGCACTTTTTAGTTCTTCTGTAAGCGAATACCAAAATTTGGCCACCACATCTTAAGAGACCTTCACAAAACCACATGCAATGGCTCGATTATTTTGCACCCTATTGAGAAGCATTGAGAATGTTGCACATTATTTATTGTTTTAGACCTAAAAATAGTTTTCAGCTGATTTATATATCCATCAAAACGTAGCAACTACTTGCATTTTTTTTTCTAGTTCCCCAAAGAAAATGAAATGAACAAATTGATACAAAAATGGGAAAAATATCTTTGAAAAATCCATTCACGATAAGGGAAAATTTCGAATGGGAACAGATTTTAATGGTAAAAGTTATTCATGATCGGACTTTTGGGAAATGGGAAAACATTTTAGGGAAACAATTTTTCATGATAGGGGTGATTAAATTCATTTTTAAATATTCAAAATTGATTAAGTTTGATATATTTTAAGAACATTCACTGGCCGTCCAAAAGGTGTCGAAGTGTCATCACGAACGGTTGTTAACGCTGCTTGAAAGGGAGTTTGTTTTTGAGCATTAATTCGCCTGTTAGAAACAATTTTTCAATATTTTGCATACATTAAGGAGAGCCTTAGAAAATGATACAGACAGTATAAATTATTTTTCTTTTCAATTTCTTTCGCCCAAGTATACGAAATGCTTGCCATTTATTTTTCACATTTTTTTTATTTTGAATTGAAGAAATTCAATTTGCTTTTTAGTAGCGAAAGAACAATTGTCGGGACGGGTTGCTTTTAGAATCAATTTCTCTATTTTCATTTTCCAAAGACTTGAGAAAATTATTAAAGGTTTAAATTATATTTTGCATATGCAAAAAAAAAAACGCAACAATTAAAATAAGATTATAGGTCTGCTGAATTAATAAGTGCAAACGAAAAAAGGTTTTTGAAAAATTCAATAAAAGCATCTCTTGTCTCAAGATCATAAAATAAAAGAAAATGTGAAAATAAGCAAAGAAATAAAAAAAGAAGAAATTATATACAAAAAGAAAATGTGCATGTGAGATTTTAATGATTGTGTCAACCTGCTCTGAACTTGTTAATGATTCGTTTGGTTAATGACGTTTTGTCTTGCTTCGCCCAAAATGCCGCGTTGTGTGTTCTTTTATTCGCCGTGCTTTTTCCTCTTCCTTAAAACTTTGTCATGCCATCAACATCATCATCACCAACGTACACTTTGTCGCTAAATTTTTACATTCTCTTTAAACTCTTGGTCTTCCCTTTTTAAATATCACCCATATAAAATTGTTTGTAGCTATTTTTAAATTTAAATCTTAAAAGTGAAAAAATAAGAAACAAAAATAATTTCATTAAAAAAAAAACAAAAAGCAAAAACGAGCTGTTGTGTGCATTGACTACGTAACTACAAACATAAACAGTAAATAATATGCCCCATAGTGCTTATTAGCCACAAAAGAAAAAGTTTCGAGTGATATAAATAAAATTGGAAAAACATATTAAAACTACATACATATCGTACCCTTAATTGCCAATGGACGTAATTATATATTCGTAAAAACTAAAAGAAAAAAAAATAAATTTTGAGATGATTATATTCTATATAAAATTCTACTACCATTAATTTTAAGTACATTTAAACTTTTTGTGAAGGCATGTTTTCGATTTTTTCTACAGCAACAGCAACACATGTGACCAAAATTCACTTTAATCCTTTTTAAAGATTTAAAAATTTAAGTGGTTCCACGTCATTGTGCAGTGTTAATTAGAAGCAAAACAAACATTTATCTTAATATTTATTTAATGGGACTCCAAGACCAAACTGGGCTTTAATATCGTTATAATGTCGAGTTATGCTTATGCTTTAGCTCTTGCACTGTTCGGGGGGGTTTTTGACGTACACCTTTTCTTTCAAAAAGACCAACGGTGTCAAATGACATGAACATGGTGGACGCACAGTGTTTTGAATCCATACAGGGATGGGACAAACATTTCGTTTGATAAAAGTGTTTTCGAAAGCAAATGTTATAAAATTATATTATAGAAGTATTAATTGATTCTTTGGAGGTAATTTTCGACCACTTTTTGACACATATTGGGCGGTATCTCAGCCATAACTTGACGAATGTGGGCTTTCAAGTGCTCAAGAGTTAAAGGTTTATCTGTATAAACACGCTGTTTCGCGTAGCCCCTAAAAAAAAAGTCTAATGGTGGCCAGTTGATGGCGGCACGTGGAGAAATTACGCGGCCAGGAAATCTCTCCGGCAATAAAACCATATTCGCTCGAATTGTGTGGCGTGTGGCGCCGTCTTGTTGAAACCACATATTCTCCAAGTCGTATTCTTCAATAGCAGGCAAAAAAGTTGGTTATCATATGATCATAACGCTCCGAATTGATGGTGACAGTCGTTCCATCGTCGTTTTCAAAGAAGTAAGGTCCAATCACACCTTCGGACCAAATAGAGCACTAAACAGTGACTTTTTCTGGATGTAATGGCCTCTCTTCAATTACTTGAGGATTCTCAGAACCCCAAATACGACAATTTTGTTTATTAACGTACCCACCGAGTGAGAACTGTGCTTCATCGCTAAAGAAAATTTTGTTCGAAAAACCGTCGTCCACCGCCGGTTGTTCAAGCACCCATTCCACGAATCTACGACGTTGTGAATGTTCAGCTGGCTTCAGTTCTTGTGTGAGCTGGACTTTATGTGGATCTAGCTGTAGATCTGAATGCAAAATACTCCATAATGTGCCCTAAGATGTTCCCAATTCCCGAGAACGACGAGGAGTCGACACATTCGGCAGTGATATTTTCATGGGAACCAGCGAAAGGATGATGCACAGGCCTTACAATATTTGTAACCGTTCCAGTCTCTTCAAATTTCTTCACAATTTTGCCAATTCCATAATAACTATTATTCACGAATTGATTAGTAATAATCTATAACTAAATAAGAAATCAAAATTTTTATTTGTGTGCCTCTTCTTTTCACTACACAAAGCTCCAAGTCGTTCGTTTGCAATATGGCTGGTATACGTCGAAATTATTTTTGGTTGCGTCACTGAAGTGCTGGAGATGTAACCGTTGTTTTTAAATTTTTTGCTTTTTAAAACTTTTTTTGTAGCAAAATATTAAATTTTTATGGAATTTTTATTAAAACGATAACGCCACATAAACGTTTTAGCATGGCGTATATATTTAATGACATACGTTTGTAGATAACAAAATAGAACACGCTCTATTTGAAATTATGTCTTATGACTTTATGACACACGATATATAGCCGTTTGGACATGCCCAACGTGGCAGCCATAATGTGAAAAACACGTCGTCTGTTGGGTACCTAAGCGCTCAATAAACGTAAAATATGTGTTAGTAAAACAGAAAAGTACAAGTTCACCTATTACGGCTTCACACCTTGGCCAAAGGATCACAAGAAAAGACGTCCGTTATCATAAAACGTTCACAGACAAATTGACTGATCTAGCGACCTCTGGTGGAGTCTACAAAGACTAAAACCAATTTCTGAGCATGTTTTTCAGTTTTATTAATACCTATCGATCAACGTATCGATATCTTTCACTAAATTCTGAGGCAAATTATTTTAAGTCACAATAGACCTGATGATCAATACATTTCAATTTATTTTTAAATGTTCTGACAAAACAAACATTTCTTTTTTATCTATCTGACAAAGCATTGTGCGCCACCAGCCCATTAGCCGAGCCAAACAGACACTCTTTGTGGAGAGTGAAGCCACTCTAGGATTATCGTTTACCCATGCCAATGCGGCAACTCTGTTCGTTAACGAATGACGCTGTGCGAAATGCATTTTAATTTAAGCATTCATTTTTGGAAATGCGTGTATTTGTCAAACGCTCAGCAAAGAAATGTCAGCTGGACAACAAACTTTCTTTTCTTTTTTTAGACTGGGACCAGTACTCATGGGATGACCCCTATATAATGCATTGCATTGTACTGGAACTGGGAAAATAGGAAAGAGGGATTGGTGGGTGAAAAACGAAAATGGGGAGTGTTTGTAGACGTTTGATTTAGAAAAAAAAATTATAACATAAAAATAAAACTTATTAATTCAGGTCCAAAAATGAACCTTTTCAAAAAATATTCGCTGTATCTTTCAGCTGTCTATATGCCGACGACATTTCGTTGGTGCTAATCAACTCATCAGTAGACTTGAAAAATTCTTAAAAGTTTATTTGAAACTTAACTTAACTTATTTCATAATTCCCATGAACAGAATGAGAATCAGAAATGTTCAAACAAACCTTTAACACAGCAAACATTTCTTTTTTCTTTTGGACCTGAATTAATACATTTCAATTGGCTCTTAAAGCAAATAAATAATTAAGTTCATATAAAAATAAAACATTTAACTTTGCAAAACTGAATTAGTCAGGATTAACTGTTGCTAATTTGTCTGTTTAGTGTCCAGTCGACACTATCCAGTTAACAACTTTTAACGAAACCTCTTCAATATTGCAAAACGTTGGCTATATAAAACAAAAATACCACGTAATAACTACGATAACACCTATTACGAATGTATACTTTGACGGACTCATTTTTAAAAATATATTATGCTTATGAAGACCACATTTAGCGAATTTCTATACATAATTTGCAAAATAAAAGTTTAATAAACATAAAATATTTTTTATATATTATTTTATCTATAATTTTTGACCTTTATTGTTGAAATTGACAAAACTATTTTTTAAAGCTTTAGGTCTTTATATTTTTCTTTCTTTATTAATCGATATTTCGCTAACAGTTTTTTGTTACAAATTTTTTAAACAAAATAATAGAAAATAAAAACAATTAAAGATTCCTGACGATGCTAACAAATTGTTAGCGAAATATTGATTAATAAAGAAAGAAAAATATAAAAACCTAAACCTTTAAAAAATAGTGTTGTCAATTATAAAATATTTTATGTAAAAAAGCCAATCAAAAAAAGAAAAAAAAAAAACCACGCATTCACCTATTACGACTACACATCACAAAACTTGACGTAAAGATATGTATAACTTAAGGTGGGATCATACGATTGCCGCAATGCACCAATTTTTGTTACATTTTGTGTGCCAATCGTGTGATATTACAATTTATTGGCTCATGCGGCAACCAAAACGAATGTTGTTCCTATTTGTCCCAATCAAATACAACCCTGATGCGACAACCATGTGAACACTTGACATACAACTAATCACCATTAAAAAATCTAAAAATGCACCAATATTTATTGTGTTCTCATGCGGCAACCAAAGAAGACAATATGCGCCAATAATATGCATATGTATACATGTATTTAGTTTCAAAATTGTTTAAACGCGTCTTCCAAACATAATTTTTGTTTTTCAGTAACTAATATTCAATTGTTGTTACTATTATAACAATTGTAAAATTCTTGCAGTTTCAAGACCTGACAAAGTCTGGTCAGGGGACAGAAAACGGCCAGCAGCCCGCACAACATTCTAATAATAGC
Source organism: Sturmia bella (assembly GCA_963662145.1). Taxonomy (NCBI): domain Eukaryota; kingdom Metazoa; phylum Arthropoda; class Insecta; order Diptera; family Tachinidae; genus Sturmia; species Sturmia bella. The sequence goes on along the minus strand of OY759168.1, from coordinate 23,108,477 downwards.
CGAAGCAATTTTCTTTCTTTTTAAGGAACAAACCATACATATTTTTAACTCCTTTTTTTATTTTTGCAAAACAAAGTTTGTCATCAGCTACAACAGCTGTTTCTCAGAGTTGCCGTATAAAATAAGAATCGTGTGACTATAATGCGGCAATTATTGGCACTCAATTGTTGTGCACCAATTTGCGACAATAAAATTTCAGTACAATGTGACAATCATGTGATTGCAGAGAATTTGATTGGGATACATTTTATAATGTGCTCCAATTCAGCCCAATAAAAATTGTGTAAAATTGGTGCATTGCGGCAATCGTGTGATCCCACCTTTAGATTTAACATAGAGCATTATGGTGGCACCATTTTTTATTTGAATTGATAAGACAAACCGTAATTAATTTGAAACTAATGAAATTTTGTTTTTGCAATTACGCTCACTGGCATTTAAGGTAACGATATGCACCTACATACATACATATAACCATATAAATTTATATGCATGTATGCAAGTATGTCTGTATGTTTATTAATAATATTTATAATTTATGTATTTACAGCACCCTGAAATCATGTAGAGATTTTTGTGTAAAAATTGATATTCGAAATTAAAAATCAAAGTGGCAAAATATTTTTTTTAATTGACGTTGCATAAAAAGAAAAGAAAACATCAATGCTTTACAAAACGATATACATAAAAATAATAAATATGTATGTACAAGTGCAGCATTCATATTTGCCTACAAAATGCACAACATTAAACTAAAGTAAAAACAAAATTTCAAAATTTAAAAAAGTCTTTATTATTTTTTAAGTGCTGTGCCGTTTTCTTTAGCTGCAGTTTTAAGGAGTGTGAAAGTGTCGTTATTTTTTTTTTATTATTATTATTGTTATTTTTTTTTTGCACATAAAATGGCGAACTTGTCCGACCTTGACCAGTTGGTTCAAGTAAGTTTATTTCCTATTACATGCACACATACCCACATACGAACACTTTTCCAATTAAGATTAATAAATAAACAATTTGAACGATAAATCAAATGATTATTCTGGTTGCGGCAGTGAAATTTGTTTATTATTTTAAAATTTCTTTTATTACAAACATTCATTTTTAGATGCAATCACTCGCCAATAAAGGCGCTTAATTAGAATCAATTGAGAAAACAATTTATAATATATTCATATGTATATCCATTGAGACATCTTTTTACGTTGCGCTCATAACAATATAAAATATCTATTCCTGGGAAATTTCAGTTTTCGAAATTTATTTGCAGAAACCAGCAAACACCATAAAACAAACCATGTTGATTTTGGCTTTTTTGTTTAATAATGTTTTTCACTACATTTTTAATTACAAAATATAGAATTCAAAGTTGTTGCCATTTTGCACAATGTTAATCAGACTAATGTCGAGTTTTTGATTTTTTATACAGGGTCCGCTATCTAACGTTTTTTTTTTCAACTAGTGCTTATTTTGTGAATGGTAACACTTAGCTTATGTCTGATTTGACAGATGATTAGTTATATCCTTCCGCTGAACGAATACGCTTGAACAATGCTGGAAAATATTGCGATATTACTTTGAAAGTAATGGTAATGTTGCAGCATGTGTGCGAAAATTGCGCACGGATTTTGGAAGAAGAGAAGCACCACCGTCAGCTCCGTATGTTCGTTATCTTGTGAAAAAAGTGAAAGAAACTGGCATCTTCAACGATAAACCAAAGCGTGAAAGGCCACAAGCAGTGCGCACACCCGAGAATATTGCTGCTGTGGCAGGAAGTGTGCGTGAAGCGCCATCAACATCAATTCACCGTCGTTCTCAACAATTGAACATTTCGGAGAGATCATTGCGAGGAACTTTGCATAAATAAAATAAAAAAAGAAATTTGAGAAAATATTCTGTAGTTTTTTTAGCATTTTCAAAAACAAAAAAAGTTATTTGGCGGACCCTTTATATCATTATAACAAGTATTTTTAAGGTCTACTTAAATTCGATATTTTGTTCTTCGCACAAAGATAAATGAGACGTAATAAATGGCGCATTATCCATTTTTATATTACATTTTAATTAATATATTATTATATCTATAATTTTGAAGGAATCTTCAATTGTTTTTATTTTCTATTATTTTGTTTAAATAATTTTTAAACAAAATAATAGAAAATAAAAACAGTTAAAGACTCCTGACGATGCTAACAAATTGTTAGCGAAATATCGATTAATAAAGAAAGAAAAATGTAAAGACCTAAAGCTTTAAAAAATAGTGTTGACATTTTAATTAAATTAAATTACCATGCGATATTAAATAATCTAGGATGTTATAAACATGCTTATTATGAATTCCGTCGTAAAAATGTTATCATGAGTTCCCCGACGTAGCTACGAAATTTTAGAAATTCGGGAGATTGGTATTATGAATTCCGAATGAACTAAACTTTTGACGGTTTTTTTTTTATCAAAAATTTGTAAGATCTCTTCTCATATGCATCATTTGCAACAGCTGATAGATTGCTTGGAAAATAATTAACCATATAAACAAACAAAAAGAGCAAAACCAGCTTTTCTGTACGAAAAAGCCATTGCAGCATCTCCACATCTTTTCCAACACATTCTGCTAAAAATTGTGCAGATTTGTTCAGCTGGAAGTTTTTAATAAAACTAAACGGAAAATTACATACATATATACAATTATATACATATGTATATACAATACAATATATTTTCATAATTGGTGATTTGTTTTAACAACTTACGCCTTGTAATTAGGGTTTGGGATACGAAAAATTTTCATCGTGAATTCCCGGGAAAATGTTTGCAAGTTCCCGGGAAAACGGGAAATGTTTAAATTCGATTTTAAAACAGTAATATTTTATTTCTCCACATTTTTATTTATTTTTTAAATTAATTATTTCATGTAATGGAAAAACTTTTGTTAAATTAATTTCAAAAATAACGGAATTTCATTCTAAAAATACGCTGTTTGTACATAAACATCACTTTTACAAAACACCGCTTAGTCGCCGAGACTCTAACCTCTTAGTAGCTGATGTTATAATCAATACGCTTTTTGCACAGCTTATCTTAATAAAAACACCATTTTCTCAAAACAAAGCTGAGTCAATTCGAGATAAAGTTGGCCAAAAAGACGTAAAGGAAAAAGGATAGCATTACTAAATTATTTAAAAATGCCTGATGTCAATATGAAATTAATAAAAAATTCTTTAGAATTATATGCGGCTGTTTGATCACTCACTTTCTGAATTGTCCAGCAGCGATTCTGATATATCTGACAATGAAAAATGATATAATAATAATAAAACCAACATCGGTGGATAGTGAACAGGATTTCTCCGTTGCTGGGAATTTTGCCACAAAAGTACGAAACCGAACATCCAACGAGTTACTTAATGCTTTAGTCGTACTAAAAACTTATTTTTTTTAACGAAATGACGGTATGAATTCTGTTATGTTTTTTTTTTTATTTAAACATGATCTCAAATTATTTTCTTACAGTTATTTGTCTCTTTGCACAAACTGAATTAACATGTGCTATTTAATTAAATTAATTTTTGTGTTAAATGTATATGTGTATATGCAATTTATTATATAATTTTAAATAAAAGCAACTAAAAAAAGTTTATTACTAAAAATTACTTGTTTGCAGTAGCAGAAAATTTCCCGGGATTTCCGGGAAAATTTATAAATTTCCCGGGAAGAGAAAAAGTCCGAGAATTCCTAACCCTACTTTGTAATCCAAATCAAGGGAATTTTAACCATCCCTCAAGACTGCGCTCTATTCGCTAACAGCTTTTGTTTTAAGATTCCTCTTCCGCCACTCAAAAGGCCTCAGCAATCGAATTCATGGTTTTTTGTTTTTATTTTTTGAAAAATATTTTTAACAATCCAATCCAAGGTAAACAAAAACCATCTGTTTTTTTATTTAAAAAGTTGGTTGTACCAATTCGATGGCAACACTAACTTCGAATCCGTCGGAATTCATAATTGTACGTATTCGTGATGCAGAGTTCCCATTACGAGTGATGTTCACTCGGAATTCATAATAAGGCTGATAATCTTTGACAGGAATGCAAAGTGACGTTCAACAATTTTTACTAATAAAAAAATAGTACTTTTTTTTAGCCCGATTTTACTTTTTTTTATTTTATTTTATTAAAAAATGAACTTAATTATTTTTTTTTGCTTTGTGAGTCAATTGAGATGTATTAATTCAGGCCCAAAAATAGACCTTACAAATGTTTTTTGTCTTTTTCAGCCGTGTATATGCCGCCGACATTTCGTTGATGCTAATCAACTCATCAGTAGACTCGAAAAATCTTAAAAGAATGTTTGAAACCCAATTACTTATTTCGAAATACCCATGAACAAAATTAGAATCAGAAATGTTCAAACAAACTTTTAATCTAGAAAACATTTTTTCGTGTTGCAACACTTTTACTTTTCTTAGCACTTCCTTACAACGGGTGACCATTGGCTACCACGACATACTATAATAATTTGAACTGCCCTTTAACTCTCTTGCTCTTGCAACAAATGAGTTTGCTCTCCCATTTCCAGTTTCCATTCATATGATGCGCAGTTCACCATGAGTCGAGTAACTGCTAACAGCGTTTTTGAAATTAGTGCGCTCAACGGGATCTAAGTTGAGCGCACAAATCGTAGTAACCGATGGTAACTCGTTGTATAGAAGTTTGCAAAGAAAACTAAAAGAGTTGGAAAACAAAAAAAAAAAAATTTTTACTGTGTCTGATTCTCATTTTGCTCATGGGAATTATGGAATAAGTGGTCAAGTTTCAAACATCCTTTTAAGAATTTTTCAAGTCTACTGATGAGTTGATTAGCACCAACGAAATGTCGGCGGCATATAGACAGCTTAAAAAGACAGAAACCATTTGAAAGGTCTATTTTGGACCTAAATTAATACATTTCAATTGGCTCTTAAAGCAAATAAATAATTAAGTTGATATTTGTATATTCACATTTCTTTGAGCTCCCCAAAACACTCCGTAATTGCCCTTCTGCAAAACTGTGCAATAGATTGGCAGACGAAATAACAGTACCTCGCTCTTGATCCATCCATGTAACAATGAAGCCACATGGGGATCTGGTTCAAAGGGTCGGTAAAGCCAGGAATGGAAGTCGGGAATCAATATTTCTCAATTGGCCTCTAGTCTCTGCTATGTAAAGACTTGTTGATGATAGTCTTCGTGTCCCTGATCGATGGACTTACCCACCCATCACCTTTCGATTGAAGTCTAATATTTTTCATTCAACTTATTATTATTGATACAAAAGCATACTTTTTTCGAAATAAATTTGAAATATCGAGTGGCGTTAGTTGCTACATTGAATATTATGTATATTAAGGCAAATATTCATATACACAAGTTTTGTAAGAGAAACCTAACAAAACATCGCTCGCACATACACAAATAATCCATGAAATAGTCTAAGAAAATATTCAAATATTGTCTCTCAATTAAGCCATATTAGTAGCGAGAATTAAACGTAGAGTTTACTTATCACATCATTGCCATTATCGATAGTTTACTGTAAGAAAAACTAGTTGTTTTTTTTTGTTATTAGTGGCCACAACTAATCATACATAAATTATATTTTTAATTATCAGTAAACTGTGAAATGTTAAAATTTATAACTATTGATTTTTCATAAATATTTTTTAGGGGATGTCGGGGTGTGACCAAAGCACTGTCGAATCATTGGCTGAAGATCCAACAGGTTCACCATTCGAGGTCGATGATTGTCTCAAAGTTCGAAAATATTATTGCTTTTTGCTCTCCAGCATTTTCACATTTCTCACTGGATTATTCATCGTTATATGTTGGAGAGCATTCGCGTTTATATGCTGCCGCAAAGAGCCCGATTTGGGACCCAACGATCCCAAACAAAAAGAGCAGAAGGCGTCACGAAACAAACAAGAGTTCGAGGGGACTTTTATGACAGAAGCAAAAGATTGGGCTGGTGAGCTTATATCAGGACAAACCACAACTGGTCGTATATTGGTAAGTGTGTCAATTTGTTTTTTCTGTGACTACTTTTTAAAATTCACAACATAATTTTTTTCTTGGCTTAGGAAGCATTAAAAAAATAAAATGCCTCTTTAATGTTTTCTGATTTTTGTCTGTCTGTCGTACTTTTCTAAAAGTTAAAACAAAACTTCTTAAACATTTTCCTTCCAAGTCATTAGGGGCAACACTCTTTCATGTCTCTTTCATAAATTGTTCTTTTACATGGGTTTTTGACTTTGTAAAGTTGCAATTGTGGCGGCACATGTTGTGCGATAATTTTGTCTATTAAAATAAATATTGCTAAATATTCATATCATTATTGTCATCATTATTTACTTAATAAAACAAACATTCGCCTTTAGTTACTTAGAGGGCTTCTTTTACAATGTTCAAACACAAAGTGGAAAATAAGTTGGGATAAATTCCTGTTATTTATTTACACCCACACAAGCATGTGCCGGCAACTAACCTGCAGACAAAGGCAATAATATATAACTAGAACTGCACTAATCGCTAGTTAGCTGCGATATGTGCAGTAGCTATTGTATTGTATTGTGACTAGGTTGGTCCAAGATGGCCCTTTGCATTGCGACCATAGATGATCTATTGTGCAACCCTTTGACCCTCAAGCTTTGACATTAAGCTCCATCAAGAAACAGTATTAGCTCCTTCTGTGGAAGCCTTTGCATGTAGTGTGTGTATTGGCCTGCAACAGCCTGTGTCTTCTGCGGCCTAGTGCCACACATTCGATAGTTAAGTGTCCTCTTCTTCTCTGCCAAATCTGCAGATTGCCGTATTGGATAGGCCCATTTTGTATAGGTGCTTCTTGCAGGTATAGTGGCCTGTTAGCGCCTCACACAGTGTCCTTAGGTTTTCTTTCTATTCAGTTTTAGAGCAAGGTCCGCCCTCTTAGCATCCAAGCTAAGAAATTTCTTTGAGTGTTCCAGACCCCTAGTGTCGTTCCACAGCTTTTCGGTGATGGATGCTGTCCAACAAAAAATCTGCAATAGCTATAGTTTTTCCGACACATCGCATAACGGTTTTAAGCAATGGCTTGTCGTAGGAGATCAACTAGTTGCATGTGTATATGGATACATACTAGTTGTAGAGCAGTTTGTGTTTTGCGAAACGTGCTGTTACATATAATTAAATCACTGTCTTGTTTTAGTTATCTTTAGATATTTTTGGCAGTGCACTGGTTTTAGTTGCTCCTCATTGGTTGTGAAGCTCAGTTAGAAGGCAGTGGTGGTGGTCTGTAATTTTAGCGAGAAGTTCTCAAATTATTCCATTGTTTCTCGAAAAATGAGAAAAAGGTGTGTGTGTGTGTGTGTCGAAAACTATCAAAAATTATTGCGTCGTTAATGGAAAAATTTCAGAAAATTTAACTCTGAGCCGAAGTATAAACTAAAGATTTTAATTTTAAATTGGGAAATCTCTATGTGAAATTGATGAAATTTCTAAATAAAACTAAAACTACAATTTTAATTTGAGAAAATTTCAAAAACCGGGAGAACACAATTTCATTCGAGCTTCACAATCTGGCTTGCAATGTCTTCTATTATAAATAGAAATTTTCAATTTAAATTGAATTTGTTTGTTTCATTTAGAATTTTCTTATTTTAAATATAATTATAATTAACCCCAAAGAAATCAGGATTACTCTTTGCAAGTGTGTAAAAGTCCAAACGTAATCCAAATATATGGGAAAAACATTCTCGATTTTTGATTACAATGTCCTGGGAGAGGACCATGTATTGCAAAACCACATTGCGTCAGAGTAATCCAAAATCTAATCAAAGTAACTACTCCGCACATTATTAACACAGAGTTGGTCTTAAAATTACTTCATGTCACCGTATGGTAATCATGTGTTGCGAGTATTGCCAAATAATTTTTTATTTTATTCATCTGGGTCTATGTTTACATTACAACGGACCATGGACATGGACTCCAATAATTTCTGCAGGCTAAGCTATGCCTGCAGAATTGTCTAAATATAATATTAAAAGTTTTTAGTTTTATTTGGAAATTGTTCTATTTAATAGGGAAATTGCAAATTTTTCATTTCGATTCGATATTTCCCAATTTTAAATGGGAATTTTCGATTCGATATGGAATTTTTTATTTTTGCATTAAAATTCTCAACTTATTTTTTTGTTTGTTTTATTATTTGGAGCGGTACCACAAAGTACACAGAGACGAAAGGTGACCAAAACGATAGACAGCAAGTCAGCGTAAACTCTGTACCTCTCGTTTTCACAATCGTTCGAGAGCTTGTAGTCAAAACAAAACAAAAACACGGTTCCTTTTTGTTATGCTTTGTAATTATATTGTGTAAGCGCTAAGAAAAAATTATGGTTTTTTTTTATGAAAAAGTTTAAAAAGTATATCGAAAGCGCCTCGATGGATGAATTGGTAGAGTGCTCTACCAAGAGTCTTCGAGGTCGCAGGTTCGATTCCTGCCGAAGGCTATGGGTGTTTCCGCAGACAATCAAAAAGCTTCGCAGTTTTGTGTTTGTTAAAAAAAAAAATTGTTTATTATAATATCACATTTTATAGTATTCATTGTTTATAATGTGCTAAACAATATTTATTTATGGTTTATTTTGTGATTTAAAGGACAGTGTTTTAATTGTACTTTGCAGTAGTGGTTTTGTGACAAAATATTAATTTTTTTTTTAACAAACACAAAACTGCGAAGCTTCTTGCTTGTCTGCAGAAACAACCAGAGCCTTCGGCAGGAATCGAACCTGCGACCTCGGGGACGACTCTTAGTAGGCCACTCTACCAATTCATCCATCGAGACATGCTGTTCGTAATCAATTTCCAAACACTCAAATATTATCAAATCCTGCGTCAAAGAGGATTTTTAGTGGACCACTGTTTATCAATCTTTTAATCTTTTACTTTTAATTTAATTTAAATTACTAATATTTTCGGTAGTGGTACCTAATAAGAAAACCTTTTTCCTACAATAAGAACAACTTCAATAAAAATAACATGTATTTTGGTTTTGTACAACTTCCAAAGAGGATTTTTAGTGGACCACTGTTTATCAATCTTTTAATCTTTTACTTTTAATTTAATTTAAATTACTAATATTTTCGGTAGTGGTACCTAATAAGAAAACCTTTTTCCTACAATTAGAACAACTTCAATAAAAATAACATCTATTTTGGTTTTGTACAACTTCTGCAAACTGTCAAAAAGACACCTCTTCTACATTTATAGCAGAGAGCTGGAGAGAGCTTACATTGATTTGCTGTCTCGTTTTGGCTGCCTTTCATCTCAGCATTCTCTTGACAACCTAAAGTAGTCAGATGATTAACGGTTTAGCTGATGAGCCGACATTGTTAGTTGTATCATGATTAAAACGTGTTATTTTTTGTTTTGTTTACTATTGTTTTTCGTATAAAATGCACACTATAGCTATCTCTTTACACAAACTGTTTATCAGCTGATTTAGGCTATTTTCAAAACTCACTTTTTCCATCTCTGTATACTCTGTGCCGGTACTCACGGGACGACCTGTTTGGAGTTCTCCTGATTTAAAATTAGAGTTTCCCCAATTTAAAAATTTAATTTTCAATTTTGTTTTGAATTTTATCTATTTGAAATTTTCTCATTTTATTTCTCAACTTCAACTTCAAATTGAAATTCTTCATTTCAATTAGAATTTTCTCACTTTGAAACGGTAGGCAATTCATTTCATTCATTTCGCTTCGCAGCATTTCCGTTTTAAATTATAATTCTCAATTTCAGTGGGACTTTGCTGAATTTTAAATTGTAGTTTTTTCACCAATTTGGAATTTTCTACAAGTTTAGAATTCAAGTTTATCATTTTTATAATTTCTCAAATTAAAATTTAAGCTGTTTGTGTAACTTGGGATTTTTTTATTTTTAAATTTTACTCCTAAATTTCCTCAATTTTAATGAAAAATTTTGCATACTGTTTGTGTCAAATATGACTGCCCCAAAGCAAACAATTTAACTGCAGGGTACGTATGTATGTATGAACATGTTTATGAAGGCAATAGGCCAGTTTTTTCTTGTTTGTTTGTAGTGTTTTTTTTTTTTTTTCAAATATATGAAGTTTATTTCAACATGCATTAGAGTATCCGAACGGGTTTGCGGTGCTCGATGTGGAAAACTTTTAATTTTATTTAACGAGCAGCTTAAAGAAATTTCGACTACACTAAAGCCCCAACTTGCGTCGTTTCGATTTGCGTCGCTTTTCAAAACTGGAAAAATTCGATTTGCGTCGTTGCGATTTCAAGTTGCGCCGCTAAACACGGTTACATTTTTTACTGCATAATTGTTGATTACCATTTTTAGCATTTGTAGTGTAGTATGTATTTAGCATCTTGAATCTATTAGTTTTTACAACTTCTGGCAACAACGATCGTCACCTGTACGTTAAGAAATTTTCTGATTGCGTGAAAAAATGGGAATCCCCTTTTCTTTTTTTTATATAAGTGGTGCTAAGAGCAGCTGTCTGGTTATGGTAACAATTTAGTGTGTAATTCACTAGAATGTGCCATAAGGACGTAAAACATGAGTCATTTTTATGTTTTTTTCTTTCTTAATTTATGGTTTTGTTATTTCTTTATAATATATATAAACATTTGTTGAAGTAAATTAAATAAATAAAAACGTACTCATACTAGTATTTTTTTATTATCAAAAATACAACATTTTTTGCTTTGTTTTAAATATTTTCCCCAACAAATTAAACTTCAGTGCATTTATATAGAAAAAAAGTGATTCGATTTGCGTCGTTTCGATTTGCGTCGCGTTTCTCCGGTCCCCATTAACGCCGCAAGTCGGGGCACTAGTGTATATGAAATTTTATTCCTGAAAAAATTTTCGCATTTATAACAAGAATTTTTAATTTTTAATATTTTCTTGAGCTAAAGGTCTGTTCATTACATATATTTTTTCGAGTAATTTTGTGGATATTTTGCTCTCCCCGAGGGGAGCGAAAAAATGATGTCGATTGAAACCACATATTAATTTTTTTTTATCTGAATTCAGTTATTTCTCACAATTTTTTTTTTAAATTTACTTTGAGCTTAAGTTTAGTTTATGGTTTGTAAATTAGTATTTCTTAAATAAAGTAGAACGGTAAAATTAAGAATTAAACTGGGGTACATCTGTTTCATCAGCCCCCATATGGTTTTTTGGTATTCACCCTAACGAAGTTTTTGGAGTAGTTTAAAAACGTCAACTTTAGTTGTTTCTGCAAATTCTAAAATCTCGCTTTTTTCTTGCGCTTTTGAAAGTCAAATACGCCAACTAAGATCTAAATTTTGAAAAACACATGACTTTTGAAAAACACCTGACTTCTGCCGCGAAGAAACACCAACCGTAATAAATGCAATTGAAACGCCATTGCCAAAAAGTGCACTTAAATGTATGAACCTGTTTTGCACCCCAGCTTTAGCCTTGGTTTTACTTTTCCATCGTGTTTCATAAATGCTATTTCATAAGCTACATAAATATAAGCCTGCAATGAGGCCATGGAAGAGCTAGTGTAAGATTGCACGATGCTATTTAAATCGAGACTATCAATTTGTAAATGAAGTGCCTGGCCCACAATATCGCTCGCCCGTTTAGTTTTATGTAAAACAAATTTCAAAAATTGCTTGCTGTCTTCAGTGTTTTTGTGCAAGCGAACGTTGCCGATCGATATCGTTATGCCAAATAGTACATTTATATTTAGAGTTATTTGTTTAGTCGAAATTCAAAATATATGAACTCGGTTTCAAAATAGTTTAGTTTCATATCAGAATTGATAGCACTTACATTGATTGCCTTCTGGCGCTAGTAAAGTACCTGAAAAAAACGAATTAAACAAACTGGAGCACATTAATTCAAAATAATTAATCGCGATTAATCGAATAAAATGGAATCAAATAACCAACTATTTGAATACAGCGAAAAATCAAATTATTGGTTGCCCTAATACAAACATGAGCAGACAAGCATGTTTCTGTTAATATTCTTTTACAATTTGGGTTAAGAAGCACTTCGAATAGCAGAACATGCACATGTAGAAAATGTAGAAGTAGTAAAAAGTGGTGCGAGAGTTTTTAGTCGGAGACACACTTCCGTGAAATTAGAGTTGAGCAAATATCAACATTTATATGTATGTATTATTTTTATTATTGTTCATTTAGCTTAAAAAACAAAATTAAGTCATTCTTTTAAGTTACTGTTAAATTTATTGTTTTTAAAAACTTTCGGAAATTTCGTTGGTGTTACCCAACTCGTCAGTAGACTGGAAAACACTCACGAAAGCAATTAATGAGAATTCCATAAATGTGAGAGCACAATTTCACAGAGATTACCTCTCAACCGTATTGGTATACAACAAGTTTTCATCGACTATTAAGATTTGTATATTTGAAAGTATTCAAAAATAACACTTGTTTATTATTCAAATAGGAGTAATAGTTTATTATTTGCCAGATAGAGGCCAGAGTAAATTTTTGAGAAATTGTGTTTTTATATTTTTGGAGTTCTCATTCACCGTTTAGAGAGAATAGAATATGAAGTAGAATGTTTGAACATATTTAAATAAGTGTATTAAGTCTAATGACGAGTTGGTTAGCACCAACAAAATGTCGGCGGCTTATCGAAAGAAAGCACCACTAAACTTGTGAGGACCCGAAACTTCGGGGAATTTAGGCCCACACAAACGCATAATAGAATAAAGATTGAATTGAAGATATAGGCATTTGTTTCAGTGGAGGAAAATGGATTGCATCCATACATGGGGGCAGATTATATTTGCCAAATTTACATGGCAGGTCACTGGTAAGTCACAAAAGAGAAAAAACAGCAGAAGACAAGTTGGGCAGATCAGCAAAAGCAGAAGAGAGAGGTTGCAAGCGATGATTGCGAAGGCTGCAGGACACACTCGGCAGAGGTTGTAACAGCAGAGAGAGACGAGTTCCACCCAACCACACACAGGCAACTACACAACAACCGCAAAGCCACAAGTATGGCGTCGCGAGGGTATATAAGGCCGTTAAATATGGACGATGATTTTATTCTTTTGGTATAATACATAAGTGTAAGACGGGTCGACAGTTAAGAGACTGCAAGTGATATTACATCACCAGGATAGAGAGTATTGTTTTCTTGGTTTACAACCAAGGAGGTCAGTGAGTTACATTCACTAGGGACCCGTGATTATATCGGGGAAGCAGGAAAGGCATAGGGTTTCGCTGAGGTTACACCCCATGACACTTGGATTACATCCGAGTCCCGATAGCATAGGGTTTCGCTGAGGTTACACCCCGGAACGTAGGGACTAGAATCACCTGGATTACATCCAAGTCCCGATAGGAGTTAGGCAGTCTCGTAACTTAGCAACACGCCGAAAGTATTTTGATAAGAAAAGGTATCTAATAAGAAATTTTGTATAGAGAAAATATAATATAAGAGAAGAAAAATAAACAAAATAAAGTAAGTTGCGGCTACTTAGTTAGAAGAACCCGGACATAGCCTGAGCATATTCTGGCTGTAAAACTTGGGGAACCCAAGGATTCTTTACAAACTTTTTCGGGTTTTTTGAATTTATATATTATATAACAGGAGAGCCAAAAGAAAACATCGATGTTGTTTGGCTTTCAGAATATCGGTTGCTGCTCGCGCAGTGTGAACCGTTGCTCCGCTCCCTTAGGAGCACAGGTCCTTCAGACCTAATGCGTTCAATGGCGACAGAAAGAAAACTCCTTTAATATGGCCCTATAGCACGTTGCCGTTTGATCAGCGGTGTCCTCCAACGTGAACAGCGTCACTTTGAGTGGTGTAATGGCTTCTCATGCCTCACTCGTAGATTTTCGGTGATGGTTTTGCTTGTTCTCATACCCGCTGAGATGGAAATGAGCCTCATCACTTTTTATGATTTTGATTGAGATATTGTCCACTTCATAATAGACAAAATTATTCCGCGTTCTTGGAGAGTATACCGCTCCATGGCTGGTTCACTTGTATTCTTTCTACAGCTGTTTAGTTTACAAATGTAAAAACAGATTTGACATTGGCCGCCATTTTGCAAAAATAAGAGCAACTTCCAATGGTGTGATTTCTTTTGGCCCACCCTGTATTATTTGTAAACAGTTAATGTAAACGTTAATGAGAATTCCAGAATTTCACAGAAAAAGAGAATACATCTGAATCGCATTGCTACTGTACTTATATTCTGAAAGCCCAACAACATCGGATGTTATTTTGCTTTTTATACAACCAGTTTCGGATACTACGATTTGTATATTTGAAAATATGAAAAAGTAACACTTATTTATTGGTCAAATAGTTTATTATTGAAATTGTGTTCTTACGTTTTGGGAATTCTCATTTACTGTTTACAAATAATAGAATATGAAATAGAATGATTGTATATATTATTTCTGTATTAAGTTTATCAGTCTCAAGTTCTTTCTATATTATCCTTGTGATTGATATTAATTAAATTGTGATTGTATGTATTTTCATCTGGCCTCTCTTTTTTAATCTTTTTTTATTTTGGTGATATTTTTCAATTTTAATTAATTTTATTTCAAAGGATGTATAATTTAAATATACTTTTTAACAATTTCTTGTAATCCTTGGAAAGAATTAATGCATAACAAATGTGTTATTAATTTCAAATAGTTTAAATTAAATCTAAATTGTAAAATTTTGGAATTAATAAAATCAAATCAATATATATTTTCATAAGTCTATTGGCGAGTTGGTTGGCACCAATGAAATGTTGGGGGCATACAGACATGCGCAGAACTTAAACACAGAAAACAGCTGTAAACTTTTTGGGCTTTTGAAACTCTATACGGTATCTGGTACATAGAGGACGATTGGAGTGGACAAAAGTTTTTCGATATTGTGCCATTGATTTTCGGATAGATTTTGGTATGATCAAAAAATCATTTTTGAGGCATCCGATTTTAATTTTTTTTTAATTTTTTGTGGGAACACCCATAAGGAGACGTGTTATGAGGAGGTAGGACAACATATATTCCCTTACCTCAAAAACGATTTACAATCTTGGCAGAGCACAAAAACCAAAACTCGGCAATAAAATTATCTTTCAATAACTGTAAAAATATTTTTAATGACTTTAGTAGTTTAGAAAATACAAATTTTTTTCGATGAAAAAAAATTAAATTTTTTGCATATATTCGAAATTTTTGGTTCTTTAAAACAGCATACAAAAATCTAAAAATAAAGTTATGCTGATGAACATAACAAATAAAGTTTCAAACAAAAGAAGCCTTAAATGACTAAAATCAGTGCACAACTGTGGAAGTTATTCACAAAAAATCAAAAATTGCAGTTTCAAACAGTCATCAGACGAAATGCTTTAAATTAAAATTAAGCTGACGGTATGCTTCAAATTAATTCAAAATTAAAACAATATAAAACCATCTGGGGAAGCTGGTGATTAAAAACATTTGAAAATAAAAAGCGAATAATGTAGGAAAAACATTTAAAAGGTCAATGGCACCTGGCGACGGAAGGAAGCATCCACAAACGCATTCAATTTGTTTACATGCCAAACAGCTGGAAACTTTTTACGACACACTAAAAGTATTCTAAATCAAATTTAATTAAGTTGCAATGTAATCATGATGTTGAAGAAAATTTTGCAAGTTTTGAAATTTAATTAAAAAAAAAAAAAAAAAAAAACTGAAAGTTATTTTACATTTATATTAAATTAATTTTTCAGGCTCAAGTTCAACCCTTGGTTGGTCACGTTTTTTTTGTTATCAGTATCAATTAAGTAAAGTAAAATTTTATAGCTAGGTGGACTGGGTAGCAAACACCCTTCATCAGCATGCTATTAACTTTGAACGTGTCAAATTTCACAATTTTTACGCAGCCGCTTTAACTACTCGGCAACCAAAGCTCACGCAATTTTACTTTCTATTTATATATGTACTTAACTCACATTAACCAAAGCAATGATCTTTTTTTCGTAGTCTATTTTATGGATGATTTCTTGTCATTTCAGAAGACTCTTAATTGCTGTTTTTATGAAAGCTTTTTTCATATACATATGTTCTGGTTTTCATCCTTCAGATCTAGAGGCTCATTTTTTTATTTATTTTTTTTTAAAATTATGCACAGTATACAATCGAGCCTTATTAGTATAGCCATATTTGATTGTTAAGACTACAATATTTTAAATATACAGTTATGTATGTATTTATGTTACTAAAAATAAATACAAGAGATATAGAGAAGAGGAAAGGGGAAGAAAGAAAGGAAAGACAAGGTGCAATGTTTAATAGACATAATACCATGGGTCAATGATCGGCACTAGTTGTAACATGACTTAATAATTTGTTCTTAAAAGTTGATATAGAGGAGATAAACACCTTAAGATCCCTTGGAAGCCTGTTCCAAGTTCTTGCCACTCTGACTAAAAACGATCTATCATACAAAGCACACGAAATTTGTGGATTTCTGGAACTGTGGGTAAACGTAAACATATTGCAAATGTATGGAGGACATCTATATTTAACAGCCTTAAAGAATATCAGTAAAGCTCTCATCTTAGCAAAATTAGAGAAACTGCATCCAAAAAACATATTCTCATAGGAAGATGCGTGATCGCGAATACGCAATCCATACACATATCTAACAATATTTAATTAAATAAGTTTTACATTTGAAGAGAAAATCGTTTTACTAACATGAACAGTAGCACTACAGTAGTGTTAAAAATTGTACTTATGCTAGGAACACAACTGGGACGAACGACGAATTTCGCCCAACACGACGAATACGCCGGTTAAAATTCGCTGTGTAAACTCGTCGTATGAAGCACAATAAAGAGGAAAAACAAAAACATCTGTTGTAATTGATAAAGTTGTTTACTGTGTGTTCAAAGATAAAAAAATTAAATGAATCAAAGAGTTTCAAATTTTGTAAAAATAATTAAAATAATGAACATCATGTTCATTATGATTATATGTATAAACATTCATGAAGTTTAATATTTTCAATTATAATTTCACTTGTATCCATTTTCTCAGTTTTTTAATTTTATCTTATTATAGTTGAACAGCTGATGGGGTGACCATATTAAAAAAATTGGTTGCTAAAAAATTTTGCATTACCAAAAACAAAAAATTAAACACTACAAACCTGTTTTATAATCTAATATGTTGGATTTTTATTTTAAATGCAAAAAGTCAAAGCTCAGCACTTAAAATAAAAACTATTAAAGTAAAAATTAGCTAAAACACTTGAAAACTAAAACCAAAATGGCCACATGGTGCTGATTTGTTCGTCTTTCGCCGGCGTAAGAAAAAGAAATAAATCCATTTCAAGTTCGCCGTGTACAACGAATTTCGACCGACGCTGTGACTGTGTGCATTTTCATATACACCAATGCGTTTTATTTTTGACAGCGAATATTCGCGGCGAAAAATTCGTCGTTCGTTCCTTGAGTGTAATGCTAGAAACACAGCATTACACTCAAGGAACAGTAAACTACAAATAAATACTTCCACTCTTAAGGTGCCAAGAATTGCTTAAACACCACTAAAACTAAATTTTTCACTTGTATTTTTTTTTCGAATTGCTTTAAAATGAAAACCAATTTGTTACGCTGTTTTTTTAGATTACGTTGTTATAAAACAATTTTTGAAAGTTCAAATTGTTATGAGTGTTTTCAAAGTACTGGTCTAAGCAAATATAAAACAAATTTCAGAGATATGAAATTTCGAAATATTAATCATAACAAATGTTATTTCCATGCTTTTTGACCTTTCTAAAACTAATGGTCGTTACTTAATACTTCAAATCTCGGAAGCAAACATTATGCATTTCATATTAATCAATGAAAATCACTTTATTGTTTTTCAAGATATTTCCCATGAAAATGTTTATGTAAACTTTTACATGCGCCTTTATTTTGAGGCCTTGACAAACTGTGTGGCATCCAAACTAATGCCTAAGGTTGTCTCAATTTCATGATGGGTCACATGACCTTATCAAACTTAAGCAATTTTGAATATATTTAATATTTAGTTATTTTGACCTCTTTTTTCTTATATTTTATATATTTATTTGAGCTCAAGGTCTTTTGGAATTTTAGTAATTATTTTTGTCAATATTTCGCTCTCCTTCGGATAGCTTCTTCAGGACAATAATCATATTATTGACAAAAATAATTACTCAAATTCCAAAAGACCTTGAGCTCAAATAAATATATAAAATACAATTTTGAATATTCAAGAATGAATTTTACTACTAACGAGGAAGAACAAAAACAAATAGTAATCAAAATATTCCCAATGAAGATCTATACAATTTTGCATGCGTTTGAGTCAATTGTCGAAGCACTTTTGCCACTCTGATTGAGGTATCTCCAAAACATGCATTCTAAATGCAGCAACCGCTTCTTCAGGTGTCGAAAGCTGTTGACCTCCCAGTTTGTTTTTTACCGCTCGGGAATAAAAAGTAGTCATTCAGTCATGCCAAGTTAGAACTATACGGTGAATGACTCATCAGGTCGGTATTTTGGGTGCTCAAAAATGCAGCTTCCATTGTCGTGGTGAAGAATGATCAAACTTCGGCGTTTGGTTTTCCTGATTTCTTGGTGGACAACTGGCAAACAAACCATTGTGTACCACTCAGAATTAACTGTGCTTTGTTTTATATTTGCTTAGACCAGTACTTTGAAAACACTCATAACAATTTGAATTTTTCAAAAATTGTTTTATAACAACGTAATCTAAAAAAACAAATTGGTTTTCATTTTAAAGCAATTCGAAAAAAAAATACAAGTGAAAATTTAGTTTTAGTGGTGCTTAAGCAATTCTTGGCACCTTAAGAGTGGAAGTATTTATTTGTAGTTTACTGTTCCCCGAGTGTAATGCTAGGAACACAACTGGGAAGAACGGCGAATTTTTCGCCGCGAATATTCGCAGTCAAAAAGAAAACGCATTGGTGTATATGAAAATGCACACAGTCACAGCGTCGGTCGAAATTCGTTGTACGCTGCGAACTTGAATTAGATTTATTTCTATTGCTTACGCCGGCGAACGACGAAAAAATCAGTACCATGTGGCCATTTTGGTTTTAGTTTTCAAGTGTTTTAGTAAAAACAGTTCACTTTTACTTTAATAGTTTTTATTTTACGTGCTAAGCTTTGACTTTTTGCATTTAAAATAAAAAGCCAACATATTAGATTATAAAACATGTTTGTAGTGCTTAATTTTTTGTTTTTGGTAATGCCAAATTTTTTAGCAACCAATTTTTTTAATATGGTCACCCCATCAGCTGTTCAACTATAATAAGATAACAATTTTATAGACGTGGTACTGTTGCGACACGTCCGGTTTTTCCGAAGAAACAGACGACCATTTTGTTGGATTTTGCTTATTTTGAAACACCCACACGAGTACAGTCGTTTACTTCCCGGCTTACACGCATAAATTCACGATTCACAACCTGTCACGATATCATAGACGTGCTTCGAAGCCCTTCGATAGTACTTTTTGAGCATTTCTGTCTACCAATTGACACGAGGATTCTTTTGAGCTATTGGTACAAAAATTTGTTGATAATCAAATGTTTATGTAATTAATATTGAATGTAGGCTGTTTGCCTCTTTGCCTTACGCTTTTATTTTAATATTAATCAATAAATGTCTATAACATAATCAAAGGATGACGTGAATTCGAGTTGTAAGGGAGGCAAATACTAATGAAAAATAAATTTCTTCAATTTATCTGCAAATACATAAAATTCTAAATAAGGGTGTTCCCGCAGAAAATGACAGCTTGTAGCACCGTGTGTGTGTGTGTTCTTTTTTATGTAAAACGCACGATTACTTTTTATGTTCTTTGGCGATACTATTCTAGCAGTGGTGTACCAATAAAACCAAAGCCAACTGAACACAAAAAAATTTTCTTCATATTTAGCAATCATTTTGAGAGGGAAAAGTTAAGATTTAATTTTTTGTAAGCAGCTCAAAAACAACCTTACACACTGTATCGAGCGCTGCTCCAAAAACACAAAAACTTGTGGTTATTTTTGCATATAATAAATGTATCCAAATACGAAACATGTTTAATATTTGTCTTTTATGTTTCGCAACTTGGCAACTCTAGTGTTGCAATCTGGCAACTGACAGCTCCAAGGCAGCTCGATACCAGGTAGCCATACAAGCCCAGCTGACTACTGCTTTTAGCTTGTATAACTCTCAAAATACACAACACAAACATACATACGCGAAAAAACGGACGACAGTAATACAGATTTGCTACCAACAAAATACATGCAGTGTTTGTTGTAGTTATGCGATTACCTGGTATCAAGCTGCCTGGGACAACTCTATCGTAAAGTTGGGCATTTTTGAGGTTATACGCATTTAGAAGCCTTTGACATAAGAGCGCTTTTTACGAGTGTTGTTTACAGTAACTTAAAAAGGTCATCTCTGTCCAAAAATGGAATTAAATCGTGATTCACGTGTATGAGATCGAAAGTAGACAGCAGTCGACAGTCCGAGTCGATGAGTAAAATTGCTCAAAGCAGTTCCAAGCAAATGGTCGCCTGTTTTAAAAAAAAAGAAAAGAAAAAAAACTGGACATGTCACAACAGTACCACTAGAACAACGTATAACAGTCAGTTCTGAGTGCTACACAACAATTTGTTTGCCAGTTGTTTACCAAGAAATCAAGAAAACCAACCGTCGAAGACGGATCACTCCCCACCACAACAATGCTAGCTCTAACTCATTGGCTCAAACAACTACATTTTTGAGCACCCAAGATACCGATTTGCTGAGTCATCCGCCCTTTAGTCCTGCCTTGGTACCGAATGACTTCTTTCGACACCTGAAGAAACGGTCGCTGCACTCAGAATGCATATTTTGGAGATAATTCAATCAGAGTAGCAAAAGTGCTTCGTCAATTGATTCAAACGCCTGCAAACATGTATAGATCTTCAGGGGGAATATTTTAAAAGACAACAAAGTTGTTTTCGATAATTAATAGTTATTTTTGTTCTCTAATTCCGATGTATAAAAGGCAACCCTTGCATACCTGATATTAAAAACAATGTAAAACACACAGCATTCGATCACGAATTCGAATGCTAGAATTTTGCCCCAGCTGCAAATGTAACTGTATTATTTTCTCATGAACAAAATGAGAATCGGAAATGTTCAAACAAACAGAAAATATATTACGTCTATTTTTAGAACTAAAATAATACATTTTAATTGGATCTTATAGAGAATAAATAATTAAGTTGATTTTTGAATATCCAAAAAAACATTTACTTTTTGATATTTTCAAGAATACAAGTCGTGGTAGCCAATGGTCACCCGTTGTAAGGAAGTGCTCTCTCTCTCTTTTTCCATTGTTGTGTAATTATTAAGGCCAATCTACAAATCGCGTTCAAAACCATGTTTAGATGAACAACAAATACAATCTTGAATTTGCTATACATAATTTTGGTCTCGAAAAAATGAAAAAGAAATTCTAAAATTTCTCAAACTTATTTTATAAATATTACTCATGGAATTAATAAATTATATTTTAGTATTCTTTATTAAAAATATTTTTACATTTTATTGTTTATTTCAGGTCGTACTCGTATTTATACTCAGTATTGCATCACTCATTATATACTTCGTTGATGCATCTAACGAAGAAGTCGAAAGATGTCAGCCATGGAGTACTAACATTACTCAACAAATCGATCTTGCATTCAATATATTTTTCATGGTTTACTTTTTTATACGAGTAAGTTTTTATTTTCTTATTTTAATTGGTCTTCAACGTTTTATGTTTCTTTTTATTTTATGAAATTTTTAAATATTGAGTTCCATAACATTTACCAAGAACAGAGTGATGCCAATGCACAACGTGTTCGATATATGTACATATGTATGCATGTGTAAACATGTTCAACTCCTGTTGACGTTTTAAGCTCTAAGCACTTAGACGACAGCAGACAGCAAGCAGCAATATGTTAAAAATAAAATGCATGTGTTTAAATGTAAACGATTATTTTGATGGCAGCAGAACAGCACGACTGCACAGCAGCATTTGCTGCTGCTGCCAACTTAGGCCATTTTCTATTTTGACGGGCAGCAAATAAGCAAGCATAGTGTTGCCATTATATATACATATATATAAATTGGACAAATTAGAACAAAACTTTTTTTTTTTTTAATATTAAACACAAAAGAACATTGCAAAAATGAAATAAACAAATAAATGTATGTGTTTTTATAGTTTTTTCGTGATATTATTACATTTTTCATCAAGAACTTAAATTTTATTCATTATGAAATAAAAAATGTGGCATCCCTGAAATTTGCATTGCTAAAATACACAGCTGTTCATTTTTAATATCAAAACTAATTTTTTTCGTTTGAGTTAATTTTTTGTGATATTTAATTTAATTTTCATCCTGGTTGCTTTGAAAAAGTGTTCTTCATCTTTTTCCTTAAGCTGTTGTACACATATTTTGTAAAAGCCCTCTTCATCACAGGTTATATTTACTGGGCGAACCCAGCATCTTCGATTTCTTGTACTATTCGTCGTATGGGCTTTATACACTTCAGCTGTAGTCTGAGCTATTTTAACAATTGTTGTGTTAAAATTCACTAAATTTTCTTCGCTCATTTTTTATATTTTTTAAACTTTGAATTTGTAATATTTATAAAAACTTGAAATTAATTTACACATCAACTGATGTGTTATGTTGTTGCTGTCTTCAAAATAATTATGAAGCCGACTTCAGAGCAGCATTTGAAGTTGGCAGCACTTGAAGTTGGCAGCACTTGAAGTTGGCAGCATTTGAAGTCTGCTGTCGTCTAACCCCCTAATTCATAAAAATTATTACAGACTTATAAGACTGTTATTTGACATATTTGTATGGAAAATCTGTGAAATAAGAGCTTTATAAGCCTCTTATAATTTTTATGAATTAGACGGTAAGTGTTTAGAGCATTAGTTGTCATTTCTATGTCATTTACCGATCGACTATCGATGTTTTTCTCATAGCGATTTTATCGACAAACAAACAATAGCCAATTTGAAAAGAAGAAGCAAAGTCGATAAGAAATCAAGCAATGAAACAAAAAAAAGCTTCTTCCTCCATGGCCTTGAAAATTGTTAAATTTCTGTCACTATACGCATAACAAAATAATCATACATTATATTTGATGTTTTTGTATAATAATTGAAAAAAGTATGCCTCATATTTTTTTGGTCCACACTTTATTACTGAAGATGTTGTAATACGTATGTACACATGTGCGAGTATAATTCTTAAGTTTCCCTGAACATGTAAGGAATTTCTTCCTTGGGATAGCCGCATTCGAAGAGAAACATTCTATTATTGGAATATACATATGGTTACAGGCTAACCATATTAATTGTTAAAGCAAACATACACTTTGTTACTAATTCCACTTTCAGGGACTAGGCTATTGCGGCTACTAACCATGTTATTGCTGTATTCAAACAAAACATCTTGTCATGTCCGACCAAATTTGATTTGAGTGGATTTTTTCTTATGACAATACATATTTGTGTCTTGCCTTTTCAAATACCTCAAAGTACGTTCACACTAAACAAACATTTGCTGGAAAAAGTATAACCACTACTTTCTTGTTGGCTGTTAGTTTGCGCAAATAACTGTTATATCAATTAGCAAGTGCCTTTATTAAGAAACAATATCAACACATTACAAGAGATTTCATAAACTAAAATAACAGGGTGGTTCAATAAAACATAAAATAATTATGTTAATATTATGCCATATGTTTAAATATAATAGAAGATAATGTAACTTAAAAGTATTTATACAACAATAACATACATCCAATGAACTGAAAATGCGTAAACAAGCATAGCAATACAAAATTAACAATTAAAACAACAGGAAAAATATGTTTCAATATTAAATTTGAAAAGATTTTACATTGCAGAAGCAGGACTTCTTTATTTTTTCTTGCTGTTTGCCTGAAATCTTGAATAATTACACTGTGCTAGTTGAAAAAACCGATAAATGGGGCACCCAGTGACTAAACCTAATTCGGGTACGCTGAATTCAGTGGTGCTATCCGTTTTTCTAGGTTAGCTCGCGTTTTCGAGATTTACCGTTATTTTAAAAATGGAGGAGGTTGCACTACATGTATTGAACTAACTAAAAAAAATTTTCATTTATTGAACTTTAGTAAAAAACCGAAATTCCGCAATAAAATAACCTTTAATCTGATATATAATTCATTTAAAAAAAATTTCAGTTTTTAGAAAAAAAAAATCATTTTTTGCAAATTCTTGAAATTTTGTGATCTTTAAAACTGCATAAAAAATTGAAAAATTAAGCTATGCCAACAAATTTTCCCGTATATATAAAAAATTATGTTTGAAACAAAACGAGCTTTAAATGACCAAAATCTGTGGGCAACTTTTGATTTTATTCACAAAAGATGAAAAATTGCAGTTTCAACCTGTTACCAGACGAAGCCTCAAAAATTGAAAAAAATATTTTCTTGTTAATTAAAGTACATTTCTGCATGTTCATATAAAAAGTTTTTTGTAATTATCTAACATTAAGATGTGTTAAAAAAGTGTTATGAAACCCTTTTGCATAATTTGTACTATTATGCTAATGTACTATTTTTTTTTTCTAAAAACTGAAATTTTTTTTAAATGAATTATATATCAGAATTATATATTAGATTTTATTGCGGAATTTCGGTTTTTTACTAAAGTTCAATAAATGAAAAATTTTTTTAGTTAGTTCAATACATGTAGTGCAACCTCCTCCATTTTTAAAATAACGGTAAATCTCGAAAACGCGAGCTAACCTAGAAAAACGGATAGCACCACTGAATTCAGCGTACCCGAATTAGGTTTAGTCACTGGGTGCCCCGTTTGTCGGCAAAAAAAAGTTCCAAATTCAAGCACAGTGTTATTTGCTATTGATCGTAATACTGGCCGGTGAGACACACAAAACTCTTTTCAATGAGCCAGCAATTATTTGTTTGTTTGCAAACAATAAGAACAGGTTATAATTTATTTTTAAAAACACTTTAGATCAGAGGCACTTTTCGGTCTGCCATCACTATATATATTTATATATATTGTCAAACACTTGTTGAAATGTTAAACTCAATTTATTTCTCTTATTTTTTTTGCTTATTGAGATTTTGTTCTTTCTTATGAAAAATGTATGTACAATATACTTTTCAAACTTCAACTTATTTTGTTCTACTTGAAATTTTTCTTAATAACTATTTCATTCGCAGAAAGAAATTCTGCTAAAATTCTGTAATATAAAAAAATTTAATTTCAATTAATTTTAAATTTGTTATTTGTTATTTTTCTTTTTAAAAATTTCTTTCATTTCGTTTTTACAGTTCATAGCGGCGTCCGATAAACTTTGGTTTATGTTAGAAATGTACAGTTTTGTAGATTATTTTACAATACCCCCGTCCTTTGTATCAATATATTTAGATCGAACATGGATCGGTAAGCTTTCAAAATTTTTCGTTCTTTCAATTTCATTTTTTTCGGTTCCATTTCGTTTCGGTTTTTACTATCATTTTGAAAAGGGCAAAGAAAACGAAAAAAAAAAAAAATAAAGAAAAAAAAAATTATAAATTATTATTTGTCAATACATACGTTTTGTCTGCTTGATCGAAATGCATGATTGTAATGATAATGCTTAACACTATTATATGTACTAGTACATTTAACAAACAACGATTATTCCCCCTTCCAATTCCAAACAAAACACGTACCAACGCACAAACCAATCAACCAACCAACAGGTCTTCGTTTTCTGCGAGCACTGCGTCTTATGACTGTTCCCGATATACTTCAATATTTGAATGTTTTAAAAACATCCAGCTCAATACGTTTGGCGCAATTGGTGTCAATTTTTATATCCGTATGGTTGACAGCAGCTGGTATTATACATCTGGTATGTATGAAATTATGTCTAAGCTATCCCATTTATATATATGTATGTTTCTATTACTATTGTTCTTTAACTTGTATGTATTTGTTAATAATTTGTACAAAAGAAAATAAAAACATAAATTTATGGAACTGTTGGCTAAATTTTCACACATAGAAATTTTACTTAAACTATCATTACAGATTTACAATTTCTGATTACGTACCGTTGGGCTTATTCTTACGCCACTTGAAACGTGACCAACTATTGATTTGCCAGAGAGCTAACTATAAAAGTTTACAATTTTTTGAAATTGCTTTATTTATTCAATTCCTTAGTTTGGGTCAGTTTACACATATCAGTGCTACGTTTCTGTAACTGTGAAACAACAAAATCCCTTGCTTCTCGATTTTAGTGGGAAAAAAAAACAAGTTAACAAAGAAACTAGGAAGAAAAAAGAAATAAGGAATTTGTTAAAATAAATATTAAATGTAGGAAAAAGGAAATAAAAGAAATAATTTAAGCTTTTTGTGGTGAAATAGTGAAAATAAATAAATTTTATGATGGTAAATTGGCGTTTGGCAAACTCCATGTATTTCGCCAGGTTTCACAATTTTCATATTATAGAACTTTAACAAATAAATCAATAATTCTGAATTTTCGCTTGTAAATTAAAAAAGCTTTTTATACATTTAATTGAGGTCCAAAAATGAACCCTTTCAAAAAATGTTTGTTGTATTTTTCAGCTGTCTATATGCCGACGACATTTCGTTGGTGCTAATCAACTCATCAGTAGACTTGAAAAATTCTTAAAAGTTTGTTTGAAACTTAACTACTTATTCCATAATTCCCATGAACAGAATGAGAATCAGAAATGCTCAAACAAACCTTTAACACAGCAAACATTTCTTTTTCCGTTTTGCAACACTTCTACTTTTCTTTGCAACCTTCTATACAACGAGTCACCATTGGTTACTACGATTTGTATTTTTGAAAATCAAAAAGTAAAAGTTTTTGAGTATTCAAATATGAACTTAATTATTTATTTGCTTTAAGAGCCAATTGAAATGTATTAATTCAGGTCCAAAAATGAAACTTTTCAAAAAAGGAAACGTCGTCGGCATATAGACAGCTGAAAAATACAACAAACATTTTTTGAAAAAGGTTCATTTTTGGACCTGAATTAATACATTTCAATTGGCTCTTAAAGCAAATAAATAATTAAGTTCATATCTTTTTATACATTTATTAAAAATTTCCATTTTAATAATTAAATGGCACAATTTTCAAAAAGTTTTACTTTTCTGCACATTTGAAATAAAATGTTTTTGTTTTTTGCTGACATTTGCCATTCGGGCTTTTATTTGTGAGAAATTTTGACAGCTCATGTGAGAAACTTCTCATAAAGTTTTAATACAGAAGCGTCCCATATTTTCAATTTCCCAGTAACTTACGTCATAAACACACGATTGTCAAATATTTTTCATGAGTCAGCCAATTCGCCTGTTTCATGTAAGAAATTGTTCGATGCGAATGATGCAGAAACGAGTTACAGGATTTCTTGATAATTTCTTTGCCATAAATGAGCACTTTGGTTTTTGTTTTTTTTTTTGCCTTCCATTCTCTAGTGAAAAATAGTTGGAACGAATTGACGGTACGGTCCAGTCTGTAGCTCCTACTTTCTCTTCTAAAAACTCAAGACTTGACGAGTCAAACTTGATGGTGCGTTTTTTTCCTACGAACTTATGAAGAACGTGACGATATTATACACACTTCGAAGTTTTGTTGATCAAAATGATTTTATTTGAGATGTATTTTCGCAAACAAACAACAGGATCTACTGGCAGTGAGTTTTGAAGCAGTACCTCGTTACTGTATTTCTCTCAGCGAGAAACTTTACGCATAAAGAGTAAAACCAAAAATTCCACCATTTCCCGATTTGTGACAAAAGCGTGTGTATTTATGTATTTATTTGTATTAAGTGGAATAGTTCCATTGATGAAACGTCAAACAAAAACCGATACTTCAACAACAAAAAATTGTCAACGAAACGAAGTGTAAACTTCAACTTCAAATAGCAAAGTCAAATCTGTACTCCTGACTTCGTTAATCTATTCAAACTAAGATTGATTATTTTTTTTTGTCATATTTAATATTTTTTAAACTAAAACCACATTTACACAAACTAGGAAAATTAATTTTTATTGATTCTCGCTTCGTTTTAAAATGCGGGTTATTTTGACGGCTCTTGCTGAGAACTTCTCACCTTATTTTTATACAGAAACACTTTTACTCGCATCTTTCTAATAATTGTGGGAACACCATTTAAATGACAGATGGTACTTGAATGCCAAAAATACAGAAATAGTTGTGTGAGAAAAGCCATATTTTGTTTTAATTCACATAGATATTTTCTCAATTCCGCTGTTTTTTTGTGAGAAACTACTCGATTCGAGAAATACAGAAACAAAGTACAGATTTAAGGAAGCTCCAGACACATTATTTGCTTCTCAATTTCAGTTGGAGTTTTCTTCCAGACTTCGAAATTGGAATTTCAAATTTGATTAACAAATTTTCTCCATTTTAAAGGAAAATTCTTTTTCAAAAGATTTTCGTTCTCTCTTTGCCATGAAAGGAGTTTTTGCAAATATTTATGATAAATATACAAAGCCTACAGTTCCATATATTTATCGTTAAATAAATAAATTATAAATGCTAAAGCACATATCGATGTTCTCTTGTAGGAAGGCCCTAATTTGCAGCTGTTTTCAAAGTCAAGTTTTCTGCGTATTTGAATACAATTTGCAAAAAAACTTGACTACACAAAAAATGCAAGTTAGGGCCTTTTTGCATTAGACCAGCCATGTATAAATCTCTCCTGCTGGTTGAACAGAGTTATGTTAAAGCGAATAAATAAAAAATCAATGTCTTAATATAAGACGTCGACAAAAAGTCAGAAGAAAAAATAAATAAAAATTACCTCTCAATTCATCAACATTGAACCAACATTTCCAAGTTTATTTTTGTTTGAAATGTATTTTTGCGAGCGACCTTGAACGATATGAATGAACTGGCGGTACAAGTATTGCAACTGAATGCAGCAAGTTCGATTAAAGGTGCGGTCAGAGCTGATTAAAATTTTTTTTTGGAAAAAACGTGACCACTACTTTTTTGTTGACCATTGATTGGATCGAGCACACCAATATAAACAACTAAAAATGAATGTTCTTTTGCACGTATACAAAAACAAATGAAGAAAAATCTTACAAATACTGCATTTTACAAGCGTATATTTTCAGGTTATGTTTGCTCTGCAAAATTTGCAGCGCACATTTGTTTCATCATACAAAAACTTTGCAGCAGAAAGCGCAAATTTGCTCTTAGCGTTGCATATGCTCTCGGAGCAAACATAACCTTATCTTATTTAATCTTTAAAAATCTTCAATTTAATTTAAAAATTTGTTTGTTCATAACTTTTGTATACTTTACGTTTGTTGGAATGCAATATGAATCACATTTGGCCTTGTAGGATTGATTCTTAAATTAAATTAATAAAAAAAAAGTGCGAAAACATTACGAAATTTAAGTCTTTTATAAGTTTTTTCCAGTTTTTTTAAGTTCGTTGTTAATTGCTCTTAACTGCTTGCATCTGCATATGGAGTTTTAGTTGTTTATATGCATGTGTTTGCCCAATATAAACAGCGATAAGAAAGTAGTGGTCACATTTTTAGTTGTTATAAAAATGGGCAAATTTTGTTCATACATATGTTCCGGTGCACACTGAGCAGGCCCAAAGAAAACCCACAAATTCAATAATTTCACAACGTTTCTTCATAAAAAAAATAAAGTGCATTCGAACCAATCAGCATGAGTGTGAATCAAACGTTCAACGACTCATGTTGGATAGTGGTTGAGAAACTCATATTTCTTTTTTTGGTGATGTTGATTGAAACTAAAAATCGTGATTTAGAAATCAAAAATTAATGCTTATAAATATTTAAATTAGACTTGTATCGAACTCGTTCTCTTGTTCGTTGTTGCCACGAACCTACCATCGAAAGCATTTCAAAAACATGGGTTCGAGCGTTGGTTCGTGGCAAAAATGAACAAAAGAACGGGTTCGATACAAGCCTTATTTGAATAAGAAAGTGTTTATTTACATTTTTCTTGACAAATATTATCGCATAATTACGTCAGCATAACTCTGTTTTACCAGTTGGCTTGTGTCTGCAATAACCAACACATACTCGTATTTTAAATTTACCATGATAACAATTTTACTACATCTTTTAAATATATATTCTTTTGATAAACAAAATATTTAACTAAAACTTCTTAAATTTTAGCAAATTACAAATGATATTTTAAACACATAATTAATTTACACAACTGAGTTATTAAACTGCAAATTTCGGTTCAGCTTTGAAAGAGTTTTTATGAAGCCAGAGCGAAGAATACAAAAACCATATGAATTCCTTGAAAGCTTTTGTAACCATTTTTGGAGTTTAATTCAATAGTCGCACCATCATTCAACAGCAGTGTTTTGGCATGACTAATTCGATTTACATACATACGTATTTTAATACTGTGTTTTTGTCATGTCATTGTTTGTTCATTTTAAATGAACATAAGTTATAGGTGTCAGACTAAAAAAGAATTTAAATGCTTGAACTAAGTACACAGAAGTTCACAGTTATATAGAAATATTAGTGCCGATTTGCCACAAAATTCGAACTAACATAAACAAACGCCGCGATATGGGTCTTCTAATTTAGCCTTTATTTTCACCTCTCATTCTCAGAACCGACCTAACTTTTGCTAACTAGAATTTGTTCCATAGTGCAATGCAAAGAACAAAATTAAAATACGTAACAACAAACACTAATCAGCTGTAGCTGAATTTTCGCATTGCATTAAATGCTGTTCATATTCCAAATTTTAATATTTTGATATTTTATGCAGTGTTTTCGTGGGCGTGGCGCATTCTTCCGTAGTTGAAAAGAAAAGCTTTAATGTTTAAGGAACATTTCGCAAGTGCATTCATAATGAGAGTTCTACTTCAGCCACAGTATTTGGTGCTTACCTCGCAAGTATATATGTATATGGGGAGTTTCGCCAGCGCTAGGCAAGAATCCTAAGCTCATGGCACACATTTTTACTGGCGTTTGACACCAAAAATGTCTCTACGAAGAAGCTAGTCTAAAACATGCAGAAGTTGTCATGCCAAAATATGGTTGTTGGACGATGTTTTTAAAGCGTTAATTTCTATAACTTGTAAATATTTATCTGAAAAGATTTAAATGTTCAATAGTAAAAACATAGAATAAACAACGTTTCATAATACATGTGTTGTAAATTAAATTAACATTTCTTTTTTGTTAATGTGTGCGAGAAAAAGGAAATGTAATTATTGATGTTGTTAATTGATGTGAATTGATTGAAAAGAAAACTAAACTAAAAAAAAAGAGTTGTTGTGAAAAGATGAACAGTTTTTGATGAACAATTCTTGCATTTACTTAAAATTTAGCTGGAGAACTCTGGCGATCCGCTGGATTTTAATAATGCACATCGTTTATCCTATTGGACCTGTGTCTATTTTCTAATTGTAACCATGTCAACGGTAGGATATGGTGATGTATACTGTGAGACTGTGTTGGGAAGAACATTCCTAGTGTTCTTCTTGCTCGTTGGTTTGGTAAGTTTCATTTTATTTACATACCTACATACGTATATACAGTATTTTACTGAAAGCTAAGCACATAATTTTAACAATACTTTTTTTTATTTATTTGATTCGTAAATTAAGTTACAAATACGAAATGATTTCTAGACCAGGGATATTTCTTCTTGTAGTTCTAAGTAAGCTGCTGCCAATTATTTCTATTTTTGTTTCGTCGTTAGCAATAAATTGATAAAGAAATAATGTGAAACAGAGAAATTTGTAGGGGTTCAAAGAAACATGTACCTTTTTGATGCTGTTCGTTGAATATTAAAAAAGGTCCCTTTTTTCTTTTGGGCGTTAAAATTTATTTTTTGCTTGTATACAACAACACTGTGTATAATATAAACAAGAGTATATTTTTTTCAGCAGGAAGCGGTTGTGTGAATGAAAGTAAAATAGTATTTTACTACTACATACATACTTACTTTTTACTAAATACTTCTATGTACTATTTTTTAGTATTTAGTTTGATGCTATTAGACAGTAAGGTCTTGATTGATATTTTATTATAATCGAATAAAAAAAAGAAAAACTAAAATTTATTTAAATGCAAAGAAAATTTAATAAGTATCATTAAATTCAAAATATATTCATCACATGTTTTCTCCTTTAACTTAAACTTTTACGTTGAAACTTTTTACTTCGATTAAACTAATTATTATCTATTTATAAATAAAATAAAACTAATGCCTTAGTAATTTGTGCACTTTATAAATTCATTTTAGTTTACACAAAATATTGTTTAATTGTTATTTCGAATTACACTTAATTACTACAATCTATTTGATTTTTTTTCTTTCGATTACATGAAAATATTTTGAATTTTTTTATTATTAGATTTCTTTCCCTTTTGTTTAAACCAAAAACGACTTATATTAAAAGAAAATAGTAAAGGTTTTTGTTAAGTACCAGTTGTTAATTTATTTATTTTGTTATTAGTTCAAATTAATTTGATTTGAGTTTCAAATCATCTTTTCGCATGGTTCATTCATTGCAAAATGCCATAATGTTTTTTATTTGTTTTACATTTTGATTTTTGAATTTTTCGAAATTGTTATTTTTGAGTTGATTTTAGTTTTTATTTATTTATTTTTTTTATTTTCTATGTCAATCAAA
Organism: Sturmia bella; assembly: GCA_963662145.1. Taxonomy (NCBI): domain Eukaryota; kingdom Metazoa; phylum Arthropoda; class Insecta; order Diptera; family Tachinidae; genus Sturmia; species Sturmia bella. The sequence goes on along the minus strand of OY759168.1, from coordinate 23,075,648 downwards.
TCATGGATTCTAGTTCGCTAGTAGTTCGTTAGTGGGGCTACGGCACCAACAAACTGTTTCAAACCTGGGCGTTGAACGCTGCTATTGTGTCGACTTGCTTTTTTTGTTCCTTTTTGCCACGAACTAGAATTGTGTCGAAATCGTTCTTTTGTTCGTTTTCGCCACATACCAACAATCGGGCCCATTTAAATAACATGGGTTAGATCGTTGGTTCGTGGCAAAAACGAGCAAAAGAACAAGTTAGACACAAGCCTACCACGAACCTATGATCGAACCATGTTATTTAAATAAGTTCGATTTGCGGTTCGTTTCAAAAACCGAACAAAAGAACGAGTTCGAAGCAATTCTGACAAACATTTCAGTTAATAATTTTGTTTGGTTGGTATGCCGCTGTTGCATCAACTATACCGATATACTATAGTATCAGCCGATTAACCAAAAACAATGCCAGTCGCTCAGAGAGTCTCGACACCAGCCAGTTATTGTTTGAGCAACTTGGTGCCGTGGCCGCACAAGCATTCTACTCTTTTTTTTTTATATCCATTTGGTTTTATGAGTTGAAAAAGGAATAAGGAAAAACTTTTTGCTTTACAACAGGACTCTGTGATTGCATGCAACGCTGTTGGCTGCATTGATGTGTTTAACAGCTTTTATAAGAGATTGTTTTCTTTTTTTTTTTTTTGAATCAGACAGGTTAGGAAAGATTTTAATTTAAAGAAGTTTAAAAAAGTAGAGATCTATAGTTAAAGCTTTTATATCCCATAGCACTATTTTAGTATCTTTGACTAAATTCGAAAGAACTGATTTGTAGGCAGCATTTCATGGCTATATAGAAAGTTTTCCAGCAAAGCTGTCGATATGCTGTAGGACCTTGGTGAGGTATATGTAAGGATTGCTGCACAATATCGCTAGCTCACTTATTTACAAGTAAAGGGAATACAAATTTAAACATTTTGTGGTTGCTATCAGTGTTCTGGTGCAGGTTTTAGTGTTTTCTTTTCGCTGAAAGGAATTCGCATTTTAGTTCCATTTATGAGCACCACTATAATTTTCACAAATATAATTATCAAGGACACTTCTCTCAAACAGACTTATTTCGGTTTAGGTCAACAGCTAAGAATGCTGTCTTTGTCCTATGTTAACTCTATAGAGTTAACAATGAAGGGATGGTAGCGGTTTTCATGCGTGCTTATCTGTTTGTCGTGCATTTGTCGTATCGGGTACTGTGCACATGTAGTACAATAATCACAAGATAAATGGTATGAATTCTTAAAAGAAAAAATAATTTTACGTGAGAATCTTTCAAGAGAATTGCTTTGAGGCAAAATTTTAGAAATTTGTAAAGTAGATAATTTTTTTGATGAAAATTTTGAGAAAGGGAAAATATAAGCCCACACACAACGTGACCACTAATATTTTGTTGACTTTGTTTTGGCATGTGGATACAAACAACAAAAAATGCATATGGATACATCGTTAAAAATCACTGAAAAGAGACAAATATATTACATTTGCTATTTTAAGGTTATGTTTGCTCCACGAGCAACTGCAAAATTTATAGCGGAACATTTGTTGATCTTACCATATCTTTGCTTTTGGTATACAAATTTGCGGTAAGTTTTGTGTTTGCTCCTTGAGCAAACATAACCTTAAAATATGTTATTGTGATGTTTGATGTTTCAACGTTTTTTTTCCAGTGTTTTCGTTCCATTACTGGCATTGCTATGAACTTATAAGCACTTTTAGTTGCTTTCGGCAAGCATTCGGCCCGACATAAAGGTCAAGAAGAAAGTAGTGGTCACGTTTTTTGGCAAAAATACACAAATGTTTTTCCATAGGTGACAATTTTACTTTATTTTTGTTCCTTAATTGATATCAGTGTTAGCAATTTTTTTTTTTATAGAACAAACACAAAACTGCGAAGCTTGTTTTGTGTCTGCTTGTCTGCAGAAACACCCAGAGCCTTCGGCAGGAATCGAACCTGCGACCTCGAAAACTCTTGGTAGAGCACTCTACCAATTCATCCATCGAGGCGCTCGATGGATGAATTATTTAACCTACGGCTCGTCTAGTATCAAATCATATGTGAAAACTATTTAAATCGTACAAATTAAATAATTAGGAATTAAAGTATTAACATACAGTTAACTAATATACAGCTAATGCCAGTTAACTTTTGTTTTTTCAACAATCTAAAACAACTCCGACCTAGAGCCTATAAACAAAGAAAAGCAGACATTTTAAATTCATAAGGTCAAATAAATCTAAAAAAATCTTTTCAGATAATCAAAGTTTATGTCAATTGTTCTGAAAATCCCATTCGTCAAAATCGCTGCTTTCAAAAACTAATTGTAGCTGGCATTAGCTAAATTTTTGTAATTTTTTTTTAAGGTCAGGCTATTTAATAAATTATTTATCATTGACAATTTTATTTGCTTTAAAGCAAAACTATTTTTGATTTCTGAAATTTTTTGAATTCCAAATATGCGATTTACAGAACAGTCTTGTAGATGGAGAATCAGTTCTTTTAGTGGCATGGGATATAAAACAATCAGTTTCAGTCTGATTTTCTGTTTGATTAACGTTAGGATTTTATGGATGCATCCCCAGGTTTTGGGTAAATCACATTGTTACTACAGCCTTAATTTTTTTTTTAAATTTTAATAAATATGTATAAAAACTTTATATTTTTGTTGTTGTAAATATTAAACAATAAAAACCAAATACCCCCCGAAATTCTAGGCAATGTTTGCCAGCAGTATACCGGAAATTATTGAGCTTGTTGGTAGTGGCAATAAATATGGCGGCGAACTTAAAAGAGAACACGGAAAGAGGTAGTCTAACAAATTTAAACTAAAAAACAAAATCAATTAAAAATAAAAAATAAAAACATATATGTATTAAACACCTCAAATTCACAATTAACATGACCATTCTATCAAAATTCGTTTTATTTATGAAAAAATCATTAAAACATATGTAAAATAGAAAACAAAATCCTGCATTGAAGAAAAAGTTCTTTATTTTTGTTCAAAGTTAACAGTTTTAATTTGAAATAGTTTTCAAGGATATTTGATAGCGGCCCATTTTCAAAAGTCTGAAAGACTGGACTCGTTTGAAAATGTAGCTCCTTGAATTCCTTGCGATTTATTACAGTTTTTCTTTTTTGTCGAATGTATTAAAACGTTATTCTTTGATTTGCTATTAACGGATCAATTTGCTAATAATGTAACACCCACCATTCAGAAAAGTCAGATAAGGAGTGCTTTTTTCTTACACGACATTTTGTTTAAAACGGTCTTTTGAGAATTTATTTTACTAAGCACCACTTTTGACATTTTCTTCAAATGATTTACTTTGTATTCTTTCTTTTCATTTTTTAATTAAATACATTTTGAGTTTTATTTGGATTATTGTAATTCTTTCTATATTAGTCTGTTACCCTTATTTTAATTTGGTTTTGTAATGTAGCATTTAACAAATTAAAAAAAAAAATTATCTATTATTCACCATCCATCTACCAAATGACAAAAAAGGAAAAACAAAACACCAGGAGAAAAAAGAAATTAATTTCATTTAAAGCAAGTACTATACATATACATTTTCCTTTTGTTTTTGCTCCAAATCCGGCTCCTTTTGCCATTTGCAAATTACCTTGACATACATAAACATACCTTCTTCGAATTCTATTTTTCATCATCTTTGCTTAAATGAATCAATACTGCCATTTGTCCACCTGTTTTTTTTTCTTTAAAGCTGCTTTGTTTTCACAAAGGGGAATTAATTTAATCATTTTCCAACACTGTCACCATTTTGTTCTTTTTCTCCCTGTTCCGCGAATTATCATTTACCGTTACTTAGCTTTTGTTTTTCTATTTTTAATTGAAGCAATAAAATATAATCCCCTTAAAATTGCATTTATCTCAATTATTTGCCATCAATCATTGTGACATTTTTATTCATTTTCTCTTTCAGTCTCAAAAACAGAAAAGAGAATTTTATACTCTACACATTCACCTTCACAGGTAGTTTAGTTTAAATATTACGTTGGGCCTGTTGAAAACAAAACCAAAGTGTTTCTTAAAAAAAAAACCGTTGTTTCTTGTTATGATTCTTAATATTAGTTACGTTTTCATTTAAGTTCTATTTACATTGTAGTTTGACATTAAATCAATACTCAATATCATAACCTGTTTGAAACAAGAGTTTCCAACATAAATATTTACAAAAATGGGCAAGCAAATACTTTTTTTTTTTCTTTTAATAAATTGAACTAATTCAAAATTTGTTAACCGTACAGAAAGAATTGGATTTTAATTCGTTTGAGAAATGTGTTGCCTTGAAACAAATCTTTCAAGTTCAGATACTTTTAGAGTTATTTTAAGAATTCAATAGCTTGAAATAAAAATTAATATACCGAATATACTTGACAGTGAAAACAAGTAGAGAAAAAAAAATTAAGCAACCAATACACAATATTCACTCAGGAATACCGGAATTTGGACCCTGACGGCATGCCAGTGTTTAGGCAGTTACTAGGGGGGGTTTATTGTCATGGCAGAATGCCAGCAAGCAAGAGAAATATTACGCTAAAGAGAGACTCGTGAAATTGATAGAAGAAAATATAATTTCTCTTTTGAAAGAAATATTTCCTGCATAATAAAATGGATTATGTTTCATTATCAAATATCGGCTAATAGAGGTCAAGACCGACAATTTTATTGGCTACTCTGAGCTTGAGTAACTGTTAGAAAATTACTTTGAGATAAACAACTTGTGTTTATGGCCTTCGTTCTGTTGAAAAACGAAGAATATTCCATTTTCTCTGAAACTCCATAAAATGTTTAGGGAATAGACATTGAATTGGCTTAACTGTGGTTTGGCAGATTCTGGAGCCACAAAATATCATAAACCGCCCTTGGTGCTGTTGAAAAAAGTGGAATATAGATTCCATTTTCTCTGAAATCCAAGAAAATGTTTACGGAAAATATCCTGCTAGACACCAACTGTCATATTTCTCTCACAATTGATTTTACTTAAGTGCTCCGGATACTTGCAATAAACTCGTCACTCGCTTGATTTCGTACGTGCGGTGGTGCTTGAAGCAAAAATCAAAAGTTTTTGATATTTCGATTGAAGTAATTTCTTCCTCTCGTGTGCACTATTGCGCTACAGAAAAGAACTCTTTAGCTTTGAAATTTTATACTGGACAGAATGCATAAATTTTGCTTCTTTGTGTTCTTTATGCATTCGTATACATATATACATATGTGCATACATATGTGCATACATATGAATTTTGTTTGTACCCTGCAGGAAAAGTAACTGCAGCCATTTATGATTGAGTCAGTTGTACTACTGACAATACCTGAAAATACTATTTACTATAGAAATTTTAAATGTGGGGGTCACTGAATATTGACTATTGACGTTGTAATAATAAAAATGTAGTTTCATTATTTCATGGCCAATTCAGAATTACAATAATCCAGCTGCCTTGTGATGCCTTTTTTCAGTTTACTACAGGGGCACTTTGTGTTTAAATGTATACACAGACATGAAAAAATGCATTCCAAGATGCAAAATCAATTGAGAACTCTCTTTTCTCTGGCTTTGATTGAAGCAAAATCAAAAATGTTTAAGTTTTTTTGAGTACTTGAAGCCTTCATGATGAAAAGAGGTCATTTGATATGCAATTCTCGAAGTGAAAAAAGATAATGTTACGGTGACAAAATAGCACAAGGCAAAAATAACTCACCACCCGACGGCATAATAGAAATGAACGCTAGAATGCCACAGAAATTATGATGTTTGCGTCTTTTATTGAATGTCTGCAGCAAATTATTAAAATAAACGACACGCACATAATCAAACATGAGTGACGACTTTTTTGCACATGTCCTGGACACTTTAGGCTTGCCAGATTTAGGAGACCTGAACAGAGCATGATCATTTAAAAAAAGAGATCACACTACCAAAAAAATAAGACCACAAAATGCTCTTCTTTATTTAAACAGAAATGACAAACATAATAGATGGAAAAAGTGTTGGAAATAAAAAAACTTAAGGGGGTCAGTCGTAACTTTTACCAGTTTAGAAAAGATTAGGAGGAAATTGTTGTGCATTCCGTGGAATTTTTCACTTTTGTCTTGAGCTTTGACACCGACGGAGGTCATTTGGCATCAGCCCATGTATGGGTTAATAGCCTCTCCATAAATACGGCGTTCATCCCAGTTGAGATAATTCAAAAAGAGCATTATACAGATAAAAATGTTTCCATTAACAATTTTGATTCATAAAACTTGACTTTAGTAGAGAAAAATTTCTCTGGCGCGCACAGGCGGAATGTGGCGGATATGTGCTGTATGTATGTATAATGGGATTATTAACGCGAGGCAGATGCTTTGAGCTACAAAACAGTAGAGTATCTTTTGGACCCATTCTGCTCTACTAAGTAGGCGATTTTCGGGGAATTTTCACCTTTTAAAACGAATTTTTTTAGTTGACACTTGTTCTTATTTTGTTAATAACTTTTATATAAATATATTTGATGCTAGTTTTTCGATCTTTGCTGTTTAACATTTCACTCGTGCTTTTTTAATTTTTTTATAAAAATCGTATTTTATTTCGATATGTCGATGCTCCGTTGTGTAACAAGGTTGGGTATCGAAATATCGAAATAAAATAACACTTTTATAAAAACATATGTAAGAGTGCTATATACGGCTGGGCCGAATCTTAAATACCCTTCACAGTGATATACATATGTATGCACCATTCCGATTTTGGTGGCAAAAGTTATTTTATTTGGCTTATAGAGCCGATTTCTTGAAAAATCGGGAGACGCTATATCTCGGGTATTTCAAAAATTCTTCGATTTTTGCGATCTAATGGGCATTAAAAAGGACATGACTAACTTTTTAGGAAAAAATTTTTTTTTCAAAAATCTGACCAAAAAATGGTCAAAATTACTCCTCAAAACCCGGTTTTTTTGATATATCTCGGCTATCCGTGGACCGATCTTACTGAAATTCAATAGCAAACCCACTACCGGGTTTCAACACATTTTAGCGAAAGAATGAGGTTTCTATCTCAAACCGTTTCCTCAGAAACGGTATTTCATTGACAACAGACGGACAGACGGACATCGCTTAATCGTAATCTCTATTGATTCTGATCCAGAATATATATACTTTATGGGGTCTTAGATTGTTATTTCAATACGTTACACACGGAATCATAAACTTATATATACCCTTACATATTTTTGTGAAGGGTATAATAAAATAAAAAAAGACCTTAAACTCGATGTGAAAACTCAAAAATATTAAACAGCAGAGGTCGAAAAACTAGCATCAAGAAGATATGTATTTATGATATTTACGAAAAAAGAACGAATGTAATATTTTCGATACCAAAAAAAAAAAAAAACACGAGTGACTTTAACCTCAATTTAAGAGCTCAAAAATAATAACCTATATATGTATGTATGTATGTATGTACAACGATTTTACATAAAATTTAGTATTAATATAAATATAAAAATATACCTTTCAAATAGTTTCCATCTTTTTCAGCCGAAAAAGATAGAACAAATTTAAAAGGTCTATTTTTGGACTTGAATTAATATATTAAATAATTAGGTTCATATTTGAATAAAATTTAGTAAAATTAAAATTGATGCAAAATGTTGAGTAAAAAAAGTTGCACTCTAGCTAAAGGTATTTCTTTTTACTTATTTATTACTTGCCGATATTTTCCACTCCTCCGGATAACTTCTTTGGGGCAATAATAATAAGTGTTTTATACGAATATATATTATTCCAAAATGGATGTAGTTTTTGCAGTGTTTATTGAGAACATTTTAATTAAAATACATTTAACACGGATATTAATTTATTTTGAAAACTCCTTCCATTTATGAAACTTTTGAGAAGTGCCTTGTGCTCTGTGATAAAGTTGAAATGGAGTTGTATTTTTTTTCTGCTGTCAAGATTCACTGCTTCAATTCTTTTAAATAAATAAGATCGATCCTTAAGATCGGTAATCATAGGAAAAATGATTTTTCACCGCTATCTCGTGAAATGGTCTGTCTTTTTTAAACTAAAAAGAGCACTTTTGCTTGCTCTCTTTGGCTTTTTTGCCTTTTGAAAAAGAGAACATGTGCTCTTACAAAGAGTACGTCAGGCAAGCCTAGTTCTACTACTTTGCGAGTAAAAGTCCCCAACCGCCATACTGCACCGATTCCCAAGTCCCGATTTGAAACCATCTGAGAAGATTTCGATCACGTTCTAAGGGTGGTATACCTCCACAGGCGTGCTCGATAGATTTATGTTAAGTTTCCCATCGGCTAATCAATTTCGAGAGCAATTTTACCCGCAAGCTGTATTACATTTTAAAGCACCTCGGGGGATGAATTTGTAGAGCGCTCTGTGATTCCTGCAAAAGGCTTTGAATACTTTTGCAGATAAGCAAAAGGCTTCGCAGTTTTGGGTTTGGTTTTCAAAAAAAAAAAAAAAAAATAAAAACACGAGCCACTACCTCTTGCGCTTAGTCCGATTACACAATCTCAAATGGAACGTTTTTCATTCCACTTTCCTTATTGGCTGTCTGCACCCAAAAGGATAATTTCCGTTTATTCCATAAATTGAACTACTTTTCCAACTCAACATAATCAAGTTCAAGGCAATTCAATTCAACCCAAAAAATTGAATTTGAAAGACTTGTTTCATAAACACATCTGAAGACTTTGAATTTATGTAAAATATTCCAATTTTATTTTTTTTTTCACAATTTATAATTTTTATTTAAAGAATGTTTAAGGCATTCTAAATGTTGTGAATTTAAAGCAGTTTCTATTTATACAACTTTTGTTAATAAGGTGTTTTTAAATCAACTTTTTGTATGTATGTATAATATTATTTTTTTTTTCCATTATTAAAACGTAAACGTCTATTTATTGCGCTACTGCTAATTGTGTTTTCTTCACCAAAAGTGTGTCTCATTATTTTTTAAATACTCGTAATTAAAGGAAAAACAAACAACTACAATGTCAACCAACCAACCAACCAACCAACAACACTTTCACTCTTACTACGATGTGTAAAGTTTGTGTTTACGAACAGCAGCCACAACCATAACAATATTAACAATAATTCAGATTTCGAAAAAAGGGTCACGCATTCAATTTTAAAAATCGATTCTTTTCAGGTCGCTACAGTTTTAAGTATTTGTGTATATTTTTTTTTCTTTAGTTTTCATGTGCAATTATTTTCATAAAAGCTTTTACATTATTTTTTAATGTTTTTTTTTTTGTTTTATGTTTGTTTTTTAATCATTACATTTAAGTATTTCTAAGCAAGTTGAAGTATTGCTCAAATTTATTTTTAAAAATTTCAAAATTATCTTAAAAAAAAAAGCACACACAAAAGGTATATCGTTCAGTTAGCATACAAATACTATAGTCAAACACTAAAGTCGGTTCTTTTTAGAAACAACTTAACTTTCAAAACGTGTTGCTAACTTTTTTCTAACTATAGTTAAAATTAAAGTTGACTTTAAGCTGCATCAGCTTTAAATGGGTGCCACATTATTTATCGAAGATGGCAAGTTATTTATCATACAACCTCTTACAAATTTATGTAAAATCCCATCTCTAATAAGATGACTCTCAAAAATTATATATATGTACATGTGAACACACACCTACATAAATAGAAGATTTTATTAGTAAGTAAACAAAAAGCATCAAAGCGAATTGAATAAAAGTCAAATTTTAAAGAAAATTCTGATTAATAATAGTTATTAAAAAACGTTTTTGATGCTAATTTTTCGACCTTTGTTGTTTAGTATTTTAATTGTTCAAGCCTTTAGGTTATTAAAAAACCTTTAATTTAATTATTTAATTTAAAAAAATGTACCTTAAAAAGCTTTTACATATAAAAGTGACATTTGTGTGAGCAAAGCTGTTGCTAAATAAGTTAAATAAGACAACGTATGCTGATTTTAAGTTTAGAGCAAACTTTTGCGCGTAAAGTCGGCTTTTTCTCGTCTATAGAAGACATAAAGCTTACTTTTATTTAGCAGCGACTGAAGATTGCTTAAAGCATACTTTTTCTATGTCTATAGTTATGGACCTCTATGTCTGTTGGGGCCAACTGTGCAGCTCGACCAAAAAAAAAAAAAAAAAAAAAAAAAAAAAAAAGAAAGATCTTTTGTGTTCATCTACAAATTCTTTAATTTATCAAAAATTCGACATTGAAAAAAAACCACTTAGTTAACGATATCAACATTTTGCTGTATATGTAGATTTTAACGCCAGTTTTTCGATTCGATTTTTCTGCAACAAATTGAGCTGTAGGTCATTTCTGCTGTTTCCCTGCGGAAAACGGAGGGAAACTTTAGAATAAGGAGCCAGGCTTTGAAAGAAATGAGTTTTATAGGTTTGTAGAGGGTGTCATGGACCTCCCAAAACTGAAGTCAAAGTCTGCCGGAGGCCTTTAGGTTATTAATAACTTGATGTTGAAGTTGCCGGATTTAGTAACAAAAATATGAAAATTTTGGTAAAACAGTGTTGCCAGAGGAAAGTTTTTGCATATAACGTAAAATCGCGAATTCATAAAGGGTTTCAACCATCCAAAATCCTATTTTTTTTTTACATTTAATTCAATAAATTTTTTCATAGGTATGCAAAATTTTTTCTTGAAAACCGGCCAAGGGATTTTCTCCTCCATGGTATAACCACCACCGGCTTCGCGTACAAAATTTTTAAGCATCTGGCAGCATACTTTTTCATTTTACAGCAATGGGTACCATTATACTAAAGCCGACCCGAAATCGGCACTAGTCCTTACACGTGTGTAAAAAGTACTCTACAAGGGATCAGGACTAGTTCAAAAGTAGTCCAAATATATGGGAAAACATGCTTCATTTTACGTTACAATGTCCTAGGAGAGGACCATGTATTGCAAAAAAAAAACTTTACGTCAGAGTAATCCAAAAGCTGGTCCAAGAAACCACTTCGCACATTATTAACGCAGAGTTGGTCTTGAAAGTACTTCATGTCATTACTTTTTGGATTACTATGTACCTGATAATCATGTGTTGTGAGCATTGCCAAATAAATTTGTCCAACATCACCATGTTTGCCTCACATCGGACCCTGTTGTAACTACTCCTTTTTACCTAAAACGGTTTATGTATTCCAATAACTTCGGCAGGTTTATAAAAAACGTGTGCTGATTCACTTCAATATTTCGATATTTTGTGTATCTTTTTTGGAGAAAAATTTAGTTTTTGCTTAAAATTAATTGAGTAAATGAAACAATAAATTAGACTTTGATAGCTTTGGGTTATTGACAAAAGGAAAAATTTTAAAATTACAACTGATCCATAGCTAAAGGCATTGACCACACCAATTAGTTAATTGCCAAAGAGGTGGCAACATCGGCCTGCAGACAACTTCAACCTTGTGCTACATCAAAAACATAATTTGCTTGTTAGCTCCATTGAAAGCATATAAGCATATTCAAGAAAGTTGATGCAACTCCAAACATTCTGCCTGTTCCTCAATGTCGCAAAAAAATGTATGCGATCGAAATGTAGTCGCTCGATTTCGAATCAATTTGGATTCCTCTATGTCGCCAGCTTGCGTTCGCATAGTCTTACGTCATGAAATTTTTGGCATTTACTTCACAGAGATGCCAGATCGGTAAATTAAAGTTTTAGTTGATTTTTTATTGTGTAAATACAACCCTTTATAAAACTGGTTTGCCAAGCCAAAGCAAATACATACATAAATAACACAGAGTACTCTGTGATAAAAAAGTACAAAATAAAAAAGCAAACATTTTGAAAGTGCGGAAATAGTTTTTGTGGTGTTTTAAAATTTAAAAGTAATTTTTTTTTTGCATTTAATAAGTATTTTGACGCGATGAGCACTGGTATTCCTCTGGCAAACTCAGGATTTTCTTCCATCCAGCGAACAAGTGAACTGTTTAAGAAAACTACATGCATGCATGTAATAATTCTTTAATATATTTACTAAATAAAATAAAAATTAAAAATATGTGTGGTTTGTAGTTTTTTAACAAAAAAAAAAAAAAAAAAACACAAAATGTTTTTCTATAAAACTCCCACTCGATAGCAAAACAGCAAGTGCTTGATTTTGACATTTGTGTTCGCAGTACTGACGACATGATCGATATTGAGGAATCGAATTTTGTATGACAACACTTACGTTTTTTCGACTTGTCGATCGAGTCATCGTTCGAATAAAAGAACTTCACAGAGGAACGAACGCAAAGCAGTTTTCTTTCGCTTAGAAAGCGAACAATCGCAAGACTGCGACATTGAGGAACAGGCAGATAGACATTGAGAAACTAGCCGGGCGGTCAGAAAATGCTTGAATACAAAAACCACATGTAAGAAAAATAAACTGAGGCAAGTACGAGACTGACTTGTACAGCAAGAGTTCCATACTATCGTACAAGAGGCAGGCACCCTTTAGATTTCAACTTTGTTTGTTGTTTCAGTATTTGTTGCGATTAGTATAAAGTACAGTTCGAAAGTTTTTATTTTTATTTTATTTATTTGAGTTTTAAGTTTTAACTATTTGGTTTTTGTGGTTTTAGAGGCCTAGAAAACTAGATATACTGTACGAATTTCATGTTTCGATCACCTACAGATTAAAAGTTAGAGCTAATTTTCAAACTGAAGGATGCTCTCATTCACTGAGCACTGTTGAAATTTGATCTCTATGCTGTTTTTGGTAACTAGATGATACACTGTGTACATTCAAGTCTTTATATACTAATAAATATATATAAAAAAAAAATGAATTTGAGCAGTACTTATTCCGATTTTCATTCTATTTTTGTATCATTCTTGTTTTCATGTAGTTTTTAAAAATTTTGTTTTGTTTTTTCTTTTCCTCCAATAATGGCATTTATTTTTAAGATACAGTAGATGTTTAATGTTATTTTAAACTAAGTAGGTCAGTCGATTTTTTGCTCCTTCTGGGGTCCTTAAGTAGAATGATCGAAAGACGAAATTGTATATTAAAAGCATTTGTAATAAATTTGTAAAAATGTATAAAATTTGATAAATACATACATATTGGTAAAATGTGAATGAACGTTGTGAAGAAAGGAAGGTATATCAACTTAAGCTATTGCTTATTGTGTAAGTGTGTGTATGTGTGTGGAAGCGGGTGTGAGTGGGAAAAAAATTACTCGTGTATATTTTGTTTTCGTAAAAATTTCTATGCAGATAAAAATGTGTTGTTTTGGGCAGACAACGTGTGTAAATAATAGCTTTTCTTGTGATAACTGAATGAGCGCTGCGAACAGTTTAAGGAGTTGTTTTCTCTCTAGAATACAGCTGTTTATAAGAATATATCAATATATATATATACATATATTTTTCTATCACCCTTTCTCTCTAAATAAATATATGTATTTGTGTGAAAAAGGATATTGTTTTTGTACATATTTTATATGATTTCATTACTTTTGTTGTATTTATTTATGTTTTTTTTGTCTACTATGATTTGAGTATAATTTTTGTTCGAAAATACTACTACTACTACATGAACTACTACTATTACAACTGTAATGTATCAATATAATACATAGGCTGTGTTCGCTAGTTGGATACCAGAAATCACAGAACTGGCTGCCCAAAGAAGCAAATATGGTGGAACTTATAACAAGGATCCTAGAAAAAGGTACACACCAACAAATTAAAAAAAAAAAAAAAAAATTCAATCAAATCAAAAAAATCCACCACCAAATCAAAAAGTCAAAATCAAAACCAACATGCAGCTGTACCGCCTATTTCTCTCAAATAAAAAAAAAATATTGACAAATATTTCACCAATTTTTTTAGTATAAAAACAACACACAAGAATATACATATTTTTAACAAAAAATTTTTTTAATTATTTTTATTTCTTATCTATTATCATTTTTATTTGATTTAAAATTGCATATTCAAACATTTGTGTTTTCTTTTCGTTTGAAAAAATTAATAAAAAAGAAAAAATCAAAATGTTTTGTTAAACGAACTAAACAATCTATAATATTCACAAAAGGCTTTTTTATAAAAATTAAACAAAATATTGGTAATAGTTTTTTAAAACAAAAAGAAAAAAAATTGAGTTAAGAAGGCATTGATTTCTTGGCGGCATGTGTGTTTGTGTTAACTTTATTTTTGTTTTTCTACTTCTGAAAAAAAGACAATTCTCATCAACACAGGACTTTTTATTTTAAGATAATCCAGTTGTAAGGTTCTTTTTTTTTTTTTTAATTGTAATCCTTCTGTAAATCACTTAAAACTTTGTGGAAAAACTGGCCCTTTTTTCAATAAAACGTCATTAAGTAAACTTCCAAGTATGTTTGATTTTTGTTTTACATATTTAATGTTATTTAATAACTATTATTTTTATAATTTGTTTTAACTAAAAAGAAAAAACTTCAACATTGTCTTAAAATTCTCTGCATGTTTTTCTTTATGCATATAAAAAATAAGTAGATTTATTTTTTTTACAAATTTTGTTTTTTTAATTTTCCATGTACCATTTTCTCATGTAAGAAAATAAAATTGAAATTTTTCAAAGCTTTTAAATCCATGTTAAGATTTTGTTGATTGCGATTGAATTTGCCAGAGAGAAGTTTCAACGGTCTCAGATTGCAGAGATGCATAAGTATATGCGTATATGCTTTAGAGAAGGTCACTTTCTCCAAGTAAATTTTATATAGCGAAAACATAAATAAAATTCTTCGGAGAACTGTATGTCTACAAACAAACTCTATACCCCGCCCTTCAGCAAAACAACAAACAGAAAAATATATATTTTTTTAAGCAAAAAATTTTATCAAAGAGAAATATTTAGTTGTTCAAATAAATATTTCAGTAAGCCAGCCAAATTTGTTTACCTTAAATATCTGTTTGCACCAAAAACATAGATTAAGGCTCGAAATATATAGATCTAGAAGCAAATGAATTTGGTTTATTAGGGGTCAAAGAGAGGCAGGAAAAAAAATTAGACATATATTATTGATTTTTCTTCTCCGATCTGTTTCTTCTGCAATTATTTTGTATTACGTTTATCAGGCTTAAGTTTATTCCGTATTGTCATTGTGATTGATATTAATTAATTAAGACAGAAAAAAAACATTAAATAGCTTTAGCTGGGGGACAATTAGCTGTTTCGAAGCTGCCACATTTCTCGTCGGCGCTCGTCCTTGCACATTTCTTGCCACTTAGCCATGCAAGTTATTTATTGTAAATTTCCTTTCCAAAATTTTGATTTTTGTTTGTTTTTAAGCTATCTTTGTTGATTATCGAAGCTAGCAAAACTTGTTTTAGTTCGCTTACCGGCCATATTATCTCCAAATAGCTTTGTGCTATTGTGATTCCGGCTATATTGAACGTATGTCCCATGCTATTGTGTTTTTCCTTTGAAAAGATTCCCATTAATACTAGAACAACCCTTAAATACCGCCGATGGGTGGCTAAGCTCTGAAGAATTATTTGAGAAAATAGTTTGATATTGATTTGATTCATCCAGAGGCACTCTGGGACTAATTAAAACGATGGGGGAAACATTTCTAAAGCTATTTTTGTAGGGGAGCCGCTTAGGAAGTGGTAATGGAGGATTGCATTGTTTCGCAAAAAAATCGAGAAATTAAAATTAATGAGAGTTGGTCACACATTCGACTCCTCCAGAGGCACAGTGGGACTAGTTAGGACGATGGAGGGAAAAAATTATAAAAATCTTATTTTTGTACAAGAGCCCCCTCGGAACAAAGAAATGTTGACTAAGCAAATCATACATTTGAAGCTTCTTCAGAGGAAGCCTTGGTCTTGTTAAGACGATGGTGGGAAATTTCTATAGATAGTTTTGTTTGAGAGACCTTAAGGAGAGGAGATACATAGAAGTTTGGTTTTTTGGGGGAAATGTCGTAAAAGGAAACCTAATGAGGATTGGTGATACATTTGGTTTGGACGAGGGCAAGAAAATTTATAAAAACATCAGTTTTGTGTAAGAATGTCCCTAATGAATTAAGATTCGAGGCAGGCAGCGTTGCCTTTGGAAAATTTCAAAAAGGACAGAAAAAGATTATTTTCAGGAAAAAGGTGTTTTGAGAAGACTATAAAAATGAACGGATTAAGTTTTGTTTAACACAAAAACATAAATATGTTTTTCATATTTCATATTTTTCAAAACATAAATATGTTTTCAGGGATTTATAACAAAAAATCAAAAAAATGCATATGAGAAACAATAAAAACAATAAGAAATTTTCCACATTGTTTGATTGATTTTCACCGAATTTGTTGTATTTACCAATTACTAGTCATTGTGATAATATAACAGATTGCAGGCATTTTTAAAGAAGATACGAAAAGTAAATGTTGAAGACTTATTAGTAGTAGCTGTTTCGTATCTGCCACGATACTCGTCAACTCCAAATTTTTGGCTTCGAACCTTAAAGCTTTCAACTGGGACGAACGACGAATTTCGGCCAATACGACGAATACGCCGGTTAAAATTCGCTGTGTAAATTCGTCGTATGAAGCACAATAACGACGAAGAACAAAAACATCTCATTCTCAGTTTTTTATTGTTATCTTATTATAGTTGAACAGCTGATGGGGTGACCATATTAAAAATATTGGTTGCTAAAAAATTTAGCATTACCAAAAACAAAAAATTAAACACTACAAACCTGTTTTATAATCTAATATGTTGGATTTTTATTTTAAATGCAAAAAGTCAAAGCTCAGCACTTAAAATAAAAACTATTAAAGTAAAAATTAGCTGTTTTTACTAAAACACTTGAAAACTAAAACTAACGTGGCCACATGCTACTGATCTGTTCGTGGTTCGCCGGCGTAAGAAATAGAAATAAATCTATTTCAAGTTCGCCGCGTACAACGAATTTAGACCGACGCTGTGACCAAGGCGAATCCAGTATAGGTGGTCGCAATTCAATTCGCTTCAACATTTTCTCTCGAGACGTCATACATTTTCTTGTCGTTTGCTATCAGCTTTGACAACTCAGAAGATAAAATCGTGGAAAAATGCTGAAGCGAATTGGTATGCGGGCACCTGTAATGGATTCGTCTTGGCTGTGACTGTGTGCAATTTTATATACACCAATGTGTTTTATTTTTGACGGCGAATATTGACGGCGAAATATTCGTCGATCGTCCCAGTTGTGTTCCTAGCATAATGTGTGCAGCTTGGACGAAATTTTCACATCTCTCGCAGCAAATGTGTGTAATATCATTAGCATGAGATGATCGGGAATGCAATTGACTTTGTCATTAGCAAAACGTTGGGCCATGATAGTTGAAAAAGTTGAAATTAAAATTTTTTTCAACTAATATTTCTTAAGCTGCACATAAAAACCGCATTAATGTCGTCTCTTTTTCATGCCTCTTGATTAGTGAAAGCTACATGAAAAATTCCTTTTACCCAGATCAAAATCATCAGCTTGACATACATAGTCTCAAATTTTCTATACTCTGGTTGTAATGTCTGAACTCTAAACTAAAGCTCGGTGATATTTTATTAAAAATTATTTTTTAATTTAAGTAAATTAATTTTTATGTAAATGAAATTCTTTGTGTTAGGGAGTCCCTTTTTACGTGTTTGTAAGAAAGAGCCAAAAGGATGTATTCGAAAAGGATTAATGCAAAGAGTCATGCGAATCAAAAAAGTGTCGTATTGACACTTTAGTTTGACAAGGGAAAACGAGATAGTATTTGGAAAAAATATTGGGAATAAATATTGGGAATGAGAGACCGGTCTCATATTTTATTCCCCTAAAGCAAACTCCCAGGGCAAATTTTGTAAATTTTTTCCTCAGTTTTCTTCAACTTGTGGATAGATGCGGCACAACTTCTTGTAATGCAATCTGCTTAAAACAATCCAAAATACGGATTTCTTGTTATTTAGAACATTTTTGTAGGCAATTTCGTTTTCTTTTAAATAGGGCGCACCCTAAAGTGTGCTATGAGCCTGAGTTAGAACTAAATGGCGTGCTGTGGATACGAAAAAGCTGCTTAATTGTCTCCTAATTAGTAAATCTATACAATTTAGTTTCGATGTCTTCGTTATTTAGTGAATAGGGCAATTAGTTTTCAAAATTAGCTGCTGAAAATTCTGGAAATATTTTGTTAGAGATTTTTCAGTAAGACTTTTGACTTCATGCAATCGAGGAATATCCTTTATAACAAACTTCTAGTTGGGCGAAATTATTTAATTTGTAGCGCAGTTGAAGTTCTTGTTTTGTCCTTTAATTGAAATCAGCCACATCAGTTTAGCTCAAAAGCCGTCTGGAGCAAAACGGAATATGTAAAAATTATTCAATTCCACTAAAATTATCTTCTCTATGCAAATTAAAAAGGTATATTTTATTTTTGTGATTGATATTAATTGAATAAGACAAAGAAGACATTGAAATTTAGACAGAAAATATACAACAAGTTGGGTGGCTGAGTGGGTGGCATGGTTGTCGCTTTAGAAACATGAGCCGCTGAGTTCAAGGACGTGTGCTGACGAGAAAGTGTGGCGGCTGCGAAACAACTAAATGTCTTTGATGTCTTCTTTGTCTTATTTAATTAATATCAATCACAAAAATAATATAGAAAGAACTTGAGCCTGATGAACTTAATACAAAAATAATTATAAAAAGTTCTATACGATTTTCGTTTAGAGTAAAATGTTTTACTTGAATCAAAATGGGAGTTTTACAATTTTACTTACTGAACGTATTATATGAATTTACTTAAAAAAAAGTTTAATTTTTTATGCTAAGTCTTCTGCTTTATCGAAAAGCTTTTTTTCAGGAAGCTTAAAGCTTTTTTTGTTTTTGTTGTCAGTGCAAAATATTTATTGTTTTCTTTTTAATTTAAAAGGCAAAAAAAAAAAAAAAATAAATAAAATATATGCTGTAATATACAGATCGATAGTTTTAAGACATTTTTATGTGGCAATTAGCAAAAGCTTTGACTTTTCTCAGCTTACCGCCAACAAGTTAAAAGCAAAATCAACAAAATCTAATATTGAGAACATGATTTGGTAGCACTCACATTTTTTTTTTTTTTTTTTGAAAATTTCTTCTTTTTGGGGAACAAGGGAAAATGTTTAAGTAATTTACAGAAATAAATCTCTTGACAGCATCATAGAAAATTGATGAAAACAAACATGTAACCATAGAAATTGATGTTTAACTCCAGTTTGAAATTCAGCTTTTCTGTTCGAAATTTGTTAAATGAAACATTTTGATTAAAACAAAATTTATGAACTTTTTCTTTAAGCTTAAAATACTTTTTGGTAGAGCTTTCACGAAAAAACACTCTCCTACAAATACCTTGTATTTTTGTATGTAAAACTTTAAAGCTTTTATGGGTTAACGGCTTCTTTCATTTAGTATCTGGTTTTTTTTTCACTCTCACATAACAGCTTGTTTTGAATCAGTTTTTGTACAAAACATCCTTTTTTGGAAATCTTGAAAATCAAGTGTTTGAGTTAATGCAATTTTTATTTTTCATTTTCCTTAATTTAACGAATCCTCTTTGTTTTATTGTTTGTTTAAAACCTTTTTAGTTTGTTTTTAGTTCTGGTTTCTAAATGATTTTAAGTAGACCTGCAATATTGATTTTGTTTGATCAAGGAAAATTCCAGCTTTTTTTGAGTTTACTAAGAATACAAAGAAAAAGCCAAATTGAAATTTACCTTAAAAACTCCCTTACATGTTTTTAATAATTCTGTTTACATGCAATTTTCATTTTGTGATTAATAATATTTAAATACTGATTAAATAAATTCATGCTGTAGTTGCGTTCCATTTTAATGCCAATTTTAACAGATATCGTTCATTCCTGTTCGTTCGTTTGTTTGTTTAATAATCTTTTGTTTGTTAATTTTTCTTGATTCGTTAATTTGATGAAACAAATAATCAACTCAATTACCGAATAGCTTAATTAATTATTTCTCACATTAGATTCTTTTTTATAATGTATTAATTTTAGCATTATTACTTTTATTGAAACTTAAACTTATATTAAATACTCTCCTATGGCAATCTTTTCTTTTTTTTTTTGTATTAAAAAATCACCAATTTTGAGTAAAACTTGTTGAAAAGAAAACCTTGTCGTTTCAAAATTATTGCCACGTTAAGTTTTGTTTGCTTGCACACACACGCAGACTGTATGCCGCAGCCACGCATAATTTTCAAAATGTAAAAATGTTTGAAAGTGGAAATGAAAAATATTTACAATCAAATACCATGATTTTTTAGGTTAGAAAAAAGAAATCATTTTATTTATAAGTAGTCCTCTCCATTTATTAGAAATAATTGTTATAACTTCTTTGTTGTAAGTAAGAATCATATTTTTTAAACGAATTTTCTTTTCTTCATTAATATTTTTTCGAATTTGTTTCAGTTGTAAAACTTTAATTGTTTAAATAATCTTTGGTACATACAATAAATGTTATGTTTAAATAAAAAAGCACACATACCAGTCACGTTACTTGAACATAAGAAAGAACAAATTATTTAAACTGAGTTATGAAAACACATGTCCCCAAGAAGTCGCAGCCTGTGGTCATTAAATGTTTAATTAAAAAAAAAAAAAAATAAAATTATTACTACAATTCAAACTAAAAGCCTTTTGTTTATATTACAATAATAAAAACATTTTATACTATTTTAATTTGAACCCAATGTTATTAGTTGTCTACAAGCGTTAAATGTTTCCTTTTTTCCATGTTTCGTCTAAAATTTAGAGTTTTAATACGTACAATGCATATTTCTGCAATAGAACAAGAGGAATAGAGAGAGTATTAAAAAGCAGTATTTTTTTTTTTTATTATAAATTCCTTCAAGTGGAAATAAAATATCCGTACAATATATTCTTAAACGTTTTCTATATTGAATTTTTTTCAGCTTTGTATTCTATTTCCATGTTTTTGAGTTTACCCGTTGTTTTTGTGAAACCAAAGAGATAGTGCGATATGTGAATAAATTCTGCCAAGCACGAGACAGACTCGTTGCCGTAGTACAGCGCAACAGGCTTGACCCAGTTCAGTTAGCAGTTCAAAAAAATGTTTCATGGATACTCCTTTTTAGAGTTTAACTTAGCTTTGGTTTTATTATTGGATCATTTAGTACTTGCACCTGTCCATGTTGTGTTGGGTCCTAGAAGGTACCCGAAGATACCGAAGGTACCCAACACACCACCTACTGGTTCTGCCCTGAACCAGCCGGATGAGCAGATGAAAGACTCCACCCTGTTCATTTCGCATGCCGAGGAAGCCACCAACCCAGGTAGTGTCGGTCTGCCCAATTAATTCGTGCACTTGTCAGAAAGTGCTGGACATCGCCAGAGGAAGTGTTCGACACTTTCCTCATCCTCATCCTCCTTCTCCTTCTCTTCATCTCTGTAACCTCTGCAGAAGTTATTATATGTATATAAGATGCCCTCCCATGTGAGAGTGTCCTGTTAGAACAGCCATTAGGGTGTGTAGCTTTTGTTGCGGAAAATCCAACAAGGCTAAAATTCTCTTGCAATTATAGCTGGGCCACGTGAACCCCGATATTTAACAGCTGATGTCATTTTACCACCTCTCCTTCTCAGTTCTTAACAACTGTCTCTATATTAGCTGTTTACAACTATTGAAGGGAACACCAGCGAACTCGTCCATGTCTTTCTGTTGTAAGCGGGCACCAGATCTTGCCAGTTCATCCGCCACTACCTTGCCGAACACACTGTTGTGTACAGGTATCCAGAGAAGCGGCCTTGCTTTCAGTACAGATTGGGATATGATCCCCATATACATATATAGTACTTCATCAGAGGTAAAAAATTATAAAAAATTATAATTTGCAGTCTTAACTGGGTGTGCGATATGTATGTATGTGTACCTCGGAATTAAGAATTTGTTTAAAGAATTTTTTTTTCTAATACAAAAACTATTTGAAATAAAGTTTGGAAGAAATGTTACTTGAAATTTTTTTTAGCAAAATGCATTTCAAATAGTTTTCAGTTTTATTAAAACCGGCGTAATTCTTATTTGCTTAGAACTGGAAGATGAGCAAATTGTGTTCAGACCTGAGGTGCACATACATATGTACATATATTCACTATTTCCTTGATGCTAATTTTTCGACCTTTGTTGTTTAGTATTTTAATTGTTCGAGCCTTAAGGTCACTTGTTTTTTAGGGTTCCGTACTCATCAGAGTGAAACGGAACCCTATTACTGAGACAAGTACGTCCGTCCGTCCGTTCGTCACAGCGTCCATTCTCCGAAACGGTAAGAGCTAGAGAGCTGAAATTTTCACAGGATGTTGCTGTATCTAGCCGCTACAACAACAAATACTAAAACCAACAACAAGTCGAAAACTACCAGGTGTCCCCATACAACGAAAAGTTACAATTAGCTATAACTCTCGAACCGTAAAAGATAGAAAGCTGAAATTTGCATAGTATATGTATTTATGGATGCTTTACAACAACAATTTCTAAAGACAACAACAAGTTGAAAACTATCAGGTGTCCCTATACAAGGTAAAGTAACAATTAGCCGAAGCTGCTAAACTGTAACAGACAAAGAGCTGAAATTCGCAGAATATATGTGTTTACATATGCCCTACAACAACAAATGCTAAAAACAACAACATATCAAAAACTACCAGGTGTCCCTATACAACGTAAAGTAAAAATTAGCCGTAACTCCCAAACTGTAAGAGACAGAGAGACGAAATGTGAACAATATATGTACTCACATGTGGCCTACAATAACAAATGCTAAAAACATTAACAAGTGGAAAATTACCAGGTGTCCCTATACAACGTAAAGTAACAACTAGCCGTTACTCTCGACCCGTGAGAGACAGAGGGATGAAATTTGCATAATATGTGTATTCACATATGCTCCACAACAACAAATGCTAAAAACAACAACAACTGTAAAACTACCAGGTGTCCCTTTACAACGTAGAGTAACATCTCTATAACTCTCGAGCCGTAAGAGATAGAGAGCCGAAATTCGCACAGTGTATGTATTTCCAGATGCCTTACAACAGCAAATTACAACAACAAAATGGTATTTGTTGTTGTACAACAACATCCTGTGAAAATTTCAGCTCTCGAGCTCTTACCGTTTCGGAGAATGGACGCTGTGACGGACGGACGGACATACTTGTCTCGGTAATAGGGTTCCGTTTCACTCTGTTGAGTACGGAACCCTAAAAAGCAATGACTTCACGCTTCTAGGACCTAAGTGTGAAGTCCTAAGGCTATTTCTCGAAAAGTTAGAGCTTATTTTCAAACATTCATTGAGCAAAATTTAAATTGCAAGCTTTTGTTATCTTTGATACGGTGCAAATTCCAAGCCTCCATATCTTACGGCCCAAGAGTTATAGCTAATTTTCAAACCACAGGGTGCTCCCTCTTATTGAGGTGCCATTTAAATTTTAACTTTTTCTTATTTGTTGTTGCAGAGGCCGAGCAACTACATTTACTATCTTTTATGGTTTGAAAATTAAAGCCGATTTTCACAGTTTCTTGTATGGAGACACCCTTTAGTTTTTCACTTTCTGTTGTTTTTAGTATTTCTTGCTGTGGCGGCCGGGTAAATACATATACTGAGTTCTTGCCGTTTCGAAGAATGGGCGTTGTGAAGGACGGATCGCGAAGTCTCATGTCCGTTTTCCCGCCATGACTACGAAGACCCGAAAATTTTCTGTTTTATTAAAAGTTTCCCTTGCTCAGGAGGTGGAGTGTGGTACCCCAGCAAGAAATTTCATCCAGAAGAGACAATAAAGCAGTTGCTTTTTGGCTTTTTGGTTAATATTGATGAAATAAGCAACGAAAAATAAAATTGAGTGAACTGCGATTAGTTCATTAGGGTGCTGACGAAGAGCGTGGCGGCTCAACAATCTCTGGTTGTCCACCGTGCTAAGTTTATTTTAACTTTGTTTTTCAACAATGAGCTTAATTTTTTATTCGCTATAAGAGCCAATTGAAATTTATTACTTTAGGTCTAAAAAATAGACCTTAATGCTTTCTGTCTTTTTTCAGCCGTCTATATGCCGCCGACATTTCGTTGCTGCTAAACATCAGTAGACTTGAAAAATCTAAAAAGAATGTTTGGAATAAGTAGTTACTTATTCCGAAATTCTCATGAACAAAATGAGAATCAGAAATGCTCAAACAAACTTTTTATACCGAAAACATTTTACGTCTTGCAACACCTTTACTTTTTATAGCACTTTTCAATATTAACTAAAATTGCAGCATTTTATAAAAACCAACATAAAGGCGAGTAAAAAAAATTTTAGAAATATAAATATTTTACGAAAAAGTTCGATAAAATAAAAATATTAAAAGCAAATTTATATATGTATATGTACAGGACTTTATATGTTCAGCAAAAGTTTTGGCAAAAAAGCTAATGGCAGTCCGTTTTCTTATTTTACTACTCGGAGAGGATTTTTTTCTTGTTTTTCACAACTTTGACCCTAATAAGAAGCCATGTAGCCCCATTCTGCTGCCGATTTTTTTTTTATTGGTCAGACTACTACCCCTTTCGTATATTTTGAATGTTTAAGAATTTATTTTATTAATATTTGCTATAAGACCCAATTGAAATGTTTTTTCCACTTTTAAATATGATTTATTGTTTTCTGTCTTTTTCAGCCGTCTATAGACTGCCGCCGTAACGCTGAAGCTTTTCGAGTCTACTGACGAGTTGAGTAGCATCAGTGAAATGTTGGCGGTATATAGATAGCTGAATAAGACAGAAAACAATTAATAAGGTCTATTTAGACCTAGAATAATACTTTTTTTTTTGATTGAAAAAAGGAGTTTTTCATGAAGTCAAAGTAGACCAAATTAGACAACAAATTTATTCTCATTTTCTTTCAGTGGTAATTTTTTTTTATAATATTGGTGGCATAGAACTAGTTTAGATGATGTCCCGGGGAAGTCTTTCTTCTTTTTCTAACAACTCCGTTGGAAATTTCAAATCTGATGAATATTTGATGAATATATTTTTTAAAATATTATTTTGCCAACCAGGTCTCCCAACAATTGCATTTAATTGGCAATTTTGAAATTAATAGGGGGTAGTTGTATGTTGTAAACTGAACTATACCCGAAAAATCGCCTTCAATTTCAAATTAACTGTAAATTTACTCTGACCAAAACTTTTGCCCAGACAAAATTTTTTTATTTACATTTAAACTTCTCTCTTCGGGAAAAGAGAACAAAGTTTTTTTAAATTACCAGTACAGATCACTGCGTTCGGACAAAAGTTTCATTTGGAACATACAAGAGAGTTCAGAGCTTAAATATTCAAAACTCAGACTGAACAATTATAAGCACTAAAGTCCATCTAAAACAACACGTATTTTGTAATAGGACAAAGTCAGAGTTGGCTGCACTGGCGAACTCAGGTATAAAAAATTATTTTAACGCAGTGTTGCCACCTGACAAAATTTAAGTGAACTGATAGCAGCTGTTTTACTTTGCAAATTACTTCCTTTTTGTATTTTTCCCAAATTTATTGACTTCTTGAAAAGCGAAACTGATTTTAAAGTTATTATTATATGATTTTATTAAATGTCAACTGTTTAATTGACAGCTTGTAGACAATTAATGCATTGATTATTGCGTTTTCATTATTATATTTTATTGAATTATTACACTTTTTTATTTTATAAGTACCATTTTTCTTTTCTTACTAAAATAAAAATACAAATCCGGATCAGAAATTTCAAGGAAAAATATCAACTTGGAAAACGTTAATTCATAACTGAAAAATTTCTTAAGATTGGCATGAGTTACTTAGAAAGGATTTTTGTTTTGTGAACTATTCTCCACTTTTAGCTCTATATTAGGCCTTTTGGAAACAGCAGCTTTTCTTTTTTCTAGAAATTCGAATTTTGTAAGATTTGTAAACTTATAATTTTGTGTAAAAATATTTTTTTATTTTATAATTTATTGAAAAATTAAAACTACAAAATTTCTACGCCCTTATTAAACCTATAGAAAATTTTATAACAAAATTATATTAAAAACAAAAAATCCGTATAATCCGAAAACAGGCGATATTTGCAAGTTGTATACCTGAGATTATAGACTTGATTGGAACAAGAGCCAAGTATGGGGGCACATTAAAAAATGAAAAGGGTCGAAGGTGAGAGTCTGCAAATTTATGAAAAACAAAAAAACAAATAAAACAAAGAAAAACAGTCTAAAATCACAAAAAATCAATCATACAGAATAATACAACAATAACGTTTAATTAACCTAATGACAATACTACTTTTAATTTATCAACATTTCAGTTTGTAAACAAATTTTTCTAATGGTTTTTTTTTAATTTTTCCAAAATTTTATTTTTAGTTTGTAAGAGATAATTTTAAAATAAACACCAAATCAAAATGAAATTTCTTTAAACTTATTTAAATGTGTAAAAGTTGTGTAAATTTTCTTAAACTTTTGCTGAATTCAGAAAACAATTGCTAAGCACTAAAACATAAAATATTAAATAAAGAAATTTGAAGTTCATTTCCGAAAATTTGCTTTTTATTTTGCTGGTCATAACATACAACAACCGAAAAAAAGTCCTTACAAATTTTATGCTTTTTTAACACGATTTTTCCTTTTTATTTGATTTTTTAAACACAAAAAAAGATTAAAGAAACGAAATTTTATTTTGGTTTTTGTTTAAAACACAAATAACAAACTACTAAACCGAAACGTTTAATTATAATATACAAAATAAAAACTAAACTTTAGCACTAGGCGGGGAGTCGTATGCTCCCTGCCAAACACAGCTACTTACTCTATCTTCAGTTTAATAAAGATTTTTTATTTTTTTTATTTTTCACTACTCAAAACTCATTTGAAATAAAACTAAAAAAATAAATAAAAACTTTCGCTTGTTTACTCCTTCCCAGCCCTGATTTTTTGTTTTTAAATTTGATAAGCAGAAACATTTTTTGTTATCGTTAAAAAAAAAAAATCATGATGAACAAAATTTAAAACTTTCGCTTGTTTAATCCTTCCCAGCCCTAAATTTTTGTTTTTAAATTCGATAAGCAGAAACATATAAAGTCTATTTTTGGGCCTGAATTAATACATTTCAATTGGCTCTTAAAGCAAATAAATAATTAAGTTCATATTTGAATATAAACATATTCAAATATCTTTAAAAAACAAAAAATTTTAAAAAATAATGATAAAAAAATTTAAACTTTCCAGCCCTGAAAATTTATGATTTCTGTTTTGATTTTGGTAAACAACAATTTTTTTTATTCTTCTAATTTTTTTAAGCTCTTAGTAAATAATTAAAATGCCTCGCTTAGCATTTTTGGAGGCCTAGATCTCTAAAAATGCTAATTAATGCATTTTAATTGCGATTTTTTTTTCTATAACTTTTCATTTGCCAGTGACCCTTGAATTGGTTTTATCCTTATTTCAGATTTTATTTATCCTTTCTCTTTATGTCTTTTTAATAATTTCACAGACAATTGAATTTTTTTTTTTGTGTTGCTAACTCTCTTTATTGATAAATTATCAATGAACTTTTTCATTAATTCCATTTCATGCTGCACGCTTCGTGTCTTCTTTTGTATTTGTTTGAGTAAAAAAATAAAATTCTTAAAAACATAATTTATTTGAATTTATTAATTTTGAGCAATTAAACTATTTAATTGGCAGTTGTTATAAAATTGGTTGCATCATCACTATTAAACAATTTAATTTTTTTACTCTTCAGTAACTTAAAACTTGATATTAAAAACTAACAACAAAAAAATTTGTCGTTCATGTTTCAACAGAAAATAATAAAAAAAAAAAAAATATATAAAATTATTGACGTTTGGTGTTTATTGTGTTCTTAAAAAAATTATTATTATTATTATTAAAATTTTGACAAGTACAGTCGTAATGTAAATTCTTTCTATTGTATTAGACATTTTTAATTGTAATTCTAATTTTAGTTAAGTTTATGTTTAATTTTAGTTCATATGGATTCAATTTAGTTTTGAATTATTTCAATGGATTTATTGAGATCAGTGATTTCATTTAATTGAGATTCTACATTAAATTTCATTTAATTACCTAGAAATCTCTTCATGTGATGTGGAAAAGTTCGTGGTTATGCAGTTAATTGCCTTTACGATTTTTATTAGAGCTGTCTATTTTCAGAAAACAATAGGATTCATTTATTACAATAGGTCAAAAAGACCTGCTGTCAGTTTGTTTTCCACCCACCCAAAAGTTCAGGGGTACAAATCAATTCCTCAGAACTGTTCAAACATTTAGTTTCAAATCAAGTGTTTTTAAATCAGGTGCTTTAGGAAATGCATAATACGTAGGTAGCATTACTTCAATAAGATAATCAATTTCGGAATAAACATTTTAAAGTTTTCCACCCAAAAGTTCAGTGGTGCAAACCAATTCCTCAAAACTGTTCAAACATTTAGTTTCAAATCATGTGTTTTTAAATCACGTATTACTTCAGTAAGATATTAATTTCGGAATCAGAATTTTAAAGTTTTCAGCCATTTAATTTTTTTTCCAAGCCACGTGATTTCAAGTGACATGAATAAATAACTTTTGTTTCCTTTGAAAAAGTGTTCATACGAAATTTCAATACAGAAAACTACTGCTCATTTTACAACCATCAACCATTGGTAACTTTGTGTTTTCAAAAATATCAAACTCTAAAACTCCGCTATTCAAAAACTTAGTTTATCATTTGCTACTAAAACGAATTCAAACGTATTACCAGATGAGCAACGTATTAAAACCAACAGTATCAAGGCAGCTCGATACCAGGTAGCCATATACACGCCCAGCTGACTGCCGCTTGTGAAAATTGAAGAGCTGTCAAAATACACAACACAAACAGACATATGCGAACAAATGGGTGACAGATATTAAAGATTTCTGCCAACAAAATACATGAAGTGTTTGTTGGTGTTGTATTTGTTGTAGTTACGCGGCTACCTGGTATTGAGGTACCTTAAAATAAAAATCAAAGCAATAATAGTTAGAAACACAATTTAATCTAATTTTACTGAAAAAAAAAATAATTATAAATACAAAACAAAGAGATCGTTTCCAACATATTACAATACGGTGTCTGCTTGTAAATAATGAAGTTTTCCACCCAACCAATTTTCTTAGAGGCTAAGAAAATATTTTAGTAAAATAAATTAAAACAAATAAGAACTTAGAAACACGGCTCACCTCACGATGACGTTTCGATAAAGTTGGCAAAAACTTTGAGTATTACGGAATAGATTAACCGTCTAATTCATAAAAGTTATAACAGCTTTATAAAGCTCTTGTTTGACAGATTTTCCACACAAATATGTCAAATAACAGTCTTATAAGCCTGCTATAATTTTTATGAATTAGGGGAGTAAGACTATATAAAATGATCAAATTAGGATATGTTGAAATTCATTGGCGCCAGTGATGGATAAAGTTAATTACAGAAAGTTTATAATAAGTCTAAAAAATATATTTTTGAATACCAATACGTTGGCGCACGTTAACGAAACGACATAGTGCTACAGGCAGTAAATTCAACTTAAAATTCATCATATTTAATTACGAAAGGCAGTTAGTTACATAATCCACATCTTTAAAATTGTAATTCACTTAAGTTTCATTTGCAACAAATAATTTTATTTGCAATCAAAGCTGTTGCTTAAATGGTTTTCTCTTTTCCATGGCTGGAAAAGTTGTTACAAAGAGAAAGAGTAGCTTACAAAGTATGTTAGGTTTTTTTTCCTCTGAGAACTGTAAAATAAAGCTTCTCAGAGATTTCTAAAAACCTAACTTTCGAGTTACTTAGACAAAAGAATAATCAAAATGTTTATCATGGTTGCCCACGGGATGGCTTTGTAATAGATTAAAGATTAGGTTACATTTTTTTTCCATGTTCTTATTCCAAAAGAAAAAAAAAACATCTGTATTTTCAACTTAAGAAAGCTTAAAAAGGCTAGTAATGCTGTAAAACAGGAAAAATTCGTCAGTTTTGCTTTCGCTTTTATCGAAATTCAGTTTATACCAGGGACCGTAGCTCTTATGACTTTTATCAAAAAATCAAGAACTAACAGTTATTTTTAATTTTTATATTTTTAGATAAAAAATAAGAGTTATTTTTGATATTTATTTTTTTTAAATGAAAAATAAAAGTTATTTTTGATTGTAATTAATTTCTATTATTCGAACTTTTTCTTTATATAATTATTATTTCTGTATTAAGTTTATTATTATTATTAGAAAGAACTTGAGCCTAATAAACTTAATATAATACAGAAATAGTTATTTTTGATTTTTATATTTTTAAATGAAACATGAAAGTTATTTTAGATTAATAAAACTATTTTTTAAAGCTTTAGGTCTTTTAATTTTCTTTATTAATTTTTCGATATTCGATATGAACAATTAAAACTAATTTTCGTAGCCATGGAAACACAAATTTTTTGCTCTCCCAATATTCTAATAAATTAGCAGAAGTATCAAAACGCTTTTCTTTGTAATTGTCTATTTCAAAATAAGCTTTGCGGACATATCACCTACATATGTCACGAATTTCGAATTGATTTTTATTATTGATATAAAAATATAAAAATCTAAAATAACATTTTATCTATAATTTTTGACCTTTATTGTTAAAATTAATAGAACTATTTTTTAAAGCTTTAGGTCTTTTAATTTTCTTTATTAATTTTTCGATATTTCGCTAACAATTTGTTAGCATCGTCAGGAATCTTTAATTGTTTTTCCTGACGATGCTAACAAATTGTTAGCGAAATATCGAAAAACTAATAAAGAAAATTAAAAGACCTAAAGCTTTAAAAAATAATTTTATTAATTTTAACAATAAAAGTCAAAAATTATAGATAAAATGTTATTTTAGATTTTTATATTTTTTTATCAATAATAAAAATCAATTCAAAATTCGTGACATATGTAGGTGATATGTCCGCAAAGCTTATTTTGAAATAGACAATTACAAAGAAAAGCGTCTTGATACTACTGCTAATTTATTAGAATATGGGGAGAGCAAAAAATTTGTGTTTCCATGGCTACGAAAATTAGTTTCAATTGTTCATTCTGTACCTGCCACTCAAGTCAGTGTAGAAAGGGTCGTTTTCAGCACTCAGATTAATATTGGGAGATTTGAGATATAATTTATCTGAGGCACATTTAAAATCAATTATGAGGGTAAAATTGAACACCTGAAAACGACTTCTTAACACTGACTTGAATGGCAGCCAAAACTTATAAGCTATTTCTATGCATTCATATTTTTATAGCTGATAATGGATATTATATTCATACAGAAATTTAAATGAAGCAGCATATTATAATACATACGGCATCAACAAATAAATAAGAGTTTTGAATTGATTTTTATTATTGACATAAAAATATAAAAATTAAAAATAACTTATTAATTTAGGTCCAAAAATGAACCTTTTAAAAAAAAATATTTGCTGTATTTTTCAGCTGTCTATATGCCGACGACATTTCGTTGGTGCTAATCAACTCATCAGTAGACTTGAAAAATTCTTAAAAGTTTGTTTGAAACTTAACTACTTATTCCATAATTCCCATGAACAGAATGAGAATCAGAAATGTTCAAATAAACCTTTAACACAACAAACATTTCTTTTTTTCGTTTTGCAACACTTCTACTTTTCTTTGCAACCATTGTTAAAGGTTTGTTTGAGCATTTCTGATTCTCATTCTGTTCATGGGAATTATGGAATAAGTAGTTAAGTTTCAAACAAACTTTTAAGAATTTTTCAAGTCTACTGATGAGTTGATTAGCACCAATGAAATGTCGTCGGCATATAGACAGCTGAAAAATAGAGCAAATATTTTTTGAAAAGGTTCATTTTTGGACCTAAATTAATACATTTCAATTGGCTCTTAAAGCCAATAAATAATTAAGTTCATATTTGAATATCAAAAATAACTTTTAGTTTTCATTTAAAAATTTAAAAATCAATAATAACTCTTATTTTTCCATTAAAAAAATCAAAATCAAAAATAACTCTTATTTTTGATTGTTAAAATAAAAATCAAAAATTTAAAAATCATGCAATACATATGTTGGATGCATGTTGCCTAAAAATCATGATGGTGTAATTACAAGTTTTCTACGATGTTCATTTATGTATGATTCATTTCTTCAAAAATTGAAAAATAACCCTTATTTCCGGTCCCTGGTTTATGCTTTGCCAATTAATTGCTGGCAAAAATACCGCAAGAGTCAACTAGCCTGTGAATTTGGAGTGTATTCATAATTGCAGCATCAACGCAAACTTTTCTTCGTTTAATGGTGGCTTAAATGTTCATAGTTTTACAGAATCGGTAGCTTAAGCATATTTTAAACTGAAAAGACAGATTATTTGTCACTGGGAAAGTTGAGCATTAAGCTACCGTTAAGCAAAGAAGTTGTTGCGTTGCAACTTCAATTATAAATACATTATAAACAAACGTGCTAGTTGACTTTTGCGGCGCTGCTGGCAACCATTATTTGGAGAAGCATGAGTAGTTGCTCATAATTCAGTTTAAGCAAAGCATAAACTGAGTTTTTAAATAAAATAAAAATTTTGCTAAGCCAGAGTTTTCACTACCAGTGATTTTTTTGGGCATTGGACCCGAAAAATCGGTGATTAGTGAAACCTTTATATTATTTTTATACGGTTTATATTTAGTTTAATACAGAAAATTAGTGGCCAATTTATTATTCAGGCTTTTGAAAATAATTGTTAGAAGCAGTGCCACATATTATAACCAGTGCTTGTTTCATTACAACCGAAGTTTAAACGTTTTTTACTTCTTTCTTTAAATCTGGCTTAAATTTTCAATATGACTTACAGATCTACTAGCTTAAATATACATTAAACTACAGAAAAATATTATCCGCCACTGATTTTTCGGGCCTTAATCATTTTAAATTATTGTTATTGGATGTGTTCAAATTTCCCCAGCACAATGCCAGCTAGTCTGATATTTATTTTTATTTAGGATTTGAAAAGATAGATGAGTATTAAAATTAATTAGACAGTGGGACAAAATATATACCTAAAATGTAAAAAAGTAACACTATTTCTCTTGGACACTGAACGAATTTTCCTTCGTAGTTTGAATGAATTTATTTTATTCATATTTGTTCAATATTACAATTTTTACTGCGGCAGTAATGGAATAATAAAAACAAAAAATTGCTCAAAATTCATAATTTCGTTAAAAATATCGTTGTGAACCCATTTCAATAAATAAATGAACCAATTAAATAAAAGAGCAATTTCCAGAAGTCGATGAACGATTTTATTAAATCAATTAAATCTTTCATTAGAATACTTAACTTTTCACTTCTCATTTGATTTACGTAAAGTAAATTATTTTACCATTTCGTAAAGGTTTTGTAGTCTGCTTTCGAGTAGCACTTAAAATACAGTGTCGCTTCACTATCCTGCTGAATCGTACGATCTGTTAAAAATGACATGTCTGTCCAAAAAGTGTGATAGTCTGGACTAAAAGTGTATGTGTGTGAAAGACTTTTTGACAAGTCTGTCCGATTTGTTAATATTTTGAAAATTTTCAAAAACTATCTTTTTCTATGCGATCAGAGTTGCCTTTTCGAAGTTGTTTAATAGTGAGGCCGTTTTGATGTGACTTTTTAGAGTAGGACAGATTTCTATCAGATTTAGCTAGCAATTTTCAGTGAATGAATCGTACGATTGAGTAGAAGAGTGTAACACGGCCTTAAACGGTTTTTTTTCCTTTTTTCTTCTATGTTTTCATTAGCTTAAAGAAAAAAAATGTTTATATTCAATGAATCGTTTCATTTAGTTAATATTTTTTTACTAAACAAAAGAAATATAATATAAATCTCAATGAGCAAAATTCATAGATTTAATAAAACAATCACTAATATAAACTTAGTAAAATAGAATTCATTAAGACAATGAATCTAAACGTTGCCAGAAAATTAGTGCATTTTTTCATTAACTCAATGTTGCAATTTATAGGTGTTATGACCCAGCTAGCAATTTGAAAGTTGTTTATAATAATAATTTCAACAAAATGAGTCTTTTAAAACTCCCTTAAATGACCAAACACTGTTTAATCAGCTGGACTATTTGAAAAAGATTATAAAGCACAAAAGACTACGAATAATATCATAAATAAAACTGATAAAAGATTCACAAAGGACTTCCAGATTATTGCGGGATTTATTGAAGCAGAAGAAGTAGCAATAGTTCAGAGGGTCGAGCCATAAAAGACTCTTCCAGAAGAGATCGTCCGTCGTAGGGTACCGTTTTCTCACACCAAAGCCTCATTTTCGAGACAAAAGCGAAAGCATAAGTGACTATTTTAATGGCGCTGAACAATCGAAGAAAACCAAAATTTTAATTAAAATTGCCAAAACAAAAGCTGGGGAACAAAATCCTTTCAGTGTATGTTTTTTTCCAGTATCATAAGAATCTAGTGCATGCATTTTCGAAGCAGCTTCAAGTTCTTGAGTTACGGACAGAAACAGAGTGAAGCTACGCACTCATAGTTGAGCAACTTTGAGAAATAGTTTCAATTTTTATTGGATTTGATAATAAATAAAAAAGTTTGAATGAAAATTTTAAAACTATAAAATATGACAACATAAAAATCAAACCGAGTGAAATTCTTTTGATTTCTAGGCATCAAAAGTGCCCACTTTGACAATATCACAAATAAGTAACATTCATCTCTTTGTGTTGTTTAAGATCGCTGCTTATAGAATGTTTCCACGACATGTGCTTCGCTCTCTATATGTGTTTACCACTCTAATCAGGAGCGAAGCAACGTGCTTCGTCATAGAAAATTTTCAGAACGAATGAAGTTGCTTCATATTGAAGCTACATGCGAAGCACTAAAAATTCCTGTCTTCTCTAATTTCTATCGCAAATTTATCTGCGCTGTCTGTCAAAATCGTATATTGCAAAAAAGAAAAAAAAAAAAACAAACAAAACGCAATTGTCCTATAAAAATAAAAGTTAAGTTGGCAATGCCAACTCCGAAAATATTTCCATATGAAAGTGGTTTTCTTGCAACAACACTTTCACTTACTTTTTTGTCCAGTTAGAAAGATTTGCTTCACGAAATTAGGGGAAAATTTATGTTGGCTTATTAAAAGCAAAAGTCAAATCGAAGCACATACGAGAGTCGTGTAAACAGTGTGATTCATAAATGTAATTGAGAGAGCAAAGCAGGTGATTCAACACGTAATGGAAACATGCTATTAAATTTAGTATTTCTAAAGCTTTGGTATCAAGATTTTTATACAAAAAGCTGCTTATACTTATTTTAAATCAACTTAATTATAGGAAATTAGTAAACCAAAGTTGCTGTGGTATTCATACTAAACTTGGTAAATGTTAGCTGTTCAAAATTGTATAAGCTTTATAAAGTTGATAAATGAGTTTTTAACTAAAATGTTGTTAACATGTAATTTTAAAACGCCCAATTCACTGTTTCCCAGTATTACGTTTGCAAACCGCCGAAATAGTTTTTTTAAGTCACATCTTTCCGCATTCATTTCATTTTCTTATTCGAATTTTATTGTTAATTAGATATCAAATGGACTTAAGCACGATTTTATTTCCTAAAAATCGAGAAAGAACTTCTTATTATTTTTTGTGAGAAATTTTGGTGATCAGCAAAAGTGAATTGAAAGTCTTATTAGCTGGGGTACAACCGTGACTTTTGCGCAATCACTGCAATAATCGTGGGCACTCGATTTGCCACGATCTCAAGTTGTAGCTAAGCCTACATACACAATATTTTTTAAGCAGTAAGTTTTATGAGCAACTTGGACTGGTCTACTTGGGACCTATAAAGCCCATGCTACAGATCTTAAGGTGACTGCATCTTTTCTATGTTAACCAGAATTTTTTTTTTGCAATTGAATTTTCATAGCAAACTTTCAGCCAAGTTCATTGAGAGCGGCACCATGATAAGCAACAGCTAAAATGGCTTTTCAAAATTTTAATTTTTTTTTATCCATTCTTAATGTTTTTTTTCTTTTTTTCGTTTCGAACTTCTGTTGTAAATTGTTTTCATAAGTGTCTATTATAAAAAAAAAAAAAAAATACTATACAATTTCAAAGAAGCTCTTAATAATGTTTTACTACTTTCTTCTAAATTCTTTAAATTACCTTGTGACTGTGTTGTAGATATTTATTGGTATTTATATACATTTTGATTAATATAAGTTTTTTTCTATGCCAAAAAAATAAAAATACTTTTTTGATTAGTTGTGTAAACAAGTGATTTTGTGATCATACAAGAAATACACTTTTATTTAAAGATTTGTTTTTCTTTTCCCAAACATTTAGTTTAAAACAATTAAACTTCCATACAATCGTCATGTAAAGACTATAAAATCAAACAACTGATATTTTTGAACTCATTCAGCGAAAAAAAAAAAATAAACAGACTGAATTTGCAAATCATTAAGCATCAATTTTATTTAAAGCCAAATAAAAAATAAACATGTGATACTAGTAGTTATCAAAATGTAATAAGTTTAGTTGTAAACATTATGTTTTATTCATTTAATAATACTAAAGCAACTCTCTGCTAAAAAAAAAACTTTTTTTCTTGAACTTAGATTTCAATTGGTATATAATTCATTTTCTGTTTAGCCGGGAGTTGCAGTTTAATTTTTAATACATTCATTTAATATTTTTATTTAGTTTGTTATTATTTTTAGGTTAAATTTAGGTAAAGAAAAATATTAAAGATTAACCTGGAAGCACCACCATTTGTCTAAAAAAGAAACTAACTGCACTTTAGCTAATTAAATTGTTATTGTTCAACTTAATCCTCTCTCTCTCTCTCTCTCATTCTCTGTTGCTTTCTCTCAATTTCTCTTATTTAAAATTATGTTTTGTTTGAAGGAATTGAGTAATATCTTTGGACAACTGTAAAACAGGAACCTAAACAGGAACTCAGTAGTGATATTTAGTTGCCATAAAACAAGAACTAAAACAAACTACCTAGAACTTGTAAATGTCTCTTTGAGTAAATTGAATTTAATAAATAAAATGCGTGGCCAGGCATATTGTACAATTTGTTTGAATTGAAAAAAAAACGTTACAATCTGCTTTTGAATTCCATAATTTGTTCCTTAATATATAATGATTATATGTAAACAACAACATTTATTTAAACAACCATCATTTTATTATAATTGCAAAAAACAGAAAAAATCAAAAATTTAGTTGCCTTTCTAGTAGAAAAACCATTTTTGTTTTCACAAAAACCACTCAAATGGCATCCCTAAAAATATTTGAAGAAAAACAAGTAAGTTTTTATGGGTCTCAAAACAACTGCCACATAAAAAAAAACTCGAACACACTTGTGAATATAAGACAATAATTTGAAGTACAGCATCCATCCATCCATTTACAATAATTTTATTGACACATTTTCATGCCATAAATATTAAATACTTTTGAATACATGTATGTAAGTCTCCTTTAATCATTTAAGACATCATTTACCCTTCCTCCATCAGTCGTCGTCGTTGTAGCTGGCGTTATCTGAATGGCAGCCGAATTATCGCCTTTATTACCGAACAAAATAGCAAAACTAAAAATTTATTAAGTTGCATCAAGGTTTTTTTTCGTGCTAATTATGAACAATTTATTTTTTGAACAAGTAACAGCGTGCTCAGATAGACCTCTTTATTGCATTATTAATCTCAACATTCCATACAAAAGTCAATAAGTTTTCTTCAATTAGTACAAAGTGGTTTCAAGTATTTAGTAAAACTTAATATTGGGTCCTTAGTGGCCTCATTTTACATTAATATTAACATTTTCTTAAGCAAAAGATCCTTTATTGCATATTCTTTATCTTTCTTCGTATACTTTTGCCAATATTTCGCTCTCGTTTTGACAACTTCTTCAGCACAATAGTATTGAACATTTTTTTTTAAAGATTATTTTCAATATTATTGTTCTGAAAAATATTTCTATGCGAAATATAAAAGTATGTTCAATAAAGGACATTTAACTGGAGAAAATCCTAATATTAGTTAGCAAAACTAAAATGCAGCACTATAAAAAGTGGGCTTTTATAGACTATAGCATACTTTAGGGAGCAACATCTCTAACAATTTCTAAGTTGTTGCCTGTTCTGCATATCCTGTGCTATCAAATCACGTGATTTCGAAGTTCAAAGTAAGCGTAGTAATTAGTAATAAACATTTTATATTGCTAGTAAAGTCTGCAAAACATTTTTAAGAGGCTTATCTTTGGAAAAATTATAAAAGACCTGCATATAGTCAGGTTTTTAATGTAATTTGTTGTGAGAATTCACATGATTTCATGAAAAGTGATTATCAGGTCTCTGAAATTTTTACCACTGATCACAAACGCCAAAAGATAATTGTGTTAAAAATGTCCATCTGATTAGGATATAAAAGGCACTTTTATGATGGGGGGATTTCTGGGTACTTTTGGATTTGCTTACAAAAAAAAAAAAAAAAAAAAAAAAATTCACATAAAATTTAGATCAAAGTTAAATTAATGTTTAAAAGTCGTTGGACGCGAAGCAAAGCTTGAAAACGTTACCTTCACTTGATACAATAGCAGCAAACACGAAAATCAATTGCGAAACCATTGGATGCTGGCAAGAGAATATAAAATGTATTCCAAACAACAGAAAAACATAATGGCAGCAGACCTTAGAGATGATCAAGGGGTCTAAATACAGGCAGCCAGTATTGAAGAGCTCAATTAGCAGGCTGACTAAAAGCAGATGCTTAAAAACAGTATGCAATTAATTATGATCTGAATGGAAGCAATTACGAGTGCTGATGAGTAGCGTGATGAACGTGAAACAGCAATGCGAAAAAGGCTTCAGCTTTACTTTTCTAATCTTCTTTAAAAATGTTGATCAGCACCAAAAATGTTTACTCATTTCAAAAATCTCAATAATCTAACTAAAGCCCGGTAAAGTCATTAGTGATTGCATAGCCGTGACTATGGCTCAAATGCTTCATACGCTGGGCCCAACGTTGCCATACTCTGTCCCTCATATGAATAATTATTTCACGAGTAAATTCTTCAATACAGACATGAGACTCAAAAAAGTAGTCTGCAGGCGTTGGGAAACACGATCGTTGGCCGGCCCCAAATGTGAAACAAACTGTTCACCGAACCGGCCTCTCAATTGGGCTATTGCTTTGCTTGCTGTGTACCTTATGGTATCACTGTATTATTGAAACCACATGTCAGTCAAGTTCAGTTCCTTCGTTTGGCTCTTGCCGTTCATAGTAACGCTCTTGTTTGCGTCGTCTAATGTTGCCAAGATTGGCAATTTTTGCAGTGTTTTTGGTCGCCCTTCACACCAAATACGGCAATTTTGCTTGTCTTTCTATCCTTTCAATCGAAAATGAGCTTCGTTGCCCATACTTTCTTCACCAAACATGAATTTAAATAATAATATTCCATAATCCTCAAACGTTGTTCGTTTATAAGTCGATTTATGGTTTAACTATAGATCAAACTGAATATGTTACTTAAAAACAGCTGAGCTGCCTAAAGTAGTGCTGGTAAAACGGAAGTCTGCTAAAAATTATCCTTTACAGCGTCTTTGGATAACTCAGAAGACTTCGAATTTCAGTTTTATTCCATAGTTAATTCTGAGCTGAGAAATAAATAAATTCGATTGCTTATTTTTATTTTCGTTCTCGACAGCAAGTCGGTGCCTTTTACCATGATACAACTAATAAGGTAGCTGAACTGTTAACCATATGACTACTTAAAAGTGTCAGGAGAGTACAGAGATGAAAGGCAGCCAAATTGAGATAGCAAATCAGAATAAACTCTGTTCATCTCTCTTCTGTAAATGTGGAAGAGGCGTCTTTTTGACAGTTTTCAGAATTTGTACAAAAACATGTTATGAAGTGCATGTTATTTTTATTGAAGTTGTTGTTATTGTAGGGAAAATGTTATCTTCTTCGTTGTTTCGTGAATTTTACTGCAAAAGTCAACATGCAAGCGTCACATGAAGTTGGCATAAAGAAAAATTGCCACAAAAAATGGTTGCAAAACTAGATCTTTGTTTGTCTAAATGCGAACGAAGTTTTCTTTCACATACTTGTCGTGGAAACAACAAAAAAAAAGCGAAAATTGTTATTGTTCTCAATATAAATATGTGAGAGAAAATTTCGTTCCCATTTAGAGGAAGAAGGCAGATGGTTTCGACCATGATACAATTAACAAGGTAGCCTTTTCGCTACAATAAGAACAACTTCAATAAAAATAACATGCATTTTGTTTTTGTACAACTTATGCAAACTGTCAAAAAGACGCCACTTCTACATTTACAGAAGAGAGATGCACTAAGCTTACGCGGATTAGCTATCTCGTTTTGGCTGCCTTTCATCTCTGCAATCTCTTGACAACCTAAAGTAGTCAGTTGATTAACGGTTTAGCTGACGAGGCTACCTTGTTAATTGTATCATGGTTTCGAAAACAATTTTTTTCGCTGTGAATCTACCTGCATGTCACCTGCGTGTGACGATTGTGGACTTTTGCTGGAAGAGGAGATATTTCTGTTGGTGTTGCCTATATTTCAGGTCCAGCACAACGCAAATTGGCCATCAGTTATGGTCAACTGCAGCCGCCACCTAATTTGCAAGACCGAGTTGGGTTTCATTTTACCTCAGATTGATGTTACAAACGACGACAGCTTGGTGAATAAGGGGTTTCAATTATGCCAATCACTGTATATTCAAAGCTTATTCGATTTCTTTATAAATCACTATTTATTAATAATTTTCTTACTTTTCATTACACCTGCAAGACATATGCACAATTATTTAATTTAATAGCTGCAAATTTAATTATTATTTAATTTTTTTTTTTTCAATTTAAATGCACGAGTGATGATGAATGCAGTAGAATTTGGAATTTTTTGTTGTGTCATTGTGAAACATGTACTTTGTAAGCCTGTTGTAGTTTTTTTTTAAAAGTAGTGATCGAATGCATGCAATTTAAAAAAAAAGTTAAAACAAGCAATTAGCAAAAAATTTCTAACAAAAAACAATGCGAGATATTTTTAAAGCACTTGAGTTTGGATATTTTTTTTAACTATGTACTTGGGCACACTTGGGTAGAAAGTGTAAAATCGTAAAGTGTAAATCAATTCTAGCTGTTTCGAAATTCGAAAATGTAATCGAACTACATTTTTATATTTTCTTGAAAGACATTTAACTTGAACAGATATTTTTCAAGAAAATTTAGTTCGTGACAATTTTCTAATTTACATCGATTGCTTGTATTATGGAAACACATAAGCGAAAAAAATATTGCAAATTTCATAGTTAAATTGCCATAAGTAATTTAGTTTGGTGTTAATTTTTTCAAAATTGAGACAAATGTTTTTCTAATCTTCTTTAAAAATAATATTTGGTTTTCTGTGACCGTTTTTTTATATTTAATACAATTATTTCCTTGAGCTTGAGGACAATTGTCCTGAAAAAGCTATTCGAAGGAGAGCGAAAGACCGACAAAAATATAAAAAAAAAAACACTTACAAAAAAAGCTGTTCATCTCTAGAAAATAATTATACGTTTTTAAAAATGTTGAGCCCTACAATTTGACCATGAAAACTCTTCCCCAATTGTGAGAAAGTCAAGATCGTTCTAAAGTGCAATATGTAGTTAAAACTAAATATTAAAATTAATGTCTGGAATTTGACGCAACAAATTTTGGATACAAATTGCAAAACCTTTAGAATTTTGTAACAATTTTCATAAATTTCACAACGTTAAAAACTTGTTAATCTTTAATCTCAGCACTTATATCCAGGTAAAATATTCTTTATTTTACCACTAGTTTTTTGCCAAACTAGTGGAAATTCCACAGTTTTAGTAGCTAATACCAGGGACCTGCGCCGACTAATATTTTCGGCGGCGGCGGCTTGGAACATTGGTTAATTCCTAATTTTAAACAAATTTTGAATATACATAATCGATATACATACTCTTTGGGAAATACATCTTTTCAATTCAGAAATTTTTTCCAGAAACTGTATTAGTTTAGTTCTTTGTATCTAAAATTACTTTGAAAAGAAAAAACGTAATTTTCAGAGCAAAAATGGTCATTTGGCTAAATTTGATCATGAAAATCGTCAAAATGACGATTTATCGCCAAATCTGGCGATAAAGTGTAAATAGTACTTATGTATACAAAAGATCCACATTTCGACGTTTCTCAAAAAATCCATGATGAGTAGCAATAACGAACAAGGAAAACTTGCCACGTCATCATTAAAAAGGAGAAAAATAAATGGATTAAAGTGACAACTATTTATTATATGCATTATAACTCAAAGTTGCTAT
This sequence comes from Sturmia bella, assembly GCA_963662145.1. Lineage (NCBI taxonomy): Eukaryota > Metazoa > Arthropoda > Insecta > Diptera > Tachinidae > Sturmia > Sturmia bella. Next base: position 23,033,184 of record OY759168.1, on the reverse strand, counting down.
TTATTTCCAATCGCTGCTAAATAAAATTATGATCGGCTACTTGCTGTCAGCCGCTAAGATCGGCGGCTTATTTTAAGCCGATAGAAGCCGCAAAATTTTTCGTACAGTGAGCTTTGAACAAATATATGTCCATTGTTGTGCAACACAACGTGACCACTACTTTCTTGTTGGCTTTTGCTCATACCTGCACATCAGCAGATAAAAATGCATAAACATTGACAGAATTTAAATGCAGAACAATAGCGAATTAGATATTTCGAGTTTTTACAAAACGCTTGTTGGTTTGCACACAAATATAAAATTCATACTGAAAACACATGCGCCACGTCAGGTTACTGACTAGAAAATGTCAAAATTAGAATACACATATTTATATGAGAACAATTATTTTGAGGACAGCAGCAAGCAACGTGGCTGCAGGTTGTTGTCTCTGCTACTTTTGTCGTTGTAGTCAAATTAAACTAATTTCTATATGTGTTATCTACAAAATCAAGAGTACTTCGATACTCCTTTTGAGTACACTCAAAAGGAAGAAAATGTGACAACTGGAAAAGAAATAATTACAATTGCACAAGCTGGTGCCAACATGCAGAAAAGGTGAACAATTTGTTAAGTGCAAGCATTGACTTAATATAGGTCTTTAAAAACATGAAACACTTGTAAAAAGCGCGACGGGGAACAAAAACGTAATAATTTGTGAAAATTTTGCATATTGCAAAAATTAGCTTACAATGTTTGCTGAAATAGTTAGATCTTCGCACATGATACTAAATAGCATAAATTATCCTTAAACAGTTTTATTTAACAATTTGTTAAAAGGAGCCTAATGCTTGTAGCTAAAAAATTTAACAACAGCATATTAAAAATTTTGTATGGAAATTTCCATAAAAAATTTTTAATATGCTGTTATTAAATTTTTTAGCATACAAGCATAAGAGATTAGCCCTGCAAATTCAAAAAAAAAAAAAATTTCAAATTTCAAAAATTGTTTTGAAATGGTATTTTCATCGTAAATATTAAACCGCTCCGGAGAGCATAAGTGGCTGCGAGCAAGTTGAAATCGCAAAAAATTTGCATATTGCAAAAAATTACTTTCACTGTTTTTCAAAAACATTCAACACTTGTAAAAATTTGTGTTATCAAAAAAGTGCGAAAAATACAGTTGAAAGCGGCTGTTTGCAATGTGAAATTCAGCAGTTGTTTTTGCTACTATTTAACTTTTTCAGAAATGATTTAACTTTTTCAGAAAAGTTCTTTAGTGCAAATTGATTTTTTTTTTTGTGAAATTCTGCACCTTCCCACCCTGCTGTAACGTTTGCAAATATTTTATTTGCTAAAGGCCTATTTGATGTGAATGTCTGCATTTTGCAATTATTCACGAATTTTCACATGTTGCCATCAGTTGCATATTGTGACGTTGCGCAATTATTTTAAGTGCATTTTTGTTTATAGTAATTCATTTTGTAAATTCTTGCACCTTTGCAATGTTACCATTTTCTGGCAAGTATTTTGCTTTCTTAGAACTGTTTGAATTTAAATTTTGCAATTTGAAAATTTGCCATTAATTTTTTCACACTAATGTGCCCGGTTAAGCCTTTTTGCAATTTGCAAATTTTCTGTCATTTTCAGCAGTAATTTTTTAGCAACTGACCCATGACTTTATAAAAATTACCATTGATCCGTTTTAATATTTGTTACAGTTTTTGTAGCTTCTGCTTTCAAAATATTAAATATTTTGGAAGCAGAGCTGGGTAACAGCAACATATGAAACCAGCGACATTTGTAGTAGAGTGTTCATGTCGCCTGCTGTGGTGAATGTGTTTACCACAGGCATAAAACTTTATGCCTGAGCGCCTTGTTGCTTTGAGATCTTACAAATTCATATGCAAGGCAACAACAATTTTTTGAGAGAGTCTTTAATTTGTTATTGCTTCTCGTTTGAGCTGCGGCGTTGCCAGTGTTCCATGATGGTTTGCTTTCTGTGTGTAAAGGTCGGAGTCTATACGGATTTGTACTATGGGCGGCAAGCGAAATTTCGCACTTTTCTTCAAAGAATAGTGCATTTGTTTTATTATTTTTATAATTTTCAAAGTTTGTATAATACATAAAAGTGTATGCTTAATTATTAAAATGGTAGTATTAGCAAACCGCACAATATTAAAATCTCCCCACAAAAATTGCACCTTTTAATTTGACAATACGATCTTTTGGATCCTTTTTTTTTTATTCATCCACTAGGAGTATAAAGTTTTTTATGTAGTTATTGAATAAAACAAATGCCTGAAACACAATTGTACACTGTAAAAAAATATAAGAGTACCATATGCAAAATCTTGCTTGCCGCTTACAATAAAAAATTCATTAACAATAAAACTTTATATTTGTAATCCTGTTTGCGAAATCCACTGTTTGCGAATATTTGTCACAAAGTAAAATTGAAAAAGCTATGGGAATAGTTATATTTTTGTTAAGGAAAATACTTTGATGCATCATAATGGAGAATCACTCTTTGTAGCACTCTTTGCAAGTCTAGCATAAATGCAATAGACTTTTACTCAAGTGCCAAGAAGAAAAAAATATCATTCCATTTGCACTCAAGTGTAGCAATTCCTGATTTGAGAGAAGCATTCAGTAATGCTTGGCCTGCAAAAGTCGTTTGCTACAAAGAATGCTTTCTGCCCGCTATTGCAAATTTACACTATTTCATGTTATTATGATATTAGAAACTTTTTGCTAATTGCTTACTGGATGTACCATGTATGCAACTGTTATTGTTTTTTAAATCTTAATTATGTATGTATTAATTGATGTGGTCTAGATAAGAATTACGAAACATAAACATTGTATAGTAACTAAAATTAAGAATTATTTCTAACAAAATCCATGAATGTATGTATGTTTTTTGGGGTAGCAGACTAAAATATTTTTACAAAAATTCAATACTTTTGAAAATCTATTAAACATTCTGTTGCATCTTGATTATTTGTTTAATTTTTGTACGGTTTTTTTTTTTGTAGTTTACCCCTCCCACCATTTAAGAACTGCTCTTTATTTGCTTTGTCCCACAATTATCATTTCTCTTTTCTTGCAAATAACATTTTTAAGTTTTATTATCAAAACTTAAAGATTTTAAAAGTAAATGTGACAATGTGCTAATTTACCAAAAACACTTTTAGTTTTATTTTTGAATATTATTTGTTTTTTCGTATTTTTTATTTTCAATTATTTTTGCCACCTAAAATTTAAATAAAATATCCTGTCTACAAGAATAACAAATAATACTGTTTAACACGACATACAAAAAAAAAAAAAAAAACATTATCCACATCAAAGGTTTTCTTAATTGTTTTAAAGGAAGCTTTTTTACTGCCTGTAAGTCAAAAGCGATCGATTTGTATTGAAAACAGTGAAACAAATTTTGTTGTTTTCAATAGCAATATGCGAAAAACCATAGTTCCGTTCCTGTTTAGAGCAGGAGCATTAATGAACTAAAATGTTTTACTTTCAAGCTTTTGAGCTTTGGTTTTCTTTTACAAAAAAAAAAAAATGCTTTTAAACAATTATCTATTTATTTTCAATATTTCGCCAGCAATTTGTTGGAATCTTCAAGAAAATAATTATATGTAATTATTGAAATATTGAAAATAAATAAATAATTGTTTAAAATAATTTTTTATAAAAAACCAAAGATCAAAAGCTTGAATAATTAATTTAACATCCTAAAGCTCAAATAATATAAAAAGAAATGTTTAATGATTTAAATAAATCTTTATGATTTAAAAATTTTTTTTTAATTAATTTTTTTTTCTTTATATGAGGAAACAATATAAAAAAGGTTCAAATCATTGAAATCTTTAACTTCCTTACAAGAACAAGGACTGTCAGTCATTTGACCGGTCACCGCGTAGAACAAAGTTTCTATAATTTTCTTAAGGCCAATGTGAGAAAACTGATGGAAACTTTTGTGTACGTGTGATTTCAGCGTTGATACAAAATTAGTGAAACCTGAATAGTGTGTCAACGGCTGTCAGTCGGTCAGTTGAAAAAGGCCACGCGCAACATATGATTCGATCTAGGCGACTCGGTTTTTGTTGCGACAAAATACTTTCAGTTTGAGAAATAAAGTAATATTTAATTTTTTTTTTTTTTGGTATTTTTTTCCTTCTTTCTTGGAACATAAATTTTCGATATTTCGCCAAAATTTCGTTGTCACCTTCAAAAAAAATTAAAATATATGTCTGTAGTTATAACATTTTTAATAATAAGAACCTGACAAGCGTTCCATACAAGCATTGTCAGAAATCGCAGCATATAAAGTAGCGCTTTCGAGATTTCATAAGCACCAAAACGTCGAAAAACTTTTTATGCTGCAAAAAATTAAATTGCAATCATATACAGAATACAAAAATAAATCAAAGAAATTGTAATATCAATTAAAAGATTTACTTTTCTAATTTTGAATTAAAAACCATTCTAATTAATTTTTTAAATGAATTTATTAAAAATTTATTTGTATCTATTAAAAAGTTTAATAAGAATTAATTGTTTTTCTGTGTGGAAACACAGCAAATTAAAATTTTGAGCTAATGGAGAACTTTCAAGAGTTCTGAGTTCGCCAATCATAATTTATGAATTTATGGTGTTGGCATTTTTTCGCCAGTGGCTCCAAAACACCATCTCATATTTTTTACTCTACAGAAAAAGAATCAGCCTGAATAAAACACACAAAGACATGCAGTATAAGAATATGACAATTTGAGACTAAAGCGACCAATAAATCGAGTAGTGCTTTTTTTAATTTTTTTTTTATCAAGTTCCCAAGAGTTAAAGTACTTGCAAAAATAAAAAATATATTCTCATTCCGGTAAAATTAAAAAAAAAAAAAAAATTACAAAACGTGACCACTACTTTTTTGTTGATTTTTATTTTAGGCAAATACATGCCTACAAAATAATAAAAATGATATAGTATTAAAACAAGTAAAAGGACTTTCACAAACCAAATCTTTTGACCATTTCTGAAAAAAAAAAATAAACAACGTGACCACTACTTTATTGTTGACCTTTATTTTGGGGAAGACATATGCATGCAAATTAAGCAAAAATGCTCATATATTTACATAAGTGTAACAGCAAATATTAACGAAACGAAAAAACAGGATCAAACGGGAAGTATCAAAGAACTTTGACTGGGGGTCAACTCGTTTTTTTGAATCTGTCACACTTCCTTAAGATTAAATTTTGTATTTTATCCAATACACCAAATAATAGTTTTTACTTTAGGTCTAAAAATAGACCCTAATGTTTGCTGTCTTTTACAGCCGTCCATATGCCGCCGACATTAACTCATCAGTAGACTGGAAAAATCTTGAAAGAATGGTTGCAACTCAACTACTTATTCCAAAATTTTCATGAACGAAATGAAAATCAGATATGTTCAAACAAACCTTTAATACAGAAAACATTTTTTCGTCTTGCAACACTTTTGCTTTTCTTATCTGGTTGTATAATATTTTTTTTTTATATTTTTCATTGCAAATATACTGTATGAAAGTTTTTCCCTGCACACAGGTAATCAGGAAGTCGTCTTGGATTGTATATATTTAATTCAGAAACTAAAGGGTCTTCATTTTCTTGTTTAATTAATATCAATCACAACAGTAATATAGAATGCATTTGAGCCCAATAAACGTAATACAAAATAATTATAAAAGAAAAATGTTGAATAATAAGAATTAAATCATTTAACAGGAGAAAACAGAAATACTAAATTTCATAGGAGCATATTTTAAGGCAATGTTTTCGCTACTAGCAAATTTGCTCTGACATTCAGAGCAAATTTGAAATTCATCTCGCAAAGTTTTTATAAGTTAAAAAAATTGTTCACTGTAAATTCTGTAATTGCTCATTGAGCAAACATAACCTAAAAATATGCTATTGTGAAATTTAAAAGCACTATTTATGCCAATGCCCCGCCTTCTCACAAATACGATCCCGACATTTTGGGAGAGACACCTTACCAGACATAACCCAATTACGGGGAGTATGCTGGAGGAAACTAAGGAACTTTGTGAATGACACGGAGTTCCTACACTCATAGAAAAATGTATTTTCATACTGATGACAGCGTATCATACAAATTTTAACATCAATATTATGCCAAAAGACATCAAAGATGTAAAACTTGACATTAACCTGATGACAAAAGCCAATTGAGAATTTCGGCATAAATTGAGTGTCATAGATGTGAAGACTGCCGTGACAACAACTCTATGGTGCAAAATGTTAATAACTTTTATAAGGTTTACCAAAAGGAAAGAAATAAAACTGTGTTAAGTTTTATTAATTATAATTATATTTAAAAAAAGTTATGGTGTAATTTATTATTTTTGTGTTTAAATGTATTCCTAAACGGTTTCCATAAATGGCGTATATTTGCCATCATTGCAGTAATTTTTCATAAACATCATATTGATGACACTGGACATGGCATTGATGTAACAATTGTTATATTTATCGCTAATAACAATTAGAACACCTTATGTAAAATTTGACATCACCGTGATGGAAAGTGTCATGGGGTCAAAAACGATGTTTTTTGTCATCGTATTCATGTTAAAATACATCATAGCTATGATGGTTTTTCTATGAGTGTATAGACCTATGAGTCAAACTGGTTCACGGTTAAACCCACGGAGCGCACAACAAGCCTATATTGGTTTAGGTGTATGTCGTAAGACATGGGCAGAAGAACCCCTCCATTCAACCTCACCTAACCTATTTATTATATTGTTAGTGCTGATGAATTCATATTTATGTGTATGGATTTGTAATTGTTTAAACCTGGTCGAAACAAAGGTCAACAAGAGAATAGTGGTAATGTTGCTGGTTGACCGAAATTTTAACCATGTAATTGAAAACAAATTTAATAAACATTCTTTACGTTTGACTTAGATTAAAAAGAGATAAGAGTTCCTTTGCTATTTCATTTGAAAGTATAAAACATCATGCAGTTAGAAATCAATATCAATAGGAAGCAATAAAAATTATTAGCACATTGTTTACCACTATTTCTTAAAGTTCGATATAAATTTTAATAAAGCAGACAATTTGTATTTGGGACGGATACATGTGGATATGTCTCGAAAATTACAAGTGACTAAGAATATCTCGGTATAAAGGAAGAAGCTACAATGCATTGAAGCTCCAATGTTTCACATGAAATTACTTAAAAAAAAAACCTTTTATCTCTCCTCGCAACTTATTTACATACATTTTTGCTGCAAGGCAATAAAAGCACATACATACAGCACGACATTTCCGTAATTCAATCAATTTCAAATTGATGCCTCTGTTTCCAAAACAAAAGAAATATTACAACAATTAAGAAAACCTACACAAACATCGTCTAACAACAACAATTACTAATACATATAAAACACTTAATTCAATTCACACATAATTATGTTCATTTTTTCTTTCGAAAAATAATTAAAACTAAACAACAAAACATCATTTTTAAAACACTCTCATTTTATTTAATAAGTCTTTGCTTTATGTTATAATAACAACCCCACCACTTGAGATTGCAAATGAACTAATTGATTTTTCTTTTTTCTCACTGTTCGTTGTAAAATGATTTTACCCTGCAAAATCAATACTAAATTTGAATACAAAAAAAAAAAAAAAATAACAAATGGAAACCCATTATCAATACTGTGGGACAAAATATATCAATTACGATGACGCTGTTGCTGCTGCTGATGCTGCTGCACCCCTCCCTCTCATTTAAACTTTAAAACGCCTCAGGCACATTGTGGTCTGCGGTCACATCACATACGAATCGGTGTCACATTTTCTAAAGGATTTTCTGCACGAAGATCGTGAAGATGTCGATGTGGAAGTGGTATTTTTACATCGGTAAGTTTATTATTACAAACACAGTTTTGTTATTCTTGTTTTTTCTTATTATTATTATTGTTTCAAAATACAGTATCAGTATTTAATAGTTTTATGATTATGAATGTGTACATGGGACTAATTGTTTGTTCGTCGGTTTCTTTGATGGGGCAGCACATCAAAGAAGAATCTAAGCCATTTTAAAATAGATTAATGCAAGAGAAAATACATTATTGTTCTGATAGAAAAAAGATTTCAATTATCAAGTATGCTTTTAGTACATTACACATATACGGATGTTGATGTAAACTGATTAAAGTGACAGTCAAGAAACAGTAGGAGGACTAGAATAAAAAAATAAGTAGAAATAAAAAAAAACTTAAGAAGAATGTAAACAGGCATGAACGAACAAGTAATAAAATCGAATGAGAGGAAGAGTGCAATAAAGTTACGTTCAGGTGTATTTCTATCTATGGGTGTTTCCATGGTTACGCACGGGACATTTGTACACGTTTAATTATTTTGAATATTATAAAAATATAAATGGGTTGGAATTTTTGAATGGAATTTTGCCATTGCTACATTTAATGTGATGAGTTCCTTCCAAAAAGTATATATATTGGAAAATTTAGCACTGGGTACCCAAGTTCCATGCGATCAAAGTTGACTTATGCACGTGACAAAAAACGTAAGTGCCTTTTAAAGCAGCATGAAATATTGCAAAAGTAGGCGAATTGTAGAAAATTTTTATTTCGGAAAAAATGTTTTTATAAAGGTTATTAATGGACCTTTATAATCATGGTTTGATCAAAAACAAGTGTGCATGGGTTGGCTAAGAAAAAAATATTTTTTGATTACGCACGTTACATTACGCACGTGACACTTTTTACCTTCATACATATTTTTGTAATTTAACAAATATTTTCAGAAGTTTTTACCATCATTTAAAATTATTATAAGTTAAAATTTTTTTTACATAATAAAATGTCAATAGTTTTTTTTCTTCAATTTTCTGTGCTTAAAAAAATTGTGCGAGCGTTTTGATTTTTTAACTAACGGTGGACCATTTCATGGAAATACCTAATATGGATATTAGGCTGGGTCGATTTTTCTGCAGATTTTGCAATGAGGCGAAACAATTTTACCACGAAAAATCATTTTCAAAGCAAACGATTTGCATTTTTTTTTTTGTATATTTGTATCAGCATACCCCTAAGGAAGCATGCTGAGGGAACGGTATGGTGGGACATGCAACATCTTCATGTTGCACACACATGAATCTCAACAGAGGCCTTGCAGTACAAAAATTACATAAGCAAATTGAAAAATTGCTGAATAGGCAATTGCGAGGCCTATACATCAAAGAAAAAAAAAAAAAAAAATAACAAAAAATACAAAATTTAAATGCTACTCCAATTATGGGGACACCCTTTAGTTTGGGAACTTTCGAACCGTAAGAAATAAATGATTGAAATTTTTGCTAAAACAACAAAAAGTTGAAATATAAAGAGTGCCCCAGTTAATGGACTCTCTGCCCTTGATAAGGGAAATGTGTGAGCCAGTCTCATACTTGCCACAATTTATTTGATACTATACGTAAAAAAACGATATTCGAAGAGAAACATATTATTACTAAAATATATGCTCACAGGCTAACAATATTGATTGTTAGATATAATATGAACGGGAGCCATATTATTGCTTTGTCATGTCCAACGATCCTATTGTCGGCCCCAACCTTACTATATTCAAATTGAGGCTTGCCCACAGCTACACGGGGGATTGGTCCGGAGTAATACCTACATGTTCCGTGTCTCTTATGGGATATATATCCCTTAAGAAACAAGAGAAGAAAGTATTTTGGCCGTTGTTCATACCACAACTTATGAATTCGCATATTTAATTTTTGTACTGCAAAGCCTCTGTTGAGATTCGAACATGGAACATCTTGACTTGAAAGCAGCTGCCGTACCCACTCAGCCATCGCACAGAAGGTGGCTACCTATGTGGAAAAAAATTATAGCTTCCAACCGTGCTATTTTTAAACAACAAAATGCCAACAAATGTTTATACATTGTATACACCCATATTCACAAAAACTATTGAAGATTTATTACACGTTTATTTGACAAATATTCCGTAGAAATACGTCAAATAAGAGCTTAATAAACTTACAATAATTATTATGAATATGGCCTATAGTCTATGAGTATATCTACAATAAATTTGCTTGCTTACACGCAGGCAGTGTTAGCAGATCTTCATTTGTTCCATATATTACGCAGTTCTATTGCGATCAATAGCTGCAGTTTCTTCAATTGTTTTTTGATGTCAGAATAATTTTTATACGACGAGAATACACAAATTTTGAAAAAGAACATGAAACTGAGAAATAAATTAGATGTCAATGGCGACTGCAAAAGCCTTGCTGAAGTCCACTATAATTTGTTTACTACATCAAAAAACTTTGGTTAGTATTTAATAAATCAAAAATATTCAGCCCTATCGTGAGTAAAATGTAAAATTTTTAATCCCATAAAATTTTCATTTCTCAAGTAGGGAAATTTGCTATCATGAATATTATGGGAACGTTTGTTTTGCTATCAATATGTAGTGAGTGTACAATAGGGAAGAAGAAAATATAAATACAAAGGAAATTCATTGAAAATTTGTGGATAAGTGATGTGAAAAGTAATTAAATTTATGTTTTATAACTAATAAACAGAAAATTGTAGTTTAAAAGGTAAAAAGGGTGAATAAACCGAATTTTCATCCTGTTGAATATTTTGCCAGGTACTCTGCCGGAAAAAAAATCATTCCGCCCATCGTAAAATTAAGCGCATACTTACGCTTGTCCGCAAAGGGCGGATACCAAAAAGGTGTTGGAAGAGATTGCGAAGTAGGAATGGCGCAATCCACTTTTTGTAAAGTGCTCTCTAAAGTATTGGATGCTTTAGAAAAGTCTCTGCGCAGATTGGATAAAATATCCATGGATAAAATTCCATTCATGAACTTTCTCAATAGGAGGGCCAGCACTTTTTAGTTCTTCTGTAAGCGAATACCAAAATTTGGCCACCACATCTTAAGAGACCTTCACAAAACCACATGCAATGGCTCGATTATTTTGCACCCTATTGAGAAGCATGTCATGTTGCACATTATTTATTGATTTAGACCTAAAAATAATTTTCAGCTGATTTATATATCCATTAAAATATAGCAACTACTGGCATTTTTTTCTAGTTCCCCAAAGAAAATAAAATGAACTAATTAACACAAAAAATTAGGCAAATGTCTTTGATAAATCCATTCACGATCATGGGAAATTTCGAATGGGAACACATTTTATGGGAAAAGTTATGCATGATCGCACTTTTGGCAAATGGGAAAAATTTTTAGGGGAAAAATTATTCATGATAGGGGTGATTGTGTTTGTCATAAATATGCTATGTTGAAACGTTCATTATACTCAGTGTTGGGCAAAATACATGCTGAGATGTATTTAAAATACAAAATACAAATACTTTTTTCCATGTATTTAAAATACAAAATACTGCATTCCAAAAGCAAGTATTTGAAATACAAAATACAGTGCAACAGAAATATGTATTTAAAATACAAAATACTTTTAATCAAAAAAGTATATAAATAAAAAAAGTTTTTATTTTCTTTCATAACGACTTTCTCAATGTAGCATGTGCATTCAGTTGCGTTTTCCCTACACAAGTACTTTGGTAATTAAATTGTGGTATTGCTAATTTTTTTGGAAATAAGACAGTAGCAAAATTTTCGATTTTAGGTGATGTATGAATGGAATAATTTTTAGCGCATATTTTTTAACATAAATTTAAAATGTATTTTGAAAAGTGTATTTTGAGAGCACGAGTATTTGAAATACAAATACATTCATGAGACGTACTTAAAATACAAATACAAAATACGTATTTGTATTTTAAATACGTATTTCAAATACATGTATTTCAACTACTGCCCAGCCCTGATTATACTTTGGTTGAAGATATTTTCTTTTTTCAAAAACAATGTAACCATATTTCCATTTTATAAACCATAGCAAAAACATGGTCAAAGCTTGACCAAAAACTGTGTTCGTAGTAACCAAAAGCATGTTTACTGCGATTTAAACGAAAATAACTTGTTTGCCACAACTTTACACATTGTCATAGATAACATTGTGTTGTTATCCCAACCATACTTTAGACTGGTTTTTTTTCTGCGTGTAATAGATCACCAAAAACCCCACTTGAAAAGAGTTTTTTTTTTTAAATAGGATAGATTTCTAGAAGCTTTCTGAACAAATAAATCATGCGATTCTGAAGGAAATTGAATCCTGTCTAAGGCAGGCTGGCTGTACTTGAACTCACAACAATTAGTCCCATGTAAAGCTAAACTCATATTTATGTAGATTAATAAATTATTATTATACTTATGTATTTATAAAATATAAAATAATTTAAGTTACACTTAATGACTAATTATTTATGAAAATACCACTAACATTGAGTTAACGAACAATGACTTGCACTACAAGACATTTTAATATTTTAACACCGGTTTTCATAAAAAAAAAAACATTGTTGAAACACATTTTACGACCAATTTTTCGTATAAAATTTTTTCTAAAATGTATTTGAGCAACGTTTTATTTTTTATGAATACCGGTGTAAGAGTTTAATTTTTTTTTTTTTTTTTGAAAATAATATTTTAATATTTGCCATACAATTAATTATATTGTACCTTGAAAAAAAAAACAAAACAATGAAAATACAATACAAATAAACCATAAATCAACCAACATACTACAGCAAGGAGCCAGATCTGGAGTTAGAAGGATTATTAAAACGTCATTACACCACGGTGGCGTTTTTTCAGGGCACCATGATGAATGCCGTCGATTTGGAACGAGTCAAGGTACACACCTCTAAGAAAAAACAAAAAACTTGGTCAAAATTACAGACACATAAATCGGTTATGAATTTCCAGAAATATATCAATTCTTTCAGCAGCAAAGAACTCAATCTTTCAGCATAAATATATTCGTAAATGACATAGAAAGTTTTTGAACCCCCATCCCCTGAAATTGTCAAGTTCGTGTCATATGCAATTGTCCAAAAAGTCCAAAGCCTGTTGAGCAACATTTTAGCATTTCAATGAAATCATGGCAAATTCAAAAAAAAAAAAAAAACACACACACACTTTTATACAAAAATTTGAAATTGCCTTTAGTTTGGGCAAAACAAAATCATTTGAATTGTGTTGTTTCAAATAAATTTGCACCTCAAACTTCCATTCAAAAAAAAAAAAAAAAATAATATATCAAAACTGTTTTGAGATTTTAATTTATGCATACAAATTGCAGTGCAACTTTATTATTCAGTTGATGTTTTTTTTTCATTTACTTCTTTTTATTAATTTTTAATTTTGAAACCCTTGGCTTTTCAGCGGCATTTGCATTATGGGCTCTTTTGTGAGCATCAGGCTTATTTTGTTTTCAAAATTTTCCTTTAACATTTGACCAAATATATAAATACGTTTTTCGTTTTGTTTTATTACGAGTCTTTTCCTTGTTTCCAACTTTTCAAATATTTGCAGAACATTTATGCTTTGATTCCTAGAGATTCTTTTAAAGTTTAACTACCAAACAAATGTTAGTATTTTCTATATTTTTCCTTTAATTAGCGTGTTTTTTTATACTATTATGTGCTTTGGAAAATTTACAATGCTTCTTCAATGGAATGAACTTTATTATAGTGACTTTAACTGAATTGATTAATACCTTAAATGATATACATACATATTTCTTTCTTAGATTCTTAGATTTTTATAACCATGTAATATTTTGTTTACTTTTTTAATAGGCCGTTTGAAATATTTTAATAAGTTTTTTTTTTGTTTCTATTAGACCTTGTTAACATTTAAAGTTTCTTTTATAATACTTTAAGTATGTATTTAATATTGATAATTTATTAAGTACGGTAGTAAGTTAAAAGTTTTACTAACTTCTCGTTTTGCTATTTATCATATGTATATTTTATTAATTAGTTATGAAAACACGGTTTTTGTAAAGTATTTGAAAGAGGTGTGGCCGAAATATTGAATTTAATTTGAAAGTTACATATCAAGAAATAACATGTCAAAAGAGGCGTAGTTTATCCATTTTTCGAGGCATAAAATCTGTTAAAAATATATTAGCGGTTCTCACTCTTGATAGTAAACTCGGTTGCACATCTGCTACTTTAACAGATTTGATTAAAGTACTAGTGTTTACATCATTGCAGCAACAAAATGTACTGAACTTTTATTTTCTACGCTGTGATTAAAAAATCAAACAAAAAGCTTTAGTAGGTTAGGTTAGGTTGATTGGAGGGGTTTGCTTGCCCATGTCTTGCGACATACACCTAAGCCAGTGTAGGCTTGTTGTGCGCTCCGTGGATTTAACCGTGATACACTTTGACCCATAGGTCTATAGGAACTCCGTGTCATTCACAAAGTTCCTTAACTTCCTCCAGCATATGCCCCGTAATTGGGTTATGTCTGGTAAGGTGTCTCTCCCAAGATGTCGGGATCGTATTTGTGAGAAGGCGGGGCACTGGCATAAATAGTGCTCTAGAGTCTCGCTCTCCTCCCCACATGCTCTACATTCATCTCCTCCCGCTATTCCCATGCGGTTAAGATGTGCCAGTAGTTGAGAGTGGCCTGTAATGACTCCCATTAGTCTACTTAATTCGGGCTTGCTAAGTCTTAGCAGTCCCCCTGTCTTTTCCTCATCTGGATCCCCCCATAGAAACCTTGCATTGATTCCCACGGTTTCGTTATTCCAGAGAGTTAAATGGGCCCTATGTGCCCAGTTCTTTAGCTCAGATTTAACTGCATCGAAAGGTTTCGCGCATACCAAGCTTATGTTACTTAACTCTCTTGCTCTTGCAGCAAGTGAGTTTGCTCTTTCATTTCCAGCTATTCCCGCATGCCCTGGCACCCATATGATGCGCAGTTCACCACGAGACGAGTAACTGTTAATAGCATTTTTGCAATCCCAAACTGTTCGTGATTTAATCCGCTCAGCTGAGATCGCCCTGATGGCCATTTGGCTATCCGTGAATATATTCACAGATGCTGGCCTTCCCATTTCATTGAGCACCCTAATACACTCCGTAATTGCCCGAATTTCCGCCTGAAAGACTGTGCAAAAGTCCGGCAGACGAAATAACAGTTCCGTGGTATTCTCTATATAAATACTAAGCCCTGTTTTTCCCCTCGCCCTTGATCCATCCGTGTAACAATGAAGCCCCAAGGGGATCTGGTTCAAAGAGTCGGTCAACCACGAATGTAAGTCAGGAAAAAAAAGCTTTAGTAAACATTGTGAAAAAAATTCCTGGGAATCACAAATATTCTGTGCTGTGAATCGTTTTGCCGCCAAAACTTAATTTTGTGTTGAGAAAATAAAAAATATGGAAAAAACAAATAAAAACATACTGGTGAAGAGAAAACGTGACAAAATTCACAACAAAAGGTGGACAGATAAAAGAATTCAGCAAGTTTTAGAATATTTGCAAGAACATGCAGACTTTGAGGTAAGAAAGTCACTCGAGCTTTGTGGTAAAAATCGTAGTGAATATAGCAGAGTTGTAAAATTAGTATCAAGAGTGAAAACCGCTATTAATTTAGCTTGTTGTTATCACATCAAAACAAAAGGAATGTTTTAGTAAACAAAACTAAAGTATACTTTAAGACGACTAGACTTAACATTTTCAAGTTCAAGGCTGTAACCCACTCATGGCCAATTTAGAAAACGCTTTTGGCCACTTCAAAATTTATTACACAAGGGAATAAAATTGAACTTTTTGAGTGATGTTTGGAATTCCATAGCAATTTTATACTAATTTGAGGTCGCTGATTTTAAATCTAAACTCGATTTTTCTCCATCAGCTCGACATTTTGAGATATACCGTTATGTCTAAAATTAAGGCGCTTCCAGTACAAATATTTAAATAACTTGAAAACGGTTCACCATATTCAGTTAAAAAAAAAAACTGAAATTCGTCAACAAAATTATCTTCAATCCGTGCCTACATTGTTTTTAATTTGAACGAGTAGTTTCAGAGATATCGTTGAAGTTTTGAAAGAAAATAACAATTTTACACAAAAAAGAAAAAAATCTTATTTAAAAATTCATAAAAAAAATAATGCAACTAAAGTCACAATGTTGGTCTTAAAGCATTTAGCTTAATATATTTTGAATCAAATGAGCTTTATTTCATTGAAATCGGTGCACAACTTTTGATTTTCTCAACGATTTACTGAAATAACTAAGTTGACAAAAATCGCATTATCGGCATTAAAAGCGAAATAAAACAACTTTTGGTACCGAAAATCGATTGTAATAGGATCGATCAATATAGGATGTTTAAAGGCAAAATTCTAAAAATTTTTAAACCGGTCTATATATACCCAAGATATAACGTTTCCCGATTTTGCAAGAATAAAACAACTTTTGGCACCAAAAATCATTGTGAAGCGTATTTAAGATTCGACCCAGCCGAATCTAGCACTCTTACTTGTTTTTTACTTAATTTATTTTTTGTTTAGATAAAGATCGTTTGTAAAAACTAAAGTGTCCGCCAAATAAGTTTTCTTTTTGAAAATGCTATAAAAAAAACTACAGAATATTTTCTCAAATTTCTTTTTTATTTTATTTATGCAAAATTCATCGCTATGACACCTCCGAAATGTTCAATTGTTGAGAACGAGGGTGAATTGATGTTGATGTTGTTCTGCCACAGCAGCAATATTCTCAGGTGTACGCACTGTTTTTTGGCTTTTCACGCTTTGGTTTATCGTTGAAGATGCCAGTTTATTAACGAACATACGGAGCTGACAGTCCGTACACAATTTTCGCACACATTCTGCAACATTATCATGATTTTCAAAGTAATGTCGCCATATTTCCCAGCATTGTTCAAGCGTATAAACAACCATATTCGTTCAGCGGAAGGATAAAACTAATTATCTGTCAAATCAGACATAAGCTAAGTGTTACCATTAGTACCACTAGTTAAAAAAAAAAAAACGTTATATGGCGGACCCTGTATAAAAAGAATCAAAAACACAACCCCGGAAATGCGTGAAGGCCATTTAAATTGCAAAGACTGATTATACAACATAACATCCATGAAATGAACAATTCTCAGAAAGAAAAAAGAAAAGGTATAGACATTTAAATTCGACAAAAAAGTAATTTTTTTTAAAGTAAAATACTGCATTTAAAGTTTCCAGTGAGGGAAGCTTTCGAATTGAACTTTTTTTTTGTATTCAACAATATATTCAATAAAGTTTTATGTCGCAGACATATTGGTGATGGAATTATTGTTTGATTTTGTAGAGAGCATTTTTAAAAGTAAAACTTTTATGCAAGTTCTTGTTCAGCGTAGATGCTCTTATGCATAGAGTAATGCATAGAGTAATGTCTACTTGAAGCTGGTGGGAACCAAGGATTTTCATGCACACACTTTTTTTTTTAACACACACTTTAAGTAGACATTATACTTTTGCTTTGTATTTGCATAAGAGCGTAAATATTTTATTTCACTATCTGACATTTAAATATTATTTCAAATATAATTCAAAATTTCTATTTATGGCCACACCTCGCATCGCTAATTCAGTCTCAGGTCTCGTATTTATGTAAAATTAAGGTAAACTATTATTTTTGTATAAATTAAGCAATATTTTCGTTTTAATTGAATTGAACAATTTTTTTTTTTGTAAATTTTTTATTTTAAAACGAAAAACCTACATAAATACGTCAAAATTCTTGCGCCACCCACAACCTGATTTTGTAATAAATAAAAACCACTATCTTGAACAAAATTAACAATCAACCCCCAACAAACAAAAATATGGAACACCCTTTTAAATTCTGACATCAAAATCAAACTAAAAATTGCAATTGAAAACCAATTCATTGTATATGATTCAAAAAAAAAAAAATAATAATAATAATAAAATAAAAAATTGGAAAAACCACCCAAAATTTAAAGAAAACCACCCGATTTGGAACTAGAAGGTTTATTTAAACGACATTTTACAACAGTGGAATTTTTTCAAGGCACTATTATGAATCCCATCGATCTGCAAAGGGTTAAGGTAACAGCCATTACTTATGTTTATCTATTCTATATTCTTGACTATTCATTAATTTATTTATTGTTTTTGTTGTGTTTCGTTTAAAAGTAACTAAGCATAATAATATATTAAAAAATATATTTTTAAAGCTATCATACGCATAGCAAAAGTGTGTTAACAAAAATTAAATGTTTTGTAAAACAGACTCTTTTTCATTTTCATGTTGTCTTAATGTTAAATCTTATAATTTACTACTTTTCTAGAATTAAAAAAAAAAAAAAAAACTTCTTACAAGCCAAAAACATAACACAACTACTCAACATTAATGCTTATACTATACTATGTACTATTTACTTACTATTTACTACATACTACTTCTTCTACTTCTACCTTTATAATGATTACAACTATTTCCATTATTATATTTATTAATATACATTTATACTATTCCTTACTACTACTACCACTACATTCTCACTCTGTAAACAATTACATACTTACGTTATTAACTACTTAAAATACATTTCTTTTTTAACAATATTCTTTATCTTCTTTAATGAAAGTTGCTGTCGATGGCAATCGATTATTAAGTGCCAACCATTTATTTACTTGCTTTCATTTTCTTGTTTCTTTTTCAAATAGACATACAAGACAACACTTCCAAGAACTTTCAAGATTTTTACTTTACTATTGATTTTTTCTACAAGTATCCATCCATCCGTTGTGCAAACAGTCTGTCACTTGTTTAAATTCACTTCAAGCTTTTAGTTTTCTTTTTGGAACATACATACAAACCTATTTCAACACTTTTCTATCATTATTTGCTGGGAGCTCGAAAACCATGTTCTACTCTCTAAAGCTTTTTTCCACTTTCAATTTTCTTTCAATTAATTAATTAATATTTACAAAAGAATAAAGGGTTTTTATTCAGGGTGTCCCAAAAGTGCAAGTTCCAGACTCTGCACTAATCCTTGTAGCGAAAATTATATCGTTATGTGAATTTCACAAAAAATTTTTTCTCCCAGACAAGCTGTTTGCTATAGAGCCTTAAAACATTTGGTAAACATATTGTTACGTCACTTGTTCTTTACCTGTTTTTCTGACTGAAAGTCTCAATTTTTGCAGCGCAAGTTACAGGCGGCAATTCTTGAGTTTATAGAGTAAACGAGCTAAAAAGAGAAAAGGAAACAAAAGCTGGTACACATATGAATGTACACAGAGCGAAAACTTCCTAATAGATTCAATAAGATTTTCTCTTTGAAACGTTTTTAGGCTGAGGGGTATCCCAGCAGAGAGAAAAGAAGATTTTTCTATGGGTATTTCTTATTATTTCCATGTTGCAAATCCTTTTAATTGTCTCAACAAGAAAAACGATACAAGCAAGAAGAAAACTTGTTACTCACGTTTGTTTTTATTCAGTTTCCGATTTGCATGGTACCAAAAAAAAAAAATTCTATAGAGAAGAACTTATTGATTCTATTAGGTTTTCTTGTAAATTGTATACAATAAGGATTTCTTATTGATTTTATTAGGTTATCCTATTAATTTTTCCCTATTGGTTTTATTAGTTTCCTATATAAACACACGTAAATTATCTTTTTAATTTCATTAATTGTTGTTTTTTCAATAAGGTTTTCCCATTTAAAATAATAAGGAATCCTTCTTGAAAAAAACCATAGAGAAAACCATAGAGATATCTTATTGATTTTGTTCTACTTTATTAGGTGCTTTTTTCTCTGTGTACTTGGCTATTCGCAATGTTGAAAAATGCTACATTTGCTCTGAGACTTGCTGTGTGTGAACATGGAAGCAAGTTCAGCAGAAAATTCAATAAGACTTGCTGCAAATAACTTGCCTTGTGGAAATTGGCATAAAGATAGAGTTTTCCTTTAATTAAAAAGTTGCAAGCATTTTGAAAGCATTAAAGCTAAAGTAGTTTTGAAATAGAAATCAGTGTTGATTAAATAAAGAATTTAATTATCAAGTTTGTTGGCCACTTTTTTTTAGATTAGCTTTCTGAAAACCGCATTACTTTAAATTATATTTAGATCCCTTATTATTATTAGAACACACAAATATTTCGTGAGCATAGAATTTTCTCATCATTTCGCGCGATTGCTTCAATACTCGTATATATAAAAAAATATATTAAAAATTGTTAAGAAAAAAAAAAACAGTTCCAAGGAACACAAGCCGCGAAAATTTGCCAAAAGCGAAAATTAGATTCAAACTAATTCAAATTGAGCACAAACGGCGCAAAATCAGAAGGAAAGACAACTAAAAACTAAATCTATCTTTATAGTCGAATTTTATGACTTACAATTGCTAATTACTTTATTGGGCTTTAGTTCGATATTTACTTCCTCTTATCTTTTTTTTTTTGGGTAAAACTGTGTTGATAAACTTTTTGTGAGAAAACGAGATAAATAAAGTTGAAGATTTATTGGCTGGGGGGCATATCATGACTGTTTCGTGTCCACCACGATGATCATCAGCATCCACGTGGTCATAACTTATTGAATGCTGTTTTTAAGCAGCAACATCTCTTCATTACTGACTATTTATATTTCATTTTATTGAAAAATTAACATAATTATTTATTTACTTTACAAGCCAGGTGAGATGTATTATTTTAGAGCTAAAAACTCGGGTGTAAAAGTTTTAAATTCTATAATAAATAAAGAACAGAATTGGTGGTGAAAAACCGCGAAAATTCGCCAAAAAGTTGTCACATGCAAAAGCAGTTTCCAAATCCATTATAAAAGCTTAAAATAGTTACAAAACATACACCTTGCGAAAGCGCTCAAAAATTCCACCAAAATATTAGCAAAAGGCAAAAATAGACTTAAAGTTTATAAAACTTTGCAGCTGCAAAGCACGTGATTGAAGGCAATTCACGCCAAATTGTTCAGCGGCGAAAAGGAATTTAAAATAGATTTAACAAATAATTAATGCTTAAGCCCGTATGATACTTCATTTTTCTTTCATTAATTGGTATAGGATTGATAGAAAGAAACAGCAATTGCTAGAAAGAAGCAAGTATACAAAAAGTAAACAAAGCTGGCATCTTTTTTGTAAGTGTTGTATTCTTTTTGTTTCAAGAAAGCGCTAGGAAATAAAAATATTCTAAGGAAGAAGCGTTAAATCGCACAAATTGTCCATAAACCGCTGACACAGCAACATTCAAGTTTGAAATGTCAATTTTAAGTTGAAAAGTTTTAAATTTTTTTTTTCGCATAACTTGATTGTTTATCGATAACTTCAACGAAAAAGTTGACAGTTTTGCATTTATCTTAATATAGCTGAACTCTTTGCACATACTAAATTCTACTATTACATTATATTTGCACTGTTCTCCAAAACTTCAACAATGCAAGAAAAATGTAGTGTCATACGGGCATTACTAAATAAAAAACACAATTGGCGAACAGGCGCCGGAAAGAAAATTTGATTTGAAATTCAGATGCTTCTTAACTGGTTCAAGTTCAAGCCGAGGTTGCTGCTCACTTTTTCTTCTTCAATTCAAAAAAAAGAAAAGTGAAATTTTATTCAAAATTGTTAAAAAATCGCCAAAATTTCCACAATAAAGATTTAGATCTCTTCTCAAAACCGTAAACAGAACCAAGAACACAACCGGCTGAAATGCGCAAAAATGTGGCCACACTTTTTTTTAAGCTCACAAAATAAAGAAGATTTTAAATCGAATATTATTTGCTACAGTTTAACTCTCACTTTCTGTACGAGTATTAGAGAAAAATTGCGATTTCTATGCTGCTCAGTAAAACTTTGCGATATACTTAATAAATAGTTACTTTAAATTTTTTCTAGTTCTCTTGAAAGAAAAAAAAAAACTGATTTTTAGGACAAAACCTCTGCGTAGATAAAACATTTAATTCACTCCATACAGATACAATCAAAGGTTCTGATTCACTATCCTACACAATCGTGAGATTTGGATTAACAGCGTCTTGCGAAACTTTTGAAAACTCGCATAAAACGCTGATGACAACAGCGTCATTTCGAACGAAATTCTATCAGATTTTCTTTCAGCACGATTGCGTGGGTCAGTGTCTCACGGCCTTAATAGATATTTATAATAACACCATTTATGTATTAATGTAAGATTTATGTCAGTATGTATAGTTTTTGACAAATGCCAACAATAAGAAATAAATAATTAAAATTCAAAATTTTAGATTTGCTTTAACATACACAATTCACATTGAAATCGAATATTCTTTTGAAAGCTGTTTGCATTTGACTTCCTTAAAATGATTATAAATGTTTAGTGTAAAGTATTGTATTTTTAATATACGTTAACGATTTGAATGTAAAAATATTATTAAAACACTTATAAAGAGTTTTTAGTTTTATTTAGTAATTATTATTTCCTTGACTTGGTAGAGTCTCACAAAACTATATAATTTTGCATGGTCTATACAAATTGCATGATTTGTTTAAATGGAATAGGAGTAGGAGTAGACTTTGTATTCTTTATTCGCGCGAATTTACTCGATTTTGAAATTACTGGTTTACTTGAAAATAACTCGAAACAAGTTGAGGAAAGAGTTAAAAAAAAGAAGCACCTTTTCCAGTTGTACTTCAAAAACTGTCAATTGAGTTTCAGATGAGGCAATTGTGGGGGCATGTCATGCCAGGAAGATTTCCGAAAACCATTTACAACTGACGGATGATGACCTACCGCTCAAAAATTTTTCGCTGCCTGGTACAGAACGTAGTGAATTCCTGATATATGTAACAGGTGAACCGAAAGAAGTCATCCGATGTTGTTTGGCTCTCAGAATATCGGCTGTGGCTGGCTCACTGTGTGCCGTTGCTCCGTCCTGTTCGAACCACATGTTCTTCAGACGTAGTTCGTTCATTTGCGACAGAAAAACCTGGGTTAACCTGGCTCCATAAATGGCATAAAATAAAGTCTTATTATTGGTAAATCGCTTATTAGTGAAATATCCCTTCCCCCACCCTGGATCCGCGCCTGCCTGGCTCTATAGTGCGTCATCGTTTGACCAGCGACATTCCTTCTTATGGTACGGTCAGATTATCAAATATTAGCCCTCAAATAACAGTACCTCTACTTTCTTTTGTTCACGCCTTTAATCTGTTTTTGTTTCGATTCAGGTTGGCAGCTGAATAGAAAGCAGTTTAAGAAGTTTTTTTTTGGAACTAAAATAACAAATTTTAATGTATTCCAATAGCAAATATTAAATTCATTTTGTAAATTATTAACATTTTGTAATAAAGTCAGAACTGATGCATTTTTAAAAGTTGTTAGGAGAAAAACGAAACAATTATGCCTGCTTTTTTGTTATATTGTGTCTGCTGTTATCCTGTAAAAATAAAATATTATTCTGTAAATATGTAATATAGCTTTGATATGTAGTCGATGTTTTTAATTTTTCTTTACTTACCTTAAGCTTTTACACAGAAAAAACTTATCCCCCGATTATGGTGTTGTAAGATTTACAACACAACTTACAAATCTTTTTGTGATTATGGTTCACAACATGTCACAGAGTTGTTTTTCAGAGAGCTGTAGATCATCGTTCCGCAAAAATACATGCCTGCATACAAAAAACTACCAAGTAAAGCCTCTCTTCCAGAAAGATGCAAGCGTGTGTTGCTTTCATTACACAAACAATAAATTTTGACATTTCATTGTCAAGTTTTACAACCAAAAGACATGGAGATCTTTTTTAGAGTTCCGTTCTCATTAGAGTGAAACGGACCCCCATTACCGAGGCAAGTACGTCCGTCCGTCCGTCCGTCCGTCACAGCATCCATTCTCCGAAACGGTAAGAGCTAGAGAGCTGAAATTTTCACAGGATGTTGTTGTACCCTGCCGCTACAACAAAAAATACTAAAAAGAACAACAAGTCGAAAACTACCAGGTGTCCCCATACAACGAAAAGCTGCAATTAGCTATAACTCTCGAACCGTAAAAGATAGAAAGCTGAAAATGGCACAGTATATGTATTTATAGATGCTTTACAACAACAAATGCTAAAAACAACAAGTTGAAAACTACCAGGTGTCCCTATACAACCTAAAGTAACAATTAGCCGTAGCTGCTAAGCTGTAAAATACAGAGAGCTGAAATTCGCACAATATATGTATTTACATATGCGCTACTACAACAAATGCTAAAAACAACAACATGTCGAAAACTACCCTATACAACGTAAAAAAACATTAGCCGTAACTTTCAAACTGTAACAGACAGAGAGATGAAATGTGCACAATATATTTACTCGCATATGGCCTACAATAACAAATGCTAAAAACAACAACAAGTCGAAAACTACCAGGTGTCCCTATACAACGTAAAGTAACAACTAGCCGTTACTCTCGAACCGTGAGAGACAGAGGAATGAAATTTGCACAATATGTGTATTCACATATGCTCCACAACAACAAATGCTAAAAACAACAACAACTGTAAAACTACGAGGTGTCCCTTTACATCGTAGAGTAATGGCTATAACTCTCGAACCGTAAGAGATATAGAGTCGAAAGTCGCACAGTGTATGTATTCCCAGATGCCTTACAACAAAAAATTACAACAACAACAACAAGTGGAAAATTACTAGGTGTCCACATACAACATAAAGTAGCTGTAAAAACAGAGAGATGAAATTTATAAAATATACATATGTATTCACATACGCCATTCCATACATACATTACACATACATACGTACGGAACCCTAAATGTGCGAGCCAGCCTCGTACTTGACTTAATTTATTTTTATTTTGGTGTTGTATTTCGTATGACACCGCAACTACCGCGCAGAAATGAATTGGTAAAAATGAAAAGAATGAAAAACGTTTTTTTTTAGAAAAATACAAACAAAGCCATTAAAAATTTATGTAAATGTTGATGTTTAATTTGGTTATAAGGACCAAAAAATTGTACATTGCAGTTTAAATCTATTGCAACTACAAAATAAAACTCTTTTGTTAACAAAAAATGGGTAATAATTATGTGTACAGATGCATTTTTTTATATTTTGTTAATAAATTTTAACAATTAATTGTATGTTTTATATTTTTGAAAATCTTATAATTTTTCCGTAATTAAACTTGTAACATCAACAAGACAACACTTAATTAGGTGTTGTAAGTTTTTGACAACATCTTATTATGTGTTGTGTTATGATTTTGACAACACTTGCCACAATTGTTGTAAACCATAATCACTTTTCAGAAAATACAACATTAAGTGAACAAACGTTGTGAACCATAATCGGGGCCTTAATTCAACGAATTCGTAAACATTATGTGGTATTGAATAAAATTTGTTTGATGTTGCACTAATCAATCGCTCCAATTAATTTCTTAATTGAACTAATTAAAATTTTAGCTGCTTTAATCAAATTTTAGTTTCATTCATAAAACGATTTAATGGGAGAATTAATTAATTTTTTTCTGTGTTCCCACCTGTTACATGTACATAATTTAATCATTCTTTTAATTGCCATATTGGTTTTTATTTTTTGCTTATAAATTGCTTCACAAAATTAAGAATTCAAATGGGCTTCAAATATATTCGACACTGTTTCACTTCACGTAAAAAAGAGCAAAAAGCGCAAAAACTTTGTTGCATTTCATACAAACAAAATTTGTACTAAAATTCGTATGGTATCAAATAAATTTTTCAAATGTATTTAACTTTCATACAACACTTTTCTCATTAACGAGAACATTCAATTCTCATTTTGTTCAAATAAAACAACACCACCACCACCACCAACCACCCACCCACCAAAAATCATTTTGCTTCACAAGAAATAAAAAAATAAAAATAATAATAAAACGTTAGAGGAAAGATACATTTTTCCCGCCATTCGAAAAGAAATTAATGCTTTCTTTACCAAACAATATTAACCAAAAATTTATGTTGATTTGCATTTGACCTGCTTTTGTATACATATGTAATTATTATCATTCTATTGTTTTTCTTTTGGAAAATTCTTAAGGTTCATGAAGCTGACGCCTGTTTAGTGCTTGCCAATAAATATTGTCAGGATCCCGATGCCGAAGATGCTGCCAATATTATGCGTGTCATTTCAATTAAGAATTACAGTGATGATATCAGAGTTATTATTCAATTAATGCAATATCATAATAAGGTAATAATAAGACATGATTTACTTACGCACAGTGGCCCACATGTAATTAGGACTTGGCTAAAAACAAAAACAAAACTTAAAAAAACAAAAAATAACAAAAAATTAACAAAAATTAAGTTTGTTTAAGCTAAATTAAATTAATTATAATTCAAAAGCTAATTTAAAAGAAAACAAACATCATAAGACCAAATTTACTGATAAGGCTAGATTTTCAAAATTTCATAAAAACTTGATTTAACTTTTTCAGTTTTCCTCTCCTTTTGGTTGTCAAACAAATTTTTTGTTGTTTTATTTGTACCGCTAACCAGACTAATTTAAGCTATTTTTAAGGCTTTTCAGTCTTAAATGTAGACTAAAACTATTTTATCTTTTCGTTCGTTTTCAAACCTCTTTGTTTTTAAACAGCTCATTCAATAGAAATGTTTCAATTATTGTGCTGTAAATTGTTTGTAAAAATCGAATTTTACTTTCAAGCGCTTTGAAATCACTCGATTTGCAGCACAGCAAACTTTTAGGAACCTAAAACTAAACGGATTAACAAAAAAGCATTTGACGATGTGAGCCAGAAATAGTAGTAAATAATGTTTTGAAGAAATTACTAAGAATGTTTTAATGAATAAATTGCACAAATTTTGAAAACTATAATTGACGCCATACAATCTAACAATTGACAAGCCATTTGTAACATGGAACCTTAACAGGTTAAAGAAAAAACCAACAAAACAAAAATAATTGTCTCAAAATTTTACAAATTCGTAAGCACCATCCCTTCCCCCCTCCAATTTCTCGAAACTTGCAAAACTTTTGCCCGACTAGTGAAGAGCAAAATTAAAAAAAAAAAACGAAAATATACCCTATACAAAAGTGTTTAATACAGCCATGCTTACACTATTTACAGCAGTTTGTAATATTTAGTACCATATGTTTCATTCAGTATTATTGGTTTTTCTGCAGCATTTATGTTTTCTGTGTACAGTACTATTTATAAGATGAGTACTGTATGTCGTGTGGATCAGTGATTGTGATATCCAGTACTGATTGTAATGTCCAGTACGAGGGTTGCCTCTTATATTTTGGGATTAGAGAACAAAAACAAATATTAATGATCGAAAATCACTTTATTGTTTCTCAAGATATTCCCCCG
Organism: Sturmia bella; assembly: GCA_963662145.1. Classification (NCBI taxonomy): domain Eukaryota; kingdom Metazoa; phylum Arthropoda; class Insecta; order Diptera; family Tachinidae; genus Sturmia; species Sturmia bella. Next base: position 23,005,852 of record OY759168.1, on the reverse strand, counting down.
CATGGGGGAACCAATTGTCGCATCACTTTTGCCACTCTGATTGAAATATCTCAAAAATATGTCGGAAAAAGGGAGACACTAGAGCATTAATGCCAAAGCCTTACCTTCTCAAAAATACGGTGGCGATATATGTTTTGAGCGACACCATACACTGAAAGAATTTTCGGTCATAGTTCTAATGAATTTATTTCATTAATATTTTTCCTTTAATCCAAATGAATTTTTATAGATCTAATGATTAGATTTCATTAAAAACTGTTCGTTAGTTTTCATAATTTCGTTAAAAAAATATCATTGGATTTATGACGAAATGTCATTAAATCAATGAACAATTTCATTAACAGCCAGTCCCAGCAGGTCATGTGCTAACGTTCGCAAAAGAAAGTCAGTCACTCACTTTCATGCGTCTGAGCGCCCCACTAATATGTGCACTTGACGTGCGCATGAATTTACGTGTTTTACGTAAACCATTTTCAGGGTGGCAAATACTTGTTGTTGCCATATAGATATTTATCGAAAAAAAAAACGCTTATATGAAAAAGTTTGTTCTAAAAAAAATTCAACTCTGTGAGTTTGAAAGACATGAAATTTGTAAACAAATAAAAAGCAAATAAATAAAGTAGAAATAAACAAATTTTTATTTGGAAAAAAAAATTAATTTTTTTTCCAAATAAAAGGCCGTCAAAAGGAATACAGGTAACTCGCGCTAAAGTAAACTTCCACAAATGTGAACATTCATTTTCTTATATGAACTCTCTAAATTGTGAACACAATTTTATGACTCTAAATAGTGAACAACGGGTTTTTTTTTGCAGAAAAACAACTTCCAACCATAAAATAAGCTCATGTTATACATATATGACATGCATTTAAAATCGAACATACATATGTGTAATTATGTGTTACTCTCAAATGTTTTATAAACTCTTCACGTTATTTTCTTATAGTTTTTTATGATCTCTCGTTGTTATTTCACATTTTAACACATACAATGGCATTCATGCGTATTTATGAACATATATGTATGCATAATACCTTTTTCGAGAGTAAAGCAAACATACATATATACATATTTAAATGTTCTAAGTGTTATTTAAAACTAAGAATAAACCCAAAAGCAGTCTACTTTTGCCACGCAAGGAAGGCGCCTTAGTATTTTTTTTTTTGCTAACTTTTCAGAAGTGTGAATTCATTTGAAGATTCGAATGGTCTGAAAATTAATTATATCATTCGTTAAAGCGTGATTTGACTGTATCTTTTGAAATCTATTATTTTGTCGACGGCAAAAATTTAATTGCCTCATATTGACATGTGGCTGCGCACAGATGACAACCAAAAATTATTATTGGGGCGTAAATTTGTACTGAAACACTTACGTTGTCACTTATTTGCGACTTGTCGTGCTGGAAATTTTAAGAGAGATGCAAATCAGGTGTTTTGCTACTAAAATGCTTGCGAACGTTAGCGCGTGACATCCTGGGACTGGCGGTAAATCAATGAAATCGTTCATTGGGGTTTCAGTTCTCATTTGATTTGTAAAGAAAGTTCGATATATATTTTAATATTTCGCAAAGGTTTTGAAGTCTGCTAAGAGTAACAACTAAAAACGGCATTTTTTTTTTTTTTTTTGGAAAATCTCTTAATAGTAAGATAATCCGTAACCTTAATAATATACGTCATAAAAATGATGTCTGTTTTCATTACGGCAATGAATTTGAAATTAATGATTTCTTGTCATTAAACCAATGAAACACTTCATAAGCTTAATGACTAAAATTCATGTATTTAATGAAAAGATCATTAGCATAAATTGAATGAATCAGGATTCATTGATTTAATAAAATAATGAATATTTTCATCAAATTAATGTCGTGTCAAGGACTCCGCGGATATAAAAGATATTCAATTCATTTATTTTACTTTAACGTTACAAATGAAAGAGGTTTAATAAAATATATAAAAGTTTAAAGATTTATGTGATTCTTAAGTTCATGTAAACAGCTCGCAAAGCCACACGTCTATTCACTTTGACTGATCAACACAGACTGACTTGAAAGTCGGAATATTTTGGATTTATGAACGAAATTCTTTTAGTGTACTAGACACAACCCAATTAAGGGGCATAACACGAAATAGCACGGATTTTTTAATAGACTATGAGTTAAACTGTTTATGGTTAAATCCATGCAGCGCTTAACAAGCCTCCAATGGCTTACAACTTGAGCAAACATCACCTTGCATCAACCTAACCGAAAGTGGTCCTTCAAAACTGGCACTTTTTTTTTCATAATTATAATTTGCAACAGATATATTACTAGAAAAAACAAGAAATGGTTTTTGGTTCAATCGTTGCAAAGTGTTTTAAGCTCCGCTTCAGTCAACACAATAGATGCTGGTATGTGAATAAAAAACTTTGGTGTAGGGTATATGCCAAGGAAATGAAAAATATGTAATCTTTGTCAACAGTTCCCATTCCTTATTATCATTTCAATTTGCCAAATAACTACTGTCCCTTTTTACCAGAAATTGGATACCGAAAGAAATTTTAATACTAAATCAGATACAAACAAGTTGAACATTTTAAATCCAAAATCTACTTTTGTTTCAAAATTCAAGAACAATATCCGTTAAATGTCGAACTCCAATCGCAACAACGGATTACGTTCACCATTTTGAATATTTTAATTCTGACATCAACTTAGTAATCAAAGACACGAGATGTTACTGTCAAGTCATACGTAAACTTTCATTTCAAAGTTTATGAGACTTAACAATTAATTGTTTGGTTATGAATTGAAACCAAAACCAAAACTAAAACCAAAACAAACAAAAAACAAGAACAAGAACAAAATTAACACTTGGCCAAGTAAGGAATGGATGGATGATGCAACCCACCAACCCATCTGAGTAGTAAGAAACATTGTAGTTTATCTTCAAGTATGTACATTTACATATTTAAGCACGTTTTAAACGAATTTATATACATAACTACCTACATATACATACATATTTATAATATTAGAAATGCTGACATGAAAAAAGCTAAGTAAAAAAAAATAATCCTTCTTTTCATAAAAAAAAATCTGGAACAAAACATAGATTTCCTTTCTTGAGCCCTTCAACAAAAATGCTTTGAACAAGATTTTTTTTTATACATAACAATATAATATAAAAGATTTAACAACAAATTGTAGTATACACTGTATTTCTTAACACTTTTGAGAGTTAGTTTTTTTTTACTGTTTAATGAATTTATAAGTCCAGACAGTTTTGCGTTTTGAGTTTTGTTTTTTCTTTTTTGCATTATCAAAGAATATTTAAGTAAAATAATATACATATATAAAAACTAGTTAATGCCTGCGTAAACACATATTTAAGCATACTAAGTATTTAATATTTTTTCTTTCTTTTTTTCCATTTATATGTATGTGTATAAAGAAATTATTTTGCATTTTCATAAAAAAAAACATGTACGCTTTACATTAGCAAAAGCTATTTTTGACAAGAATTTTTCAAGCGATATTAAAACTAATTGTAACAAGAAAAAAAAAAAAAAACAAAGATAATTAAGAATGCTATAAATGCCCTGCACAATAGTCAGGTTCATATGTGTATACCTGCTACTTTGTCACCGAAAATCTTCATTTTGGACATTTAAATTACCTTTATAGGCTTTTTACACTTACTCACATCTTACATCTTTCATCATTTTGGCAAGATGTTAACATCTTCCTATACAAATTCTATATGCAAAAAACTCAACATCTCTCAACATCTTTACAAGATGTTCATTTCTCATTTCGACGTATTCAACAGCTTTCGATTATTTTAATGTCATCACTAAAAAGAAGTTAAAAAAAATCAATAAAAATTGATATCATCACTAGAAAATATACAAGTGTCAAAATTTTTTACAATGAGCGTGAACAAATAATGTAATGAAATTTTAATTAAATTAAACATAATATAAAATTATTAATGCAATACTTTTATTTTTAGTAAAAAAGACTAAAATTATGTTTTTTAGTTTGCTCAAACACGTGAAATAATATTTGACAGATGAAAGATGTTGAAAATGTAATGTAAACAGCTTTTTTCAATTTTCAACATCTTCAACACACATCTCAAAGATGTGAGTAAATGTAAATCCACCATTACATCGCCAGTATAACTCTTTAGCACCGATGATTCTCTTTGTACGCTAAAAAGACAAACTTCTTGATACATCGGTTTGTGCCTCATAGCCTTTTCACACCTATCAACAGTTTCATGGAACGAGTTGAAGATGTTGAAAATGTGAAACATCAATCACATGTAGCTGTCAAAATAAATAAAAACTTTAATAATACAGTATTTTTCGGTTAATTGACCCTACGGTTAATTGGTTTTCACGCTTAATTGAACCGCAAAAAAAATATTGCATACGAACACCATGTGAATTTCCTCGGATAATTGAACTCGGTTAATTGATTTTCCCGCTTAATTCGTTCAAAATTTATGTCATCAAAAATAAATTTCCTCTTACTTTTACCCGGTTAATTGCATTGAAAAATAATCTGCCATTTTTGCACATACATATTTGACATCATTTGTGAAAAACACTGGGTGGCTATATACACATATATGTACATATGCATGCTACTTACTATACACATATATGTACATTTTTTGCTGTTACCTGCATTTTTTTTTTCGTTTAAGGTAAAAAAAATTATTTTGAAAAACTTAAAGTGCACATATGCGATTTCTTTTAATTCATTAGTACATAGTTTCAATTATGCGTGATTTCTGTAATTGAACAAACAGTTCAATTAAATAGGGTTCTTGTAATTGAACGAATTGTTCAATTAAACGGGTATCGGCTATTTGGTTCCCCGGTTAATTGAACAAAAAATTGTGCAAATTTTGATGTGCAATTAACCGAAAAATACTGTAATATAAAATCAATGGATTCTGAAGACAAATTAATAACAGACTTAGTTAGTTATGTTTCGTGGTTGGAAGAAATGTTGCCAGAAATGTTTAGCTGTTAAAAAGACTTGCTTTCACAAGCATTTCACATTTAATCGTGATATGAATAGAGTACTCTCTCTCTCTTTTTTTTCTTGTGAGTACAAAGTACACTCACAACTGAAAGTTTGTGAGTATACTTTTTTTAAAACAGTGGAAAATGTTGAGCAACATTCAGTATTTTATACGGCATATTAATTGCGTGTACCCAATGTTGTCTACCTTGCACAATGCTATAATTTGACAAACAATTGCTGCATTATTTTCCATTTGTAAACAAAAGCCTTATGTTTTTTTAAGTTTTAGAGTGGTATACAATCAATACATGCCAGTCACTGAGCACTTAAGAGAACCGTTTCAAGTTTGCCAACATTTATACAATTTTCTTTTTTTTACATATTTGTTTAACACAAATTAAAAAAAAAACGTAACATACAATTGAGAGTAAAAGCCAATCAGCTGTTAATTAAATTTTGCGCGCAACAAATACGGGTCATCTTATTTTGTTGCTGGTAAAAATGTTGCCAGCAACTTTGCACTGTTAACAAACATGCTGCCAGAAACATTTCGCAAGTACTCCATGAACAGAGTACCATTAAAGCAACATTATTTCGTGATTATCTCGCTTGATTGTTTTTTTTATATGAACATTTGAAAGCACTGCGCTTGGTCAGCTGAAGTTACACAGTACGCTTTCTACGCGTCGACGCGTTTCACGCGGTTGTTAAAAAAGTAGGATTAGTGCATTTGTATGTGGCAAGTTACAGTGGACAAAGCGTAGAACGTATAAAGTAGATCTACTTTCTACTTTTATACGCATCATAAGCGCCATGAGAAAATGTCAGCTGTTTTTAATAACCAACGTTATCAATAAATACCTTTTATATCGTAAAATAATTTCTAATATCCTTTGCAAAAAAGAAAAACGTTTTTAATAAAAAAGAAAAGTTTTGTTACAAATTTTATAAACATTGTTATGAACAAAACAAATTGTAATTGTTTTTTTTAAACACTTTTTTCATTAACAAAATTTGGATTCGATTTATCGATTGCGTTTGCGTACAATGCTCAGTACTGTTATGTTTACAAATATTTTCAATTTATTAAAATAAGTGATATGGAAGAGACATTCTCGTTGCAATACGAAACTGCTCATGATCTTCGTTTTTTAAGTTTTTATAAGTAGCTGCAAATAAATCACTCACTTACCGTTCCAAATACAAGGGACGCACCCAAAACTGCCTAGTTTTATTTTGGAGCTTTTCGTAAGCCCTTATCACACAAATAACAATGTTTATGAGCTCTATGAATTCCATTAATTCTTTTAAAATTTCAATTTCACTTTCCATTTTGTTAAAATTTGTTTTGTATGTTAACAATATTTGCACAACAGCTGATAAAAAAAAATCGCGTACGAAGCGTTGTTTGTAACTTGTGGTGTGAAACGCATCGAACGCATGATCAGCGTCGACGCGTCCAAAGCGTGCTATGTAACTTCACCTTAAGACTTACAAGCATGCTTTTAGACTGGAGCCATCCTTAGAATACAAAGGAGCCGTCTATAGAAATATTTACTTTTTATTTAATAAAATAGATAAAATAAAACAAGACTTTCTGGCACATATTTTTCTGCATCGTGTGCAATTTTAACTTCATTTTAAGGAAATTTGTGATGCTATTTTTAACATGTAAACGCAAAACTGCATGTTTTTTTCCCGGACATTTAGCATTTTATTTTAATAATTTAATTTGAATTTATTTCATTTCATTTTCTTAGTTCCTTATTGCCATCAAAGTAAGTAACTACTTTTAAGTAATTTTGGAATGATTTTCTCTCTCTCTCTTGCTCTAAATTAACTGTAAGAAGTACATAATGCAATTAATTTTTTTCTATATCAATAACAAAAAAAAAAAAAAAATAAAAATATTTAGCCACATTTAGTATTAATTGCCTCCAACTTGAAGTCTTATTTATTAAAATTTTTGTAGAGCCACCTGTAAAAAAGCGAATGTAGCTGAGTCCTGACTATGTAGACCAATGACTTTTTTTTTACAAATAAAAAACTTTACAATATTTTAAAAGAGAACACATATATTTTGGTCATGTTTTTTTAATTCGAATATTTTGTGTAGGCTTATCTTTTAAATATTCCATCGTGGGACTGGAAGCAGGGCGATGATGTCATTTGTTTGGCTGAACTGAAATTGGGTTTTATCGCACAAAGTTGTTTGGCTCCCGGATTTTCTACAATGATGGCAAATCTGTTTGCTATGCGCTCTTTCAAAACCGTAAGTTGTTACAATTTTCCTTAGCTTAAGAAACACAATGAAAGCGATTAATGCAAGCAATTACACCAAGATGTTATAAAAAGAAAAAAACTTTCAATAGAGGGTCGCCCTTAAAACCGGTACAGCGCTGAAGTAAAAAGGAGTTCTCGAAAAATAAAAGAAATTAAGCGTAATTCAGTGTTTTATTTTATAAGTATTAATGTTAACATAGTTTTTGTTGTTGTATGTAAAATTAAGCAACTTCTTTTGCAACATCGTGTTATAATATTGTGATTAATTTTAATTAGTCGCCAGACATGCAGTCTTGGACAAATGATTATCTGCGCGGTACAGGCATGGAAATGTACACTGAAACTTTGAGTCCTACTTTTATCGGAATACCATTTGCTCAGGCTACTGAGTAAGTTTAAAATACAGGATGTTCATCTTCTACTTTTTTTTTTTGTTTGCTTTCGTTCAAAATAAAACAGAAATATACGTTACTTTTTCTGTGAGCTAAGAAATTAAAATGAACAATTACTTGAGTATTGTATTTACACATATGTATCTAGTTTAAACACTCACTGAAAATACACTGTTTCAGTTAAGTTGGATAATTTTTTTTAAATTTGTTTTTCTAAAAGCCATAACCGAATTGGAGATGGGAAGGCTGCATTGACTAGCGCCGTGTGCTAACTCTCAGCGAACACTAAAGGTACGGTGACAGTTACAAATAACGAAACCACTACTTTCTTGTTGAGCTTTATTTTGAGCAAGTATATACAAATACACTCACAAGAAAAGGAAAAACCCAGTAGAAACTTTAAATTTCACACAAGCATATTTTGAGGTTATGTTTGTTGAAGGAGCAAATATGAATTTCACAGCCTACAATTATTTGATGTTACGAAAATAGTGCAATAGCAAATAAAAAACTTGCTCTACAAAAATTGTACTCGTTCATTGAACCACCAAACATAACCTCAAAAGATGATCTTGCAGAATTTAATGCTTTTCCATTTCTGCTGGTCTTGCTTGCTCTTTTCTTGCTGGTTGTATTCATCCAAATATATAACAATTATGTACATTAGTCCAAAATAAATATCAACAAGAAAGTAGTGGTCACGTTTATTTTTTGACAAAAAAGCAACTATTAGTTGATGTGGTGAGACTGTATCTTAAATCAGTAGTTATGAATTGAAATAGCGAAAAACGCAAGAAAATGCAAGATGCCGCACTATTGTGGTTTGTCTGTGGCGCTTGACGCCCCAATTCTGTTATGGCCGACATTGTTTTTTTTTTTGGTTTATTGAGTTCGTCGTAAGAATTTACATTTCACTTAAGTTTGCTATGATTTAAAATGAACAACACTTTTCAAACATTTTACCCATTTTTATTTGAGAAACAATTCTTTTCACTTCAAGTTTCTTTAGTTGAAATAAATTCACTTTGATTTGTAAAAATTGGTTGGTTTTGTATCCATTTCGTTGCTTTTCCAACATTAAATTTTTACGTTTTTTTCCCCTTTTTTTTGCCAGAATAAAAAAGAAAATCTATTTTATATGTATTTGTTTCCTTTATAAATGTTTTTCAACAAAATTGATTGCCTTCGATGTTGTGAAATCAGCTTTTTGTTATTATTGCTCAAAATTCTATTAATGTATTTGGTTTAAATTTGTGTTTTGTTGTTTCTTTTAAAATTCATACAAGTCGACTTCTAACAAGCATTCATTATTAACACTTCATCCGTGATTCAATTTAGAAAAAAATAAATAGAATTCTTAATGTAAATACAGTATAATATCAGCAGCAATGAAACCGGTTTCTGTGATTAAAGACTCGTGCAATTCAAACAGGTTTCATTGCTGGCAAGTAAATTGAGTTGTGTCAAACTCGTTCGGCAACAGTTTGCCTTAAGTGTTTAGGATACGCGCAATAAACTCGTCACTCAGTTTGATTGTGTGCACATCGTTTCCTTCAATAATTTGCAGCAGACATACGATAAAAGACATCATACATTATAATTTTTGCATTTTGCTGTTTTGTATTTTGTCAATCACTTGTTTTTGTCATGGAGGCTTCAAATAACAAACTTAGCAATGTTGGATTTTGTTCCAATCAAAGACAGAGAAAACGAAAATAATGTATCCTGGAATGCATTTTCCAGGTTCATGTACATATACTTTTAAAAACTAAGTTTCTCTGTATTAAACTGAAGAAAGGCATCCACAACGCAGCAGCAAGTCACCTCTTTTGTAGAGTATTGTAATGAATTGTCCATGAAACAAGGAATCTACAATTTATAATTGATATATCCACATTTTAAATTTTTACGGCAAATTGTATTTTCAGGAATTTTCTATAATACAATTGTCTCAATCATAGACAATACTACAGTCACATTTATTGCAGGGTATAAACAAACTTTATATGTATGTATGTATGTTCACTTGAAGTGTTTGTGAACTTTTGAGCAGAGCAGACGTTTCTTTTGTGATGTGAAGTCGTAATAGGTGAACGCGTGCTTTTTTTTAATGGCTTATTTAAACAAATATTCCATGTTTATTAAACGCTTATTTAGCAAATTACATATGTACATATGTATAGATATTTGCCAAATGAGATCTCAACAAACATGATACATATATTCGTAATAGGTATTGTCGTGGTTATTTTTTTAACGTTCCTTTTTTATTTTTTTGTATAGTCGAACGGTTTGCTGAAGAGGTTTCGTTAAAATTTGTTAACTGCATAGTGTCGAAGGTATATACACTGGACACTAAACAGACAAATTAGCAACATTAAATCCTGACTTTTTTAGATTTGCAAAAATAAATTATCTGTTTGTATGTTATAATTTTTGTGCTTAATAAAACGTTCACAAGCACTCCACATTTTCGTTTTTCCACCCACCAATCCCTTTTTCCTATTCCAGTTCCAGTACGATGAGTACTGGTCCCAGTCTAAAAAAAAAAGTATTCATATGTACGCAGAAGGAAACAAAAATTATGTATCTTATCCACCACGAAATATCAAATTATATTAGGTTTTTTTTTGTAAGCCAAAGTGGAGACGTGCGAGAAAAATGGCTTCAACAAAATATCAAAAACGTTTCATTTTGCCGAACAAGCACGCATTCAAACTATCTGACGAGTTTATGTCACGTGTTCAGGCCACTTTAGACACTAGATTTCACTGGAACTTGTTCTTTTGTTCGTGTTTGCCACAATTTCGACACATTTGAATTATGAATGGGCTGGTGTCTTAAACGAACAAGTGAACCAGCTTGGCACAACTTTTTCGCAAAGGTATTCACAAGAGCTCTTTTTTTATGCGTTTTTAGTTTTAATAGTCGAACATGTATTCTTACAACAAAAAGAAAAAACAATTATTTTTCTAATTATAAGTCGCCATAATTATCCATCCACTGGTTCAGTAGATTATCAAGATATACCTGCATGTGGACGAAATCTAAGATCTGGCGTCTAAGGTCTAAAAATATACCTTAATGTTTTTTGTCTTTTTGAGCCGCCGACATTTCGTTGTTGCTAAACAACTCATCAGTAGACTTATACCCAAATTCTCATGAACAAAATGAGAATCAGAAGTGTTCAAACAAACTTTTTATACAGAAAACATTTTACGTCTTGCAACATCTTTACTTTTCATTTTTATTCAAGTTCATTTCTGAATCTGGCACTGCAGAATCCGAGGTAATCTCGTTTCGCGTCGCTCAAAAGAACTCGGCTTCAAGTTGCAACATGACTTATGCTCCCATCCTCACAAACTTCAGCTGGCTCAGGAACTACAGGTACACAACTGCAGACAACGTTATGTGTGGCCGCTGAACAGGCTTTGGAGCAGTTGGCAACTGATCCTAATTTTCATTGAAAATCATCTTTAGCCATGAGACCTACATATTTCTGGATGAACAAACAAAACTTCTGAATTTGGGACAATAACAATGCAATGAGATGCCAGATCGTTCAATGTATCCCAAAACTTTTACTATTTGATGCAGTTTTCGGGCTGGTGGCATATTTTTTTGGAGAACGATGTTACCTGACTTGTGAGATGCGGACACCAACGTAATGCCACGTAGAATATTTCACAGCTCATGCCATGTCTCATGTCTTTTATATACATATTTTCTTGTGGTCGATCATGCTCTTGTGAATACTTCTGAAACTTGCTAAAAACCTTTTACGTTTTTATGTGTTTTTCTCATTTTAATTATTAATTTTATTAACATGCGTATGTATTTAAAAAAAACGAATAATACAAACAACCCCCAATAAAGCATAATTATCAAATTCTTAATTGTACTGAAAGTTAGCTAAAGCTTCATCATTAACTAACAAATCGCTATCATGGCATTAGCGTTTAAAGCTTAATAGAAATGTTAGTTAAGCGCCTAAAGCTTTTTTTTCTCGAGAAAAGCAATAAGAAATGCTATTATACTTTTTTGTCTTAAACTAAATGCTAAATGGAAAAAATTAAAAGTGTACCCAACGAAAAAAAAAACAAAAGCTTAAAAAAGCCAATCATTTCAAACTAAGCATGCCGACTTGTGTGTGTACGTATGTAAAACGCAAATGGTTTTAACGTATGTGGTTACAATTAACATGAAACAACAACACCAACCAAATCGACCTAACGACCAAACAACCAAAAAAATACCTGCAGGTTTTCGAAAATCACCAGCACTGCTGCCGCCAAATTGAACTTGTGCATCACTAGAGGCGCCCATTTAAAATTTAAATATGTCTTTAAAACTTTTTGTGAAGGACTTTGTCTTTACCTCTACAAACGAAGAAAACATGCAAAAATGAATTTCATTAAACCCTAACAAAAAAGAACAAAAAACATAAAACCCCACAAACCTTGTAACCATTTTGAAATCATGACAAAATTTTGTATATTTAAAATTTCAGTCACCAGATACTCAGGCCTGGCAAAATGATTATCTTCAAGGTACAGGGTGTGAGATGTATACAGAAACCCTATCACCTTCATTTACCGGCATGACATTTCCGCAAGCCAGCGAGTAAGACCCTTTAGAGATGATTTGTACTGTTTTTTTTTTTTTTGGTTTTTATCCTTCTATACATGCATACATTGTTGCTCTTTTTTAACAAACGAAAAAAAAAAAACAAAACAAAAGAAATCAATTCAAATTAAAAACTATATCAAAGTAAAAACCTACAAAATTTTTAAATACATTACCTAAATTTACATTTTGTTTTTTTTACAATCTAGTGTAAATAAACACAATTTCTTAAAAAAAAAAAAAAAAAATTTCAAAAAACCATTTTTTTTCTAATAACACAATTCAATAGTTTGTTTAGAATTATTTTGAATTTTTTACTTAAATGAATGCATTTATTTACACTCTTTATACTTTGTATAGATACTAACTGGTAGCATGAACAGTATGTGAAGAAAGTTTTTTGACAAAGACTGGAATTTGCCGACAATATTCTACCATAAACTGAAGAAGAGTGTCCAGAGCATTTTATTTATTATTTCAAAGAGTTACAGTTGAACTTATTTTCTACTCTTATCGTTTTTTTTGCTTTTTGAGGTGCAAAAGAGTCTTGCAGATCTTTAATTCAACAGTACTTTCTTTCCAAAAGAGAGTCTTTTCCAATGCTCATAAAATGAAGCAGCATTCGGTTGCAATACGATTATCAAGCAGAGCGCTGCTTTAAATACGCCACCAATAATGTAATTGGTGTATTTATTACAGAGCGCTGCTTTAAATACGCTAATAATGTAATACGTCAATACAATACATAATAATAGTGTTACACCCATACTCATAAAAACTATTGAAGGTTTATTACACGTTTATTTGACAAATATTCCGTAGAAATACGTCAAATAAGAGCTTAATAAATTTACAATAATTATTATGAATTTAGTATTTTCCTTTAGTATTTTCTTGAGTTAAAGGCCCCCCTTATCACAAAAAATTTGTTTTACATTTTATCAAAAACATTTCAATATTATTGGCGTGAAGAAGCCATTTGAGGGAAGGCGAAATAGCGACAAAAATATTATATAAATAATAAAGCACTTTTAGCTTCAGAAAATACTAATTTTAAATAAAAAAAAAAAAAAAAAGTTGTCGAACAAAACCAAATATTAACGGTTTAATTTATAAAGTTGGCGTAAGACTTTAATAAGCAAAGTGTCTTAAACGTTAATTTATGAACACAACGAAGATTTTAGTAAATACTTATGAACGCCAAGACCCCTGGTTTAAGCGCTTAATAAATTGAAATACTTGAAACAACATTTTCTAACTTGAATTCCTTTATAAGTTTGAGACCTGGAAGTGTATGATGCATATCAAATTGAATGAAGCCTGATCGTTTCGCTACTTTTGCTTATTAAATTTCAAATTTAAACTTCCAATGGTTAGCGAAATATCGGAAAATTTAATAAATATCTAAATGAAAATAAAATATGACCTTAAGCTCGTTGATCATCACTACTTATATTAGTTGCAAAATGTTATTAAACTTTGCCAGAGAAGCTAAAATTAAGAAAAAATTTGGAAAAAATAATATATATACATATGTATGTATGTATATGTAAATGAATCAGCTGTGGCATGATTGTCGCTTTAGAAACATGAGCCCCTGACTTCAAGTACGGGTGCTGACGAGAAGTGTGGCAGCTTCGAAACAGCTGCTAAATTTCTTTAATATTTTCTTTACCTTATTTTATTGATATCAATCACAAAAATAATATAGAAAGAACTAGAGCCTGATAAACTTAATACAAAAAACAACTATATGTATATGAAAAAGTTCGAATAATAAGTATTTTCCTTATTTTAAAAAGTAACTCAAGAATTCAATAGTTTACTAATGAAGCAGTGAAATAAATTAACAGGACATAGAAAGAGCAATTAAAACGTCAACTAGAATCAAACCGTTTAAATAAACAGGTCAAAGGGAACACCAAAAACCGTTAGCTGGGGGACAACTAGCTGTTTCGGACTCAGCACACTTCTCATCAGCAACCACTCTTGAACTGAAGAGTTCATGTTTCTGAAGCGACACTCAGAAACACGCAGCCACCCAAGTTGTTGTATATTTTTTTTTATGTCTAAATTTTGATTTTTTGTCAAACATGGCCAATTATTATTTGTAATTTATATTTTTCATTGCATATTTAACGGGTGGGAAACATGCATTGAGGGTATGGCGAGGAGCTTTCATCCGAAAAGAAATAATTTTCCTAAAGGAATAATTTAATGGAATATGGAGAATATTATTTTTTTTTGATTGCTAAGGCAATTGATTTGATTCACTCAGTTTGTTCGACATTTTCATAAAATTTTCTTAGATTTTCTTGCAAATTTCAAATACATGAAACAAAAGTTTAGACGTAATAATAGAGAAGGGCTCAGGCTTCCATTTAACACACACTATTCACCCTTATGTCTCCAATTTCAAACGATTTTGTATTTAGATATTTTATTATTATTTGCATAAACTGCCATCTTTTCGTAATGAGGGTTTATTGAAACTCTTCCCCCAATTTACGTTCATGAATAAAATCTTATGATATTTTGCTAAAAGATCTCACTATAACAATTATAGCAGAGCCCCGTAATTATTGAAAAAGTTTGAAACTCTTACAATCTTATTTGACCATACAGAAATTCAATCAAAACCGAAAAGAGGATTTAATCTCTCCTCTTTAGACAGTCAGTAATGATAGTAATGAAGAGCTCTGATAGTAGGATGGCTAAGCGCTGCTGCTTAAAACAGTTAACAATTAGTCATGGGCTGGGTTCGAAGAAAATTTGGGTGCTGATGAGCGACGTGGAGGTTGTGAAGTCTTCAACTTTACTCTTTTTGTCTTCTTCAAAATGTTATCACAATAAAAAATCTTTCTCAATTTGGTGAAAGTAAAAATCGAACTCAAGCCCGATAAAATTATTAGCAATTGTAAATCACTTGAGCGCCTCGATGGATGAATTGGTAGAGTGTCCTACTAAGAGTCCTCGAGGTCGCAGGTTCGATTCCTGCTGAAGGCTTTGGGTGTTTCTGCAGACAAGCCAAAAGCTTCGCAGTTTTGTGTTTGTTAAAAAAAGAAAAAAATATAGTTCGACTGTAAAGCTTAAAATTAATGCCTAAGAGCGAAAATGTTTGTAACAGAAGAGGCCTCATTAGTTTCAACATTTTGAAAATTATTCTTTTTCTGTTAAGTTAAAATTTATTTCTACACTTTTGAGCAACCAGCGTCACACACAGCAAAACGTCCTTTTGTCGAAAGATATACTTGACATACTGTAATCGAAAAAAAAAAATATATATATATATAGTAGATGATATGGAATGCATTATTTATTTATGTAAATGTTTTTTTTTCCATCAAAGAAAATAACACAGCATTTAATTTAACAAATGTTATGATGTCAGTTTTCTTTTTCTCCTCAACAACACTTTCGATCATGTTTTAGTAACAACTAAAAGGCAACCTTTTCAACCGCAGCAACCCTACCAACCACCATTTGGCAAAATACTTATGTACCTGAATGTTAAAACAAAGCATGTTTAGAATGATTGCAAACGAATTTATTTTCTTTACACTTTTTTCCTTCATATCAGCGAAAAATAAAATATGTACATATGCATACCATGTATTATAGTAATTTAAATAGTTTGTAAGCATCTCAACTGGTAACTAGAATGTATAAAATTTATTTGTGCATACAAAAAGAAAATCACTGCATGATTCTTTTTGGAAACAACTCATATAAAGTTCAATTTAAGCATGGTCTGCCTTCCTTCCCTCCTCACTTTTTATGAGCCTTGCTTGTTAAGTTCTTTATTCCAATGTACATTTTTTTCGTTTTTTCATTTTTTGGCATGTGGCATGATGCTTAGAGATGTTATTGCAAATTTTACATTTTATATTTAATTTGATTATACAGATACATACATATCTAATTATCTAATAAGTTCACAGTATTTAAGCTTAGTTCTTGTGCAACATTTTTTATCTGATTTTAATATAAATTTTATTTGTTTGTGTATTCTTTTACTTCTCTTCTGCTCGACTATGGCTGGCTCATTTAGATTATGTTTTTCAAAACTAAAATTATTATTGCTGGCAATCGAAATTAAGGGCAATGAAGATGGAGCTGATAGCAAAATCTCTATAAATCCCAGAGGCGCTAAAATTCAAGCAAATACACAAGGATTTTTCATAGCACAAAGTGCAGATGAAGTAAAAAGGTATGTAGAAAAATGTGCAAAAATTAAACACAAATCGCAAATCAAAAATTATTTGATATTAAGCAAGGCTATTTCTTTAAAATTTGTTTAATAACACGGTATTAAAAAAAAAAAAATTATTGTGAAATGGTCTATTGCGGCTTGTGAGCCAACTCGACTGCATAGTTTGGTCATTTTCAAAAACACAATCATCAAAATCACAAGTGATCGATAAAATGAATTTTTCGGAACTTTGTTGACAATTTTTTCAACTACGAGGGTTGCCTTTTATCACATATCGGAATAAGAGCAACAAAAAAAAAAAAAAAAAAAAAATGCGGTCGGGGGACCCTTGTTAGGAACGAAGTTCCTTACGTTTTTCTTTCATCTTTGAATGTAATACAAGGTGAAATCTGTATGTTTTTGTTTGTGTTGTTTTTGACATTTTTAAATTTTATGATTCTTTAAATTTTTGGAACGTTTTATTTTTCACTTTTCACACATGCAGTATTTTTTTGTCAATCTGCTACAAAACGAAGAAAATTTTTCAATATTGCTGTTTTTTGTTGTGACATACTTTACTTTAGCAACATCTAGCAGCTGATAGTGTCCGTTTTCACAACTAATTAATATTTATTGTCCGCTGACAGCACCGGAGACACCTACACAATTGTTTGTCGACAGATACACCAATACATATAAACAGCTCACACGCTTTCGCGACGATTTCTACTAATTTGCACTACCAGCAAGTCGCGTTAAGGAACTTCGTTCCAAAAACAGATATTAATTATCAAAAACCACTTTATTGTTTTTCAAAATATTTCCCCATGAAGATCTGCACACTTTTGCATGCGTCTGAATCAATTGTCAAAGCCCTTATGCCACTCGGATCGTGGTATCTCTAAAACATTTACTATGAATGCAGCAACCGCTTCTTTAGGTGTCAAAAAACGTTGACGTCTCTGCTTGTTTTTTACGCACGCGGTTAAATTTATTAATTTTTATTACTCGAACTCTTCTTTATATACAAAATAACTATTACGTTTATCAAGCTTAAGTTCTTTATATCGTATTTCTAAGATTGATATTAATTAAACAACACAACGAAAACATCAAGGACCTTTAGCTGTTTCAGAGCCACTCCACTTCTCATTAATACCCCTTTTTGAACTCAGGGGCTCATGCTTCTAAAGCGAAACACAAGCCATTTAACCTCGAGTGCTGACGAGAAGTGTGGCAGCTTCGAAACCGCTAGTTGTCCACCTAGCGAAAGGTCCTTGTTTAATTAATATCAATTACAAAAATAATAAACGTCGATCTCAAGCCTAATAAACGCCAGGCGAATGAACTTGCAATTCCGTTTTGTCGAGGTACGCACAATCGCTGCAGCCAGTTTTGCCCGCGGTACAAAAAGTAATTTTTTAAATCGCAAATCTTTAACATACATTTATATTAAATTAAGTTTTTAGTCTCAAGTTCAACCAACCCTTGGTTGGTCACTTTTTTATCAATATCAATTAAGTAAAGAAAAGTATAATTTTATAGCTAGGTGGACAAAAGGCTGTTTGTGGGTAGCAAACACCCTTCACCCAAGCACGCTATATAAAATAAATTTACTTAATCCCTTTTCTTTCTGAAAATTCATTCCCATATTTTAGTATAAGCTAATAAGCATGGTCATCGATAGCTATATACTACTAAATCTATTGAAAAAGCTTTGTAAGGATTTAAATCACCTGCGTTACGTGTTTTTCTGGGTTAATGTTGTCAGAACGTCTATAAAAATCATGCTAAAAAAGTTTGACGTTATACCGAAGAATTTAAGAATGATTTTTTTTAACTCATATTAAGGAAATTTGTGGTTTTTGGCAAGAAGTGTGAGCAGGGTTTCCAAAAAAAAAGGGGGACAAAACTGAGAATAAAAATAAGTTACAAAATTAGCGACATTTAAGAAGGTCGCACAAATAATCGAAGACCACAAAAAAAGGTCAAATTGCAACTTTAGCCGATGAGAGGCAACCCTGGCTGCAGCATTTGCCGCATCAGATCTCCTAAAAGCAGCATGTTTAAGCTCTTGTCTAACCAGAAACGGCAATTGGAGTTAGTTTCTAGTGAATAAGAAGACTTATTCAGGGTTGTTGTAGAATTTGATTGCTATCAGAATTAGAATTGAAATCGACACAGAATTCATTTTGGTGTCACGGCAACAGATATTTTTCATTTTTGTGTTCGAATCAGAATTGTGTCAGAACTAGGTGTCACAGAATCTGTTTTTATCGTTTTTTTCATCAGAAATAATCTGATCAGCTGACAGGTGGCAGATTTGTATGTTTGTTTTAGGCTGGTAAATACAATTTGGCTCACAATGAAAGTAAATTTATTTTTTTTATTTATTAAACTAAATAAGCAAAAATGTTCATTATTATTTTATCATCAATAGGGGAAAACATAGGAATCAAACACAAAATGAGATAGATACAACCAACTATAGAAGGAATTCTATATTTGGTTCATACATCTTTCTTCTTCATTATCATCCATTGTTAGCTTCACCCACTGAGGGCACACAAGCCTTTGCAAAACCTTTAGTACGTTGCTTAAGACAATTGACACCGTACTTCTGGGGAGACAAACGGAACTATCATTTCCTATTGATTTTTAATATGATCCTTCTGCAAAAAAAAAACGCAATGTCGCATCTAGCTGAACAATACTGGAAATGTTTGAAGGAGGCAAATGAACTTTGACAATGTTCAACAGCATTTGAAAGGCCTCTTTGTTTAAAAGGAATTGTTTAATAAATCTGTATATTTATTATAGCTAAAGAAATCTTTGGCATTCTTGTACATACTATATGTATATTTACGCTATGTCCGGCAGCTGCCGTTATTGTTGTTTTCCTCAATAAATATATATAAAGCTATTATTGCCTCTACCATTTTTTTTAAAGATTTTTTAATATATAAAAAAATATTTATCAAAATATGTGTGAAAATCTACTGCAAAATGTAAACAACAGCACAAGCAAAACAAAACAGCTGATTCGAATATGGGTTTTAGCTATGTTCGAATCAGCGCAAAACCAAGACGATTTCATGACACCAATTCAAATCAGAATTGATTTTCAATTCTGATAATTCACAATTCTGACTTGGATTCTGCAACAACCCTGATTATTCCCAACAAAATTTTTCCGAAGAATATTCATGAGAAATTTAAAAGCTATTTCAATTCTTTTTCAGAGCGTGGTTCTACTGCAAGGCGTGCCACGAGGA
Organism: Sturmia bella; assembly: GCA_963662145.1. Lineage (NCBI taxonomy): Eukaryota > Metazoa > Arthropoda > Insecta > Diptera > Tachinidae > Sturmia > Sturmia bella. Next base: position 22,986,057 of record OY759168.1, on the reverse strand, counting down.
TATCAAAGATGAGACTTTAATAAAGAAATGCAAATGCAAAAACTGTAAGTACACATTTTTCCAAGTACACATTTTTCTCTCACTTTCTTTTAAAGAAAAAAAAAAATCTGTGTAAAAGTTTCACGTTTAATTTTACTTCAAAACAAAATTATAATTTTTAAGCTCTTATGGAAAACAAAACAAGAAAACACTTAATTTGTTTAACTACATTTAAGTATTTACATTTAAGGAATAACAAACGAACATAAGACAAAAACCCTAATTATAATATTAATTTAAATAAGGATTTCTTAAGGTATTACAGCATTTTTTAAACAAATACATTTTTTTTTATAAATTTTTATTATCTTATTATTATATATAAAACATGTTGGCGTGGCCTTACCTTCTAACAACAATTCACAACTACGTTTCAACTACTACTATTCTACTACTACTACTACTACTACCACTACTATTGTCCCGTTGCAAAATATAACCGTTACAATATGATAATTGAAAATTCAAATTACAAAAAAAAAAAACCAACCATCAATATTTAAAACACAATTCAAATTCTTGTTTAATTCTACTCCTTTAACTGAATTTCATTTGAACAACTCGCATTGAAACGTTCGTTTAACGTTTCATATAAAACGAAACGTAACGTGACGTAATGTTAACAGTGGCAGTTCAGCCCAGGAACAAGTTTGATGATTTAGGTAAATCAGCAAAAGATAAAATAACAAAAACAAAAGTAAACTTAAGCTTAAATTATTTTTTAACCAAAACGAACAACAGCTAACCCGAATTTTAACCAAATTGAATCCTTCATTTATTTTTGGATCCAAAAAATCTTTTAAACCCACCAAAACCAAACCCTTGAAAATTCTTTAAAAATTTTCAAACTTAAAAAAAGATTTTGATTTTATCTTTTTTAATGCCTTGTTTTTCAAATATGTATAAATAACCAACATTTGTTTGAACTTTATTTTTTTTAATAATTAATACAACTTTTTGCACCTCCAGTGCTTCTTTATAAAATTTATCATTTCGGTTGTGTGAATAATAATTTCCTTCAAACTCATGATTTTTAAAACTATTATTTTGTTAAGTTTGTGTTTTTTGTTTTAATAGATTTCTCCCTGTTCCAATTTCATTGAAACAACTTTCACTAACTGTCAAAATGTCCACGAACCTTCAACATGTTTAGAATGTTGCAAGTTCTGTAAATAAGTTTGAGCGTTATGAATTGTTTTAGTTCTTTTCTTTCGACATTCTAATGTATTATAATTTATGATAAAAACAATTGTTGAAAATTGTGCGAGGAAAGTAAACGAAAGCAAAATTTTTCTGGAAGCAGTAGTGTATTTGCTGGAATATTTCTTGGTCTTATGTTTTATGAAAACACAGATTTAAGACATGCGGGGAAAAAATAAAGAGCACCCAATGGCAACTACAAAACTCTTTTGTAAGAGATTAATTTTAACATTTTAATTTTTCGAGCCTTAAGGTCACTTGTTTTTTTATAAGTGTTTATTGAATTCGATATTTCGATATCACAATGGATAACTTCTCCTGGAATGTTTTGATGTTTTTTCAAAATTTTATTTTTTTTATAAAAACAAAAAATACTAAAATACGAAAAATTAAAATACTAAACAACAAAAGTCGAAAAATTAGCATCAAAAATAGATTAATTTTAACTTTATGATCTACACTTGGTAATAATTTTATCGGGCTTGGAGTTGTATTTCATCAAAATAGAGAAAGATTTTTTTTTTTTTTTGGATAAAATTGGAGTGATCAACATTTGTAAAGAAGACAAGTAAAGTAAAGTTGAAGACATACTGGCTGAGGTACATACCACGTCGCCTATCAATACCAAAATTTGTTTCGAACCCAGGCCATGCCTAATTGTATTGTTTTTAGGCAGCAGCGCATAGCCATCCTACCCCCTGAGCTCCTCAAATTTGCTCACTTTGGTTTTCTGTTGATTGTAATATTTTTTATATTTTAATACTTTTCTATTTCAATACTTTTTGGTGCTTGAGAGAGGTTTGGAAAGTTACAGGCACTTCACATATATTTGACGAACTTTTTTAGTTGTTATTTTCTACTTTTTGGGCAGGTTCAAGCGTAGGTACTTTTAAAATTCCAAAAAAAAATTTTTTTTTTAATTTTTAGATCAATTCGTTAGGACTAAAATGTGACATGTGATCGTTAAATTTTAGAGAAAATTATAACAGCATATTCAGAAATATCTTGGGACTAAATAAAACGTTTGGGAGAGAATATATAAAAATATCTTTTGAATGGCAGCTTCCCCGGTGAGCGGAAAAAATGATGAATCAAGACCAATCAATTTGATTTCTTTGGAGCTACATTGCTGCTAGTTGGGAAGGTGGCGAAATAACTAGAGATATTCTGGATCTAGTTAAAATGACTTTGAAAAAGTATATCAAAATATTTTTCATGAGAGCCTCCCCAATGAGCGTGAAGTGATGTTGAGAGAAGAACTAAAATGGGCTACATTTTATTTTTCCGGAGGCATCTTGCTACTAGTTCAGACGATGGCGAAAATTTATAAAAACACTTTTGTAAGGACGGAGCCGTATGGAGAGCATCAAGAGGCAGTGGGGTATTATTAGTTAAAACGATGGCGGAATATTTCATAAACTCGTCATTGTATTAAAGCCTTCATTAGGGAGTTGCCACGGGATTGCCATGTGAGGCAAATATGGCAGGAGGAAAAAAAATAAAGACTTCTCCAGACCCACTGTGGAGCAAAATAGGCCTCGAAAAGTTTATAAACATATTTTCCTCTAAGAAGTGGAGTTAGATGGCTGGTATGTTTCGAAAACATGTTAAGGAAGAAAAAATAATGCAAGTCAATCATAACTTCATTGGAGCCAAGCAAAAAAACTTTATTAAAACAATACTTTTGAACGGGGCTAATGGAGGCTAGGCCTACATCTTACTCTTCTATAAAGCTCCCTTCTAGCCCTTTTTTTTGCAACATTGCCCACCACAAGACATCAGTTACTCCCATGTATAAGTATATTATATGTCTGTATTTAAATTTTCAGAAATATATTTTTTGATATAAAAACTTACGTTTTTCTGACCCGAATATCGGTCTGATGCGGCCATACTTTAAGTGTTATCAACTGGTTCTCTAACAAAGTTTCTTATTCCAATTTTTTTTTTAGCAATAACACTAATTTTGTATGCCATTCGAGTTCATACCTACTTTCCCATAGAAAGTGGCATCTTCTAATATACAAGCAAATTAAAATCCAGAATTGCAATTCCTCAAAATTTTTGCTTTTTTTTTAGTCAGGAAAATATTTACTGTGTTTTCGTTGAAATAACTCTGTAGTTAACTTTCTTGAAAAATTATTTTTATAATTTTTTATATTTCCCTTCTTTTATTTTTTATTTATTTACTTATTTATTTTTTTAATTTGCAGAATGTTATAAAGCCTGTAAATTTTTCCTCTAATATGTTTGTCTTTCACTCTTTAACTCTTTTTTGATTCTCCAGAAATAATTCGCCTTTTAAATTTCTTGCTTTAAAAATTTGTTTATTAATTTTCAGAACCGTATGACCCCCTCCCCATTAAAAGCATAGAGTTTTACGAACACGCTGCAGTTATATTAAAAAAAAAATAGCATCACACAACAAATTAAAAGTTATTGTTAAAAAAGAAGCAGAAAAAAAAATAATTTTCGGTTTTTTGCACCCAAAAGCAAATTTATTATTTATTATCATTATATTTTTTTTACTAAAACTAACCTAAACTTTATATAATACTCTCTCTATCTCTCTCACAATCTCTGTTTTTCCTCTCAGTCAATGTCTTCCGAAGTTCAATACAAATTTAAATAAAAATATATAAATACCTAATTGTATTTAAAATGAGTGCATGGAAACGATTTGTTGCACCAGATAAATTTATAATCGCATAACAAATATAAATTAAAGTGTTTTAACAAATTACATACATTTATGAATATTTATATATGTACATACATATACATATAACCCTGATCATTTGAATATCATCAATCATAAAAAATGGTTATTAAAGACATTCATAAAATAATAAAAAAAACCTTAAAAGGTGTTTATTGCAAAAACAAAGTCCTTCGTAGTTTAATATGTAATATAACCACACACACAATTTAATCAAATATACTTTATAATAAAAACATACTTTATAATAAATTTCAAGTATTTTAAGTATTTGTTGTTAACAAGTCAGTTAGAATAAAATTTTTTTCAATAGGAAATTATGTACATGTGCACATTTTCCCATTCGAAGACATTATGTTTTGAGTCGAAAAGAGAACTTGTATGATTCCGTAGTGACCATGATTGCTTTAACAATCACAGGAATGTTGCGTATGCGCGATACATCATTGTAGGCATTAAAGTACGTATACGCAATGTTATAATTTATTTTTTCGCGCCGAGTTATTCGTGCAAGAAAAAAGTTTTTTTTTATATCAAAAAATTTGTCATGGCGCTTAAATTGTCTATATTTTAAATTTAAAGAAGAACGTTTTTATATGAAATTAATTATTTATTTGCTTTAAGAGCCAATTGAAATGTATTAATTCAGCTCAAAAAATGTTTGTTGTATTTTTTGAAAAGGTTAATTTTTGGACCGGAATTAAGAAAGTTTTTAAGTATGCTTCTTTCAAAGAAATTTCTTTAAACGATTCTTTTTAGATGGCAAATTTTAAGAAATTATTTTTTCAAAAGTACTTTGTGGAAATAGTACTTTTTAAAAAACCAACTTTATAATAGTTGCTTTTTTAAACTACTTTGTTGAAAAAGTACTTTTTAAAAAACAAATTTTTTAATAGCTCCTTTTTTAAACTACTTTTTAAAAAGGTAGAAAGGTCCGTAAAATCCATATTAATTAAGCAGGTATAGAAAATTCAAAATTTCAATTCGGGGTTGGAGCAGGAAATCTGCATGTTTAGCAACGGCCTACAAATGGCGATACAAAAAAATAAAAGGGCGAGGTCAAAAGACGTGGAAAATAAAAGAGGTTCTTTCGAATTTCTTTATTCCTGGGGGTAACTGCAGCCGCCCCATGGGACAGTATAGATGTGGATGTATTATCATGGTCCACAAAAAGTTTTTATATACCTCAAAAGGTATGAAAACTAGTGGGCCCTCAAAACAAAAGTGGTCAGTTTTTGCCTACATTATAAAACTACTTGGCAATATACATTAATTATGTATGGCAAAAATATTTCGTTTTATTATTTGAGTTTTACTATTATAGTTTTTTATATTTTGATTCTTAATCAGTCTGGGGTTCAACTTTATAATTATTTCTTATCGTTTGATATTAATTAGACAAGGAAAACTTTTAGCTGGAATGCTGTTTCGATGCCGCAGCGATGATCATCAGCGCCCATTTAAGCTTTGATAGCGCTAAATTTCATAATTTAGGAACCGTTGTTTATATCACTCAAGCTCAATTTGAGTTTACATTTATACTCTTCATTACCACACTTTTGGTAGTACAATCGAATTTATACTCTCTACTTTGTGTATTTTTGGAAAAATCTTTATTTGTCCCACAGTACGATAAACTTTTAAATGTTCTCAACTTTCAAGTAATTTGATTGCTTAGCGCAATTTATGAAATGTTTAAGTATGCAATCAATTAAGAGTTTTAATTTTATTGTAAATTATTTAATCAAAATGACACACACATATGAATACATCTGCAAGTGTAAATAAAAACGATGTAAATATGACAAAATGATTTCAGCATTAAGCACCCCTACAAGTTATTCCCCCTCGAGTCACACACACACACACACACACACACACACACAGGAAACACATTGTGTAAATAGAAGTCATTTCAACGAATTCCAATGTAGTTTTATAACTAAGTCATTTAATATTAAAGTATTACTTATTTCTTATATTAACTTTAACATTTACATTTCTCTAGAGTAGTTAGAAAATTTGTAACTAAAGTGTTTAAATTAAGTTTCAAACCAACCGATTGATTGTTTTAGGGAACAATCATTTTTTACCTGTGTATGTGTTTGTATTTGCCGCTGACAATGGCTTCACTATTAATTTAGTTAGACAAGCAAAGCACTTAACGAAGCCACACAGTGGTATAGAGAACATGTTGCGATGAACTAATCAACATAAGCAAACATTTTGCACAGTGGTGTGTGTATGTGTCTAAATACCTGCTTTACTTTACAGCAGCTGGAAATTTCACTGTTTTGAGTTAAATGTAATTCCACTGTAACTGACAATTGATAATTGTTAAATTAAGTGTAAGACAATCTTCCCAACTAAAAATAGAAACACCCAACTATGCAAACCTACAAAATTATAACCTACAAAATAATAAGCACCAGTTTGAAAATGTTTAAAATAATTTTGCAGATGTGGGCATGATAATGATGCAGACCGGAATGGTGAATCAAGGCATATCCTCAGTTATAAATCAAATGGAGGGTACGATTTTTAAATGCAATTCGTTATTAAACATATAAATACATATACAACAATTACAACAACAACAACAAAATTACAATAAAAATCCAAAAATCAATAATTTGTTACTAATAACCATTTGCTAAAAGAAAATCAATCTTTCAAAATCTGTCTTCTTCCCATTCCCCATAAAAAGTTAAAAACAATATTTGTATTAAAAATTATTTAAAGCAAAATATGTATTATCTATATATGTATTTAACGTGCTAACAATGCTGCTCAAACAACCTTATTTTTGTTGCTGCTAACTTGAATACTGCTAATTAGTTAAAATAATAGTTAAGCCATTTAAATTTATTTCATTACTAAAATTTATTATGAAAGTAAGTGAAGAGGAAAAAAAAGTACGTATATACACATACATATATATTGATTTTGGTATGCGTTAAACAACTACTGCTACAACTCAGGAGTACTCAAGAGGAAGACAACGGGGACGCATTTTTGTTATCATCCACCATCAGAAATTTGCATATTTACTTCTTTAGCAAAACACCATACCAGGAAATTAATAATTACACTTCTGTGGATTTGCTGGTGATCGCAGTGTCCATTAGATTTTAGTAGAATATTTAACTCTTTTGTGCGTATTCCAAAAAAGTAACTTCTAAAAATATTGTGTCAACCCAATAGAGGGACAATGGCTTGTTGTTTTTCTTTTTCGAAAACAATTCTAGGAAAAAAATTTTAACAATTTTTCCAAATACGACTGCATGTTAAAATGAAAGAAGCGAAAAGTAATTTTGCAGTAACTTCATAAAAAATCCTATATATTCCGTATTGAGTAGTTCTTCAGCAGCTTTTTCTAATGCCACAAATATTTTGCCATCACCAATTAAGAGTGTTAATGCTGAGTTGGGAAAATTGAAAAGAAATAATCACCCACATCATGAAAAATTTTTCCCCTAAAAAAGTGCGATCACGAATAACTTTACCCATAAAATGTGTTCCCATTTGAAATTTTCCCTTATCGTGAATGGATTTTTCAAAGACATTTTCCCCATTTTTTGTATCAATTTGTTCGTTTTATTTTCTTTGGGGAACTAGAAAAAAAAAATGCAAGTAGTTGCTACATTTTAATGGATATATAAATCAGCTGAAAACTATTTTTAGGTCTAAATCAATTAATAATGGGCAACATGACATGCTTCTCAATAGGGTGCAAAATAATCGACCATAATCTGCATGTGGTTTTGTGAAGGTTTCTTAAGATGTGGTGGCCGAATTTTGGTATTCGCTTACAGAAGAATTAAAAAGTGCTGGCCCTCCTATTAAAAAAATTCATGAATGGAATTTTATCCATGGATATTTTTTCCATTCTGCGCAGAGACTTTTCTAAAGCATCCAACATTTTAGAGAGCACTCTTCCAACACTTTTTTGGTATCCACCCTTTACGGGAAAAGCGTAAGCATGCGCTTAGTTTTACAATGGGCGGAATATCAAATGATTTTTATTTCCGACACAGAATCTGTCAAAATATTGAACAGGCAAAACATAAATTTAATTACTTTTTACATCACTCACCCACAAATTTTCAATAAATTTCCTTTGTATTTATATTTTTTTCTTCCCAAACGTTCCCATAATATAATAATGATAGCAAATTTCCCTACTTGGGAAATGCAAATTTTATGTGAATAAAAATTTCACATTTTACTCACAATAGGAGTGCAAATTTCAATTAATCTTTTGGCTGCAATCATTTGATTGCAACACAAAATTTTTGCAAGAGAGCAAAGTAAATCACTTTTTTCATACGCTATTTCAAAACTTAAAAATAGTGCTTCTTCTGCTTTCCTAAATGGATTTGCTTTAAGCAAATTAATAAGAGAAAAAATAGGTGGGGAGGAATAAAGAAAGTTTGTACTTTGTCAAGTTTTATCTTATAAACTGAATTATGAGTGGTTTTAATCGCAAATAAAATACAGAAAATAAATAAAATACAGAAACGCTTTATTTTCTTTTCTACGAAATAGTACTTCGTTTTAGCAATAACACTCTTGGATGACACTGATGAAGTAAAACGGCTAAAAAGACTGCATATACTAGATCTCCCGTATAAATTCTAAGTTTTTATTATTTTAACTACATATGTATATACAATATTGAACTTCTCTAAAATTGTTTAGACTTTTTTTTGTTAAATTTAATGGAATTTAACCCCACTGTTATTCTTTGAGAACATTTTGCTTGTTATTTTAATTTTTAAATAGATTGCAAATAAAATATATAAAAAAAAAAATATTTGAAACCTCACACCACTGTAAACTTCAAATACATAAATGATTAAAAGCGCTTCACTTTACCTAAAGTAATGTACGTTTGTACGTGACTCTGCCTCAGCGTTATTGGTAGGGCGAATTAAGCCAGGTGGTTTCAAGCGAAAATTTAATACATTTTGCTAGTGCAAAATCTAAGTTATGCCAAATCCTGAATTTGCCTTAATAGCTTTAGCTCACTCACTCTCACAGGAGTTAAGACGGCTTTGCTCACTTGATTTCACAGCAGAGAAGATGGCTTGTAAAATTTGTTTGATAAATATAACAAGAAAAAAAGAAGCCAGGAGCAAAAAATAATCACCTGAGCTGTCAAGTTCATCTTGTTTAATTCACCTTGGATATTAACTTACAGGCCAAACTAAATTAGCGCGTCAAGCGTATTTTTGCTGTGTAAACCACACATTTTCATACAAAGTAGGTGGCTTATACGGCAATAATACGCTTGACGCTCTAATTTAGGTTGGCCTGATATGGTTGAGACAAGACTAATTTGGACTTAAATGAAAGAGCATAGATTCATATGGGCAAATACTAGCCCAAAAACAGCGTGACCATTATTATCCATTATTTATTCTTGCTTTGACCAAATACATGGATACGAACAACTAAAAATCCATTACAACAAGATCCATAAAATCCATACAACAAGATGAAAAAAAATAATGAAAAAAGTAAAAACGTCAAAAAAGTGCAATAGCATCAATTTTTACAAAAGTACATTTTAAGGTTATGTTTGCTCAGAGAGCAAATACAAAATTTACTACCAATTATTGGAATTTACAAAGACTTTGCACTAAATATAAATGTTTCTTTAACACATAAGGTAAACATAACCTTAAAATAGGCTCTTGTGAAATGTAATGCTATTACAGTTTTTTTAAATTAATTTTTCACTTCGTTGTTGTTTGTTGTTTATGTAATTTAAGTTGTTTATATGCTTGTATATTTGTCAATATTGCGTTATTAATGTTTCGATAGCTTTTGGCATGAGGAAAACAAAATTTCACTGAGACACATATCAAACAAATAATTTTCAAGACCTCCGATTTTAAATTTTGTTTTCGTATGTCAGCCCTTTAAGGAGGCGTGGTATGGTATCGGTGTGCTTGAGAGAAATATTGGGAAGAAAATTTATTGGGGCTTAACTCCTCTACGGGCTCTTTGATTAGTCTTAGGGAGTCATATTTGGGCGCTATGAGGAGCCAAATGTGTCGCCAATCCCCAATACTTTTTCTATCGCATTCTTTGTACCATGTCTGGTTGGAAGGCTCTTATACAAACGTGTAAAAAAAAATGGAAAATCGAAGAAAATCAAATATGATTTTTTGATTTGTCGTGGTTGGTTTTTTTTCTTCATGTCAAAATTTATCGAAAAATAGATAGCACAATATCGATTGCTAAAGCGACCCACCCCAATTTATATGTTGAAAATAAAACTCAACAAGAATTAGCAAATATGTCGAACTTTGTTAAAGAACGCTTTGATAGACATTTAGTGGGACTGCGATCACACAAGCAATTCAAAAATACACATGCTGAAAAATTTAGTTTTATTTTTCCTCATTTCGATTATAAAAATCAATTATTTGAATAACCACTTGTTTAGTGACAATAAAAACCACCTAGAAAAATTAATTATATAATTAATTGCCAAATTACTGGTGGATGATAAACAAAAGAGAAACTTAAATTTAAGATTTCTTTAGGAGAAATATATTTTACAGTTGATGAATAGAAAAGCGGGTACAACAAGTCACGGTCAAATAGCCAGCCAACTAAACCACCAAAATATTAACTAAATACCTATAAATTTCTGTTTTTAAAATATATTTGTTAATTCGTTAAGTTATTTGTATTTATAGTAGGCTTAAAAAGTACATACATACATATGTCCATATACAGTAATTTTTGCCAAATTTTCGATTTTTATTTTCGAAACATATGTTTGTGTTATTTCAGTTTTATTTATTTATTCACTTCAAATACATTTTTTTTCTTAAACATACATACGTATTTGATGAATTTTTTGAGAAAAAAAGAAATGAAATCATGTTAATGAATTTGCTCATTTACCTATTCACACAAATCCTCTATAACATTTATTTTATTTAATGACCCCACCTACTACCCACCAACCTTCCAACTACTACTACTACTACAACTCAACCACAGTGGCCACATTCAGGAAAGGCGTCCGAGCCGTACAAATGGTAGGACGTGCAAGTACGTATAAATTCCAAAATCAAAATTCATTTTTAATTAAAACAGAACAAAAAATAGGACGTTTTTACTAACAAGCAAAGAAAAAAAATACGCTTACAATAATAACACACACTCACTCTCAATGTAACTGTAAATGATGTACTCACCCAACAAGCATTCTCTCTCTCTCATTTTACCTCAGTGTGTCTGTCTAACAAACATACCAAAACTATCAATCATCCAACAAACAACACACCCTTAAGCAATTATTCAATTAATAAACATAAACGACATTTCCGTTATTTGTTAAGTCGCTTCTCTAAAACTCTCTCGTTTTCTCTACAAATCACACACGACCAGAAGAAATTCCTAAACTCTGTTCCAAAAACAAATCATGTCTGTTATTAACTCGTGTTTAAATCGAATTGTTCTTCAATGTGTACTCTGTTGTAGTCTGTTGAAAATAGATTTTTGATTAACTAATATTTTATTCGTTTTCCATATTTTTTTTTTTTTTTTTTTGGTTAAAATACTCATACTTTTTTACACGTCTCTTAACTTTATCTATCTGTTTCTGAAATTTATTTCAATATATTCGTAATATTATTATTGTCAACATACAATTTTTTCAGTGTTTAATTATTTTATCGTTTAATAGCAAACAAACCTTTGAGTTTTTTGTTTTAAATAAATCGTGTTTTATTTTCGTAATTATTTGTCTTTTTTGTATAACTTTTGATATTGTGTCTGTGTTTTTTAATGAGAACATAATTTTCATGTACAATTTTAAACATATGTATTTTTTTATGATAAATTTTAATTGGCGTTGATTTAACGTGAAGGGCTTATACGAAAATGTTTCAAATTTTGACCCTGAAGTTGGAAATTTTTTTTTATTAAAATTTGGCCATTATTCAAAATATCAAAATGTTTCGAGATTTATAGTTAAAGAGAATAATATTGCATTATGTTCATTCGAGTTTTTTAATAGGTAGCAAAACATCATACATACTTTTTACACTCAAAATTCTTTATTAGTTGGAAATCCATTAAATATTTTTGGCTGAACCAAGCAAGACGCGCACAGAAAAATTTAATTTTTTTTTTTGTCTGAAAACCTGTGATTAATTAATGTGATCAGCTCTTTGAAATTAGTGGGACACTTAAGAAAGTATAGCCCATTTGGTTTAAATTTAATTCGTTAGGAATCAGAAGCCGGTCTTGAAAGTAATCAGATTACATTTGAGTATTTTTCGAAAATCCAAAGCAGTACTGTTTATTATTAAGATTCATTGTTGGAACTGTAGTACATAGATTTTGTTTTGGAGAGTTTTTAATCAGTCTCAATTTGAAGTTTCAAAATTATGAATATAATTTATAGAAGAAAGAATTTTAGCTGGGGTATAACTCGTTGTTTCGAAATTGCCGCCCTTCTCATCAGCAATACTTTTAAATTGTGTGTAAATAAACATCTCGTGCCCAGGTGTTTCTTCAAGAGTTTTGCACAAATATATTAACTATGTCGAACTTTTTCTTTTATTTTGAAACCGTATACATCGATCATAACCGATTTTTAAAAATATTTTTGCTTTTTAAAATGTTTGCTGACATTTTTTTCGAAATCAAAACTTTTTTGAAATTGAAAAGTTACATTTTTTATATGTAAGTAGGTCTTTTCAATTTTTGTGTGTGTTAGTCAGTGAGCATATATATAATTTTCGAAGTCGAGTTCAAACTCTAACTATATTTTTTCGAAATCGCAAAAATTTTTTTTTGAAAACTCGATCAATTATAAACTGATTTAACATTTTATTTTAATGTAAAACTAATATGTATATTAATTTTGTTTTCGAAATCAAATTCGATCAAGAAGAATTTTCTAATAGTCCATTTGTAAATTGAATTCAAAAAATTTTGAATTGTTTTGCTGTCAGCGATATCAGAGCATTTATTTGTGCTCAAAATCGAGTTCGAATTTTGGATATTTTTCAAAATTCATATTTTTTTATTACTTAAAATTATTATAAAAGCCACAGCAGCACATGGCCGCATCAGTTAGTATGTAATCTCTTGTCACGACTTTAATGAAGTTTTGCACAAATATCTTTACTATAAAGACTATATTTTATTTCCATCTTTTCGAAATTAATTCCGAAATTGAAAAAATTCTGCGATTTTTAAATAGGTTTAAAAAACGGATTTTACTTTCGAAAGGTGCGTAAAAATAGAGATTTTTTCGAAATCGGAAAAAGTTACTTCTTAAGGAAGCGATTTTTAATGCCCTTTTTAGTTTTGAAAGGGATTCTCAATGAAGTCGGCTTGTAAATCTCTTTTCGCAACCAAAAAACTACAACTCGGTCATTTCTAAGCCGATTTTCAAAACTCGTTGATTTTGGAAAATATTTGTCAGTAAAATGAGTATTTATATTCTTTCAAAATCGAATTCGAAACTAAATTCAAAAAAATATATTTTTTTAAAATCACTTGGCTATTTAAAAACCGATTTTCAAAACTATTATGGTTTCGTGAAACAATTTGTAGGTGAAGTGAGGACACTTTTATATATAAATTTTAACTTTAATTTTATATATAAAATTTTAATATAGTTTTTCGAAAAATATTGCTGATATGGCACGTTCTTTGCTTTAAAATGATTTTTTTTTTGCCAAATATAGACTTTTATAGCTTAATACAAAAACGTATAACACCCCCAAAACTGTTAATGGACTTCCAGCTATTTACCAACCATCCACAGAAAAAAACAGTTTCCACTTGATTTCGCCATCTCTCATACCCATATTGTTTGTGTTCAATTCCATTACAAATTAATTTATTAGAATATTTGTAATCTTTGACGAAAAAAAAAATTCTTTACTAAAATTATATTATCTTTCTTTAAATTGTACTTTTGTATAAACAAAAAACCAACAAACACATCACTTACAAAATGTATATCTGTAACTCCTCTACAATTTTAAAATATTTGTATTCAATCAAATCATCTTCATATAAACCAAAAACCAAACTCTAAAACAAATCGCTGTTGAAATGAATGAATGAATGAATCAATCAATCAATGAAAAATGTATAGAAGATGAAGACTACTACCAGACAAGTAAGTCACGTGTGCCGATTTTTATTCAAATCTGTTCTTTATGTCTTTTTATATTGTCTTCTCATAATTCTTGATTTTGATTTTCCAAACTTAATTCCTAAACAAGTTTTCCAATCAAACCGTAATTAGATTTTTATCTCTGACATTTTCCATTATTTATTTACATGCGTTAAAATTTCATTACATTCAAAATAGAGTGTTGAATATAAAAATTAATTGGTTTTTGTTTTTCTTTTTCATTTTTGGCTTTTATCAATTTCCTTCAGTTTAAGTTAATAAAATAATATCTGTGGTGTTTGATTATAACATCTTACAAAAATCAGTCTGATTTGGTAAATTTAGTTACTATTATATTTATTCCGAAATGTAAATAGATTTTCATCGACATTTTCTTTAAACATTTTTTTCCATCATTTTGGATCTAAAAATGGACGTTATCAATTGTTTTCTGTCTTTTTCATCCTTCTATATGCTACCGGCATTCCGCTGATGCTACTCTACTCGTCAGTAAGCTCAAAAAAAAACTTAAAAGAATGTTTGGAACTTGACTACATATTGCATTATTCCCATGAACACAACGGGCATCACAAACGTTCAAACTAAACGTTCAAACTAAATGTATCAAACATTAATTTTAACGTTATAGTGGAACTATGTGATTTACAATTGTGAATAGTTTCAACGGGCTTGAGTTCGATTTTTACTTGCTAAAAATGGAGAAAGATTTTTTTTGTGATAAAATTGGAGTGATCAACATTTTTTAAAGCAGATAAAAAAAGTCAAGTTAAAGACTTACTGGCTGAGGTACACACAACGGCTGTTTCACGACCGCCACGGCGCTCATCAGTGCCCAAATTTGCTTCCGACCCAGGCCATGACTAATTATATATTGGTTTTAAGCAACAGTGCATACACGCAAAGAAAAATTATGTTTAGTTATGATTGCGGCAACAATGTTATGTTCTGTATAATAATACTATAGTTGCTATCATATAATATGGTTGAGGCAACTATATAGTATGCTTAAAGCAAACACATAATATGGTTCTGATTGTTTATAACCATATTATGATTATACACACTCATATAACCATAATATATTCAACCATATATTTTAAGAATACATATTCTTTGTGCGTGTAGCCATTCTACCACCTGAGCTCTTCATTACTGACTGTCTATATTCAATGTTATTGATCAACTTTTAATTTTATCACTGCGTTTTTCTGTTGATTTGAATACATTTTATACTCTGCCATCAAAATCCAATTGATTTCCAATAGATTTTCATGCTTGCTGCTGTTGTATCAGTGATAACAATGGTCTGTTCAGCTCAGAGATTTTTAAGCATTCATTTTAACTTTATAGTCGAACTATTTGTATTTACAATTGTTCATAGTTTTATCGGGCTTGTGTTCGATTTTTACTTCTTCAAAAATTTAGAAAAATTTTTGCTGATAAAACTGGAGTGATCATTTTTAAAGAAGACAAGAAAAGTAGAGTTGCAGACTTTTAAGTTTTTTCGAGTCTACTGACGAGTTGAGTATCATCAGCGACATGTTGGCATCATATAGAGGGTTTGAAAAGGAAGAAAATAATAAACACGATGTAGTTTTAGATCTAAATAATATGCATTTTTTTTCTACCTTATCTTAATTTAAGATGTTAAAATAAAACATCACAGATTAAAAAATAACTACGTTTATTTGGTGTCAAGTTTGGCTTCTTTGAACACAAAACGAACACAAGTATGAGAATTCAGCCTTCATTTTTAGAATGTTTTTCAGCAACTTGCAAAAAAAAAAGCATTCACAAACGCGCGAATTAGTTTTTGTAGCAATAAGATATAGAAAAAGAGAAAACAACTACAGAGTTGCCATACTGCTTAAGTTCTAGAAAAAGTCTGGCGTGAAAAAAGAAAAATTATAGAGTTATTATACACCTGATTTATACTAAACTATTTTAAGTTTGCGCCGCTTTAGAATATTTAAGTAGAATTCAACTTGTTGTGGAAACAGTGGAAACAAACTAAAGTAACGAACTATAACATTGCATAGCAAACAGCAGAATTTCAAACGACTAGGCAAATCAATCAACAATCAGTTAATTATTTTAATAATTAAAAGTATTTAAAACGCTTTGATTGTAGGTTGTATAAATTTAGTGTTAAAATTTTTAGAAGAAAAAAAAACTATACTATTTTGTTAAACTTCATTTAGTGTATTATAATTCTTATTATGGTTTACAATGTAAATATGTATGTGTGGTATAATTTTCATACTAATACATATGTATATATGTAATATATTTTTTATAAAATTTTTTTCTTGTAGTCGCACTGTGCTTGCTCTTTTTAATAATTCTTTTTATTTAATACTTCTGCTGGGCTACAAATGTGATGATACATATTTGTTTGTAGCCATATGTAGGTAGAGTTTGTTTAATATCTTATGTGTATATGTAAGCTTAAATATATATTTATCATTCTCTCTCTCTCTCTCTTTATTGTATTAAGCGAATGTTTTTACTACACATACATTCCTACGTATCTTTGCAATAGTGGAATGAATGCATGCTCGTTAATTTACTCTTTTAGTCCTTCTTCTCAAATATTCTTTAATTTATTTTTCTCTGTATTCGTTCAACCTGTTCCAAACAAATTCCTTCACCTCCCCTCCCACGTTTTATTTTGTTTTGTCGTTTTGTAACTCATGTTTAAAAATAATACGGTTGAAGAATTACACTGATATTTGACATTTTTTAATATTTGAATGAAGAGGTAACAAAAAAAAAATAAAAAAAAATAAAAAATATAAAAAATAATGACAAATGTATACAAATTTAATTCAAAAGAAACTTTTTGTACAGATTCGAATATAGATTTACATTTTTACTACTTTATGAAAAGTATTAACAATTCTTGGGAAAATAACAAACTTATAATGCAAACATGTACGAAACGGAAGGTGCAGTGCTGCCAGATCTAAGAGTTGATTTCAAAGTTGTAAACAAGGATTGCGGCTTTCGCTAGGGATGTTTTAAAATATGTATTGCAGTTTCACTAGTATTTTGCAGCCATATATTCAAGCGAAATATCTTTTTACGAAATGTTTTTCACCATACCTACAATACCACAAAACTAAGTTATATCAATGACATTTTATAAGCCTTTCATTTGACAGTGAGACTGGAAGGTCTGAAAATCAGCTCTGGTTTAAAAAAAAAAACTCTAGTTTAAAGAAAACTTTTCCGTGATTTAATTTCACCTTAAACTTGACTGCAATAAATCAGTAATCTATTTGTTATTTATTGTGCTTAGAAATAAAAATTTGGCAACGTTGCAAAGAATGTCAAACAGCTGATGTTTTGCTCTAATCTTCAATGGCTAAAATTTAGACGTTAAATTTTCTTAGTTTAAATGTGTTCTAAATATTCGCTGATCTAAAGATTTACTAGTGTGAACGCAAATGTAACCAAACCTGAAAATAAACTTGCACTACTTTTGTGGCCATAAGTGACAATATTTTAAAAATTTTCATTATTGTTAGAAATGATAATCGCTTAAGGCCAGTATGGACTTTGTTCAAATTTGCAAAACTTGGCAACACTTTTACTTTAAGTACTATATACATTTACATTATGCTTGATAATATGAACAAGAAAATAGTGTTGCCAACATAATAAATTTGATTTAATGATTTCATTGCTTTTAGGAACGCATCACTGATCAACTGTAGGAGAAAGTATTGCCCAAAACCAGTGCTCAGATGAAATTATTTCTTTCGTTATCGAGTGAACTTACGATAAAAAAAATTTAATTGTATGTCTCTCATGCTAGAGAGTTGGCATGAAAGCGACTATAAAGGTACAAACTTGTGTGAACAAATATTTGCTCATCTTTTGCTCGAAAAAAAAAAAAAAAAGCGTAACCACTACTTTTTCTTCGTCTTTATTTCCATCAAATTCATTCGTATAAACACCTAAAAGTGCATATATGGACATTTACATGGATACGACAGAAAGCAAAAACAGCAAAACGAGAACGTAAAAAAGTACAAACATCAAACGAGCATGCCCAAGTTTAAGAGCGGCAAAGTTTTCACAACATCGAAAATTTTGTGTTCGGTTGTTGAGCACACATAACTTCGAAATATGCTCTACTGAAATCTTATGCTTTTAAGGTGTTTTTTTTTTGTATTTTTTCTTTTCGTTTATGCACGCATATGTGCTTATAGTTGTATGTATTCATGTACTCCACCAAAACAAAGGTCAACCTGAGAGTAGTGGTCACGTTGTTTGTATGCAAATATTTGCCAATATTTGAGGAATTTATTAAAATCTTTAGGAAATGATGTTTTCTGATATTGAATTGGGTTGGTCCATACGTTGTCGAAAGTAGATTCGTTTTTATAGCATTTTGCTGCTGGAACAAATGTTGGCTGAAGCTTTGCTGTTAAAAAGCATGTTGCTGGAAACATTTAGCATTTTTTGTGTTAAGAACAGATTTACTACTACAGCAACATTGCTTAAGAATGAAGTACTCTGTTCAAAATTCGTTTACGAAAGTAGACTCCAATTTATAGTATTTGGCCATGGAAAAAATGTTGCCAGATGTTTTGCTGTTAAAATCAGGGATCGAAAATAACTGTTATTTTTGAATTTTTGATTAAAAAAAGCAACTTTAAAGAAATGTCGGACAATGAAACCAAGTATACCATGTTGAAAGTCTTGGACCAAATTTTCAGAAAATGCGATGCTTTTTAAAAATCTGATTTTTATTTTTTCTAGCAAAAATAACAGTTATTTTTGATTTTTATTATTTCGAGCATGATAAAAGTTATTTTTTGAGTATTATTTTTTCGAGCAGAAATAAAAGTTATTTTTGACTTTTATTTTTTCGAGTAGAAATGAAAGTTGTTTTTTGACTTTTATTTTTTTGAGGAGAAATAGAAGTTATTTCTGTGTTTTCAACCCCTTTGACAAAGAAATTATTATTTAATATTCCAAATATTCTTTTCTAAAAAAGTATATTTACTGAAAAATTATCTTTGTTTGAAAAAGTTTTTTAATAAATATAATGAATTTATCACAAAATAACTTTTATTTCTGCTCAAAAAAATTAAAGTCAAAAAATAACTTTTAATTTTGCTTCAAAAAATAAAAGTCAAAAAATAACTTTTATTTCTGCTTGAAAAAATAAAAGTCCAAAATAATTGTTATTTTTGCTCCAAAAAAATAAAAGTCAAAAAATAACTTTTATTTCTGCTTGAAAAAATAAAAGTCCAAAATAACTGTTATTTTTGCTCAAAAAAAATAAAAGTCAAAAAATAACTTTTATTTTTGCTTGAAGAAATAAAAAGTCAAAAATAACTTTTATGTTTTATCGAAAAAAATAAATGTCAAAAAATAACTTTTAATTTTGCTTCAAAAAATAAAAGTCAAAAAATAACTTTTATTTCTACTGAAAAAACTAAAAGTCCAAAATAACTGTTATTTTTGCTCCAAAAAAATTTAAGTCAAAAAATAACTTTTATTTTTGCTCAAAAAAATTAAAGTCAAAAAATAACTTTTAATTGTGCTCAAAAAAAATAAAAGTCAGAAAATAACTTTTAGTTTTGCTTGAAAAGATAAAAGTCAAAAATAACTTTTATTTTTTATCGAAAAAATAAAAGTCAAGAAATAACTTTTGTTTTCTGACTTTTACGATAAAAGTTATAACAGTTACGGTCCCTGGTTAAAATACATGTTGTTGGAAATATTCCATACGTTGTTGTGATAAGAACAGATTACTACTCCAGCAACAAAGTCTCGATGTTATTGAAAGTAAGTGCAACTTAAATAATTTCGTAACAAAAAAGGGAATATTACTAGATACATTTCGTATTCCTTCACAAAACTAAAGAAGTGCTACCTGCAAACATTTTGGTATTAACTTTTTTTTTGGTCAATGTTGAAAACAAACCAGTTTTGCCTCTATCAAGATTTAGCAGAAAATTGCTACTTTTGTTGCTTTCAACATTTGAAAAAATGTTTTGAAAAAGGCAATTCAGAAAACAGCAATACAGTAATGCTCATAATCTAGAGAAAAGAAAAAGGATTTCATTAATTTATTAGTAGAAATTTACAAATGTTAACTACTTATTATGTTTTAGTTCGATTTTAATTTTTTCAAAATTGAAAAATATTTCTGTGGTGCAAACAACATTTTTAATTAAGAGAAGTTCCACTTATTACCATGTAAAACATCTGCCTTTCTAACATTTCAAAAATGTCAAATATCTGTTGTTGAATATAAAGGTTTAGTTTTTATTATTAATTTCTCAGTTTCTTACGAAAAATTCCCGTTTTGAGTTATTCTGTTTTTTTTTTACAAACAAAAAATTTTTTTTAATTATTTTCAATTATTTGAATGAAAATAAACAAAAGAAAATTAACATAAAACAATATTTTATATAACTTTTTGTTTTTCTTATTAAAACAAAAAATCCTTAAATGAATATGCTGTTCAATGGAAATTACACTTACAGATGATCACCATCCTGCACCCACATTTACACCACCAGAACTACCAAAAAGGGTGCATGTGCGTCGATCAATATCGGGTAAAATTGTTAATAAAATTACAAATATTTCCTTAAATAAAATTACAAGTCTCAGATCAAAGAAAGGAAATTTTTTAGACATTTTACAAAGAAAAGTGTTAGGAATTAGACATTGAAAAAAATAAGATATATATGTATTTCCATAAAGTGTACGAAAAAGAAAAAAAAAAGTTTTTCTTACAAAATTTACTACGAACATTATTTGGAAAACTGAACACAGTTATTTTCCTCTGTCAAGTATATCATACATATAAAATTTGCGAGCAATCTTGTGTTTAATTAGAACAAAAATTAACTTCTGTCTAATTTATTAAATTTAAGTTTGCTTTTTTGACAAGAAATTTGTTCTTAAAATTTGTTATATCTAGTTGTTTTATTTAAAATCTTCTTTCGATTTTATATGGTTTTTTTCTTCAGTGAATACCAAACATCCTGAAAATATTCTCTCTTTTATACATATATTAATAAATCTCTATCTCTCTCTCTCTCTAACTCTAACTCTCTGTCTTTTCAAATAAACATTTTTATAAATAATTTATTCAATTAAATGATTTTTTTTAACAAAAATCTACGTGTGTATTTTGGAAAGCATGTAATTTTTAACTGAACATTTTTATTGTATACCGGAATAGCTCAAATTGTAAAAAAGAAACAAATCTTGAAAAATTTGTTAAATAACTCCATTACTGTATAGAAACTGTTCATATGAAATTTCATCTCTTCTGGCTTGCATTTAGTTGTTATTATTCTGTTTTTTTTTTGTTGGTTTTTTGTTGCCCTTAACCAAAGTTTTATGTTAACTTTTTTTTTTTTTTTGCTATATTATATATATATTATATTTTGCTATTATAACAATGTAAAAATTATTATAAGATATAAAGTAATTTAAAAATAATTTGCATATATTATAAATGGCTTGTTTAATAGTCTTTATTTTTTAATGGTTTATTTTTATATTATTTGATCTTTAGATTGTTAAATTAATTATGCAAGCTTTTGATCTCTGGTTTTTTTTTTTATAAAAAATAATTTTAAACAATTATTTTTTATAAAAAAACCAAAGATCAAAAGCTTGCATAATTAATTTAACAATTTATTTATTAATTTAATTCTCAAGAGTTTTTGGTTTTTCGAATATTTATTGAACTTTTATAAACAATACAACATTAAATCCCATTATAACTTTCAACTAATTCAAATTCCCGTCTCTGTGAGACATTTTAAGCTTCAAGAATGAACAATATCAAGGCGATCACATAATAAACTACTACAAAAATAGCCTTTTGTTATTCTAGATGTTTCTATAAAAATGTATCACTTTTATTTTGTGTATTTTTTTCACGGTGATCATTCTTTTCTTCAAAAATTTCAAAGTACATTAAACGTTTTCCCATTAGGTGTGAACTGTACCATTATGTTTGGTCCGCTGAAGGGCCATAAAGTTGATTTGTAATTATGTGACCGCCTTCGTATTCGTAAGCTATTTACTAACACATTCATATAATGTGTTGGCTGATTCCGTTGCGTACTAAAATGCTAAGTCAGTCGGTTTTCTATTGCTAACACTTGTTTAACTGTTTGAAATGAATTTACTGAACTAAATCTCCAACTACACTTAAACCAAAATGTTTAAAAAATATACCTTTCTCTTAGCTAAAACTAATTTTTTTCTAGAGAAATTTTATATTTATATCTTAGAGTTTTTTAAAAACTGATATGATTTTTTTAAAGTATTTTTTCTTCTTTATTTCTTTTAATACAACAAAAGGTGATATAACCAGAGATCGGGAAGACGTGAATTGTAAGTACATAATTTCAACTTGTGAACATTTTCAATTTATTACATATCGTTTGTCTCAGATAAAAAAAAATCCCTCACAAACTATTGTTTGGATTTGAGTTTTTTTTAAGAGGTTTCGCTGAATTTTATTAGAACAATGAAAGAATATTTAGAGGGCGCATTTCACAAGAAAAAAAAGTGCGGAATAGGTATTTTTTGTCTGAGACTCTAACTCTCTAAAGTTATTATCAGCTTAATTATGAAAATATTTTTCTCGAGAAAAAATTTGTATTATAAATTTTTGGGTGAAAAAAAAAACAGGTGACAAGTGACATCTCTGCATTCTGAGGGTAGCCATTTTGATTGTTGATATTTAATGGCGATTTATGTGGGGAAAAAAAAGCCTGCATTTATTTTTGCACTGTTTTTCTTAAAGTGTGAATTGTAATAGTTTAACGAATTTATGAACAAAAACATACGAGTTACATACTCGTATTTAGGACAATAATGAAAAACCTTTCGCGAAAAATATTATTAAAAATGTTGCACTAATTGTAGAAAAGCAAAGGATGTAATTATTTACTCAATAGTGCTCTAGAGTTCTTGTTTCTTTCTGCAACAAATTATAAAATGTATTTTCCTCTACTTAAAATCTAGTACCTGCGGGATTTCAATGCAAATCTGGTAATTTTGACGAAATTTCCCATACAAAATGAAGATTAGATTTTGACAAAATCTCCTGAAATCTACGCAGTACCATAAATCTACTCAATATTCATAAAGTATGTACATACTTGAAAATACTATGCTGTTATAGAAAAATCCATTTAAAATCCATGTACTGACCATGTTAACCAATTTTTTTTTTGTAAAACACCTTGAAAATGAAATTTGGCAGGACCTCAAAATGTAAACCAAAAAAGTTTGCTTGAAGACTTCAATACAAATCTATTAGATTTTGCGTAGATATAAATGTAATATTATTATTTTCGTCTGTCTAGCTTTTCTGTGGTAGACCTAAGAAAAACTAGAGGCGGCGTTCATAAAAATTAAACTCTTGCTGAGATACGTTTGAGAATAAATTTTCCATATAAAAATTGTTCTAAAAGGTTTCTCAGCACTATTTTTAAAAAGTGCCTCGATGGATGAATTGGTAGAGAGTCGCAGAGGTGGCAGCTTAGATTCCTGCCGAAGGCTTTGGGTGTTTCTGCAGACAAGCCAAAAAGCTGCGCAGTTTTGTGTTTGTTAAAAAAAAATTAACACCGGCGTAAGCTTAAGACAGGTTTATATCTGAAGATAGGTTCCTTTATCAAAACAGGTTCATATTAAATAATATTTGAAGCAGAAAACATGACCACCATTTTGCGAAAGTTTGTGCTCCCTAATTATGTTTCTAAGACTTCTATATATCATATAGACGCCTGAAAAACCAGACATAAAACAATCAAGGAGATAATTTAGACCTCAAATAATGAATCTTAATTAGCTTTAACAGCAGATCTTAACTCGTGTTGGAATATTATGTACAATTTTTGAGAATTGTATGTTTTATATTATGCTTTTATAATACATTTATCTGTGCGCATTTTACTTTCAACAAGAAAACAGTTTTTTGCTACAAACCTTATTTTCAACGACTTTAAAATTGTGTTCACTACTTTTCGTAAGAAACAGCGAAATAAAAAAATGCAAGAGAAATTTAAAAATAGTTTTCATTTCACCAATTTTTTTCTCGAGAAAAATTTGAGAAAAAAGAAAACATTCTCACGGAATTATTATTCATGATTGGGCTCCATCTGAAAAACAAAACCAGTCAAACTAAATCTCTTTTTCAGTACTCGGCCGTCATAACCGGCGGCCGAATGGCTCAACAAGTATGGGCCCTGGAAATGGTACAACGGGTCTACATGCAGCCAGTGCCGTAAAGCAGGTGAATAAAGTGAAACCAACTGTAAATAGACAACTTGACGGCCAAATCGTTTCACCATCCCAATACAATCGGTAAGTGTGAAAACATAAATGTCCATGAAAATATGTAAAACTGCCAAATTAAAAAATAAATAATAATGCTGTGTAAATGGTTAAAATATAAAAACTAATAAACAATTAAGAAGAAAGCACATGTACAAAGAAAATGCTTAAATGTTTTTTCTCTCTCCTATTATTTTCTAAACTTAAAAAATAAAACTGAATGTGGTTTAACTACCGTCTAAATGAATAAAATGTCATAAAATAAACCTAAAACCTTGTTAAAAAAAATAATAATAAACATCAACCGTTGTCATAATATCTCATATAAATACCACCATGTTATATACAACAATAACAAAAATTTCATAAAATCGAATAACAAAAAAAAAAAAATAAACTTCTCTCAACCTTATAGAAATAAAAAAATAATTGTCACTAAATAACATAAATGTAACTGATAATTTTGTTTTCAGTTTCAGTTTTTATTATTTTCATTTTTAGTTTTATAAACTCAAATCTTTGCTTTTAACTTATAGTTAACAGCAGTATAAAAATATAAATAAGAAGCAGAAATGTGTCATTATCAAGATAATTTAATTCACCATATTCGAAACTTATGAAATGAAAAGAATTGTTTTGGAGTCCTTTTTTTTAAAGAAGAGCTTTTTTCAAAAGCTTTTTGTGCGTGCAGGGGATGTACCCCGTTATTAAGAAGTGATATTATTGAACCAATTTTCAATATAATTGTGCTCAAGAAGCCAACCGAAAGAGAGAGAACTATCGACAAACATATTGAATAGAGATATAAATTTGAAAAAACTATTTATTACAGCTTCAGATCGTTTTTTATATAAACAAATTTTTATTTACAATATTATTCAATATTTCGATAACAAGTTGTCATCATCCTCAGGATAATAATATGTAAGTATATACAAGAAAGGCCTTTAGCTCAAGAAAACCCTAATATTAAATTCACTTTCGAAGAGCACGTTAGTTAAGAGTTTTTAAGGTAGTTTTTCAAAAAGTTTTTGTAGATGCAGTTTTTGAAAGGTGGAGTTCTAAAATTTATATCTAAAAAAGTCATTTTGCTAAAGAATGTTTTGTTTAAAAAAATTTGTTTTGTTTTAAAAATTTTGTAGGTACGCTTTTCAAAAGGTACTTTACCAAAAGTTACCTTTTTAGAAGGTACTTCATACAGACGTTACTTTATTTAAGCCACTTTTATTTTGGGAAATGTATATGTCTACACTCCGCCTTCAGAATATCGGTTGTGTCTCACGTAGTGTGTGCCGTTACTTCGTCCAGTTGGAGCCACATGTCCTCCAGACCTAAATCGTTCAAATGTGTTAAAACAAAACTCGGTTAACATGGCGCTATAGCACGTACTGTCCTCTGATGTCATTTGACCAGAGGCGTGGCGTCCTCCAAAAAAGAGGGCACGATGACTCTTCCTGCATGAACAGCGCACCATGTAGTCACTTTGAGCGGCTATAATAGCTTCTCGTGCATCACTCGTGGATTTTCGGTGCCCCAGAAGCGATAGGTTTGGTTGTGCACGCACCCGCTGAGGTGAAAATGAGCCTCTTTGCGTATTATAATTTTAGCAGAAAAATCGTTCACTTGACTCACTTGGCTTGAGCGTAGTTTACACACGTTTGGGGTTCGGCGGGCCGCCGCTGATGCACGGACTAGACTTTGTACGGCAACATGCACAGGTTTTTGACAAAAATTCGCCTTAGGGACGACCGGCTGATGGCTAATTGCGAGGCACGGCGTCTGGTCGATGTTTTTCGCGACAGCTCGACATCTTTGTCAGCAGAATCGACATTCTTGCCAAAACGGGCTCTCTGGGCCGGTCACTGTTGACAGCGTCTCATGTGGTCTCAGACTCTTCGAGATTGATGGCCAAGCAACGCAGTTTTTGTGCAGTCGGTGTCGGATGTCCGGGAAATCGGCAGCGGCGAAATTCGCACTAACACGATTATTACACGTTCTTGGGGAGTCTATCACTCCATGGCTTATTAACTAGTATTCTGCAGCTGCCCAGTTCAATCATACATGACACAGACTTGAGATTGGTCGCCATTGCGCAAAAATAAGTGCAACTTCCAATAGGGTGATTTCTTTCGGCCCACCTTGTATTAGACAATTGTTTATAAAACATACCTTTTTCGAATCAATTTACACACTTGTAAAAAATACTGTTTTAGAACACGAATGTTTTACACACAGAAAGAAACTGCACTGCAAAACTAAAACGACAATATGTTATTAAAATTCATATTAAAATCGTACAAAAATAATGAAAAGTTGGATTTCAAATCCCGTCAGAGACGGACGCAAGACTTTGCAGTACAAAAATGTAATAAACGAGGATATAAAAATACAATTAAATAAATTTTTTGGAACGAAGTTCCTTAACGCGGCTTGCTGGTAGTGCAAATTAGTAGAAATCGTCACGAAAGCGTATGAGCTGTTTATATGTATTGGTGTATCTGTCGACAAACAATATTAATTAGTTGTGGAAACAGACACTATCAGTTGATAGATGTCGCTAAAGTAAAGTATGTCACAACAAAAAACAGCAATATTGAAAAATTTTCTTCGTTTTGTAGCGGATTGACAAAAAAATACTGCTTGTGTCAAAAGTACAAAAATAAAACGTTCCAAAAATTTTAAGAAGCATATAAAATTTCAAAATTTCAAAAACAACACAAAATAAAACATACAGATTTCACCTTGTATTACATTCGAAGACGAAGAAAAATTGTAAGGAACTTCGTTCCTAACGGGGGTCCCCCGACCGCATTTATTTTTTCTTTTCTTATTTAAACAAAAAAATATCAGCTTTTGTTTTGATTCAAGTCTGCTAATGTTTAAATCAACAGGACTCAAAGAGAAAGAATTTTTTTTTTTTCTCTTAAAACAAAATCAGGGGCCAAATCGTTGCATTCGTGATCGATCGAATTCCGTAGCTTATGCTGTGTGTTTGTTGTTTAATTTGTTTTTGTTTTACATTATTTTTACTTGATAGTTCATTCGATATCGAATGCGACTGTTCGTCCCAGGCTGCATTATAATGTAGTAGTCATATGTAGCAAAATTATTGCCGGTAGTCAGCTTTTTGATCTTTAAGAAGATGCTACATTTTTGTAGTAGTAGTGTACTCATTTTTTTTAAGATTTATGTTTTGAAAGATTCCCTCCAAGACAAATTGCTAAGAACTCTAAAAATTTTCTATGAACCGAAAACGTGTATTGTGATCTTGTAATGAAACATTTCTGCAGACGTCTTCTTTGCTTATTTTTATTAAACTGCGCAACAAAAATTTTAAATAGAAGAAAACTAAATGCTTAGCTAAAAAAAACAAATAACTTAAAACACAAACAAACAAACAAACAATCTAACAAGTTTGTTAGTAATGCTTAAAAAC
Source organism: Sturmia bella (assembly GCA_963662145.1). Lineage (NCBI taxonomy): Eukaryota > Metazoa > Arthropoda > Insecta > Diptera > Tachinidae > Sturmia > Sturmia bella. The sequence goes on along the minus strand of OY759168.1, from coordinate 22,958,142 downwards.
GTATTTTTCTCTCTTTAATTTAACGGTTTTGTTTCAGGCCTCCCGAAAATGAAGCTAATCCTTATGCGGGCTATCAACTTGCTTACGAAGTTAAAAAGCTCATGTATGCGTCCATTAATAACTTTTTCTAACTTTCTATATTTTCATATATACATACATACATACTTTAATTACTTCTACTTACTAAATACTTATTGATACTACCACCACTACTACAACTACAACTACAACTACTTATAACGCCACTACTACAACAACAACATTTAATATACCATTTTCAAATAAATACCACATTTTGTTTAAATTTCGAAACTCATTTCAACAAATTTAAATAAATAAAACCAAAGAGTTGCTATAACTACTCGTTATAAATTATCGTAAATCGTATCGTAACTACTACACTTTAATCTCGTAATTGCGTACCACTTTGTTTATACGTTCGACTTAATTTTTCATTTGGTTCGTTCTTTGAATTTCAACTGAAGCATTTTAATAATAATAAAAAAACACGTTTTTTTCAATTATAATTACATAGAACATAACAATAACAATAATTCACTTCAATTTAAGTTTAATGCGAACGAGAAAAATTAATGATTATTATTATCATTATTGTTATTGTTGTTATTATTGTGTCACTCTTTAGTTGGTGTTCGTCGTGTGAATGTCCTTTTATTTATTTTTATGTATTTTAAAAGTTTATTATTGATTTTCATTTTATTTTTATTTTTTTTTTTTTAGTATCATTTTCTTTGATTTTTAAATTTATTATTGTATTATAAAATAAAACCAACTTCTTTCGCTCTTTCCTCTGTGTCTTGTCTCTTAACTTTATACATAAATAATTCTGAATGTAAATGTGTGTGTGTGTATGTAATTTAAATGCAAACGATTTTATTATTAAATATCAAATATTATTAAATATCAGTCCACACATTTTTTGTATATTACTTTTTTTCCAAACTACACTGTCTGTATTTTGTACATTACATTGTGCTCTATGTATGTATAAAAAATACCAATTTAATTTGTTGCACATTTTGCGATACATTAATTTAAAACACCACTTTTTCAACTTTTTATAGATTTTTTATGTCAGAAATATATATTTTTTTTTTGTAATAAATGATAAGCAGCATTTCTTTTAAAAATTTTTTTATGAAGCTATTCAACACCTTTTCTCTGTAGCTTCTCTCTTGGCTTGAACACTTTATAGAAACATTCGATCAGTCGTCAGACAGTCAGTCAGTCAGTCGCTCATAAGGATTTTCATTGCAACATCTCTCAGTTTCATTTCAAAACACCCACGAAAACGCTTTTCGGCTTAAAATAAAGAAAACAGAATACGAGGGTTGACTTTTATGTTTCAGAATTTGACGAATATAGTGTTGCAATCTGGCAACTGACAGCTCTATCGTAAAGTTGGACATCATTTAAATTACGAGTGCTCTTTGTGTTGTTTAGAGTCAAATTAGAAGATTCATCATGGCCCAAAAATGGAATTAAATCGTGAACATGTTCATGCGATTTTTTTACAGCTTTCGACTTGGATTAATTGCGCAATAGAGCTTGGATGAACTTAATTAAATTTTTGGCGATGAAGCTCCAGCAAGGACTAGTATTTATCGATGGTAGGTGAATTCAATCGTACTCATAGTTCACTCCAGAATGAATTTCGCAAAGGTCGCCCAAAATGTTAGGCCGTATTGAGATCAGCATTCAAAATCATGTCAAAAAAAGTTGTTCGTGTTGGGTTTGTTAACCGCTCAAAAAACGGTTCGTATCAATTGGTCGAAAGAAATACTCACAAAATACGATCGCGGTCCTTCGAAACACGTCTATGGTATCGTGGCAGGTGATGAATTGTGGATTTACACGCATGAGCCCGAAAGTAAACATCAGTTGACTGTACTCGTATGGGTGTTTCAAGATGAGAACTTCCAAGCAAATGGTCGCCTGGTTTTTTTGAAAACTGGGCACGTAGCAACCGTGTCACTAGAACAACGCAGAACAGTAGATTCTGAGTGGTACACAACGATTTGTTTGCCAGTTGTTTACTAAGAAATCAAGAAAACCAACGCCCAAAGACAGATCAATCTGCACCACGACAATGTGACCTCTCACACGTTGGCACAAACAACTGCACTTTTGAGTATCCAAAACATCGACTTTATGAGTCATCCGCCGTATAGTCCTGACTTGGCATCGAATGACTTCTTTTTACGATTTTTGACACCTGAAGAAGCCGTTGCTGCATTCAGAGCACATACCGCAATCAGAGTGGCAAAAGTGCTTCGACAATTGGTTCAAACGCATGCAAAATTTTATAGATCTTCATGGGGAATATTTTGAAAAACAATAAATTGATTTTCGATAGTTAATAATTGTGTTTGCTCTCTAGTCCCGAAATATAAAAGCCAACCCCCGTACAACGTTTGTAAAATTGTTGTGCAATCAATGATGGCCTCTAATCATACATTGATGTGACAATAGAAACCATACACAGATTAAAAACGCGCAATGTAAAATTATCGAGGAAAAAAAACTATCCAAACTAGTGGCAAATTTGTACAAAAATAATGACTTCATTTAAAATCAACTCAACTCAAATTGCTCCTTTGTTCTATTCATTCTAACTGTTGTGATGATTGCCTGTTTATGGTAGTCGTTTAACAGTCGTGGGGTTTGTGGTTCGAGACCCGTCCGAGGTAGACAAAAAGCATACAATTTAAATAATTGAAATATAAAAACAGAATAAGAAATACTTTCAAATTTTTGTCATTAATTTTGTGTTAAGTTTACGAAAAATGTTAATAGAAAATACACTCTATTCGAAAAAAGCAAAATATCGTTTTTTGTATTACATTTTTTATGTGCTATTAGCCAGTAGACTTTGAAACCTTTGCATAATGAAAAAAATATTTGACTTCATATTAAATTTTTTTAAAAAAGCGAGAATTGAATTGCTCTCATGAAATCATCTATTGATACACTGAAAGAACAAACTTATGAAAACTAATGATCTCCTAGTATTTTAATTGTTTGAGCCTTAAAGTCACCTGTTTTTTTTTATAAGTGTTTATTGAATGCGATAATTCGATATCACAATGGATATCTTCTTCAGGAATGTTTTGATGTTTTTTCAACAATTTTTTTTATAAAAAAAAATTTTATAAAAAAAAATTGTTGAAAAAACATCAAAACATTCCTGAAAAAGATAAAGAAAAATTCTACACTGAAAGAATTTTCGTTCATAGTTCCAATGAATTTATTTTATTACTTCCATGAAAATTTTCATTTTAGTAATGAAATCTCAAAGCTTCAATTAAAAAGAGATCATTACTATATTTTTGATGCTAGTTTTTCGACCTTTGTTGTTTAGTATTTTAATTGTTCGAGCCTTAAGGTCACTTGTATTTTTTATAAGTGTTTATTGAATTCGATATTTCGATATCACAATGGATATCTTCTTCAGGAATGTTTTGATGTTTTTTTTTCAAAATTTAAAAAAAAAACTATTTCTGAAAAAACATCAAAACATTCCTGAAGAAGATATCCATTGTGATGTCAAAATATCGAATTCAATAAACACCTATAAAAAAACAAGTGACCTTAAGGCTCGAACAATTAAAATACTAAACAACAAAGGTCGAAAAATGAGCATCAAAAATATATTAATGATCTCTTTTTAATTGAAGCTATGAGATTTCATTGCTAAAATGAAAATTTTCATGGAAGTAATAAAACAAATTCATTGGAACTATGAACGAAAATTCTTTCAGTGTAGAATTTATCTTTATCCAAATCTCTTGGCTTAACAACGAATACTCCCCACAATTTCTAAGCCAGACTTTCTGAGAGGCATAAGTCTCCCCCTAGCACCTCCTTATTTCTCAGTAAGTTTTGACAACTTGCATGGCGTATGTGTCTTCTAAGACGGCCAATTTTAGACTTGATATTTAAATGTGAAATAATTTAATTTACATTTCAATTTAAAATATGCAGTGTCAGTTCATCAGTCGTAAATAAGTGTAGCATCTTTTCATTTCAGATGTATGGAAAACTCTCGGGCGTGAAATCCCAAAATCATATAGTATATCGAATGAAAAACGTTTACGCTCTGTTTCATGCTTCTTCGGGGTCTTCTCAGTTCCAGCGTTGGTGTTTTATGCTCTTGCCATTAACACAGCATAAAATTATTGGTGCAAAAACAAATCGGACCTAATGTTGTAATTCCCAACGCAACACCGAATTTCCTCCAAAAAATGTCTGCTTTATTTATAAATTATTAATATCTCAACGATTTTGTACAATGTATTCACATTTGTTCAAATTCTGGTATTGCGTTACAAAATTAGGGCCATAATCACATCATCATTTCGAGGTCTAACTGCGAAAATAATGTAAACGACAAAAAGCAAATTTTACGAATGCAGTCTTTTAGTTATTTTCTTATTCACTGGGTAATTTTTTATTGAAGTTTTATTTGAATCAAATTGAAATTTTGTTAAAACAAAATTTTTGGCTCAAAAATAAAGTAAATAATAACTACTGCCTACAGAAAACCTGCTTCCTGTCGTTTAAGCTATTTTCGTAGTTGGGGCTCGGTTTAATCCACTACATTAAAAAATCAACATTCTGCTCGAAACAATAAAACAAATTTCAGCCCAACATTTATCAAACAAACATTTCTGTTCACAAGATTTCTCTTCTAGTAGCTTGAAAAACTGTCTATTTCAAATATTAAAAATACTTTAATAAATGTTTAGCATCTAATTTTTGTTTGTTATTTTATTTAAACAATATTTTTAGCTAAAAATGTATATTTTACTATAAATATGAAAGCAAATGCTAAAGTTACATTTTAAATTTGATTTGATATGGATTTTTGCATTTTGATGTCTAGCACTCATTAAAGTACAAACAATTGAAAGATAAAACGTGTCCTTGGACGCTTTTTTCACCACAACAGCTTAGTGAGTTGCCAGATGGTAATTTTCTTTCTCTGTTTTTCTTTACATAACAAAAACAAAAACGGCAGGCCCACGAGTCGTAGTACGGGCACATCACAAAATCAAAATGGAGGTGTCACACTGCCGGCCGGTATAGCGGATGATCAATCAAAAGATTTTGATTTTGAGAAGACAGAAATGAAATATGATTCAACGGGTATGTTCCACTGGAGCCCCGCAAAGAGTCTAGAAGACTGTATACTGGTAAAATGTGTTTTCTTATTTAAAACAAATTTTCTTACTACTTGTCTTGTACAATTTTTTAACTGTTATTATTCCCTACAGGATCGCAATCAAGCGGCAATGACAGTTTTAAATGGTCATGTCGTTGTATGCCTCTTCGCCGATCCCGACTCGCCTCTGATTGGTTTGCGTAATTTAGTCATGCCTCTGCGTGCTTCAAATTTTCATTACCATGAATTGAAGCATGTGGTCATTGTGGGATCAGTAGATTACATAAGGCGGGAATGGAAGATGTTACAAAATCTGCCGAAAATTTCGGTATTAAATGGTTCTCCGTTAAGTAGAGCCGATTTAAGAGCCGTAAATGTTAACCTATGCGACATGTGTTGCATTCTATCGGCCAAAGTTCCTAGCAATGATGATCCTACATTGGCCGACAAAGAGGCTATTTTGGCATCATTGAATATTAAAGCCATGACTTTCGACGACACCATCGGAGTGCTGAGTCAGCGGGGTCCAGAATTTGATAATCTGACGGCTGCGGCAGGCAGCCCGATAGTATTGCAGCGTCGTGGTTCCGTTTATGGGGCAAATGTACCAATGATAACAGGTAAACTGCATTGCACTAAGTTGGCTGCGTTTGCAAAACGACCAAAGCAATTGGAGCTTTTAACGAAAACGTTTTTGTTTTGTAGCGAAAACAAAAACAGTCCGAAATGTGTGTTACTAATATACGATATAAGCCAAGGAGCTTGCTGCAATATGAACAGAGTTTTTACTTGAGTTAGGATTGGGTAAAAACTGTCAAAATTGCAGAGAATGATATTTGATGTTTGGTATTTAAGTTAATGATTTTTTTGCTTATTATTACTTTTGGCTAATTACTAAAATGAAAGCAACATTTTCAGCTGACGACAAAATTTTATTGTAGATAAAATTTGTGATCTTGTGGAATTTTGGCTATAACTATGGCCAGACACTATAGACGACTCTTTAACAAACGTCCAGACAGTGGAAACTAAAACGCCTCCTAAATCATTGTCGGGCACCGGTTCACGAAGTTTTTCCCGTATTTTTTTTTTATTCTTTTTGTGTTTATTTCACACCCAGAGCTGCTAGGAAGACAAGCAATTTCCTGACAAAACGTTCTTTGAAATCCCAAAAAACATCCCACAATCAAAATTGCATTTCAGTCATTTACTATTGCCCACAAAGAAAGCATATAATGTTTCTGGTTTCTAGTATATGTATATAGTAACAATGGCAGCCCTAAATAAAATAATCAAAGACGAACAACACCAAATTTGTCTCAGTAGTTGACTACATTTCAACAAAACAGGATTGTTACGCATATTTTAAAAATTCTTTTGTTATACTTGTTTATACTCTGTAATGCAAGGCTCTCTATTTCTGACCTTGTGTGCTCTAAGTGGGTGATAATTTGAGTTCATCAAACGTTTACATATAATCTAGTATAAAATATAAACATGATCTCTGGTTTTTTACATTTCATTAAGTTTGATAGTGTACTTGTTGGGCAGAATTCGGCAAAATAAGAGCAAACATGAATTTTTCTCCATAATAGAAAAAAGTGCACAAAAACCGCAAAAAATAACAAATGGTATATTTAGATGCAGAAATGAAAATAGAAAGGTACATTTCGGGAAAATTAAAGGTTTTTCTGCACGTGTTAGAGAAAAAGTACCTTTGCATGCTTTGCAGGTACTTTTGCATGAAATATTAATTGAAAAGCAACAAAATTATCGTTATTTTAGTTGGTTTAGTTGAACTTTTTCGTTTGTTATTGCTTGCTTTTAGGTACTTGTCCAAACTAGTACGACGAAAAAGTACAGGCTGTTTCATCAAGATGAACGAGAATATTTCTCTCTCATAAGCTCTCTCTCTCCCTCTCTCTCTCCCTCTCTCTCTCTCAGCTGCACGCACTTTAAGTACGGGAACAGTTTTCGTGCAAATCGGGATCCGGCAGGCTCCTAACTATTCTTTTTTTTGTTCACTTGTTAGCAAACAGCTGTTTTATTCAGGGTAATGTTATAAACTTCAGAACCGATTCTTGAGAGTAACGTAAGCTTTTTCTTTTTTATAGTAGAGGCAAACATATTTTTTAATAAACATTACTTAACATTTTTAAAGCATACTTTTAAGCTATTAAATATAGCCCTTTGTTAAAGTTTTAATCTTACTTTTACAATCTTGGCGTTATGACCAGTGACTTTTTTATGAGGTGTACACCTGAAGAACTGCATAAGATATGAAATAACATATTTTTTGCTTTCGAATGGCTTTTTCTCATCGTAGAAGCAAGCAGTTGTATTGGAAACTGCGCGCCTGTGCAAACGGATAGTCCCACAAACATACATCTATGCAAAACTAACAGGTTTAAACTTTTTTGTTTGCTGTACAAAAAAAATTGTTTAACTTTATTTCTTGAATAATTTTTAAAAAATATCATTCTCTGATTTTGACTCTTTATTTAGTGTTGATATTGCAAAAGCCCCACAACTACTAACAATGATATCTTAAAATAAATTTCAAAAGGAAATGTGTGTTCAGGGGTGTTTTAGAAGGCAATATTTTACGTACGTCATATCAAGTTATTTTTTTTTATTTTTGAGTAGCACGGATCGCATCATCTGAGCTCAATATGCAATAAAACGGTAGAATATTGAAAAAAATATGTCTAAAAATTTGCTTATGTAGAAGCAAGCTGTATTGGCATAACAACTGGCTAGCTGCCTACCCGACTGTTTTCACAGAGCTGGTCCTTCAACGAAATGCTTATCTGATCGGCGGCTCAACATACAGAAAAATATTATTCTACTGCTGCTTAAACAGAGCTTAGGCTTATTTTTGGATCGAGACAAAACCAAGCTAATTTATACAGATTCCGTTAGATTACCAGTTTTCAAATCGATTGATTTTATTTTACTTTACTTTTTTACTTTCTTCAGAACCCAGAATTCTACTAAATTTCACTTTCTTTAGAATTTGATAGATTCACTTGATTTCGATTAGTTTTAACTTTGTTAATTTTATTATTTTAGGTCTAAAAATAGACCTCATTAATTGTTTTTTCTATATTTTTTAGCCGTCTATATGCCGCCGACATTTCGCTGATGCCACTTAACTCGCCAGTAGACTCGAAAATTAGGTCTAAAAATATTCATTTTTAATGTTGTCTGTATTTTTCGTCGATGCCAATCCCCTCGTCAGTAGACTCGAAAAATCTTAAAGAAGTGTTTGAAACTGAACTACTTATTCCCAAATTCCTACGAACAAAATGAGAATTAGAAATGTTCAAACAAACCTCTTTAACACAGAAAACATTTTTTCGTCTTGCAACACTTTTACTTTTCTTAACAACTTCTATACAACGAGTTACCATCTGTTACTATGATTTGTACTTTTGAAAGTATCAAAAAGTAAAAGTTTTTGAATGTACAAAAATGAACTTAATTATTTATTTGTCTTAAGAGCCAACTGAAATTTGGGTCTAATTGTCATATTTTTCATTTGAATTCTGGAATAAGTAGTTGGGTTTCAAACATTTTTCGAGCATACTGATGAGTTGATTAGCATCAACGAAAACGGCTGAAAAAAACAGAAAGCAAGGTTTATTTTTAGACCTAAAATAATACATTTGAATTGGCTCCTAAAGCAAATAAATAATTAAATTAATTTTCGAACGAATCTAATTATATATTTGCTATAAGAGCCAAATGTATTATTTTAGGTCCAAATATAGACTTTATTAAATGTTTTCTGCACTTTTCGAGCCTATTGGCGAGTTAAGTAGCATCAATGTCGGCGGCATATAGACGGCTGAAAAATACAGAAAACATTAACAAGATCTATTTTTAGACCTAAAATAATAATTAAATTCATTTTTATTATTTTAGGTAAAGTTTGTCTAATATTACTGTCAAACAATGTTATGCGAAACAATAGTTATGAAAGAAAAGATAAAAGTTAAATTAAAGCGAGCAACAAAAATGCTTTAGTAATAATATTTGTAACATTACATTCGATTAAATACTTACGAGAAAATTCATAGAATTTATCCACTGAAGAAGCGATTTTGGAATTGAAATTCAGCCGAAATTGATGTCAGTCGGAGTCAAGACTGAAAATATGTACATATGTATATGCATACCCAACGATACATACCCGTTAAGTCCCCGCTGTCCCACTTCTCTGCAAATCATTAGTGTGGGAATGCATTTTTATATTTGCACTTTATTTTGTTTTGCAAGTCAGATTTTTTACTCTTATTTTCAAAATGCAGATGAAGTTTCAAAATATTCCATTCTTGAATTGACGTACGTAAAATATTACCGACCCCCATTAACAGTATTGCGATTGATAAACAGAAAAATTTCGAAAATTTTTGACTAATTCGCTTTTAAGCTAATTAAAACCGAGTTTGCTTTATTTAAAACTCATCAACACTTTCCGCTCCAGCTATGCTAAATAGGAGCACCATAGAAATTTGGCCTGCTGCTCTTTAAAAAAACTAAAATTTAGGATTTAAAAAAATCGATCTCAATAATAACTGACAAAGGAGGTATAAAAATATATGTACATGATTTGCCGCCGGAGAAATTTTCCTGACCATGTTCAGCATGGAAGCCTGGACCAGTGATGCTAGCGACTTTTCCTTGATTTTCAAGATTTTTTAATCACAATATGATTTTTTCAAACCTTACGGTATTGGATCGGGCTGAGCATCAAATTCGTTATGATTTAACTTTAGCTAAAAGAGGAAAGTTACAAAAGGTTGCTGATGAGAAGCAAGGCGGCTTTGAAACAGCTCTAGCCAGCTCAAGTTTTATAAAAAGAGCCAAGTTTCTTGTTCTCTTAAAAAATTTCATTTAAACCGTTTGTAAAGCCCTTGCGATTAAAAAATTTTCTATAAGAATAGTTTACAAATATGATAAAGTAAGAGGACATCTAACGTTTTCAATGCTGTTTATCAATCCTTTATGGAGTATTTCCTTGACTACATTTTAAGCGAATTAATACAGCTTTTAAAATAGTTTTATAAAACTATCGTTTTGGTTGTTGTTTAAAGAACTTGTCAACGATAGTAATGTGCAGTTTCTCGATCAAGACGATGACGATGATCCCGACACCGAACTTTACTTAACACAGCCATTTGCTTGCGGCACAGCGTTTGCCGTCAGCGTCTTGGACTCGTTAATGTCTACGGTAATAAATACGAAACAAAAAACTCTTATTTATATTAATTTTATTTTTTATATAAAAAAATTTGTCTTCACTTCTTGCTAAAAACAGACGTATTTCAATCAAAATGCCTTGACTTTAATAAGATCGTTAATAACAGGAGGAGCTACACCGGAATTAGAACTGATATTAGCCGAAGGAGCCGGTTTAAGAGGCGGTTATAGTACGTCAGAAAGTTTGGGTAACAGAGACAGGTAAGTGCAAGTGAAAACCCATTTACATATTCTTCTATACCAAATTATATCTAAACCTATTTACAAAAGTACACTCAGAAAACTTTGTTAGTAAAATTAACTGAAAACACTTTTTAAAATAAATGAAACTTCATTTATCAACCGTCCTACTTATTTTTCATTTAAATTTACTTTAAGTAAAGAGTATGTATGCTACATATTTATAAAGAAACCAAATTATAAATATGTACATACGTATTAACAGCTTGGTTCCTTCATGTATGTGTGAGATAAGTTAACAATTGTCATTATTAACTGTCAGCGAAAATCCGTATTTATCTGTAGTTAGCGTTTTTGTACAAATCAGTTAAAATTAAAATTTCATTGCTTTTTAAACGTTTTGTCATTTAAAAATAACTGCACTGATTACTTCTGGAATAAACTACGGTCAGTTGCTGCGAAAATATTCTGAGTGTAGAAATAGGATTATTCATACATATGTACATGCATTGTAATTAAATCGAAGAATAAAAAACTAAAATTACACCAAGTAGTTATATGTACATACATATATGCCTAAATGTGTACATATATGTACATCTGTCTGTACATAAAAAATTAAATGCTTTTTTCACAATTATATTTCAGAGAGCAAACCAAGTACCGTCTGAACACTCAACTAATGATCGCCTGTATACAGTGTTCAAAGTGTTGCCATATTCACAGACATTTATTTTGAATTATATACAACAATTAGGCTGGGTGGATTAGTATAGAAAAAAATTTTTCAATATTGTGTCATCGATTGTTCGAGAGCTTTTAGCATATAAAAATAATAATGTTCGAGGTTTCGGATTTTGAATTTTTTTTAGCGCATTTTTGTATGAGAGACTCCTCCTAAGGACCTCCTAAGGTAGACTGGTTTTTAACAGTTCTCTTATTTCTTAATTCCGTTTATGTCTTTCAATAAAATATCGTTTTTTAATAAGAAATTATTGAGATTTTGTCATTAGCTGGTTTTCTTTATTCGCCATCAAGAGATTGTTTGTCTGATATCACTTTTAAAGAACTGGTGTTTATGAAAGAAAATAAAAATGTTTTTGATTAAAAGTATTTTGTATTTTAAATACATGTGTTACCGCCACTGTCAACTATTTAAAGTGTAGATGCGACCATAAGCAAATACCAATTATCAGTAACACCCCTGCTGACAATGCGAAAACGTGTCATTTCCGTTTTGCATTTATAGTCAAGACCATTTTGGATTTTTTTTAATAATTTATAATTGCTAAAAGGAAGAATTTCAAATCAACACCGCGCTGGATTTTCAGACTAAAAAAGAATTTTAATATACGAATACAAATGGATTAAAATGAGTTGTTTGTGTTTGATATTTAAAATCTGATGAAAATTAAGCGCCAAGTGCAACTCCCGCAACAACATGGAAAAAAGTATTAGTATTTTGTATTTTAAATACATCAGAGCATGTATATTGCCCAACACTGGCAGCAATATGGAAGGCGTAGTACTTTACAGTTACTGAGCTGATTTCAATAAAATTGAGGTTGTGCACAGTTGATGCGCAAAAGTTTTAAAACAATATATAAATCTTGAAATCGATGCAATAATCTAAAATATGCTGACCTATTATTTATAATAGATTAGATAGTTTAGATATACATATTAGGGTGGGTCGATATTGTGCCACCGAATTTTCAACAGCTTTCGGCAGGAGAAAAAAGTTCCGATGCGACATATCGTAAAAATCAACTTCGAGTTTTGACATTAAGAAAACGAGTTCACCTACAACATATCAAAAAACAAAACCTTCGAGGCGTCCGAATTTCAGTTTATTTTGTATTTTGGTACGGAAGTTTGTCTGGGGAAACGATGTAGACGGAGTCGGTATGTTTGAAGAAAATATTGGAAAGAAAAAATTACTGAGGTTGGTCTGCTCTACTGGTACCTTAGAACTGATAAGTAATAAAGGCTCGTATTTAGGCGCCACGAAAATTAAATTTTTCGAACATACCGACTCTGTACCTAGCCTTTTTATGGCCGCTTCCATACAAAATAAATTGAAAATCGGACGCCTCGAAAATCTTTTTTTTTTTTTTTTTGTTGACATGTTGTAGTGGATTTTTTTTCGTAATGTCAAATCTTTCGACAAACGTTTGTCTATACAAATCAATCAATCAAACGCTTGTGCATATTTCAAAACAAATGACAACACTTTAAGTCAATGCGCAAACCATTAGTTGAGTATTCAGATGGTACATGGTTTGCTCTTTGAAACATGAACAGAACAAGGTTGAAAAATATTGAAATGCTACATTTTAATATGATTGAAAATTATTGAATGAATACAATACGTTGCTTTTTTGTGAATGACATTATTTTCAGTAAGTCTTAATAAGAACGGGGTGTTTGTTTTCCAATTACAGATGCCGAGTGGGTCAAATTTCATTGTATGATGGTCCTTTAGCTCAATTTGGCGAATGTGGCAAATATGGTGATTTATTTGTGGCAGCTTTGAAATCGTATGGCATGTTATGCATTGGCCTGTACAGATTTCGTGATACAAGCTCCAGCTGTGATGCCAGTAGCAAACGTTATGTCATAACAAACCCACCCGATGACTTTTCACTACTGCCAACAGATCAGGTACTTAAGGATTTACGTGCAACTCAAATTAAAACTATTATGTTTTTCGTTCTTCTGTGGTATTCAGGTGTTCGTTTTAATGCAGTTTGATCCGGGTCTGGAGTATAAACCACCTGCGGTGCGTGCACCAACTGGCGGCCGCAGTACCACAACACAAGGCTCCGGGGTCGGTGGGGGCGGTTCAAATAAAGATGATAATTCCTGATTGTTACTGTGTAGCGCCTTAACTGATGGTCCTTACTCGTACATTTGAACGTTGGAGATTTCTTTTATGCACAAATTGACACAATTTTGGCAAAACACCCTAAGAAAATTATTTTTACAAATCAGGCAGATACTGCACGTCATTAAGCAGAACTAAATTTTTCAACTAAAATTCCTATTATTACCAATATACTGACAAAAATGTGTCTCTTTGTGCATTTTATATTTATTTAAACATGATAACCATACATACATATTTAAGAAAACGCAACAAATGCAAGGCAACAACAATGGGAATACTTATTTTAGTCACTTATTTTCCAAAAAAGAAAACGAACAAAAAAAAAAGCGAAAAGAATTGTAAAATTCATATTCCCCAAGCAAACAGAAATCATGTTTAACTAAATATATCATATATTAGAAAACTTGCAGAAATTCTTTCAAAGAAAGAAACCCAAACCATCGGCCACCACCAACGTTCAATTGTTAAAATTATTGCTTCCCACACCATTCCGTTAGTCCTATTTAGAACCTCAACTAACATAACATTTTAGTATCGTTTAACTCCCGCAACAACTTTTCACTTTCTTCATTAAGTTCTATACATATATTCAGTATCCCAGCAAACCTTTTGAATGCTTATTTCAATTTACGAGTATCCATTACTTATTTTCTTAAACTAGATCCTGGTATATCGTACATTTAATTGACTATTTTACTTCGAACCTTGATTGTAGTTTTATTCTATGTCAAGAATTGTTTTACTTTAAAATAATCATTTTACTTTTTACTTTTCTTATGTTTTCGATATTATATTAAGTAATAAAGTTTTTATTTCTATCTTTGAATACTTTGAGTTTTCTTTTCTTTTTGTTTTGTTTTTTACTTTTGTTTTTTAATTATAAAAAATTAAAACACAGTGGTGCAAAAATACCATCATGTAAGTGCAGTTGTCATATTCATATAAAAGGTCACTTTTTTAGACAACATAACAACATTAAATGCATATGTATTGAAAGAAAGCTCTCACACAGGGATCGTCTAGGCCACCAAAGCCAATAACCACAAGCAGCAACTCCCAAAATGATTTAATGGTGTTACATTGCTTTCTGTGCAATTATTAATTATTCGTGCTGTAAACTGCTTATGTTTGGTTCTACGAGATCTACTTAAGTCCAGACCATGTAAGTCTCCTTCCTCTCCACATTGGTCAATTTACACATAGTAAAAAAAACTCCAATGTACAATAAATATCACAAAATGTTGTTCGAAAATCATGATAAATTTGTAGAAAGACAATTACCTAATTAAAAATTAAACCTCTACCTACATTTCTGTTTGTTCGATTCACTCTAATTATTAGCTGAGCGGGTATAGTGACTGGCCGACAGTTGTAGGGTTGCGGTTCGAGCCCCGCCGGAGTCAAACAAACAAGTTTGCAGTACAAAATAAAAGTAAATGAATTATGAAAATGAAATAAGATGGAAAACCAATTATATAAAAGAACATTGAAAAATATTAATGTTCATTTTGATACTTGACTGTTTTTGGCATGTTTGAGCAACAGGAATCAAAGTTGTTTCAATAACAAAACATTTCATTTGCGGGTTGATGCAAAATCAGGTTGAATTAAAAAGAAAGTTCTATGCTCTAAAACCACTACCAATCTTGTTTTCTTCGGTTTAAAGTTGTTCTTTTTCTATGTATTAATGGTTTGAGTCCAAAGTTTCTACAAAGCTCATATCCGACGGCTCATATTTAAAAAAAATTGGCACGACACTCCTGTGTCAGTGTGATATTCATCTGCGTTTCACTTAAATATTTTGCAGGCATTCACCATGTGCATATTGTATGTATACGAGGTTTGTTCAAAAGAGAAGGTGAATTTTGAATAGTATTTATTTATTCATCAATATTCAAACTGTCCCCTTCAAAGTAGTCCTCTCCAGATATAATGTACTTATGCCAGCGCCTCTTTCAAACCTCGAATCACTTCTGAAATGTGCTTTTCGGTACGGTCATCAGCTCGTTCTTTGATTCTGACTTTAGCTAATCAATTGTGGTAAACACATTTTAATTGGCCTCTTCAGTTTTGGAAATACGAAAAAGTCACAGGGAACCAAATCTTGAATGCGCTTTTCGGTATGGCCGTCATCTCGTTCTTCGTTCCTTTCTCTTATTTACTGGCCTCTTCAGTTTTGGAAAAACGAAAAACTCACAGGGAACCAAATCTGGTGAATAACGAGATTGAGGCACACAGCTTTTCGCCAAGGGATTTTGTCGGCGGTAGCTGGCTCGCCAAAAAAACTGGCTGAAAATCGGCTTAAAATAAGCTGGTTTGCGGCCAAATAAATGTAAATCACGTTAACAACATAAAAGTAGTGACAAATCAATCTATTGAATGGAGATCCTCTCTTTGCCGATCTTTCACAGCTTTTGAAAAATCTTTTGGAACCTTTAACCAGGGCACAATATGGTATGGTCTCCAGTCCCCAAAAGCTTATGACGATTACTCATCTATCATCTAACTAAAATGTTGAACGCGATTAGCATAATTTTTTCTCAAAACGTATTGCTAAAAAATGTACCACTGTGAAGAAAAGGATGCAAATTTGCAAGAACAGAAATTTTAAAAGTTTCCTTTTTCTTTCTTTTTATTTTTATTAGTGGGACGATTATGAGGAGAAGGTATGTTATTTAATTTCTTAAATTTTAAAAAATGTTTGCTTTAAAAAATATTTATTATTAACCTTTGATTTGTTTTTAATTTTCCTGTTTCTCGTTTGTTTTTTTTTACATTTATTTTATGATGTTGTGTTAACTTGAGTATTTATTCAACTAATTGATGATATTAAATTTACAATGACCTAAAACAAATCTAACAAACTCTTTAAAAAAAAAATTACTAATACAAAACCAAGATGGTGTGATATAAGCAATTGGGAACCATTAGTAAGGTAAGCTACACATTAAACAAGAAAACTTAATTTATACAAATTAAGACAAGAAGAAAACAAACAAAAACAAAAGAAAAAGAAAAAGAAAAACACTAGCAATTCTGAAATATGAAATAGAAATGTGAATCAAAACAGTTCGAAAACACTTAGCAGAGAACTGGGAAGAATTTAATTAAATGAATTGAATTCTATAAGAAATAAGGCGGTAGTCTAGAAATCTAGCGAGAGAACAAAACAAGTAAAGAGGCATTTATAAACAACAAAAATTCTAAAAACAAAAACAAATCTCGCTTAAAATAATATTAAAACAAAAACTTAGCAGCAAGAAAGACTAGCTTATCTCAAACAAAGGAGGAACAGACCTATTGTACTACTTTTTTAAAGCTTTACAGCCACTATGAAAATGTTACATACAGCTTCTCGTAAACCAAATAAACTAAAATTTACACTCACAAACAACAACCAAAACATACACATACACATGCACATTTGAAGCCTGGATTGGATTGATTTCAATTAATTTCAATTATAAAAAATAACATTATTTAACACCATTACTAACAACTGAACATCAAAATCAGCTTTACTGAACACAAACAAAACAGAATAATTAACAGAAATTCTAAAATTTTTGCATTGATGCGAATTACTTGATATTATTTTTTATTATTAAGTTTAAAATTATTTAATTAAAATTACTACCAACACAAACTTTAAACTAAACTATTTCTTAGCTAAATAAATTGATACTCTAATATATACAAAACAAAAAATACAAACTTAAGGGCGAGTAAAAATATTTAAAAAAAACAAAAGCAAGTAAAATCTGTAAAGAAAAATGTAAAAACTCATTTCAAGCATCTTAACAGAGAAATGTTTCGCATATTCACAAAAAATTCCAAATAATGAAAGGTAAGGCATCCGCCTGCACAGTGGTGCGAAACAGTCAAAGCACCAACTTCCAATTGATTGGGTTGCAGCGTGAAATAAACTTTACATACAAAAAAAAACCTAAATCAAGGAATTTGCAATATCAACTAAGAATTTTGTTGTATTAGTTATGATTTTCTTTTGGGATTGAACTAATAAGCCATTTCAAATAATTTTTTAAATGAACTAATTAGAATATTAGCTGCATTAATTAAATGTTTAAGCCAATCTAAAAAAAATTTAATTAGAGAACGAGTTTAAGCTTTTTTTATTTTAAAAGTCTTAAATTAATTGGCTCTTCGCTTTCTCTACATCTATAAATTAAACACTTTTAATTAAATACAGTACAGTTTGATTCACAATAAGTATTAGTGAAAAAAGAGTGTCACTAAACTTATATCAAGCTTTTGTTAAGCTTATTTTCAAAGTAGTTCACCTCTTTAATAACGAAAAAAAAATCTGCATTTTAATGATTAAGTGAAAGTATCTAATACTAATTGTTTCATAAAAAATATATGTGACAGCGCATAGAGAAAGGGAAGGAAGGGTAAAAAAAAATCAATTTTAATTTTTTTTTTTTTTTTGATGTGTACAACATCTGAGCGTCGAATGAGACCGATCCCATGCCCCAAAAGTGTTCCCTCCCAGAGATATGCGCGTTTTATGAAAGTGATGGCACACCAAATGGCTCTCCTCAACAAAAGCGGTTTTTACCTTTAGGTCCCTTTCTATTTTGCGCATCACATATGTGAACTGTTTTCGTTGGGTTAACAAAAAGCGAAGATTATTCAACACAACATATCATTAAACTTTTTTATAAATTTATTCTAGTGAAATGTAGTTCGATTTCGATTTTAGTCGATAATCGAAATTCAATCATCTATTTAAGACAATTTGGATTTGCAAATGATCGTAATCGACTTTAAAGAATCTAGTTGCTTTTCCAAAAGCAAAGCACTGAAACGAGAAATCTAGAATTGACTTTTGAGTTTTCACTCCATTCGAATACACAAATGTCTTGCAAATTCTTCAAAATTTTTTCAAAGATTGAACTTTATATTCGATGGTTTTTTTTTATACACAATGATAGTTGAAGGAATGCTTTAAACATTTTTGTAAAAATATTAAAAGATAAACAGATTCCATATTTGCAGTGAAATCGTTCACAGGATTCTTGCAATACTATTTTTGAACGAGTTCCAATAAAGCAATTTTAATGAAATTAATTCATTACGTCTATGAATTCTACTTGTGTGAAAAAAATACAAATAAAATCTTTTCTTTAAAACAATTAACCATTATTTAAAATAATGCAAACCTTTAGCTCTTTTAATATTTTCGAATAGTTGGTTATAATAGACAAATTTGCTTTTCATTTAAAATTTCAATTTTCTTTACAGTTGACTAAATATAATTAGATGAATTTTGAATACGCAATTAGCGTTTCATATATATTTTTATGAGGTATGTTTTTTGGAGTAAAGGATAGTCTAACAACAACGCACGATGTTAAAATTGTAAACAAATCAAAAATCTGTCGGAGAATTATCTCAATATTAGTTATTGCGACAAAAGAATCTCTGAAAATTATGCATGAAATAAAATATCGGCCGAATGCATGCCACGTTATGTCTCTTTTCCACAGTCCATATTTTCAATAACTCCCAAACAATTAAGGTTCACTGTGATGTGCTCAATTATCTGATTCTTTAGTTCTTGAGTTGTTGGGTCATTACCACACACTTTTTCTTTTAAATATGCCCAAAGAAAGAAGCCCACTGGTGTCAAATCACATGATCGTGGCGGCCAAAATAAATACGGCTATTAAATTTCTAACGCAAAAGAACCATTGTTTCGTTAGCCGTGTGGCAAGTGACACTAGCCTGTTGGATCTACATATCGTCCAGATCCATATTCTCAATTTCTAGCTACAAAAAGTACGAAGAAGTACTACCTGATAATCTATAAGACTCACCAAACAGTCACTCTTTGTGAGTGCATCGGCTTTCAACAATCACTGGTGGATTCTCATTTGCCAAAATGTGATTGAAATTCTGATTGTTAACGAATACAGTGAGGTGAAAGTGTACCTCATCGCTTAATACGATGCTGCACGAAATACCTATTGATTTGAACGCCCATTTTCGAAAAAGGCTACAACAATTTTAACACGTCCGTCAATTGTAAGGCTCTCCCTGCTTGAATTGTGAAATGAATGGGAGGACTCAAAATTAACATCGTTCATTATGTTTGGCCCAGCCTTTATTTTCGAAAACATTTGCATCGTCGAATAAATTTGAATAACTTTGCTCAATGTCTTTTAAAATACATTAATGGCAAGTAAGAGTTTAAAAACAAAAATCTTCCTTATTCAAAACACACAATGTTGTAGACTTTTAAATGAATTTCGAATGCAAACTTTTAACAAATGTTCAAAACAAAAACAAATAAAATAGATAAAAAATAACATACAAAATCCTCCATGAAGGTAAAAAACTTTAAGAAAAATTCACCGTTATTTGGATCAATAGAGGCATTAAAGCATTCATACTATTTTTAAGAAAATTTTAATGTAAATACTTTGTAAATACAATAATTATATCGTAAAGCATAAGAAATGCTAAAAAAAAGTTATTAAAAAAAATTTAAATATGAGTTCAGTTTTTATGGCATTGAATTTAAATGGAAAAAGAAACAAAATACAACATAAATTTACATACATATTTATTTAAATTACTACTATTTAATAACAACGTTTTTATATGTTGACTAACTATGTACTTACAAAGAAAATAAATGATGAATGCATACATTTAAGATCCTGTCAATACACCTAACAACAGCAACAACATCAACAACAACAACAATGGGAAAAGAAACCGAAACATAAAACAGCTTCAAGTTTTTGAATATTTGTTCAATAAAAACACTGCCAACGCGTATAGAAATCACGAACAAAATTAAATAAAAAACAAACACACACATTTATTTAAATGGTGAAAAATAAAATACTCAAATATACAGTAAAACAAAAAAAATATATACTTAAATATGAAATACTTTTCATAGCATTTTCAAACAGACGGAATAAAACAAACTTTAAGTACAGTCACATTGGCAAAAATTAGCCAACGAACAACGTGACCACTACTCTCTTGTCATGGATGCATACATATACAAATATTTGGATACATTGGCAAAACTAGAAGAACTAATACAAAAGCTCGAAAAGCTAATACAAAATTTATAACTAAAAATTTATTTTTATCTAGCAAACTCTTTGAAGGGACATATGCTTACACAAATTTGCCCCAAATTTATTATTTTCACGTTTTGCATAAATAACCTTAAAATATGATCTTTTGAAATTTCATGTTTTTACGTTTTTTGTTTTTTTTTTTGTTCTTTGTAACATCAATGTATATGATGTTTAGTTGTTTGTATGCATATGTTTTCCCAAAATGAAGGTCAACAATTAAGTAGTGGTTACGTTCTTTATATAAAAATAGGCAAATATTTGTTTATATGTGATGGCACTTTAACGTTACATTTCATTAACACATATACATACAGATATATTTTTGCCTTCTCTCACAACACAAGAAATTATTTAAACAAATTTATGGTTTCATTGCTTTGGTAAGAGGAGAAATATAAATAAATATATTATATATGGAAATAGTTTATTCTTGCTGGAAAAATTAAAAAAGGCAATTCAACTACAACCTCGAACCAAGTATAGTTTTTTTGCACAAAAAACACAATCACAGTGAAATGAACATGATTTTAAAATGTGACAGCTAAACATAAAACAATTGAATAAAAGAGAGTACAGACATATAATTTGAAAATCGGTCTGTACATCTTTATTTTCTAAGCCATTTTAGCAACTCAGAGGTGTATATTAAAGGTTGGCAACACCCTCATCTTGAGTTAAAGGGGGCAGTCCAAGTGAAATCGGACAGTTGCCAGAAAAACATTTGTTTTAATTCCTTCATTTTTTACCTTATCAACAGTACATCTCAGCATATTTTGAGATTTTTTTTGATACATGATTACAGAGTAATCGAATATTAAAAAAATCGCGCTATAAGAAAACTATGTTCAATTAAATACTTATAACCTATTCAGTTTTGGTCCAAATGTGATAATTTTTTTCTATTTTTGTCTGGTATCCAAAAACGTAAAAAAAGAAATGCGGTCGGGGGACCCCCGTTAGGAACGAAGTTCCTTACGTTTTTTCTTCATCTTCGAATGTAATACAAGGTGAAATCTGTATGTTTTATTTTGAGTTGTTTTTGAAATTTTTAAATTTTATATGCTTCTTAAAATTTTTGGAACGTTTTATATTTTTATACTTTTGACATATTTTTTGTCAATCTGCTACAAAACGAAGAAAATTTTTCAATATTGCTGTTTTTTGTTGTGACATACTTTACTTTAGCGACATTTATCAACTGATAGTGTCCGTTTTCACAACTAATTAATATTTATTGGTAGGTGTCTCCGCTGACAGCAGCGGATACACATACGCAATTGTTTGTCGACAGATACACCAATACATAAACAGCTCACATGCTTCCGTGACGATTTCTACTAATTTGCACTGCCAGCAAGCCGCGTTAAGGAACGTCGTTCCAAAAAACAACAATATTACCAAATTATACCCTCTAAATTTTTGCACAGTGGGCTTTGATGCGTTTCTTGAAATTTTAAATACATTTTTTTCACTGTTTATACTCTTTGATTTTTTTTTTACTTATTTTATACATAAAATCCTGTTTATTTTCACAAATTTTAAGACCACTTTGTTCGTGGTATTCAAAAAATTACCATTTTGAATTTTTTTCATTTAAATAAAATAAAAATGTTTTTATATAAACCTGCACAGTGGTTAATTTATACAAACAACAATAATTTTTATTATTATTTTTTATTTTATTAACTAAAAAAAATATTTCAAATATAAACCACTGTGCAACATATATTAGATTATTAAAAAGGCAATAATCATTATTTGCTTTTATTTTATTTAATTTTTATTTTATTTAATTTTTTTTTTCATTTCTCGATGAAAAAAATTGTTGCCAATTATTGTACCATCATTAGGAAGAGTTACTGAATAAACTGTTTGCGTTCCCAAAATTCAAAAAAATAAAATTTTAACGCAATACCCTCGTATCACGCCTACCTAGGAAGGCTTACATATAAATAAAAAAAATTAAAAGCGGACGCCTCAAACATGAGTTTTCTTATATGTCGTGCGTGAGCTTTTTTCTCCTGCCAAAAGCTATCGAAAACTCGAAGGCCTAATATCGAAAAAACTTTCTCTCTACAAATCCACCCGGCCTAATATATATCTATGTATGTATATAGAACACGCTATTTCAATGTATGCCACAGACACAAGCCAAACTGCTTCATCAACTACACTTTTTTTTTCATTGTGATAGTGAAGAAGACTGCCATGTAAAAATTGATATGATCTGGAAAAAGATCAAAATACTGCCATCGTAGGAATAAATATGAAGCTTGTTTGGTGTTAAAGTGTGATAGCTCTTAAAAACTTCACACCCTATATTATTTAAAGTTAAAAATTGTGAAATTTAGCGAGCCTGAAATACATATGAGTGCTGATGAGAAGCGTAGCAGCTTCGAAACAGCCGGTTGCCAATCTTGATAAGAAATTTAACTTTACTTTCTTTATTTATTTATTTATTTATTTATTTATTTATTTATTTATTTATTTATTTCAATTTATGGTGTTTGTATATATACATATTTACAAGAGTTTAAGGATATTTCCTTGCTCTTCTTAAATATATTTCTGATTTTGTATTATTTGTACTTTTTGGTTTCAAATAATACAAAATCAGAAATATATTTAAGTAGAACAAGGAAAGTTTACTTTCTTTAATTAAAATTAGGGAGTGCCACATAATCCCCAAAATCAAAATCCCTAAACACAAAATCCCCAAGCGAAAAAAAATCCCCAAATCAAAATTCCCAAATACAAAATCCCCACATTTTTTGGAGATAGTGCCAGAAAATCCCCAAATTTTTACGATATTACCGATCATATCAACAAAAGTACAACTTTTTAATTTCTCTGTACTTTAGTTCTCATTGCTTTCCATTCACTTATTTTGTTATTACGTTTATTCGCTGTCAATTATCACTACAACCTTTTTCTTGTGTACTCCTGTTCTATTTTTAAACATTAACCGTTATAGTTTCATCAGTTCGATATGATTTTCGTGTAAAGTTGATATTATTAATTTCAGAAATAATGCCAACACAAAATCACGCGATTTTTAACCTAATTTTGATGTATTTTACACGGAAAATGAGGATTTTGTGTTTGGGGATTTTGATTTGGGGATTTTTATTTTGGGGATTATGTGGTACACCCTTAAAATTACTCATAAGGAATACTCTAGGGACTGAACTTGAGCCTGATTAAAAATTATATAAACGTATTCCAGCGTAGTTCAATATAATTTAATATAAAGCAGTCAATTTTAATTGGCTTCAATAGCCAATTTATAAAACAGCTTCATATTTGGTCACTACGCTTGGAAATTTTGTATATTTCGCAATAAAAACGTTCCTCTAGCGCTTCGTCTTTTGATTTCTTCATTAGTGTTTCCCCTCAATTTTGTAACTATTTTTACTGCGATTGATTTAAAGCAATGCAGCCATAAATTTATTATTAAGTTTTATCAAAAGCAATTTAAAAATAGATTACAACCCCAAAACAGCTACACACATTTTTGTCTTTAACATCAATTACAATATAAACAATAAAATAAAATAACAGTTAAAGAATTAGAGATAGAAATAAAGTTGAAAAACACATGCCAATCAAGCTTAAAAAAAAATGAAAAAAACACGATATTTCAAAAATATACATTAATCTATAAACATTCATTAACAATTTAATATATATACATAAAATAAAAATATAAAACTTAACACCAATTTTATAAAAAAAAATAATAAGAACAAAAAAGTTTTTTTCCAGTGCTTAAATTAAAACAAACTCAATGCAGGAATATTCATTGATAAAAAGCAATATTCATAACAAAACACAAATTGTAAACGAACAAGAAATAGAGAAGTTAAAAAGTTTTTTTTTTAGGTGAACAGAACGAACACCAACAGCAAAATAGTTTAATGTGCTGCTCATGGCTGATTCCTGTGGAAAATTTGTATGAAAAGCAGGGAAGTTTTTTTTAATGTTTTCCATACAAATTATCTAAAGCTCGCCCGTGGGTGGAGCTTTGCAAACGGCATATAAATTTAGTTTTTTTTCGCAGTTCAAAATCAAGCAAACAATCAATTAAATTCCAATTCAGTTAAAATCATGAAAGGATACCACCAAAGAGTTATAAAATAAAGTCCCAAAGTTGCATCAACATGACACAATATTAATTTTACTCAAAGCTTATTAAGAGAGGGATTTTGTTAACAGCTTCATGTCAAATCAATAGTTGAAATTGTAAATTCAATTAAGCGAAGACAAAAAGTTGTCCTTGTTTACTTTCAAATATAATTAATATTAGAAATATTTGTTTTATTGTAAAATTCTGTTATATTATGCATTGCAAGAATTTCAAAATCAGCAGCTTTATAAAAGTTGTGATGTTTCCCTTCACAAACGCCCTTCCCCCTGAATGAGTGCATACAATATGAGCAATGTTAAAGTAGCTACTCGAATAATTAAAATAACTTGTTTAGCTATTGATTTAATGATTTAACAGAAAACAAAATTTGTTTAAAAAATATCTTCTTCTTAGATTCTCTATGATTTTCTTTTGTTTTTAGCAAAATTTAATAATTTTTACCTAGAAAAATACTTTTCCTACGAAATACAAATTCAAACTTTTAAAACCGAGCACCAGAACCGCGAAAATAACGTAACTAACAACAACAACAATTTATCTTGCAGCATTTTTTAAAAATAATTTTCTAATAATTTAGTAAAAGATCTAATGCTAGTTTTATATTGAAATAAATCTAATTTTATTATAAAGAAAATTATTCTCAATTTCGAGGAAGTAAAATCGTACTTAAGCCTGAAAAAACCATAATAATTGTAACAGGTGGGCCAAAAGAAGTCATCCGATGTTGTTTGGCTTTCAGAATATCGGTTGTGGTAAGCGCAGTGTGTGCCGTTGGTCCATCTTGTTGGGCGGACATTGGAGCAGAAAAAACTCGGTTAACATGCCCCTATAGCGCGTTGTCGTTTAACCAGGGGTGTCCTTGGAAAAAAAATATGGTCCAATGACTGTTCTAGCGTAAACAGCGCATCATGCAGTCTTTTTGAACGGGTGTAAGAGCTCCTCGTGCATCACCAGTGGATTATCGGTGACCCAGAAGCGATAATTTTGCTTGTTCGCCTACCCGCTGAGGTGGAAATGAGCCTCATCGCTCATTATGATTTTGGCCGAAACACCGTTCACTTCGTCATAGACACTATTATTCCGCTTTCTTGGCGAGTGTAGTGTAACGCTTTATGGCTTGTTCACTACAGCTGTCTAGTTCACAAATGTAAAAACAGATGTGATATTGGACGCCATTTGCAAAAATGAAAGCAACTTCCAATAGTGTGATTTCTTTTGGCGCGCCTGTTATTAACAATTTTAAATTAAAATTTTCGCAAAAAAAAAAATTCGAAGCACAAGAGGGTTTTGAAAAATCGCTTTTTGTTGATCACGTTATTTTCTTTTAAGAAACTTCAAACAACTTTATCTTATTGGCTTTGGATGAGAAACAGAAGAAATTTTACTCCACGAAAGCTATTTTAATTTGCCAGATTTGGCTTTTAATGGAATTCCGTAAGACCTGAATGAAAAACAGCTCATTTTATAGCTTCGCAAAAACAAAAACCAAAAACTAAAACGTAAAACACTTCTATCTAATATGCCAACGAATATTGAACATTTAAAAATTAACTTAAAAAAAAGTTAAACAAACTATGAAAACTGTATCTGAAAAATTCTGCCAAAAATCGACAAACAAATATTTTTTCTAAACGAATACGTAAATACATGCATACGAGTACATAAATGCATTTCAACATTACAAATAAAACGCATATTAAAACAAAATTCATGATAGAAAACTCTGGATGTTGTGATCCTTGATGAAATATTGTTTGCTCGTTTTATTTTGTAACAAAAGAAAAAATCTTTCACATTTAACACCTACAAAACACAGCCACCACACAAACACAATTACAAAAAAAAAAAAAAAAACTCTTAAATCGTTCAGAACGTAGTCTGATATAAAAGGAAACAAACAAAAAAAAAAAAAAAAAAACAAACGTAAAAACAAATTCATAACAAAACGTTTTAACTGTTTAGATAGATTAAATACTTTTTTATTATAATAATAAAAGAATATACTTAAAGTTACAAACAAAAAAGCAAAAAAAAAACATTTGAAAAAAGCTTTGTAATTTGATTAATTTGCTGCACTTCAAATACTCGTAACAACAATTTTCACAGCCCAAAAATAACAACTTAAAACGAACGATGATAACAGAACTAAAATATTTAAATAGTCCGCTCATATAGAATTCATAAGTTTATTTTTCAAATTTCACATAATACAAATCATTACTATACAAATTCAGATATCGCATTAAAATCAACCAAAACAACAAAATGTATGTAGTTCGCCATAACACAATTACAAACTATTATTTAAATTTATATGAAAATATTGATTAAATTGAACAACTCACAAACACATGCAGAGTAGTTTAATGTTAATATTAATAAAATTTTTATTAAATATACAAAAACAAACAAACAAACAAAAAAAAAACGAAAAAAATAGCAAAAAATAAATGAAAAACAAAACCACAAGATATTTAAGAATAAAATAATTATTATAATAGTATTTCAAAATTTGTCTAATACATAATGATTTAACATAATAAAAATGAAAAAATAATATACGAATGCTGATAATTAAAAAAAAAATAAATAAATTGTTAATGTTTAAAAATAAAAAATAAAACTTTGTTAAAAGTAAATTTCAAATAAAAATATGGAAAAACCAAAAAAGCGCTGCAATTGTTTTAATATTTAATATAAAGGGCAACAAACCATACTCTGCGTTTCTATGCTGGCCTTCTTGAATTATAATAAAAATTTCTATGGCCAAATAGGCATGTCATTAATGCAATCAGCGAAACACAATGACAAAAAAAACTTTGCCATCCCTGGGTTAGGAAAAACTTTTAGGGCGATCTAAGCTTGTTGTCCTTACCTTTTTCTAAATTTATAGAATTGATATTGCTTCTGAGAAGATCAAAACTATCTTGCACTAATAACCCGTATCTAAAAAAAAAAAAAATCACAAATTCCATAATTTTTTATCGTATCTATTCTCAACAAACACATTCGTTTTTGGAAATGAAATAATGTTTACACCGATGATGGTTCACTCTTCCATTTAGGGTTCTTACGCCAATCTTGACTGAACCAACAAGATTCGCCACACAAAATGTTGAAAGCAACTCTTTTCGTTTTATGTTAAACTTTTCTGTGAACTTCAAAAGCATTACTTCTCTAATTGTACACGATGTAACTGGTGGTAGTACCCTGATTGGCGGGACTGAGTGGACTGCATGGGTAGTTTATACCAGAGAACTACCTTTTTTTTGTTTTGCGTGTGTGTTTATAAATCCTCGATGGTACGAGAATTTATAAATAGGGGGTTAATGAAATGAGATGATGAATTTGAAAGGATTAGTATACAAATTTATTATATGTATATTATACGATGTTCACCATTGACCAGTTGAATTGATATTGTCTTTGGCGCCTTTTTAGAAAATCTTATTACATGACATATTCTTCCATTTTGGAGATGTTAAGTGACTACATATTCCAATTGTCAAGGAAAAATCATAATTCACAATAATTTAATTACAGAATGGTAAATATTATTTTAAGTTTAAATTGACTTGATAAATGAAAAATAGTACTTAAGGTTACAGGTTGTAAATTCATGGTTTGTTAAAAATATTTTGTATTTTGAACACTAATTTTGACAACAAGTTATGGGTATTTTATCTATACACAAGAAAGCGCATTTTTTCAAAATTAGAAATTGCATTGTCACTCTCTCCAAAAATATTCTCTGCAGCAAAAAAATATTACATTATGGAACAAAGCAGGCTGCATAGGAAGAAGGCAGCTTGTGGACATCCACCCCCAAGCTGCCTTACAGCGGTATAAATGTATTTATAACAGTACTTGTGTGGCTGTTAGCAGTAACTAGCAATCAGCGACGAGACAAAATAATTTGTAAATAGTTCAATAACTATCAAGGAAGTAGAGGGGAAATTTTCATGTACGAGTTTGGGATTACGTAGACTTAAGAAACATTGAATCAAGTGCATAATCACCACACTCAAGACAAATTCAATCCTTCCGTGCTTAAATTAATACCAAGCGGTGTTAGAAGCTCGGCAAGTTGTTTGGTTGGTTGTAAACTTTTGATCAGAGCGAACGTGTTTTTTGTAATGTGTAGTTGTAATAGGTGGATGCGTGCTTTTTTTTTTTTTTTTGTTGGCTTATGTTATGTATAGATCAGTGGTGCCCAAAATCTTCTTATGGAAGCGTAAACACCAATACGTATACACTTTATTGACGCACACAAAGAAAAACAGAAATATTTCATTAGGTACACTGGGAAAAAAATTAAGTTTCATTTTCACAAAATGTATGTACTGTATTAAAATGCCTTTCCAAATCATATTTACTAATCGTCTTGATTATTTGAAAGCAAATCATACATTGTGCTCGTTTTTCAAAATTTTTAGCGAACAAAAGTCGGTTTCCCACGTGGGATTCATTCTACAAAATAAACTGTACAGTTGAAACTAATAACACAAAATAATTTCTTCAAGTGTTTCATACTCACGAAATCATTAAAAAAAAACAACAAAATCATGAAAACAAAAAAAAACACAAATGTGTTCCAACAAAGCCTGCGTTCGTATTGCTGTGCATATGAAAGTGTTGTTGCTTTGAACTTGGGGTATGTGTGTATGTGTGTATTTCATACAAATAGTTGTGTATACATATTAGAATGCTCAGCCAATTCTCCGCGGTTTTACAAAAACAAAAGCGTGCCAAGCGTATAGGCCGTGGGCACCTCTGGTATAGATATTTGCCAAATGACATCCTAATAAACATAAACATAAAAATCTAAAAATAAGTCTATTAAAATATACATTCGTAATAGGTTTTATCGTGGTTATTGCGTCCTCTTTCTGTTTTGTATAGTCAACGTTTTGCAATATTGAAAAGGTTGACTTAAATGTTGTTAACTGGATAGTGTCGAAGGTATATACACTGGACACTAAACACTCAAATTAGCAACAGGTAATCCTGACTTAATCAGCTTTGTAAAAATAAATGTTCTGTTTCTATGTTATAACTTTTTTTGCTTAATCCAATGTCTACAAACACTCCCCATTTTCGTGTTTTTCACCCACCAGTCCCTCTTTTCTATTTTCCTAGCCCCAGTACAATGCAGTGCATATATAGCGGTCATCCCCTGAGTACTGGTCCCAGTCTTAGAGCAAGATTTTAGCTACATTCAATCCGAAACTGAGATTGAATATAACTAAAATTAAGTATTTAGTGCTTGAATAATCCGTACTCAAATTCAGCACAACGTACTTGTGATAAGAAAATCCATACCTACAGAACTTCTGACACAGCTTGGGATAGATTTAAGTACAAATGTTAAATCAGTGTTATTGTGGTCTACAATTTTGAAAAACTCACAATTTCTGCCTGGCAAACTTCTTCGAATAGAGAAACAATTAGTCGATGGAACAGTGTATATGTTCTTAAAGAACAATTTCGCACTACTTTTTAAGTAATGCTAAAAGCTGAGAATTATTTCTTAGTTTCTGTGTTTTTACTTTCAAAAGCATCATGTACGCAGTGCTTTTATTCATTTTTAATAATTCTCACAACACTATCGATTCCAAATAGCAAACACGTTACAAAGAATTCCAAAAAATATTTATAACATGAAATTCATTTGACATTAACGCACATTCCATTTACCACACACATTTTGCAAGTTTCTATTTTAAAGTTTAAAATACAAATTCCCAAAAAGTACAAAAGTGAAATTGAAATTTTAGTTCATGTGATTGCTAAATACATTCGAATTTCTATGTTAATTATAATTATACAATAGTTTACATTAATATGCGGTTATGAATAATCGAAATCGATAATGAAAAAACAAAATCATAGGTGTAACACAACTTTTACAGCCACAGTGCAATCAATACGCCCTTTACTTTACTGAAATTTAAAGTAAAAAAAAAAACTAGCAACCATTAATTGACACAAATAAAAATTATGTAATACATAAATTTACGCATATAATAAATATTTATTCATGTATACATGTATTTATGCAGTAAAAATTTAAAAGAAAAATTTATTAAAATTCTTAACACACACACTGCCTGCCACCTTTGCTAAGTTGTTGCTTTGTGAGCAACATTAGACTTAATACTAAAATTTAAATTGCTGGATGGTATTTTTTGACCAATTAAGTCGATTTTTCCAGTTTGGTTTTCGTAATTTATTTGCATGGTATTTCTTCAAGCACACATTTGCAGGCGCTTTTAATTAACTTACATTTACAGAAACACATGTTTGGATTGCAGTGATAGCTATTTGTAAGAGATTAATATTTAGATTCGACTGCAAGAGAATTATTTGCACAAAAATATACATAGATATGGGTAATAAAGCAAAGGTTTGTGTGCAAGTGTTTGTATGTAAAACAAGTTATATTTATGCATGCTTATCACGTTAAAAAAGTGTTGCTGCGGTTCGTTTGCTGTTATTACTACTATTGCTGTTGTTGTTGTTGTTGTTGTTAGTAGCCTATGGCCTACAGGTTGGCTTAGTGTTGCGCTCTTTGTAATATTCTCTGTTGATTGGTTACAATTCGAGTGCCATGAATTCCTAACAAGTCTACTACATTGATACCAACATGCCAACTTATTTATATATTCCTGTAAAAAGAGGCGCCACATGAAAGAAGAAAAAATATTCTGCAAATTAAGAAGAAAAAGAAATATTGACTGGACATCTGTTGCTGAACATGTTCGCCTGGTATAATTGACTTTATATGGTAAAAATCATGTGCTATTATAAACAGAAAAATTGGCTAAAAGAAATCGTGCTTACAAAATTTCAAGTGCAAACAGGTGCTATATTTTGTTTAAACACAATCAAAATCGTAAATATGAAGAAAAAACAAACGAGAATTGTCCAGTCTCAGCATCCAACATAAAATGCTGCCAAAGCAACAACAACACAAGCACGCGTTCATTCGGTTTCCCATACAAAGTGTATTAAAAGTTTGTGTCTTGAGTCTTTTGTTTTATTGCCGTCTTCTGCCTTTTTATAAAGATTTGTTTTTTTTTACCAGCATTGCAAAGAAAGAAATTGTGTTAATGCAAACAAATTGGTGTACAATGGGTTGGAAATTTTAAACCATTCTGCTCACTTCTTTAGATTTTTCCAGACTGATATTCAGTTCTATAGCTTGAATGCTGTTGGTTGCGCAGAGAAACTGGCTGCACATTACGCTACATTATGCTCTGTTAGCAGTAAAATAAGTATTTATCATAGGTTTTGGTAAAAGAGAGCTCCTTCCATTTTTATTTATGCAGCTTTGTGAGTAAACAATAAAACTATTTCTATGGTTTTGTAAATTTTTAAAATTTAAAAATTGTTTAGTTAATTAATTTTTATTATTCGAACTCTTAAATTTTTCTAAGAAAAATAATCCTTCAATTAATTAATTTATATTATTCAACCTTTTTCTCACATCATTATTTTGTATTAGCCTTACCAAGAACGGTAACGAGAAGTGTGGCAGATTCGCAACAGCTAGTTGTCCACTTAACTAAAGGTCTTTATGTTTTCTTTATCTTGTTCAATTAATATCAATCACAAAAAATAATACTGAACCAACGTGAGCCCGACAAACGTAATGCAAATTCAAAATTCATAGAAACGTGTTGTATGGGAGCCACATTAATGGGCAGAAAGAGAGAGCCAGTGTGTTGTGGGAAATTTTGGAAAAGAAAAGGCTTGAATTTACTAAGGCCTCCGTGGAATCAATTATCGCGATATAAAATTTTAATAAATTTTATATGGTAAAAAAAAATCTTTTGTGGTACAGGTTGGGTTTGTTCGAAAAAATGTGAAAAATAAAAAAGTAATGCGGAACGACCGTACACCCTGGAGCTTTTTAGGACTTTGGGGATGTATGAAATCATGTTTTGGAATTCATAGATGGCAATAGTAGTATTTAAAATAGTAGTAATAGTAGTATTTAAAATGGTTAAAATCTGTAATGAAAAAATTAACAATTGATCAATACATTAATTATAGACAGTCAGTAATCAAGAGCTTGGGTAGTAGGATGTCTATGTGCTGCTGCTTAAAAAACAGTATGCAATTAGTTATAAACTGGGTTGAACACAATTCTAGTTGAAAGCAATTTGGGTGCTGATAATCGCCGTGGTAGCCGTGTGAAATAAATGTGGTATATTCCCCAACTAATAAGTCTTCGACCTTACTATTCTTGTCTTCTTTAAAAATGTTGATCACTGCAATTTTAGCACCAAAAAAATTGTTTGCAATTCAGAGAAAGTAAAATCAAACTAAAGCTCTATAAAGTAATTAACAATTGTTTACTGCGATAATATTTTAAACTGCTTTTTCTTTGATGGCAAATCAGAGCTTTTTACTACTATTCTGACATTTTTGTTAATTTGTTGGTCTTTTGCAAAATATTTTCGCCATTTAACGCTCATTGTGCACACAACGAAGACAAACTGAAAGTTAATTTGTTTTTCTGGAAAATACTTCAACTCAGTTTGTTGCTCAAGTGAAACAAAGCCAACAATTAATTGTTGAAGTTGTCGTCTTTTATTTGCTTTTTGCCAATTATAGGCCACTGTCACAAAAAACCAATTTACAATTTATTTGTTGTCTTGTTTGTGAAATGTTTCCACTTTTTGTACCTAATAGTTGGTATGTAGTGTGATGGCTGCTTTGATTTTCTTTAATCATACGTTACTGTTGTGTACGAAGCACGTCTGCGTGCCACAAGAAATGAGCCGCGTCACTCAAATTCCATGCTTGATCAGCAACAGCCACACCAGCTTAAGAGTCGCACTCTGTATTTTGCGAGCCCAATGAAAAGAAACGTTTTGGTAAGTATTTCGAAGAGAGAGAGAGCTTGAGTGAGAAAGAGAGGGAGTGAGAGAGAGAGAGAGAGTGGGCAAACAAGTGCAAGTGTGTTATGTCAAGTTTGCTATGCCAAATACTTACTTGCTCGTATGATTTTGAGCAGCATGGTTGGTATGTTTGCATACAAATGACACATGCACGCCACAAGGCCTGTCTAAAAGCAGAAGCAACTGAATTACAACAACTTTAATTATTGTTATTATCACAACTTTTGCCATTGCTATAACTACTTCAATACAATTTATATTATTTTTACTTTGTTTTACTGAGGTTTTGTTGCATTCTGCTATTAATATTTCTTTCAGTTGACTTTGAAATTTCTTAATAGACTGTTGTACATCGGAGTTGCGAAAGTAAAAAAAAAAAAACATTATTTGGTTGCTTGAAACCAACTCATTATTTATTTTATTTGTCTTTTTTGCTGACGGAATTATTACATTACATCAAGTGTCATGAAGCTAATTGATGTGATTATATATTTAATAGCAATTTTAATATTTCTTTACTTATTGCTGGATTAAGCCTGCACGATTTCAATTCGTTTAAAAGAAATCCAATTTCTTATTCTCTGCTGAACTGCTGCTTTCCTAAACTGAAAAAGAAAGCACAAATCAAAGAACTGTTCTTCTGCTCGACTGACTAAAACGCTCTAAAAATATTCTTTAATTTTAAATTGCAATAAATTCCAATAAACAACATGAAGGTAAGTGTAAAATGAAAGTCATGAATTGATTAAAATTAAACTACAGTTACATACTTTATTTGGGTGAAATTCTATTGAAATTACAATGCCAAGTTTTCACTTGGTGTCGTTATTAATAAGAGGTGTGAAAATAACATTAATTAAAAGTTTCTTGCGAAAAGTAAGAAAACATAAATTACAAACATGACATCAACTGCTTTCAATACAGCATTGAAAAGTAAAATAATTGTGATATAAAATGCTTTAAATGAAGAGTTGATAAATTGTTGTTGCTTGTTAAATTTCCATTTACAGAAAAAGTGAGTGTTCCTTATAAGTAAGTAAATAACTTTCATCTTCTTTTCAATGAAAAGAAAGTGTTGCAAAAGTTATACAATAAGTAGCTTGAAATTGTGGTTAGTTGGCTTTTTAGAAAATTCTACTCTTTGGATTTAAAATATATAACAGATCATGCAAACCCCCTGGGAATATAAAACACGGGTCGGTTTTTCAAATTGTATGATACTCTATAAATTGTACTAAAACTCTCTTACAAAAAAAAAACACGTTTTTTTAAATATGGCAAAAGCGACCTAACATCAACTCTTCTACGGACACCCTGGGGCTGATGAGTGTGATGGGTGGAAAACCAAGATTGAAAAAAAATGTGAGTGAGGACTTCTTTGTCCGTCCCACGAAATATTCAATGATTTAAAAAT
This sequence comes from Sturmia bella, assembly GCA_963662145.1. NCBI lineage: Eukaryota > Metazoa > Arthropoda > Insecta > Diptera > Tachinidae > Sturmia > Sturmia bella. The sequence goes on along the minus strand of OY759168.1, from coordinate 22,923,028 downwards.
TAAAATTTCCATGCAAGCAACCTGACCTAATCAGAATTTAAACTTTATGTGATAGGTTTACAATTCATTAGACTTTTATGTACAAAAAATTAATTTGATTTTTGGATTTGTGTCTGAAATTATTTGGATTATCTATTGCCATAATGTTATATATTGCCGGATTCGTAGTTAGTCTTAATATTAACAACCCTAAATAAATCTACTTCATCTGATATTGGTGTTCCAGGTCATTTGATGCTTAAAACAATTGCTTTAGTTTATCAGGCTTAAGTTCTTTCTATATTATTCTTGTGATTGATATTAATTAAATTAGACAAAGAAGACATCAAAGACATTTAGCAGGGTGGAAAAACCAGCTGTTTCGAAGCTGCCACACTTTTCGTCAGCACCTGTCCTTGCAACCAGAAGCTCACGTTTTTAAAGCGATACTCAAGTCACACCGTCACCCAAGTGGTTAGAGAATAGATTTTCTCAGCTGTAAGCGAGAATCTACACACAGAAAACTGTAGCTAATAAACACCCAATACTCGTAGATTAAAACAGGGTTAGGTTAATAAGATATCTCTATGGTTTTTTTCAGAAGGAAGTCTTATTAGAGTCTTGCCTTATTACTTTAACTCAAGAAGTAAACTTATAGAGGTGATGTATGCTGAATAGATGAAGAAAAATTGATTTTTTTTAAATACTTTCTTCTTGATGGATTCAAACCCACATTGTTAGTCGGCCACTCAACCAATTCAGCCACTAAACCACCCAAAGAAGTATACGCAAATACAATAAATAATGTCCATGTAACCATTAGGAATCTAATGAAATCAATAAGAAATACTTTTTGAAAAAATTAATGAGGCAACCTAATGAAATTAAAAAGGAAATCCTTATTGTATATAGTTTACAAGAGAACCTATTCAATCACCAAGTTTCCCTCAATGGCGTTTTTTTATGTTCCAAATTTTCATGATATTGATGGTAATTATTTTATTTGGTACCAAAAATAACGGAAACTGCATAAAAAATGTGAATTAGAAGTTTTCTCTTTGACGTTGTGTGTTTTTCTTTGTTGATAAAATTAATAAGCTTTACCACATGAAAACAGTAAGGAGTCCCTATAGAAAATTCCTCGTTTCGTTCTGCTGGAACACGCTTCAGCATAGAAGCGTTTGATATCGAAAATCCTAATGATTATATTAGGTAGCTTCAACTCTAAGTATAAATTATATGCGTAAGATTTTTTTTTTCTTCAAAAAACATCATTTTAATTTGGATCAAAAACATTAGCTTGGCATAGATTTTAGTTTTTCCAATAGTCAATGTGATCCGTTTGGGGGGGCGAGTGGATTCGTTCTTTTGTAAGTCATAAGGTTCAAGCTTCAAACATAAATTCAGTGGCACCTGCTTGAATGATGCATAAAATTTTATGGGTTAAATCTTTTAGTTTAGAAATTGACGATTACCTTTAAATTCCCCACTGTGCATTGTCAGAGGTAGGCTTATTTTAGTTTTCGTTACCATTTTTCTTGTGATTCTTAATTGTACAAGCTTTTCTGCAATACATTTTTATGTTTCCAGATTTTGCATACAGGCTTCATAAAGTGGCAGGCTCACGATGTCACTTGACATCATTCACTTGAGCAAAACACAGAAAACAACAACAAACAATTTGAAATTGGTTAATGTTTTTAATATAACTAAGCTAGCGGTCGGTCCTGGTGAAAAATATTATTTTGATTTCAATGAAACTAATCCAGTGAGCTGAAGTTTGTACGTGCTTTCAATGGGTTTTCAAATTATTTGCGGAGAAAACAATCTCTCAAAATAATGAAAAATTAACTTATTCATCAAACACCACTTAATTATGCTGAATAGTGGAAGTAAAATTTACCAAGGCCCCATAGTGGGTTATCAGTTAAATTCAATCTTGACGATTACTTTTACCGGACACTGTCATGAATAGAAAGAAAATAAATACTTCCTAAACACTAAACACAACTTACCAAGGAAGTATTATAACACATGCATATTCTCATTTTGGGTTTCAATCGAATATTAAATAACATTATTTTTCAATTTTTTGGCAACCAGTACTTTGTGATTATTTCTCTAAACGCAAAGATGTTTTGTTTTCTTTGCAAATAATTAGCAAAAGCAGATTTCGATAACAGCGATTAGTGTACTAACTACATATCTGATTACGTGCACCAATTAATGCAGTAAGTGAACTTATTCGCTGATGCATGAACCATCGAGTGAGCAAGTACATTAAACCAAATCGAAACGTACAATTTACTCACGCAACATTTACTCATCAAAATAAATATTTCATATTTTACAACACAAAAAACAAAAATATAGATTATTGTTTTTGAAACCTTAAGCAAAATTAGTTTTAACAAAGAACAACAACTTGAAGTGTTGAATACTCGTAGCTTGATACTTTAAATTAATTTTGTTTAAATATTTTCAGTTTGTTTTCAACAAACCATAGATGGAATTTTTTCATTAGCATGAACTATTCATTGGCATTGATTGGATTTAATGATAATGGAAAAGAATGCAACCACCATTAAACAGAAACTTAAATAAGTATACCTCTGACAATGCATAGTGGGTAATTTAGAGGAAATTATCAATTTCTAAACGAAAGGATTTAACCAATAAAAATCCATGCATCATTCAAGCAGGTGTTACTGAATTTATGTTTGGAGCTTGAACCCTGTGCCTTACAAAAGAACGAATCCACTCGCCCCCAAAATGAATCACCTTGACTTTAGAAAAAAACTATAAACTTTGCCAAACTGATGTTTCTGACCCAACATAAAATGACCTTTTTTAAAAAATAAAAATATAATTTATACCTAAAGTCAAAACTACCTAATAGAATCAATACGATTTTCCATATGAAACGTTTCAAGGCCCAACAGAACGAAAAGAGGAATTTTCTGTAGGGACTCCCAAATAGTTTCATGTGGAAATCTTATTAATATTATCAATAAGGAAAAAACACACAACATGAAAGAGAAAATTTCTAATTCACATTTTTGTATTCAGTTTCCGTTTTTTTAGTACCAAAAAAAATCCCATGGAGAGAAACTTGTTGATTCAATAGGTTCTCTTGTAAACTGTATACAGTAAGGATAGATTCCTACTGATCACGTAGACATCATGTACTAATGCCAATGATTTCTCTTCATCATAATTCGTATGCCAGTGGTAATGAAAAAGCAATCTATAAGTAAAACAAAATCTTCCTCAATTTTCAGGAAGAAGCTAAGTCGAGCTAAAGCCTGAAAAAAATTAGTAATTGTAAATCATACCGCTCGACTATAAAGTTACTGCTTAAAAATCGCTGGGCACTGAGCAAAGTTTAAGCGCCTTGTGATTTCTTGCCTTATTTTGAAATGTTGATCACAACAATTTTACCACAAAAAATTTTTCTCAATTCTGAGGAATAAATTCGATCTAAAGACCGAAAATAGAATTAGCCATTATGAATCATAAAGTTCGACTAAAAGTTAAACTAATAAAAAATTATGGATGCTTTAAACTGCTCTAATTTATTTTTAGGGTTCTGTACTCATCAGAGTGAAACGGAACCCTATTACGGAGACAAGTACGTCCGTCCGTCCGTCCGTCACAGCGTCCATTCTCCGAAACGGTAAGAGCTAGAGAGCTGAAATTTTCACAAGATGTTGTTGTACCCTGCTGCTACAACAACAAATACTAAAAACAACAACAAGTCGAAAACTACCAGGTGTTCCCATACAACGAAAAGTTGCAATTAGCTATAACTCTCGAACCGTAAAAGATAGAAAGCTGAAATTTGCACAGTGTATGTATTTATACATGCTTTACAACAACAAATGCTAAAGACAACAACAAGTTTAAAACTACCAGGTGTCCCTATACAACCTAAAGAAGTAATTAGCCGTAGCTTGTAAGCTGTAAAATACAGAGAGCTGAAATTCGCGCAATATATGTATTTACATATGCGCTACAACAACAATGTGCACAATATATTTACTCGCATATGGCCTACAATAAGAAATGCTTAAAACAACAACAAGTCGAAAACTACCAGGTGTCCCCATACAACGTAAAGTAATAACTAGCCGTTACTCTCGAACCGTGAGAGACTGAGGGATGAAATTTGCACAATATGTGTATTCACATATGCTCCACAACAACACTTGCTAAAAACAACAACAACTGTAAAACTACCAGGTGTCCCTTTACAACGTAGAGTAATAGCTATAACTCTCGAACCGTAAGAGATTAAGAGCCGAAATTCGAACACTATTTGTATTCCCAGATGCCTCACAACAGCAAATTACAACAACAACAACAAGTGGAAAATTACTAGGTGTCCACATACAACATAAAGTAGCTGTAAAAACAGAGAGATTAATAAATTTATAAAATATACATATGTATTCACATACGCCATTCCATACATACATTACACATACATACGTACGGAACCCTAAGAGTGCGAGCCAGCCTCGTACTTGACTTAATTTATTTTAGTATAACCAAGTGACAAAAATGTTTTTCTAGGAAATATTTTACAAATATGAACTTAATTATTTATTTGTTTTAAGAGCCAATTTAAATGTATTCATTCAGATCCAAAAATTAACCTTTTCAAAAAGTTTTTTTCAGTTGTCTATATGCCGACGACATTTCGGTGGTGCTAATCAACTCATCAGTAGACTTGAAAAATTCTTAAAAATATTTTGCATTTATGATTTTTAAAACCTCACAATGAATAGAAGTTCCGAAATACTTTCAAGTTTTATTATTTCCCCATAAGACTGCATCTAACAGAAATAATACGAGCCTTGTATGAAGGAAATCGTTGAGTAAATATTTATTTTATACCCGATAAAGCATTAAAATCGGCCGTCGTTGCAGTTCTCTGGAGCATAATTATGTTCCTGTACGATTCGAGGAATAAACAAAAAACTTTTTTCTTTTGAAATATTATTATATACATTTTCTATTCTCTTGAGGACTTTGCAACCAATGGCCTAATCTCAAATGGCACAGGTGGCCTAATTTCAAATACAGGGCTGTGTATGGCGAAAATTTGTCAAGCATTTTATTATGAAATAATTAAAAAAATTTTTCATATTAATTTTTTTATGGTTGTACATGAGCCAAAGCTTAAGTTGTATTAAATATGCAAAAAACGTTTATTTGAAATTTTCAATATTAAAATTTCACCCAAACGCCATTGGAAGGGAAAAAGAAGCTCGTGTCAAGGGAACAAACCAACGATTGCAGCAAACAACGCCAGTCACGTTTCAAACTCTACCCCAAATGTTTAAATTTTCATAGGAAGTGTAGTTTCTTTAACACATTGACTGACTGAGTGACTGACTGACTGACGATGGATGGCCATAAATAAAAATTGTTATTAATTTTTTAGTTTAAAGTAAAAGTGCTAACAGCGCAAGAGATGGTGAAAAAAGCCGTTGAAATTCAAATTTGGAAAAAAAGTAAATAAAAGTAGACATGCAGTTAATCCTCATTTACGTACACTTGACAATTAAACTGACAGACTTTGCCATACAAAGTCAAACTGACAAGACAGACAGTTTGCAGAAATGAGTTTTGTTTTCATTTGACTCGAGTAAATTCCTCCAATTACCAACTGATCAAACAAGCTTTAAACACACGTCTTTTACTTTCATGAATACAATACAATAGAAGAAACAATGGATTTGTGCATTAAAACAAAACAACAGCACACATTGACGACGAAAACGTGATTTTATGTGCAGAAGTTGGAATTAAATATGATTTTATTTATGAATGAATTTATGTTTTGTTTGCCGTAATCAAGAAATTTATTGATTTAATTACTGGCAATGCATCGTTGTTGCTGTTGTTACCGTTTATGTTGCTAAAGATTTATTTTACTTTTTATTAAAACTTCAAAACTTGTCTATTATGGCTTTTAGAAAGTGGTTAACAAAATAAAGAAAAACAAAAGTAAAAGAAGAATTAAGTTGTTAAATTATTAATTATTTTATTGCATACATTTTAATGCATGTGTAAAAAGTTCAATTGTCATATACGATTTGCAAATATGTTGTTAAAGAAAGTGATAAGACGACAAGTTTAGTGTGATTCCATTACAAAAAACACTCTCCCCCAAATATGAAAGGTTGCTATTTCAATGTTAAGAGATTCGTGTGAGAAAGGTCGGTGCAAACGTACGGGTATTGAAAGGACATGACGTGTAATAAGAGCACAAGAGTTTTGTTCAGGGAATCCACTTTTAAAGCCAAATTTCTAACTCAAAACCTAAATATTTGCAATGCTTTGTTGATATAATGCAAACTTACTTTACCCGTCATTTAGACGGGAAAGTAAATGCCTGAAAGTTACAATACACTCACACTTTTTTACCAACACACTCACAATTTTGTAACTTTGAAGTCAGCTTTCAGCAAAATTTTACTGAATGTAAAGTGACAAGGTAGTAACCACGGTTGCCTACTCCCCGGCACATACAAATTTTCAGGATGGCAGTAGAATAATAATTGTGAATTTTAAATTATTTTGTACATTTGAAAATATTTAGAACATTTTTACAGCAAATATAAATAAAGAACACAAATTAAGTATATTTATAGTGATAATTATTAAATTAATTAAGAAAAGTTTAGCAATAAAAATTATTTTTGAATATATACATATATATATAAATTTATGTTTGTAATAGTGTTGGCAATTCTATTTCAGTAATAAACAAAACTATAATAACTACTTGCAACTCTTCGCCTTGACGACATTTTTAAAATGAACTTTCACGTTCCTTTGAGCAAGAAATTTTCATGAAAACCACAGAAATTTTTATTCATAATACGTAGGTATGTATACAAAAATTTAATGAAAGCAGTTTCCCGTCTAAATGCTGTACCTAAATGTATCTAAATGTTGTACCTTTTTGTACGCAATGTAATTGTAAAAGCATTGAATTTTATTATTTTTTACTGATTTTTACTGGATTGCGTTTACGTACACAAAATCCAGTGCATGCGAACGAAATTGAGGGACTGAAATGCCAGTTCTCTGACAGTATTACGAATTCTTACTGGATAAATTTTTGCAGTAGAATCCAGTGCGTAAAACCATGTTTTTAAATGTAAACAAACAAATACATAAGTATGCATATCGAAGCTAAAATTTTTAAAAATGTATGTGCTTATTCAAACAAAATCAAAGTGTGTTTGATATCCATATTAAAAATATTTTGTATGAAAAATTTGAATTAATAAAGGTACACAAAAAATGTTTTTAATGAGCGCCTTGAAATTGTTATGTACACTGTATATATGTAAATATGTATGTACATACATTTGCCATACAAATAAATGTATTTCAAAATGTATATATATACATACATACATACGTAAATATATTAGCTGTAATCCTGTACTCAACATTGGGAGCAATTTTGAGTACAGGATCCCAATTAGCAACAAAGCTCTTCCCCTACTCAAAGTTCGTGCAAGTAAGCGAGTTTTCAGAGAGAAATATCCTTGTTCTTCTCGCACGAAATAAACGACATTATTTCTTCGTGCAAGTTTGGAGTTTGTTCCAGTGTTCCCAGGTCAATGTATTTCTTCACCCCAGAAAAATTTTAAAACCCCATAAAATTCAATGTTTTTCTACAAAATCCCCCTAAAAATTTTTGGTGAACATTCTGCTTCAGTTTGCGAATCACCGATATTAATGCTTTGACAATGCGGAAAATGCATAAAACTGTTAAACTTTCCCCAATTAAAAAGAAGTAAAAATTAACTGATTATATGTACATATTTTTCAGTGCATATGTTATGATTACAGGCGTATGTACATACATACATACATATATTTATTATAAATTTTCGATTTATTTCTATTCACATATTTTGAGTTCTAAGTATATTTTTATAGGCAGCTGGAAATTGTTATCTGCGTATCTAGAAAAATTTAAGTTTCTCCAAAAATATTAACCGTCTAATTCATAAAAATTATAACAGATTTATAAAGCTCTTATTTGACAGATTTTCCATACAAATATGTCAAATAACAGTCTTATAAGCCTGTAATAATTTTTATGAATTATACGGTTAATATTTTTGGAGAAACTTAAATTTTTCTAGACGTTTATAACTTTGAAAGAAAAGCGTAAAACAAAAAGTGTATGTCACAATAATTGTTTGCTTATCAATAATATATTGAAGTTGTATATTTTATATATGTATGTACTTTTACATACATATGTATGTACTTATTTGTAGTTTTGTTTATTATCAAACCAATCATGAATGACAATTCCGTGAGAGTTTTTTCTCTTTTCCCATTCCTCTTATTATGTTGATAAATTCCTTAGGAAATTTTTTTTAACCTTTCCTGTTTTAGCCACATAGAAGGGGAAAAATAGTCGGCGGAGGCAAATATGGGTATCTTAAAAACAAAGGTTTTTTGTTTTTTCCTATAAAAAATTTCGATATTGCCAACTTTTATTTTTTTGTTTCTCAGGTAATTTATGATTGGAGGAATTTTTTCTCGAGAAACGTATTTTCCTTAGGAATAAAATTCCTTGAGAATATTCATGATTGGGCTGTATATTTTTCAAATGAATTTATTCATTAAAAATAAAATTTATTTATTTATTTGGATTTTTTTTTTTTTTTGATTTCTGTTGACGCCAAGAAAAAATAAAAGAAAATGAAAACAGCTAATTGTCAAAGCACGCAAAAAGATGATGCCCAACTTTTTGCTTTGCTTTGCGTCAAATAAAATTTATGTGACAAGTGCCATATAAACATGTACATTTATCTTAAATTTCAAAGCGTGTATGTAACGTAACGCGAAGCAAAAGTTTTATCTGACACGGCCTTTAGTATCCTTCGCTCTTTACGTTCTTTTGACATTTTCGTAAAAAGAGTTTCAATTTCATCAAAGGTTTTTAGATATTTTAATGTTTCCAATTCTTAAAAAATGGAAAAAATTCAAAGAAATGAGGAAAAAGAAATAAGGAAAAAATTCATTCAACTCAACAAAAAAAAGTAGTTAAAATTGCCAGTTGCAAAATTCTGTACTTGAAGCTACCAGATGAACATAAAATATCTCGTTAAAGTCTTTAAATTTATCTGTTGAAAAATCTTCCAACTTCCAACCGTTCAATCAAACACAGAAATCCCCTAAAAATACCCCAAAAATAAATTGTTCCCCCCTAAATTTTTGCCCGAAAGAATTTAACACCACAAATTCACCTATAAATCTGGGGGAAACCCCCTAAGCTGGCAACACTGGTTTGTTCCCGTACTTTTTGGGCTACGTTTGGTAAACTGAGAGCAATCATCAATTTCTCTCAATAATACACAAAAGGGCGCAAAAGTACGGGAGCACCAAAAACCACATTTTCATCCCAAAAAATAACGTATATGTTTTGTGTTGCAATGAAAATTGAAACGTACATTTTCTGCAGGTATGTATTTAGATTTTAAAATTGAACGATATTTATTCCACAAAATAATAGTCTAGTTATGCAAATTTTTTGTATACTTACCCCGCAAAATAGGTATTTTATTGATCACACGTTCGATTTTCAATTCCATTCAAATTCACAATTTCCAATCAAATTTTGTTAAAGCACCATTTTCCATATACATATGTACATAAATATTTTCACAAACTTGTTTTTGACTAAATCATACTTATGTGATTGTATTATCTTTTACTTTTTTATAGCCTTTACATTTCACACTGTTGTTTTTGTTCCACTTCTTGATTTTGGTATGGGGAGAGCCTTTACCCTACATTTACAGTGCACCTAAAAGCGCCAAACAGGTGGCATATGCTCGTGGACCAAATAGCAAACAAAAAACTTTAGTTGTGCAAATACGCAGCGACCAGCCAGTTCCTTTAGTTCTGAAAGGACGTCCCCATGCGCATGCCCTCACGCATGCACACACTCACGCTCATACACACGTGTATCCTCATCATTTGCCTCATTCTCATGTGCACCATCACATTAATGCCGGAGCTCTACATTTAAGAGGTGCCCAGCGGCCTATGAAACTGGCACCAGCCGCTTCGACTTACATAAAAAATCCAACATTCCAAAGAAAACCTTTAAAAATTAAGTTAGCGAATACGAAAACAAAGTTGACACCCATTCACAAGCCCGCAACCAGTTACGATGTACCCTTTAAATACGAAATACCCCATGTGCACACTCAATCATTTAGCGGTGAAGTAAGTTTTTTTAATTTTGTTGTAAAAAATATTTCAAATGTATGTATGTCTTTTCTTTTAATTCAAGTTGGATCATCATATTGATTTTATATCCGATCATTTTGCTCCAATTCATACTATTCCTGCTCCCAATTTATCCCTACAAGACAATCATTTGCATCCAGAAGAAACCTACCTGCCGCCCTCAACACCCAAACCACAAGTCTATCACCAAAAACAGAACAACTACCAAGTAAAAGAGGAAACCACTAATGACCAAACATTTGTCGATCCATTATCAGGATCTCAAAAATTAGTTGCACCAGACCCAGATCCCTCATTGCCAGCCGTTCCCGTTCGTCTAGCTAAAGAGCCCTTCAATACTCCCAGCAATGGCAAGCCTTTGCCCGTAGACATACAAAGCAATCACTTGTCGGTAGCTCAACCTTTAGTGCAAATTGTGGGCGCTACAGCTGCCCAGCAAATAGCACCAGAAATTTATCCCATACAATTTACACAGCCTTTTGCAGCTGTACAAGCAGCCGCTCCCATTCCCATCTACAATCCTACCTATTTGGTGCAGCAATCGAATAACCTCTACAACCAACACCAACAACAATTATTTAAGCCAGCAGTTGCCGTCCCCGCCGTGCCACTAATTGAAGCTGGATACGTTAATGCCGATTTAACCCAACAGGTGGCCAGTAATGGCCAGATTTTGCAAGCGGCCAAAGATCCTCACAACAATATACACCCAGTTTTGGATGTGGCACCACATTTTGCTCCTTTAATCGCTGCACCTTCTTTGGATGAAGAACAGTCGATTGAGACCGCTCCCTTCCATTTGCAAAACTTTGCTAGTCCGCCCTCAGCTATTACGGGAACGACAGAGGCAGGTTTTGTTGTTTCTAATTACTATGGAAATGCCCATCAAGATTCTTCACAATTATTGCAGGCTTATGCCGAAGAAGAACAAGCCGATTCCCAGAGACAACAATATGAACAACAGCTGCACAACCAACAATTAGAACTTCAGCAATTGCGACAGCAACAATTGGAATTGCAGCAACTGCAGCAGTTCCATCAACATCAGCAACAATTCCAACAACAACACCAACAGCAACAACAATATGCACCTCCACAACCCGAACACCAGGCTCTGGTGCAACAACAACCAAGACCACAAAAGACAAACAACGACCCGGCTGCCACTGCATTTGAGGAACATCAACGTTTAGTCCAACAACAATTGGGTGCCGACACGCCACTCAGAATCTTTGTGCCCGATGATGAAGAAGTAATAATAAAAGCCTAATTGTTATTTTTCTAATTATAAATTTCTTTGGTTTTTCCTTCAAGGCCCGCCTGCAGAAACGCTCGGACATTTTAAAAGGAACTATTGAGGATGTTGAAAACACAGCGGGCGTCGAAGAAGAGCAACCCCAAGATGAATTGTATGAAGTCTCCTCCTCAGTTGAAGTCTCTAATGAGAAACAACGACAGCAGCAGGACACAACATCCCATGAAGAATAAATTTATCGAACCATTACAGCAACAATTTTTAAACCAAATTTCTTATCGATATTTTTAAATTTAAGAAAATAAAATTAATCTTATTTATTTATTACTTTTAAATATTTTGATTTTTTTACACACACATCGGTTTTCACTGCGCGCAAAAGAACGGTATTTTTAACTGACATTTTTTTTATTTTCGTTTGCTTTAGTACTGAATATCAGTGCTGCCACCGCGGAGGTAATTGTATAAATGCAGTACAATGCTTGATACAACTAATATGGTAGCCTCATCAGCTGAACCGTTACACCGGTATTCATAAAAAATAAAACATTGTTGAAACACATTTTACAACAAATTTTTCATATAAAATTTGTTCTAAAATGTATTTGAGCAACGTTTTATTTTTTAAGAATACCAGTGTAAATCTTTTAAGTACTTAAAACCACAGACATAAGTATTCAGTGCTTAAAACTATCAAAGAATACGTTGATGAAAGGCAGCCAAAACGAGATAGCAAATGAATACGAGCTCTGTTCATGTCTCTACTTTAAATGTAGAAGTGGTGTCTTTTTGACGGTTTCAGAATAAATAACTTCAATAGAAATAGAAGTTATTTATATTGAAGTTGTTCTTACTGTAGGGAAATGGATATCTTATTAGATGTGTCATGTTACAATGTATGGTTGTGGACTCCACAAGGAATACACTTCGAAATAATTATGTCCACAACTCTCAAAATCTACTACCAACCCCTTATGTTTACACGTGCGGAGCGTAAATATATAAATGGTCTTAATGCTTATAGTCAGGAGATTATGTTGATGTTTATATTAATGTATGAACTAAAACTTGTTTGTGCTAGAAGAGAGGAAATATATGTTTTAATTAACTGAATTAAAGAGATCAAATAAATTAAATATATCTTTAAAGATTGCTTCATTGTCTACACACAACAATTTTTGAGTTTCCTTCATTTTTCATTTTAACTCAATTTTACATTTACATCTATTTTAGGTTGAGAAAAAACACAATAACACAAAAACCTCTTATTAAACAAATTGCATACACCCCTACATGTTTAAATAGTGTCACAAAAACGCATTTTTGCTATATATATTTACCATTTTTATATTAAGCTGTTGAATTTCAGCAGTGTGCTGAAACCGAAACAGATAATAAAAGAAAATGCCAAATATCAGCCAGTAAAATAAGGGAATGTTAAATTAAAACAATATCTTTAATGCGGTTAATTATATATCCCTTCTTACTCCCTCCACAGAATTCTTAACTAACACAAGAATAGAGTGTCAAAAATTACCCTGTATGATCTAGCTCTTGTCGCAGTTAAGCAAGAAATTTAGTCTGGCAGCACTTTACTGACATTTTTTGGTCGTTCTTACAGAACATGAAGCGACTGATTTAGTGAGTGAAAAGAGAACTTCTTGTTTACTATTTTGACATTTCACAATTTGTTGTAATTTGCGAAGACACGCTTTTCTTGGAGTATTTTTTAAAAAATTAAAATACAAAATGATTATTCCCATACGCTGTTTCACCTGTGGAAAAGTAATTGGCAATAAGTGGGAGTCATACCTCGGTCTATTGCAAGCGGAATATACTGAAGGGTACGCTGAGATACAGTTTATGTAAATAAAATAATTTAAAAATATTTTCTCTTACAGCGATGCCTTGGATGCTTTGGGCTTAAAGCGGTATTGTTGCCGTCGTATGTTATTAGGTCATGTCGATTTGATTGAAAAGTTATTGAATTATGCTCCTTTAGAAAAATAATTAATCCCTAACATGTTTCAAGTTATTTTAAGTTAGATATAAATTAAAACAGAAATAAAATTTATAAGACAAAATACATTGTTACATATACCACCATATGTATTTTCGCTTCGTTTAGAAAAAGTTTGGGTTCGGTGTCTATTCCTGCATCTAAAACTCCAAAGTAGTGCTGCAGAACTAGAGTATAACTTGGCAGTGCCCACTCACATTATTTTAATCACCTACGTAAAAAATTTGTTCGAATTACATTGGAGTTCCGTACATACTATTTACTATATGCACGCACATGTTGGCAGGTTATCCGCAAAAAAATTCAACTTGTAAATAATTGAAAATATTTTTATTAACAGTTCAAATATGGAAAACGTTTCTTGTTACTTTTAATGTGTACATAATTTTTAAAACATTCAAATCCCAATACTTTCGTATAACCAAGGTAGAAGTAAAAAATTCATCGATGTATACGTATGTGGAAATCGACGGCGTAGGTAATAATTGTGGGTATTGTTGCTTTATTTTTTATCCATAAACCATGGTTGACCATTGTTCTCCCTACGCTTTGTTAGAATGTCACAACCAGTGTCAGTCACCAACAACGTCTGCTCGAATTGTGCAGAATATAATCCATCAGCTGTAACAGCAGTCCAATCGTCAGGCCACTGTTCAGCTCTAGCTACACCCTCTGATATCATGGGTTCAATGGTGAAACAGTGTCCAGCTTTCATAACACCCACAGCTGAATTTTCTAAAAATTTAAGAGGTTATAACAGATACATATAAAAGTAGCTTAATACAAAATACTTACTAGCGTAATGAGGCACATTAGGGGCAGTGTGAAACAAACGGTGTATGCCATGACCGCAATAGCTTTTCACCACACTAAAACCATGGGGAGCTACATATTTTTGTATAACATTACCGATTTCACGGTACTTGACGCCAGGTCTTACTAATTCAATGGCTTTTGATAAGGCATCATAGGTTACTTGCACCAATTTCTTGTGTTTTTCAGACACATTTCCAACAAAGAAGGTTTCATTTAAATCACCATGAAATCCATGGTGGTACACCGTAACATCTATATTACAAATGTCGCCATCTTTCAGAGGTCTCATATCTGGTATACCATGACAAATGACTTCATTTACTGAAGTACAACAAGATTTGGGAAAATTGTAGTAGTTTAAGGGCGATGGATAACAGTCTCTTTCAATTGCTGCCTCATGTACCAGACGATCCAGCTCATCCGTTGTTACGCCCACATCCACAGCCTTTGCAGCTTCGTCTAAGCACTCACGACCCAAACGACCAGCTACCCGCATGGCTTCAATTTCGTCATCATCCAACACTTTTATCGATGTGTTGCCTCTCATTGCTTCCTCAGACGCAGCTACTCCCAGAGGATGGTCGGCATAGTCGGGACGTTCAATGCTTTCGGGCACAGCTCTTTTAGGTGTATGTTCATAAGGTCTTAGTGATCCAGTGAAACGGTAAAATGGCCACGGATTAAACTTACCAGTTTCTTCGTTCGACACTTTTGGTTTGGGAAGTCCCTCTAAATAATAATTTTTATTTCTTTTAATCTTTTTTAATACTGCAATGAATTACCTGCTAAGGCGTGTATCGACTTGTGGTGTTTCCAGAATCCCTTAAAACAAGCCTGTGTACAAAAGTAGGATCCCGGTATGCCCCACTTTAAACAAGTTGGGCATTGGAGTGTGGCATCTTTGCCGCAGTTTGGAGTCTCGCATTTGTGAGACATTTTTTCCAATATTATTGCAAAGGATGCTTGCTTTTCGCAAATTTATATAAAATGCAATTTATTATAAAAACTTCTAAAAATAGTGCAATCAGCCCGCCACCAGACACCTGAGCTGGATGATCTCAACGGCGGCAAACTCAAACCGAGCATGAGCTCGGCAGGTGCTGTTCATAATAAAATTAATTATATGGGGCTGTTCGAAAAACTGAAGAATACATTTGCAGTCAACTTATTGTTAACTACAATTATACCGTTGGTCTCATTTTCGCATATTTTTATTGATTATAGAATCTTAAATTTATATATGGATGCAAAAAAAAAAAAAAAAAACACGAGATTGAAAAATGTGTGAGTTTCTACATGAACCCCATGATATATTTATCAACATAAAGAAAATTCATGAAATTCTAAATTTAATTCTGTATTTTATGCTTAATATTGACAGCTGATTACTTGATTTGCCGCAGAGCTATGAGTGAAGGTGCCATTTTGAGTTGTTGTTCGTCTGTTGGAATGACAATCAATTTGCGTGCTGACACCATTGCAGAACTGAATTTCAATGAATTCTGTTCAACGCAGTTCAAAATAAAACAAATTTAGGTTATTTCGTTAAAGTGCCATAAGAAGATATAAACATCAGCGGCTAAATTTATGCCGACGTTAGCTAACAAATCTTTGGCGTCCCGGCAAAGTCGTAATGATTATACCCGGCGCAGGTCTCCTGTGTATCAGCACATTTTGTTTAAGACGGTGTGTGTAAAAGAAACAATGATACCCAGCAACAATTGATTTATATTGTGGTTGGCAATGCTTGCATATCTGCACAGTGTATATTAACACTCTTATTCATAAAAAATATAACAGGTTTATTTATAATGCTGTAATTTGACAAATTTGTATTGAAAACTTGTCATATGTATAAGAGTTTCATAAACCTATAATATTTATTATGAATAAGTCCCTAAGTAAATGATAGCTTACACGGTAATACAAAGTAGAACGACTTTGTAGGATGAAAATATTACGAAATTCTCTCCGTATTTAAGAAAACGGGAGCAAACGTCTGTATTTTTCACGTTCACATGGTATTATATTGTGTGGAGGTCCATATTTTGTTTTAGCGGGACAAAAAGCTGATTTAATAACAAACAGTAAAATCTTGAATTTGATTTTTCCAGAATCAGACGTATTGTTTAGCGTGTACAGTAATGTGAAAAAAAGTTCAATTTCACGGTTCAGCTAATGAAGCTACTTCATTTGATATATGGTGCATATATTTGATATATGCACACTATAGCGGGTCGATTTAGCAATCGATATTGCGACATCGATTTTTCGATAGAGGTTAAAAAAATTCTAATAGTAAATAAGAAAAAAAAACTCATTTTTCAGGCGGCTGATTTTAATTTTTTTTATATTTGTGTGGGAATCGCCCTAAGGAGTTCGGGGTCGGTGTATACGTCAGAAATATTGAGGAGAAGTAATTATTGGGGGTGGATCATACATTTGACTTCTCCAATCAGTTCCAGGAGCTCGTATTTGGCCACTTTGAAAATAAATCATAAAATATTATGATGCATACCATCCAGAGATGAAAAAGTGACTTTTGAAAATCGCCCAAAGCAGCTGATACACAGCTTGTTTAAAGAGATAGCTATAGTATACTCTTTATATGAAAAACAAATCTAAACAAAACAGAAAAATATCATTTCATTTTTGTTAATTTTTGGACCTGAATTAAAAAAATATCAAGTTTTTTATAAACAAGCACCACAGAAGCAGCACAATATCACAGATAAATTTCGGCACAATTGTACAATCAAAACACTATAAATAAATATTTAGTACTACACTGTTTACATTAAATATTATCAAAGAAACCAACACAATTTAAAACTCTTTTTTACTATTTAAATAATTTTAGCAAAAACCACCAACTTTTTTACAACATAAAATCACAAATTAGAATAAAGAGGAACTGAAAATTGCTTACTAATTATAAAACGTTTCCAAGAAGGGGACGAACATAGTTTTTTTTTGTATTTCCTAGCCTGTTTTGGCCGCCTTCCACCTCTGTGTGCTTTGTGCCATGGCCTTAGTATTGAACTATGAAAAAGCTCGATTTGTGAAATGCTTGCTGGACAATGTGTCGTAACAGCACTTCATATCTAATGTAAATAGATAATTAGTAATCATTTATTTAGTATAATTATAAAAATTCCCTTTTGTTTGCGCTATATGCCAACTTGAGGCAAAGTCGCAGATTTAAATGAATCCGTTTCATAACCTCACAACTGTCTTAAGGGTACACATAAGTTTGTGATTCCGTTTGTTGTTTCCATAATTTTAATTTCCGAGCCCATGAACTGTGTGAAAGGTTTGTTTGAACATTTCTGATTCTCATTTTGTGGATGGGAATTATGGAATAAGTAGTTAAGTTTCATACATATGTACATTCTTTTAACAATTTTTCGAGTCTACTGATGAGTTGATTAGCATCAACGGAATGTCGGCGGCATATAGACGGCTGAAAAAAAAAAACAGAAAACATTTGTAAGGTCTATTTTTTGGACCTGAATTAATTAATACATTTCAGTTGGCTCTTAAAGCAAATAAATAATTAAGTTCATATTTGAATATAAAAATAGAACATTTGTTTTTGCAAAGCTGAATAAGTCAGGTTTAACTGTTGTTGATTTGTCTGTTTAGTGTCCAGTGTATATAACTTCGGGACTATCCAGTTAACAACGTTCAACACAACCTCTTCAACATTGCAAAACGTTCACTATACAGAACAAAAAGACGACACAATAACGACAATGCGACGGATGTTTGGCGGATTTATTTTTAAAAATATATCATGTTTTTTAAGATCTCACTTGGCAAATACCCATAAATAATTTGGCAAACAAACGTTTAATAAACATGGAATACATATATTTTTTAAATGAGCCAATAAAAAACGAGCACGCATTCACCTATTACGACTACACATCACAAAAAACACCTCCGCTCTGACCATTGAACTTTTGAACCCTTTTATTAGGGTATTAATATTATCGTGAGTGCACTGTAGTTATCAAAAGGTGAACAAAACGAAAATGTCGAAAGGAAAATGTTCATATTTTTACTTCCCTTTCGCCAAACGACTTTCATCAAGCTATCTAACATACATATGGATGTGAGTGTACAAAAGCAAGCTTGCAAAATTAAATTAAAATTCCATAAATACCTGCACAAAATTCCCCGGATTTACTGAGCGACAAATGTGGAACATTTTTTTCGAAAAAAAAAACCCAAATGGAAAACACTAGCTCAGATGTAACCACTGTGGTAATCACATTTTCAGTTTGTAAAAGAAAAACACAAACACAAAAAAAAAAACACAAAATTTGTAAAAGCAACAGCATCATCATTACAACAACTACATACAATTACAACAGTGTGCAACAACCAGCAACATAGCTCCGACTTTACTTTGTTTACAAGGAAAACGATGAAACCAAAAAAAAAAAAAAAATGAAGACAAAAACAATTAAGAAAGATTCTTTCAGTTTGTCGGTCGTTTGTGGATGCTGTTCGTACAAATTGTCTGACGTTCGGCTAAATGATGGCTGAAAGTTAATGGAAACTAAACAGTAAATTCAGTTGAGTTCGAGCTGCCGTACTTAACGGTTCTTTTCAAATTCTAGTGAAATATTGCCATAAATGAAAAGTGAAAACAAGCATTTTATCGCAAAGAGAATGAATTATTGAAATACTACTGAATAAAAGGTCTTCAATAAACCAAAAAAAAAAAAAAAATTGCGAGATTGTACAAAGATTCAAGTAAAACATAATGTATTTAAAGCACATGTACACTCTGAGATCCATATTAGCTAGTGTGAGCGTGTGTGTGTTTGTTTTACAAATAAATAAATAAAAAAGAAGCGCGCGATTTTTTTTAATATCAATATTGCAAAAAAAAGAAGAGATTTATTTACAGGAAAAAGATAAACTAAACTACAAACGTACAAACATTTGTAAGCACTCGCGAAACTGTATTTACACATGCATGTTTGTATGTATGCGTGTATGTGAAGTACAAAAATTGTAACGGTAAAATAGTAAATCAATTTATACCAGTTTAAGCCAGTGCTATACTGGGTTTGTGCAAGTTTGTGCATGTTTTGACTTGTTTGATTAACGTAACGTAATAAAACGGAAAACGGAAGTGCTTTGTATACCATTTGCAATAAATGTTATTGTTGTATGTGTGCATAAGTGAACATCTGCAAACGTGTTTGTTGTGTGTGGGTGGCTGTAATATTAAATGCAATTTTGAAGCTGCAATCCTTTTACGAAACAAAATACAATTGCAATTTATCAAACTGTTTGATTAAAAATAAAAAGCCAGAATATCTACACAAACCTTTTCAAGGCACATTTTAATTTGCAGTACCGTACGGTATGTATTAAATCTTTTTGTGCTTTATTAAACAATTTCTCAAGACTTATTGAATTTATAAATACTTTATTTACTCTATTATATTCTAATGTAATTTGCTAAAGATTTTCTGAAAAAAAGAAAAGAAATTAAGAAAGATCGTATGCCGATAGGTATTCAAATGTGTGTTCATGTGTCTGTAAGAGATACTAAAATTCTGATGATAGTATTATATGTACCTACATATTTATTTATTGTTGTTATATTTCATATATAAGTCTTATCAGTTAAATGGCCATCCAACCATACAAACATTTAAGCCACACAAACATACGAATGAATGTACATTGAATGTACGTAAGTATGCGTGGATATTATTGTTTTTGTCTCATCAATAAATTGTTGACAGTGTATAATGCCGCACTGTGGTTTACTAGACTAGGGTTAAAATATTAAAAATAAACTCTAAATTTCCATAACTGAACTTATTTATCTACGTATGTACATGCTGTTTACCTGATTTATAGTTAATATATACATATGTATATACATATATAATTGTAACGTGACTGACTGACTGACTGGGGGATCATCGCCCAGCCCCAATGGCTAAAGCTAGAGTAATTAAATTTCGTGTATGGCCAGTCCTTCTGATGTCTGGATCCACTTAGACGGGATTTTAGGAAATTCACGCCGGAAAGGGGTAAAGGAGGGTAAAATCGGTAATTCAATATCTCCGGACTTCGAATAGGTAGCACAAAAATTCAAAAAGCTCCCAAAATTACAATAAAAATTAACGAACAGGTACTTTTCTGATATTTTGAGTACTAAGGGGATAAAACGGGTAAAAATTGAATTTTGGTACTTTTTTCAATTGCATATACATACATATCTAAGTAAAGGATAAAAATAGGAAAAAACTATAAATTGAATTTAACACCCATTGAACAATTCTCGATAGAACTTTGTCACTTTTTAATATTTTAATAGTTCGAGCTTTAAGGTCACTTGTTTTTTTTTTGAATGCTTATTAAATTCAATATTTCGAGACCCATTTAATGGGTATCTTCTTCAGGAATTTTTTTAGGTTTGATGTTTTTTCAAAAAAATGTTTAACAAAAACATCAAACTTAAAAAAATTCCTGAAGAAGATACCCATTGAGGTATCGAAATATGGAATTTAATAAGCATTTAAAAAAACAAGTGACCTTAAAGCTGGAACTATTAAAATATTAAACAACAAAGGTCGAATTATTATCATCAAGCATTTGTCACTTTTTTTTAAATTTTGACATGTAGGGGGTAAAAAGGGGTAAAAAAGGATAAGTAATTCTACATCTCCGAATCTAATTAATACAAGTATGAAAAAAATTCAAAAAGTGCTTGAAAGTCTACTAAATATTTACACCGGTATTCATAAAAAATAAAACGTTGCTCAAATACATTTTAGAAAAAAATTTACTTGAAAAATTTGTGGTAAAATGTGTTTCAACAATGTTTTATTTTTTATGAATACCGGTGTTATAATCGTACAGGTCTCCTGTTTTAAAATATTTTTGTTTTTTTTTTACAAACTTTTAAAGCACAATATTTTTAAATTGAACCACAATCTACGACATATAAAAACTATCATTTTCGAGGAGTCCTAGTTTCAATTTTTTGTAAGAGTCATGCTACGCGCACGGGATCGGAGAGAACAAATTATTGATCATAATGTATTTTAAGCTACTGCGTGATAACTTTTTTGAGCACTTTCTAATTTTTTAAGCTGATTTTCTATTCCTAAATAGTAGAAACTAGAGATATGTGCGTGAGTGTTTTTTAGCTCACGTCACGCATGCACCGATATTGGTGATGGGTTCATACATCAGGGTTTCCATCATTTTCTAAAGGGCAAAATGAAAAAAAACTCATGTAAACATTCGTGTACGTGTGATTTCTTTTTTAAACCAGCGTTACCACCTCGGCAAAGTGATCACACAAAATCTTTTTTCAAAATACCCACAAAATTACATACAATACTATTAATTTCTTTATTATATTAAATAAAAAAAAGTTTTTCGAAAAATTTCAAAAAACAATTGAAAGAGAATATAATAAACTGTTTCAGAGATACATTAAGATAAAAAAAAAAAACAGTAGTCAGTAGCTACTGACAACTTTTCACGAAATTTTAATTCTGAATCATGCTCAAGCACTCACACGCATTTTTTTAAATTTAATCACTACTTCACGTGATTAAGGCATCATGCGTGACCCGACATTTCACCACAGCCGCACATCTCTAGTATAAACTGCCTGATAGAATTGAGCTGCATTAATAATTCAATATGAAATATAAGACAAAGAGGTTTATTCGAAAAATTTAATAGCAACTTCAAATAAGAATGAATTAAAATTTTCTACACAACATTTTCTCAATAAGCACTTCACACAGTAATGAAGAGCTAAGGTGGTAGGACAGCTAAGCGCTGCTACTTAAGAACATTATACAATTAGTCATCATCTGGGTTCGAAGAAATTTGGGTGCTGAAAAGCGTCAAGGCGGTCTTAAAACAGCCATGGTATGCACCCCAGCCAGTTTTAAGTACGGATTTTTTAAGCGCTAAAAATTGAATTTTAGCCATATTTAATCCTGGTTTCGGATTGAATATAGCTAAACTCTGTACTTAAAACAAGAACGCCCTTCTTGATTTAAGAACATTGGTACTTACCATACTTTTGACAACGTTTGGGATGGATTTAAGAACTGAGGGATTGAACTTGTTTTGAGTGTTCTGAAGTCTATTTAATCCCAAATTAGTACCTGAAATAGTCTGCTCTACTTTCTTAATTCTATAATAATTTATAAATTATTGTATCTTTTTTGGGATTTGAGCCTGGAACC
The DNA here is from genome assembly GCA_963662145.1 of Sturmia bella. NCBI lineage: Eukaryota > Metazoa > Arthropoda > Insecta > Diptera > Tachinidae > Sturmia > Sturmia bella. The sequence goes on along the minus strand of OY759168.1, from coordinate 22,900,407 downwards.
TAACTACTGTCAGTGCAGTCACTCCTCCAATTCAGCCATCGTGGCAATTAAAAAATTGAAACAAAACTCAATACTTATACAAGCACACACAAGTTCTGGTTCGTACTGAGCTTAATCCTTAACGGGATTGATTCTCTTTAATAATCCCTGTTCGGCTTGTTTTATGTACACTCGTGTGTTCTACGTACTTAAATTTTCAAGTGGGCTTCGTATTCAAATCAAGCAAAAAAAAAACTTGAATTTAGAAAGAGCTTTTCCTTTTTTAGAAAGAGCTTTTTTTAGATCTAAAATTTCCAACACATTTCAAACAAACATTGGTATTTTCAAAGTATTTTTTTTTGTGGCAGCAGAATATTTTTCACTTCAAGTTTTAACAAAAATAGTAAAATATGATTTCAAAAAATTTTTTATTAAATTCATTTCAGCTTTTTTCTTCGTTGGAAAAGTGGTAAAAAGGAACAATTTACTTTTTTGACGACAAACATATGAAACACTATTTTTTTAAATTTTTTTCTGCGTAAATTTTTTCTCATACAACAGAGAAAAAAGCTGAAAATAAAATTATATATTGTTTTTTTATCTTTAGAATCTTTAGATGCTTTAAAATGGAATCAAATATCGAAATTTTAATTTTGATCTTAAAAAACAATCGCTTTTAAGCAATATTTTCAAAATTTGTTTTTCGATCAATTGTTTTAATAATTTATTATACATTTCTAAGGCCTATAGACATCATGTGAAAAGCATACTTCCTCCTCACTGCAAGGTTTCATAGCCAGCACTCAAACAGTGGAACGAATGGAATAAAAATTTAATATGCTCAATTAACACTTTTGTTAGCTCAATTAAAAAAATTGGTTACAATGGTTTATTAGCACGAAATCAAATAAATTTCAGCTGTTGACTAGTTTTTCGGGCCTTTTCACGTCGATTCTAGTTTCTCAGAATTGAAGAAGATTTTTTTTTTTTTGTGGTAAGATTATAGTGCTCAACATTTTTACAGAAGACCAGAAAAGTAAAGTTGAAGACATATTGGCTGGGCGGCATACAATGTCTGTCATTAGCATTCAAATCGCTTTGAAGCCAGAGGAAATGACTAACCCCCTAATTCATAAAAATTATTACAGGCTTATAAGACGGTTATTTGACATATTTGTATGGAAAATCTGTCAAATAAGAGCTTTATAAACCTGTTATAATTTTTATGAATTAGGGGGTAACTGTATACGGGTTTTAAGCAGCAGCTCTTAGCCATCCTACTGTCTATATTTAATCTATAGATCTACTTTCAATTATATCACTGTGTTTATATGTATACTATATCAGTGATGATCATCAACATTTTTATTTTGATCGTATAAAATAATCGCTTTCAAGAAATATTTTCGTATGTTTTTTGGCTCATTCGTTCCAATAATTTATTATAAATATGTATGTGAGGACTATAGATCTCACGTGAAATTCATATTTCTTAATATCCTTCCATCTTACTGCAGAGATCCATAACTTGTATTCATACATTTACGAGTATACGTAGAAAAACTCAATTCACTAATTAAACTTCTTAATTAACTGGATTTAAAATTTTAATTGAAGCAATTATAACTTTGGCCAGTTCCATTAAAAAATTAGTTAAGTCATATTGGTGCAAAATCAAATAATTTTACATATTACAAAAATATTTTAATTAATATTACAAGTTCTAATATCCAATTTTTTCTGTGTATTTCAATTGCTATGCTGTTTGACTGTAATTTTTATGCATAAACATTATAATCCATGACACAATCTTAAGATGCGAATAAAAGTGTTTGCGTTCTACAATTTAGCGTTTTTCTATAAATAACAAAGACACGCTGTTTTTGTCTTATAACGTCTGCTTTGCATTTTTATTTACATATTTTTTGTTTTTGTTTTTTTTTTGCATACAAGTCAATTAATTCTGCACACACATTAATTTAGATGCGTTAAAAAGTTTTAATATGCATTACATGCAGCTGTAACTGTTTGCGTGCATTTACATATGTATAAGCATCACTATGGCCTGGATATCCATACATATTTACATACACACATTCATATGTTTTTGTGGGTTTGCACTAATTGTTGTAGTATTCGCATGCACATTCTACTGTCTCATTTAAGATTATTTCAAGTCTACTTTGATCTTGGACTTTTCTTCTTTATCAAAAACAAAAAAACAAAAAAAAAAATAATAAAAACAAATACATACTTTGCTTTCTTCTTCTCTTTGTTTTTGCTGTCATCTTGTTTTTGTTATAGTTGTCACTTTTATTGCATTTATAATTCTCTGTCTTTTATGTTACGATTATTGTTTTGCGGCTCGCAATCAAAGTGCAGCCGAGAGTATTTATCAAGAGAAATTAACTCGTGTTTGACTGTTTGTGTATGTTTTTGTTCGTACGTTGTGTGTGGGCGCGTGAGTGGCTTTGTTATTGTTTTTGTTGTATCATAAATTTACTCTAGTTGTGCATAATCAAAATGTATCATAATAAATTTTATAAACAAAAACTGAAATAAATGCAACAATAACATCAGCATCAAACGTTAAAATATTCTTTGTTTTTTCTTCTCTTTAATTGCATTTATGTATGCTTAAGTACGATTGTGAGGGTACTTTTGTGTGTAAACTGGAACCGGAATAAATTATTGAAGCCATTGTGTTGTTTTTGTTTTCATGAAAATGCAAAATAACGAATAGTTCAAAAATTCTATTACAAACATGTAAGCATCCGCACATGTGCTCAACCATTTGGCTACAGTGTTGGTGAAAAAAGATCATCGAAACTAAACTGATTGTAGGTACATTAGAGTGCTTCGCCTCAGTGGTCAATGTATTTCTTTCCCCCAGAAAAATTTTAAAACCCCATAAAATTCAATGTTTTTCTACAAATGTCACAAGAAAATGTAAGCGATCGAAATGTAGTCGCTTGATTTCGAATTAATATTGATTCCTCTATTTCGATAGCTTGCGTTCGCATGGCCTTACGTCTTGAAATTTTTTTCATTTACTTTACAGACATACCAGATCGGCAAATTAAAGTTTTGGTTGATTTCTTATTAAAGTATTAACAAAAACTACTAAATTGTTCTTGTGTAAATGCAAAACCCTTCTTAAAACTGGTCAGCTGTATTTGACAAGCCAAAGCAAATACGTAAATAAATAGGTACAAAATAAAAAAGCAACCATTTTGAAAGTGCGGAAATAGTTTTTGTGGTGTTTTAAAATTCAAAAGTATTTTTTATAGACATTTAATAAGTACTTTGACGCACTGAACACTGGTATTTCTCTGAAAAACTCAGGATTTTAATCCATCCAGCGTACAAGTGACCTGTTTAAGAAAACTACATACATACATGTGATAATACTGTGGAACAAATTCAAGTTAGCAAAAGTTGGGTCGATTCTGAGAGGGGTGACAATAGAGCCTTAATTAGTAGACCCGTATCGCGGCGTTTGTTTATGTTAGTTCGTTTATGTTAGTTGACATTTTTTTTTGAATCGACCTTCGATGTTTGCAGTCAAATGCCAATTTTCAGCATATTGTTTTTATACACAACTTGGACATTGAGGAACAGGCATTAAAAGAGCGATTTTTGTAGGCGTAGCTAGAAAAATTTTTTTTTTGGAATTGTTTTTACATTATATTTAATCCTAGGAAGTGACTGATGCCATTTTTTTCGAACCATTCTAATGTATTTATTATACAAAATATTTTGTTATATGATAAAAGGTTCGCATAGTCATTTTAAGTGGATATAAAAGAAACAAAATAGAATATAATGTAATTAATATCATGATAAAAAAAATCAAATATATTAAATTAAAATTTTATTTGGTTTAATAAATGAGATCAAGGATTATATATAAATGAGATGAGATTATTAAACCAAATAAAGTTAAATAAAAAAGGTCAGAGAACGAGTATCTAGAATATTAAATTAAAATATAACTAAATTTTTGCTCAATTAAAAATAATATGAAACAACATTGGAGATTGATTTTTATTTATGATGAGTTAATTTCACAATATACAATTTTAAATTAAATATTAAAAGGACTTAAACTTTCTCAGAATTGAAATGTTTTTTTTTTGTTTAGAGAAAGTTTGTGGGGCTGTACCCCAGCTAACTTTTCTTACCCGAAAAAGATCTTTCGAAATTTTGAAGCAGTAAGACCGAACTAAGTCCGAACAAATAATTACCAATTGTAACTTATAAAACGTAACTACATATAAAGTAAAATTAATGTTAAAAATGTGCCATGTCCCAGCTAGCATTTGGATGATTGAATTTTTAGTTGTCATCTTACTCACTCATTTTTGACTAGTTTTGGTGATTAAAAACTGAGTTTTCATATACTTCATCAAAAAGAACAGTCAAATTTGTCTATTCCTTAGGATTAAAAACTGATTACAATAATTTTTATCATTTACTTGAGTTCTTTGTGACTATTCTTGGATACTGGAATGTGATACAATTCGGTAATCATCTTACTTTCTCTATTTCTGTCAAATATGTAATTAAAATTTTATTCATTCACAGTGTCCTTCCAATAAGTATTTTGATTTTGATTGCTAAAGTGAGAATTAGTGTCTATTTTTGTTATAAAAAAGTTTTCTGTTGAAAACGTCTGTACTCCCGTAATCCCTTGTCCAACAAGTATAACAATGGAGCTGCAAAATGAAGTTCGATCTTTGAAAAATTCGCTTTAGTCGAACAATGTGATATATGTCATCTGAAGTACAAGGCCGAGGACAAGGAAATAAATAGTATCCTTCAGAAATATTTTGTCCATGCGAAGGAACGTGCCAATAAACGAAAACGTTGATAACTAGTTGTATACTTATGTTTCGTAAATGCGTTTAATTGAATTATAATAAATTTTTTGAATAATTTAATTATAATAAATATTTTATCATAAAATTATACCAAATTATAGTCAGATTTCTATTAAAAAAAGGGTCAAATATTATACACAGTATGATCATAATGTGACTTCAAATTATGATAAGATTTGTTTTAAAAATTTATCGAATATCATACCAAATATGATCATTGAACGATTTCAAAAAAGAGTCGAAAATGATTCAAAATATGATCATAAAATGATTGCAAATTCAACTAAAAAGTGAACAGCAAATATTATCACATGTGATAACAAATGTATATGAAAACTACATTAAAGCAGAGATCATAAATTACTATTCAGGAATAGTCACATGCAGGGTACCATTTTCTCCCGACGACAGAGTCATTTATGATTAGAAAATGATTGCATATTTGATAGTTTTAATCAACTAGAATATTCAAATGTGACTATTTTTTGATCATTATTTTCAAAAAATGCTAGCTGGGGTTATACACATAAAATATTTTACAAACTTAAATCTGGTTGAGGCATTCTTCAATCTTTTGCCCTTCACTGCAAGTCAACTCATCAAACATGTATGATATGAATACATTTGTTTGCATAGTTTATCCATCCACTGGATTGTTAACAAACATGACAATTATTTATTATGTATTCTTTTTTAATGCAAAAATAGAATATATGTATGTAGTTTATAATAAAAAAGGAGCTGACTGTTTTAATGTCTGTGTTTTGAAATAAAAATGTATAAGTATAAGTAAATACTACAACACATTACACATACATACATATGTAATGTATGCATTAGTAAGGGTCGATTGGTAAGGAATTTTTTTTCGTTGATATCTATTGTGCCCACTAATTGTTCCTCCATCACTTTAATCAGTCCCAGTTTGCCCATAAAGCAGTCAAATGTATGGCCAAGCCCAAATAATTTAATCTCTACAATATTTTTTATTCGAACACATCGACCTACTTAGGCGCACTCTCGCACAAAAATAGGAAAAATTTAAATTTAAGCGCCTCGAAAATGAATTTGTATATTTCGTGGAGAATTTTTCTTATCTCATGCCAAAAGCGATCGAAAATGTGATGACGCAAAATCGATTGCTAAATCGTTACCCCCTAATATGCAGGCTTTGAATTGTTTTTATATACATGAGTATTCATAAACATTTCTGTGTTTGCATTGACAATGGAAGTAACAATTTCAATACTCGTATTTTGGGATCGTTTGTTGTGGGAAAATTATTGAACAACATATACGACTGCTTTTGGAAATAAATTCATATCAATTGTTTTAAGCCAATTTTTAAATAACCATATTGAAGTGCATTGTATTTAATATTTGAACACGAGCAAAATTGTTATAATAATTCTTGTTTTCTTTAAAATTGCTCACATCTACAATTTTACTGCAAAACATCTTTCTCAATTCTGGGGAAGTAAAATCAAATCAAAAGTCCCTTGAATTAATTAGCAATTCTTAAGGTTTTGTCAGTTATAAACAATAATTTGTTTTAAAATATTTTGGGCGATCTGGCTGGTTTAAGTTGGTGAAATACCAGTTATTGTTCACCGTTCGGCTGTGTGGAACAGGACATCGCTTGTGTAAATAGTTTATTGCTGAAACCAAAAGAAAAAAGGGGTTAATTTCTTTGGTTTTAGAATGGATTATGAGCTCACCTTTTATATTATATATTCCTTCAGGAAAACGGACGTTATAATAATTTTATTTGATTAAAAAAATGGGATAAGGATTACAATACGTTCCTTTAGTTGTTAAAAGGCGACTGCTCAAAAGATTTCAAAAAATGTTTTTTCATTCTGGTTTTTCTTTCCAATAAATTCAACTGTTATACTACTTACAATCTACTTTTCTTTTTCATTTTGGCGCACAAATTCAAACATTGCCAACTTATTGCTAAAGTTAATTTGTATTAAAAGGAATTAATTCATGTGCTGATTCGGACAGCTTTCAAGAAAAACAAAAAAATATATATACAGAGGATTTAAGCTATTGGCCTTGAAATTATAAGTGTCCAAAACGATTTTGGACAATGTTTCTAAAATTCAAAGGTTTCATAGAAGATGAATATTTACGCTCTCACGCAGGGGTTATGGTGTCCACTGGAGGTACACGTTAGAGCAGATTTTGTATGGAAAGTTTGCGCTGGCCGGATCTTGTGGTGGTAAGGCCGTTACTATTTTTCTTTTTAAATATTTATTTTTTTTTACTTAGTTTAATGGTTAGTTTTTAAGCACAGCACTAATTAAATTTTCCTAAATGTTGTGCCAGGAGCAAGCACTTGTCAGTAATGTTCAATATAAATCCATTAAAAAATCAAGTTTGGCACTGTTAGTACATATAATCTTATTAAAAGAATACTTTATAGTTTTAAGTTTTTATGTAATTGTTATTTAAATTTTATGTAATTTATAATTAATAATAATAATAATAATAATATAATTAAAGATAATAATTATAATAATGATATTAACTACATAAGACAAAGAAGACATCCAAGACATTTATACGACAACTTGGGTAGCTGAGTGGCATGGTTGTCGCTTTAGAAACATGAGCCTCTGAGTTCAAGGACGGGTGCTGACCAGAAAGTGTGGCAGATTCGAAACAACTAGTTGTCCACCCTGCTAAATGTCTTTGATGTCTTCTTTGTCTTATTTAATTAATATCAATCACAAAAATAATATAAAAAGAACTTGAGCCTGATAAACTTAATACAAAAATAATTATATAAGAAAATGTTCGAATAACAAAAATTAATTAAGTTTTATATATTTATTTTCTTGAGCTAAAGTTTTTTTATTAAAATTATTTAATTATTTTTGTCGATATTTCGCTATCCTTCGGATAGCTGCTTTAGGACAATAATAACGAAAAAAGTTTTTTCAAAAAACTAAAAAAAAACTAGTTTTTTCAAAAAACGAATCAAAACTTTTTTCATTATCATTGTCCTGAAAAAGCTATCCGCAGGAGAGCGAAATATCGAGAAAAATAGTTATATAATTTTAATAAAAAAGACCTTTAGCTCAAGAAAATAAATATAAAAAATAAAAAAATATATGTATGTTTGTTCCAAAGTATCAAACAAACATGACTTTATTTTTATGGTTAAAATTTTGTGCACTACGGTACTTATACAAGTTATAAAAAGTGAGAAAGAACATTTTTCGTTTGTTGCATAGTGTGATTTGAAAGAAACCAGCTGATGTTATGTCTGAAATAAAACTGATTGAAATTCCTTGGTTGTTTTGACTCTTATTTATCTGTTGACAGAAGGAAGTTTCCAATAGTTTGAAGACCAATAGCACTCGAGTTTATAGGAATGTTGTATATTACCATGACACAACTAATAAGATAGCCTCAATGTACCTCGATACCAGATAGCGTTACAAGCCCAGTTGACTAATGCTTTTAGTCTGAAGAACTGTTCAAATACACAACACATACGCGAACAAATAGTTGTGTTTGTTGTAGCTATCCGGTTACCTGGTATCAAGGCACCTTGGGTAGCCTCATCAGCTGAACCGTTAAGCATCTGACTACTTAAAACTGTCAAGAAAGCGCAGAGATGAAAAGCAGCAAAAGCGAGATAGCAAAGCAGCATAAGCTCTGCTCATCTCTCTTCTGTAAATGTAGAAGTGGTGCCTTTTTGACGGTACGAACGTTGTCGTTCGTTCGCAGGTGAAATAGACCCTTAATGTTTTCTTTCTTTTTCAGCCGTCGATATGCCGCTGCCATTTCGTTCATGCTAATCAACTCATCAGCATACACGAAAAGACTGATGGGTTGATTAGCATTAACGAAATGTCGGCGGCATATAGACGGCTGAAAAAGGTGGAAAACATTAATTGTTTTTTTTTAGACCTAAAATAATAAATTTCAATTAGCTCTTATAGCAAGTAAATAAGTTCATTTTTGAATATTCAAAAAACTTTTACTTTTTGATACTTTCAAAAACACAAATCGTAGTAACCGATGGTCACGTTGTATAGAAGTTGTTAAGAAAAGTAAAAGTGTTGCAAGACGAAAAAATGTCTTCTGTATTAAAGGTTTGTTTGAATTTTGATCATGGAAATTTTGGAATAAGTAGTTGAGTTTCAAATATTCTTTTAAGATTTTCGAAATATAGACGGCTGAAAAAGACAGAAAACATTAAAATCTATTTTTACACCTAAAATAATATTTTTTTCTTTATTTAAAGTTTAATTTATTGCCCATTCATCAGTATACTATTGCGATTTAAGCCCGCCAAACGTCTGGAGTTTGCAATTTACGGAACAGCTAATCTTGCGAGCTCAAGTCACAATCGCAAATTAAACAGAGAAATTTCTAACTTAAAGAAATACTTTTTCATTCCTCTTTTTAGTCTCTTGAGCTTAAATCAAAATAAATTAAGCATAAGCATTTTTGTTGCCTCATTTTTTATAAAAGAAATCAGTGTAAATCAATTTAACCATCACATTTCAGGAATCCCTTTTTCAAGCAACAAACTAATAAGAAAAAAGTGCGTGCCACATTATATTCACTAACAATATAAACCACTGATAAGGCACGTTGAACGTGTCCTGTTTTAAGACTTTTTAAGTGGCAGTTACTCCGGCTACTGCTTCAGGTTAAACGAACGTTGTTGTAGTTTATCTGTGCAAATACTCGTAAATATAATTTTAATCACTAACTCCCTCATGAAACATGAATAAACAGATAAAATAAAGGAAAGAAAAGGAAAGGAAAACACAAGACGAAGCAGTCTATAAAAAAGAAACTTTAATAATATAAGAAAAAAAGAAAAGAAAAAGAAATTTATACAGCTCATCAATTTATTGCAAGTGCTGAAGAACGACGAGTGGTGGTTTGAATGAATTGTTGCAACAAATAAACTTGATTGTTGGTTGTTTGATAAAAACTTTGAAACAAGTAAGAACGACTACAAAAAAAAGAAGAAAAAAATGAATCTGTACATTTGTATGCATGTTTGAACGTAGATAATACTGACTGTCAATCGTTTGAAGATTTCGAAACAATCAAATCCATCAGGTAACTTTAAGTTTATTTTTTTTTCTTATTTCCAGTTGAAAAGTTGTCATTGTTGATGCTGTTTGAGCAGTGGAACTTTGTCAGAGGAAATCAATTGTATGATTTGAAACTAACATTTTTTATTGCGTGCCATCATCATACTGCAGATAGAAAATGTATCAAGTTTATTATTTTTTTCCTCCTCTCTATTGCATCATGTTCGCTGTTTGTTATACTGCACATGAAACTATTTGGTGCTGACAGTTAAAGAGAGAAGCAACTAATTCCTGAAATAGGATTTTTTCTCAGATGCCTAAATATCTCCATTTACAGCCACTTTGCTTGAGAAACTCTATGAAATATTGAGAAAGAAAAACTTGAAAAATCTTGCTTTTGAATCACGGATCTGGCGAAAACTATTTATTATGTACATACCTCAATGCAATAGTCACAATTTTATAATAGATTAGTCGCAGAAAAAACTTCTTAAGTGAAGTAGTTTTCTCAGCATATAAATTGCAAAACAAATTACAAATAAGAGATAAAGTATAGTCATGTTATTAACAACAATTGGGGTTAAGCCGAATACTCTGTTCGACATTCCATGTGGAGTGTTGTAAATGTAAAAAAGTTTGCATGGACTTATCATGAAAAATGTTGCTGAAGTAGCACTTTCATCATTTTGTGTAAAACATTAACGTGTACAGTATTTATCGGATATAAGAAACTTGAAAAATCCACGAAAAAAGTTTCATATAAGCGTTTCTTTCTTATATACAATTATTTTATATAAGAAACTTATTTCTTATATAAGTAGCTATGGCCATAAGGCATTTGTTTCTTATATGAATATACGAGCTTTTTTACCTTTTTATGTACATACATATATACGTAGATGTATGTATGTAAATAGAAAAATAAAACAAATCAAATTTTATTTTATTAACCCCTTTAGTAAATAGATATAAAAAACTAGACAACTTCAATTTGAAAAAAAAAAAAATTATACCTATGTAGTAAATACATGTACATACATAATTCATTTTGTACTATTTATTTATTTATTTACGAGGCAAGAAACAAAAACTTCTCATGAGCACTAAAAGTTAAAAAAAACGTTGTTGTTGTTGTTGTAAAACTGTCAGAAAACAGAGTTGTCCATGCAAACTACATAAATTCAGTGTTGCCCTTGAAAGTTTCTTATATAAATTCTTTTTCTATACATTTTGTGGTTTTGGTGTTCAAGAAAAATGTTCTTTTATCAGTTTTTTTCTTATAAGCGTTTTTCTTATATGAAACTTTTTTTGTTAGAAAAAAAAACACTAAAAATATATGGTGTTTTTGCAAATGTTTCTTATAAGCGTTTTGTTCTTATATGAGATGTTCTTATATCCGATAAATACTGTATCCAGCAAAATTTTATTTTTCCTGTGAAATAAATGAAGCGCCAATTGTTCCTCGTGAGACTTTCAATAAAAGCGGAATTTTCTTCATTGGGGGGTACAGACGGTACTCGGTACTGTATGTACGTACATAAATTCAAACAAGATATTGCAAAACTCCATTCGTAGTTTAAAATTCACAGCTTATCGCATTTGTAGTACTTTAAAAAGAGCAAAGCTAAATGAATACACAAATATCCAACCTTGATCTAATGGTATTTGATGGTTTTGAAATATTACAAAAAAAAAAAAAAAAAAAAAAAAAATTGACCGAGCTGCAGTACTAAGAATTTTTCTGCTAAAAGGTGAGCACTTATACGAATTCGGCTATCTTAGGCCGAAGCCACGCAATGAGCGGCAGAGCGTGAGTGGCAAAAAATTAAAACATATGGAATACTACTGAGGTGGCCACGCAATGAGCGGCATTTCTGAGCGGCTAAGCGGAGAGGAATATAACTTGTTCTTATTTTTAGTTGATTTCTGAGCGGCAAAGTATAAACATGGCAAAAGTGAATGCCGAACTTATAATTTCATCTGTACAAAGCCGACCGCTATTATGGCAACATAGATTACCAAATTTTAAAAATAAAAATATAACCGATAAATTATGGAGTGAAGTTGGTGAAATTTGTGGTTGCCAAAATCTGTCTGGAAATTTGCGTAGATTTGTATATAAATGGTTAAATTCGCCGTAATGTCGCCTTTCTTGATTTATAGGATGAATATCAAATCTTCTTCTTTTTCTTAAACGCATTAAATTTTTATAAAATATGTATACGATTTTCGCTTAAAAACATTAAACAAACCTCTCTTGACAATGGCATTTTAACAACTAACCGCTCAGAAACGACGCTCAGTAATAAGCCACTTGCCGCTCAAACTCGCCGCTCTGCCGCTCATTACGTGGCCTCGGCCTTATACTTTTAATAAAAAGAAGCTAAACAAATTATCTAAATTCGCAGGAACATTGAGACAACATTGACAACATGTCAAATTCAAAATTATTTTTTTTGGATTTAATGTCGAATTAGATTTGGAAAAAAAAAATTAAAATCTTTTTCGAAGAAATTTCGACATTGTTTCTTATTTTTGTAGCAAATTATTTCAGGAAGCAACAACGTTTTGAAAATAAGTTTATAAATAGCAGAGCTATTCAAAGTTAAATTTTTTTCGATTTTCGAAAAATTGTAAATAGCGCAGTTCATTATTTGGTGCAAATGTCTTGCGTAAGTGCGAATGCAAGAAATCGTTGCTTTTTCTTTGCAACCCAACAACAAAATATACAAGGTTGCACTCGCAATATTTTTGCATTTACGCACCGCTAATTACGTGTTGCTTTTTTCGCATGAGTATTGCGTTTGCAACACTGACACTCGAACAGCTGACATTTTAAAACAAAGCAAACAAAAAATTGTCGAGATGGAGCCAACAGCAATTACCAAAAAAATAAAACGTGAAAAATTAAAAATTGTTTATTAATTTATCAGCTGTTATTTGGAGTGTAATAAAATTTGCAAAGTTGTTTAAAAGGGTGCTCAATATCAGTTGCAATATAATCGCAAATAGTCGCAACCAAAAACGCACCAAACGCTGAGTACCGCTAATGATAAATTTGACTTTGAAAAAATATATGTTTGTGTAGGTTCACTCTACTGGCAAACGCTTTCAAGAATCTAGAACAACTTTGAAAATCGGTTTGTAAAAGAACGGGTTATTTAAAAAGCATTCCTTTTCGATTTCGAAAAAATTTAATTTCGTAGTTTTATATTAAATTACTTTTTCCCTTGTTGAACTTGAGCCTAAATAGCTCCATAAAATTAAAACTAAAAAAAAAAATTGCTTTTGAAAATCAATTTATTCATATTCGTATATAATTTTGGAAAAATTGATATAATATGTAGCTAATACATAATTTTGGAAAATGTCTTTAAAATCGATCTAGAAGTATCAGAGATTAGAGAAAATATACATTGTGACAGGAGATTTTTATGTACATAGGTATATAGATACACCTAGATATAGATTAAAATGGCATTTGCGTTCTTGAGAAATGAGAACTACATTTTTATTTTTGCAGAAAGCAACAAAATACTCTGTTAGACGAAGCAAATTCTTAAAATAACTACACCTGATTTTAAGGGTTAAGCTATAAAAAAAAACATTCTTTTAAACAATACATAATTACCTATAGAAAGCCTGACAAGTTTGTTATACACACACATACATACACACACACTTGCTTATATATGTATGTATGTGTTTGCAAAAAGTATGAAATAGTTTCTAAGTTTATTTGTGTTATTTTTCAATTTATTACAAAAACTTGCTGATATGTAGTTGATAATTTAAAACGATAGAGTACAAATTATTACTGGATTTTTCTGGCTTGTGTTCATTTTTAAGAAATTGTAATACATACTTGAAACAGAGACTCGAGAGCGAGAGAGTAAATTGAAATTTGGAAAGAAGAAAACTTAAGGGACTTTACTTGACAAACTGCTTTTAAAAATAATATTTGCTAATGGATGGTATGTATGTATGTTTCTATGCAATAATATAAACTGAAGCTTTTACAATGCAAACTAATTTTAAACTTACTATTTCATTCTTATTGCTGACAAAACTTTTATGTTCACATTTCAGGAAACGATGTTTAAATGAAAATTTCTAAAATACATCTCATTTGAATACAACAATATCGAAAAATCAACGCATTGAAAAAAGCCTATAAATTATATAACAAGTTCATAGTTTGGACAAAAGTAAAAAAAAGTTAAATGTTCGATTTTTTGTGAGGCTTTTAATCATCGCATAAATTTTATTTTTGTAATCTTTCTTCATAATGTTTTTGTATTGTTACCATTTGTTTTGAATTTATTTGATGGGACTTTCGTTTTGCAATCTTATATATTTTCCTTTATAATATACATAAAGTGTACAAATTATTTAGCATACAAAAAAAAACGATATTTTAAGCAAATAAATTGTTCAAATATGACCTGTAAAGGAATTCAGGGCTTCAAACAACAGTTTTACAAAAACAATTGTTGGGCAAAAATAATTCATGTTTTGCAATAAAGGAAACATGATATTTAATTTATTTTCAAACGAAAAGAATATAGACAGATATACATAGTTACATATATACATTTCCTTACTTATTTTCTATTGAGAAACTTTAAACAAAAGATTTATTCAATTAAACAAATTTGTTGCATGAAAAAAAAACCAACACATAAAAACTATATGTATGTAACTTCCAATATTTTAATACCTACTCAAAACTTTTATTTCTTATCCTCTAAGGAAACTAATGAATTAGAAATTCGTACGATGCCAAAATTAATATAAGTAAACCTTCAGTAATGCGCTCCTGGAGGCCAAGTGTTCCAGCTAAATTCAGAAATATCATCCAAAAGAGACAAAACAATTGCTTTTTGTTTAATATGGATGGAGAAAAAACGAAAAATAAAATTGAGTGAGTTTTGGTAAGTTTATTTCGGTGCTGAGGACTAGCGTGCTGGAGCAGAAACACCTGGAAATCCACCGTGTTAAAATTTATTTTACCTCCATTGTTCAATATCAAGCGAAATAGCAGCATTTAATTAAAAATAACTTAAGATGCTGAATAAAACAGTTAATAGTATAAGTATTTTACAGAAAAGTTCGATAAAATAAAAATGAGAAAGTGAATATTAAGAAAAACGCAAAGCCCAGGAGTAGAGTTTCAAAATCTTGTGACAAAGTATGGAGCACGAAAAAACAACAAAACAAAATCAAAGATTTTTTAGTTAAATTACTTTTTCAGGCTTAAGTTCAACCCTTGGTTTGGCACTACTTTTAATTAATATCAATTAAGTAAAGAAAAGTAAAATTTAGTAGCTAGGTGGACAACCGGCTGTTTCTGGGTAGCAAACACCCTTCATCAGCACCCTATGAACTTTGGACGTGTCAAATTTCACAATTTTGGCACAGCCACTTTAACCACTCGGTAACCAAAAATTTTTTAGTTTATTTTTAGTTCGATTTTACTTCGCCCGATTTGAGTAGGATTTTGTTTAGTATTGGTTGACATTTTTAAAGAGGACAATAAAGAAAAAACACTGATGGTTAAAAGCAGAATTAAATTAGTTATGACTTGAAATCAAAGCAATTTGGGTGCCAATGATCAGCTTAGTGGACATGAAACAGCCATGGTATGTGCCCTAGTCAATAAGTCTTCAACTTAATTCTTGTCTGCTTTAAAAATTTTTATCACTACAACTTTGCCACGAAAAAATGTTTTCTCATCTCTGAGAAAGCAAAATAGAACTAAAGAGCGCCTTAACGTAATTAAGAAATTTGAATCAATTACAAAATAAAAATACAAAATAATTATATAAGAAAAAGTTCGAATAATGAAAATGAACTGATTTAACTAATTTTAATTAATTAATTTCGTCAGACACATATATAATGTTACATATAAATAAAAAAAGTAATATTGGGTGTTTTATACAATTTAAAATTGGAGGGAAAATATACAACGATTGGTGGCTGATTGGCATGAGTGTCGCCTTAGAAACATGAGCCTCTGAGTTCAAGGACGGTTGGTGACGAGTAGTGTGGCGGCTTCGAAACAGCTTGTTGTGCACCCTGCTAAGTGTGTTTGATATTTTCTTAGTCTTATTTAATTTATTATTTAAAGCATAAGAGAATATTTACAAATTATAAACTAATGTATATATATATCAGGCCATGGCTTCTAGGCCTTAGGCTCATTAATTTTGCTTTAAATTAAATGATATATATTGGTTTCATTTAAAAATGCTAAGATTTGGGTGCGGTTCTGAGTGTTAGGATTCGATAGGAGGGATAAAGGATCGGGATTTTGTTTAAAAATAAGTTCACGTTGTTTGTGGAATCTTGGGAATATTGAGAAAATGTGTCTGATTACACTACCGGATTCAATAACGCAGTCGTAGGCTCTTGGTGTGGGCAAATTTATTATATGCCCATGGGACAGCCTTGAGTGTCCCAGGCGGAATCTTTCAATTTTTAATGAATCAAGTCTTCCGATGTTGCTATCCTTGCTGAAACTGTTTATGTGTGTTTGTTGAGTGTTCGTAGTCCGATACCAGTTAAAGCATGTTTCCACGACATATGCTTCGCTCTCTATTTGTGCTTAACACCCCAATCAGTAGCGAAGCAACGTGCTTCGCCATACAAAATTTTGAGAGCGAATGAAGTTGCTTCATGTTGAAGCTACTTGCGAAGCATGCAAAATGTCTGTCTTCTCTAATTTTAATAGCAAATTTATCTGTACTAATTGTCAAAATCATCTATTGTAAACAAAAGAAAGAAAAACAAAAAAAAAAAAAAACAAAAATATCCCGCGAAAAGTGAAAGTTAGTTTTTTAATAGCAATAAAATAAGAAAAAAGTGAAAATAACAATGAACAATAAACAAAATTTTGTGAAAAATGCCATTATGGCTCGAAGAATTTCTTCCAAGCTACATTTTATGGAGTATTCAAGAGCATGCTCCAACCTACATATGGAGCTGAACAAGAAACGTTCCCAGCTGCAAATGCTCAACGTTCTTAAATTATCAATAACTTCGGAACGATTAGCATGGAAAATAGTAAGTTGTGTTATCTATAGGTATATATGCACATTGAAATGTACATATGTTTTTGTGAACAATTTATGAGACATAAATATTTTTGGAAATAATGAAAATGTTTTGTTTCTTTATTAAAAACAACTGTCAAATCGAAGCACATAGATAAGTCATGTAAACAGCATGCTTCGTAAATATTATAAAGAGAGCGAAGCGGGTGATTCAACTCGTAATGGAAACATGCTTTTAGGAGTTTTTGCAAAAAGATCCGATTTCTCAAGAAAATGCTTTCTCAAGAATCTTCTTACATCTGATTTCTCCAAATTACTCGTAGTTAGGAGAGTTATTTAATTAATATCGATCACAAAAAGAATATAGAAAGAACAAATGTGGATGAAAAAAAATATTAACTTCAGTTAAGTACAAGGCTGCTTCAGATAATGTGGGCCCCGTACACAAAAATAATTTTGTTTATAAGTCCTATGAATTCCGGCATAAAATTAGTGACAAATTCAATGAATGCTGCAGGTAAGCAAAATACCAATGGTAATCTAATTCCAGTCCAACTTGCCCAAAGAAAAATTTCTTGCAAATTTGCTTAGAAGATGCAGAAAGTTCTCTCTTATTTGCACAAGAAGTGTTGTGTAGCTCGCTTTTGGGTAAGTTTGGACTAGTCAGTCAAAACTAGGACTGAATTTGAAACAGACAGTTAACATGTGATTATAATCAACTTTCAAAGCATATGAAAATAATAGTTGAAACTTTAATGTTTAATAATATCAGTGAAGAGCTCGGTTTGTGATAATTTTCAACCAAACAATATGTTTTGTAAAATCACAGACCACACTTTAACTTATTCTTTCCTTATTTACCTTAAGCCGATTGGTAGAAGAGAATCTTTAACATTTTTGTGCAACTTCCTTGTCATAACTAACGTTAGGCAGGGTTCAGAAAAATTCATATATGAACACTCTATTTTAAACATTTATGATAAATCTTCATGTATGAAATTTCAAAAATGTATTTTGCTGCTCTTCATAAATGAGTAGATCTTCAAAAATGTTTCTTCACTACACATCGTCATGAACAGAAGTAAAAGTTCAATTATTCATCTTCACTATACAAGAGTGAAACGTCAACTGCTTGTTGCTCGCATTCAAAAATGAATAGCTTAATTTCTTCATTTCTTGCCTGCTCATATATGTGCGTGTAGAAAATTTTTAATTTCTTGATCACTCTCAAATGTGTGTGCAAAAATTTGACAATGCAAAATCTTCACACTTGAATATGAGACGTATGTATACGCTGTTAAAAGGTATAGACAAGCGGCAGCCACACACAGCAGTTGTAAAACAGAAACTCATTTCTGTTTTACAGTGAGAGAAACGATTTTGTATTTGTTAAAATGGTAAAGCTTATTTCAATACACGTACACTTATATTTTAATTATATTGAACTGCGCTGTAATACTTTCATTTACATAATACTTAGTATGCTCAAGTTCAATCAATTATATGTAATACTAAACATTAGCATTAAGTGAGTTTTTTTTCATTTATTTATGTTGGTACATGCATACGTATAATAAAAAATTCTAAAATAAATTCCTTGCTATTGAATATTTTCAGTGTACTTGCTTCATAAAACAATGAGGATGTATTTACATTCTTTGTTACTAAGGGTGGATTTTTTTCCTTGGGCACGCTGCAGATTATCTGTTGCGTAGAGCAATATGATGATTTGTTACATGAATGGTGTACACACACACATATGTGTGTATGTATGTAGTATGTATGTATGTATGTCAGTAGGTAGGTAAACAAATTAATTTTTTGGTGGGGAAATATGAATGAGTCAATTTGAAGATGAAATTGCCAAAAATAATTTCATTGTGTATCCTTTTTTTCAACAATACTTTATTTACATCATCTTCAAACATCCGCTAGTTTTAATTTCGCACATTCTAAACCAAACAAAAAAATTGTTTGTGCTTACCTAATTACATACATATGTATCTATAAGGCTTTACACAAAATATCGTCAGCCACGTGCCTGAAGGAATACACCAAATCTACTAAAATATGATTAGTGTCATTACCAAAGGAAGAAAGATCATTCCGTAGGGAAATATCCCATGAAACATAACATAAGAAATAAATTTAAATGCTTTTATTATTATTGTTTGGAAGACCTTTCTTTAAAAACAACATTTTTTTCTTTTAAGATATGTATTTGTTATTTTAAATTCTGTTTTTAATTTCCAATCAAACTATTAGACGAAGAGTGAAAAATATTGGCAAATATGTGCATAAGTATATACATACATACATACATATGTATGTAATTTAAAACTAAAACTGTAAGAGGAAAGACCTCTTGCTCAATTAATATAAAAATATAAAATATTAAAAACGATAATAATATTAAAAAAAACGTAGGAATAAAATAATTAAAATTGTTTATTATTATAAAAATAATAGCTCAAATATACATACATACATACATATGTATATTTTTACTTGAAGAATAAAATCAACGATTTCACCCTCACACTTGTTGTGCTACCCATCACATTTTATTACGACGAGTAGGCATGCATACATGAATGCTGTTCAATGAAGAAATGTGAGCAACTTTTCAAAAACTACAATTGTCTTCGCGAAGAAATTGTCTTAAATTTTTGATGTGCACATGGCCACAAAATTTTTCACGTCGATGCTCGTCTTCATTTATGAATACGCAATAAACTCTTGCTTTTCTTCATTTTTGAATAAAACTGAAAACCGTGCTCGCACTTCATAACCAAAGAGTGAGTAAAGCAAAATGTATTTTGTCTCATCATACATGAGGAGAGCAAAACAAAACAAAAAAAAGATTTCACTCTTCATGTGCGTGAGTGATCAGTGAGTGAAGAATTGGAACTCTGACGTTAGGTAGCAAGTACGTGATGAAATCCCTAATGGAGTATGATTGTTATGGTACAAAGTACAAGTTTAGTACACACAATGCATTTAATAATCAATGAAAAAATAATCAAGATACAGCATTGGAATGAAAAAAGAACACACTAAAAATGGGGGATAAATGTATCGTTTCTCCCTCTCTTCCTACTTTCCCCACCCCCTCTTTACGGCTGCTTACAAAGTTGGCTTCAGATTATTCATTTAGCAAAAAGAGGAAAAAAAAAATTATAAAAAGCATTAAAAAAAACACAATTTATTTCTAAATGGTGAAGCTAAAATTCAGTGTTAGAAAGAGGAAGAGAAAGGAAGCAACATTTTTGTTTTATAAATTTTAATATTAAATTTAGCAGACCACAAAAAGTATGTGTGTGTGTGGGTGGCAAAAAATTTTGTCTCAACTGCAAAACTTTTCGAAAATATGTTTTAAATTTGTTACAAGTTTTTTTTTGTTGGGGGTTTTTTTTTGTGTTTCTTGTCTTATGTGTGTGTGTGTAAGCATTTCGTTGAAATGTTGTATTATTTAATTTGGAATTTATAGACATGTTAGAAAGAAAACAGCACAAAACGATTCCTTTTTGTTAGAACATTTTTAGTCGTGCTGCATGCAAATCCCTACACACAATCACTGTCACTCACTCACTTAGCCAGACTTCATTCATTCATGCATTCATTTAGACTGTCAGTTATTTGAACAGACACACTCAAGTGACGGAATGAAGGAGCGTTTGTAAAAAAGTTTCTTCAAATAATAGTCATCATATTCATACAAGTGCTTTAGCTAAAGTTATCTTATTTCGTTTGATTTGCTTTAAATTGTGAAATTGTGAAATTATGCAATTTTTTATTTCCAGATTTCCTTTCTGCAGAATTGTTTATGTGATTGTGATTTATAGCAAAGCTGTAGAAAGTGCTGCTGCAACTTTCTGTTTTGTCAGTCTCTTAAATGTAACAGTGAAATACGTTTGAGAAATTTTTGTTGAGAATTTTTTACGGTTTTTGTTTCTCTGCTAGCGGAGCAGTTGAGGGTTAACCAAAATTGGTCGCTTTTTTCCATAAGTATTTCTATCTGTTTTAGTTATCCGTTTTAGCAAAAAACTTCCTACTTTTTTTTAAAGGGTGTTTTCTTTTTTGGTGTATAGAACTTTAAGTTGGCATTACTGTTCAAGATGGCGACCGATTTAACAGCTGTCAAGTGATTTATTCTCAGTTTGGTGCACAGAATACAACCAGAAGCGTCACCAGCTCTGCCGGACTACAAAAATTACCAATTTTCTGTCAAATTTCATGAAAGAGGCAGACTTGCGGTGCTCGAGCATCCAGTGAAGGACAGCAAACATGAAAAAATTTATATAGCTTTCTCTGTTGGTAGACTCTGCACTTGTGTACATTTGATCTTTGGTTAGACAAATTCAGTGCAAATCTAAAGCAAACAAAACAGCTTTACATGCACACAAATAATAATTATTTGTATTTAATATTTTTTGAATGAATGAATGTTTTTGTGTACATTTGGTCTCATACACTGATGTTGCTACGATTTCCTGTACTGCTCACTTCTGACTGGCCCCCAAACAAATGATATGGCCACTTAACAAAAGTCACTTTTGGGATATCTGTTTAGTCTGTGGTGTGGTGTGGCAATTCATCATGAATAGACTCACGCCTGAACAACGCGCGTAGATTCGTCGAATGGGCTCAAAACGAGATTGCCGTTGTTACCGATTTTCATAAGCGTATTTTGTTTAGCGACGAAGCGCACTTCTGGTTGAATGGCTACGTCAACAAACAAAGCTGCCACATTTGGAGTGAAGCTAATCCTCAAGTGTATGTCGAAACACCGTTACATCCCGAAAAACTGACGGTTTGGTGCGCTTTATGGGCTGGTGGAATCATTGGTCCGTACTTCTTCAAAAACGATGATGATGATGGCCAGAACGTTACAGTCAATGGTGATCGGTATAGAGCCATGATTACTAACTTTTTCATTCCTGAATTGAATAACCATGATGTCTAGGAAATGTGGTTTCAACAAGACGGCGCGACATGTCACACAGCTCGTGCCACAATCGATTTATTGAAAGCCACGTTTGGTGACCGCCTAATTTCACGTTTTGGGCCTGTAAATTGACTTACAAGATCTTGTGATTTAGCACCGCTAGACTACTTTCTGTGGGGTTACATAAAGTCATTGGTCTATGCGGATAAGCCACAAACGTTTGACCATTTGACATTCAACACGGCGAATTGCCGATATACGGCCACAAATGTTGGAAAAAGTCATCGAAAACTGGACGTTCAGATTGGACTACATCCAAGGCAGCCGTGGCGGTCATATGCCAGAAATCATATTTCGGATAAATAAAATTCATGTCAATCGAACAATCCATCGTTGTTTTATTGTAACTTAAAGTTCTATACATCGAAAAAAAAACACCCTTTACTTACATTTGAATGTTTATAATTTACTACCGGAATAGTGCATTAAAATTTAAAAGTCTTTTTCATGCTGTGTAGGCAACCCTGCCATTTCATTAGCCACAATCTGTTCAAATCTGCGACATTTTTTAACAAACTGTATTTATTTGTTATTACTTTAATCGGCCTTAAGCTTATTTTATATAACATTATTGTTGTGATTGCTATTAATACAGCCAGACCTTTACTCAGGGGACAATTGCTTGTTTCGTAGTCGCCACAATTTTGCTCAGCTCTCATCTTTGAACTTTGAGTAAGTTGTTGTATATTTTCAGGTACTCAATTATTACTTTATCTTTCATTGCCTACAAATGTGCTTATTTCGCCTAGGAATGTGGATCATAAGCTAGAGTTATCAATAACAAAAAAATATTAAGGAAACTCTCTGAAAACTGGTTGGTTTATTTACAATTAATATTAGCAAATGTGACCATTGAATTTCGGGCACATATGGGCGTTAGACGCATACATAATGTGGTTTTTATATCTACATATCTGTATTCTTCTGTATTTTATAACTGCCTGCTAAATATCAAATCTCCTCGACAACTCGTTCTATTTTCGTGCACTCGCTGTATTTGATTTGAAACACACTGTAAACTGGTTGAGATTCGTTTTTGTGCTGCATTATCTAGTGTTAATATTGTTGTTGCTGACTGCTGTTTTTTTTTTCTTTTAATAAAAAACTACTAACGCATATTTTAACAGCCACAACATAGTGACCATTTCCACCACACACACACACACACTCACTTACGCACACATATTCATTTATTAGAATGAACATTTGAAATGGGAAAATTCTTCAAAGCAATAGAAGACGCTACCAAAGAAATGTGTAACTAGACTGAGCAATGAAAATAAAGCTGTGCTATAAAAAAAAAAGAAATAAATAAATAAAGCAAGAAAGTGTAGCAACAACATTTAGTCATTTTTGGTCTTGATGGTTTCTTGTTGCTTTGGCGGCCTGGAGGGAAACGAAAAAGAAATGTTCCATGATTCTGGTGTATTTGTGTACTTAGTTAAATTGACTAAATGGTGGTGGTAGTGGTGGTGTTGGCACATGGGAATGAGTTTGTGTGCAATTTAGACTAAGCAGTCCTTGATTTTTATATGACAGTTTCGTTTTTTTGTTGTGCCTGAAAATGTTTAGTTTTCAACCACTACAGTGGTTAACAGTAGTAAATTTTGCAATTGTTAATTACATATTAAATGGGATTAAGTGTGGATTTTACTTCCTCAAAATGGGGAATAATAGTTTTTGTAGGGTTGATTTAGCAAACGTTATTACGCTATCAGTTTTTTAATAGGTTCTGGCAAAACAAAAAAAAAAAATTATTTTCGAGGACTCCAATTAAATTTTTTTTTATTTTTGTATGGGAGACCCTGCAAGGAGGTCGTTGGGTTCGAAGAATATATTAGGCAGCAAAAATGATTAATTTTGCAAAAATTGAGTGGGCCAAAATTAGCAGCTGCTAATTTGTCTGTTTTAATGTCCAATATATGTTCTCCGACACTATCCAGTCAATAGCAGTTAACGCGTTCTCTTCAATACTGCAAGGCTTCGAATCGATGGACCGTAAGCAGAGACCACAAAAGAGCCACAACAACGAGATATTTCGTAGCTGGTAATTTGAATTTCTCTTCTATGTGGTGTTTGCTGGAGACAAACCAATTATTTCTTCTTTTAAGCAAACGAAGTACTACGAAAATGTTGGGGAAATTTCCAAAGCAGTTTCTTTTTACTTTCGAATAGAGAGTAACCAAGGCCCGCATTGCCATACGGTACAGTACTTCCCTTAAATTTAAATATGGTTCACTCTTATTTCTCAACTTTATCTCTCATATCATTTTCCTTCAGGCAGTAGCAAATGCAACATGAAAATAATAAGAGAAATCGGTCCAGCCGTTCACGCATGATGCCGTGACTAAGGAAAATAGGGCCTCATACATACAAAGGGTGGTTAAATTTTAAGAGCCGATGTTGATTTTGAATAAAACACAAATTATTTAGGAAATTTTTTCATAACCTTTTATTATGATAAAATTGCTATAGTTAAATTATGAATGAAACAAAATATTGGCTAAATGACTGCCGCAACCACGGCAGCACACCTCCATCCAATGCTGCGAATTTTCGATGATGCTGAGGCATAATTATTATGGCTCTATGCCGTTAATGTGTCAAATTATCTCAACCTTTAGCTCTTGAATTGTTACTGGATTATCGACGTACACCCTTTCTTTTAATTATCCCAAAGAAAGAAGTCTTACGTTGTCAAATCACATGATCTTGGCGGCCAATTGACATCGCCATCATGTGAGATAACACGGCCATTGAATTTGTGGCGCAAAAGAGCCATTGTTTCGTTAGATGTGAGCAAGTGGCACCATCCTGTTGAAACTAAATAACGCTCGCATCCATCTCTTCCGATTCGGGCCACAAAAAGTTAATTATTCATATCAAAATGTGGCCGCATGATACCGCCAGCCCATAAACCGCACCAAGCAGTCACTCTTTGAAGGTGCATTGGTTTTTCCACAATCACGCCTATAAAGGGTGTTTTTTTCGATATTTAGAAATTTAAGTTGCAGTAAAACAACAATGGATTATTCGATTGACATGAATTTTATTTATCCGAAAGATAATCTTGTGTCATTACATTTTAAATATGATTTCTGGCATATGACCGCCACGGCTGGCGCGGCTGTAGTCCAATCTGGAGGTCCAATTTTCAATGACTTTTTCCAATATTTGTGGCCGTATATCGGCAATAGCACGGTGAATGTTGTCTTCCAAATGGTTTGGAAGTGTTTGTGGCTTATCCGCATAGATCAATGACTTTACATAGGCCCACAGAAAGTAAATCACAAGATCTTGGAGGTTAATTCACAGGTTCAAAACGTGAAATTATGCGCTCACCAAACGTGTCTTTCAATAAATCGATTGTGGCACGACCTATGTGACGTGTTGCGCTGCCTAATTGAAATCACATCTCCTGGACATCATGGTTATTCAATTCAGGAATGAAAAAGTTAGTAATCATGGCTCTATACCGATCACCATTGACTGTAACGTTCTGGCCATCATCGTTTTTGAAGAAGTACGGACCAATGATTCCACCAGTCTATAAAGAGCACCAAACAGTCAGTTTTTCGGGATGTAACGGTGTTTCGACATACACTTGAGGATTAGCTTCACTCCAAATGTGGCAGCTTTGTTTGTTGACGTAGCCATTCAACCAGAAGTGCGCTTCATCGCTAAGCAAAATTCGCATATGAAAATCGGAAACAACGGCAATCTCGTTTTGCACTAAAATTGCACTATTTGCAAGCGTTGTTCAGGCGTGAGTCTATCCATGATGAATTGCCAAACCAAACTGAGAATAAATCACTTGACAGCTGTTAAGTCGGTCGCCATCTTGAACAGTAATGCCAACTCAAAGTTCTATACATAAAAAAAAAAAAAAAAAAAAACAATCTTTATTATCATTCGCCCAAATGCAGCAATTCCTTTTATTGACGAAACCACTGAGGTGAAAATGTGCCTCACCACTGAAGATGATTGATTTTCTTCGAAAATTTACCATCCACTGTTGCCATTTCTTCCCACCATTCTGACCATTGACGAGATGCTTGGAATGGTCAAGAGTCTTTAGTTGTTGAGTCAATTGCCGCTTGTAAGCGTGCAAATGCAGGCCCTTGAGCATAATGTTC
This sequence comes from Sturmia bella, assembly GCA_963662145.1. Lineage (NCBI taxonomy): Eukaryota > Metazoa > Arthropoda > Insecta > Diptera > Tachinidae > Sturmia > Sturmia bella. The sequence continues at coordinate 22,874,274 of OY759168.1, read as the reverse complement.
AACAACAACGACCGTGAGGGGTGCATTTGATGGGGGCACTATGACGAGTTGAGGTGGACGGCTCTTCAGTCCCATATATAGCTAACAGCAGCTATAGCTAACAGCAGCTCTATTTCCTGCAGTACGAGCAGAGATGGTGTTTTCACATCTCCTACAGACCCGGTTTGTTGAAATTTTCGTACGTTTGGACGATAAAATTGACCGAAAAAATGACAAAGTGCGCGATATTCATATTGTGAATGCCCATTTTCATAATAAGCCTTAATAGCTTTAACGCGTTGCTCGATTGTGTATCTTTGCATGATTCAAATTGAGGCAGCCTGAAGTTGAGAAACGTCAAATGAAATGCAGAAAGAAAACTTCACGCTTAGGTAAGGTTCACATTCAGCATCGACCTTTAAAATTTACAAATAGATTAAGCGAATTTTTCTTTTAAACGGTGAGTGCTTATCCGAATTCAACTGTTCTTATGCAGATAGTTTTTACTTTCTCTGTTTCCCTGGGTATTCTTAAATATCCTGCACCCGGCTAGCCTCCAATTTGAAAACAAAACAAATGACAACACTTAGCCTTTGACGCCACTGTACACAATTTTGTTAAAAACAAATAATTTCTCTAACATTTTTTCTTCGTTTGCGTTGAATTGTTTTTAATTGCGGTGAAAAAGGGAACATTTAAACCAGAATTATGAGGGGAGGATTTGTTTGCCTTTGTGTAATCGCAGGAGCGTTGGTATATTTGTTTGAACGTGTGTTTTCTGTGCTTTCTATGCCCAGGACTTTCTTTCATTTCTTAAGTAGTTGAAGTGTGTGAAGCATCTTTCCTTTTTTCGTTTGAAAGAAGAGGGCTTTTTTTTACCAAGAGCCAAACCAAAGCCAAAACGAACTTGAGAAAAATTAAAAATTTTGTTGATCAAAATGATGATGTTGAAAGGGAATAAAAAAAAAATTATATGAAGCCAACTTGTGTGAATTGTTGTCATCAACAATAATAAGAATTACAAATACAATAACAATACCAAAAATAAAGGAAAGGAAAGAAAAAAAAGAAAACTCAGCAACAGTATAAGAAGCAGTGGCAATGGCAGCAACATTCAAACTTATAATTTCGCCAACTCATAGATATTCTTATCCTTAGTCTGCAGGCTTTTAAGCATTCCAAAAAGTATGTTGGTATGTAGTTGTTGCTATTCATTCTTCCATTTCCCCTACAACTGTTTTATTTTCTAAAGATATTTAGTTTATTTTTTTCATAGTGTTTTTTTGCGCTTCTGTTATGGAAAGTGGTATATTGTTAGCAGCAGCAACAGCAGCATAAGACGAAAGCCAACATTAAGGAATTATATTAAGAAAAAAGGAAACTTTAATAAAAAGAAAAGAAAGTCTGCTGTACTTTAAGATTTCTGTCAGCGAAGATGCTGCTTTAAAGGAAAGATTTGTATAGAATTTCAGAAAATCATGCTGGTTGCCAGATGCTACAGGAACAGTTTGTAAGGAAAAGAAAACATTCTCCCGAAGTATAAATATAAAAGAATATTTCCTATTTAATAAAACGTAATGAAAAAAATTTTTGTTTGTTTTATACAGTGCGTTTTATGGTAATAATGGCGATTTGGCTTTATAAACTTTTGTTTATCATCTCTGGCATGAGAATTGCTGTGTTAGGCTCAACTTTCGTAGTCAAAGCTTGGCCAAGTTCGAGAGCTGTTGGGAAAACAAACTGTTCTGGCTCCTCTTGCCTGAAAGGAGTGGGCGTTTCTAAAAGAAAATCAGTCATTTGTTTATATATGTCTATTTATAAAAACTATTTTGGCTCTATTGAGCCCTTATTATTCCTATTTCTATACAATATTTGAGCAATGAACATGAAATATTTTTATCAATAAGTCAGATGATTTTCAAATGGCTCAACTTCAAGCCTTGGATGATAATTTAGTTTTGATAATCTTTCAATCAGTTCTATGATAATATGTAAAAGTCACGGAACAAAAATCATAGAATAATAAAACACCAAAGGTACAATCACACAAGCCCAACCAACTTGTTGGTCAATGTTGCCAGATTTCAAATGTAAATAAATCCCTGATGAAGTTGGAAAAATACCAACGAAACGTCGGATAATAAATGAAATAAAAAAAAATCTTTTATTTATTTATTTAATTAGAATAACGGACCTTGAAAGCCCGAATATACATAATTGCTATTAAAAACGGATATACAACTTGGTCACTATTTTCTAACTTACCTACATTTTGGGCATACACATGCACAAAGCAACTAAACATTTTTATACATACATTTATACATTTCTTCACAAAAGAAACATACGGAAAAAAATCTGCAAATATTAAAATTCACATGGTCATACCTTGAGGTTATGTTTGCTCAACGTGCAAATACAGAATTTACCAGAAGAAACAAGTTGATTTTATAGGAAATTTTCAAGAACTAATAAAAATTTGCTCTAAGTGATGTATTTGCTCATTGAGCAGGCATAACCTTAAAATATGCTCTTGTGGAATTCGATGTTTGTATTGAGTTTTCTCCTGTTTTTTCTTTCGTTGTTGTATACATCTAGTATATGTGAGTTTCAGTTATTTATATGCATTTACTTGCCTAAAATAAAGAAAAACATGAAAATAGTGGTCACGTTTCTTTGTGGAAAAAATGAGTAGATAGTTGTTGACATATGACCGCACTTTATACCTTGTTCATACATGCATTTCTAATTGAGATAATATTCAGTTTATTGACATAATATTTTTTGCGTTCATACATACAAATATTGCGCTAACTCAATTAGTATATGACAGCTGGAAAAAAGTTGTTATTTTTGAGAAAGAAAAAGTGAAAAATATTTTCAAATAAGAATAATTTAAATAATTTAAACAAAATAGAACAAAAAGATATAATGTTAATATAAAAATCTTACCTTCCTTCACTTGACTCTCCATTTTTTTATTTTCTATTATTTTGTTTTGTTTGCTTTTGTTGACATTTATCTCGACGTTCATCTCGCATTGTATACTTTTGCTTATTAAACACATCTTTTACAGGGTTGTGTTTCACCTTTTTCTCAATATTCAAAGCAATTTTGAGTTTATTAAGCAATAACTTTATTGACTTTTTGTATGGAATATTGAGCTCAATAATGTACTTTATTGCGATTATCTCAATAAAGGCGCATGTATGAACATGGTATTAAGTGATAAGCTGTTTAAGTTCCTTAACTCGTCCATATATTTGTAGTTTTGAAGAAATCGAGAAATCGTTAAACATTTTGGTGAAACGTTTTTCTGAAAATATAAATATGCCACGCACTGCACAAAAAGCATGTATACATTCACACATGTTGTATATACATATGTGTGCATAGACACTCTGTAATTAAACTCTCATAACATTTTTTTTTTGCTTTTTTCTGGTGGAAAAGAAACAAACATACACTTGGTTTATATTATAAATATATGTAATTATATTTGCTCTGTTAAGTTTCACAAACTATTATAATTAAAAGCCATTAGAAAATTTTTTTAGGAACGTGTCAAAAATGTTGCCTTCTTGGGGCAGGGTTAAAAGTCATGTGATTAAAAGCTGTCACATTGAAGATGTTGTCAGTTGCATTTATGAAGTATGAAAGTAAAATCAAATACCCTAAGCAAAAAATAACTAAAGAAATATATAAAACCATTATTCTGATAATGATGAACTAAGGTCTAAGAACTCTTTAAACTGAAAACATGAATAACGTGAGAATTTTTCTCGTTTCACGTGCTCAGAAGCAGAGATGGAAATACTGTTAAGTTCTTTTTTTCTCTGATACTAATTAACTAAGAAATATTTGTTAGTGAAAACTTGAATTTTGCTCTTTTTTTAATACTAAAAGCGAATGGGTTAAACCTTCTTCTCTCGCACTGCATGCTCGTGGAAAGCCAAGCGTATTATGCCATTCTTATTTAAAATGTGGCCAAGTGAAAAATTAAATTTTTACTAAATGAAAATACACCAAGTTTCTAGTTGGTAGTGAGCAAAACTAAAAATACTTTAAGGTACGGCCATATTAAACAAATATTTGCGGAAGAAAATGTAAGCACTACATTCATTCGACTGGGCTTTTGTTTTGGACACTATTGGCATCCACACAAGCAGAAGTGCCCTTCAATATGCTAAAATAAAGCAACAGAAACGCAAAAAAAAGGGAAGTTTGCATGTTTTAAAAAATTCTATTGCAGCAAACAGTAAATATAAAATTTTAAAACAAATTTTCATGTGCTCTTGCTGCTTGTTTGTAAGACTAAATATTTGTTTGTACTTTTTAAAACGCTTTTGCGTTCCACGAAAAGGTTTAGAGCAAATAATTATTTAATTTAACATACATACACACGCCAAGAAAATATAAGAATTTGCTTTCAAATGGTGTATGGGCTTCCCTGCAAGAAATAGCTGATGGAAACTAATACATCAACAACTTAATTACTAACACATACAAATCAATTTTATAGCTTTCAGCGTTGCCAATATAATGAAAAAACACAAGCCATCTTTTTCACAAGGAAAAGAAAATCTTGTTACCTACCTGGTACTAGTCTCACTCTTTCTGACTGCAACATTAACTGGTCTAACAATATAAAATACTTAGGAATTTGTTTAGATACTGCGCTGACTTTTAACCCTCATATGTATATGTCATATTATAGACAAGATCAGTAAATATAAAAGAATATTATTCCCACTTATTACTAGAAGTTCCACTCTGAATTATAGCAAGAAAATTTTGATTATCAAAACAATATTTCAGGCTATAATATTCTATGGTTGCCCAGTGTGGGGTAACTGTGCTAATATTAAGGGCAAAATGAAAAAAACTGATGTAAACATTCATGTAGGCTGGTTTTTAAACCAGCATTACCAAAGTTATCATTCGAAAGCTGTTCTTCAAAATGCCCACAAAATTACATGCAATGTTGTTAATTTCTTTATTATTAAATAATAAAAAAAAAGAATTTTCCGAAAAATTTCAAAAACCAGTTCAAAGAGAATAGAATAAACTATTTTAGAGTTACATTTAGGTAAAATTAAATGAAAAACAAGAGTCAGTAGTAGTTTTAACAATAGAAAACTGAATCATAGAGAAAAAAGTTCTGCAGCACCATTTTTTTTTTCAAAGAAAAATTGGCAAATAAACCTAGAAAAACATAAAAGTAGTTCCAAATAAAATTACTAAATTAATACGGGAAAATCAAAGTACCTAAAAGAATCATTATAGTTTTATTAAATTTATTAAATAGTAAGTTGCACAACTTTTTATATTCTAAGTAAACAAATATTGCACAGAAATGGCTTCGCCTTATATCTTAAATATTAATAGGTTTCAAAATAGAAAAGGAGGTAAATGCGTTTAAAAATAACTATAATTTTGAAGGAAAACTATTAGTAAAAACCTTCAATGTAAAGAAGAGAAAAAGAAAACAAAAAAGTGTTTACATACATATAACATACAAATAACAAAAAGAAAAAAAAACGTCATAAACAGTACTTATAACAATGATTACAAATTTTCTAGCAATAAATAAATATTAGTAAAGAGCATTAATAAGTGGGTTTTCAGAAAATTCACATTTTTTTCTCAAAACGAGACTTAAAGATCTCAATACCTTCTGAAACGGTGTTGGTGTTACTTATCAGATGTAATCGTACGGTAGAGAATTGCCACGGTAAATTTAAAGCCATTTTTAAGATTTTGTTTTGCGCTATTTCAAGGCGCTTAAGAAAATGATGGAAACCCTGATGTATGAAATCATCAAATGACCGACACTGTTCTTGCAGGGAAGTTAACATATTACATTTGTTTTTGTGTTTTTTTTTTTTTATAAATGTGTAGGCATTTTTTATTGTTTGAGTGCATATATTTACACTGAGAGAAATTTTTACATAAACCCAATGAATTCCGATAACAATTTAATGAAAAGCATTAATTTTCAAAAACCCTGGAATTCATTGAGTCTGTGAATTCTGATTTATTACATTTATGAATTTATAAAGTTTATTAATTTTTTTTAATGAAAATTTTTATTTCATAGAACTATTATATTGTAATACATTTATATTAAATTAATTTTTCAGGCTCAAGTTCAACTTAATTGATATTAATTAAAAAGTGACTAACCAAGGGTTGAACTTGAGCCTGAAAAAGTAATTTAATATAAATGTATTAAAATTTATTAATGTTATTAAATTTAAATATGAATTTAATTATTTATTTGCTTTAAGAGCTAATTGAAAAGTATTAATTCAGGCCCAAAAATTTCAAAAATTTTACTGTCTTTTTCAGCTGTCTATATGCCGACGACAAGGTTGCAAAGAAATGTAAAAGAGTTGCAAAACGAAAAAGAAATGTTTGCTGTGTTAAAGGTTTGTTTGAAGATTTCTGATTCGCATTTTGTTCATGGGAATTATGAAATAAGTTAAGTTAAGTTTCAAACAAACTTTTAAGAATTTTTCAACATTAATAAATTTTAATACAGATGAGTTGATTAGCACCAACGAAATGTCGCCGGCATATAGACAGCTGAAAAAAACAGTAAACTTTTTGAAAAGGTTTATTTTTGGACCTGAATTAATAAGTTATTAAATTTATGAATATTAGTCCTAAAGATAATTAATTATTTTAGTTGCTTAGCTAATGAAACCAATCAGTAAATATATTAATTTGTTCATTGAAAACGGTACATAACTTTCATGAAGTATATCACTAATGATAATAACAGATATACTGTCGCTTTGTCGAGTGACAGAATTTTTAGGGGCTAGTCACTCAACGAATTTTTTGACCTCACAAAACTGTGCATTCATTTAAAAACATTTTTTCATAAGTCTAATTATTTTCAACTAAATTATGATCTTAATGAAACTAACTGCCTGTTCCTCAATGTCGAAGCAGTGCGATTGCTCGCATTCTAGGCGAAAGAAAATTGTTTTGTGTTCCTCTATGATGTTCTTTTATTCGAACGACAAATCGAAAAGACGTAAGTGTTTTCATACAAAATCTGATTCCTCTATATCGATCATGTTGTTAGCACTGCAAACACAAACGTCAAAATCAAGCATTTGCTGGTTCGCTATCGAGTGGAAGTTTTTACAGAAAAATTTGTATACCTCTTTGTTAAAAAACACATAATTTTCATTTTTATTTTATTTAGTAAATTCATTACACAATTATCATATGTATGTATGTAGTTTTTCCAATAAATTTTGCATAAGTTTCAAAATCAACAATGAAACAGTGGCTGGCACTTGTTCGCTGGAATGAAGAAAATCCTGAGTTAATTAGAGGAATACCAGTAGTCAGTGCGTCAACAAGTTCAATGGAAGAGGAATGGCAACAGCTTTGCAACAATCTGTACTTCTTCACTAGCCTCTTCCTCGGTTTCCACGTCTATAAATTATTTTTTGTTTTGTTAGATACAGCTGGCCAGTTTTAAGAAGGGTTGTATTTACGCAGTTTAGTAGTTTTTGTCAATAGTTCAATAAAAAATCAATCAAAACTTTAATTTACCGATCTGACATGTTTGTAAAGTAAATGCCAAAAATTTTATAACGCCAGCCCATGCAAATGCAAGCAATGTGTAAACAGAGCAGTCCAATCGATACGAAATCGAGCAACTACATTTCGATCGCTTATATTTTCTTGCGACCTTGAGGACACGCAGCAATTCGTTAGATCTATTAAAAGTTTTGTTCCAGCAATAAAAACTTTAATTGGATTAATGAAAAAATAATATTGAAGAAAGTCATTGTAATTATGAACAAAAATTATTTCAACTTTTACTTTTTATGACCAATGTCTGCTTTAGTGCTACTTTAAATTGAGGGGATTTTTTAATTATACATATGTATAATTAAAAAATCCAATCAATTTAAAAATTATTTCAGTGTGCTCCAAATAAAAGCCAATAATCAAGTAATGGTTACTATATTCCCGAAAAATATTGGTTTATATAAAGACTAAATATACTTTTATGTGACCCCTTATTTTCTGATCTTGGTCTTGTTCAAGTCGTATTCAAAACACTGTTTAATGAAGACGTGGAGTTGCGTATTTTATATAAAACTGAGTCTGTTGCTTCCTTTATAAAAACAGAAGCTCAAGTCTTATAACATTTTTTTGTTGTAGTAATTTACTGTAAGCTATTTGATGTTACATAAAAACAATAAAGTAGACTTGAAGTTGCTTGGTGTCCACGAATAAAATTCCACAAAAGAAGTCATAAAAAAGTACAACCAGTGCAATATATTTTGAAAAATTAAGACTATTTCAAATTCAAATTTTATTTTTGCCCCAAAGTAGAATTTTATTGCGACTTTTTTTTTGGCTAAAATTTTGAATTCCCTTGAGCAAGACAAACAAGTATGACAACTTTTCCAACTGCAACATGACGCTGGCAGACACTTGTATGAATGAAATTTGTGCTTCCTGTCATCATTGTTGCTATTGTTATTGTGCTGCTCTTCTCATTTCATTCAACAAAAAAGAAATTGAATTTTTAATAAAGGAGGAAGGAAGACAAGACAAAGATGAAGAATGCCATACAGTCTAGAAATATCAAGGGAGGAATGTAAGAGCAAAAATTATTCAAAAGGTGAAGGCCTTATTTTATGTAAATATGTTTGAATTTTATATACAACAAGTTATAATAATCTTTAAATACATATACATACATGCCTGAGTATGAGCCTTAAATGAGAAACTAATGGCAAAAAAACATTCGACAATGTAGATATAAACAAGTTATGTATAGAGATATACAGAAAATTTATGAAAGAAGAAATGCGCTAAATTATTATTTTTTTTTTTCTCAAATAAGAGATTTTGAAGAGGGTCCTCAAGACTTCTTTTCATAACTTTAAAATGACGTTTTCGATTTCATCATAACATGTTAGTCCAAAAATTCTAAATTATATATATTTTATATTCTCTCACCACTATATATGATCATATTTTTCACACACACACATCCACACGAACCCATAATATTTTGCTTCATATGTTCAATTACTTTTGCTTTATCTGAAACAAAATAAGTATTTGTCGTCGATTTTCATAACTCATTTTATTTCCAATATATGAAGCTTTATTAATGACACAAAGGCACAGGCATTGTGTTGCATGCATGCAGCATGGCCGTTGAAAAAAAGAAGTGATCAAAACAAGATTTTTTTTCAAGTTCCACCACTTAGAAAATAGTAATTCAAGGTAAAACATGTTTTTAAATTCGTGCCAAATCTCATGGAAAAATGTGCTGTTATAAATGGTAAAAAAATTTTCCACTTGTTTTGTAGTGTAATTAAACTTTCTCGTTGAGTGACTATCCGTCACCCGATTTTTGTAAAAGTATGTATTATTTTAAGAAAGATATTTTGTAACTGCCAGATTTCAAATTCCAGTAATGATCCTTTTTTTTTTTTGTGTCCCAGCCTTATATGGTATCAAAGCACTGTGCTTGAGATTAAAAAGTAATAAAAAGTATTTGGCAGTTGGGCGGTTTCGAACCCGTCCGAGCTTTCGCATAAACATGGTTAAGACATGGGAGTTCCAAAGAATAAGTAGTTGCTTTTATCTTTTCCTTTTGTATTGCCTCTTTTTTCATGTATATTGTAATAAAACTTCTTTTTCTTTTTTTTGATCTATATATTTCTAACCTCTCGGTTCATCTTCAGGATCTAAATACAATTACTTTATTAGAAATATTACAATTTTTATAATTGAGGGCAATACAAAAGAAGAATTATTAATAATATTTTTTCGAGTCTACTGATGAGTTGATTAGCATCAACGAAATATCGGCGGCATTTTGGCGAACTCTCGATTAGGTTTGAAAGTGAGAAAGTGTGGCCGCATGAGTTTTCACTAACTATGTAACCACAATATAATATTTATTTTCCGAACAAATCATTCCTTTAAATTCATAAAAAGAAATCACGCACCAGCAAATATGCGTATAAAATGGAGGACATGTGTGCTTGTGAGAGTGTGAACAAGTAATTGCAGCCAGCAGACATGAACACTTCTGCGTGGGTTGGTTGATTGTTGGTATTTATGCGTTACAAAAACCAAAAAGTGATAAAAGTCTAAAATGTGGCACAGCAACAGAAGGAGTATAGCAAGTGGCAGTAGAAGAAAATAAATAAATAAAGAGTACTAATTAGACAATTTTCCTTAAAGGCTTTGAAACGTTAAATACAGACTAAATGTGTGAACAAGTGTGCTTGGTTGTTTGTTTGTTTTAGGGCTTAAAAATGTTAAAATGTATAAAGAAAATATTAAAAAACTAAAACATTTTTGTAACCTAAAAATAATTTTAAGCAAATAGGAACTTAAAAAATGACTCACAAGCAGCTTAAAACTCACAAACTACAGTTTCTTTTTACTGAGAAAAAAAGCGAAAATGAGCACCCCCAATTTTTACTACAAACAAGCTGCAAGATGTTTTTTTTTTTTCATGATAAAAGTGTTATTTAAATTGTTTGTGATAACAACTCTTGAAGGCGAGAAATTATTTTTTTCTTTAGCTGTAACCTCGAGCAGCACAAGTTATTCGAAACAAAAAAGAAATGTCAAAATCGTCATGCCCTCATCCAGTAAGTACTTAAAAATTATCAGAAATGTTTCTTCTTCTCTTCATTTTATACATATTTTTAATTAGCTACCCCTTTTAAATATTTCAGTTATTTGCTGTTTTATTTGTTTTCGAGTGAACTAAAAGTTTGTACAAAAAATATTATTTAACTAATTTGGCAAATGATAGACAACTTTTCATCTTTCTTTAATTTCACACAAAGCAATAAATGAAAAATAAATATCTCGATTTCAGTGTAATGATAATTATAATTTGTATGAAATTCATAAAATTATTCGAATATTGTTGATATACATACATTTTCGGGACACCAAGAAAGCCTTATGGTTATGGTCACATATGAGCAAAAAACGTGTGAGTTGTTGATCTTTCTTTTGGGGCAAATAAGTGCGCACGCTGTGCGCTGCATTCACAAAGATACCACAACAGGAAAAGATGTGAGAAAATTAAATTTCTCAGGAGCATATTTTAATGAGAAAAATTCAGAAAGCCCGGCTTATTAGAACCGGTTTCTAAGCAAAAAACCGAAAACCGGTTTCTAAAGCGTCCGAATTTTTAAACTATTCGAAAACCGGTTTTTGAAAACAACTCTATATGTAAGCGGCAATAAGTGAGGAAAAATCGCCTGCGTATGAGTAATTTGTTTTATTACATATGTATACGCTCATACAACAACAACCAACAAATGAGCACAATGTCTCCGTACAGTAAATCAATTCACTGTTGAAACACACAAAGAGAAATCTTCCATTACAAGTTAAGCACTAAGGTGATTGATTATTTTTGAAAACCGATTTTTAAATACGTCAAAGATTCGAAACGTTTGAAAACGCCATTTCAGGCTCATTAATATAGAAAAAAAACTTTTTTGTGTTTTGAGAGCAAAATTAATTAAAAACACATTATGGTTGCCCATGAAAGACGCTTGCAACTCATGAAATGAGTCCATTAAACTACCACTTCCAAGAAGACAAAAAACGAGTAAACATATTGAAATAATTAGTTTTAATGGAATAAAATAAATCCTTTATAAGTAAATTGTTCTACCAGAAGTCTATAGCCGAAACGAGAGTAAGGCTTCTTTATTTGAAATGCTTTCGATCAATTATTTTCACTCATATCTTATTTTTATTCCCCTGTTCGTTGTAATAATTATTGCCACATTTTATTTTTTTTTGGGTTTCTCAAATTTATGAAAAAGTTTAACGTTAAACCCAACAAAATTTTGCTATTCATTTTACTTTCTTTTGTTAAAATACACATTTGCATTCATTTATTTTGGACTAAAAATGGTTGCTACCACAAAAGGGTTGCATGATTATATGAGATTTAATTTCGTTTTTTCATGCCTTTTTTCCGTAAATTGGAGGATTTAACAGGAGTATTTATGCACTACAAACGCAGTGAAGTTGATGGTATTGTGTTAAATAAATGAAATAAATGTAAATAATTGGAAGGAGAAGTGAAGCTTAAAGCAAAAAAAAAAAAAAAAAAAAATAAGAAAAAAGGAAAAACTATAAAGTAGTTATCTTTTGGAGGGCCAGCTTGATGAGTTGACGTTGGTACTGCAAGAGATCATTGTTCTGGTGCTGGTGCTGTGCGAATAAAATTACTTTTCATATTGTTGTATCCATGTGTATTTGTTTAAAGGAGTATAGTGGTATATTAATGTTTAAACAGTTGTTGGCCATGTAATTTCAGAAAGAAAATAATAATAACAACAACATGTGCATCAAGTTCTCTATATAAACTCGTACAACTGAGATACAGTTACAGTTTGATTTAAACCTCATTTGGTTTTAAATGTTTTTGGCCACAGGTGGTGTATGTGCCTGGTTTAATTTCATTTACCATTGTTCTGTGTATGTTTTGTGTCTGTCTGGCTTTTTGAATTAAATTGTAGAAACTCTATTAACACTGTTTACTTAAGTTTTCGTAACAAAAGGTAATTGTGGCCGAAAGTATGTATTTTAATTTTTATTCCAAAATGATCTTAATTATTTATTTGCTTTAAGTGAAATATATTCCAGTCAACAAAAAAATACAGCGATAAAAAATGGAAAATTGATCTATAATATTAAATGTAGGTAGTCAGTAATGAAGAGCTCAGGTAATAGACTTGACTATGGGCTGCTACTTACAAACAGAATAAAATTAGTTATGGTCTAGATTCGAAGAAATTTGGGTAGTGAGCAATAAGCTTGTGTCGCTCGTTCTTTTGATCGTTTTTGCTACGAACCAACCATCGAACCCATGTTATTTAAATGGGCTCGATTCTTGTTCTATCTTGTTCTACGATATCGACACAAGTCTTATGGTATGTAGCCCAGCCAGTAAGTCTTTAGTTTAAAAATTATGACCACCCCAATTTTATCACAAGAAAATCTTTTTCAATTTTGAGGAAGTAAAATCGAACTCAAGCCCTTTAAAATTATTAACAATTGTTAAACATATAACTTTGTAAAATTAAAATTTATTCCTGATTTAATTATATTTTTCGAATATGAACTAAATTGTTTATTTGCTTTAAGAGCCAATTGAAATGTATTAATTCAGGTCCAAAAATGAACCTTTTCAAAAATATTTGTTGTATTTTGTTCATGAGAATTGTGGAATAAGTAGTAAAGTTTCAAACAAACTTTTAAGAATTTTTCACGTCTACTGATGAGTTGATTAGCACCAACGAAATGTCGGCATCTAGACAGCTGAAAAATACAACAAATATTTTTGAAAAGGTTCATTTTTGGACCTGAATTAATACATTATATTTTTCGTTTACAAATATTTCTAAAAATGTTGACAAAGTCAAACTTTCCAATTTTAAAGCATAACCGTCGAGGCGCTGTATGAGGTGGATAATTTCTAGCAGGAAAAAAGCGCATTCGGCTTTTGTTTATGCATGCCTGTAGTCAGTGTTGGGCAAAATACATGCTCTAATGTATTTAAAATACAAATACTTTTTTTTTCATGTATTTAAAATACAAAATACAAAATACAAAATACTGCATTCCAAAAGCAAGTATTTGAAATACAAAATACAGTGCAACAAAAATATGTATTTCAAATACAAATACTTTTAATCAAAAAAGTTTTTATTTTCTTTCATAAACCCCGGTTTTTCAAAAGCGATATCAGACAAACAATCTCTTGATGGCGAATAAAGAAACCCAGCTAACGACAAAATCTCAATGATTTCTTGTTAGAAAATGATATTTTATTGAAAGACATATAACGGAATTAAGAAAAAAGTGACAATTAAAAAACGTTTCACCAAATGCTATATAACTATATATAGTGTATCCAAGTCAACATTTGATTGATATTTTTTCTCTTGTTCTACATTAAACTGTCGAACGCTGTTTTCCTTTGTGTTTTAGTTTTTCATTAATTAACTTTCTGACAGCTTGGCGACTTTCTGAATGCATGTGCATTCAGTTGCGTTTTCTTTACACAGGTACTTTGGTAATTAAATTGTGGTATTGCCAATTTTTGGAAATAAGACAGTTGGAAAATTTTCGATTTTAGTTGATGTATGAATGGAATAATTTTTAGCGCATATATTTTAACATAAATTTAAAATGTATTTTGAAAAATATATTTTGAGAGCACTAGTATTTGAAATACAAAATACAAATACATTCATGAGACGTATTTAAAATACAAATACAAAATACGTATTTGCATTTTAAATACGTATTTCAAATACATGTATTTCAAATACTGCCCAGCCCTGCCTGTAGTACACATATACATATATTTTTGTAATGATTATTTTTTATAATTATACTTGTATCGATCTCATTCTTTTGTTCGTTTTTGCCATGAACCAACGAGCAAACCCATGTTATTTGAATGTGTTCGATCACTGGTTCGTGGCAAAAACGAACAAAAGAACAAGTTAGACACAAGTCTACTCATAACTAAGGTTTTGTTTCTCTTTCTCAAATTCAACACGAAACCCCCAAATAATTTTATCTAGAATCAATAACTCTACGTTTAAAAGATCATTTGAAGTGAGAGTGTGCAGACTCTACAATAACCTTCCCATACATCTGAGAAATTTTGAATGTTTTATAGGAAGTTTGAAGAGCAAATTGTATAATTTTTATAATTGAACCAATGTTTTCCAGCAAAGACTTATATGTGCATACATTGCAATCGTATAATATGTACATATATGTATATATATATATATATATATATATATATATATATATATATATATATATATATATATATATATATATATATATATATATATATATATATATATATATATATATATATATATATATATATATATATATATATATACGGATTTAATTTTAGACTAATATTATCATTTTTCATAGAATTCATTACAATTAACGTAATGTATTAATCAAACATGTCCTTATGGGCTCGATTATATAAATAAAGAAAGAAAAAAAGAAAGAAAGAAATAGCAAAACTTGGTAGGGATTTTTTCTTAGCATGTGTAGGGATTTTGGACAGCAAAATTTCTGTCAACACTGCGTGTGACTTACAATTAGCATCGTTCATTATGGTTGTACAGTTCTCTTCTATATCAGAGAACTGCTTGATTATCTTTTCTACACCAGAGCAATGGGCACTGAGCTCTTAAAATTAAACAATTCACTGATATTCATTCATGATTCACATCAGCGAAACTTCTGTTAAGCCCGTATGATACTTCATTTTTCTTTCATTAATTGGTATAGAATTGATAGAAAGAAACAGCAATTGCTAGAAAGAAACAAATATACAAAACGTAAACAAAACTGGCATCTTTTTTGTAAGTGTTGTATTCTTTTTATTTCAAGAAAGCGCTAGGAAATAAAAATTTTCCAAAAAAGAAGCGTTAAATCGCAAAAATTGTCCATAAACCGCTGACACAGCAACATTCAAGTTTGAAATGTCAATTTTAAGTTGAAAAATTTTACAGTTTTTTTGACATAATCTCATTTTTTATCGATAACTTCAACAAAAATGTTGACAGTTTTGCATTTATCTTAATATAGCTGAACGCGTTGCACATACTAAATTCTAATATTACATTATATTTGCACTGTACTCCAAAATTTGAACAATGCAAGAAAAATGTAGTGTCATACGGGCTTTATTAAATGCCTGTTCCTGCTTCCAATTTCTGTTCATTCATATTTTTTTTCAATATTTTAGCGTACAAATGTAACGTAATGGCAGATTGGGAATACCCATATACACATATTTTTAAGGTAAAAAAAAACCCAAGCTTGGAAACAGTGTTGTGTTATATTGTGTAAAAGTTTTTTTTTTCTGTAATAATAGAATATATCTATGTACATTGTTGGCAGGTCGTACAATGTCGGTTGGGCTGAACGGTTGGATTGAATGGTTGGCTAAAATGCTTGTTTCGTTGGAGGTGAATTATAAAACTGATGCTGATACACACACACACACACACACACACATACATTCTTTCTGAGTGCCTGTCCTTTTGCTTTTTAATGCAAAATCGGAATACTGGAGTTAAGACTTCGGTACGGTGAAACATAAATTATGCTTAAATAAATAAAAACAAAAAAAAAAAAAAAAAACTGAGTGAATGAATTTATCCTTAGTCGCTGGATGAAAAAAGATGAAAAAATATATATAATAGCTGTTGGTATCTTTGTTTGGTTTCTTGCATCTGCTTACTCTATTTCGAACATGTTTCAAATCATTTGTTGCCGGTTCTTTAGGGGGGTGTTTTTTAATGCAATAAATGTTTTGTATTTTATTTTAATGTTACAATTAGAATTTTATTTTTAATTCATACGGCTGTTTGGTGTTTAGATCTTTGTGTATTGTAGTTTTTTTTCCCCAGTGGTTTGATGTCTATTTAAATACTTTAGCAATTTATATCTATTTTACTTTTCAAACCTTTATTGTAAAAGTTTTCTGCACTATATTTATAAGTATTCATATAATGTTTTTTAAATGCTGATTTAATTATAATTAATGTTTCGTTTTTATGTTTTCAATTTATTATCTTTTAGTGATGTTGAAACTGATACTGTTGTGTAATTAATGAATTGTATAATTAATGTTTAGTATATTTAAAAGAGAAGAGATAGTTTTAATTAAAAACAAAAACTGATTTGTTTTAGTTTTAATTAAGTTGAAAAGAAATTTTTTGTTTGCAGTGCGAAAGTTATGTTAATGAAAAAGGCAGATATTCATCTTTAAACAGCATATTATGAAACAAGTGGAGATTTGGGATAATATGATTGTAGCGAGAAAAAAACAAGCATATCTTTTATGCTAGGAACACAACTGGGACAAACGACGAATTTCGCCCAACACGACGAATACGCCGGTGAAAATTCGCTGTGTAAATTCGTCGTATCAAGCACCATAACGACGAAAAACAAAAACATCTGTTGTAATTGATAAAGTTGTTTATTATATCAAATGTGTTATTAATATCGACCTTTTTAAATTAGATAAATTAATTCCTTTTATGGTGTCCAACCAAAATGGGCTTTCAAGGTCATTAGTTTATCTTTTCATTTAAAAGAAAAATTAAATTTTTTCCATTTAAATCGTTCCCGACGTTTCGTTGGTTTATTTCCAACTTCCTCAGGGGTAAATTTTTATTTAGTGCAAGCTGGCAACATGATTAAAAAGAAATGAAAAACAATATTAAGCAACAACAATAGATTTTGGTAATGTAATGGGAGAAACTAATAACAAAATTAATTACACTTACTTTTCTTAAAATTAATGATCTTACATTATTTAAATTGTATCACAGTTTTGCACTGTAAACTGGACAATCACAAACACAAAAATAAATAATTGGAAAAAAAAAAACTAATTATCACAAGAATATATCACAATAATAATTGTTGGAAATAAGCCAACGAAACGTCGGGAACGATTTAAATGAAAAAATGTAATTTTTCTTTTAAATGAAAAGATAAACTAATGATCTTGAAAGCCCATTTTGGTTGGACACCATAAAAGGAATCAAAGTTGTTTATTGTTTGTTCAAAGTTAAAAAAAAAAAAAATTAAATGAATCAAAGAATTTAAAATTTTGTAAAAATAATAAAAAAAAAATGATCCCAGATTATATAAACATTTATGAAGTTTAACATTTTCAATTATAATTTTATTTGTATCCATTTTCTCAGTTTTTTAATTTTATCTTATTATAGTTGAACAGCTGATGGGGTGACCATATTAAAAAAATTGGTAGCTAAAAAATCTAGCATCACCAAAAACAAAACATTAAACACTACAAACATGTTTTATAATCTAAAATGTTGGCTTTTTATTTTAAATGCAAAAAGTCAAAGCTTAGCACTAAAAGTAAAAACTATTAAAGTACAACTTAACTGTTTTTACTAAAACACTTGATAACTAAAACCAAAATGGCCACATGGTACTGATTTTTTCGTTGTTCGCCGGCGTAAGAAATAGAAATAAATATACAGTTAAACCTCTATTAACCAGGCCTCTATAAACCGACATGCAGATCTTTTTGATTTTTTACCTCTACTATCCGTGCTTTTACCTCTATTATTCGTGCTGTGGTTTTTTACCTCCATTAACCGTGCAGCATTCATATGATTTTTTATTATGTTAATTTGAATCCGGTGATTCCCCTTTTTAATGTGTGGACACAATTGTACTACGTGCTTCTATTTTAATTCATTATGTAAGTGAAATTTGATCTGTTTTGGGACGATGGCTCCTTCAAATAGCAAATTGCCAAAGAGAGCGAGAAAAGTTCTTTCGATTAAAAACAAAATTGCTTTGATTAACGATTACGATAAGAACATACCTGTAAGGTCACTATATAAAAATATAAATTGAATTCTTGAATAAAAACAATTAAAAAAAAATGATATGTATTAATGCAGGTCCGAAAATGATCCTTTTTCAAAAAATATTTGCTGTATTTTTCAGCTTTCTATATGCCGACGACATTTCGTTGGTGCTAATCAACTCATCAGTAGACTTGAAAAATTTTTAAAAGTTTGTTTGAAACTCAACTACTTATTCCATAATTCTCATGAACAGGATGAGAATCAGAAATATTCAAACAAACCTTTAATACAGCAAACATTTCTTTTTTCGTTTTTGCAACACTTCTACTTTTCTTTGCAACCATCTATACAACGAGTATCCATTGGTTACTACGATTTGTATTTTTGAAAGTATCAAAAAGTAAAAGTTTTTGAATATTCAAATATGAACTTATTTATTTATTTGCTTTAAGAGCCAATTGAAATGTATTAATGCAGGTCCAAAAATTTCTGTTCATGAGAATTATGGAATAAGTAGTTGAGTTTCAAACAAACTTTTAAGAATTTTTCAAGTCTACTGATGAGTTGATTAGCACCAACGAAATGTCGTCGGCATATAGACAGCTGAAAAATACAGCAAATATTTTTTGAAAAAGGTTCATTTTTGGACCTGCATTAATACATTTCAATTGGCTCTTAAAGCAAATAAATAAATAAGTTCATATATTGAAAAAAAATGAAATTTTATATGTTTTAATAAAACCTCTATTAACCGTGTATTTCGGTTATCCGTGCTAGCCCCGGTCCCACGCGAGCCGGTTAATCGAGGTTTAACTGTATTTCAAGTTCGCCGCGTACAACAAACTTCGAGCGACGCTGTGACTGTGTGCATTTTCATATACACCAATGTGTTTTCTTTTTGACTGCGAATATTCGCGGCAAAAAATTCGTCATTCGTCCCAGTTGTGTTTCTAGCATTAAGTGCTTAATATACATATATATTTATTTTTGTAACTCAGTTTTTCAGGCTCATATTGACATATTTACACTGTGAATTGAAGCCTTGATATTTCACGATGACACACATAATTATTTTCCTTTACTTAATAATGTGATTTGAACCAGGTACTGCTTACAATAACTTACTTTTAATCAAAGCTGGATGGTTAATGGAAAAATGTAGAAAACAAAAATGTGCAGAAGAGTGAAAATTCGAAAGAAAAACAAGTAAGAATACTATATTCGACCATGACGGATCTTAAATGAAATTGTTGGGACATCCACTATTATTACCCTAATCTTATAACTTTTTTGTGAAGTTTATAAAAAAAGTGAATTGTTGCAAAAAGGGTAGAAAAGTGTGAAGAGAAATATAGATATCAGTCTTCATCAATAAGAAGTGCTTTGTTTTCATTATTGTGCCCAGCTTCCAATTAAAGGCTTTGCGCTGCTGTGCTCTTTCAACTACTAAAGATTTTTTAAGTACCTCGAGGGATCAATTGATACAGTGTCGCGGAGGTCGCAAAAGCTTGTCTGCTGAAAAACCTTCGCTTCGGAAGGTAGAACATATCACTAGCTCGATAGAAATCCAGACGTTTCCAGCTCACTAATACTTATCATTAGCAATGAATCGAGCTTGTTCAAGTTCATTTCATTTTCGTTTTCTTTTCTATGTTATTAATAGTAACCAAAATCAACTTGGTAGTTAAGTTTAGTAAAAATCTGAGAGCTAATATCACATAGTAAATATTTATCGCAGATTTCTGCGATCTATTTAACTTTTTTCAAAACTTCTGTAAATCTTTTCTTGCGAATTGCAACTTTTTTTTAATTGATATTTTATCAGGCTTAAAAAACTAATATTAAATCCAAATAAAACTATTGGTAGACTAAAATTTTCTATTCACAAAACGGAATTAAAAAATGTATATCGATACGTGCATGTACAGTACAAGAAAAGAAAGCTGGGGCAAGTGTCTCGGAAACCAAAAGAGGTTTCGGACTCAGAAAGCTGTTACTCATAACATTTCTTAAAAAAACGGCTTTTAAAGTATTTATTTTGCTCAATTTAATATCGCTACAAATAATTATATTTTAATTCTATAAATTGTTTGCTAAACCCTTTACTTGACACATTTATTTATTCATTTGTTCTACTTATTTTGCGAAAAAAAAACCTGCTAATACTATTATCACTTGTACACTGCATACACACACATGTGTGGATATGATTATTTTTTCAAATGCAATTATGGTGTGTAATAAAGAAGAAAAAAATATACAAAATGACCCAGACCTTTTTGACTGTAAAACTGAATAGTAATAGAGATAATTCCAATGAATTAAATTAAATGTATTTTTTTCTAAATACAATTGTCTCTCTAAGGCATGTAATTTTCATTTTAATAAATTAAATATTTATGTATATTTATTATTCTTTATTGCACTTTAAAAAAAATGTGTATTATTCGCGCTTTGTTCGCGCAATACAAAAAAATGTTTTCACTTCAGATTGTTAATAAAATTTATGGTCACTTGTAAATGCCAGAAAAATGTCTGTGTTGATAAATTTTCAAGTGCCTCAATAGAATTCATCAGTTCATGCATCATTTACAACCTTCGTGAGATTGTCATGAAACCCAATAGAAAGTTATCAGCAGATTTTAAAGTATTGCAAATAAATACATACTACATATGCAATAAATATAAATCATAAGTGTTTTATCTATATAGTGTGTAGACTTATTGCGATTATAAAAGCAGTATTAATGGAGAGAAGTACGGATTCAAGGACAGTATATATTCATATATTCAAACATATACATTAGGCATTTGTATGGACAACAATTTGTCAATATTGTGCTATCGATTTTTCGCATCAAATGTATGACCGAATACCAATAATTTTGTCTCCGTAATACTTTTTTTGAACACAACGACTCTCTACCATGCCTCCTTGGAGGCACTCCCACATAAATTTACAAAAAAAAAAGGACTCAGAACATAATATCTTATTTTTTTACATTAATGATTTTTCATTCTTTTTTATAAAAATACTAAAAAAACCAAAAAAAAATGTTATGTTAAAAACGTTATTATGTATAAAATAATTATTAACATTAGTATAGATATATATAATTGTATAGATAATAAGTATGTATGTAAAGCCTATTTATGAATGTAAAACCCTTTTTATTTGTCATTTAGTTTGTCATTAAGATTTGTTTTGAAATTTGAAAATTTATAAAATAATAGAAAACACATTTTCCTGAAGAAGATACACAAAGGCGTATCGAAATATCGAAAAAACTTATCAATAAATAGAAAATATATTTATTGAGAATTGAGTGACCTTAAGCTCATTTATAAAATCTAACAAAGTTAAAAAGGTCGAAGAACGAGTATCCAGAACATTTAAAAAATAAAAAACAAAAAAAAATTGAAAATCAGTCTAAAGGGCTTGTATTTAGAGGCCTCGAAAATTACATTCAATCAACACAATGACATTTTGTTGTTCCTTTTTGGATGAAGACTTTTGGTTTGTACAACGATATGAGTTCTTATTGCTCATTATATGAACAGAGAACTGCACGGTGCCAGAGGTGTTTCTGTTAGCATTTATTTTATTTTTATTAATTTATTTCCATTTCCTGTACAACACGATTTCACTTATATTTAAAGTACAGAAATGTGTCAAAAGGGGCACAACTGGTCCTAGGCACCACTGGAGAAAAATATTATTATTATATAAATTAAAACAAAAGTTAGAAAATAAATAAATAAATAAATACAATATAATAAAAAAATAAAATAAATTAAATTAAGTGAAGTTATTAAACAAAAACCGTTTGAAACTTTTTGCGTTGCTGTTGAGTTGCTGAGTAGCTGGTAGAAGGTTCCAAAGACGCGCTGCATTGCCACTCTGAAACCAGACAACTATGACGCGGAATAATAATTTTTCTGCCTCTAAGTGATCTGGTAAATTTAATTTTGTCGTATAGGTACAGCAGGGCTTGCAGATAAATGATCTTATGAAGAAATATGAGTACACGAATCTTGAGCAGACTATCGAGGTATACACCATAAAGTTGTGAAGAAAAATCAGAAATACGGTCATGCTTTCGTAGGCCATACACATACCTCAAAATATTATTGTATAAAACATTTAGTTTACGTTTACTAGCAGAGTCACAACTCGAAAAGATTTCGCAGCCATAAAACACACAAGGCTCCAAAAATGTTTTGGCAAGGAGTTCTCTTATGTGTAAAGGTGTATAAAACGGAGTAGGCCAAAGTGACCTTAATTTAGCGTAAGTTTTGCCTATGAGTGTATTAACATGGTTTGTCCAAGTAAGGTTGGAATTGAAAATTAAAAACCGAGATTTTTTGCAGTGTTTTCAACTCTAACGCGTTCACCATTTACTCGTATGTCAACATTTCGAAGGGGGTTTGTATGCATTTCTCTTGTAAATGGTTAAGGACGTAGATTTTAGCGGATTCAGCAACAGGCCATTGGCAGTGGCCCATCGGGAGATGTTGTCCAAATCTGAATTTAATTTTGCAACATTTTCGGCAACTGATTGTGAAGAACTACTCAAATAAACCTGCACATCATCCGCGTTCATATGAACGTTGCAATATGAAAGATATCTAGGCAAGTCATTAATATATATTGAAAAAAGGAGAGGTCCTTCGATTGAGCCTTGGGGCACTCCTCTGGATAGTTTTAAGGGTTGCAATTGAAGGTTGTTAGCGTATTACACCCTTTACTAAAAGGCTATACATATATAAATTTGTTTCGCAAATAACACCGCTTTTTATTGAGCTTGATTTTGAATTACTCGGTTTTTGAATTATCTTTTCTTGCAGGGTATTGAAAATGCACAAAAAGCGGGTTTAAAATTACTGTGCAAGAATTTACCGTCTTTCGTCATGGTTTAATTTAGCATGTTCAGGTGTGTAAAAATTGGTACAATTGAACTTAAGACAATTTAGAAGTCGAGAAGGAAACAATTCTGTTAGCGATTACAGTTTTTAAGCCCCACTTTCAGTGGTTCTTTCTTTTATCTGAATGAAAACAATTTTTTAATTTTTCAGCATACGTTCATTATTTTTGTTTAGGTACATACTCATATGCTTGGTGATGTCGCTAAGTACATATACATATATATATATATATATATATGCCTACGAATTGTTGGCGTTGGTGGTTGTATGTTTGTTTTAATGAAGATGTAAAATAAACGTTGGGCAGTGTTGTTGTTATTCCTATAATTTGTATTGGTTCAAGGTCCTATTAGAGAAGGAAGATAAGGGGATATCCGGATGGTCCGGAAGAATGTTGGGAAGTCTAGCTAATGGTTTTGCTTAAGGGCTCACTGATATTGGCAATTGCTGGTCTCTCTCATCATCATGCCATTTATCCAAAAAAAATGGACACTTATTTTTTTTATAATGTAGAGCATTTATTCATAAATCTGTTAGACATTTAAGATTTTAAAAATGCACACTTTTTAAATTCTTTGCATTCTTTGATTTATGTCTGTTCTTATTTTCGTTTATTTGCAGAGTGCTGTTTGCCGCAGACTTGGTTATACAACAATTTTACAAAACAACAAAAAATTCCAGGAAAATTACTGCTGCTTGATTTCTCATTAAGATTAAAATCAGCACATCTAAACTGGCAGTCAAAAAAATTATTTAAATAACTGAACTTGCAAACACTTAATTAAAGCAATGAAAATTTAAAATAAATGAATCTATATTAGTTTAAGATTAATCAAAGTAAATTTATTCAAGTGGGTTTCTAAAGGACATTAAAATATTAATTGCATGATGGAGAAATTGAAATTTCAAAACTACAGCTTGAGAAGAAAACAACGACGTCAAACCAACCTACGAAATTATGCAGCATTTATAATTACAGCAATATTTGTCGTAGTCACAGCATCATGTGTGAAAAGTGCACACTTAAGTGTCAACACTATCTCAGCACCCGCCATCACTGAGGCAAAATCAACAGCAGGGGCTGCAGCCCCTCTACCAGCACAATTTCCATTGCCATCAGAAACGTCTTCAGCATTTGCACAAAAGCCACAACAGCATTTAACGGAAGTGCAAGCAAAAGAAGAATCGGAAAATGAAATAGAAAAAGCAGAAGAAGCAATAGAAATAGAATTACAAGAATCCTCTTTGTACAATTTACCAGTGGTGAGAGAGTCTGTGGCTGCACCAACACCCACCACAACAATAAATGCCTTAAATACTGCCAAAGACACAGAAGCTAAAACAGCAACAGCATCAGAATCGGATGCAAATTTCCGCATCAACATTTACACAAATGCCCAGGATATAAACGATATAAATGGAGGCAGAAGACGAAATATTCCTACGCATAGTGGTGATAATTTTTCGTTGCAGGAAAATATTTCACACAAACGACAACAACAACAACAACAACAAGAGCCTGTTGAAGAGCCTCATCATTATGTACATTATGCACGGCAGCCACAATATCAACACCAGCAGCACTTTGATCATAAAAATCCTAAACAGCAGCACCATCAACTCAAAAGCCATTACGACAACCAATATAAACAACAACAACAACCTTTTACACCGAGTTTGCAAGACCACCAACACCACCATCATCAACACCAACACCAACAACAACAACATCAACAAAAGCACCAGCATAATCATCAACATTTACACAACAAACATGCCACCCCAAACAATTATGATTTCATTAAAGTTTTTGATGGCGATGATGATAATGATGATGATCAACTCAAAGGGAATTCTCGGCAGGCTGGCATTCAGAGTGCAGACAAGTATTTCTTTCAAATTCCCTGGCACAAGCATCACAGCAAATATTCCATAGAGGATTTAATCAATACGAAATTTGCAAAGAAAATCTCCAACGACATCGATATGGATCCCTGTAAAGCGGGTAAGTGGCAAAATTTTGTGTGTGCACACACATCCATACTCTTGTATTTTTGTTTTCAAGGACATTTGCATTTAATTTGCATGCAATATAGGTCAATTATTAGCAGGACTTTTTAGAGCTCCTTAATTGTTTTTAAAAACACCTTAGTCTGCAGTGTCACCTTGAATTATGAGGTTTCAGCCAACACCATCAAGTTGTTTCCAACTTGCAATACTTTTGTTGAATACATGTAAAACTTAAGAACAAAATGAAAAAAATATTTATTTGCAAAATAGCTTTGAACAAAAATGTAGTTGAATAAGGTTCTCCTGAGAATTTGGTGCAGAAGAAAGGTTTGTAAAAAGCTTAGAGTTTTCTAGTAAGAAAATGCTAAGAAATGGAAAGAGTTTCATATACTTTCAAGATCAATTACGGTCTGTCTGTGATTAGATTATTTTGCAGTTTGCAAAAGTTCAACTACATAAATCCTCAGAACTGAAATATGTCACAGGACTATTAGAATTGCCGATTGCTTTTGACACGAAAATTTCTGTTTTCGACATTCGAAAAATAAGCCTTTGAAATAAATGGAAAACTATGAAGCACTTTAAAAACTTATTTGTCCAAAGTACTTGGACAAAAATATTTTTTATTTCTTAATTTTGCTTAATATAAAACTAAAATTAATATGAATTAGCCATTGTATTAGATAAACTTAATTTACCATTGAATCACTTGAATTCTTACTGAGAGATTCGCCAATGCATTTACAATTTTATTTACCAAAACTATTTGCTTGTACACTTACCATTTATCTATTTAATTCATATCACTAAGAAAATATGAGGATATTTGGAAACTTTCCAAATATCAAGGTCGAAGTTTTTTCGCATAGCCCGCGAACTACTTCAATTCACTTTCAACCTTAGCAAGACTCACACACAATCCTCAACCTTCAGTGTGCTCAACTCCCTAACTTATAAGGTAACAGTAAAATAAAATACTTGAGTTGAGAGAAAATTCGTATGATTGTTAATTTTCTTTCCTCACCCATATTGTAATTCTCACCACGACCTTACAATAAATCTTTTCTTATAAGATCGATCCCCTATTTCTCAACCCTACTTTTGATCTTATAAGAAAAAGTTTTAACGAAAGTGGTCCAAATCCCAGCTCAACAAACCTGATCATCACAATTGGCATCCTTTTTGTTCAATATTTAATATCAATGGCCCCGTTGTGCAACATCAGGTCTTAGAAGCACTATTTACAAATAAAAAGTAATCGCAAATAAATAACTCATTGTTTATGCGTCAATGCGAATGCAGAAAATTTGTATTTTTAAGTGAAGCCAGATGGTAAAAATGTAACTAATTGGTAACACTGTTAAGCACAACATATGTTCAGAAAAAGACGTGATTACTAAAATAATAATGGAGAAACCAAAAAATTATGCTGTTTCTTACAATTCAATTGATGCAGAAAAGAAACGAAATATTGCAAGAACGGTTCAACAAAAGGCATACAACTTTTGTAATCGCTAATAATCGCCGCAGACTTACTTTCGTGCCATTTTTAGTAAATTATTTCCTTTCTGTCATATGATTGTACGTGTGCCACATCGAAGAAAACTTTAAAACCCATAAAAAAAGTGGCAACTTTTTGTGTTTTATTTGCGAATAGCTTTTTAATCAGTACTTGTTTTCGTGACTTACTTGGGGGTTACACGATCAAGTTTTGCCTTTCAAGTTTTAATACATTCACACTTTTTTACTAATACACTCACAATTTTGAAAATTAATGCAAACTTGATGACAATTTTTGCTTTCCATAGTTACAATCTAGTTACAATCAAGAAAACAGCTGACAACAATTTTTTTTCGTTCTGTCTGCAAATATTTTTTTGTTTTGTTTGAAAGTTGCAATTAAAAGTGATAAAAATTAAACAGATTCAAGCTTAAAAATAGAAATAAAAATGTTTACGTGCAAAACCAACAAATATAATGTTGTGCTGCGATGTATAGAGCTATACAGAAGCCACGAAGTTCTGTCGAATATGAATGTGGCGGCATATCGACTCCTTTCTGCCCTCTGGTTTTCTTCTTCTTTTATTTTCTTTATTTCTGATAGTACTTTTAATGAAGCAGTTATTTTTATTTTCTTCTTGACGGCATCTTAAAAACGAATTGTTATGAAATTGCGTGCAGCCTACGTCACAGCTATCAATTTTATTGAATTTTGACAAGCAGTTTGTGAAAAAAACTTGATAGCAAAACTTGATCGTGTAACTGCAGTGTTAGCTATTCACAAATAAAAATTTTATTTACTGTTTATACGCCAAATTTTTCTATTCACAATAATTTTATTCGCCAATAAACAGTACGTATAAACGTAGTATATCATGGATATGTAGATAATGATTTGGTGAAGAGTTCAGTAAAATATTTCAAATAAATTCAGCCAAGTGAGAAACTGACTCGCAGAGCCCATTAAAACGTACTAAAAAAAAATTTTTTTTTTAAATATTTTATCGAGCTTTTGTACCATTTTACTTCCTAAAAGAACGATATTGAAGAGTTCAAGTAGCAGAATGGCTAAGCGCTACTGCTTAAATACAACAGTAACCATTAATCATGCAATTTGGGTGCTGATGAGCGTCGTAGCGGACGTGAAAGAGCCATGGTATGTTCCACCACTAAAAAGTATTCAACTTTACTTCTCCTGTTTTGCTTAAAAATGTTGATCACTGCAATTTTACCACAAAAGAACAGTTCTCAGTTTTAAGGAAATAAAAATCGACCTTAAGCTCAATAAAGTTCGATAATTAGCAAAAATAAATATTAGCGGAAATCACCCTTGGTTGCACATCTGCAATTTTAGCAGATATAGCATGATTTTTTGCTACAAAGCGTGAGTGTCTTTTTCAAGTGTTTAGCAAAATAATTATATCAGCTGATTTTAGAGTAACGGAAAAAATAAATATTTTTGTTTTGCAAAGTGA
This sequence comes from Sturmia bella, assembly GCA_963662145.1. Taxonomy (NCBI): domain Eukaryota; kingdom Metazoa; phylum Arthropoda; class Insecta; order Diptera; family Tachinidae; genus Sturmia; species Sturmia bella. Next base: position 22,845,929 of record OY759168.1, on the reverse strand, counting down.
GAAGGAAGTTTAGAAAACAAATTGCAAAAATTTCATTATTCATCTTTTCGTTGGCCGTCTTTCATTGTTGACTTTTTGTTTAATTGCCTTAATTTTATTTTTACTTTCTTCCGTATTCATTTTCTTCCCTGTTTTATTTATTTGTTTCCAAAATTTAATAAAGCGAGTTTTCCGCATGAGGTAAGCTAAGCCGCAGCCAATATTTGAAAAGTCGATAAAATTTGCACTTGAAGCAACCGCCCGATTTTTTGCTTATTTTATAAAATTTAATAAAAATGATGCAATATAATAGATATAATATTCACTTTTTACTATTTTGTCAATACTTCTTTGAGCAACGTTAGCATTAATTTAATTCCAGCACAGGCATATTTTGTGGCGGCTTACAGTTTTTTGAGCGCAGGAGTTTACGTGTTGAAATGTAGAAAAACAAACAGCTGTTTTAGCGTTTAGCAACATTTGCAAATACGGATCTGCAATGGTTTTTTGTTATGCATATTTGCTCAAGTGATGGAAATCTCGGTTTCATACATTTTGTTTTTGTAGTGTTGCAGACTATGGCACATATGCTACGGTTGCAATATCTGCAAGGTCTGCAAGGGTAATTTGCAATGAAGGGTGAGTTCCGCTATTGATTTAGCAAAAAATTGCTGAATCTAAAGCGGCATCCTTTACAATAGTTGGCATAATGGTGTTGTTGATTTTACAGCAAAATGTATTGTTACGCACGAGCTATAATATGTTAACTTTTCCGTGAATTTCGTGATATACACACTACATAAAAGACTAATAATATAGATATGTAAATAAAAAGTTGGACCAAAATATTTTTTGGCATTGCCATTTGTAGTCCGATCATAAATTTTTGCTACCAGTGCTTAGGACTTTTTAATCTACATATTTCTCTCTGTAACAGTTTTGGCTCTGATGCCAAATTAAACTTATGACTTTTCCATCCTTGGTTTCTACCCACCAAATTGGCAACTATTTGCAAATGTAAGGAAATGCTTCGTAGGTTAGGTTAGGTCAGGTTGAATATAGGGGTTCTTCTGCCCATGTCTTACGACATACACCTAAGCCAATATAGGCTTGTTGTGCGCTCCGTGGGTTTAACCGTGAACCAGTTTGACTCATAGGTCTATAGGAACTCCGTGTCATTCACAAAGTTCCTTAGTTTCCTCCAGCATACGCCCCGCAATCGGGTTATTTCTGGTAAGGTGTCTCTCCCAAAATGTCGGGATCGTATTTGTGAGAAAGCGGGGCACTGACATAAATAGTGCTCCAATGTTTCGCTTTCCTCCCCACAAGCTCTACATTCATCTCCTCCTGCTATTTCCATGCGGCTAAGATGTGAAAGTAGTTGAGAGTGGCCTGTCAGAACTTCCATTAATCTACTTAATTCGGGCTTGCTAAGTCTTAGCAATACCCCCGTTTTTTCCTCATCTGGATCCCCCCATAGGATTTTTGTATTGCTACGTAAATTACGAAACCTTTGCTAAAGAAATATTTATATTCACAAGGAAAAAAGTTTCAAAGCGTTTGTAAAAATGAAAGTTCACAAAGAAAAATGCTATTTCCGGAAAAAGAGTAACCATATCGGAACTTTCGATGACATTGTGTAGGAATTTTGATTTTTTAAAAGCTTCGTAACTTTTTTGTTGATGAATAAAAATTTTGCTAAAGCTGGGTAAAGTAGTCAACAATTATCAATGGCAAAGTTCGTCTATAAAGTTAAAATTAAATTGGTAAAATAATAAAAAATGTATTATATAACTATAAATTGACCGGCCCTAATGTGCATATCCATTTAAATTTATGATGCTAAATAGTTTAAATTGCTGGAAAATCGAATAATAAACTGTTTTATGTATAAATCTATTTTATTAAATTTAAAGAAGAAATCACATCTTTGTTGCGTGTATGTACCTGGAAATTAATCACAAGAGATATTTACTTAAAACTTCTAAATATTTAAATTAAAATCATGTTTAAAAACTCTGGTCAATAAATGATATAAGAAACAAATTAAAATCTTTATTAATTTGTAACAAACAAAAACAAACAAAAATGTATATGTGTAGATATTCCGAAGGTTTGGTGTAGAAAAGTATTATCTTGATCTCTCTTCGAAGGCCATTTGCAATATGCAGTTTTACCAGCTGTTTGATATTAAGTGAGATCTGTTTGCGTTAAACAAGTTATGACTGATTTAAATGAATTCGATGTGATTCTTGTGTACAGGTTCTTTTAAGGGCTCCGTACTCACAGACTAAAAGTGGAACACTCTTATTGAGATTTCTACGTGCCTCTGTCAGTCCGTCAGTCACAGGCCCCATTCTCCCGAACGGCAAGAACTAGAGAGATGAAATTTTCCCAGTACATGTGGTTACCCGGCCGCTACATTAAAAAATACTAAAAACAACAAAAAGGTAAAAACTGAGGGGGTCCCCATAAAAGAAACTGTGAAAATTAGATAATACTAGCTGTGACTTTTGAACCATTAGAGCGGGAGAGCTGACGTTTTTACAGGTTAGATGGTTACAAGAATAAAAATCAAAAAAAAAAAAAAAAAAAAAAAAAAATTAAAAACTAAATTTAAAAACTAAAATTAAACAGGAGAAACTGAAATTAGCTATAACTTTTGAACCGTAAGAGATAGATACTTGAAATTTGCACAGTATATGCAGTTACCAGGCCTGTACGACAACCAAAAATAACAACATGTAAAAATTTACATGTCGCCCTTTACATGGGGACTCCCTTTAATTTGAAAATTAGCCATAACTTTTGAAACGTAAGAGAGAGAGAGAGAGAGAGACTTGAAATTTTCACAGTCTACAGATGTAATTGGCAAGCCTCTTCAACAACAAATTCTAAAAACAACAAAAAGTCAAAACGTAATGAGTTCCCATAAAAGAAAAAGGTGGCACTCCCATGCAAAAAACTGAAATTAGCTGTAGCTTTTGAACCGTACAAGATAGAGACTTGAAACTTGCACATTATATGTAGCAGTGTTGCCAGTTTAGGGGTTTTCCCCCCAGATTTAGGGGTTTTTTCTTTTAGGGGTGAATTAGGGTTTTCAATTCTTTCAGGAAAAATTTAGGTGGAACAGTTTATTTGTGGGGCATTTTTAGGGAATTTCTGTGTTTGGTTGAATGGTAAAATGGCAGGAGTTAGAAAATTTTTCAACTGATAAATTTAAAGACTTTAACGATTTTTAAAGTAAAATTAAACGAGATATTTTATGTTCATCTGGCAGCTTTAGGTACAGAATTTTGCAACTGGTAATTTTAAGTACTTTTTTTTGTTGAGTTGAATTCATTTTTTCCTTATGGGTAATTTCTTTGAATTTTTTCCGTTTCTTAAGAATTGGCAAATTTAAAATATCAAAGAACCTTTGGTAAAATTGAAACTCGTTTTTATGAAAATGTCAAAAAAGAGCGAAGAAGACTTAGAAACTTTTAATATTTTTATAGACATTTAATTTTTTCTACATACGCAGATAACAATTTCCAGCTTAAACTTAAAATTTTCACAGTATATGTAGTACGCAGACCTCTACAATGAAACCAAAAATGGCAGAACGTTAATATTAAAATTGGTGTTCATACACGGGAACACCCTTTAGGTTGAAAATTAGCTTTAACTTTCGAACCGTAAGAGACTGCGGCTTAAAATTTACATTGTTCATGTAGTTGTCTGGCCTCTACAATAGCCGATACTAAAAATAATAAAAAGCTAAAATCTGAAGGGTACCTTATGCCACGGCAAGGGTCGTCCAAGTGTTAGGGACGGTAGTCGGAGCCCTTGCCGTGCGAGTCAGTCTCGTACTTGGCTCAATTTTTTTACTTTATATTCCATTTTATGTTTTCGCTTAGCAAAACTTAATCTAGCTTTAAACCCAATATGGCTACGAGATGACTCACAAAAATGGTACACAGATGGATCCAAGTCGATCCATGGAGTGGGAGCGGGAATAGTGGGGCCTAGGGTACGCAGGGCAGTAACCCTTAGCAGGGACACCACAATTTTCCAGGCGGAATTATATGCTATACTGGGAGCTGTAGAGATACTATCCGAAAGGAGATACACAGGAGTCAAAATCAAGATACTCTCCGACAGCCAGTCGGTACTCAAGGCCCTGAGTGGCTGTTCGTTCACATCCAGGACAATACTGGAATGTCACGACAGGCTAAATGAACTGGCCACTCACAATCAGATTACTCTGATATGGGTGCCAGGTCATGAGGGGCACAAGGGTAACGAGTTGGCTGATACCTACGCAAAAAGGGGAGCCAATGGGGCTTTTATTGGACCCACTCCATCTTTTGGCTTTAATAAGCTACTCCTCAGGGGGGAGATCAGAAAATGGACAACATCCATCACAGAGAAACTGTGGAATGACACTAGGGGTCTAGAACACTCGAAGAAATTTCTTAGCTTTAATGCCAAGAGAGCGGATCTCGCTTTAAAATTAAATAGGAAGAATCTAAGGACACTGTGTGGGGCGCTAACAGGACACTATACCTGCAGGAAACATCTACACAGAATGGGACTATCCAGCACGGCAACCTGCAGATTTTGCGGAGAAGAAGAGGAGTCAATGGAACACTTGATTACTGAATGTGTGGCACTTGGCCACAGAAGATACAGGCTGTTGCAGGCCTATACATTGGGTTCACAGGACTTGCAAGGGCTTCCACTGAAGGAGCTAGTACTGTTTCTTGATGTATTAAACTCGTGAGGGAAAGGGGATGCACAATAGATCATTATTGGTCGCAGTGCAAAGGGCCATCCTGGACCAACCTAGCATAAATAATAATAATAAAAATAAAATAATCTAGCTTTGAAAAAACTGAGATATACTTTTTGTATATTAAGCCTGTTATATACTTGCATATGCGAGGGTAGTAAGATGCTTTAGCGCACGTCTTTTCTAAATAATAAGTTTTGGGTAAGTGCCTGCCTTTAATTGACTTCGATAGTGAGATCTTTCGAATTGAAGAATAAAAGTTTTTAAAAAATAAGAAGCAAGAGAACAGGAAGCACCTTAAGGCAGATGGTTTTTAGATTATTTTATTGTTTGCTGATCTGGATTTTCTTTAAAAAAATATCTTTACTTTGTGTGTGTTTGAAACCCTAAACTTAAGCTCACTGACTTTTTTTAAGATTAAAATTATTAACTCTCTTTTCAATGTTCTATCCATAATCTTTTACTACCCTCGCAGTTCTAAGTATGAATATTTATTTTAAGGCAAACAGTTTTAAATAAATATTTGAATATTTTTAAGCCTTTAATGTCTTGAAGTCATAAATATTTTAAATGAATTCAACCACAAGAGATTAAATATAATGTTGTTAGTCATTTTATTCTTCTTGCAAAACAAAAGGATCGCAAAGAAGGAAGTGTTTTCAAACCAAATACAAGTAGGTCGTCTACAACCAAAAGTTTAAAAACTTTTAAATTAAAATACACTCTTTACAGACATAAAATAATAAACAATGCATAGAATTAAATACAAGAACAGTCTTTGCAGTGGCGGAATATACACTCAGGAACAGCCTCTTGAGAATGGAATAAATGTGTATGAAGCAGAATTCATAAACGCACAGGCAGACACAAACGAAAGCCTGAATAGATCTCTTTACAAGGATTCATTTTGTCACAAACAATAACTATGACTTTTTGTTAATAAAAAATGTTCAACATTTTAAGATTTTCACTGAGATAATTTTATGGGGCCCAAAAGCAGTTAGTTTATGACCAAAATGGCTGCTGCTGAGAAGCGCAGCGGCTTCGAAACAGCTAGTTGTACCGTAGGTAAACTAGGATTGTATTGTGTTAGTTGTTATTAATCTCTATTATATATTTTTAATGTCAGCATAAACGAAGACAATGAAATATTCTGCCGTAAAAAATTTCAAAATTTCTTACGTTTTAGCAAACATTCAGGACAATGCTTACATGCAGCCGGAAAAACAACAAAACAAACTTACACAACTAGACAAGTGATGAAAGTGTCTGTTTGAACCTCTCTTGACGAACTTTAGTACAAAATATTTGATCGTTCTTGATCCTCTCACGGCAACAAATATGGCCGTATCATACTTTAAGATTTCCCAATACGAGAAGTTAAAAAGGTGACCGACAGAAAAAAAGTGGTTTAGTGTTCGATACCGCCTTGCAAAATCACTTTATATTTAAACGTAAATGGGAGTTTTTACAGTTGTAGTCAAAATGCTTAAAATGCCCTGCAATCTTATCGTTTTTTAAATTTGTACATTATAAGTTTAATTTTTTGTTTAATTTTAAAGCAATCGCAAATATTTTTTCTCCCCAACAAAGTATGTTAATCGAAAGTAGAATCAAATTGCAGGTTCTACCCCACGAATATCTCTTAAATTTGCTTTCCATTGAAAAAAAAGTGCACTGCAATTTTAACATTGTAAAAAATTAACCACTATTTTTTCACTCCTGCTGCAAATACGAATTTCGTGCAGGTGAATGAATAATGAAGAGAGATAATATGGTTCCATTTGCTAGAAGCGTGTGTGGGTGTGTGTGTGTGGGTGGGCGGCTGCTCACAGTATAAGGGAGACGCAGAGATTTGTTATGAATATATTTGTCTCACTAGTTGAATGTATTTCTGTTTATATTTGTAATACCTCACTAAAATTATAGTTCTGTGATTCAAAAAAGAAACGAAAATACTGCCAGTTCGTCAATATCGAACCTATTCTTTCGTGCGCATAGATACATGTAAAACCAAAATGCACTTCATAATGTTCCTTCTTAAATCAGATTTCATTCTGGTCAATCTTTATTAATAAAAAATGATATACATTTGAAACTAGTTTTAAGCAAAATCTTTATTGGAATTTTGGAAAAAAAAACTCATTCTAACTCAGTTTAGCATTTGTGAAATGGCATATTGTTGGCCTTATGTATGTAGAAGCTCTAATTCGTTTTTATTTCACAGTTGATTTTTCTAAATATCTCAATGCTTTTATTCATCAAATTTACGCTACGTAATGAGTGTAGCGTCATTGAGGCTGTTGTGGGGGGCGATAATGAGAGCATTCAACTGGGTGAGTACTACAGGATATACGGGGAGCATATCCTAATCTGTATTGGCAGCAGGTCCGCCACAAACCCACTGGCAGGTGCTTACACAACATCTGGGTTGGTTCGTGAATGCCGGATATATCGAAATGAGACTGCAAGACATTCAGAGCAGCAGCTTCTGTGGGTGACTGGACACAACGTGGTGGATCAAGTGGTGTCTGCTTGCAATAAGAGGACATGGACTGATTTGTTGGTATTCTTCTCATTAGTTGTAAGCAGTTAATACAACGATAGCTGTTAAGAACTGCATTGGACAGGTGGTCGAATATCGGGGCTCACATAGTTCAGCTTTTTAATTACAAGAAATCTTTAGATTTGCTGGATTTTTCGCGATAAAGGCTACATACCCCAGGGACTGTTCTAACAGGACACTGACTTGTGGAAGTGTATGCGAGAAAACTTAATATTCCCTATAATGAGTTCTGTAGAGGCTGTCGAAATGAAGAAGAAGAGGACAGTGTCAAACACTTACTCTGCCGATTATATAGCTCTTTACAACAACGGAGCGAATTATTTGGGCAGAGCGACAGTATATGGATTGGTGGATGTGGCGAAGTGCGAATTAAACAGGGTGGAGTCTTTCGTCCACTCATCTGACGGGTTCAGGGTAGAACCAGTAGGTGGTGTGTAGGGTTGTTTCCCTACCGCCTCTTTCAAGTAGCACATCAAAACCCATAAGAGCAGGTCTCAAGACTGACAGCCCCTGAAACATAACACAACATAGAACTTCATCACAAAATGAAAAAAAAAAATCGATAAAGCAAGCTTAAGCCTTTCTGCATAAGGGTAGTGATGTAAAGTTTCAATTTCAAATGTTTAAGTGGTAACGTGCATTTGAAATTAATTACTGTGACCAATTAAAAACAAGAAAGTTATTGAGGAAAGTTGACTTTATGTTTTCCGGTAAGAATTTTACTTCCCAGGTTCATCATTTTACAATTGTTGATTACTTGCTCAGAATTGAGAGAAATTTTTGATGGTAAAATTGTGGTGATCAACATTTTTTTTAAGACTGCTAGAAAAGTAAAGTTAAAGAGTTATTGGCTGGGGTATATATCAGGTAAATTTCACGTCTACTACGACGACCATCCGGAACCAAATTGCTTCGAACTCAGGTGATAAATAAATTGCATAAGCTATCAAAATAGCAGCACTTAGCTGCTATAACCTGAACTCTTCATTACTTTATTACGAATTTTTTTTTTATAGTTTACAATTATTAATTGTTATTAAATAATTATTTAAGAAAATCAATATATTTTTTTCGTTTGTTTTTTGTTTATTTTCCTATTTATCTGTATTTTATATATCATTTACTTTTTATATTATGATTAATTTATTTTTGTACTGCAAAGCCTCTAATGGGACTCGAACCACAAACCTTACGACTGACTCAGCCATGACAGTAGTGTTCTAGTACGAATGCAACATCAAGCAATTTAAGTACAGAGTTAATTATGCATTTATGTATTATTAATCAACATGTAATCATGTTAATTCTACATTGTGAGTTTTATTCCCTGAGTGAAAAAGCTTTAATAAAATCTCAGCTTGATTAAAATTTACCTTATTGAAACGAGATGCCCGCTAATGAATGTTTGCACATTTTGTCTATTTATCAAGAGACACGGAAATTTATAGAAAAAAGTGAAAAAGAAAGACTTTGCTCCATATCTACACGTGGCTTTAGGTATTATTGTCAACAAAAGAAAAATGAATGAATGCTTGGGCTGGCATGATTGTCAAGCTTGAAAACTTAAAAAGAGGGAAGAGTAAAAAATTGCAAAAATTGATTGACTATAGAATGTATGTATGTATGTGTGTATGTATGTATGTATGTATGTATGTATGTATGTATGTATGTATGTATGTACTACAAACAAATAATCATTGTACTCCATCCAGGTTTGTTTCGCTTGAAAATGTGCCGAACTGCATACACATACATGCATATAAAGTGCATAGACACATTAACAAAGTTAGAAACATACACATGAACGTAAGAACACATACATATGTAAGTTCAAACGACAAGTCGTATCTATTACCTCGATAAAAAACACAAACACAACATTTATGTATGTATATCGTTGCACTGAACTGAAAGAACACACGAACCAAATCACACAAAAAGATGAAAAGAAATGCACGCGAGTTCTGGTACTCGTATCTGTTCTGTTTGTGCATTTGGTGTCTTGTTCAAAAGATGTCATGAGTTTTTATAAATAGACTTTGACAAAAATAAATGTTTTATTTTTTATTTTTTTGCCAACAGTTTATAGACGGCGTGTTCTGTATGTTTTAGTTTGTTTTTTAATTTTTATAAAATCTGTTTTCTTTTGTTGTTGTTGCTCACCCGTTTTAAAATTTCCTCCATCATAAAAGAAAAATATTCGCAACAATTTACGCAGCGCTCTCAAATGTGTGTTGAACATGATGGGTGATGAGAAGAAAGAAAAATAAACGCACACTTTGATTTTATAAAGTCCCATTTCTTCCGGAATGTGTGCAGCCGCCAAGAAAACAATGGGGGGAAGAATAATGTGGTTTAAAAATATTACCACATAAAAAGAATAATGAATATTGTTTCTGCATGGAAATATAAAGGGCCATAACCATATGAAGATGTGAAGTAATTTATACGGGTAGCTGTCATCATGGTGGCTCAATCCTCCCGATAATCGCGAGGTCTCTGGTCCCTGGAGAAACAATATAAAAACATAACATTTCATACCCTATAACAGAATTCGTGCAGCCGGCAACTAAAAATAATTTTATTGCATTCAAGCAACAGTTTAACGAAAACAGACCAAATATTCTATTAATAATAATATTTTATTAATAATAAAATACTAATTGTTATATTAATTATTCAAGCTATTGATCTTTGGTTTTTTATAAAAAATAATATTAAACAATTATTTATTTATTTTGTGAAAATAAATAAATAATTGCTTAATATTATTTTTCATAAAAAACCAAAGATCAATAGCTTGAATAATTAATATAACAATATAAAGATCAAATAATATAAAGATAAAATACTAACATTTTATTATTAATAACAATATCTTTGATAGATAATAATACTACACAACAAATGGAAAAACATTTTCTGACCATGGGTGACCACTATATTTCTTTGATTTGTTATGACTGTCTGAGTACAAAAATCATAAAAATTTCAAATTCTATGGATCGGTTTTTTTTTAATTTTTTTTATCCAGACCTCTAGTCATAGCTTAAAAGCGGCGTTTCCGATTTCATTATGAAATGCGGATAAACATTATAAATTATGCCAGCTTTAAGTTTTGCTAAAATTAGCGGTATTCATACCGAACTTGTTAATTTCTTACTCGGTAGTTTGTTAATTTGGTAAAGTTGGCAACTGTGAACGACCCCCTTTTTCAAACTTTGTTAGTCTGGTAACTTTCGTAGTAAACCAGCTGATTTATTGTTCCGACACAATTTATTATTCAGAAAAAATTAAACATGCCACGAGAAAGTGTAAAATTACAATTGTAGACCATTTAATTACTCATGCTTTGACCCCAATAACGTTTGCTGACGGTAAGTAGACAAGATTAATCGAAGTTTAATAGTTTAATTACAAATAATTTATTAATGCAGAAATTTTTCACGATGATGAAGATGAAACCGAAAATGTACTGGATGAGCTGTATGAAGATTTACATGCTGTCATGAAGTGTCACAGAGGGGTTGTGTATGAAGTTCCAGAATCTATTCATTGGCGCGAAGATGTTTTTTTTTTCAATGGATGAAAATCGTTTCTGGCAGATGTTACGCGTGTATCCCGAGTAATTTGCTTATCTACTATCGCTCATATGTAACGACAAAGTTTTTACCAAATGTAAAAACAACTCGCTATAGTTTTGTTTACCCCCCGATTATGGTTCACAACACCTAAATGTTGTGTTGTAAGATTTACAACACAACTTACAACTCTTTTTGTGATTATGGTTCACAACATCTAGGTGTTGTGTATGTCACAGAGTTGTTTTTCATTTGTAGAGCATCTTTCCGCAAAAATACATGCCTGCACACAAAAAACTACCAAGTAAAGCCACACTTCCAGAAAGATGCACGCGCATGTTGCTTTCATTACACATACACAAGCGAAAAACAATAAATTTTGACGTTTCATTGTCAAGTTTTACAACAAAAAGACATGGAGTGTTGGATTTCATGTAACACCGCAACTACCGCGTAGAAATGCATTGGTAAAAATGAAAAGAAAGAAAAACGTTTTTGCTAGAAAAGTTCAAACAAAGCCATAAAAATTTATGTTAATGTTGATGTTTAATTTGGTTATGATAATGAAAGGACCAAAAAATTATAGATTGCAGTTTAAATCCATTGCAACTACAAAATAAAACTGTTTTGTAATCGAAAAATGGGTAATAATTATGTGTATAGATGTATTTTTATTTATATTTTGTTAATAAATTTTAACAATTAATTGTTTTTTTTTATATTTTTGCAAAACATTTTGTATGCACACTTACAAATTTTATAATTTTTTCGTAATTTAACTGGTAAAATCAAGAAGACAACACTTCAGTAGGTGTCGTAAGTTTTTGACAACATCTGATTATGTGTTGTAAGATTTTGACAACACTTGCCACAATAGTTGTAAACCATAATCACTTTTCAAAAAATACATACATAAATGAACAAATGTTGTGAACCATAATCGGGGCCTTAGATTGGGATTCTCTGGCGAAAGCGCAATTGCTACATTTTTTGGAATCGGTGACGGCGGCACACTTCCAACACAAAATCCAACAGCAATTTATGCTCCACTTTACTCCACTTTTTTGAATTTTTATTCGAATGCGCTTTTTCTTTCCACTATAAAAACAGTTTATGATTTATGAAAATAAAATAAAAAAATGTGTTTTAGTATACATATATTGGTCAATTCCTTGTTTTACGTGTTTTTCCCATTTCTGGCTTAGCTTATAAGGCCCAACATATTTTATAAAAAATCATTAAAAAATCATTTAATTAACAATATACACGAAAATTGCCAAAACACAAATATTTTTTTTTTAGAAATGTATCACAAATGGCTTTTATTATTTAGAAACTGCAACAGCTGATTGTGAGTTGCCAACTAACAACTATTTTATCAGGGATGCCATGTCGTTAAGTTGTTAAATGTTAATCCGGTAGTGCAATAAATATACAAATACAAAATATGTGTAAAAAAGTAACCGTGTTACACCATCCTACTCAATGGTACGATTCATTCACTGAAAATTGCTAGCTAAATCTAATAGAATTCTGTCCTACTTTAAAAAGTCGCATCAAAACGGCCACACTATTATACTTTTGTAAACAACTTCGAAAAGGCAACTCTGAACGCATAGAAAAAGATAGTTTTTGAAAATTTTCAAAAGATTAACAAATCGGACAGACTTGTCAAAAAGTCTTTCACACACATACACTTTTAGTCCAGACTATCACACTTTTTGGACACACATGTCATTTTTAACAGATCGTACGACTCAATAGGATAGTGTATCACGGCCTTTAACGATTGGCAAACTAACAAGCTCAGTGTGAAAACCGCTATTATATTTAGGTGTCGTTAATAATTTTAGAGTTATTAGGAAAAAAAATAAAGAAAAAAATTTTTTTTTTAAATTTCAAAATTTTTGAGTTTGGAAAATTTATAAAAAGTATGAATTTGCAGATGTTTTGTAGTTTTTTATGTAATAGCAATAAAATGAGTCCTCATTTACTAAATTACAAATATGTCAAATAACAGTCTTATAAGCCTGTTATAATTTTTATGAATTAGGGGGAAAGTGTTCACGCGGTTGTCGCATCAGTGTTGTATTTGATTGGGACAAATAGGAACAACATTTGTTTTGGTTGCCGGATGAGACAATACATTGTGCTATCACACGATTTACATACAAAATCTAACAAAAATTGGTGCATTGCGGAAATCGTGTGATCCCACCTTTACGCATACTTACATAAATTGTCAAGTACACTGCGTACTAATCTAAAATCTGTGTGTAAATGTTTATTTTATTCCCAAAAAGCAAAAATACCCATTTTGGCAACAACCAAAAAAACACTTTTTTGCTGTCATTACGCAAATGTGAAGCAATGGCTCAGCTCAGTAGCAAGCAATAGATACATATCAAAAATTAATTAAATGGTTATGTTTGTTATAAGCTACAATAACAAGTAGACTTCGTATTTTCGCACCCTTTTGCTACCTGCTATCTGCATACTTCTGCGAAACTACACACTTTCACCAAAAAAAAAAAAAACCCTCTTCTTGCCGTTATTGCCAAAAATGTTAACAATAGCTTGTCTTAGGGGCATGCAATAGGTACCTGTGTATATCTCAACGTATAATGAAATCATTATGTTTGTTATAAACTAGAATAACAAGTAGACTTCGTGTTAGCGCAGCCTTTTGCTACTTGCTACCTGCATACTCCTTGAAGGCCCATGCAAATTTCAACAGGGTTGCAGAAATGCTTACATACATAAGTATAATACAAAATTGCTCAAGATATTAAGCTGGGGCTAGTTAAAAATGTTGTGCAGGCACTAAACAAAAATGGCAAAGCCTGCACTTATTTAAAAACAATATTTACAAGTATTTAAATTGAAAAAGTTTCGTGGTCTTGTGCCTGTTGTGTTCTTGGTAAGTATTTTACTTTTTTGAGAACTATATTTTGCAGGTTTTTTGAGTTCGACCATTTTTTTGTGAACTCTTGAAATTTCCACAACAGTTTTCTTGGCTAAATGCAGTTTTAAATAAACATATGCTATTGCAAAACCACAGGCGCTAAAAAACGAGAAAATCGGTGGAAATTTGCTTGCCTCAAAAATAGGCACAGGAATAAAATTTAAAGTTGGTTATTAGATTATATATGATATAGACAGTCAGCAATGAAGAGCTCAGGTAGTAGCATGGCTATGGGCAGCTGCTTAAAAATCAGTGTGCAATTAGTTACTACACTGAAAAAACAATTCAATCCATTTGTACTTAAATCAATCCCAAGCGGTGTCAGAAGTTCGGTAAGTACGGATTTCCTTAAATCAAGTTTTAAGTATGGATTTTTCAAGCGCTAAAGCCATAATTTTACACATATCGAATCCCAGTTTCGGATTGAATATAGCCCAAATTTGTGATTAAAAAGAAGAACGTTGTGCTTGATTTAAGAACATTGGTACGGAAGGATTGTATTTATTTTGAGTGTGAGGATTGATGCGATGTTTCTGAAGTCTATTTAATTCCAAATTCGTACCTGAAATATTCTGCTCTACTTCCTTAATTTAATAATAATTTATAAATTATTTTGTCTCTTTGCCGATTTGAGCCTGGAACCCAACTACTGCCAGTTCAGCCACTCTACCAATTCAGCCATCGTAGCAATTAAAAAATTTAAACAAAATTCAGTACTTATGCAAACACACGCAAGTGTTGGGTTCAAATATTCTCAAGAATTTCGTACTCATTTTAAACCTTACCAGGATTGATTCTTTTTAATAATCTCGATTGATCTTGTTTTAAGAACACTTTTGTTTCATGCGTACTTAAATTTTCAAGTCTACTTCGTACTAAAATCATGTAGGAAACACTTAAATTTAGAACGCGATTTTTCTTTCTGTGTACCAGTGAAGCCATTTGGGTGTTGATCGGCGTCTTGCTGGTACTGAAACATTCCAGCCAGTAAGTCTTTAGCTGTACTTTTCTCGTCTTTTTTATAAAGATTGATTATTTTTTATCGCATGTACTTGTTACGTAACACCTCTTAACGCTACGCTTGCTTATTAAGGTGGTATCATACGATTGCCGCAATGCACCAATTTTTGTTATATTTTGTATGCCAATCGTGTGATAGCACTATTTATTGGTTCATGCGGCAACCAAAGCGAATATTGTTCTTATTTGTCCTAATCAAATACAACCCTGATGCGACAACCGTGTGAACACTTGACATAAGTATAACTATTCACCAATAAAAATTCTAAAAATGCACCAATATTTATTGTCTCCTCCTCATGCGGCAACCAAAGAAGACAATATGCGCCAATAATATGCATATGTATACATGTATTTAGTTTCAGAATTGTTTGAACGCGTCTTCCACACATAATTTTTGTTTTTCAGTAAGTAAAATTCAATTGTTGTTACTATTATAACAATTGTAAAATTCTTGCAGTTTCAAGACCTGAGAAAGTCTGGTCAGGGGACAGAAAATGGTCAGCGCGCACAACATTATAATAATAGCCGAACCAATTTTCTTTCTTTTTAAGGAAGAAACCATATTTTTAACTCCTTTTTTATTTTTGCAAGACAAAGTTTGTCATCAGCTACAACAGCTGTTGCTCAGAGTTGCCGTATGAAATAACAATCGTGTGACTATAATGTGGCAATTATTAGTACTAAATTGTTTTGCACCAATTTGAGACAATAAAATTTCAGTACAATGTGAAAATCATGTGATTGCAGAGAATTTGATTGGGACACATTTTATATTGTGCTCCAATTCAACCCAATAAAAATTGTGTATAATTGGTGCATTGCGGCAATCGTGTGATCCCACCTTTAGGGAATAAAAATAAGATAGATAATAAGATGTATAGATAATCGCTGCTCTGGCTTCTTAAGGAAGGAATAAACATAAGATAGATATGTCATATTTATAACTAAAAATTTTGTTGTTGAGCATTGTTTGGTTTTGAAAATTCCACTCATTTAAGGACTAAAATTATTTAATACTAATTATGTCTAGGCAGGTAATTGCTTAGGTACAGTCATTCATACAACGCGATACGTCATATGTATTCTAAGCAGGTAGCAGCTTACGGAATCATTGAGATTAAACCAATATAACAGTGTGTATTTATAATAGTTTATATTTGGCTTAATGGTTTATTGGGGGACTACCTGATATTAAAATTTTCCCAAAACGTTCATAGTATTGTGTAACTGTTTAGCTTTTTAAAAACAATTTTGAAGCTGTTGTTTTTAGCAGGCCTTTAGTAGCTGGCACTTTCGTGTCAGTATTATTTTTTGTACAGGCTTAAAGTTTAAAGAATATTCCTTGAGTATATTGCCAATTAAATTTTTCTGTTTTTAAATAACAAAAGATTTTTTTTTGTTAACAATTTTTGCGTTATTGGCCCATTGTGCTCAGAAGGCCCACATGAATTTTACACATACATATATAAGCGCAGTGGATGCTTCGATTTGTGGGTATGTGTCAGTATTACAGTTTATTGAACCCCCCAACTCATTATTCACTTGCCGACCGGCCGACTGACTGACTCATTTACAAACACACACACGCTCACACACACACTCTGGGGAATTCTATTGAAATTGCAAGGTGCATGCACTGCATGTTTTAAATTTTGTTGTCGTTGTTTTAATAAATATTTTTCCGTTTTGTTGTTGTTGCTGTTGTTATTTCTATTTTTTGCAGTGTCTGGTGCAAATATCTCTGATGTGAAATTATTTCAAAAACACAAAATATTTTTTTTTATTCTTTCGGTGAATGTTGCTTGTCTGCGTGGTGAAAAATCATATTTCTGCTAGTGTGTGTGTGTGCGTGTGTGTGTGCTCATTTTTGTGTTGGCGTAAGTCTGTATGTGTGTTAAGAGTTTTGTGCATCAGCTAGGAAATTTGTTTATTTTTCTATTTGACTTAACTTTTTGGTGTTTTAGCTTTTTGTGTTAAAGCTATAAGCTGCTAAACGAATGCACAAAACGGCAAAAAATAAAACTAAAAACAACTTTAAACTGAAATTTGCTCTAATACAAATAGATTTCCCAGAATTTGTGGAAATTCGTTTGATGCATTTTTTTTTATTTTTTCTCTTGTAGACAATTAAAAATGTTATATATAAAAGTTCAAACTGCCAAATACTTACATTTATTCGTTCCTATTTGTGTGGCAAATGGCAGATCAAATTTCTGTCAAACAAAATTAGAAAAAAATCTCTTTTGAAATCCATGATTTTTGCAGTTTAATAAGTTTTAAATAGTATTTTAGTTCCTTGCTTAGTGCTGACAGTAAGTATTTGCTGGGAAATTCAGTTCACTTTTTATAGAGGAGCGTGAAGCTGATCTGAGTTTTCAGTTTGTGGAAATAAGCCGCGTTGGACCATATGAAAAACTTATTTTGTAAACGGATTTGTGGCAATGTTTAATTTGATTTAAGGGTGAAAGTTTATGCATAAAATTTATTTACTTTAAATTAAAGTTTCAAATTGGTTTAATGTACAATATGGCAAAATTTCTGCAACACGCCACTGCTAGTAGTCTTCTAAAACTCAGTGCTGCTATCTCCGTGAATGATGGAAAACAATTTAGCAAGCAAAATGCTGCACTATTAGACAAATTTGTGAACAAAAATTACATGTACTACTTTTTATGCCCAAAAAATCAGTGCATGTGCATAGTCGAGTTTGGTTTAATTTACATTAAGTGTAGTAAGTCTTTAAGATTGGGTTTTTGAGATCCTAATTAAACTAGGTTTAGGTGAACTGAAAATAAATACGTGCCACTCTTAAGACGAAATGTTATTATTTTTATTAGTTCATTAAAGAAGAACATTTTAAGCAAATTTTAAGTAGTTCGTTAAAATTTTTTATATAAAATTGGTAGCACATATTTTTTTCAGCTTAACTGTATTTAGTTTAAGTGGGATCCAAAAGAACTTAACCTTTAGGCTTCAGTCATCAAACAGAGCAAAACATCAGCTGTTGGACACTGTTTGCAATGTTGCAACATTTCTATCTCTAAATACAATCAATTATAAATGGTTCACTGATTTCCTGCAGGCAAGTTTAAACTGCAGTTAAATTAAGGAAAATTTTTTTTATTAGATTAGAGTTTTAACTCTAACTGATTTTTTTTTTTGCATTAATGTAGTTGACAAACAAATTTCTGCTCAAATACATTTTCTTTTCCAATATAAAATACAAGGAATATAAGATACAAAAGAGCTTGTAAGTTGTACATTTTTAAATCGCTTTTAAGTTTTTAAATTAAACTCATTCAAGGCTGTTGTTTTGTGCTATTTTTTTAAATACTCATTTTAAGTGTGTTTGCTTTTCTATTGGATAAAATGCATACATATGTATATCATAAATCTATTTAAATCTTTGCATTAATTAAATTATGTTGAAACATTTTACCTGCAGATGCCATAAATTAATATTTTTTTCTCTCATTCTTTCCCTAAACAATTGATAAGGTTTAAAAAACCTTATATCATATTATAAAGGCAAATATTTGCGCTTTAAATAAAACGTGTTAATGTAGAATACGGTTGCAATTCAAGCAAATGTAATGTTACCATGAATGTATGTATGTATGTGATTCATAGATGGGAATTCTTCACTGGCATTGATTGGATTTAAGGATAATAAAAACAACTAACTATCAATTTATATTTTGTGCACTAAGGGCATTTATGTCTTAGCTTGTGATTCCTCTTGTAATTTCTGCAGTTTTCGAATTCATAATATATATAAATGGGACGACTTGGTAATCGATATTGTGCGATCGATTTTTCTCTGGCTTTTGGCATGAGGAAAAGTTCCACTACTTTATATCGAAAAAAATAATTTCGTGGCACCCGTTTTGTTTTTTTTTTTTTAGTAATAAACAGTTTTTGAAGCTGAAAATTAGATTTAAAAAAAAATTTAATTTTAGCGATTTTGTTAAAAAGTTAATTTGTCGCTCAAAACCGCTTTGTAGATGTAATGGAAACACCCATATGTAATTTATAATTGTAAGAGATAATATCTGTAATGAATCTAAGAGAAACAGTTTGTGCATCAATTATCTTCATACATATTTATGTATTTATATATTTATATATTTACTGCGTGCTCTGTAAAGTATACTTACAATAAGTTGTAACGAAATGTAAAATTTTTATTCTATGTTTTTCAAACCAAAGGTAGGACACCTCAGCACTTAACATATAAAAGCTCTTTACAATTCGAAATAGCTTAACGCTGAATGTTGATTTGTGCTGCTTATCAATTCTCAGCTTCTGAGACGATCGCTGTTGAGATAATTAAAAGGCCTATGAGATTTTTTTTTGTACATAATGTTTTTTTTAACATTGTTCCGTTAATCCTTTTGTATCATGCACACAATTACTCTTGCATACATTTCAATGACGTGTAACTTGATTTAAGTTAAATTTGCTGACCTGAATGACTTTGAAAGTTCTACAGCGTTTTCATTATTTGCTGGCACATGTTCGGGTACAGAACTTAGTACGGACGGCTTATTAATATTGTGTTTTGGAAGTTTACTTAAATAATTTTTATATGTCCTCTGATCGTTAACTCTAATTTAGATAAAAGGAAGCAAAAGTAAGTAATTCGATCATATTGTACGGAAACAAGGGCAATGTTATAACTTGTGCTATATATATTTAGATTTCGGAGAGTTTCGAATTTCCAACTTTGACGTAGCTGATAGACACACGCATGAGGAGGATTCTCCTTTGTAAATTAAAATCAGCAAACGTTGGATGCTCGGTGTGCCTCCAGCCGAAACCATCCTCCATTCCTCTAAAACTTCTGCTAATAGGCCGAGGCCAGCATATCAACACATATATAGACTAATTACATTAACATATAGACCGAATCCCATCTACATCCAAATAAAATCGCATCGGCATACGTATACATTGGTTAAGTTTAAGAAGTCAGACGACAGTCTACAATTGCATAAGTACAGCCAATTGGCACATGGTTGAACCCATATTAAATTAAAGTGGAAACAAAAAGGGCAACGGGTTAATAAGTGCTTCATAATTCACCGCGTACCACTCCCGTGTTGGAATAAATAAGTTTAAAATTGAATTTCTTTTTTTTGGACAGCAGCAGATACCTAAATTATTTTAACATCACATTCCGGAAAACTGGCCAGCTGAAGGAAAAGTGAGTAAGTAACACAATACAAATTATTCATTTTATTCTTATAAATTCCAATAAAAATTATCGTGGTAAAGACAAATTCGGTTTGAGATAATAGTTCGTTTTAACCCAAATCCTTCTTGTTTACTTTTAATAAAATAATTAAAATTCCCAAATAGTTATTTCCTCAAATTTTCCATTATTTAATTTTTTTTGTTTGGGACACCCTAACATATTGATGCAAGCGCAATCGTACGCACATATCCATATGTACATAAATATCTTTCAGTTATATTAAAAAAAAAAAAAAAAGAAAAAAAAAAAAGAACCAATTTAAAAGTGAATGAATGTACTGTCATAATTATGTTTGTATGTCAGTTAGTTAGATACTTAAGAGTATTTCTTTGCTTTGCTTATAAAGCACAAAATTTAATATTCAAATAAAGTTATTGTTGTTATTGTAAAATGAGTGGTTAATTTGTTCTCTAAGACTTAAAAACCAACGATCGTTGCAATTATGGGATTCTCTTAAATAATACACTCGGACAGGAGAATCAAGGTAGGGCGGGCAACAAGCAAAACAAGGCGAACAACATCTGGGCCTTGGGCATTAGTTTATTTGGCAAGTTTAGTTACAGTATAGGGGTTATTAGTTTTCAATAGTATTTGGTTAATGAAGTATGTAAATTAGTTGTTTCACTACATTTTTGGCAGGCACGTAGTAAATTTTTTTGTTTACGGCTGTGAATCAGGATTGCAAAAACTCACCCCGGTTGCCGACGAGCTAGACCCTTACCAGTACGTGCCGACTGCAAATCCGAAATTGCATGCAACAGCGTAGGCCGTAACAAAATGGCGCCCAACGTGGGGCCCATCGACGATTATATACATAAATCAAATCTAATACTTTGGCGTAAAATCAGGCCAGGAGTCCCACGAATATTATTTTTTTTTTCCTCACTGTAAGTCTGTTCGATTGTTATTTTCTTCATCTTGGAATCGCTATAATAATAGGTGTATGTTATTTAGACCGTTTGTTGAAGATTACAGTCGCTATTAGTACTTACTTTTGCAAATTTTTTTTGGGTGTTTGTATTTACGTTGAGAATAAGGAAATCTTACTTGGAATTACAAAGATGATTTCGCTATGTTGTCTTTTGTCCGTAAAATGGAATTTTTTCTCGTAGAAACATTTTGAACTCGAACTTTAAAATTTTATCGATATTACCAAATAAACTTTTGTGATAAATTGAATTAGACGATCGAAGGTAAATTAAGTCGAATTGCATATGAATTGTGTTGTAAATATTAATTGGAAATAAAAGCATAATCAGAAAAGAAAAAAAAAAAAAAAAAATAATTAATAACTTAGACTTTCGTATACATACATATATATATAAACATATAATTTTGTTGTACGTGTACATATACTGTTATTGATATGGCTGTAAGGCATAGTGGTGGTGATATGGTAGGAATTTTAGGTAGTTGTACGGTTTGTCGTAGCTCTTTAGAAAATACAGGTGACATACTAAGAACAAATTGTAAGCATCTTTTTCATAAGAAATGTTTGTACAAATGGATGGAAACTTCTGCGACATGTCCACAGTGTCGGCAGACTTGCGAAGAAGGTAGTTTAACTGAGCTTGGTAATAATTTAGGAGCTTCACAAAATTCTACAGGGGCAGTCCCTAGATTGCTGCAAACGAAGAGGGTCACCAGATCTTCGAAAAGGAATCAAAACCCATTGGATTGGACGCTTAATGTGCAGGATAGATCAGCACGAGCTTCGCTCCCGAACACTTCAGATGCTTTAAATAATCATAATGTGTCGTCACACGACCAACAGGACAAAAATATGAATTTGAGAATCACGGGATTAGAAAATAAGTTTGATACGGAATTTATAAACATTCAGAACGCTCTGAGAGATTTAACCATACACATGTCGCGCATATCGACACAAAGGCAAATTGAACCTGAATGGCCTAGGGAAGAATTTCCACCCTTGCGCGCTGATTCCATTGAGCCCCTGAATGAGAGTAATATCCATTCTAACGGAGCGGATAGACGTACAGAGACAAGATCGGCAAGTATTCATCGAGCACAAAGTAGTCATCCCAGTTATCCAGCTCCCAGTAATTTCCAGCGTTTGTCTAATACTCCTTCCATAGTAAATAATAGTGGTCGAATTGCACAAGTGATTCAGAGTTGGAATATTTCCTTTAGTGGGTATTCGAAAGGAATGTCGGTCGATAAATTTATATATATAGTCACATCTTTAACGAATAATAGTTTAGGCGGGGATTTTACGACTCTATGCGAGCACATACATATTCTTTTTACCGGTAGATGTCTTGATTGGTATTGGCGGTTTACACAAACAGCAAATCGCGTTACGTGGACATCGTTGTGTGATGCCTTAAGATTTCACTTTCAAGATCATCTTTCAGACGGGGATATAATTGAGCTGATTCGTGAGAGAAAACAAAAAGAAAATGAAAGTTTTGATGAATTTTATAACGCCATACATAATCTAAGTGACAGATTAAGATATCCTTTACAGGACCAACAATTATTGGAAATTATTCAGAGGAATATTAAACCAAAACTTAGGAGGGAATTATTCTACCAGAATATAACATCAGTCGCACAGTTACGCTACTTAATATTACGACGAGAGGCTTTGTTCGATGACTTGTTGCCTTCGTCAGGTAGACCAATTAGGAAACAAGTAAATGAGATAGGAATAGCTACTGATAGTCTAGACAGTCCAATGGAATTGAACGTTTGTGAGATAGAGAAAACTACGTGTTGGAATTGTCGTAGGACAGGACACCGCTACGTAGATTGTCTCGAAGATAGGCAAATCTTTTGTTATGGATGCGGAGCAGAGAATATTTTGAAACCAAATTGTAAAATTTGTACGAACCGGGGAAACTCGATGGTGGGGGTACAAAAGAACTTTCGCTTGTGCCCCAAGGAAAACTAAATTCAAATAGTGCGAGTACTATAACCACAAAGTATACCCAGACAGACTTTTATCAAACTAACAATTTAAACAATTCATCCCATGATAACTTACATACATTTGATTTCACTCCGTACCATGAGCGTCTTCAAAACTATCAGAGAGTTAGGTCTCGTATATTCTGTGAGAGTGTAGAAACGGTACCAAAACGTAGGAAAAGCAAAAGGAAGCTAAGGTCAAGCATACGTATAGGATTATTTTGGCATAGGGTTAGGCGGAATAGGAAAAGTTTTAAGCAGGCAGTTTGTGCGTTAGAATCTTTAAAATGTGATCGTCGCCCCTACGTTTGCGTAAAATTATTCGATAAGGAGGTGTATGCGATGTTGGATTCTGGAGCCTCAATCACGTGCCTTGGTAGTCAAGCAGCAGAAGAATATGTCAAAAGTGGAAAGAAGTTTAAAACGTTAAACGAATTTGTAAAAACTGCAGGAGGACGTGAACATCGAATCTTGGGATATGTGGAAACAGATGTTACATTTCGCGGAAAAACTTCTAGATTGACGGTTTACTTAATACCAGAGTTATGCCAAAACTACTACCTTGGTGCTGACTTTTTCGAAGAGTTTGGTTTGTTAAAAAATATTGTGGAGTCATTTTCTTGCGAGGACGAGATCGAGTGTCCTACTGAAATGCACCAATTAAGTCCTTTAGAGCGAACTCGTCTGGAAAGTGTTGTGGCTCTATTTCCATCATACGAAAAGGAGGGGTTAGGGCGTACGCCGTTATTACAACACACTATCGAGTTAAGTAAGGATGTAAGGCCAGTGAAGCAGAGGTATTTTTCAGTTTCACCAGCAGTGGAAAGGAAGATTCATATGGAAGTTGACAGAATGTTGGAGCTTAAGGTAATAGAGGTAGCACCCCCAAATTGTCCATGGAGTAGTCCGGTGGCTGTAGCTGAACGTAGTGGTAAAGTCCGATTATGCCTAGACTCCAGGAGACTAAACGAAGTGACTGTAAGGGATGCATACCCGATGCCAAAAATAGAGGGTATTCTGAGCCGTCTTCCACGCGCTAGATACGTTACATCACTGGACCTCAAACATGCGTTCTGGCAGATTGAGTTGGAGGAAGAGTCTCGAAACTGCACTGCATTTACCGTTCCAAATCGTCCTTTATATAGATATGTAGTAATGCCGTTTGGACTTTCAAACGCTCCCATGACAATGTGTCGTTTAATGGACCTTGTCATTCCGCCAACTCTACGTAATATGGTCTTCGTTTATTTAGACGATCTGTTGTTAGTTTCCGAGACATTCGAAAGTCATCTCCAGTTGCTTACTGAAGTTTCACAACTCTTACGAGGAGCCGGTCTCACGGTTAACATTTCTAAGTGTAAATTTTGTATGAGAGAAGTTAATTACCTAGGATATGTAATTGGAAATGGTGTAATTAAACCGGATAATTCAAAAGTATCAGCGATAGTAGATATGAAACCACCTAGGTCTGTCAGGGAATTACGAAGATTTTTAGGCCTCGTTGGATGGTATCGTCGGTTTATCGATAATTACGCTTCACTTACCGCGCCCCTTACTGATCTTACCTCAAAGTCTAGAAAATTTGAATGGAACGAAGAAGCCAATGTTGCTTTCGAAACATTGAAAGAACGCCTGACATCTAGTCCCTTGTTAATAACACCAGATTTTTCGCGCCCGTTCATTATACAATGTGATGCATCTACTTCAGGAGTGGGAGGAGTGCTGGCTCAGGAAGATGAAAATGGAACAGAGAGACCAATAGCGTATTTTTCTCATAAATTAAACCGAGCACAACGAAATTATTCAATAACAGAATTAGAATGCCTTGCCGCACTATTGTGTATTCAAAAATTTCGAGCATATGTCGAAGGACATCCGTTCAAGGTGGTAACAGACCACGCTTCTCTACGTTGGTTAATGCGACAATCCGATTTAAGTGGAAGGTTAGCACGCTGGTCGCTAAAATTGCAAGGATTCCAGTTTTCGATTGAACACCGTAGGGGTAGTTTAAACACGGTACCGGATACATTGTCGAGAGTGGGAGAAATAAACTCATTGGATCTACAAAATGCTCCCTTAGTTGATCTTACTTCTACCCATTTCCGGAATGAAGAGTATATAAAGAAGTGTAAAGAAGTTCTTGACAATAAAGACAAATTTCCTGACCTTATGGTAGTTGATAATTATTTGTACAAGAAAACCGATTTTTCCAGAGGTGACGCCATATCTGAGGAATTAAGTTGGAAACTTTGGGTACCGGCAGATCTTACATTAGAAATTATCAAAAATGCTCACTGTCCACCTTTAGCCAGTCATTGTGGAATTTCCAAAACCTTAGAAAAGATTCGTCGTTACTTATATTGGCCCAAAATGTCTGTTGAGGTGAAGAGATTTGTGAATGACTGTGAGACCTGTCAGGAATCTAAAGCTCCAAACTTTGTAATGAGGCCTCTAATGGGTGAGCAGGCAAAATCCTCACGCCCATTCCAGAAATTGTATATGGACCTTCTGGGTCCTTATCCACGATCTGTGAAGGGAAATACAGGTATTTTCATAGTACTCGACCATTTATCTAAATTTCCCATTTTAAAGCCCCTTAGGAAGTTTTCCTCTGTATGCATTGTTGAGTTTTTAGAAAATTATGTATTTACTGTTTTTGGTGTACCGGAAGTGATAACAACTGATAATGGCTCCCAATTTAAGTCGAATACTTTTAAGAGCTTTCTCGACAAATATGGCGTATCGCATGCAGTGACGGCAGTATATTCTCCGCAGGCAAATGCCTCCGAGCGGGTCAATAGATCGGTGATAGCCGCTATTCGATCATATCTCGATACTGATCAGCGCTTGTGGGATAACAACATATGTCAAATTTCAGCCGCCTTAAGAAGCGCGCACCACAGTTCGATAGGATGCTCGCCATACTATTCGCTTTTTGGCCAACAAATGATTTTGAATGGTGCCGACTATGAGCTCCTGAGAAAAATAGGACAGTTAGATGAAGGCGAGAGAATTGATCGTTTTGATAAAATGGCATTGGTCAGAAGTAGCGTGCAAGAAAATTTGAGAAAAGCTTACGAAATTGGTAAAAAGTACTATAATTTACGTGCAAGACCATTAAACCTCAAAACCGGCGATATCGTGTTTCGCAGAAACTTTGTCTTGAGTAGTAAGATAAATAATTTCACAGCAAAGTTAGCACCTAAGTTCTTAAAATCAAAAGTTATACGCAAAGTTGGTAATTGCTATTACGAACTGCAGGATGCGAAATCTGGAAATATGGGCATTTACCATGGCAAGGACATAAAACCTGCAATTTGAACACTAGCGGATAGTTTTCCAGTTACTTTTAAAACTTAAGCTGACGCTTAATTAAAAATTAACTGTGTTGTAACGAAATGTAAAATTTTTATTCTATGTTTTTCAAACCAAAGGTAGGACACCTCAGCACTTAACATATAAAAGCTCTTTACAATTCGAAATAGCTTAACGCTGAATGTTGATTTGTGCTGCTTATCAATTCTCAGCTTCTGAGACGATCGCTGTTGAGATAATTAAAAGGCCTATGAGATTTTTTTTTGTACATAATGTTTTTTTTAACATTGTTCCGTTAATCCTTTTGTATCATGCACACAATTACTCTTGCATACATTTCAATGACGTGTAACTTGATTTAAGTTAAATTTGCTGACCTGAATGACTTTGAAAGTTCTACAGCGTTTTCATTATTTGCTGGCACATGTTCGGGTACAGAACTTAGTACGGACGGCTTATTAATATTGTGTTTTGGAAGTTTACTTAAATAATTTTTATATGTCCTCTGATCGTTAACTCTAATTTAGATAAAAGGAAGCAAAAGTAAGTAATTCGATCATATTGTACGGAAACAAGGGCAATGTTATAACTTGTGCTATATATATTTAGATTTCGGAGAGTTTCGAATTTCCAACTTTGACGTAGCTGATAGACACACGCATGAGGAGGATTCTCCTTTGTAAATTAAAATCAGCAAACGTTGGATGCTCGGTGTGCCTCCAGCCGAAACCATCCTCCATTCCTCTAAAACTTCTGCTAATAGGCCGAGGCCAGCATATCAACACATATATAGACTAATTACATTAACATATAGACCGAATCCCATCTACATCCAAATAAAATCGCATCGGCATACGTATACATTGGTTAAGTTTAAGAAGTCAGACGACAGTCTACAATTGCATAAGTACAGCCAATTGGCACATGGTTGAACCCATATTAAATTAAAGTGGAAACAAAAAGGGCAACGGGTTAATAAGTGCTTCATAATTCACCGCGTACCACTCCCGTGTTGGAATAAATAAGTTTAAAATTGAATTTCTTTTTTTTGGACAGCAGCAGATACCTAAATTATTTTAACATCACATTCCGGAAAACTGGCCAGCTGAAGGAAAAGTGAGTAAGTAACACAATACAAATTATTCATTATACCCTTCACATAAATGTGTAAGGGTATATATAAGTTTGTGATTCCGTTTGTAACGCATTGAAATATCCATCTAAGACCCCATAAAGTATATATATTCTGGATCAGCATCAATAGCGATTACGATTGAGCGATGTCCGTCTGTCCGTCTGTCCGTCTGTCCGTCTGTCCGTCGGTCCGTCTGTCCGTCTGTCCGTCTGTCCGTCTGTCCGTCTGTCCGTCTGTAGTCGTTGAAATACCGTTTCTGAGAAAACGGTTTGAGATAGAAACCTCATTCTTTCGCTAAAACGTGTGAAACCCCGGTAGTGGGTCTGCTATTGAAATTCAGTAAGATAGGTCCGCGGATAGCCGAGATATATTCAAAAAACCGGGTTTTGAGGGATATTTTGTGTAATTTTTGTATTCAGATTTTTGAAAAAAAATTTTTTCTTAAAAACTAAACCATATCATTTTTAGTGCTCGTTAAATCCTAGAAATGAAGGAATTTTTGAAATCGGCCCATATATATCCGAGATATAGCGTCTCCCGATTTTTAAAGAAATCGGCTTTATTAGCCAAATAAGACAACTTTTGGCACCGAAGATCAATCAAGATGGTATATATAGGCTATTTAGAGGCAAAAGTGGAAAATTTTTCCACATCGGCCCATATACACTCGAGATATAGCGCCTCCCGTTTTCTCAAGAAGTCGGCTCTAAAAGCCAAATAAAACAACTTTTGGTATCAAAAATCGATTAGAATGGAACATATAAGGTATTCAAAAGCAAAATTGGAAAATTTTTGAAATCGGTCCATATATATCTGAGATATAGCGACTCCTGATTTTTCAAGAAATCCGCTCTTTAAGCCAAATAAGACAACTTTTGGCACTAAAAATCAATCAGAATGGTACATATAGACTATTTAGAGGCAAACGTGGAAAATTTTGGACATCGGCCCATATACACTCGAGATATAGCGCCTCAAGTTTTCTCAAGAAGTCGGCTCTAAAAGCCAAATAAAACAACTTTTGGTACCAAAAATCGATCAGAATGGTACATATAAGGTGTTTAAAAGCAAAATTTGAAAATGTCTGCAATCGGTCTATATATACGTGAGATATAGCGTCTCCCGATTTTTCAAGAAATCGGCTCTATAAGCTAAATAAAACAACTTTTGGCACCAAAAATCAATCAGAATGATACATATAGGTTAGTCAGAAGCAAAACTGGAAATCGTTTTGTCATCGGCCCATATATGTTCGAGATATAGCGCCTCCCGATATCTCAAGAAGTCGGGCCTGGAAACTA
This sequence comes from Sturmia bella, assembly GCA_963662145.1. NCBI lineage: Eukaryota > Metazoa > Arthropoda > Insecta > Diptera > Tachinidae > Sturmia > Sturmia bella. The sequence continues at coordinate 22,817,099 of OY759168.1, read as the reverse complement.
AACGAAACAGTTTTTTGCACTAAATATTTGTCGGAATGGTACATACAGGCTGTTTAGGGGCAAAATTAGAAAATTTTTGGACATCGGCCCATATGCACCCAACTTTTGGTACCAAAAATCATTCATAATGGTACATACATATGTATATAATATTTGCGATCATGTATGAATGTATGTATGTATGTATGTATCTATGTATGTATGTATGTATGTATGTATGTATGTATGTATGTATGTATGTATGTATGTATGTATGTATGTATGTATGTATGTATGTATGTATGTATGTATGTATGTATGTATGTATGTATGTATGTATGTATGTATGTATGTATGTATGTATGTATGTATGTATGTATGTATGTATGTATGTATGTATGTATGTATGTATGTATGTATGTATGCATGTATGTATGTATGTATGTATGTATGTATGTATGTATGTATGTAGATACGTTTGTATGCATGTAGGTATGTATGTATCTACATACATATGTATGTATGTATGCATGCAAGTATGTTAGCATAAACAATTTTTTTGCTTTGGTGTAAAAATGTGTATGTATGTACATACATATGTATACACGAGCTTGAAAATGAAAGTGATATAAAGAATTGTTGAAAAAAGGGTACGCAATGAAATTCTTTTAAACAATTGCGTCTTCAAATTCATTCACACAAAAAATCATTTTGGGTTTCCCTACGTACTTACATATGTACATACACACACACATGTGTATGATGATACGCAATAGATCATCAACAACGTGCACAAGAAAAAAATAATTTTGTAAAAGCAAGCAATGTAAATATGTATGTATGTATATATGTATGTATATAATCATTGTTTTATGGAACACACTGAAAATATTCAATAATAAAGAATTTATTTTAGAGTTTTCTATTATAGATACATACATACATACATACGTATGCATGTACCCACATACGTAAGTAAATTGAAAAGCAAATCACACTTAATGGCAATGTTTAGCATTATAATTCAAAAATAATGCAATTATATGCAATTTTTTGTTAAATAAATTTTACTATAAAGTTAACTGCACTGAACCAAAACTCGTAGGTAATAATAACGAAAAAATTTAGTAAATCCTCAACGAAAAAAATCGTCAAAGCAACTGATTTTTTATTCAAATACATAGAAAATTTATTAATATTTACAAATATTTTTCAAACCTAATAACTGGTTTTTGTAAAATATTTAGTAAAATATAATCTGTAGGCTTGAATAAAATTACTTAAAGGAACGTCTAAAATTTAGTTAAATCAACAGATTTTTAGTTAAAGCGGAGGTAAAATAGTGAAAATGCATCTTATTCAAATCTACAACAAAAAATGTTCAATTGACATCATTTAAGGATGTTAAATTGAATAAAGTATTCGTCTATTTTACTAAATTTCTTTAATATAACTCTTAAAAAGTGTTGTTTTAAGTATGAGTTCGTGAATGAAAGAACAAGAGATAATATAAAAAAAAGCGCCGTAGTTTTGAAGAAATTTCGTAAGATTCAACAAATGTACTTTATTAAAATGGAATAAAAATAACTAAAGGTAGGTACAATTTACTAATAGCCTGTAAATTTGAAGACATATCGTCGTTTTAACTACATAATTTTACTAAAATTGAATAAATCTACATATAAGTGAAGAAATTTCCACATTTTTTACAATAATAATGCTAAAGGAGAATAGTTAAAATTGTGTGATGAACAAATAGTGATTGTAGTGGCTGTATCATAGAGGTAGTGTTTAAAAATAATTAAAATAAGTTAAAGTTTAAAACAGATGAATATCTGCTTCATGAAGTATCAAATGCGAAATGCACTTCTGACGTATTAAGTAAATGGACACAGTATAAAAAGCCACTTGGCTTCAAATTGGTAAGTCTTTTAGGCACCAAATACTAATCTTCTTAATAACTTTATAATCTTTCACTTTTTATAGATAAATATAGATTTCAAGCAGTTATATCCGAAGTCGGAATGTTTTCATGCACATTTTCGAACCTTCGCATTAAAAATTGACTCCGTCTGCATGACCGTATTAAGGACCAATCTAATAAACTTTTATATGAAACGATGAAGCAAATGAATAATATAAGTGAAAGTAAGTTGAAACTATTTTAACTGAAATGGATTTTGCAATTAATTTGGTTATTTATCTTAGATGGCCGCTTAGATGGCTATTTTTTATCTTCTACATACATACATCGCAGAGAAGCTTTATAATTGATGAAAGTACAGTTACTGCCTGTGAAGAAGAGCTCCAGAAAAGATATGAAACTAAGGTTCAAATTCAACCATTATTATTAAGTTCAGGTTCAATTTTAGAACCAAAGGAAATAATTGTTTATTTTGAAGGTATCAGATACCGCATGCACTCCGCATTGGATTAGATATTAGATATTTGCTTTAAGTTATTCTTTGTTTTCAATTTGGAATATCCAAAAGAATCTTTGCTAGTTTGGACATTTATTCAAAAATACTTTTATGGCATTACAACAAATATTGACTATAGCTGCTGTCTTCAGATTAATTCATTAATTTCAAACTTAAAATAGCTTTAATTTAAGCTCTTTTACAAAACATACGTACAGAAATAACCCTTTTGTGCAGTTATGGTTATTTTTTGTATTGAAAGATTTTTAGTTTTTTTTTTGTCTGCTTGGTGAAATGTAAAAACGTCAATATATCGTGTCATTTACAACATTTTTTAAGTAAAAACTAGAAAAACTAAATATATTGAAAGTTTTTCCATTTCACCGAGTAAATATTTGGGTTCAATGTAAATCGGGCTTGTGTACATATGTATGTATGTACATATATGTATTATATAAAATTCTATATTCAAAGATGTATTAATTATATATCAGCATTTTATTATATCAGCATTTTAAAATTAAAAAAAAAAATTGTTTTCTTATAAATAATATTGCTTTTATTTTTATATAAATTTTCCTACAGGGGTTTATAAACTAAATAAAGTGGGGTAGTTAAATTGAATATTTTTTCTTAAAAATGAATAAAAAAAATCTATTCTCATATACTAAATTCATTACTTCATTTGAATAAAATTTCTTCAAGATAAATAAAAAAAAAATTAAAATAACAACGTTAGTTTGTTATTAAGAATAAAAATTTTATTTAATTTAACTAAATTTTCGTCTAATTCACAGTCCAATAAATAACGAAACAATAATAGTCAAAATGAAGAAATTTCTTGTATTTGACTATTTACTAAAATTATCTCTTTTAACAAAAAAATTTCGTAGCCCTGAATAACAATTTTGTTAGCTGTATAATAACCTACTTTTCTTCATTTTTACACCTCATTTTGCATTATTTAGTTAAATTTTTGGTTCAGTGTGATAAATAATTAAGAAATACATTTTGCTTTTCTTTATTTCATTGATATTAAAAAGAATTGGTGTCACCCAGTGATTGAACTTGAGCATATTAGGAATTATTTAAATAAAAGTTTTGCAGCCTGTGTTAAATCCCGGTAGTGGATCTGATATTGAAATTCAGAAAAAATCGGCCCATTTAAAAGCCAAATAAAACATTTTTTCGCACCAAAAATCAATCGGAATGTATGTACCATTGTGAAGGGTATTTAAGATTCGGCCCAGCCGAATATAGCACTCTTACTTGTTTTATTCTTATAAATTCCAATAAAAATTATCGTGGTAAAGACAAATTCGGTTTGAGATAATAGTTCGTTTTAACCCAAATCCTTCTTGTTTACTTTTAATAAAATAATTAAAATTCCCAAATAGTTATTTCCTCAAATTTTCCATTATTTAATTTTTTTTGTTTGGGACACCCTAACATATTGATGCAAGCGCAATCGTACGCACATATCCATATGTACATAAATATCTTTCAGTTATATTAAAAAAAAAAAAAAAAGAAAAAAAAAAAAAAGAACCAATTTAAAAGTGAATGAATGTACTGTCATAATTATGTTTGTATGTCAGTTAGTTAGATACTTAAGAGTATTTCTTTGCTTTGCTTATAAAGCACAAAATTTAATATTCAAATAAAGTTATTGTTGTTATTGTAAAATGAGTGGTTAATTTGTTCTCTAAGACTTAAAAACCAACGATCGTTGCAATTATGGGATTCTCTTAAATAATACACTCGGACAGGAGAATAAAGGTAGGGCGGGCAACAAGCAAAACAAGGCGAACAACATCTGGGCCTTGGGCATTAGTTTATTTGGCAAGTTTAGTTACAGTATAGGGGTTATTAGTTTTCAATAGTATTTGGTTAATGAAGTATGTAAATTAGTTGTTTCACTACATTTTTGGCAGGCACGTAGTAAATTTTTTTGTTTACGGCTGTGAATCAGGATTGCAAAAACTCACCCCGGTTGCCGACGAGCTAGACCCTTACCAGTACGTGCCGACTGCAAATCCGAAATTGCATGCAACAGCGTAGGCCGTAACAAAGTAACGGTAGTAACATTACATTTTTATTACAACTTAGTTACATTTAAAAATATAAAGATGATTCAATAAAGAACTTGCGAAGAATACACAACATTTTGGCGACGAGTAGTGGAAAAAACCCAGTTGAAAAAAAAGGAAACACTCGCAATGTCTCTGATTGGATCAATAGAACAATTCGCATTTGGGGAAGACTTTGGAGAATATATTGAACGAATGGAACAATTGTTTATTATTAATGAAGTGGAGGAAAAAAACAAAGTGGCATTATTTCTGACATTAGTTGGCCCGGAAAGCTACAAACGAATCAAATCTCTCGTGTTACCAGAAAAACCCACAAGCAAAGTTTTTAAAGATTTAATCAAAGAAATTGTACCACATTTCAGCCCAGAAAAAAACGTGATTGCTGAACGTTTTAAATTTTACAATTGTTCCCAAAAGTCACATGAACCAGTAGGCGAGTATATTATAAATCTTAAGCTATTATCTGCCCGCTGTGAGTTTGGAACCTTTTTGAAGGAGGCCTTACGAGATCGTTTAGTGTGCGGAGTAAACAGCAGCCAATTGCAGACCAAGTTGCTATCAACTCCATCGTTGACATGGGAGGCAGCTTGCAAATTGGCACAGTCATTTGAATTGGTAGATAAAGAACAAAAGGGTATGCAGCCGTCGTCGTCGTACGAATTAAATAAAATAGGCACTCATGTAAAAAAATACAAAAATTTTGAAAAATGCACTAAATGTACATCTAGGCATGCAAATGGTGAGTGTCCGGCCAGAGAGTGGACTTGTTTCGTGTGTGGTAAAAAAGGTCACTCAGCTAAAGCATGTTTTTCTAAAAAAGGGAAATATGCGAGAAAATATAATCAAGTAAATGAGCTGCAGTACAAGTTGGGATCACTAAATTGGATAAATAGAAGTGAGTCTTTGTTGGTGAATAGCGTTATGGTAAATGGGAAGTTCTTGGAAATGGAAATTGACACAGGAGCCGTCGTATCTGTAATATCTAACAATGATTATAAATTATATTTTAATGATGTATTGTTAAGAAGTGTTTCTTATCCTCCCTTACAAGTACTTACAGGAGAAAATGTTGATATTCTTGGAGAAATAACAGTAACAGTGAACGGTGTTTATGAATTAAAATTAATTGTAGTTAAAGGTGCTCGAAAATTTACACCTTTGATGGGTCGTAACTGGATAGATGTTTTGTTCCCAGATTGGAGAAACTTTTTTAATATATCTACGGGTAAGTCGAATGAGATTCCGTTTGTTAAAACTCTCTGCCAGAACAGTACGGTGGATGAATTAAAAAAGTTATTCCCGGCGTTATTTGAGAATAGTATAGCTCCTATTAAAGATTTTTCTGCTGATGTTTTTATTAAGCAAAATGCGCAACCAAAGTTTTTTAAGCCATATACGGTGCCTTTGAGTTTAAAGAAATCGGTGGAAGATGAGTTGAATCGCATGTGTGAAGACGGAATAATTCAGTCAGTCCGCAATAGTAAGTGGGCAACCCCGATTGTCTGTATTTTGAAAAAAGATTCGACTATAAGAATTTGTGGAAATTTTAAAATTACTATTAACCCTGTTATTGAATTGGATGTATATCCATTACCGTTAATTGACGATATTATTACAAATTTGAGAGGGAAAACATGTTTTTGTATTATTGATCTAAGTAAAGCTTATTTACAGTTATCTGTGAATAAGTCTTGTCGAAGTTTATTAACTATAAATACACACATGGGATTGTATGAATTTTGTCGTTTACCTTTTGGGGTGTCGACCGCACCTATGATATTTCAACGGGTCATGGACCAAATTGTACAAGGTTTAGACGGTGTTGCCGTGTATTTAGATGATATTCTAGTAGCTGGTGTGGGGGAAAAGGATTGCAAGAATAAGCTCTATGAAGCTTTGAAAAGATTGCAAGAATTTAACGTGAAAATAAACTGGGCCAAATGTAGGCTTTTGGAAAATACGATCGAGTATTTAGGTCATACAATAAGTCCAGAAGGCATTAAGCCATCCAAGCAGAAAATGGAAGCTATTTTGCGTGCGCCAGAGCCCGTTAATGTTAATGAACTTCAAAGCTTTTTAGGCTTGATTAATTATTACTCAAAATTTTTGCCCAATAGCTCAACGGTGCTATCACCTCTTTATAATTTACTGCGCAAGGATGTTAAATGGATTTGGAGTAAGGAATGCTCCACTGCCTTCATAAATTCAAAAAAGCTTTTATGCGACAACAACGTACTTGTTCATTTTGACCCCAGTAAGCAAATAATAATAGCTTGCGACGCTTCTCCTTATGGAGTCGGTGCTATTTTGAGCGTATTTGTCGATGGGCAGGAGAGACCATGCTATATGGTTTCCGCAACTTTAAGCAAAGCTGAAAAAAATTACTCACAAATTCACAGAGAAGCACTAGCGGCAGTATTCGGGCTTCGCAGATTTCATAAATTTGTTTATGGGTATCCATTCACCGTTTACACAGATCATCAACCTTTAGAAAAACTACTTGGAGACCAAAAAGCATTGGCTAATGTAGTTTCTGTTCGTTTTCATAGGTGGATCTTGTTTTTAGCAAATTACAATTGCAAAATTAAATATCGTCCCGGCAGCAAGCAGAAAAACGTTGATGCTTTGTCACGCCTTCCACAAGAGGTGGATACAAACGTAAATAATTTTAACATAAACTTTTTTAATTTTGACCCGGAAGTTCCGATTTCTCTGAAGGATATAGTTTATTACTCAGAAAGGGACCCAATTGTTAGTAAGGTTATAGAATTCGTAAAAGCAAATAAGTGGCCAAGAGATTCGAAGGAAAGAGTTGTAATTAAACCTTTTGAAAACATTAGAGCGTCGTTGGAAGCGAAAGCAAATAGTTTGTGGTATGCAGACAGGTTGGTAATACCAACGATTTTGAGAAATAAATTTTTAACATTGTTACATGAAACTCATATTGGCGTTGTCCGTATGAAACTGTTAGCCCGTGCTTCAATATGGTGGCCCTCGATTGATAAGGAGATAGAAAAATTTGTTTCAAATTGTCCGGAATGCCAGAAAATAAAAAATAAAACAAAAGATTGTCCAAATTTCACCTGGCCTCCAACTTATTATCCATTTGAGCGCATACATATCGATTTATTACATTTTCAAAACGTTGACCTATTAATAGTTGTCGATGATTATTCGAAATGGCTAGACGTCCAATTATTAACGAAAACATCCACTATGGCTGTAATTGAGAAGTTAAAGTCATTATTTTCTTATTTCGGTTTTTGCTTTTCGTTAGTAAGCGATAATGGACCGCAATTTCGAAGTGAAGAGTTAGCACTATTCTTAAAGACAAATGGAATAAATCAGCTATTTAGCCCACCATATCATCCACAAAGTAATGGCCTAGCAGAAAGGGGAGTTCAGACTGTTAAGCGCAGCCTTAAAGCATATTTTCTCTCAAGCAAGCAACAAAAATTATCTATGCAGGACATCGTTTTAAATTTTTTATTTAAGTACCGTAACACACCATGTACTGTTACAGGGATTTGTCCAAGTGAACTTATGTTAGCGTATAAGCCAATTACGTTGTTATCCTACTGTAAAATGCAAACCGAGGATAAAATAAAAGCTAGGCACACTAACTATAAAGAAACAAAAATTAGAGAAAAACAAGAATATATAGAAAGTGATAAAAGTGGAAATTTTAATCTAAAGGAGGGCGAAAAAATTTTATATTTAAATCCTAAGCAAAACGATATAGCCAAATGGGTTGAAGGAATTGTGAGAAAACAGTTAACAAAGTCTCTGTATTTAATAGAGGTCAATAGAAAAAGATTGGCAGCCCATAGAAATCAAATAAAAAAATTTAAAAAACGAATGATAGAGTTTGAAAAAAATACGGAAATAAGTCACAACGCGAGTGAGGAGGAAGAGTTTTTTGATGCTCAATCCTCTGTAGGAGAAAGTATAACTAAGAACGAGATTGCTTTAAAGCATAGATTAAGAAAAAAAGAAAATGTTAATTATAAATATTAAATGGAACAAAAAAAAAAAAAAAAAAAAAAACTAAAAAGGGAAGGAGATGTAATGGAAACACCCATATGTAATTTATAATTGTAAGAGATAATATCTGTAATGAATCTAAGAGAAACAGTTTGTGCATCAATTATCTTCATACATATTTATGTATTTATATATTTATATATTTACTGCGTGCTCTGTAAAGTATACTTACAATAAGTAACGGTAGTAACATTACATTTTTATTACAACTTAGTTACATTTAAAAATATAAAGATGATTCAATAAAGAACTTGCGAAGAATACACAACAGTAGAGTTTGGTGATCTTTAGCGACAGCTCTTATTTTAGTGAGTTACAGAATAGGGCCGCTGATGCTTAAAACTGGTTACTTGAAGCCAGAAAAATATCGGTCCCATTGTAGCCGAGATATAGCGCAAACCAATTTTGTTAACTTGTAAGCGAATCAAATTAATTCTTTGAGCCAAAAAATAGTTCCAATGATGAAAATGTTAGTAAAAGGTTCGATATCGGTCGATATAAGGCGCCAACTGATTTTGAAAGATGTTTCCTCTGCCAACGATTTGAAGCGCTATGTGATGACGAAAAGTTCTTTCAATGGTACAAAAAGAGTATTAAAAGGCAGGAAAATTCTGATATCGGTTCAAATATATTCTATATCGGATGTACAACAAGATCAATTTGTAAGGACAAACATTTGTCGAAATTGTGCCATCGATTTTTTGATTGATTTCGGTATTAGGAAAATGTTTCTCTACAAAGAGATTAAGAGACTCATTTTGAAGATGCCTAAATTAAATTTGTTTACATTATTGTAATGGGTGAATATAATTCACATCCAAGCGTCAAGTTTTTTCTGCATCTCCTGTGACATTTCACATGACATTTCACGTGGAAGGAACGGAAAGCGTTAAATTTATTCAGGCTCATTATGAAAATAGGCGTTAAAATCAAAATGAATATAGTGCACTTCGGGATTGTTTCAATCAAGTTAATTGTCCAAATATTCATACAATCGGAAAAATCGTGCGAAAATTGTTTCTGTAGGAGGTGTGAAAAGACCAGTTCATGCTCGTACTGCCGAAAATATTGCGGTTGTTCGCGATAGTGACTGGCCCATCACCTCAACTGGTATTCGTACCCAGCAACTTCAACTCTCACGCTCATCGTTAATAGATATTATGCATAAAAACTTGCTCACAAAGGGCAATTGACTCAACACCTAAAGCCTCTTGAACATTCCATGCGAAGTCAGTGGCCAGAATGGTGGCAAGAAATGACTACAGTGGGTAATCAATTTTCAAATAAACTCATCTTTAGTGATGTTGCACACTTTCGCCTAAGTAGATTCGTCAATAAGCAGAATGGTGTTCGCTATCGTGAGATAAGATTGAACTTTTTATGGCCCGAATTGAAAGATATGGATATGGACGATATGTGGTTTCCACAGCATGGTGTCACATGTCACGCAGCTAACCAAACAATTACTCCTTTGCGGGATAAATTCAATAGTCCCATGATGTTACCATATTTTGTTCCATACATAATTGACCCATCATAATAAAAAGGCATGACAAAACTTGGTAAATAATTTAAGTTTTATTCAAAATCAACATCGGCCCTAAAAATTTAACCACCTTTTATTTTTTCAAGACCGTGGAGCAGTGAAATATATGACCAACTCCTAGTAATGTTTTGCCTCCAATAGTTTTTTTTATCACATAGCAAAAGCTATCGAAAAATGTATGGCATAATATCAGTTGGTAAATTGAATACACATACATATAAACATGAGAGTGAATCTTGCGAAGGGTATTAGCAATTTGTCCCGACTTACTTACTTGTTTTTAATTGACACTGAAACTGTCTCACTACCATTGTTGTAAGTTGCAAATAAGAAAAAAATTTATTTCCATTTCGTGCCCAGGAAATCGGATATGACTTAGTCTACTTAATGCACTACTCCCAAGTAGGATGTGTGGATGAAAAAGAAGAGAAACAAATAGTAAAATAAAACTATGTAACGGGAAGTGGTAATTTCTTTTAAGCTATTATCTGCTGTAAATGGTTGGTCTTAGAAACTACAAATAAAATGGCATCCAAATTATAAAGATGATTCAAACATTTATATCCAATTTCACCAACATTTGAAGCAGAAACATATCGACAATTTTGCAGTAGTAGAAGCAAATGAAAAATAAGCCTTTAATTGACTTGGCGTATTGTGCCTCGACTTATGGTCAACTGGGTTTGAATCAGTAAATCAGAATCCCACAGATGCAACACAAAAGAGATGAAATGAAAAAAAGAAATTCCAGCTGAAGAGCACTTGCTTGCTATGAAATACACTCACATACATACATATACCAACATTTCTACCATTTCAATTCCGCTACGCATTGCTGGTCATTCAGACCTCTAGTGGTGGTAACTATTGAAGTTTTCAGCGCAGTTAAAATGTTCCCATATAAACCAACAGCAACCTAATGCATTGCTACACTGATAAGTTGCAACACTGCAGCAACAATGTTTTAGAATTCATAAAATCCAATTCTTATTCTTTCTGAGGAAGCAGTTTTAATGCCAATGATATTGATTGCATGACTTAAAATCAAAAAGTTTCTAATTAAGCGGCAAACTGTTATTTCACTTTTCTGTTTTCAATATTTTTAGCTGAAGAGAAATTCGACTGTGCTGCATATATTTGTATATCATTCATTTGCTGAAACACTAAAAGCACTATTTTCTGTTGCCACAATATCCTTCTCGCTTAAGCTTCAACCCATTTCCGTTTGACTGGAAAATGTAGCTCACATCCGGCTCAGCATGTGTGTAAAATTTCTGTGCAGTGTTTTGCGTGTGTGTTTTTGTTCTTTTAAATCATTCCTGAATACTGTGGCGTTTTTTTAATGCTACCATGTGAGTGTGTGTGTGTGTTTTTGTGTACAATAGAAGCAAAAGTGAAATAAGCATCGTTAGGACACACTTTTGTTGCAAAAACAATCAGAAGCACACAAGCGCGTATTTAACCTAAAATTTAAAATCATGCATGTAAGAACAAACGCACATTGAAAATGGCGCAATCAAAAAAAAAAAAACAGAAGCCGAAACAAATTATTGGGTAAGGGCAAACCTTCACGTAATGAACATATAAACTAAATTCTTTTGAATATAAACATATGAATGTAGCTGGCGTGCAACTACTTATTTCGAATCCCCAAAGGTTCTCAGCAACGCTCAGCTTTTGTTAAATAGATTATTTCTCTAGCGGATCTTAAAGCTGTCAGTTGTTTAGGTTCTCGTCTCTTAACTTCTAGCTATATTTTTCATACATGACAGTTTATGTGTTATCAGCTTTGTTATTATGGCTCTGTGTCTTTGAGTAGAGCTCAATTTGCACAAAAAGCGTTGCCATACTTTAAAATTGGGCAAATGAGAGTATTTGTGAGAGAACATAATGCTTCTTCGTCTTGCACGAAACAGCCCGTACTTTCTCTTCGGGCTAATTTAGGCAAGTAGTTCAGCTGTCACCTGTTTCAAAGCATAAACAATAACTTAGAAGAAATAAATGTTTTGCGGAAACTAAAAGAAAAATTGGAAATTAGCGTGAAAAAACATTTTAAAGCATTTTCTAAAAAAATTTTTAATCTCTGAAAAATTGTTGATTGTTATATATTTATATATACGAACTCATTTATGCATATGAATTTGTGAGTTCTGTTGTGTTCGTAGTTGGTGTTTTTTTTTACACAAATCAAATAAAAAAAAATATAGTATTTTTTTTTTTTGTAAATTGAGCTAGCTGTCGGAACCCTGACATTTTCTCTTGTGGTAAAATATTTGTTTTTATTCGTTCCTGTACTTTTGTGCATTTTCGCCTCTTATTGACAGAAATTATAATTTACTCTCATTTTACCGAACTTTGCCTAAAAAGTAAAGAAACAGAGCTTATGAAATGAAACCCAACAATTTGAATATGTTGTTTGATTGTGTACGTTTTTATTTTAAAATCTGAAATTTTTCCTTACAAAACTTAGAGAAGATATAATAAAACAATGTAATTAATAATAAAAACACAATGAAAATCATAAAACAATAGTAAGAATAAAACTCAGCTCAAACTGCTTTCGATCGTCTTATGGCACTTAGTATATAAATATTGCTCTTGCAGTCAGCGCTTCTAACATTTTGTGTTTAGAGCAGTTTGTTTAACGACGCAAAGCTGCTTCTATATCATAATAATGGTAGACCAACTAGTATTTGTTTCCTAAGAGTGGAAAATCTTCCAATTACACGAAAAAGTTTTTCAAACTGAGAGATATTTTTAGGTTAGGATAGGTTTGGGCAAAACTATGTCATAACGAGCGTGCAGGATTGAGAAAAAAATACTCTGAGTTGAGCACAAATACTGTACAGAGCTTAACGAGGTTCATAAAAAAATGAACTTCGGAAATTGACATGAATAGCATTTTATATGAAAACCAATACCAAATTAAAATTTTTTTTTTTTAATTTAAAATTCTCAACACCACAAAAAAGGAGGCCGTCGTACAAGAAGTTGGAATTTCTTGCTAGTGTGTAGGCCATAACAATTTTGAAGAGTTTTAAAATTTTTCTAAATTGTGCTCGCATATGTATATACATAATATCCAAAGCTTCATAGATAAACGTCCAATTTTTTGTAGAGATGAGTATTTTAAATGTAACAATTTTTAAAGTTTTTGTTATGGGTTTTGTGTCGGTGTGTACTGTATAATTATGACGTAAATGTGATTCAATTTTATGAGAAAAACGTTCTATATAAAATTAAAACCCTTTTTTTGTTTGTTCTTGCCGTAAGAAAAACATAAACCGGTGGCCTAATTCTGAAATTCTTCTATGGAAAGATCTTAATACAGACACAGTTTTATTTTCTCCTCTAGACATCTGGCGTTTCTATTTGTTCTCCCACCCAAGAAAACAGCTTTATGCTGCATTTCATGTGCATACATGTTGTTGCTATTACAATTTCATTTGGTTGTTGTGCTTAACTAATGCAAGGTAACATCGTTAAGAAACTATGCCTTAATAGCGCTGGATTCTAAGCTGCAAAGCACTTTCATGAAATAACGTTTTAAATCGAGACCAGGCAAAACAAAATCATAGACCAAAAGAGAGTAATGAAAAAAAATATGTACATACATATGTATACATATGTGCTTGCTGTTAACTTACGCAATAAAACTTACAAAAACACATATTTTCAAATATGACTGAACAGAATTCTGCAACTGCAAATGACCGCTAGTTAACCTAAAAGCATGAATGAAAGGAAGAAGAAATTGAATGAAATAAAATAAAAGTTCAAACACAACCTCTAGAAGATTGGCTAAAAACTTAGAAAATAATTTTATTGAAATAAATTTAAATAAGAATTTTTTTTATATGCAATACGTATTAAATTTATGCAAACAAAATACATTAATTATTCAGTAGAGGTAAGTTATTGGTAAATAAAAAAATATATGTATATTCTTCACTTGATTGCAATTTTTCCTGCAGTACTCTGCAAACTCTAAAATAATTTTTGTTTTTCTAGAAAGATTAAAAACAAAAAAAAAAAAATACTTCACTAAAAAATATCATAGTTTAAATTATGAAAACCTAATTATCTAGAGTTCTGGGTAACCACACCATTTAAGGTACGGTCAGACTATCGAATATTAGCCGGCAAAATAACGGGACCACTGCTCTCTTGTTTTGATGAAGCACATGGATACAGCGAACTAAAAATGCGTAGACGTACATATGGATACGTCGACAAACAAGAACAAAAACAAACGTTGGTGAAAAAGAGTGAAAACATAAAATTTCATAAGAGTATATTTTATTGCTTTGTTTGGTCAAGGAACAAAAACAAAATTTCCAGCAAACAATTATTTGGTGTTACAAAAACGTTTCAAATTTCTTCAAAATTTTATTTGTATTCGTTAAGCAAATAAAACAATAAATATGCTGCATTTTTCTGTTCGTTGTGGGTTATTAATGTATCTGTATATACATATGTATGTATATACATACATTTTTAGTTATTGAAATGTATGCATGTGTCCTAAATAAAAAAGCGGTCACGTTTTGTTTAGGCAAAATTGGACAAATCAAACTGTAAGTGTGACCGTACCTTTACACTTGCAAGTAACTTGCGTGTACATATTAACAACCAATACACTGACAGAGACAATAAAAGCTGTTGCTACTTGCTTGAATGTTTGTTTACACAGACAAGTGCAAGCTCATTTGCAAAATGTCTTCAAAGAAAATGTTCTTAAAGAATATGGCTTTACTTTACAAAATAAAATAGTTAAATGCAAACAATAATAATAAAATAATTATGAGGAAAAAACCACAAAATCAATGTTCCAATTTTTATATTTAAAAATCACTAGCGGTATTCACACCGAACTTGTTAATTTGTTAAAGTTGGCAACTGTGAACGACCCTCTTTTTCAAACTTTATTAGTCTGGTAACTTTCGTAGTAAACCAGCTGATTTATTGTTCCGACACAATTTATTATTCGGAAAAAATTAAACATGCCACAATAAACTGTAACAAACAATTGTAAACCATTTAATTATTCATGCTTTGACACAAATAACCTTTGCTGACGTATTATCGAAGTTTAATAGTTGAATTACAAATAATTTATTAATGCAGAAATTTTCCACGATGATGAAGATGACACCGAACATGTACTGGATGAGATGTATGAAGATTTACATGATGACTTCCGCTTTATTAAATGTAGCTTTCCAGTATCGAACTTTGAATCGCAGCATTTCGCATGTTGCGTCAATTTTGGTCTGGTCCAAACATTTTTGTTGGTAGATTGTACAAATCGGTTTCTGAAAATACATACACATACTATGCCATTGGCATAATCTTATAAACATATAGAAAATAGTGCTACATTACTTCAATGTCCACATTTTCCAGCACAAAATCCAAGAGCAATGCATTTTTGTTCGAATGCGCTTTTTCTTTTGGGTATCCACTATAAATAAGAACAGTTTATGATTTATTAAAATAAAATAAAAAATCATTTAATTAACATACTAACTCTCAATATACACGAAAATTGCCAAAACATAAAAATATTTTTTTATAGAAATGTATCACAAATGACTTTTATTAGTTAAGGTGGGATTACACGATTGCCGCAATGCACCAATTTTACACAATTTTTATTGGGCTGAATTGGAGCATAATAAAAAATTTGCCCCAATCAAATTCTCTGCAATCACATGATTGTGACATTTTACTGAAATTTTATTGTCGCAAATTGCCGCAAAACAATTTAGTACCAATAATTGCCGCATTATAGTCACACGATTATTATATTATACGGCAACTCTGAGAAACAGCTGTTGTAGCTGATGACAAACTTTGTTTTCCCAACAAAAAAAAAAAAAAAAAAAAAATGAATTAAATGTTAAAAATATGGTTTGTTCATTAAAAAGAGAGAAAATTGCTTCGGCTATTATTATAATGTTATACGGGCTGAAAAAGCAAAAAAAGGATAGTAACAACAATTTAATTTTACTGATTGAAAAGCAGAAATCATGTTTGGAAGACGCGTTTAAACAATTTTGAAACTAAATAAATGTATACATATGTATGTATGTATGTAGATTATTGGCGGGCATTGTCTTCTTTGGTTGCCGCATGAGAACACAATAAATATTGGTGCATTTTTAGAATTTTTATTGGTGATTAGTTGTATGTCAAGTGTTCACACGGTTGTCGCATCAGGGTTGTATTTGATTGGGACAAATAGGAACAACATTCGTTTTAGTTGCCGCATGAGCCAATAAATTGTGCTATCACACGATTGGCATACAAAATGTAACAAAAATTGGTGCATTGTGGCAATCGTATGATCCCACCTTTAGAAACTGCAACAGCTGATTGTGAGTTACCAACTAACAACTATTTTATCAGGGATGCCGTGTCGTTAATTTGTTAAATGCTAATGCGGTAGTGCAATAAATATACAAATACAAAATACGTGTAAGAAAGTAACTATTAACGATTAACAAACTAACAAGCTCGGTGTGAAAACCGCTACTATTTTTTGCCTTTTTTGTGTATTATGCTGTAAGCGTAAAAAAATTATCAAAGGCGAACCTGTCTATATTGAGCGATATTTATATTGCATTTAACTTATCAGGGCGTATCAGCGGGGAGCAGTCGTAATTTTATAACAGTGCAGCAAATTAAGCTTAATAAAAAATAATTTCATTGACTAACTGCATAGCTTGCATTTCTTGTTCTTGTCTGGTTTTTGAAGCCAAGTGCTTCTTACTTATACCGTTGTAGGGTAAAGCCATAATGGCAGGTACCGACGCAACTCACTAAAACATCTGTCAAAGTTCTAAAGCCCTGGTTGAAAGACCTGGGGGGTTACTCTATATTGCGATGCGAATGGAAAATCTGTAGTACTACTGTGACGCAAATATAGAGATGCTAAAGCTTCTCTTTTTCATCGCAAGTCAGCGTAACCACCTTGTATAAGTTTACTTTTTTCTTCAATCAGTGGAGAGGAAGAAAAGATGTCAATCTTGAAATCGCCTTCGGTAATGTATAGTATAATATACTTTATTACTTTTATTTCTTCTATGAGTATTTGAACGTTTGTACATATGTACATATGTATGTAAGTATGTATGTATGTGACTTGTTGAAAAATATGTAATCATGCTTTTATTGACTTTAAGAAAGAAAAAACAAAAATCATTACGCATTGAGAACACATGCAATACATTTGATATTCATCTATCAGTGTTAGAATTGTGACAACTGCCCTTTCAACGCATCAGCACATCAGAAAATTCATATGAAGGAGAATGTATGGATGTACATTAGAGTGGGTCGATTTATAAGAACAACAATTTGTCGACACTGTGTAATCGATTTTTCAATAAATTTTGACATGAGAAAAAAAAACAGTTCCACTACCCCATTTGAGTATAAAAAAATAACTTTCTAAGCAGTCTTCCTAAGAAGGTGTGTTACGGGTCCAGTTTGTTCGAAAAAATATATTGGACATAAAACATTATTGGGGGTTGATTACACCGTTGACTCATCTACGGGCACCCAGATAGCGATTAGAACCAAAAGCCCTAACTTATATTTTCTTCAATCCTGATTTTCTCCCCTTCACACTTCGAAAAAAATATTGAAGAAAAAATTGTTGGGGTTTGGTCTACGAGCAACCTTGTACCTTATCAGTCCGCGGGTGTCCGTAGAGGAGTTAAGAATCCCCAATAACTTTTTTCGAGCACATCGACCGCTACCATACTTTCTAGGGCACTCACATACAACAATACAAAAAGTTACAATTTGGACGCCTCAAAAGGTTTTTCTTTCTTGATAAGTCGTGGCACAACATCGATTGCCAGGTCTACCCACCCTACTGTATATACATGTTTATGCTGACGTATGCGTAGTTTCATACAGAAAATGATTTTGATGGAGTTGATGATGACCGTATGTCCTTTATCCTTTTTGTCATTTAACACGCGTATTACGATTATTGGTGTCGTTTTCATTTTTATTTTCTTTACATTTCAGCATTCGTTACGCAAGAATATTTTTTACGAAATTCAGCAACATTCAGATTATTTATTTATTTTTTTTTTTTTTTTGCTTCGTCTGATAAAAGGTATTTTCGAGCTGATAGTTAAAAAAAAACTCATTCACAAGTATGTAATTAAACATTAATATAAGAAAATTTTTTTTACATTAAATACGTATGGGTATATTCATAAAATCTTCAATGAATTTAAAAGGAGTTTTGAGTCAAGCATTTCAAGAAAAATTTATGAAAATATGTTTCAACATTTTTTTTTTTTTTTTTCAATAATATGTCCTATAGTTAATAGTTGTTGAAGTTATTTCGTAGCTGTTTGGAAACCGAGTGAAAATCGTATTAGGCATTCAATTTTTGCAATTCTGCTTATCGAATTACAAAAGTAGTTATTTTATAATGTTTATGGGGAGTAAGTTCATCCTTTATGATTGTTGAAACCATCAAATACCTTCAGCTGGGGGACAATTAGCAGCTGTTTGGTTTAATTAATGTCAATAAAAGCAACGTGTAATGTAATATGGCCACGTTTAGCCATTCTTGCACTGCATTCCTTACTCCTTGAACGAAAAGAAAAAACATTTTAAAATATGATTGCTTCAAGAATATTATGTGAAAGGTTGTGGCAAAAAAGATATTTTTATATAAAAATTTGGTCACCGTAAAAACAGTTTTTGTTACAGTTTGATCATTTTGTTGTCACTATCCATGAAAATTGAAATATGGATATACATACATATGCATTTAAATAAAACAATATTTACGACCATTTAATAATGAACATTTGAACAAGCTCTGTTTTTGACAAAACTAGTAGTTTTGGTGCAAGAATTCTATTGGGGGAATCCAGACGAGGAAAAGACAGGAGGACTGCTGAGAATTAGCCCGAATTAAGTAGAATAATGAGAGCTATGACTCTCAACTACTGGCACATCTTATATGCATACAAATGTCAAGAGGAGATGAATGTAAAGCACTCGGGAGGAGATCGAGACACTGAAGTACTATTTATGCCAGTGCCCCGCCTTCTCACAAATATGGTCCCGATATCTTGGGAGCGACATCTTACCAGACACAACCTAATCACGGAGAATATGCTGGAGGAAATTAAGCAACTTTGTGAATGATATGGAGCCCCTGTTCATGGCTAAATCCAAGGAGCCCGCAAAAAGCCTATGCTGGCTTAAGTGCATGTCGCCAGACATGGTCAAACAAGCTAACACAATCAACTTAATCCAACCTCACGTGCTATTTTTGTTGTATCAAATATTGTAACCAAATAATAGACAAAATATTTTTGTTTTTAACAAAACTTTTATTGTTGCCCTTGACAGCTGTAATTGAAAATTTGTGTATGATTATTTCTCTTATATTTTATATATTTAGTTGAGCTTAAGGTCTTTTTGGAATTTGAATATTTATTTTTGTCAATATTTCGCTCTCCTTCGGATAGCTTCTTCAGGACAAGAAACCAAAAATAAATTTAATAAAAATCCGCAGTTATTAAAACTGAAATAAGACCAGTGCTTAATAAAAATCATGGAATATATGAAGATCTGCTTTAATTGTGTGTGTGTGTGTGTGTGTGGGTAGGAACTTTAATTGGTAGATAGATATCACCATTAATCATGATGGTGACAACATCTTGATTGAAGACAGCAATAATATGATTAGTGGCCACAATAACCTAATCACTTAAAGTGGAATTAGTCGCAGACTGCATGTTTTATTGAACAATTAATATTGTTAGCCTGTAATCATATATTTCAACAATAGCATGTTTCTCTTCAAATATGGTTACATCAACCATATTTTTTCTTTACCCCCCATTTACACACGCAAGTGCAAGTGTAAGTAGCTCAATACATTGATATTTTTTTACAAATCCAATCATACTTCTGCAAGTTGCGAGCTCACTTGCAAGATATTTTGATTGCCGGTAACTTTTTTTACTTGCATGTCGGTAAAATGACAAAAAGCAAAATCAGTGTTACCGTATAAAGATTATACTTCAATTTTAATAGATAACTTTCAAAGAAATAATTTTTAATACATTACTTTTTAATCTTACATACCGAAAAATAAAATAAGATAAAATAAAATATAAAAAAAAATTAATTAAAATGTGGCCTTTATTGATATGTAATATACATTTACTATTTATATTATTAAAAAGCTATTCCAATAATTTGCTTCCACATAGTAGTTCATTTCACAATACTTTGGCAACCCAGACACTAAAAAGTGTCATGGGGACGAACAAAAACAGAACAAACAATACACAAAAAAGCAAAAAATAATGAGTTTTAAATATAAAAAATGGAACAGTGATTTTGTGGTTTCTTTAAACATTATTATTATTGCTAGGTCGGTCCAGAATGGCCCTTCGCACTGCGACCATGAATGATCTATTGTGCAACGACAACATAATTATTTTATTATTATTGTTCTCATTTAATTCTTTTATTTTGTAAAGTAAAACATTTTAAAAATGAGCTTGCACTTGCCTGTGTAAACAATCAAGCAAGTAGCAACAGCTTTTATTGTCTATGTCAGTGTATTGGTTGTTAATTTGTACACACAACTTGCAACAAGGTACTGGCATGTGTAAATGGGGGTTTACGTAAACTAACTTAATCCACTTAAGCTCTCGAATTTGTAAAGCTTCTATTTGCCAAATTCCTATGAAAATTTTGTGAAATAAGAGTTCCATATGAATACAACATTTATTATGGGTAAGACCGTAGCTCATAAAATATTTTTATATAATTGAATATAAACGATTTATTTAACCATCCTTGAAAGCCGTATATGCGTTTACCAAAAAAAATTTTTTTGTTCCTAAACGCAAATAAATAAAATAATGATTATTTAATTTTTTACTGGCAGTGCCCATACATTTTGCAGCTTGAAATGTAAAACCAGCGAATAGAGATTCATTTTTGTGGTTATGAAAATGAAAGTTTTTTTTTCCATTGAGATCTATATCATCGCCTTTGAAAAATATCTAATAATATTTGTTAATTATTTTATTGGGCTTGAGAAAGTGCTTTTGTTGTGATAAAATTGTAGTGATCAACAGTTTTAAAGCAGTCAAGAAAAGTAAGTAAGTTGAAAACATATTAGCTGGAGTACATGAAGCTCATCAGTACCCGAATTGTTTCGAACCCAAGATCATGACAGCATGCATTAGTCACGATCTAGGCCCAAGGCAATCTGAGTGCTGATGAGCATCGTGTCTGCGGGTCTTGTAGCTGATAAGGGTTTATAAAAATATTTTTAGATATTTTGCTTATTATAGCTCTAAGCAACGTTTATGAATTAGACTGTAGTTATCTCTGAGTGGAAAAAGTAAAATTTGTTTGCTGGGTGGGTAAAGGTTTCATTGTTTGTACTGACTGAAGACAAGGAAAATAAAAAAAAAACTTTAATAATGGGAAAGAAAAATGCTTGACAATCTTTTGTTTCCTCAGTTGAGTGAACGTATGTTTGTACTCGAGTATTATTATTACTTTTTACCTTTTTTGCTTTTACTCAATTTTTTCCGTTTTTAAATGGCTTCACTCACATACACAATTAAATGTGCGTGTGTTAACACAAACACCTTTTTAAATGTGCGAGAATGTAAAAGTTTTCATTAAACCAAAATTAAAAGGTTAAATGCAAAAACAAAAGGAAATTGCTGTCACTTTCAAGAATTAAATTTCAACAGGAAACTGCCACAGGTTGAATTTTTTTTTATTGTACTCGTACATTCAAACACATAATTATAGATGAAAACTCAGGATTTTATCTATTTTTTATGAATAAAATTATTAAAGGAATTATTACAATATTGCTTTAAAGCTTGCCGTATGAGAGAACAGTTAGGAAAATAAGTATTAATTAATTAATTTAATAATTTTCAATTTAAAGAGAAAACTTTTACATCAGGGGCGAGTCTAATATTTTTTTTTCAGGAAGAATTTCAAAGTTTCTGAAATGAATTGCAAGACAAGAGAACGAAATGTTAGTTTTTCGCCGAGTTATGTAGAAATGTCGAACAGGAAAGCAGTTGACTCCTCCAGAGTTTAGTTAGAGAGGTGTAAGACACATTTTTCGAATCAATTTTGTTTTTACTCAATATTTATATTTTTGAGTTATTTCCAAGAGCTTTTGCTTTGAAAACAAAGCTGCTGACACAAAATTTTTAATGATGTGTTCAATAGTTTGTTTATATTTTTCGCACAAAAGGCAAATAATTTTGTGTTTTCATTAATAAATTTCAACGGCTGCCAGCACCTGTGAAAAAACCGACAGCCAGCATGAAATTAAATTTTTATGAGGGCTTAGCCCCAACATTCATAACGCATATAAATATAATAATAACTACGTAAATATAATTAATTACCTGGTAATTAAGTTGAAGTGCTTGATGCCCTTCACTTTCCTCTTTTTACACTGTTTGTAAAAAGGATAAATATTTGTATGCCGGTAAATAATTGCAACACACAGTTGCGTTCGGTTGGTTGTTTGCAGCTTTTTTGATTCGCATTTAATTCGAAATTTATTGTTAAATTTAATTGAAAAATATTGTCAATTTATGTGGTCGTAATTAAAACAGTTAATTTTGCTCTGCTGTTAAAAATGAATAAATTTATTTAAACATTTTAATATTTTTATATGAAAAGTTAATGCACTTATAAATTAATAAATAAGTTGAATATGTTTTAAGATTGCAAACACATCAAGTAGAAAATAAATGATTGATATTTTACAGGTGGTTTTATGGGTGATATAGCATTGCCCGATGTGGAGTATGATGGCGAGGGATATCCCATAGTGGCCAGCACCCAGCCCTGGGAAGAGCCGCAAGCAGATGCGCCCATGAAAGAGTCTCCGTTGAAGTATAATGAAACCTTTCAAAAAGAAATGGAAATCTTAAAGCAGGAAGTCTATCATGAGGGGTTGCAAGTGGAAGAAGAAGGTTTGACGGATATTATAAGAAGAAAAACTAAATTGCCCAGCAATAAACCAGAATTGGACAACGATCTCATGCAGGTATGTTGCAAGAATTAAGTTAAGGTCACTTTGGCAGATATTATACCGTAAACATTTTTCAAAAGCTTATGGATAAAAAGAGCTAAAATCTTATTTTCATACATTTGAATGAATTACGTAAAATCAAAAATTGTCTCAAGAGCATGTTTCAAGGTTATGTTTGCTCAATGAGCGTATACGACATTTACAGGAAGTTTGTACTTGTTCTTGAAAAGTTTTTGTAAGATCTTTAATGTCAGCCTTTAATGTAAGTCTTCATTGAGCTAATATAACCTTAAAGTACGCTCTTGATAAATTTTGTGTATTTTCTTGATAATTTATGCTGTTTGAGGCCAATTTTTGATGTTTTATTTTTGGTTGGCTTAGCTGGTAACTCTAAACCCAGGCAGAAATTTCCAGCCATACAATACTTTTAGTACTGGCAAAACAATTTTACACAAGTTTTACATTACAGTTTTACTCAAAAATAAACTTAATTATTTCTTTGCTTAAAGAGCCAATTGAAATGTATTATTTTTATTCAAAAAAGATCCTTGCTTTGATTAATGTTAGCGCCTCGATGGATGAATTGGTAGAGTGCTCTGCCAAGAGCTCTCCGAGGTCGCAGGTTCGATTCCTGCCGAAGGCTTTGGGTGTTTCTGCAGACAAGCCCAAAAGCTTCGCAGTTTTGTGTTTGTTTTTTTTTTTAAATAAAAAATAGTTAAGTATATAAATAGAAAGTAAAATTGCGTGAGCTTTGGTTGCCGATGGTTAAAGCGGCTGTGTCAAAGTTGTGAAATTTGATACGACCAAAGTTAATAGGGCCCTGATGAAGGGTGTTTGTTACCCAGAAACAGCCGGGTGTCCACCTAGCTATAAAATTATACTTTTCTTTACTTAATTGATATTGATAAAAAAGTGACCAACCAAGGATTGAACTTGAGCCTGAAAATGTAATTTAATATAAATGTATTACAACATCATAGTTCATTGTAATTAAAATTTCAATAAAATTTGAAGATTTTTTTTTGTTGGTTACTGCTTCAGCTTTTGTGCCGTTAAGATAACACACGTATCTTCACACAAAATAATGCCAAGTAAACTTGCAAAATCCTTACAACAGACTTTTGCTATCTTTTTCTTGAAGCCGTTCTATTTTGTAATACCGTGTAAACTAAACTTTAGATATACCCAATTTTTACGTAGTCCTTTATGTGTTGTATAATTTCGCATCACTTCTGATGCTCTCCATGAACACGCTTATAGTTTTTTTTGCCCGGACGTTTCGTAAATTTTTTATAAAATTTTTAAGGATATTTTTTTTTTTTTTTATAGTTTTAAACCTAAAAATAAACGCAACATGTAGAGAAATTTTTCATTATTTAACACAGTATCACAGATTTTAATAATTTTTTTTCCTGTTTTTTTCTTCTTGTTGTGGCCTCTATGCCAATCGATATGCATTTTTATTTGTTTATAGTCAACGGAAAAGTAGTGGTCACGTTTTTTAGGGCAAATATGTATGTTTATATGTGAAATGTTTAGTTAATCTTCATATAAACAAAGTTTGTCTGTTAATCAATCTGTAACCATATCAGTTTGAATCATCTACATTTTCTTTTCCCAGTCTGCCAACGAATTGCTTAAACCCTCCAGTAATTCCCATTACGCATCCATTAATTTTAAAAACGAAGTTATTTCCTCTGAAGAGCACACATTGAATTCTCGTAAATATCCCTTGGCAAAGGAGTCGAAAAAGAATATACCCATTGAACAGAACACACCCGACAAGGGACTTTTAGATAAAACATTTAATACCTCCGAAGAGAGATATGAGTTCAGTTTGCTCGCCCAATCGAAAGCGCCAGTCGAAGAGGAAAAGCACAACAAGTCGGCCATTGGTTTGGGCAATCGCAATGTGGATCAGCGAAAAATACAATCAAATACAAAAGATATTGAATTGGATACAGGTAATAATTTTGTGTCGGAACGAAAAGTGGTCATACTGCCAACATCGTTGCCAGTACAACGTTCTACTTTGCCGAATGTCTATAGTAATGCTGGCGGCAATGGCATGAAATTGGACGAAATTCAGGAAATTAAGGGCAGCAGCACAATTGTGAAGAGAAGACATCGCCGGGGCAGAAAACACAGGTAAATGGATCAATTGTTAATTATTTTAAGGGGTTTGAGTTCGATTTTACTGCCTCAGAATTGAAAAATACTTTTTTGTGAAAAATTTGTAGTGATCAATCAATTCTGAAGAATGTATGAAAGGTGTAAAGTTGAAGGCTTATGGGCTGGGTCACATACCAGGACTGTTTCACGTCCAACACGAAGCTCATCAACACCCAAACGGCTTCGAACACAGGTCATAACTAATTGCATACTGGTTTTAAGCAGCAGCGCTTAGACGTCATACTACCTGAGCTTTTCATTACTGAACGTTTTTATTTAATCGTTTTATTTTTCAAGTTCAAGTTCTTTGTATTTTTCTGTTGATTGGAATATATTTTATATTCTTTCACCAGCGTCCAACTGATTTCCAGCTGAGTTTTGTGGTTGTTGCTCTAGTATCAGTGATAACAACGCTTTCGAACTTTTCACCGCCTAGAACGATTTTTAAACGTTAATTTTCAATTTATAGTCCATTTAACATGTGTTATATGATTTATAACTGTTAATAGTTTTATAGGGCTGGAGTTCAATTTTATTTTCCCATAATTGAGAAATGTTTTCTAGGAATCCTTCCATTTCCCATTAGCCAGCACATATGTACATAATTACAAAATTGGACTGAGTGAAGTATTTTAATATAAAGTGATTAGAAAAACAAAAACTTTGTGATTAAAATATTTTGAATTTTTTTACGAATACTTGAAGAGTTGCAATTATCTTGTAAACATTTTGTCAAGCCCAGAAATTTTGAAACTAATAGTGAACATTTTTATGGATTTCAAGGCGAAGTTATAATCACCATCATCGCTCTGAGTACAATGCCAAATTGCAACAACTTAAGGAAGAACTGAACCGCTCAGAGGGTCGACCGAGACAAACAAAAAAGCAGCAAAACCAAAATTTTCAAACTTATAACGGCGAAAGAGCAAACAATATGACTGACCTGGAAAATGATACATCGAGTATTGAAATGAGGTACGCCAAGCTGCCGGAAAACGAAGAAGATTATGACAGGCCCGTGGACATAGTGCCTGTCTATGAGGCTGAGCAAGAAGAGGAGTAAGTAATTGTGTTGTAAGATTGAAGTTTGAGAATGTAAAACAATTTGTTTGTCATTCAAGTGAATTAAGTTTTGTAAGAGAACACAGACGTCTGCCAAGAGCTGTGACAGCCAAAAAAGAACGGGTATGGGATTTTGGTGTCATTCCTTATGAAATCGATGGCAATTTTAGTGGCCTACATAAGGCCTTATTCAAGCAGGCCATGCGTCACTGGGAGAACTCAACTTGCATTAAGTTTGTGGAACGAGAACCAGAAAATCATCCCAATTATATTGTCTTTACCATACGCGGCTGCGGGTAAGTAAGAATGTGTAAGTAGCAGTGACCGCAACACACATACACTCTCGAATTTTGTATATACATATGTATGTATGTATATTCGACAATAAACAAGCTAACAACGTTTTACTCCATGTTGCAACACATTCAGCAAATAGAATGTTTATGTGTACAATTGATTGCTTTTCTGTAATTTCTTTATTAAAATGTTTACAGTTGCTGCTCGTTTGTTGGCAAGCGTGGCAATGGTCCACAGGCCATTTCGATTGGCCGCAATTGTGATAAATTTGGCATTGTTGTTCATGAGCTGGGACATGTTGTTGGCTTTTGGCACGAACACACTCGTCCAGATCGCGGTAACCATGTTATCATCGAACACAACAACATTATGAAGGGACAAGATTATAACTTTAATAAATTAACGCCAGACGAAGTTGATTCACTGGGCATGGCCTACGATTATGATTCCATAATGCATTATGCACGCAACACTTTCTCTAAAGGCACATACTTGGACACCATTTTGCCCATTGAGGTGAAGGGCAGGAAGAGGCCAGAAATTGGCCAACGTTTGCGTTTGAGTGCGGGTGATATAGCCCAGGCTAATTTATTGTATACATGTCCTAAATGCGGCCGCACTTTCCAAGAGAATACAGGAATATTTGCCAGTCCCTCGTACTATACGGCTGGTGCTTTAACAAATGAAACCGAACATTGTGAGTGGCGCATTTCAGCCACACATGGTGAACGAGTGGTTTTGAAATTGGAAAATTTGGTATGTTTACATGGCAAACGTACAAGTTATTTAACTTGAAATAGTTTTTACTTAGACTCATACTCATACTCACACCCATACCCACCCATACCCACACTAACATTAACACTTCAAAGCAAACATTTGCCGAATATTTTACTCGGTTTGTTTTTTACATATTTATTTTGGTTTCTGCCTTCCTGCTTCTTTCTCGTTCGAATTTTAGAATATTTTCAAATCGCTTAACTGCCAATCAGATTATTTAGAAGTCCGTGATGGTTATTGGCACCAATCTCCATTGATTGCTCGTTTTTGTGGCAAAGTTACCAGCGAAGTTCTCACAACCGTCTCCAGCCGCATGCTGCTGACTTTTGTAAATAATCATCGTACCGAGGGTCATCGTGGTTTCAAAGCTGAATTTGAGGGTAAGAACATGTAAATACTGCAATTCGTTTTAAATTCTTGTTTGATAAAGTAGCTCTTGCTTAAAGTGTATTAAAAAGCTTCTGTTTTATAGCCAAACACAAGCGAAGTGATACTGGAACACATGTACAGAAAACAAAATAAAAGAAATAAAAAACACGGACAACACAAAACCTACTCGTATATTTTGTTCAAGGAAAGTTAGTTACAGCATTGTTTGAATTTTAAACGATACATGTTTTAAACAGATTTAGTTGTCGTCCACAATTTTATGGAAACAAGTCTACAACGTTAATTTTAACTTTATAATCAAACTCAGCGATATACAATTGTTTATAGTTTTATCGGCCTTTTTAGTTCGATTTTTACTAGAAAATGTGATAAAATTGGGGTAATCAACATTTTTTATGAATACAAGAAAAGTAAAATTCAACACTTACTGGCTGGGGCACATGACTGCTTTACGACAATCACTTCGCTCATCAGCACCAAAATTCGCTTCGAGCCGGGGCCATGACTAATTGTATATTGTTTTTAAGCAGCAGCAAATTATTGTTAGTGTTGCACAGCATTTAAAAAATATCAATTAGTCGACGAGTTCTAGCCAGAAAACCATATAAACAATAAGCCAAAAATCGGCATTTGATTGCAAAGTTCAAAGGTCGATTAAAAAACCAATTCGAACTAACAAAAACACACGCCGCGATAAGGGTCTTCTAATTTACTGTCTGTTCCTCGATGTCACAAGCGATCGAAATGTAGTCGCATGACTTCGAACCAATTTGGATTCCTCTATTTCGACAGCTTGCGTTCGCATGGCCTTACGTCTTGAATTTTTTTTCCATTTTCTTTACAGACATAGCAGATCGGTAAATTAAAGTTTTGGTTGATTTCTTATTAAAGCATAGACAAAAACTACTAAATTGTTCTTGTGTAAATACAAAACCCTTTTTAAAATTGGTCAGCTGTATCTGACAAGCCAAAGCAAAAATACATACATAAATAAGAACAAAAAAAAATGCAAACATTTTGAAAGTGTAGAAATAGTTTTTATGGTGTTTTAAATTTAAAAGTATTTTTTTTTTATATTCCTCTGGCAGACGCAGGATTTTCTTCCATCTAGCTAGGAATTAAACTATTTTGGTCAACTGCATATTTTATATATTTACTAAATAAAATCAAAATGGATTATATATGGGGTTTCTAGTTTTATTTCCCAGTTTTTTAACAAATAAATATGAAAATTTTTCTATAAAAGTACCCACTCGATAGCAAAACAGCAAGCGATTGATTTGGACGTGTATGTTCTCAATGTTGACGACATGATCGATGTAGAGGAATCGAATTTCGTATGAAAACACTTACGTCTTTTCGGCTTGTCGATCGAGTCATCGTCCGAATAGAAGAACGTCATGGAGGAACTCAAAACAATTTTCTTTCACTTAGGAAGTGAACAATCGCACGACTTCGACATTGAGGAACAGGCAGTTAGCTTCTATTTTCAACCCTCACTCTCAGAATCGCCCAAACTTTTGCTAACTTGAATTTGTTCCACAGTGTAATTTTGTTGTGTATGACTTGGTATCCAGAGTGAGCGAATTGCTTCTTCTGGAATATTTCTAACATTGAATGCCAATATTTATTTAAGTTTTTGTGTTTCTGATGAATTTTCTTCAAGAATATTTGCTCATAACCCTGAAGGAAAGCTATAGTCAAGTGGCTCCAAGTCGCTACATTTTTTTAAATCAAATTGTCAACAGAGTGTCTCCAGTTTTTTTGCTTTATGAACAGTGTTGCGATTGTTGAGATTTGTAAGCCCACCAAAATCCTGAAATAAAAATCATTTTCATTTGGAAAGAAAACATTGAGGTGACAACATCGATAATGAGTAGACAAATTTTATTTCTTGATTTTTAAATTGAGTTTCTCTACTGACATTTCTTTCAGGTTAGCCACAAAGTCTATAGAAACAATAGTACCATGGTCGTCATATAGTCGCATTAGAACCACCTAGTCAGTAGTTGATTTGCAATGACAAGCACATGTTGAATGTCAACAGAAATAATCATTGTATGAGGTATAATATGTCACTAGTACTGGTGACCATGTCAATAGTAAATCAGTAGAGCTTTTCTACTGACATTTCCTTCAGGGAAGTGTTTCTAAAGAAAAACAAAAACCTAATTATTGAATAAATACTGCTGATTGCTGATACGTATACATAAAAACCAAAAAAATTTTCCTGTGATTAATTTATTATAATTCGTATTATTACAATTGGCTGGTTATTGGGAAAGGGATAACGAAATTGGAGGGGTTTGGTTGCCCATGTCTTGTGACATACACCTTAGCCAGTATAGGCTTGTTGTACCCTCCGTGGATTTAACAGTGAAACAGTTTGATTCATAGGTCTATAGGAACTCCGTCTCATTCACAAATTTTCATTCATTTGTGAGAAGTCGGGACACTGGCATAAATAGTGCTCTCGTGTCTCGCTTACCTCCCCACATGCTCTACATTCAATGTAATATAAGTCTGGCTGGTTGTTAATTTTTCTAATATAAAAAATAAAGAAATTGCTTAATTATTGATTTTGAGACCTGTAATACTTCGTGAGTTGCCCGGCAGGCTGATTATCCGAAGATCTGATGCAAAAAAATAGTTATTCGTCAAAAATATTGTTGATTATTGATGTTTATACATTAGGCCGGGTCGATTTTTATGGACGAAAAATAGTTGATACTCTGCCATGAATTTTTGAAAACATATCAAAATAAATAAACCAGATTTTCAATTTTGTTTTTGTATTGGAGTCCCCTAAGGAGGTGCGGTACGGGGTTGATATGTTCGAAAAAAGTTTTGAGAGAAGGAATTATTGGTGGTTGGTCATGCACTTGACGACTCTACTCTACAAATTCTGTGATTTTATAATCAAATGCAGAAATCCATAGTTTTCCAAATATTTTATCTTTTGCTGCAAGAAAATTTAGCTGCAAGAAAATTCAGCATCCACATTCTGAAAAAAAATTTCTTGTCATTCTAGTGGTGTGCGGCGGTGAAATTTTTATAGATGATGCCGAAGGACGTTTAGAATCGCCCAATTACCCTTTAGACTATCTGCCCAATAAAGAATGTGTGTGGAAAATTACAGTTCCCAAAGGCTATCAGGTTGCCTTGAAGTTCCAGTCGTTTGAGGTGGAAAATCATGACAGCTGCGTTTACGATTTTGTAGAAGTCAGAGATGGACCCATTCAAGAATCACCCCTAATAGGAGTATTTTGCGGTTACAAGCCACCACCCAACATGAAGTAAGAATAAAAGTCTGCCGCATACGCCAACAAAGTAATGAATACATATATCTAATTGATTTTCTTAGGTCCACTGGGGATACCATGTTTGTTAAGTTTGTTTCCGATACCTCAGTACAAAAGCCTGGCTTCTCAGCCACCTTTATGAAAGAAGTTGATGAGTGCGAAACCCAAAACCACGGTTGTGAGCATGAGTGCATAAATACTTTGGGCGGTTACGAGTGCAGCTGTCACATTGGCTATGAATTGCATAGCGACAAGAAACATTGCGAAGATGCCTGTGGTGGTGTTATTGAGTATCCAAATGGCACCATTACCTCACCCTCTTTTCCCGATACCTATCCCGTTTTGAAAGATTGCATATGGGAAATTATAGCACAACCCAAACATAAAATATCATTGAATTTTACGCATTTCGATTTGGAAGGTGCCACTCATCATCAGTCGGAATGTGGTTACGACAAAGTGACTATATATTCGAAAATGAGCGAAAATCGTTTAAAGAAGATTGGCACTTATTGCGGCAGTTCCATACCGCCTACAGCCACTTCAGAAGGCAATGCTTTACGAGTGGAATTCCATTCGGACAAATCCATTCAGAGCTCCGGGTTTGCGGCCGTCTTCTTCACGGACATCGATGAGTGTTCCATTAATAATGGAGGTTGCCAGCATGAATGTCGTAACACGATTGGTTCCTACATTTGCTCCTGTCACAATGGTTATTCGTTGCATGAAAATGGCCATGACTGTAAGGAGGGTGAGTGTAAACACGAAATATCTGCGCCATTTGGTACAATATATAGTCCCAATTACCCTGATCTATACCCGCCCAATGCTGATTGCGTTTGGCATTTTTCCACTACGCCGGGCCATCGTATTAAATTGATATTTAATGAGTTCAAAGTGGAGTCCCATCAGGTAAGTTGCCTTTGAATTGTATGTGTATATAACATTTCTGGGCTGGATGAAAATATTTTGGTTTTATTTTAAAGGAATGCTCCTATGACAATGTTGCCATTTACGATGGTGACTCTGAAAGTAGTTCGATTTTGGGCCGTTTTTGTGGTGAAAAGATTCCTTATCCCATTTCGTCGTCCACAAATCAGCTTTATATGGTTCTGAAAACTGACAAGAATAAACAGCACAGTGGCTTCACAGCCGTTCACTCAACATGTAAGTTAAAAACTTTAATTTTAAAACTCTAATAAAGTATTTAAGCTAGCTAGTTTATGGAAAAGTACCCTGGAGGAAGCTTAGAGGCAAGTACCTCCAAATCACCAGGGGGTATTATGTAATTCGATTCTAAAGTAAAACTATTCGAAATCGTTTCTTTTCGAATCCCAATTTCAATGACTGTGTCGGTGCTTTATTTAATGCCTGCGTATTTTCGTTTAATGTTTGGTTATGTTACCTAACTGCAGAAATATAAAAATAAAAATTGTTTTCTAGTTCCAGTGGAGAGCTCACTTGTTACTAGTGGGTTTTCAATGGCAACGCCATATTAAATAAAGATACAAAAAATTATTGTAGTATTACGCTAGCATTAAGATCGTCATACGGTTCCATTAGAACTATCTATTCACCAGTTCTTAGGTCACCAGTTGATTATCAATGGCAAGCGTATGTTAAATGTCAATAGAGGAAAGCGTTGTATGAGGTAAAATATATCAGAAGTACTGGTGATTAAGTCAATAGTGAACAGTTTTCCTACTGGCATTTTCTTCAGTGCTATGAGGCTTAAACCTGTGAAATACTGATAATATGCAGATTATATGACACCAACTTGTTTTGGGGTATATGCTGAAAATCGCATATTTTAAAAGTAATATGCGATCTGAAAATCGCCAATTTTGTGTAAGCATGTATGTACTTGTGTCCATCCGTTTTGCTTTTTTTTTGAAGTAGCTTTTGAAATTTTAAACATGTGCCTAAACTATCAAATATAAGTAAAGGGTGTTTTTTTTTCGATGTATAGAACTTTAAGTTGGCATTACTGTTCTAGATGGCGACCGATTTAACAGCTGTGAAGTGATTTATTTTCAGTTTGGTTTGGCAATTCATCATGAATAGACTCATGCCTGAACAACGCGCATAAATTCGTCGAATGGGCCCAAAACGAGATTGCCGTTGTTCCCGATTTTCATAAGCTAATTTTGCTTAGCGACGAAGTGCACTTCTGGTTGAATGACTACGTCAACAAACAAAACTGCCGCATTTGGAGTGAAGCTAATCGTCAAGTGTATGTCGAAACACCGTTACATCAAAAAAAAACTGACTGTTTGGTGCGCTTTATGGGCTGGTGGAATCATTGGTCCGTACTTCTTCAAAAACGATGATGGCCAGAATGTTACAGTCAATGGTGATCGGTATAGAGCCATGATTACTAACTTTTTCATTCCTGAATTGAATAACCATGATGTCTAGGAGATGTGGTTTCAACAAGACGGCGCAACATGTCGCACAGCTCGTGCCACAATCGATTTGTTGAAAGACACGTTTGGTGACCGCCTAATTTTACGTTTTGGACCTGTGAATTGTCCTCCAATTCACAAAGTAGCTAGACTACTTTGCGGATAAGCCACAAAAGCTTGACCATTTGGAAGACAACATTAGCCGTGTTACGGCCACAACTATTGGAAAAAGTCATCGAAAATTGGATGTCCAGATTGAACTACATACGCGCCAGCCGTGGCGGTCATATGTCAGAAGTCGTATTTAAAATGTAATGCCACAATATTATCTTTCGGATAAATAAAATTCATGTCAATCGAATACGCCTTCGTTGTTTTATTGCAACTTAAAGTTCTATACATCGAAAAAACACACTTTATATAAAAGAAACGTTTTGAATTTTTTGAGTCATTCCTACCCAATGTTATTGTTGTAGTTTCTCCTGCTTAGTTTCATAATCCTTTGCAGCCTTAACAAATCCGCCCTTATGATAGTCCTTGACGAAATTTTTTCTTGTATTGGTACAAATGCTGTTCCCAAAATACAGCAACTGTGGTAGCATTTCAAGGTGTAATCGCAAATGACTTAAATATCACAGTGGAGCAAAAAACGTTTTTGTTAAGTCGTTTGAAATGTATTCAATTCTCTAGACGAAAAGCTAGATCAGCGATGGATTTGTTTGGGTATGATCGATTGTGAAACCACAAACTCCAAAATGGATGTTCATAATAAATTTAAAACGTTTTCCTGGCTCGATATTTACACGGAACTTACATCTGAATTGTAAATCCCTTGCCAAGTTGTGAGCTTTATTACTGCAGGAATAAAACTAAAAGGAAAGAAAACATATTAAATTTACTATGGCCGTACATGACATTTGTTCACGTTATAAATTTATTTTGAAGCAAATTTGCTGTTCACTTGTTGACTTGTAGTCACCAAATTCAGCACATACATTTTGTGACTTCCAATCGTTTGCGGTTTACGATTTCGAATACATGAAATACAGATGGTTTTTGTAGTTAGGGGATCAAAAAAAGATACTGGATTTGCTTGTTGCGTAGTGTAACAAAAAAAAAAACCCCCCCGTTTAATGGGACTGGTTTAATTTTGCAGAAATTTTATAATTTTGAAAGTAATTTCCTGCTTGTTTTCTTCCCTTAGCGTGCGGTGGCTATTTGCGAGCCTCAAGTCAAGTTCAACAGTTTTATTCGCACTCCCGTTTCGGTAATCACAATTACGATACGAACATGGATTGTGAGTGGACCATACAGGCGCCGCCCAGCAGCAATGTTCAACTTACTTTCCTCACATTGGATTTGGAGAGCAGCGAAAATTGTACTTACGATTATGTGCAAGTTTTTTCGGGCATGGAGGATACCAGTGGACCCATGTATGGACAGTATTGTGGCAATATGGTATGCTGAAAAGGAAATATTTCTATCTAAAGTTCTAAATTTATTTAATTGAATATCTTAAATTCATTTCTTTACAGATACCTCAAGACATTATATCACTAACTGATTCTCTGTTGGTGCGTTTTAAAACCGATAGTACTGTGGTTCAGAAGGGTTTCTCTGCTTCTTATGTCGCTGTAGATCCCTTTGAAAATAGCGATGAAGATCCCACTTCCTACAGTTCGGAAATGGTAACACCGTTTCCGGGCTCCTTGAAATCTATTTATAAGGAAGAGTCCCAAGAGACAGACGATTACAATGATTTCAATGAAAATCAATTAGTTGTTAATAATCCATACTATACTCGCAATCGTTATCAAAATAGATATTAAGTAACAAAATAAAACAATGCAATTTTTATTAAAGAAAAAATACACATAGAGAGAAATATGGGTAAAACATATAAACCAAAAACAATTTGACAATATTATTGAACTAAAAAACCAAAATTAAATGAAAACAAATTTTTTTCTTTTGTTGAAATATCTTACATATGTATGTATTTAAATGTAGGTTATAGCATTTAACAATATCATAATAACTTAATACTTAAGCATATCAAATTACTTCGTAAAGAACAACAAACTGTTAAAGGAATAGTGAAAAAATTCATGAGGATTATTTTTAATTGTCATTAAAAGTTATTAACATAATCAATTAAACTATTATACATATGCAGACGTACATAATGCACAGCCAGTTCAAAAGTGAGTCAAGTCAAATTCTTGGTTTTTTAATTTAAAGTAGAATAAGTTGCTTATAAGAACTAAGAAGCTTTTAGATTATAATCTGCATGTACTGTTTTCTTGCTTAACTATTTTTATTTAATACAAAAACATTTTTTTTAGATTTTTGAAAAATTTAAGTTTTTAGTTGATTCACTTTTGAACTGGGTAAGCGTATGTATGTCCTATAACTTAAATTACGACTTATTTTTGGATGAAAAACAAAACTTTTGTATTTTTATTTCTACTTTGCATTCTAAAACACACAATTTAAAATACCTACTTAAGTAATGAGAAACACAAGGGTGCTACAATTCACATTAAATATGTTATTTGCTTGCTTGGCCGAGGACAGTACGGAATTGTTTCAGAGACTCAGGTTCCCATGCGAAATGTGCACAGAAAAATTTCAGGTTGGGAGATTCCTTGTGCAAGTTTCTTCGTACTATGGAGTCTTTTCTTTGTTTATAACCCAAAAAAATTAGGACCGTTTTCTGTCATTTAACCAGACTTCTGTTTACCACCGACATTTCGTTGGGTTCACCCATCCCATCACAGTGGTAGCAGTGGAGAAATATAAACTAATTTGTCCGATTTTAAAACTATTTCAGAGAATGATATTTATATTTATTAAAAACGTGTTTGGGGATTCTTTAGCTACATATGATTTCAAAACACCGAGTTCTTCTACTCACAATACTTAGCAGCTCATAAGACTACCTTATAAGAATAGTAATTCCCCACTGTTAGTTAGTGCCTTAACGCACTACTTGTAATTACCCTTTTCTGGTTAGACTTGTAACGACTTTGTTCTCTTGATCGTTTCTGCCATGACCCTACGATCGAACCCATTTAAGAAACATGGGTTCGATCGTTGGTTTGTGGCAAAAATGAACAAATGATCGAATTCGATACAAGTCTATTTCTGAGTAACCTTTTTCTTTACGTCCATGCAGTTTTACATCTGACTGAATTGAAGTCTACACCTGTATCGAAATCGTTCTCTTGTTCGTTTTTCCCACGACCTTACCATCGAACATATTTAAGAAGCGTGGGTTCGATCGTTGGTTCCTTTCAAAAACGAACAAATGAACGAGTTCGACACAAGTCTAAATTGAAGTGTGATGTTGTGCTCTGTTGATATTATGATGTTCGAGAATAATTATTATTATGCGTATTGACGATAATCACGCGATCATTATCATTCTATGCTTAAACTTAATAACTGCAAATGTTGTCGAAAGTCAACAATTATCACAATAATCAATTCATTTCAATTCGTGCTCGCCACACAACTTCATGATTATCAACTAATTATGTTCGGCCGATACGTTCCGTCAGTAAGGGGGCATGTATGCTCTTGGGTATGTAAGTGTGTCTCCATTCACTGTATGCAGTTAACAGTAAAAAAATCACCGTCTTCACGAACAGGTACAGAGCCACAGTTTCTGTAGCTTGTTAGTCACTTCCAGAGTGCACTGTTCAAAATTTTGCAGCATTGCACCTTTGGCTTTTACTTTCTCGCCTGTGAAGTTTCTGGCAGTCTTACCGCTTCTCGGGACAATTTCATGTTGTCTCATGTCATGGAGTACTTTTTATGACTGCAGACTTTCTTAGCTCTTTCTTATCTCAGCAAAAAAGAGTCATGATCCTCTCTCTTTATTTTTCATTAACCTCTCTTTATTTTCATTTTCTCTTTTCATTTTTCATTTCGCTGCAAAACAATGGGAAATTTTAAAATTTTGTTTCTATTTTAAGTATATTTCTGCAAGCGATTGGTAACGAGCTCCATCGCGAAACTGCCGATATGGCTCTGGCATCGAAAGGGGATTCTTTATTGCCACTAGGCCATGGGGTAAAACGTATATTTTAAGGTTATGTGCACTCAACTAAGGGAAATTTGCGCTTGCACTTGCTGTTCTCGGAAAATTTTGCATTTGTTGTTGCAGCAAACATAACCTTAAAATATTCACTTGTAAAATTTATAATTTTTGCCAATTTTTTTATTTTCTGTTTTTTTTATGAATTCATTTGTATGTACTATATGTATTTTTACCTTCTTGCAACCATGTGCTTGGCCAAAAAAAAAAAAAACAAAGATCAGCAAAATAGTGTTGGTGACGTTGTTTGAGTGCTAAGTGACCAAGTAAAAAGTTCGTTGCGAATTGTGCGAAAGTAAACGAAACGATTCTTATCAGTGGTTTTAAGAGAAACTACTATAAAAAATTTGGATATGGTAATTGCTGGCTCATCGTTATCGAACCTGTGCATTCGTCATTTTGGATGATTTTAAAGGGTGCAATAGAATTTCTTTAAAAAATAAAACAAACTTAAGGCAGGCTTTAAGCCGGCTTGTAGCAATATTTCAGTTATTTAAACCATCAAGTACAAATTCGGTTTGTGTTGTTGCAATGCTGTAAATATGCTACTAAAATTTGCTATTGCCATGTCGCTATATTTGCAACAAATCACAAACCAGAACAAACTCTGTTAATGAATGAAAGCTCAAAGTACGATATCACACTTATGTAAATATTTGGCATATCTGCAAAAAGGCGAGACCACTACTTCTTCTTGATGTTTAATTTGGGCAAGTGCAGGCATATAAATAGATGCGATTCATGTATAATCACATGAATTGAGCGCCTCGATGGATGAATTGGTAGAGTGCTCTGCCAAGAGTCTCCGAGGTCGCAGGTTCGATTCCTGCCGAAGGCTCTGGGTGTTTCTGCAGACAAGCAAAAGGCTTCGCAGTTTTGTGTTTGTTTCTTTAAAAAAAAAGAAATTGCTTTAATAACACCGATGCCAGCTCAACGAGTTAACCTTCCAAGAAATCCGGAAAACTATAAGCATTTCTCAATACAACAAACAACAACGAAAAGACAAAACAGGAAAAAAACGTTTACACATTAAATCTCTCAAGGCTGACACATGCAATAGTGTATTCGCTCTAGCAAAGTTTTTTGTAAAACCAAATAGTTTTTCGTTGAAAATTTTGTATTTGCTCGGGGAGCTAACATAACCTTAAAATATAATATTGTGAAATTTTACATTTTTAGCATACTCTTCCTGTTTTTTATTTGTTATTGTATCCATTTGAATGCTTACGAACTCTTAGTTTTTTGTATCCATGTCATAAACAAAGGTCCACAGGAGACCACAGTGGTCATATTGCTCAAGCGAAAAAATGTACAAAGGCTTTGTTCTCAAAAACGTTGTAGCAAGTGAACCAAAGAGCGCACACCCAGTTCAACTTAATTTTTTTACCTTCTTTCTCATTATTGATTTGCTTAAGTAATCAAAAATCAAATCTTAAAAATGTCGTTTCTAACAATATTAAATAAATGTTACATGTGTCCATGTGCAATAGTAGAACTTGTTAGCGTCTGATTTTGTGTATGTGTCCGAGAACGAAAATGCAATCAAATAAAGAATTCTTATTTTAATTAATAGCTATCTTATTACGTAGCACGAAACCATGATTAGGAATAGAATATACATATGTATTACCAAAACGAAGGATAATATTTTATGAATTGCAAATGAAAACAATAATTAGTTTTAAGAGTATAAAAAACTTTGTAACTTAAAATTTCTCTACAAATTCTAGAATTTATTTTGGACTAGAAAAGAAAAACACAAACACTATTATATTTAACACGATTATGCATTTAGCGAATTTTCGAAACTTAAACAAAAGAAAAATATTTAATAAATTATGTTAGATTTAAACATACTTTTAATTTACTTAGAATAAATTGACATAAAAAGTTTTAGTATCTAAAAAAAAAAGAAATTAATTCTTAAACATTTACACAAAACGTAAAATTTTAGTTGGTATCAAATAAATGTTTTACTGAAAAGAAAAGAAAATAAGTACCATTACCATATAACTTTAGTTTTAAGTGAAAATCTAAACAAAGAATTATTAAAAAAGGGACATTAACAAGACAACATTTCAAATAAATTAGAAGACTTTTCAATTAATCAAATAATATGTTGTTTTACTGGCTTGAAAAATTGTGGTATTAGATATTATGCTATAAGTTTATGAATGCAGGTTCCAAATTTTCACGTTTGTAAGCATTTTGTAAGAGGGAATTTTCTACTTGGTGTCAGATAGAATTGGCAAAAAAAAAAAAAGAACATCGTCCTAAAATAACTTGTTATTTACGCTGAAATTTTGTTTTGCCCTCGGCCAGAAAATACTCCTTGCTGATGCAATACAGCCTGGTTGCCTCGTGATAGAATCAACTTAGTGACTTAAACTTAAGAAGGATCCGTCGGGATTGCAGTCTCAATAGATCTGCTAAAATATCTACTCGGCGTGCATTACTATATCCGGGATCAGCAGCCCAAACCTCTAGTTAATTGTTGGCTGATGAGCCTGCTTCGGCCGAAATCTAGTGGCTGCGGTTTGAAAGAGAATGTTGTAGTACCATATTATGGAGTCTTTTGAGCCCTGATTTGGCGATCTAAAGGCTGGGGGTATTGTTGCCTGGCAACAGAAACTGTTTTGAAATGCATCAGATTTACGAGAGTCTTTGGATATGGTTAGGGCCAGATGGATTTCAGGTTACCAGCTGCTGGCTGATTACAAGCAATCTTTAAAACAAAATTTCCAAAAAGCACAAAAATATGATTACATATACTTAACATAATAAACAAAAAGTAATAAATTTTTGACCATCATGTGTGATGACAAGAAGCACAGCGGCCTCGAAACTGTTAACTATTCCCCAGCTAAAGTCATAGTTCTACTTTTTACCATTTACTATTTTTCTATTATTTTTTTTAATATTTATTATTAATGCAAATTACAGTAATCATTTGAAATAGTATCCTCTCATAGTAAAGGGTATTTTTTTCTCGATGTATAGAACTTTAAGTTGGCATTACTGTTCAAGATGGCGACCGATTTAACAGCTGTCAAGTGATTTATTCTCAGTTTGGTTTGGCAATTCATCATGAATAGACTCACGCCTGAACAACGCTTGCAAATATTGCAATTTTAGTGCAAAACGAGATTGCCATTGTTCCCGATTTTCACAAGCGAATTTCGTTTAGCGATGAAGCGCACTTCTGTTTGAATGGCTACGTCAACAAACAAAACTGCCGCATTTAGAGTGAAGCTTATCCCCAAATGTATGTCGAAACACCGTTACATCCCGAAAACCTGACTGTTTGGTGCGCTTTATGGGCTGGTGGAATCATTGGTCCGTACTTCTTCAAAAACGATGATGATGATGGCCAGAACGTTACAGTCAATGGTGATCGGTATAGAGCCATGCTTACTAATTTTTTTATTCCTGAATTGAATAACCATGATGTCCAGGAGATGTGGTTTCAACAAGACGGCGCAACATGGTTACACAGCTCGTGCCACAATCAATTTATTGAAAGACACATTTGGTGACCGCCTAATTTCACGTTTTGGACCTGTGAATCTTGTGATTTAACACCGCTAGACTACTTTCTGTGGAACTATGTAAAGTCGTTGGTCTATGCGGATAAGCCACAAGGGCTTGACCATTTGGATGACATTATTTGCCTTGTTATTGCCGATATACGGCCCCAAATGTTGGAAAAAGTCATCGAAAATTGGACTTCCAGATTGGACTATATCCGCGCCAGGCGGTCATATGCCAGGAATAATATTTAAAATGTTATGACACAAGATTATCTTTCGGATAAATAAAATTCATGTCAATCGAATAATCCATCGTTGTGTTATTGCAACTTAAAGTTCTATACATCGAAAAATAAACACCCTTTATGTATAGTGGACTAAAACAAAATTAATATTAAAATTTATATATTGATTGAATTGTATTTTTAATAAATAGCTGGTAAAATATGTTTTAGCAAACTTCCATTCATGAAGATGCACATGTCTACATAAATATACATACGATCATCGTAAGAACAGCACTTCGCATTAAGGACCAACAAAAAAACCAACAACGAAAAGCGAAGACTATCAAAGTCATTTGTTCAATTTTTATAGATGGTGTCATTAATAACTTTACCACATGGCGTCAACCAATTTTAATGTTTAATTAATTACATTTTATTACACCGCACCACAAAAGCATCAGCGGAGCCATTCTCAACGCCATTAAGTAACGCGGTGTAACGGCACCGGCCAAAGCATTTACAAAAGAAGCCCACCATCAATAACATCTTGCATCATCTATTAAGTTAAACTTAAGGTTGTAACTGCTACACCTCTTTTCCCTCTTAATTCTGATTGCAACTTTGAAGCGCCTCTAAAACACTAATTAGCTTAAATACAAGTATTACGTTGGCTAACGAGACTCCAAGAAACGAAAGGAATTTTTGTCTACCTGTTGGGGCTACCTGTTCGAAAATGCTTCTCAATTGTGTGATTTGTTTCCAAGAGAGCTTCTCCCACATCATTAAATAAGCGTTTTTGTGTGGATGCATGAACTAATGATTTTTGTTTGTTTTTGTCTTCTTATAATTCTCTTTAAATTTATGTTGTCTGTCCTTCGTTCTGTCTGTGTTGTTGCTAAACGAGCCTCTTTTTTTTT
The DNA here is from genome assembly GCA_963662145.1 of Sturmia bella. Classification (NCBI taxonomy): domain Eukaryota; kingdom Metazoa; phylum Arthropoda; class Insecta; order Diptera; family Tachinidae; genus Sturmia; species Sturmia bella. The sequence goes on along the minus strand of OY759168.1, from coordinate 22,774,749 downwards.
TTTTTTTGTTGTTGATTGCCTTAAGATATTGTTTGTTCCTCTGTTTGGGGCACGTGTTCGCTGGAAGACAAAAAATGCCTTTTTTAAAGAATGTAAGCCTCATAAGTTATGATCTTATACAAAGCTAAAAAAAAAAACGAGGCAGAAAACAAACAATTGAAAAAAAAAATTCCATGGCTTCATGAGAATACGCAGAGAGAAATTTTTCGTTGTCACAAATTCATTTAAGATCACAGACATACGTATGGCATCAGTATTCTCAAAGCAATTTAGGTGCTGATGAGAGTAGTGGTTTTTTCAAGCTAATATGCCTTCGAAATGCCTTCGGAATTAGTTCCAAAAACCTTCCTTAATTGGAGTCAACTACTAATTACCTATGACAATGACTTAAAATCACAGGACTCTACTACAAAAACTCTATTTAAATGGTAATGAAAGTTGTTTTGAATACAATGCTTTCATACTTATCTGCAGAAAATCAATCAAGTTTTTTTTCTCGCTTTGCTTCTGAACAATGGCTTGAGTTCGATCAATTATAAAACGAATTATCAATGCATTTTCATATTCACAGCTACAGATAAAAAATAATTATTTACTGCATGTTCCTCAATGTCGCAAGAAAATAAAAGCGATCAAAATGTAGTCGCTCGATTTGCAATCAGTTTGGATTCCTCTATTTCAACAGCTTGCGTTCGCATGAGTTTACGTTATACATTTTTTGGCATTTACTTCACAGACATGCCAGATCGGTATATTAAAGTTGTGATTGATTTTTTATTAAATTATTGACAAAAACTACTAAATTGTTTTTGTGTAAGTACAACCCTTCTTAAAACTGATCAGTTGTATCTCACAAGCCAAAGCAAAAATACATACATAAATGAGTACAAAATAAAAAAGCACACATTTTGATAGTGCGAAAACAGTTTTTGTGGTGTTTCAAAATTTAAAAGTAGTAAATTTTTGCAAAGACATTTAATGAGTACTTTGACGCACTGACAACTGGTATTCCTGTGGCAAACTCAGGATTTTCTTGCATCCAGCGAACATGTGAACTGCTTAGGAAAAGTACATACATACAGATGATAATTGTTTAATATATTTACTAAATAAAATAAAAATGAAAAATATGTGTAGTTTTATTTCCCAGTTTTATAACAAATAAATGTAAAATTTTTTTTCAGCTTTCTCTTACGGGCCTCACAATTAATTACAATTACGGTTTGGGTTTTTTTTTCAAAAGGCTGGTGTGATATTTTTTTTTTTTTTTTTTGTAGTAATACGAGTCAGGGTGGTCGGCAAGAACTGTGCCCACCCGAGAAGCCACAGCCGGAGCAACAGCGGCCACGCCAGCAAAGCCGACAATCTGGCAACACCATCATCTATTTACCTTTATATTTTTTAATTGTTACAGCTACTACTACTACAAAAAATGGCAAAACAGCAAGTGATTGATTTTGACGTTTGTGTTCGCAGTGCTGACGACATGTTTGAAATGGAGGAAACGGATTTTGTATGAAAACACTTACGTCTTTTCGACTTGTCGTTCGAATTAAATAACATCGTAGAGGAACCCAACAGTTACAATAATTCTCGCAAAAACACCGACTTCCCCGTTCTGATTTTTATAAACTTTTAACTGAACTAACATTTGGAGTTGGTATAATTATTTTGAAATCAATATTTTGAACCGACTTTGTTTGAGTGCTTTATGCGTACAGTCTATCTAGAAAGACTTTAAAGTGGAAAGATCTTAGAAAACAAGTTTGTAATTGGAAAAATGTGTATCATTTTATTATTTCGAGCTTAAGGTTTCTTCTATTTATCTGTTTTATTTGCCAATATTTCGCTCTCCTTCGGAAGAATAACTTCTATAGAACAATAAGATAATAATAGTAAAAAAATAATAATAAATAAATAAATAAGAGGGACCTAAAGCTCGAAAAAATAAAATCATATCAACTAAAAAAGGTGGGCCCAAAGCATTCACTCTATTGAAAGTTGTTCTTTTCGGAAGTAGCTGCTAATGTCAAACCTGTTTCCACATTTGAAAACTAGACAGCTGTAGAATAAAAGTGAAAAAGCCATGGAGCAATATACTCCCCAAGAACGCGGAATAATCGTGTCCATGACTAAGTGGACGATTTTTCGACCCAATACGTAATGAGCGGTGAGGCTCATTTCCAGATCAGCGAGTACGAGCCAGGGCTGGGCAGTATTTGAAATACGTATTTAAAATACAAATACGTATTTTGTATTCGTACTTTAAATACGTCTCACGAATGTATTTGTATTTTGTATTTTAAATACTGAGCGCTTGAGTATTTTGTATTTCAAATACTTGTGCTCTCAAAATACATTTTTGATTTATGTTAGAAAATATGCGCTAAAAATTATTCCACTCATATATCAACTAAAAGCGCAAAACTTTGTTAAGGTTTTATTTCCAAAAAATGACAATACTACATTTTAATTACCAAACGCTGAGTACCTGTGTAAAATAAAAGCCACTCAAGGCATACAAAATACATGATTTGTGCATTCGCCATCAAGAGGTTTTTTGTCTGATACCACATTTCAAAAGCTGGTGTTTATGAATGGAAACAAAAACTTTTTTGTTACACTGTATTTTGTATTTCAAATACTTGCTTTTAGAATGCAGTATTTTGTATTTTAAATGCATGGAAAAAAAAGTATTTGTATTTTGTATTTTAAATACAGAACTTTCATCTATTTTGTATTTTAAATACATCAAAGCATGTATTTTGCCCAGCACTGTTACGAGCGCTTCTAGGGTAAGGAAAATCCACGAGTGATGCACGAGGAGTCATTACACCCGCTCAAAGCGACTGCATTGTACGCTGTTCACGCTGGAGGGGTCATCGGTCCATATTTTTTTCGACGATGCAGCCGGTCAAACGATAACGCGCTATAGGCAAATTTTAACCCGGTTTTTTTTTGCTGCAATTGAACAAATTAGATCGGGAGGATATGTAATTCCAACAGGACGGAGCGACGACACACACTGCGCGAATCACAACCGATATTCTAAAGGCCAAACAACATTGCATGACTTCTTTTCGCCCACCTGTTACCATATATGTATATGTATGTATGCACTCACATATATCAACGTTTTCAGACAACAAAGATTGATGGTAAATTGAATGCATGTATGCTGTTTTTCTATAGCTAAAATATCAAAGAAAGTTATTTTGTAATACAAATAACAATATATTTTGTTTGTTTACATTTTCAATTAGATATCTGAAAACTTTAATGAAAAATGTTTTGCACTTCTCTATATTCATAAATGTTGTCAGCTGTTTAAGTAATTTGACAGTTTTACCATTTTGTCTGAAAAAAAAAATCACTGGTAAAGTTCGGTATAATGAGAAATACACTTCACTTTCTCATGAGCATTCTCATTTACCCAATTTATAACACATGGTAAAATTAGGAACCTGCGGGATTGGGCTGTAACATACGTCGAACACACTTATTGCTTCCGCTCTTTGCGACTGTTTGACTTTCAAAAAGGCTATTTTAGGTATATTTTTGTGATGTGCGTAAATTTCCACTTCTTCCAACTACTTCTAACCTGTAAATTTTAAAAAGCCCCAGTACTGTTCTGTTCTGCGAATCACATGGCTCTCAAAGTCCCTTCCTTTGGATCTTATAGTTAGAACCATTTTTATTTCTTTCTTTTCTCACACTGTAATCCAAAAACAAATAAAATATGAAAATAAAATATGCGCCAAACTTTAACAATGAAAAACTTCTCAGAAGCTGGCGCTTACAATCATCCTCAATATTCATACCAAACGAAACGACTCCAAATAAAAAGGACAGACAGGCATGCAGACGAAGGAGCATTCATTCGAACTCCAAAGGAATATACCACACAATTAATTTGTTTATGCGTAGTATTCAGAGGTGAAAACAATTATTTTTACTTTGTTTACGATTTCTTACGTGCTGTAAATATTGTACTACGATCGAATTGTATTGAAGAAGTGTTTTCTTTCATCATGTAGCAGCATAAAGTACTCATGCATGCACATGTCGGTATAAGAACCGAAAATAAAATACTAAAAATATTTTACCATTCAAGAAACTCAAACGGCAAAAAATAGTTCCTTTAGGGAGTTTCGTTTCTTCTTTTGTGTTTTGTGAGTATCTGTGTGTGTGTGTGCAACTTTTTTGTTTTTTTTTAACAAAACCACAATAACATGAAAAAAATTTCAAAAATGGTTTGTGTCTTTTGCAGTCTTTGAAAAAGAATTTTTGTATTTTTGAATGCAAGACTTTGTTTTTGTAGATAAAAATAAGCCAGTTATTTGTATGGATGTTTCCTTTCTACGAACACAATTCAATCGAAAGCAATATATTGAGCGCAAATAAATAAATAAATGATATTATGCAGAGGTTCCTAAATGTTTCGTTTAATCTAATATGTAGTGTTTCCACATAGTGGAAAAAAAACTCAATATACCGATGAAGTAAATGGAAATTTCCATACAAAATTTTTAATATGCTGTTGTTAAATTTTTTAACATACAAGCATACATATATAAAGTTTATTTATTAATTGAGAAAATTTAAATTTTCATCAATCAAAATGTTTCTTGTATATAAACATATAAATGAGATCCTGAAGATGAGAGGTTCGAAATATATAGATGAAAAAAAGAAAACGAAGTTTTCTTTCAAGACACATCAGAAAAGAGGCAAAACGAAAGGAAAAGATATAAATGATTTACTGTTTTTATTGTATTCTCTGATTTAAGGATTTGATAGCTTAAATGTATATTGAGCCAAACTCGAAGATGAGCTTGCACTGATATTTTTGGCATTATAGTTGAAGCTGTAGAATACCAAAACTTTTCTATGATTTAATTACAATTTAAAATTAGCTGTAGCAAAAAAGCTAAGTAGCATTTATTGCTGATTGTTTTTAGAATCAGAAATTTGGCAACGTTGCTAAAATGTCAAACAGCTGATGTTTTTGCACTGTTTAATGACTGAAGCTTAAACGCCAGATTTTCTTCGTTTATATGTGGTATAAGTGTTCAATGGTTTAAAGATTTACTAATTTAAATGTAAATTAAATCAAACTCAAAGATGCACTCGCGGTGATTAAAGAGTTAAAAGTAAGAAAAATTCAGTTGGCAGCAACATAATCACTCTTGGCATCAGTAAGTTCTTAACATTGTCTGGAAAATAATTTTTTGATTGGAGTTAACAATAACATTAGTTCCTGCTACTTGATTTGGCTCAAACCCTTTTCATCATAAGGACCATCACCGGTTCGTTGTTGTTATTAATTGAGAGAGTCCTTCTTACATTTTGTTTTGGATCGATGTGCACCTAAATAAAAAATTATATCATGAAGTATATAGGACAGCTTTCTTAGGCTTTATTACCTTCCTCCATACTCTGAAGTCTATATCCGGTGGGACAGAGGCGTTTAGTTTGTTCGCTAAGTGTTCCCAAGTCTGATTTGTCTTTGTTCTTCGCTGGCAAATTATTTTCTTTCAAGTCGGCGTGCTTCCTCACGAGTGTAGTTTCTTTTTGGTTTGAATTATTACAAAAATGTATTATTTGTTATTTAATGTGTAAAAATATGAACTATTGTTTTTTTTTAGCTTGGGCCAGTAATACTCAGGGGACGACCCCTATTTATGCATGCGCATCGTACCGGAACTAGGAAAATAGGTTTTGGGGTGGAGGAAAGAGGGAGTAGTGTTTGTGCATATTTGATTTGAACTTCTTTACATTGTAGCTGGCGGGGAATATGTCTGCAGGTAATTTCTTCCACAGACGAACTGTGCGGCTGAAAAACGAATTCTCTCTTTCGAATAATCACTCACTATTGCATGACATCATAAGAAATTTCGATGCGTTTTATTCTATAGAAAATTAGAGAATCCCAAATGTGTGAAAAATCGATAGTTTGACTAAGAACTCGCTCGCTCTCGAATGACAGAATTATCCCCCCTGACTAAACACCGTGGTAGAAAAGCCTTTCACTTGCCAGGAGTGGTAGTCATTTATTATATACAACAATTAAGAACCGCTGCATTTAAAACCTTCAAACACAACAATGATCCTCTCAAAAAAAAAAAAAAAAAAAAACTGATACTTTGGTGAGTTTGATATAAAGAAGGTGTATTTGAGGGAATTTGAGGCACTTGAATGCAGCAGAGTGTCTATGCAAATACGTAAGTGTGTGTGTGTGTGTGTTTACAGGGAATCTTAGTTCGAATGATTGTGGCAGTGTGCATGTGTGTGTGTGTGTGTGTGTGTTTGTTTGTTTGGGTAAGAAGAACTGCCGATTTTATTTAGATAACGTTCGCCTTAATCGTTAAGATACTTATACCCTTAACCAAAATACTTTTGTACTAATGCAGATGTTGCGGCTACGAATGCTGCCGCTGCTGCTATTGGCAATATGTATTTGTTACGGGTTATCCCAACGTTTTTGAACGATTCGAATGAGTGTCTGTCCGCGTGTCGGCGTTTAAATACGATGTTATGTGAAAAGATGCCTTTTTATGATTCTTAAGATTTTGGTGGAATACATTCAGTATATCAACATGTGTGTACTTGTATGTGTTGGCTGGCTGGCTGGCTGGCTGGCTGGTGTGTTTGCTTTATATTTCTACCTTTTGTTAGTTTTTATGTTTTTCGGGTAAAGATACAAATTTCTATATTATAAGCATGTTGCGTGTATTTAACGATCAGTAAGAGATTTCTTTTCAAAGAGTGAAGTTAAAATATATAAAAAGAAAACCGAAAACGGTTAACAAAAATTTATTAATATTTTCTTTAGATAACAATAATCAATGCAAACACAGAATTTAAGCAAACATAATTATATATTTACACTATTACGAGTTTCTTATTTGGCCAAGAAGTGTTGAAAAAATAAATAAAATATGATATTTTTAAAAGTGTTGTGTGTGTTGTTGTGGAGAATATTTCTTATACCCGCCACAAATGGCATCAATTTTAGCAATTTTTCTACGAAAAGTTTAATTGAAAGACCCAGTACTGATCTGCAAATAGATTCTTACGGCTATTTCGATAATGTTGAAAAGCCTGAGCCATTTTTCGAAAGTGATAAGCAAATTGTAAGTTTTAAAAAAGTTTTGTGTACTAAACTAAAAAATCTCAAAACTTATATATATACAAATATGTTGTTTCAAAGGCCCCTAATACCAAAGGATATGTATCGCGTAAGTCACCGGCTCATATCCAGCATTTGTTAGAATTGGCGGCAACTGAAGCCGAAAAGGAGTCAGCCATTTCCGCTAAAAAAGCACTCAAACAGTCATCAGTTCGCATGCCATCTTTTGTGTTTAGCAGTGATGTCTCTAAAATACAATCGAATGCCAAAAATATCGAACATGATACACACAAAAATTTCTTTTATGAGCGCAACATCATAGTCGAACCCAGCTTGCCGCCAGCAATACTTTCATCCGTAACCAGAGACAGAGGAGACGACTCGCTTGGTATTTCAAAGGAGAAACTAAGACAAATGCCATTCAAAAGGTAATAATGGAACAATTTATTTCCCACAAAAAATTATTTCTGAGAAAAAATCTCCGGGCATATAAGAACTGCTAATCATGATGCTGAAAACAGCAGGTGTTTTGTTTAGTCTTTTGGTCTCCTTGAAATATATTCTATATTTAAGTTTATCAATATTTTAACGTATTCATATCCTTACACTATTCGAAAACGTTCTCTTATTAAAACGTTTGAGCGTTGTTTACGTGTTTACTTCTCTTAACATCTCTCAAATGCTCTTTTCTGCCAAGTTATCTCTTAAGAGCACCGCAATAATGCTGCAACCCCTAAACACGTGTTGGACTTATGCACTTGAAGATTTTTACGGTTTTTTTGTTTGATTTTACCTGACAGTTTAGTGGGATAATGGATATTTGTTTCAAGTGTCGAATGCCACACGCTCAAATCAACAAAAAGATTTTTGTAAATAATAAAGAGTTGTTTTCGTTGAACATTCTGTGCTTTATTCAATATTTTCTTTGGGAATTCCCCACACTCAGTTCAGTCATCAATTTTTAGATTATTTACCCGTTTGTGCATTACAGATCATTGCAAGTAATTTGTTCGTTGTACTTGTTACAATATATTGAAGTGAGTTATTAATCAGGGCAAGTATTTTTATGCACAAAAAATATTATTTAATATTTCTTAAGCTGAGTAGAGAACTAAATAGCGTAAAACATTTCTAAGCATTAATTTAACTGTATAAACGAACTATATGAGTTACAATTGTTGTCAACAATTGGAAATCGTATAATTCATCTATAAAGCTAAATTAAAGGTCAAATATCGCTGGTCCTGGTGCAGAGTTTTAAAGCGTTCTCATCTACAATAGTAACAAATGCAAAGCAAAAAACATAAAAAACTCAATTGGATGTTGGTGAGAGATTCAAAAATATATTCTAATCAACAGAAAAACACAGTAGTAAAATTGAAAGTTGATCAATAGATTAAATGTTGGCTGTCTACATCTAAAATCCGATAAAGTAAAACATTTGTATTGGAATTAACTCGTTTAATTTCCTCTTTGTATTAGTTTAGATCTAAAAATATACATTATTCATTGTTTTCGGTATTTTTAAGCCGTCTATGTGCCGCTGACACTTCGCTGATGCTACTCAACTCGTCAGTAGAATCGGAAAAAAAACTTAAGAGAATGTTTGAAACTTTACTACATATTTTACTATTCTCATGAGCACAATAAGAAAGGGAATGTTCAAATAAACCCTTAATTTAGACAATAATTTCACTATTCCGTTCATTTTAATTGGCTTTTAAGGCATGTTAACAGGGTTCGCTTTCGACTTTGAGTTGGTCAGTCAATTTTAACTGAATCAGCAAGACAATAATTTTGTAAAAATGTATTTTTTTCTAATTTTGACAACCAGTTATCACTACTTTACCTGAACTATCAAAGCAAAACTAAATAAATAAATAATCAGTGACAAAAGTGGATGTGATTTTCAAGTACGTATTCTTACAAAAAAAAAAAAAAAATGAAATAAATAAATAAGAAAATAATAGAAAAAAGAAATGCTGTGAAACGTTGTGGTCCTATTGTTTCATAACTAATATTTCCCAATATGACTGTACGTTTACTGCTTTTTTTATCTGAAGAATGGATTTCCAATTCTTCTGATTTTGGCCGTAAGCTTATTTGATTTGATTATATTGATAGAAATAAAAAAAAAATATTTTCCGCGTTATCGCGAATGGTGTTAGAAAAGTACAATAGGCAGCAAAAATATACAGTTGCTATAAATTATGCTAAAATTTGCACATTGAAAAATATGCAAAATATGCATTAAAATATTGCTGCCACTTTTCGGCAAACTCTTTTATTCGGAAAACTTTGTAATCATAATTAAATTTTCGTTAATTTGCAGTTGTATGCACCCAGAAAACTTTGTCAGTAATTTAAAAACCGTCCTACTTATTTTGCATTTAAATTTACTTAATAGTTCATTTGAATTTAAATGTTAAAAAATCTACGGATCCCCATCGGTAAAAATAATGATTTTTCCTTCATTCTAACTGTCAAATAATGTCAAACTTGGAAAAGCTTTTTTTTCTTAGGCGGTCTTTTTATTTAATTATGGTTTTCTATCTGTATTATCTCCTTTTGCAATTCGCTAATTTAATTTTTGTACTGCAAAGGCTCTGCTGAGATTCGAACATGTCGAGATGTTGACTTGAAAGCATCCGCCATACCAACTCAGCCCTCGCAACAATCAATTCAAGTAAATAGTATGTATGCTACATATGTATGTAGAAACCAAATTATAAATATGTATGTACGTATTAACAGCTTGGCTCCTTCATGTATGTGTATCATAACATAAGTTACTACTGTCACTATTAATTGTGAGCGAAAATTCGTATTTATCTGCAGTTAGTTTTTTAAATAGCTGTACAAATCAGTTAAAATTAAAATTTCATTCTTTTTTAAACGTTTTGTCATTTAAAAATAACAACAGTGATTACTCGTAGAATACACTACGGTCAGTTACTGCAAAAATATTCTGAGTGTGATAATACTTGCCCTGGTTGTTGTTGTTTTTGTTTATTTGCAGGCGTTTATTTAAACAGCTTAAAGGCCGCAAACTACGAGGACGCGGTGCCAAAAGACACAAGAAAGCCAGCCATAAAACTGCTCACAAACACAAAACAGGAAAACTTGCAAACAAGTAAGATGTTATTAAATTAGAAATATATTTTCTCTATTTTAAATTTACTAAATGAGAGTTTAAATTTTTTACGACTAAGTTTTACCAAAATGGTTCATATTTGGGTGCTTTATATTCGTCCGCCAGGACTAAAATAAGAGCGTGATTTATTTGCTTTACATTAATTGGTAATGAACCGTTTCATTGGTTAAGAATATCAATAAGACCTTAACATATCAGTTTGATTTGCCGCTAAGCTATGATAATAAAACCCAACAACTGTGCTACAAAATTTTACATATGGAATATTTTTATTTTATTCGGGCTTCTTGCTATAATTAGTTTTGCTCATAAATTGTTTTAAATGATACTGTTTTATATTTATATTAAATTTTATATTATAAAAAATACATATACACTCAGAAAATTTCGTCCGTAAAACCAACTGAAAACGCTCTTTAAAATAAATAAAAGTTCATTTCATAACCGTCCTACTCATTTTTCATTTGAATTATTTGATTTACTCATTTAAATTTAAATGTCAAAAAAATACTGATTTTGCTGTTGTATTTTAAATTTCAACTGTCAACTAATTAAACACTTTTTTATTAAAATTTAACTGATTTCTCCTTCATTTGCTTTTATTTTAACTAACAAAATTTGAACTATAAGATCCGCGAAACTTAAAGATTTTCTTGTGAATGCTATTGTTATATCTATAGATATAGAATACTTTACGATATCTATAGATATTGTATAGTATATAAGGTTAAGTAAAGCTTGAAAAAACTATTTATTACAGCTTCAGATCGTTTTTTTTTTTTTTTTTATCCTGACAATGATGACAAATTGTTATCGAAATATTGAATAATATTGTAAATAAAAATTTGTTTATATAAAAAACGATCTGAAGCTGTAATAAATAGTTTTTTCAAATAATTAAGAAGATCAAATAAATATTATATATTTAGTTAAGTAAAGCTGTTATCTTTTTGAAGCTAACTCAAACTTTAAGCTTGCAGCTTGTTGGAAAAAAAAACAACAGCTTTTTACTCGACTTTGTATAAAAATAAATATTTTTTATAAAACAATATATAATTTTTTTTATGTATGATAAATCTCGAGCAAAACATTTTCCTTTTCGTTAGTTATATATATATAGTTGGTTGTATATTAAAACTTTTATTAAGACATGAACTTAATTATTTATTTGCTTTAAGAGCCAATTGAAATGTATTAATTCAGGTCCAAAAATTAACCTTTTCAAAAAATATTTGCTGCATTTTTCAGCTGTCTATATGCCGACGACATTTCGTTGGTGCTAATCAACTCATCAGTAAAAAGTTAGTTAGAAACTTAACTACTTATTTCATAATTCCCATGAACAGTATGAGAACCAGAAATGTTCAAACAAACCTTTAACACAGCAAACATTTCTTTTTTCGTTTTGCAACACTTCTACTTTTCTTTGCAAATAAACTTTTAAGAATTTTTCAAGTCTACTGATGAGTTGATTAGCACCAACGAAATGTCGTCGGCATATAGACAGCTGAAAAATACAGCAAATATTTTTTGAAAAGGTTCATTTTTGGACCTGAATTAATACTTTTATTAAGACTTTTATAAATATAGAAAGTCTTTTTGTTGACTTACATATATTTGCCAAAAAAAAAAAAAATTTAAAGCTGCTTAAACCACATGTTTCTCGGTGTCTGGCAGTCATTAAGACCAGCTCACTTGGGCCTTAATACCAATAATTGGTACTAAAATTTAGTGCACACTATTTTATTCGGAAAAGCTCATGACATTTAATAACTCGTCATGACAGAAGTGGTCAATCGGGTGTTTTAACCAATTAAGAATTATCACAATCATGTATTGAAATTGATAGCCTGAGATGAAATATGGTCGAGCCAACTAATATTTTTTCAGTTTCAAACTGTTTTCTGGGTAAAGGTTAAGCTGTTAATCAAGCACGATATTTTAACAGCCTAGACATGGACATTGTTCAGCCGAATTTTATATCAATATATCAATTAAAATCGGAATCGCAAATTTATATACTTATGCACTGCCGTGTAGTGTATACCCTACTGTATTGTTTGCTTACAAACAATTGTCTTTCATTATGCCACACTCTCACAGATTATTTTAATTATTATCTTAGTGCGCATTTGCTCATGGAACACAACGATCTTGTGCTGGAGGATGACTTCAGTGCAACTGATGATTTACTAAAGCGGCCACGACGTGCTGTGACCGCGAAACAAGAACGCATTTGGGATTATGGTGTCATACCATATGAAATCGATCACATTTTCAGCGGAGCTCACAAGGCGCTGTTCAAGCGAGCCATGCGACATTGGGAGAATTCAACCTGCATAAAGTTTGTGGAACGAGATCCCAAAGTACACCATAATTATATATATTTTACGATAAAAAATTGCGGGTAAGTAAAGATTAAGGCCTCATTAAAAAAGCTTACGTATAACTGCTTGCTTATTATTACCAGTTGTTGTTCGTTTGTGGGTAAACGCGGCAATGGACGGCAAGCGATTTCTATCGGTCGCAATTGCGACAAGTTTGGTATAGTGGTGCATGAACTGGGCCATGTGGTTGGCTTTTGGCATGAACACACGCGCATAGATCGAGATAAACACATCATTATTAACAAGGCAAATATCATGAAGGGTCAGGAGTATAATTTTGACGTCTTATCTCCGGAAGATGTAGATTCTTTGGGTCTGCCTTATGATTATAATTCGATAATGCATTATGCTCGCAACACATTCTCAAAAAGTGTTTATTTGGATACCATACAACCTTTGGGCATACGAGAACAAGAGAAAATAGAAATCGGTCAACGTGTTCAGTTGAGTAGAGGAGATATTGCCCAGGCAAATTTACTTTATAAATGCGCCAGTTGTGGTCGCACATTTCAACAAAGTTCGGGGCAAATTACCTCACCTCATTACAGTTTCAGCGCTACTAGTGGCAATGATTTGACTGATGAGGTGGAAGGCAGTGGCATTAGCAGTGATGGCGAATATGACATGAACACAGATTTTGATAAATCATTGGAGTCCTGCGAATGGCGCATAACAGCCACTAATGGTGAAAGGATCATATTACAGCTACATAAAGTGGTGAGTTATATATGTATGTGGTTAATTTAAGAGGAAAGGGATCAGGTGTAGTGCGCTTAACTGTTAAGAAAAAACTCCTTTCTAATAAAAATTTACACAAACTTATTATGTTCGCCACGTATTGTTTCGAGTGAACTCCCATCATTGCGAACAAAGTAGGATGCTGTTCCAAAAATAAAAGCATGTGTATATTTAAAAGCTTATAGACATTGTGCCATAGATCTTCGATAGCTTTTGATATGAGAAAAAAAACTTTCATTATGACATATCAAAACAATTATTTTCGAGGCTTAAAATTTTAATTTTTATATTTCATTTCTAAGGAAATGTGGTACGGGGTTGAAGTGTTCTGACCAGGGCTGGGCAAATTACATGTTTTGATTTATTTAAAATACAAAATACATGAAATAGAAATAATTTTTCTCCACGTATTTAAAATACAAAATACTGCTTTCTAAACGCAAGTATTTGAAATACAAAATACTGTGTAACAAAAATATGTATTTAAAATATAAAATTCAAAACACTTTTAATCCTTTCATAAACATCAGCTATTCAAATATGGTATCACACAAATAACCTCTTGATGGTGAATGAATAAAATCAGCTAACGACAAGATCTCAATGATTTCTTATGAAAAAACCATATTTTGTTGAAAGAGAAGCAATGGAGTTGAGAAATAATTGACAATTAAGAAACATTTGAAACATAAATTATATCCAAGTCAATATCCGATTGACAGTTTTTTCTCTTCTTGTTTTAGATCAAAATGTCAAAAGCTGTTTTTTCCTTATACATATACTATTTTTTCATTGTTTAACTTTCTGAAAGCTTGACGAATTTCTCAATGTGTATGCATTCAGTTGCGTTTACTTTACACAAGTACTTTGTGTTTGGTAATGAAATTGTAGTATACCCATTTTTTGGAAATAAAAGAGTACTCAAATTTGCATAAAGGTTAAATTAGTCCCGACTTAACCATAACCATATAAAACAGCTGGTCGAACCAACTTTATGGGCAGCACTGTAAATGAACAGTGCTGACTTAACATAATGCCATAGTCATAACCATAACCATAGATACCAATTGAATTTTGGTTTTCTGCCATAACCATAAACAGCTGATTGCAAAATATATACATACATTTGTTGTGTTACTACTACTGCACTATTGAAATTATAAAAATAAAACATAAACAGCTGTTTACGGCTATGGCGGCACTAATTGATGCCAGACAAAAAAATTATGGTTATGGCTATGGTTATGGTATGGCCTTATGGCAAAGTCAGGAATAATTTAACCTTAAGTTAAAAATGTATTTGGAGAAATGTATTTTGAGAGCACAAGTGTTTGAAATACAAAATACTCAAGCGCTTAGTATTTAAAATACAAAATACAAATACATTCGTGAGACGTATTTAAAATACAAATACAAAATACGTATTTGTATTTTAAATACGTATTTCAAAAACTGCCCAGCCCTGGTTCTAACACAACATTGAGAAAGAATTATTGGCACCATAAGGCAAGTAGAGGGGAGAATTTAATTTTTGAGGCGCCTAAACACAAGAATATTAAAAAAAAAAAAACAACGAGATGCTTTGAAAATAATTCTTTTTAATTTGTGGTAGTAAAACTGCTAAAACCTGTCGAAAAATCTATGGCACAATATGGAATGCCGCCTTAACGTACGTACTTATGATCTCAAGATCTCAAGATATGCGGAGCGTTATGATAGAAGCATTACCAATTACCATTAGCAATTACGTCATGCTTATGGCTGTCTGTTGAAAAAATTCTAGTTGTTTTTAGCTACATAGAAAGAATTTTCGTTCATAGTTGCAATGAATTTATTTTGTCATTGGATTAATAATCCAATAGATGTGTAAATACAAATGTAATGTAAATATAAATGTAATGTAAATATAAATGTAATGAATTAATTTCGTTGAAATTAAAATATTTTTTAATAACTTCGTTAAAAATACCAAAGGATATATAAAAAAAATCTTATTGAATTAATGAACGTCTTCACACTCACAGCAAAACCATTATAGCTATGATGTATTTTAACATGAATACGATGACAAAAAACATCGTTTTTGACCCCATGACACTTTTCATTACGGTAATGTCAAATTTTACATAAGGTGTTCTAATTGTTATTAGCGATAAATATAACAATTGTTACATCAATGCCATGTCATTCTGACACCGAAGCCATGATTACTCGTACGTCAATATGGTGAAACTTTAATCTCAGAGACATGACCAATTGAATTAAATTCAATGACAAATATTATTATCAATACACTGACAAACTAACATCAGCTAAACGACAACTTCGATTGAATTTGATGTTAAAAACTCGTCTATCCGATGATATACTAACATTACAGAAATTACTTCAAATAAAAGATTATTCGAATTGAAAAAGTAAAACTACTGAAATTATTTTAAGGAAAAATTTTATTAAAAAACAAAATAATTAAAAAAATTATAAAATAATAATAAAAAATAGATTTCTTTGTAGACTAAACAGCAAACATACATAAACGTGGTTAGCTGATAGATATGTTTAGCATGTTTGTTTTGTTCCGTTCTTTGATGTCAAAGAAAGTTACGTAGAATTACCAGTGTTATCAATAAGATGTTTATGAAAAATTACTGCAGAAATGGCAAATATACGTCAATATGATGCCAATTATTGCAACCGTTTAGCAATACATTCAAAAACAAAAATAATAAATAAAACAATAAGTTTTTTTATATATAATTATAATTAATAAAACTTAACACAGTTTTATTTCTTTCCTTTTGGTAAAACTTATAAAAGTTATTAACATTTTGCACCATAGAATTGATGTCACAGCAGTCTTCACATTGATGACACTCAATTTATGCCGAAATTCTCTATTGACTTTTGTCATCAGGTTAATATCAAGTTTTACATCTTCGATGTCGTTTCGCATAATATTGATGTTAAAATTTTTATGATACGCTGTTATCAGTAAGAAAATACATTTTTCTATGAGTGCATTAACTCAATGAAATACTTCATACTTTCAGTTCTTTGCTAATTTGTAAAGAATATACCCAATTATATTGTAAAATATTTTAACATTGTGCAGAGTTTTTAAAGTAAACTTTAGGATTATCCGCAACCTTCATGACTGCATAAGCTACTGTTATGTTTTTATTAGTTCAATGAAGAAATTCATGTATTCACTGAATAGTTTCATATAGTTAATGATTGTTTGTTATTAGACAAATGAAATACTTTAGTTACCAAAATTCAAAAATTTATGAAACGCTTATTAGTATAAGTTTAATGAAACGACATTCTTTGATTCAATGCATCTCAACATCGGTTAAAAATCAAGGAATTTATTCATCGAAATAATGTTGGAATTCATAGGATCTTTGAATAAATTTCTTTCAGTGTAATATTCTTTGGCAAAACTTTGTACTTTTACTGCTAATGATGCCATTTCTTCCAGATTTGCTGGCTAAAGCAGATAAAAATATTTTGTTCAACAAACTTGTTTTAATTCCCAAGTTCCTTTGATCTTTTCGTTAAATAAACTTTGAAGTATGAGATTGTGTTTTTTTAATATAAAAAAGCAATAATTAAACATTTTCATTTGATATTTTATTTGTGTTTGGAAGCCTTTTTTAACAGTTATAGTGAACAAATATCTATTTTGTGCGTGAATTTTTGCATTCATCCTTTATATTGTTTTTTTGTTCCAGCACCTCTTTCTCTCTGCCGATTGCAAAGAAGACTATTTGGAAGTACGCGATGGCTATTGGCACAAATCGCCAGTTATAAAGCGTTTGTGTGGGAATCATACATCTGTTACTATCAAAAGTGATTCCAGTCGCATGTTAATAAATTATGTTAATCGACGAAGTATGAAGGGCTTTCGTGGTTTTACGGCCGATTTTGAGGGTAAGTAACGTAAATAAACTACAACTTTATTGCCACTACCAATCGCTATAAATCTAATTTAACATTGTTTTATAATGAAATCATAAAGTTGGGAAACGTAGAGGTGTTCAAAGAGTAAGAAACAAGTGCATTTTATGGTTGTCCAATATGTATACGCATACACACGTAAAATTTGCAAGCTTTCAGATATGTACATATGTATGTATGCTTGTGGTTGTCTAAGTAGGCTAAAATATGTATGAAATATCTCCCCTGAATGTGGCTTCGTGCTGGCTGCTATAAATTTTGTTTGCCAAAGTATAATTTTAGGCTTTTTAGCATGCAAAAGAAGAACAAAACTTCACTGCCAACACATTTCCCTTATTTCGTTCGTTGAACGTTAGTTTCGGACTATTAAACAAAAATGAAGTAATTGTTGATTTATATGAATTAAAAATACAATGAGCAGTACAATGAACAAAAAATTTATTATCATTGTTCAATAAACTTTAACTTGTCATAGACAAAAAAAAAAAAGAAGTAAAATAAACAGAAAAAGAGCTGATTCATGGAACATTTATAAAAAAAAGTGTGTCTTGTAAAGCCGGCTTAAATTAGGTAAATTTTAAAGAAGCGTTCAATAATATACATATCAAAAATAAAGTTATTTGAACTACATTATGTTGAACAACACTGTGCAACAACAAATGAAAATGATTTAAAACAGCCATAATGTATCAAAAAAATTATGGTCTCCAGCATCAAAAAGTTTCTTGCCGAAAATTCTAAATTATTGAAAAACTTGTTTATAATTTTGAAATTGCTTATTCGTTTTAAATACATATTTTATTCCAGAATTCTACATTACGCTAATTTTAAAATGTTTTAAAAACTTTTTAGGGCTCCGCATTCATAGAGTGTGTTGGTAGTTCATTGAAATCCCTTCCAAATATTACTGGTATTATCCATGATTTAGTCATTTTATATTTAAGTGTAAAACAAAAGTTTAATGTAATAATTTTCTTGATACGAAAATCTTGTTTATTATAACACCCATATTCATAAAATCTATTCAAGATTTATTACACGTTTATTTGACAAATATTCCGTAGAAATACGTCAAATAAGAGCTTAACAAACTTACAATAATTATTATGAATATGGCCTTAAGAGTATACCTTTCGCTCTCCTTCCGACAGCTTCTTCAGGATAATAAATATATTAAATATATTAATAATGATTTCTTGAGCTTCCCTGCAAGAATTAGCTGATGGAAACTAACACATTAACAACTTAATTACTAGCACATGCAAAGCAATTTTATGGCTTTCAGCGTTACCATTACAATGATTTTTTAAATATTTTGATTTTCCTGAATCAGCATGGTAATTTCATTTGGAACTACACGTTTATGCATTAATGTTTTTATGGGTTCATTGGTTCTTTTTTCTTTGAAAAAAAAAAAAAAAAAAAAATGGTGCTGCTGATATTTTTTCCATATGATTCTGTTTTCTATTGTTAAAACTGCTACTAACTACTGTTTTTCTATTAATTTTATCTAAATGTATCTCTAAAATAATGTACTCTATTCTCTTTGAATTATTTTTTGAAATTTTTTGTAAAACTCTTTTTTTTATTTAATAATCACCCCTATCATGAATAAAATGTGAAATTTTTATTCCCATAAAATTTTCATTTCCCAAGTAGGAAAATTTGCTATCATGAATATCATGCATTTTTTCTAGTTCCCCAAAGAAAATAAAATGAACAAATTATCACAAAAAATGGGAAAAATGCATTTGAAAAATCCATGCACGATAAGGAGAAATTTCGAATGGGAACATCTTTTATGGGAAAAGTTATTCATGATGGCAATTTTGGGAAATGGGAAAACATTTTGGGGGAAAATTATTCATGATAGGGGTGGGCATTTTGAAATAAAGATTTCGTGTGATCATTTTGCTGGAAGTACACGAATATTTACATCAGTTTTTTTCATTTTGCCCTTGAGAACATGATAGAAACCCTCATGTATGAACCCATCAGCAATATCTGATGAATTTAAAAAATTTTCAAAACAATTACAACAGCTGAAAAAGACAGAAAACATTAATAAAGTCCATTTTTAGGCTTAAAATTATACATTTGTGTATTTGCTTTAGTTTATCAGTAAATTTGCTTGGAACTTAAGATTCCTTATCACAAAATTATTTTTTTACTTTCTTCTCTGCAGTCATGTGTGGTGGTGATATTCATCTAACCGAAGATCGTCGCATTGATTCGCCCAATTATCCTTTGGAGTATTTTCCAGACAAGGAATGCGTTTGGCGCATTACCGTGCCCGATAATCAACAGGTGGCCTTAAAATTCCAATCATTCGAATTGGAAAATCATGACAATTGCATTTACGATTACGTCGAAATACGCGATGGCAACACTTCTGATTCAAAATTAATTGGAATATTTTGCGGCTACAAATTGCCACCAAATATAAAGTAAGTAAAACCACACTGTTAACAAATTTAACTTAATTTTAATGTTTTTCACGCAATAAAATATACATACATACATCCCCATTGTATTTATTTCAATCGTTTTGCTTGTTTGTTTCGCACATAGAACTAATAGTAATCAAATGTATTTGAAATTTGTATCGGATGGTTCGGTGCAGAAAGTGGGCTTTTCAGCTGTATTCATGCAGGAAGTCGACGAATGCAAATTTGCCAATCATGGCTGCGCACATGAATGCATCAACACACTGGGGAGCTATCAGTGCGGTTGTTTTGCCGGCTACGAGTTGCAAGCAAACGGCAGGACATGTGAAGGTACATGCAAGCATGTGTATAAAAAAAAATAACAATAACACAATTGCCATATTCGAATGTGTTTATGGCTTAAAGATAACATTGTTTTAATGTTTTCATGTAGTTTAGTGGTTTTTTTTTTTTTCTTAATTGCAATTTCTGTATTTCACAGATGCTTGTGGTGGCATCATTGATGCCAGTGTGGGCACTGGCGTAGTAAATTCACCTTCTTGGCCTGATGTTTACCCCATTTCGAAGGAGTGTGTGTGGGAAATAGTGGCGCCTGCCAATCATGCTGTATTTTTGAATTTTACCCACTTCGATTTGGAGGGCACCAAGTTTCAGTACACCGAGTGTAACTACGATTATTTAGTGATTTATTCGAAGCTACGCGATAACAGACTTAAGAAAATTGGTGTTTATTGTGGCCACGAGTTGCCAGCCATAATCAGTTCGGAACAGAGCATTTTACGATTGGAATTTTTCTCCGATAAATCGGTACAGCATACAGGATTTTCCGCTAAATTTGAAATAGGTAAGTACAGTTAAATCTGTGTTCTTCACAAGCGTAATGCTGAAACAAATTCGCAAAATAATGAAATTCATAATTGTTATGTAGAAAGCAAAAATAAACCGAAAATAGTTTACAAGAAACGAAAGAAGTTACAAAAAACACAAGTCTTGGGAGCAATAGTTTATGAAGTTATCAGGATTAAATATTAATATAATTTATATAAATATCAGTTAATTTTCAAAGAAAAACTTGCAGAAAATGGCCAAAATTTGTTAAAGTGCAAAAAAAAAAAAATTTGAAGCTAATCTATTAAAACAATAGAAAAGAACACATTTAGTGAAAAAATTGCAAAATAGTTGCAAATAGTTTATAGAGGGCAAAACAGTACCAAAAGACGCATGTGACGAAAAACAGTGGAAGCAGTCTTAAACTTTTCAATAAAACATCATACGGTCACAAAGCCACCACAGCAAACGAAAAAACCATACATGAAAAATATACCCAAAATAGCTTGGGAAAATAAGATACAATTATCAAAGACACTACTAGCGAAAAACCGCGAAAAGTCGCGAAAAATTCATAAAACACACAGTAATTTAAAATAGCTTTTAGAAATATCAAACGATTTTCAAAACAACAGTATAAAAAACCGCGAAAAATCAGCAAAATGCAAAAACACGATTTGAAACAAGAATTTGCAAAATCTAAAAATACCACATAAATCGCCAAACAATACCGAAAGGCATAACTGACTATAGACAGCAGAAAATCGCTAAAAACTTGTCAAATATAAAAAATGTCACAAGGCTAGCAAACAACAATAAGCGAAAAGTGGCGAAAGCTTAAGAAAAACTTGTGAAAATATTTTCAAAATTGTTATGCAAAAACAATAAGTAGTTGATGAAAACGGCAAACAGTTATTGAAATATGAATGGCAAAAAAACTGCGAACGCTCACAAAGAAGTTGCAAGATCCAAAAATAAGTTAAAATAGCTTATAAAAATATCATACAGCGAAAACACGCAAAAAATCAGCAAAATGCAAAAACAGATTTGAAAACTTTTGCCAAAACAGCTGCCAACGACAAAGGACAAAGGCAAGGAATTTGGAGTTGTTTATAAAATATCAAACAGCTGTTGGAAGCTCAACTGGCCAGGAACTACGATATTTCGCTGAAAGTTTGCAAAACTTGAAACTACGAAAATAACATTTCGCAGAAGCATCTTTTAAGCTTAGTTACTTATTTTTTAAATAAAATTTTAGTTTGTTTATGATGAAATTGCATTCCAAGCTATTTAGTAATTTAAGGGAAAATAAAAGATGCCTGAGACAAAAATTATTTCATGCAGAGCCTGACGTTTTTCTTAAGGTTTCTCTTTACAATTATATTTTATGTCAATACGAACGTGAGTGGTTGTCACCATTTTTTTCGTTGATGGTGCGTGACCTTGCAGGACTAAAAAAAGGTTGTCCTGAATAGAAGCTCGCGAGAAAAATTATTCCGATCATGGCGACATCTCTAGGAAATACTATAAAATAGTTAGTGGTTGGTTAGTGATCGACGTTGACAGTATTTACTAGTTTGTAAATAATGAAAAAAGATGTTTGTTAAAGTACTAAAATACTCTACCAGCAAGATATTGTTACGTTTTAACCTTTTCAAAACGTTTTCCGTAGATTCTTTAATTGTAATGAAGTTAGAACACTCAAGTCTTCAGTTTACAATAACCAACAGTTCAACACTTTATTTATTTGAACACACTATACTTGTAAACACTTTACTAAAAGAACAACACTTTCACTTAATCACTTTTTATTACTTAAGACACTTTACACGTTAGCGCAGCTAAAAATCGACTGACTCTTCAGCGTTAAGCTTCGCTGCTTTTATACCTCCAATGATCATTACTAGAACATTCTAGACGTTTACAGAAGCTAATCACGCCACATCTATAGTGCGATGTGCGATGACTCATCATGAACAAAAGATATACACACACACCGACATACATACACGCGGCAGTAAAACTCAAACATCTGAGTCGCGCACATACATGCACACACGAATATTGTATCGTGCGGTGGTGGTTTCTTTTATTTCGCTGTTGTGCTTATTTATCCACACATGTGTGTCAGTATGTGCACACTCGCTGTGCTGCCGTTTTGTTTATCAACGAGCTTCTATGTATGCATGTGTGTATATACCTCCTGTGTTCATTTACAAATAATAACAAGACAATATACGCACATATAAAATAACGATGATTTAGTACGTTCTAGAACAATCACAATCGGTCCGTTCACGACCAAATTTGTAACAATATGTATGCACTGTAAACATTTTAAGACATTAAATGAATTAAAAATTTTAAATAAACACTCATTCTGGAAGTGTTTTACTGAAATGCCGAATCAGCTCGAATTGTGATTGTGATGTGAAAACAAAATGTAATTTTAATAGACTCCGTGCTTCTAAATCATTGTGATTTTGTGTATGAGCTGAATATCATTCGTTGGCATTTAAAATTTTATGAGTGTTGCATTAATTCCAAAAACGGAATTAATTGCAATTTATCTGGTATACAGATAAATCAAGCGCAAACATCCATGACCATATTGTAGGGAACATTATTTGGCCGATTGTATTTTAACTAATAGGCATAGTATTTCTTTTACTATCAAAATTTCTCATATCCCTAAAATTTGCATGGAGCATATAAAAAAAAAACCTGGCGGCAATGCTTTATAATTGTAAGCTCCGATCTTGATAAGGAGCGTATTTAATATTATTATTAGAAATAATTATTTACACAGAAAAAAATAATAAGTAAAAATAACAGCATTTTGAAGTAGTGTTGCTTATGTATGGCCAAGCGGAAGAAAAACTACCGCTTTCCGTTCTTGCTTAGGATTAACGGTATTAAAAAAAATATTAAACAATTTTTTTACAGACTCTGATGAATGCAGTAGCAGTAATGGCGGCTGTCAGCATCACTGCAAAAATACATTCGGCTCGTATGTTTGCAGTTGCCGCAATGGTTATACGCTTCATGAAAATCGCCACAATTGCACTGAAACCAAATGCAAATTTGAAATAACAAATCCTTATGGTGTGGTCTCTAGTCCCAGATATCCTGAAGATTATCCCCGCAACATTTACTGTTATTGGCATTTTCACACGGTTTTGGGCCACAGAGTACAATTGACATTTCATGAATTTCAATTGGAAAACCACCAGGAATGTATTTACGATTTTGTGGCCATTCACGATGGCAAATCTGAAAACAGTTCTACTTTGGGTACCTATTGTGGTGGCCGGGAACCGTATGCTGTAGTGGCCTCTTCCAATGACATGTTTATGGTGTTGCGTACAGATGCGGGACTGCAGCGTCAGGGATTCTTTGCCACCTATTCAACAGGTAAGCATTTTGATTTCCGATTATGTTTGCTCTTTTTAAATATTGGAATTTTTTTCAGACTGTGGCGGTTACCTGAGAGCCACCAATCAATCGCAGATATTTTATTCTCATCCCCGTTATGGCATGAGACCTTATAAGCGCAACATGTATTGCAATTGGCGCATCCAAGCGGATCCAGACAGCAGTGTTAAAGTTAAATTTTTACATTTTGAAATCGAGTATTCAGAAAGATGCGATTATGATTCTTTGGAGATAATGGAAGAGCAAAGTTTTCTTCGTAATATAAATCATGGCAAATATTGTGGAAATAGGGTGAGTAGAAGAAACATTTGAACTGTGAACGTCTATATACAGGGCATGATACAACTAATAAGGTAAACTTTTCCCTACAATAAAAACAACTTCAATAAAAATAACATGCATTTTGTTTTTGTACAACTTCTGAAAACTGTCAATCAGACGCCACTTCTACATTTACAGAAGAGAGATGATGATTTGCTATCTCGTTTTGGCTGCCTTCCATCTGTGTATACTCTTGACAGTTTTAAGTAGTCAGATGATTAACGGTTCAGCTGATGAGGCTACCTTATTAGTTGTATCATGATACAGTGTAAGTGTCTCATTTATGCTCAAATAAAAGAAAACGGCTATGAAAATCAGCCATGGAGGAAGTAGTGAATGTACAAACGTCCATTATAAAAATAACATGCATCTGAAATCAAAGCTTAAGCAGCTCTTATTTAAAATTGATCATACTTGTTTTAATATTGTCCAATCTCTACTCAGCAGAGCGATTTACGACTGGATTGGCAATATGTTAAGGAACAGATAGATAAATTGTAAAGAGCAGGACATAAATATAAGAAATAGGGTACAATGTGGATCTTCCCAAAAGTGATTTTATCACACCTTCTATGGACCTCAATGATACAAAGCATCATTAGAATTCTGACCGATGAAGAATTTGTGACAATTTGCTATGCAAATGCCGTCATGATACTTTTTAAGTAAAGGAGTCTAAATCAATTGTACAGGAAGACCAAGTAGGCAGTAATCCTGGCACACAATTGGGCTCACCCAAAGGGGTTGAATATAAAACGGGTTCTATTTACAAGGAAGATGAAGATAGCACCATATAATGAGCCACTTGTCCTTGAAAAGACAGTAAACATCACATAGAGGAAAGAGTAAATAAGGCTTATATTTGTTGGTCAATCTGGGAATAAGCCACAGGCGCAAGATGGGGGCTTTTTTAGTTCACAATCTCTGAAAATTGCAGAGTGCAAATACAAATCTAGCTTAAGCCTAAACGCCCAGTAAAAGGAATAGTTCAACAATCCATTCATGCCGCCATTCTTTTATGAGTTCAAAAAAGGAAGCAGTCCCCGTTCATTATTATGACAGTATAATTGCAATATCGATGTGACAGCAACAATATTCGCACAAATGCAAAAAAATAATATAAGCGTCATCTAATCCAATCAAAGTTAATGTTTTTCGGTTACCATCTCGTAGAATGATCTATTGTGCTGCAGAGTTTAAGGTTTTGTTTACAGCGGCTAAATTTTCTAGAGCCTAGTAAACCAACCAATATTTCAAAACTGATTTCGATTTCAATTCCCATTTCTAACATAATGTTTCCTCAATTTTTTCTCTTTTAGAAACCTCCAGTGATTATATCCTATTCAGATACAATCCTAATACGTTTTCAAACCGATGAAAGCACATCGCTGAAAGGTTTTGCAGCCTCTTTTGTGGCAGTGGAGCCACCCGACGATGATAATGGTGATGATTTGATGTCCGCTACTCCATTTCCCGGTTACATGAAATCCGTTTATTACTCCTCAGAGTCATTTAGTGGAGAAGATGATACAGAGGACCACTACAGAGATATCAAAGATTACAGTCCCTTTCAAGCAACCAGTCAACGTTTACACTTCAATTGAATTGAATAAATCAATTTTGTTCAAATGGATAAATTTTACAAATTCTGAAAGGCAGCTCTAGTTTTTAATTTAATTAAATATGTTAATTTAGGTCCAAAAATGAACCTTTTTAAAAGATATTTGCTGTCTTTTTTCAGCTATTTGGTAAACCTTTGGTTTAATCAAATTTTATTATTTATTTGTAATTAGGTTTTATTCCTAATGCTTTCTTCCAAGAATTTATTAATTATGTACATATATATTTTTACAATCAAAATTAGTTATTAAACTCAAAGGTAAATATTTATTTTTATATTTTTTGAAAACAAGTAGTATTGTAACAAGGTACTCCGCTACATATACTCCCCCACTAGAGAGTTTAATACTAAACTGTCGAAAAGTTTATTCTCTTGGGGATTTTTGATCTACTACGCAAATTTCTTGAGCTAGAGTTTGAAGTTAAATTTTAAGTTCTATGAAGAATTGTAACTATCTTCGGATCTTCGATTATCTCATCATTAAACATGTGTGCTGGTTTCACTCGGTCTATAGAGACAGTTGTCTTTCGACCCTTAATATCCAAAGTAAAAAGTTTTTCTGTTCTTTCCAAAACACGATAGGGACCGTCGTAGGATTGTTGAAGGGGGTTTTTACCCGCATCATTTCGAAGAAACACGTGAGAGCATCTGATCATACTGATCTATTAGATTTATGACATATTTCGGTTGGTTTCAGTATGTTCATATGGGCCTTGAGATTTTGTACGATATAATCTGTAAGAGCAGTTTCTGAAGATACTTGAACAAAATCACATGGTAAACAAATATTTTTTAAAAGGGTTCATCATTTTTGGACCTAAATTAATACATTTCAATTGGCTCTTAAAGCAAATAAATAATTAAGTTCATATTTGAATATTTATTTAAAAGTAAAAAGAATAAGAGGGAGAGAGTGAGAGATAAAAAAAGAAAGCAAAGAGTAGGTTTTTGTAAGGTTATTGTAGGATGAGTACATACAAAGAGAGTGAAAGAGAGAGAGAGAGAGAGAGAGAGAGAGTTGGAGTAAATATTTGTATGTTAGTTTTTGTTCCCTAATTGATATTTAAATGTTTAAATAATTGTTGATTATATTATTTTATTATTGTATTGTCTGTGTATTATTTGCATTTCATTGTAAATATTTATTTTAAAATATTGCTTAGTGAGATAAAAAAAAAGTTTACTTCTGTATGTAGCATGTGTGTAGATATAAAAATTCTTTTGATAAAAAGTAGTAAATAACAATAATTGAAATAAAGTAAAATGAAATGAAACTACATATGTATATAATTTTTATAACTTTTTATAGTTTTTGCAATACATAGTCATATCAAAGGATATTGGACACACGAGAGGTAAGAAATGTAATAAACAACTGGAAGCAGTCCGACAGCTGCAAAACTTAACCTAACCCTGCCAGCAAATTGGTAGTCGACTACTAAAATAATTAACTTTACGTTAACTTTAATGGTCTAACTTCAAATTAGCTACAATACAATCGAAACATAGTGCAGAGTTCACCCAAAATTCAAATACTAACATACACACATACACGGTAAATAACTCTTGAATTAAATTGCCTATTGTCGCATTCGTTTTAAATGTTGCGATGGCTGAATAGGTTAAGTTGGCTGCTCACCAGTCTTGAGGCTTAGTGGTTCGAATCCCACCAGAGGCTAACAAAAAAAAAAAAAAAAAAAAAAATGTGATGAAATTTAATTTAATAAAATATAATATTACCACCGAGAAATGTAAAATCAGCCTTGATTTGTACATTTTTTTCTGTGGCTACTGACTTTGAAGTAGCTAACTATAAGTTAGTTGAAAAGTAATGCAGCGTCGGACAATTGACTACCTCCTAGGACATCGTAATGTTAAAATAGTCAGTCATCTCCATTGAAAATAATCTAAGTGTCAACCACCACCAGTTGTAAAAAAGTTAGCTTATAATTCATTACTAGTTAACTGAGTTGCCGGCAGGGAAACATTTGAAATTTACTGTGTCGGTGCAAAGAAATCAGCAATGCATACATTAATTTGTAAAAGAGTGGTTCAACCCGATTGCCCAATTTTGATTGTAAATAAAACAAAATATATTCAGAAAATTGTCCTAAAATGTTTATTATTCCAGAAGGAAATGTAAGAATTATCACACCATTTATACATGCAAGTCACATGTTGCAAGTTGTGTGTACATATTATCAACCAATACATTGCCCAGGACAATAAAAGAAAATGGTCTTAAAGAAAATTGCTGTACTTTACTTTTATTTTGTAAAGTGAAAACAATAATAATAAAACAATTAAGCGGAAACATTCACAAAATCGTTTTTAAAAATTTTAAAATCACTACTTTTTTTTTTTTTTTTTTTGCCATTTTTGTGTATTGTTTATTCTGTTCTAGTCCGTCTACTTTAATGGCTCGGCTGCCAAAGTATTTTCATACGAACTGTTATGGGGAAGCAAATTATGCGAATAGATTTTTTTTTTTTTCAAATAAATAGTAAATTTATATTACAAAGCGATAAAAGCCATATTTGACTTCAACATTTTTATATTTTATCTTATTTTTCGGTGTGTAACATCAAATAATAAATTACTAAAAATCATTCTATCAAAAATTAGCATATAAAAGGTAACACTGTTTTTGCTTTCTGTCATTTTATTGACATGCAAGTAAAACAATTACTGGCAATCAAAATCTTTTGCAAGTGAGCTCACAACATGCAGTAGTATGATGGTATTAGTAAAAAAATATCAATGTATTGAGTTACGTGCGTAAATGGGTGGTATGTGTGAACTAAAATATCGGGCAAATGCTGGCCTCTGCTTTTGAGTTATACCTTTATCTGGTGGTTCCTATTGCAATGACTCTGAGATCTTCTCCCATATTCTATGGGAAAGTCACATCAAGTCAACGTTAAATAACTATCGCTTGTACAATCCTCTTCGACGAAAATTTTCTACTTCTTTACTGGCATTTCATATCTTCTAGGACTGGATAAAATCTATCAAAAATCTTCAATTGTTATGATTAAGGAGAAACTGAATGTCGAGTTTTCTTAGGTCAACCATTATGACGACATTATGACGACAATTGGAATATGGTGGTCAATGTGATTAACTGTGAGCAGAGTTACCTAACTCTTAAGCACTTGCCTTGTTTCCTTGACTTCCCAGCTGGAAAGGGTAATTAATAGGAATCGGAAAGATAACACATAGCTTGTATAAAATTTGATTCCAGAATTCGTTACTCTTAACACGTCCTACGAATGTAATAAATAATGTACTCGGATTGAATTTAATAAATCGTTCTTCATATGTTATAGCAGTAATCCGTTCTATAGTTCATGATTTTTAGTCTATTACAATTGCCATTTGTTCAGAATTATAACCAACTCAGACACAAAATTAAATTTTGACACTAAGAATCTAAGCTGGGCTCTAGTATTTCTAGTTTACTCAATAAGCAGTTGGTTCTGTTGCCATTGACTTTTAATCCGCCTTCATAAAGATAAACAGCATTGTGAAAAAGAAAAGAAGATTAATAAACAAAATATAGTTTTATTCAATATTATTGCCTTTTTCACTTTCTTCTATATATTTTTTAATATTTATTCAGCATTACCGTTGAATATCTTCAAAACAATAATCATCAAAGAGCAAACGTAAGACTTAGGAAAAGTTTTTAAGCATGTGGTTCAAAATGGCAATGCAAAGTTTCTGAAACACTGACATAATATAAAAATATACTTAAAAGTTGCAGAGTACAATAATTTCCGGGCTTAGAATTATTGGAATGAGTCGATTGCTTTTCATTCAATCATTAAATCGTTTAATTGAATAAAGTTAAAATGTCAAATGTCGCTCAATCTTTGGTTCGAAAAAAATGAATCCAATAATATTCTGCCAGATACGAAAAATTTTTTTCCTTCTAATTACACCAAATTGGCAGCGTTGAATTATTCGGTGGGCCGCTAACACGAATACGCTCGAATACAGTTAGACAGCAGTAATTCAATCAAAGACACAGTGCACTTTGATTCGTAGCTTGGGTAGAAGTATTTGGTCGCTAACTGCCACCAGAGGTCGCTAAGACTCGTTTTGTAAATAAGACAACGTTCAAATGCGGGGTAGACACTGACATGTATTCTCTGTTCTAATTAATATTTATTTATATTATGAAGAAGTTACATATTTTTTTTTTATTATTATTTAGATTAGTTTTTATTTAATGTTTTAATATACATTAAGCTTAAAGATTATATACAAAGTTGTTATCTATGACAAATATAATAAATAATGTTAATAAATTCTTTATAATTGAGTTATGTATTTTTTTTTGATTTGGTTATAACAACGAATGCAATGATGTCTTCTTCTGTTTAGTTTATTTTAATAATTCACAAAGATACCTGACACTGACGAAAACATTTAAAACTTGACTATTTGTTGTTGATTTGTTTTTCTTTTAATAATAAAATTTAGTTGATTATAAATTGCATAAATTTGTTAATTGAGTTTCATCTAAATTAAGCTTAAAACTAATTAAAATTAAAGTAAGATTTTTCAAATAAAATGTTCAATTTCTTTTTTTTTTATTCTTTTTTAATGCTGAAATGGCACTTGAACAGAAAAAATAACTATAATTCTTATCAAAACCTCAATTGGCTTCTCTAAGAATTTGTTCTTTGCATTAAAACACAAACAATCAATAACTTATACACTCCCTTCAAATAAAACAATTTTTATTAACATGCTTTCATGTGCGATTTTTGTAAATATGTATTTTTTTTTTTTACTTCTGGGAAATAGTTTTATTAAAACTCACAAAAGAGCTTAGGCTGGATCGTGGAATTTAGAGAATTTATGAGCTTTTATGGAACTATATTATGCTAAACTTGTGATATTTTTGCTCTTTTTTAAGTTTTAATAAAACTTTAGATTAATACTATTTGTTTTCTTTGGTTTTCCAATTATGCTTAACGAACGAGTTCCAGTCTTCATTTCAAAATTTAACGGCGTCCTAAACCAAAGCCATAACGATTTGCTCGGCGTTCTTCGGTGAGAGGGTCACGTTTGCCCAAACCAAAACTGTAGGGACGATTGCGTTTCTCATCTGAAAATAAAAATTATTTATAAAATTGAGTTATTTGTTTGTAGGCGAAGAGAATTACTTCACTTCACTTCAGAGGAATTTTTGGTTTGTGAGTGTAACAAAAGGTGTTGCTACCAAAACATTAAAAAAAATATATAAAAAAATTAAAAAAAAGGTTACGCTAGCTTGATTGAAGTGGTATGTTTACCATATCGTTTGATATACTCTTAAGCCAGTATAGACTTGTTGTGCGCTTATAACCATAAACAGTTTGACTCATAGCTCTATAGGAAATCCGTGTCATTCACAAAATTCTGCCCTGTAAGTGGGTTCTGTATATCAATATATCGTGACCGTAATTGTGAGAAGGTGGAGCTCTACTAGCTCACTCTTCTCCCCTCTCACTCTTCTCCACATTCATCGCCTTTTTAAGTTTTGAAGTTTTCTTCTAGCTCTTAACCAAAGACCGCAAGTTTAATTTATTTAACATTTTTAATAGTGACCTGGAAAGGCTGTCTCTTTAGCATGGCAACACAATGCCAAATAGGGATGCTTAAGGTATGCTCACATATAATGCCTTGCTTGATACTTTTTCCCTAAAGAAAAACGTGACCACTACTTTAATGTTGAGCCTGGATTAAGCAAATACCTGTCTACAAATAACTGGAGATGCGTAGGAATTCACATGGATACAACAACAAATAACAATTAAAAGACAAAATAAGAGCAAAAGGTAACAACATTAAATTTCACAGCCAACATAACCTTAAAATATGGTTATATTTGTTCAGTACGCAGGTACAACATGTGGAACCATTTTGCTTTTTGCAACGTTTTTGTAAGAACAAATAATTGTCCGCTGCAAATTGTATTCATGTGAAATTTAATGATTTTACATTTTTCATAATTTTTTACTTTTCATTGGTGTATGTGGGTGTATTCTTTAAGTAGTGTATGTTATTTATATTGTCAATAAGAAAGTAGTAGTCACGTTGATTGATAATTAATATTTGCTAATAATATTTAAAAACTAAATAAAAAAAACATATTAAATGA
This sequence comes from Sturmia bella, assembly GCA_963662145.1. NCBI lineage: Eukaryota > Metazoa > Arthropoda > Insecta > Diptera > Tachinidae > Sturmia > Sturmia bella. The sequence goes on along the minus strand of OY759168.1, from coordinate 22,742,572 downwards.
TATAATATAAGAGATATAAACGTTTTGAAGATATAACTATTTAGGCAACCAAACTCTAATATGAAGCTTTGTCTAAGTAAATTAAATCAATTTGAATAGAACAGGCTTTTCTAAAGGGTGGTCTAACCATAAGGCAAGAGCCAAATTGTTGCATTCGATATCGAGTAAAATTGGTACGTATTGCCGAATTCCACTGCGGCGTATGAGCGCTATAGATATGAGTACATTTTTGGTATTTCTATTGCCGCCTGTTTTTGCGTATTGAGTGGTCACACGATTGTCGTCGCTATCGCATGAGTGCGACATTTGGCTGGTCTAAATGAATACCATATAGCCACGGTTACCGCATGAGTCAACGAATTGTGCCATCACACGTTTGGAGAATGAGCATTTGTGAGAATTATTCTATTGCGATAATCATATGATTCTAAGTAATCGCCAACAGCGAAGACTGTTTAAACTAGAAGACTTCGTAACTACCACCGTAAAGGTTCTACAGAGTCCAATTATTTTTCACCCCCAATGTTTCCCCATATATAACAATTTTTTTTGTGATTTTTCTTTTTCAACTTATACGTTTTAGTTTTACAGATCAAACCTTTAGTGACCACGAAAATTTCGTATACATTTTTGTCTTCTTTATCTAAAAATCACGTTTCAAATTTGGCCAAGACAGGGGTTTGCAGGTATTTTGTACAATTTGTTAGAATAGAGTTAAGAGTCATCATTGAGTGGTAGAATTACGCCGGTATTCACAAATATTGAAATGCTGCTGTGATACAATTTAGAGCAAATTTTATACGAAAACTTTATTCTAAAACGTATTTCAACTACACTTTATTTTTTATACACTGCAGAATTTTTTGGAGTACATTATCTGCTTTAAGCAGGGACCGTAACCCTTATGACTTTTATCAAAAAAATCAAGAAATAAAAGTTATTTTTGATTTTTATTTTTTTAGATAGAAAATAAGAGTTATTTTTGATATTTGTTGGAACGAAGTTCCCTAACGCGGCTTGCTGGTAGTGGAAATTAGTAGAAATCGTCACGAAAGCGTGTGAGCTGTTTATATGTATTGGTGTACTGTCGACAAGCAATTGTGTATGATGGGCGGTGTCTACACTGACAGCAGCGGAGACACCTACCAATAAATATTAATTAGTTGGAAAACGTTCCAAAAATTTAAAGAGTCATAAAATTTCAAAATTTCAAAAACAACACAAAATAAAACATACAGATTTCACCTTGTATTACATTCAAAGATGAAGAAAAACGTAAGGAACTTCGTTCCCAACGGGGGTACCCCGACCGCATTTCTTTTTTTTTCTTAAATGAAAAATAAAAGTTATTTTTGATTTTTATATTTTTAAATGAAAAATGAAATTTATTTTCGATTTTTATATTTTTATATCAATAATAAAAGTTATTTTTGATTTTTATATTTTTATATCAATAATAAAAATCAATTCTAAATTCGTGACATATGTGGGTAATATGTCCACAAAGCTTATTTTGAAATAGACAATTACAAAGAAAATCGTTTCGATACTTCTGCTAATTTATTGGAATATTGGGAGAGCAAAAAATTTGTGTTTCCATGGCTTTAACTGTTTAGAAAGGTAATTTTCAGCACTCAGATTAATGTTGGGAGATTTGAGATATAATTTATCTGAGGAACATTTAAAATCAATTATGATGGTAAAATTGAACTGACTTGAATGGCAGCCAAAACTTATTAGCTATTTCTATGCATTCATGTTTTTATAGCTGATAATTGATAAGTCACATAATATATATTCATATAGAAATTTGAATGAAGCAGAATATTATAATACATACGGCATCATATAATAACTCTTATTTTTGATTGTTAAAATAAAAATAAAAAAAATTTTAAAATCCTGCAATATGTTGGATGCATTTCGCCTAAAAGGCATGATGGTGTAATTAAAAATTTTCTACGATGTTCATTTATGTATGATTTATTTCTTCAAAAATTGAAAAATAACTCTTATTTCCGGTCCCTGGTTTTAAGTAATCAGGAGTAGTTACAATATGGTCTGATGTAATGCAAACATGGACGATGATGAAAAAAATATATCTGGCAGTACTCGCAACACAAGATTATCATGTGGTAATCCATGGTGTGGTGAATGAAGCACTTTCAAGACAAACCCTGTGTTAATAATGTGCAGAGTAGTGACTTGGGCTTGTCTTTGGAATGCTCTTACGTAAAGTGTTTTTGGATTACATGGTCCTCTGCTAGGACATTATAATGTCAAATAGAGCATGTTTTTCCCATATATTTCGATTACTTTTGCACTAGTCCTGGTTATAAAGAACCTGGTGAACTAAGCAAATTTTTCAAATCATGTGATAAATAATATAAATTCCACTTCCATGTCGGGCCTTCTATTAACAAAACTTACCCATCATAAAAGCAGCATTATAAGCCCGATCCAAATCTTCGGCAATTTGTGCGTCCGCATCTTCATAGTCGGATCTTTTGCCCAGCCCAAACGAATATGGTCTGGCCCGTTTGCCTAAACCAAAATTATACACTGGCAGGCGTTTAATGCCATTACCGCCATTTGTATACGTATACGCTCTCCTACCCAAACCAAAGGCATAACGTTCCACTCTCTTGTCGTAATTATCTTTGCCACCAGCACCAGCAGCCAAAAGCATTCCATCAACACTGTCACCATCCATATTGCTGTCAGCATTCGTATTGAACAGGGAATTGGCTTGATGGCCTACTGCATTTGCACTATTGGCTGACGCAGCAGAATCCTCGTAGTTCGGTTCACTGTAGGCCACACTCAGCCAACAGACCAACAGCATTAAGCAGCTGACAAAACGTTTGCTCATGGCGTTTGTTTGTGTGTCCTTTGGGTTTTTGGAAGGACAGCAAAAGTCTTCGTTCTGTTTTTTGCGAGTCTTGTTTTTAAAGGCTAAAAGATATTTAAGTTTTTATTACTTTCTTTTTATTCGAAAATAAAAGAAACATATTTTAGGTAATTGTTTTGCATGTGTACGTATGTAATGATGCCGAACGGTTATTTGAATATTATTTTTTCATTATTTCGATGAGTTTTGTAGCCAGTATATGGGATTAATTTGTTTAAGTACTTGGAAATGGTAATTTGCCTGATGCCTTTTTAAAACCCACAAACAAGTTATTGTTTTATTGTTAACTAATTTTAAGAAAATCAATTTCATTGCTTGGTCTCATTATTATCACAACTTTATTTTAATTTTATACAGCGACACATATTTTAGGGCCCGCTAAACGTGTTTTAATCTTTCCTCTTGAGAAAATAAAAAACTGCATTGGCATTGGGACGGATAAAAACATATAACTAAAGTAATTTCAAGTGGTAAGCAGCGGCGCTATTCTGCAATTTGCTAAATTAAGACTATCGCTTAAGATCTTTAAATGCAATTAATCAATTTTTAGCAACGAAAGGGCTTGTATAAACTGTGTTCACTTTTAGCGTTGTCGTTAAAATTTTAATTTTTTGATCAAAAGAATAAAAATGTTTAGATTTTAAAAGCATTTGTGTTGCGAAAAATTTGGTTTCTTTGAACAAAAAAATTTTAATTTTAGCGAAGACGCTAGAATTAAATTTTCAGCAACACAGTTTTTACAAGACGATTCCTTGCTAAAACTGGCTGGGTTGAGTTTAGAGATTTTCGGCGATAGCTCTGTTTTTCTACGTGTGTTTCAACAAAAAATTTCGAAGTGGTAAACGAAAAATCAATTAGAATTTTTTTTTGACAAACTGTTTACGTTTCCCCCACATTTTCTACAAGAAGTGAAGCACATGAGTATTTAATTATAATAAAAAAAAACTCAATATCAAGAAGTAAAAGTTCATCAATGTGTCAGCATAATAGATTTAATACATATCTGCATCTGTAAATCTCAATGACAGAAAAGAAAGCATTCGATTTTAATGTCAATGAATTGAAATTCGTCAGTTGAATTACAAGTACACCTAGTTCTATTTTTACGCCATGCCCTTCAGAAACATGATGATAGATCATAGTAAATGAAGAAATTGTATCTACATATATATGAAATATCCGGCAATGTAAGCTAATTAATTCAAACTCATGTTGCTTTTGTTTTAAGCAAATAAGTATTTTATTCGCTTTAAAAGTTGACGGGTTAAAAGATGTCAAAAAACTAATGCTGTCTCTTTCTTTTCTGCAATAACTACAACATTTTCAATATTCGATTGCACAAAAAATGTAGATGAGCATGGACCTTATCAATTTTTTTACTTACTCATAGCTTTGTCAACCAATAAGCTATTAAAGCTAGCATTTTAAGAAAAGTGCCGAATAAGTGCACACTTTTTTCCAGAAATGGAAACGCCATATAAGTTGACAGTTCGTTGGTGCCCACCAACAGCAAATTTGGTTGAAAACATTTTCTTTTCATTCAAATTGACTTTTTAAAGACAATATAATATAGAGTGGAGTGTTTAAAAATGTTACTAAAAGTGTCCAAATCTACTGATGGGTTGCTTGCCACTAACAAAAAAATAAGGGCAGCTAGAAAACGTATACCGGACATTCTATATTGCTACATTTGATAATGACTCTCATCTCACGAAAATATTAAATGGGATATGTAAAACCGGCAACAACTGCTCAAAACCACATCGCGGCGCATCGGATTGCTTCCATAGTTGAGGCATACAGGCATACAGTAATAAAACAGCTCAATCCAATCTACACAGAGAAATACCATACATCCAACCTATTCCAATAAATAGCTCATCCATTCTTTTGAGTACAAAGGCAAAGTACCTTGGCAGAATAATTGACGCAAAGCTTATTTGGAAATATCACATCACGCCAAAGAAAACAGACTTAAACTTTCGTTTTCGAAAGGCAACACTTATCACTGGAAATATTTTCAAAATCCTGATCAACTGCAGTGACAACAAATTGTAAGTTTTAATAATAACAAGTTTTTATAAGACTATTAGTAATTTTAATTCGCATTGTAATTTTACGGTTCTTTCCCTTTGCGAATCCTCGCAATCCAGTGCAAGCAACGTTTTTTGTTAAAAATACATCGTTAATTTAAATCAAGCCACCTAAAAAGACGATAAAATATTTATTTGCAATCGCTTTGGATCGTATTCAAGTAGAAAAATTTCGCGTAAAAACAGCATAAGATGTATAAAGTGCTGCCAAATCCAGTTAAGAAATTTCTAATCTTTTTAAGAGAATTTTTTTTATTTCTTAAATTGTATATATCTTTGTTTTTTAATGTTTTCGCAATAAAGTTCTGACAAAATTAACTAATGATTTACGCAACAACCGAGAAATGTTTTTTAAACGATTACAAAACGATTTAAGAAGCTTTTTTGCTCTGGCTGTTCTTAGTTTTTAGCTAAAAAAGTTAAAAATTAAGTACTTTGACATTTTAAACCATTAATTTTGTTTCGTTTCTATTTATGCATACTCTTTAATTTGTCTCTTTTTTATCTTATCCTTATTAGCATACCCCATCGTTTAGCTGTTCACTTGTGTTTGTGTCACAAGTCTGGTTTGCTGTTTATTAATTTTTTGTAGCATATCTAAAGGCGTATTAGGAAAGCTTATGTTGTATAAATAGACGAATTTAACGAAGTGATAATGATGATGGGTGTTAAAAGTTGTTTTTGTTTTTTTTTTTCTGGCTTTTGTATTTAAAACAAAGTAAAGGCGCAATAAAACTTCTAGTGGTTGGCCAATAAAAAAGTAGCTGTAATACAAACAACTTGCTATCGTTTTTTACTAGTGAGCACATTGAAAAGAGTTTATATGATTATTGCCGGCAAAACCAATGTATATATAAATATAAGAACAATAATTATTAAGTGTTTTCAGGCAAAACGTGGTTGAACTGCAAAATTCAAGGCAAGTTAGAACTTCTTCAATATTATAAGTTTGCCCTTTTGAATTCGAAATACATGGTCCAAAAGAAATGATTAATGACAACTTCGAAAGCATTTGGCAAAATACTGAAACTTTTAAGCTAAATATTTCGTAGGAAAAACAGCCAGTAATTAATTAGTTGGATTTCATTTTAATGTAAACCGCACATTGTGTGATGCATTTTGGGAAGATAAGGCCTTCCCATGAAAAATTTTACTACGGCATTTTTTGCATTAAAGAATCATAGTATTTTAAATTTTCATAAAAGTTTTTTTCTATAAGCTGGAAGCATGTTTAGAATAAAACTCTATTTAAAATAGAATCGTTACATTCTTCTTATCGCCTTAATTTCACTTAAAAATGTCAACTTAGTTTTTGCAAGCAAATGACAGCTAAAAAACAGAGTGAACAAATTAACTGGTGGAGTGAATACATCATAAAAATGGCAGGAAGAAGAAGAAGAAGAACAAGGCTAGTTTTGAAAGCATTTTTCGATATAAATTTTGTATTTATAAAGCTTTTCCACTTTTGTTACTAGCAAATAAAAATAAATATGCATGCTCCCCAGTGAATGAGTCTTCAACTTTACTTTTGTAGTCTTCTTTAAAAGTGATGATCACTACAATTTTACTACAAAACAAGTAAGAGTGCTATATTCGGCTGGGCCGAATCTTAAATACCCTTCACAATGGTACATACATTCCGATTGATTTTTGGTGCGAAAAAATGTTTTATTTGGCTTTTAAATGGGCCGATTTTTTCTGAATTTCAATATCAGATCCACTACCGTGATTTAACACAGGCTGCAAAACTTTTATTTAAATAATTCCTAATATGCTCAAGTTCAACCACTGGGTGACACCAATTCTTTTTAATATCAATGAAATAAAGAAAAGCAAAATGTATTTCTTAATTATTTATCAGTTAACTTTATAGTAAAATTTATTTAACAAAAAATTGCATATAATTGCATTATTTTTGAATTATAATGCTAAACATTGCCATTAAGTGTGATTTGCTTTTCAATTTACTTACGTATGTGGGTACATGCATACGTATGTATGTATGTATGTACCTATAATAGAAAACTCTAAAATAAATTTTTTGTTATTGAATATTTTCAGTGTGTTCCATAAAACAATGATTATATACATACATATATACATACATACATATTTACATTGCTTGCTTTTACAAAATTATTTTTTTCTTGTGCACGTTGTTGATGATCTATTGCGTATCATCATACACATGTATGTGTGTATGTACATATGTAAGTACGTAGGGAAACCCAAAATGATTTTTTGTGTGAATGAATTTGAAGACGCAATTGTTTAAAAAAATTTCATTGCGTACCCTTTTTTCAACAATTCTTTATATCACTTTCATTTTCAAGCTCGTGTATACATACATACATATGTATGTATATACACATTTTTACACCAAAGCAAAAAAATTGTTTATGCTAACATACTTGCACGCATACATACATATGTAGATACATACATACCTACATACATACAAACGTATCTACATACATACATACATACATACATACATACATACATACATACATACATACATACATACATACATACATACATACATACATACATACATACATACATACATACATACATACATACATACATACATACATACATACATACATACATACATACATACATACATACATACATACATACATACATACATACATACATACATACATGCAAATATTTTCGAATTTTGCTTTTAAACATTATATGTATACATATGTATGTATGTACCATTATGATCAATTTTTGGTACCAAAAGTTGGGTGCATATGGGCTGATGTCCAAAAATGTTCTAATTTTGCCTCTGAACAGCCTATATGTACTATTCCGACAAATTTTTAGTGCAAAAAACTGTTTCATTTAGCTTCCAGGGCCGACTTCTTGAGATATCGGGAGGCGCTATATCTCGAACAAATATAGGCCGATAACAAAAAAAATTCCAGTTTTGCCTCCGACTAGCCTATATGTATCATTCTAATTGATTTTTGGTGCCAAAAGTTGTTTTATTTAGCTTATAGAGCCGATTTCTTGAAAAATCGGGAGATGCTATATCTCAGGTATATATAGACCGATTGCAGACATTTTCAAATTTTGCTTTTAAACACCTTATATGTACCATTCTGATCGATTTTTGGTACCAAAAGTTGTTTTATTTGGCTTTTAGAGCCGACTTCTTGAGAAAACTTGAGGCACTATATCTCGAGTGTATATGGGCCGATGTCCAAAATTTTCCACGTTTGCCTCTAAATAGTCTATATGTACCATTCTGATTGATTTTTAGTGCCAAAAATTGCTTTATTTGGCTTAAAGAGCGGATTTCTTGAAAAATCAGGAGTCGCTATATCTCAGATATATATGGACCGATTTCAAAAATTTTCCAATTTTGCTTTTAAACACCTTATATGTTCCATTCTAATCGATTTTTGATACCAAAAGTTGTTTTATTTGGCTTTTAGAGCCGACTTCTTGAGAAAACGGGAGGCGCTATATCTCGAGTGTATATGGGCCGATGTGGAAAAATTTTCCACTTTTGCCTCTAAATAACCTATATATATCATCTTGATTGATCTTCGGTGCCAAAAGTTGTCTTATTTGGCTAATAAAGCCGATTTCTTTAAAAATCGGGAGACGCTATATCTCGGATATATATGGGCCGATTTCAAAAATTCCTTCATTTCTAGGATTTAATGAGCACTAAAAATGATATGGTTTAGTTTTTAAGAAAAATTTTTTTTTCAAAAATCTGAATACAAAAATTACACAAAATATCCCTCAAAACCCGGTTTTTTGAATATATCTCGGCTATCCGCGGACCTATCTTACTGAATTTCAATAGCAGACCCACTACCGGGGTTTCACACGTTTTAGCGAAAGAATGAGGTTTCTATCTCAAACCGTTTTCTCAGAAACGGTATTTCAACGACTACAGACGGACAGACGGACAGACGGACAGACGGACAGACGGACAGACGGACCGACGGACAGACGGACAGACGGACAGACGGACAGACGGACAGACGGACATCGCTCAATCGTAATCGCTATTGATGCTGATCCAGAATATATATACTTTATGGGGTCTTAGATGGATATTTCAATGCGTTACAAACGGAATCACAAACTTATATATACCCTTACACATTTATGTGAAGGGTATAAAAAATCTTTCTCAATTTTGAGGAAGCAAAATCGAAGTAGAGCCCAATAAAGTAATTAAATATTCACTCTGATTTGCAAAGAATTGGATACTTTTCTAAATCTACTGCAGGAAAGCCATTAAATTTCAATCGTGGTGGTTGGTTTTGACTGTTAAAATTTGCCAAAACATTGCGATTTAAAATTGACAGCAACAACGAAATCTGAAGCTTTTTTCTAAGTTTGTCGTAACTCAATTGATTAGAGAAATAAATATTTTTCAAATAAAATGTTTCAAGAAATCAAAGCAGCTTTCCTTGCGTTGACCAGTAGTTGTCATTTTACTGGGTAGCACCCAGGGATGAAAAAGTCACAAATTTAATTTGATGTTAGACATTATTACAAATAAAGTGTGTGTATTGAAAAGCCATAAGAAGCAGTATCCAACAGTTAATGGTAGGACTGCTAATCGCGAGACAATGTACCAAATTACTAAAAGGGCGATTTCTAAAGGAATGCCAGAATTAATTTGGCTAATCTTCAATCCCAGGAGGCATCTGGCTTGTTTTTTATACATCTTTTTTTCCAAGTAATTTTTTCATGAAGAAGAAAAGAATCGTTACTCCGAATTTCGTACTCATGCTCCTTTTTGTCAGTTTTGCATCGCGAGTTTTTCATTTATTTCCTTATGATACAAATAACTCTTTATTTTGCAATGTTTTGAATTTTTATAATGTTTTACAAAATGCTTTGACGATTGGGGACTATTTTTCACTTGTTACACACATATATTTGTACACAAATGTGTGAAACCATTCACGTACATACACGAATACAGACATACATATGTTAAAGTATTTATGCACGCATTGGAATTTATAATATTTTCGGTGCCACATAAAATTCGCTGCCTGGTTTTATTTACGAGACGAAGAAAGCAAAAACATTTGCAAGCAGCCACCATAAACTTAAAAAAAAAAAAAAGTTTCATGACTTCTAAGCTGGATGAAATTTTGAGGGAGACAGCAGTTGATATTTTCTATTTTATAATAGACACAAATATTCAAACATTTGTATCAGCTACGCTGTAGCAAATGTATAAAAAATGTATGCAAAAATAATCGAAAATGTTTATTTAGAGATGATTTTATTGTTTTCCTTGATAACGTGGAAAAATGTTAATATTAAAATATCTGTTTGACACTATTACAGGATGGTTGTTTTTGGGCCCACTCTGCGTGGCTTTACGCCACAACATAAATGATGTTTTGTCTCGTTAACATGTTATTTCTTTGGTTCGTTATTTGAAATGAATTCAATTTGAAAACAGTATATATACCGATGCAATTCTTTTCATTTCAGTTAAATAAAATGGTGAAACATTTTCTATATATTGTTTTATATTTGTTGGTACACACAGAAAATATAATAAGCTAGAATCATAGAAAGTAGGTTGATTTTAATTAATTTTTGTTATTTAAACTTTTTTATATTATTATTTTTAATTGGTATTATGTTTATCGGGCTCAAGTTCATTCTATACTATTTTTATGATTGATATCAACTAAATAAGACAAGGAAAGCATTGAATACCTATAGCTGGCTGGACAACTAGCAGTTTCGAAGCCGCCACACTTCTCTTTAGCACTCTGCCTTGAACAGAGGGGCCCATGTTTCTAAAGCGTCAGCACCCTTCTTGCAACGAGAAGTGTGGCGGCCTCAAAACAGCTAGTTATCCAACTAGCAAAACGTCTTTGATACTTTCTTTGTCTTGTTTATTTTTTTTATTTTTTTTTATTAATTTATTTACATTTCCTGTACAACATGATTTGACTTATATTTAAAGTACAGAAATGTGTTAAAGGGGCACAACTGGTCCTAGGCACCACAGGAGAAAAATATTTTTATTATATAAATTAAAACAAAAGTTAAAAAAAAAATAAATAAATAAATAAAAAAAAAATACAATATAATAAATAAAAATAAATTAAATTAAGTGAAGTTATTAAACAAAAACCTTTTGAAACTTTTTGCGTTGCTGTTGAGTTGCTGAGTAGCTGGTAGAAGGTTCCAAAGACGCGCTGCATTGCCACTCTGAAACCAGACAACTATGACGCGGAATAATGATTTTTCTGCCTCTAAGTGATCTGGTAAATTTAATTTTGTCGTATAGGTACAGCAGGGCTTGCAGATAAATGATCTTATGAAGAAATATGAGTACACGAATCTTGAGCAGACTATCGAGGTATACACCATAAAGTTGTGAAGAAAAATCAGAAATACGGTCATGCTTTCGTAGGCCATACACATACCTCAAAATATTATTGTATAAAACATTTAGTTTACTAGCAGAGTCACAACTCGAAAAGATTTCGCAGCCATAAAAGACGCAAGGCTCCAAAAATGTTTTGGCGAGGAGTTCTCTTATGTGCAAAGGTGTATAAAACTGAGTAGGCCAAAGTGACCTTAATTTAGCGTAAGTTTTGCCTATGAGTGTATTAACATGGTTTGTCCAAGTAACGTTGGAATTGAAAATCAAACCGAGATTTTTTGCAGTGTTTTCAACTCTAACGCGTTCACCATTTACTCGTATGTCAACATTTCGAAGGGGGTTTGTATTTCTCTTGTAAATGGTTAAGCACGTAGACTTTAGCGGATTCAGCAACAGGCCATTGGCAGTGGCCCATCGGGAGATGTTGTCCAAATCTGAATTTAATTTTGCAACATTTTCAGCATTTTTTAATTTAATTAATTAATACCAATCACAAAAATAATATAGCATGAACTTAAAGTTCCACCTCTAAGAGATTTCTTTTTCAATTAAAATTAATTAAGTCAATAAAAATACCATTTTACAGCTTTCTATCTGAAAGAAAATTTCTGAAAACTCCAAAACCGTCAACTCAGTTCGGTCATTTTCAAATACTATACAATTTTTTCGATTTTATTACACCGTGCTATGATTAGTTTAACCATAATAAGACAATATAAAATTTCCCTTGCTCTAAATAAAAGACAAGTACAATCTTTTTAATTTCTATTTACAACCGCCATTATTTGTTCGTTTATATTTTAACTTTTGATATCAAACATTTGTTGAACTTTAAAACCATTCATGCAACAGGTTGCAAATCACACACAAGTCATAATAATATAAAAGCAACGATGACAGGAAGAAAACCTTAAACTAGATAAAGATAATGTGGTGTTAAGGCTCGTCATAAATCTAACAACCACTATCGGGTAGGAAAAAACGTTTTGTTTTCGGCAGGCAGACAGGCAAATAAAAGCAACAAGTGAAAGCTATGAAAGTCATTGAAGTGTTTACAACAATTTTTGATTTTATATGTTCAACAAACACTCACCAAGCAACCCAGCAAACATTTACATGTGTATTTAGCTATATAATGTATAGTTAACAATGGATTTTCGTTTCATGTACATATACGTATGTTATTTAAGGACAGTTCAGACTATTGTGCTATATATTAATACTTGTCAAAAATGCTCATTGCATTGCAATGCAATGTGTTATACAAAGGGAAGATAGTACGATAAAAATTTCACATCCCACATTATATATAAACGAATAAGTTTTTTTTTTAATTTTCCAACACGATAATACTTTTCATTCGATCGGAGATGCGTTTCGTAATAGCACACATAATATGGCTTTACTAAATCGATGGTTTTGTTGGCGATAGTATTATTCTTCCTTATACAATAGTTCAAAATTTGGATTTTAGTAATCGTATAGAATTATCTGCCTGTTCCTCAATATCGAAGTTTTGCGATGGTTCGCATTCTAAGCGAAATAATTTATTTTTTTTTGGGTTCCTTTATGATGTTCTCTTATTCGAACGATGACTTGATCGACAATAAGTGCTTTCATACAAAATCCAATTCCTATATATCGATCATGTAGTCAGCATTGCGAACACAAATGTCAAAATCAATTACTTATTGCTTAGCAATCGATGGTTAGTTTTTAATGTAAATATTTCATATATAGTAGTTGTAGAGAAATAAAATTAAAACAATACCGGAAAAATGTTATTAATGCAAAATAAGTAAATACATATGTGTACCTGTTAAGCTATTATCAACAAACGTATATAGTTTTCTGCAACAGTTTTGCATTTAAAAAAAATCAACAATCGAACAGTTTCTGGCACGTGTTTAATGGACGGAAGAAACTTCTGAGTCTCACAGAGGAACAACTCTGTATATTTTCAGTAAATTGCTCTTCGGTTTGCATAAAATGCACAGCAATGGGTAAAACCATAATTTATTTATTTAATAAATTCTTGTTAATTCTTTTTAAGTTTATACAATATAAGTTATTTAGCACGTCTAAAATTGTTTCAAACAGACACAGCACCCCTAAATAGCTAGATGAGGTGTCAGACAGTGCTTAGACGACAGTAAACTTCAAATGCTGCCAACTTCAAGTGCTGCCAACTTCAAATGATGCTCTGATGTCGGCTTCATAATTATTTTGAAGACAGCAACAACATAATAATCAGCTGATGTGTAAATCAATTTCAAGTTTTATAAATATTACAAATTCAAAGTTTAAAAATATAAAAAGTGAGCGAAGAAAATTTAGTGAATTTTATCACAACAATTGTTAAAATAGCTCAGACTACTACAGCTGACGAATAGTACAAGAAACGGGTTCGCCCAGTAAATATAACCCGTGATGAAGAGGACTTTTACAAAGCTTAAGGGAAAATATGAAGAACAATTTTTCAAAGCAACCAGGATGAAAATTAAATAAAATATCACAAAAAATTAACTCAAACGAAAAAAATAATTTTGATATTAAAAATGAACAGCTGTGTATTTTAGCAATGCAAATTTCAGGGATGCCGCATTTTTTATTGTAAAAGTGTTTACTGCATTTTCGCAATGTTCTTTTGTGTTTAATATTAAAAAAAAAGTTTTTGTTCTAATTTGTCCAATTTATATACATATATAATAGCAACACTACATTTGCATATTTGCTGCCCGTCAAAATAGAAAACGGCCTAAGTTGGCAGCAGCAGCAAATGCTGTTGTGCAGTCGTGCTGCTCTGCTGCCGTCAAAATAATCGTTTTCATTTAAACACATGCATTTTATTTTTTACATATTGCTGCTTGCTGTCTGCTGTCGTCTAAGTGTTTAGAGCTTAAAGCTGTACAAGTTTTAACAACTCAGCCTTTGGTCTACATTTTGAGAAACAAAACGAAAATTCATCAGAAAAGCAGTAAGTTGTTGTATGTTTTTAATTCTGCTGACAAAGCTTTTGTTTAATTTACAGATTTAATTTAATTTTTCTTCCTCATCCTTCACAGATATCTATTGGCAAACGCAAAATACCAAATGTTTGATTTTGACAAGTGCATTCACAGCACTGGCCATAGTTTCGATATTGTGAAACGCAAATTTATATGAAAGCTCTTTCGTCTTCTTTCGTTCTGGCGTTCGATTGACTTGTCGTTTATAGTGCAGATAGAGAAACCGCAATAAATTTTTGTTTTGGTTAAGAATGCGAATGAAATTAGCGTTGCAAGATTGTGAGGCATGCTATAATTTTTTTCAACATAATTACAAACCCATCCTGTAAATAATAAGTAAGAAAATTTGGATTAATTTAGAAAAATTAAGCTTGTATTAACAATAAAGCTTTCTACGTACTTAAAAGTAAAGACATAAATGAAAATAAAACAGTGGTTGCCAAAAACCTCTAGTAATCGATTTGAAAGAATTTCTTTTCCAGGTACTTCAAAATGTGGTACGTAAGGAAATTCTTCCATTATTTTTTGGCGCGTATTATTTAAAAAACTTTAAACTCATTTGACAGGTTTGATTGTTTTATTTTTGAGAAATATTTTCGCTGCAGTAAAGGAGAGATAAATACTAATTAAAAAAAAATTAGTTAAAATAAGAGTTATCATATCAAATAATAATTATCACAAAGTCATCGATCTATGTTTATCTAAAAGTGGAAAAAGAGAGTGTATAAA
Source organism: Sturmia bella (assembly GCA_963662145.1). Lineage (NCBI taxonomy): Eukaryota > Metazoa > Arthropoda > Insecta > Diptera > Tachinidae > Sturmia > Sturmia bella. The sequence goes on along the minus strand of OY759168.1, from coordinate 22,727,428 downwards.
ATTTGTTGCTGGCATATAAAATCATATAAACTGGAGCGTTTGGAGTCATTACTGCATGAAATAAGTGCATTATGGACTCCTTGAAATGAACCATCTAAATCATTTTGAGATGGTCCAACACTAAAATTATATGTTGATACAGTGTCCCTTTTCTTACTCAAATAAGATTTCCGATATCTAATTCTATCCAAGCGGATAATCAGAAAGCCAAAATGTTTGGTAGGCAAAATTTTGCGCAAAAAAATTTATCTTCGTGTGTACGATTTTCTGGTTGCAGACAAAAAACCACAATATGTGAGAGTTCAAATATGTGAATTTCATGTAGTCAACATTTTCTAATTTATTGGTTTGGCTTACAAGTACCATGCAGAAAGTGTATGGAAAAAAAACTGCAGACACTGCAAAGCTTTTAACAATGGATCTATTAGAAAAAACTAAAATAAACTCAGAAACAAATGTTAAAAGAACACAGAAAAAACAATTTCGCCTTTTATATATAAATTTCGATTTAGAAAATGTTTCTAATTGCAGTTATTAAGAAACTAACCAGGTAATATTTTCAGAACAGAGGTACTAGCAAACTCCTTGTAGAAGGAGAAAAAAAATAAGAGTGCTTGGGGACGCATAGCTTGATTCTCTTTAGATTAAGTGTGCCAGAAACTCTAGCTGCAAGCTAGTCTGGCTAGCACTAGTCTAGCGGCTAAGAGATTATTTTCTCCCATAATCGTTGTGCAGTTCACTTACCAATGGCTTAAAAATTTATGAGCACAAGATGATGTACGTGCTTGCAAGTTTCAGCAAAAAGATCTCTGATCTCGTCAGAGCAGAATCTATTACTTGTATAGTGATGGTAAAACAAAACTTGCCCACAAGATATTCAATAACAAGATACTTCTCAATCATTATATACCATACACTATCCTAGAACTCTGCACAACTCAAAGTTTATGAGTTTTCGAGGAAGGAAAAAGCTGGATTTCAAAAACATGGTTGTAAGTTTATGATGAAAATTACTTCTAAACCTCACGGTATTTTTGTACTTAAGGACAACAATGAAGCAAACTAAATTTTCATGGCAGCTAAAATATTTGATGTCTAAACTGGCTTATGGCTTGTTTTAAAAATCATATTTGCTTTTTATCTGTGAAAGAGTTTGTTCACAAAATGAAAGCGTGAAAAATTTTGGACATCAGACAGATAAAATATCTGTCCCAAAATTGATGTTTGAGAAAATCCGCCATTTATGATCTGAACTGTTCGTTACTCTTTTTGAAAGCAGTTGGTAGTTAAATGAACGCATGAAATAATTTGAAATCCGGATGTTCAAAGTATTTGTTTGAAAAATTATTTTTGACAAACTGATTTCCAAAGTTCTGTTTTTTTTAATTTTTTCAGCATAATGAGCACATTATTTATTCCTCGTTTTTTAAGTTGTTTTAAGTGGCTTAGCATTTTCAAAAATTCGTTCATTTATTTGATGAACGAATCGCAAATGAGCTCCATTCAAAATTTATAAACATCGGAATAAGTTTCGAGGTTGTCTTCCTCAATCAAATTATTTTATGATCTGTTAATATAATATTTTCCATTTTTGATTTCAAATGCTATTTAATCCAAAATATTAGAGGTCAGTTATTGGTCGCGTTAATAACGATGTACATAATTGTTGTGCAATCTCAAAACGCAGTTATTTGATCTCTAAGTTATGAGAAAATTTAGCTGATACATTTTTCAGAACAACTGAATGGCTAAAGAATGATTTGTCCATATAAACGTGGAGAAACTCACTGAGCAATCAGGTAAGCATGGAGGAATCCTGGATAACGCTGGCAATAAAAAGAAATTTGCACTCAAACTCCATAGTGCATTAGTGTAAATGGGTGTAAATTCACCCCTCAATCAGTAAATATCGCACACTGAATCATAAGCAGTCACATGTTTTCATTTAGGGAGCGCAAAAGTTTTGTGTTTGTTAAAATATATATTATCGCTAAGCTGGTTTATGGCTAAAGACCATTTGTCCAACATTATGAGTTGTGGCTAAATTATAAAGTGAGCGATGTGTGAGTGTCGGATGGTTTTAGCTTTAAGTCAAAAGTAAAAATAGACTCGTGAATAGAAATAAAATGTATAAGATAATAGAAAAACACGGCAATGTAAAATTAACACAAGAAATAATGAAAATCACTCGCTACCTAAATAACTTGTTGTCCCACCCATTTTACTTGGGACGTTTGTTGTATGGAAATGCGGTCTGCTCAACGGCAACTCGAATCTCGTGGGAGGCAAGCAAAATTCCTTGTAGTTCAAAAATATACAAAGAAAAACTGAATTAAAAGAATATCAAAATGAAATAAACATTTAAATAAAATAAAAAAAAAAAACTCCGCAAAAAGCTTTATCCTTCCCGCAGTATTTCAATGTATTAATTTTAATTCAACTCCTTTCGAAATTTTGTAAAATTTTTTTAGTCTTCAGCTCCATAGTGCACTAGCAGAGTGATAATACTGCCATAGTTTTAATAATGATATGGTTGACAATTGCTCAATAAAAGTTAATACTACCTGACAATATACATACAAACACGTATAATTTTTTTTGCCGTTGCTTTATTTATAAACGTTTAACTTTTTCTATCCAGGTGTAAGAGTTCACGCACTTAGCGTTGTCAGCGATGAAGGGCGGAAAATCAGCATAAAACTCTTGTGTAGTTGTTCCCATAATTGTTCATGCTATTTAGTTAATCATTAAACAATCATTTAGGACGAGACGTAAGCAAGCAAGCATTCGAGCAGCTTTTAATAGCCAACCAACAGCGGTTTTAATATAATAGCATTTTTAAAAAGAGATAGTGACTATAAATTTGTTATCAAAGCTGATGGTATCCCATAACAAAAAAATTATAAAGCTGCGTAAGTATTTCCACATCAAAAAACAAATTATGTTTCACTTAAACATACTATCAGGATAACCAATGTTAAATACATATATAACTCATCCGGAAATAACACATATAATTCAGTGTATTCGATATGACTAGACATGGCTGGAAAAAGTAATAGCTTAATTCTCTTTAGATTAAGTGTTTTTAAAATCCCAAAAATAGAAGCTGATGAGAAAGTGGTTGTACCCCAGCTCAAATCACAATTTTGCTTTATTCGTCCTCTTTCATTAATATTAGTTATAATAAATATTTGAACTGAAGCCAATTTAAGGAAACCCGTAATTTATAACAAACATTATTGTTTTATTGCGCATGAGGTTTTCGTTTTGATACATCTATTAAAACAGTATAAAATTAGATTCAATTAATTATGTATTTTATTTGATCTTCTTATAAAACATTTGATATTCCTTTTATTTCGGCTTAAGATCTTCCTTATTTTGTCAATAATATAGTATTTACTTTGTAATATTTATAAATATAACATTTACTTCCTCGCCTCCTTAGGAAAACTTAAAAAATATATGTACATATATTTTTATAAGTATGTATACACAAAAATATATATATGTACATATGTATGTTATTAAAAAAAAATATTTTTCAATAAAATCTTGACAAAAACTAGAAAACTCTTTCTAAGAGAAAATTTAAAAGCTTAATTTTATCACTGAATGGCTCCAATCCATGTTATAGAACTTCAAAATCTCTATGCTTAATCGAAAATATGGTTCTTCTTTCCTGATGCAGTTACATATATGTATACATACATACCTGCGTTCCCAGTATAGTTAATTAATTATGTATTTGATTTGATCTTCTGATGTAACATTTGATATCCCTTTTTATTTTAGTTTTGCTACCATTCAGTAATATCAAATATTAAATTCAATCTTTAGTTTACTTTTTAGTCGAACTTTAACAATTTACAATTGTTAACTATTTAATGGAATTTGGTTGGGGCTTTAAATTCTCAAAGCTGATAGAGACTTTGGCAGTAAACTGTAGTGCTCAACAATTTTTAAGAAGACATGAATACTAAATTTGAAGGTTTATTGGCTACGGGAAATAAAATGAGTGTTTTACGTTCACCACAACGGCCATTAAAGACACAGTAAGCAATGAAAGGCACAGGTAGTAGCATGGGTGGGCGCTGTTGCTGGAAAACAAAATGCAATTTAGTAATGACTAGATTTCACAGCAAATTGGCTGCTGGCAATCATTGTGGTGAACGTGAAGCAGCCCCTTTGTGTCCCTGAGTCACTAAGTTTTCAGATTTACTATTCTTGTCATTCTTAAAAATGTCAGTCGCTACAACTTTAACACAAAATTTTTCTCAGGTTTTTTATTGTACTATCGATTCCGCAACGACATATGTATATAAAAAAACATTTTTGAATGCGTTTGATTTTCATCTGTTTATATTTTCTATGGTATTCCTGCAAGGTGGCGTGGTACAGGTTCAGTGTGTTCAAAAAAACATTAGGAAAAAAACTTATTGGGACTCGGCTAAGGGCAGCTCGCGGCTGATTAGTCACAGGATTCCGTTATCTGAGTGCCTGAAAAATAAAGTTTTCGTTAAAGTAATTTATCCCGCGGTGTCCGTAGATTAGTCATATATAAGACCAAGCCCCAATAATTTTTTCTTTCTAAACTTTATTTTTGATCACACGGATCCCGTACCACGTATGTTAAGGGGACTCCAATACAAATATACAAGAAATCTAAATTCGGATGCTTCGAAAAGGATTTTTTTGGTATGCCATATTGAGCCTTGTTTCCCTTATGCTGTAAGCTACGAAGAAACAATGTCACAATATCGAAAAATATATGTCCATACAAATCGACCCGGCCTACTGTATATACAGTGAATTGCAGCACAAATTGCTTACCCTTGCGAAGAGAAATTTTTTTCCGGAAAATGTAGAATGAGAATGTTAAAAATTAATAAAAAAAAATTAAAGTAATAAGCGATTGTAAAATCATGTAGCTCGACTACAAAATTACATCAGTGCTTAAAAATCGCTCAATCTGCTGCAAAGTTTGAAAGCATTGTCCTCACTGATACAGTAGTAACAAACATAAAAATCAGCTAGAAATCAGCTAGATGCTAATGAAAGAGAAAAAAAGATATACATATATTCAAATCAACATAAAACCACAGTAATAAAACTAAAAGTTAATCAACAGGTTAAACATTTACCATCAGCAATGAAGAGTTCAGTTAGCAGGATTGCTAAGGACTGTTGGCTAAAACCAACATGAAATTAGTTACGACCCAGGTTCAAAGCAGTTTGGGTACTGGCGAGCGCCATGGTGGAAAGGTATCAGCCATGACTCATATTCTAGCCAATAAGTTTTCACCTTTACTTTTCTTATTTTCCTTAAAGGCTTCCGATCATTATAAATTTATCAACACAAGATCGTTTTTAGTTCTAAAGAAGTAAACCAGAACTTACGAGTGATAAAAGAATTCATAATTGTAAATCATTAAGGCTCGACTATAAAGTTGGGCTAAAATTATATAAATTTATACAATCAGTCTAATATTTTATTCTAATAGAATAAAATTTCGCGGTAAAGATCTGCAAGCACTTCCCAAAAACCTATGGAAAATTTTGGGCAATATTAATAATTAGATGTGTTTGATAACATTAAAAAATACACACCAACTTGGCTGATTAAAATAGTTAGTTGTGCTTCAGCTAAAAGTCTTTGATATTTTTTATGTGCCGTCTAATTTAATATCAATTACAACAACAATACAGAAGATAAAGTTAAACTGGAAAAACATTTACATAATATACTAATTAGCTTAAATTGCACTACTAACGAAAGGAGTTTCATTATTCACAAAGCGCAATTCGAAGGTGTATTTTAGTGTACTATAAGCCATACAAAGAGAGTCTAGTTAGCTCTAAAGTTTCACTTCCTTTTACTCAATTAAAATTAAAAAAAAAATGTAAGTATTCAGCCCAGGGATTGAGCTTGAGTAAGTTGAGAATTATATAAAATGGTAAATTTTTATCTTATCTTTTTATCATACATTTTTTTTCTCCTTTCCCACCAACATTATCAGTGAAAAGTGCCAGGTTTAAAATCAAATCTTAATAGTTTTACACTTAGTTTTATATAAGGCAGTATTTTCTTTCATTATTCGCATCATGTTGGTTTTTTATTACTGCACACTTGTCTTCTTTCATTTCTATTTAACCGCAAATAGTTTTCCTTCCCACATTAAAGGAAGTCACACATGTCGTATGAGTAACGTCTTAATAAATCACAAAACTTAAAAGAGAAAAATGAAAATAAAAACAAATTCTTATAACACGTTGAAATTAATCTTCATTAAACCTTGAAGATGATAAAATTTCATTTTCTTTTACTCGAGTGCTATAATTTTTTATGGTGATGACTAGACAGTCTTGTAACTTGTAAATTTTTTTTTTCATAATTTATGAAAATCTTGTAAAAAAAAATATGCACTTGGCTGCATCGGTGGAGTAGTAAGCAGTGTAAAGTAAACAATATCTATTGCAAGAAACTAAAATTTCTCATTTAAATTTGCTACTGACTTGTCCATTTCCAGTTGACAAGTTCAGGGATTAAACAGTTAATGTGACTTTGGGTTTTATAGCGAACTTTAAGACTTGAAACTGATTAGTTTAAATATGACAGCGCAGCACAAAAAGCGTCAACTGTATGTATGTGCAAGTGTGCATGTCTGTGATGATGTGATTGAGGTTGTGGTGTCACAGTTGAATATTCTTAACGAACTCATTAATAGTTCTGAGGTATAAAAAAAACTTAATTTTACTTTTGACTTTTAGCTGCCATGCTAATTTGAAATTGCGCAAAACAGTTAAATATATTGTTTCAAAATTTCTACTGTACAGTTTGTTTAACGAGAAAAACTGCTCCAACTTAAAAAAGTGATTGAGGCATACAAATGAAATTTTGTGCAAAGGTAAAATGAAGATGCACAGACTTTGTTAGTGTGGGCGAAATCTCAAACTAAAATAAATGCCAGATATTGTTGTGCTTTTGTAAATCTACTCTGTTTAATTCAATGGCCATTTGAAGTATAATTGTTTTTTTTTTTGGGAAGTTTCAATCAAAAAGGCAATTTTGAAGACTGAAACGTAAACTCTATAGATGTCAGGAAACTGCAATTTCGGATTTCCCTACAAAAAGCGTGTGAATCAGCAATTTTATCCATACAAATTTTTCGGTACTAAAATTTGTAAACTCTTATTATTACTGATTAACAAAATTTAGAGCAACGAATTTGAAGATTATGGCATATTTTCAATATATTTTGGGGTCTTCTGAAAAGTATTTGATTTAAAATATCCAGAAATCGTAGGTTTGAATGTGGAAATTGATTTTTATAGTTACCTAATCTGCTATTGAATGTCAGCTCTTCACTGCTGACTGTTTATATTTAAGGTATTGACCAGTTTTTAATTTTATTGAATTTTTTTTTTCCGCCGTCATCCAACTCATTCGTAATTGATTTTCATGTTTGTTACTATTGTACCAGTGATGACTACAATTTCGAATTTTTCTTCGGCACCAACAACTTTTAAACATTAGCGGAAATCACCCTTGGTTGCACATCTGCAATTTTAGCAGATATAGCATGATTTTTTGCTACAAAGCGTGAGTATCTTTTTCAAGTGTTTAGCAAAATAATTATATCAGCTGATTTTAGAGTAACGGAAAATATAAATATTTTTATACATTTATATTAAATTACTTTTTCAGGCTCAAGTTCAACCCTTGGGTTTTCACTACTTTTTAATCAATATCAATTAAGTAGTGAAAACCTAAGGGTTGAACTTCAGCCTGAAAAAGTAATTTAATATAAATGTATTACAACACAGAAGTTCAATTACAAAATTAAAATTTACAGTAAAATAAATGTTTTTGTTTTGCAAATTGAGAAGGAAGTTTAGAAAACAAATTGCAAAAATTTCATTATTCATCTTTTCGTTGGCCGTCTTTTATTGTTGACTTTTTGTTTAATTGCCTTAATTTTATTTTTACTTTCTTCCGTATTCATTTTCTTCCCTGTCTTATTTATTTGTTTACAAAATTTAATAAATCGAGTTTGCCGCATGAGATAAGCTAAGCCGCAGCCAATATTTGAAAAGCAACGCCGTCGATAAAATTTGCAAGCAACCGCCCGAGTTTTTGCTTATTTTATAAAATTTAATAAAAATGCATAAAAATGCATAATAATAGGTGTAATATTCACTTTTTACTATTTTGTAAATGCTTCTTTGAGCAACGTTAGCATTAATTTAATTCCAGCACAGGCATGTTTTGTGGCGGCCTTGCCGTCATACAGTTTTTTCAGCGCAGGAGTTTACGTGTTGAAATGTAGAAAAACAAACAGCTGTTTTAGCGTTTAGCAACATTTGCAAATACGGATCTGCAATGGTTTTTAGTTATGCATATTTGCTTAAGTGATGCAAATCTCGGTTTCATACATTTTGTTTTTGTAGTGTTGCAGACTATGGCACATATGCTACGGTTGCAATATCTGCAAGGTCTGCAAGGGTAATTTGCAATGAAGGGTGAGTTCCGCTATTAATTCCATTTTTTAAAGTTTTTAACCGAAAAATAAAATTGGAAATGCTGCCTGCCTCTTCATTTTCAGTCGATGCCTCAAACAACTCATATTGGTTCATTACTTTTTATAATATTCTTTACCGATTTACAAATAACTTTTAAATTTTCAAAATGTCTCTTATTCGCTGACAATCTAAAATTGTACTGTAGTATATCTAAAATTTATGACTGTGAAAAGTTACGAGATCATCTGGACAAGCAGTCCGGCAGGTGCTTGGAAAATGGTATAAATTTAAATATCTCTAAATCGTTTATAATATTGTATGCTCATATTGTGCACCCTATTAAATCTTGCCTAATCGTGTAGCTGAAGTAAAGGATCGTGGTTTAATTTTTGATTCAAAATTAACATTTTTTAGACAACTTGACTGTGGGCTTATTCTATGCTTGATTTTATTAGGAGAAATTCTAAAGAGTTTAGAGACGATTGTACCCTCAAATCATTATATATTTCCTTGGTTCAAATAATTTTGGAATATTGTTCTATTGTTTGGAATCCGAGTCATTTGGGTTCATCTGGTCGTATTGAACGAATTCAAGAATATTTACTAACCTTCATGTGAAGCTAGAAGAAAATTGCTAGGAATACAGTTCTTAGAAGACCGCATATCTTGTTCCTCAATGTTATTTTTACAGCCTCCCCCACAAGGGTCTTGAGAATCCATCGTTTGTTTGAAGAGTCTTATTGCAGAGCAAACAATGCAAGTAGGGAGTAGATTTAAATGAGCACATTTAAACTTCAATATTAACAATAGTACTTTCAAAATAATGCTATTTGAGTATTATAAATAAGCTAGTAAATTGTAGTAATATCTGTAAGAATTCAATTTTGTAGATGAATAAACTAAACTAAACTATATAAACAAACTTTTTGATATACAATTATTAATTACTTTATCGGAATTTTAGTTCAAGCTTAATTTCTCAGAACTGAGAAAGACATTTTGTGGTAAAATTGTAGTGATCAATCTTATAATTTTTATTATAAATAAGCCAGCTTGTTAGCAAATATGCCTTCAAATAAATTTAATTGCTAAGCTGGACTTCATTTAAAATGGTAGGTTAGTGAATGTATTTCAGTAAGTATTTTATTACGTCTAGAAACCAGGCTTGCGTCATTTTTTGCCACCTACCTGCCACAACTAGATATAATATATGTATGTGTTGCGTTCACTCAAATATTGCAAGGACTTCTACATAATTACGATACAAGATTAAGAGATTGTAATATGCATGTAATATAAAAGTAAAGAGGTGGCTGCTACAATGCAAACTTAAAGCTGCTGCTGAGGCAGCTATTTTTTGTTCGTTTGTTTTTTGTTTACTGTCAAATCCTGTAACAAATATTAGAAATTTACAAAACAGGACAAAAACGTGAAATGGAATAATAACTTCTGTTGCTGCTGAATTCTCATATCCGTTTGGAGAATGGCGTTGTATTTGCTTTATTTGGTCGTCTGTTCGTTCGACTTTTTTTTTGTGATTTTTAAATACAAATATTCTTCAACAAAAACAGAAGCTGCAATGTCAACCTTCTTTACAGGCACACCTGTTGGAATGTTACAACCAACAGCTGCAAACTGTTTTTCACTAGGGTGGAGCAAGTGTGTGAGTATATGTAATAAAATAAAACAAAACTTGTACATAAAAAAAACAATCCATATTTACATCAAATCCAGTTAAAAAAATGTTTTAATTCATGGCATAATATTTGCAGTATTTTGAAGAAGCCAGATTTTTTGTTACTATTATTGTTTACGTTGACAATAACTCGTCTAAGAAAAAAAAAAAAAATACTTCTGAAAACGTATGCTTTAAATCTTTTTTTTCGTATTTTACGACAGCAGCGATAATTTTTTACAAAACTTTTCAAAGCGCACTTTATAGGGTCGATTTGTATAGGGAAACATTTTTCGATATTGTTCCATAGATTTTTCGAGATTTCGAGGAGAAAAAAAATCCACTACGTCATATCAAAAAAATCGTTTTCAAGCTGTCTGATATTTGATTTTAAATTGTTCTTTTTTTGTATTTTTGTGAAAGAGCTCCCGAAAAAAAAGCCTGACACAGAGCGGATGTGTGCGGGGAAAAAAAATTAGGCCAAAATTATTGGGGGTTGATTCACTTACGGGTACCTGAAGATCACTGCATTTATCACTATAATTTTACCAAAAAAAAAATCTTTCTCAAATTCTGAGGAAATAGGTTCGAATTGAGGCCTGTTAAAGTGGTTAATAATTGTAAATCATAAAGTACGACTACAAGGTTAAATTAATGTTTAAAAATCGATGAGACTGGCTGGTAGTTTCGGAGCATTGTCAACACTGATACAATAGCAATAAATACAAAAATCAATTGGATATCGGTGAGAGAATACACAGAAGAAAAACACAGTGATAAAATTGAAAGTTGATCTATTAGATTAAATATACACAGCCAGTAATGAAGAGCTCAGTTATTAAGATGGCTGAGCTTTGCTACTCAAAAGCAGTAGGCAAACTGTTATGATCTGATTCCAAAGCCATTTGGGTGTTGATGAGCGATGTGGTGCACGTGAAACAGCCATGTTATTTTCCCAAGCAAATAATTTTTCTACATTTCTCTTCCTATATTTTTTAAAAATGTTTAATCACTACACTTTCATCATAAAAATAAAAAAATTGTAAATCATAAAGTTTACTATAAACTAAAATTAATTTTTAATTAAGCTGGGGTACAAGTAGCTATTCGAAAACTGCCACTCATCTCTCAGTAAACATTTGGGTCACAAACTTATCCTTATTTTCAGCGAAACAGAAGAGATTTTGAAAATATGTGTATATATAAATGTCGGAATCATCAAACATACAGAACAACCTAGATTAGCCCGTCACACGTTGCCTGGTAGTCACAAGCTCACACGTTCCACACAAAATTGGAGGTTTGGACAGCCAAATTATGTTAGATGCACTAATTTGGGTTAATGTCTTAAAATTTTTCTTAACGAAATGAATGCAAAAAAATCAGGCAAACTCGAATTTGACTGACTTTTGGTGTTTGTGTTGGGTTTGGGGTTTTTGTGTGCTCTGACACATATGTATAGAAAATTTCACAGCCAACTTTATTTTTGGAACATTTAATCCCCCTTTTCCACGGTGTGATTTGTTAGAAGAAAGCCAACACATGACATTATCAATGTGAGTTAGAGTATTAATAAGATTATTCTCTACAAAGTTGCTGAGCATACCTTTAACCGCAGATGAAAAGAAATCATATTTTTATATACCGATATGCTGCCAGAATAAGGCAGAACTGGGAAACTTTAAATAGATCTGAAATAAGCCAATGTAGTCTTTCATAACGATGACAATGTTATGTTATGTTACGAGGGCCGCCGGTCCTGAGGCCGACTCACTTGGGTCCGAGAAAAGGTCCCGTTTTGTTAAACGATGATGTTAACGATGACAAGCGTATATATATTTTTTTTGTTTCATCTACCAGAATCAATCGTCGGAACCCAGTAATTTCGTGCAGTGTAATGTGAAAATCTGCACTCAAAAATAGTTACTCAAAACATTAAAAACACATTTCACTTGTGAACCGAATTTCATTGAAAATTCAAAATTAAATACAACTCTATTCTAAGATCAAGTCTGATTAATATTGCACCACAGTTTAAAAAGCATCGAAAGTTGTTTTTAAAAATTTCAACAAAATTTTACCCTGAAAACAATTTTTATATAAAGGGCCTGCCATCTAACTTTTTTTGTCAACTAGTATAAGCACTAGTGAATAGTGAATGGTAACACTTAGCTCATGTCTGATTTGACAGATAATTAGTTTTATCCTTCCGCTGATCGAATAGGTTTGAATATATGCTTGAAAAACGCTGGAAAATATTGCGACATTACTTTGAAAATCATGGTAATGTTGCAGCATGTGTGCGAAAATTTGCTTACGGACTTTGGAAGAAGAGAAGCACCGTCAGCTCCGGGCATTCACATCGGTAAACCAAAGCGTGAAAAGCCAAAAACAGTGCGTACACCCGAGAATATTGCTGCTGTGGCAGAAAGTGGCGTGAAGCGCCATCAACATCAATTCACCATCGTTCTCAATAATTGCACATTTCGGAGACATCATCAAGACGAATTTTGCTTAAAAACCTTGGTATGACGCCATACAAAGTCCAATTGGTTCACTGGTTAAAGCATTTACCAAAAAATATTATTTGTAAGCACAGCGGGACTTTCTGGGATCCAGGTGATGCCGTCTCGCAACCCTCAGCCCGTGAAAGATAGCAAGAATAAACGTAAGAGAGTTGGTGATATGAATAAAAACGATTTGTAAATCAACTTCGAAATCACTTCTAGCATTTATTTTGCAACACAGACAAATATATAAAAATTCGTAAATAAGAACTGACAATATAAACTTATTTCTTTGGTATCGTAGGTCTAAAGGTGGACCTTATTAGTATTTTCTGTTTTTTTTAGCCCCCTGGCATAAATACCTGGGTATAAATACCAAAAGCCGAGAAGATCTGGCTTAAACTAGATGTCCGGCTAGCTCGAGCCAAAGTCGGCGTGTTTCTTGACCCCCGTGTATTCAGGCGTATCATAGCTACACTTAAGACAATGAATATGCCAACAAGGGTGTATTTAAAAAAAACCGTTTATCAATATTCGGACACATATATGTATGTAGCAGGACACATATACATAATGGTGTATATACCCTGTCGGAAACCAAGCTAGCTTTAATCTAACTTACAGCTAACTATTTCACAACAGGTACTGGTTGAGGCCTGGATTACTTCTCAATGCAAACAATTGACTATTTGAACATGGTGGTGCCCTAGGAAGTAGTCAATTGTCCGACGCTGCATTACTTTTCAACTAACTTAAAGTTAGCTACTTAAAAGTCAGTATCCACAGAAAAAAACGTACAAATCAAGGCTGATTTTACATTTTTCGGTGGTAATATTTTATTTTATTAAATTAAATTTCATCCAATTTTCTTTTTCTTTTGTTAGCCTCTGGTGGGAATCGAACCACTAAGCCTCACTAAGACTGGTGAGCAGCCAACCTACTCACTCAGCTATCGCAACATTTAAAACGAATGCGACAATAGGCAATTTAATTAAAGAGCTATTTGCCGTGTATGCGTGCATGTTATTATTTGAATTTTGGCTTAACTCTGCACTACGTTTCAGCTAGCTTATAGCCAGTACACAGAAAGTGAATTACAAATCGATTGTATTGTAGCTAATTTGAGGCTAGTCCATACAAGTTAACGTAAAGTTAATTATTTTAGTAGTCAACTACTCAATGTCCGACTGGGATGAACTATAAGTCGATTTTATTTGTAGTCGACTACCAATTTGCTGGCAGGGCGACTACTCAATGTCCGACAGGGTATGTACATCCATAGTTATATACATATATACACACTTATGTATACCCATGTGCCAGAATAGCAATTCGACTTTGAAAAAAAGGAAGGCTGGGGTGTGGTTGCCCCGATTGGTACTTTGTCGCCTACCCACCCATGGTAACGGGCGCACCTGTTAATTTGACGTTACCCCTAAATCTTGCGACCCCTGCTACTTACACCGCCACCTGTAGACCATAATTTTCCTCTGAAATTAAAGGCTTAGCATCAACGAAGTGTCGGTGGCATATATACGGCTGAAAAAGACAGACAACATGAGTAAGGTACATTTTTTGACCTAAAACATTACATTTCAATTAGCTCTTGTAGCAAATAAAAAAATTAAGTTTATTTCTTTAGTTTTTTGCAAAAACTCTTAGGCATCTTTTTTAATATTGCTTGCATTGTCAGTAATAAACATCAGTATTTTATTTCCAAACTTGGTTGCACTAACTTCAATTCCGTCGGAGCTCATCATAACATGTTCCTTTTTTTCATAAGCTCGTGGCGGAAAGTTCCGAATACGGCTGATAATATTAATAAAGTTGCTGTTTCAATGTGCAAGTTCCCGCTGTAAAACTTTATTTAAGAAAACGGTTTGATAACGCTTTTCGACCTTTTTTTGTTCTTAATATAACACTTTTATTGTTCTGATTTTATAATTTCGTATCTACTGTTCATGCAAAGTTTGTTAAGCAAACATGTTTTCTTGTTTCGTTGCTTAAAGTACACAAAAAGGAAATGCAGAAAAAAGCATGTACGTGTAAAATTAATATTTGGCAAACAACTACAAGATGTACATAAGTGAGTAACAAGCTGCTCGCATACGAGTAGATTTTCTAAGAAAAGATTAAAAATTATTTTTCAAATAACCATTCACAGGCAATAAACTGACAATAAAGCGACATTGTGTTATGTAAAGAAACAAAGGACAATTAAGTACTACACGACAAAAAGATTCCTTTTCAGCAGCCAACACCCACACAAACTTGAATTCGCATTTACTCTGCAAAAAAAAAAAAAAAAAAAAATTAAATGCGAAGAAATTTGAAAATTAGAATACGGTCAAGAAAGAATAAAGTCATTATTTTTACATTTTATGGCCAGTTGCAGTCAAGCCAAACAAAAAGACTCCACTCCACTGCTGGAAACTCTTTTTCTTGTTGTTTTACGCTAAAGAAAAGTTATTGAAAAATGTTTTCAAGATTATGTTGCTTTTATTACTTATGGCTAATTTAAATTTATTATTTTTTCATTTATCCTTAAGTACCCTTTGTGTGTGTATTCTCGCACAGATATTGTCACAAAGAATTAAGTATTTTAGTGCGAGTGCGAGAGCTGTTGTGAGAGACGTCAGAAGTGGTGTTAAAGGTGCTTAAGACTAAAATGTCAGCAAACATCGCAATGCATATGAAATTTCGTTAATTAAACCATTTTTCTCACCGATATAATACCGAGAAAATCATTTTTAAAGCCTACTCCAAACGTTATCTACACACAAGGACAAACTCATAAGTTGGCTTGTAGACTAAATCCAAATATGTACATATATTCTTGATGGAGTTTTTGGTATTAGATTTTGTCTAAGCAATTCCAATCAGCAAAAATGTAGCTTAAGCTCTTAAAGTGATTTTAAAATGCGTCGAAGAAAGCGGCGCTCGCTGAAAATCATTTACCTTAAGATATTACAGGAAATATTGTGATTTTTAATAAAATGTTTTTATTTGTACGCACTTGCATAAATAATAATGAATGGCTCAAGCACAATGCGCGATGTTAATTATGAGTCACACCCCGCCTTCAAGTTTTTTGCTCAACTTAACTTGACACTTCTTTGCCACAGTATTCGACGAATGCAAATGCGAGGAGGAGCACAATTTAGCTGGGCGTTGAGATTGTTGAATAATTTTACGATAACATGTGTGTATTGGTCACCATTATCGACTAGATGTGCTCACATCCGGGAGAATTGTGTGCAAATTTTAGCGCAAACTGGGTTTGAAGGACATGTAAAACAACCTCTGCATGCAGCTTATGGAATGGCGTAGTCCCCAAAAGTAAGGTCGAACAAGCATTTATCGTGAATGGGCTCGCTGTCACGAGAAGATAAAATATTTCTTGTGATTAGAGAAGTATATGGACCTGGTCGAAACATGGTTCCCACAGACTAGTGCCACTTGCCATGCAGCCAACAAAACAATGGCAGTCTAGCTTGCGTAATTCAATCACCGTGTTATCTCACGTCGTGGCGAAGTTAATTGCTATAGGTGGCAGAAAATATGATTTCTGGTTGTACCACAGACAAACAGTACTGTAAAATAGCCCTATCTCTCTATCTCTCTCTTTCTCTTTCTGTACTGTGCTATGCAAGCCATCGGCCGTCGGGCCATAAATGAATGAAGTCTCAATCTTACAAAACCTTTTCAAGAGCAAACAAAAATTTGCTCTAATTTGTTTGTTTGTTCGTTCGTTGAGCAAGCATAACCTTAAAATATGCTCTAAATAAATTTGGTATTTTTACGGGGGTTTCCTGCATTTTGCATTCGTTAGTGTTTGTTGATATATTTATTTAAATGGTATTTAAATGTCTATGCATTTTGAATTGCTGGTATTCCCGTACTTGGCCAAATTAAGGGTCACGTTGCTTGTGGTCTAATATTTTTCAATGAGACCATATCTTACGTCTCAATAAGCTATGGTGCAAAAAAGAATGATACCATTTTTTACTGGCATTCAGATTTTCAAAGCGGTCTAAGGCTCATAAAATATATGTCCATCGACATAGCTAAGTTATATGTAAGGTTCTACTGCACCCCGAAAAAGGATTGCCTGTAAGATGGTTGAGTCGATAAAATATTAGTTGCGTAGCCTATACTTCTGAGTCGAAACCTTCTGAAGACTTAAAGACCAACCCATCTTTATTACCATTGAATCATAATTGTAATCAGTACATAATTCTGATAATACTTAAATTGATTAAAGCACTCGAATGGCTGCTTTTGTCTTGACTTGTTAACAAGTGTGGTGAACAGAGCCTAATAAAATAATACGAATTGGATAAATTAAGAATGAAACTTATCGATTGTTGAAACTAACTAGCGGTTGACTTTATTAGCATCGTATAAAGCAGCAAATCAAACCCATGTATTAAAACTGTTTGGAAACTGCTAATTGATCTAACGGTTCACATTACTAATTGTTTTAAAATGTATATATAAAAATATTGATATCATTTAATGACCTAATTTAAAATTGGCAATGCTAAATATAGACAGATAAAAATAGAAATGAATGGTGTGTTTGATATAATTAAAAATTTAGACAGAAAATATACAACAACTTGGGTGGTTGAGTGGGTGGCATGGTTGTCGCTTTAGAAACATGAGCCCCTGAGTTCAAAGACGGGTGCTGACGAGAAAGTGTGGCGGCTTCGAAACAACTAGTTGTCCACCCTGCTAAATGTCTTTGATGTTTTCTTTGTCTAATTTAATTAATATCAATCACAAAGCTCAAAGAACTTGAGCCTGATAAACTTAATACAGAAATAGTTAAAACTCTAGTTTAATGAGACTTTTCTGTCATTTAATTGCAGTTTAAACTTGACTTGTAGTAAATTAGTGAAGAATATATTATTTTGCACAATGTGATGACTAAAGTTTAAACACTAAATTTAAATCATTGGTTTTAAGATTTACCAGTTTAAATGTAAATTAAACGAAGCTCAAAGACGAATTTGCACTGTTTTTTATTTGAACATTTTTATGGAAAAATAATGTCTAAGCTGGCCAAATAAAGTAATTAATTTTAAAATATTTTTCACATTTGTTTCTTTGAAGCCTTTTTCTGCAAACTGCTATGAACTTTTTAAGTTTGTATATACGTTGATTTATTATTTTCTATTTCAGTCTCAACATAAATTTGCAACACATGACGTTATTCAGAAAACATGCACATAAATATCTTATGAATATTATTGTTTTGATTTTCTTTTTAGTTTCCTTAAGCAACAGATTATTGGGAATTTTTCTATTTAATATTTTTTTTTTTTTGTTTTCATAGAGTTTGCCTTTTGCTGTTTATTTAGTTCTTATTTGTTAATTTTGCTTTTGTAGCAAGTTATTGTCCTCTTTATTTTATGTCTTTGGGCATAATTTGGCGCTCTGACCGAAAAAGGTTAATTGTATTATATGTTATTTTTATATTTTATCAAAGTTAAAGCATACATATATTTAAATTTAGTACCAATTTTTAATAAATTTTTGGTTTTCCGGAGAAAATAAAAATTATATAAGATGACTTTCTGCTTAAAAAAATAATAAGTGTTTGCTCAAGAAATTGAAAAATAATAGTACTTGAATTGATATTTGTTTAATTATGTGGTTTTTAACTCAATACAAAGTTGGGCTTGAAATCAAATATAATCTTAGCAAATGCTCTTGTTAAATCTAAAGTTTTTACGTTTTTCTCCCATTATTTCTACTCATTTATGTTGCATATTTTATTGATGTCAATGTATATGCAATTTTGATTATTAATACAAAACAGAGTAGAGCAAAAAAAAGAGTGGTCACGTTTTTTTTTTTGCCAAATGTTTGTTCACATGCATCCATACCTTAAAAACCGATATAAATAATATTTTAAATATTTCGTACATACATTCGGTAAACAAAGTAGGAGTAAGACATTTAACCGAAAAAAAGGTAGAATTTCAAATACATATGAAAACTCTTTTAAATTGAATTTGTGCATATAAATATAAGAACTTGTACTTTTTACTAGTTGAATTTTTAGTTTAATCTCAAGTTTGAATTTAGTATCTAGCGTTTTTCAACTTTTGCTTCGTTTTGTCTCTAAGTTTGTGATTTAAATACATTGGTGGTTATTCGAGAAAACGTGCAAGTAAAGTGAGTGTCTACAAAGAAAACAAAAACAAAATTTTGAGAGCACCAACAATTTTTTTTGTCTAACAGAAAATTCACCGTTTGTTTGTGAGAGAAGTACGTCTCTTTAATTTGATACTTGCATTCTACTGAAACAATTCGTCACATTTTGCTTTTGCTTGTCATCCAAAGTTTCACTTCTTTGGCGCATTTTTCAGAAGAGCCACCATTATCTTTATTTTCATTATTCAATTGAATCCAGTAGTACCGCATGTTCTATGTAGATGTATTTTTCCAATATTTGGCTAAGGCATTCTTAAAAGGTAAAATAAACCATTGAATTATTTTTGTATCGTTATAAGCGGAAAGAAATTTTATAAAAATCAAAACATTTACAAGCTGCAATCACCTGAGCAACGATTTGGTTCTAATTCTACCATTTAACTTTGATGGGTGAACAAAAAAATTCTTTTGGTTGTCTGTAAGAGATTTTTTTGGGCTAAAAAAAATTTTTTTAGAGCGAATACTCCAAACAACTTTATTAAATATAAATTTATTCAAAATGAATAAATATATTTGAGTTTAGGGAAAAGGAGAAATAAAACAAGGAGTTTGTTAAATATTCCTTTTAACGTAGGGGTTTATTAACATTAATCACCTTTGTATTCTTGTTGGTTAAAAAACAATTCAATTGATAGGATCTAATGTTAATGCAGCTCAAATATGAACTTAGTTATTTATTTGCTTTAAGAGCCAATTGAAATGTATTAATTCAGATCCAAAAATTAACCTTTTCAAACAATATATGCTGTATTTTTCAGCTGTCTATATGCCGACGACATTTCGTTGGTGCTAATCAACTCATCAGTAGACTTGAAAAATTCTTAAAAGTTTGTTTGAAACTTAACTACTTATTCCATAATTTCTTTTGCTGTTAAAGGTTTGTTTGAACATTTCTGATTCTCATTCTGTTCATGGGAATTATGAAATAAGTAGTTAAGTTTCAAACCAACTTTTAAGAATTTTTCAAGTCTACTGATGAGTTGATTAGCACCAACGAAATGTCGTCGGCATATAGACAGCTGAAGAATACAGCAAATATTTTTTGAAAAGGTTCATTTTTGGACCTGAATTAATACATTAATGCAGCTCTTTTGGTAACGTTCATGGTTGATCCAGAATGACGAAGTAAGTTTTTTGATTTCAATGAGGAAAGTTCGGCGTTCTGGAAAAGCCGCGCTTTGCCTATGAAACCTTCCATTTGTCAACTCCAGCCACGTTTAGTGCAAGAGTGATGTATATTCATAATTCAAAACAAGTAAACAAAATTCAAACGTTAACGGACTGTAATGTTCAAAGGGTAAAAATATAAAATATAATAACTGATATTTCATTCAAGTTTCATTTCAATTCATATACACATATAAAAAATACATAATTGTCCAATTTGGACAATGGAGCATATAAAAAAGAAACTTTTCCTCTAGCGGTTTGTTTTTTTTTTGGCAGTTTATGTGTTTTCGTATACCATGTTATTATGAAACATGTTCAGTTTGATCCATAATTTAACCAAGAAGCAAATTGCAAACGAGCAACGCTTGTAAATTACTGAACTTTATTCTCAAAACTCGTGCCCTGCAAAGCTTGAGCAAGCGAAGTTGCGATTCGTATTGTAAATAACAGCCAGAAAAACTGAAACTGATGCGTGCTGCCAAAATGTACTGTTTAGTACAGATTATGGTATGACGCCATCGTTGGACCGTACTTTTTTAGTGACGGCGAAAGCAGAAATATTGTTGTGACTGGTGATGATTAGAAATTTTATTTGCATTTGTTGGTCTTCGTTGACATGTGGTTTTAACCAGACGGAGCCATATGACGTACATCACGACGCCAAACAATGGCCAATTAAGAGACGAGTTGGGTGACCCATTTTTGTTTTGAGATTGGTGAAGTTCAATTAGCTAATCTAGATCGTGTGATTGATTACTTTTTGTGAAGATATGTTAACACTTATGTTTATAAGGACAGGTCCACAGTGGTTCACGTACTAGAAACAGAATATTGTAGAGTTTATTCGAAAGATATCAGCCCACGTATTGAAAAGAATATGACAAAATCGGGCTCCATTTGAGACGTATTCGATGCAAATATTTACATCAGCTCCGCTTTAAGCATTGATTAGTATATACCATTTTATAGACTCAAATTAAAATTTACTGCCTGTTTTCCCAAATGCGAACGAAGTTTTCATTCGCAAACTTGTATTGAAACCAATAACAACTTTTTAGTTTTTATTATCGTTTTCAATACATATATGCGAATAAAAGCTTAGTTCGCATTTAGAAAACCAGGCAGTTAATATTTTTCTCTCAGTTGTATACATTTTTATATTTTCTTATAATCAAATTTGAAAGCTCCTAAAAATCACCCCTTATAGACTTAAATCTGTCTGCACCTCCCAGTTCAAAGAGTTTTATTAAAAGTATTGAAATAAAGTACTTTGAATATTTACTGCCGGATTTCCTACAATATACACAAATTTCGTTTCATATATGTACTTGTGTTGAAAACGAATTTTCATATTATGTTATTGTTTTGAATATAAATTCAAGAATGACAATTTGTGTGTTTTTTTACAAAAACTGGCAGTTAATTTATCTGCTAACTATTCTTGGCATTTATAAAAAAGAAAATTGTGAGATCTTTTCGGTATACTCATTTTCAAATAGTTTAGAGCCGAGTAAATGAATACATATACATATATTTCATACAAAAAATGCCTATTTTACATGAAAATATTTTCCCGCCCCCTTTCAACTGCAAAAATTATGTTATAAAACAGAATTAAATATACCGGTAGTCATAAAAAAAATAAAAAAATGTTCAAAGCATTTTAGAACATACATACATATGTCATAGAAAATTGTCGTATGTCATCGACAATTTGTGTTTTATGAATACCGGTGTTAAAGTGTTCATATCAATTGGCGTATGAGTGTTACTCGGTAAATCATATTGAGTATACGCGGTATTTCAAGGATATACGGGAAGAAATAAATTTTTTTTTATCACGTTAGTAACGTGAAAATATCCACATTTTAAAGAAATTTTGCAATAAGACGTTCAATTGATGATAAATGTATATAAGGGTTGGTTGGTTGGCTTAGCAGTCGCTATTGTATCATGGATTTTTCAATACCTTTTGGCACGAAAGAGAACAGCTTCACTGGTACATATCAAAAAATAGTCTTCGAGGCCTCCGATTCTCAATTTTGTTTTTGTATTTTCAAAGGAGATTTGTTAACAAAAATATTGGCGAGAGTAACATAATGGGGGTTGGCCATTTATGTGCACCATGGGATCTTTTATTACCAGGGGCTCGTATTGGGATATCTCGAAAATTACATTTTCCCCGCAAAGGAGTGGAATGTATATACCTCCGTAATATACCTCCTCAGGGGTGGGTCCCATACAAAAGTTCAAAAAAACTTTTGAAAATTAGACCCCTAAAAAATGATTTTCTTGATATGACAATGTGCAAACTTTTTCCTCATGCAAAAAGTTGTCGCAAAATCGACGACACAATAGCGACAAATTTTTGTCTATACAAACCGAAACGGTCTAATGTGTAAATCCACATAAAAATTAGTATATGGTAAAAAACTGTCAAAACTATTATTTTAGCTACTGCGAACCGTCATTAACCTAAAAAAATTTACACAAGAGCGGTTAAAAAATTATTTATTACTATTGCACTCAGAGGACAGGAATCAGGTTTGACCACTCGAATCATAGCTCTTGTAGATAAAAAGAAATTTAAAAGGATACAGTCAGGAAGCTTTTTAAACTAACGGGATATATTTCTCCAACTTTTCTTGACAGTGGGTCACAATACGTATAAATATTGTTTTGAATTTTTAAACATTAAAACAATTGAATTGAATTGAATTGAATTTATTGAGACTTCAAAATGAGATAATAAATGCCAAAAAAGAACAATAAAAAATAACAACTTAGAACTATGTGTATTATTCTAATCTAGATAAAAAGTAAAAGCAGCTTGCTGACGTTAAATATATAGTTTAAACACAAAGATATTCGGTGACATTTTTTTTACATTTGTTCTTGCTCCCGGAACGACAATTATACATGTTGTTGTAAAAAAAATTAAACTAACCTTAAAATTACATAAAACTAATTTGTTATCTACATACTACTATTTACAATATTTACAAAAGGATGGAACAAAAATAAAATCCGAACAAACAGAAAGCGGTGATGCCTTCTTGATTTTATGGCCTTAGTCTCACTTCATTGATTTGACCGAGTCAAGTCATTGGTGTGATCATTAGGTGATAGAAAAATGATAATAAATCAAGAAGTGCCATCAGCCGCGATGACTAGTGTGAGCATTATATCTAAAAAATGTGGGTAAGAGAGAAAGATTATCGGACGCGCTAATGTCTTCATTGAGAACACCAATTGGAGAAATATAAAAAGAGTCAGACCAGCTCTTGGCTTTTTCCCGATTATAAATATTTCTTAAGAGAGTATTTTCGTGCCATTGCAGTTTCCAGCAGAATCTCTGCATCAAAGTTAGGGCATAGAAACATAAAGGAATAACCTTTGATTCTTTATATATAAAATTATTTGAGAATCGTCTATTAGTTGATATAAAATTACGTCCCAAGCACAGTCTCAGAACGCTTCGTTCAATAACCTCGAGTTCTATAGCAACCGTTTTAGACATTGTAAACCACACAGGAAATCCATACAACAAAACTGGCCTTATACATACTTTATAAAGTAGAAGCTTTGATTCCCGGCTTAAGTGACGATTGGTCAAAAGTTTCATAAAAGACGATTTAATGCGTCTTGCTTTAGCTGCTGTCAAACGAGCGTGGATATTAAACTTAACAAGTTTATTGAAATTGATGCCTAGATACTTTAAATTATCTGCAAATGGAATTTCAATACCATTCAAAACTAGTTTTAAGCTTTTACTACGTGGAACTACAAAATAGGGACACTTCCCAGAAGCGTTTCTCATACAAATAGCCTCAGATTTCCTTGGGTTGATCTTTATACCCCAACTCTCATAAAAATCATTTATTACGGTAAGATGAGCCGATACTCGCTCTAAAGCAATGTGCGGATCAGAGTGATGTGCATAAATTAACGAATCATCTGCATACAATATACTTTGTGAATCTCTAAAATAATGCGGAAAGTCATGGACTAAAATGCTGTAAAGTAGTGGCGATAGTATAGAGCCCTGGGGCACTCCACTAAATACTTCTTTTCTTTGCGATATAGCTTGATTTATCTGCACACAAAAATACCTATTCTGAAAAAAGCTGTGAAATAACTTAACAATGAAGGGATCAAAACCGATGCGTATAAGTTTTACAATTATCCCGTCCTGGTATGCCCGGTCAAAGGCCTTTTCAATATCTAAAGATACAGCCACCGTACACCTTTGCTCCCTTACGTTCTGAATAACGTCATCATGAAACTTTAACAAGGCATGGTTTGATGAATGTCCCTTTTTAAACCCGAACTGATTTTGAGGTATATAGTCACTGCCCATATTTATCTCCATTTTAATGCTAATTATTCTTTCAAATAATTTTCCTAAGTTCGAAAGCAATGAAATAGGTCTTGAGTTGTTTATTTCAAAATTATTCGGCTTTTTTTGTATGGGAATTATTTTTGCAGCCTTCCATGAGAAAGGAAAATATCCATTACTAATACAATTATTAAAAATCACAGTCAAATAATCAAAAGCTAACGATGGTAATTTTTTTAACAAAATATCAATAGCTTTTAAAATATATATTTAATTTTTTTTTCACATTAAAATTTTAAATACATAATCACTTTGGCCACTGTACCTTATAGGCATAGTTCTGGCAAGTTGGCAAATTATTTTATTCAAAATTGCATGCTCAACTCAACCGCCGGCATCATTTTGAAAGTTTCGTTTAGATATGTATGTATTTGAGAAACTTACGCAAATATATGACCACTTATGTACCACTTTGTAGTTTGCTTCGTTCCAAATCGAAAAATTTACCCAAACACTAGTTTTGAAACCACTTTTAAAATTTTCGTTTAGTTAATTTTTTCTGTTAACAGTAATTGTTAATAAATTTTCAGATATTCTTTAAATCGTTTTAACAAGCTGTTATCTGCTTAACTTGAAAGAATTTTTAATGTTTTGCGTTTAAGTTGTTCACAGGTCAAATGTCGCTTAGCTTTTGCAAAATAACTGTTGACATCCGTTGTTCTTATATAGACATCGTTGGAGGCAACGTTCTTTTCTCTGCTTTGATGTTTCTTGGCAAAAGTAGCAGCAGCGTTTGCTGCCGTTGCTGCAACTGTTGTAACTGTTGCTGTTAAGTAGTAGAAAAAAACAAGAAATTGCGAAAATGTGACAATGTTGCTGTTGTTTTTATCACTGGCACCCACAGCAAAGCAACAACAACAAGAGCAGCATCAGCAGCAAACGTAACCAAAGAACATCATCATCAATTTTATCATCATATTTGGTTTTACGCAAAACAGTACTGCTTTTTCTCTCTTTTTTTTTTGTTTTTCTACGAACATTCATGTTTTCTTCACTTTTTTAAGCAACAAGTAGGAACAGTTTCAAATGCTTTCGTCGGTTTCGTTTCTAAACTGAAATCATTAGTTTGATAACGGTATTAAACGAATGTGAGTTAACGGCAACCACCCTCTTTGCATAACGTAATATTTTTCACACACACACGCGCGCACAAAAATGACTATCAAACATTGTTGGCTTTTATGAGCTTTTATGTTTTTGTTTCCTCTAAGCACACTAACACAAGCACATACACATGGGGCATGTACTGAATGAAGCTTCCAAGCGCTTTCATTAGAATGACCATTTAAAGTCCGCTTATGTTTTTGTTTTTAATTGGGAATGCTTTTTTAGTTTTGAGGTGAATATAGAATCTTTTAGAAGTATAAAAATATACCTAAAATAATACATTTCAATTGGTTGTTAAATAAATAATTAAATTTATTTTTGAATATTTTAGTAGTTTAAATTATACCAGCATCTACTGACCAGAATGAACTTTTTTTCAGAGAGAGGGATTCACCTCGGTGAACTTAAAATTATTTAGTTCAATTTGTAAAGATAAACAAATAAATAATGTAACAAACACAAGCAAAATGATGTAAGCGCAAAAGTCGTGTTCTGAGTGAAAATAATTTCAACCAAACCGAATATAAAACTTTTGTTGTGGATAATTGAATGAGCTTTGCTAGCCGTAGAGTTGAACTGATTAAAGCTTAAATAGGTGCTGATGAGAAGCATGGCAGTATTGAAACGGAGCAAATTCTAAATGAAATTAAGAAAATCTCAGATAAAATCGAGAACTTTAATTAAAAACAAAGAAAATTCTATAAAATGAGAAATTTCAGTTAAAAATTAAGAAAATTCAAAATGAAAATGAAAAGTTTTAGTTTTTAGTTAACTAAAATTAATAAGCAGTGCAACGGCAAAAAGCGCTTTTGCTTTGTGAAATCTTTCTTAAGACATTTTGCATTTTGGTGTTTTGGTTTCCTAAATTAGGTTGATAGGAGGTTTATAATATGGCCCATGCCTTCCGACATACACTCAAGCCAGTGCAAGCTTTTTGTACGCTTCATTTTATTTTATTATATGTTGTATCTTTTTTCACTTACAACGTTTCTCATATTGCATAGAGAAACCAATGTTTTGACACAATGCATTGAATTTCTTTTCCACTTAAAAAATCAAAAGCACTGAATAATTGCACATTTTTAATGTTTTGAGTTTTACCTATAGCATAGGGTCCGCCATCGAACCTTTTTTTTCAACTAGTGCTTATTTCGTGAATGGTAACACTTAGCTCATGTCTGGTTTGACAGATAATTAGTTTTATCCTTCCGCTGAACGAATATGGTTGTGTATACACTTCGCCAAGTGGGCCTGCAATCAAATTACAGAAGATGCCGATGTCGCAAAAAAAAAATCATCTTTTCAGATTAAGTTCATTTTGATCTTGGCGGGTATGTAAACAAGCAAAATTGTTACATTTGGGGCACAGAAAATCCACACACATACATTGAAAAGCCGACGCACCCATAACGAGTAACTGTTGGGTACGAATATTGGTCCAGAGGCATAATTATGCCATTTTTCTTCGAAAATGAGCAAGGAGTGGCCGTTGTCAATGGAGATCGTTGAACGAATTTTTGTTCACAACAAATGAAGAGGAGGACATTGGCAATATTTGGTTTCAACAGAAAGGCGCTACGTGCCACACAACCGGAGCTACACTCGATGTTTTTCGCGGTTTTCAAAACGAAAAGTTTTTTTGGCGTACCCTTTACATACATATTCAAGTGTGTATAGAAAGTAAGTTCAGAAATCGAAGATATTTCGGTGGTAAGAAATTTTCTTTTCAGGTTTATACAAAGTCACCAATAAAAAGCATAGAATTAACCTTGCGTTTTCAGCTTAATTTTGTATGTGCTATAATGAAAAAACAATTCAATCCATTCGTACTTAAATCAGTCCCAAGTGGAAGTCAGAAGTTTGGTAAGTACAGATTTCCCCAAAATCAAGTACGTTGTGTTTGTTTTAAGTAAGGATTTTTCAAACTCTAAATACTAAATTCAATTGATTGAAGAACATTCGTACTTAATATAATTTTGATACTGATTGCGATTGATTTAAATACGGAAGGATTGAAGTTGTCTAGAGCATGATGATTATGTAGTTGAGTCGATGTTTCTGAAGTCTATTTAATCCCAAATTCGTACATGAAACTATCGCCTCTACTGCCTTAATTCTATAACAATTTATAAGTTATTTTGTCTCTTGATGATGATTTGAGCCTGGATCCCGACTACTGCCATTCCAGCCGCTCCACCAGTTCAGCTATAGTAGCAATTAAACGAAATGCAATACTTATACAAGCACATACGTGGTAAAGGTTAAAAATATGCCCAAGAATTTTGTACTCATTTTAACTATAACCGGATTGATTCCCTTCAACAATCCCTTGTTTTAAGTACACTTGTGTGTTTTGCGTATTTAAATTTTCATGGACGTTTAGTACTAAAACCAAGATAAAAAAAAACTTAAATTTAGAACGAGCTTTTTCTTTCTGGGTAAAACATTTCAAAATATAAACTTATGGAAACCCATTTAGTTGAAACTGTTCAACTATAAATTAAGCGAATGTTGAGACGTGTGATTTAGATTGGAGTTCGACAAGTTTTTTTTGTTATTTAGATATAGGATCTAACTCAAACTTTCTTCAATCAATCTTCCGAAATAGAAAAAAAGTTGGGTTAAGTCCTTGCTGCATGCGACCAACAATACTCATAACGCCTTTGCTAATAATTTCAAGCCACAATCGTAAAATCAAAAAAGTATGCATGTAAGAACAGAGTGCCTGAGCAGGCTAGATAATTATTTGCACAATCTAACCAATATCATGTCTATTGACAATTATCAACAATATTTATTTTTTTGCTTTCTATTTGAACTATGGTTTTGTTCCTTTTTTCTTTTATTGAAAAGTTCTGTCAATATCTGGTTACCACACGCCTGTCTAATCATCAGTCAGCCCGTCATTGAGTCATATGGATGTTATTAAAAAACTATAAAGTTTTTCAATAAAAAATTAAAATTAAACAAAACAGTTCTGCATTAAAATCATCTAATGTATGTAAATCTAAAACAATTTAAAAGGTTCGCAATACGATAATCTACACAGAAATAATAACGATGATGAGTAGCATGTTGTTTTTCTTTCTATTTTAGTCACGCAATTTGTTTTATTTATTTATATTTTTTCTTTCTAAACATGCAACAGAACACTCACTCACTTATTGGTTTGCATAAAGTTTTTTCTTACTAATTTGCATGTACAATGCGAGCAAGAGAATACGAGTTGTAATATGTCACTTGTTGCATATTTGAATGTGGTAAAAAAACAAGTAAGAGTGCTATATTCGGCTGGGCCGAATCTTAAATACCCT
Source organism: Sturmia bella (assembly GCA_963662145.1). Lineage (NCBI taxonomy): Eukaryota > Metazoa > Arthropoda > Insecta > Diptera > Tachinidae > Sturmia > Sturmia bella. The sequence continues at coordinate 22,698,505 of OY759168.1, read as the reverse complement.
TCACAATGGTACATACATTTCGATTGATTTTTGGTGCGAAAAGTTGTTTTATTTGCCTTTTAAATGGGCCGATTTTTTCTGAATTTCAATATCAGATCCACTACCGGGATTTAAAACAGGCTGCAAAACTTTTATTTAAATAATTCCTAATATGCTCAAGTTCAACCACTGGGTGACACCAATTCTTTTTAATATCAATGAAATAAAGAAAAGCAAAATGTATTTCTTAATTATTTATCAGTTAACTTTATAGTAAAATTTATATAACAAAAAATTGCATATAATTGCATTATTTTTGAATTATAATGCTAAACATTGCCATTAAGTGTGATTTGCTTTTCAATTTACTTATGTACGTATGTATGTGGGTACATGCATACGTATGTATGTATCTATAATAGAAAACTCTAAAATAAATTCTTTATTATTGAATATTTTCAGTGTGTTCCATAAAACAATGATTATATACATACATATATACATACATACATATTTACATTGCTTGCTTTTACAAAATTATTTTTTTCTTGTGCACGTTGTTGATGATCTATTGCGTATCATCATACACATGTGTGTGTGTATGTACATATGTAAGTACGTAGGGAAACCCAAAATGATTTTTTGTGTGAATGAATTTGAAGACGCAATTGTTTAAAAGAATTTCATTGCGTACCCTTTTTTCAACAATTCTTTATATCACTTTCATTTTCAAGCTCGTGTATACATATGTATGTACATACATACACATTTTTACACCAAAGCAAAAAAATTGTTTATGCTAACATACTTGCATGCATACATACATATGTATGTAGATACATACATACCTACATGCATACAAACGTATCTACATACATACATACATACATACATACATACATACATACATACATACATACATACATACATACATACATACATACATACATACATACATACATACATACATACATACATACATACATACATTCATACATGATCGCAAATATTATATACATATGTATATAATATTATATACATATGTATATAATATTATATACATATGTATGTACCATTATGATCGATTTTTGGTACCAAAAGTTGGGTGCATATGGGCCGATGTCCAAAAATTTTCTAATTTTGCCCCTAAACAGCCTGTATGTACCATTCCGACAAATATTTAGTGCAAAAAACTGTTTCGTTTAGCTTCCAGGCCCGACTTCTTGAGATATCGGGAGGCGCTATATCTCGAACATATATGGGCCGATGACAAAAAGATTTCCAGTTTTGCTTCTGACTAACCTATATGTATCATTCTGATTGATTTTTGGTGCCAAAAGTTGTTTTATTTAGCTTATAGAGCCGATTTCTTGAAAAATCGGGAGACGCTATATCTCAGGTATATATAGACCGATTGCAGACATTTTCAAATTTTGCTTTTAAACACCTTATATGTACCATTCTGATCGATTTTTGGTACCAAAAGTTGTTTTATTTGGCTTTTAGAGCCGACTTCTTGAGAAAACTTGAGGCGCTATATCTCGAGTGTATATGGGCCGATGTCCAAAATTTTCCACGTTTGCCTCTAAATAGTCTATATGTACCATTCTGATTGATTTTTAGTGCCAAAAATTGCTTTATTTGGCTTAAAGAGCGGATTTCTTGAAAAATCAGGAGTCGCTATATCTCAGATATATATGGACCGATTTCAAAAATTTTCCAATTTTGCTTTTAAACACCTTATATGTTCCATTCTAATCGATTTTTGATACCAAAAGTTGTTTTTTTTTGGCTTTTAGAGCCGACTTCTTGAGAAAACGGGAGGCGCTATATCTCGAGTGTATATGGGCCGATGTGGAAAAATTTTCCACTTTTGCCTCTAAGTAGCCTATATATACCATTTTGATTGATCTTCGGTGCCAAAAGTTGTCTTATTTGGCTAATAAAGCCGATTTCTTTAAAAATCGGGAGACGCTATATCTCGGATATATATGGGCCGATTTCAAAAATTCCTTCATTTCTAGGATTTAATGAGCACTAAAAATGATATGGTTTAGTTTTTAAGAAAAAAAATTTTTAAAAAATCTGAATACAAAAATTACACAAAATATCCCTCAAAACCCGGTTTTTTGAATATATCTCGGCTATCCGCGGACCTATCTTACTGAATTTCAATAGCAGACCCACTACCGGGGTTTCACACGTTTTAGCGAAAGAATGAGGTTTCTATCTCAAACCGTTTTCTCAGAAACGGTATTTCAACGACTACAGACGGACAGACGGACAGACGGACAGACGGACAGACGGACAGACGGACAGACGGACAGACGGACAGACGGACAGACGGACAGACGGACATCGCTCAATCGTAATCGCTATTGATGCTGATCCAGAATATATATACTTTATGGGGTCTTAGATGGATATTTCAATGCGTTACAAACGGAATCACAAACTTATATATACCCTTACACATTTATGTGAAGGGTATAAAAATGAAGAAAACAAATATGTAATTATTTGCTGGGAACGTGGAACGTTCTAAAGTAACCAAATAAAATTTTTTAACATAAGAAAATAATTTCCTCTAAAAGGTCTCTATTGCACGATTTGAAGTGAGTGCTTTGACTGACATTAATTAAGTAGGAAAAATTAAAATTAGGAACAGGAGTGAAAATTTAGAAAATTTAGTTAGCAACAATTTATATAATTCTTATTCAAGCTTCAGTTCAATTCTTAAACGATTTCTTGTTATTATTATGAGTTGAGGGAAGAAAAGTAAAATTCTTTAACAACCATTTGTTTTGAGGACGCTTCTCATCAGGAACTTTGGATCTGCTAAGTTTCATGCAATTTGACTTTCCATTCACACACTTAATCAATATTAACGATGATCTGTGTTCTGTTTTTAACATGTTTTTTTTGTCATCTCAGCAAACTGTTGCTGCTTACAATTTTGGTTTTCGGTTTTTTTTTTTTTTTTTGTTGAATTGTAAATTCTTATTTATTTTTATATATTGATACAAATTAAGCAATTTTGCTTTCTGTTTTGCAATTGTTGTTTAACAAAATAGAAAATAAGAACAAAATAAACAAAATTAGGTGCTGTGTTTTGCTTGCCGGCCGCTCTGGCTGAATATACTGGCCTTTTTTAACCCGAGAAAACTTAAAATACATTGTGAGGCCCGAAAGTGAAATTTAAAAAAGTGGATGAAATACAAAAACAATTCTCACCACTCGCTACACAGTCTCGAACACCGCTACACAAACTGTCCCGGTTGCTGTTATCAAACACATGTGATTGTATTTTTTACTACGGAAGGCTTTCTGTTAATCTCTTTTAAATATCAAAAGTTACAGTTAAATAGAAAAGAAAAAATCAAAAAAGTGCTAAATTTTTGTAGAAAAAATATCCCTGCAAGAACATATGACCGACACTGCTGATCAGGGTTTCTATCATTTTCTTAAGGGCAAAATGAAAAAACTGATGTAAACATTCGTGTACGTGTGAGTTATTTTTTTAACCAGCGTTACCACCTTAGCAAAGCGATCATTCGAAATCTTTTTTTCAAAATGCCCACAAAATTACTTGCAATGCTATTAATTTCTTTGTTGATAAATAAAAGAAAAAATGGACAAATGAACCTATAAAAACATTAATGCATAAACGTAGTTCCGAATGAAATTACCAAATTAATAAGGGAAAATCAAAATACTAAAACAATCATTGTAATGGCAACGCTGAAACCTATAAAATTGCTTTGCATGTGTTAGTAATTAAGTTGTTAATGTGTTAGTTTCCATCAGCTATTTCTTGCAGGGATGTTTTTCGTTTATTTACCGCAAAAGTATTTCTAAGCTTTACCAATTATTAAAACCTCGCTTTACTTTTGAACCGGCTAAAAATTTATAAAGAAATATTTTGTGGTAAATTGTGATGATCAAAATTTATTTAAAAAAACTAAATTTCATGACTAATTAATACAACAATGTCTGTTTCAACTTCACTACACAGCTTCCCTTCCTAATTTAATACAATATTTCTTAATAACTTCCTTTTTCCGGCTGAATCGAAGAATTACTTAAGGTCATCTCATAATAAAATAAATATCTTTATGTGTCCTTAAACTTAAATGCAACACACAAATGAAATACAGTTGCAAAACGAATATTTTTCAAAGTCAAATTTTATCATGCATTTGTTTCTAGTGTTAAAACTTGCTATTTCCACTGGATAGATAATTATTCAAAACTGTCAGCGGCAGGATAACAGAAATAAAGTAGACAAAAGAGTTGGCATTAAATAAATACGAACAAACACTTCTGAAAGCGTAGAAATGCTTCTCACATGTGTGTCCTTTATCATAAACACAATCAGTGTCGTTTAGTGCAGGAGCGGGAATGTGAAAAATCATTTTATATCACATGACTGTTTTTTTACATACGACTGCAGTTTAATGAATTGAGAACTGTCAGTTTTTTTTTTTCAATGGTAGTCGATGGTCACCATGTTTATTTTAATGCTGAGAAGGAAATTGTGTCTATTGCGGGTGTTATTGCAATTGCAGCTAACAATTTTTTGTTATCGAAATTACTACAACGATGAGGAAAGCTTAAGTTGACTGCTGTGCCATTTGTAGATTTCCGTGTAAAATTATTTATCCAGTTTCTTTGCCTCTAGACAGGTTGTCTGATTTCGCATAAGTTACGCGCACATATGACAACACGTTTGTACAGTTTTGCACATAAAACATAACCACTACTTTCTTGTGGATCTTAAGTTTTGGGAAATAAATGCACATCAGGGTGGGTTGATTCAGCAATCGATAATGTACCATCTTTTTTGCGGTAGCTCTTGTCGTAATGAAAAAAGTTCCACCACGATAACAACAAATCATGTTTGAGGAGCCCGCTTGAATTTTTTTTTTTTTTTTGTTAGGGATCTCTCTTAATGTGGTGAAACGGTACGGGGTCGGTATGTTCAAAAAAATTGTTGGAAATAGAATTATGGTGGTAGATCATACCGATACACCGAAATGTATGTGGATTCTTCGTTGTTGGTATCCATGTACTTGGGATAAGCAAAGGTCAAACCAGACAGAGCCTGCTAATATTTTTTATTTTTTATTATTAATTCATTTATTTTCAAAAAAAAGAAAGAACTTACAATTAAATGTGATCAAGTCATGGTAAATTTAATGCAAATATATCAAATAGGTCAATGTTTTAGCTAATAGTAGTGTGAAGACGAAACTAAAAATAAAATGCACCATTGAAATATTAGATTCGTGTTGAAAGGTCTCAAAAATTGGTGCTACTACTGGCTGCAGCGGTTGTACAAAGATGATAAAATTGTTGTGACCTTTCGGAAAAGTATTGAGATTTCTTCTAAATAGCTGTTAAAAATTGTTTATAACATAACAAAACATAAGAGATACATACGATCATTTCCATGAAGACGTTAAGCTTTACTCATTAAGGACGCAGAAATAGATTTATTATCTTGTACTGTACTTTGGAGGAGAGAAGAAATGGTGTATACAGTCGAACTTCCATAACTCGAACTTTTCTAACTCCAATTTTCTCTAACTCGAACTAATTTTGTTGGCAGTAGCATTAAAAGAACAAATCACATACAATTTTCATTCCGTAACTCGAACTGCCATAAGTCGAAGTTCTCCGTAACTCGAACAAAAAACATACACATGAACACTATAACTCGAAGAATTTTGCTTGTTAAATTGGTGTTTTGTTTTTGTTTTAGTTTTGGTTTGTTTGTTTTACTCTCTTTGGTTGCTTGAGCTGGTTTGTAAAGTACATGCTATTTTTGCTCAGTCACTTATTTCAGAATATTTTCTTTAACTGTAAATTTTTAAATACATATGTATGTATATGAGTACATGTGCTTGTTCTTTTATATTCTTAGGTATGTAGTTTTCCATTAGAGGCTATTTTAAATAAAAATGCATGATACAAAAACCTTTTGTTCTATTTTGGCAAAAAATTCTGTAACTCGAAGTCTCCGTAAGTCGAAGTTTTTTTTTGGGATAATGATGATTCGAGTTATGGAAGTTCGACTGTATTTTTAATTTTACTAAAATAATATTATAACATTTTACTAAAATAATATTATCGTTACACTAGAATACTTTATAGAAAATTTTCTTTCGTAGTACTTACTATAAAGTCATGCAAAGAAATATCTTTTTCAGGATTTTGCAATCAGAGAGTGAGAACGGTACTCTATTACTGCAACTTTTCTGTCCGTCACAGCGCTCCGAAATGGTATAAGCTAGGGGACCGAAATTTTCACAATATATACAGTTGCCTGGCAACTATGTGCAACATTACATTTAAAAAGTAACTGCCTGTTTTTTTTAATGTAAACGAAGTTGTCATTGGCACACCTCAGTTTTATAATATTTATTGCTGCATTGCATACATGTAAACGTAGGAAAAAAAAGTAAATAAAAAGTTACAGGTATAGGGTGTCCGGAAACAAGAACTATATTTTGGGTACATATATCTAATATTTGGCCCCTTTTTGATTTAATATTAAGATATCTTTGGTGTTATCTTTAGTGTAATGGTAAATGCCTTTTTTCTGTTGACGGCCGGTTATCAAGAACAAGTATTGCATACCTACGAAAAAAGTTATGAGCTGAAATTAAAAAAAAAAAATACGATTATGGATGCTTAAAACCGTTTCTGAGTTCGTGATTTTACTTTCTGTGCAGAAACTTTCCTCTGTCAGCACTGCTTTGCCAATATTTTCACATTTTCCTTAGTAAATTACGAAACTTTAGTATCGAATTGTTAAGCATCTACAAGCAGCCTCCGGCAGACCTTGACTTCAGTTTTGGGAGGTCCCCGACGCCCTCTACAAACGTATAAAACTCGTTTCTTTCACTTGGCTTGACCTTGACAAGACCTTAACTTGAGCTTGACTTGATCTTCATTTGACTTGAATCGACCTTGGCTTGACTTTACTTCGACTTGACCTCATTCCAAAGTTTAACCTTTTCCTGAGCTAAATATTCTTTTTTATATTTTTTATACTTCTTTGTATTGTTTGTATTTGTGCCTATATTAATTATTAATTAATAATTAATTAATAATGAAAAAAAATTTTTTTTTAGAAGACGCAATCGAAGGGAAAGCGAAATATCGTAACAAATATACAAAGGAATATAAAACATGTATAATAAAGAATCTTTAGCTCTTAGGTATATCTTTTCAAGCAAGAAAACTAGGGCTTCAAATTTTTCGAGATAAATGGCCTTATGGTGTAAGCAAAGTTTACTAGAGCTTGTGGTTACTTAATAAATCAAGATAATAATAATTTTTCCATTAACGCACTTCTCAACATGCGCTTTTTTACTTATTTTCCATTTCTAACAAATTTTACGTCTTCAGCGCAGACCACGACCACAGATTATTTTTTTTTTTTTGTTGCTTTTCGCAATCAAAATATTGCTTCAATTATGTGTGAGTGTTTAATTAATAGTTGGCTAATTGCCTTGCGGTCATTACGGCGAAAATTATGACAGTGAAGTCACCTTCATTAAAAATACTATACTGCCAATACATATGCACGCATTTGCGAATTGGAGGTCCTGCTGTTAATCTAAGCTCTTAGCTCTCTAACTGTGTTGGCAAAATGGCAATTAAAATATTGATGTTTATTGATGAAATCCAATAGATTTATAATGTAAAAATAGTTTTTGTTAAGGAGAATGTTACAAAGCAAATTGCTTCTATTCCATTGAAATTTTTATAATTTTTATTAATAGTATTATTATAAGTATTAAGTTGAGAAGTAGGGTGTTTCAATACTAGGCGAAACACTTGCTTTTTCTGTGGAACTTCTGAGTTGATGCTTCAAAAAATGCTAGATAAAATAGACGACATAAAAACATACATATTCTGAGTACACTAAAGCTTGATTTTCCACATAGATTGCGAATGACATTTTTTAACGTATTGAGTCAAATTTTTTTTGCTAAAAATTATATATTTAATATTTAGTTATTTGACCCCTTTTTATGTTTGTTGTTATGTTTGTTTTTGAAAAAAACCAATCAAAACATTTTTCATTATTATTGTCCTGAAGAAGCTATCCGAAAGAGAGCGAAATATTGACAAAAATAAATACTCAAATTCCAAAAAGACCTTAAGCTCAAATAAATATATAAAATATAAAAATTATATATTTATAATTATTATAGACCATCTATAAAGCAATAAATTTTCTATAAAAATTTTATATATGCAAATGTTGACTGAGCAGTGGTATATAAAACTTTTAACCACTAATAACACCGGCCAGATGGTTCGAGGAAGATTTGTGCTTTACAAAGATTATGTAATAATATTTAAAAAAAATAGCTTTTACAAGTGCTGGTTATTTGTATCGGGCTGTAGCTCTAGTTTTGGGAAAGACGTTGTTGCAGAAAAATTGTATTAGAAGACAAGAAAATTAAAGTTGAAGACTTATCACATCCACCACGGAGCTCATCAGCACTCAAATTTCTCCATACCATTTTTCAATCGCATTGCTTAGCAAATACTTTTTAGCACTGAAAAATGCATTACATAATAAGCCCAGACTTACGTTAATAATGAAACCCCCTAATGTAAAGCCATTTGCACTATTAAGTAAACATACATACATATGTGCAATCATGTACGAAATAATATTTTATATAATTTTTACTTTGCGCCTTTGAAAATGTCACTTGTAACTCACAAATCTCATTACTGCCACCACAAAAAGAAAATAGTTTTTTACTGAAAACAGCTCGCTAATGCCTTTCTATCATCACAATCTAAAAACGTATTTTAGATTTTAGAAAATTTTTTGTAAATAAAAAATATGTGCTTTCGTACATAAAAAAAAAAAAAAACAAGAAATAAATTTTGGCTGAAGATGTACGGTTGTCGTTAAAATTTCATGTCATGCGTGATTCACCTGTGATCGTGATTAAATTTTAGAAAAATCACGCGTGAGTGCGTAAGCGTGGCTTAAATTAAATTTCATACATGGTAAATTTCGTGCATGGCAGTGTATGAGCACCATTTTAAGGCAGTTCACGAAGTTTTACGAAAAAGTTGAGACACTAACTTTTTTTTTGGATTGCAAAACAACTTCCACACATTTTTCCTTGAATTATTTTTCAATGCTTTCCATTTTACCTCAAATTCTACTACATATAATGTTATCTAATTTACCTGGGTTGAATTATATGGAAGTAATAAAATGTAAGAAATCGTTAGGGGAAATAATTCCTTGAGAAATTTTAACCCAATAAGATGCACGTAGTGCAAAACTAAAAATTTAGGCATTAGTTATATTCAGGCATTTTTTTCAAAACCTCAGCAATTTCTTTGTTTACAAATAAAAATGAAAACCAGCAAAATCATACTTTAATGACATTAAGATCAAAAACATGGATTGCAAAGTGTAAACGAATTGGTAGAAGAGTAAACTTTGATATGTATGTATATATGATGCAAGGATATTTCTTGCTGTAACTCTTCAATTCTTAGTGACCAAATGTGGAATGACTTTTTGCATAATTATTACATCTCGAGAGAAAACATTTCGAAAACAGTCGCATTAAAAATTAAATTGAATCATTCATAAAATTAAAAATTAATTCCAACTGTAACATTTTGAAACGCGTAAGCTCTCCAACAGGTTCTGAAGCACTGTAACTAGAATATTTTTCATAAATATAGGCATAGGACGAATGAGTCGTCGTAACAGTGTAGTCTGTACTTCACCAGCACTCCTTCTTGTACACTTCTAACAAAGGTCATTTTCTAGGTCGATGGTATGTATATCGTTTTCGATTTTATGTGATGCCACTCTCTATAAAAAATCGTTGAATTTTCCAAGTGCAATAAAAAATGTTCGAGTGTGGAACAACCTTAGTAGGCTTGGTGTCTACCAAATCTGGTCTCTCTACATTTTCTTCACCAAGCGTTGTTCACTGTTTTAAAATTACTTACACACTTTTGTAGGTATCACGAAATTATCTGTGGTTTTTGTTAATGAACTCTAAAGTATGACATAAAACAAAGAGTAATAATATTTTAACAAATACTATTTTATGACTTGTACTTAATAAAAACCTACAAGCTCGTAAGTATCTATTTATCTTTTTATTTATCTACCCCTACTCAGTGTCCAAATGCCAAATGGTGTTTTTTTTTGCTTCATTCATTTTTTTGATGCCATCCTATCGATCATAAATCTCATCACCTCTTGACACATTTATGGTAATAAGAACATGCGTTAACATCTGTAAAATATATACGGAAATAGACAAAAATGTTCTATACAGAACCTTAAAAGAGTGCATTGGCTGAAATAAAGTAAATCATGTACCACAAGAGTCTTGAGCGTTTCAAGGTGTACACGCAGTAAAAGCATGGTCGATGTGCTTGGCTCTCCACAGGTTAATAATAAATGGGGCTATTTAGACCTAGAACAATATATTTCCATAGGCAAGCAATAATTAAATACGTTTTTGGGTATAAATGAATATACCATATTTTTATCCAGTAATGTTTTTGCGCTAGGTCTGCATAGTAAGATTGAACTTGAAATTAAAGAGTACATAGTTACGGCTGTTAAAATACGTGTGCTATTGAAAAATTTCCCTGCGCTATTTTTATTACAAACCAAAAGCTCTTCTTCTGGCAAGAAGGAGCTATTAATTTTTAGACTTATGAGTTCTTTTTTTTTTTTGTAGGTGGACCATAACGATCTTGTGTACATATGTACAAAAGCAGTACCTACGAATTATAAAGTTTGTTATGATATTTGTTTAAATTTATTTCTTCAGTTTTTTTTTTTTTTAATGAAAAACTAAAAGTGTTCATAGTATTGTTTACCAAAATAATTAAATATACTCATGTTAAAGCATATAATTTCTGTAATTTTTAAGCAATCATGTAAGTAATTTGATAAATATAAGATTTAATAAATAGAAGAGTATATGAAAAAAATGCAAATCATTTAAAAAAACGAACCACAAAAGCGATTGTAAGCTTCTTAACATAGAAAAGATATTTTTGCGAATACAATGAATTTGTAATTGGCCCGTAACGTGTTCACATTAATGAGAAAACCACATACATATGTATGTGAGTAAATTCAGCGGACACATAAAAAAACATCAGTAAACAGGAAAAACTATAGTCATTTCCAAGAAATTTTTTAAATATAGTATATCTAGCTAATGTATAACAAGTTTATTGCAAATAATTGTTGGGCTGTGTTTAGTTAGAGCTGCCAATGTTCAGATAAAATTTACGGTGTTTCCAATGTAAAAATTTTAAGTCACGACAAAAGTTAATTGAAAAATAAGGCCCAAAATAAAAAATATGTACAACATCAAATGAATGCGAACAAATGCCTGCGCTAAGTTACGAAATACTACACACAACCCTACATGAGTGTTATACATGTATGTACTTTATTCTATAAATATCCCCATTGCCCATGTCGTTCTGAAAACTGGTAGAGCAAACAAATAACTATTTTAAAGGGATGGCTTTGAGGTGCTGTTAGCCTTTAATATATTTTATGTCAGTAATCAAATTATGGACGTCGATGAATTCATGTAGTACTATGACGTACTTGTAGTACTTGGCTATGTGGGCTACATCAATTGCTTACGTATTTACACATAAATAAATATTTGGCTGTTTAAACGTATTGTAGACAACTTCTTGCCCTCAAGCGGTTCTAAGTCATGTTTCGACATACTTTTTGTGGCACGATAAGCTAAGTAGTATTTTAATTTTCATCTTTCATCTGTGCTCTCTGTGCTTTACATATGTATTGATTTACTCGTACTCAAATGCAGTACAAAGTAAAACAGAATTTTGCCAAAGAAATAATTACATCTATGGGAATTTGTGAGGAGTTATTAATCTCAATCAATTTAGTATTAGAAATATTAGCTTTATGAAGTATTATAAATATGAAAAGCTTAGATTTTCATAATATATGTGTATTCGCACATAATTCTGTCAGCCACCATTTTCTGTGTACATGTTTGTAATCACAAACATGGTGTTCAAACTTTAATTAAGTTAAAATTATAAAAATAATATATACAAATATACAAAGATGTATGAAAAATATGTAAAAATATATATAGAATTTACCCAAGAACAAGACGTTGTTCTATAATTGAGAAATATCATTTATGTATTTCAAAGAAAAGCAAACTCAGTTGTTTATTTTTGAATCTATTCTTATTGATTCCCATGCAATTTAAATTAGTTCTTACAAGGTGCGAGGATTTATTTGTTATATATAAGAAACAGCTGTTGCAATAGAAAGCAATAGATAAAAGCGTTATCAAGCGTCATAGCGTATGTCTGGCCTGAAACAGTAAGAAATTCAAACGCTTATATGTATATATAAAATATAGATTAGGTGCAAAAAAAAGTCAGACTATTCCAAAAAACAAGCAGCCTACACAAGCGCACATCATTAAAGTCAGCAGGAGCTGGTTGTGCTGAGTTCAAGGGTAAATGTTGACGAGAAGTGTGGCGGTTTCGAAATAAATACTTGTCTCCCAGCTAAAGGTCTTTAATATTTTCTTTATCTTGTTTGATTAATAGTAATTACAACAATAATAAAAGATGAACTTAAGCCCAATAAGCGCATTACCAAATAGTTTGAATGCTTACTTTATATTTTACAACTCAATATATAATATTTTTCGATGTTATTGACCATAAAGATCGTCACTCAAAAACTTTCAACTTCGCAAAGTACCTTTTATAATGTCCTCTGTTGAAGAGTAGTTTTTGATTAAGAAAATTAAATTATTATTAAATTTTTCATTCCGTTATTCACAAAGCTTAAAATGTTGCTGAAATACGTTTTACAACAAATTTTTCATATATACATAATCGTTCTAAAATATATTTTAGTAGTAGTTTAATTTTTATGAACACCTGAGTTGGTTTATTGTAGACTTGATATTTTATTAAAAACGTTCGCTAAAATTTTTTTTCCAGTTTTTTTTTTTTCAATGAAATTTTGTGTTACATCATTTGCCAAAATATGGCAACACATTAAATTAAAAGAATATTAAATAAACTGTTTACTCAAGCATTTTTTGTTTTAGAGAGCGAACTACTCTGTGCTACACAGAAGCTGAGCTGTTGTACAGGTATGATAAATTTAACGTACTATTAAATTACTTTCTTAGTACTACAAGATCAATGATTTTGTTTGTATCATATATCTTGCATTAGTTAAGTTCTAATTTCAGAATTTCCTTAACAAGATTAAAATATGTTTAACAAAGAAAAATATTTTCTTTTTAAATAAGGCAATTAATTGATTAGTAATTATACAAACTTCTAAGAGCAGTAAAAATATACTGCATTTATCATCCCTGTGTTTAAACTCGTTTCTCATTTGAAGAATGATTGTGATTTACATGCACAAGTGCAAGTTTTTTTTCCGTTCATACAAATAATAAATTTTATGCTTGATTTCGCTTTCTTTTTGAAAAATGTCTGGTCCAATTAAAAGAAAGTCGATACAAAATTCTTTTTGTTGGGAGTGCAGATGCACTTTTTTTCTGAAAATTCAATTTAACCAGTTCTACAGAGTTAACTTATTAAGGAATATTTAAGTTGAGTGGGACGAATGAAACACTAAACAATTTAAGTTGGGATGATTTCAGTTTGCATTAAAGTTTTTCAGTTCTTCATTCAACATTGACCAATGTTAATTAGGCCTGATTAAGTTGTTATAAATTTTTACTTCACTCGATTAAAAGTTTAATTGATTTTAATTATTACAAAAACTTTTTTGATTGATATTATAAATTGTTTGGTCCAAGATTACCGGTTTAAGTTTAAGTACACATAGAAAAAAAAAACAGTAATGTAAAATTAACAATATTCTGTGTGGGTATGGTTACTAATCAACCGTCCTGAGGTTCAACAGTACCGGTTCAACTCCGGTAATAAGTATGCAACAATAAAAACAACAAAGAAATACGAAAAGAGAAATAAAAAAAAATAAGAAAATCCATTTTAGATAAGAAAATGACAAATGAATTATTTCTCTGTCCCGCTCCATTCTAAATTTAGTTTTGAAACAACTGTATTAATAGATTAAACTAATAGAAGTTAAAATTATTTAAATTGAAAAAGTTTTGTTAATTAATTTTTCGGGATTGAGTTCAATTTTTACTTCCTCAATGTTAAAAAAGATTTTTTGTGATAAAAGTCGAAAAGTAAAGTTGAAGACTTACTGGCTGGGGTACTTATCATGGCTACCACCACGTCGCTCATCAGCACCTATATTTGCCTCGAGCCCAGGCCATGACTAATTGTCTACTATTTTTTAAGCAGCATCTTCAGTTTTTTTTCAGTTTAATATATCAAGTTAAATTAAAATGAAAGCACAATAAAGCGCAATCACCCCATAAAATATAAAATCATACTTTTATTCTATATTATAAATATACTTTAGTTCTTGACGAGATAAAAGCACTAATAAAATTAATGGTTTAATTAATGACTCAGGAAACAAATAAAACTGGGGAACAAAATCTTAATAAAAGCATTAATAACGTAAATAGCTTAATTAATGCCTTAAGAAACAAATAAAAGTGCAGAACAAAATCCTTATAGAGCTTAATATTAAATTTCAACAAACAAATTTTTTCGCACTAAAAATATTTTTTGGTAAGAACTTTAGTTTACAACCTGCATCAGAAAAGTAGGCCAAGCAAAAGTGTCTAGAACAACACAGGTACACATACATTCATTTTTGCAGCCCAATACAGGTACGTCTGTATATTAACATATGTACAGATATGTATACATATGTTTACTAAAATTTATAGACTCAAGACAAGCAAAAAAAAAAAAAAACCAATATTCTTGAAAAGTCGAAAAATCCAGCTGCTAAAATTGCACACATCGAACTTAATACACGGCCAGCATCAAAATCTACAAATATCGTACTTATCTATTAATAAAAACAAACTCTCTTAGTTGCCAGCAAACTAAATGTTTGCACAGAATTTTATAAAACCGAATATGAAAAAAACCAAACATCGTGCCATAAAATTTTTCCCAAAGAAATATAACTTTATGCAGACAATTTACACAGACCAGATACACCTTCCAACAAGTGTTTCTTCAATGAGCACTCACAAAAAAAAAGATAATTTCATTTTTCTCTAAGGCAGCAACAAAAAAAAGTTTTAACAAGATACCAAAACAAAAAACAGCAAGTAACAATTTTAAACAAGTTATATTTCTCAGATACTTCGTCAGCAACAGGCGACTTTATGATCAGCGATTTACTTACAGTAACAACAGAAAATAAAAGTTTCGTTTTCACCCAAAACAACCCACAAACACACACATGACGGAACGGACCGTTGCACTCTTGTTTAGATACCAACAACGTCTTAACAAGACAACAAACTTTTCTGCAGTAGCAGAAAATACACACAAGGTGTTGTACAACAAAGCTAAGGCAACAACTACAACAGCAAATTAAAAAGAAAAGAGAAAAACACAAATAAATAAAACAACTGAGATACAGTTAGATTGAGTGTGGCAGATCACAAACGCCAGCTTCTGAAACAATATATCAACTGTTATACTCCATATTACTCCCTCTCTTTACCCACTTTGATTTCTTACCGCATTACTCTCTTATTAGGGTGGAGGCGGTTTATGTTTACAATAATGAAATTAATTTTTGATCTAAAGTAGTTACTTATCATTTGCTATTGGGTTGGACAGTGCAATAACTCTATGGAATAACTTAAGAAAACTAAAAATCAGATCCTTAAAATTGCTGTCTTACAGAAACAAAATGTTTTAAAATTTCAACGATTTTCCAAAAAAAAAAAATTATTTTTTTTTATATTTACTAATATAGCTTTTATTGTACTATTTGCCTGTCTAATTTGCAATAGAAAATGGAGAAATAGTTTTAAATAATATAACATATTCGAACATCATATATCGAACATCAGACTACAACTGCATGTCAACACAAAATAGCAAAGAAGAAACTGATAACCCTCTTCTTCCTTTAATACCGTTTCTGGTCCCTTCATGCAGAGAAAAATTATTTTAACACATACATAGTTGCGGTAACAACAATTTGTGCTCCATAACGATGTGTAAACTCATGTCAAACAATATGCTCTGACTTAAAATACTGTATCCATATTTTGACCGCCATAAACATGGTTTTTTGATATATCTTGGTCACCATCCATGAAAGTGCAAATTTAGTTACATTCTTTTGAACATGCTTTGTTTATGACAAACATAATATTTTTGATTTGTTAAACAAACAGTAAAAAAGAGTTGTTTGATATAATAAGCAAGCTAAAGTGGTATTTAAGAAAGTTTTTTTTTCTGTTGCCATTGACAGCAAATTTTTCACCTCATTTTTTGTATAATGTTTACGAATGCTTGTGTTGAAAAAGGTCTTATAAAAATTATTTTTATATCAAAGAAATAAAAAAAAATTAAATAAAACAAGTAAGAGTGCTATATTCGGCTGGGCCGAATCTTAAATACCCTTCACAATGGTACATACATTTCGATTGATTTTTGGTGCGAAAAGTTGTTTTATTTGCCTTTTAAATGGGCCGATTTTTTCTGAATTTCAATATCAGATCCACTACCGGGATTTAAAACAGGCTGCAAAACTTTTATTTAAATAATTCCTAATATGCTCAAGTTCAACCACTGGGTGACACCAATTCTTTTTAATATCAATGAAATAAAGAAAAGCAAAATGTATTTCTTAATTATTTATCAGTTAACTTTATAGTAAAATTTATATAACAAAAAATTGCATATAATTGCATTATTTTTGAATTATAATGCTAAACATTGCCATTAAGTGTGATTTGCTTTTCAATTTACTTATGTACGTATGTATGTGGGTACATGCATACGTATGTATGTATCTATAATAGAAAACTCTAAAATAAATTCTTTATTATTGAATATTTTCAGTGTGTTCCATAAAACAATGATTATATACATACATATATACATACATACATATTTACATTGCTTGCTTTTACAAAATTATTTTTTTCTTGTGCACGTTGTTGATGATCTATTGCGTATCATCATACACATGTGTGTGTGTATGTACATATGTAAGTACGTAGGGAAACCCAAAATGATTTTTTGTGTGAATGAATTTGAAGACGCAATTGTTTAAAAGAATTTCATTGCGTACCCTTTTTTCAACAATTCTTTATATCACTTTCATTTTCAAGCTCGTGTATACATATGTATGTACATACATACACATTTTTACACCAAAGCAAAAAAATTGTTTATGCTAACATACTTGCATGCATACATACATATGTATGTAGATACATACATACCTACATGCATACAAACGTATCTACATACATACATACATACATACATACATACATACATACATACATACATACATACATACATACATACATACATACATACATACATACATACATACATACATACATACATACATACATACATACATACATTCATACATGATCGCAAATATTATATACATATGTATATAATATTATATACATATGTATATAATATTATATACATATGTATGTACCATTATGATCGATTTTTGGTACCAAAAGTTGGGTGCATATGGGCCGATGTCCAAAAATTTTCTAATTTTGCCCCTAAACAGCCTGTATGTACCATTCCGACAAATATTTAGTGCAAAAAACTGTTTCGTTTAGCTTCCAGGCCCGACTTCTTGAGATATCGGGAGGCGCTATATCTCGAACATATATGGGCCGATGACAAAAAGATTTCCAGTTTTGCTTCTGACTAACCTATATGTATCATTCTGATTGATTTTTGGTGCCAAAAGTTGTTTTATTTAGCTTATAGAGCCGATTTCTTGAAAAATCGGGAGACGCTATATCTCAGGTATATATAGACCGATTGCAGACATTTTCAAATTTTGCTTTTAAACACCTTATATGTACCATTCTGATCGATTTTTGGTACCAAAAGTTGTTTTATTTGGCTTTTAGAGCCGACTTCTTGAGAAAACTTGAGGCGCTATATCTCGAGTGTATATGGGCCGATGTCCAAAATTTTCCACGTTTGCCTCTAAATAGTCTATATGTACCATTCTGATTGATTTTTAGTGCCAAAAATTGCTTTATTTGGCTTAAAGAGCGGATTTCTTGAAAAATCAGGAGTCGCTATATCTCAGATATATATGGACCGATTTCAAAAATTTTCCAATTTTGCTTTTAAACACCTTATATGTTCCATTCTAATCGATTTTTGATACCAAAAGTTGTTTTTTTTTGGCTTTTAGAGCCGACTTCTTGAGAAAACGGGAGGCGCTATATCTCGAGTGTATATGGGCCGATGTGGAAAAATTTTCCACTTTTGCCTCTAAGTAGCCTATATATACCATTTTGATTGATCTTCGGTGCCAAAAGTTGTCTTATTTGGCTAATAAAGCCGATTTCTTTAAAAATCGGGAGACGCTATATCTCGGATATATATGGGCCGATTTCAAAAATTCCTTCATTTCTAGGATTTAATGAGCACTAAAAATGATATGGTTTAGTTTTTAAGAAAAAAAATTTTTAAAAAATCTGAATACAAAAATTACACAAAATATCCCTCAAAACCCGGTTTTTTGAATATATCTCGGCTATCCGCGGACCTATCTTACTGAATTTCAATAGCAGACCCACTACCGGGGTTTCACACGTTTTAGCGAAAGAATGAGGTTTCTATCTCAAACCGTTTTCTCAGAAACGGTATTTCAACGACTACAGACGGACAGACGGACAGACGGACAGACGGACAGACGGACAGACGGACAGACGGACAGACGGACAGACGGACAGACGGACAGACGGACATCGCTCAATCGTAATCGCTATTGATGCTGATCCAGAATATATATACTTTATGGGGTCTTAGATGGATATTTCAATGCGTTACAAACGGAATCACAAACTTATATATACCCTTACACATTTATGTGAAGGGTATAATAAAAATATATAAATTTTTACTTTGCTGGCAACACACATTTTTTTTTGCCACAGACCTGAAGAACTTTTCATTACATCGTTTTCTCTGCTTAAATTTTACTACTCATCTAGAGAGAGTGTGAAAGTTTTACAAACGATCGTGTAAAATTAAAAAAAAAAAAAAATTCAAACAAAAAGAAAAAATCACACCTAAAGAGTTAAGTAAACAAAAACGCTGAGCGAACTTTTTTTTAGCAAGCAGAGAGCAAACTTTTCAAAGCAGACCAAGAGAAAAAACAAAAAAATACACTTTATTGTATATATGTATATATTTTTTATATTTTGGTACGTTGGTGGTGATCAATCGAAAATGAAACGAAAAAAAACTCAATACAAACATTACTTGATTGTGGATCAGTTTTACGTAAAAATTTCACTGAAACGGTTTGCTTAAGTTCAAACTGCGGATAAATAAAGAAACGTCTTCAAAAATACTATTAAAAAATCTCTGACAATACTAAACTTTAAAAGATTTTTTCTAACTTGAAGAAAGAAAAACTAAAGCAAGACAACTGAAAAGCAGGGAGAAAATCACAAGTGAACACTTTTAAGCGTGTATAAGAAAAGGTTTCAAGTTAAACAAACGCAGAAAGTGAATTTGAAAATTTTTTTGCTGAAAGTATTGAAAAAAAAAAATCTAGAAAAAATGTCTCATCAATGCAGTTGCGGTCGTGACCTCAACAACAATTATGTTGGCTACACAAGTGCTTATGCAAATGCCAACACCAGCTTAGATCGTGAGTCGAGCGGCTCTTCTTCAAAAGGACCGACGGGCTCGCAGGCCCAATTCACAGCCAAACTTATAGTGGGCACAGTGGGCGCCATAAAAGAGCTTCGAGAAAAGGAAAAATCACGTCAGGCAATGACACGGGCAGGGGATCGTAGAAACTGAAAATTGCATCAGCCAAAAAGAACAGGATAAGTTGCTTTCCACTTTTATGATATCGTATACCCAGCAGAGGCATAAAAGTTTTTAAGCTGTTAATTTATAAGGTGTGCTGAAAGGGGTGCAAAGAAGTACGCAAGAAACTGTTTTGGCCCGGAGTGTGTTCGTGTTCGTGTGCGTGTGTGTGTGTATATTTTTTATTAATGGAAAAGAAAGTTTTTAGGAAATTGTGTAAAAAAAAAACAGCTCAAGATGTCCTTTCACGAAAAAGGTAGTTTCTTATGTTATAAATTTATTTAGTTTTCATTTAAGAAGAGAGTCTTGTTAGTACCGTTATTAATTTAGTTAATTAACATATTAAAAATATCCAGCATATAAAATATTTTAATAAGTTAAAAAAATGCAGTGGTTTGAGTGTTAAATATGATTAATTCATATTAATTTATGTACATATATGTGTACATAATTGGCAATGCCTGTTTAAGTGGCAGAAAAATGAACGACAAATAAGAATTTTAAAGTTAAGGAGCATTTTATAAAGTCATTAGTAAAACATTTTTCAAGTAAAGTTGTTTTTTGCAAAAAAAAATCTATATGAACTAATTTTATTTTTTTTACCAAATTTACCAAAAATATAAAAGAAAACCTGTTGGACAAAGAAGTTTCTTCCACTGGCAGTTGAAAAGAAAATATTCAATACAAATCACAAAAGTCGCCAAAGAAAAATTTAAGGTAAAAACGGAAAAGATATTCATTGAAAATGCACTTGATGTCTTCCGTCAATAAACAGAAATTTTGTTCCAACAGTGAGTGAAATAAAGAGATTCTCCTATATCAAATGGGAATATTCAAAACACAAATGCTTTCAATTAACATTTTCTGTATGCACTTTGAAACTCAACTTTGACCAAGCAGGCAATAATACAAAATTTACAAATGAGAGGAATAAATTTATAAAACGATTTTGAAATGTGCAATTCAAACTGCAGGTTCTTGTAGTTGGTTGGAGAACAGAGTACACAATTTGATGAACATCATTTATTGCTCCTCAAGTTGTTTTAATACTCGAAATATGTACATATCTAATTTATTCTATGCTATGGTGTAGGTTAGTATTAAAATAAAATACTACGAGAATATCTGGCTGATACAACCTGAGATGAAGTAAGAACAGCTGAGGAGTCAAAATATATTTGTGTCCGCTTTTGAAATTTCCGAAACAAAATTATGGAACATAAAATTTGATTTTTTTCGATATTTCGAAACAAAAGCATTTTCGGCTTTTTCAAGAAAGTGTTCCCATGAAACACAGAAAATTGCTACTGATCACTAATGTGATAAATGTAGAAACAAATCTTGGTTAGCTTAAGGTTTAAATACATAATTTTGCTGACAATCGGTGCAAAATAATAGGTATTGAAAAGTTAATTAACAAAATTAGCATATTGAAAAATTAATTTGCCACAGACATGACTTTACCTCAAATTTTTGTTTTCTAAGGAGCACTGTTTCTCAACATTGCTTTTTAAGTGAAATACGCACTAAAAAAAACAAATTATTTGTTGCCCTTTTTCAATTAGAAACACAAAATGATAATGTGTCACAAGTGCATATTTTAACCGCAAGTAGTAAGCAAGGCCCAGGTATGGGAGTTTTAGTATAATGCGAAAGAGTAATTAATTTTGTATTTAATTTTAATTAAAATTATTCAAACATTCTATCAGAGGAAACAAATGGTGGTTATTAGGAACTATTAAATTTCTGACCTTGGTTAACAGTTAAAAAAAAAAATACTTACAAATTGCAAACAACAGAATATTTTTAAGCCTGCTGTGCTTGCAATAATTTTTTAAGTCATATAAAATTAATTTGTGTAATAACATATTTTTGTATAAAAATTCTCAGCCTCCACAGATAGGTATTTTTTAATTCTCAGTACTACTGACTGCCGACTTCATTGCAATAATTTTTTTTTTTATGATTTTGTTCGGTGATTCGAATGACTGTAATCAAGATTATTCACTGGAACTTTTTTCTGCAATTTATTGTTTCTAACATAAAAATTGTGCACTCAGCCTAAAGCTTCAGTTTATTTGTGATATTTCTATGCGTCTACAAGAAATTAACAGTAATATTCCTTTGCATATAAAAATACATAATCGCAAGAGTATTAACGTCAAAAATGTACTATGTCAAAAACACCTAAAAAAAAAGTTGACATCAGTATGTAAACAATTCTATCCAATACTTTCTTTTAACAAGCCTCAAATTATTTCTTTTTTCAATACTTGCTTTAGTTTAACTAACAAATGAATGCTCAACTATTTATCACAGTGAAGTCAAGGAACTCAATAAAAAAAAAAAAAAAAAAAATATCTAATACCTCATCGAACGTAAATTGTTATAATTAAACTCTAATGTTCATTATTACAATTCATTAGGGTTCATTATTAAATGGCAATATTTTATGTATATAACATCAAAAATGGCACAAAAAATCTTGCGTCTGATCTTTTTGGGTTTTAATAATGATTCTTAAGAACAAACAAAGAAAAGAAAATGAAAATCCCTGATCTAATGATGTGTGATGATATTTGAAAAGTTTCAAAAAACAAAAAGGTAAATACATATGTATATCTGACATGAAGTAGGGCTATTTTAATGTCTAAGCCAGTAAAGGGAAGATAAAGGACAAAACCATAAAAATATCCGCAACACTTCTACTTTGCTGAAGTCTAGTCAACTACTGAGACAAATTTGATATTTTTTTTATCTATTGTTGTTTTATTTAGGGCTGCCGTTATTACTACTTGTACTAGAAAAAAAAAAGACAATATAGAGCATACTTTGTAAGCAGCACTAAATGAGTGGAATTACCATCATGCAAACACGTATGTACATGCGGTATACAACACATTTGTGAAAACTTTATATATTAAAGTAGAGCTTTTCGTTTTTTATTTTTCTTACTGTTGAACTATTTTTATTTTATTTTATTTTATTTGTTGATATATTTTTTTTTAATTGCGAAGCAGTTGAATAAAACAAGTGTGTGGAATATTTGGGGAAATTTTAAAGAACATTTTAGTAGAAAAATATCTGTATTCGTAGCAGCTTTGGTTATGAAATAAATGTCAAGAAAATAAGAAAGTACCCGGATAACTTCAGAAACTGGGCGAGCCGGTGCCCAACGATGAACTAGATCCTCATTAATGGTGCATTTACAATAAAGCGATCTCTAATAGATTCGTTGCACTACCAGTTCAACTTTTTGTTGGTTTCCATGATCGCATTTTCCCAAAATTTATATTGAATCCTTTTTTGTTTCTATCACAGCACAGTATACTCAAGCCTTTTGCGGACAAAATCACAATTGAAGTCAGCAGTAGGTTATAGCATAATTGTGAAAATGAAGTCTCGTCGAAATTAACCAGATGTAGTTCTAACTTCTGCATACAGTAGCCAACCATTATTTAGTTCATACTTTTTCATTGCTTTTTCCACACATATACTTTATATATTTATATGTATATGTATATATATTCCACACATATGCTTACTATATGTATGAGTTGCTTTTTATTTCTACACTGATAAGAAATTTTTGGTTTTTATGCTTTGTTTTTGTTTAGAGAAGGCATATTTAGCTGCATAATCTTTTGAATAGAAAAGATAAAAATTGATAAATATGATATAATAAATGACAAAATTTACACAGCACAACGTATTTAAAGTTTGTGAATTTTTCTGTTACTTGATCGAGTAAAAATGAGGTTAGAGACTTAGAAGTGTGCAGTTTTTCTTCAATATATTTATTGAGTTACATAACACGATTTATAAGGCGACTACGCTGTTCATACGTTCTACGCATTGTACGTTTTGCCAACTTCGAAGTACATGCGACACTTTTTATAGACCATGCATTTTGTTTTAACCAGTTCCTTAGAGGAATTAATTGAACTCATCGAGTTTATCAACTTAGTTTTTTGTGCAATAATATAATGGAAACCATTCTTAAACTTGATAGTGATGATACTCAGCACGTAAAAGTAATCGATGAATAGAATGCAAACTCTGTTGATGAAAAAAGTTTAACAAAAAATAAAAAACCAAGCTTGAGGTATTCATGATGACTTTATCACAAAAATATAATTTTCGTTAAAATTTTTACCCCACGACCCAAAAGTATATATCGATAACGTCGAAAGTAGACTCATCATCAGCTGTCAAAGACGGCTGACTTTTACAAAAGTAAGAAGGCGATCTGCTCTTCTCCGTGTTGTGTAACTTGTCACACACAATTGCACTGATTCTACCGTTTTGTTTGCCACTTGAAATGCATCGAAGCGCGCGATGCGTGTTTTGTAACTCCACCTAAACAGTCACAGCTCAAAAATGTTCATTATAATTGTTTCTGTAAATCATTTAATAGATGATACTTCTAATGTAAACGAAAAATTCGTTTACACCACTGTCTTTTTTAGCTGGCAAAGAAGTATCATTATGTCTGGAAATCAATTTCACCATACAATCGCAACGTTTTTCATTTGTAAATTTGGAGCTGTGTGTGATATATAAAATGTTTCATAATAATGAGAAAACATTTAAGCACGCTTTAAATAAAAATTATGAAATATTTATGTCGAAATATGACAGTTTGTTTTTTTTCTGTGTTGCATATCGTAAACTCAATAAACCACTGCATTTAATCAATACCTTATTTATCTCTCCTTTAAAAGTCCTTAATATTTTTTTATGAAAAGAAAGTTTAACGAATTCCTTAGTTTTTGGCACTTGCTTGTGTCAGTCTTTTAATGCATTAAAAAATAATGGCTGAATTCACAAGCCCAGTCGTATCGTCTACTATTGTATGGTGGGTTTAGAGAGAGAATTTCAAATACACAGCCTAGAAGCAAAAGCAATTTTCAAGTTATTTATTTATGAGTTTAATATTTTTCTATTTCAATTTCAATGCAATAATAAGCGATACAAATTGACCTGTGAATTCAGCCAAAGTCTGTCTTGTTAAACCTCTTTTGTTTTGTTTACATTTATTTTTGTTTAATATTTTATTACGCGTTATTTAATTATTACAATGAAATGATTTGTTGTCGATCTATCAAGCCCATAAAACTGATGGTTACGGGTTATTTTTAGTTTATATATTCAAATATTTACAAAACTTTTTCAATTAAAATAAGATTGTGTTAAAACCTAAGCAAGAGATTTCTTAGTATATTGAATGGATTAGAATATGCAATATATGTTGGATTTTTTTTGGCGATATGCATTTGGAGTAGATTAATACACTAGCAACATTATTGTGCAACGCAACTAAATTTAAAATTGTATAATTAATTTGTTATATT
This sequence comes from Sturmia bella, assembly GCA_963662145.1. Lineage (NCBI taxonomy): Eukaryota > Metazoa > Arthropoda > Insecta > Diptera > Tachinidae > Sturmia > Sturmia bella. Next base: position 22,673,147 of record OY759168.1, on the reverse strand, counting down.
CTTTATATAAAATAAAACTAATTAGTTGTACCATTTTCTCTTTAAAACAATTTTCTTACTTCCCTCAAAAGTGACTCCTTGAAACAAAATATTCCTTAAAAATATTAAGAATTATATTCATACCTTCAAATGTCCCTCTTTTCTGGATTTTTAAGCTGAATTCATCCTACTGCTGCGAACAAAGTTTTAGTTTGAGAAAAAAATATGTTACATTCAAGTACATTAAATACATATTTTACTTGGCCCGAAGTTTTGTTCCGGTTAGATGGCTGATTCCAACTTTAATTGCTTCCTTAAAATACATTTTTTTTTATATTTTATAGAAAATTTAAGCAAAAAGCAAAAAAAAAGTGCAATATTTTAGGCGTTACTTAAATAAAACAAAAAATTAAAACAATTGTTGAGCTAAATGTTCTTGCAATAAATACATTTTAGTTATAAGTTTAATTAAGTATACATACATACATGAATAATTAAAGCTAAACGTTGTTGAATTTTCAATTTATATCAATGTCAATTATACAAAGTGTAATGAACTCATAGAAAATTGCATCATATAAAAACAAATTAAATAATTATAAGTTGAAGCTTAAGCTTTTGTTAAGCAACGCTTTTTTAATTAAGGTATCAAAAGTTGTGTTAGATTATGTGAAATGTTTCGTTTAGAAATGGGATGTTTGAACATACAATCTTAAACTTATAATAGAAAAAAATTTACAGGTTTGGAAACTTTCTTTTAAATATAAAAATGGACACTCTGTTGTACATGACTAAAATAAATTTTAAAGAGACGTTAACACCAATGTTAACTTTTAGCAACATTAAATTATTATTATATTTTAGATGTAAAATGTCCAACAATGGGATTGGGATTTCTTTTAGTTCCCATAATTTGTTTTGAATTTTTACATTATCTACATTAATGTGATTTTTAAGTAGTAAGCAGTTTTTAATGTATAGAATTTATTTAACAACCTTTAGTTCATAAGATTTAAATTAATAAAGCAATAATATTGTGTTAAAGAAATTTTTATTATTTGTTGAATTATTCTCTAACAAGCAGTTGTCCATTTGAAGCTTATAAGCAACAGTGTTGCCGCTTTGTGGCTAATTAACATCATTCGGTGCAGTTTTATTTAATGAATTATTCTCCAACAAGCAGTTGTCCACTTAAAGTTTGTAAGTAGCAATGTTACTTAGGACTTAGGGTTAATTAACAGTATTTGGTACAGTTTTTCAGAAAAATAAAATTTGAGATTTGGCTTCAAAGTAATTTGGATACAAATGAGTACCTCAGCCAATGAGTATTTAACTTTGCTTGTCTTCTTTAGAAATGTGGATCAATCCAGTTTTCTCACAATAAAATCTTCCGCAATTCTGGGGAAGAAAAAATCGAACTCATGCCCGATAAAACAAATAACAATTGAAATTTGAGATATTTTCTACAAAAACGTACATTTAAACTTTTAGCTTCAATGTTATTGTTCTACTGCAATCAATGTACGGTTTAATTTTCTGAACGTAACGAAATCTATTTCCTATAAGTATTTTTAAGTTTCTTCTTTAGCTGGTGAGGCCTAAATTCTTTTTATGTCAATAAAAATGCATTTGATTTTTATTACATATTTAGTCCCGACGTTTCGTGAATTTTATGTTCACTTCTTCAGGGGATATGTCTATTTATTAATACCAAAAAGAGAAAACAACAACAGCCATATTACATTCATACAATTATAATAACACAGAAGTTTTTATCAAACTGAACTTACACTTAACTTACACTTAAAATTTGCTATTGGAATATTGCACGTATTTTTAAAATTTTCAAAAATATAAAAAACACATACATACATATAAGTAACAATAAAACATTAAAATTAACATTAAATTTTTTTTTTCCTTTGCAGAGCAAAATGCTGCCTTTAAGTTTTACTAAGCAACAATCAAAAATAATCTTTTAACTACAAAAAGTATCAGTATTTCAGATTTTTTAGATAGATCTTTTTTATAGGCAGATCTCGAAAAATTCTGAGCTGGCATAAATAGCGCTCTCCTTCCCATATGCATTCATTTGCACTCATCTCCTCCCGCTATTACTTTGGAGTTGGGATATGCCAATAGTTGAGAGTAGTCTGCCATATGCCCCACTATTCGACTTAATTCGGGCTCGCTAAGTTTTAGCAGTCTCGTTTTTTCCTTAAATGGATCCATTCATAGAATTCTTGTATTGATTCCTATGGTTTCCTTATTCTAGAGAGTGAAATTGGCTCCAAATACTCCAGCTTTTAGCTCAGATTTAACAGCATAGAAAGGTTTCACACATACCAACCTTATGTTACTTATCTCTCTTGCTCTTGAAGCAAGAGAGCCCTCTCATTTCCAGTTATTTCCTCATGCCCTGGTACACACATGATGAGTAAGTAGTTCACTATGTGTCGAGAGGCTACAAATATGGGTTTTTTAACAACAAACTGTTTGTAATTTAATGCGCTCAGCTGAGATCTCTTTAATGGTCATTTCAATATCTGCCAACATGTTTAGAAATGCTGGCCATTTATTTAGTTCCCTAATACACTCCGTTATACTTATGGAGAAATAAGTAATAAGAAACTTTGAGCTTTTGAGTATTTAACAACTAATGCAATTACTATAAGAGCCAATGAAATGTTAATATATTATGCTAGGTCTATATAGAATTTATTGATTGTTTTCAATCTTTTACAGGCATATACATACATATATGCAGTCAGCAGACTCAAAACAATTTAAAAGTACATTTGAAACTTTACTGCTTATTCTATTATATCCATGAAGACAATGAGAATCACAAATGTTCTAACGAACTTTTTGTACAGAAAACAATTTCATCAAGCATAGCAAACGCTTTTGCTTTTCTTAATAACCTGTATAAAACGAGCAACTGTTGGTTGCTACGATTTGAAAATCCACTTTCCAGTTTAATTGTTTAATTAGAAGGCTGGATACAGTGGAAATAAAATGAGTCCTTTTCAGGAAAAATAATTGGCAAAAACTTACTTTATTCCGCATTTGAAAATTTTGTTTCTGCCCTAAATATACGTAGATTACGATTTTTGGGCATTTGCTTGTCCTCCTCGTGTTCATTTCACAACTGGAGCTGCTACGAAGACCAAAATGTTCTGCATAATCCCCATAAGCATTCTACACACTTGTTTTATCAAACCGCTTTTTGACTTAAAATAACATTTATGAATTTATCAGCAAATAAATAAAAACACTTATCAAACAAGCACAGCAAAAAAACAAGAACTTTTACATTCAAATATAAAACATTAACAAATATGCTGTATGCCAAATGCACGTGTTTGTGTGATGATAATTCCACACATTTACTGCTGCCCACAAAGAAAGAACATTTTATTCCTTATTTCTAGTATAAATAGTAACAACGGCAGCCCTAAGTACAATAATCAAAGATAGAAAAGCTTCATATCTGTCGCAGTAGCTAACTAGATGTCAACAAAGCAAGACTGTCATGCATATTTGTATGTTTTTGTGGTTGTACTTATTTCTTCTCTGTAGTATAAGGCTCTCTATCTGCACCTGCCTTAATGTATAAAAACGAGGTGCAGAATCGATGAAGCATTAGTATTTCTTAGATATCTGCTTCAAAGAAATTCAATTATTACAGCATTGACTTTTTCAATGGAATCACCCATATTTCAAATACTTCCGCATGACTAAATTTCAAATTATCAGAAGTGCAAAAAACCAACAATCAAACAATCAACCAACCAATACTTCGCTCTTAGTAAAGCTCCGGTGTGAAAGTTAAATAAAGAATTAAATACAAGACAAGAATGCACAAAAATAAACTTTAAAGAAGCAAAGAAAAGAAAAATACTTTCAATACAGCAACAAAAATCAGAACGCTTTTGCTTTCACAATACAGAAGTTGTTAAGAGAGAAAACGAAGAGCCACAAACAGGAACATTATTTAAAAAAAAAAAAAAATTAAGAAACAAAAAACTTGCAAGAAAGCAAAATTTTCAAATTCATTTACAACAAACAACTTCACCTTAAGTCAAACAGATACTTTTTGCTTTTTCAATTTTTCATTTTATGTTTAATCGCTCTGTATATAAATACTTGTTTTGTACAAGAAGTAAGAAAGTATAAACGAGTGCTGCTGCAGCCAAAACGGCAATCATTAAAAAAAAGTTGTAACCGGTTGTCATAAGTTCTACTACACACACTACGAACAAAGTCGTTGGCAAACCGAACATATGTTCAATACAACTAATTGCAGCCGAAGAATAAAAAAAAAACTTCATGGGAGCTTCTAATTCACAACAACAGCAACAACAACATGACAAAATACATACGCTATAAATAGGTATATGTGTGTGTGTGTGTTTGTATACCTGCAAACGAACTCGCACTTAAACAATATTTATCATCCAGTGGAGCAGATGTTGATGAGAACAGCGATAGCGGTGGCAGCGAGTAACAGTGACCCAGTCTCTCATTCTTTTTTTATTTCGTTTTTTTGTTTTTGTTTTTGCTACTGATTGTGCTTTGTTTTGTTCTCGTTTTTAATCATTCGTACATACCTACGTAAGCGTGTTCGTGTTTTGCTGTCGAACTCTTTGTCGTTGCACAAATCTTCATGATCCCAACAAACACGAAGGTAAAAATATTTTCAAGTTACACAAAGTATACAGCGCATAGAAAAAGGGGCCTGAGGGTAAAAAAATCAATTTTCATTTTTTTTTTTATGTGGACTATTCTATTTTGCGCGTCACATATCCAGAAATGTTTTTGTAGTAACACTACTCAACACTACAATTGTAACTCTATCACACGCACTCTAGTGATCGAATGAATTCACGATCGAGTGCTGTGTGTTTGTTGCTAATTTTATTTTTGTCTTACAATATTTTGTCTGGATAGCTCGTTCGGTTCCGAATGCGGTAACCGAACGAAAATTTGTTAGGCATCCTAATATGTAAGTTTATTTATTTATTATTCTATTAGCCTTATAATTAAAATTAAAAGCTGACATTTTTAGGCAATGGCAGATCAGGCCTTCAGCACAATATGTTGTTGACTAGGTTGGTGACCCGAAAAGTTTGTAAAATGAAAGCAATTTCTTTAAATGCTTTTTAAAAGGTATGTGTGGAAATTCGCGAAAATTTTTCAAGGGGCTGAAATAAATTTATACAAGTTTATAAAAATTAAGGCAAATATAAATTTGCCATTTTTGAATAAAAAGCTCAAAACTCTTTATAATAACTTTAAACAGTTACGTGGCTGATGCTAAATTTCAGTTTTTATTGTTCCGTACCAATTGAGTGAGAAGAGAACCCTATTAATGGGACTTGGCTGTCAGTTCGTCTCTTCATACTTACGTCACAGCGCCCGCTTTCCGAAATAGTAAGAGCCAGATATCTAAAGTTTTCGCAGGGCATGTATTAGCACCCGGCAGCTATTAGCACCAAAGACTAAACTAACTTCAACTTTTAAACCGTAAAATATAGAGACCTACAATTTGTACAGGATATTTAGCTACATGGACTCTACAACATGAGACATCAAAACCAATGAAACGTTATAACTAACATAATATAAGAAACTGAAAATTTTCTTTTGAACCGTAATTATTTATATATCTTCGACTCTACGCTAATGTTTAATACAGGCCTTCAATTATAACGTAGAGCCGAAGATACATACATATTTCATTACCATATGTACCTGGGACGTCTCAGTGGCTGGAAAATTTCAATATTTTTGATAAGAAGGAATACAAAATGACTGATAGGATTAATAAGACAGTAAATAGGCTATTTAGCAAAAGAATTGACAGGGATAATAAGTTACATAAGTCGAATTTAGTTTATAGGATTCCTTGTAACAGCAATGAGACTGGAAATTGTGATAAGACATAATTATAACGAAGGAAGGAATAACGAAGAATAAATTAAAGACTATAATAGCAGGACATAAAACTGACCAGAGATATAAGAACAGAAATTTCTGTCAGAAGATAGCTTTCGCAATGCATTGTCGAGGTAAGAATTACAATTCAGATTTTGAAAATATTTCTGTATTAAGTATAGAGAATAATAGCTATTCTCTATACTTAAGGAAGCAGTTTTTGCTAGGAATGTTACTTATATTTGATGTACCGTTAGGTAATAGAATGAGTTTTAGAAAAGAAAAAAAAGTTAATATTTTTTATATAAAACAAAAAAACCAAAAAAAAATGTTTTTATGTTAAAATAGTTTTAAAAATTTTTGTAACATTTTTCAGCTATGTTAATTGTATTACATATACATATGTATATATAATGTTAACTGTATTTGTGTGTGTTAGAATTTTTAATTTCGTTTATGACAATTTTTGAAGTTTGAAGCATTTGAAAATAACATTCAGAAAGACATATTAGCTCTGTTTCTTTACTCTACTTTGGGATCCCGTGGGATTCCAATTTTCACGAAAAGCATTCCCGAACTTTAAAAATGGGCATATGAGAGTATTTGTGAGAGAACATTATGCTACTTCTTCTTCTTGCACTAAACTGCCCGTGCTTTTTCTTCGGGCCAGTTTGGGCAAGAAGTTCAGCTGTCATCTATTTCAAAGCATAAAAAGTAACATAAAAAAAAATAAATGCTTTGCGGAAACTAAAAGAAAAACTGGAAATTGGTGTGAAAAAATATTTTAAAGCATTCTGTAAAAATTGTTGATTATTATACATGCATATACATACATATGTATTTATATTTACAAATTCATTTATGCAGTTATATGAATTTGTGGGTTGTAGTTGTAAAAAGTTTTATACATTTCATTCCTTTTGATTTTTTGGAGAAAACTTTTTTCTACACAAATTAAATAAAATGTATAATTTTTTTTTTATAAATTTAGCTGTCAGAACCGTGACGTTTTCTTTTGTGGTAAAATATTTGCTCCTATTCTTTCCCGTACTTTTGTGCATTTTTTGTCTCTTATGGAGAAAAATTATAGTTTACTCCCATTTTACCGAACTTTGCCCAAAAAGTAAAGAAACAGTGCTATTATTTCCTGTAGAAGTTTTCCAAGGGAAAACGAAATATTGAAAATAAAAAGTAATAAATAACGACCTTAAACTTGAAATCAAAGAAATCATATGACTGATTAATAAGGAAAATCTATACCGTTATGCCTTAACATGAGTACATTATTCTCGCGTGCATTTGTAACCAGCATATGTGGGTGTAATAAAGTCGAATTCATCATTTCAGGGTTGTGATAAGATGTTAGAAAAAAGTTTCTGATGTGTTGTGTAATGCTATCTATTCCAGAGAGCATAAAAGTCTCCATTAAAAAGAAAATAGATTCTACCTGAAGATATCGCAGTGAGTTTTTCTGTCAATTTGTATGAAAAGCAACGTCGAGCTCCAGTGTAGATTCCTCATTTAATTAGCCTGTTACTCCTTTACGTATACGTAACAAAAAAATTTCTTAGTTCAGTAAAATAGCACTCATACGTAAATACCAAAAATGATACAAATTAATACCCAACTATTAGTACGTTTGCATTACGAGTTGAATCACCCGCTTCGCTCCCTCAATTATTTTATGACTCACACTGTTTACACGACTCGTCTATGTGCTTCGACTCGACTCTTGTTTCTAATAAGCCAACATAAATTTCCATTAATTTCGTGAAGGAAATTTTTCCAAATGGACAAAAAAGTAAGTGAAAGTGTTGTCGCAAAAAAACCACATTCATATGGAAATGTCTTCGGAGTTGGCATTACAGAGCCCTAAATACAACACAGAACCTAACTTTTATTTTTATGCGACAATTACGTTTTCTTTGTTTCTTTTTTTTATTTACAATATATGATTTTGACAGATAGTGCAGATAAACGTGCAGCATAAATTAGACAAGACAGGAATTTTTCGCGCTTCTCATGTGACTTCAGTATGAAGCTACTCCAATACTTCTCGAAATGTTGTATAGCAAAGCACGTAGCTTCGCTACTGATTAGGCAGTGAAGCATAAATAGCGAGCGAAGCGTATATCGTAGAAACATGCTATATAATGTGCTTAGTCAAAATTAAAAATGTGTGCGAATACTCACATTCCAATGTACACAGTCATTATGTACTGAAGTAACTTTTCGTGGGGCTCCGTCAAGTTTCGTTTGATTAAGCAGAGTGCGAACTGGACCGCACTTTGCTTCAGCAATGTTTTTAAGTGAGTGCACATTTTTTTAAACATACATAACTAGATGAATAAGAAAATAAATTGAAAATGTAAATGAAGCAAGGAACAAATTTTGTTTTAATATAAACAAATTATTTTTACTTCCACAGAAGCATAAAGTTATGAGCATACACATGCGTATGTTGGTCTTTTGTATGCTTTTCTATATTCACAGCTCACAAAAAATGCAAATACTACAAAAATGTGCAACAAAGTTCTTAGGTTCATACACATACATACATTTCAGTCATTCAAAAGGTAATTTTTATTTGCTTAAGAATTTGACAGGCTTTTCGTTTAATTTGGATAAAAGATTAAGCATATTACAGTTAGACTTTTAAAACGAATATTAGTTTGATTAAGGTAAACTAAAAGTTGTATAGAATATCCTGTATGGATTTTAAGGATTTTAGGATTTTAGCTTACACTAATAATGATTCCACTATTCCAATTACATATTTTAATAGTGATATACAGTATATGTATATTACAGATATTATATAAAATATAGGGCATATTTGCCAAACCGGGATATCTATTTGTCGGTCAGACAGCTAAGAAGTTAAGCTATGACTTCCCTAAATTAATATGAATATTATGATTGCAAAAACATTAAAATACCAAAACAACAGTTGTAAGTCATATAAATCGACTATAACAGTTAAAATGAATGCTTAAAAGTCGCTGGAAAGTTTGAAACTGTTATTAACACTGTTACAATAGCAACAAACATAAAAATCAATTGCAAGCCAATTGGATCTTGGTGAGTTAATAAAAAATAAAAACAAAAATAAAAATAAAAAAAATATTTTAACCAGCAGAATAACACAGTGATAAAATCGAAAGTTGATCAAAAAGATTAACCCCCTAATTCATAAAAATTATAACAGGCTTATAAGACTGTTATTTGACATATTTGTATGGAATATCTGTCAAATAAGAGTTTTATAAACCTGTTATAATTTTTATGAATTAGACGGTAAATATATAGATAGTCAGTAATGATCAGATCAGGTAGTTGTATTGCTATGCTATTGCTGCTGCTTAAAAATAGTATGCAATTGGTCATGACCTGTGTTCGAAGCAATTTGGAGTGTCGTAGTGAAACAGTCATGGTGCGTACTCCAGTGAACAAGTCTTCAGCTTAATCTTTCTCACCTTTAAAAATGTTTATCACTTCAATTTTAGCACAAAGAAGTCCTTATCAATTTCGAGGAATAAAATCGAACCCATACCTGATAAAATTATTAACAAAAATGCAATTTCTTTGCTGTATTTTACTGCGTGCATTAACATTGTGACACATGTCATGATAGCACATGCATTTTTAAGGCCATTGTTTGAACCAGAAGACGTTGCGTTTGCTGGGAATAGCTTTTGTGACTATTCAGAGTTTCTGCTTTCTTCAGCAAATTCTTCTACTCATTTGAAAAACTCGTACTAAAAAAAAGAAGCATTCTTAAAATAAAACATGGACAATCAAGTTTGTGTTTGTATTTCTCTGTCTGTTGGGGCATTAAAAATACGACTATGGCTTGCTGAGTGATCGTGTGCTCGTTTTTTTATGATTTTGGAATTATAAGTTTACTCATGCATACGTCACATATGTATATAATTCACACATTTGAACAAAACAAATATTTATTTCTGAACAAAAACCAAAAAAAAAAAGTCATTCAAAGATTGAATTGAATGCAAGTACATGAGTGCACACAAACATGCATACATGCTCACGTACATTAAATTGTTTGAGTTGTGGATCTTTTATTACTGGGATCGTTGGTCAGAATTATTTGTACAGAATTACAAGGACAGTTGGTTAAAAGAATGCAAAGACTAAAGTATTTCAATATTATTTTGAGAAAATATTCTACTACTTAATATTGATTTTATTTTTAGACCATCGTCTAATTATTGTACCAGAGCTTAAATTATAATTTTGCTTTATTTATGTCCTTCAATTAATAACATTCATAGCAATCATCTGAACAAAACACGATCTGTAATATGAATAGATAAATAGTTTGCTACTTTTAGAGCAAGTTGACATAGCCATCGATTTTTGATTGGCTTCTGGACTGAGAGAAAAAATTTCATTACGACATATCATCATTTTTAATACTTGCTGTCTTAAATCTCTTTTGTATTTTTGTGTGGGAGCCACTAAAGGCAATAATCAGTGCCAGAGGTCTGCATTTGGGTGAATTGAAAACTAAACTTTCCGTCATAACACTAACTTGCTCCATAGAGTGTCCATAGAGGACTCAAATGTATGATCAGCCCCCGAATAATTTTTGCTCCCAAATATATTTTTTCGAACACACCCACCCGTAGAACACCTCCTTATTTGGGGTTCTCATACAGAAATACACAAGAAAGTTGGAAATCAGACAGCTCGAAAACTATTATTTTGATATGTAGTAGCTGAATTTTGTTTCCTCAAGCTATCGAAAAGTCAAAGGCACAATATCGACAAACAGTTGTCCACACAAGTCGACCCAGCGTACCATACGTTTGTAGCTGAACATATAGCCATATGCATCTCAAGAATAACTACATATCGCATGCCTATAGTTTTCCTGACCAAGCTTAGATAATGCTTCCCCTGATAATGCTTCCCCCGCTGATCCAATTTTTTTATGTATTTAATCTATGAGGGATGAAAAAACTCACAAGAGATTAACGATGGTGGCAATGCACAAAGTGATACAAGAGCTTGTTAGCTGGCTTAATACATAAAAAATGATTGAAGTATTTAGCCAGAAATATCTACGCCATGCCTGCCTGGAATTCGTTGTTTTTTTTTTTTTGCTTTTTTAATTTTGTTTACTTTGATTCAGATCGTTTTTCTTTTCTTGGAAAAAATCCCATTTTCAGCGGATGCACTTTTTTTTAAATATAGATCTATTTCTGAAACTATAATTACAATATTTCACTAATTTATTTCATACACCACACCGCAGAGTAGAACTACGTCTCTAACTAAACTTGCTAACAATAAAACCAAGTGCAGTTAGTTTTTCCATGAACTATTATGACCATTAAAACTAAAACTTAGAACACAGATAGTTAAAAATGTATTACAAAATAAAGTTATTAATAGTATTTATTGTTCGTAAAAGCAAGTACGTATTTTTATTGTGATCCCATAAACTTTGCACTCACGTACATTACATATGTACATACAATGCATTACGTTTTAAATATAATAGTGCGCACGTTCTTTCTTCTTCATACTCATGATAAAACGTCCCCTCTCATTTTTATGGTCATTTGGGTCAATCTAATTGAATTCACTTGGTTTTTATTTTTACTTTTTTAAATAATAAAAAAAAGTAACTGGTTCGGCTTAATTCAATTGTGCTTATGCTTATGCTTTAAATTTCAATTATAATTTCAACTAATTTAAAGTGCTTTAAATGGATAAATTTTTTCAGGTAATAAGTACAATTTCTTATTTCATACGAAAGTGAAAATTTTAGAAAAAATCTATTTTGATTAAAAATTAAAAATTAAAATGAAATTGAAACCTTAAAACATGTGCCTGCTATTTGCTATCACTTTCTATTATTGTTAAAGAAAAATGCTTTTAAGTTCTCATTTGCATAACCTGGACTTTGTGTCAGTTAAGTGAAATGATCATGACATTACCTTGAATTCTAGAATAAAGAAATAAGCAACAAAGTGTTTCTGTTCTTTGAGTACAATAAATTAAATAAAAGCTCAAAAAATTTGTATTCCGCCCACACAATGGTGTTGCAGAACGTTAAAGGTATACAGTTATTGAAAATGCATACAAAAGCTCATGTACATGCATGCCGATGCATGATTTCTTTTGTATGCTAATTAAGTCGAAAAATTAAAAAAAACTATTACGCAATCAGTTGTGTGTAATAGGTTTTCACTAAGTCTCTAAAAATGCAATATGAGAATCGAAAATTTTCTGAAATTGCAAAATTAATAACTAAAATTTTGAACACATAAATTTCTTCTATATTAAATTACTTCTTCAGGCTCAAGTTCAACCCTTGGTTTGTCACTTTCTAATCAAACCAAAAGCGACAAACCAAGGTTTGAACTTGAGCCTGAAGAAGTAATTTAATATAAATGTATTACAATATCATAATTCAATGTAATTAAAATTTCAGTAAAATGTTAATAAATGACTTCAATTCAGGCTGCAAATAGGACTTTAAAGCTCATATCCAAAGAGCAATGCTTCTGTGACAGATGACTTTTGCAGGTGTGCGATTTTTGCTAAACTTGAATTTTTCAGCTCTAATTACAATTGTTCATTATTTTTACAATTTTACAATTGTTCATTATTTTGTCCGGCTTTAGTTCGATTTTAGTTCATCAGAGTGGAGAAAGATATTTTTGTGGCAAATTTATAATGATCAAAAATTTTTAATAATCGCTCAAACGATTTTGATAAAACTCGGTATTTATGGGTTTTCAGAAAAGTCTAGCATGGTCTCAGATCCAGGACCAACTCGGAAAGTAGTAAAAATGGGTGAAAAGAGAATAATTCAATATTTCCGCGCTTTATCAAGTTAACACGAAAATTCAAAAAGTGCCCAAAAGTATGATAAATCTTAATGGACAGGTGAATTGTATTTTTTTGAACTTTTGAACTCTAACGGGATAAAACGAGTAAAAGCTGAATTTTGGTAATTTTTTAAATTGCATTTATCTATAAAACAGGTAGGAACTCGAAAAGAGCAAAAAATGAATACCACTTCTTTAAAAAAAAAAATCATAAATATGCTTCATAAATTTTTTTTTCATATTTGGACACTCAGGGGGTAAAAAGGGGAAAAAGAGCAAAATTGGTAATTCTATGAATTTGAGCCTAATACAAGCAACAAAAAACTTCAAAAAGGCCTGATAGCCTACTAAAAGCAATCGGACAGGGGTCTGGTACTGAATTTTAGGGGAACTAAAGAGATAAGAACAGAATTTTGGTACTTTTTGAATTGCACAGACGAGTGGCAGCAGAAAAAAAGTTGATCAAAGATTAGACTCCTAAGAAAAAAAATTTCGAATAGGCTATGCTATCTTTTGTACTTTTCAAGTATTTAGGGGTAAAAACGAGCAAGATCTTTAATTCTGTATCTCTGGGCCTAATGCAAGCCGCACAAAAATTCCTAAAGGGATTCAAAATCGAATACAAACAATGCTAACTCCAAGATTCTGAGCAAAGCTCGGTCTACCCGGTACTATTACAAAACTTAGCAATAAGAAAGTCTGTTTGCTATCAATAAACTAGTAGTAGTTAGCATGATAGTCTATATACATAAATGCACATAATTTACTACCAATATTATCCGTTAAACACTTTCAATTATCGGACAGTATTTAGCAACAGAACTGTCAATATTTGACATGTCAAGTTTGGACCAGCATCTGAGCTGACAATATTTGTTGCCAGATAAGCTAATTGTCAGACAGTTGTCTGAAAATAAGATTGCAATAGTCTAAGCTACCAGATAACCTTTTGTCGTGGGCTTAGACTATACATAATGCATTTTTATCTTTATTGAAAAAATAGTAAACATTTTATCACCTATTTTTTGTCTTTTTATTATTCATAAGAGAGCAAATAGAATAAAACAGGACATATACACATCCCTGATCTACTGGTTTAGGATGATTTTTTTCTTCGAATTTTAAAAAAGGAAGGAGAACAATGCATCCATATTTTGTCTCAATTTTACTGCACTTTCTTTCATCTCGAGTTTAGGTTCGCTTAGATTTAATCCGTATTTTTCTAAGTTGAAATAAGTTTGCCAAGTCGTACATAAAATATTACCACCGATACTCTCCAGACAGAAGCTTTTTGAAAGATTCTGTCAGTGATTTTTACATGACCTAAAATAATAAAACTTTTGTGATTTTTTTTTATAGTTTTATACCTACTAAACTTTCATCATTTCATTTGACTTTCACAATGTTACCAAAAAGTTCATTCAACTCGAAGTATTTGAAAAAAAAAAAATAGACAATAATTGGGGAACTGATTTCACAAGCCATCATAATAAAACTACACCCTGCCCATAATTGATCGATATTTTCCTAATTCAAGAGAAAGGCTAGTATTTTTCTTGTTTCTTTCATTACAATCCAATCTGCTACAAAAATAAAACTATCAAAAATTAATGATTATCCGCTTTTGAGATCTTTATGGTGATTTCAATAGAAAAAGAAAGTAAATTACCCAGAACGATAACATGGAATAAAAACTATTTCAAATGCTTAAAAAGTGAAATTGTCGCACTCAAAAACTCTCCAAATTGTTAGGAAACTTAATTTGTTATAAAATAACAATAATAGAGATGAGACAAGATATACATAAATCAAGCAGCCACAAGTTACTTTTTTCCATTAACCCATACATAAATTCAAATAATTCCACTAACCAATCATTCTGAGTGAAATACACAATGGAAAAAAAATAATTTGAAAAAATAAAAAAAATCGAATAAAATCTACATCTACAAATAAATTGTGCTGATCGTTTCCTTAGTTTGTCTAAGCTCATGAATTATTTTAATATGGTTGTTGTATCCGCACACTCACACATGCAAACACACACGTATCTATGGTAATATTTATTTATTTATTATACCCTTCACATAAATGTGTAAGGGTATATATAAGTTTGTGATTCCGTTTGTAACGCATTGAAATATCCATCTAAGACCCCATAAAGTATATATATTCTGGATCAGCATCAATAGCGATTACGATTGAGCGATGTCCGTCTGTCCGTCTGTCCGTCTGTCCGTCTGTCCGTCTGTCCGTCTGTCCGTCTGTCCGTCTGTCCGTCTGTCCGTCTGTCCGTCTGTAGTCGTTGAAATACCGTTTCTGAGAAAACGGTTTGAGATAGAAACCTCATTCTTTCGCTAAAACGTGTGAAACCCCGGTAGTGGGTCTGCTATTGAAATTCAGTAAGATAGGTCCGCGGATAGCCGAGATATATTCAAAAAACCGGGTTTTGAGGGATATTTTGTGTAATTTTTGTATTCAGATTTTTTAAAAATTTTTTTTCTTAAAAACTAAACCATATCATTTTTAGTGCTCATTAAATCCTAGAAATGAAGGAATTTTTGAAATCGGCCCATATATATCCGAGATATAGCGTCTCCCGATTTTTAAAGAAATCGGCTTTATTAGCCAAATAAGACAACTTTTGGCACCGAAGATCAATCAAAATGGTATATATAGGCTACTTAGAGGCAAAAGTGGAAAATTTTTCCACATCGGCCCATATACACTCGAGATATAGCGCCTCCCGTTTTCTCAAGAAGTCGGCTCTAAAAGCCAAAAAAAAACAACTTTTGGTATCAAAAATCGATTAGAATGGAACATATAAGGTGTTTAAAAGCAAAATTGGAAAATTTTTGAAATCGGTCCATATATATCTGAGATATAGCGACTCCTGATTTTTCAAGAAATCCGCTCTTTAAGCCAAATAAAGCAATTTTTGGCACTAAAAATCAATCAGAATGGTACATATAGACTATTTAGAGGCAAACGTGGAAAATTTTGGACATCGGCCCATATACACTCGAGATATAGCGCCTCAAGTTTTCTCAAGAAGTCGGCTCTAAAAGCCAAATAAAACAACTTTTGGTACCAAAAATCGATCAGAATGGTACATATAAGGTGTTTAAAAGCAAAATTTGAAAATGTCTGCAATCGGTCTATATATACCTGAGATATAGCGTCTCCCGATTTTTCAAGAAATCGGCTCTATAAGCTAAATAAAACAACTTTTGGCACCAAAAATCAATCAGAATGATACATATAGGTTAGTCAGAAGCAAAACTGGAAATCTTTTTGTCATCGGCCCATATATGTTCGAGATATAGCGCCTCCCGATATCTCAAGAAGTCGGGCCTGGAAGCTAAACGAAACAGTTTTTTGCACTAAATATTTGTCGGAATGGTACATACAGGCTGTTTAGGGGCAAAATTAGAAAATTTTTGGACATCGGCCCATATGCACCCAACTTTTGGTACCAAAAATCGATCATAATGGTACATACATATGTATATAATATTATATACATATGTATATAATATTATATACATATGTATATAATATTTGCGATCATGTATGAATGTATGTATGTATGTATGTATGTATGTATGTATGTATGTATGTATGTATGTATGTATGTATGTATGTATGTATGTATGTATGTATGTATGTATGTATGTATGTATGTATGTATGTATGTATGTATGTATGTAGATACGTTTGTATGCATGTAGGTATGTATGTATCTACATACATATGTATGTATGCATGCAAGTATGTTAGCATAAACAATTTTTTTGCTTTGGTGTAAAAATGTGTATGTATGTACATACATATGTATACACGAGCTTGAAAATGAAAGTGATATAAAGAATTGTTGAAAAAAGGGTACGCAATGAAATTCTTTTAAACAATTGCGTCTTCAAATTCATTCACACAAAAAATCATTTTGGGTTTCCCTACGTACTTACATATGTACATACACACACACATGTGTATGATGATACGCAATAGATCATCAACAACGTGCACAAGAAAAAAATAATTTTGTAAAAGCAAGCAATGTAAATATGTATGTATGTATATATGTATGTATATAATCATTGTTTTATGGAACACACTGAAAATATTCAATAATAAAGAATTTATTTTAGAGTTTTCTATTATAGATACATACATACGTATGCATGTACCCACATACATACGTACATAAGTAAATTGAAAAGCAAATCACACTTAATGGCAATGTTTAGCATTATAATTCAAAAATAATGCAATTATATGCAATTTTTTGTTATATAAATTTTACTATAAAGTTAACTGATAAATAATTAAGAAATACATTTTGCTTTTCTTTATTTCATTGATATTAAAAAGAATTGGTGTCACCCAGTGGTTGAACTTGAGCATATTAGGAATTATTTAAATAAAAGTTTTGCAGCCTGTTTTAAATCCCGGTAGTGGATCTGATATTGAAATTCAGAAAAAATCGGCCCATTTAAAAGGCAAATAAAACAACTTTTCGCACCAAAAATCAATCGAAATGTATGTACCATTGTGAAGGGTATTTAAGATTCGGCCCAGCCGAATATAGCACTCTTACTTGTTTTTTGTTTGGTTTTTGTTAAAAAAGAACTTTCTCCAGCCACTTAAAAAACCAAAACATATGGTTGGTGGCTGATTGAGCAGCCAGTTGGTTCGGTCCCATGTTGTATTTTTGCTGCATAGACAGATTTATGGTTGAATGTTTGATAGAAAGATGCTGAATGGTTGTTTTATTTAACTTTGCTTGACTTTAGGTGCTATTATATTTTTTGCACAGTGGTAAAAAGAGGGGAAAAAATCATTAGCAAAACTTGGGGTTGTCACATTTTGAAAATGATTCATTTGAATAATTGCACAATTATTCGGTTTAGCGCATTTCATGAATTCATAGAATTTGTATTCTCTCAGACTAAAGCCGCAATGTAAAATTAATATGAAATTACTTATGCAAAGCTACGTCCAGACGGCTGTTGTCAGATCTTACAGTATTGTGCCAGCAATATATTCCTTTTTTAAATGAAAACTTGTCAGCAATAAGAAAATTGTGAGTTTAGACAATTTTATGAAAATCTAGCAATTTCATTTCTAGGCCTGATAATATATTTATTTAGCAAGGAAAATTGTCAGTTTATACGGATGTCAGGATTTCTAGGTAGCCATAATTGTCAATTTCAAAACACACGCATATAATTCGCTAATGCTATTTTCTTTGTCAAACTTTGTTCGCTATTCATTGCTTATTGAACTTGCTGAAACACCATTTCACTTTACCCTCAGTGCTTTTTGTTATTTCTCTGACAATGACGTTATTGTAAGGTGTTGAGAATTTATCTATCTTATAATATGACAACTCTTGACAATGTGCAGACATTTACAACTTCCTAATAGTGTTGAATGACAATAACTTATTAGAAATTGTAAGTTCTCCCACTTGGCTATAAATATTCTATAGATTTTTTGATTATATTGTAAGATTATTCTACATTTTTTTAGTTTAATATTATCTTTTTTTCGTGCTATAGGTCCTTCTGCTTACTTATTTTATTTGCCGATATTTCGCTACCCTTCGGATAGCTTCTTCAGGTCAATAATGTAATCAATGGTGTAAGTAGAATTATTTTACTGCCCTGAAGAGGCCCTACGAAGGAGAGCGAAATATCGGCAAATAAAGTAAATGAAAATAGAGAGACCGTTTGTTAAGGGCTTAAGGGCATATTCCCCTCCTACGAACGTTGTCGTTCATTCTCGAAATTGCATTGAGTGTAATGACATAATTGATGACAAATACCCAGCAGGAGATTAAGTGATAATTGCGTAAAAGCTACTAGTTCAATTACTGGTGCATAAAGTACTAGTTCGAAAAATGTTAAAGCCTTTGTAGCAAAGAAGTAATACTTTAAGTAGTTCATATTAAGATTAATTTTTAATTCATACCACTTTCTTGATGATGTTCTATTGCGAATTGGTACTTCACCAATTATGTTTTCTTTTTAAATGTTGCTCTACTTTCCAAACAGTATGCTTTGTATTTTTACGCTACGTACTTCTCTTTTTTATACCTCCATTAAATATTTAAAAAACTTTAAAAGACAGTTGCAAAATTTTTTAGCAAGAAATAAAATATAAATACATTTTAAAAGAAAATCAAGAAATCAAATAGTGAAATCAAAATCTCAAAAACAAATACCAAAAATTTTTGAAGATTTCATGTTTCATCACAGGAGAGCACGGAAGTGCCGCTATTTATGGAGGTTCTGTTGGGAAAAACAATGGAAATCAGTAGAGTTCCACCAGATAATTTCTACTCCTTAGGGATAGAAAATCAGTCTCAAAAAGTGGAAAATTTTCAACAACAAAAATAATTTTTCAGAAACTTTACATAACTGTTGATGGGTATTTAAAAGTTCCAAAATGCCACCCATATAGAATGGTATTCAACTATAAGAAATTGTACAAGAGCCCATCCAGCATCAATGTTATTAGTGAATTTGAGCTTTAAGATAGTATTGGAAAGCTTACAGTTTCCATCTTCTGCAGATTGGTTTTTATTTTCAATGGTATTAAGCGAATGAACGATAACGCTCGCGGGTGAAAAATAGGTCCTAAGAATCATGTTAAATGTATACAAAAATGTATTAATTCAGGTTCAAAAAATAGACCTTTTTCAAATTTGTTTATGTCTTTTTCAGCTGTCTATATGCCGACGACATTTCGTTGGTGCTAATCAACTCATTAGTAGACTTGAAAAATTCTTAAAAGTTTGTTTGAAACTTAACTACTTATTGCAAAATTTCCATGAACAAAATGAAAATCAGAAATGTTCAAACAAACCTTTAACACAGCAAACATTTCTTTTTTCGTTTTGCAACACTTCTACTTTTCTTTGCCACCTTCTATACAACAAGTTACCATCGGTTACAACGATTTGTATTTTTGAAAGTATCAAAAAGTAAAAGCTTTTGAATATTCATATATGAACTTAATTATTTATTTGCTTAATTATTTATTTAAAGCAAATAAATAATTAAGTTCATATTTGTTTATACAAAAATTATGACTGAATTTAAAATCAACTATCTACTTTAATTGCCGGCTGTTCCATTTGCTCTAGTTGTTGAAATGGCTAAGTGGATGCAAAGGCTTATCAAAAGTCGTGAGGTAGCAGTTTGAGTCTGCCAGTTGTGCACCTCGTAGAAAAAAAAATATTTTATGCAGCCTATAGACCAAGATCTATACTTTTGGCAAATCTCTTTACGGCCATAGAATTGATGTTACCGACATTCTTGGGATCCAACAACTCAGCTCCTAGGTATGTGGCTCTGTGTCTATACAAAGCCGGACATTCGCAAAGGATGTGTTTCGCCATTTACTTTGCACTACAGAGTAGGCAAGAATCAGTGCTTACCAACTTCAGTTTTTCGAGTTAGTAATTTAGTTTAAGCGAGTACGTTCTGTCTTTAAATCACTGTGCTGGAATTGGAATGTTACGAGGCTTTCTTTCAAAGAGATTGTTGTATGTGGTTAACAAAACTTTTACAGATGCCGTTTACGAAAGTGTGAGTGTTTGTTTGTTTGTTTGTTCAAGTAGTTTATTGGAAATTTTTATGACGCTTTAAGCGATTTTATGTCATTTGAAACAAAAAGTATATAGCATGGTATGTAAACATAACATGAAGAAACATAAAAGAAATAGAGATTAATTTTGTATAACATGCTTGATAAATATGGGAATACAGTAATTACAAAAATAAAAAAAATCAAACAGATACGCCCATGCACACTTCTCTCGAATGCAAAAGATTCACACACTTTGCACTGGCAATTGGTATAATAAATCAAGAGAAAAGTATGAATATTTCGAAAGAAATGCTTTTATTCATACATATGTAAGCGTAAACATTTTAACTTTGTATAAATATATAGCTTTGGTTTTGCAACAATGTTTTTTTTTTTTTTGCAGCATAATATCTTTATCTCCGCTCAAAGTGAAATGGAAAAATTTGATATGAAAGTAACACAGAACTGGATTCTAAAGAAGCTGTTTAATAGTTTTGTGACTTGTGTTTCGCTGACAGCTTACAGCTGACCAACAACCATACCAACCAACCAACATGATACCACAACAACCAGCAATCAACTACTCTGGAGCAGCAACTCGAATTTTCTCTAGCCAAGCCAAACATTGATCAGCAGCATACTCAGTTACTAATTAATCGTAAATGGTAATCTGCAGATGGCAAAACAGTGACGCAAATTTATATAAGAGCAATGGTTTTTGGTCAAGGAAAATAAAAAAGTTACTCTGTCATGCTGAAGACTAAAAGACAGAAACCGACCGAAAACTGTATGTAAAAAGTTTTGAACAAAAGAAGGCAAACAAGCAAAATTTCGGGAGATATTTTGCATCGCGAAAATTTTTAATTAAAATTGCTTGTTTAACGCTTAACATTTAAAAAAATTTTAAATTTTTTGCTGTTTCACACGATAAAGATTTTTTAATACTTTATACTTGAAGCTGATGTTTTATTTAAGATTTTTTTGCGGTTTCGCACCAATTATCTTCTTTGCAACTACAAAGCGTATAAAACACAATTGTGGTAAAATTTTTCGATGTTGAAATTTCACTGTTTTTCATCCTATTGCTCACAATTTTTTATATACTATTATTAGTCATTATTGGAGATTTGCGCATTTTTTCCGCATTTTCGCACTTTTACAAAACTCACCTCCTCTGTAACAGTTTAACGTTTAACAACAAAAACTATTTGAATTTAACTCTTCCAATTTGCAGTTTTCAGCTGTATTGAATTATCTTTTTAAAAAGGCTTTAGTTTTAGCAAAGTAATAGCTAAACAAATGGATCATGTATTGGGATTATATATTATTATGCGCCTAAACAAAATGCATACACTGTATACAGTGGTTTAGTGGCAGAAGGGGAAAAAACTACATGACAGCCAATACACCTTAAACTTTTACAAAAGCAGAAAGAAAAAGAAATTATACCATACATTGGCAGCAGTTGATGGAGATTTTTTATTTAAGTTTTTTTTTTCTTCGTGAAAAAGAGTATTCTTCGATCTTATTTCGACTTCTAATGAAAATCAAAAACTGAGAATCAATTCAGTTTAGTTTACGGTCATCCAAGAAGCAAACGCGAAAAGTCTCGGTTTAATTGAAATACAAAAAACTATTTATAAAATAAGTTTAACGGAAGTTTTCAAAACAAAAAATTTTAAACAAATGAACTAAAATTGGTGAACAGCTCTGCATTAGTCAAACTTAATATTACATGTAGGTGATTGAATCTATAAAATAATTAACTTCGTTTTCCAACTTATGTAAACGCAACAAAATTTAATTCCACCTGCAAATTTTGCATAATTTGCAACAATTTAATAAAAACAATCTTAGTTCACTTTGAAATGTATAAGTTTTTTGCATTACATATAACATGCATTATTAAGGCGTACAAATTTAAAATAAAAAAAAATCGACATCAATTCAACCGTATTAAATTATGATCTAAGAGACGTAATGCCAGTCTATTGAATTTTTGCTGCGCATAAAACATACTTAACTAGTGGAAAATAAAGTTTTTGTATGGTTACGAACATAGTGTTTAATAACAAACGCAATGCAACTTGTGCGGCTCAAACAGCTGGTATTATAAACAGTTTTAAACTCACAGAAAATAGTTGTAGCAAGAAATGAGTACACTGAAAAAACAATTTAATCCATTTGCACTTAAATCAATCCCAACCGGTATCAGAAGTTCGGAAAGCATGTATTTCCTTAAATCAAGTACGTTGCATTTAATTTAAGTACGGATTATTCAAGCACTAAACACTTAATTTTAGCCATATTCAATCACAGTTTCGGCTTGTCTTGAGCCATATTCTATTGCTTAAATACAATACCAGCGTACTGGATTTAAGAACATTCGCACTTACCGTACTTTCGACACTGGTTGGGAGTGTATTAAGTACAGAAGGATGGAATTTGTTTTGAGTGTGATAATTGGTTATGCACTTGATTGAAGTTTTCTGAAGCCTATTTAAATCCAAGCTCGTACCTGAAATATTCTGCTCTACTTCCTTACTTTAATAATAATTTATAAATTATTTTGTCTCTTTGCCGATTTGAACCTGGAACCTAACTACTGCCAGACCACCCACTCTACCAATTCAGCCATCGTAGCAATTAAAAAATTTAAACAAAATTCAATACTTATACAAGCACACACAAGTCCTGGTTATCAATACACCCAAAAATTTCGTATTTATTTTAAGCCATAACATGATTAATTGTCTCTAATAATTCTTATTCCACTGTTTTTGAGTAAACGTGTGTGTTATGCGTACTTAAATTTTCAAGTACATGTTGTACTAAAATCAAAAAAAAATATATATATATATATACTTAAATCTAGAACGAGCTTTTTCTTTCTGTGTAAGGAGAAGAAATAAAAACCGATTTCCTTGAGAAAAATCTGAATACTTTTTAGACAAGAAATTTTCAGATTTTCGAAGGCTTGTTAGACTAGTTGATTTTCTAGCTTTCTTTTAACGTGAGCTTCCTGAAAAAAGGGTTTAACAAGCGGCCCTTATCTTAATGCACATGTCACTCTACATTGTAATGTGTAACCATTTAAACAGAAAATGCATTTAAAACAATATATCAGGTTCACCTTTTACGACAACACATCTTTTTTGTTTTTCAGGCCTGAAATTGATCATAAATTTTTTTTAAATAAAACTCTGTTTTGTGTTTTAAAAAAATATACATACATAAATATGAATGTATAAAAAATATACATACGTGTATAACCATGTTAATTTTTTCAATAGTTCGAGCTGCTTCGTCGCTCTTCTTCAGCAATATTATAACGTTGAGTAAATTGGGCTTACCTTTTTAAACAAGTCTGAAGAATCAAAATTAACTATAGCAAAAAGCTATGAATCTTTACATCTGAAACCGCTTGAAAATCGTTTTTTTTTTCTGTGTATTCACGCTACAAATTATAGCTGGGCCTTACACCCAATACAACTAATCTTTTGCTCATGCCCAGAATACCTATTACATCATGATACAATTAACAAGGTACCCTTTTCGCTACAATAAGAACAACTTCAATAAAATAACATGCATTTTGTTTTTGTACAAGTTGTGCAAACTGTCAAAAAGACTCCACTTCTACATTTACAGAAGAGAGATGCACTGAGCTTACGCGGATTAGCTATCTCGTTTTGGCTGCCTTTCATCTCCGCATTCTCTTGACAACCTAAAGTAGTCAGATGATTAACGGTTTAGCTGACGAGGCTACCTTGTTAATTGTATCATGCTATTACATAATGATTCTCGTTTAGTCTGAGCTAGAAATAGAAAAAACTGTCAAATTTGATGCGCAGTCGGGGAAAACAAACTTTATACGGTATTGTGGTGCCAAATAAATTTGTGCAAAAATCGGCTTTTCCCGATCAACATTTAAAAAAAATCGTTATTTTCGTTTTAAAAGATCGGAATACTGATAATACAAATTTTCCCTTTTTTTTTTGATTACAAAGAAACAAACATAGCAATTCAGTATTATTTTAGGTCTAAAAATAGATCTTTTTAATGTTTTCTCTCTTTTTCAGCTGTCTATATGCCGCCGACGTTTGATTGATGTTAATCAACTCGTCAGTAGACCCGAAAACACTTGAAAAAATGTTTGAAACTATGGCACAATTTTGTCCAAATCTTGCATTTCTTTTCCACTGTTAAAAAGACGAAACTCTTTGATCATTTAAAAGGTGATATATTGTAAAATTTAAAAATCGTCACTTTATTGATTTCCAGACAAAAATCGTCAAAATGACGACATAGACGATTTATCTGGCAGCGGTGCGCATAAAGTATATGCAGTAGCTAGACGAATAATTTATCTCGTTGGATTGTGTTTTGAGTTAGCCGATGGAGGAACGAAGAAATTATATTATTGAATTGTATTTTGAATTTATCAAATACCGTATTTAAGCCCTCATTTCGTGCTATAACGAATAATTTATTTGGCGTGAGCGGGACTTTTCATAAGTCTGGCTAAATAAATACTGTTTTGCTAATGCGACCGGAAAGTGTAGAAAAAACTCATGCTAAAATGCAGGAAATATATCGTGAAAACAACCTCTGAGACAAAGGATACCTCGGCTGGAAAAATAAACTGCATTACATCGTTTTCTTTCATTATAAAACCATTTAAAAAATACAAACATTTTTATTAGAAAGACTGTAATTTAAGGGTCTTATTCATAATAAATATCAAATAAGAGTTTATTAAACTCTTATTTGACAGATTTTCCATACAAATATGTCAAATAAGCCTGAAATAACTTTTCTGAACTAGGGAGTAACTCTTTTTCATTCAGGGGCCAGCAGTTTGTTTCCTTTCCTTGTTTGTTTGTTTGTTTTCCTTTCCTTGCCTGGAGTTTTAAAGATCATACTGAACCAAATTTAGGTTTTTCATTTATTTAAAATATTTAAATATTGATACTTTATAATATAAGATATTGATGACCCATACTTTTTGAGTGTATGTACTAGTTATTGTTCTCATAATGTCTGCTTAAAATATATTTTCAGTGATTAAAATTTTAAATAGCTACAATTATTTCAAACAATACAAATATTAACACACAAATAAATACACAAAAAAAAAAACTAATAAAGAAAAACAATCCTCATATACCTGCATTATTCTCTAAATATATTTTTCTTATAATTATTATTACTCGCTGTCTATTATAATAGACATTAATGCATAATGCGGCAATGTTCTGCGTTTTTTTTTTTTTTTGCATTGACGTAATCAAAACCATCGATCGACCAGCCAACCAACCACTTACTGATCGTACGGCCCGTCATGTTAACAACAACATCAAACTAAAAAAATTACACTGGTCTACAATAATATTTTCAAATAAATAATAAAAATCAATTAAAAATATAAAAAAAATTTGATTTCTATGTCACTCGCAAATTAAATTTTCACAGGGCAAGTTTACTTATTGAATTATATTTTGCTTGAACTTGAGAATGGTATTACGAAACTTCCGAAGTACAGGCAAGTGTTCACCAGCTTTCGTTCTCTTCACGCTTTTTGTCTCCTCTACGCTATAAACTCAAGGCTAGCGCAAGAAAATATTGCGTATGTTTACAAATAAGTATAAATGTTTTGAAAACAGTGTACTCGTATGAGATAAATTCTGTATAATTATTTTGTTCGAAACTCATTAAAAAATAGATAAAATTTAAGGGTTTCGAAGAGGATTTAAATGTTTTTTAGGCTCCAATTATGGTTAACAACAGTTGTAAACTTGATATTGTCTTTTTCACATTATGATTACAACTGTAGTAGGGAGTCTTATCAAAAGCTTACAGCACATAATTAGATGTTGTCTTGTTGATGTTACAGGTTAAAAAACGAACAAGTGGACACATTTTTAAGTGTGAATATTAAATTTGTTTGACAAAAAAGCCATTAATTATCAAAATACAAATAAAAATGCATCTGTGCATATAATTTGCAATAAGTTTTGATTTCAAAACAGTTTTATTTTGTATTCGGTAGTTGCAATGGATTCAAACTGCGATGTATAGCTTCCTTGTTCCCTTCATTATCACAACCAAATGAATGACCAACGTTAGGTGAGGTTGATTGGAGGGGCTTGTTTGCCCCCATGTCTTGCGACATATACTTAAGTCAGTATAGGCTTGTTGCGAGCTCCGTGGATTTAAGCCTGAACAGTTTGACTCACAGGTCTTCAGAAATTTCGTCTCATTCACAAAGTTCCTTAATTTCCTCTTGGGTTATGTCTGGTGAGATCTATTCTTATGGCTCTATTTATCTCTTTATGTTTGCCAATGACATTCTTCCCGGTAGCAGTGCTATTACAAGAAATACAACACTTCGAAATTCTCCATGCCTTTTGATGGTAGATCTAGAGTCTAGACAAAGAAATATCAAGTTTTGTTGTTTTTCGCTTGTATTTGTGTAATGAAAGCAACATACACGTGTATCTCTCTGGTAGGGGTATTTTATTCTGCAGGTTTTTTCTGCAGGTATGTATTTTTACGGAATTATTCTCTTACAAATAAACAACAACCCTGCATCATATAAAACCTCTAAATATGAAAAACCATAATCGCAAAAAAAGTTGAATCTTGTACAATAAAGATGAAACAACACAACACTTGGGTGTTGCAAACCATAATTGGGGCATTAAATATTGGAGTCGAAACACATTCGATTGATCGTTTTTCTTTTAGTAAAAAAACTGGTTTATTTGATATTGGAAAAGTATTCGTCTTAGAAAAATCGACAACTTTTAAGTTCAGTTATTTTTTATGACCCGGGTTCGCAGCAATTTGGGTGCTGATGAGCGTCGTGGCGGCCATGGAAGAGCCGTGGTATGTCTTAAACTTTACTTTTCTTGTCTTCTATAAAATTGTTGATTACTACAATTTTGTCATTAAAAAAATCCTTATCTATTCTAATCTTGCTCAAATAAATTTTAGAACAAATTTAATGTGAACAAGTAAGAGTGCTATATTCGGCTGGGCCGAATCTTAAATACCCTTCACAATGGTACATACATTTCGATTGATTTTTGGTGCGAAAAGTTGTTTTATTTGCCTTTTAAATGGGCCGATTTTTTCTGAATTTCAATATCAGATCCACTACCGGGATTTAAAACAGGCTGCAAAACTTTTATTTAAATAATTCCTAATATGCTCAAGTTCAACCACTGGGTGACACCAATTCTTTTTAATATCAATGAAATAAAGAAAAGCAAAATGTATTTCTTAATTATTTATCAGTTAACTTTATAGTAAAATTTATATAACAAAAAATTGCATATAATTGCATTATTTTTGAATTATAATGCTAAACATTGCCATTAAGTGTGATTTGCTTTTCAATTTACTTATGTACGTATGTATGTGGGTACATGCATACGTATGTATGTATCTATAATAGAAAACTCTAAAATAAATTCTTTATTATTGAATATTTTCAGTGTGTTCCATAAAACAATGATTATATACATACATATATACATACATACATATTTACATTGCTTGCTTTTACAAAATTATTTTTTTCTTGTGCACGTTGTTGATGATCTATTGCGTATCATCATACACATGTGTGTGTGTATGTACATATGTAAGTACGTAGGGAAACCCAAAATGATTTTTTGTGTGAATGAATTTGAAGACGCAATTGTTTAAAAGAATTTCATTGCGTACCCTTTTTTCAACAATTCTTTATATCACTTTCATTTTCAAGCTCGTGTATACATATGTATGTACATACATACACATTTTTACACCAAAGCAAAAAAATTGTTTATGCTAACATACTTGCATGCATACATACATATGTATGTAGATACATACATACCTACATGCATACAAACGTATCTACATACATACATACATACATACATACATACATACATACATACATACATACATACATACATACATACATACATACATACATACATACATACATACATACATACATACATACATACATACATACATACATACATTCATACATGATCGCAAATATTATATACATATGTATATAATATTATATACATATGTATATAATATTATATACATATGTATGTACCATTATGATCGATTTTTGGTACCAAAAGTTGGGTGCATATGGGCCGATGTCCAAAAATTTTCTAATTTTGCCCCTAAACAGCCTGTATGTACCATTCCGACAAATATTTAGTGCAAAAAACTGTTTCGTTTAGCTTCCAGGCCCGACTTCTTGAGATATCGGGAGGCGCTATATCTCGAACATATATGGGCCGATGACAAAAAGATTTCCAGTTTTGCTTCTGACTAACCTATATGTATCATTCTGATTGATTTTTGGTGCCAAAAGTTGTTTTATTTAGCTTATAGAGCCGATTTCTTGAAAAATCGGGAGACGCTATATCTCAGGTATATATAGACCGATTGCAGACATTTTCAAATTTTGCTTTTAAACACCTTATATGTACCATTCTGATCGATTTTTGGTACCAAAAGTTGTTTTATTTGGCTTTTAGAGCCGACTTCTTGAGAAAACTTGAGGCGCTATATCTCGAGTGTATATGGGCCGATGTCCAAAATTTTCCACGTTTGCCTCTAAATAGTCTATATGTACCATTCTGATTGATTTTTAGTGCCAAAAATTGCTTTATTTGGCTTAAAGAGCGGATTTCTTGAAAAATCAGGAGTCGCTATATCTCAGATATATATGGACCGATTTCAAAAATTTTCCAATTTTGCTTTTAAACACCTTATATGTTCCATTCTAATCGATTTTTGATACCAAAAGTTGTTTTTTTTTGGCTTTTAGAGCCGACTTCTTGAGAAAACGGGAGGCGCTATATCTCGAGTGTATATGGGCCGATGTGGAAAAATTTTCCACTTTTGCCTCTAAGTAGCCTATATATACCATTTTGATTGATCTTCGGTGCCAAAAGTTGTCTTATTTGGCTAATAAAGCCGATTTCTTTAAAAATCGGGAGACGCTATATCTCGGATATATATGGGCCGATTTCAAAAATTCCTTCATTTCTAGGATTTAATGAGCACTAAAAATGATATGGTTTAGTTTTTAAGAAAAAAAATTTTTAAAAAATCTGAATACAAAAATTACACAAAATATCCCTCAAAACCCGGTTTTTTGAATATATCTCGGCTATCCGCGGACCTATCTTACTGAATTTCAATAGCAGACCCACTACCGGGGTTTCACACGTTTTAGCGAAAGAATGAGGTTTCTATCTCAAACCGTTTTCTCAGAAACGGTATTTCAACGACTACAGACGGACAGACGGACAGACGGACAGACGGACAGACGGACAGACGGACAGACGGACAGACGGACAGACGGACAGACGGACAGACGGACATCGCTCAATCGTAATCGCTATTGATGCTGATCCAGAATATATATACTTTATGGGGTCTTAGATGGATATTTCAATGCGTTACAAACGGAATCACAAACTTATATATACCCTTACACATTTATGTGAAGGGTATAAAAATTTGTTGTAAAATGATTTTCAACAATGTTTTATTTTTTATGAATACCGGTGTAAGGAAGTAAAAATCAAACTCAATGCTTATTTAATAATAAAAAATTGTAGAAATTAAAATATTTTACAAATTTGTCAAAGTTTTTCAAGTCTACTGACAAGCTGCACTTTTCATTTGGGTACTCAATACTATTCAATACTTTTAATGAATTTCCTTTCAAATTCTTAGGCTATATATATTTTTGGTTTACATTAAAACTTTTCAATTATAACGTAACAAGCATCACTTCTTTTCTATTTGTATACTTATCAATTGGCTTAAGTACAAAATTATTTTTGTTAGTATTAAGTAAAAAATTCCGTAAATATTATATATAATTTAGATCTAAAAATAGACCTTACGAATTGTTTTCTGTCGTTTTCTGTCGCCTATTAGCCGCCGACATTTCGTTGATGCTACTTAACTTTTACTTTTTAAAACTTTCAAAAGTACAAATAGTGGTAATCAACGACTGCTTGTTATGTGAAGATTGAAGATTGATTGAAGAAAAGTAAAAGTGTTGCAAAACGATTCAATTGTTTTCTGTAATACAAATCATCTGTGATTCTCATTGCGGTCGTGGGAATAATAGAATAACTACATAGTAAAGTTTCAAGGGTTCTTTTAAGTTTTTGAGAGTCCACTAGCACAATAGCGATTGCTAAATCGACTCATTCTACTCTATGGACTTAACTTATTGATTATCTTTCAATTCTATCACCATTTGCTTGGTATATATTTTATGTTTGCTGGAATATTGATTTTGGTGTTTGTTGTAGTTGTTGTCAATCATACTATTTTGTTTGAAAATTTTGATAAAAAAAAAGCACTAATATTTTTCCCGGGTAAAACAAATGCAAAACAACTTTGTAATAATCTGCTCCTAAGTTTTTAACAATGTGAAAGTAATGAACCGAAAAGAGCGTCTCGATGGATGAATTGGTAGAGTGCTTTACCAAGAGCCTTCCAGGTCGCAGGTTCGATTCCTGCCGAAGGCTCTGGGTGTTTCTGCACACAAGCAAAAAGCTTCGCAGTGTTGTGTTTGTTAAAAAAAAAAAAAAATCTATTAAAATAAAATTTGAAAAGTAAATACATTTTCAATACCAAACTTTTGCACAAAAGCTGAAACAAATTACAAATTAACATGTGTAATATGCAATCTTGTTTTTTTCTCCCCAAAACGGATAAAAAAAACTTAGCCACTAGCCCAGCTCAGAAGATCAGTACTGAAATAAACAACATAAAATAATATTCTTTGCAAACCAGTGTTTTTCTATAAAAAAAAAAAAAAACTAAATGCTCAGTTTACAAAAGCACAAATCATAAATATTGATGAGTTGGTGTCGAATTCGCTCGTTTTATTTATTATAATAATTGTTTTTATAAACTAAAACCATTTGAGGTCTACTTGAACGTCTCCACTAAATAAAGAAAATTGTGTACACAGTTGTGTTAAAAACAATTAATTTTTTATTTCACACTTCACATGTCAACGGAATAAATCATTATTCATTCAATAGATTTGCTAGTTTTTATTATAGCTTTTGCTTGTTTTATTTTATATATACATTTTTTTATTTTATATAATAAATTACAATTTGTTGTAAAAATAATAACATTGTTTTCAATTGAGTGATTTTTAAATTTTGTATTAATTTTTGATGCTAAAGAAGTTATAGGTATTCATAAATGCAACAGCGTTGCCAAGCTTGCAGATTTATGTACCTTTGTGAGAGTTTATGTGCCAGGTGAACGTTTCTCACCACACAAAAGTATTAAAACTCTTTGTGTTTTTCCCTCTTATTATTCTGCTGTTCCCAGCGGCTGCTAAATCAATAAATTTCTATTATTCGAACCTTTCTTCTACACTTATTTTGTATTACGTTTACAGGGCTTTAATTCATTTTATAGTGTTGTTGTGAGCGATATTTCTTAATCAAAACACAGAAAACATCAATGTCCTTCAGCTAGGGTTGCTGACGAGTTCCGAGGCTTCTTGGAAGCAGCTTATTGTCTCCAATCTCTGACGTTTTCTTTGTCTTGTTTAATTAATATCAGTCACAACAATACAAAATCTTCCAGATTCTTACGCCAAAACGAGTTCTCTTTCAATTCAGTTTCTTCAATTTAATACGAATAAAACTAAAAAGCTATCAATTACAATGTGATTACCAAACATATCGCTTCTTTATAATCAGACTTGCTAAACAAAGTCAGTCGATACAATATTTTTATTTACAATTTTGTTATTTTTTTTATCTTAGACCAATACTCAGGGTGTGACCCCTACATATGCATTGCATTTACCGGAACTCTGGAAATAGAGCAATGAGGATGGAAAGGAGAAATAAGAAGTATTTCTTTCGAAGTTGAATAAATCAAAGTTAACTCTTTGCTATTTCAAAGCTTTGAATAGTATACACACAAAAATCACGAAAAGACCTATTACGAATTTACTATTACGATTTCGTACTCAAACGATCTCATTTAGAAAATATATTCCATGTTTATTTAGCGCTTATTTGACAAATGTCTATACAATTTTTGTAAACAAACCACGAAACATTTTAGAAACACGAAACCTATTATAACTCAGTTATAAAATGAAAATTTGATCAATAAGATTAAATTTAGACAGCCAGTAAAGAAGAGCTCAGGTTCAGGGATAGCTGAATGCTGTTGCTTAAAAACAGTATACTAATTGTATACTGTTCACACGCTATGTTCGAAGCAATTTTGGGGCTGATGAGCATCGTGGTGGACGTGAAACATCCACGATCTTCAACTTTACTTAAAAAAAAAATAATTAACATTCTTTGATATTTTTCTTTTCCGAAGAGTACACAAATTTTTAAATCTTAGAATACAAACTTAAAAAACAAGGAAAAAAATTAAATTGGCTCCGCAATCACAATTTTTTCCTACAACCTTTGACATTAGTTGCGATTCCATAGTTAACATTCGGAGCCCATGGGACCCCAATTTGAACAAAAAACTGTTTCTGTACTCAAAGATCGTGCAAGTTAGAACGATTTTGAGAGAGAAATATTCTTGTTCTTCTTGAATGAAACAGCCCGCACTTTTTCTTTGCGCTAGTTTGGGCAAGTAGTTAAACAATCAGAAATCAGATGTTGCAAAAAGTTAGCAATAATAAAAAAAAAGTACATCTGAATCAACAGTTTTGCGTAAAGAGAAACATTTTATTTTCCTAAATTGTATGTTTCCATTCTCATTACAGCATTAAAACATACCATATGTTATCTTTTAGTGCTCCCATACTTTTGTGCATTTTCCCCTATTATAAAGAGACATTCCAGATTAATCTCAGTGTGGCAAACTTTGCCCAAAAAGTACAGGATCAAATTTATTATGGTAGAAAACTAGAACTGAAAGCAATCAACCAGCTGTTGATTTACATAAAATTTATATAACAAGACTTTGAGCAAATCAAGAGCTGAATTCCGGCATTCGTGATCGAATATACTCGATAGTGAAACCAATGCACAGCTAAAGCAATATAAGCATCACACACACACAGCATTCGGTCACTAGTGCCAGAATTTGGTGCCTGTTTTTACAGAAATGCGAAACGAAACGAATATAAGAAAATTCACCTTTATTACAAAAGGAAAATGATGAATTGAAAAATTGTTACTTTTTTAATAAGTATTTGCTCTATTTAACATATTTATTTGAATGTGACAATGATATCGACTTTTGTAATAGGCGGAATAATACACAAATTTTTACAAAACGCCAAACTTATTTTCAGATGCAATGGTCTTGGGTCAAGAACTATTTTTTGGCTTAGTCATACTTAACTTCATACTTGCGCTTACAAGATGCCAAGAATATCTTAGAGATTTTAAGCCAGAAGAATTCAAGTACATTCATAATGATCGGCTGCCACTCGTTGAATTGCCCCGTCCTATTTTACTACAACGGATAGCAAAAAATCTTAATGATGAACAGACCGCTGAAGAGCATATAAAAACAGCAAATCGCTCGCAAAAGTCTGAGCGACCTACTCTTATGGAAATTGCATTGGAAGTATCTGTTAGAGAAGGTTTAAATGCCATGAGACATCTTTACTCGGAAGTGGAACCGAATATGGTTAAAAATGGTAGGTAAGCATTTTTTACTAACCTTAAGCAGATATGAGAAGTGCAAAATCTGTTTTATTTTTTTTCATTCCAGGTCACCTTTTACAACCAAATCACCCGGCATCTTTGCTATCAAAATTTAGCGCTCCACTGGTTGAGACAACCAAACGAGAAATGGCTGCATATGCCAGCTTAACTGCTGCAAAGGTATTTCGTAAGAGGTAAGACACAAAATTATAATATAAACAGAGTATGAAGAGTGATCGCACTGAACTCGTTCGCAAATGAAGCCAATCCACTCGAGTTCTCTTTTCTGCACTAACACGAAAATGAGTTGCAATTTGAAGAATCAAAATTTATTTCACTTTGCGGATCGATTAGCTGAGCTTCAAATCGATGACAATCGATTTTATTTAAGTGTTTCAAATAAAAGTTTGAAGATTTATGGTCGTTTGCAAACGTACAAAAAATTGAGCCTGGTACCCTGTTCAGAGATACCAAAAATAAAACAAAAAATCAACAACTTAAGGGTGCCCCTATAGTGTAAAGTGTAAAAACTTGAAACTTTGCACAGTTTGTCGAGTTGTATGGCCTCTACAACAGCAAATACCAGAAAAACAACAACAAAATTTAATTTTAAAGAACGCCCAATGTGAGGGGGCACTCTATAGTTGGAGAATTCGATGTAACGTTTGAACCCTAAGAAACACAAACTTGAAATATGCACAGCATATCTAGTTACCTAGCCTCTACAAGAACAAAAACCTAAAAGCTTAAACTTAAACTTAAATAGTGTTCAATACGTTAGGACACACTTTAGCTTAATAATTAGCTGCAACTTTCAAACCGTACGAGATACAGAAATGAAATTTTCATAGGAGATATATAGCTGCCTGACCGCTATGACAAGAAATACTAAAACAACAAAATATAAGAATCCAAAAAGCGCCCCACACAAGTGGCCTCCCATGTCTGCTAAGTGAAATAGGTTAAGCTATGTTTATGGTAGCATGGAGCCCTAGTCAGTCTCGTAGTTAACTGAATATTTGTTTTTAGGAGTATTTGCGAAATTGTTTTCAATTCATTTTTGATCCCATCAGATGCCGGGCTCAACTATTTGAAATAATCTGATGCTACATATACCATATTTGAATATTCAGTTGCTTGAAATCCATTTCAGATGCGAGCATATGGTTTCTAAAGTAAAGTGGCCTAGAATTCTTTATAAAAGCATTTCCCTCCTCCTTTTACGATTTTACAAAAAATATGAGCCCTCCTCCAAAATTTTTAAGTGTTTTTCAAAACTTTCAAATGAGACCATCAAATAATCTAGATAGATGAATACATTTTCCTTCGATCTTTTTGGCACTACCTTATCCACGGGTTGGCATAGGCATTGAGCAGCGGTGCAAAGTCCAAAATATATCACCCAGAATTGGTACACTAGTCGATCTGCTGCTGTGAAAGCGGTACAAGGCCTACAATCTTCCTCCAGTTCTATTTGCTACAAAGCTAATTTAAAAAAAAAATACAAAGCTGCTTATAAAATAAATTTCATCGATTCTGCTCAAAATGCCATCAATACTTTGTAGTGGCAAAGCATCTTTAATCGTTATGGCATTAAGATCTCTTGTAAACAGGCAGAATCTATTTTTTCTTTAAAAATGTTGATGACTACAATTTAATCAGGAAAAACTGTATCTCAATTTCGAAGAATTACAAATTGAATTCAAGAGCGATTAAATTATTAAGGTCAAATTAATGCCATTTTTCTGGGGCCAAATCGTCGCATTCGATATCGAGCAAAACAATGTAAAACAAAAACAAAATAAACAACAAACACACAGCATAAGTGACGAAATTCGCTCGATATCGAATGCGACGATTTGGCCCCTGGTTTCCTTACCACTGTAGTCCTATTTGACCATGGTTACTATATACATGTACCATATTTGAATTTTCAGTGGCTTGGAGTCCATTTCAGAGATATGATTTGTAGACTGAAGTTGCCTAGAATTCTTTGTAAAACCATTCCCCCTCCTCCCTCTACGGTTTTACAAAAGATGTGAGCCCACTCCAGTATGCATATGTACACTATGTATGTACATATATGTTAATGTTCACATAATTTTCTTTATGAAAATGACGCCAATTTTACAAAAAAAAAATCATTTTATATTTTGGCATTGTTAAGTGTTAGTTTGTATTTATTTGAAATAAGTAGCAATTTGGCTTGTTTTGCATGCAAAAATTATGGTTCATCTATAGTTTCTAGTGTGTTATTTTTTCTCTTACTTTTATGAACAATTCACATAAAAGTCAACTTTCACTCTGACATTGAAACTATTGTGGCAGTTTGAGTTTTAGCTTGAAGTAAATTTTATTTCTTTGGTTTATTAACCAAGTCTGCCAGTTTGGCACTCCTCTTAACTTTGAAAGTGAAGTTTGGGTTTTAAATTTACAAATGTCAAACGAATGAATAAGTGAATGAGCTGGTTTAATGTAAGTTTGGTGTTTTAAAAAGATAAACATTTACAGAAATGCGAGAAGAAGTAAATTGTTATTAAAAAGATCACCAGCCTAAATACCACTTTCAAATGCCTAAACATAGAATTTCATTCCTAGTATGGATTTCGTTTTGTGCGTCATGCGACATATTAATATAAAAATAAATAAATTTTTTAAATATTGATATAAAAATAGTGTACGAGCCTGACTCGCACATCAAGGGTTGCATACTACCGTGAAGTGGTAGGTTGAGAGCAACGCTTGTATATGGTACCCTTTACTTTTTAAACTTTTTATTGTTTTTAATAGTTGCTGTTGTAGAGGGCAGACAACAACTAGCTTACGGTACAAAAGTTATAGCAGATTTTTCAAACTAAAGGGTGTCCCAGTGATTGAAAATCAATAAAACTTTACCTTTTTGCTATTTTGGCATTTATTGTCATGGACGACTGCAAACGACATGTACTGTGCAAATTGTAAGTCTCTATCTATTATGGTTCAAAACGTAAAGTAAATTTTCAAATTAAAGGGTGTCCCTGTGTAAAGGACATAGTTCCAAATTACAATTTTTGCTATTTTTGGCATTTGTTGTGTAGGTTTGGTAACTGCATATCCTATGTAAATTTCCAGTCTCTTTGTCTTACAGTTCAATAGTTACAGCTAGTTTCAGTTTCTTGTATGGAAGCAGCCTTTAGCTTTTGACTTTTTGTTGTAACCACATATCCTGTGCAAATTTCAGCTCACTAGCTCTTATGGTTCAAAAATTATAGCTAAATTTTACAATTTCTTGCATGGGAACACCCTTTAGTTTTTTGTTGTTTTGGGTATTTACTGTTATAGAGCTAAGTAGCCACATATCCTGTAAAAACTTCCGCTCTTCAGAGAAACTTGTGGTTCAAAAGTTCGAGCTAATGTTATCTAATTTTCAGAGTTTCTTGTATGGGAGTACCGTTTAGTTCTAAATTTGTTGTTGTATCTAGTGTTTAATGTTGTAGCGGCCGGGTAACCCCATATACTGTGAAAACTTCAGCTCTCTAGCTCTTGCCGTTTGCGAGTAAGGGGGCCTACTACGGACTGACGTAGAAGTCTCAGTAATGGGGTTCCGTTTTCACTCTATGAATCATAGCAATGATTTTAGGGTTCCTCTAAAATCATTGCTATGATTAATATTAATGATAAATAATAAATATTGAGAATAAGCAATAAATAACAAAGTAAAAATATACGAAATGTTAATTACTTTATCGGACCTTAGTTCGATTTTTACTATTTCAAAATTGGCAGGGTAATATGCCATGGCTGGTGAACTAGCATGATCATCAGCACCCAGGTGGCTTCGAACCCAGGTTATAATTACTTGCATACAGTTTTTAGGCAGCAGCGTTTGAAACAGCCGTGCTGTGTACCCCAGACAATAGGTCTGCAACTTTACTTACCTTGCAACTTTTAAAAAGTTGATCACTGCAGATTTATCACGAAAAAATCATTTTCAATTTTGAGGAAGTAAAAGTCGAACTAAAGTCCTAAATCGAAAAATTGTAAATCATAAAGATCGACTTTAAGGCCAAATCAATATGTAAAAATATGAGTAGCTAACAATTGTAAATCATAAAGTTCGTCTATGAAGTAAAATTGATGTGTAAAAATATGACTTTAGCTGGGGAGTTTTAGAGTTGTTGGATTCCTCTTAAGCTGTGTAGTTTTGGCTAATATAATCATTCTGATAAATGCAGCAAAGTCCTTCTTGAATACATTGTATGAAAGCTTGATATGATAGCGAGAAAACAGCACCATGAAGGGAATTGATATGTAGGCACTGACTGAGGTTTACTTTTGTTCTACAGTTCATTCCATATTGAAAGCGGTAATTAATCCCCAGGGAGTATTTTTTAGCATCCGGGAGCTTGTGTGGAATTTTTTTTTTTTGTAATGAGGCAAATAAACTAGAAGTAACATAAAAGGTTACTGGGAACTAAGCAAACACTACTTGTAAATGTTAAAAGCTTTAATACACAGAAAAAATTAAGTTCAATAACAAAATTTTTAATTTTGTTATTGAACTTCTGTGTTGTAATACATTTATATTAAATTACTTTTTCAGGCTTAAGTTCAACCCTTGGTTTATCACTACTTTTTAATTAATATCAGTTAAGTAAAGAAAAGTAAAACCTAGCTACTAAATTTTACTTTTCTTTACTTAACTGATATTAATTAAAAAGTAGTGATAAACCAAGGGTTGAACTTAAGCCTGAAAAAGTAATTTAATATAAATGTATAACAAATTTTATTGTTAACATTTAAAATTCTTTGATCTAATTTTTTTACGTATCAGCCTTCACAGAAAGTAAGTGGAGATTTTTGTTTAAGCAATTATTGAAATTATTACCAAAAATGAGATTTTACCCCATATAATGCAAATACATATTTGTGTTGCAAGTCCTGTTCGCAAATATACACAAAACACTAGGAAAATGGAGCGCAACATAGTTTGCAAAAAATTAAAAAATCATAAAATAACTTAACTATTTACAAAATACTTAGAAATAGAGTGCAGCATAATTTGTTAAAATTCAAAAAATATTTTCAAAAATATGGAATAGTCCTGGAAAATTTCATTAAGACTCATCCATCTCCGTTACCCCGCATTGAACTATAAAAAATCGTTCACCATCTCTTGCACTGTATAATTTTAGTTTTTCACAATTTCACCTGTTCCACCCTCGTAGATATTTAATTAAAATCTTGGAAAATCCCCATTTGCTTAATTACGCAAATTATAAAATAAATTGGCATTTTATCTTAAAATATTTAAACAAAATCTGCAACAAACAAGATTTATCTTCGCATCAGTTTTTTGTGTATTTTTAGATCCAAGAAAAACACACACAAACACACACATACCTGAAAACAAGAAGCAATCATGTAATTATTTGAGTTCATTTTGTTCACAAGTCCCGTAGTTAGTAAATAGTTTGCAAGCTTCTTCTGCATTTCATAGTTGACTGGCAGAACTTTCTCTTGCCAACAGCAGCGCATGAATGTTGTTTAGGCAGCTGGTGGCAGTTTGTGGACAGGGACATGTGTGGCGGGTGGTTGGTGCAGTTATTGTATTCATTCAACTGTACTGCTTCAAGAGTTCATTGAATTTTTGCTTAAAACGTGTTTTGCTGTCATTTTTGTTTTGGTTATTCAGTTTATGTTTTTTTTTCTCTCAAACTTTTTCTCTAATTGGTTGTAAACAAATTAAAAGATTGATAAAATGCATATTTAACAAATAAAAGTTGCGTAAAATTGTCGTTTTGTTATTATTATTTTTAATGTGACAGTACAATGGATCACAATTCTTTACACATTTACTCCTTTGGGGTTCCGTACTCACATGGAGTGGAAATGGAGATCTAATAAAGCATTTTCGATGTTCGGTCGTGTCTCCATCATTTGCCAGAAAGGTAAAAGCCAGCGGACTAAATTATTCACAGGATTTGTGGTTGTCTGGTTGCTACAACAAATAGTAAAGTTACTCATACAAGAAACTGCATTACGAAATTATATTTTAGTTCAATTCACAAGAGAGAGACTAGAAATGATGTCAGGATACTTTTCACTATAATGTAACAAACGCCAGTACCAACCAGCGACCATTCAACTAAAAGTTAAAAAGTGTCCCCATACAAGAATCTTTTTGTTTTCAAATAATATACAGATAACTAAAGTTTTTACAAGATTTGGAGTTCTGCGGTTGCAGCAATACCAATTATAAAAATATTACACACAAAGAAATGCAAAATTAACATGGAAAACATTTGATTCCAAATCTTTGTAAAAAAAATAATTACAAGATTTACAACCAACTCTCTACTCAAATTGCTTGTCTCGTTCTAACTGTAGCCATGGCTGAGTGGGTGTGCGATGTCAACATCGCTCAACAGTGTTGAGATTGGGGTTCGAATCCCCTCAGGGGTAAACGAAATAAAACAAAAGAAGCGAAGTATAAAAAAGAAATTAGATGGAAACACAATGAAATATTAAAGGAGAACAAAAAAATACTTAATTATCTTTTTGAATATTGAATACAAAATTAAGTTGAATTGAAATGAAAGTCTTATGAATCGCCTACAAAAGCAAAATTAGTTTTGCTTTCTACATTTTTAATTTGATTTTTCTGTGTGCTCAGATTTTAAAATTAAAAGATGTCTCAGTACAAGAAATCTCTTCTGTTTAAATATTGCTATAACTAAAAGTATAGTTTATTATCAAGGTAGGAGTAAATTTTCAAAAACCAAAATGCTTACAGTTATTTTCTGTCTTTAAGCTTTCAGCATGTCTATATGCCGCCAATATTTCATTGGTGACAAACAACTCGTCAGAAGACTTCAAAATGCTTATGAAAATAGGTTCAAAACTTCTACTTATAGTTGTAAACAGATAATGAAAATTACAAAAATGTAGAACACAATTTCTGTTGTGTTGCTTGTTATTTGTAGTAAGTCAGTATATTTAAATACTCATTAAACATTGTTTCTAGATCTTTTTTAGGGTTCCGTACTCATTTGTGAAAACTAAGTTTTCGCTGTCCGTCCGTCCGTCACATCGGCCATACTCCGAAACGGTAAGAGCTAGGAAGCTGAACTTTTCACAAAAGCGTGGTCACACGAGTTCCACAATAGCGAATCCTCAAAATAACAAAGAGCTAATACCTAAAGGGTGCTTCCATACAAGAGGCTAAGAAAATTAACTGCATCTTTTGAACCATACAAGATAGACCCTTGATTTTTACACAGGATATGTATTCATCTATAGCAAAAATTACCAAAAATAGCAAAAATTTTAAATTTAATTGGTGTTCAACACAATGGGTGTGAGCTGTAACTTTTGGAACTGAAAGAGTTGGAAACTTGAAATCTGCACAATACATCTGCTCGCCTGTCCTTTACAACAGGACCTTACGAAAGAAGGCGAATTTATCAAATACTAAGAACAAAGTTCAGTTAAAACCTAAAGGGCGTCCCAATATAAGAAACCGTCTTGCAAAAAAAAAATGTTTTCTACTGGTTTTTATGAACTGTTAGTTCGTCTTCGTCTGCTAAGCGAAATGGCTTGGCCATAGAAGGTTTTTGATTATACAAGTTCAATAATAAAGAAAGAGTGAAATTTTCTTACACAGCACCATGGAACCCTTGCTTTTCACGGATGGTAACAACAAAACAATCAAAATATAACAAAAAATGTGTTTATGCTAATCCAAAGTATGAACACGGCAATTTAATTAAAAATATAAAAAATTACTTTTCTTGTTTTTCTTAAACATTTTAATCACTACAATTTCGCCACAAAAATCTTTCTCAATTCTGAGGAGGCAAAAATCGAACTCTAACCGATAAATTAATTAACATTTTTAGATCGTAAAATTTGGCTATAAAATTGAATTAATATTGAAACATCGCTGGGCTCGGCTTACAGTTCGAAAGCATTGCCATCTCTGCTACAATAGCAATAAATACGAAAATCAATGAAATGTTCATAAGAAAATATAAAGAGTATATTCCAATCATTAGAAAAACACAATGACAAAATTTAAAGTTGATCAATACATTAACCCCATAATTCATAAAAATTATTTCAGGCTTATAAGACTCTTATTTGACATATTTGTCAAACAAGAGTTTAATAAACCTAAAATATTTATTATGAATAAGACCCTAAATATACACGGCCAGTAATAAAGAGCTGAGGTAATAGAACGGCTGTGCACTGCTGTTTAAAAAAACCGTATGCAGTTGGTCATGACCTGAGTTCGAAGCCATTTGGGTGCTGATTATCGTCGTTATGGACGTGAAACAGCCATGGTATGTTCCCCAGCCAACAAGTCTTCAACATGACTCTTCTTGTCTTCTTGGAAAATGTTGATCACTACAATTTTACCGCAATAAATCTTTTTCAATTCTGGGGAAGTAAAATCGAACTAAGGGCCTGATAAGATAATTAACAAGTTAACATCTTAATTTTGGTTCCAATAAAAAAAAAATTATCTGCATAGAGAGAGGTAACACCTCCCTTCGGACAGAATATCAGTAATTGAAATAATTGAAAGTTTTTAACAGTCATACTCCAATAAACAACATTATTTTCTCGATTTCCCTTAATACTACGGTACACAAAGAGCCACACCTTTCTAAGCAGCTTATCTGCATCTGAGTTATTCTGCTCAGAAACTTATGGCATCACTTACCGGATCATGTTCAGACGTATCAACAATTTAATCTGATCATGATTTTTTTCTGGTTTCATTTATTTTATGTGTTTGTTATTTTAAAGTCTATCTATTTTCTTGTGGCATATTTCAATAAACATTTTATCATATTCATAATTGGTTACATCAACTTTTGTTACTTTCGATTTCTACACACTTACATTTTTTGTCAGAGTGATGACTGGCGGAGAGGGAGAGGGGAAAAACATAACAAGTGAAACTGGCAGCGATAAGATCCGTTTGTATATTTGTTTTTTGAAAAAGAAAAAAAAAACAATTGTATGGTTTAAGCCAATGTGAGGGTATTAATGTATTTATGTCTGGATTAACGTTTGTTTTCAAGGGTTCAATGACCGCTCTGTCGGTCGGGGTCTGAAGTGTTTTATTGGTAAGATTGTTTGTTCAGTTCGTGTATTAAGCAAACGTGATTTTCTTTCTTTCCATCTTGAATATTCGTATCACTTTTGAAATTCATACTTTGAATGCCTTATTGTTACGAGTTTTAAATGCGTTTTTGGATTGTTTTTTTTTATAACTTTTTTCTATTTTGAGCCTGCACTGCGGTGAATAGTTTTTGTGTGAATAATTTTTAATTAATACTTTTTATATATGTACGTACGTTATATTATGTTGTTATGAGTCTTTGTTTAAAATCTATTTTTTAATGACATTTTTGCATTAATATTAAACTTACTTAAATATGATTTTATGTTTTAATGAAGTTTATTTAAGTCAGACATTAAAGCGCTTGAAAAGGTAAACAAAAACTTTTAAGCATAATTTCTTATTTAAATATGTTTGTAGATATGTATGCAAATGTATTAAATGTATTATTTTTGCTCTTTTTAAATAATTGCAAATACATTTTAAGAGGCGGAAAATTGTTCAAGTTATTAACAAACATTTTCTTTACTTTTTTTTAATGAGACTGAGAACACTAAATAGACAAATTTATCAGAAAATGATTCAATTAGTTTTAGTAAAAACATTATTGTGAATATAAATAAAGCAAAATCTAGAATTTTTTAAACAAAGGTGCTTAATGGTGCTATGAAATTTTCTAGAAATTGGCTCTAAGAACTATTCATGCAAAATAAAACATTGTGGAAATACATTTTAAATCGAAGTTTTCATATAAAATTTGCTCTGAAATATATTTGAACAAATTTTATTTTTTGTGAGTACCGCATTAAATCGCCAAAGAACTAAGGCCATAGTTTTGTAATTTACAGCTGGAAAGTTGATCAGTAAAATTAAATATAGACAGCCAGTAATGAAGAGCTCAGGTGGTAGGATGGCCACCATAGTTCAGCATAAGTAAAAACACGGCTGACAGCGCACAAAAGTTTCAGTTTTATTAATATGTATAAAAAGAAAAATAACTTTCAATTGAAAAACTTAGACATATATACATAGTACATAAGTTGTTATAATAACAATAGCCTTCTGAGATGACAAATATTGTTCAAATGAGACAATGAAGATCATTGCTTTGTTTAATATAGATTAAGTATTGTATACTTATGGAAAGTAAAATTGGATGAGCTTTGGTAGCCGAGAGGCTTAAGCGATAGTGATAAAATTGTGAAACTTACCAATATGCCTTACTCCCCCGCCTTGATCCCTGCCTGGTAAGCGGACATGATTCCCAGGGGCATTGTGTGCAAGACAGCAAGAGAGAGAGAGAGAGACAATGTCTACGGACCTTATGTTGCATAGCAATGTGACACAATGTCAGCGAAGGCAGAAATCAACGTACCACTGTACCGAAAATTTCCCTGTCCGGTAGAAATCCGGTTATTTGGAAAATTGTCGCAAGCGAAATCAGAATTTGATATACCAAAGAGTTGAAAATCTCTACGTCCAGCCGAAAGCAGAAGAATTTTATCTACTTTGATGGAAGCATAAATCCTCGTATCAGAGCACAACAAGAACAGCTACATTTCATAGCAGGAAACCACCCCGAATTTGCCTGCAATGGCAAGACCCTCCCTCGTGTGCGTGTGCAATGCCAAGACAATATTTCTTTTATATCACCAGTAAAATAAAGTTATGTAAATGGGTGAAATTAAAGCTTTCAATATCTGTCCATACATATTGGGCCAGGTCGGCTTATATGGGCAAATATT
This sequence comes from Sturmia bella, assembly GCA_963662145.1. NCBI lineage: Eukaryota > Metazoa > Arthropoda > Insecta > Diptera > Tachinidae > Sturmia > Sturmia bella. The sequence continues at coordinate 22,628,194 of OY759168.1, read as the reverse complement.
TGTCGATATTTAGCCTGGGACAAGTCTGTATGATGGGGAAAATTTCACTTTATATGCGCCCAAGGTGTCCGTTGAGGCATCATATGTATGATAGCTTCCGAATAATTTTTTCTCCCCAATATTTTTTTCGAACACACCCAACTCTTTACACTCCTTCTTGTAAGGCTCTCATACAAAAGTACCAAAAAATTATTATTTTGATATGTGATAGTGAAGGTTTGTTTTTCTCATGCCAAAAGCTATAGAAAAATCTATGGCACAATATCGATTACTAAGTCGACCCCCGTTAACACATATGAACCCGACTATTGTGAAGGGTGTTTTATATCCGACTCAGCCGAATACAGCATTCTTACTTAAATTTAACTAAGAACGCAAACCATTCACATCTGTTTTCATTATTCAGCAATTTTTAGTTTTATTTAATAAAAAACTTTTTTTTATTTGGCTGCACCGCCATTTCACCAACTAAATATTACTAAAAAAAAAGCGGGCGATTTTCCCCAAACAACAAACTAATTTTTAATTCATAGTGTCAATATTTTATTAAATTTTTTAAAGAATTTTTATTATATGGGTATACATTTGTCAGGTATACGTTTATATCTAAGATATTTTTATGAATGAGAAGAATATCTTAGGTATAAACGTTTGTGAGATAAGAGCTTGTTAGGTATAAAATCGTTCGTACGACTCAGATCGTTAGCAATTAATTGTAAGAACAGCCTGCTAAGCATAAGTAGATCCAGCATCCCCAACCTTAATGACCAAAAATTATCAGCGAAATAAAACCTTACAATTAGCAAATAAGGCCAAATAAGGAACAAACTTAGAGCAGAAAAAAGAAAAACATATTATTTCTTGTATTTCACTTTCACTATTAAATCTTCCCAAAAAATAAACAACTTCATTGAAGTTGTTGGCCAAATAAATAAACCGTTAACCCGAAATGCCGTCAGATACTTGTACAAGAAGTAAACAAAAAGTAGTATGTAGTATAATGAACGAACAACTGATTTCAAAGGCAACTTGTTTGAGCGTTGAAATTAAACATGTGCAGAAAACTGTATGTGCATTTTTGAACTCCACTTGCTGCATAAATACAAGATGCACTTAATTTCAAGTTGCATTTAAAAACGGACAATGTTTTGAGGAACGACGTATCTTTTAATTTTATTAAAAACTGCTTTTAAAAATATAAAAATAAAGAAACTGTTGTGCTCTTCATTGCAGTTATGATTTGAAAAATGACTTGGCTCGCCAGGCTCATAGCCAAAAGGTCTCACTGCGTCGCACGGCCTTAGAGAGTCTCTGTCCACCGCGTGATCCTCCCATTTGCATGCCAGCCTCTGAAAGGTATCGTACACATGATGGTACATGCAACAATAAAAAACGATTGCGCTGGGGAGCCGCGCAGATGCCTTTTAATCGCTTTCTGCCACCCGAATATGGAGATGGTGTGGACAGCACACGAAGGGCAGCAAATGGTGGACCCTTGTCCTCCTCAAGATTTGTGAGTTTGCTGGTGCATGGGGCCCGAGATGGTGAAGCGGCCCTAACACTAATGCTAGTACAGTGGGGGCAACTGCTTGATCATGATATGACTTCAACGGCGCAACCAAGGTAGGTGCTTTTATTAAACGTTTTCGAAGCTACAAGATATATTAAAATTTCACTTAATAATTTAGATCAATAAATGGTTCTGTGCCCAGTTGTTGTGGCAACAAAGATTTCCATCCGTCCTGCTTCCCCATTAAAGTTCCATTGGATGATCCCTGGCTGTCGCCCTTAAAAGTACGCTGTTTGGAATTCTTACGTTCTGCTGCTGCCCAACGTCGCGATTGTGTATTGTCGTGGCGTGAACAAACCAATCAGGCCACTTCCTACATTGATGCCTCTCCCATTTATTCGAACAGTGTGAAATTCGCGGACAATGCCCGCATTTTTCGTAAAGGACAGCTGATTTTTGGTCGCGGTAACCCGGCTGATGATGCTTGCCAACGTGGTGCACTTGCTACCCATTGCATCCGTTCCGGTGACGGTCGCAGTGGTGAGCAGCCCGGCCTCTTGGCTTTGCATCACGTTTGGGTTCTGGAACATAATAACATTGCCATGAAATTAAGTGAAATAAATTTACACTGGAGTGATGAAAAAATCTACCAGGAAACTCGTCGCATTATTGGAGCCATGTTTCAGCATATTACTTTCAGAGAATTTTTGCCCATTGTTTTGGGCCGCGAAGTGCTGAAATTATTCGATCTGGAACTCTTGAGTAACGGTTACTATGAAGGCTATGATCCCAAAATCAATCCCACCGTGGCCAATGCATTTGCAGCGGCCGCATTTCGGTTTGGTCACTCTCTGGTGCAGAGTTCATACATGAGATATGATCGCTTTCACAATGTCATAAATAACAGTAAGTTTTTAGTTAATTTCTATCAAAGTTCTCAACTAAAGATAATATATCCTATATTATATATATATATATATATATATATATATATATACAAAAATCATAAAGTGCGCAGTAGCGTGAGAAGTATTTTTGTAATTCAAGAGACCATTTATGTTTTTAAACTGAGTAAAAGAAGGTTCAAACTGCCTGCAAACGCTATTTGTGTGAAATTCCAAGTACTGAAATTTTCCAAACGACCCAGATTTTAAAACTTTAGTCAAGTTTTCCCGTCCTTGTTGCATTTGCAAGGTTAATAAATTAAGTGACTTCTAAAGAAGTTTTGTAATTTATAAATTTATAAAATATTTTAAGTTCCAAGTTTCCAGTTTAGTACTATTTGTAACCTTTTCCAATTCATTATTCTTTACATTATCTTATTTATATATTTTTAATATGTGATAAAATATTTCAGATGTGAGTTTGCATGAGGAGTTCCAAAGAGGTGATATAGGATCTGTGGGATCTTTGCATCGTTTGCTAAGAGGCATGGCTACACAGAGGGCCTTGAAGCGGGACGAATTTATCACGCCAGAACTAACAAATCATTTGTTCCAAACACCAGGCAAGTTAAAAAAAAAACTTTTTAACACCACTAAAATTATTTATTCTGCGGAGCAAGAAAGCTAACATTTTACAGAACTATTAAAAAATTCCAAGCAAAAAATTTCCTCCTCGCTGTAACCGAATCCATAGACAGACATACTGTCAGACGATTCAAAAGAAAATCGCCAGAGACTACAACCTCGACCAAATGGCATAAATTTGTAAAATGACACAAAATGTAAATCTGTGCCGACGTGTAATTGAAATCGCCTGCACCAAAGCACATCATTTGCAAACAATTTTAATATTTTCAATGTTTATATTTAAAAATTTGCAAAAGAAATTATTAAATTGTGAAAATATGTAAGTGATTTCACTTAAATTTTTCATATGATTATTGATTTTGTGTGCAAAAAGAGCGGTCTCGCAATCTGTTTCTTTGCGACATTATTTTCCAGTTTGAAGCGAGAACTTTCGCCACAAATGTTTTACAGGTACAGTTTGTCTGTAAATGGGCAAATATTTGCTTACGTGACAGTTATTTCTTCTCAGAGGAAATTATAGATACAGCTTATGGCAATTTTGCTACATACATTTAACACGTATCAGTTGAGAAATTTCTAGGAGCGGGAGTTGCAGAGCACTACTGTAGAATTAATATTTCAAAGGCGTTAGATCCCTATTTCCTGGCCAAATATGTTCAGTGCTTGAGGTGTGCTTTTCTTGCTTCTGTAAAAAATCCTTTAATGAATTCTTTGATGCTACTCAACTCGTCAGTAGACTCAAAAAAACTTAAAGAATGTTTGGAAATTGACTACATATTCTATTGTTCCCATAAACACAATATCTAGTCAAGTCCCAAACATTCTTTTAAGTTTTTTCGAGTCTACTGAAGAGTTGAGTAGCATCAACGAAATGTTGGCGGCGTATAGACAAACACATAGAACGAAACATTATATTGGGGAATAATAATACTAGTGCTAACGACGAAGTTAATAACGAGCGCCTATTCGCTTTCTATCTTCGTTTCCTACAATTAATAAGGTCTATTTTTAGACCATAAGCCAGAGAGTTGGGCACTTTTTCAGATAATAACAAGTATGCAAGCTCTGCACAAAAATCATTGCAAAAGTATGTCAAGGAAAGTGCAAAAAAGAAACAAATATAATTAATAAATATCTGGGCTCAATAAAATTTAAATCATTTTTGTTCTCTTTTCTAATAGTGTTTTCACACCTAAAGTTAACATCTGGTTTTAACGCTAAAACTATACAAACATGATTTTGTGTTCGCAATACAAATTGTATTAAATCAAGTTTATTGTCCAATAAACGTCGCGTTCAAACAACATACATTTCATATTCATACGCTATTAAATGTTTGTATTTTCTTGAGCTGAAGATCTTTTTATTATTATGTATATTCTTTATAAAGATTTCCTAGCATATTTTGTCGGTATTTTTGCTCTCTTTCAGACAAAAAAATTTATAAGAAACTCTTTAGTCCAAGAAAATACTAATATTTAATAATAAAAAAAAAGGGTAAAATAAAACCAAATATTTGATATTACACTTGAAGTAAATTTTCAAGTCCACTGAGGAGTTGCTTTGCACCAATGAAATGTCGGCAGCATATAGACATACTGAAAAACTAAAAGACAAAATAACTATAAACTTCTTAGATTTTTACACTGGTATTCATAAAAAATAAAACGTTGCTCAAATACATTTTAGAGAAAATTTCATATGAAAAATTGTCTTATAAGTGTTTATTAAATTCAATATTGCCATTGTCCATTGTGATATCGAAATATTGAATTTAATAAACACATAAAAAAAACAAGTGACCTTAAAGCTCGAACAATTAAAATACTAAACAACAAAGGTCGAAAAATTAGCATCAAAAATTTCTTCGATTTTTTCAAAATAAATTTCTCCACAAAAAAGTGTATTTTTGCTATTTTCACTTACAAAATTTATTTGACAAACTGTATTAAAAATGATTATTTCTGTATTAAGTTTATTAGGCTCAAGTTCTTTCTATATTATCTTTGTGATTGATATTAATTAAATTAGACAAAGAAAACATCAAAGACATTTAGCAGATTCAAAGACGGGTGCTGACGAGAAAGTGTGGCGGCTTCGAAACAACTAGTTGTCCACCCTGCTAAATGTCTTTTATGTTTTCTTTGTCTAATTTAATTAATATCAATCACAAAGATAATATAGAAAGAACTTGAGCCTAATAAACTTAATACAGAAATAATTATATAAGAAAAAGTTCGAATAATAGAAATTAATTACCTTTGTATTAAAAATGCTTTGATTCATTTTTAATTTTTTTTTTGTGTGATTTTCTTTTTATTAATAATCATTTAAAATGCCAATTATTTTCAGTTTTCACTTGGCAGCACTTTATATATGTACTACATCAAAAATAATGTCGCATCTGATAAAATAAACTTAAAACCAATTCAAAAAAGGTTTTAAGATGGTTTTAACAAAATAATTTTGTATGGTAAAAGCAGGTTTTATGGATTGATTTCAACGTTAAAACTAAATTTTACTTAAGACCAGTTAATGGAAATGTTTGAACAATTTAAATTTTTATGTTTTACATTTGAATGAAATTCATTGACAAAACTAATGATTGTAAGAGTTTCATTTAAAAGAAATTCAGAATGATCTCAAGCTCGAATTTTATTAAGTGCAAATATGCATCTCAAAAAATTTGAAAGAAATAGAATCGGGAAAACTTAGATGCCTTTTTAATATTTTATATTTTTAGGTTTTCCCTTTGGACTGGATTTGGCTGCCATTAATATACAACGAGGCCGTGATCATGGTATACCACCTTACACACAGTGGCGCGTACCTTGTGGTCTGTCTCCCATAAATACCTGGGAAGAATTTGCCGATGTAGTTGGACCCGAATCGGCACGACGCATAAGTCATGCCTATCAAATCGTATATGATATTGATTTATTTGTTGGAGGTATAGCTGAAAGACCAGTTGTTGGGGGACTGGTTGGTCCCACGTTTGCTTGTATTATAGCCCAACAGTTTAGCAACTCCCGCAAAGGTGATCGCTTTTGGTATGAAAATTCTGGCTTTGAAAGTTCTTTCACCCCGGCACAGCTTCATGCCATACGTAAAGTATCATTAGCTTCAGTTCTGTGCCGAGCAGTGGATGGAGGAACTTTTCAACCGCATATTTTCTTGCCACCACAGCTTCCAAATAATGAACGCTTGCCTTGTGGAGCACCTCCTTTAGTTGACTTTGATATAGAACCTTGGCTTGAACAAGATCCGTTTGCTGCTTTGGGTATAACTCATACACCTGAGAAACATCCTATACAATCGACATTTAGACCGACGACATTTAAGCCGCACTCTTTACCCGACCATATATTTGACATTGTACAAATGGAAACAAAATCACCCGGAAAAACAGACTCACCTCTAACCGACCATAAAGTAGGTTTCTCCAATCGCCAACCCGCTATAACAGTAATAAAAGACGCCTCAGTCAGGCCGGCTAATGCCTTTATAACTCACGACTCCAACAGTTTTCTAGTCACCACAACTTCTAGCAAAATAAATGATAAACTGGACTTAAATAAGAGAAGACACACGGCACATGTGACTAAACAAAAACCAGTTCCAGGCGTTAGCAACAAATTGGACAAAAATAATCGCAAAGGACCAAATAGACATGGTTTAATACCCAGCACAACAAGACGCACAATCATAGTCAATAACGTACCAATTGAACTCAGAAATACAGGCAGAGACAAAGTCAAAAGAGAGCCATCGAACTCGGTGGATAAAGCGGAACCAAGACTAGGTAGCACAGATATTGAAGCAGACCCAGACAATTCTACTCTTAGTGACCACACACATCAAGACACAGACAATCTAGTGAATTTAGGAATACTTGTGAAAACGGAAGCAACACAAAATAACAGTAGTTTAGATCTAGATGTTCTGGCGGAGTTAGAAAACACTGAACTTGCAACTAAAAAATCCATACTTTTAAATGGAAAACAAGAGCAAACGAAAATAAAAATAATTGAAAATGTGAGCGTTACAGCCACTGGAGAGTCTTCACCAGCAGAAAAGACTGATGCTACCAAGACACTGTCAGATGTTGAAAAAAGACTGACAGATGATGTTAAGGCAGATATTACCGAAAACAATGACAAAAGTCTAGACAAATACGAATTGCAAAATGGGAAAGACACAACTCCTCTACAAAGATTACCGCTTGACTTGCACGAAACGACCAACACAACTAGAAGAGATAATAATTTGACAACTTTGACAAGCGTTAAGCCCATTAAACTAGAATCAACTCGTTTGGAACTTGAACTGACTGAGACAAATGACCAAGAGGACACTAAAAGCTCAACAAACCAAAAAATTATTTTAAAAGAATTTAATGACAAAACCGTCCTCAAACTGAAATCCACTACTACATTCGGGCAAAAAACTGACTTTGACATAGATCCCATGGCCCAAACAATATCCAAGACACACAGAAGAGTACAACGTAAAATAGAGCCTACTGACTCTTCGGACCAGCCTGATCATAAGCTGAAACCTAAATCAATTGTAAACGAGACAAACAGAAATATTACGCACAACACAGTCAATAATAATCGATCATCGATCACAAAATCTCCCAAATTAAGTCGTACAACTTTAAGAACAGTGGAACTGAGACAGTATCAAAGTAGACCCTCCTACACAAAAACACCGCAAAAGGTCATTGTGGACTCAGTCAGTGCCGACAATCAGTACGAAATTGAAATTAACATAAGACAAACAAATAAAAGCCCAAAACCTGTGCAAACCACACCGCACAAAGTAGAGTACGCGAACGCATACAAGCCGGACCAAATTGACCGATACAACAACTTCTACCAGACTACACCAATTTACGCCTATTATCAACCTCCACCTACTCAAATGACCTCACTGCCCCATAACCAAAGAACCAAGCCACCCACCATAATATTTGTGGACGAACATGAGGACCACAAGACTTCCAAGCTGCCAGCTTTTCTACAAAGTATACTGAGCTGGAACACAGCAACCAGGCGGCCCTTGCCTGCCTCTATAGGATACACTGACAAACACAATTTAGAAACCATTATAGCAAGTCCACACAGTACGGCCAATAATTTACATAATTATCAAAGCCCGCCATCTCATTTGGCTCTTCCAGTGGCAACCTCCAGCTTCAGCCAAGCCCAAGTGAACCCTGCCGGTCTGTTGCAAGCCTCCTCAGCTTCAGTCAGCAACGGCAATTTTGGCAGCATTGCGGGATTCGCTAGCGCCAATGGAGCGGACAGTACCTTCAGTTTCAATATAAAACAGAAACCAGACAAAATCCACAATAACGATCCAGCGAGTTACGGACTTTATTTGCCCCAACGCAATCCCTGGTATGAGCAAAATCCCTTGACCGGACAACAGCAAACAAACTATGAGTTACCATTTAGGGAAAATGCAAACACACCTTTTTCCACTTCCAACAAAAACGTTTATGCAAATAAAAACACGGGAGGAGTGCAACGTAAAGGAGATTTCAGTCTGACCCAAGCACACGATTTTACCGACTATGACTACTCAGGACGTACGCTAGAATCTTCAGGTAATACTACCTCCGACGAGGACCCAGACGAAATGAAAGAAGACTATGGATATGATGAAGATTACGGAACTTCTGTATTGATTACAAATTTTGACCGAGATGGCTATCTAAGACCGGAACACATGATGGGGGCAATATTGAGTACCGATAAGGACCGACCACAGAAACAGAATAATAGCGATTTTGATGACAATTATATTTTGCCAGTTTTAAACATGACAAACAACTTTCCTAAAGAACCAAGTGCCGACTTAACCCAACCAATTTACTCAAATTTTTCCACCGACTTTCCCGATAGTCTGGGAAAACATTTGCAAACTGACATTCAAGCCGAAGAGGATAGTCAGAAAACAAATTGTAACGAAGCCTCTGTAGAGGCCATGTCACATATTAAGTTAGAAGTTTTAAGTAGTTTGCAACGCAAAAGAAATAGAAATCGTCATAAGAACAATAAACGACGTAAACAGGACAAAATATCATTTGCTCCCATCAATATTTTGACCAAGCCCGAAAGGTGAGTAAGTGAAGTTTGAAACTCGAAACACATTTTCACATCTTTTATTTCAGACCTGATAATTGGGTATTTTTTGACTCCCCCGAGCGACAGCTGGATGAAACCTCACTGCCAAAAATGCCCGAACTAGCCATGGATCCTGCGCCTTCAGCTGAAATTCCAAAGCCTTTCAAAGCAAATATTTGGCTGGATTTGTCTAAATTTAAAAGAACTGAACAGGAAAAGATACGCAAACCGAACAGACATAAACAAGATAAATAAACAAGAAATAACATTTCAAATTTAGTACAGACTCAAGTTTTTTAACGTTTACTTTGTGAACAACTGAAACTTTCACACGGATTTGAAGAAACTGACTTTGGACTTGACAAACAAGACATATCGCGAACTGACAAACAACCTGCGACTAAGAAAATGTCTTATTTTTAAAGCAGAATATGACTCACTCACCCTTTTGTGACTTCAAAAAGAAATATTAGTTCTTTTAACAAAAAACTTTCAAAACAATTTGTAAGCAGAACAAGACTTTAAAGAAAATACATTTAAATTTATAGGAATGAGTCTCTAGGCGACTTAGAACAAAAATAATGACAGAAAATTAACTCAATACTTCTTCTAGAAAATACGCGGACAAACGCAGCAAGTCCTATACTTTGACGGGCACAGGAATAAAACTTTGACAGACACTGACAAGTTCGAATGTCCCACTCTGAACCAGTTGCAAAACCCTCCATTAAAGTAGTAGTTGCATGTAGTTGCTTATTAAGTTATTTATTTTTATTCATATACATATTTTTTTTAATAAAACAAACTAAAATTAAAAACTTTTCTTACTGAAATTAAGAAGCATTATAATTACGTGTTAGAAATTCAATAAAAGGCACAATCCATGCCAGGGCAGATATTTTGTTTTAAAATCCCAATTTATTTTTAACAACATTTAAAAGTGAACATTTTCTTCTTTGCGAACAAAGGTTTTTACGTGTAAAACGTTCGCAATATTCAATGTTACGAAATCCATGGAAATAAATAATTTATAAAAATGTTCTGGATACTCGTTCTTCGACCTTTTTTTTAACTTTATTAGGTTTTATAAATGAGCGTAAGGTCACTTAATTATCAATAAATATATTTTCTATTTATTGATAATTTTTCGATATTTCGATACGCCTTTGTGTATCTTCTTAAGGAAAATGTGTTTTCTAATAAAACCTAATACCATGTTCACACATGCGCCTTTATTGAGATAATCGCAATAAAGTCCATTATTGAGCACAATATTCCATACAAAAAGTCAATAAAGTTATTGCTTAATAAACTCAAAATTGCTTTGAATATTGAGAAAAAGATGAAACACAACACTGTAAAAGATGTGTTTAATAAGCAAAAATATACAATGCGAGATGAATGACGAGATAAATGTCAACAAAAGCAAACAAAACAAAATAATAAAAAATAAAAATAAAAACAACAATTTTTAAACATTGCAGCATTTCCAAATTTTTATTTCTCTTTCTATTTATTATTGCCGCTTTGGAGTCATAACATGAACGCACTACTTGTACAAGTTCTATATTTTTATTGTACAACGCTAAAATCTTTTTAATAAGAGGCAGATTTTGTTCCATTTTTCTTATTTGAAAATATTTTTCACTTTTTCTTTCTCACTACCAAAACAAAAACAACAACTTTTTTCCAGCTGTCAAATACTAATTGAGTTAGCGCAATATTTGTAGGTATGAACGCAAAAAATATTATGTCAATAAACTGAATATTGTCTCAATTAGAAATGCATGTATGAACAAGGTATAATAAATTTATAAAAACTTTAGATATGTATGTATGTATTTTAAAAAGAGTATAAAATTTAATAAAAAGATCGTATATGTTTTGTTAATAGGATATTTAATTTCGTTGATATAGAGCAAAATGCATATGTATGTACATATATCGTTAGGCACCAACTACAAAATAAGTTCATTCGATAGCGCAAAAGTTTTTGCTATTTTTTTTTTATTTATAGATAAGAAAAAATTAACTCATTTCTGATGCCCTATGAGTTATGCTTTTAAGCCTTACCACTTGCTGTTATCTCAAATCTCACCCATAGTAAACTGGCTCATGGCCAAGTGATACTGATGCAGAGTAGGTGAGTACTGACTCATTTGCAGGACATTACGTGTAAAATTTTAATAGCTTCAGAAATGGAAATGAGAAGTGACTAACTTCTGACTAAACATGAGTTACTTTTGATCTAACTCAAATTCCGACAGGGAGTATAAAACTGAATAATGAGTGCGTAAATGTTTTGTTAATAGGATTTTTAGTTTCGTTGATATAGAGCAAAATACAGGTATCGTTATGCACCAACTACAAAATGAGTTCATTCGAGAACGCAAAATCTTTTAATATATCTTACTGATTTCCACTGGAGTCTGCTATATTGCGTTCGCGTACACTAAATTCAGTAAATGAAAACGGAAATTAAGAGAGTAAAATTGCAGTATTCTGACTGATGGGCGAAAAAGGAAGTGCAGCTTCGAAGAAAATATTAAATTTGACCCCGTACATTTTTGGCAAAGTTGGATAAACCGAGTGCAATAATTAATTTCTTTCAATAATAGAAAAAAAAAAAAAACAAAAGCATATCAGCACCAAAAAACACTTCTATCCCAAAAAAATATTCTATGGTATATTTTGATGATGTGACGATGATTAGAACGTACATTTGGAGAAAATTGAATGTTTTTCCGGACACATTTATATTTTAAAGTACTTTGCAGGTACTTTTATATGAAATGCTAATTGAAAAACATCAAAATTGTCATAAAATGGTTGATTGATTCAGTTGACATTATTTATATTATTGTATTTACATATATTCTTATATAGTTTTGTATATTGATGTGTCATCATCCGAAGAGGATGATGAAGGTTTTTTTTTTTATTAACGGAGAGTTCAGAAGAGGAGGACGAGGATGAATTGAAAAACTAGAAGAAATTTTGAAAATCGTTCTTGAAATGCCAGACCTGTTGCCAATTTCCGGGCTTTCAACTTTTTATGCATCCTCTCGGAAATCTCTTACAAAATAAAGAAAAACGTTTAAAATCGGGCTATAAGGACCAAGTTATTCGAAAATTTCAATTTGCAAGCACTATCTTTCGTTATAAATGATTTCAAAAATGACGAACAAATATTGCACTACACATAAAAAAAGTTTACATATTTTCAAAATAAGTATTTAATATTTTTCTGAATTTTCTTTTCTTTTTATAATCGTATAAACGTTTATACTTACATATGTATTAATTTAGGTCCAAAAATGAACCTTTTTAAAAAATATTTGCTGTCTATATGGTTATATACTTATGGTGCAAGTTGTATTTTGAGTTTTGCAATATTAATAAAATATTAAAAAAATAGTAAATATATGTATGTACTTTGAATTTTCTGTTTGAATTTATTACTGGATATAGCAAACAATTCACTTTAACCAACTTGAAATTCAATTGAAGAATTGCTGGAAATTATTTTATTTTTCGTAACAAACTTAATTAATTTCTATTATTTGAACTTTTTCTTGAACTTGATCCTGATAAACTTAATACAGAAATAATTTCGTAACAAACAATAGGCATACATATTCATTTTTTTTTCTTTTTTCAGTATCATAACTATTTTCTTCTTTTTAAAATATATATTAAAATTATTATTAAATGCAAATTTTCTCCTAATTTTTATTTTAGTTTCATAGATTTCACCACTTTCTCTATATACTTTAGTTGATCTATAAACATCGGCAACACTTTCTCTAAGTTTAAATTTCATAGAATTTTATTTAGTAACGACATTTTTCAAAATGAGCTTAATTATTTATTTGTTATTATTTATTATTTAGGTCTAAAAATAGACCTTAATAATGTTATCTGTGTTTTTCAGCTAAATGCAGTCGCCAATTCGTTGGTGCTTGTTGCAGGACGAAACGTTTTCTGTATCGAAGGTTTGTTGGAACATTTCTGATCCTCATTTTGGTCATGGAAATTGCACAATAACCGTGTAATTCATAAAAATTATAACAGGTTTATAAAGCTCTTATTTGACAGATTTTCGATACAAATACATATGTCAAATAACAGTCTTATAAGCCTGTAATAATTTTTATGAATTAGGGGGTAAGTAGTTAGGTTTCAAACATTCTTTTATGAGTTCTTCGGGTGTACTGACAAGTTGAGGAGCCCCAACGAAAAATCAGCGGCATATATACGGCTTAAATTGACAGAAAACTTTTATAACAGCCATCTTTAGAACTAAAATACAACAATATTTTTATTTTAATTTCATAGATTTTACCACTTCTTACAAACACTTTGATTGATTTATAAACATCGGCAACACTTTTTTATTTAGGCGGTAATATAGTAAAAAACAACAACCAAAATTGACATTTTCACACACTTCAGAAAGGTGTGAAACATTTTCATACGCAAATAACTTTTGCAGTTCATGTTAATCTGATTTTATTTCATATATTTCGAATAAATAACTAATTAAATGTTAATTTAACACTACTTTTATTATATAAATTTTTTATGATAAATTCAGTGAGCTCACGCATTGCACGTTTCTACCAGAGAAACAAGTCGTGGGAAAAATTTCGGCGGCGGCGGCGCAGCAATTTTTGACCGGCGGCGGCGGCGCACTATTTATACATATGTACATTAAAAAATTTTTTTTTAATGTTAAAGGTACATTTTCAGTGCCACATAACGGATACAGGATTAAGATTTACATTATGTATTGATTTTTAAACTAGGCAGACAGACATACAACTTGGTCTTGTTGGTAGATGTTGGTGTTGTTGTTTAGTATGGTTGCTAATTTTGTTGTTGAAGAGAAATTTTGATGTTAGGTTTGCGTATGAAGACAGAATTTACAATTTGAAGAAAACGGATTTAGAGTAGTTTTAAAAAACGTCACGCCTTTGTGCCCACACTCGAAATAATAATAATCGGCGGCGATTTTCAGCCGGGTCGAGCCGATGAAATCGGCGGCTTTTTTCAGCCGATACAAGCCGAAGAAATCGGCGGCGGCGGACATGACCTAAGTTTACACCGGCGGCGGCTAGCCGACCGGCGCACGCCGCTCGACTTGTTTCTCTGGTTTCTACGTGACGAAAAGAATAACGAACTGAAGCCATTATTTAGAGTTACCAGACGCATTGAATCAAAGATACACAGAAATGGGAGATTTGTTCCTTTGGTTGTTGGTACATGTAATCATTAGTATTTCTGGCTTAGCCCCCATCAATTAAGCATTTATTGAGATTTATAAGTCAACGTTACTGAATTTTGTGGTTAACGATTCACTATATATACATAAAACCTATTTGGAAACCTGTTAAAACTGATTTATTTACCATATGGCAGGGAACATCAAGTCATCTCTGCTTTTGCTTGGTGACTGTTAACGCTAATATTGCAACACTGTACCGGTTCAAATGATTTTCCAATGGCTCTAAAACTATTGTTGTCAAAAGTATTTGTTATGATTTTTTTCTTCCTTCTGTTGATGCTGTTGTTAAAGGGTGCAAAGGCGTCAGGGTCTTTTCTTGCTTAAAAAAAAGGAAGAAAAAAGGTTTTTTTTTGTTGAAATAACATTAATAGAAAAAATGTTTTAAATTTATTAAATAATAGATGAATAAGTGCAGTAAAGCGCTTGAAAAACATACGGATTTATGTTTTAGAACGGCAATAAGAAAAGGAATAGCTCACAGGCAACACAAGACTGAATACAAGAATATTGTATGTATGTATGTAGGTAGATAAGCAACTTACCCATTTAAAAGTGTAAAAGGGATAGCAGAATGGAACCCAGCCATAGTTATATTGATGTATCATCATCCGAAGAGGATGATGAAGATTTCTCATTAGCGGAGAGCACAGAAACGGAGGATGAGGATGAACACTTTCGGCGAGCTACGATTAGACATGTAAATGCCAGCAGGTGGGGAGATGAAACGAATAAATTTTCTACACAAGAGAATTTGGCCAACAAACTGATTAAACGAGAGGTAAGTAATCGTTTTGAAAGAAATATTCCAATCATCTACCATGTGTTTTTTTTTTATAGTATATGGGTAATAAGAGAGGAACACAAAATACCTTTTACGCTTATGTGCCAACAAGATTACATTTTTGTTTAAAAGACATAATACCTCCTACTAATATACAAGGGTGAGTACGCTTAAAGTTGCACATTAAATAAGAATAAGGACAATGGAATTGATATTTTTTTTTTATTCACTTTAGCCACATTTTTATGGGCCTTTCTGTCTGTGGCCAATTCTTATTGAGCTATAAATTCTGCTGTAATGATAACGCCTCTGTAAGCCATTACTCTTTCAGCATGGGCTTTAAGTACACGTAAGTGAATCTATATTTATAGTGTAACTTCGTATGTGTAGAACTTTTCTTGTTAGTTTATTTTTCTGGATTTACCAACCGTTCCAACCCATAACCACATTCTACAAATGCTGCTTGTTTGATGATCATGGCGTCGACAACATTAAAAAAGTCAGCATGATTCAATGGAAAAATTGCGACCCTCGCATTTTAATTGTTCATGGTGCTGCCGAGGACGAAAATGAAGACTCTTATATAACGTATGTTAAAGTTCCTAAACTGGGCTGTTTAGAATGTAAAAAGCTAAAAGAATTTGAGGAGGATGAAGGATGTAAGTTCACATTTTATTTATTATAGGCATTCTGATGAAAATTTTAATGCCAGGCAAATTTTGTAAGAAATGTCTTTGAAGAGATAAGAAAAACGTTTTAAGTTTCATGTAAATTTACATTTTAATTATTTTAGGTCTAAAACTAGACCTTCATGTTTTCTTAAAGCAACTAAGTACACTCATTTTCGTAACATCGTGGTGGTGAGGGTTTGAGAATATCGAGAGGTCTTTCAATATATGTATATTTTCACTTATATATATTATAATTATAATACAAATTATCGCCATTGGCCATGAGATTGAAAACTAATATCACCACAATATTTTTCTGTATAAAATGCTAAGAAGCAACCGTTTGTGCTAAACTCACATAAAAATATACAATAAATTTATTTGATTTAATACCTTCTTGCATTGCTTAAAAGAAATACAATAGTTTCTTGCCTGGTGTACCTTGATTTTCGTTTATTTTCGTAGTGGAATATCTGTGACTAAATATATTAATCTCTGAATACCGTTTTGTCCATAGATATTCATCTTCTACTTACATAGCTACAATAAAACTGTTTAAGTTTTATTACTTTCTTGTAGCAATGTACAAGAAATTAAAGTCCATAATTGCAATATATGAACTTTATTATCATAGATTTACATCTAGCTGTACCCCAGCTAAAATGTTTCTTTGCTTTAATTAAGATTAATCACAAGCAATAAACTTGTGCAATTTGTATGAAAATAAACTGAAGTAATTATTTTGACTTAGTTACTTATTAGTTTAGGTCTAAACATAGACCTTAATGTTTTCTGTCTTTTTCAGCCGTCTATATCAACGAAATGTCGGCTGCATATAGACAACTGAAAAAGACAAAAAAAAAATATTTTTTAGACCTAAAATAATACATTTCAATTGGCTCTTAAAGCAAATAAATAAGTTAATTTTTGAATACTTAATTATCGAATTTCTTTATTTTATAAATGATTAATTTTCAACACCCTGTTTGTTTGTAAAGTATTTCGTCGCCAAGTCCTGTGTCTTAAATGCAACTTAACTGTTCACACGAAATATTCAACGACTGATTCCGATCGCAAATTCGATCCCAATATACACCTGATATGTCCTGAGCGCATTTTAATCATATCAAATGGGTTTTTTCATATGTTGCACATGCGTTTGGAGCCACCACCTAAAGAGCAGCAAAAACCACATCAGCAACAGCATACAAGTGCAATAAGTGCTCAGACTCAAAACTCTGCAGTTTTCATGCCAAAATCCATTGAAAGCAATATCAATAATATGCCCAACAATCCAGTTTTTATATCATCGATTTTTCATCAAGATATTCCAGAAAGACGTACACCCATACAACTGAATGGGACACTCGATTTTACTGATACTTTTAGCATAGATAGTCAATCAACGAATTCACAAAATAATGTGGTCGCTCGAATTATTGAAGATTTTGCTGATGCTGAAACAGACTCCGCACACTCTGGCAGTGGTATTGTAACCATATCGCAAATGACTTCGAATACTCTCAAATCGCCTGTATCCGCCCAAAACGATTCTCCCATATCAGTATCGCGCAAGTCGTGTGAGGAATTGTTTTTAAATTGTGGCGCCAGCAACACTCATGCACGCTTAAATGCCGTCTCACCAGCAGCCATAAATACTTCGAATACTGCAGCCTCTACAATTAATAGTAATGCTATAAACAATAATGTTGCTAATGGCGGGGGCGGTGGTGGAGTAAATATTAATAAAAATAATTCTTCTTTAATACAAAAAGGGCCCCGCCAGAGACATCGCATAGTAACGAAATCTTTTCGTAAAGGTGTTTCTATATTTTTCTCATCGACCGGCTTGAGAGCAAACATTACTGCTGTTAACACCTCATCTTCCTCCAACTCGAATACAACTGCTAATAGCAATAGTAATAATGATAGAGCCGCTGCTTACGAATTTTCAGAAGAAAATGAAAAATGTGAAAAAATATCCATTTTACGCAAAAGACGCTTGGCTGATCGCAAATACGAATTCTCCGAGGATAATTCAGAGAATATTATACCCTTTACAAAGACTCGAACATCCAATAATACATTCAGTTCCTTCATAAGCAACACAAACACAGGCAACCATTCACCCCGACATAATCTAACACATTTGCATAGCATTTCCCCATATGCCTCGCCCTCATCCTCGCCGCACACTCATCAGCAATATGTAAACTCGCAATATTCGGCTGCTCTGTCGCCGTTGCATAATTCTTGTACTTCGCCACTGGGTTTTAGATCACCACCCTCAACATCCGGTATTGGGGGCAATGGTGGCACCATTATGCGTTCGCCCAGTCGTCATTTTGTCACCAATCACTTTTACAACAATCAAAAATCTCCGCCTCACAATTTCGGCCACACTCTCTCACCTGCTACGCAATACATGTTAAGTTTCAAACCGCACGGTACTCTATCACCTCTACAGCTATCCATGACAAAACGTACACATTTGGAGATGGGCGGTTCACTGTCGCCAAATCATTGTGTTTCGGTGTTCTTATCACCACGACGTGATGAATATCGTTCTGTAGTTGAGGTGCCACTGCAGGGTGGTGCCATGTCAGAGAAACCTGTTTGTACGAAAAAGTTCTTGAGACGTTTCGTGGAAGAAGATGACGCTGCATCGGTGATAACTAGTGAAGAAGGTTTGTAGAAATTTTATCTGATTCTTTTGTTATATATTAATACAAAAATTTATCAAAATTTAAATGTATTTCAAGCTGTTACTATGTAATACATACATAATATTATTTTGGCTTGTATTACATCTAGTTTTTTAAAACAAATAATTTGATAGAAAAGTATTTATATAAAAATATGAAAAGGTCTGAAGTAAAACTTCCTTATTTCATGCAGCATATCATAACTGTAGATGTTTCAAGTATCGACTTTTATATCTATAAATATCGTACGGTTCTTCAAGACCAATTAGATTCCTTATTTTGTATTTTATTCTATTTTTAAATTATGTATCAAATTCTTCCGGAATGCGGAAAAATAATTTAACATGTCTCAGAATATCAGGGGCGATTCGAAATCAATTAAGTTAAAGAATATACTTTATGGTCTCATATAGTGTATGTAGCCACGGATCATAGCAGGCATTTTATTATGCAATACATTATACAGCAAGGTACAATTAAACATTAGCCACCAAATGTAAGCATTCTATGGGGAATCCAGACGGGTGACTGCTAAAACTTAGCTATCCTGAATTAAGTAGAATAACTTAATTTTGCAACTATTGGCACATCTTAACCGCATGGAGTAACGGAAAGATATAAATGTAGAGCATGTGGGGAGGAGAGCGAGGCATTAGAGCGCTATTTATGCCTTCTTACAAATACAGTGCCGATATCTTGGGAGCGACATAACCCAATTACGGGAAATATGCTGCAGGAAATTAAGAAATTAACCATCAAGCAATGTGACCACTACTATTTTGTAGAATTTTTTTCTGGCCAAATGCCTGCATATAAACAATTAAAAGTGCATATATATACATATATGGATACATTAGCAAACAGCAATGGAAAAGAAATAGGAAACATTAAAATTCGCAAGGCCACATTTTAAGGTTATGTTCGCTCAACGAGCAAGTACAACATTTGCAGCCAAGAATTATTTGATCTTGTGACAACTAGGCAAATTTACTCTCAAGAGCAAATGCAAATTTACTCTAAATGTTGTATTTACTCAGTGGGCAAACATAACCTTCAAAAAATTATTTTGCACAATTTGATGTTTGTTTCTGGCTTTTACTTTTCGTTGTTGGTTGTTGTATCTGTTTTTTGTTGTTGTTTTTATGCATTTGTTTGCCCAAAGTAAAGTTCAACAAAAAAGTAGTGGTTACGTTTTTTTATTTGGTAAAAATGGACAAATTATAGTTCATATGTGGTTTCGGTTGTAAATTGTAAAAATAACACGAAGAATGAAAGTCTTTAATTAAAAATAATAATAGTGCTTTATGAATAAAGCAATATCAAGTTTTGTGTTTTATTGCTGCAAGAAACTGTACAAAGTAATTCCATATGAACATGTTTAGCTGTGTAGTTTTTCCCGATCCTTCTCTTATTGGTAGCGACTATATGGAAAATATCACTTGAAAATACGTGTTAAAAGTGCCTTAATTAAATGATTCTAAAACGAGAATGCTGTGTGTTTGTTGCTTTTTTCTTACATTATTACTCGATAGTTTGGAGTCATACAAGAAAATTTTTTTAGTTATCTCAAAAAAGATTAAAAATAATATTTTGAAGTCTCGTTTTTTTTAACGCTGCATCAAAACAAACACCCAACTTTCTTATCAATTCACTTGCAGACGACTGTATATCTCCAGGTTACCACATACTTTTGCCCATGGAGGTTCACGGATCCTGTTACTCGGAAATGCAAATGATTTCGAAGGCTTCCTACCAACAGTTGCGCTGCACCAGTGTTGTCATTGAGCAGCACTCATTTGACATGGAGACTTTTACTTATTATGCAATCAGTACATTGTGCCAGAAAAATCAAAAAACCTACGATTTCTTTTATGACTGGGCCTATGAACTAATAAATGTAAGTAAATGATTTCACTATTATGACTCCAATATTCATGTGGTACATTCTCTCAGGTATGTCCCACTTCTCTGACAGTATTCTGCATTTTAATGGCCCACTTCTCGGCTCGCGAAGAAGGTCCCTCTTGTTTGAATTGTTCGCGTAAACTAAATTGTGCTTTTCATAGACGTGAATATGAGTGCCGAGTTTTATTCACCTGGAATATGATGACTGGTGAATGGGAAATACTGGATTTTGGTGAACTACATGACTACAATCATTACAAATACAGTCCAAAAAATAAATTCTCCGCCAACATTTCGCTGCAACAGAGAGCTAAAAAATTGGCTCGCGAAATGGCTCAGACGTTGCAAAAACTACCAGATTATACCAGCAATTTGAGAATTTTGGAATCGAATGTTAAAAAATCCAAAAAATCTATTATTGATATGGAAAACATGATTGAATTTACTTTGAGAAAGCGGCCACCCTCCACGGGCTGATCTTTCGCATCTACATACATCGAATTAATCGAAAGAGCTACAAAACTAATTGATATTTTTCTAGGCTATAAGAAATGTGGTTTAACCAACAACGTTTATTTTAATCAGCAGCAGCGTAGTGCTTTGGAATTATGTTCTCTTGCTTTGATATTCTGATCCTAAGTAGTTGAAATTAATTTGAGCTAAAAGCTCTTATCTTGTGTATATCGTTTTATTTGGAATTTAAATTTTAGTTGTTTTAAAATTTGTCATCCCCATACACATACATTTTGTTAAATTAATTATTCATTGTTTTAAAATGCGATGCGTTTTTCGTTTTTAAATTGAATATTTTTATTTGGAACTTTAATTTTAGATTTTTTTTTTAATTTTCCATCCTCATACACATGTACACATTTTGTTAAATTTATCATTGTTTTAAAATTTGCGTTTTTCATTTTTAAATTGAAGAATATTTTCAATATTAAAAAAAAGGTATAGAAATTTCAGTTTTTCTTTCATTTTAATCTGTGAAAATATTCTATTCATTATAAATACATACAACGAGTGAGATATAAATATGTAATTAACTAAATAAATTATGTGTCTTTTTTTAATTTGAAGCAATAATGGCAAGTGTTAAAAACTTTAAGATTTTAATGTCAGAAAAGTAAATGAAAAAAAGTATTCGAAATACCAATTCTGCAATCGATATTAATTCCAGTTTCTTTTCACTATTGTAGGTTTTATTTTTCAATACTTCGGAGCGCCTGTAAACATCTTCTTCAGGAAGTATTTTGTATTTGTAAGTTTTACAAAATGAAACTAACATTTACTCTACGTCGCCAACAAAACGAAATGTCGCATAAGTGAAGCTGGAGAAAAAAATTCTTGCAGCCAAACCTAAATTAGTGCGTCAAGCGTATTATTGGCGTCTAAATCACCCATTCTGCAATTGTTTTCCAGGAAATTTTTATTAATAATAGAAGGAATGGGAAAGAGTTTTGCATGCGGAAGTTCGAGCAATTCGGAGTGTATTATTGAGCTCAATGAGGTGGTAAGGCCAGGATTTGTGAATATATATTCACGGATAGTCAAATGACCATTAGAGTGATCTCAGCTGAGCGGATTAAATCACCAACAGTTTGGGATTGAAAAAAACTTTATTAACAGTTACTCGATCCATGGTGATATGCTCTTCATGTGGGTGATAAGCCATGCAGGAATAACTGCAAATGAGAGAGCAAACTCACTTGACTCAAGAGCAAGAGAGTTAAGCAACTTAAGCTTGGTATGTGCAAAAGCTTTCAATGTAGTTAAATCTGAGCTAAAGAACTGGGCACATAGAGTCTCTTTCTCTCTCTCTTACCTCTCTGTAATAACGAAATGGGAGGACTGCTAGGACTTAGCAGGCCGGAATTAAGTAGAATAATGGGAGTTATGATAGGGTCCTCTCAACTACTGGCACATCTTAACCGCCTAGCATTGGCGGCAGGAGATGAATGTAGAGCATGTAGGGAGGAGAGCGAGACATGAGAGCACTGTTTGCCTACACACAAACACGGTCCCGATATCTTGGGAGAGACACCTTGCCAGGAAATTAAGTCAAACTGTTTATGATTAAGTCCACGGAGCGCACAACAAGCCCATACTTGCTTAAGTGTAACTCGCAAGACATGAGCAAACGTACTCCTCTAACCTAATGAAAATGTTGAAGCAACACAAATATGATCGCAAGACTCTAAAATAAAAAGCTAATTCAACAGCTCTTGTCAAGCAAGCATGAGTTTGAGTTTCAGATTGCAACAATACTAAAGAATGAGGAGAATAAAGCTAAATTGCAAATACACGAAGTTGATCAAATAGTAAAGTATGAAGAAGTCGCTTGTAATCATAAAACCGATAGAAAAGATTATATCAATTCTTATTGTCATTTGCTTCGATTAAGGAACGAGTTGAAAACATTTTTTTTTAACCTTAGAAAAAGCCTGCTTTTAATCATCACGCGTAATCGTCATTAAATGTAAGAAAAATCACGAGTGAGTGCTTGAGAGTGAATTAAAAGTAAAATTTTAGTATGCGTAATAGAGGACGATTACCATTTTAAGGCAGTACACGAGTTTTGCGAAATTTCACGAAAAAGTTAAAACACTAAATTTTTTTGGGTTTTACAAAACAACTTTCACACATTTTACCTAGAAATATTTTTAATGCGCATTATTTAAGTTCAATTTCTACTGCAAATGTAAAGTACATTAGTCTGCGCCGATTTGCATGGAAGGAAACAAATTAAAAAATCGCGGGGGGAAATAATTATGTATGTGAGTAATTTCAACCCAATAAGCTATATGTTGTGCAAACCCAAAAACGAAATCATATATCGTTATGCCAACGAATATTGTTTTATCAAAACATATGTAACTTTTTTCATTGTAAACAAAAACTAGCAGCCTGAAAGCATAAATTTCATGACATTAAGTTCAAAAAGCATGGATTGCAAAGAGTAAATGTGATGTATCTATATGTAAGCCTGCAGTTCTGCATGGTTGAAAAATTTTTGGATAAGTATTACATTTCAAAAGAAAATAGATCGGAAAACAGTCGTATTGAAAACTAAATTGAATCACAGATAAAAATAAAATTAAGGACCACGTCCAACATTTTGAAATGCTGGCAATCTGCGGGTGATAATCCACTTTTGAAGCACTGAGCAGATATTAAAAGGAAAACAAAGTCGCTTAGTTATCTGTTGTTGCATATGCCAACTTAAGGCGAGTTATATGCGCTACAATATTATGCCAACAGATCTTCATGTTGATCTGAAATCTCCATGTCTCCAACGAAGTTTGTTATAGAGATACAAACAAAACAAAATTGAAATAATCCTTAATAAAAATCCTATATAATTCGCAAGAAGCTCCAAAATGTCCTAGAAGAATCTTATACATATGTATGTATTTTTTAATATTATGGTCTTTAATTTATCGAAAAAACTTTTCCAAATTGCCCATTTTCATTTTTTTAAAGAAATTGTTCCACATTGAAAACGCAACTTTCTCGCAACTATGTTTTAATACTTATGTAGGTTGTTGTCGCTTCGGGCCACATTTTATATTTTGTTTCAACACAAACGTGATTGTCGTGAAATCAATTTTTTAATGCGCGAAAATACGTGAGGCCGAAAAAAATGTTTGTGTGTGATAGTGCGCGAGAAAAATTATGCTGATCGATCGTGAGTGTGCCTGACGTGAGCCAAAAACACTCACGCGCATATCCCTACTTATTAGTAGGTTTTTGAACTCAAATTTTTTCATTCATAAAAAATATATGGTAAATATAAACATACATAAGGAGTTAGTAATTTACTCAAAATTGTAAATAATTTGTATAATTATCTATTGTGTTTAGATCCTGAAGATGAACCGATGAGGTTTGTAATATATGTACCAAAATAATTAAAAAATATAAAGAAAAAAACTAAGGAAGTTGCACCAAGAAGAGGCCAAACAATAACTGAAAGGTATTAAGAAAAACTTACCTTCTGAAACGAAATCAAACACAAATAATTATAATTCTTTTCATTCAAATATGCATTTTTCGGTTTATTGTGAACTCGTTTTCGTCTTGGTTATTTCTGATTTTTGTTCAATAATTGTGTATTTTGTTTTTACCATTATTTTGAAAATAAAAATAAGTTCAACTTCCTTGACGTCCAGTTCTTCTAAATTTAAATTTTATACAAAAAAAAAAAAAAACAACTCCATGCTCGTCCTTGTTTTCTGTTTTTTCTCTCTCTTGGTTTTCATTAGTCGTTACAATAGTAGTTACTTGATTTGTGGGATTTGGTTGTTGCATGTTGTGTGTTATATACATGTAAGTAAGTATGTATATAACAAATATTAATTATAATTTAATTTCTCTCAATTTAACCAGATTCAGACATTTGACAAATTTGTTTAAATTTCTTACTTATGGATGATTTTATTTATTACTTTTTTTTTGTTTGTTTGTTTGTAATTTGCATACAAAATTTGTATACCTATAAACCTATTACAACTTACACACTACTATTTATAATTTTTATTTTATTTTTTAATAATATTATCATAAAATAAACTTTAAAAAATAAATACAATCCATCTTGTGTTTTATTTTATAATATACTTGGTATTGAATTTGTTTTACATTTTTATTTGTTGTGATTTGTATTTTTTGTTCATGAAATTTTGAAAATATTTTCCATTAAATTCAAAACTATTTGAAAAATATGTTTTCTTTAAATATTTTTTTTGTTTTGTTTAATTTATTAAGTATATTTTGTTAAAGCATATAGTTTTAGAATTTTAAAATCGCATTGATTTACAATAAATTAATGAAGCGGATTTTAGAATATATTTTTCTATTTTACATTTAAATGTCTAATCGAAATATTGCTGATTATTTTTTTTTTTTTTATTAAATATGTATATGGAGTTTTTGTTGAATAATTTAATGAATTTTGTGATATTTTTAACAATGACAAAAATTTATTTACTGAAATAATATTTTATGGTAGTGTCGCAAAGTATTTTTATATCTTTTTTCTTTTTTAGTATTTATGCATGACTATTTTTATACAAAATTTATTTAAATTTATGATGTTTTCAACCTAAAAAATAACCTCACTTTTGTAAATTAATAATATACATATATATTTTTGTAAGCTTAGAAACTTATGAGACTGGCTTATATGTATGTTGTGGATGAAAACATTTGTGGCATGTACTTTTTTTGTTATCGAAATAAATTTAATTTTTTCAAATGGAAAAAAAGGCAAAAATACACACATACATATGTATGTATCTATTGAGGTGAATTGTGAAAGAAAATTTTGAAAGCTGCAAAAGGTAGTGTTTACATTTTTTATAAAAGTAATTTCTTCAAATAGTTGGTTATTTGTTTTGGGCTGACCTCGAGCCTGAAACAAACAACCAACTATTTGAAGAACAAAGCGTTTCTCGTAAAACAAATTCTTCATAATTTATATGAGTTAAAAAAAAATTGTTATGGAAAGACACTCCCTTTTTTAAAGAAATTGTTGGAAAAAATACTCAAAAATCCCTAAAGGAAGTTTCTAGAAAATAATTATTCAATTTACAACTCTGCAATAAGCTTTGTTGCTAAAATAACGTTATCGTTTATTGTTAAAAGTTACTGTATCGACTCCCTGGTTGCTTTACTAAATCGTTGACAATGAATTGAATAAAATTTTCTACGAATTAGGCGATAATTGAAAGTTTTGCAATTTTGTTGAAAGTTATTTAACTTTTTTTTTTAAATATTAAAATATTTCAGATTTTGCTTATAAAAATCTTAGTCTTGGAAAAATATATCAAATAACAAAAGAGTATTTAGCTTGAAAATTGATCTTTTTTGCAGGCTTCGCTGATTTTCGCATTTCTTGATTCTATGTTTATAAGTATGATTTCTGTTACAAGTGCGATGGGCAAGGGGATGATGCTTGTGGGCTTATTTATATCTCTATATACATATGTACTATATTTGTTAGCTTTGCTTCTCTATTGTGCTGAAATAAATGTATGTACTCAATATACTTTCCTTTTGCATTGTCTCCTAAAGCTGAACTGAAAAGGTTCGAAATGTATGTATATAGATCAATAATGGAAGAATACTACATACATAGTTTTATTCGAGTTCTAAGGAAGCAAAACAAAGGGAAAGTATATTGACTAGATTTGCTGTAGAAAATGTTCATACAAAAATGGCATCGAATTTTATGTTTTGAAAAACATTGTATTTAGATCGAGCCTGGGGAACGATTCTAAATATGATATGTACATACATATTTGGAAATACATAATAACTAAAGGCTGGTATTATGTTTAGCACTCTACGCGGAGTGCTGCCAGAGTGCATACAAAAATATGTGTGAAAAATTCATGTAGAGTAGTTCTACCAAGAAAATACAAGAAGTGTTTGTTAATATTCAGGCTATCTGGTATTAAGCTCTCTTGATTATTAATATGCATGTAACCTCCTCTCCACAATAAGAACAACTTAAAAAAAGATATATGTATAACTGTAATTATAGCAGCTTTAAAGCATTTACAGAAGCGAAATGAACAGAGTTTATGCTGATTTGATATCTCCTTTTGTGCCGCCTTTCATCCCTATATGCTCTGACAATTTTACAAAGTCAGCAGTGCAATTCACAAACTTATTTGACACATAAATTTAGCGTTAAAAGTATTTAACTTTAAAATACTTGGTTTTCTGATTCAGTAGGGATATTTGATTAACAACAGTTACTGGTGCTAATTTGACAACTAGAACTCGATTGCTGTTTATTTTAACCATAAAATGCTTAAATATGCTAGTGTAGTTACAAGCCAATGTTCGATAGTTTAGTCTAGTCATAAGCCGATTGATGTAACTTAACTAGGGGGCGACCATGATACAACTAATGAGGTAACCTTTTCCCTACAATAAGAACAACTTCAATAAAAATAACATGCATTTTGTTTTTGTACAACTTGTGTAAACTGTCAAAAAGACACCGCTTCTACATTTATAGAAGAGAGATGAACAGAGCCATGATACAATTAACAAGGTAGCCTCGTCAGCTAAACCGTTAATCAACTGACTACTTTAGGTTGTCAAGAGATTGCAGAGATGAAAGGCAGCCAAAACGAGATAGCTAATCCGCGTAAGCTTAGTGCATCTCTCTTCTGTAAATGTAGAAGTGGCGTCGTTTTGACAGTTTGCATAAGTTGTACAAAAACAAAATGCATGTTATTTTTATTGAAGTTGTTCTTATTGTAGCGAAAAGGCTACCTTGTTAGTTGTATCATGAACAGAGCTTACATTGAGTTGCTGCCTCGTCTTGTCTACCTTTCATCTCTGCATTCTTTTGACAACCTAAAGTAGTCAGATGATTAACGGTTTAGCTGATGAGGCTACCTTATTAGTTGTGTCATGGGGGCGACTGCTAAATTAAAGTTATTAGTGATGAATTTGGTGTGGAGTTCTTTTTGGCACAGATGCCACTTGATTTTTAATTTAAAATTATGTTGAAGATGATAACTTATGAATAACTGAATCATTTGTGCAAACACCAACTGTGAATGTTTATCTTTAAAATATACTGAATTACTCTACAGGTGATTAATAGTTCAGCTGAACCTTATTAATTGCATAGTGGTACTATGTTTTCTTATGGCAGTATCACATGAAAGCTGTGAAACAAAGCAATTTGGCTTTATTTCGTACAGAGCAGCTAGTTCTTGTGGGGACATTCCAAATATCATATTGTTCCAAGTGATATAATGCATGTTGCTGAACATTTTCCACAGTTTAGCAGTACCAATTTTAAGACTAGAAATCGCAGGGTACGCAGAGGCGAACGAAGTGACTTTTGAAAATTACCCAAACCAGCTGTCGGATCGTCTGTTATAAAGAGATAAGCTTACTATGCATTTTATATTCTTTCTTAAGGCATAAACAGAGCTGTAAGAATCATTTTCTCTAATGTGCATGTAACCTCCTCTCTACAATAAGGAAAAGATATATAACTGTAGTTATAACAGCTTTAGAGCATTTAAAGAAGCGAAATGAACAGAGTTTATGCTGATTTGATAACTCGTTTTGTGTGCCCTTCATCCTTGTACTTTGTGCTAGAAATTGGAAGTCTGTTCATAAACGTAACATTGCACTGCATCTGATGCCCAACATGTTCATAAGGGCAAAACGATTTCTTCATCCGATTTACTTGCTATTTATGCCATCAATATCCGACCGAAAATGCTATATAGCTCTCAAGTTCGGATTGCTGCATCAAAGTCTATTCTGCTGGTCACTCGACCGTGTGCAGAAAAGGGCGAAGGACATCTATTGATTGGTTTGATTTCTTAAAACTCTTATTACACATTTAGTAACATTTCGTTATAGCTCCTTGAGTTGGAGAAATATTCTGCTTGTTCGTTTTTCTGTATATTGTGTATGAGCGTGTATGTGTGTGTGTGTGTGTGTTTTCCTAAAATTTGTATACAACAAATTTTATTCGAATACATACTTGAATATTGAATACTTTTCGTTTTTTTTTTTTTTTTTTTTGGAAATGTGAAAAGTGGTATTTTTGCCCGGGAACACATTGATTTTTACTACAGGCCAGTCCACGTTAATAAGTTTTTGTTTTTTTTTTTTTGCTCAGAACCACCCCGCACTGTTTTTTCAAAAGCTTTGCAGGTAACAAGTTGCTGCCGACCTGAAGAACTTCTAAAATGATGATGAGGCGTTTGCAATTTCAAGTCTTTAGTGTTGGCCCAGTCGCCATTACATTATGCTTCATAAGAGTATTAAAGTTTTTACTTGGCCGAGTGCAGAGCTTTCAAACCAACAGTGCGGCTGGAGCCTAAAAGATTTTTTTTCTTTTATTTTTTTTTTTAATAATTTATACACAATTAAATGTCTAAATAACTATAAACCTTCTACTGCTGTTATCCTTTTATTTGTACAACTAAAGCAATTATTCATATTTTTCTCAATGAAAAGCTAGAACTTGTTTTTATAAAGTTTTCAGTGTTTTTTTTTTTTTTGTTTTTTTGGAAGAAAATTTAACAAAAAATAACTTATACAACATTTTATATATAACATGGTATAAAATGAAACTTAAACAATATTAAAAGAAAGTAGATGTTCCCGTAAAGAAAGAAAACTTAAATGTACTAAAAGAAAGATTTAAAAATAATTATGGAACTATTTTTATAAAACCATTTACAAATAATTGTTATTTAAGACTTATTTTTAAGAAATACATCACAAACGTTTTAATTATGTTTTTTTTTTTTAATTTGTAAATTATTTCCTAAACTTTGAATTTAACTCTGTTATTATTATCTCATAAATAATTTACAATTATTTAAGATCGACTTGAAAGCAATAGCTCAGCAGTAATCTTTTGGTTTCAATTTCATTGTTTTAAATTATTGCAAAATTTGTCTAAACAAAACGAGAGTAATAAGTTGAATTATTTTTTTTTCTTCTTCTTGCTTTTAGTAGAAAATACGTGTTCCAAATTTATTTTTAAATGTTCATTTTTTTCTTGTTTGTTTTGCGCTGTTTTGTTGTTTTGGGTTTATATTATTTAACTTTTCTTTGTGCCAAATCAGTGTGGCCATTGGCGATGCCGTTGGCCAACACGGTGCCATTTTTGTACGCACTTCCGCCATTCATCAAACCATTCGCACTGGTGTTGCCACCATTTGCCGTCACTCTCGTGCCATTTGAGAGGCCATTGATTTTGCCATTGGCAACATGACCATTCATGTGCTTGCTGTTGCTGGTGCTACTGCTGCTCAAATCGGCATCTTTCTTTAACGACAAATCGCCGTTGGCATGACCATTGGTTAAGGGTTTGTAGTCCTTCTCAGGACGCTGTAAAAAGAACATTAAGAGGTTCTTGTATTGCTGCATGAGTAATGAGTTTATACAATGAGTGAAGAATGAATACAAAAATGTATGCATAATTTGATATTTATTGATATTTATCAGCATATGAGTTGTTTTATTTAGTTTAGTGTATTCAATTTTTTTTATGGTTGTTGTTTTTTTCATTATAAGATTTTCGCATGAAGTTTACGTTTATTATTATTCATTGTTTTGGTGTGTTTCAAAATGTTGTTACAATTATTTGGCGGTTTATGGATTTTTGGCGAAGCATCAGGATAAAGTCGCAAATGAAAATACATAAAAAAGAGGGAAAATTGAATTTGGTTAACAACTATTGAAGGTTTTATATGAGTTTGTATGAAAATACGAAAATTTATTTAAATTAGTATATATTTGCATTATTAGCTCTGGAAAATGAAGAAAAAAAATTAAAATATGTCAATGATATGCGTATGTGAAAGTGAAATTGCACAAAATAATTGGCTCTATTTAGAGGTTGGCGTTTTAATTGTTGTGCTTTATATTTCTATCACTGCTTCACCCGCAAGTTATCTTTATTACTTGTTCATCACTTGTTGAAAACGAAGAAGAACCAGAAATGGTTGTTTCCTCATTTAAAAATAAAAATCAAGCAAACAGAACAACTAAAGATAGACTTTGTCATCCCTGGCATAGAAACATGCTTAACAGATCAATCTAAATTAGCGCTTTAAACGTATTTTCGTTGTCTAAACCAATCATTGCCACGGCAATATTACGCTTGATGTGCCAATTTATCTATTTTTCTGTCCAAATACAACAACTTGGGTGGCAGAGTGGCTTGAGTGTCGCTTTAGAAGCATGAGCCTCTAATTTTAAGGACGGGTGCTAACGAGAAAATGTGATGGTTTCGAAACAGCTAAAGGTCTTCGATGTTTTCTTTGTCTTATTAAATTATTGTCAATCATAACAATAATATAGAATATAATCAAGCCCGATAAATCCAATACAAAATACTTATAGAAGAAAAGTTTGAATAGTAAAAATTTCTAAAATCGGTTCACTAATATTGGAGCAAACATAAGGATGCACTTAATAGCTTTGTAAAGTTCTATTAAAAACAAGCAAAGCGCTAGATAAAGCTGGGCTGCATCTTCAATACACTTCGAAAGTGTTGCTTCCATATGCATCTATACAATAGGCCGGGCCGATTTGTATGGACAGAAATTTGTCGATATTGTGTCACTGTTTTTTTTACCGCTTTTGGCCCCAGGGTTCCTGTAGAGCAGTTCAACATATGGACTTTTTTCGAGCACACCCACCTAGGCCTCTTTAAAGGAGCTACCAAACAAAAGGGCGCTGATGATCGTCATAGTGGGCATAAAAAAGCCAATCTTGACCACTAAAATTTATTCACAAAAAAAAAAAAAAAAATCCCAGTTCTGAAGAAGTGAAAATCGAACTAAAATCCGATGAAATAACTAACTATTGTAAAACATATAGTTCGACCATATTAATGTTCCTAAACATTTTAGAATATATGAGAAAGCTTTCATACAAAGAATAGACTAAATAGTTATTATTTTAGGCCTAAATGTTTTCTGTCTTCTGGCTAATCAACTCGTCAGTAGACTCGAAAAGACAGATGAGTTGACTAGCATCAAAGAAATGTCGGCGGCATATTAAGGTCTATTTTAGACTTAAAATAAAATAACACGTTTCAATTGGCTCTTAAAGCAAGTAAATCAGTTCACTTCTAAATGGTTATTTTATGTTGAAAACTCTGCATTTCGAGATCTTTAACCTCAAATAGAGGAGAAAAGGCAACTCAAAATAAACATATTGAAGGTCAAAAACACTTCGAATTGAATAAATTAAATGGAAAAAAAATAAAAATAAACCAAACAATTTATTGTCTCTGCATTTTTGGGTCACCCATGCATATAAAAAACAAATCGTTTGGAAGTGCGATCGTATTGAAAATGTTGCACGTGTAGTATTGTGTAAGACCCAATAGTATTGGTAATGGGTGGTTATTTGAATTCATTCATTATTTCTGGTTTATTTTTATTTACTCATCGTTGGCTGTTATTTTAGCCCTGACAATGCTTTAGCTTAACTTTGACTAGAGTTGTTGCTAAGTACGAACGTTTCGGCTTTAAACTTGAACTGGATGATATTAGGGGGCACCTAAGATTTATTCAGCCAGACTCTAAATATGTATGTATATGACAAATAAAAACACAACTGAAAAAGCTTCTGTATAATAGAAAATCGCCCATCAACCCACTTTTTCCAGTGAAAATATGTTGCCTTACAAGGGGATAGGGAACCTGTCGGAATACGTTCGATTAATTGTGGTTTTCTTGTTTAAATACTCTCTCCTATGGCCAAAAAATCAGTTAGAGTTAAAACTCTAGCTTAACAAAACTTTTCTATAATTCAATTGCAGCTTAAACTTGACTGCAGTAAATCTGTGTACCATTTATTTTTTGATTGTTTATAGAAATAGAAATTTGGCAACGTTACAAAAAATATCAAGCATCTGATGTTTAGCACTGTTTCATGTTTGAAGTTTATGCCCTAAATTTTCTTCGTTTAAATGTAGTTTAAGTAAATTAAATCAAAATCGAAGATGAAGCTTCGTTGTTTACACAACATGATTTTCTTTCAATGTATTTTCAAAAACAAGTAACATGCTCGTAAACCTATTTACATAAACACGGACCAGCAGTTTCATTCACCAATGTAGCGGAGCGAGTTAGAAAAGTTGATTATTATATTTTCACTGATTTCATCTGTATTTTCAGTTTCATATGCATATGTTTAAACTAGCAGTTCCGTAAATCAGTGAATATTCGAACTATCTTCAAGCAAAGAAAATTGCATCAATTACAATTATATTACAAATACATTTCTGGCATTATTGCCAACCACTATTCGCAAGGGCATGAACAATAAATAGTAAACTGAGTTACTGGTGCAGACTTTTAATTGAGTTTGAATAAAATAAAAATTTCGCTAAACAACTCTCAGTTTCAGCTCTCAGTAATTTTTCTGTTATAAGTAACTTGTGATCACTATAATACAAAATCTTTCGATTCATACACTTACAATTTTTATAGCATTATGTTCCACTGAAAAATTGCTTCAATTGCTTCTTTTGTCTGTTCTCTTGAAAAAAAAATTTGCTCTGAAAAGTTTCAACAGTTGAGCACATTGTGCAGACAGACTTCTTAAAAAGTCTGTCTGTTTAGAGCACCGGTGGTATTTTTTGACGGATCGTACGATCACGTACGGTAGTGAATCACGGCCATTGGGACCACCTTAATATAGAAACCTATAAATTATTAATAAATAATATAATAATGCCAATAAACCTGCTAGTATAGGTAATAAATATATGTATATGGTAAGCTTAGTATGGACAGAGCTTATCTAAATATTTTCAATGTCTTGCTTTTACTTTTTTTTTTTTAATAACTCTGTAACTGGCATTGAATTCATGGCTCGCTTTGAGTCAAAAGTGTGTTACATTTTTCTCGTATAAAATATGTTGTGCAGTCTAGTTAGTTCTATTTCATCCTTCCCCCCAAACTCACAAAGACTAATTTTTTTATTTTTACAAGCGGACTCTTCTAATTAATTTGCCCTCCACTCCTAGAACATTCCATTTTCTATTTTTTGAGACTTGCACCGCCATTTTAAAGCCGATTACAGAAAAAATTATGCACATTTTTTAATTTAACAAAATTCGACTATAAAATAGTCGAATTTTGTGGTACACAATTATTAATTACAGTTATTTTTTTATGTTTATCGGGCTTTGCTTCATTCTATATAAAGTAATTTTTGGGATTGATATTAAGTAAATAAGGCAAAGAAAAATTCAACGATCTTTAACTGGGACACAACCGTAACAAATTGCGCTGCTACTTCTCGCTTAGCCATTCTACTTTTTAATCACTTCTTTACTGACTGCCTGTATTTAAGCAATTGGTTAGTAATCGTATTCAACATTGAACAACTATGAATAAAATCAGCCTTCAGTTATTAAAATCGATCCCTTTATCCTAGATAAAGCATAATTACCTGAATATATGAATGCTCATACTTATGTATGTATAGCTTTTTCTGACATATTCTTCATACACATAAATACATAGTATTTTTAAATTTTTAGTAATTCTACCAGGCTTGGGTTCGATTTTACTCCCTTAAAAATAAGAAAGACTTTTTTTAATGTTGAACACCTGAATTTCATCTCAACAAAATTGTTCTCAATTTTGAAGAAGTAAAATCGAACTCAATCCTGATAAAATTATTAACAATTGTAAACTTAAAAAATTCGACCATAAATTTAGGTCCAAAAACCTTAAAAAAAAGAAATGCGGTCGGGGGACCCCTGTTAGGAACGAAGTTCCTTACGTTTTTTCATCTTTGAATGTAATACAAGGTGAAATCTGTATGTTTTATTTTGTGTTGTTTTTGAAATTTTGAAATTTTATGATTCTTTCAATTTTTGGAACGTTTCCAACTAATTAATATATATTGGTAGGTGTCTCTGCTGCTGTCAGCGGAGACACCGCCCATCATACACAATTGCTTGTCGATAGTACACCAATACATATAAACAGCTCACACGCTTTCGTGACGATTTCTACTAATTTCCACTACCAGCAAGCCGCGTTAAGGAACTTCGTTCCAAAAGGTTCATTTTTGGACCTAAATTAATACAAAATTAATTAATTGGCTCTTAAAGCAAATAAATAATTAAGTTCATATTTGAATGTTCGACTATAAAGTTAAAATTAATGCTTAAAAATTGCTGGGCGCAGCGAAAAGTTTGAGAACGTTGTCATCACTGATGCCGTAGCAACAAACACTTGGATGTTGGTGAGAAAATATAAAATATATTCCAATCGACAGAAAAGCACAATGATAAGATTAAATATAGACTGTCAGTAATAAAGAGCTGTTGCTTAAAAACAGTATACAATTAGTCATGGCCTGGATTCGAAGCGATTTGATGTGCTGATGAGCGTCGTGGTGGACGTGAAGCAGCCATGTTATGTACCCCATCCAGTAAGTCTTTTTTAAAAATTTCGAGAAAGTAAAATCGAACTCAAATCCGATAAAAGCAATTTTAAATCATATAGTTCGACCATAAAGCTCAAATTAATGAACAATATTTTCCTCCATATTTTTACTGATTGATTGTAAAAATACTGTATTACTTCTGATTTTGTTTTTATTAGTTCAAACTAATAGTTGTATATTTAGGCCCGTTTTCATTTAAGCTGGCGATCTATTGTTTATAAATAATGCTTGACTAATAATATTTTCTGGTTTTAATTTTTTTTTTTTTCATTTTAGTGTTTATTTTTCAAAATCAACAGTTGACACAACGTAATCGATGGATGGGTGTCTGCTGATGTGTTTCTTAAAACAAGCATGCGCCACATTTCGAAACATGTGGATAGAGAGACAGACAGATAGACAGAAAGAAAAAAAACGTTTAGTGTACCTACAGTGGGCTAAAACGATATGAGTAAAATCTTCTACAAACTTAAAATTATGAAATTTTAATAAAAAAAAAAAAGCGCATAAACCCCAATGATGTTATCATTAAATAAACTGCATTTGAACAAATTAAAGGCACTGTAAAAGCACAGCTAACCTAAAGACCCACTTTAGACCTCTGAAAGAAAGCATTTTTTTTTTTTTTTTTTTTGTTTTCAACTGCGTTTGTCCAATACGTTGCGGTAATAATAACGATAATACACATCATGTTCGAACAGACAAATAATCACAAAGACTTACTAAATTAAAACGAGTACGTCTGTATGCCGGTATGTATGGACTTACACGTTTCAAATGCAGTCAATGTCAGTGAATTTGTAAAATATTCCAAAGGCAGAAAGTAAGACAGGCAAATAAATTTGAAACGATCACGGAATTGGGACAGTAAAATTTAACGTTAACCAGCTTGGTTGGGAAAAGAAACAAATGGGACTACAAGAAGGAGGGAGGGTGCAGCATTTTTGAAGCGGCTGTTTTAAAACGAAAGCAAACAGTCAGAAGAAGAAGGCCAGACTTCCAGCCACTCAGCAAACCAGCTCCCTCCCTCTTTATGAAGAGTAAGAGTTTGAACAC
Source organism: Sturmia bella (assembly GCA_963662145.1). Taxonomy (NCBI): domain Eukaryota; kingdom Metazoa; phylum Arthropoda; class Insecta; order Diptera; family Tachinidae; genus Sturmia; species Sturmia bella. Next base: position 22,591,631 of record OY759168.1, on the reverse strand, counting down.
GTACATGCACACGTACACGTACGTGTGCATGTATTTCCGTCGATTTGTCTGCCTTTTTGTTTGTGGCTTCAAATATGTTTGTGATATAATGGCAGCGTTTTTGTAACCATCTGTTGCCACTGACTTTTGTCTTATTTGTGGTTAAATTTCGTTGGCAAGGTTTAACTTTTTATTGTTTGATTTTTTTCTCTCGCTTTTTTATGATTTTATTTATTTCAAGGCCAATGGCCGGATTTATGTTGCGACAAGTGGATTTTATGTTTTTTAATGGCACAAATAGAAGCTGATGTAAAATAACGTGGGAATATTATTGATGACACTAAGGCACCAAATCAAGCTTTACAACTGACAGTTTAGTGGATTTGTTGAGTATTTGTAAAATCAAAGAGCAGAATCTTATTCAGGTGGTTTTTGAAAGGTTGACGACGGAACACAAGGTGTTGGAAAATTGTGCCAGCATGCCGTCATCGTAGAGATCGCAGAAAAGTAGAGCCACTAGATTATACTACGCCTATGCAGTTACAGCAGGCATAGAATCATAGATTTTGTAAGTAAGAATTTGCATTTGAGCGTTGGCCTTAGCGTGGGCATGTAAAAAAAACGTTTTACGCTCTCGTTGAGGTATGCCTGTTACATGGTCTTATTCACTAAATTCTCATTCAGTTTTTGAACGTTTTTTTTACCAAAGTGGGATTTTTTGTGAGACTTTTAAACGTTGTGATGGGTGGCCTTAATGACTATATGATTTATTCATAAAATCTCAGTTATGGTAAGGCGGAGTAACATTAAGGGATTGAGCTTTGACAATAAAATTCTATGTCTGGATAACAAGAAAAATTCACGGGACTTGCAATTATAATGAAAATGAACTGAGAATGAAGCAAAAATGCGTGCATATCTATATATATCGGGGCTTGTATTCAAAAAATGTTATCTGTACAAAATATATTACTTCTCTGGGTCAAGGAGCCGCAACTAAAATTTATTAACATTAGTAAAATTTATATGTATGAGCATTCTAAATAATATTATTTACTACCATTTAACTATTAGTCTCTGTATTAGAGAAAAATCCCAGACTCGTTGCTATGCACAGTATAGTTTTGTGTATGCAGTCAGCACTTTTTGTATACAAGCCCTTCAATAACTAGTTAAATGAAAATACTTTTTCTTCAAGCCATGTATTCTTTTGAATACTTAAATAAAGTGCAGATATTTAAAAAGCCTACATTCCAAATGCTATAATGCAAATATATTCTTTTATATAATAAGGGTTTTCAAGATGGTAGCTGTGCAAACATGCTTGGTGCAAATTTACAGTGCATTTTAGGGTTGATCTTGAGGGCCCCATCTTTCGTTTTTTGTGCAAATCTGCTACATTTACGAAAACTCAATAATAAAGTACTATATGTCACAGAGGGCGAAGTCCATCGGCGTCAAGTTGGCACGCAACCGCCGCCAACTTTATTTTTGTGTTACAAGCCGCTGCTGATCTTATTTTGTTTTTGGAAAGGCACCCATATAAATTAAAATTAAAACACATTTGTTGAAAAATATCTTATTTTTAATTCTCATGAATATGTTTTTATTGTATTAAAATTTTTCATCACCGCTGTTTTTTGTCTACTGCTCCGAAAATTGTTAGTCGGTTTCGCCATCTGATGGCGCAGTCTATTGTTGTTTACATTATTTATTTTTAACTGAGCAGTTTTGCACACTTCTATTTGCTCAAGGCATTTTTGCTCACATTAACTTCGTGTGCACTATCCATCGTGAAAACCCTCAATATAATAATTACAGTAATTAACAGGTTTGTGATAAAAATATTTTGTTTAAAAGACGCTACAAGTGTTAAGTTCAAAATTAGAAATGCCAATGTCTAAGTATATCTGGAGATGATCTAAGAGTATGATCTAAGAGTAGACAATAAGAGATCGGGAAAGAAAATTGAGAGAGACTGTATTAGCTGATGTACGGCCTGAAAATGTTTAGTTCTCAGCATCATATTTTCGATATTGTGATTGAAAGTTATTTAAACTATCTAGATACTAAAACAGAGCACTAGGCATTTTGTTTTTAGTTTTAACTTAACGATTCGAGCTCTGATCTAATAGAAAAATTGATGGTCGTCAATAGAAAATATTTTCGTGGACGTTTTACTGAGAGGTGAAAAAATGAAGATTTTCTTTAAGTCAAGGCGTCAGTATTTATCGCAATTTAAAGAGATCACTCCCTATATTAAGCAAAAAAGTGCTGATATCATTGCTATCCAGTGTGGCCAGCACTTTAAAAATATATGTATGTACATAAGTCACGTCTTTTATTCAATCGCTTAAAATCAATTTCCATCACAAACCTGGAATCTATATTTTGGTTGTTTAAGTCTATACATCTATGTACTTACCGATTTGCGACCCTTATAAGCTTGTTTATAGAACTCGTTGAACAGGAAGAAAAACATGACGGCATGCATGCCGATCCACCAGACAAAAGCTTTAGGATAATTGCAGTCAATAAAGAGTAATTGGAAGGCATGTACCATAATGGCAATAAATTGTACCTGTAAAATTGTAATAATGGAATATATGAAATATTTTTTAAAGGTTTTTCTTATTTTTAATTAATTTAAAGTACCATTTGGAATGTTGTTAAATATTTTTTCCACCTCAAATACTTCTGATACTGAGGACCCATTGCCGAAAACATGTAGTAGGTGTACATAACAATATGTACAAATGTGTTGAGCAAACCAAAGAAGGTACTATGGCCACCGGGTGTAAATTTGACGCCAAACCAAACGGACATGGGCATACAGCCATGATGTATTACATGCAGTCTAGTGATTTGACTTTGTTTTTTGCGCAAAACAAAGAATATCTAAAGAAATCGGAAATTGATTAAAAACAAAACGAAAAAACATTAGACTTAATTCAGATATACTCAAGCGTTTTAGGTAATTAAGGCCTTAATTGAGCTCAGCTTAACATACAAAAATACAATTATTTAATTGAGCCATCAGTTAAAATTAATCAGTCAAATTGAGTAAAATTCACTGAATATATGTACTTCATCGCAGCAAAAAAGAGCGAGAGAGAAAGTGCTGAATATACACTATCAGCGTTACCGATAACCACAATATGTGTTTTTTGAAATATGGACGGAACTAAGCAGTAACTTTTTAGTGATTACGACATTCATAGAATACCAAAACGGGAAAGTGCGCGGAAAAGTTGCCAAAAATATGTAAAATTTTCGCACATTTTCGTCGTTTTTTTTTTTTGGTACTCTTTGCAATTGTTTACAGTTTTCAAAAGATTATATTCTGTAAATTTTTGCAATAAGCAAATTTTTCTAGAACTTTCTGCAGTTGCGCTTTTAAGGCTCGTACGAAGATCTGAAAAAAATTTACGTTCCCATAATGTTGGTAAACTACTTGTGTAAATTTCCTCAAACCGGTACGAAGTTTAAAAAGATATGTATGCAAATGGAATTTTTACTTCTAGAGGTATGTTAGTTATAACTATAAGTGGAGACCTTTTTCAGTCAACTAATCACAGAATTTTTGACATCTAGTCAATTGCTGTTAAATAAAATTATTAAAATATTTGAATACGTTTTCGAAGAATACTTTCAAGATGAAGAAATTGTTTGTCATTTGTAACAGACTGCCCCACATAAATCTAAGCAACTGCCTTTTTATCGTGTAGAGATAATTGTTGTTTTCCAAACTTTCTCATTTCTTAAGACCTCCGTACTGGCCTTTAACGACATTCTCAAAAAATATTTAAGTTCTTCATTTGTCGTTTGGGAATTATCGTTTTGAAGATATTCAACGGTAACTAACAGTGAATACAATAATGTAAATATTAAAACATATGTATATAGAAAAAAGTCGAAAAGTTAAAAATATGTGACAGCGCATAGAGAAAGGGAATGAGACCGATCCCATGCCCCAAAAGTGTTCCCTCCTGGAGATATGCACCTTTTCTGAAAGTGAAGTACACCATAGATACATGTATTTAAATCTTTAAAATGGCTCTCCTGAACAAAACCGGTTTTTTCCCTTACGTCCCTTTCTATTTTGCGCGTCACATATATATTTTTTATTTATTTATCTTCTATTCTTTTATTTTTATATATGTATGTATATACATTAAGACGGATTAAAACTCAATGGCAACAACTGCTAACTGAGCAAACCAATTGTCACGTGTGAACGGAACGGAAAATATGAAAGCTCAATTTAAGGTCTTAAGTACTAAATTAAATTTTGTGTCTGTATTGTTTATTAGAGTGATATTATTGTAAAAGCCATATTCACTTACCGTGTCCATGAATTCGGTAAATTTTGAGAAATAATACCACCAGCAAGCATGGACCATCTTTTATTTTGAGTTTTTTGAGAAAATAATTAACAAGATATTTTATTAAGTTATTGTGTTTTTAGAATAGAATCATATTGTTTTATTCACAGCTCAAAGAGAGAATTGGTACTGTCAACAAAAACAAATCCGTTGAATTGTTTTTCTTTACACAAATATTGTGGATTTGGAAAAATAATAATCACTGAATTCACAACTGCAGTCGTATTATGTATCAATATATTTAGGAAGAGAATTTCAAACATGAACATTAAACTTAAAAATAAGTAAATTAAAAATTGCTTTTGCTTTGAGACTTTTGCTTGTATGCAATTGTTTCTCCAAATATATCGAGAAACTAAACGACTGCGCTTGGGAATTCAGCTTCTATTCAAAAGTTTTTAACTTAAATGAATGTATGGTTTCTACAACCCAAACAAGTCACTTGGTTGAAGAATTTTCATAGAAATCTCTCAAAAAATTTAGTGACATGCTGCTTGTTGTATTGTAGAAACCAAATAGAAATCTTGTATTTGTTTCCATTACTAATTCCAGCGTTGATTTGTGATTAATAAATTTGAATTATAATACTAGATCTAGAGCAACTCTGTTAATATTAAGCACAAGTTTTAAAAACAAGGAGTAAAATGCTTTCTGCAAGAGCTTTTGTTAAAAAAAACATATAAAAAAATGTTTCTCCAAACAAAAAAAAAAGCTTTAGATAGAAAACTTTACAATTGTTCGTTACCTTTCGGGCTTCAGTACAATTATTTGTGAAATTGTAGTGATCAACATTTTGGGATGAAGAAGACAAGAAAAATAAACTTGAACTAACACCCGATAAAGTAATTAAACTATGTATTAATTTTTATTAATGTTTAAGAATTTATTTAATTATTAAAATTTTTTATTGATTACTTTATGAGGCTTTTACTTCTTCTGAATTGAGAAAAAAATTGTTGTGATAAAATTGTAGTGGTCAACATTTTTTTAAAGAAGACAACAAAGTCAAATTGAACACTTACTGGCTAGGTTACAGCTATGGCTGTTTCACGTCCACCACGACGCTCATCAGCACCCAATTTGCTTTGTACCCCGGTCAAGATTAAATGCATACTGTTTTTAAAGCAGCGGATAGCCATACTACTTCCTGAGCTCTTCATTTCTGATTGCCTTTATGAACAACTTTCAGTTTTATGATTGTGTTTTTCTGTTGTTTGGAATATATTTTTTATATTCTCTCACCAACATCCAATTAGATTAAATAAAGAAAATCAATAATGAAAAGATTAGGTAATGGGATTGATTAAGCACCAGCGCGCTTAAGAATAGTATGCTATTAATTATGACCTCGTTTCGAAGCAACTTGGGTGCTGAGGATCGTTGTGGTGGACCTGAAACAGCCATTGCATGCTCTCCAGCTAATTTTGATTATCACAACTTTAAAACAAAAAAAATCTTTCTCAATTCAAAAGCCAATAAACTAATTAACAAATGTAAATCACAAAGTTCGACTTTAAACTTAAATTCATATTAATTTCTTGTTTTGTGAGGGATTTTTAGTTGCAACACAAAATTTTAAAGTATCACTTATTCCAAGTTATGGTTACACATAAAAAAAAGATATGTTAATTTTGTGCATAAAAGTAAGCTGTGACCACTACTTTCTTGTTGGCCATTATGGTGGCCATTATGTATATATACATACAAACACTTCAAAGTTCATAAACTTTCATAAGGATACACGAACAAACACTAGGGAAAAGATAAAATAAAAAACATTAAGAAAATAAAAGTATTAAACTTCACAAGAGCAAAAGTTGTAACTGGTCAACGAGCCAAAACCAAATTTGGGGCAACTTTGTATTTGCTGCTGTAAAGTTATTATAAGATCCAATAACTGCTCGCTGTAAATTTTTTATTTACTAGTTGCGCAATTATAACCTTAAAAAATATAAAATGTATTGTAAAATTAAATATTTTTACTGTTTTCCTTGTTTTTTCTTTTCGCTGGTGTAAGAACATGCATATATGTACATATGTATATGAATTTTTAGTTATCTGTATCCTTTTACTTGACCAAAACAAAGTAGTGGTAACATTATTTGCGGCCAAATATCTTCTATTATTTTCCTTAAGAGATAAACTTTTATTTTTACTTGCTTGTGCTTAATGTTTTGCTCAATAAATTTCTGTTATTTATAAAATAATTTGCAATAAATAATTTAAATAAAAATAAAACTAAAAATATGTAAATAAAATAATTTTTTTAAATTAATTCATAATCTAAAAAAGTACATAAATATATTTTTTAATTCTGTTCAAACAAACTGTAGCTCTCTCGAAATAAAAAATTTTTTTTCAATTAAGGGACATTCCATTGTCACTTTTGGCATTACTCAGCTATTAAAATGTAAAACACATTTTGTGGAGGGCATCGGCATAAGAAAACATAAATGGTGTAGGTGTTGGGTTATTATCTCACTTCTATTGAAGAGAAATATTGCATCTGTTGGACTGGGTGTCATATCTTTACAACCAAAACGAAGTTACCCATAGCGTGTGCACTGTGAGTTGCAGAAATACTGGTAACTGATCTACAGGTATTATTTTAGGTCGAAAAAAATACCCTATTAATGTTTCTGCTTTTTTAAGCTGTTATATGTATGACGATATGTATATGCCGCCTACATTTCGTTGATGCTAATCAACTTCTCAGTGGACTCGAAAAATATTATTGTAACAAAAATAATTTGTAAATGTAAGTTGTTGATGTTATAATTTCCATAAAATTGCAACTAAATTATGTTTTTGTTAATTTAAATAGACGATCCCTTGATAAAGTAGACAAAAGATCTACGAAACGTCGGGAAAAAATGGTAATTAAATGAAGTTTTAATTACATGGAAGAAATTTTAATCCAAGTAGCTTAACGAAAAAAGAAAATATTACTCGAAAAATTTTCAAACAATGTTTGAAACCCAACTACTTAATTCATAATTCCCATTAACGAAATGAGAATCAGAAATGGTCCAACTCTGCATGACAGACATTTTGAAGGAGATAAAAACAAATGTTGATATTATTTGCAAACTTTATTTTCAAAAGTTAGTTTAACTCTGAGTTCCGACAAGTGATGAGATGTTTGCCTTTAATCACTTTGTAGATGTTCAGGATGTTGGCCAATGTTAATGCTCGACATAGTGAAATAATTAATTCTCCGAATTAGCCAGTGGCAGTGTTACCAGTGTTATCGAAGACGAGAATTCCTTAGAGAAAAATGTCAATGAATAATTTTCCATGAGACATTTTACACCATCCAATTAACATTTATGAGTTTTCTTTTGAATAGTTTTTTTTTGTGAAAATGGATACAGTTTACACCATTGACTTGACATTATAACATAAACACTAGGGTGGGTCGATATCTAAGGACAAAAGTTTTTCGATGTTGTGCCATTGATTCGATAACTTTTGCCACAAGAAATAAAATCTACACTACGACATGACCAAAAAATGTTTTTCGAGGGGGACAAATTCAAATTTTCAGTAGATTTGCATTGGAGTGCCCTTAAGATGGGGCGGGATGGACACAGTATGCGGAGAGAAAAAATAATTGGGGTTTCGCCATACATTTGACTCCTATCACACTAAACAGTCCCCAATTATTTTTTCTCTTCCATATTTCTTTCGAGCACACTGACCCCGTCCCACTCCTCTCTGGGAAAATCCCATACCAAAAAAAAAATTGATATTTGGGACGTCGTGGCGGAACTTTTTTCTCCCCATACCAAAGGCTATCGACAAATTAATGGCACAATATCGACAAATTTTGAACCCACCCTAATAAACACCCATGCCATGTTCCTCTTGTTCATGGAATGACCCTTAACACGAAATTGAAATAATAATAAAATTATACATTAGTATGTTGTAAATGAAGTGCTACCAAAAAACCCAAGAAAAGTTAGTATTTCGCAAATTTAAATATTATTAAAACTACATATAAATGTATGTACATAGAGTTGTGCAAATTAAGCTTTGCTATTGAAGTATTTTACATATAAAAATGTTTAAAGAATAAAATGTATGTAATGAATGTAATACAAACATAAAAAAGCAAATCAAAAAATTCCTTAAGCTGAAAATAATTTTAAAAGTTTTTAGTTTTCTTTATAGAATAATGTGATGTTTCCACACTACACAAATCTTTTAGACTTGTTTAAAAATGTGATATGAAAAGTACTCAGTTTTTTGAAGTGATTTCTATTCAAATTTTCAGACAAGTCACGCGGTATGGTAGGCACATCACATTAACATTAAATTGCTGCCAGTTCATCGATATCGAACCTGTTCCTTCGTTCACATCAATACATCTAAAATCAAAATAATTTCCAAATTTGTTTTTCTTTCCAACATCGTTAAGCTGGCAGTTAATTTTTTCTAAGTTCCAATAAATATAACTTTTAAAATAATTTTTTTTTAATTTAAAACATTTTTTTCTTGTTATCTAATATAATTTATCTAAAATATATTGTGATTGGTTTTTGTTTTGCGGTGATGATGGTTAACACATACCCTTATTGTTCTAGGGTTATTATTATACTCAACCGGCTGACATCGGAAACTATAGTGTCCTGTCAGCCAACCAGATATACTAATCTGAAAATGTAAAAATTAAAAAAAGAGCTTATGTAATATATAGAGTATGTAATTGCTCAGCAGCTTTACTCCAGTGGATTTACTTTTATGGTTTTTGGCTAAAAATGAGACTTTAGATGAAGTCCTACATATTTATGTGTGTGTGTGTGTGTGTGTGTGTGTGTGTGTGTGGGTGTGTGTGTATGAAGGAACATTATAATGAGTAAAAACAACAACAATGCTCAAAGCTTTTTACAGATTTATCTCAAGGATAAGCCCGTTGAGCGTGGTGCCTTGCTAGTGCTTTAATGGGTATCCAAAGCAATGAATTGCATGAAACTAAATACTGATGTTTAACCGATGAATGAAAATTAATATTTGTTTATTCAGCCCTTTCATTAATATACTTATGGAATAACTTTCTCAAGGCCAATAATTTTGCCCTCCAAAGCATTCCTTCAACCATAAAATCAGATTTATCCAGCAACTTTCAATGAATGAGTTGCACAATGGTGCCTTAAATGAAAATGTCCAAAAATTCCTGATGAATTCCCAATCCACAAAGCAAATTGTTTCTCCTTATTTCAAAAAATATATCCCCAATTCGGGAATAAATTCCTTAATCTAAGAATATATATACATGCAAGAAACTTGTTACAAGTAGTGCGTACACATTAGCAACCAATATATTGTTGCAACTTGCATGTTTGTTTACACAGGCAAGTGCACGTTGTTTTTTTTTCAATATTTCGCCAAAGAAAATATACTTTTTTGTATCGTTTTTTCTTTTTTTGCTCATCTACTTGACTTTTCAGCTTCTGGGCTGCCAAATTTTAACGATACAATCTATAATGGGAAAGCAAATTATGCAAATAACTTTTTCACAAAATAAATAATAAATTTACGAAAAACTAATTTTTGCAGCTTCAGATAATTTTTTACATAAAATTTATTAACAATATTATTCAATATTTCGCTAACAGTTTGTTAGCATCTTCAGGATAATATTTGTAATTGAATTGAAAAATGTTGAAAAAATTTTATTTATAAAAATTCACATATTTTTTCGAGTAGAAATAAAAGTTATTTTTTGAATTTTATTTTTTTAATGAGAAATAAAATTTATTTTTTGACTTTTATTTTTTTTGATGAGAAATAAAATTTATTTTTGTGTTTTCAACCCCTTTGACAAAGAAATTATTATTTAATATTCGAAATATTCTTTTCTAAATAAGTAAATTTAACGATTCACTGTAAAATTATCTTTTTCTTGAAAAGGTTTTTTAATAAATATAATGAATTTATCACAAAATAACTTTTATTTCTGCTCAAAAAAATTAAAGTCAAAAAATAACTTTTAATTTTTCCTTGAAAAAATAAAAGTCAAAAATAACTGTTATTTTTTTCGAAAAAATAAAAATCAAAAAATAACTTTTATTCATGCTCGAAATAATAAAAGTCAAAAATAACTGTTATTTTTGTTAGAAAAAATAAAAGTTAAAAAATAACTTTTATTTTTGCTCAATAAAATAAAAGTTAAAAAATAGCTGTTAATTTTGCTCAAAAAAATTAAAATCAAAAAATAACTGTTATTTTTAATAACTGTATTTTTAAAAAGCATCGCAATATCTGACAATTCGGTCCAAGACTTTCAAAATGGTATACTTGGTTTCATTCTCCGACATTTCCTTGAGGTTGCTTTTTTTAATCAAAAATTCAAAAATAACAGTTATTTTCGGTCCCTGGTTTTAATAGAATTTCAACAACAAGCACATAGAACGAAATATTATATTGGGAAATAATAGCACTGGCTCTGACGACGAAGTAAATGACGCTTTCATTCTTTATTTCCTCTAGTTTAGCAAATTGGTCTTCTAATATTTTTTTCTAGCTCCACAGCTATACGCTTAAGTATGTTAAACTCAATGCTCTTGAAATTTCACTAATATGCTTGTATTTCTTTCAACAACTAATAAACTTAAAAAAAATTGAATATTTTTTGAAACACAACCTCGGTTTTTGTTTTACTCGGTGCAAAAATTTTCCTTCCAGATATTTACGCGAGCTCATAACAGAACGTTTTTTTTTTTAACAGAAAGTTTTTGTTTAAAATCTTATGGCTATTAAGGATGTATAAGCAGAAAGCAATTCTAAAAAGCTTTATTATTTTGTTAACAAAGGAAGCAAATGCGAAATAAAAAAAAAAATAAAAAATGTGTGCAAACATTTAAAATGAAATTGAGGAAAAAAAAAACTATAAATTAAACAATAATAAAAATGAATATATAACTTATGCTGCAATGAAGAAAGGAAATACATAATTAATTTTGGTTTTTTAAATTTCCCCATGAAAATGCGCTGAAGTGGTTAAAAGCTCATAATGACTCAGAAGCTGTCATAAATAAAAATTAGACAAACTACTTAGAAATTTTCAGCAACGGTTGTTATTTTGCGTAAGCCCTATTTTTTTCAAATCGCCTTGATTTTGATTTGTTTTTATTTTATTTTCGAGAGCGCTCAGAGATAGAAAAATTTCTTTTGGCCCATTGACTAGAGCCAAATATACATACATACTTCTTAATGTATCATTTCTTTTGGCTTAGAGAACGTTATTAGTAGAGATTTTGAAATTTTTGTTTTTTTTTTGTTTTTTGCTAAACTTACTCGTTTGGTACGAGGATGGTCATTATATTCCACCGGCTGGCATCTAAAGCTATAATGACCCCACCAGCCTCCCATTAAACACTAGAAAAATATTACAACTTAAACTTGAAAACAAAACTTAAAACAAAAAGCTTGACTGTAATGAATATGGCATGTATTTTGAAAAGAAAACGATTATCTTAACACGATCAAAGCGTATTAGAAGGAAAAAACATATGCTGGAAAAAATCGAATACTTATCGAAAAAAATAGAAATTAGCAATGTGTAAAAGCTCAAGAAAATGTTTCAACTGGTGGCGTAAATGCAAAATCAGTTTTCTAAATTGAACTTTTTCTCATTCAATTCGGTGTGGCGTCCCACTGGGCTGGAAATGATTTTTAACACAAGATATATGTATATGCTTTGGAAATTTTGATTACCTCATAAAATATCCAGGCGCTAAAAACTACTTGTATCGCATTGTATAAAACTAGTATGTTTTTTAATTGGAATGGCTTGCGATTTTCCATTAATCGTGGTCCGAGAACCTGCAAAGATAAAAATATAAAGTCAAATAAAGTTTCAAATAAGTTAAATTATTACGGGAAAAAACGTTAGTGCCCGAAAAATCATTAGAGGCAGATGTCTGTCTTTTCAGTTTCATTTATATTTAGGCTAACAAATCTATCTTTAAATTTAGAAAATTTCGCCTTTAAGCTCCAATTATAGTTGTGCTGCAAATACACTTAAAAGATGCTTTTTATGGCTTTACTTGAAAAAGCACGAATAATATGTGGCACATTGATTTACTAAGGCAAAGTTTAAATCGAATTTATAGAAAACAAAAGTTTTCCTAAATCAGCTCTTACTAATTTCTTAGGCATAGGACATCAAACATCTTAGAATTTACTTGGACAGTCGCGTGCCATATTAGACACACATATTATATAATAGACGATTTGGACGATAGCACTTTACGTACTATTTTGTTTTACATTTATCAGACTTAAGTTCGTTCTATATTATATTTGTGATTGATATTCATTGAATAAGCCAAAGAACACATCAAAGACCTTTAGTTAGATAGATAACTAACTATTTCGAATCCATCACATTTCTCGTCAGCAGCCGCCCTTGCACTCAGTGGTTCATATTTCTAAAGTGACACTTATGCCACTTAAAACTATAACATAAGAAAGAGTTGGAATAATAAGAATAATTAGTTGAGTAGTAGCTGGGCGCACTAGAACATTTGAAAAAGCCAGGAAATGAAAAATTAGAATTAACAATAAGTTTGTATGGTGGAACACTTTCACCTGGCACATATGCGATGATAATACATATACATGAAAAAGTAATAATGGGTGAGTTTGATATAAAAAAAAACAAATTTAGACAGAAAACATACAACAACTTGGGAGGGCTGAATGGCTAAAATTTCAAACACGTAAAATACAAACAACAACGACCACTACTCTTTTGATGATCTTTGTTTTGAGCAAATGAAAACTTGAAAAGAAAAAACAGAAAAAGAAAAACCAGACTTTACAAGAGTATAATGTGAGGTTATGTTTGCTCAACGAGCCAATACAAAATTGATAGCGAACATGACCACTACTCTTTTGATAACCTTTGTTTTATCCAAATGCAAACAAGTGGGTACATTAACAAACACTAGCGCAAAGAAAAATATCAAAGTTCGCATGATCATACTTTGAGGTTAAGTTTGCTCAACGATCTAATACAAAAACTTTACAAAGGCAAATGAAAATTAGCTTTGAATGTTGGTTTTAATCATTAAGCAAACATAAATCGAAATATGCTCTTGGGAAATTTAATGTCCTTACCACAGAGTTGCAGCATACTTCCTCGGGCTGTCTTATGCTATAACGTCAGCACAATCAAGTTTACTTGTTATAAAATGCAGTATAATTATGGATGGCTGGATTTGATTTGTTTCCAAACTATATGTTTTGTCTATGAATAATATTTATGTGCACATTGAGTGATTTTTGCAGGCATGGTTTGTGATCGCAACAAAAATGTACGGATACTGGCTCGATCATGTTTGTGCTTTTTAAGGATGCTGGGTCTTGCATGCTTTTTATACTTATCTATGGTCCTTAATGGCAAAAAATTTTAAAAATGCTTCTAATTTGCCAAATTTAACTATGATTATATATCGATTTCAGCTTATTTTTATTTTTTATAAATTGAATTTTTCATTGAATTTATCATTAAAAATGCTTATCTATTTTATGTTGATTTGAGATGCCATAATGGACTTTTGCTAGAACAAACAATAAAAGATACCAATGTAAATGGTCATGTTTGCATGAAAGTTTGATATCCACAGCAAGTCTCTAAGTACAAGGTGCGATCAGTTTTGATGCAATCAAACCAAACAACTATCACGAACATTTAACCTAGTCATATTTTTAAGTATATACTTTTTTGTATTACAACAAATGGACAGATGTCAATTTAAGGATATACAATATAAACAAACTAATAGCCCATATATTTGTTGAACTCCATGAGAACAACAAAATACTCTGGCCAAATAGATTGATCATACAATAAATGTATAATAGCAACTTAAGAAAGTTAGTTGGAAACTAATATAAACATAACTACACTGAGGCGCTACCTGAATGACAGCTCTAAAATATGGTCCCATCTAAGGCAAGTCAATAGTCAATACAAGCATATAAAAGTGATCGCTTGATATGAACTTTTGCCAAGTCATGTCAAAAAATCTGTGTATCTGATTGTCTATTCATGAAAGTTTGATACTTGTAGCCCCTCTCCGATAATTACTTTTTCCTCTGTTGTTGTTTGGTGTGCTATCCAAGTGATTGTGTATGCATTTTTAATTGTTTATAAGTACATATGTATTATCCCAAAACAATGGTCAACAAGAAAATAGTGGTCACGTTTTTTTTTTTTTTTTTTTTGTAAAAATGGACAAATTGTGAATATGTGAACCTAATTTTATCAATTTTCATACAACCATTAGCTACTACGTTTTGTATTTCGAAAGCTTTTAAGGAATGAAGCTGAAGTTTCTAAAACCAGTTGTTCATTATTTGTTGCTGAACGTAATTTCTTCCTTCCAGAACAAGAAGAATGGCACCCATATAAAGCCGACCGAAAAATCTACAAAAAAGTTTATGGTGTTTTTGCCATTGGTACAAAAGACTATTAGTAAGTATTAAGTATTTTCATTAACATACGAAACATTTGCCTTTCTTCGATTAGTTTAGATTTTTACCTCAAATTAGATTACATTACACCTTAAGAAAAAATTAAACATGATTTGCACCTACACACATGGGCGAAGAATCATTAAACGCTTTGTGTTATGATATTGAGTTGTGAATTCATAAATAATGCATTTAATTCTTATTAATTACTATGTTTTCGTTTTATAATGCATTAAAAGTTTTATACTGGTTGTTTCCACAATTTCATGTTTTCATAATTCCAGTTGACTTTGATTGTAATTTTTTGTCAGCGATTACGAAAACCAGCGTTTAAACAAAAACCCCATTTGTTGTTTGTTGTCTTCATTATTTTCTATTTTTATATAAAAGTGTTAAAGAAAATATGTAAAACAAATGTCATTAATACCTTGACTATATAAACATATGTGAGGCATACAGCTAATGTGGGAAATGGTGATGACATCATTGGCCAATCCTTCGTCCGGGGATCTAAAAACAAAACGAATGAAAGAAAATATTAAAATAAAGTCTTGTCAAATAGAAAAAAATGCTTATTGTGAATTATGCTAAAAATGCTGGCCTTATTGAACCGTAAAACAAATAAAATTGTTGAAGGAGGGTTTTATTTCAGCTTTATTTTCAATGAACTAATTACAAGAATATATTTATTAAAATTAACTAAATATGTTAATGTGAAAAAAGAGAAGATAAGATAAGATACAAAACGAAATTTTATGCAAAAATTTAATCAAGAACAACAACAATAAGCTGTCATCATTTAATACAAGAAACACAAAAATCAATTGGAAATAACAATTAGATGTTGATGAGAGACTACAACATATCGCACTAGTTCCTCAAAAGCGTAACAACTCAAAATTCATGAACTTTCAGTAGAGGCCAAACACAGTTTCTGTTTCTGATTCTAACGATAGATTATAGCAAAAACTGACATAGCGCTTTTTTATGGAAAAGCAGAAAAATCGATTGGAGTGGGTAAATATGAGCTCTGTTGTTTGGTTTTTTGCAAAAAGTAAACAATTTGAGTTGTTACGCTTTTGAGGAACAAGTGCGATATGTTCGCATCAATTGAAAAACACAGTGTTAAAACCGAAAGTTCATCATCAGTATATTAAATATTAATTAAAAGTCAGAAATGAGGAGCTCAGGCAGTAGGATGGCTAGAAGCTGCTGCTAAGCAACAGTATATAATTAGTTATGACCGGACTCTAAGCATTTTGGGAGCTGATGATCGTCGTGGTGGCCGTGAAATAGCCATTGTATGATCACCAAGCCATAAAAATTCAACTTTACTTTTCTTGTCTTCTTTAAAATTGTTAATCACTACAATTTCGCCAAAAACCAAATCTTTCTAAGTTCTGAAAAAGTAAAATACAACTGAAAGCCCATAATGGTAAAAAAATTACTATTATCGAATCAAAAAAAGTTACATAATTCCTTTACTTGCTTAAGCTCAGGGAGGGCAGTCTTACGGGACAAGTTCGTATCCTGAAAATTTCTTAGGATACATCGAACAATGCAATATCTGAGAGAATGAATACAACAATAGCATTCAAAGTGGCCATTAGCGACCGCTGATTCTGACGACTCCGAATTGGAGGATGGCAGAGCAGGCGCTAGAAGAGTTGGACCCAACAGCCTGAGTTTTCCAGACACTATAAAACTTTGGTCAGGGGAATGTTTGCGTAGGAATCTAGAACCGACATATGCATCCTCTCTGGTTGTCAAGCAGCTCTAAAACCGCTAACATTTTACTCATTCCAATCAAGGCTAGTTTCAAAATGTTGCGAAAGTGCTTTATAGGTTCTGAACTATTCTGCGGGGTTAACAACAGTTTTAGGGACAATATTCTGTATTGGACGTGGTGCATAATTGGCCCTTATAATCATAATAATTACATGTATAATAAATAAGTTGTTGTTAATTTCAAAGGGCTTTCCAAGCTAGAGTGTACGTTTTGAGCAACTAAAGTCCATTTTAAATCTCTTAAGTACTTTTACGCCTTACAGCAAGTGAATAAAATTAACATAAATAATACAAAATGTTTTTTCTTCTTCTTTTTCTTTCAAATGGCACAACGACCATTTGAACGAGAAATGTCGTGGTCCAAATTCAAGAGCGACTTACTTGGTGCATACCAAACAGCCGATTTCAAGGTTGAAATGAAAATGTAAATTTTGTATTGTTTCCATCGTAAACGAGTTTTTGTCTCTGGTGTTCGTTATTAGGACGTGTAGGTCAAGTAATTAGTGATTATGTGTTAAAATTTACAAAACCTATTGAACTTCTTGTAAACAAAAAGTGATGAAACTTTTCAAATCATTTATTTTAAAGACAGTAAAAAATAACACAAACGTTTATTTATTCAAGGTTAGTTCTCTTTTTGGACATACAGGTATTTTTGAAATTTATTTTGATTGTTTTTTTTTTTTTTTTTTTTTTTTTTTGCTGACACCATCCATATAAATAATAAATCGCTGGTGTACGCTTAAATTATTTTTCAACTCTAAGCTGGAGACTTCAGGCAATCCAAAATTTTTTTTTTAAATCAATCAATTGAATACCCAATAAGTCTTCAAAATATTGTGAATACCTGACGATGGCACATGAATATTTATTTATGTGATGCAAAAAAGAAAAAAATAACTCACAGCAAAAAATAAAAAAAAGAAAATAATATATTTCAAAAACACAGGGGCACAGCATTTCCTTACGGTTGCAAAACAATAGAAAAATATTAAATGTTTGCTAAATTTGTTTTCAATAAAGATCAAAGAACAAACAACTGTGTATGAAAACTATTTAAAGAATTATTAAAGTTACTTGAGCAAAATACTTGCAAAACCTGCGTTTGGTATACATATGTATGTATATGTGTAACCTCTAAAGATCCTCTTTGTAAGGTACTATTCAGAAATTAAGTATCGTATAGTGTAATTTTTAAAGTTTAGATTGTTAAAAATGAATTTTAAAAACTGCTTTGAGTTTCGTTTTTAAATGAGGCTGTCTCACAAGGCGACTTTTTAAAAAGTTTCTGTTGCAACCAGTAGATTTCTTTAAAATATATTTCGTTTCGTGTTCGTTTCTCTCATGGCACCTTTTTAAACAACAACTTTTCGAAGTACCTTCTTTTAATTTACCTTTACTATTTTTTAAAATATACTCCTTTGATAAAATAGAAGCTTGTTTTGGCAGATACTCTTGCAAGTTTATATTTTGAAAGACATTCAGTCGACAATTTTTTTAAAGTAGTTACATTTAAGAGTGATCTATTCTAAAAGTTTCCTTCCTAAAAGGAACTTTTTCAACCAAAAGGTAATTTTGTAAAAGACATTTTTTGAAAGACACATTTTTAAAAAAAGGTTTTTTAAATATTTTTCAATGCACTTTTAATGGGTACTTTTTAGGGAGTATTTTTTTAAAAATCAATTTTCTCAAAGGCAATTTTCAAAAATTTCCAGCAGTTAATAAAATACTTGTATTTAATAATGGAATTTAAAAGGGATTAAAAAATAGAATTGCTATTGGAGGTCAGGTTGTTCCTAAATCATTTGAAAGAGAAAGACTTTTGTGGAAAGAAGCACAAAAACATTAAAAGAAATATAAAATTTCCCTTTCTTAAAACATATTTTGTAGCAATAAGATTTTGAGGAAGATACATACATACCTAAAAAAAAAATTTCATTAAAACCTACTTTATAATAAATAGTTTTATCAAAAGTAATTTTTCAAAGAGATATATTTTTCAAATATATTTTTTATTTATTAAAAAAGGGATTTTTAAAGGTTCTTTTTCGAAAGGTAGTAATTTAATTAAACTTTTTTTAAAGTGTACTGCTTGAAAGGTACTGCTTGAAACGACACGTTTTGAAAAGGTACTGTTTTAAAAGGTTCCTCGTTAAAAGATACTTGCTCTAAAGGTACTCTTTGTAAAAGAAGAGTTTTTCAAAAGATATTCCCTTAGAAAAAGTTTTTTTGAAAATAACTTTTTTAACAACACCATTTCAAAAACATTTTTTTACCATCTAGAAGTTTTTTCTTAAAAGTTACTACTTTAAAATGTGCTTTTTTTTGTTAAATGTATGAAGGTGTATTTTGGTATTTTTTTGCAAGATATTGTTTTGAAAAGTACTTTTTTAAAAGATATTTTTTAAAAGCTTGTTTCTGAAAGAAATTTTTAAAAAGCTTTTTTAAAAGGAAATTTTTAAAATTGAACTTTTTCAGTAAGTACTTTTTTACAAGATATTTTTCATAAAATAGAATTTTTCTAAAATTTACTTTATTAAAAGATGCATTTTTAAAAACTACTTTTCAAAAAAGTAATTTTTTAAAAGGTACTTTTTTGAAAGGTACTTTTTTAAAAGTTACTTTTTAAAAAGTACTTTTTCAAAAGATTCTCCCTCAAAAGTAACTTTTTTAAAATACCTTTTTCAAAGCTATTTTTTAAAAGGTACTTCTCAAGAAGTATTTTTTTAGGTTTTTTTTTTGAGAGGTACCTTATTAAGAGATATTTTTCAGGAGATAACTTTACGTAGACCTTTTTTACAAGGTTCCTTTTTTAAAAAGTACTTTTTTGAAGGCTCTAATTAAAAGGATACATTGTTAAGATCCGATTTCTTAAAACTCCCTTTAGTTGAAAGATTGTTTTTTAGGAGTTAATTTTGAAAGAGGAGTTTTTTAGGAGTTAATTTTAAAAAAGGTGTCTTTTTTAAAGTTGCTTTTTTATATTTTGTAGTTTTAGATAGTGTTTATTAAAAGCTATTTCTCTTCTTTAAGGAGGTGTTTCTTAAAATTGCTGTTTAACAAAGTCGTTTTTTAAAAAATATTTTATAACCGAGAAAATTCCTCTCTTCCATTCAGGATCCAATAGTATTGTTATCTCTCTAATGTGGCTTTTTCTTTTCCGAATTTTTTTAAAAATCTTTCCTGCTTGTTGCTTTGGATTTTGGTAATTACTATTCCATTTTAAGATTTAAGCATATTTTCGATAGAGGTATACTCTCAAAAAACGGATTGTCACGAGAGCAAAGACATTTTGTTATTGTCTTCAATATCTTGTTTAAAATCTTATATTGTCAAGTTTAGTTTCGATCATAGTTTCTTAAGAGATTAGATTATAATCTTAAGTGTAACTTATTTATGTTTTGTTTGTATCCTGATATAAAACGATATACTATATGCAAAAATGTTATATATAAAACAGGCTCAATAAGTCGAACCTTAACCTTATCTCTCTATTGTACTTACCGCCATGTGAGTCCATATATCTCTGCATGCTGTCTATATATTTCATTATTAAGGCCATTTTAAGGTTTTTTGTGGGGTTTTGGTTGCTGTTTCGGTTTTTCTTTCAAGTTTGTATTTTCCTTATATTTTGTGGTTTCTGTTGCCGTTGCGTAACTCAGAAGTGGATTAAATCCAAATTAAAAAACAAAAAACTTAATTTAAGGAAGGTCGGGAATCCTTAACTATTGTTGTAGTAAGCAATTTTCTGAATCTGCAAATGAAATAAAAAAAAAATATGGTGAGTAAAAGAAAAATTAAAACGAATGTGATGGTTCCACATTTCTGGTTTGCAAGTTGCTTGTGCTTGTACATGTGGAAACGTTATATAAATGATCAATATTTTTGGAGTAATAGACACTCTATTTGTACATACATCTTATGCATATTAACTTGATATATACATATATATATATATATATATATATATATATATATATATATATATATATATATATATTATTTTATGCTGTATTTAAACAGAATTAAGTTGGTTACCGGCTACAAAACTTTTTGTTTTGTCAAATTTTGCAACACAATTGTTTTCTGTAAAAATCAAAAACAATCGTTGAACTTTGATGTGCCACCATTTCTGGGGCAAAGTCTAAGTCATATATTTTGCAAATAAAAATGCTAATGAATTGTACTTTCAATAAATATTTGTAAACTTAATTGGAAACTTTTGTTTTCGTTTTCACAAAAGGGGTAGTATTTATTTGATTTTAGTTTTTTTTCCGTTTGAGGTAGGCACTAATATTTTGATATTTGTATTATGGTGTGATAAGTATTTATATAAAACGTATAGTCCTATTATTTTTCGCATACATATACGTTTCTAGACATTAAGAACGAAATCTAAATACGCAAGTACCAAGTCAGAGCCTAGTTGCATAATGGTACATGTTGTAATTAGGTCATTGACGTAGATTAACTGTGTGAAGGAATTACACCAGTATGTTACTCTGTTTAATAAAGAGTATTTATCGGCCGTTCAACTGGCGATCAAAACGCACATATGACGGGGCATTGTCATTGTTATCAGAAATTCTCTACCAGCAAGCATGAGTATTTCATCTGAAATAGTCAGACATTTTTTTTATATCTCATTCTTCTGTTTAATGATCACTAAGCCTGGTACGGCTATTGACATATTCTTAGCGGTTTTCCAAATCTTTTCTATATAAAATAAAATGTCAATCCTCAATTGTAATGCAAACTTTAATACGGAAAATGTATTCGAAAACAAATGAGACTAACTGGCTGCTTATAAGAGTTGCGCTCACATTTCTTTCTCAGAAAGTAACATTAAGACACCAGTTTGATTCCACCTCTTTATAAGACACTTTACTAACTGAACACAACTGAATTTTTGACATCCTGGACATTAACTGCCAGGCTCACAATGTCACTCGACTTCGATCGTTCGCTTCGTTATATGCAAAACAATAACAAAATTGAAAACTTTGTTGTTGCTTTCAGTGTTTGTGTAAGCGAACGATGTAGAGCGATATCGCGGGACTGACTCTATATTTATGAATTTACTTATGATATGAAATGCAAAAACCAATTTTCAAAATAACATTCGTACAACTTCTAATATGAGCATTCGTCTTTAACTATGGGTTTGCTCTCCCACCAATAAACATACAGTTTTTCTCATTATAATATTGAGTATCACTGAGTTAGATTAACTTTGTTTGCTCTCTCAGTTAAATATCGACTTTAAGTATTTAATTTTAAGACATTAATTTTATTTATGAACTCGCAGAAGCTTATTGTAAACTAGTCTTTCTTAGTATTTTATTGTACTTTTTTACAGTGCTAAGAAACCCAACCGTACAAACTTTTCCATACCTGCTAAGACTTCTTTTTTACTTTACTGTCATTTGGTGTTATCTACTGATGAATTTAGTACTACTTAAATAATCAAATATAAAAACATATATCTGTTCTAAGGTACTTTCCAGCTGTCTATGTCTAATGAAACACTCATTTGATTAATTTTTTTCTTTTTTATACTTTAATTATTTATTTTTTTTATTCATTACTAAAGTTACCGATAATAAAAAAAAATGGCAAAAACTTTGATTAACTTTTCAAACCACTTTGGTAAAATAACTTTTAAAAGAAAAACTGGTTTGCATTCAAAGCATTTGATCTAGAAACCAATATACCAGTGGTTCTTGATTGCAAAATCATAAAAATTATACATATCATAAATTTTAATCTCACTGATACACTTTAGTTGCAAATGTTCCACAAGAATACAAGCAAACAGTGCAAGTTTCTTTAAATAATTTTGTTCAAGAAAAAATAACCAAAGTGGTTGATACTCAAACGTTAAATTCGATACTATCTTATCTGTATTCAAAATGTCAGTTTAAAAAAATTTTATGAAATTAATTTACCTGGTATATCTATCTCTAAAATAATATTGTTTGCGGAGATAAACAAAACGAAATCCTATTTATTTTTTGTTAAAAAATAAATAAAAGTTGGGCAATTGAGTCACGAGTACTGCTAAATTTTATTTAAATCGAAATTTTCTTTTTAAAGCATTCGAAATATTTTTACCAGACAACGGCAAGGTGCACTTATCTTAAAACCAATGGCGGTGCGTACGCCACCAGTTTTTCTTATTAAACAATGTAATTCATACGAACTTAACCGAGCTTAAAATACTTTACGTTATAGCATACACAAACAAGTTTATATTCATCAGCTGCCTGCTTTGATTTCGTAAATATGGTACTCTGCTTTGCAGTTACAAACAGGGTTGCCAGACATGACACTTTCTTGGCAATTTCAAATTTTGTTTGTGGTATGGAAATTTGTTAATAATTTACAAATACCTTGGTATGATAATTGACTCCCGTTAATCAACTATCTATTTAAAACTGTCAAGAGAATACAGAGATGAAAGGCAGCCAAAACGAGATAGGAAATCAATGTAAGCTCTGTTCATCTATCTTCTATAAATGCAGAAGCGGCAACTGTTTGACAATTTTCAGATGTTATACAAAAACAAAATGTTATTTTTATTGAAGTTTTTCATATTATAGGGAAAATGTTAGCTTATTAGTTGTATCATGTTGACTCCAAATTCATACTTGTAGGGAAAGATTACAGCACACAAAAGAAAAAAGAATTAAACAATAAGCTCAGACAACAATTTTGAGGAAGTAAAACTCGCACTCAAGCCCGATAAAATAGTTAAGAATTTTTATTCACGAAATAATATGGCTACAAAAGAATGGTTAAAAATGGATTAAATAAATGTAAAACTAATTGCACACATTAAGCACAGTGCTGTTTTAACTATTTTTTGTGATGGTTACCTATTCTTTTTAAATTATAGGCAAGCAATGAGAAAAAGATACATATACAAAATATTTTTACAAATGAGACATGAGTAACAGCGCATTGAAGAAGCCAAGCTAAATTTTAGTAGATTTTAATTTAAATCTTCAACAAAAGTTTTTATGTCCTACAGGATTTCTTTTTCATAGACTTTTAATGCCAGGGCCTTTAAAATAAAAGCTCTACGTCAAGCAAGTAAGAACAATTCAAGAGCTCAAGGACATAGAAAATATACAGCATCGGATGAAGAAATACCGCTGAAGCGATTGAAGCAATTGGCTAAAATTTTGTGAATTGTATAATTGTTATAAGTCCTTCTACCGTAATAAAAAATATGAAGCTAACTTGTTATGCCTTATTTAGCAATTAATAGAGTGAGTTTTATCTGAACTATATACATATTTAATTTTTTATGGGTAATCTCTTTAAAATTACATAAGACTCATAGGCACTAAATTTGGTATAGTGTACAGAAAATATCACTTTAGTTTCTAGGAGTGTTAAAAAACTCAGATGTAAAATTAATTAAGTAAACAAATGGTGTAGTTATTATTACCAGTGCAGCTCTCTGATACAAATATCAAAACCTTTTTGTTTTATATGTATTTACAAAGCAGCTGTTGATATAAAATGATTTCAAATGTCATACAGACTTTTTGAATAGAATTTAATATTAATAATAATAAAAAAACAAAACATGTCTAACGATAAGCACGTTTTGTATTATAAACATATGTATGTAGATATGTGCATATATTACACTAGGTTAGTAGAATGTATTATCAGCATAAAAATTGGGTTAATATAATTTTATTATTTTAAAGTTCTTTACTTAATCTATTTAAAATGGTGATTGAAATCGATTCACTATTTTCCGGAAAGAAATCGTCTAATCTTATCCGCTAGAGATAAAGCTTTAATCTACTACGAAATGAAAAGTATTGATTTGAAATATTTGTTCAGCACATAAAACTGCCAGCAACAATTAGAGCTTTAAGGTAGTAAATCAATAATTCTTTGCAAAACTAAATTAAACTAATATTTATAGGAAAAAACTATTTATTACAGCTTCAGATCGTTTTTTATATAAACAAATTTTTATTTACAATATTATTCAATATTTCGGTAACAATTTGTTATCATCTTCAGGATAATAATTGTAATTAAATTGAAAATGTTGAAATTTTTTTTTTTCCAACATTTTCAATTTAATTACAACTATTATCCTGAAGATGATAACAAATTGTTACCGAAATATTGAATAATATTGTAAATAAAAATTTGTTTACATAAAAAACGATCTGAAGCTGTAATAAATAGTTTTTTCAAATAATTAAGAAGATCAAATAAATATTATATAACTAATATTTATACCTATAAAATGTTTGACCAAGCTGAAATCTAAAAGCATATGACATTATCTTCATGTAGGTACATACATATGTATGCTTATCATAAATAATCACATAACTTTTAAGTTTAAAAACTGAGAAAACACCAGAGAGTCAAACTTCATAAAAAAATTTTGTTAATATCATAGAAAATGAAAGCACTAAAACTATTTTTTAATGGAGCTAAAAGAATGCGCTTTATTAGATGTGAGAAACTTAGAAATCAACGCAGCAGATGATGGCCTGAAAGCTGAAATAATTTATGCTTCATATGCCTGGGAAAAAAACTTAATGAATAGGGCCCAGTTTAAGACAAGAAGTTCAGGGATGGGACGCGATAGCTTGTGTGCTTTTTTGGGTGGTTGTAGATGAATTGGACTAAATGCATTTCATACAGATGTTTTTTTTAGATATATATATAATACATGTTTCAGCCTTGAAGATGTTGCTTGTTTTAAAAGAATACATTTTGATCAGTTCCTTTGGTATTTTTCGTTTTTTGTAAGCGATAATATTATCGCTGAAAACGACGATAGTATGGCCAAGCAAGGTAATATTACGATTGAATACAACAATAACATAGTGAGTGGCCCGAATCGATTAGGATATTTTCACAGTGTAGAATCTAAGCAAATATCTATATATACACACATTTATATACCCTTTCAAAGCTCTTACTTACACACACTATAAAGGCAGCGCTACATATGTTTTATAATTTGTATTGCAAAATTGTCTTATTTCAGTTTCAATAACTTTCATTTTGGATTTAAAATATTTTTGGTTATTTCTCTTCCATACATAAAAAAGTTTATTAAGAACACACATATTTTCAGTCACAGCGCAAAAATTGGAGAAAAATTAACTGGCAATGGCAGCAACAAAAAGTGTGTTGAAAATGACAGTATTTTACTTATTGTTCGGTTACCATTTGGTAGATCAAAATTGCTGTGCTTGTCACAACCTTTCGCACCGTTATAGGAAATATAATATTGTTGTCGCAACCATATGATAAAATGCGTTTTCTTTATTGTTTATTATAACGGTGATAACTACTTTTTATTATTATAATGGTGATAACTACTTTTCAAAATTAGCTAATGTGTAAAAGGGAGTCAAGATTTTTAACTATAATTTAAATTATATGTACGCCTGTAAATCGATTTCGAAACACATTTTTTCAATAGATATTTTCCCCAAGTTTTTCAACGGATGTAGCTCAGGCTGGGTCGCTTTTTATGTAGACAAATTTGTCGATATTGTGCTATCGAGCTTTGTCCTGAGGAAACAAACTTCCAGTACGATATGTCAAAAAGTCATGTGTTGTATATTTGTGTAGCAGTACCCTTTAAGAGGCCAAGTACAGGGTGAGTGTGTTGGAAAAATATATTAAGAAAAAACAGTTTTTGAGGGTTATTCAAACAAGTGGCTACTCCAGGGACACCCTGAGGTAAGTTGACGTGATGGGAGGAAAATATAATTTTCGAGGCACCCAAATAAGAGTATTAGGCCCAGCGCGTTCGTATCAAATGTATGATTAACCCCCAATATTTTTAGAAAATAATTTTTTTTATAATGTCGCTGTGAAACTTTTTCCCCTAATGCTAAAGCCATCGAAAAATGAATGACGGAATATCGATTGCTTAATTGACCCACCCATCACAGCATTGTTTTAACAGACCGCGAAGTGCTTCTAAATATTATAGCACGGGAAATGGTCACAAGATAAACGAAAAAAAACGCTGATAAAATGCAGAATACCCTAAACTGGTGGAGGGTCAACTATTAAGATTTCCACAAGCCAAAGGTGTCATACTTTCGAGCCAAAGTGTCTTAAATGAGCGGCCCTTGAAACTCATTTGTACCAAAATTACGGTTTCACTTAAAACAACACAAAATATTTGTAAACACAACACAGCGGTTTTTTTTTCAAATTTCGACAATTATAACATTGTCTTAAGGTTCATTGTTACAACTTTCCCAGAGCTAAAGCTACGATTTTGTTGAACATATTTTGCAAAAACTATTTTTATTGGTAACTTTAAATATGAGAGTGAATCTTGAACAACCAAAACCTATCGCTTATCTAAAGTTTTCCGTTATGGGAACTTATTGCGAAATGATGACCATAAAATCCTACTTTTAGCTATCGGCAAGTTGTAGCAACCAGCCTAAGAGTGTGAAAAGGTTGACTTCTAATAAAGCGCTCAAAGCTAAATATTGCCAAATCTTGATCTCGTTTTATCATATTTTTGTAGCATAAGCAAAGGAAATTTCATACATGTTGACTTTGGTGCAGTCTTAAGTTTTATGCAACTTTCACAATAACCTCCAAAATATTTATAGAAATTACAAAAAAAAAAAAAAATACACATAATTCAATAATTTTAAAATGGATTTTTTATGTTTTATAACTGTATTGAAATTTGCAACAACCTTGTAACGAAAATTAAGCAAAACATTAATATTTTTTCTCTAAGTTTGTTGACAAAGCAATTAATCTGAAACCGCACTTACGTAATGGATTTTAATTTGAGGAAAATTGTGTTTTTATACGCACTCACACACACACACACACGCATTTTGGTGAAATCAATTTAACGTGCAACAACGCGTATAATTAATATTTATTTTAATGCTACTGTGCGTATGATTAATTTTCAAACATTTTTAAAAAGCAAAATTTCAAATCTTTTCTACCTGACTATGTTTTAATTGCATTTTAATTATGCATGGAAATGAAAATGATCTCCTTTAGACTTTCAGAATGAATTAAACACATTTAATCATTTAAACGATTTTTCTTAAGGACAAGGACAAAACACGTGTACACATACGAAAACATTATTAAACATTTTCATCTGGCATACAAGCACTCACGGTGCAAAGTACACTCTTGAATAATGACAACAACAGCAAACGTTGAATGATAAACAAATTATCACATCATTAGTTTATTTATAAAATTGTTTAATGCCGTTTCGTTGTGGGGTAACAAAAGAAATTACATATTTGTAAAAAAAAATAAGAGACTTGTCTTACTCTTCCTTTTGCCTTCCGACCACTTAAACATTGGAATTTTTTACGAAAAAAAATACAAAAAAAAAAACAAGAGATCTTGATGTTAATGGTCACATTTGTACTTCTACAAATATAGTATTCATATGAGCACAGTTTTCTTGTGCCTTTTTCATTTTCATTTTTAAATGTGCAACAGCTGCTTTATAATCAAGAAATTATTGCTGTTCGCTGTTTTTCTTTTCTTATAATTTAGATGTTTTATTAATAACATCAAGCTAAAAAAAGACAATACAAACAGTGCATTTGGAAGAAAAAAATCAGCTATGGCTAAGTATTATTGGTTATTATAAAATAGATTTTTTTTTTTTTAATTTCACACTTTACTTAGAGTTTTTCTTTACCCGCAAAAAAACAATTAGTGTGAAAAATGTCACTTTGTTTTAATAAAAGTTGTTGGTAATATTTAAAAAGAAATTTCTTTTTTATGACTCGGTTTGATACTACTATGCAACAAGCACAAAAACTTTGCATACTTTTTTGATGTGTTTTACTTGTCCAAGTGAAAAAGTCATAGAAATTTCAAAAAAGAAAATTATTCTAAAATATGAGATTTTCTGAAAGGTTGATCCGAACCTCTCTTATTAATCCAACTTTTAATGTAATTTATACTTTTCAAATTATTAAGAAAAAAGTTTAGAAATTGTTCTTTTTAAAAACTCTAAAATTTTAGTTTTTTTGAAAATGTATCCAGTTTAATTATCGCATGCAATAGAAATAAAATGAGCCCTCATTTATGGATATTTATGGGTGAATCATTATTCTTATTTATACATCATTATTTTATTATGCTACAATATTTGGTAATGACGTTTTTTTTCGCCAAAATGGGTACTTTTTCTTTTTTGGGAATAATATCAGACATACCCACTGTAAATAAAGCAAACCACCTGCAAGTCCCAGCGACTCCCACGGGATTTTGAATAAAACACACAATCCAAGTAGCAAAGTGTATTTATATTAAAATTCCTACATTAAATTCAAACAATGTAAGAGAATATAATTCTTAACAAATAATTAATAAATTGTGATACATACTTTTTGGTATGGAAATCACTAGGATAAAATTCATAAAATTACAAAGTTTATTGAGTTACAAATTACTCGACGCTACGCGCAACCAGCTCGTATGATTTCTGATTACAGAATAAAGATGCCTGCAAAAATGCGCATGTTCTTGAGCTGACCTTAAATACTTTCGTTATTTGGAAAATTATTACAATCAGAAAATTATAATTTGGCGATGCCAGACTTATAAAATAAATTCATTAGCTTTGGTGTTAGCGTTAACACCCACAGAATTTAGTAAATGAAGCTTGTTTTATTTCTATTGCTGTAGCCTTAGAAATAAATAAGAAACTGCAAGGCCTTTACAAATTTCTAATTACTAATAGGGCTCTGTAGTTCGAGTTGTACTTCCACAAACCTGAGATAGATTTTTTTGTGATAAAATTGGAGTGATCAACACTTTCAAAGAAGACAAAACAAGTTAAGTTGCAAACTTACTGGCTGGTGGCGTTTACTCCAGCCAGGCTGTGTCACGACCACCATATCGCTCACCAGCACCCAAATTCACTTCGAACCCAGGCCATGACTAATTGTATACCGTTTTTAAAGAGCAGTGCTTAGCCATCCTCTTCATTATTGACTACCTATATTTAATCCTATTGATCATTTTTGCACCGTATCACTGTGCTTTACCCCTGATTGCAATATATTTTATATTCTATCACCAACATCCAATTGGTTTCTAATTGATTTTTGTACTTCTATTTTTATAAATTTTACTAAATCTAAAATTAGAGGTTTAAAAAAAATTTGCTTTTCAGTTTTTTCTTAAAAACTCCAAAAGTATAAAATACAACAACAAAAACATTTTAAGGCTTAATAACCTTATTCATAAAAAATATTTCAGGTTTATAAAGCTCTTATTTGACAAATTTGTATAGAAAATTTGTCAAATAAGAGTATATTTGTATAAAAAATTTGTCAAATAAGAGTTTAATAAATCTAAAATATTTATTATGAATAAGACCCATAGTAATTTAAATTTTTTTGACATGTAACATAATGAAATCGTACATGCCTTATTTAAATTATGACTAGAGGTTTGGATCAACCCTACCGAAAACCTCATTTTTTTTTTTGGAAAAAATACAAACAAAAAAACTTATCCATAGAATTTAAAACTTCCTTAATTTTTATACTTAGACAAGTATAACTAATCGACCACGAAATACAGTGATCAACCAATGTCAGAATTTTTTTTCCATTTGCTGTGTAGTGCAATAATTAATTACTTTAACATCTTGCTTTGACAAAAAAAAAATATTAAACACCACACTTGAACTTTGTCTTCTTTATTTATTTATTTTAAACCTTGATTTTGAACTGCTTAATTTTATTTTTATTCTAATACGGAAATTACTTTCATCCCCGAAGAAATAAATTCGTGTACTAAACCTTTGTAAGGCTGAGCAATAACCTTTTATACTTCCTCTTCAATTTAGCGCTTTCTGTTTGATCTCTCTCTGTCAGTGGCTCATGTGATCGATCAATGGAATGATTGCAGTCATTGATAAATTTAAATTGTCACTTTCTCAGCCAGGATTTTCAAAATGCTTTTGTTCTTTTCATTGTTGATTTTCTGTTTAATCATTCTCAATGTATATTAATTTTTGACATTGAAATGTTAAAAATATTGGCAAATAACAAACATGCATAAAAATTGTTTAAACATGTAATTACTTTTAATTAATATTAAATATTTTCGTTTCAATTACTTTTTTCTTTAGCAAATTAATTAACAAATGGATCTTTTTGTGCGGGAGCTGTAACTAGCAAGAGACGAAGAAGGAAAAAACTTTAGCAAATGTAAAAAAGTTGTTTTTGTTTGATATTAACAAAAGTTCTAATAAGTTCATTGGATTTTTTCTGTTTTCTTGCGAAATAGTAAATGGACTTTACGAGATTTTTTTTCACGTACATACATATATATAAAGAAATTGTTATCATGAAAGCACATGTTAAAAGAAAATGCAGACACGTTTTTTAGACCACAGTTTTCATTTAATGTATATTTTATCTTTTTATGACGTTTTACAAATCCCGTTTAAATAATGATAAACATAACGGGAGGGGCTCGTGCCATATTCACACTCACACACACACACACAACACACACGCACCCATAATGCGCCCAATAAAAGGAACTGACATAATACTTTGAAAAAAGCGTCTTATTGGCGTCATTGATGGCGTGTAACACGAACTCCCCACACCGAATTAAATATTAACAACAACAACAACAACAACAATGACATGCTTGCTAACTGTTTTCCCCCTGGTGGATTGCTATTGTTGCTGTTGTCGTTGCTGAACTAGTGTAAGACTGAAGAAAAACTAATTTCGCCCGGCCGCTTACTATTAAACCAATTTTAAACATACCTGTCAATTCAATGATTAACTCAACGTACCATACCTAAGAATTGTTAATAGATATGAATGAAAAGAGAAAAACGAAAAAGAAAACAATACAAAACTGGCATGAAGAGAAAATGACTCACGCGACTCATATCTATGTACAACACACTTTTGTGTTCAAAGATTTTGTTTTTCATTTTCTTTTTCCCACTAAAATATTGTAACAAAAAACTCAATTTTCTAATTCACAAATTTTGTTGTTTTAAAAAGGAGGGCAATTGTAACACACATACATACATATTTTTCTTGGTGGCTCAAAAAGCAAAAGAAAACTACAAAAAGTATGTACATACAGGCACGTGAGCAGAAAATTGTGTACAAACCACACAGATTTACAACGAGATGGATAACGTTTTGTTTTACTTTAACCCACACCTGCTGGAAAAGTGTGAAAAATGAAAAATGCATCATTATCTATACATAGTTTTGTGTGGAATGTCTAATTCATCATATTAAAAACGAAAGTACTTTTTATGAGGTGCACTTTTATTTAAAAGGTACTTTCTTTAGAAGGTGGTTTTTTAAGGTAATTGTTTAAAGCTTGCTTGTTATTGGACCAGTACTCAGGGGTAAATTGTACTGGAACTACGAAAATAATAAGGAAAATGGACAGTGTTTGTGGAAGTTTGATAAATACTTTAATTTTGCAAAGCTCAGCCAGATAGAATTAGCTGCTGTTAGTGGCCAGTGTATATACCTACAACACTGTCCAGTCAACAAATTTCACACACCCGTTTCGATACTACAAAACTTCGAATATTCTATATATTCGGGAAAACAGAGACGACACAAGAACCATGATAAGATCAATTACGAATTTACTTACTACTTTACTTTTACACTTTCAACTTTAAAGGTCTCATTTATAAAAATATTTCATAGTTATTGAGTTGGTATATATGGGAAATATCTATACAATATTTGTTAGATAAGCGTTCAATACACATAAAATATATTCTTAGATAAGCCAGTAAGCAAACAAGTGTTTAATTATTGCGATTTGACACTTCATACAATAAATTACAAGAAACACCTCCTCATCAAACATTCACAAACAAATTTTATTCTAAGTGGAAACTTTTTCAAAACTACTTTTCCTCGAATGATACTATTGCTCAAAAAGATATTTTTTTTACAAAAAGACAATTTTTGTCAATTAGGTAATTTTTCGAAAAAATGTAGTTTTTCTACAACTGGTACCTGTAAAAAAGGTACTTTTTTCAAATATATACTTTTTCCTCAATAATGTCCTTATTCCCAACCGTACTTGTTGTTGAAAAAGAATTTTATCTTGAAAACGAGCTCGTTATTTAAAAGGTACCTCTTCTTGAAAATTTGCTTTTTATTATAAGGTACTTTTCCTCAAAGAAGTTATTTTTCGAAAAATATGTTTTTTCGGAAAAAATCATCTTTTTTAAAGAAATATCAATTTTTTTCAAAAGCTACTTCTTTTTGAAAGCAAGTACTTTTTCGAACAGATTTTTTTAATAACAAATTTTTAAAAGATTCTTCTCTTCAAAACAAAAGCAATTTCTCAAAAAGGAGTTTTTTAATATTGCAATATATTTTTAAGATATACGTTGTTTAGAAAATATTTTTTTAATACGTTCTTCAAGAGCTGATATTTTTAAAATTTAGTACTCTTTTTATAATACGAATATTCAATTTGAACACATATGCCACGTAAAGTTGCAAACCCATCTATCGCTGCGCCAATCCATAGTTTTGATAATTTTCAGTCCAACTATAGAGACTATCGGTAGTTTCGAGCCCCCACTGAATTTATAAACATATTGCGTGTTTATTTTCATTAAACTGCTTGTAAGTACTGAACAAATTATATCTCAATCAAAACTATTTGACTTTACAATTATAATGTATGTCATACTTTTACAATTGTAATGATTTGTCGGCGGTGAAACCACAATGCCGCCTTTTGAGTGCTAATTTTTCGTCATACCCTTTCATTGACTTTAATTTTTTTTATTTCATCTCGGATATTATTGATATAGTTGATTTATACAGCTTCAGATCCTGCGAATTTCTGAATTTTGTAATTATTTTTCTGACGACGTCAATAAACTGTTATGAAATTAAATAGCTATACTATTTGGTAAATTTTATATAAAAAACGTAACAGTCTTTATAAATTAAACAAATCGTCTTTGCGGATATTATTGTTATTAAGAAAAAATATCGAAAGTCTATTAAAAATAAAATTGCGGTTGCTATCAATAATACCTTCGAGAGTTTTGCAGCTTTAGCATCACTCGATAGTTTAAGAACACTGAATAAAGTTTTGCATCTTAAAATCTTTTTTGTAAAAAAAAATACTTCACAAATTTATAATTTTTTTTCGACATTTCATTAGCGCCCTCAGGAAAATGTTTAGCAGATTATGTTTTGTTAAATAAATTAATGAACATTTTCCTAAGTACACAGTCAGCGAAATAACTCAAATAAAATAAAATAAAATAAAATAAAATAAAATAAAATAAAATAAAAGATATTTATTAATTAAGGTCCAAAACAGGCCCGTACCAACCCAACTTCGTCTGGGGGGCAAATAAATTTTTGCAATTTTTAACCTATTAAACCTTTTTATTCAATTTTATTTTTTAGAAAAACGCGTAGGGTAAGGAGATACGTGGGGGGGCAAAGGCCCCCTTAGCCTCTGGGTTGCTACGGGCCTGGTCCAAAAATGAACCCTTTTTACAAAATAGTAACCGATGGTAACTCGTTATATAGAAGGTTGCAAAAAAAGTAAAAGAGTTGCAAAACGAAAAGAAATGTTTGTGTGTGAAAGGTTTGTTTGAACATTTCTGATTCTCATTTTATTCATGGGAATTATGGAATAAGTAGTTAAGTTTCAAACAAACTTTTAAGAATTTTTCAATTCTACTGATGAGTTGTTGATTAGCACCAACGAAATGTCGTCGGCATATAGACAGCTGAAAAAGACAGCAAACATTTTGTAAAAAGGGTTCATTTTTGGACCTCAATTAATACATTTCAATTGGCTCTTAAAGCAAATAAATAATTAAGTTCATATTTAAAAGATATTTACATAAATGATCAAAAATTATTTATTTGCAACTTCTAACAACATGCCAGCTTTCGGATGTAGTTAATTTAACTAACATTTTTGTGCAATAGGTTTTTTTTAATGTCCACTTGATTTTAATTTTTTTTAATGGGTGATATTTCATTAGAGTGTACGAGCACGAATACCATAAAGGAAGCAAATATTCGGCAGTTCGAATACGATTGCAAACGTGTATAATGCCACTAGTGCATGCAAATATATTTTTAAAAATCACTTTTCCTTTTATCTAACACTACTTTTTTTGTGACACTACTTTTCCATGTTTGTTCTGCTAAACATGTATCTGATTATGTATTACATAACATAATCATGATAAGACACTAGTCAATCTCTAAATATTCGTTTATTTTCTACCTTAAGAATCAGGTCAATGATAAACAAAAGCCATACAAACAGACAAAGTATGTGGACAAGTGGTATGTGTAAACAATACTGTTAAACGCCGTATCATTTAAAGTAAAATGTTTAATAAAATCAAACTTACTGGCGCTGCAAGATAATTACGCAAACATTCTCACATATTTGGATTATGCCTGTATTTCTTTATTTGCCCTGCCGGCAACTCAGTTAACTAGTAATGAGCTAACTTTTTTACAACTGGTGGTGGTTGACACTTAGATTATTTTTAATGGAGATGACTGACTATTTTAACATTACGATGTCCTAGGAGGTAGTCAATTGTCCGACTGTGCATTACTTTTGAACTAACTTAAAGTTAGCTACTTAAAAGTCAGTACCCACAGAAAAAAATGTACAAATCAAGGCTGATTTTACATTTTTCGGTGGTAATATTATATTTTATTAAATTATATTTCATCCTACTTTCTTTTTTTTTTTTTTGTTAGCCTCTGGTGGGAATCGAACCACTAAGCCTCAAGACTGGTGAGCAGCCAACTTAACCCACTCCGCCATCGCAACATTTAAAACGAATGCGACAATAAGCAATTTAATTATAGAGTTATTTACCGTGTATGTGTGTATGTTATTATTTGAATTTTGGGTTAACTCTGCACTACGTTTCAGCTAGCTTATAGCCAGTACACAAAAAGTGAATTACAAATCGATTGTATTGTAGCTAATTTGAAGCTAGTCCATAAAAGTTAACGTAAAGTTAATTATTTTAGTAGTCGACTACTCAATGTCCGACAGGGATGAACTATAAGTCGATTTTATTTGTAGTCGACTACCAATTTGCTGGCAGGGAATGTTTAGTGCATGAGTGTGTGTGTGTGTGTAAGCCAGCGTTGACACTTTTTGTGAGATAATGCAAAATTTGTACTAAAAATTGTTTACAATACGCACCATAATTACGTCTTAATAAATTTTTAGGCTACCCAAATCCAATGTTACCTATTGGAGTCAATAAGTCTTTCTCTATGGTACGGTGTAGCCCAATAGAAGGAAAGTAAGAAGGATTCCTTATTACTTTCATTTAGTAAATTTTATTAATAAAGTTGTTAGATTTCTTTGACTTCATGAATTTAAAGTGTTTGTTTTTTTTTTATTTTCTATATTTCTGACCTAGATCCAAAAAAAAAAGAAACACAAAAATTTTATTAATTTTATCAATAAAGGAAAACACACAGAGTCAAGAAGAACACTTGTTATTCAAATTTATTTATTCAGCTTCCGTTATTTTTGGTATCAAAAAAACCTCAGAGAAAAACTTATTGATTCTATTAGATGTTCTTGTAAATTGTATACAATAAGGATTTCTTACTAATTTCTTTAAGTTACCTTAAAAATTTTTCCAAAAAGTATTCTTTATGCGTTTCATTAAATTCCTAATGCTGATATTCACATCATGTACTGTGTTTGCTTAACCTTCTTTCACTGTCCAAATGGCAGAGTTGGTTGATTGGTTATATGTATATATGTTCGAGTCATTCAACTAGAAGCTTTTTTTAAAAACCAATAAGAATATTTAATAGAAAATTATGAGTTTTCTTCTTGGTTTTCTCAATAAGCTGTTCCTTATAAAAATACTAAAACTTATTTCTTGAAATGTAGATAATCTTTACGGCATACGGCTCAACGTTGCTAACAAAGAGTTTTGAATTCCTTATAAGTTGCTTGTTATAATTGTTTTCTTTATTTGTAATACTTGGTTTTATTCAACCCTCTTTTTATTTAGTACTAGTATTTTCTTAAGCTAAAGGTCTTTTGTTACACATTTTTAACATTTCTTCCAATATTTGTTCCGATAATTAGCTATTCTTCGGATACGTTATTCAGTGACTATTATTGATTACATATAAGTAAAAATATAGGCAGAATTATAAAAAATATACGAAAAAGCATCTCAAGAAAATACAAAATTTTTTTTTTGTTTCTTTTTAGTATTTTGAAAGAAAACTTGAGGAATTTGAAATGGATCACCGAAAGTCTGAAGACATGCCCAACTCGTTGAATCTTACTATCATAACTCTATTATGATCCATGAAGCCCAACTAATAATCCAAGTTAAAAAAAAAAACAAAAGTTAGATTTTTTTTTTTTTTTTGTAAAAACACCATTTTTGTGGTAGACAAAAAAGCCTAAGAAATTGACACCTTTATATGAACTTTATGAAGGAAAACCTCTGATTCCAAACGTTTCAAAAAACCTACTTTGGAAGAGAGAAAAATGCGACGTAATGTGTGGTTTTCCGCCCTCTATATATTATATGTTTTTCAATTTTAATTTAAAAAACAGTAATTAAATAACACACTTTTTTACAATTTGCTTATTGTACTATTTTGCTTGGTTTGACACTAGATTTTTTTCAAATTGCAGCCATGCAACCTCTTGTTTCACTGGTGGCAACGCTGGTGTAGACAGAAACAAACCCGCACGTGATAGTTTTCTAACCTGCTTTATTTACATACGTACAAATGTATTTCGATACATATACAAACACATATTGATGCATGCAAGTTAATGAACACGAAGTAGAACGAACACCCACATAACTCGCTGAACAAGTAATTAAATTTTGCATTTTAAAGCATAGATTTTGCTTTCTTTACGTTCGAGCGAAATTAGTTCTTAATTATTTCGTGTTTTACGTTAAAATATATGTTTAATATCTCTTTCAGTTCTCGTAAAAAAATTAAGTTAAACTTTACCAAAAACAAAAATGATAATAATAATTAATAATAATAGTAGATTTGTTCGTATGCGTTCGAATGGTGGCCAATGGGAGAAGCCAATCCATACGTGCTAGCTGATTAACAAAATCCGATCAACGCCGCCGCCAAAATGTATGGAAAATAGGCGGCTTAGTATTGAGCCAAACTCTTAATACACTTATATTTTTCATAGTAAAATAAAATAAATAAAACTGGTCCTTAGTGTTGAGGCATAAGT
Organism: Sturmia bella; assembly: GCA_963662145.1. NCBI lineage: Eukaryota > Metazoa > Arthropoda > Insecta > Diptera > Tachinidae > Sturmia > Sturmia bella. The sequence continues at coordinate 22,553,688 of OY759168.1, read as the reverse complement.
TAGTTTAAATTTTATGACCACAAACATCTATATGTATAAACCACCGAAACTTTCAACTTACTTCACTATTCAAGGCAAGGCATATTAATAGAATTTTTTCAACTCTACAACAACAACATTTTGACATAGACATAGTTATCTAATAGAATTTTTATAGTAACAGCGAATGCCTTTTTTCAAATTTGTTAGGGTTACTTTCATTGAAGCCGTAAGCAGAGAATTTTCGACCCCAGTACTAAAAACGACAGTATAACATTTTCAGGTTTAATAACAATAATTACCACAGATTAAATATACTATGAGACTATAACTATGAGCTGAATTTGACAGTGTCCAGATCTTGCAGAATGTGTGACAAAGCATCACGACACATATTATTAATACAGATCCATTCCAATGAACATGCGAATAAGCCGTGGAAAACAACATGTTTATTAGGATGTGAAAGGACAAAAATATGTCAATATTATGCCATCGGTTTATCGAAAGGAAAGTTTTCTTCCCAATACACAATACAATATCAGTCCCAGGGTACCTGTAGAGGAGTCAAATATTTTTTTCCAACACGCCGACCGTTTACCGCGTCTCTTTAGGGGTACTACCATACAAAGACGCAAAGAGTTGAAATTTGGGCGCCTCAAAAGTTATTATTATTTTTTTCTCATGCCAAAAGCTATCGACGTCAAAAGCTAGCCGATAGTGTACAATATCAATTGCTACAGCGATCGTAATATTTAATCTTAACATCAGGAACAGTAGATTTTTTTTATTTAATAATGAGTAGTATTTTTAATACTCTGAAATTTACATTATGTTAAATATGTTAACAATACGAGTTATAATTGTTCTGAATCAAATTATTTCTAATGAAATCCACAACTTTTTTTCTAAATAATATAACATTTTGTTCATTTTTAATTTCACTTGACATCAAACTGTACAGCCTAAGTCCTTTGTAAAAAAATGTTCTCTTCATTGCATTTGTGAGAGTTTATTGTAATCTGAAGTCATTAGCATCATCTGAGATTATATGGCTGTGCCTCTCTCAAGTATCTTGTCTGTTCCATCAAATAATCTGGTGCTTCTCCCATTTTCAGTTTTTGAATAAAATTAATTGTATTTAATTGTAGTCGTTTAGCCATTTTAGTGTGTTAAGCATAAAATTGATTGATGTTAGCCGATTACATTTTAGTATTGCACGCATGGCTTTGTTCTGAAGTTTCTGTAGTCTTGAAATCTGTTGATCATTACAGCTGGAGTACAAAATTGTTGATCCGTATTCAAAATACGGTTTAATTATTGTATTATATATATTTATAGATGTTATTGTGGAAACTTTATTTCTCAATCTTCTAAAAAATCCAATTTTTTTTTCCAATCTTTTTTATTATGTGTGATAACGAAGTATTAGCATTATATTTAATAGCATCAGTATGTAGAAAGTGTAAAATTTGTCATTTTGGAAACAGTTTTTCCTTTTACAAATGCTAATATTTTTTGGTGCGGAAAGTGATACTTTAACCTTCAAAAATATGACCAGATGTTTTCCGCCTACAGCGTCAGTATTATGCAATAGAGCCGAAAAGAGCAAATTACTTGAGCAGATCGACACTACATGAGCTGTCGGATGTGTTGGAATGCGGATTGGACAGGGTGGAGTGTTTCATTTGTTCATCTAGCTGGTTCAGAGAACAACCAGTATAAGGTATGTAGGGTTGTTTTTCTACCGCACAATGGGACCTCCTAGGAACAAAGTGAGCTGGTCTCACGACTGGCAGAGCGTAAAACCTAATATAACATGCAGTCTTATGCCGTTCTCTTTTCTGTAATAAGTGCAACAGTTTCAATCTCGTTTTGTACTCAATATGTTGATGAGAATATTTTTCATTGACTTTCTTAATCAGTCACAGTTTTGAAGACATTTTCTTTTCATGGCAATGTTGCTAAACTATTAAAGCTCACATTTTAAAAGGGAAAGTGCAAAAGAAACTCAGATTTTTTCCAAAAAAAAAAATCGGCACTAATTTCCTTGTTCTGTATTTCTTCACATACTCGTATGTTAATCAATAAACAATAAAATATTAAATTGAACTTGATCCCTTATTAATTAAATTAATTAATAATATTCTTAATTGCTGTTGCGCACGCCGGAATATTTATCATAATACTTTAATTATTCACGAATGTATGAGAATTTCAACTAGAAACTGGCACACGCGTAATGGAAAACAAAACAACTGGTTGCAATAATGATAAAAAACAACAAAACTTATCAAATAATTAAGTTGTGTGAGCTTACTGTAAATTAGGAAGAATAAAAAGGTGAGATCTCATGGGTGCTTCTGCCAAAATCTCGAACCTAAGTGCGATTTCCACACACTGGTCACCCTGTTTGAGTCATTGCTTTACTTCGTAACTTCTATATTAACACTTTGATAAATAAATTTTGAACAGAGTAAATTTCTTTTATATAATGATTTCAAACGGTTGCCATTGAAGCCACAACAATTACGATCCCTGTTGAGCATGATATTAAATAATTGCGTTATTCATTTAAATAAATTATGCCATAAAAACACGTTTTAGCAAAAAATAAAAAAAACCAACATGTGAAGCACATCACTCCATCAGAGTTTAAATAAACTTAATTAGAAAAAAACAAATATTATTTAATTAAGCTGTAAGAAGATGACTAAAGATATGTATATAAAGGAAATAACTTAGACTGAATTGAATAAAAGGTCAATAACTTTACAGAAGAAGTGCAGGGATGGGAAGAGTTGATGCGATGAGACTTGATTATGTTTGAAAAGTTTTTAATACCAAAAAATTACACATTACAAAACTTTTAATTTTACTAACAATACATTAGACTGGGCGTTGACAGAGAACCAACATAATTATGTTGCTTGAGAGAAGGAATTTCTCTTGATTAAAACAATCACAAAGACTCTATAAGATTGATTGATTGGTTGGCCAACCCTGGTCAGTTATTATACAATTCTTTTGTATTGAGTATATATAAAAAAAATGTTCTCTATACTTAGCCCGCTGGGATTCGAACTCAGGCCTCCCGCCCTTTAAGAGTTGGCGTGCTAACCACGGTACGGGTTATATAATAATGAATTATATAACAGAAAAAAAAGAGTGTATTTATAAATACATACTATTTAGATATAAAAAGATACCCAGCAAAAACTCATTTCACTTTAGTAAGAAATAAAAAATGTTCACGCCTTACAAATATGATCCAGATCCCTCGGTGTTGATCATGGAAACCATATATTCGTTTACAATCAAATCTATTTTTATTATGCTACGCAGTGCATTCGCTTTCGCTTATGAGGGTGCAACTGTTTCAGCGATTGCGATTTTTCTTGCAAAAACAAATTTTGTATGTACTACTTTTCGTAAAATAAAATTGCTCTCTCAAACAATCGCACACACGTAAGCGAGAGAGGATACACTAATATAAGTATGGCATAATATGTTATTGTTACGCTTTAATAAAAGCGGTTTTGCGGATTCCTTAATTGCAAATGAAAATAAAACACTGGGTTCGAAGCAGTGTTGCCAGTTTAGGGGGTTTCCCCCTAGATTTAGGGGATTTTTCTTTTAGGGGTGAATTTCGGGTGTTAAATTCTTTTGGGAAATATTTAGAGGCAAACAATTTATTTTTGGGGTATTTTTAGGGGATTTCTCTGTTTAGTTGAACGGTAAAATAGCGGGAGTTGGAAGACGTTTCAACTGATACTTTAACCGTCTAATTCATAAAAATTATAACACGTTTATAAAGTTCTTATTTGACAGATTTTCCATACAAATATGTCAAATAGCAGTCTTATAAGCCTGTTATAATTTTTATGCATTAGGGGGTAAGACTTTAACGATTATTAAAGTAAAATTAAATGAGGTATTTTATGTACACCTGGTAGCTTCAAGTGCAGAATTTTGCTACTGGTAATTGTAAGTACTTTTTTTTTGTTGAGTTGAATGAATTTTTTTCTTATGGGTCATTTCTTTGAATTTTTTCCGTGTCTTAAGAATTGGGAAAATTAAAATATTTAAGAACCTTTGATAAAATTTAAACTATTTTTATGAAAATGCCAAAAGAACGTAAAGAGCGAAGAAGACTTAGAAACTCTTACACCGGTATTCATAAAAAATAAAACATTGTTAAAATACATTTTAGAACAAATTTTCCATATCAAATTTGTTCTAAAATGTATTTGAGCAACGTTTTATTTTTTATGAATACCGGTGTTAATATTTTTGGAGAAACTTAATTTTTTCTAGTTACGCAGATAACAACTTCCAGCTGCCTATAAATATGTACTTAGATCTCAAAATATGTGAATACAAATAAATCGAATATTTGTAATAAATATACATACGCCTGTAATCATAACATGCGCACTGAAAAATACATATACATCTGAGAATAATCAGTTAAGTTTTAAGTATTTTTAATTGGGGATATTTTAACAATTTTATGCATTTTCCGCATTGTGCATGCATTAATATTGGTGATTCGCCAACTAAAGCAGAATGTTCACCAAAATTTTTTAGGGGGATTTTGTAGAAAAACATTGAATTTTAGGGGGTTTTAAAATTTTTCTGGGGGGAAGAAATACATTGAAGTGGGAACACTGGGTTCGTAGCAAATTTTGGTGCTGATGAGCGACGTGATGGTCGTGAAGCAGCCATGGTATATACCCCAGCCAGCAAGACTTCAACTTTTCTTTTCTTCTCTTATTTAAAAATATTGGTCACTCCAATTTTCATCACAATAACTATTTCTCAACTTTTAGGAAGCCAAAATCTAACTTAACACCAAAAAAAAAAAAAAATTGTTAACACTGAAAATAAAACACATTCAGCTATTTTATTTACAGCACTTTCAGTCGAGTTCAATTTTTATTAATTATTCAATTGTGTTCACTAGAACACTTTTCACACTGTGACACCACTGCTGTAAAAGTCGGACTCACTGCTTACTGCTGACGGAGGCACAGTTAAAAACAATACACATTCGCAAACGCAAATGCGTGCCACTATTTATATTCCAACTACTATTTATATTCCAACAATGCCCGTACTAATGCCTTGTACGCCATGGGCTTTGATTGCTGTCAATAGATAAATTAATCTCGAAAGATCTAAGAGAAAAACCTTTGTGCTAGAGCTTAAAATGTGACAGCATTTGCGAGATCCTTTTAGACCAATCGATAGAGGACCTTTATATAAATGGGATGGTGGAAGTACTGATCAATCACTTGTATTGGATTAACCCTTGACACACCACTAGCTAAAATTTGTAACAATACATATGATATCTCTGCATCTAGTGTAGTTTGAAATAAGCTAATAATTAGCGAAATGAAGAGACCTACCGATTGGAACATTGCGAATAACAATAATGTGATACACAAGCATGCTTGCAAGCGGTAGCATATAATCGAAGCTGATTCCGGGTAGACCGATATTTTTCTGGTTAGTTGCAATGTAATTAATACAGGCAGTACGTACTTCATATATAAATTGTGAGTAAAGTTTTTGGTGGGCATTTCCATTTAACTAAATTTGTCATAATTTTTTCTAACTTCTGCAGCTTGATTAAGTTTCAATTGGTGCTGTAGAGTATCTATTATAATATATACATATGTGTGTATGTGATCAAGTGTTTAATCGAATTAACATATTTAATACCTTATAAGGCTTCGAACGACTTCCTGCTAAAAATGTTTAATTACCTGAAAATACACAAGAATTATAAAATTTATTAATAATGTATTCTATTTCTGATTTAGTTTTGATATGGCAGCGCTAACAAATTATTTAATATTCATTCATAAAACAAGTTAAAATTTTATATAAATAAAATTTATGTACGTATGTGTACGAGGCTGAGATGGCAGCAACAAATCCACGATCAAATTGTTTTTACGTGAAAGTAAATGTGACTGTGGTTATTATTGATTTAAACCCTGTATCTGCTCCTAACATCGCATAATTATATATATATTTTTTTGTTCTCTTCTGACAAAATACTTTATAACTGTAGAGCAATTCCTAATTAATAGTGTTTTATCATACATTATCTTTTTTGATAGTGTTTTCTCATACACTATCAAAAAATAAATAAAAAAAAAATTTTGTGGCCGCAATATTGTGCTTACAAATACAACTATTTAAAAGGTAGAAGTACTTAATGTCTCTCATAATTAAAAACAAATTATACCGGGATGCGTTTCCCTTACTCTGGTACATTAGACAAACAGTAAAATCAGAGGTGTTTCAAAACAAAATTAGCTATTACCACATAAAGGCTAAGTTCAAACAAAAACCATGCCTTATCTGGCACGATCAAAGTGCTTCCAATTGGAGTCATTTGCTGGGACTGAGTGCCACATACGATTTTAAAATTGTTTTGTTATAAAATCATTTAAAAATTTTATTTTTGTAACTAAGTACCTGGAATTTATTAGAACAGACATTTAGTTTATTACTGTGGGAGACGAGAGGAAAAAGAAAAACTGATAGACAAGACGCCTCCAAATCACTTCCCTTCTATATCATGTACGAAACATCTCTATTCTACCCGATATTATAAACAATATTCCTACTTTAATTGAAGTTTTTTTTTTGTTTCTTTTCCATACACAGCCCTGTAAATATCACAAGACCAAATAAGGTGCTAACAGCACAAGGGGTCTAAGCCCTTCAAATATATTTTTCATTAATTCTAAGTTTTACACGTGTCACACACGACAACCTGGAAATATTATTCACATATTTATTTATTTATTTACCGTACGCAAGATTTCTCGCTTTACCACACAAATGTAGAATTGATAGTGATGTTACAAATATTAATTTTTTATATACCCAAATAATACTACAAATACCTGTGCGTATTGGCCGATTACGAATATTTGATATATAAGTTGTATAAAATTGATGACAATAAATTGAATAAAACTGAATAAATCGACTATGTGTAGTAGGCTTAGCATTCGATAGTGTGCCATCGATTTTACGATAGCTTTTGGCATGAGGAAAAATAACTTCCACCACCACATATCAGAAAAACGATTTTCGAAGCGACCGGCTTACACTTTTTTTATTTTTGAATGGAAGTCCTCGTAAGGAGTCATAGCACGGAGTCTGTGTGCACGAAAAAAATATAAAGTGGAAAAAGTTATGGGTCCCAGGGGACCGCCTCTAGAATGAAATTTTCACACTAACTTGTCCCACGGTGGCCGTGGAGGAGCCAAGCCTATGACCAATCCCCAATAAGTTTTCCTCTCCTATATTTCTTTTAAAGACACCGACCCTGTAGCTCATCTCTTTAGGGGGACTTCCGTACAAAAACGCAATATAAAAATAAAATGGATACAGGAATTATTTTTGGGATATGTTGCAATGGAAGATGTTTTCTTCATGGCAAAGCCTCATAATTGATGGCACAATACAGGCCTAATTTTCCGGCCTGGTTCCTTTTTTTGATACAGAACTTTTGACCGGGATACTTGTCAAGCTAGCTGGTGTGCTAATGAAACGTGTATGAGTATTTGTTTTAGAATTTTTTGACCAACCACCGCCACAGACTGACCAGAAAGTGTCTATATAACATAAAACTTTATATCCAAAGTTCTTTGTTCTCTAAACTTAAAAGAAACTAAAAAAAGGAGCCACGAGCTAGATCTGATTTTGAGAAGCAGAAACAAAAAAAAAGAAGCTAAATCTAGCTCCCAAAAAGCCAAAATGGTCACTCTTGTTATCAGTTTCAGGAATAGAGAGCATAATTGCTCATCTGGACAGCACACTGCTTTGTATTAACAGCAGCATTTTATGTAGCACTACACTGAAAGAGTATTTTTTATAAATCCCACGTATTCCGATATTAATTTAATGAAACAATTCATTGGTTTTCAATCAACATTGGGATTAATTGAATCAATGAATTGTGTTTCATACAATTTATACTAATCATTCTCTCATTAAATATATAAATTTCGGTCGATAAGCTAATGAAGTATTTGATATGTTTAATGATATAAAAGCATTAGGTCAATGAAACAATGCATTAAATATTTGGACTTTTCCATTGAGTTAATGAAAACAGAACGCAAATTTTATGAAATTTATAATTAAGGCTACGGTTAAATTTAATAACAGATATGCGCCATCTCTAAAAGACCCAAAAATATATAATGTCGTTTAATGTGTGACGAAATTTCTAGGTGCTACTCTCGAATAGACTGCAAAACCTATGCGAAATGATTAACTGTTTTATATCCAATTTATGAGAATTAAAAAGATGAGTATTTTCATGAAATATTTCATTGATGTAAAGGATATTGTCCATAAATGATATCTTTGACGTAATTATGAAAGCTAATGATTTATTTTTAACAATCCATGAAAATTGTTATTGGTTTAATAAAAAAATAATAATAAAATAACTTCATAAAGACTTCGAAGGTAAATTGTTTCAGTGTATGTGTGACAGATGAGTAGGATGAACCAACATGCCTTGAAATCATAAATTTTTGCAGCCAAACGTTTAGTGTTTCAATTTTTAAGACAACTTGTTGTGGCAAGGCAACATATTATTTGGTCAACATTCGGTGCACTATTGATGAAATGAGGCCAGTTACACCCGAAAGGCTGCTGCAAAATGCGACAGATAAAATGGCGTTTATAAGTTTCAGTCGCGGGAAACAAATGCCAGAAATTATTTTTAAGCCATAAATGTCACGAACATACCGTACCGGTCACTCCATTGAACACTATTTTGAAATAAATTCGATGCTCCTAAGAAAAGTACCTTTTGCTTTCATTATTCTAGAATTTACACCTAAAATCTATTAATGAGTCTCTGGCTGCAATGTCTACTTTTCATCCAAAAAATCGAACCGGCTTCAAGGACTATTATCAGCAAACATATTTTCAACAAGGATGGAACGTTAAATATGTATAGTAATTTTGATTGTAAGAGGTAAGTTAGTGACTGACGACTGGGGACTCAGTCAACACTAAATCGGTAAAGTATCGAGATGAGCTCTTTGCTTTTTCGTTGATGCAACTTGATTTCTTAGTAAGCTTGAAACCAATTGAATCATTTGGCAACACTTTCTACTTTTCTTAATAACTTTCATGCAAAGAGCCACCGTTGCTTACCAAGATTTTAATTTTTTATAAATTTATTTTTCTTTGGATTTGTTGAAGAATATTTCCTACTGCTGTTGTCTTAATATATGTACTTGCTGTATTTGTATACTTTTGTACTTGTTTATAATATTTTTGTTTCTTAATTTTCTTGTCAAAGCAAGCAACAATTTTTTATTCAGTTTCAATAAAATTTTCAACAAGAACAGTCCACAAACATATAAATAAACAAATTGGTCCTTCGAACCGGATTTTAAATCAGTGAGAAAAAATCATTAACATTTTAATCACCAAAGGCAAACAAGCCAGGGGAAAAACGCATAGATTTGCATTCAAATTTGGGTTCAACAAGAACAAATAAGCAACTGCAGGCAGACGACAAGCGGCAGGCAACAGGCTTTGATATCAACAATTGGAAGTACGCAGTTATACGCAACAAGCAATAACAAACAAATCTTGACCAATTCTGTAAGTAGAGAACATTTTTAATAATCTACAATTCACAATGGCTGCAATTAAGAATATTCAGTCCAAGCGTCGAATGGAAAAATCGTCAATTTCACGAGCTCTAACGTTTGTTACAAATTTGCCTGAAGACATTGAGATAGAGCAAATTGAATCTCGTTTATCACGTTTAGACAATGCTTATGATCAACTTAAGGATCTTACTGCACAATTATATGATCTTGAAGACGAAGTTGGATTTGTCGATCCTGAAGAAGACTTCGCAAATTATGAAACAAAATATTTTTGTGTAAGGGGTGCTTTGGAAAGATTGATTAGTTCAACAAAACCAAATGAGGCAATTCCTGTACCACAAAATGATGTACTAAATCAGTTAGCTGAACAACATTCGTCCTTATTAGACAGACTAGATTCACCGCTCAACATGCGTAATAATGATAACGAGTTACCTAAAATAAGAGTTGAACCGTTTACGGGTAATTACAAGGATTGGCCAGCATTTAAAGATCTTTTTGTTAGTGCTATTGATTCCAAGCCCAACCTATCAAACATTCGTAAATTTCATTATTTAAAATCAGTACTGAAGGATGATGCTGCTAACCTTATTAAGCACATGCAAATTTCAGACGTATCCTACTCCACTGCTTGGGAAAGATTAAATGAGCGGTACGATCGTCCACGTCATATTGTCAATTCCTATATCGAAACATTTATGTCAATTGCGGCAACAAAAGAGGAAAGCGCATCGGGTCTACGCAAAATAGCTGACCTGTCAAATGAAGTCATTCGGGGATTAGAGGCAATCGAATACAATGAGCGTGATCATTGGCTTATATATCTTCTTCAAGCAAAAATAGACCCTGTTTCTCGTAGAAAATGGATCGAGCAAACGCGAGATGTAGCAAAGCCTAAAATAAATGAGTTTTTGACATTTTTAGATAGACGTTGTGAAGAAATTGAGCTGGGTAAGAATACGGACAAGAAGAATAACTACAAAGCCAGCAAAGCAAAGCCGAATTATGCGCACGCAATGGTGTCTACTAGCAATCATAAGGGTTGTGCTGATTGCCATATGAATGATCATTACATACACAACTGTACACATTTTTTAGCACTAAGCGCTGGTGAACGTCGTGAGTTGGTTAAGCATAAGAACTTATGTTTTAATTGCCTACGCAGTGGACATTTGGTCAACAACTGTAAGTCCAAGAGCAAGTGTCGCACTTGTCAACGCAGTCACAATTCTCTTCTGCATATGGCATCAGAAAACACTCAGCAAGAAAGTTTAGCAGGCGGTAATTGCATTGTAACCTCAACATCAGAGAATAGTCAACAAGTAGCGCTGAATACCATTGGGTCGCAAATGTACTCTGGGGTTTCAAACAAATATATCCACAAACGCATCCTACCAACTGCACTTGTTAATGTTCGCAATCATGCCGGAAATTATGTCACATGCCGAATTTTGTTAGACACAGCATCAGAATACTCCTACATCACAGAAGATTGCATGAAAAAGTTAGGTTTATCACGTCACGCCTCACGAATGGTTCTTTCTGGAATCCAATCAGTTAAAGCTGACCCCACGCGTGGTCATACTTACATTCACGTACAGTCAAAAACATCAAAGAAGTCAATCAACACATGCGTACATATTTTGGGACAGATAACTACATCTTTACCAAGATTTTCAATTAATAACTTTGATTCTACTTTGCTTCAGGGCATGGAGCTTGCAGACCCCCAGTGGTTCCAATCATCACCCATTGACATCCTGTTAGGTGTTGATGAGGTTTGGAATATTCTCTCAATGGAAAAATTAAAAGATGATTGCGGAAATGTTATCGCTATTTCAACAATATTTGGCTGGGTGGTAACGTCAAGTTTTGCATCCTGTGAAAATCATATACCGGCAACGTTGCATACGTTGGTAGATATCGACCAGTCTATTCGAGCCTTCTGGGAATTAGAAGAATGTCCAGGTGCTATCAGCAATTTAGACGATGAATCACTTATCGTAGAACAACATTTCAAGCAAACTGTTACTCGGCATACGGACGGAAAATATGTGGTTGAACTTCCGTTTAAAGAGAATGGTATTCAATTCGCTGACACGTATGAAGGAGCGCTTGCCCGTTTTAAAGCAATTGAACGCAGGTTACTCAGAAACCCTCCATTAAGAGCGCAGTACACAAAATTCATGCAAGAATATCAAAGCTTAGGCCACATGCGGGAGCTTCCTTCAAATGAAGTCGAAGTGGGAGACCATCGTTTGTACTACTTACCACATCATCCAGTCATAGGTGCTAAACTTAGAGTAGTTTTTGATGGGTCATTTGCCGATTCTACAGGGGTTTCACTCAATGATCAGTTACATATTGGGCCTGCAATTCAACGAAACTTATTTGACGTTTGTTTTAGATTCCGTTTCTATAAATACGTGCTTTCGGCAGATATTGTTAAGATGTTTCGTCAGATATGGGTAGCCGAAAAACACCGCAACTTTCAACGTATTCTCTGGAGAGAAACTACTGATCAGCCAATAAAGCACTTTCAGCTGTGCACAGTAACATATGGCACATCTTCTGCACCATTCCTCTCGGTTAGAGTATTGCAGCAGCTGGCAGAAGATTACAAGGAATCACATCCAAACGCATCTAGAATTCTCCTTGAAGATTTCTATGTGGATGATGTATTAACAGGCTCTTCATCTGAGCAACAATTGCTAACGTATCGTGATGACCTTATTGATTTATTATCAAAAGCAGGACTAGAGCTTAGTAAATGGGTTTCGAATAGCTACAAAATTATACCGTCAACTATGAATACACCAGGTTTTTTGAAAAAAGATGATGGGTCAACAAAAGTACTGGGTATACATTGGGATCCAAATAGAGATTCTATTAGCTACAAAGTGTGTTTGGATGTGACGCAAAATGCAACGAAGAGAATTATTTTGTCTGATGTTGCTCGCATATTTGATCCATTGGGATTAGTATCTCCAGTGGTAATAAAGTTCAAAATTTTGTTCCAAGAATTATGGCTTATGAACCTTGGCTGGGATGAACCTCTACCTCCGCAATTAGCAGAAAAATGGTTAACCTACAAAAAAGATTTGGTAAATCTAGAAAAGTTAAGACTGCCTCGCTTTGTACCTAATGAAGAAACCGAAATAACGTTACATGGCTTCAGCGATGCATCAACAAAAGCTTACTCTGCTGTTTTGTATTGTGCGATGATGGATAAGGCTGGTAGTATGCACGTATCATTAATTGCGTCAAAAACGCGTGTAGCACCATTGAAGCAGATCTCATTACCCAGGTTGGAATTATGTGGAGCTTTGTTGTTAGCGCGGCTAATTAAATCAGCAATGGGATCACTTTCTAACAGGAGAATTCACGTACATGCTTGGTGTGATTCAACAGTCGTATTGTCGTGGCTTTCCGTACAACCAGTTAAACTAAAAACGTTTGTGGGCAATCGTACTGCTGAAATCCTAACTACGCTTCCCCGAAACGTTTGGAGACACGTTGGAACGAAAGAAAACCCAGCAGATTGTGCGTCTCGAGGTTTAATGGTAGAGCAACTGCTAGATCATGAGCTCTGGTGGTCAGGTCCAGCATTTTTAAGAAATTTCGATCAACAAGAAAACCACGAAGTTGCTGAAACAACACATAATAAGCTGCAGATAGAAGCAGAAATGAAGAAAATTACAGTGGCTAACGTTGCTACACATCAAGATGCAACAGAACATCCACTGGACATTTTGATACAAAACACGTCCAGGTGGTGGAGATTATTGCGGGTCACAGCATATGTTATACGGTTTATAAATCTACGTATACACAAAATCAAAAACCCAAATACATTTTTAACGATCGATGAAGTCAACCAAGCCAAAATTATTTGTTTAAAGATATCTCAAAATTATTTTTCATCCGATTTGAATAACTTAAGACGTGGCTCAAATTTGAACAAAAATTCGAAGCTATTGAAACTTACACCCTACATTGATGAAAAGGGACTGCTCAGAGTGGGTGGTCGCATCAGACATTCAGATCTGGCTGAAGAGGTTCAACATCCAATTATTCTTCCGAAGAATCACAAAATAACGAAACTTATTATCGAGGATGAACACGCTAAAAATCTTCATCCTGGAGTATCATCATTATTTGTTATTTTGCGACAGCAATATTGGATTATCGGTGCACGAAATCTGATACGACAAGTGACACACAAATGCTTGAAATGTTTTCGGTACACTCAGCATTCAACACACCAGCGGATGGCAGATATCCCGTCAATTCGAGTAAGAAAAGCATTTCCATTCGAAAATACAGGGTGTGATTACGCCGGTCCTTTGTCACTCAAAGTACATAAAGGAAGAAACAGCAAAATATCTAAGGGTTACATATGCTTATTTGTTTGCATGGTAACGTCTGCTATACATTTGGAACTAGTAACCGATCTCAGCACAGAATGCTTCATAGCAGCATTACGCCGTTTTATGGCCCGCCGTGGAAAATGTTCCACAATTTTTAGTGACAACGGCAAAAATTTCGTTGGTGCTAAACGCATATTGAATGAGCTTTTCCAACACTTGCAAGCTGATAACCATAACGAAACTGTAACAGCAGCTCTGGCTCAAGAGGGAATCAAATGGGTTTTCACTCCACCCTACTCACCACATTGGGGCGGTGTATGGGAATCTGGGATCCGTTCCGTTAAACTCCATTTACGGCGTGTTATTGGTAATCATATATTAACTTTCGAGCAAATGCACACATTTCTCGCTCAAGTGGAAGCAATCGTGAACTCAAGGCCACTAGGATATGCCTCAGATACTGATACGCATTATCTCTCACCTGCTCATTTTTTATTAGGAAGACCAACAACAATGGTTCCAGAAGGAGATCTTTCTAATATCAACCAAAATCGTTTGGACTATTGGCAACATATTCAATGTATGCAGCAAGGGTTTTGGAAACAGTGGAGCAAAGAATACCTTACCTCACTTCAACAGCGACCAAAATGGTGCAATATTCAACGCAACATAAAAATTGATGATATGGTTTTAATAAAAGAAGACAGAACACCTCCTTCAACGTGGATCATGGCGCGTGTAGTTGAAACGTTCCCTGGTACAGATGGGATGACGCGTGTCGTGAAGCTGAAAACTGCTCATGGAACGATGACCCGAAACATCACAAAGATTGTAAGATTACCCGTATGCTGAAAGTCTTTCAGGGTCGGCCGGCATGTTGAAGAATATTTCCTACTGCTGTTGTCTTAATATATGTACTTGCTGTATTTGTATACTTTTGTACTTGTTTATAATATTTTTGTTTCTTAATTTTCTTGTCAAAGCAAGCAACAATTTTTTATTCAGTTTCAATAAAATTTTCAACAAGAACAGTCCACAAACATATAAATAAACAGGATTAATAAATTGAACTTGAGGTTTCTTTAGTTCTAATAAATATATTTTTGTTTGCTATTAAAGTCTCAATATTTTGATATGCCGTTATGTATATTCTGCAGGAAAATGTGTTTTCTAATATTTTATAAATTTTAAAATATCAAAACTACAAAACAAATCTTAGTGACAAACTAATTTGTTTTGCAGTTTTGATATTTGAAAATTTATAAAATATTAGAGAACACATTTTCCTGCGGAAGATACACAACGGCGTATCGAAATATTGAGACCTTAGAACTAAAAAAATATATTTATTAGAATCCAAAGAAAATTAAATAGAAAAGGTCGGAAAACTAGCATCTACAACATTTTTAAATTTATTTTTTTATACTCAAGAGACCACTTGAACTGTGTTTTCTCAAGACTTTCAGCCATCTAAATGCCTTCGACAATCTCAACTTTGTCAGTAGAATCGAAGAATTTTGAAGAACTAGTTTAGCCTTCAGTTCATGTTCTTTTATTTTGAGAAAAAAATAAGAATGTAAAAAATATAAACAAATTTTCAAAGTAGAAAATAATATATTTTTCATATTGATTGTTTATTTCATTCCACCAATTTTTCCTTTATAACATTACTATAGTTTTTAGACTTAAAAAATAAATTCCAATTTGGTTTCACATCAATATTAACTACTGTTTTTCTAAAACCTACAAAAATTATATTTCTTGAATTTATATCCAAAGCACCAGATCAAAACACCAAAATCGCTTTTTGTTTTTGACACACATATATGAAACATACTTTATGTAGGTTTTAGCAAAACTGGCAGTAAATTATTTTAGAAATCGACATATTCCTTAGTTATGCATTTATAATATGTATGTGTCCCTGTAAAAACATACTTAGTACGTACATATGTATTTTCATTGCTCATATACACTAAGAATAGTTATTCATGTATTTCCCAATAGGTTTTTATATCTCATATCAATTTCATTCCTGGCATTTTTTTTTTTTATTAATATTATTTTATTGGGGGAATAGTTGTCTGAATTTGAAGAGTACAAATATCCTAGAATAGTCGAATACCCGTTAAATCGACTACGAATATTTGCAACATCGCTAGTCACTACAGCTTTGCGCAAAAAACCAACACTATTGTAGGTTTTTATTAAAAAATCATTTTACCTTAAATACAATAATCCACAAACTGCTGACCGCATAAATTAAATCGAAATATTTAATTAAATATTTATTATAAATAACACAAGAAATATTTTTGTGGTGGAAATAATTTGTTTTTAATATTCTTGTAGGTTTGTTTTAGCAAACAATAATCCGTCGTGCGCCTTTGATTAAATATTTATTAGCTGGAAAAATTAAAATGAAAAAAGGAATAATCACAGTAATAACAATAAAAGATATTTAGATGATTACGCAAAACATGAGTCGAAAGCATGTTGGTCATTATATCGAGGCCTAACCGTGAAGATTGAATGTGATCGATTTACTTGCACAATTCCTTATTTCTGTGCAATTTCACTTATTTATATTATTGCCCTGAAGAAACTGTCTCAAGCGAAACATCGTACTCAAATAACAAGTTAACATATTCAAAAATGAATCTGATTATTTATTTGCTATAAGAGCAAATTGATTTGTATTATTTTAGGTCTAAAAATAATCAAATATTTTCTGTATTAAAGGTTTTGTTTGAACATTTGTGATTATCATTGTGTTTATGGGAATTAGAGTACAAGCAGATTTTTCAAGTCTACTGACGAGTTGAGCAACATCAGCGAAATGTCAAATTTTATATTTGCATATTTATTATTTAAAGTTTGCTAATGTTTTTCATATAAATTTTGGCATTGTGTTTTGAATTACAAAATTAGGGCCTTAAGCCCTAAAATAACTTCAATAAAATATGTGTGAAGATAAAATATGTTTGTCGAGTTAAAGTTGTTTGACATAAAGAGATTGTGTAACGGCATATTTCGCTTACGAAAACCATAAAATACATATGTAGCATTATGTTCAGCTGTGAAAGTGTATTTATATGTTTACAAATATACATACTTATGTATATAATTTACAATAAAATAAAGAGGACAAAGTTGAAAATTAAAAAAAAAAACTTTAAAGTTTACTCATAGAGAAATTCTCTTAAAAAATGGTGTAGTAATTGCTACTTTATGTTGTATGGGGACACCTAGTAGTTTTCGATTTGTTGTTGTTGTTGTCATTTGATGTTGTAAGGCATCTGAGAATACATACACTGTGCGAATTTCGACTCTCTATCTCTTACGGTTCGAGAGTTATAGCTGTTACTGGACACCGGTAGTTTTCGACTTGTTGTTGTTGTTTTTAGCATTTGTTGTTGTGGAGCATATGTTAGTACATATATTATGCAAATTTCATCGCTCTGTCTCTCACGGTTCGAGAGTAACGGCTAATTGTTACTTTACGTTTCTACCAGGCACACCTGGTAGTTTTCGACTTGTTGTTATTTTAAGCATTTTTTGTTGTAGAGCATCTATAAATACATACACTGTGCGAATTTCAGCTCTCTATCTTTTACGGTTCGAGAGTTATAGCTAATTGTTACTTTTCGTTGTATGGGGACACCTGGTAGTTTTCGATTTGTTGTAGATTTTAGTATTAGTTGTTGTAGCCGCAAGGTACAACAATATTCTGTGACAATTTCAGCTCTTTAGCTCTTACCGTTTCGGAGAATGGACGCTGTGAGGGATGGACGGACGGACGGACTTAGTAGTCTCGGTAATAGGGTTCCGTTTCACTCTGATGCGTACGAAACCCTAAAAAGAGATAAGTTACAAGTGTATATTTAAGCACATACGCAGAAAAAACGAATCCACTAATTAAGCTTTTTCATTGATTGGACTAAAGATTTCATTGACGTAGTACAGTTTTTAATTAATTCAATTAAAAATTTAATTATGATGGTTTATATGTGCAAAATCAAGCAAATTTAAATCAATACAACAAATGTTTTCATTAACATTGCAAATTTTTATGTCCAAAATTTTTCTCTATGTTTACTTTTACGGATAAACATGTGGCTACAATATTTGCTTACGAAAAACTTATTTATCTTTACACTTAAATATGTCGTTACGCTATCTCTTTATGTCAAACACATTTAATTTGGCATATTTATCTTCACACATATTATAAAAGCTGCTCTTTAAAAATTTAGCTATTGTTAGTTACGTCATTTGCGCGGCTAAGGCTTCATATGCAACTTAAATTTTTGACATTTAACTAAGAATGCAAACGAACTAACAGAAGAAGCAAAGTAACAAAAGGCGAAAAAATAGATGTATATGTGCACGTATGTATGTATACGAGTGTATTCAAGAAACAATGTATGCAATTACAATATTTTTCTCTCCTTTTCATTTTTAGTTTTTTATTGTGATTATTTCATTTAATTCGTCATAGTTGTGGCAGACAGTCACTACAAGTGACTCTGTTGGGAAGGAGTTTTTGCGGGCGGAAATTTGTAATGACTGTGATGATATAAAAGATGCAGAAGTTTGATGACTCTGTATCTCCATTGCATACATGCTGCGTACGTCAGCAAAAGCTTAATGACTCAAAAGCAAAATCATCACCAAAAACACTGCTGATATGCGAATCAGTAGAGGAAACTTTTTCTTGCCATTTTTTTTTTTTTTTTTTTTATTCATTATTACAGGTGAAAAACCTTATGAATCAGTTTGATTTATTTCTGCGGATGTGATTCAATTACAAATTGAATAATTTGCAAACGACTTAAAAAGAAAATATTAAAGAAAAAATGTATCTCTTTACTTTTTTAACATAAACTTAATGGTATATTAAATTTCAAGATTCTCTATGCAACGCTGGTGGTAGCAGCTTCTAAAGAGCACAAGGCTGACAAGATCATTTTCTAAGCTGGAATGATATTTTTATAAAATTATCTTTGACAAATTTTGTTTTGAGCATAATTATGATTTACAATTGTTAATAATTTTCTCGAGCTTGAGTTCGATTTTACTTCCTCAAAACTGAAAGTTTTTTACTTTACCTTTCCCATCTTGTTCAAAAATGTTTATCACAAAGAATTTTTTTCTCAGTTCTGAAGAAGTAAAATCGAACATCAGCCCAATCAAATTATTAACAATTGAAAATTTTATTTTATTTGTTCTACAACCAACCACTCACTCGACAATTTTTAATCAGTCACGTTCTATATTACAGAATTTGGTAAAGTTTTTTAAATTAATGTTTTTTTTTAAACATATACATACATACATATGTATGTAGTGTTTACATAATCATATATTATTGTTGCCGTCAATTTAAAAGATCTTCAACAAAATGACAAAAGTTAAAAACAGTAATAAATTATTTAACAATTTATCATTTTTAAGCTTAAATTTAAGGAAGTAATTTGTAACAGAAATGACGACAAACGTGATGTGTGAGATTGAGACAACTTTATGACACTAGAAAGGCCCGTCGTTTAGTGTGAGAAAAACTAAAAATACTGCGCGTCATGAGGTAGCACACCTTAAATTAGTAGACTGTGGATCAATTTTCGTCCAAAACAATAAAGTATAATTATTATTGCTTTTTATGAACGTTTGAATTTATGGTGGCATTAAACTAAAAAATTACAGCTTTGATTTTATTGTTTTGAACTTTACCTATTACATGCATGTAGATGGGACTAAAACGGCAGATGATTGATATTATAAATAAATAATAAAGATTTATAACAAATACTGCAAATTTATGAAATAAGCTGGGGAACAACCAGCAGCCCTATTCTATAACTAGCCAAAAATCAGAGCTATCGTTAGAAATCCCTAAACTCAACTAAGTGATTTTTAGCGGTGACTGGACTTGTGTAACTAGAGTGGATAAAAATTGGATTTTAGCGCTGTCGCAAATACGTAAAGCTTTTGTTTAATATTTAATTATTTTGACCCCTTTTTTTCTTATATTTTATATATTTATTTGAGCTTAAGGCCTTTTAGAGTTTGAGGAGAGCAAAATATTGACAAAAATACTCAAATAAGCAAACTCTAAAAGACCTTAAGCTGAAATAAATATATAAAATATACTTAAAGCTTTTGTTCAAAAAAGTTAAATTTTCAACGTCAAATATGTAAAATTTTTTGTTAAAAAAATGTTAACAGCGGTATTGGTAAAAAATAAAATGTTGTTAAGATACGTTTTAGGAAAAAAATTTTCATATAAAATTTGTTCTAAGATGTATTTCAAGAACATTTTATTTTTTATGAATGGCGGGTTAATACAGGTCCAGTAGTCGCTAAAAATCGCCTAGTTGAGTTTAAAAATTTTTAGCGATAGCGCTAATTTTAGCGAATTACAGAATATGGCCGCTGCTTCTCACCAGTACTCATTTTGATCATATTACTCTTTTGTATTTAATTCTACAGTTAAAATTTTTTCTCTCATAATTTTACTTTATTTATTATTTTTTATTTATTATTAATATCAGTCATCGCAATCGTGCAACTGTGAGTATGGATTCAATTTTATTACACGTAACATCTTTGATTTCTAAATTATGCTAGATTTTAACTATTCTAACATCATTTTATTACAACTATTATTTTCAAAGCTATTGGGAAACACATAAAGAAAACAAAATTATTTCTGTAAAAGACACTGGAGACTCCCTACACAGCTTCTTCACCACCAAACTGGATATGAACGAGTCAATGATTTCGTAAAGAGACTCAATAAGAAATATGTACTACGATAAAGTAGGAAGTTCTCATTATCAACTGATAAGAGAATGTATAGAATCGGCTTAAGGATAGCTAAAAACAAAAATCACAAAATTGAAAATGTTATGTATGTAATGCACTATTGAATCAGATAGTACAACTATATACATACATGTATATTTTCTATACATGTATGTATGTATGTATGTATGTATGTTTGAATATCTTTCTTTTGTTGTCGTATAGAGGTTCTCCTATTTTTCCTTTCAGATTATTAGAATATAAAATAACTCAATATCCATGATTAAAAATGTAATTCGTTGTAATATCTATAAGATAAAATCTCGAAAAATGTAGGCATGTAGTTTACTAATAATTTAATAAAGATGAAATAAAAAGAGAAAGAGAGAGAATTTAATATAATTATTTTCTTGAGCTTAAGGCTTTTTTTTTATTAAAAAAACCAATCAAAACATTTTTTATTATTATTGTCCTGAAGAAGCTATCCGAAGGAGAGCGAAATATTGACAAAAATAATTACTCAAATTCTAAAAGACCTTAAGCTCAAATAAATATATAAAATTAATGTTTTTATTTATTCGAATATTCTTGTCAATATTTCGTTCTCCTTCGGATAGTTTCTTCAGGACAATAATATCGAAAAATGTTTTTCAAAAACCCAATATTTAAAAGAAACTCAATCAAAACATTTTTCAATATTATTGTCCTAAAGAAGTTATCAGTAGGAGAGCGAGATATCGACAAGAATATTCGAATAAATAAAAGGATTTATACGTTTATAATAAAAAAAAGGCCTTAAGCTGAAGAAAATTTTTATATTAAATATAAAAAAAGGGTCCGAAGAAAATCAGGTATTAAAAAAAATTTTATTTTTCATCCTTTAAAATTCCCTAAATAAAATATAAACCTTGAGTTTATTCTTATTATTCATCCACAAAGTAGCATATAATTAATAGAAATAATAAATCGGCCCTCATGCATTAAAATCGATTTTTAAATACTTACATAAAAGAAAGTAAATAAAAGAAAGTAAAGAAATTAATATTGTTTTTGTTTTTTGAAAAAAGTAATTTTTTTAACACTTGCATTTAAAACCTCCATAAATAATGGATACAATAAAAACTGATGTTAAAACAGTTTATTGCCAGCATGATTTAGAATTTGTTTACATACTGTCTCGGAAAATTTGAAAAAGTGACACAAAAAATCCTTTCTCAAAAATTAAGTCGCACACATTTTTTTAAACATATCTATTCATGATTGTTAATAATTTTATCAGGCTTGAGGTCGATTTGTACTTGCTCAAAATCGAGAAAAATTTTTTTGTGCCAAGATTAAGCTCAGCTGGTAAGATGGCTATGCGCTGCTGCTGAAATACCGTACATGGTCTGGGTTCATACCCAGCCATGGCCTGGATTCGAGGCAAATTTGAGTGCTGATGGGTGAGGTGGTGTTCGTAAAATATCTATGGTATATACCCCAGTCAGTAAGTGTTCAACTTTACTTTTCTTGTCTTCTTTAAAAATGTTGCTGATCACTATAATTTTATCACAGAAACAATCTTTAGCGATTTTCACTTAATCGAACTCAGGCATGATCAAATTAATAACAATTGTAAATCATATAGTTCGACTATAAAGTTTAAAGTAATGTATTTTTTTATAAAAAACAACTAAAGAAAATATAACTTAAAAGCAGAAAATTCATTGTAAAAAACCGGGGAGCCAATTCTAATTTGTGTGGCTGGAAATTTTTTTTTGAGAATTTTTCTTATAATTCCTATAACCTTTTTTATAAGCAATAGAATCTAGAGTCGAGTGTTTGAAGATTTTTTGAAAACTATTCAAATATACTGACGAATTGGTTGGCACCAATGAATTTTAGACTTACAGACAACTGCAAAACGTACAAGAAACAGGGTAAGTTTTCGATTTGTATTAATATATTGGCTCTTAGAGCGAACAGTAAACTCACTTGTTTAAAGAAATTTAAAATTTGTACTCTTTTCTTTTGTACAATAAGTGCAATATTTTCAATATTTTTTTATACAAACAATGTGCACAATTCAATCTATTTGTACTTTAATCAATCGTAAGCGGTGTC
Organism: Sturmia bella; assembly: GCA_963662145.1. Taxonomy (NCBI): domain Eukaryota; kingdom Metazoa; phylum Arthropoda; class Insecta; order Diptera; family Tachinidae; genus Sturmia; species Sturmia bella. The sequence continues at coordinate 22,530,755 of OY759168.1, read as the reverse complement.
AGAAATACTGTAAGTATGGATTTTCTTAAATCAAGTACGTTGTGCTCGATTTAAGTACTGATTTTTTAAGCGCTAAATACTTAATCACAATCCCAGTTGTGCATTGATTTTAGCCATATTCAATCCTGGTTTTCATTAGGCCCAAGAAACGTAGTGAAAAATTCTCATATTTTAGAAATAGAAAAAAAATTCCAAAGGAAAGTTATGCACAAAATCTAAAATGCTGCATACATATGCAGTTGCATATTTTTGCATAATTTTTTAGTTTTGAGTATATATTTCTGGCATATTTTAGCAAATATGCTAATATTCTGCGAATAAAAGTTTATTACAAAAATGTGAATGTTTTTATTTGAACAATTGCATTTATTATTTTCTGTAGCCTCAATTAATCGCAGCAAATAATGGACTTCAATTTAAAAGTTTGTAATTTCATTTTAATTACATTATCGCTTAATTATATTCTGAAAACAATAGATTTTCTCTGACTTTGTGCTTGAATGGATGTGCGGTGGGAAATTAATCAATCATCTGTTGCACGTGCTCAATTCGAATGAAAGAGAGTTTACGCTCTCAGCCTGGGCAAATGGAAAAGAAAACACCAATAGTGCAAAATGATAAAATAAAGATGATGAAAAATTATTTCGATTTAATAGATTCGTAAAACATTAAATACACATTTAAGATAAAAAATTGAAACAAAAACTAATCGCTCGTTTTAAAACTAAAAAAGCTTAAATGTTCTATGAATAATTTATTAAACGATGTTGACACATGTGATAAATAATTAATGTATTTAATAATATAATTATTTAATTCAATTAGAAAAATGCCAACAGTAATACCATGTTATTTCGGAAATGCATAAATTATAGAGCTGGTGTAAAATTAAAACAAGACCTGCTTTTATAATTGCTGAAAGGGCAGGTAGTGTTAAGAAATGGACATTTTCTTTTAAGAAAATATACATATAATTAAATTTAGCGATACAAAAAAGCACTTTGCGTCAATACAAAAGTATTTACGAGCTTCAGAGAGAAAAAAATAAATATTTAGATAAACTTCTATTCCATGCAGACGAAATTATCTGTCTAATTTATTGCTTTCTGTCAGAGTATCATAAAATGTTGTGCCAGAATTTGCTCAATTTGCAGATTTATGCTTTCATAAGTCATGCTCAATTAACGAATTGCTTTTAAGATAGATATTAGAAATTTACTAACCTTTTTTCAGTTGGCTTACAAATAATTCAAATTAAAAATGTTGCCTATAGTTGCAGTTCTTGTTGTAAAATTAAATCCTTGCTGCGAAATTATAGATTTTCGGTTTATTTCATACTGTGGAAAAAATTTGTACTCTTGTGTCTTTCGTTTAGTTTTTGCTGCTACACTGAAAGTAATAATTGAGCAGAGTGATTGTATTACACTTTACTTTTATTTTGCGATTATAAGGTGTGTGAGCTTTGCAAAAAGTTTCTTTTTATTAATGATTTTTATTTAACCTTTTGTTGGTTTCTTCTTTCTTTTTTATTTGACAAAATATTCACTAAGTTTTTTTGGCATTTTTACTTTTTCTCTCTTTTTCTTTATTAATCTACATATATTTTAAATTTTATTCACATACTTTTCGTTAACCTATTTCTTTTTTATTTTTTTTTATTATAAAACAAAAAATTAAAAAATCAAATCAAACGCGAAGAACAGACGTTACGGAAAAAGCGTTTCTTTTCTTGTTGGATTTTTTGTTTTTTTTTTTTTGTTTTCTGAGCGAGTTTTATTTTACAACACAACAATGAATGTCAACGTTAGGCGCACGACTAAACAACATTAGCTAGTTAAGCGGTCTAGCTAAGCTACTAAATCACGCGTTAGCTCAACGATCATTGGCGTTGATGTTGTAAATGTTTACGTCGTTATTTGATAGTGTTTGTTTAGTTCGGTGCCGTTGTTGTTGTTGTTGTCGTCGTCGTCGTCAAAACAAACATTTTTTATAGCGCGGAGGATTACGACGATGAGGAAAACGAATTAATTTAAGGTAACGAATAAAACAAAACACATTCTTAAGGCGGGAAGTTGTCCACAACTGACTGACTTGATTGCTCTTTTACTCTCTGAACTCACACAACCAACAATTTTTTTTTTTTTTTCAGTTGGCCACAAATGGCTGCAGCTTTCAGTGGAGACTCAATAATAATGATGTTCGCGTGACCCAACAAACAATTGAGCTTGATTTCGAGGTATCTTGATTTACCCGTCATTTAGACGGGAAAGTAAATGCCTGAAAGTTGCAATACACTCACACTTTTTTACTAACACACCCACAGTATTCTAACTTTCAACTCAGCTTTCAGCAAAATTTTCCTGAAAGTAATTTTTTGACATTTACCGAAAGTAAAGTGACAAGGTAGTAAACACGGTTGCCTACTCCACGGCACATACAAATTCTCAGGATTGCAGTAGAATAACAATTGTGGATTTTAAATTATTTTGTAGATTAAAAAATATTTAAAACACTTTTACAGCAAATATATATGAATAAAGAACACAAATGAAGTATATTTATTGTGATAATTATTAAATTAATTAATGAAATTAATTAATATACATACTGATCCAGAATGTATGTACACACCTACAAACGGACTGACAATCTTATTTACATACCTTAACACCAGTTGCGGAAGGGATCAAAACACTAAAAATTATAAATTTGTATTTTTTTGTCCATTTTGTGAAAACACTCACTGTTTATTAACTTTTAACTTTTTTATCTACATAATTAATTAAGAATACATACAATTTTTCAAAATAAAAAATAAAAAAACTTAAAATGTATAAATGTATACTACGGTCAAGCTCAGACTGCAATTGAATCACAGAAAATTTTTTGTTAAGGTACAGTTTTCGCTCTAACTGAATATTTGGGCAAAACACAACTGTTTCTATTTTTGGTCGCTCATTATAAGTGTGATCCCGTACTTTTTGGGTAGAGTTCGGTAAAGTGAGAGCAATCGTGAATTTCTCTCAATAACACCAAAAACCAATAACATATGGTATATTGAAATGTACACTTTGGAAAGATTAAATGTTTTTCTGTACACATTTAGATTTTAAAGTGGTTTGCAGGTGTTCTTATGTAAAAACATAATTGAAAAACATCAAAACTGTTGCTATGTTGGTTCAACATTTTTGTTTGTTATTGGTTAATTTTTGCACCAGCTGATCGTTTAACTACTTGCACAAACTAAGACGAAGAAAAAGTGCGGGCTGTTTCGTGCCAGCTGAACAAAAATTTTTTTCTCTCACAAGCTCTATCACTTGCCCGAACTCTGAGTACGGGCACAGTTACCGGGCAAATTGGGATCACGCGGGCTCCCAATGTGAAGTACGGGAACAAACTTTATATGAAAATTCTACATTGTGCTGCAAACTTCCAGTGTGCAACGTAAAAGTTTATATGCTGAAGATTTTCCGCCTGATAAAGGCAACGATACATTTTAATATACAGCAAATCGTTTGGTTTATGTTACAGTATTTGCCAACTGATCTCTGAGTAATCGATACATTTAAAATGACGTCGAAAATGTATAGCCTAATTAGTATGTAGCACTTAGAAAATTGATTCGCCTTTCTATTTATCACAACCCCATTTTCTAAAATGGAGTGCGCATTATTTTCTACAAAATTAATAATTAATTACTTTTTTATAAAAACATCCAAAGAAGGTAATTTTATAGTATGGTGGATTGTTCAGGAAACGAAAACTTTAGCAAAGCGCTTATATGGTTTTGTTTGCTGGGTGGGCGAAACGAGTTGTTATTGCCGCATATAATGACCATTTGCGTAGTTCAGACTACCGTCTGCTCACTGACGTTTATTGTTTATTAATAAGTTAATGTTTTAATTTGTATTTTTAATATTAATTTAACAATTACACTGCAGCTTTGATAGTCAAGGAGCAGCGCTTGCATTTTGCTATTTCAGTAATTACAAAAATTTTATTTTTAATTGTATTTTTTCTTTTATTGCTCTATTCCTTGATAGAATTTATATTGAAGTATTTTTAAAATTGCGGAAATCGGTATTCATAGAAGGATACTAAACAAATTAAAAAGTTGGGTACATTTATTTTTGCGCAAATTTTAGCCGTTTGCAAAACATGTTCATGTCAATTCTTTAAATAATTTTCCATATCACTCAACAGATCAACAACATTTCCAAGTATATAATTATTTTGCTTTAGACAAAGTAAAAAACAATAAAACCTGTTTTCATTTGTTGTCGCAATTAATTGCACAAAAATTACAACAAACAAAAACCACTCAGTTAACAGGATTTCATTTTAGAAGTCTGAATTACAAAACTGTTAAAACTGAGTTTTGTTTTAGGAAAATCACTGAAAAGAATTAAAATATATACATACGTCATTTATTCGTAATTGCGGAAAACAATCAGAAGAAACTTGTAATTAAATAAGCATACATATGCACTTACTAAATAGTTATGTGTAAATTAATTAAGACAAAGGAAAAATATAAAGTGTTAATTAAATGCAAGTAAATAATTGAGCTGGCACTAAAAGAGGAAAAATTCCATTCTCAGCGTATAATTATAAGCTAATTTATTGGATCTTCAGGTGATATTTTACAATATGGTTGTTATATAAATTACTTAAACTCAAACGCAAATCTATTTCACCTCAGCGAAAACCACTTTAACCCAAACGCAAATTGTATGAAACAAAACGCAGTTTAAAATGAAACTAAAAATACATTTTATTTCTATTGAATAGGACTAAAATAATACAATTGTTAATTACTTTATTTGGCTTTTGTAAGATTTTATTACTGCCTCTAAATTGAGAAAGATTTTTTAGGATAACATTTTAGTGATTATAGTTTTAAAAGAAGACAAGAAAACTAAAGTTGAATACTTATTGGCTGCGATACATACGATGGCTGTTTCACGTCTTCCACGACACCCATCAGCACTCAAACTGCTTCGAAGCAACTGTGGCTTGTCAGACACAGCTGATCAGCTTTATGAAGGGTTGTATTTACAAAAGAAGAATTTAGTAGTCTTTATCAATACTGCAATAAAAAACCAACCAAAACTTTAATTTACCGATCTGGTATGTCTGTGAAATAAATAGCAAATATTTCATGACGTAAGCCCATACGAACGCAAGTTCCAAACTAAATTGATTTAAAATCCAGCGACTACATTGCGATCGCTTACATTTTCTTGTGACATTGAAGTACATTCAGTAAGGTTCTATTAAAATTTTTACTAGAACAGTTTGAGGGTAGCATAATTTAGAATTCTTTGATATATGATGTTCAAAAACCTTGTGATTTAAAAAAAGAAAACTCTAAAAGAAACCTAACCATAAAATCTGAGCCGATTTAACTCTCTGGAATAATGAGTCGGTGGCAATCAATGCAAGAATTCTATGGGGTTTTTTCCTCAGACGAGGAAATAACGGGAGGACTGCTAAGACTTAGCGAGCTCGAATTGAGTAGATTGATGGGAATTATGACAGGTCACTCTCAACTACCGGCACATCTTAACCGCCTAGGAATAGCGGGAGCAGATGAATGTTGGGCACGTGGGGAGAAGAACAATGTCTCATTGGAGCACCATTTATGTCAGTGTCCTGCCTTCTTACAAAAATAGTACTGATATCTTACCAGACATAACCCAATTACGGGGCATATGCTGGAGGAATTTAAGGAACTTTGTGAATGTCACGGAGTTTCTGTAGATCTATGGATAAAACTGTTTATGGTAAACGGAGCGCACAACAGTACGATTATGCCGGAAGACAAGGGCAAACATGTCCCTCCACTCAACCGAACCTAACCTATGATTCTTGTAGCTAGAAGACCATAACGCATTAAAAATGTATGATGGTTCTCAATGGTTTTTCAGTCAGTTATTCAAAATTTTGAAATGTTAGTTGTTTCACTGTTGAATCGAATAGGATATAACCATTATTTTGATTTTCTTTTTTTCTGAACGGTTTCTGTCGCTAAGCTTAAAGATAATTTAAAATAAAACTCTTGTTTGAACAAATTTTGAGCAATTTTTCTTGCCTACAGTTTGCTTTTCTATGGTTTGCTATTTGCTGCTAATCGAAATGATTGCAATTCAGCCCAGCCCTAAATAAATACCTGCCCAGAATTACGTTTTTGATGCAGTTTGTTTCGTTTTTTCCCAATAATTTCATACATTTTGATTATTTGTTGAGAATGTAATATCTTTAGTAAGTGTTTTTTTTTCTGTTTGTTTGCTTGATTTACTTTTTCACTGAAATATTTATGCCTCTCAGAGCAATTTACTTTTTCACTAACATTTTATCCCAGGTGTAGGAAATCATACTATTTGCACAGATGACCAGACAATCAGTCATTTGTATTCGTTATTTAAATCCAAGGAACGAGTTGGTTTTTTGTAGTATTTAATTTATTTAATTTTCTTTTTTGTGTTGCGCTGATTTTGTACGCCAGTAGAAAGAAGATTGAGCTTTAAGCATGATATAACGCAAGCCCTCGTCCATTAAACAAACATTTGCAAAAAAAAAAAAAAAAGAACCATAATAATAGCACAAATAAGTAATCATTCAAAAAAAGCAAATTCATGTACGGGGCAACTTTCTATCTTGCTGATGTTTAGTACACTTGCTAGTACTGTGTTTAAAGGGTGACTTTTTAGGTGGTACTCTTAAAATAATATTTTTAAATTTAAATATTTATTGTCAATTCACTGCAAAGACCTGTGGACTATACTGAAAAAATTGTTTTTATTATGTACCCAAAAAACCCTAATATTTTAGAAGTAAATTAGATTTATAAAATTAATAAACCAAATAATTTGGCGCATTATGTTAATGGAAAAATCATTATGATTTTGTTATCAAAACAGCAATAAAAATTTGTCATTAAAATGTTTACTTCGCTAAAACTCATCACTCAAAGAGAAACACCCTTTGACTAAATTCAGTCACTCTCGTGTGCAAACAAAGCTGAATTTAAGATATTATTCTAAATATGTAAATATATGCATGTGCAATCTATCCGAATATTCTAAATATATACACAAAAGCTCTACGCCGTCTCTTTGGTTTGTATTTTATTATTCACATTTTTATTTCCTTTATAAATTAATTATTGATGTTTAACTTGTTTTGAAAAGCTTTGTTTTGCTGGCTTAATTTGTTAAAAATATTTCAACTTTTAGCGGGGACTTTTCGTACTTAGTTAATGTCAGGCAGGCTGGGGTGAAAAAGAAATATTTATCAGATAAAAAAAAACTATTAACTGTTTTTCTTTTTTTACCAATCGGGAAACACAAGCGAGAACAGCATAAGTAAGACATTTTAAAGCCACAAGTGTTTGCCACAAGTGAGTGCAAAAGGAACCCTATTACTGAGACTTCGCTGTCCTGCCATCCAGGCTCCATTCTCGAGGAGTTGAAAGCTGAAATTTTCACAAAACATGTGATTCTCCGACCGCTACAACAACAAATACTAAAAACAGTTAAAAGTGAAAAACTAACAGGTGCTTCCATTTAAAAAACTCAAATTAGTCGTAAATTTTGATCTGTAGGAGATATGTGATTGCCAGATTCATACAGCAATAATTATCGAAATTAATAAAAAGTATAAATTTAGTGTTGTCTTTAGTGTACGGGGACATCATTTCATTTAAAAATTAGCTGTAGCTTCTACAACAAGATTATTAGCAAGAATAGCAAAGAGTTAAAATCTAATTACTGTTCATACACGTGGACATCCCACGTGAAAATTTGAAACTTAGCCATACAGCTATTGGTCCGTGAGAGATACTCAAAATTTAGATGGTGTATGTAGTGGCCTGGTCCCTACCACAGCAAATACTCATACTTTACTTTGTTAGGATTAGCACAGCAAAAGTAAACACTTAGAAATCTTATTTTTTCTGTCTGTATCTCAAAATCACTTCCATTTTAATATGATGTGAACAAATCTTGCCCGGTATTTTGTGCAACAATATTTTGAATAATATTTTAAACGTATTTCCTTCATAAATATAGAATTCTCTGAAAAAAGGCAAACAAAAGCAAATTTTTGCAGTTAGTATTTAGTATTATATTTAGTATGAGTGAGCAAATGTAACGTACATTTGTGTACTAAGATGGCCCTTAAAATTTAAAGTAGAATTTTTCCCAGCCTCATCTGCGTTAAGTTTGTGTCAATGGCATCAGAAAGCAAAAATCAATTTTTGATCATTCATGCTCTAAACACTTACCGTCTAATTCATAAAAATTATAACAGGTTTATAAGACTGTTATTTGACATATTTGTATGGAAAATCTGTCAAATAAGAGCTCTATAAACCTGTTATAATTTTTATGAATTAGGGGGTTAGACGACATCAGACTTCAAATGCTGCCAACTTCAAGTGCTGCCAACTTCAAATGCTGCTCTCAAGTCGGCTTCATAATTATTTTGAAGACAGCAACAACATAATAATCAGCTGATGTGTAAATCAATTTCAAGTTTTTATAAATATTACAAATCCAAAGTTTAAAAATATAAAAAATGAGCGAAAAAAATGTAGTGAATTTTATCATAACAATTGCCTAAATAGCTCAGATTACAGCTGAAGTGTATAAAGCCCATGAGACGAATAGTACCAGAAACCGAAGATGGTGGGTTCGGTTCGCCCAGTAAATATAACCCGTGATGAAGAGGGCTTTTACAAAACATGTGTACAACAGCTTAAGGAAAAAGATGAAGAACACTTTTTCAAAGCAACCAGGATGAAAACTAAATAAAATATCACAAAAAATTAACTCAAACGAAAAAAAAAAATAGTTTTTATATTAAAAATGAACAGCTGTGTATCTTAGCAATACAAATTTCAGGGATGCCGCATTTTTTTATTTCATAATCAATAAAATTGAAGTTATTGATGAAAAATGTAATAATATCACGAAAAAACTATACAAAAACACATACATTTATTTGTTTATTGCAGTTTTGCAATGTTCTTTTGTGCTTAATACTTAAAACAAAAAGTTTTTGTTCTAATTTGTCCAATTTATATATGTATATGTATAATGCAACACTGAGGCCCAAAAACGATTAAGGAAAATTATTCAGATCGGGAGCGTGTCTGATATGAGCCAAAAAACACTCACAAGCACATCTCTAATTTGCACATTTCTTATTAAACCATTAATTAATGCGTATTTGAAAAAAATTGTTCATTTGCGTGCGTGACTTGAGGCCCAAAAACGATTAATGAAAATTATTCAGATCGTGAGCGTGTATGATATGAGCCAAAAAACACTCACAAGCACATCTCTAATTTGCACATTTTTTATTAAACCATTAATTATGTTCGTAGTGCTAAAAATGTTATGATTCCTTAAAAACACAACTCTTTTCTGCAAATGGAGCCCAACATGCCCAACATGACTCGGTGGTACTTTTTTCTAGAAAAGGTGACTTATTAAGTTAATTTAAGATTGCACAATGGTTTGATTTCAACAAATTTTCACAGTCAAATAACTTGCACCAAGCACTCGCTTTGTTGTTTTCTTCTGCTTCAATGTTAGCGGTGGTACCTTACTATACCAATAACCAAAAAAAACATCGTTTTTCTTGTATGCTGTTGGAGTTTTTCTAATTAATTTCGCAATTCTACAACCAGTAGTTCTTTTATTCTTATTGCTTTTTCCTTTATTACGGATAATCGGCAACAGAAAAAGCTCAATTTTAGAATAAAGTTGGCCGTGAATAATCGATTCTTCAGACTAAAAAGCGATTATCGACTATAATCGAAGAATCATTAGTTTATGTATAACTTCAGAATTCAGCATCAAAGCTGGCAATTTGATAAAAGTAGAAAACGTAACAAACTGCATGAAAACATAAAACCCTCCCTGGTGGCACAACAGTTTTTGTAAACTTAAAATTTTTTAATTTTTTGAATTTTTGTCCTTATTTACCAAGCAAGAGCTATGAGCAAAACACAAGTGACCAGAAAATTCCCCTAAAGCTAGAGGTCACCCTAATGTACATCTGGTAATGTACAGAAATGACAGAATAACAGTCAGAATAACATATCGTTCAAAGCCAGTTTCCAAATTATCATTGTTATAGCTATGTTCATATGTATTTCATGAGGAATTTGCCAGTTTTTATTTAGTATAACTTTATACATTTAATTAATTTATTTCAATTAAATAAGCATCCATTAAATTTAATTCAAATAAATAACTGTGTGAAGATGTACGTTTTTGAGAAGCCATATACCTAGGTACCTAATTAAACATTATTTTATTAGATTTTGAGCGAATCGCCTGATTTCTATGATGAACTAATTAATGGTGGCTGTTTCTCTTAGCAGTTTTAGCCGCTTTAATTATTCGCCTCAAATTGAAAGTGCTTATTTTTTTCTTAATCTTAAATTTTATTAAATTATTTGCAATTTGCTAAAAAGTTGAAATGTTCCCCAACATGTGCACAGCATTCGATTAAAAAAAGCAAATTGCAACAATTGCTCGCTCCAAACAAAATCCATAAAATTCAGAATACCATGTATGTATGTAGGTATAATTCTGCACTCAAAATATTAATGTTGTCTTTAACAAACTAGAAATTCCCCAACACTAAAAACAAATTGAAGAAAAAAACATCAAATCGATTTTTGGCCAAGAAAACCAAACACAAAACAAATCCCAAGATAGCATGACACACATTATAAAGATATTGACTTCATCTTATGAAGAAAAATAGAAAAAGCAGAAACAAAAACAAAAAACAATACTGGTATTAAAGTTAAGCAATAATAAAAATCCAGTTGTAGAAAAAAGGAGTCTGTCTGTTGATTCGCGAAAATGGAATAAAAATAAAAAAGAATTAACAAAAAAAAAAAAAAAAAAATTAAATTGTACATACACATGTGTGTATGAGTATATTAAGCACAGAAAACGTTTCTTAACCGTTTTTCTATGTTGCAGCACAACTAAAACGTGGCCAACAAAAACAGACACAACTTCAAAAAGCAGCAACATCAATTAAATTTGAACAGAAACAACAACTGTTTGCACTCAAAACACACCACCGTTTTGCTTTCCGCTCGTTTACTCTGACCCAGCTGTTAATCGAAGAAATAATCTGTAAATACCTACATATTTGTTGAGAGTATTTTGACAGCTTAAGAACTGTCAAATGCTTTTACCAATTTATCTATGTATGTGCTGGGAACACTCTTGTAAGAATATTGAGTAAGAGAAAATTAATGTGGAAGAGGGTAAGAGAAGAAAGGTTTTACGAATGATAAAAATCCAAAAGAGCAGGAGAACTTAAAGTAATGCGCGCGTTTTCTTTAACCGGGTAATGATATACTCATTCTTAATATTTCTTTGTGCCTCAACACTCTCAAAATATTGACAGTTGTGTGTGGAATGCTAGTGGTGGCAGAATTACTACTTGTCTCTTACACAGAGATAGTTCGTTTTGTCTTCAACAGTAAATGTTTCTTTTTTAAGTATTTGTCTAACGAAGCAGCATACTACGAACACTAAGGTATTATTAAGCCCATAGCAAGTTGCTATACATTTGACTAACTTGGCATTCAGCAGAGAAATATTTTACAAAATGTGTGCTATGTCAAGTGCTTATGAGAAGGTAGTTCTTTCTGTTAAAGATAATTTTACTTTTTTTAGAATATTATTTGATATGATACCTATGACATAAAAAATGTTCGTACAGTCCTATACCACCAAGCCGCTTCATTTATCTACAGATAAGAATAATATTAAGAGAACTTGACAGCGTGCTATTCCTGGTCTTAGAAATATTGCTAAAGACAAGCTTACAATACAGTAAAGCTTCAATTTTTCATAAAATCACGTAAATCAGTAATGAAATGAGAAGTGGAACTTTGAACGGTGACAGGAATTTCCATTTACTTGAAAATGTACTGCTTAAAAACCATATAAAATCAATGAGATACTTGCTAAGCAACTATTTTGAGTTACAAAGACAACTCGAATTTCTTAAAACTTGTTTTTTTTACATATTTCAGCACAAAAATTAAGCAGATCATGTTTAAAACTCGAAAAGGAATGAGAGTTAAAGCCTGATGTAAATAAACACAGCGATATAAATATTTTTAAATTGTCAATTTCACGCCGAGCTGATAACAAAATTAGAGTAAACACCTAACTTAGTACCATATGTTGGTAAAGCGCCATGTCAGATACGGCACATTTCTAAAAATAACAAAACTTTTGTATGCTCAAAATTAAAATCAGGCTATACATTTCACCATTTTCAGTGCTATATTTAGCAATTTAAAGGGATAAATGCTAGCTTACATACTTTCTATCTTGCAAAAACACTACTACGTTGAAGGAAAGTGTAAAAAATTCAATGGATCGATCCATTTAACTGAACGCATATAGGATACAAAATCAGACACAGCCATATTCAAGATTTGTAAATGAAATTTTAAAAGTTCCCCTATTGGAATGAAGAACTAGAACATTTGCTCAGAACTACCTGATGATATTGTAAAATATAACTGGTTCTTCTGAAAAATAACACACTTGAAATCAACTTAGTTAATAAAAGGAATTTTTCTCTGTGGAAATATGTATCCATATGTCTCTCAAAATCTAATTGTGTACATAGTAAAGACGTCATGAAAAACAAACAAAAACCTATGGAAAATCAGTGTACACGTTAAAGGCCGTGATTCACTATCCTACTCAATCGTACGATTCATTCACTGAAAATTTCTAGCTAAAGCTGATAGAATTCTGTCCTACTTTAAAAAGTCGCATCAAAGTGGCCACACTATTATACTTTTGTAAAGAACTTCAAAAAGGCAACCCTGATCGCACAGAATAAGATCAGTATTTGAACATTTTCAAACCATTAGCAAATCGGACAGACTTGTCAAAAATTCTTTCACAAAAATACACTTTTAGTCCAGACTATCACACTTTTTGGACACACATGTCATTTTTAACAGATCATACGATTCAGTAGGATAGTGAATCACGGCCTTAAAGACTTCTCTAGGAAAAATATGAAAAATAAGATGTTAATTATAAAAAACATTTTTCGAGGATATCGCTATGAAATTTCGGTGAGAAACAATATGTTATAGCTATTTCTCACTATAAGTTTTCTCCATCAAGAAAGGTTTACAGTAATTTGAAAGTTCGATACAAATAATAAAATTAAAGTTCGATACAGAAAATACGAGCTGGTTCCATTATCCGTATGTAAGCACAATGGTACCTTTCTAGGACCCAAGTGGGTCGGTCTCATGAAACATTACCCATCTATAGCAGTTGTTTTGCGGACTGCGAAACATTTTGGGGAGGACTCAGCACTCTTACAAGTTGTATTATTGCTAACTTTCCGAATTTGGACGTCTTATTTGACTTATTTGGCACTTCGGTGTAGACTGGGTCAAAGCAACCATTTCTAGCTTAAAGAGAAATAAAGTTATAATATATGTAGGATCCTATATCATATAAATATCACTAAATATATTTCGTGAGAATCGGTAATTTTAAAATTTTTTAAAATATAGTACAATTCTTTCGGCAAATATCTATCTTTGAAATATCGGTAAAATGTTTCAGCTTTTCGCACACTTACGATTTATTTTCACATGCATATTTTTATTGAAATGGAATTGTCGCAGCCGCCTTATTTGTGAGCTATTTTGACAGATTATGTGAGAAAATTCTCAAAAAATGTTAATGCAAAGCCACACAAGCTTACTTCAAAAGAAATTCGACTGTAAGATATTACTAAAATTCCAAAATCAGTTGTATGAGAAACTCCTTTTTTAACTGCATTTCTTGCTTTAAGTACATCTCCTGTCAACGTCATTGTTCAAGATAAAAATTTCTCGTGGCAGGTAACACAAGAGCGAGATATTATTGATTTGTAAGAGGCAAAACGACTTTGGCGAAACTTTCAGTTCTGACTGTTTTTGAATATGAGCATACATATATGTATGTATGTTTCTAACAGCAGCTGTGCTATTTTCCTCACCATCGCTGCTTTTGTGTAATTATGTCATATTTTTCACAAGTATGCAAGTGGAAGAAACTAATAACACCTTTAAACAATACAAAATAAAACAGAAACAAAAACTTAATTCTTTTGAAATGGCACAAATTAGCAAGAATATGTTTTCACCAAGAGCACACAAATATTTTCCAAAGGAAATGGGGACACTTCAGAGATGTTTAAGGCATAACTTTAACATAATTTGCAGGAAGTTACTTTAAAAAAGTTGCTTGAGGAATTTAGGGTTCTGTTAACATAATTGAAGCAAAAGAGGAAAAAAAAAGTGTTGTAATATCAAATACTGTGCCACTCACGCACGCACTCACTCACTCACTGCCTTTAAACATTTTTAACCACATGACAAGCAAGTAGGTACTTGTTTTATTTATTCAATTCTTTTTTGTATTATTTATTTTTTATTTGATAACGAAGGCGACGCCATGAAGGTTTTTGGTTTTTGCTGCTCTACATTATAATTTTCATATTAAAATTTTTATCAAATACTCCCCCCTTGCCAAAAAAAATAAAACAAAAAAAAATAAAACACAACGCGCAGAGATTTGCACTTTCTTCTTTGACTTTCAACGTTATTTGGTGCGGTTATTTTACTTTTTGCATTATTACTCATACATTTCGCTTTGATTTCTATTTTGTTATAAAAAATTTCATACTATTTTAAGAAGCTATTGCAATTTGTTTTTTATAAACTTAACATACATTTGAAATTTTTGTTAGCTAAAGGTGTATTGCATGATGATTTTCTGTATTCAGCAAACAAATTTTTTACTAAAATATATTTATTTATTATTTTCTGTTTTTTTTTTAATTTATTGCAAAAACACTTTGATTAAAAAAATATTACTAAATTGAAAAGATTAACAGTGCTAGAAACACATGAGTTCCTCAAAAATTTTCATTTGTATTAAGAAGATTTGTAATGAATTTG
Organism: Sturmia bella; assembly: GCA_963662145.1. NCBI lineage: Eukaryota > Metazoa > Arthropoda > Insecta > Diptera > Tachinidae > Sturmia > Sturmia bella. The sequence goes on along the minus strand of OY759168.1, from coordinate 22,515,721 downwards.
TTGGAATTTGGAAAACAAAACTATTTTGTCTTTAATCACGGTTGTGTTCTTTTTAATACAAGTATTAGGAAACTTTTCTTTTGCTTTTTAATAATCAAGTTTTAACATTTTAACATGTAGGTATGTTTTTATTTTTCAATATTTTTTATTAGGAATTCAGTGAATATACGTATGCTTCATATCTTTGCTGGCCAGACACAACCCAAAGCAAAAATTAAACTAACGTGAGATATCTAAACCAAGAGAATAGCAACCCAATAAATAAAAAGATACATCCATAGGAAAAATACACATTCGACGAAAAGGCACACAATATGACAGAGAAAAAACTCATTCACATTCACCAACATGCTGTAGTCGTGTTGTATGGAACGTTGTTGGTACGTTGAAATTCACTGCGGCGCAACGTTGCCACTGTAGCATTTCTACGGTCAAATTAAGCAAAGGTAAATTTCTATACCCCTCACAGGATGTATGCGAATCGGTGGTAAAGTAATTTGGAAAGAAAAATTTTTTATAAGCCTGAAGTGAATAAAATGTTATTAGGGCTGGGGGCTTGAGCAATTATTAAAACATTTGAAATCAAGTAAATGGTCGACAACAGAGATCAATGCCACAGTTTCTGTTATTACTCGTATCGAGCAATTCTTCACCTGAAACAATGGAATTAACAGAAAATCTATATGAAATATGACATGAAGTTTTTCACACATCTATTCCTGTATTCCAGCAGGAGAGAAATATCTGTCAAATAGCGTTCTTTTAGTGTAGTGTAGCGAGTTGGGAAAAATGATATAGTACATACATATGTGACGCGCAAAATAGAAAGCGAGCTAAAACCGATTTTGTTCAGAAGAGCCATTTTAAAGATTTAAATACGTGTATCTTTTTGGTGTACTACACTTTCATAAAACGCGCATATCTCTGGGAGTGAACACTTTCGGGGCATGGGATCGGTCTCATTCAATGCTCAGATGTTGTCCACATCAGAAAAAGTGAAATTTGTTTTTTTTTAGCCTTAGGTCCCTTTCTCTATGCGCTGTCACATACATATATAACACAATATATAAAATATACATGAGATATAGAATGAATATAAATAATATGTATTTTATATTCATATAAAATATATAATATGTATTTAATATTCATTGACATAGCCAGAAAAATTACAATAAATTGCCTACAAAAAAACTTTAGATATGTGGGTACCCGCAAATATATGCATGTGGGCAACGCTTACATATGAATACTTACATGTTCTTAAATTAGCAAACAATGGCCAGAAATTTTTAAAATTTATCTTAGCTGTGCTAGCACTATTTCTTGTATCGGTAACTATTTATTAGGACAGCGAAACTCTACCTGCTAGTAACTTTTTGTAGTAATTGTAGTGAGACTGTCAAAACATGCAACAACCACATACAAATCTGAAAGCTTACAACAAATCCGCCTGTTGTACAACTTTTGACAGTTTCACCATGAAAACACATAAAATCATATGGAGAGATGTGATGACCTAATATATGTACAATGGTCTTCATGTTTGTGATCATCTGACTTTCACTTTTAATTGATAGATGTTGTCACATTTTTAATCATTTTTGATACATATATTCCAAACGTTTAGCGAAAGTATTAAATAGTCTGAAAAGGCTAAAAAAAGGGTAAAATTATTTTTTAATTCTTAATACGTTATAATTTAAAACATATATTATATTTTTATTTTATTTGCATTAAACTTTTTTGTGTACTTTCTTATTTGATTTTAGACAGCTTAAATGGAACAAGTCTTAACCAACTGGATATATGTAAAATAATGCTAATTTCGCTTGTTTTGAGTTGAAAATACAGAAATACTATGATTATGACTAATCAAGAAGGGTAAAATTTCTGTTTCACAGTTTTCAATGTGAACAACTTGTCGCTGTTGTCATAAAAATGAGTGAGTGGTTTTGGTTTTATAAATCAAAAATTTTTTCAACTTTTTCAATTTAATTACAAATATTATCCTGAAGATGCTAACAAACTGTTAGCGAAGTACTGAATAATATTGTTAACAAATTCAATATTAAGAAACGATCTGAAGCTGCATAAATTAGTTTTTTCAAGAATTAAAATTATTTCTTAAAAGAATCATAAAAAAACATGACAAATAAATTCCCAATACGGATATTTATTTTAATCCAATCGCTAACAGTTGTGTCTTTTTTCAACATTTTATGCTGCCAAAAAAAATTAATGATTCCGCACAGGAAAAACTAAAAGTTTTCCCATCAAAGCCTTTTTCTTTATTTTTGAATGCAAACCATATTAAAATTTTATTTTCAATGGTTGTGACATTTTTCTAACGACATTTATGGCAACACTGGTGTGGCGGTAGAATTCAACGTCTCTTAAAATTTTGCACGCACACATAAATACCAAATTATTTTTCTTCCATGCATGTACATGCATACACATGTATTTGTCTTCATTCACTACCCATCAACCAGGCCGTACCCCCAGTTTTTTTTTATATCTCATGGCTAAACAGAAATAACACTTTTGTGTGAAAATGTATCTCAAAGATAAAAACAAATGACTGTTCTCACTTTTTCTGGCATATAATGCTAAACGGTCATATACAGCTGACGGATGTATCTTAGGCTTCTGATAATAGTGAAAACAATATAGCGGTTCCTGTAGTCACAAATGTACTCAGTATTCGATTACTTTATAGCTGATTCTTGCAAGACTGGATAGCGATTAATATAATAATACCTATAAAAAGAGAATAAATTCAAATATTACCAAGTGTAGCAACAAAGTTTTTCATTCTCCTTCCGAGAAATTAGCAGTACTTTTAGCATATTTTTTTAATATTCCTTGCAACATAAACAAAAGTGCCGCCCGCCTCACTTTAAAACAAATGAACACCGTAGAACATTGAACGTACCGATTTGCTTTTGTAGATGGTGTAAATATACCTATGTATTTGAAAAGTATCCTAACTCGTATTTATCTGTTTAGAGAAGTTGCAGGTATTAGTTAGACTAAGAATTCGAAATTCAACTATGACAGTTCTTGTAACAAATATGTTAGGGAAGTATAAAAAAAAATGTTTTTTGTTAAAAAGTACAAAAAAAGTATGATCAGCTTTTCCATCACTAGAAAGCTTGAAAGCTTGATTACTATTTGTACACTAAGTAAAAGAGCTTAATCAACATCAAACTGTGGGCATGCCTAAATTTGAAAATAATAAGATTGGAGCCAACAAAAGTGTCGTTGGACGTGCCAAAACAATAGTACGGTTTCCGTTCATATTATATTCAACAATTACATAATTACATATTGTTAGACTGTAACCATATTGTTGAAAACGATAATATGTTTCTCTTGGAATATGGTTACCTCAACCATATGTTTTCTGTGAGTGAAGACGGCTTAAAAAAAGACAGAAAACCATTAATAAGATCCATTTTTAGGCCTAAAGTAATATTTTGGTAAAAAGAAACCCCGGTTAACAGCTTTTTCTACAAAAAATTTAGAAAATGGAAGCCTCATTTATAAAAATTTCAAATATTCGAACATTTCGAAAACCCATATTTACCAAATGTTGAATAATTCATTATGTACTCTAATTTATACATATGTACATACATATGTAGTAGTGCGATTCAGTAACTTTTAAAGACAATCCAATCGTTAAACTAAACACCCGCATTTGGTGTTTGCACTAACGATTTAGTGATTCATAAACTATCATATTCAACATATTAAATTCAGAATCAAGTGGCGTCCTTACTTAAAAGAATGGCAAACCAAACTCACCACTAATAATTTTGTATTAAAAAGTCCACTCAAAGTCAAGTCACATTAATTTGCGTATGACTCGACTAAGCTATAGAACATTGGCTTGTAACTATACTAGAGTACTTTAACATTTTGTGGTTAAAATAAACCACAATCAATTTCTAGCTGTTAAGTTAACACCAGTAACTGTGGTCAAATATCACTAATGAATCAGAAAGCCAAATGTTTTGCAGTTAAATATTTTTAACGCTGATTTAATCGGTAAAATAAGTTAGTGAATTGCACCACGTGTGTAACAGAGTAACTTGAAAACGACTGCCTTCGTTGGCTTAGTTTTATTTGTTAGCATTGAAAGCTTGCGAAAAATCCGGGAATTGAAAAAGTGTAAAGTGCAAGATTGAACAAAGACTGATGTTTAATGTTCAGCTGTGGTTACAGTTTTGTTGCATCGAACGTGTTTGGACAAAATATTCGTCCGGCAGCAGGTTTATTGCAGATACTGTTTTCATGTATATACATATATATGTACATACTCCATTCGGAGTCTTAGCGTTTGGCAACTCTTTCGTATTTATTCGAAAAACTCCGAGAAAAACGCGCAGTAAAATATCCCTTATTCCTTATTCTCCTCATATTTTTGCACTCTTTAGCAATCGTTTTCTCTTAAGCACAGGAAATTATTTTATTTATCTGATTGCAACTAATTCTGAACCATTTTATTGTCACCGTGGCTACTGGTCACTTGTTATAGTTTCGCTGTTGCTGTTCTTGTTGTTTTATTCCAACCCCTCAACTGCAAGTACTCTCTCTCTAGCGTGCTGCACATTGTAGCTGAAATGATGATTGTGAATAGTAGATACAAATTTATATACTCTTAGTAAATGAGCGTCGAATTCTCGTAGTATGTGTCCTTTCTATTCTACTTGACTGTTTGCGCGTAGTGAATTACCACGATATGAGTATTATTTTTGTAGTATCCCTTCCTTGCTCATTATGTCATCAAGTTGACATGTGTAGACAATTTGACAATGTAAACATCATCAGTGTTTCAATTGCTTTTTAATACTTCCTTCAATTTCAATTAAATGGCTGTTCATCGAAGAATTTCTATTGAAAACGGCAACAATTTTGTAATGGTTTTTGCAGTTTTCAATAAAATTGTTCTACATAAATATGTATGTATGTACAGCCACTTATTTACTTCGAAAATCTTTGTTACATTTTGGGGCAGCACGAGCTCTTCCACTTAAAAAATATTACCAAAGAAGCTTGGAATTTGCTTCCGCTTAAACTTCTTGGAAATCGAGCAGCCTAAACACCATTATGATATATTGATTACTTTGTAACTTGTAATTCATCCTACATTCAACTCAGAAAAGTTATTATTTATTTAAATTTATGATTTAAGATTTTTTTTTTTTTTTTGGTGATAAAATTCTAGCGATCAGCATTTTTAAAGACGAGAAAAGTAAAGTTGAATACTTATTGGCTGTTTCACGTCCACCACGATGACCATCAGCATCCAAATGGCTTCAAACCGAGATAAAGTTCAGAGTTGATCAAAAAGGTTAAACATAGACAATCAGTAATGAACATAACAGGTAGTAGGATGCATTTAGAGCTATGAGCTGGGTTCGAAGCAATTTGGGTGTTGAAGAACGTCATGTTGGATTTGAAGCAGCCAATAAGTCTTCAACTTTGCTTTCCTTTTTCTTGTCATTCTTAAAAATGTTGATCAATTGAAATTTGGCAAAAAAAAAAATCTTTCTCATTTCTGAGAAAGTAAAATTGAAAATTGAAAAGACCGATAAAGTAATTAACTAAAATGATAAGATTTCCATCCTGAAAAAAACTGTAGAGATATCTTATTAGCTTTGTTCTAATTTATTTGGTGTTTATTAGGCACTGCTTTCTCTGTGTATCTCTTCTGTTCACCGAGCAATTACAAAATGTAAAGCAAATTTTTATTTATTTTTTTTTGCTCTTCCAAATTGTTTGTAAATTGTAAAACCAAATTTTGTATTTGCATTTAATTAATTAATTGTATGTAGTTAACAATTCTATATCATAAATTCATACATTTCAAATGATGATAATTTTTCTGAGTTAAATGTTGGAAATTGAAAGAATGAAATATCAGCGAATGTTGAGGTTAGGCAGCATATGATAGAATACCGCTTTCTGTGGAACTATTTTGACATTCCGCCATAAAGCAGATTAACGAACGGGTCTGAGCCGAAACCAAAAGAATTTCATACTTTATTTTGCATAAGAAAAGCAGCCTGAAAAGGTTGAAAATCTAGACTCAGCAGAGTATTGAAATGAAAAGAGGGTGCAATTTTTATACCCTTCACATAAATGTGTAAGGGTATACATACATCCATATATAAGTTTGTGATTCCGTGTGTAACGCACTGTAACCGTTGAAATACCGTTTCTGAAAAAACGGTTTGAGAAAGAAACCTCATTCTTTCGCTAAAATGTGATAAATCCCGGTAGTGGATTGAAATTCAATAAGATCGGTCCACGGATAGCCGAGATATATCCCAAAAACCGGGTTTTGAGGGGTATTTTTGGCCAGATGTTTGAAAAAAAAATGTTTTCCTAAAGAGCTGGTCATAACATTTTTAATGCCCATTAAATCCCAAAATTCGAAGAATTTTTGAAATCGGCCCATATACCCGAGATATAGCATCTCCCGATTTTTCAAGAAATCGGCTCTATAAGCCAAATAAAACAACTTTTGGCACCAAAAATCAATCAGAATGGTACATATGTCATTGTGAAGGGTGTTTAAGATTCGGCCCAGCCGAATATAGCACTCTTACTTGTTTTTGACCACATTTTGAAGTATTTCTAAGGTACTTGAGGTTTGAGAACTCGACAAATTGTAATCGTATACGAGCAACTATTGCTTACGAATTGTATTACCTTTCGCAATATGTGTTAGTGCTTAAAGCTTTGGATTTAATTTTAATTTACTTTTAGTTTTATTATTATTTTTTTGTTGCTAGAAAAGTGTACAAACAGTTTCTGTTTTTTTTTTTTTTGCTTATTGTTATTCTGTTTGCATCATTGGATTTGTTTTTGTTTATTACAGGAAATCCAATCATATCATTTCTTTTTGTCGTACTCGTATGTATATTCGTTGTAGCTGTTGTGGTTTGCGGTCAGGTTTGTGTTTAAATATGCTTGTTCATATAAACATATACGGATGTATGTATGTATTTGTTAGTTCAAGCCAATCAAAGGATCCCTTTGTTTATTGTGTTATAATTTGTTTTGCAGCGGAAGTCAAAGGCACAATGATTACTTTCTGTTCAGGACTAATTTCTTTTTTGTAGTTAGGAGTATGAGAACACTAGTTTCGCGTTCAGTTAATTATTGCAGTAAACAACTTACAGACGCAGTGCAACAATATTTCTTAAATTTTTTATTAAACGGATCAGTAAACACGCATTTAAGGCAATGTGTAAGGTGTCGTAAAAATCGTTATTATTTTTTAATCTTTCAAACTTTTTGCGTCAGGTATTGGAAAAGATATTTCGAAAACAAAAATTTAAAAATGATTGAAAGTTCGCTGTAGATATGTATAAGTAAAATAATATATTGGTATCACTTTGCATGGGTTCTGTAAAAAAAGTTTCAAGTTCAGCGAAATTCCTGACTCATGGCATTAAGTTTTAATCGTAGGTAAGCTGAAACGTTACCTTAAGGGGCTGTTCACAAATTACGTAGCGCAATTTTTGCAGATTTTTCCATCCGCCGTACGTAACAGTTCGTAACAAAATACGTAACAGTCTATACAGAATCGTTTATAAAATATCGAAGATCGGGCAAGAAGTATCGATACTTTATACTAATAAAATAAATAAAAATTGCTAATATGTTTAATACAGATTTTTAATATTTTTTCTGGGATGTCAAGGCCCAGGAACTCTGCAATTTATTTCTATAAAGTAAATTTGTTTTTCCTCAAAATTTGTTCCAGAGTTAGATATTGATTTTTTTTTATTGGCGAACAATTCAAGTAAAAACAAGTTTATTTTAATAAAATTAAAAAAAAGATGTACAAACATTTTGCACTCAAATATGAGAAATCATGGAAATGGTGCCCAAAACGGGTATTCCGAAAATGTGTGAAATCGTATCATATATTACAAAGCCTTTGCAAATAAGCTGAATACTTTCTTTAAGAAAATTTGCCCCATGCCTACCACAAGATTAAAGGTAAAATTATTTTCCGCTGTTTTCTTTGATAACATACTTCTTCAATCGCACACCAAAATTTTGAAGAACTCTATTTTTAGGTCTATTTTTTAGACCTAAAGTAATAAATTTCACTTGGCTCTTATAGCAAATAAATAATCAAGTTCATTGTTTAATATTCAAAAACTTTTACTTTTTGATACTTTGAAGAATACAAGTTGTTGGTAACCAAAGGTCACCTGTTGTAAGGAAGTGCTATAAAAAGTAAAGGTGTTGCAAGACGTAAAATGCTTTCTGTACAAAAAGTTTGTTTGAGCATTTCTGATTCTCATTTTGTTCATGAGAATTTTGGAATAAGTGGTTGGGCTTCAAATATTCTTTTTAGATTTTTCAAGTCTACTGATGAGTTGTTTAGCAGCAACGAAATGTCGGCGGCATATAGACGGCTGAAAAAAGACAGAAAGCATTAAGGTATATTTTTTAGAACTAAAGTACTGAACTCTCTCAATGTTTTGCGGTACATTTTAACCTATCAGCTATAATTTTTCAAGAGCATGATCCTGAAGGATTTTTTTTCAAACCGTAATAAGCTAGAATACACTTTAATGGTCTTATTCATAACAACTAGTTCAAGTTTATTGAATTCTTATTTGACGAATTTTCCATAGAAATTTGTTGGTGGTTCTGCTTCTATATACAGCGAGACATTGGCAAAGGATGAGTTCCGCCATTTGCTTCTCCTCATTGCAGCTTATCTTAATGACGGCTGAAAAGCTAGGCAGAAAGTAATTTTTAGCCCTATATATAAAAAATATTTTTTTCTGGAAGGAAGGGAAAATGCCTACCGCATTCAGAACTGTCCCCACAGTTCTGATATGTGGAGCTTGCATCCACTAAAAACCCTCCCTTTTGATTTGAGCCAATTATTCCACCCTGGGATCGCTCTCGCATTGCTTCAGGGGGGGCTCCCCTTTTCTTCTCATCGAACCGCTGCTGTTATGCCTACGTCTAGGTCTTGCTTCTTGTGTCTCAACGTCTTTGCAATGAAGACCGCTACATGTCTCCATTTGGATTCACTCTCCAGCATAATTTGCGCTATATTGTCAGGAGTTATTTCGCCAACGCTCTGTTCCAGCGTATGGCGTTCCAGTCTCAATCTCTCGCATCCGAAAAATGTATGTTCTGCGTCATCCTCACAGTCGTCCCCATACATACACAAATTTGTGTCTACCTTTCCCATCTGATGGAGGTATTTCAGGAAGTACCCATGGCCAGACAACATCTGCGTTAAATAGTAGTTCATCTCACCGTGCTTCCTATTTACCCACTTGTCAAGCTCCGGGATCAGTCTAGCTGTCCATCTACCGCGTGTTTCATTATTCCACCTATCCTGCCATTTCTGCATGGTATGCACCCGTTCGAGCCTTTTTCTCTCTCTGGTAACTGTTTCGTTCCGCCTTTGTCCGTCCCACATTCTTTTGCGTTCCTCGGCTAGCAAGCCCTATATAATATCAGTAGCCCTAATATAATAAATTTAAGTCTACTCTTATGGGAAATATAAAATTATTTTTTTAAGATCGTTTACCACTAAAAAAAATTTTTTTTAGCTACCAGTCTTGTTATATATGTTCAAGACCTTCATAAATAACTTTCTCAAACTCCGTTAAGCGTGTAAGGCGATGTTTATATGAAATTATGTTTGAAATTATATTTTCAAATGCGCTCAGAAGTATGTCAATAGGTTACAAATGCGAATGCAATATACATAAACATATTTGAAAAAGTCACCGATAAGTGTTTATTTTATTCTCCGAGATTTGAATGTTAAAAACCAATTGTATTAACCTGAATTCGCATGTATAACTGTAGATATTTTTTTTTTCTTTGTCAAACAATTGTTTTGTTTCGAAGTTCGATTAAAATTCATTGTGTGCAGTTTAACGAGCAAACTCAAAAATTAATATCAAGTGTGTCACACTTGTGACTTTTAGCGGTCAAAACACGGTTCTAACCAAGAGACGGACAAATTAATTTGTATTCTGGAAAACTAAGAATTCTAAAAGATATTTTATCCAAAAAAAATCATTCTCAATTCTGAGAAAGTAAAATCGAGCTAAAGCCCCATCAAAAAGAATTTTTTTCCATTCGAAGCAAGTTTTATTGCTTACGAGTGAATTTTTTTCTTTCGATCATTCGATTAGAAATGCTCAAATAAAACTTTGACTTTATGTTAAAATAATTCATGTATTAACATTATTTGCTATGTTTATTTAGTGATTTATTTTATTTTGTGAAGGGCCTAACACGTGTCTTAAGCTTGAAATATCATGCTTTACCTTTTGTTGTGCCGCACCTCAATTAATTTAACTTGTGGGTTTCTGAAAGAAGTAAAAATTGAGAAATACAAATAAAAAATTTAAAACGCAAAGCTAAAATATTAAATATTAAAACAGAATCTTAGTTTTTAAGTATGTATGTATTTCAAATCAATAAGCAAATGCATTTAATTATAATTTTTTTCATTTTTGTTTTATTTATCTGCATCATTTCGCAGGCGTTTGAAAGTGATCACACAAAATTTTATTTGACTCAGGTGTGTAGTTGCTTTTATGTAAATATAAATTTTTTATTGTCATAAATTTTGTTTAAATAGTTTTGGTAATTGCCTGCATTGTAAATGTGCTCTTTTTTAAAGGATTTATATTGTTTCATCAAGGTCAAAAATATAAGCGGCGCGAAGAAGTTCATGAAACTACGAAAGATTTAAACTGAATACATACGAGCCAAATTCTGTTCTGGAACTTTCTTAAATATCTATGCTTTATAATTTGCTTGAGCATAATTTCAGTTTATTGAAACACGACAGAAAAACAAAATCAAGCGCCACCACCAAAAGTGTATAGTTAAGAGCACATGCTGGAATGGGAGACCATATGAGTGGTCGCTTCAAAACAGCGAGCATCGACAGAAATGTGCGCAGGAAAAACCCGATTCATTGTGACAACTGTACTTTTTGTCAGTAGGATTTCGGCGATTGCCTCAACTGGCTTTAAATTGTTGTGTAATAATAAAATTTTTCAAAGTTACCACCATACTTTTGACGCCTACCCTGAACAATTTGGTTTGGTTCCTATCTCATTTAATAGAATTTCCAATTTATTACGTTTTCTATTTCCATTATTTCATCTTTGTATAGAAAGTCCCGCAAATCGCACGGCCGTTGGGGAGCCACCATACTCACTTAGCAACAACAATTAACAATTAGAATGTATTGAACCACTAAGCATTTCAAGTATACTGAAATAATTTTCCTTCATAACTCTTATGAAATAATTTCTTTAATGTTTTTTATTAATCCAATGGAAATGTTCATTGCGGTAATGAATTTTCATAAATCTAATAAATTAAGTTGCTTGAAAACTACTCATTAGTTTTCACATTTTATTTAAATAAACATCATTGGATTTATGAGAAAATTGCATTAAAAAATAAGTAGTTTGATTAGGTCAATGAGTGTGTTCATTATCTATTCAATTCTCATTTGATTTGTACAGAAAATTGAATATGTGGTAAAATGTTTTAACATTTTCAAAAGTTTTGAAGTCTACTTGCGAGTAGCACCTAAAAATATCGCCATACGGCATTTTATTTATGTTTTTCTTTTGAAACGCAGCAGTTATTAAGATTATCCGTAACCTTAATTATATACTTGATAAAAATTATGTTCTATTGTCATTAGATCAATGAAAATATTTATATTTAATGAATAATCTCATTTGTTTAATGATTCTGTTATCAGTAAGCAAATGAAATAACTTATTGCCTTAATTAATTATTAACATAAATTCAATGAATCAGAGTACATCAACTCAATTAATGCAAAGATTGATGTTTTCATTAAACTTATGTCGGAGACCATTGTATTTATTAACTAAATTCGTTCAGTGTAGAGAGCTGAATTTATCGACCTAATCACTGGCCAGCCAATATTTTTTCTGGGTGCGTGAAAACCGACACAAAATTAGTTTTACTGGGACCAATTGAAAGAATTTGGCTTTTAAATCCAATGAATTTGCACTATGGCTTAAAGAAAAAATTCATTAGGTTTCAATGTTCGGGTTCATTGAATCAATGGATTATGTTTCATTAAATTTATATTAATGGTCGTTTCATTAAATCTATGAACTTTATCCATTAAAGCAATGAAATATATTGTGATTATAATGATCGAAAATCATTAGCTAAACGAAACAAGTCATTAAATATATCTTTCATTAAGCTAATAAAAACAGAACATTATTTTCATGAAGTATATCATTAAAAAAAGGCCAAAAAAATGCCGTTTTATGTGTGGCGATATTTTTTAGGTGCTAGTCCTACTAAGACTTAAAAACTCTTTGGAAATGTTAAAATAAATATCTTACCATATATCGGGTTTTCTTCGCAAATTCACCCAGAAATTAAAATTTCAGTGCATTAATGAAATCTTTCATTAATTTAATGAGGTAACTTCATAAGTCCAATTTTATTTATAAACAAAATCATGAAAACTAAGGAACCATTTTTGATGAAATTCAGTTTTTAGATCTATGAAAATTCATTGCCAAAACCGAAAATGTTCATTGGATTAAGGAGAAAATGTTAATGCATTAAATTCATTGGAATTGTGAATTAAAAAATCTTTCAGTGTAAGAAAAAAGTAGAGCGATTAATAAAAGAGCATTTATGAATATTTTTAATAACTATTTTTTAGGTGGTTTTTCGGTTCAGTGGTCAGACTCTGGCGTTGATGATCAAATATACACAGGAAAAATTATTGGCTGAAATTTAAAAATTTTAAATTATTACATTGCGTCAACAACGTGTTTTACTATATCTATGAAGTTTTCATTACCAGAATAAAAATTTCATTGCATTAATGAACAAATTCTAATGAAAAATTTTCTTTGAAATGATGAACCAAATTTCTTTCAGTGTACTTCATCAAGTATGTTGTGTGTTTGCTGCTTACTTTGTTTTGCTTTTCATTATTTTTATTCGACAGTTCGTTCGATCACGAATGCCGTGATTCAGTCCCACCAGTTTTTAGTTTGTTTTATGAAATAAAAACCAGTCTTCGGGTTTTTTTTAACTAACTTTTATATTCATCAGACTCTGCTAAACACCACTCGTATTTTGTCAACTGTGCGTACATGTGTATGATTCAGTTGTCACTTGAAAGTTACCACCAACTCATTCATTTACAAACATGTTCAACCAACAACATATCTACTACATATGTATGTCCGTACATATTTTTACCTTGAATAATTTAAGGCATTTATTGACTTTGTTGTTTTTCTGCATTTATTATTATGGTTGTTGTGATTTAATGTGATATTTTTATTATTTCATGGCAGCGGCAACCAAAACTTAAAAGCCAACAAATCTTAAATGATGTTTAATGAGTTTACGAAATCTCTTTGTTTTGTTGTTTTTTTTTTAATATTAAAACTGCAGCTTAAAAATCAAAATTTTTGGATGCTTGGTAAACACAAAGCATTAAGTAAACAAAAGAAGCTTTAATGGAATTAATAAGCGGGCATTCAACAAATTTTTATCGATTAGAGGTAAGAAAACAAGAGTGAGAATTACTTCATGTGCACAAGTTACACTAAGTGCACGTTTACATTAGGCAACTTTTTTCGTTGCTATTTTAGCTTGTTGGTGAATATGGAAAGAGGTTTTAGGAAAGTAATTTCTTAGTACTCATGCACAAATACATAATATTTTTCTCATTTATACTCATATAAAATGAAATATTCATCCATTTTCATGAGTCAGGACTCATTGGTGTGCAATAAGTCATTGCTTGGAATCGAATCAGCATGGTTGCTGATGAGCATCGTATCGTGATGACTGTGAAACAGGCATGGTATGTACCCCAGCCAATAAATCTTCAACTTTACTTTTCTCGTCTTCTTTAAGAGAATATTGGTCACCACAATTTTAGCACAAAAAAATCTTTCTCAATATGAACTTAATTATTTATTTGCTTTAAGAGCCAATTGAATTGTATTAATTCAGGTCCAAAAATGAACCTTTTCAAAATGTTTGCTGGGAATTTTTCAAGTCTACTGATGAGTTGATTAGCATCAACGAAATGTTGTCGGCATATAGACAGCTGAAAAAGACAGCACACATTTTGAAAAGGTTCATTTCTGGACCTGAATTAATAAATCTTTCTCAATTTTGAGGAAGTATAATTCGACCTCAAGCCTGATAAAATAGCTAACAATTGAAAATAAAAATTCATTTATTGAAATCGATGGTTAAAAATGTACTTGTTTTATTGCAGATAAAACAAAAGTACTTAGCACGGAATAACCATATCTGAAAGTACTAAACGGGAGTGTGTTTGTGTGAGTGTGTTCGATTTTATTACACAATATGCAAAAAAAAAATTCTAAATTAGCTGTCTAAATAGTATTTTTTGGTATAACCATTATTTTTTGGAGATAGTGAGAAACAAGTAACAAAAAATTTTTTTTCCACAAACATTTGAAATTTTGGATTTTTAAAAATTGACAAAAAATGTATTAATTCAGGTCCAAAAATAGACCTTTTCAAATGTTTTCTGTCTTTTTCAGCTGTCTATATGCCGCCGACATTTCGTTGGTGCTAATCAACTCATCAGTGGACTCGAAAAATTCTTAAAAGAATGTTTGAAACTTAAGAACTTATTCCACAATTCCCATGAACGAACTGAGAATCAGAAATGTTCAAACAAACCTTTAACACAGTTAACTTTTTTTTCATTTTGCATCTATTTTACATTTCTTTGCAGCTGAAAAAGACAGAAAACATTTGAAAAGTTCTATTTTTGGACCTGAATTAATATATTTCAATTGCCTCTTAAGGCAAATAAATAATTAAGTTCATATTTGAATTTACAAAAAAAAGAAACCCCCAAATAATTTCCAATTTTCACCATAAAGCTAAATAAAATGATGACTGATTAAGAAAAATAGAAAATGGAAAAATAGTCATTTTATCCCAGATACGGCAACATGTTCTGAATTTATAAAGTAACATATTCTGTGCTTGTGTGTGAAACTTATGGCTAAGAAATAATCAATTTTTTTTGGCAACCATCCCTCTCCCCCTGCATCATAAGGGCTGCAGTGAACAGGGCAGCTGTAACTAAGCACAAATACATGTGGCAAGGAATTTCTTTGCAGTAAAAGGAAAACTATGCAAACACAGGAATACCTCTTATTACATTCTTCCTGATGAGAAGATTTCGATTCATTCGATACTCTGCCTTCGAAAAGTTTGCGAAATATTTTGCAAAAGTCTATGACCGTTTAATCTCATGACCTTTGATTTTATTTCAATTAAATTAATCTCATAATCTGTGCTAGCTGCATATATAAACTAAGCCCTTGAAGGTTATAAGCTTGAAATAGAGTCTACTAAGTAAAATAAATAAAATTTGACTAATGATCACTTTATTAATCTTTTTTTTTTTTCTTCAATTTTTTTGTTTATATGCGTATTCGTTGTTGACAAGATTTATTTTATATTGTATAAATTTAATTGTTTGTAAAATTAATATCTTAATTAGATGTCATATAATGCTAATTATACATATATTTTCAAACTGTTGCGCATGTGCGCAGTACTCATAAATTGTCACACGTTTCACTAATTGTGGTGTTCGCACAGGCATGTTGAAAGAAATAACCAAAATTTTAAGTATTTCTTCCCAAATATATTTTCTGCAGTTGATGTGTTACCATCAATTTTTTAATGTTTTGACTTGCAAGACAAAAGCGTGTCATTAAAAAAAAAGTAGAAGCCTAGAAAATAAAACCGTGCGACAAACGGGCTTGTTAAGTCAAGGTTACAAGTAAGCTGTCACATACGAAAATTAAAACACAAAACATGACAAAAATAAACATACATAGATACATACGTATGCATAGAACAAATGCTTGGCAAATAATAAAAAAAAATTGGGATTTTTGTAAACAAAAATGAAAAAAAAAACGCAAAATTAAAACAATGGTTTTGCTTGTTTTATAATTTCAGTATGTAACGTTTCTTAAAAACGCCCACTCGTGGACAGTGGGGCACGATTAACTTCTTTTTTTGCTGCACTAAAGTTAGAGAATCACCGCGCCGACGAAATTTGCAATTAAAACACAATACGAAAAACAGACCAAATTTATTGAGACAGGGACTCGTAGCTTCTTTAGGGATGGAATGGTACACAGCTTTTGGATCTGTATGCACTAGAACCTTTTATATTGTTGGGCTTGGCAAAAAAAAAAAAAAAGAATGAAGGAGCCAGCCAAAAAGATTGGGACGATGGGCTGAGGGTAAATGGTTGGGCAAAAGAGCTTAGTGTCCAGAAAAAACTTCAAAACTGTCCCTAGGTCGCTCTTACGGTAAAATGTGAGACCGATCCAACATTATTCTGAGCATGTCAACCTCCCATTTTCACTCTAACATTTTTTCGGAACATATCAACACCCTCCTTCCCCTCATTAGGAGAAATTATGTGTTGAAATGTAATATTTGTATAAAATATTCTATGCGCTATTGATCAGGATTGATCAATACGAAAAATGCCAAATATGTATATTAACTTTGAGTTAAAAACAATTTTTTTTACCCCAACAAAAAAGTGAACAGAGAAATTACGACAACTAATTTAACGAACCACTTCCAATTTTGAGGAAAAAGTACTGAGTCTTACATTCGCAATTTATTGACAGTACTCTCTACTGGGTTTTTAACAATTCTTAACTAAATAAAAATCACCTCAGAGTACGTTATTTCTCGATAAGGAAATAAAACTAATTATATTTCTCTCTACTACTAGGAACACAACTGGGACGAACGACGATTTTTTCGCCGCGAATATTCGCCGTCAAAAATAAAACAAATTGGTGTAGTCATATGAAAATGCACAGTAGTCACAGCGTCGGTCGAAATTCATTGTACGCGGCGAACTTTAAATAGATTTATTTATAATTGTCTGTTGTTTGCACAACTGAACGATATGTTCATCTGTGATCAAAAGCGATAACAACATATGTTGGCCTAAGGCGCTTTATATGCACTACAATAGTCTAGTAACAGAACTTTATACTGATGTGAAATCTCTATGTCTCTAACGAAGGTTATTAAAAAGATACAAACAAAACAGCATTGAAACAATTCTTAATAAAAATCCTATACAATACTCACTAAGGGCCATAATGTCCTAGAAGACATATTTTTATTAAATCTTATATGAATTCTTAAATATTATGATCTTTAATTTATCAAAAAACTTTTCTGAATTGCCCATTTTCAGTTGTTAATAAATTTGTGTATTTTTCAAAGAAATTGTTCTTCATTGAAAACACCGCTTTCTCGAAACTATGTTTGGGGTATTGGGCAGTTATCGCTTCCGACCACAGTATATATTTCGTTTCAATAAAAATGTGATTGATAGTGAGAACGTTTGCCGTGCGTGAAAATGCATGACTAAAAAACTTTGCTCGTCAGCGTGCGTGACATGAGCTGAAAAACACGCACGCGCACATCTCTAATTCTAAGCAAGGTGTATCTGTAATGTTTCGCGGGCTGCCGGTAATGAGACCGGGCGACTTGGGTTCTAGAAAGGCCCCATTGTGCTAAGCAAGGTGCATCGAAAACTTAAGAAATTAGAGAAAAGGATTTTTATAACTTGCCCCGCTGACATATTTGCTGGCAAACTAAATTGCCCACTGTTTCTCTCATGAAAAATACCCTTGAAGTCAACGAACGTGTGATGTTTAATTGAGTCTGTTGTGGACTCTTTACAAAATCAAGAAAAAAATCCTACAATCGCACAAAGATACTCACTTGTTTTGTTCTTCACAAAATTGCGATTTGTCAACCGTTTTTTTTTCAAATTTATTTAAAATTCTGCGTTTGAAATGTAAACAACTTTTGAAAACAAACAATATAATTTAAGCGAACGTGCTGTGTGTAAGTATTTTCAATATCAAAAACTGTCGTTAAAAATTATTTTATTAGCAAAATAACATTCAAATGTACCACTTACAATATTGTTAGTGTATGTGTGTGTGTGTGTGTAGGTTTGCTTGAATGTTGGCCGGTCGTTTAGGCCTACATAATGTTAACAGCAATTTCAAACACCCATTTCACGTGAAGTTACCTAATATCTCTAATATTTTTTTTTCTTTTTTTTCTATAAATTTTTAAGTTTAATGTCTAAGGTGTTCTTCGTTCAGTCATTGAATTTTGTGCCATTACATTTAAAAATATCAATTGCAAACTGTCCAATCGGTGGTTACTGGCTATTTGGCCGGGCTTGGCCTACTGCTGCTTTTGCCAGCCAACAAGCATTTAAACGATCAATATCAACAATAAATGCACAGACATGTGTACTTGCATGCATACATTAATGCCTCTAATTTGTAAATATATTTTTTCAAAGCTGATTTGGTTAAATATTAGAAAAAAAACACACACACACACAAACAAATTATTGGCTGAGGGTTAAATTGTTGCCAAACTTTTCGTTGCCGAAGCATAAGTTACGCTTTGAATTCAGTCTTGTTGGGTATTTGTGTAATGACCTTGATTCGTAAAATAGTTGTGTGCCATTTGTTATTTGCATTTAATTATTTTCAGTCTAATTTGTATCTTTTTCTTCTTCTTCTTCTTCTTCTCGTTTTCAATACCCTCTTTGTTTTATGAACTTACTTAGCATTATTCTGCATGTCGTTGTTTAATTGTTATTAAAAACGCGTTTGTTATGGTTTTACGTCAAGATCATTATGAAGATGATCTTGAAATAAAAATTACAGATTTGGTAGTAAAGTTATAATAAAATGCATGAACGTGTATGTCGTAATTGCATTTAAGTCCTTGCAACTTTGTATAAACCAGATTAAATAAATATTCTTGTTTTTAACTTTAACACGCACACACACACACACAAATACAAAACTTTAATGTAATAATATGTGGTGTACGTCTGAAAGGAATGAAAAGAGCCGAATTCCAGCAGCTGATAAAAAATTAAGTTGTTCAAAACTAAAAAAAAGTATGCAAGAAAACTGAAAAATGAAGTAAAAAAATACTATTAACTTTATAGTTGAACTCTATGATTTACAATTCTTAATAATTTTATCAGGCTTGAGTTCGATTTTACTTCCTCAAAATCGAGAAAAATTTTTTTGTAATAAAATTGAATACAATAAAACACATTCCAGTCAACAGAAAAACATATTAATAAAATGGAAAAATGCTCAATATAAATAAATATAGAGTCCAAACTGGTTTGGACAAAAAAAAAATAAACTACAATTATTTCTAATAATTATTTGAATTATCAGCCTTATTATGAATTCCGAGTGAACAGCACTCGTAATGGAAAATCTCCGTCACGAATTCGTACAAAAAGGTATTATGAATTCCGACGGATTCGAAGTTAGTGTTGCCAACCTCTTGAGCTAAGTTCGAATTAGTACAACCAACTTCTTAAATAAAAAACAGATGTGTTTTGTTTACATTCTAAGGATTGTAAAAAATATTTTTCAAAAAATAAAAAGGAAATACAACGAATTCGATTACTGCAGCCTTTTCAGTGACGGAAGAGGAACAAAGGCTGTTAGCAAATAGAGCGCAAGGTCTTGAGGAATGGTCAGAATTCCCTTGATTTGGATTACAAGGCGTAAGTTGTTAAAACAAATCACAAATTATGAAGATATGTACATATGTATGTGTTTTCCAATTTTTCATTTAGTTTTATTAAAAACATCCGGCTGAACAAATCTGTACAAACCGATTTCTAATCGAATCTGAATGGTATTGCAAAAGATGTAGATGCTGCAAAGGCTTTTTCGTACCACTTTTTATGCACACATTTAATTCTATACATAAAAAGCGGTTTTTTTGTTTAGTTTTTTTTGTTTGTTTATATGGTTAATTATTTTTCAAACAATCTATCACATGTTTCAATGGTGTATATGAAGCGATTTTTTCAACACATAAAATCAGCAGTTAGTTTGTGTTACTTTTTTGTTTCAAATCAGGCCAAAACCAATAAGTATTTTAAAATATACCAATTAATTATTAAAGAAATATAATTTTATAACTACATAAATATTGTTTTTATTCAATTTAGGAACCTCTTTTCAGTGGGTTCTTATTTTTAACTATTTTTGTATTCTCCCGACAGTAAGAAGAGTTCGTACAAATTTTTGACAAAAAAACGCTAAAAGTACGTTTCATTCGGAATTCATAATATCAATCTCCCGAATTTCGAAAATTTCGTAGCTACGTCGGAATTCATGATAGCATTTTTACGACGGAATTCCGTCGGAGCCTTCGATGGAATTCATAATAAGCATGTATATCTAATAAAATGTAAAGCTGGCAACACTGATGGGATATTTGGAAGATAGTTTCCAAATATCAAAGTCTTTGTCAGAAAACCGAACCTTCCTTTTATGGAGGCCATTACATTTATACTTACTTGCCGTTCAACCACCAAACAAACCAAACTTGTCCACATCAGTGCTACCAGCTTCAAGGTAATTCAACTCTTCTTTCATAAGGATTTAATTAAATAAATACCTTTTAATTGAAAGAAATTACTAAAGTTATTTTCTTTCCCCCAAAACCCTTATTATAATTCTGCTCCCCTACAAGAGAGTTATAATAAACCTTTGTTGCAGATTGCCCATTATCAATTAACTCCCCTTTCGTTCACAAGATCCACAACAGCGAGAAATTTGGAATCTCTTTTGTTCATATAGACAGTCAGTAATGAAGAACTCAGATGGCAGGATGGCTGTGAGCTGCTACAGCAAAAATAGTATACAATTGGTCACGGCCTGAGCTCGAAGCAATTTGGGTGCTGACGAGCGTCTTGTCTTCTTCAGAAATGTTGATCGCTTCAATTCTATCACAAAAAACCCTTTCTCAATTTTAAGGAAGTAATCGAACTCTCGCTTGAGTTAAAATGTTTAACAATTACAAAAAAAAAAAAAAAATGATGACAATATGAAGACATAAAGTAATGTAAATAGAAACTATTTACAATAACGATTTGTTTCAACTTTGGTGGTTCTCATTGTGTTCATGGGAATATTGGAGTATATGGTAAAGTTTCAAACATTCCTGTTTACGAGTCTACTGACAAGTTGAGTAGCATCAACGAATGACGGCGATACACAGGCGCCTGGAAAAGACAAAAAACACTCAATAAGATCTAAGATCTACTCCCAAGACCACGAAAGTATAGAAAATAATAAGCTAACCAAGGTTAGTGACTAGTACTGGATTGGTCGAGAGTATGAAATACACTAAAGAAAATTCGTCTACTTCTTCTCAATCTTTTACAAGTTCTGGAACATTTTGAAAACTGTAATAAACGCAGTTATTTTCCATTACACCTTCTAATTCATAAAAAAAACGTTATTCAATTGATTATAAACGATTTAGTACACCAACTATGGAAGCCTTATTTTATTTGAATAAAAATTTTTATTCATAAACATACAACAGCAAATTATTAAAACATATTTATTAATTGCGATTAATATCATTGTCTTCAAAAAATAATTAATATTGTCTTTCTATTTTATCCTTAAAGCAAAAAGCAAGAATAAAGGAAAGTTTTTTATGTCATCAAACAACAAAAAAAAAAGAATTGCTTTTTCTGAAGACAACGAATAATTTAATCGAACAGCAAATTTATTTTATTCGTTTGGGGTGACTGCGATTTAATTTACATTATTTTTCTTTCCCACATTTTTCTTTGATTTTATACTATTTTACGAAGAATTTATTTCAACTATATAAAATAAAATTTCAAAAGCAATAGTAGAGCAGAAATTAGGCTTCAATTTGATATGCAGAATATACTACTAGCTCTCAAGTTTTGAGTTAGAAAACATTGTTTCAAATATATCAATTTATTAAATGCCTAAACAGGGGTTGTTTTCGTTAATATGCAGTTATGAAAACCTTTGCTATTTTGCATTAATGAATAACCTTTTAAACTGTTTTGTTTATCAATCTATCCTTTAGCTGCTGAGAAGTGTTTATGAATTAGACACATTTACATTGGGGAATTCCTCATCATTAAAAAATGTTATCCAATTAAGGGATTTGTGAGGAAATTGGAAAAGGACAACATTTTTTGGTTGATTTCTACACACACCTTTTAGACAAGTCGCTTAAGGTCTACGAAATGATTTTGCTTTCGATATGGATATTAAACTATCGAACGAAACTAATACCTACTAAGTAGGGTTATAATCGCTTGTATGGAATTTTCACACTAACTGTGAGAGATCTTATTAAATTTCTAAGAGTTGATTTCATATTCACCATAATTAGGCCAGCTGAGAGATATCAAATTGTTATTTAATTCGATAATGCATTCCATGTCGATAACGGCAATCCAACCCCTGGTGCCAAGGACCCCATAGCGCACATACATATTTATATAAGTTTATTTCAATAAAGGTGATCACTTTCTAAATATTTGCTTCAAATCAATACTTTATAAAATTCAGCGTATTTGGCGACTTGATAACAGTTTGTCAGTTTTTCAGTCTGCCGTACAGCCTCTATTTGCACTCATGTACATATGTATTAACATATGTATGTGTGTGCAGGTATATTTGCATACGTTTTTTTTTTTTAATTTCAAACCCTAAGGAACAAAAATCAATCAACCGTTATTGTTTCTCAATATTTACACAGAAAAACAAATATTGAAAAATTGTTACCCAAAATCTCAAAAGATTTGTTAATTTTAACTGGTATATTTTTGTAGGTATTTTGATGTTTAATGAAACTTTACAATGCCAAGCCGTTGTTTTTATTTCTTTTTTTATAGATTTAAAAATGTTGTTCAAATATTCCCAAACTCAATCACATTGAGCAGTGATTGATCTGCACAAAACTAAAAAAAAACCCACAAAGTGATACGCTTGGCTGGTCGGAATATTAATTTGTTTTCCCGTATACATACATACTCGTACATAATTAAAAGCATGGGATGATCGAAAAATCGATCGCTTTTGGAATGAGGAAAAAAGTTCCACTGTGGCATATCAAAAAACTAATTTTCGAGGCTCCGGATTTTCAATTTATGTATCTATATAATCTTTTTTGTATGGAGAGCCCCATAAGGACAGATGGTACGGAGTTGGTGTGTTCGAAGAAAATATTTGGGGAATAAAATTGTAGGGGATTTGTCATGTATACTCACATGTATACTCCACTACGGACCCGTAGTTTGGTGCCTTGTAAGAAAACATTTTTCCGCCATCACACTAATTTGCCCCAGGCGGAGTCAAATGTATGACGAAACCCTAATAATCTTTTATCCCCTCAGCCTTCTTAGGAGGCATCTCATATGCTTTGAAAATTATTTCTTTATATGTCGCAGCAGATCTTTTCCCACCTCATGCTAAAAGCTACAAAAAATTCCTGGCACAATAGCAACTAACTTTTGTCCATACAAATCTAACCGACCTAATATATTGTTGTACATTTTAGCAAGTGGTGTGTTAAGGGTTAATCCAATACAAATGATTGATGAGTGCTGCTAAAAGCGACATCTGTGTTAAACGAAGGAAAACGCCACACTAACGTATCACATGTAATTTAAATAACGGCCATCTATCGATGGGTCTCAAAGGATCTCGAAAACGCTATCACATCTTAAGTTTTAGCACTTTTGAAATTAATTTGTCTATTGATACTCAATGCCCACGGCGTACAAGTCTTTGGTACGGACATTGGGCATTGAAGATGGTTCTCGACTTAGAAATTCCTGAAAGCTTAGTTGGAGTATAAATAGTGGCAGACATTTGAGTTTGGAACAGTGTTCCCAGCTCAATGTATTTCTTCCCCCCAGAAAATTTTTAAAACCCCCGAAAATGCAATGTTTTTCTACAAAATCCCCCTAAAAAATGTTGTTGAACATTCTGGTTTAGTTTGCGAATCACCAATATTAATGCATTTACAATGCGGAAAATGCATAAAATTGTTAAACTTTCCCCAATTAAAAGAAGTAAAAAAAAAAGTACATATTTTTCAGTGCATATATTATGATAATAGGCGTATGTATATCTATTATAAATTTTCGATTTGTTATCTGCGTATCTAGAATAATTCAAGTTTCTCCAAAAATATTAAGAGTTTCTAAGTCTTCTTCGCTCTTTACGTTCTTTTGGCATTTTCATAAAAATAGTTTCAATTTTATCAAAAGTTCTTAAATATTTTAATTTCCCCAATTCTTAAGAAACGGAAAAAATTCGATGACCCATAAGGAAAAAAATCATTCAACTCCACAAAAAAAGTGCTTAAAATTACCAGTTGCAAAATTATGTACTTGAAGCTACATAAAATATTTAATTTAATTTTACTTTAAAAATTGTTAAAGTCTTCAAATTTATCAGTTGAAAAATTGTCTACCTCCTGCCATTTTACCGTTCAACCAAACACAGAAATCCTCTAAAAATACCCCAGAAATAAATTGTTCCCCCTAAATTTTTCCTGAAAGAATTTACCACCATAAATTCACCCCCAAAAAACCCCCTAAACTGGCAACACTGGCTTGGAATCAGTATTGTATTGTCTGTGCTACAATAAACAAAAAGCTTATAAAGTGAGTCTGATTTTGAAAGTTTTTAACAGAGTTGTATAATTAATAATTATTCATTATTAATTAATAAAGGTTGAACTGAACTAAAAGTGCTGTAAATAAAATAGCTGAGGTGTTTGATTTTCATCTACAATTAAAGAATCCGCAAAACCATTTTTATTAAAGGGTAAAAGCGTAACAATATTTGTACTTGGTGTTTTGTCAGCTGTAGTTTCAACATAAACAATCTTCAAAAATCAGCTATGTGGACAATGAATCTTAGAGGTCTGGGTTATTGCACTGCATCTCGTCTCGTGGAGGCTGTGATACAGGCCAGGATAAAATAGCAAATAATTTAAAAGCCAAGCTATCTAAATAACTGCTTTGAACCACTCGCATTTGATCCATCATTGGGTTAGGCCCTGTAGCAAATACCGACCTAAAGCAATCTCCTAACTAACTTTTTTATCGGTAATAATTCAGAATATATGTATGGATGAATGTTTGTGACTTATTTTGCGGAGCCGGATAAGTAATTTAGGGAAATTACAAACGGCACCACAAATTTACATGCATACATATTGCTCCTTTATAGCAACATAGTCATACCTCAAACAAATTAAACCTGGAATATTAAGTTTAAAATTTTCAAAGCATTATGAGTAGGCAATAACTTTTTCATTACAACTTTGATCTAACCTGAAATATAAGGCCGAAATATTTTTTACGCATAAAAGAGGTATTAGGCATTACTTCTTCATAAAAACGTCTAAAAATTTATTTTGCTAAATGAGACTAAAGTTTTCCATATTTTAGCCTTGTGAAATGGGTGTATAGAGGATCGTTGTTATAATTTCGGTTCAACTTAGACTGAAAATGTTTACAGAGGTAAGGAAGGTATAAAGGAACAACTTTTTCCTTAGGAAATCTAATAATTTTGGTTTTTCGAGAAATTAATGTGTTGCAATAAATCAGCGATATGTATGTATGTGCCCTTTACACTTTTTGTGAAGGTATAATATAATTATATTATAATAACACTTAATAATAATATTTTAATAATAATAATAATATTATAATAACACCGTGCTTGAATTTGAAACTTTTTTTCCCAACAGACGGAGCACCCAGTGGATGAACCTAATTCGGGTGCGCTATAATTTCAGTGATGCCAACTTTTTTTTTTTGGTTTTCTCTTGTTTTTATTTTAAATATGAAGGAAGTAGGACAACATAGTATTGAAAATAGTAAAAAATCCGAATTTCGGCACTAAAATTTCCTTTCAACAACTGTAAAACTCTTTCTAATCGGTTTAATGGTTTAGAAAATAAATTTGTTCCAAAAGTTCGAAATTTTTTCTTTTTTCAAACAGCATAAAAAATCTAAAAATAAAATTATGCTAATGCATTTTCATACATTCATAACAAATAAAGTTTCAAACAAAAAAAAGCTATAAATGACTAAAATCGGTGCACAACTTTGGAAAGAAAAAATCATTTTCAACCAGTCACCTCAACCAGAAGCCTCAAAAATTAAAAAAAAAAAAATATTTTTTTATTAAATGAAAGTAGTATGGAAGGAACATATTGTTTGCTTATCAAAATAAAGTAATTTCAACTGACGGAAGCAAAAAAACAACTTACATACATGCGCAATTCTTAACAAACTATAAAATTGTACGTGTAAATTTTTTTTAATAATTCTGCTGGTTTCATATAGAAACACCAAACTATAGAAAAGTCAATGTTGAATAATTTGTTAGTTACGGAATTTTGCCTTTTGGGTGTCGCTATGTAAGTATTTGTAAGTTGCCGATGAAAAAGCTTTTTACAGTTATTTAAAGCTAATTTTGTTTCCAAATTTTGGTTTTATTTTCCATATTTTAAACCGTTTTTGAGTTAAAGGAATATATGTATGTATGTTGTCCTACCTTCTCCATTTTTAAAATAACGGTATATCTCAAAAGCAAGAGCTTAACTAAAGAGAAACGGTTAGCACCACTGAATTAAGCGCATCCGAATTGGATTTACCCACTGGGTACCCCGTCTGTCTGCTTTTTCAACTAGCACAGTGTAATTAAAGTGTGAAATTCAGTACTCAATATTTGGTCCTTTGATAAAACAATCATGTTTTTGACTAAATATTTTGTCACTACTTGGAACCGTCTTCATGTTGTTCCCACAAGGAAAATAAAATCTATAAACAATTTGTTTTTTAATTAGCAATTTAAAACGGAAACTTAGTGATTTACTGCCTATAGTAGATAATATTATAGACCTAACAAAGCCAGCAAGCGGGTGGGGAGAACCTGTTGTTTGCATTTACAATATACGTATGTATGTATGTATATTTAATTTATGTGTTCAGTATAAATGGTGAGAAATTTATTCTTGATAAAAGCAACGCACCTTCCATTAAACCTTCGATTACCCGTAAAAAGTGTTTTCATCTTAGAAAAAATTAGCATGTTTTATTGAACAAATTCGTAAGAGCAAAATATTTTAACGTAACACTGACTGCATGTTTGTGTGTACACAATCAAGCTCAAGTGTTATTTACATACTAGAAGCGCTGAGTGTTTGAGGAAAAGGCCTCAAATATTTAACGTTCATTACTTAATTATATTTGTTTCGTGATTCCGGTTTTTTGTGCACTCCAAATCACAGGAGTTAAATGTAAACTCAAACGAAATTCATATTATAAAATAATGGAAAATATATATGTATGTATATACATTTAATGTTTTATGACAATTTTATTCTTTTTATCAAATCGACAATTTTCAGCTTTTGTCACAATAGCACATGTTCTCCATAGTCATGATATACACGTCCTATCGATCTCATGCTGATGTAAATGATTTTCAATGCAAACATTTGATTTTTAATAAAATTTATAAAAAACAAAACAAAACCTAAAATTGTCTCTAAGAGCTGAAACATAAATGCATATCATTAACTAGTTGTAATTATGAAATTGACAGTGTTTGGTTGCTGTAGCTGTTTTGTTATAATCTGTAGTACAACAACAGATAATTTGTAATTAACTGTTTTGTTTATGTTAAATGTTGTTAACAAGTAGTTGTAATAGTAGTTATTGTTGTGACATGACGATCAGGTTGTGATTAAATGTGCCTTTTGTTTGAATTTTTTCGTTTCGTGTGAATTTTTTTAATTATTCTATTAAAAGGTGTCGTCGCTCAACAGCAAATTATTTTGAAAATTTTAATTACTGTGCAAAGTTTTGTAGTATCTTGCAAGTTTAGAATATTTCTTAGATAAATAAATTTTCGTTACCAAGTAAAGTCGCATGTTCATAACACGCATTACATGCAACGATGCGTACCAAGCGGCTGTAAGCAAAATAGACTAAAAAAGCGGTACGCTTACAGTGCACCCTAAATTATTTTATCCTTATTTATTATTTCTATTTAGTGGTTTAAAAAAAAAAAAAAGTAATTAAACACTACAGTTTCTGGCACAACGTTGACGTCGTTGTTTACGTTACTCAATAAAACGTAAAAGCAAGGCACTAAATTACGTTGCGTCTTACGCTCTAATTTAGGGTTAGAACGCGTACAACGCTCGTGTTATTGCGTTACAAGCATCATGAAAGAAAATCGTCTGTTAGATAATTGAGGATTGCTAAGTCATATTTTAATCTCTCTGATAATTGTTTTAATATCTCAATTTCACAGTTGATTTTTGTAAAAGATTATTTTAATCTCCTAAAAGTATTGAAACAAACGCTGATCCAAGCACAATAGTTGGCGCTTAAAAAGCATTATGTGCTTGAATTTAGAAAAATTATTTATCTGTCATGTTCCTGTTTACTTACATGGTTCCAAAAAAAAAACGTTGACTCGCGAGGACACTTAATAAGTTCCATTGATAATGTGGCTGTCAATAGTGCGGACGCGCTAATTCTTTGTAGAAAATGAACATGAGTGCTGGGGCCCCCAATTAGGTCATCGCGAGTGTCCAGGTCTCTTTCTCGTCGCCGTGCAAAGCTGCCTACTGACAACTTGGTGAACCAGTGCGCGGCTAGGCTCGCGGGCTTAGGCATCGGTTCGCTGGAGCTTTGTGGGCTAACGATGACTCATCTTTTGTGCCAGTGTCTTTGCTCATTCCGCAGATTCGGTCCTTTTAGCCAAGACAGACGTAAGGTGTAATCCCTCCCGCCTGAATTCCCTCCCCATACATGGTGATCTACCTGAAATCCCGTAGAACACCCCGTTAGGGCACCACCACAGTACACTACACATTTAGAAAAATGAGTAGAAAGCATGAAAAACTTGCAATCTGTCGACGCATGCAGCGCGTGCTATGAAGATTTATCTTAACATTCTACCTTGATATATCTTTTTGAACATGAGGTCTAGTATTGGATCCCTAATTCTAAAATTTTATTGCTCACTCACTCACTCACCATTTGCTTTTGGTCCACCATCAGGTAAGGCTCACTTTAGGGCCACTTTGATTTATTTAAATTTAAAAAGTGAAGAAAGATCCTTTAAAAAGGCCCTGAAATTGCTTTATTCTATAGAAAGTGTCAACATTAAGGGAATTTTCTATCATAGTTCTAGTGAATTTATTTTATTAATCTTTCATATCTATTCTAATCGTCATCACTTTTGATACTTGTCTTCTTGCTACCCACATCATTTAAATTCGATTAATCTAGCTTTATCTAGCCCTTAGGTTTAGAATATGTCAAATGTCTACAAAGAAGTAGAAAATTGTTGTCGAAGAAGAGTGAGCAAGCGAGAGTTGTTCGATGTTGTCTTGATGTGACGACCATGACGAGAATTCGAATATGGGTTAATACTTTTTCCACTAATCCAATGAAAATGTTCTTTACGGCAATGAGCTTTCAGAGCTAATTGAATGAAATAATTTCGAATGAAATAATTTCTTTAAGAAAATGTTCCACAATTTTCATAAAATATCTTTGGACTTGTGAAAAAATTTTATTAACGCAACGAACAATTTCATTGAGCCCATGAATTCGTGCATTAACTTTTTAATGCTCGTAAAATAGTTGCAAGTTTCCAAAGATTTTCAAGTCTACTGCGAGTAGCACCTAAAAAAATTTAGCCATACATAAAACGGCATTTTATATATCGTTTTTCAGTGTAATTATTATGATTTTATTCGTAACCTTAATGATGTAGTCAGGGCTGGGCAGTATTTGAAATACATGTATTTGAAATACGTATTTAAAATACAAATACGCATTTTGTATTTGTATTTTAAATACGTCTCACGAATGTATTTGTATTTTGTATTTTAAATACTAAGCGCTTGAGTATTTTGTATTTTGTATTTCAAATACTTGTACTCTCAAAATACATTTTTCAAAATACATTTTTAATTTATGTTAGAAAATATGCGCTAAAAATTATTCCATTCATACATCAACTAAAGGTGCAAAACTTTGTTACTGTTTTATTTCCAAAAAAAATGACAATACTACAATTTAATTACCAAACGCAAAGTACCTGTGTAAAGTAAACGCAAGTGAATGTACACACAATGAGAAGGTCGCCAAGCTGTCAGAAAGTTAAACAAGGAAAAAATAAATTACAAGGAAAAACAGTGTTTGACATTTTAATCTAAGACAAGAATAGAAAATATAACAATCAGATGTTGACTTGGATAGACTTTATATAGTCCTTGGTCAAAGGTTTTTTCATTGTCACTTCATTCTTAATTATTTTTCAATAAAATATCGTTTTCTAATAAGAAGTCATTAGGTTTTTTCGATAACTGATTTTATTCATTCGCCATCAAGAGGTTGGTTTTCTGATACCACATTTGAAAAGCGGGTGCTTATGAATGGAACTAAAAACTTTTCTGATTAAAAGTATTTTGTATTTTAAATACTTGCTTTTGGAATGCAGTATTTTGTATTTTAAATACGTGAAGAAAATGTATTAAATACACAACTTTCATGTATTTTGTATTTTGTATTTCAAATACACCAAGCATGTATTTGGCCCAGCACTGGATGTAGTTCATAAAAATTTTGTTTTCTTTTCAGTAGATTAATTAGCAAATAAATTCATATATTCAATGAATAGTTTCGTTTAGTTAATGATTTGTTGTCATTAAGCAAATTAAATAATTCATCAGCCCAATAGCTAAAAATCATTTATTCAAATATGAACTTAATTATTTATTTGCGTTAAGAGCCAATTGATATGTATTAATTCAGGTCCAAAAATATAGACCTTTTTCAAAATGTATTCTGTCTTTTTCGGTTGTCTATATGCCGACGACATTCCGTTGGTGCTTATCAACTCATCAGTCGTCGGCATATAGACAGCTGAAAAAGACAGAAACGATTTTGAAAAAGGTCTCTATTTTTGGACCTGAATTAATCATATACATATTTAGTGAAACGACTATGAATACAAATTTAATGAATCAGAATTCATTGGTTCAATGAACTCCACCTTTCATTGTATATTTTCTTAAAGTTAATGTCAGAATTCATGGGATTTATGAACGAAATTCTTTCAGAGTATGAGGGAGCGAGCTGATCTTGAATGCAGCCAATTAAGACCACTTAAGTACAACAATGCAAGATGAAAAACTTCGGCAATATGGTTTAGTTTACGATTAACAATCATCCTGTCCGGCAAAGATATTCAAAAGGCGTGCATCTGCTTGCCCCAATCTGTGAATACCCCTTCAGTTAATCGCAGTTACTTTTACACAACAACAACAAACTATTTAAGTTGTTTCTTTTCTTAATTACAAAAACAATATTGGTTGTGTAAAATTATTGTTAATAACAAATTTTTTGTTTATCTTTGATTTAAATTTACATCTACTGATAATTTTATGCATTTTGTTTCAGTAACAGGCGGTCACACAAGGAAATAAATGCAATAAAATGCATTCACAATTTCAGTAAATTATCATTAAAAAATTCACAAGGTCATGGTATAAAATAATATTTACAACTTGTTTCATTAACTTTTAATCAGTTTATAATGTGTACTCAAAGCAATTTACGATGAACTAATGAATATTAAAAAAAAAATTATGCGTTCAATTAAAATATTATATGCATTAATAATTTTTCGTAAGATATTTGCTCACAAGAATTTGAAAGATTTATTTGATATTTCATAATAAAGTTATAAGAGATGCAAGTTCCAGGTACCTTTAAGCTCTTCTTATAAAATTAATTTGTTTGCAAATCAGAACTTTAACTAAACCATCCTATGAAAAGCAGTTAATCGGACAATCCGACATCTCAAAATATTTTCTAGATATAAGACTCGTACCTCTTCAACTTATTCGCATAGTTTATCTGGAATTGATTTGAAAGCTTGATTTTGCGTGTAATTTACCGTTCATTTAATCGCTAAATTTCTGTGAAAAAATAATTAATAATACATTTTCATCACGTTTCAAATTAATGAGATCTTAATTGCAAAATATAGAAAATACAGTGATACTCAGACTTGTTTTTCAGGTAAATTCCACCGCATAAGAAAAAACATGTAGAAGATTAAATCAATTCTGATTATTGGATTGCTGCTTAGAATTCTTCTTGTTTGCTATTTTACAATAAAAAAATAACTTAAAATACTAACGAAGATTTAGAAAGCAAGCGAACGCTTCTAAGTTTTAGAATTTGCCAACACTAAAAACAACTTGGACTTGATTCACAATCTCGAACGTTAACGTTTGTTTATGTGCAGGCTAAGTGATGAAAACGAAATTGGTATATGACGGTTATCAAATTTTGTTGCGCTCCTGACACACGACATCGTTCGTTCGCTTAGGTTGAATAGGAGGCTTATGATAGTCCATGTATTCCGACATACACTTAAGCCAGAGTAGGCTTGTTCTACACTTCATAGAATTAACCATAAAAGTTTCCGAGTCATAAGAAATTCGGTATCGTAGACAAAGAAGATAGGATATGCCCGCGTGAGAGAGCAGAACTATCAAAGCGAATTTAGATTTTGACTCTCGGAATTTTGAAGCTCGGAATATGAAAGTAATCGATAAATGGATAAATTCAAGTTTCGTTGATGGTGTAGCAAAAATTTATCAAAATTTTAACTTCTCTTTATTTATTAATTATTAAGTTTACTCGACCTTTTTTAGATTAATATTATATTATTGTTCGAGCTGAAGGTGCTTTCTTCTATTTATTTGCTGATATTTCGCTCCCCTTTGGATAACTTTTATTACTAATATATTAAATATTAAAAAAAACTGTTTCCAGTTTGGTTTCTTCAACAACACAAAATAAAATTTTTTTTAAAAATTATTACATTCTCCTTCGGCTTACCGAAGGAGAACGAAATATTGGCAAATAAATAAAAGAAGGGACCTTTAACTCGATTAGCAATATGATATTAAATATGTTTTTGTTACAAAAACTTATGAAATAAATCAACGACACAAAATTATTGTGTCGTTGAATTAACTATTATTAGAAACATGAGCCCCTGAGTTCAAGGAAGGGAGTTGACGAAAAGTGTGGCAGCTTCGAAACAGCTAGTTGTCCATCTAGCTAAAGGTCTGTAGGAACTTGATTTTAAAATACTTTGTACAAAAACAAGATATGAAATATGTTTATAAACATATTTAAAAATTTATATACTTCAAAAAGATGAATATAAAAAGAGTATTGAACAATAAACACGTTTATTATTTTGAACCTTAAATAAGAACAATGATTTTAATAAATTTGAGTACCAACGCTTTACAATTTCCTTGATGTTTTACTTGTCGTATTTAATTAATATCAATCATAAAAATAACATAGAACGAACGGCTTAAGCCAGATAAACGTAATACAATATAATAGTGACAAGAGCACGTTATATTACGTTACAGCTACAGCAATGTGTGACTAACGGGATCTGTTTTCAGGATCCAAAGCTGTACTGTATCAACTGAATTTGTATTTCCCTGTACTCCTTAAAAAGAAATAACACCAAATGAATGGAGAATAATAAGAGATTCAGTCTCATCAGATTGTTACCGTATTTTGCTTAAACAACAACAACATATTTACGTATGTATGTACGTATTTTGTGATAGAAAGAAAAGACTGTAAACTTCAATTAAGTTTTATTAAAAATCGTGCCATATTTCTATAGCGCAAAAACATATAAATTATGTACATATACATATAAATGTATTTGTAGTCACAATCAGTTTAGATTTGACAAAAAGGTGCAATAAATTCAAGCTGTCGCCTGGTGGAAGAAAAAATTTCGATCACGCAGTTGCCGCACAAATTCAAGTTGAATAAGTAAGAATGTTTATCGTACACATATTTGTATTATTGTAGGATGTGCATTTAGTTTATAATCGTAAGTAAGAATCGCAATCTAGGCTGATCGCAACATTAAACTTTAATCGATTGCCAATGGTAAACCATATTCCTATTATTGGTGGTAAACCCAACCAAAAAACATTTTTTTTTTTTCAAATTTTTGAGTCAAGGTGTAGTAAGTTTTCGCAGTTAATATAGCTTAAATAAAATAAACGTTAACAAACATCGCCAGATACCGCACAAGTGTTTAAGTTGTATTGATATAATGAGCAACAAAAACTCATAATTAATTAAACAAACGAACAGAAAACAACGTTGTAAAAAGCAATCGTCTTCTGAGACAACGACAAATCATCCAAAAAATTGTGTGTGTAAATAGAAAATCATTTTGCCTGAGCTTTGGTAAGCAAGTGGCTTAAGTGGTGAAATTATGAAATTTAGCTCATAATGGCAGTGTAGCGGCTTCGAAACAGTCGGTTATACAGTTTGCTAAAAACAAATATTACCTTTCGTTTTTTAATTAATATTAATCATAAGGAATGGTCTAGGGATTGAGCTTGAGTATGATTAAGAATTGTATAAATGAATAGCAGAGAAGCCTGACTTCAGCAAAAGCCAAGAAGTTTAAATTGATGGAAAATCTTTGTACATGAAAAAGCTCATGTATGTTTGCTGGGTTATGTGTAAATATGGTTGCTTTTGCGAGCACGTGTGGTTTCAAATGAGACTTGCTTAGACTACTAATTAGAAATTATGCGTTAAGAAAGGTGTGCTTTTTACTGATGATAATTTATAAAAGTATGTACACATTAAAAATAGAAGGCCATTTGCACACAGGATTTTCGTTAAGATTGGATTTAAACTAGTAAAAAATTGCAAAATTTTAATTCTTTAGCCTTTAATTTAAGCTATTCTTAGTGAAATTTATATTTTATTATATTATATTCTATTACAAAATTCTGTTAATATTTGTGGTAAACGTTTTTTCAGTGTAGCAGATATTTCTTTTAATTCAATAAACAATTCAAGTCTAAAAAAAATATTTTCACACATTTTTGGTTGCTTAGTCAACGAAGACTGTTTAAGGCATTCTGTAAAGGGTAAATTTAGGCAAATTAAAAAAAAACCCCTGCAATGATGTATTTAATATTATTAGTCGCTTTAGAAATAATGCGTTTTCAAAATTTCCTTCAATTTCTTTGCATTTTGCAAATTTACTATTCCACAAGCCTGATATTTTTTTTGGCCCTGCACCGAAGTTGCTTACAAAACTGCAGAATGAAAATGAGCAACACATAAAGTTGTCTTCACATCTGTACATATCGCTTCAGATTTTTTCAATCCCAGACATTTTGCATATTTTGATTAATTGAAGGATTAAAAAAAATGTCAGTTAGGACCTTTCTATATCAAACCAACGATATGTATCTAATTATATACATATTTTACAGCTACATAAGTTGGTTGTCAACCGAATGGAAATCAAATTTAGGATGCTCAATTGAATGGCGATGGTCAGAGTAACAAAAGCAAACGTTAAAAGAAAACGAAAAAAAAATATATTTCATTGAATAATAAATTAATTTATTTAATTACGTAAATTTTAATATTAGATTTTATAGAATATAAATTGATAAAGACGTTTACAACACCACATACAAAATCAAACGATTTAACTTCTGCCAGAGATTTCTCAACAGTTCTCGTTTAATGTTTGGCTTTTAAAACAATGGCTTGGACTTTCCTGCACGGGTTATTGACTGATGATATTGGCCGATGTCACTTTTTGTACGAATATAACAATAAAAAATATGTACTATTGAAATGTTTTTTATGTAATTTTTGAACACTAAATTTTTTGGTAAAATTCTTATGCCATTTTACTCTTTACGAAGTATGTATTTTATTACTATTGCACCAATTTGTTGCCTAAGCAATGCAAAATGTACAAATCGTATTAGTTGGCCATACATATTTTTCACGCATGCGTACACACACTATTTTTCATTATATACATATTCAAGTGGATGCTTTTGCTTTATCTGGAATAAAATAAGCATTTAGCCAACGTTTGTCATGAATGAGGGCTCATGAGATTTCTGTGATATGTATGCAGCATTTCTAATTAATTATAATATGCCAAAAGATTTGGAGTTTCATATTTTTTGTGAACTGGCTTAGGTGCATATCGCAAGACATGGGCAAACAAATCCCTCCAATTAACCTAACCTAATTATATACTTCAGGAAAATAATGTTCTTTTTTTGCAGGTATAAAATGAATCGTTTCATTTAGTTAATAATTTTTTGTTGTTCAACAAATGAAATGAGTCATTAGCTTAATGACAAAAATTCATAAATTCAACGAAACGATTATTAATATAAATTTAATTAATCAGAATACATTGGCTCAATAAATCCCAAAGTTGTTTGAAAATTAATGAATTTTTTCATTAGACTAATACTGGAATTCATAGGTTTATTTCACAACCAGAGCGGCGTTTTTTTAACAAAATGTTCCTTAAAATCTCCACAAACTTTTTTTTATTAAACTTTTGAGTTCAAAAAAATATATAAAAATTTATTAACAAATAAATAAAAACTGTTACCAAGCAAGCACAAAAACGCATTAAGATTAAAATGTAAAATTTTAGCAAATGTATTGCATACAACACATAAATGTTTGTGTAATGGTAATTTCACTCATTTACTACTGACCACAAAGTGAGCATATCTTATTGCTTGCTTTTATTATAAATAGCAACAACGGCAGCTCTAACTAAAACAAATATAAAAAATTGAGTCAAGTACGAGGCTGGCTCGCACTCTTAGGGTTCCGTACGTATGTATGTGTAATGTATGTATGGAATGGCGTATGTGAATACAGATGTATATTTTATAAATTTCATCTCTCTCTATTTTTAAAGCTACTTTATGTTGTATGGGGACACCTAGTAATTTTCCACTTGTTGTTGTTTTTGTAATTTATTGTTGTAAGGCATCTGGGAATACATACACTGTGCGAATTTCGACTCTCTATCTCTTACGGTTCGAGAGTTATAGCTATTAATCTACGTTGCAAAGGGACACCTGGTAGTTTTACAGTTGTTGTTGTTTTTAGCAAGTGTTGTTGTGGAGCATATGTGAATACACATATTGTGCAAATTTCATCCCTCTGTCGCTCACAGTTCGAGAGTAACGGCTAATTGTTACTTTACGTTGTATAGAGACACCTGGTAGTTTTCGACTTATTGTTGTTTTTAGCATTTGTTATTGTAAGCCATATGCGAGTAAATATATTGTGCACATTTCATCTCTTTATCTCTTACAGTTTGAAAGTTACGGCTAATGTTTTTTACGTTGCATAGGGACACCTGGTAGTTTTCGACATGTTATTGTTTTTAGCATTTGTTGTTGACAAGCATCTATAAATACATACACTATGCAACTTTCAGCTTTTTATCTTTTACGGTTCAAGAGTTATAGCTAATTGTAACTTTTGGTTGTATGGGGACACCTGGTAGTTTTCGGATTGTTGTTGCTTTTAGTATATGTTGTTGTGGAACATCTATAAATACATACACTATGCAAATTTCAGCTCTCTATCTTTTACACTTCGAGAGTTATACCTAATTGTAACTTTTCGTTGTATGGGGACACCTGGTAGTTTTCAACTTGTTGTTTGTTTTAGTGTTTGTTGTTGTAGAACATCTATAAATAAATACACTATGCAAATTTCAGCTCTCTATCTTTTACGGTTCGAGAGTTATGGCTAATTGTAACTTTTCGTTGTATGGGGACACCTGGTAGTTTTCAACTTGTTGTTGCTTTTAGTATTTGTTGTTGTAGCGGCAAGGTACAACAACATTCTGTGAAAATTTCAGCTCTCTAGCTCTTACCGTTTCGGAGAATGGACGCTGTGACGGACGGACGGACGGACGTACTTGTCTCCGTAATAGGATTCCGTTTCACTCTGATGAGTACGGAACCCTAAAAAACATCAAATTTGCCTCAGTAGTTGACTAGATTTCACCCAAGCAGGAATGTTAGTGATATTTTTATGATTTTGTTGTTGTACTTATTCTATGTAATACAAGGCTCTCTATCTGCCCTTTAATGAGCTACATACTTCAGACACATCATACATACATATTTAAGTATGTGTGCATGCAGTTATAAGAAACTGCCTGTTAATTGAACATTCAGAAGCCTGTTAAAAGGATTGAGTATCCAAATGTAGAGTACTGAGTATCATTGAGTAAAATAAAAAGTAGTAGGATTCTCCAGTACTAGCCCGAGCTACTTATATATAGTGGACTTAGCAGGTACTGGAAACGATAATGCAGTGCAGAAAGAAAATGGTGGTGACGAAGGCAGCTATAAGTGTTGCTTTGCTGCCTTTTTGACAAACACAAAGTTGTGGTTATCTGCTTGTGAATCGGGAAACTCAGTTGCCTTCCATGATAGAGCGGCCATACGAAATTTAGTCTTACTTTATTTTAATTCTTTCTAGGCATTAATATAACTTGTTAACTATACAAGTTTAATTAATTCTATTGATTTCACCCCAGCATTTGGCCAAACTTTGGAACAAAAGTCAGAATGTTATTGGAAATATTTATTTGGGGGGTGTTTATTACCCAATATAAGAGGTGGCATTCACATCACCGAAACTATTTACTAAATTCCACAAGCATAAACATTTCTACGTATTCTTACGCGATTGCTCTCAAGATTTTTTGAGTTGGTATTTTGTCGCAGTAAAAAATAGTCTAAGAATTTTTTAAATGTTAATTTTGATTTTACGGCAATCTTTTGCATCTATTTAAATGATTGGTTTAATTCTTCTTATTTATTTTATTTTTTTTTTTTTTTGCTTTTGGGTTTTTTGACTTCATATCACATTTATATCACATTGTCATTCATGTTTATTCCTACCTTGTTCCCCCAAAGTATGTACCTACATACATACATATATAAACAGCAAAAGAATAGCCAGTTAACATTTTTACACATTTGTTTTGAATTTTTTTTGAAACAAAAGAATCAGTCGTAAAATAAAATTTCAAGTTCGGATTTTTTTTCCAGTTTAAATGATGAAATAAAATGATCATAAGCAAATGTTTTAAATTTATTTACACATCAACAGGTATTAATGTATCTTTAAGACTTCCACCACAATAATAAAGTTGAGAATAAAAACGTTGTAAAAAAATAACGTCTGAAATGATAATTTATTATCAAGTCATTAGATTTACTCTTCATGTTAAGTTTTGCATATTAAATGAGAAGTTTTTTCTTTGGTGAATGAACGTGTATATCAAGTGAAATAAATACATGTTTGTGTTATTGTTTATTATTTAACACATACATATGTAGTATGTACATACATACACTCATATGTATGTATGCAAATGTTGCTATTATTCCTATACACATATTCGCAAAAAGCAACCCAACAAACACAGTGACAAACGCATATACATATATGTATCTCTGTTACAAAGATTTCCGTCCGTCAAATTTAATAATACAATGGAAATTTTTGTTCTTGCTTCTTGTTGATGCACAAGAATTTAGGTTAAATCACAATACGCAACAAATCGGAAACATTTTTTTTTACAGCCGCCAAATTTTCTGTGTTATGGGCCTAACCACTAAAATCATCACATTTCAGATTCTATGAAATCATTGCTTTAGAACTTACTTTTTTCTAAAATTTAAAATTTTTACTATGAAAATTACTTTTGGAGCTACTGAAAAAAAAAATTTTTTTTTTCTAAGAAAATGTTAGATATTTTATTTAAAAAATTCATAAAACGTAGAAAATTCGAGAGAAAAAAAATGTTACAGTTTTATTACCTATTCATAAAACTGTATGTGATACATTGAAAGAATTTTTGCTCTTAATTCTAATCACCGTATCTCATTAATAATTTTTCATTACTCTACGGAAAATTTTCATGACAGCAATGAATTTTCATAAATCTAATGAATTAATGTGATTATAAACTGTTTGTTAATCGTCATAACTTCTTTTAAAAATATCATTGGATTAATGAAAAATTTCATCAAGTCATCGAATTTTTAAATCTCATATTTGTGAAAAAATAATTTTTTAACATTTCCATAAGTTTTGAAGTTTACCTACGAGCACCACCTAAAAAATATCGTCACTCATAAAATGGGAGAGCCTATTTGGGCGCCGCAGAAATTAAATTTTCTCCGCATCATACCACCTGGGTCCAAGATGACCGTACAGGCATCAAATATGAATATGAACAAGCCACAATATTTTTTCTTCTCTCTTATTGATCTTATTGAAAACAAAATATTTTCGCTGTTTTCTGTACGTTACAGGTCTCCCAATTAAACCTTGAAGTGAAAAAATTTTTAAAAGTTCGTCCTTTCAAAAAATATGGTTTACGAATTGCTCTTTTAAAACCAATTTATTTTCCACTGAAATGAGATATTTTCCAAAAGAAAACTATATAACAAAAATATACTGTTGATTATCGATTTTTTACATAAAATAACGTAGGACCTCGTACGCGATCGTTATGATAAAACGCCTATTTATACTATTTTTAAATTTAAAAATAGGGAGCACAGAATACACAACATTTTATAATTTTTAAAGAATTTCCTATTTTACTTTCAACATTTGTAGTTCCCCTAACCTAGGATAGTTAAAAGAGTCACTCCAGCAATTGTCGCCAGGCACACTGTGTCACTCGGTTCGCATAGTCAAATGCAAAACAATAAAAGATTTTAAAATTTCAGGGTTTTAGTGCCAGCAAACGATTTGTTTTTTATCCTTTTCAAAATTACATTATATTGTTTGCTGGGAGTTTTTTTTCT
Organism: Sturmia bella; assembly: GCA_963662145.1. NCBI lineage: Eukaryota > Metazoa > Arthropoda > Insecta > Diptera > Tachinidae > Sturmia > Sturmia bella. The sequence goes on along the minus strand of OY759168.1, from coordinate 22,474,891 downwards.
CGTTTTAATGTGTGCGTGTTAACACTTACTTAATCACATTTGTTATAAAAAAAAGAAATACATACAACATATGTAATAAAGATTTTTTACTTTTCTACCGCTAACCGCCACCATCATTATAAAAAATTCCTTAGATCAATGACCGCCTTTCTTCTTAAGTACTTTTCTCAGTTCAGTGATTTTATTGATATTTATTTAATTTTCGTTCTTTATGCGCTTTCGAATGGCAAATACATGAATTTAAATGCATATATAAAACGTTTTATGGGTTATAAATTGCAAACAAATATTACTTCTAACAGAAAAGAAAAAAAACCCGGGGCTGCGTAGAAACAAATATCCCAACATCTTTTGGCACCAACACCTTCATATTTTTATGCTAGTTCCGTGATATGCCAGTATGTATCACAAAAGAGTATTGATTTCGCCCTCCCTTGACGGCTCCAAGCAAGTGAAATTTACTGGTCCGTTTTATGTGTATACCTACATACCTACATACATATGGAATAAGTCTCAGCATTAATTATGGATAATGTATTTATTTTGTTCACGTCCTAATAAAAATCGTTACAATTTTATTAACGTTGTCGAACACTAAACATACTTGCACATTAGGCAATATTTCCGTTTTGTTGGCAAACAAAAATGCTAATATCTATATGTGAACACAAACAGCCGCAAGTGCGAAATTAGTTTAGGTCAGTGCCTGCCGTGATGCCGTGATCTAACCTGACGGTGGACCTTTTCCAAGTGTAGCAGCACTATTTAGCTATAATTGTATACAATTGTTTACATTCCTTCTTAGCAATTTTTTAGTAGCAATTATGTTTTTATATAATTCGATATTTGTTCGTTATACCGAGTACAAAAAAATTGTTGTTCCTTATATAAGGTATTCAGCAGTGTTGCCAGTTTAGGGGGTTTCCCCCTAGATTTAAGGTTTTTTTTCTTTTATTGGTGAATTTGGGGTGTTGAATTCTTTCGGGGAAAATTTATGTTTGTGGTATTTTTAGGGGATTTCTGTGTTTGGTTGAACGGTTAAATGGCAGAAGTTAGTAGATTTTTGAACTGATAAATTTGAAGACTAATACAATGCGCCTTTATTGAGATAATCGCAATAAAGTCCATTATTGAGCTCAATATTCCATACAAAAAGTCAATAAAGTTATTGCTTAATAAACTCAAAATTGCTTTGAATATTGAGAAAAAGATGAAACACAACACTGTAAAAGATGTGTTTAATAAGCAAAAGTATACAATGCGAGATGAATGACGAGATAAATGTCAACAAAAGCAAACAAAACAAAATAATAAAAAATAAAAATTTCTGCTGTCTTTTTAAAAATTGCAGCGTTTCCAAATTTTTATTTCTCTTTCTTTTTATTATTGCCGCTTTGGAGTCATAACATGAACGCACTATTTGTACAAGTTCCATATTTTTATTGTACAACACTAAAATCTTTTTAATAAAAGGCAGTTTTTCTTCCATTTTTCTTATTTGAAAATATTTTTCCCTTTTTCTTTCTCACTACCAAAACAAAAACAACAACTTTTTTCCAGCTGTCAAATACTAATTGAGTTAGCGCAATATTTATATGTATGAACGCAAAAAATATTATGTCAATAAACTGAATATTATCTCATTTAGAAATGCATGTATGAACAAAGTATAACGATTTTAAAAGTAAAATTAAATGAAATATTTTAAGTTCATCTGGTAGATTCAAGTACAGAATTTTACTACTGGTAATTAAAAGTACATTTTTGTTGAGTTGAATGAATTTTTTTCGTATGGGTAATTTCTTTGAATTTTTTCCGTTTCCTAAAAATTAGGAAACTCTTTTTATTTCTGGAGAAACTTAATTTTTTCTAGATACGCAGATAATAATTTCCAGCTGCCTATAAATATGTACTTAGATCTCAAAACATGTTAATATAAATAAATCGAAAATTTATAATAAATATACATACGCCTGTAATCATAACATATTGATTGAAAAATACAATAACTTTTTACTTTTTTTTTATTGGGGAAAGTTTATCAATTTTATGCATTTTCCGCATTGTCAATGCATTAATGTTGATGATTAGCAAACTAAAGCAAAATGTTCACCAACAATTTTTTGGGCGATTTTGTAGAAAAACATTGAATTTTCGGGGGTTTTAAAATTTTTCTTGAGGGCAGAAATACATTGACCTGGGAACACTGGCATTCAGACGACATTTCGTTGGTGCTAATCAACTCATCAGTGGACCTTGATAAATTCTTAAAAGAATGTTTGAAACTTAACTACTTATCCAATAATTCCCATGAACAAAATGAGAATCAGAAATGTGTTCAAACAAACCATTAACACAGTAAATATTTTTTTCGTTTTGCAACTATTTTACTTTTCTTTGCAACCTTCTATACAACGAGTCACCATCGGTTACTACGATTTGTATTTTTCAAAGTATCAAAAAGTAAAACATTTTTGAATATTCAAATATGATCTTAATTATTTATTTGCTTTAAGAGCCAAGTGAAATGTATATGTAATTACGGTATTCAAACGGTCTCATATTGTGTCATAATGTCAGAAAGTACTAACATTTTATGATAGTTTAAAAAAATTGTTGTTGTACTGCAAACAAAAATAGTCATAAATTAATAGGACTTCATCGACTGTGTTTAGTGATTCGTCATAAGTTAACAGTATCACAGCGTCACCTAAGAAATAAATGCATTAAAATGTATATTTGTTCGTAAATATGAGTACATTCCATTTAAAATTTACTTGTATCAGCTATCAAAACATCTAATAGATAATTTTCGCACAAGCTGGCTATTATTTTAGTTTTTTCACTTAATTTTGGCATTTTGACAAAAATATTTAAATTGCTTTCCTTTTCTTTAACAGCTGATTCATATTTGATATAGCACACTACTTTATGACAGGTTGCTCACAGCAGTCATATATTTTCGTGCTATTAGTTTAAGACTTCTGACTTTAGGACGACCCTTTGAATACCGTAAATATGTTTGCCGTTCATTCTTCATTCATTTAAAAACTGATATTTTCAGACTTCTATCATATATTCCCACTCAGCCATTTTTACTTTTACGTATAGAGACCGAATCAACTGAACTAGTTCACACCTGAGCCATTAATTATAATAATTTTTTGCTTTTGGTTAAATCGTATTTAATTTCTTAAGATCAGTTAAAAATATTTCAATGTCGGCTTGTAATTAAATAATTTAACATGGTTTTGCAAACAGTTCGCTGCATTGTTTCAAAATTGGCTAGTTTTGTTTTATATTTTTCTTCTCTGCCTCCTACGTTATGAATGTAATTTTGCAATTTCAAATTGTTCGACAAAAACTGAGAAGATACAACAATGACCACATTTATTAAGAGATTTGAACATAAATTCACATCTACGAATCTGCATGTGTGTAGGTATTTACATATGTGCGTAAAATAAACCTGATAGGTACTCATTGAAAAAAAAATGTAATCAAATAAATACCTTTAAGCACTTTAAACAAAAACGAGTCATAATTAAATAATTGAATCTTAAATGCATTTCTCAATGTCAAGTTAAAGTAAATGTTATCATACATAAAATCAAAGTTACTAGGGCAATTTAGAATATGGAAAAAAGTATGTACTTGTTGCGGCATTTGTCTTTTGAACTTCTTCGTAAATTCCAAATTTTGCAGGTGAACAAAAAAATGTATGCTGGAAAATTTTACATATTATTATTTTAATATATTATTATTATTTTATTTTTTATGCAGCCCTTGCTCCCTACAAAAAGCGGCCTAAGCTATTAGCAACAATTCTGCGCCCAGGTATGTGTTTCTGCATCTATATACAGCGCTAAATTCGCAAAGGATATGTTCTGCCGTTTCCTTCTCCTCATTACAGAGTCTGCAGGACTCATTGCTTAACAATTTTAGTATTTTGAGATGCTAATTTAGCTTACAGTGTCCAGTCATTAGCCCTCTACTCGGATCAGCAGAGCCTTTGCCTCTCACATACCCTTTAGAGCTCTTCAACAGCCAGCAAGGCTTTCCTACTTTTATTGCCGTAGAATGTTCCTTAAGACTGTTGCTAACCCCGCAGGATCGTTCAGGTTCTACAAAGTACCTTTTTGTGCCTCTTTTGGCTAAGCAGTCCGCCCTTTCGCTGCGTTATCATTTCTCCAGTTAAAGTGGTCACTAATGACTACTTTGAAATTCCTGGAGAATGAAATTCCTAGAGTGTTTTATTAATTTTCTGGGAGACCACAAGAGTCGGCGTATCCGAGAAAATTTTCTGGATACAAAGGTGGGCGATCAGATCAAACTATCAAGCCAAAGTTTAATTTTGCGTACTCAGTATTTATATAGGTATGTAAATAAAATCGCCTTTTTTACGTTCACATTTTATTTCAATAGAAACGTGATTGATCGTGAGGAAAATTTTCGTTGATTGCTAGTGCATATGTGTTATAAAAAATATCTTTCTCGCAAACTTGAGTGGCATGAGCCCCGAAAATCTGTCTATCGTTCGTAATTAAAATTATTATAATCGTGAGTGAAGCCCAAAAATACTCACGCGCTCATATCCAGTAGCTACAGAATAAGTTTCATTAAATTTTTGAAACCGAATCAAGGAACTTTTCGAACTTTTCATACATACCTATCTAACACTACTACGAAATTAAAAGAAAAAATCTTTAAAAGAACTTGTGGGCACCTTTACCCATAAAACATAAAATTATGTGGCTTAAAATTATTTCTCTCAACACGTCTTCCATACAAAAAAAAAACTACCTATATTTTTAAGCAATATGAGAGCATGCACAGACAGAAAAGTTCTTACCTCCTCTGCCGAAATCCATGCACAACCTCATGATACAACTAACAAGGTAGCCTTTTCGCTACAATAAGAACAACTTCAATAAAAATAACATGCATTTTGTTTTTGTACAACTTATACAAACTGTCAAAAAGACGCCACTTCTACATTTACAGAAAAGAGATGCACTAAGCTTATGCCGATTAGCTATCTCGTTTTGGCTGCCTTTCATCTCTGCAATCTCTTGACAACCTAAAGTAGTCAGTTGATTAACGGTTTAGCTGACGAGGCTACCTTGTTAATTGTATCATGCACAACCTTATTTTTGAACAAAATCGTTTTTATTGCCTGATTTCAATTCTAACACACATTCAATCACAACAAATTTTGGATAAATTCAAACTTGGCAAATTTCTAAGAATAAGCGCCAACTTAACAACAACATCAGACAAACAGCATTCGTAAACAAAATACGAAAAAATACAACGTTAGTTTTGAGAGTCCAAAGGGTAACAAAGCAAAACATACGATTAAAAATGTAAACACTTGATTCGAAGAGAAATTACAAACCCAACCTTATTTCAGCAAATAAAATGACAACAATTTAAGAAGAAAAACAAAAAGTCACACTAAATAATCAGTAAAATAAACAAAAATTTATCTAACTTACCTTTATGTAGAAGCAGCACTAAAAGTTTTGTTTGTTAATTCAAGTTTTTTTTTTTTTTTTGGCTACAACAGCAAACTATGCAAATTTCTTTTGTTTTTGGTGAAGATGAAACCAGGTTAAAAATAGAGTTAAGTAAGATGCCATTAAATAAAAATCACCATAAAACACTCTTTTATTGAATTTGAAATTCAATTTGTTTTTCAATGCACACCACTAATCTCTCGAAACACAGATTAAAACCTTTGAAACAACGGAAACGTTTAACAATCGAACACCTACTAAATTGTAAATTTAAGTTCTTTTAACTTAAAACATCTCAAAAAAGAAGAGATACCTACACACTTATGTATGTAAATGTATGTGGTACGTTGATCATCATCGTTAAATAGCAACTATTTTTCGAGCAGAATGGAAAGAGAAACAGCACAAAATTTACAACAACTTCTTGTGATGAGAACAAGTTTTTAGTGATTTTTTTCTTCTTGTACTCGCATGTAATCCATTTATTTTTTACTTTTGTTTTTGCAATTTATTTTTGCACTTGGGTTAAATTGTTTTTGTGCGGCTGTCTAGAACTTTGACAGCCGACAGACAAATACTATTTGACCATTTAAGCCGGTCAAATTGCAGCAGCAACATGCATACACACATGTGTATCTATACATATGTACCTACATTGCAATATATCAACAACAATAACAGTGCAGTGCAATTGCTTTTCTCGCAAATATGATTGCTTCTGCTTATTTGGTGTGATCAGCAACCACTGGAAAGATTCAGATTTTGAAAATGAGTTCACTTTTGAGTTTGAAAATAAATATTTTTTTAGTTCATTACAGACTGCTGCCAAATGAATCGAAAATCATGTAGACTGACATGTGACATTGAAGGTAAAATCTTTCATATGCAAAGCACAAGAAATTTTAAAAGGACTGTTCAAAAGCGTTAACTTCAAAAGAATTGACAAACGCCAAAAATATACTTAAGCTGCAGTTACATGACACGCGTTCTGCGCGAAGTTGTATAAATATATAATTAATGGAATTCCAACTTGTATTAATTCAGTTTCAAAAATGAGCCCGTTTTGCAAAATATTTCCTGTCTTTTTCAGCTGTCTATATGCCAACGACATTTCGTTGGTGCTAATCAACTCATCAGTAAAAAGTTAGTTAGAAACTTAACTACTTATTCCATAATTCCCATGAACCATATGAGAATCAGAAATGTTCAAACAAACGTTTAACACAGCAAACATTTCTTTTCGTTTTTCAATTCGAACATTGTTGTTTGCGCAATAATAAATGTTTTAAAAACTGATAATCCGTAGGTAGAAGCAATCGATAAGAAAATGCAGAATTTTTTCTGGAAATCAGTATAGTAAAAAGCTTATTAAAACTCATTTTATTAGTGATAATGTTTGTAAATTGTATCACAATAACAATTTTCTTAAACATGCATGTTTAACCATTTTGCGGTTTCAAAAGTAAACGTAAATAAAACACATATAAAATATTTTTTCCGTGAAACACTACATCATTTAAATGACCACACGCGATTCTTTTGAGGCAATTTTCGACCACTTTTTGACACATATTGGGCGGTATCTCAGCCCATAAATTGACGAATGTTGATTTTTAAGTACTCAAGAGTTAAAGGTTTATCTGCATAAACACAGTATTTCGGGTAGCCCCACAAAAAAAAACTAATGCTGTCAAATCGCATGATCTTGGTGGCCAGTTGATATCGCCACGACGAGAAATTACGCGGCCGGGAAATGTCTCTGGCAATAAAACCATATTCGTTCGAGTTGTGTGGCATGTGGCACCGTCTTGTTGAAACCACATATTCTCCAAGTTGTATTCTTCAACAGCAGGCAAAAAAAGAAAGAAATGCGGTCGGGGGACACCCGTTAGGAACGAAGTTCCTTACGTTTTTTTTTCATCTTTGAATGTAATACAAGGTGAAATCTGCATGTTTTATTTTGTGTTGTTTTGAAAATTTTGAAATTTTATGATTCCTTAAATTTTTGGAACATTTTCCAACTAATTAATATTTATTTGTATGTGTCTCCGCTGCTGTCAGTGGGGACACTGCCAATCATACACAATTACTTTTCGACAGTACACCAATGCATATAAACAGCTCACACGCTTTCGTGACGATTTCTACTAATTTCCACTACCAGCAAGCCGCGTTAAGGAACTTCGTTCCAAAAAGCCGGTTATCAAATGACCACAACGCTCCGAATTGACGGTGACAGTCGTTGCATCGTCGTTTTCGAAGAAGAAAAAAAATTTTCTGATAAATTTTACAAACACTATTTTAGGTCTAAAAATAGATCTTATTATCGTTTTCTGTCTTTTCCAGCCATACATTAATAAAGTCTATTTTAGACCTGAAATAATACATTTCAATTGACTCTCAAAGCAAATAAATAATTAAGTTCAATTTTGAACATTCAAAAAAGGTTTACTTTTTGATACTTTAAAAAATACAAATCTTAGTAACCGATGGTAACTCGTTGTAAAGAAGTTATTAAGTAAAATAAAAGTGCTGCGAGACAAAAAAATGTTTTCTGTATTGAAGGAATCTTTGAACATTTCTGATTCTCATTTTGTTCATGAGAATTTTGGAAGTAGTCAGGTTTCAAATATTTTTTTAAGTTTTTTTTTTTTTCGAGTCTACCGATGAGTTGATTAGCATCAACGAAATGTGTACATTAATAAGAGATATTTCTAGACCTAATATGATAAATTTCAATTAAAAAAGATAAATAATTGAATACATTTTTGTGTTTATGAATATTAACATGAATGAAATGAATTTTAGTCCATTTTTTGACACACCTTTTCCATCAACGTAATTTGCATCATCATCATCAGCTCTCAACACAATCATTTAATTTTATTTTACAGCTTCTCATAAGCCCTTATGGCACAAAAATAAGATTTATAAACCTGATTGATTTCATTAACTTTTTCAAAATTTCAATTTCACTTTCTAATTTTTGAACAAATTTATATTGTGTATTAAAAATATGTATTTATTATACAACAGTTGATCAAAATAAAAAAAACTTGACATGTGAAAAGTGCTGCGAACAGCGAGTAAAACGCATGAAAAGCATGACACGCGTTAACGCATAAAAAATGTGTCATGTACAACAATAACTTCAGCTTAAAGATAGCAGAACTAAAGATCCATAATAACCAGTCCAACTACCAAGCATCAGCTCTCTTCTACCGAGGTAAGCGAAAGTGCCTCCGAGATCCACCATCGCGCACTGATCCCCGAAAGGATCAGAAGAACTACCCTTTAGGATATATCCTAAGGACCTTCTCTTCGTACAGTTTTGGTCCCCACCCACCAGGTTCTTCTGCATAGAGATGTCAAACTATCGATAGTTATTTTTTCAATACTACCGATATTGTTCTTTTTACAATTTTTAACATTAGTGTCGATTTTTGACACTATTAATTTAAGCACGTAAGGATTGAATCGTTTTTGAGTGTGATTCGAGGTTTCTAATGGTTTTTTAATTCCGAATGCATACCAGAAATCAACTGCTCTAATTCCTTAATTTACTAATTATATAATAAATTATTATTATTTTATCTCCTAGCCGATTTGAACCTGGCACACAACTATTACCAGTCCAGCCACTCTACCAGTTTGACAATCAGCACACACAGTGCTGATTATAAATACACACAAGAATTTCGTAATTATCTTAAGCCGTAACAGGATTGATTCTCTTTAATAATCCCTATTCGATTTATTTTGACTACACTTGCGTCTTATGCGTACTTAAATTTTCTAGTACGTCTCGTACTAACATCAAGTAGAAAAAACTTAAATTTGGAACGAGCTTTTTCTGTCTGTGAATGCACTGAAATTATAGAGTTTTTTGACGACATGACCATATTTTAATTAATTGATGATCAACTCCCACAGGTTGCATAAAGAAACTCTTGCCGACAAAATTCTCAATCATGAATCTTGTGTCAGATGATCTTTACTGAAAAGTATTGACGATAATTTTGCTGCGTCAAAACAGGGTCATATCATCGCATTAGTGATCGAACGAATTCCGTCACGTATGCTGTAGCGGAATTCCTTTTTTTTTAACTATTTTTTGTTTTTATTTTACACAATTTTTACTCGATATTTAATTCGATTATGAAAGCAATGATTTGCCTCCACCAGATTGTAGGTTATAATAGAAAAATTATAATAGGTTATAAAATTTTAATGTCTTGTTATTGTGCAGCAATTGCATTCGTTATAGATTTCGAAGAAGTCAGTTATAACTTACAAAAATAAAACAAATATTATATTAAAATAAACAAAGGAAGTTTATGCGTCTGTAATATTGCAAGGTCTCATTTGGACATCAAGTGTTACCTTAAATTTGAACTCAGTAAAGAACAAGTTCTCATGAGCACTCACTTTCTGGCTCAACTGTACATTTTGCCTGCAATAAAGCACTTAAATCGATAACAATACAACAACAATAACATTAATCAATTTTATTCAGGTTAATATATACAAAAAAAAAAAAAAACGCCAAAACATTATCTTTTATTAAAAATTTATCTTGCTTGTGTTTGTTGCAGGTATATTTTTGTACTTGTTGTCATTGTTTTAAAATATTTCTTGTGTCTGTTTAACACTAAATAAATTAAAGCCCTTCTCTTTTCCAACTGCAAACTATACTATGCCTTAACGGAAAACTTTGACGGACTGCTGCTTAACAGAAATTTTTGTAATTAATTGAACAACAACGCAATAAAAAAAAATTCCTTTCCTAGTTTTGATTTCAAGACAAAAAGGACCCGTTTTTGTGGTGTTACGATTGCCATCACATCAAGTTACATTCACTCAGAACTGTTTGCAAGGTTAATTTTTTTTTGCTGAAATGGACGGATATTGAACTTGTGTTTATTCCTCTATAATCACAATTCTGCTTAAAGAATTAAAAAAGAAGACGCAAAAGGATGTGAATGAAGTTCACTTTGACTAACTAGCATATAACTTATGTATACGAACACACACACACATACGCAAATTATTTGCAGCATGTTTGTGAAAGGCATGTCTACTTTTGGCTTTCAGTTTCATTTTGCTCATTTTTATTTTTTTATTTTATTCTTGAAATCTTCAGCAAATACAACTTGATGGCATTCGTAATGCAATTTTAATGTTAATTGAGTTTAATGCCACGTAATCAGTAAAAATGTTCTACTGTTTTAATACAGTATCAAAAATCATTTTGCATACACATACATAAATAACGTTTTTTCTTCATCTTCTTCTTCTTGTTCTTTGGATTTCTTTCAATGCACAAAAGTGAAAGGCTGCAAGGTCGTGAATAAATTGAACAAACCGCAGTTTGATAGAAGTAGCCAACAATTTAGGGAACGAATTATGCTCTTAATGTTCAGCTTCCAATAGCTGTCAGAACAATTACTTTAAAATGTGCACTGAAGCACAAAACCAAAGCAGAGGAATTTAGAGGTCATAAAATGCACAAAGCCAAAGGAACAATCTTCAATTGAGGTAGAAAAAATGGAACATTGTTTTTTGCTCATTAATCAAACTTTATAATTTACAATTATTAATTACATATGAAATGGACTTGCGTTCGGTTTTCGGCAAACATTTCTAAAGAAGATAACAAACGTAAATTCGAAAACCTGCTAGCTGGGGTACAATCATGGTTGTTTTGCATTCCCTATAACCCAGCTAGCAATTGGAGGATAATAATATCAGCAAAATGTGTCATTTAAGACTCTCTTACATGACAAAACACTGATTAAACAGTTGGACGATAAAAAAAAATTATACAAAAACTCATGCAGGTGCCTTAAAAAGCGATATACAAACATATAAATAATATAAATGACAAAAAACAAATTATATTAACCATGCGGAGGCGTAGATGTTTGTAAGATTACTGAAGAAAGGTTCATGAATGACTCCCAGGTGATTGCAGGATTGATCGAAATTTGGTCACAATAGTTCAGAGGGCCGAATCATAAAATACTCTTGCACCAGAGTATCGCACTAGGATACCGTTTCTTCACACTACAGCCTCATTTTCGACTCAAATGCGAGAGCATAAGTGGCTATTTCAATCACACTGAGCAATTATTATGTTATGTTTCATTGGCTGCCGGCCGTCAGACCGGCCCACTTGGGCCCTAGAAAGGTCCCATTGTGCTACCCAAAAAAGGCTGTGGGGAAATAGCTCTATACATCTCCCACCGGTTGCATCCTGAACTCCACCCTGTCCAACTGGCATTCCAACACTTCCGCCAACCCATGTAGTATCGGTCTTCCCAAGTAATTTGCTCTCTTGCCAGAGAGAGAGCCGGTCATCGACAGAGGAAGTGTTCCACACTCTCCTCCTCCTCCTCTTCATCTCTGAAGCCTCTGCAGAAGTTATTGTATGGAAGATTCAGTCTTCTCGCGTGTACTCGCACGTAACAGTGTCCCATCAGAACAGCCACTAGGGTGTGTAGCCTTTGTCTCGGAAAGTCCAACAAAGCCAAATTTCTCTTATAATCATAGCTGGGCTATGTGAGCCCTGATATTCGACAGGTGATCTCATTCGACCACATTTCCTGTGCAGTTCTTAATAGCAATCGGAGAAGACTATAATTCGATTTAAAACTGCCAAAAATTCCAGCTGGGAATGATCACTAGCACCTAAAGGCTTTGAACGCTTCACTAAATGAAACATTTAATATAACAAGCTATCAAATATTAATATTTTTTTAAGGAATCGTGTTCCAAAAAACAGACTTGAAGGTCCTTTTTATGAGAATGTTAAAATAATAAAAATATATTATTATTTCTTTAATTCCTACGTTTCGTTGGGATTTTCCTATAGCTTCTTTAAAGATGCTCTTTTTTTATCAAACCAAAGTGGAGACGTGCGAATAAAGTGGCTTCATCAAAAATATCAAAAACAAGGCTGATGGCGTGCACGTGTAGCCGAACAAGCACGACCGCACATTTACAACCGTCCCCCCACGTCTCTAGCCCACTTTGCGGCTCAAGAGGTACAGCTAATTTTCATGTTTTCTTGTATAGAGACAGCCTACAGTTTTGTTCTCTCTGTATTTTCTGTAAACATTTCATATCTATCCCTCACGGCTTAAGAGTTACATCTATATTTCAGTTTCTTGTATAAGGGCACCCTCTACTTTTCTACTTGTAATTGGTTTTCGTATTTTTTATTGTAGCGACCGGGCCTGTGAAAAGTGCATTCCTCTACCTTTTACTGCTTCGGAGAAGGGGCGATGTGAAGAAGAGCGAAGTCGCAGTAATAAGATTCCGGCTGCACTCTATGAAAATGGAACCATGCAAAGGGCTGTGCCCTTTTATTAAAAACTTATATTCTATTCCTTTTACACTTATGTATGTATATGGCGAAGCAGAAATAAAAATGAAAACTTTTTGTTAATAGTAACACAGCATGACTGTTCTCAGTTAGTTAACTTTCATGCCTAAAAGTATGCAACGGCAAAATCGCCGTACAAACAAATGGAAACTTTCCAAGTCATTAACAATTTACGTCGCCAGTCACGTTGCGACGTAATTTGCTTGTATACAAACAAATACGCATCATTTATGACAGTTTATTTTAAACGTTTATTTGTTTGGTATTCTTCCATATAACGACACCATTTTATCAATCACAACTGATCAAAAATTAAAGTATTGCGGGCTGCATGTGAATTAAAAACTCTAAAACAATTTAATTGCTGAGCTCAACAGCATTAGCTGGAAAATAAAAGGAACATTTTAATAGCAGTTTTATTATTACATTTTTTTTTTTATTAAAATACATGCAATTTATTCGTTTTTATGATTGTTTCAAGAATACATCAGTTACAAAAACATAAAATGCAAATATTTGCATTTAATTTGTACAAAATATTTATCGACGTAAATTGTTTGATTATTCAGAAACGAAGTTATTTATGTATATGTTTTCTGTATTAAAGGTTTATTTGAACATTTCTGATTCTCATTTTGTTCATGGGAATTAAGGAATCAGTAGTTGGGTTTCAAACATTCTTTTAAGATTTTCGGAGTCTACTGATGACTTGATTAGCATCAACGAAATGTCGACAGCATATAGACGGCCGAAGAAGACAGACAACATTAATGTCTATTTGCTGATAATCAATTTCTTTCATTTGTCGACTTAAGTTTTTTTAGGTGATTGTTGCCACATCACAATTAAAATAAACTGTCATTATTTTGTACTAAAATGTTTAGTGAATTACGGGAGAGAGGTCCTTCGAATGAAGAGAAAAAGCCTTCTTAATGCCAGATTTCTATTAAAAACATTTGCAAATCATGTTTGCTCTTATTAGAAAGACTTTTAACAATCAACAATAATTTTTAATTACTGTTTAACCAGTGATTCCACAAGTATTACCAGAAAAATGTGGATTCGTCCACAAACCTTTTATTTTTAAAGAAACAAAAACCGTATACAGTAGTTTTCCGATTTAACGAACCCAGGATACAACTAATAAGGTAACCTTTTGACTACAATAAGAACAACTTCAATAAAAATAACATGCTTTTTGTTTTTGTACAACTTCTGTAAACTGTCAAAAAGATGCCACTTCATTTACAGAAGAGAGATGAACAGAGCTTTCGCTGATTTGCTATCTCGTTCTTGCTGCCTTTCATCTCTGTAGTCTCTTGACAGTTTGCAGTAGTCAGATGATTAACGGTTCAGCTGACGAGGCTACCTTGTTAGTAGTATCATGAACGAACCTAATTGTTGTCAGGCCGGCTCGTTAATGTGAATTGTTCGTTATATCCAGTACTGACTTAAATTGGAATAATGTCTCTATTTTATTCAAAACTCAAAGTATATGTACATATTTATAGTGCTTTTAAAATTTCATTAAAACAACACACATATTTCATTAAAATAAAGATAAAAGTAAAACTAACAAAAAACTGTATTGCAAAAATAATTTATTTAAAAAATTGGCTAAGCACAGTCTGCTTTTTGGAACTGAGATCTTTCTTTTAATGGCTTCCTCTTGAAGCTCTCTCAAAAGCATTCAATTTGAGCTACTATTATTGTTTTGGTGCGCCCATTTAATGCAAGTTTCGACCTAGTTAAGTTCACTCGTCTAAGACGTCAATATTGACTGTCACTCCCCTTGTAACTGCAACATACAACACACCAATCCACTATACTTCCTTGACGAATATCCAAAATTTTATCAAGCGCGCCACCAAACTTTCAGAAACTCTGATCCAAAATCCTTCCTATCTACCCCATCCAAGGAAAATATTCTAAAGATTTCCCAATTCCTAAAACAAGCCAATATTTACGATAAAATTTAACCAAAGTCAAGAATTAAATATACTTAAGTACATACATACGTATACAGTATTATAAATACACGATTATACACCACTAACAGAGCGGAAGACCTATGATGTCATTGCTCTTTAAATATTAACATATAATTTGGAATTATCCTGTTAATAGAATATAAATAAATAAATAAATAAATGCAAGTTTCGAAATGCTCAATGGCATCTTCGTGTTTTATTTTGGGATATAAAGCAAAGCCATGAAAAGACGAAAGCTAACGGTACATTTTTGTTTACATTCCTTCTTAGTAATTTTTTAGTAGCAATTATGTTTTTATATGATTTGAAGTTTGTTCGTTATACAGAGTACAAAAAAAATTTTTTTGCTCGTTATATAAGGTAGTCTGTAAAACAAATTTTGGTGTTCGTTAAATGTTCACTAAATCGAAGGTTCGTTAAATCGGAAAACTACTGTACATACATATTTTGTTAATTTTCATTTTATAGGCGCGGAAAATCGTAGAATTTTCGGGCAATTAAAGCAGCAAGAAATCTGAACTATTAATGAGACTAGTATGCCTTTTTGAGCAAGAAATTTGGCTTTCAATTCATTTCTATTTCGTATTGCTTGTTGGACCATAACTTCGGCATTTTTGGGAGCTACATTTCTTTAGAAAGCGAACAGACATCTGAATGTACATATTTTCATATAATTAAATTTCAGCTTTTAGTGTATTGGAAAAACTCTATTTCAAAAATCACTACTCTACAGCATATTTCAGATACAACACAAAATTTCAGTGTAGTGAGGACAATATGAGGGAAGTTACAAGGGTCAATTACTTCGACAATTATGCGTTTGTAAAGTTTTGTTCCAAATCAATTAGACAAATTGAAATAGATCAGCCGTTTGCAATAAAAATGCTTATTTTTTAGCTGAAAGATCATTCTGAAATTTTCCATCTGATATGGTTAGACTTAACTCCATGGATTACTGTAATGAAATGTTGTTTATTTCTGATTCAGAATATGCCTAAACAAAAAGATGCAGGCCTGTCACAGAAACTATTGTGAATGGTTTTAATTACGTATCTTTGATACGATCTTCAAAATTTTATCGATTGACTTCATTCCGAGATATTACAGCTTTGTACTTTTAACACAAATTTGTACAAATCTATAAAACACATATTTGTGTTTTATATAAAAATTTTACTTTTCTTTACTTAATTGATATTGATAAAAAAAAAGTGACCAACCAAGGATTGAACTTGAGCCTGAAAAAGTAATTTAACATACATAAATGTAATAACAAATTTTCTTTTATTTTTTTTTTTTCTTTTTCAATTTGTTGTTCTTTTCCATACAAATTTTGAACGCCACAAAAAATTATGCGTTCAGATTTGTTAAATATTTTAACGTATTATTGTGTTTCATATAAATTCATATCCGGCAGGAACTTTCAGATAAAAAGAAATGTTTACCCAGCATAATTAAATAAAACAATTTAAAGTTTTTACCAAAATATTAATAAACATTTTTCTTTTATTTCACTCGACAGAAAAAATAAACTGTTGTGTAAATGCATGAATTGTAGGACCTTAAAACTATTTTAAATCCCCCAAAAAAATTTTTAACAGAGCAAAACAATAAAAAATACTTGTACAAAATAAACAAAGGAAAAAGTATTTCATTTAAAAATAAAATATTTTTAGCAGTATTGTTGTTTGGGAAAATATTTATAAAAGAAATACATGTGTACCTTTTTATGTTTGTGTTAAAGTTTAAACATATTTTTGCTAAAGTGTAATTTGTTTTTTAGTTTTAAATAATAAATAAGCTATGAAAATAATTTTATGATTACATACATATAAAAATAGTGAGCCAATGAAGTTTTAAGGATTTTTCAATGAACGTTTTATTGTGTCCTTATCTTTGTCATTAAGAGATGGTAATAGTTTAAAGAGTAACTTATGCATACGTATTTAAACAAAAATTATACATACAAAATTGTACAAATTATACTAATTAATTTAGGTTGATTGTTTTGATTGCAAGTTTTTCATTTCTTTTTATACTTTTGTTTGTTCAACTTTTACGATAGTAGTTAATTTTACTTTTTATATAATCTATTTTATTTATTTATTTATTTTTTTTTTTTCATAAATTAAATCTCCCTCTTTACTTTTTCAATTGATTCCATTTTTGTTTTGTATTTGTGTAAATAATTTGTTGCTAAAACTAAATGTAGAAAATAAAATTATTTTACATCCTAAAAACACTTTATTTTATTATTTGACTTTTCGCTGGTGAAGACTAGAGCTACTGGTATCTGAATTTAGAATAGCTTCATTGGTTGAGATAACACCCTCCTTGAGTATATGACCGTTGGCATAACCATTCTTATAATGGCCATTGCCATTTGATAAATGTCCATTTGCCAGAGGTTTCAATTCATTTTCATCGTCCAAAACGGGCTGAAAAGAGTAAAAGCATATTAAAAAAAAATGTCTGCAATGAATAACGTCTATTTTTAGGAATTATTATTATTATTATTATTATTATTATTATTATTATTATTATTATTATTATTATTATTATTATTATTATTATTATTATTATTATTATTATTATTATTATTATTTTCATGCATGCACATGAAAAAAACTACCTAAAGAGACTTGCTCTGTGAAACATTGTTGGTCTAGAGGTCATTTTCATATGGCAAATCTTATTAATTGAAGAAGAAACCCTGTTGTTTACACTAAAGTTGATTCAGTACTTTTTGGGTGAAGTTCGGTAAAGTGAGATCAATCATGAATTTCTCTCAACAATAGACCAAAATGCACTAAAAAAAAAACACACATTTCCATCTCACAAAATAATCTACAGCATATTTTGATGCTGCAATGGAAATTGAAATGTACATTTTGAGAAAACGAAATGTCTTTCTGCACGCATTTAGATTTTAAATTAGATTATTAGGGAGCTCAATGAAATGGGTAGGGCAGGACCTGTGAATATATTCGCGAATGGTCAAATGGCCATTAGAGCGGATTAAACCTCAAATAGTTTGCGATTGCTAAAACGATACTAACAGTTACTCAATTCATGGTGAACTGCGCATCATATGGGTACCAGAGCAAGCGGGAATAACTGGAAATGAGAGGGCAAAATTACTAGCTCCAAGAGGAAGAGGGTTAAGTAACATGAACAGTTAAATTTGAGCAAAAGAATTGTTCACATACAGCCTATTTAACTCTCTGAAATAACGAAACCGTGGGAATCAATGCAATAATTCTATCAGGGATCCAGACGAGGGAAAAAGAGAGGTACTGCTAAGACTTAGCAAAACTGAATTAAGTACAATAATTGGAATTATGACATTTTACTCTCAACTACTGGCACATCTTAACCGCATAGGAATAGTGGGAGGAGATGAATGCAGAGTGTGTAGAGAAGAAAGCAAGACATTGGAGCACTCAACAATGAATCCATAGAGTATGATAGTTAATAAAAACAAGGCTGGAGGAAACTAAGAAACTTTGTGAATGACACGGAGTTCCTATAGACCTATGAGTCAAACTGATTCACGGTTAAACCCACGGAGCTCACAATAAGCCTATATTGGCTTAGGTGTATGTCGTAAGACATGGGCGAACGAACCCCTCCATTCAACCTAACCTAATAAAAACAATTAAAGGTTCCTGACGATGCTAGCACATTGTTAGCGAAATAGCGAACAATTGAGGAAGAAAAATATAAAGACCTAAAGCTTTAACAAATAGTGTTGTTAATTTTAACAATAAATGTCAAAAATTATAGATAAAATAATATATAGTAGTTAATTTATTTTAAATTAAACGAACTTGGGAAAAGGAAAAATCACGAAATTTAGCTAGTTTAAAATAAGCACTTAGATTCTATGGTTTCATAAAATAATTATGGCGGTGAAACAAGTAAATGCTCTAAAGTGGGACATCGCGAACAAATATCATAGGTTAAGTAAGTGTGAGAGTGAGCTGTTATACCACGACCGGTTCACGCTGGTGTGTTAACTACCTTCATCTTCTTTTTGAAAATGTTACATTTTATCTCAGCAGGCAGCATCTTTCTATATTTTTACCCCTTAATTCATAAAAATTATTACAGGCTTATAAGACTGTTATTTGACATATTTGTATGGAAAATCTGTCAAATAAAAGCTTTATAAACCTGTTATAATTTTTATGAATTAGACGGTTAGCTTTTCCATGCTTGAACATTTTTTCATATTAATTATTTCTTTTGTCTGTGTTATTTTTTAATTAAAAGTCTCAATGAATCTGAAGTTGAGTTTGCACGTTACGAAAGAACTGAGAAAATAGTGATAATGTTTTGCTTTCCTCCCCGGACAAAAGAGATTGTTGCTAAATTAATATGTATGTATATCATTTAGGGCTGATTTTCTCCATAAGCTCTACGTGAATTTAACAATCGGTTTGGTATGCATACATCGAAACAAAAAATATCAATACAATTTACTAAACATTTTCAGCTGAAACTAGAAAAATAAACAATTATGCAATCACATTCAATGCGAAACGATACACGCGGCTGGAAAAAGAAGTGGTCATTCACATTCTGACGTAAAATAGTGTTTAAAGCTCAACATTATTTAAATAAAATTAAAGGCAAATATTTATGCAGAATAAACTTTTAGTTGGAAATAATTATCAGCACAAACTTAGCATTGAAAATATTTGAAAATCACGTCACTACAGTAACAAACTTTCTAATAGACCTAAAAATCACCAACGATTTGAGTCTATTTTGGTTACAAAATGTGAGCAGAAGTTGTCTTCTGTAAATGTCCAGAGAAAAAAAGCCCCAATGGATTTTTTTGAAGCTATTGAGTGAGGGGTGAAAAAATTGAATTGCTTCGAAATAAAGCAAATATTTATTCAACTTAAGTCCGGCTTAACATTTAAGTGTTAATTAAATAAAAACTTTTTTTTTTTATTTAATCTTCAATACTAATCAGCTAAAAAGCATTCGCTAATAAGTCTACATATACATACACATGTATGCTGGTGTGTATCTTGAGTTTAGAATTTTAGAAATGATTTTATTTATTTAAACGACGCTTTGGCATTGAAGTGAGAATAGCCAAGTTGAACCAAAATTCCCATAACGAATTACATGAAGTGTAAATATTAAATTTTAATGAAAGGGGTTTTTAGACTTTATTTGCTATTAATTAATTGCAATGAACTTTTCCACCTTTTAATATCAAAATAAACTTTACTGCATATCAAAGGTTGTGATTTGAAAATGAAATGAAAACAAAAAAACGCAAAGAACATTTCCAAATAATCAATTGCTAGATATTTTGAATTTTTATAATTCAAGCAACATTCCTAACACCTGAACTTTAACACCAAACACTTCAGTTTTTTTTTTCTTCTAATTATGCACATTAATCGCATTTTTAATGGTTTTTGAGCAATTGAATTTAATTGTATAATAAAACACACAAAATATAAATAAGCAAGAGGAAAGTGTATTGAAGTAAAGTGGTATTTAAGTATACATATGTAGCTCTTTAACTTATGCCCAAGAGCTTGGCTATCGTTAGAGCTACAATATATAAAAAAATCATGCTTATTATTTTCTTGTCAAGAAATTAGTTTTACATATTACATAAGCTGTAGAAATAATTTTACATGATTTAGTTTAATGTTTGGTATGGCCATCATTTGCACTCATAACGGCGTCTAGCCTCTTTTTCGTAGAACTAATTAATTTTTTAAGGTCATATTCACTTGGAATTTTGTTCTATTCCTCCAATATTGCACTTTTCAATTCACGGCGATGTTTTGGATGTCCTCTTGCAACTTTTTCCTTCAGGTATGACTACATGTTTTCGATAGAATTCAACGCTGGACTGGCGTTTCCATCACTTTTTTTGCAATTAAATAATAACCAAGTTGGTACTCTTTGTGCTTCGGGTCGTTATCTTGATAGAACTTGAATAGCGACTAATTACTATTTATTAGCTTGAATTTGTTTGCAATTTACACTAAATTGTTACGAATCGGTGGTGTTTTCAATAAAAACCAAGTCTCCTACTAATTTACTGGTAAAATACAACCCCACACCATAGCTGAGATTTTTCCAAAAATAATAGCGGTTCTCACTCTTGATAGTAAACTCGGTTGCACATTTGGTTAAAGTAGCAGATTTGATTAAAGTACTAGTGTTTACATCACTGCAACAACAAAATGTACTGAACTTTTATTTACTACGCTGTGATTAAAAAATCCAACAAAAAGCTTTAGTTAACATTGTAAAAAAATTACTGGGAATCACAGATATTCTGTGCTGTGAATCGTTTTGCCGACGAAACTTAATTTTGTGTTGAGAAAATAAAAAATATGGAAAAAACAAATAAAAATATAGTGGTGAAGAGAAAACGTGACAAAATTCACAACAAAAGGTGGACAGATAAAGAAATTCAGCAAGTTTTAGAATATATGCAAGAACATGCAGACTTTGAGGTAAGAAAGTCACTCGAGCTTTGTGGTAAAAATCGTAGTGAATATAGCAGAGTGGTAAAATTAGTATCAAGAGTGAAAACCGCTAATATTTTTATTTTCTAAGGCGTTTGTTTAGTGGCTGGCGCCGTACTCTGTCTGGACCACCATTATAATACAACATTATTTTACTCTCGTCACAAAAAATATGACATTGTTCCAGTACTCATCAGGCTTATCTACATGATCCATAGCGAGAGACAATCGCTTTTGAACGTTTTGTGTCGAAAGAAGCGTTTCTTTCTTGCAGATCTTGATGTATACTTGTTTTTATTTAGCATTTTTCTTATTGTTTCGTGCGAAACACTAACATTAACTTGCTCCTGATAGTTTTGGATTTTTCTCAATATGAAGAGTTCTACTTTGACGGATATTTTGCATGAACGATCAGGAGAAGGTTTCAGCTCCAATCTCTGCTCGTTCTCAGATCGATTCAATATATTATAAACATATCTGCAATTTCTTGCACACTTTTTCCAATGTGGTGGTTATAATAAAGCAATTGGATTACATCTTTTGATGTTCTTTTGGCAGGCATTTTTATCACAACTGTTTATACATGTATCTGCAGATTGAAGAGTTAAAAGTTGTTCAATAATCTATTAAAGCAGCACAATGTTAATAAGTAACGATAACTGGCTATTAACATTCAAAGTATTCCAAAAATGTTAAAAAAATTGCGGTTTTCACGTTTCGTATTAAAGTACTATTGTTGATCTTGGAGATATATTAAATTTAATAAATCTTGATAAATTTAAAACTCGGCAACAACAAATCTCTTAAATCTTTAATTTACTAAATTAAAACCTCTGCAATACCAAAAACAGTAGTAGATTTATGAGATTTACTAAATGTAGTAAGTGGATTTATTTACAAGTATGAAACAGCTGACAGATTTGCCGCCACATTATTTTTTGCTTAAATATAATAAAGTGAATTGCAAACATTTCTTAAATTTGCAATGGAAAAGACTTTTGGCGGTAAAATATCTCAACAAAAGTCAGCTGTTTCAACTTTTATGCAATACCAAACAAAAAATCGCTCACACTTAGAATTTTAAAATAGTATTATATTTAAAAGTATTTTAAATATAATACGAAGTGTGAAAACCGATAATTTCTTCACAGTTTAATAGTGGAGTATTTTTTTTTATTTTTATTTTGCTTAAACACAATCGGGAAGAATTTAAACAATAAGATTTACGGGAGTTTTAGTGCAAACAAAACATACATATACTTGGAATTTTGCAACATTTAGTACACCATAAAAGCGGAAATCACCCTTGGTTGCACATCTACAATTTTAGCACATATAGCATGATTTTTTGCTACAAAGCGTGAGTGTCTTTTTCAAGTGTTTAGCAACATAATTATAGCAGCTGATTTTAGAGTAACGGAAAATATAAATATTTTTGTTTTGTAAATTGAGAAGGAAGCTTAGAAAACAAATTGCAAAAATTTCGTTATTCATCTTTTCGTTGTCCATCTTTTATTGTTGAGTTTTTGTTTATTTTTAATTTCTTGCGTGTTCATTTTCTGGCCTGTTTACTATTTATTTGTTTACAAAATTGAATAAAGTGAGTTTGCCGCATGAATTAAGCTAAGCCGCAGCCAATAATTTAAAAGCAACGCCGTCGATAAAATTTGCACGTGAAGCAACCGCCCGATTTTTTGTTTATTGTATAAATTTTAATAAAATTGATGCATAATAATAGGTATAATATTCACTTTTTACTATTTTGTAAGCACTTCTTTGAGCAACGTTAGCATTAATTTAATTCCAGCACAGGCATGTTTTGTGGCGGCCTTGCCGTCGTATAGTTTTTTGAGCGTAGGAGTTTACAACATGTCGGATTGTAAAAAACTAACAGCTGTTTTAGCATTTTGCAACATTTGCAAATGGTTTTTGGTTATGCATATTTGCTTAAGTGATGCGAATCTCGGTTTCATACATTTTGTTCTTGTAGTCTTGCATACTATGGCACATATGCTACGGTTGCAATATCTGCAAGGGTAATATGCAATGAACCGTGAGTTCCGTTAAAGTTTTTTTTTTTTTTTTTTATTGTAAAAACATGTTCTTGACAGACTGTATATATAAACAGAGTTATAGTGATTTTTCTTTCGAATCGAATTACGGAGTAAAACACCCACAGAAATTTTTACGTGGTCCTCACAATTGCTTCCTTTCTTACATCTTAAAAAATATTTTTCAAACATTTCGAAACACGCAATTTCATTAAAAGGTTGATGTATTCTAAAAAATAAAATAAAAAAAATGTGATTTGGTTAAGCTTACCATACACGCTCCCTTATTGCTGTTGCCATTCGCATAAATCACATCACCGTTTGTGATTAATCTGCCATTACCATTGGTCATATGATGATGATCTTCTTCCCAAGATTTGAGGTGACCGTTGGTGGCTTTCACTTTCTGAGAGCCTTTCGTGTATTTGGCTTTGTAAAATCCTGAGAACAAAAATAGGAACAAAACGCCGTGTATACCGATCCAGACCATACAAAGTTTAGGATAATCGCATTCTCGGAATAACAATTGGAACTGATGGGTGAAGATAGCGACAAATTGTAACTGTAATAAAAAAAAGAAAGGAAAAATTAAAAAACACGAAATCCTAATCGCATAGAAAAAGCCAGTCAGTCTCACCATTTGGAAGGAAGTTAAATATTTCTTCCACCATATGTATTTTTGGTATTGTGGTCCCATAGCAGCAATCATGTAATAGAAATACATGACAATATGTACAAATGAGTTTAATAAGGCAAAAAAGGTACTGTGGCCGCCTAAAAAGATAATATTATATTCTATTTCCTTCTTTTTTCTGATGAGATTGATACGCTTAATTACCTGGTGCAAATTTTAAGCCCATCCACACCGAGAAGGGCATACAGCCGTGATGTATGACATGCAATGTTGAAACATGTTGCGTTTTCTTACGCAATATAAAGAATATGGTGTCGAAAAATTCAGTGAATTTTGAAATGTAATACCACCAACACACACGTGCCATCTATAAAAGAAAATTAGTGATTTAAATTCAAGTGAAACATCTATGTACATACATGTGTACTAGAGAATGGCATCAGAAAGCAAAATTCGATTTTTCGATCAACCCTTTTTCATGCCGATTAATTAATCGATTAATCCAAGTCGATTATTTTTAAATCGTTTAGTATGTTTTAGTTTAAATAAAATAAAAATAATTTAAATTTTCTACAGAAAATGTAAATTGTATTTATAGTTATTTGATGAATAGGAACTCCGTTCAATGAGTACAATATTCCAAATTCAATAATTATTTGGTATTACTTTATAGTCGAACTACATATGTATATGATTTACAATTATTAATACTCGTTATTTTATCAGGCTTGAGTTCGATACAACTGGAGTGATCAACCTTTTTAAAGACGACAAGGAACGTAATGTACCCCAGCTAGTAAGTCTTCAACTTTACTTTCCTTCTCTGCTTTAAAAACTTTCATCACTCCAGTTATATCACAAAAAAAAACTTTCTCAATTTCGAGGAAGTAAAAATCGAACTCAAGCCCAATAAAATAACGACTATTATTATGTATTACGTTTATTGGGCTGAAGTTCGTTCTCTAATATTATTGTTGTGATTGATATTAGTTAAACAAGGCAAAGAAAACATCAGAGAACTTTAGCTCGGTGATAGCTAGCTGTTTCGAAGCCGACAAACTTCTCATCAGCACCCGTCCTTGAACTCAGATGCCCATATTTCTAGAGTGACACTCATATATGTTATATATTTTCTGTCTAAATTTTTTTAATTTTATCAAGTTCACCAGTTATAATAACTTATGAATGAAACCAATTAATTGGGATTGTGACTCCAAGTTCGTTCAGTGTATATTGGCTGACCAGCATACTAAAATTGTGGTGAACTTAAAGTGAGAATTATGTAAGAAAAAACCCCTTTAGAACATACTCTTGTTTAACGATCAATTTTGCGTCAACAAACTTTTTACATGTTTGAAAAAATTTTGATCTTAATCATTGTTTGTGAATAAATCTGAATTTCACGAAACAATTTAATGGCTTAAAAACAAACGTGAGTTGAAAATTTTGTATTTTTTCTGGAATGTGACCAAAATAGTTAATAAGCGTTTTTATATGTATCTTTGTTTTCTAAAAGTTCTTGTTAGTAATAATAAAAAAGTAAATAAAATAAAAAAAAATGCACTTACTCTCAACGCCAATGGATTGTTACTGTAGTCCACCGGTTGACATTTGAAACTGTAATGACCCCACCAGCCACTCATTAAATACTAGAAAGAAAGGAAGAAGAAAACATTAAATAGAGCTTTAAGGATATTTTTCGTTCTGCAAAATTTGTGCGCTGATGAAATCTTTCAAACATGCTTATACTTTCTTTAAGCAAGTTCTCATTTTTCTTCAGATGGTGAAGACCGTCGACACAAGAAGCTGAGCTCTAGGGGTAAATGTGACTTAAAAATTTAATTTTACAGTATTACAATTTCACTCAAACCTGGGTAACTCCTTAATTTGTATTGAAAAAGCAGTGGTTTTATCTATGATAGTAATGTACGAGTATTACGGCAAGCAAAATTATTTATTTTTCATGTTAAAAGGCTGCGGAACTGATCAATGACAGTGATTTAATTTATTTATTTTTAATATTAAGTATTTCTTCATTGACAATGAAACTGTTGAATTGGATATGCTTGCGATTATGGTAAAAAATGGAAAGTTATATAAATGTCATGGACATTTATTTGAATTTAATGCTAATTAAATCCATAACTAATTAGAATATTCAATGCATTGCTGCCAAGTACGCAGTTTTCTTCATATTTTTTAAAAAGCAAATAGAAAAAAAATATTCTGTTTCGTGTCAGCATTTATATTGCATCATGAAATTATGGTTAAAGTTCTAGATATTTATTTACCTCATAAAATATCCACGCACTAAATGCAGTTTGAAACAGGTTATACCAAACTAATATCCGTCTTAAGTCCATGGCCTTGCGTTTAGCCATTAACATTGGTCCTAAAGATTTACTAAAATAAACGTAAAAAGCACATAACAGAAATGTGGGTACAGGTGAAGACAGCATGAACCAATCTTTGACGCGTGGATCTGAAATTTAAGAAAATTTATATTTTAAGGATAATTATGAAACAATGCAGAGTAAAAATGCTCAATAGCAGTTGGAGCAATTAATTAGTTTTTTTTGTCAACAGTTAACGAAAGGACTAAAACTATTTCCGTTTTATAAAGAAAAACATACATCCTTCGTATTTAAATTGCCAAAAATTATTTTAAAAAAAAGTCTGGCATATGAAGGCAGTTGTTTTCTTAAGAAAAAAAAAAAAAACTTCAAAAACATTTTATTCTTTGGGGTACATAATTATATTCCAAAAATATTGTGGTTTTTATGACCTTATTTTTTGGTTTAATTTATTCCACACGTTTACAAACCATAATGATCTTACTTTTTACTTGTTAATGCTCGTAGAACTTTATTTAGTAAAAACAAAATGAAAACTTTCTATGGAAATTATTCCATACAACAGCTGTTTTTTATTGGAGGAAGAAAATATTGTTAATCAAAATACCAACGAAATATCGTCGGCATATAGACAGCTGAGAAATACAGCAAACATTTTTTGAAAAGGTTCATTTTTGGACCTGAATTAATACATTTCAATTGGCTCAAAGCAAATAAATAATTAAGTTCATAATTAATCAAAATAGTTAGTTTACTAACTGCGATGAAAAATTTTCTCAAGCAAAACCATTTAATGACTATATTATGAGCATATCGTTGATGCAATTAAATGCGTACACTTATTTGCGACTGCAAAACTGACACTGCATTTAAATGCACCTTAAATTTAAAAAAAAATTAATTAATTTTACATTTAAGTATGAAGTCAAAAATTGGCTATTAGAAGGGAACATGATACCTTTTGCGAGTCATATTTTCTTTTAGAACAGAACATAATTATCAGCGAAGTGTAGCATGAAGGTAACATTTTCTCAGAAAAGAAAACACGATTGGCTTATTAAATGTTGGATGAAGTTTGCACAACGATCATTTGCATTTGCAATATGAAGCTTTATTTTCAAACAGTTTTGCAAAGATATGTGAAGTTAAGTAGAAACCTGCAAATCACTGCTGAGAAATTAAATTAAGAAATGTCCATTTTTAAAAATTGCTTTAAGTAATTGTTATTCCAAAAGTCATCCTCACAAAGTTGGCGTCAAAATTAGGCACTTATTGTGTGGTTGTTAGTAAAAAATTTAATGTGGCCGATATTTTGATCTAATCAAAAAGTCTAGAAAATGTTACTTGACAATCACGAATAAGATGTCAAGTCAAAGAGGTGAAAAAAGTGTCTTTTGAAAATCGCCCAAAGCAGCTGAGAGACAGTTTGTTTAAAGAGATTAGCTATAGCACGATCTTTATACGAAAAACAAATGTAAACAAAACAAAAAATAACACGTTCTTATAAACAAGCACCACGGAAAACTTTCGGCACAATTGTACAATCAAAACACTATTCCATGATACAACTAATAAGCCTCGTCAGCTAAACCGTTAATCATCTGACTACTTTAGGTTGTCAAGAGAATGCAGAGATGAAAGGCAGCTAAAACGAAACAGCAGATCAATGTAAGCTCTGTTCATCTCTCTTCTATAAATGTAGAAGCGGCGTCTTTTTTGACAGTTTACAGAAGTTGTACAAAAACAAAATGCATATTATTCTTATTGAAGTTGTTCTTATTGTAGGGAAAAGGTTAGCTTATTAGTTGTATCATGCACTATTCTATAAATAGATATTTCTACTGAAAATTTAATTTCATTGAACTAAGGTATTTAATATAAATGTATAAATAAATATTTGTTACTACACGTTTTATATTAAATATTATCAAGGAAAAACACAATTTAAAACTCTTTTTTAGTAAATAATTTTAGCAAAAACCACCACTTTTTTACAGCATAAAATCACAAAAGTAGAATAAAGAGGAACTGAACAAAAAAAAACTCTTTTGTTTTAGTTACTAATTCTACAAGGTTTTCAAGAACGAGACGAACAGAGTTTTTTTTTTGTTTGTTTTGTTATCTCGTTTTGGCCGGTTTTCACATCTGTGCACTTTGTGCTACCAGTGCAAGATTTTTACATTGAAGTGAAGACGATTCTTGGAAAAGGGGATAATAGTGTGCAAAAAAAGTCATCTGTTTAGAGCGACAGTGGTATAAACACACATATAATACAGTCGCATAAATTATGATGTTGCATTTTTTGCATTTGCACTTTCGCAAGACATTTTTGTAGCAAACACTGTTAAAAATTCGCTATAAAAACGTGCGCTGTTACAAGCACTACAATGCTCTTTTATAACAAATTTCAAAATATAATTTATGTAATGGTTTCTGAAGAAACCAGTTTAATTAACCTTTCGTATAGCCTTTCATAGCCCATAAATAAAGAAAAAATGGTTTCTCCAATCTATTGATTAGTAGCAAAGTATGAACGCTTTACCGGTTTAAGTAATTAAAATTTCAAATGACGCTCTGTTGCTGGTGTCCAATAGTCTGAAAAATATTAAAACCATTTACGATATTGTATTTGATTTCTATAAACGCTTATGTATATGGGAAAACACGTGTTCAAAACAAGCCCACGTTAAAATATTTAAATATGACAACATTAAGTTTGTGAAACCAGTTCTTATTTATTTATTCCTTACTTATTTTATTTCTTATTTATTTTATTTGTTATAAATAATTCAAACTTATCATAAATAAACAATAAATTTTTTTTTGCATTTTAAAGAGTTGAAAAATATATTTATAGAACACAAGAAAGATCTTTCAATATTACTAAAAATTATATTTTCAAAAAAAAAAAAAAGATTTTATTCAGATTTACTTTTCCTGGGTTGTGGAAAAAATCAACACCATAAAATTATGCGATCTGCAAGAATTAAGAACAAATTGTATACTGATGGATGGGGCTGTAATAAGAAGTTAATGATAGCATTGTAGAAATTATAAACGGCTAATACGTCAAATAGCGAGAAGAGGGACCATCCTAAAGTGTGGCTGGCATTCATCGAAGTGAAGTAGTGATGAAGAAATACATAAGCAGGGTAGAAGAGAATTAATCCGACATAAGTTCTTCTTTACTCTCATTCCTCGTACTATGAAGGAAATTTTCCTTGAGAAAAAGCTCATAGTATAAAAAAATAGAGAAAAATTATAGCTTAATTTTTAATGTATTACACATTAAAAAAGTGCTTAGAATTTCTCTCAAATCTTATTTTCTCTACTTTTCTTTTTAAAGGATATAATGAAAAACGTATTTGTAAAATTGCAAAACTATGAAAAATATTTGAAAAGAAATAACACTCTTGATCAAAAAAATAAATATATAATGCAAAAAATAATAATATAAAACACTCAATAAAAGTTATTGAAAAAATCAATTGAGCTCAGAACGAGACTAACTCGCACAGCAAGGGTTCGGTCCCACCATGCAAGTGATAGGCAAAAGGTGCCCCTTGTATGAGGTACTCTTTCGTTTGTAGCTTTGGTATTTGTTGTTGTAGAGGCCAGACAAATGCATACACCGTGTAAATGTTAAGGATCTATCTCTTACGGTTCAAAAGTTACAGCCACTTTTCAAACAAAAGGGTGTCCCCATGTATAGGGTAACACAAACATTTTTCCTTTTGCTATTTGTTTTTCTTGTGTGTTTGTTGTTGTATAGGCCTCGCTATTACACATACTGTTCAAATTTCCAGTCTTACAACTCTTAACGATTCAAAAGTTACAGTTAATTTCCAAACTATAGGGTGCCTCCATGTATAGGACAACATTTAAATTTTACTTTTTGTTCTTTTTAGTAGATGTTGTTGTGTAGGCCTCACAACAGCATATCACGCGCAAAATTTCAAGTCTCTATCTCTTACGGTTCAAAAATTACACCCAATTTCAGTTTCTTGTATGTGAGTACCCTTTGGATTTAAAATTTTTGTTAGTGTTGGTTGTAGAGCCTGTGTAACCACATATCCGGTGCCAATTTGAAAACTCTATCTCTTGTGTTTCAAAAGTTACAGATAATTTTAGCTAATTTTTATAGATTCTTGTACGTGAGCATCCTTTAGTTTTCAACTTTTTGTTGCTTTTACTATTTATTATTGTAGCAGATGGATAATAATCACATGCTCTGTGAAAATTTCAGCTCTCTAGCTCTTACCGTTTTAGGAGAATGGGGCGGGCCTGTGACGGACGGACGGACATCGAAGTCTCAACAATAGGGTTCCGTTTTTACTCTATTAATGCGGAACCCTAAAAACACTACTAACCATTTCAGCTTTTTTCTTCGTTGATAAAGTGGAAAACAAACAAACAAAATTTTCACATGATTGCATGATTTTTTTTTTAATTTTTTTCCTGTGTTTGTTGTAAAACCAAAAAAATTTTCCAATAAGGGAATGAACTGAAATGAATACCTTTACTAAAGAGTAAACAGTCAAATGTCAACAAACAAATTGACTGGCTTAAAAAGAGGAGATGCCACTCTTTCATATTTTTAGTTCCCAAGAAATGTATGATTAGAAAGATCTTTTCTCGAGAAAAATATTTGCCTTGAAAAGGAATTCAGTAAAAATATCCATTAGTGGATTGTTTACATTCAAAATAACATCACCTTTTTATATATAAAGCCACAATACGAAATGTAACGAAGCACAATGGGAAATTTTAGGAGAAACAATGAAACATGCAATTCTGATGAAATTTCATACAGTCAGTATTATCAAGAAAGTCGGCTTTGAAGTTTAAACTGGCATTCAGTAAGAAAAACCGTGAAAATACAAAACAGCAAATCCCAATTCTGAAATTCTTCCAATATTTTTGGAAATTTTGGG
The DNA here is from genome assembly GCA_963662145.1 of Sturmia bella. Lineage (NCBI taxonomy): Eukaryota > Metazoa > Arthropoda > Insecta > Diptera > Tachinidae > Sturmia > Sturmia bella. The sequence continues at coordinate 22,443,509 of OY759168.1, read as the reverse complement.
TTTTTCAATGTCAGATTTCATCTGACATTTTTTTATATATTTTCATTTTTTTTATACATATATTTTTAATTTTTTTTTATGTACTTTTTTAAGCATTAATTTAACTTTATAGTCGAACTATATGATTGCTTTAGTTTTAATTCTAAGTTCTTTTAGTTTTAAGTGTATATTCCACATATTTGTAAATAATTTTATTATTAAATATTCCGCCGTTCTCAACGACTTTTACCAATATCAACTTAATTATTTGAACTTGTATATTTTGCATTGAAAATTCTACTACAAAATCAAAAAAAAAAAAAACTTACCACTTTTATTGTCCAGGGCATCCCTGTACCAGTCATAAATTTCGTGTAGTATAAGAGCCATTTTTAATTTGTTGTTTCTATAAAAACTGCAAAAGAAAAATATACAGAAAAGGATAAATTAAAATTCATTTTTGTTTTTAATTCACAAGAATCGTAAATGCAAACATATAATGACAAGTTGTTTAATGACTGACATTTAATCTGAAGGTTAATTGATATTTTTGCAAGATTAAAAAACAATTTTCATAAAAAGTTTCTATTGACTGTAAATAGTCAGATATGTAAGTTTTTTTTTTTTTTTTCTTCCTGAAGTAACAACTTGTTTATTAATATATGCCACATTTACTTCACAATAAACATAAATTGTTGCGAAAGAACAAGTTTAAGGAATAATTCTAAACGATCAGTTGCCCATCCACACATATGTACGTACTTACATATGCAGACATGCACTGAGCTCTTGTTTAATATGTGTTTACAGTACATATGCACAACATCATTGGGATAGTGAAACATTTTTCAGCCAGTGGAAAATTTTTTGAAAAGTTTGCTTTGTTTTATTTGTTGAGAATAATGTTGAATTATTTTCAGTTCTCAAAAGCAAAACTCATTAAATTTTTAATATGAATAACGAGTGATGCATTTTTTTTTTAATAGAATTTATCTCCCGTTTCACACAGTTCAACTTTTGCTGAAGAAACTCTAGTCAATTCTTTTCTAAAGTTGCTTCAATCTCCACACAGAGCAATCAGTTTCAACTAATTTTATATTCGTAATGCCCGTGCATTGTTTAAATTTTGGAGAACAGTAAAAATATAATGTAATAGTAGAATTTAGTATGTGCAAAGAGTTCAACTATATTGAGATAAATGCAAAACTGTCAACATTTTCGTTGAAGTTATCGATAAAAAATCAGGTTAAGTAAAAAAAAAAAGTAAAATTTTTCAACTTAAAATTGACATTTCAAATTTGAATGTTGCTGTGTCAGCGGTTTATGGACAATTTTTGTGATTTAACGCTTCTTTTTTGGAACATTTTTATTTCCTAGCGCTTTCTTGAAATAAAAAGAATACAACACTTACAAAAAAGATGCCAGTTTTGTTTACGTTCTGTATATTTGGTTCTTTCTAGCAATTGCTGTTTCTTTCTATCAATTCTATACCAATTAATGAAAGAAAAATTAAGTATCATACGGACTTAAGATACGGTCAGATTTTCAAATATTTACTGTCAAATAACAGGACCACTACTCTCTGTTGACGACCTTTGCCGTGGCCAAGCACACGGATACAAACACGTACATATGGATACATCAACAAACACCAACAAATAGAAAAAACTTGAAAAGCATTAAACTTCAGAAGAGAATGTCTTAATGTTATGTTTGTTAAAAGAACATAACCAAAATATGGAGTTATTGTATCAGGCACCATATTTCCCCCTCTATGCGCAAAGATAAAACGAATAAACTAAAATCTATAGCAGAAACTGCTTTATGAACATGATACAATTAACAAGGTAGCCTCGTCAGCTAAACCGTTAATCAACTGACTACTTTAGGTTGTCAAGAGATTGCAGAGATGAAAGGCAGCCGAAACGAGATAGCTAATCCGCGTAAGCTTAGTGCATCTCTCTTCTGTAAATGTAGAAGTGGCGTCTTTTTGACAGTTTGTATAAGTTGTACAAAAACAAAATGCATGTTATTTTTATTGAAGTTGTTCTTATTGTAGCGAAAAGGCTACCTTGTTAGTTGTATCATGCTTTATGAATAGTAGATAGAAGAGCAGACGCATTTAGTATCGGTTGTAAAAAGCTAGTTTGCCTACCATACTAAAGTTATTTATTGAACACACCTCGTAGCACAAGCAAATGAATACTTGCGAATCAATTCACTGTTTTACCACTTTGTTGTGTTAATTAATTCAGCAGCTCTTTCGATTTGGCTTACACCAGTTCATTCTTGCTTTTTAGCTTCAAAATGAAGGAAGGTTTAATTTTTGCTATAGCCTAATTAAATTTACATATACAATACATATGTATGTACATACATACATATACATATATTAGCGTTTTTTCTCTCTTCAAAAGTTTTCAATAAGCAGTGAGTCTTCAAACGTATGTTTAGTTAGTTAATTGAATAGAAAAATATGTATGTGCGTATTGTTTGCATTGAAAACTGAAAAAGAAGGCTTCTGTAAAAGCTTTATAATAACTTCCTCTCGTAAATACATACATACATACATATTTGTAAAGATAGCGAACAAGCATTGGCTGGCTTCCAATAAAATATAATTGGTTTGTATTTGAATGAAACTTTATTATTTGAATCAAATGCAAATTAATTTTAAATCGAGATCAAAAAGAAAGTAAATTTAATTTTGAGAGATTGTTAAGAGGAGTTAGAAAATTATTTCTGTATTAAGTTTATTAGGCTCAAGTTCTTTCTATATTATCTGCTAAATGTCTTTGATGTTTTCTTTGTCTAATTTAATTAATATCAATCACAAAGATAATATAGAAAGAACTTGAGCCTAATAAACTTAATACAGAAATAATTATATAAGAAAAAGTTCGAATAATAGAAATTAAATACCATTGGAGTTAGAAAATTGTTATTTGCGGGTGTCATAGAATACGATTTTATCGCAATCGGATTCGAAACCGACAAAACAGTTACTTTGGTTTTATGAAATCGAGTAGTATCGGCTTTACATACAAACTAGAATTAGTGGCTAGCTCGAAGTATTCTTTGGTTTCTAAGCCGATTACGATATCAACTGCCGTAATTTATTATAATTGGATGGAAACTACAAAAAAATGTATTTAAAGTTAATTTTTACCGTTGACCACAAAACAATTTAAAGCATTTTAATATATGTAGATACAGCTGCGGCGAGAAAAATAGCACCACAAAAGGCTAAGACGAAACTAAAAATTAAGACGTGTTTTTCAATAGTTAATTATTTTGACAGGTTTCATTTAAATTTTTAATTCTTCAGAACTCAGTTTTTTTTTGTGACAACAGTTTTAAAGACAACGCAACGAGAAAAGTTAAGTTGAAGACTTAGTGGCTGGGTAGAATCAGCCATGATATGTACCCCAGCCAGTAAGCCCTCAACTTTACTTTTCTTGTTTTCACTTAAAAAATGTTGATCCCTACAATTTTATCCCAAAACAATCCTACTCAATTTTGAAGAAATAAAATCGAGCTGAAGCCTGATAAAATTGTTAACAATTGTAAATCATAAAGTTCGACTATAAAGATAAATAAATCAAGCTCTTATTTTTATCTTATCAAAACCGGATTATGTGAGTAATAGATGAGTTGTGAGGGCAGAGCTGTAAAATCATATTATTTTATCTATAATTGTTGACCTTTATTGTTAAAATTAATAAAACTATTTTTTAAAGCTTTAGGTCTTTTATTTTTCTTTACTAATTTTTCGATATTTCGCTAATAATTTGTTAGCATCGTCAGGAATCTTTAAATCCAGAAAATAAAAACAATTAAAGATTCCTGACGATGCTAACAAATTGTTAGCGAAATATCGAAAAATTAATAAAGAAAAATAAAAGACCTAAAGCTTTAAAAAATAGTTTTATTCATTTTTATATATTTTTAGATACTAGCTTTTCACTAATTACATCTCGATTTTTGTTTTCGAGATCTTAGTTTTGTAGTTGATAGTTTCCAGTTACAAAATAATTCATTTACTGCATCAACAAAAAATTTAATGAGAAGGGTTTCGTTGCTGAAGCAACCCATTCAATGAGAGCTTTTGGCCTTAAAATAGTTAATTCAAGAACATTTTATTGAATATTTATTTTATTATACAGGTAGTTGTGTAAACTAATGAAAATATTAGAAAAAGAAATGTTTTATTGTGTGACAAAATAGTTAAGGTTAAGAATTACAGAACTTGAAAAACGCTTTTCTCTGGTAACACAACGTTGCTTGAAACTTTTTCGCTGGTCAGCAAAAAAAATTATTTTATGATTGGAAACAATTCCTCGAAAAAAAAAATCTATGTAGATATAAATATTATATTAATGAGTTTACAGTTCTATACTCATAACACATTTATTAGTTACATAATCTGGTCTTGGTTTGATAAATTAGCTGCAAAGCACTTCCCTAAAATCGACTACAAAAAGATCACTGTTTTGGTTAAAGTTAGTTAAGTACATACATATGTAAATAGAAAGTAAAATTAAGTGAGCTTTGGTGACCGAGTGGTTTAAGGGTCAGTGTTAAAATTGTGAAATTTAACACGTCCAAAATGCATAGGGTGCTGATGAATGGTGTTTGTTACCCAAAAACAGTCGGTTGTCCTCCTTGCTACAAAATTTTATTTTTCCTTACTTGATTGAGAAGTGACCAATCAAGGGTTGACCTTGAGCCAGTTAAAAAGTCATTTAACATAAATATTCCATTTCGTTTAAGATATGGCCTTTTCAATTTCGATAATAAGCCTTGTTTGCCTTTTATTTTTTCACACCAACTGTGTATAACACTACTTGAAGTGTTTTTACTTTCGTTTTAAATTGAAGTTTTGAAATCATGTCTTTTGCTTGGAATATAGAAAACAACCTTTTAGAACAACAAAACACTAACACCGGTGTTCATAAAAAATAAAACATTGTTGAAATACATTTTACGACAAATTTTTCATATAAAATTATATGAAAAATTTGTCGTTTTTTTAAATGTGTTTGAGCAACGTTTTATTTTTTATGAATACCACAGTGTTAAGGTTTATGCGATTTAATGTATTACAAAAGTCGGAATAAATTTTATTCTAATTGATGCGAATTTTTCTGTTTGTTTTTTGTTTTGCTTTTTATTTTGAGGGAAAAAAGAGCTCCGAAACGTGTCACCACAACGTGAACTAAGGAATTTGTTGCAAAAAACAAATTAAAAAACAAATTCGCAAAAAACAATAAATTTTGCATAAGAACTTTGGGAATTTTTTTGAATAATTAAATAAAGTCTAACGAGTATTTTACGCAATGCTCGCCTGTAATATATTGCAAGTACCTGATATTCAATAGTACATTTTTTATAACAAATTGTGCCGATAGATAATTTAATAAACTTACAAAATAAATGTGTTTAAGAGAAATGAAAACTTGGACAACTGACATGTCAACCGCTCTATGAAAAGCACACTAACATTACTTGCAAGAACTAAACAGCATTGATCTTGGAGACAAAAGCACAAAAATGGCAATTTCTGAAAATAAGTTTATGTATTTGTTGTGGCAAAATGTTTAGTACTTTTTTTATTGTTAACAAAAAAACAGTGAAATTAAAAAAAATTTATTTCTGAAAGCAATTTAATTAGTTTTTTCCATTAATATTTCCTTAAATTTCACTGGCTGTAGCAACTGAAAATTAAATTCTAGAAGAGTCAAACGAAATTAATTCTTGAAAATTTGCTTAAGTCGTATTGTTATCCATCAACGCATTTTTTTTCTTTTTGTCTAAGACCTGAAAAATTGGTGAGAGCTCAAACTCTTGTTTAGCAAAATTGTATTTTACTTAAATGGAATTTAAAGTCTAAGCACGCATGTTTCTTTTTTTAGATTTGGTACCACCGTTCATTAAATTACAGATCTACTAGGTAGTTTAAACATAAATTAAATAAACTGAAAAAAAATTATTTTGAACTACAATCACCATGAATTTACAATTCTTTTATAAGCAATTTCAGATTAGTAATTGCTTATGATTACAAGAAATCGAATAATAATCAGAACTAACTAGAATGAAACCACACACGGTTGCAACCGCATATCCCATCCGTCTAATTCATTATCAATAATTTAGTTAAACAACGTTGGAAGATAAATAGTCGCATATTTAAATTTTGTATTCATAAACCATAAGTAGCAGATAATTAAAATTGTGAGTATTTTATTATCGGTCCTGGCAGCGCCCATACATTTAAAACATATGTACAAATACAAAATAAAAATGAAAAAAAATCTTTCATTTTCATAAAATGAAAACGTTTTCATAATAAAACTTTTTTTTTCCTAATTTTTTTTTTTTTTTTTTTTTTTGAAAAAACATCAAAACATTCCTGAAGAAGATATACATTGTGATATCGAAATATCGAATTTAATAAACACTTTTATAAAAAAAAAACAAGTGACCTTAAGGCTCGAACAATTAAAATACTAAACAACAAAGGTCAAAAAATTAGCATCAAAAATTTTATTTCACATTTTCAGCAAAACGCAATATAAAGAAAAGTTTTTTTTTTTCATAATTCACCAACAACAAATAATTAATTTTTTTCAGAGAACCGTTAATTTAACCGAACACTGAGTATATTTTATTCGTTTCTGCTTCACACTAAAACATCTGATTTATTTATATAGCTTTTTCCGATATTTTATAACACATTATTTCTTACTTTTATAATTTTTTCCTTAAATTTAGATTCGTTTGCAAAGTTTAATAAATTTTTGCAACTATGTGAAATTAAATTTAATATGCAAAAGTAGAGAAACAATCGGGCTTCAATTTGATATGCAGCACACGTCTTTAGGTCTCAAATTCGTAAAGGAATTTAAGTTAGAAAATGTTGCTGCAAGTATTTCAATTTGTTGAGCGCTTAAACAAGGGTTTTCTTGTTGATAAGTGTTTATTGAAATCTTCGCGATTTTGTGTTCATGAATTACCTTTTAAAACATTTTGCTTATTAAAGGGCATTTCACGCTATTACACATATATTAATACTGCCATTGCACTTTAAGAGACAAAAGTCTAAATATATTTCTTGCGACTGTCCAAAAATAAAATAAAATGAAAAATAATGCACGCCATGGTAAACTTTTTATAGACCGCATATTAGAAGTTTTATGTAGGCGAAAGGTGTAGCGCCCACTAGAAATATTCAACAGCTAAAGTGATCGTTATTTTTAAGAGCACGAAAATGTCTAGCAGAAAATCCCACTATCTGCAAAACATGGCATGAACGAAATAAAATTCTATACGATTACTAACCTAATCCAAACTTTGAGCCATTGTATAAGGAAGAATAATACTATCACCAACGGCTCGCTATCGGCGGCAAAACTATCGACTAAGTGAAGCTCATTTGTGTTTGGTATTACAAAACACAACTTGATCATGTGAAAAGTATTATCGTTTTGAAAAATTTCAAAACAGGCCGAAGTCGTATGGGATGTAAAATTTTGTATATAACTTATTAAGTAATCATATTTAGTAGTTATCTGTGTGTATATTTTCCACATCTCTTAGAGTAATTTGTGGTTACTTTCAACTGTATTCTCCTTAGAGTGGAGTGATTCGAGTCTTTGGCTTATCGATTGGAACAATATTGAGCTAAGATAGATGAAACACTTGAAATTTTTTGTTTTGGTTGTATATAATATCTCCTAAATTATATCTTCTAAATTAAAAAAAAATGATTTACTAAAAGTCTGAGCGTCGAGCCATCGTAGTAGAACCAAATGAACGATTTACGCTAACAGCAGATAAAGAAGCAGTTGGGATAAAATTGCCCTACATCATTTCTCACAGAAGTCCATTCTAAGAACAAGCCAGGTTCCTGTGGCAATTTTTTTCACAAATCCGTCAACTTGGCTTTTTTATACTCGCCTTCATCGTCGGATGTTAATAATGCAGCAACATTCGATAAAACTATGAATTGTTTTTACGCCCTTAAAATTATTTTAATAAGTAAAATTTGTTTGTCATTTTTAGCCAGTGCTGTAAAGTTTTTTTGGAAGCTTCACAACACTGTTTTTAGATTTTATCTATTCCAAATCATTAATTGTCGATTATTTTTCGTGGTACCAAAACCAAAAAATAGAGTTTAAGCGCCAACCGTAATCAGACTGACTATGAATTTTATGCTAATTATTCTAATAAATATCGTCAACACTATCCCCCTAATTCATAAAAATTATTTCAGGCTTATAAGGCTCTTACTTGACATACATATTTGTATGGAAAATTTGTCAAATAAGAGTTTAATAAACCTAAAATATTTATTATGAATAAGACCCTATGTATGTACTTATGAATTCACTTTACATTGAAATATACGAAAAGAAATTAGATTAAATTAAGTTTAGTTTATTTTATGTTAAGAATATTTATATTTAGATCATCCCATAAAACGTATGCAAAAACGATGATAGCATGAGCTAACTTAAAAAAAATTTATTTTGATCGGAAGAGAATACTTTGATTTGCTTGCTTTAAAAAGAAAAATATACAAATGATTCGTGCGTCACGCACCGTTGTAGCCGCATACTACAACAAATACTTCATGTATTTTGTTGGTGGAAATACATTAAATTCTGTCATCCATATGTTCGCGTTTGCGTGTTTGTGTTGTTTATTTTGACAGTTCTTCAAGCTAGAAGCAGCAGTCAGCTGGTCTTGTAAGGCTACCTGGTATAAAGGTCCTTGCTTACGAATACCAAAACTTCTTACATTTAATTCATAAATATGTGTATAAAAGAAAATTGTTCACTCACCGAACTCACAGGTAGATTTGTTAACAATATCAAAAAAATATTATCTAAAAACTTTACTATTAATAATAAAACCTGAAAGAAAACAAAAAGAGAGAGAAAAACATGAGTTAAAATCAAACTATGTGAAATATGAAAAGTATATGTGCTACATTAACACAATAGAGCTTAAGGCAATACTACTGCACTTATGCAATATATATATATATATATGTACATACATCATAGAAAATGTAAAGGCAATGAGAAGGAAGAAAGAAAGACTTTCAATTTCAATTAACGTGCAGCCTTGAAATATGCTAAACTTTCCTTCTAAATTATGCAAATATTTTTGCATTGAACGAGAAAAAAGTACAAGGCTGAAATTGCATTAATAAAAAATTAAATTTTTGTAATTATAAAAATTGTTTGAGGCATTTGGCCGGGTCATGCTTTTACTACAAAAATTATATTATGTCATGCAATTATAAATTTATATTGATATTATAAATTAACAATTACAGTTTTCATTGTGTACTATTAATATTCGTGTGTAAAATTATCAATTAAATAATAACATTTTAATTTACATATGTGCACTAGGCCGGGTCGATTTTTATGGACAAAAATTTGTCGACAGCTCTTAGCATCAAGAAAAAAAGTTCCACTACGACATATCAAAAAATCATTTTCGAGACATTCGATATTCAGAACCTTAAGGAGGCATGGCTCAGGGTCGGAGTGTTCGAAAAAATATTGGAGGGTTGCTCATACATTTGACTCCGCTACGGGCTCCCTGGGGCAAGTCAGTGTTATAAGGGGAAAATTGAATGTTCAAGGCGCCCAAATACGGGTGCCCGTAGAAGAGTCAATTGTATGATCAATCCACAATAATTTTTCTCCAATATCTTTGTCGAACGCACCGAATCCGCGGGCTCCCATACAAAAAGACATGATTGCTTTGATATGTTGTAGTGGAACTTTATCTTCTTCATGCCGAAAGCTACCGAAAAATCGTTCTCACAATATCGGTTGCTAAGCCGACCCATCGTAATGTACACATACATATATGTACATGCGAACATATATAAGTAACATGCTAACGTAAAAGAATTTTCTTTGTGCTTTCTAATTTTGTATGCAATGAACACTCAAAGAAATTTCTTAGCTTTAATGCCAAGAGAGCGGATCTCGCTTTAAAATTAAATAGGAAGAACCTAAGGACACTGTGTGGGGCGCTAACAGGACACTATACCTGCAGGAAACATCTACGCAGAATGGGACTATCCAGCACGGCAACCTGCAGATTTTGCGGAGAAGAAGAGGAGTCAATGGAACACTTGATTACTGAATGTGTGGCACTTGGCCACAGAAGATACAGGCTGTTGCAGGCCTATACATTGGGTTCACAGGACTTGCAAGGGCTTCCACTGAAGGAGCTAGTACTGTTTCTTGATGTATTAAACTCGTGAGGGAAAGGGGATGCACAATAGATCATTATTGGTCGCAGTGCAAAGGGCCATCCTGGACCAACCTAGCATAAATAATAATAAAATAATGCAATGAACACGTTAAAGAAAACCGCTTCACTTTAAATTTTAGAAATGAAAATATTCAGCGATAAAACGAAATGAATATACGTGCGTAAATCAGTACGTAAAAGATTTTTAAAATCGAAACCGTTTTTTTCCGTTATTTTTTTATTGCAGACAGATCCTCCCATGAAACTCTGATAGAATAGAAGTTGGTTTTCTGGCAACACTGCTTGAATTCCGAGCCCTTATCTGCAATTTAAAATTTCAATATCATTAAATCATTTTTTTCGCATTTTCCCTAAAACTATTGCAATTACAAATAACATACAGCGACATTCATATGATTCATAGCGCGTGACATTAACCAGATAACAGTACATTTTTATTTTTCGATGTATACTTCTTATTAAAGCGCCATCTGTAGCGAAAGGCTGACTCTATTATAGCTGATAATGGTTACTAATCTGGAAAGAGGTAAGACTTTCCTTGGCAAACATAAAAACAAAATATTAAAAATGATCACACATTTCTCTCTACCTAAAAAACGATAATTTTTTTTGTTCGTACTCTTGAAATATCGTTCTTGTTTTCTATGTATAGATTCACTTCACTAAAACGTTTTCACGAATAAGCACCTGTATCTGGCTTATTCGTCCTACTTTCAGCTACACGAATGCCCATATCTCATATCACTGTTCGTCAGATTTTTTAAATAAAAATCGCTTTTTATTATTACCAGCTTCATTTTTGCTAAAATTGCGGGATTAAAGCTGGTAGCTCTTAAGGTGCTGTTTTTTTTTTTAATTTAAATAATTTGGTTTACCGGCCACAGTGCACTGAGGTTCTGAGTATTCATGGCTGGGATTAGATAGCACCAGCTCTTAAGAGCTTAACAGACATCTGGCACAAAAAGATGTTTGAATGAAATTGCCACATACTCGTATAGTTTGCACATGCAAATAATCTTCATATTTTCCCTCACATATTCTTGGCGCACACATCCGGCCATGGTGATTCGCGAGCAGAATGTAGACTAACGATATCGGGCTTGACTTGTATATGGAATATAGTGAGGTTCATGTCTTGGCTGAAATGTTCTGACTGTTCTTACCTCCTCGATTAAGGTGGGATCATACGATTGCCGCAATGCACCAATTTTTGTTACATTTTGTATGCCAATCGTGTGATAGCACAATTTATTGGCTCATGCGGCAACTAAAACGAATGTTGTTCCTATTTGTCCCAATCAAATACAACCCTGATGCGACAACCGTGTGAACACTTGACATACAACTAATCACCAATAAAAATTCTAAAAATGCACCAATATTTATTGTGTTCTCATGCGGCAACCAAAGAAGACAATGCCCGCCAATAATCTACATACATACATATGTATACATTTATTTAGTTTCAAAATTGTTTAAACGCGTCTTCTATGATTTCTGCTTTTCAATCAGTAAAATTCAATTGTTGTTACTATTAATTTTTTGCTTTTTCAGCCCGCATAACATTATAATAATAGCCGAAGCAATTTTCTCTCTTTTTAATGAACAAATCATATTTTTAACATTTAATTAATTTTTTTTTTTTTTTTTGGGAAAACAAAGTTTGTCATCAGCTACAACAGCTGTTTCTCAGAGTTGCCGTATAATATAACAATCGTGTGACTATAATGCGGCAATTATTGGTACTAAATTGTTTTGCGGCAATTTGCGACGATAAAATTTCAGTAAAATGTCACAATCATGTGAATGCAGAGAATTTGATTAGGACAAATTTTTTATTAAGCTCCAATTCAGCCCAATAAAAATTGTGTAAAATTGGTGCATTGCGGCAATCGTGTGATCCCACCTTTAGAGGAGTTCAGAATTGGTAGTTCCTGATGGGGATGCTAATAACCTGCTTTTTAAGAGTCCAACGTCTTTAAGCGGCTGTAGTTTTGACACAGTTACATTCTCTAATAAGAAATCGTATGTGATAAACCTGGAGAGAGATTTAAGGGACTGATGGGCTTTGAGAGCCAAACTTCCCAGCAATGCAATTGACTTTACAATAAACTTTTAAGCTCACTTCTTTTAGCTAATTATTGCTATGGGGTAAAACTCAAAGATTATATGTATGTATTAATTAATAAAGACGAACTTTATAACTCACAATTGTTAATTACTGTATAGGACGATTTAACTTCCTTAGAAAGAAATGTAATAGAAACATGTATGGGGCTCGACTATAGATTGCACCATTCTAGAAACGTTCCAAGGGAAGATATTATGCTCTTATCAGGATTTTTACTGGTCATAAATGTACCAAGAGACCCAACTTCAGCCTACGCTTCTCACAATTTCCTTCACGTGTTTTTCACCTAAATTCTCAAAACATAGATTCTTATGGTGCCAAAATCGAAGTTGGCTTACGGATTATAAGTTTTCGCTTGTGATACAATTATGACAACAATTAATAAAGTGTTTTTGCATGCAAAACGTACTTGGAAAAATTAGAAAAACACCTGCCGGAATATTTAAAATTTGTGATCCACTTCTTTGTACGAAGAAAAGGAAATGCAAAATAATTTTAATAATTTAACCTGAGATTAGTGATCCAAGTGGAGGAAAAACTATTTTCAAGGATTGCGACAATAATTTGTAACTAATTGCCACTCCCATCCTCCAAGGCCAAGTTTTGCGTGCGTGCTCAGCTCACAAACTGTAAGGTTTCATCTCGTTTTTATAATTTATACATTTTTTTTTAAAATTTCCGAATAGAAATGTTTTATAACCACGCTTCCTGAATTAGATGAAAAGAGTGTGACTTCTAAACATGTTTTGTATTGACTTTTGTTTTGTTGTTTTTTTAGCGCCTGAGTTTTACATGACAAGTGTTTGTATTTTTTTTATCATTGGCAGTGGAAAACTATCAACAACGAAATAAATTCAATAATAACAGTTTTGATTTATTTACATTTAAACAGCACTTTTGAAATTCTATTAAAACAGTTTATAAAGGGGTAATAGCAAGAGATTAAAAATTATATTACAAACAAATTAACAAAAAAATCACGATCTACAGTAGCAAGCAAAATCGATCGATGGGTTTTGACCCAAGACGGCCACTTTAACTGAGTCTATTGTTCATGGGAAACCGGAGTAATTCCATCAACAGGCATGTTACCAGCTCTTGTTTACTGAGATATAGACATGTAGCCTTGTCTTTTAATTGATTATTTCGCACCCCAAGTCCCTGGTAGGAATCGAGCCTGCACCACCACGGAGATTGTTTAAATAAATTTTGTTTATGCATTTGTGCATGTAATATTTTTTACTTTTGCCTAACGATTCAAATCATTAGTGTTTCAACAGTGAAACATGTGCGTGGATCTACTTTCTACTTTTCTGCACATCACAAGCGCCAAGAAAAAAATCAGCTGCTTTTGATAGCGGAGAATGAGTTTACTGTCAACGTTATCGATAAATACTTTTGTGCTGTGAAATCTTTTTAATTTTTAGCAACAAAAAACCTCTCTAAGAAAATAAAAAATAACGTTTTGTGATAAAGTTTACCAACATTAATATCAATTAATTACATTAATTTTCTAAATATTTGCTATAGGTTTTTATGTTCTTTTTACAAAACGTTACATTTTGGTTAATACTAATTAGGAATGGTAAAACAAACCTTTAGCACGGTGGCACAAAGTATACATGTTCTAGAATTTGTAACAATACAAAAGTACAGTTCTTTTTATGCAGTAAGAAAGAGCAACGCTCTATCAGCTGATTTGGGCGGTTTTCAAAAATCACTTTTTTCAGCTCTGTCTGCTCTGTGACGGTGGATCCGCAGATGCTTCAAAGTCGCCACTACTTATCATCAGTATCGAAATGAACTTGTTAAATCTGACTCAGTTACCTTTATACTTTCTATTTTATTAATATGAACCAAAAGCAACTATTTGATTGTGTTTTTCTTTTTATTTTTTGTATGATAATTCTCATCTCCCAACGGCTGGTGAATATTTTGCTTTATTTAGCTCTGACCAACTTATTTTAGTATTTTTGCTGCAAGTTTTTTTTTTTTTTTTTTTTTTTTAATTGTTACATTATTTATGCTCCATTACTTTAATACAACAACACTCAGTAATAATGCAACAACACAGTAACAAGTAATCGATGATTCGGATGCAAACTTTGTTGATGAAAATTGGGTTGATTTGATTGAATTTATTTTATTTGTGATGTTTGTAAACAAAAATGAAATTACATTTATTATGAATGGTTTTCATTTTATCGAATTTTTCTGCAAACCACTTATATTTTATATAGGCTTTAAATTATTTTTACAAAACTGTAAAAGATCAAAATATATAAAAAATATAAATATGTATGTAGTACAGAATAGTTCGATAAAATAAAAAGATTAAAAGTAAATTTACATTATCATGAAATAAATAAATTTTAATCAAATTTTAAACACTTCAATTTTATGCCAAAACAATCCTTCTCAATTTTGCGGAAGTAAAATCAAACTCAAGCCTGACAAAATTATTAACAATTGTAAATCATAAAGTTCGTCTATAAAGTTAAATTAGAGTTTTGCTGGTAATCTATCAAGCTGTTATTTTCATCTAATCAAAACCGAATTATGTGAGTAAAGCGTAAGTTGTGAGGGCACTCTGAAAAATAATGCAATCCATTTGTACTTAAATCAATCCCCAGCAGTGTCAGAAGTTCAGTGGGGATTTTTTTAAGTGAAGTACGTTGTGTATAGATTATTCAAGCACTAAATACTTAGTTTTAGTCATATTTTATCCAAGTTTCGGATTGAATTTGTACTTAAAAACAAGCAAGCGGTACTTAATTCAAGAACATTTGCACTTATTGTTCTTTTGGTTACTGATTATGATTGATTTAAGTACGGAAGGATTAAATTTGTCTTGAGTGTAATGATTATGTACTTGATTCGATGTTTCTAAAATCTATTTATTCCCAAATTCGTACTTACTCAATTCAGTAACAATTTCTAAATTATTTTGTCTCTTTGGCGATTTGAAATTGGAAACTAACTACTGCCAGCCCAGTCACTCTACCAATTTAGCTATCGCAGCAATTAAGAAACTTAAAAAAAAAATTCAATATTTATACAAGCACACACAAGCGCTAGTTAGAAATACACCCCAGAGTTGCATACTCATTTTAAGCCATAACAGGATTGATTCTCTTTAATAGTCCCTATTCGGCTGGGTTTAAGTACACTTTTGTATTATGCGTACTTAAATTTTCAAGTACGTCTCGTACTAAAATCACGTAGAAAAAACTTACATTTAGAACGATATATTTTCTCAAACTATGCCCTAGTATACAATTTTGAAACCAAATTCTTTGTGTCATACAGGGCTGTTCTAAAAACCATTTTGCTTGAAATTACATGATTTCGAAAAACAAATTGCCTCAAAAACCTGACTTTGTGCAGGCCTTTATGAAGCTTTCTAAAGTTAAGTCAATTAAAATGTTATGCCAGACTTCACTGATAATATAGAAGTTTATCTTACTAAAGTAATTGTTATCTTGAGCTTCGAAGTGACGTAATTTTAAAGCACGAGATTTGCAGAACAGTCCGGATAAGATCAGTTTGGTCACAATCAGCTTCCAAGGAAAAAGCAAACATGTGCGCCTGAAACTTCTTTCCCTGGTTATCACATTGTCTTTGACATTAGCCATCTTTCTTCTAAACAGGTGTTTAGTTTTTTAATTTATTTGTTTCATGTGCACAGATGCAACGCTTTTTTTTTTATTAATTTCCGTCAGGCTTTAATTTTTTTTTTTTTACCTTAGGCTTAGTCAGAAAAGAGACTTTGTTTGCAACATCATAACCTCTAAAAAGCTCGTTGGCATTTATTTATATAAAAACCTCTTTATATAATGTATAATATTTGTTGAATAGAACTAATGAAGTGCAAACTTCATTGGCTGTGAAATTCTATAATAATTTTAGCTACACACATTTTTCTGATGATGAAAAAAAGGATAACAGGTACTTTCAAAGATTACACAATTTACACAGGAAGAACAAAATTTGCTCAGCACTTTAAAGAATTTTAGTTGGAAAAAAAAGAACAATTAAGGACACACGCACCTGTTGTTAGTAACGAACACAAATATTTAATAATCCAAGTCCCAGTTTTTATTTATTTTATTTCTTTCTTGGCTTTGACAGCAACAACAAACCCTCCTTTTCAGCCAACGACCGGTGAATAAACACTATTAAATTGATTTGATTAAAAATTATTATTAATACTTCCCCGTAAGAAACGCACACACACAAACTCACAAACAGACACAATTACATACAAGCACACAAAAGGTGACGACTTGCGAAGCAATTTGAGACTTTTTGCTAACGTTTTGAATATAAAGCAAATATGTTATCTAATCTTAAGTTCAAAGCTTGCACATGTGCATGTGTGTTTGTGTGTGTGCATGTGTGGAAGGGCTGTTCAATTTTTTTTCCTGTTTATAAACAATACACTATTATATGTGTGTATTTAAATTAACACACTTTTACGCATGCATACAATTTCCATGTTAACGAAAGTCACATACTTTAATATTTTTTTCTGGATTTTTTTCTCCTGCTAAAGTATTTTTATTCTCTTTCGATATTTCCACAAATATTTTGATAATTCACAAAATGAACGCGATCATATGCAAAGGAATTTATACGGCTGGTGGCTCAACTTCAAAATAAAATTGCAAGTGATTAGTTTCGTTTCGAAATCAATTTTGCAAAAATAAAACACCAAAATGAACTATCGCGTTCGCTTATTTCCACAATCACTTTAAATATATTAATCACAAATTAATTTCTTTTATCACTTGCCGAAATTTCATTAACTTTGGAATGAATACTCAATCAAATAAATCAAGCATTAAACATTGTTATCTCAATCAAAAAAGTTAGTCACCACCTGGAACACAAGAAATCGTAAATTAAAATAACACCAGTTAGATTTTGTAGACAAATTTTAAGTGTAGAAAGATAATAAGCGAATTATGTTAAAAAAAAATACAGTATATAATTAGTGATAGCACGACGTTTTAACCGTTTATGAGAACCGTTCGTTCTGCGTCAGTTATTTATTTATTCGCTCAGAGTGTCTGGCTGTCCATAACCATGTACGTAAAAGTTTAAAATGCAACTAACTTGTAAAAAATTTTATACGAAACAGTTAAACTCAATCACAGTCACTCGACGACGCCACACACCAAAACCAGCCCCATACAAAAATACGAGCAACTACAACAATATCATAGTAAATAACTTTCTTTGCTTATGTTTGCTTTTTCTTTAACACAGCACACAAAGCTGCAGCAGCAACATAAAAACATACATACATACTTATCCTCACGCTCACGATACAATGGCGAACAAAATTGGTGAACGTCTGAGAGAGTTGTAATTTTTCTCAAGACCTTTAGTTCACAAAACCCTTTCAATGACCATCTTCAACAGAGAGGTTTTGTTAATTAAATCAATGAGAAGAGAATCATGGTGCCAGGCCCGCGATCTCACTCGATATCGTTCGCTTACACAAAAGCACTGAAAACAACAACAACTTTTTGAATTTTGTTATTTTGCCAGGCAGATAATTTTTAACTTTTTTTTTTTTAATTTAATAAGCAAGTATGTGGGGGGATCCAGTGTTGCCAGATTAGGGAATTTATTGCCAAATAGGGGATATATTTCTCGAAATTGCGAAATTGCTATGTGATATGCAATCGCTAATTACTGTATCGGAGTTTAGTTCGATGTTTACTTCCCCACAATTAAGAAAGAATTTTTTTGTGGTAAAATTATGGTGATCAACATTTTCAAAAAAAGTTAAGAAAAGTCATGGTGGAAATGGGACAGCTGTGGTATGTATCCCAGCCAATAAGTTTGCAACTTTACTTTTCTTATCTTCTTTGAAAATGTTGGTCACCATAATTTTACCACAAAAAAATTCTTTCTTAATTGTGGAGAAGTAAACATCGAACTAAACTCCGATACAGTAATTAGTGATTGCATATCAGATAGCAATTTCGCCATTTCGAGAAATATATCCCCTATTTGGCAATAGACACATCCCCTGAAGAAGTGAATATAAAATTCACGAAACGTCGGGATAAAATATGTAATAAAAATCAAATGCATTTTTATTGACATAGAAAGAAGTTAGGCCTCACCAGCTAAAGAAGAAACTTAAAAACACTTAAGATCACTATAATTTTACCACACAATTTCGGGGATATAAAATTCGAACTAAGGTCCGATGAAGTAATTAACAATTGGTAAATAATTTACTTTGGGGGATTGGGGAATTCATTCAAAATAATTTTTATGCTTTGGGGATTTCAGCCTATTTTTTCGGGATTAGCATTTGAGGTACATGTTTTTGCTGTTTTAGTTTTTTACACATTACAGTTCGTTTAGTTTAATATGTTGTGGACAGACATGTATTCATATTAAGGACCTAATTTTAAATTTCACAGTGCAACGCCAGAATTAATATGAAAAACTACAACATTTTTTTTATTTATTACAGAATATAAACTTATATATTAATAACTACGCTTGTCAGGAGCTGGCTGCTGTGGCTTTTTTCGTCTTTAAAACAATATCAAATTTGAAACATTTTGCTTTGTACTCAAGTTTTCAACGTCAAAAAATTAAGCGTTCACACACTCGTATGAAGTTTATATTTGTGTACAAACCAACAACACATTTGTAAAATAAGTAACTTGTTATTGTTTTCCATATAAATCCTGTTATTGCATTGTGAATTCTAAAACTAGAGCCTAAGTTTCCACTAGATGACCGCCTTTTACAGAATCCGCAGTATTATAACGTGTTGAGATAGACCAATTTATTATGATTATTGCATAAATTTCACTATAGAGCTAAGCATTCCACACACAAAGTTAATAAGTTGTTGTTCAATTAGTACAAAATTATTTTAAATATTAAATAAGATTAAAAAGCAACACTGTAAAAAGTGGGCTTTGAGATACTTTAGCATACTTTAGAGAGCGAAAACTTCCCAAGTGCTTTTTATTTTCTTTTTTTATATGAACACTTTGACAACCAAAGTGTAGGGAGGATCTCTTTCCAACTAGCGAATGGATATTGCGTTAATTAAATTTTGTATGCGTGAACAGAAAAATAAATTTGTTAATAAATGTCTACCGGAACACGGTGTTAGATCAACAAGACACGCTTCGTTCGGCTAGTTTTTCGGTAATAAATCCAATAAAAACAGAAACGACAAATAGAACACGAGTACGACACGAGTTGCCGGAATCTTTGAATTAATTTCCACTTTAAAAATAATGGAATTTGTTGTTCCATTTTTACCCAGAGATGGTCAGAGGAGAATGTAGTATACGATTCTCTCTATAAGAAGTATCTGGGTATTTTTTTGCTTGTTATTGTAATTCCCCAAATGTGACATCTTTGGGAAAGACCAAAAGAGAATCTCAAAAATATCCGTAAAATTGTAAGTGTTGCCATACTAATTTTTCGTACAAAACTTGGTAATTAGGAGAATTGGGATTTCTTAAACTACTACTGTAAAACAACTTGGTAGATTAAAGCTAATTCACAAAAAAAGAAAAATAAAGTTTAACTAAACGACAATTATATTTATCCCAAACAGTTCTTTGTGTAAAAGAAACCGCATACTAAAAACTTTACTCCGCAACTGGAAAATGTCACATACATTTAAGGTTTCCAGCCATTCTTTTTTTTTTTTTTTTTGTATGTATAAAAGTAGAATTAACATTTTTGTTTTGATTATATTTTCGTACACATTTCTTTGCTTATTAAGTAAGCTAAACAATATCAATCGGTCTTACTGCTGGAACATTGGTATGCATTGTGTGGCAGAAGTGAGGTTTTGTGAAAGTTCTCAAGCATTAATTTAAACTTTATACCAGTAATCGAAGCAAGCACTCTTTTAAGTTTTCGAGTCTACTGATGAGTTAATTAGCATCATCGAAATGTCGACGGCATATAGACGGCTGAAAAGGACAGACAACGTTTTTAGACCCAACATTTATAATAGAAGTATATGATTTAGAATTCTTAATAATTTTATCAAGCTTGAGTTCGATTCTTACTTCCTCAACTTTTACTTCCTTACCTTTTTTTGTGTCAAAGCTGGAGTGATCAACATTTTTGAAGAAGACAAAAAAAGTAAAGTTGAAGACTTACTGGCTGGGGTACATACAATGGCTGTAAAAATCGACCTCAAGTCCAATAAAATTATTAGGAAGTGCAAATTTTCTCTATTATAGAACTGTGAAAATTCCAAATCTGGCAAAAAAAAAAACAATTTTTATTTTTTTCAGCTATATTTTTGAGCAAAAAAAAAATTCAAAGTGATGGCATAAATTTCTTGTATTTTGGCACTACACCACCTTAAAAATGAATTAAGGTATTGCATCATGTAAGCTGTGTGTTTGCTGCTTATTTTGTTTTTCTTTTACATTATTTTTATTCGATCACGAATGCTCAGGAACTTTGCTTCATGAATAAATGTCGAGTGGTTTGTGGTTCTCATTACCTTCCGCCGTAAAATATTACTCATTACCCATTATGTATTTGTGCTTAGATGAGTAAAAACAGTAACTTGTGGAATAAGTGAACTGTTAAACAAAATTGAGTAAGCAAATAGCAACGGTGCAATTTTTTTTTTAGAATTTTCATTAACATTAATTTTAGTTTATAGTTGAATTGTAATTTTCATTAACATTTATACATTGTATAAAAATTAAACAAAGCTTAAATATAAAATGTTTTTATTGCAGATATTGTTTTTTTTTTAATGTTAAACTATCACATTATTCTGATTATGAATTTGTATGTCTTAAATGCAGTGTTACCAAAGATATTTCTTTCAGTTGGAATTGCACAATATCCCCCAGATTTTGCCTTAATAATGAAACAGAATCTCGGGACAATCTTTAAGGAGGTGCTCCTGAACCATTCAAAAAAGTTATTTTGATAGTACGGAGATTAGTATGCCCCATGGTGAACATTTTGGTTGATTAGGATTGAGGTGTCTGCTTCGGCTGACACATATTGGCACTGGTATACACCCAAATTTGTCACCTTATTCCAAATCTCCTAGTTTGCTTGCAAGGAAACATTGTACGCTCCAATAAAAATCAATGGCTGTCAATCTTTCAAATGCAGCCAATAGTTCCAGCCAATTCTCAGTTGAACACCACTGTACATTTATTGTTTATTTTCTTTTCACCAAATCTGATGTAATAAAGTTACTTCATCTGCTTTTTCTGCTCTCGCTCTTTGGGTTTCTTTTATCAGGTAAATTAGAAAGAAATGAGACAGCCAGCGCGATAGATAATCTTGTTTTTAAAAAGAAATACAAAAAGCTTGAAACAAAACAATAAAAATTATGCATCTTAAGATTCCTTTGTGTATGAAAGAAAAATCAAACAACCCATCGGGCAATCAACCAACCCAACCAACCAGCCATCATCATTCATATCACCAGGCGAACATACATTTTTTATTATCTGCGTAACCATGAAGAAACCACTTTCGCTTTCTTTCAGTTCGGTTTTTGCTGATTACTTTTTTTTTTTTGTTTTTGTCTGAATATTTATGTATCTAAGTTTTTTTTTTGCTTCTTTTCCACACACGCATTTCATTTGAAATTCTGTTACCACAAGTCCAAAAGTTATTTGTCTGATATTCATGGGCCTGTTTCTGTTATTTTAAGACACGTTTTTAGTTGACTCGAACATTCCAAAATACACAGAAAAGCA
Source organism: Sturmia bella (assembly GCA_963662145.1). Lineage (NCBI taxonomy): Eukaryota > Metazoa > Arthropoda > Insecta > Diptera > Tachinidae > Sturmia > Sturmia bella. Next base: position 22,421,345 of record OY759168.1, on the reverse strand, counting down.
GATTAATAAAATTCATAATAACTAAAAGCATCATCCCCACAAAACAACAAAATACAATTTTGTTGCACTTCCAGCCATGATCATCACCACTGACCAACATTATTACAGAGAGGAGATGAAACATGATGACGTGCAACAAAAGTTGATAACAATGTTAATAAATGTGATGTTTAGTTATTGCAGGTATTTTTGTCGGCTACAAATTGAGAAAACAAGACGCTTTAAATATACTGTGTCAAATAAGTACAGCACTTCTTGTTTTATGTTGTGTATGCATGTGTAATGGAGTGGGTCGATTTAGCCATCGATATTGAGCCATCGATTTTTCGATAGCTTTTGGCATGAGAAAAAAGAGTTCCGCCGCAATATATGTATCAATATCATTTTTGAAGCGTCCTCCCTGCGGTCGATTTGTTTGGAAAAAAATAATTTTTAGGGGAAGGAAAATATGTATGTATATTTGGGTGTTGGTCATACATTTGACTGCTTACGGGACCATATTTGGGTGCCTCCTCCAGGGTGTCCATGGCGGCGGAGTCAAATTTATGACCAATACCCCATAACTTTTTCCCTCCAATATTTTTTCAATCACACCGACTGCCACGTATCACGCCTGCTTAGGAGGCTCCAATATTGACAAGTTTTTTTTCTATACAAAGCGACCGTTCCTAAAGCTCAAGACCATTGCTAAGCACCACAAAGCAAAAAACGCATCGCGAGTCTTAAAAATGGAAAAAAAACTTGATTTTTAGGACATACCTTTTTTTGAGCATTGTGGTGTTTTCTCATGTTTTCTAAAGTATATTAATAATTCAATTTCGCTATTAGCAAAATTCGTGACCATTTCTTATTTTGAAACCAAAATGATTTACTCATGAAAGAGTTTCTAAGTTCAAATATATTCGACGAAAATATGAAAACCTCCGGTCTGAAATTCGAGAATCTCTCAACATCAAAACAAATTTATTGTTTATTTTACACTCAACCACTTTAAAAATTTCTTGTTCATGGAGCTAAATTTTGTGTCTCATTCATTCATTCCTTGACTCATACGTAGCATTACTTATAAAGTTTATAAAAAATGCAATTATCTTACAAGTAATTTTTATTAGTATTTATTTACAATTAGTATTTGAGGACACAAGAGCTTAAAAGTTAAAAATAAGCGAAGGAAATATTTTGACTTTTGACCCATTTACTTCTAAAGTTTGGGTAAATGTTTAAAATATTATTTTTAGTTAACCTTTCTAAATAGGCATAAAAATACAAAGTGTGCCGATATTCACAAGTACAAGCAACATGTCAGGCATTGCAATGCTATGAAAGTGGGTTAGATGGTTCATATTGCAAGCATTACTAACAAAACACATCTTTTTCAAAGAGATTGTAGTTATAAATTCCATAGGAAATTCCCACGATTGCAGGTATGTCAATAAAAAATATGTATGTACATTGTATGCACATTATGGCGGCCCTTAGCTGTTGCAGCATTTTTTTTATCGTTTATTTTTTCGATCAACTAGTTAGGGTGGACGTGCTAGAAGCTTTAGGAAGGACTAACACACAAGTTTTATCTGTTCTCATACTTTTATTGCGAGTATCTCTAAAATGGTATTCAAAAGAAACCAAATTCGATTTTTACCCATTTTGTTCCCTTTTAGTTGAATATGTTAAAAAAAAAGTCCGAGTTTAATTTCTGTGGACATTTACTTTCTAAAAAGCTAACTGGATATCCGGAGATATCGCACACAATTTACCCCTTTTAAAACCTTGTGGTTTGCGTGTCTGAAAATCGTTTTTAAAGATGCATAAATCACTAAGACCCGATAAAAACGGGTTGTTACAATGTATAATGTATAATTTCAACTTATAATTGTTTAAGCCAATTAGCCAATTTTGCAAATTCACTTCAGTGAAGCTTCTAATACAGTATTTAACTCAATTTATGGGACGCACAAAGACAAAATGAAAGAGTTACCAGAGAGAGAGAGAGAGAGAGAGAGAGAGAGAACCGAACGAACGCAAACCATGCAGAAGTATCAAGACATGATACAACTAATAACTACTGACTACTTAAAACTGTCAAGAGAATACAGAGATGAAAGGCAGCCAAAACGAGATAGCAAATGGCGACCTTTTGACAGTTTTCAGAAGTTGTCCAAGACAAAATGCATGTTATTTTTTGAAAAGGTTACCTTATTAGTTGTGTCATGGTATCAAGATAGGTGGCATAATGAAACATGTGGTAGAATAGAAAGAACGTCGATATAAACTACTATTTAACACAAATGCTGTCTGGTTATGAATATTTCTTGAAATACCTCCATCAGATGGGAAAGGTAGACACACATGTTTGTATGTATGGAAACAACTGTGAAGATGAGCACACATTTTAGTTGTGACAGATGGAGACTGGAGCGCCAGATGCCAGAACAAAACGTCAGTGAAATACCTCTTGAAAATATAGCGCAAATAAGGTTGGAAGGTGAGTCCAAATGGACACACGTAACACTTTTCATTGAAAAGATGTTGGGACGCAAGAAATGGCACCTAGACGTAAGCACAACAGCAGCGGTTCGGTAAGAACAGATGTTTCAACCTGCAGCAATGCGAGAGCGGTCCCAGGGTGGAGTAATTGGTTCAAGTATAAAGGAAGGCTTTTTAGTGAATGCAAGCTCCACATATCAGAGCTGTGACGTCAATATCTGAATGCGTTAGCCATTGTCCCTCCCTTCCCAAACAAAAAAAAAAATATTATTATTGTTATACAGGGTGTCCCGTAACTTAACGTCCAAGCGAAAACTGGTGATAGGTCAAGCGGTGACTGATCCCTCTACCTGTGACGTTTTCGCCGATGGTAGTACCATTTTTATAAAGCGCCTCATTTTCAAAAAACTAAAACTTAGATAATTAGTATTAAAATATTGACAGAGTTGAGAGGGTGATATTCATCTCCTAAGAATTCACTTTAATTCCATGTTCATACCTGCGCCTTTATTGAGATAATCGAAATAAAGTCCATTATTGAGCTCAATATTCCATACAAAAAGTCAATAAAGTTATTGCTTAATAAACTCAAAATTGCTTTGAATATTGAGAAAAAGATGAAACACAACACTGTAAAAGATGCGTTTAATAAGCAAAAGTATACAATGCGCGATAAATGTCAACAAAAGCAAACAAAACAAAATAACAAAATATTTTTCACTTTTTCTTTCTCACTACCAAAACAAAAACAACAACTTTTTTCCAGCTGTCAAATACTAATTGAGCTAGCGCAATATTTGTATGTATGAACGCAAAAAATATTATGTCAATAAACTGAATATTATCTCAATTAGAAATGCATGTATGAACAAGGTATAAAGAAGAGCAAGTAATTGACAATGAAATGTATAGTAGTACATTGTTATAAATGTTACAGTTATTTATAAAATAATGATTATTATGATATTAAAAAACAGTAATTTAAAAAAAGGAAAAAAGTTGAATATGAAATGATGTAGCGTATATTGTAATACATTGTTTTAAATGTTACAGTTTTTATAAAATAACGATTATCATGAAATTAAGGAAGAGTAGTTTTAATTCATGAAAAAATGTTAAACATGTAAATTATATTGTAACACATTGTTATAAATGTTGCAGGTATTTATTACCAATATTACATACATACATACTTTTCAAATTAATAATAAAAAGTAATTTAAAGAATCTAACAGTTAAATATGCTTTAACTTATATAATTGTTCTATATTATAGTTTTATTATTATTTATTATTTATTACTGTATATTATTATTATTATGAAGCAGGTTTATTGATAAAAAATTATGAATATAGTTCATTACATACATACATATGTACGAGTGTATATCGTAGGAGAATTTTGTTTTTCAGAATTCATGTAAATTCATACACAACTTTTAATGAATTCAATCAAAACATTAACCAATTGCTAAAAATTAATTTAAAAAACGTTTGTTTTGAAAATATTTCAACAATAATGTTTTCGTTGTATACGAGCATATGTATAGTATCACTAGCGAAAGAAAAATATTCATAGTTAGCGGTTTATTTAATACTTCCCAGTTCATTTTCTTAATGCAGAAAATTAAACGAAAGTTCTGCTGGCGGAAAATGTAATCAACCGCACAGAAACAATTTTTTTTTTTTGCCCAATACAACATTTTTTATAAACTTAACATTTTTGAAACTTATATTTTATAGCTTCTTCTAAATTTGAGCGGGCTTAAGGCACATCTTAACCGCAACCAATTTATCTGAATGGTCTTCTTTTTCCATAATCACCAAACTTGTGGTTGGTACTGGAAGAAAACACACTTTTAATTTTAATGGCCACCCTAATGCACATGCAAACATGAAGTTCAAGTTGTTTTTATGATCATTTTAGAAAATACTAGTTTCGTCTTGGAATTTTAGTTCCGTTACAAGTATTCACATACATACATAGGGTATGTACATAAGTATATTCCTCATTCGTTTAACAAATGTCTAGAGTTTTGCTGCCTCGTCTGTACGTAATGAGCGAATGCATGAATTTTTCTTTAGTTTAAAATAGATGGATTTCAAAACGGGAAAAAGAGAACAATTGCATAAACAGTTTTATCTTATTCTTTGCGTTTTTTCTTCTTATTACAGATGGGAAAAATGTATATTAAATCAATAATATAGCAAATCATCATAACTGAAAAATTATCTTGTGAGTGGAAATATCAACCCTGTACCCGCGCTTGGTTCACACCTCCAAGATGATATTATTATACAAAAAAAAAAAAAAACTTCAAGTATTATCTCAGCTTTACTGCCGCTTATTAAAAATCATATTCATAATGCCCTTTTCGGAATCAGATAAACATCTCATAACTATAGATTAAAACTTGTTTTAAATTTATGTAAAAAAAAAACGAATACATACACGTACATACATATATCTACATTTATGCTAAAATTTCGAAAAAAATATTTTTTAGCTTGTAAGCATTATCTACATAGCAACAAAATCTCAAGCAAATCAAAAGAATGTCAATTTCTAACAAAAATAATATACACTTCACAACGTATGCTGGAGAAAGTCAGAGGTTTTTAAATCGCTACCTTTTAAACTATTTTTCAGATACATATATTTTACCATAATATAATATTTCAGATTTCAGTATAGTTTACTCTGTTTCTGTATGTCTACATGACCTTTTAATGGCTGAGTTGTCAAGGTATTGTCATACGAATTGTTATGGGGAAGCAAATTTATACTACAAATCGATAAAAGCCATATTTTACTTCAACTTTTTTACATTTTATCTATTTTTCGGTATGTAAGATCAAATAATAATGTACTAAAAATCATTCCTTGTAAATTATCTATTAAAATCAAAATATACTCTTTATAAGGTAGCACTGATTTTGCTTTTTGTCATTTTACCGATATGTAACTAAAACAATTACTGACAATCAAAATCTCTTGCAAGTAAGCTCACAACTTGCAGAATGATGGTATTACTATAAAAATGTCAATGTATTGAGTTACTTGTACTGTTCCACCTGGTGTATTGAAGGCTGACTTTATACTGATTTATCTGGTTTTAGAATTTTTTTTTATAATATGTATCTAGAAATATAAAGTTTGACCAAAACATGACTGTTATGTTAAATTTAGTCGTACTTAAATTTTTTGTTTGCTGATCATTACAGCGTTTGGAAACTGTTAAAAGCAGTCTTCTTAACATACTGCTAATTAACAGTTTGAATTCTTTGTCGAAATATTCCGGCCCTGGCAGAAACTTCGCAATTAATCTAGTAAATTCTTCATAGGAAATAACCAATAAAAAAGTTGTTTAAAAAATAATCCTGTTTGAAAAACACTTCTGATATTAAAATTTAACATACCTCAGCAGTTCTTAATGAATTCGAAAAAAAAGGCTATATATTCTACTGCATGCTCGCCATACAGTTTGTCTTATATCAACGAGATCAAAAATCCACATTTGAAAAGAGTATTGAGTTGAAGAGTAAATATTACAGCTGCTACTCGGCTTTCCAATTTCGTTATCATAAAGCAAAATGTATTGCAGGCATGTGCTACATAATATATAAGCTTTTCTGTGAAATTCATGCCGACGATACAAACCACTTCGACTAAAATGCAAAAGTAGCCTACTGACAGTGGGGAAGGGTTTTTCGTTTGCGGTAGTTTGTTTTTCTTTCTACATAGCCTAAAGAGTGTTTCATAAAAGTGAACACTAATCACTAAAAAACGTTTCGTACACACAAATTTCCTGCACTGATGTGATCTTAAATAGCCCAATTATGTCAGTACCGATTTTTAATTCACATGTCCATGTTGGTGACTACATAAAAAATGACATATGTGATTTTAATACCATAGCGATTTGAAATCAGGTGATTTTCAGAACATTCCTTACGAAGGCTTTTGCTGTGGCTTCCTTTAATAAAACACACAATAAAAGAAACCCGTCCGCACTGATCAAACGTTCACAAACACTCTCTATTTCCTCTTCTGATTTTCCTAATTGTACTTGAGCACTGGTACTAAGGGTCTTATTCAAAAAAAAAAAAAAATCTATATAAAATTTTATTAATAAACAAGACATCATAATTAATATTTCTCAACTTAACTTCCCCAACTGACAAAATTTTATTAACACAAACGTCAAGCTCTTTATGAAACAATCTGCTGGGTCCTCGATGTCACTCGCCCTCGCTCGTTCCCTTATTTACATGCAAAACAATAACAAAATCTAAAACTTTATTATTTTTAGTGTTTTTGTGTAAGCGAACAATGTTTGCCTGAGGGTTTTTTATTTTTTCGTACAGAGTCTGACACATGTTTCAACAAAATTTTGTCAGGTGTAGACGTTAAGTAATACGCACATACAAATTTATACGTTTTTTATTTTTATTTTGAAGCCAAGATGTAGTGATTATCTTTACATACTTATTTATGATCTCTATGCCTAACCACCACACACATTATATACATTCTTTCTGTAACTCTTTCTCTCTCTCGCTCTTACTCACTGCCACCCGCTGTCAGCCTCACCATCTGTTAATAAAAAGATTAAATGCACTGCCAACATGTTGACGTTAATGTTCCAGAACATCATGGAAGTAAAAAATAAAATACCAGCAAAACAAAGGCATTTCAAGGTTTTATCCATTTATTGCATCTTTTTATTATTTTCATAAAAGAAACGAACGACCTTCAAAGCATCACTGACCCCTGTCACGACGGACAACATGCTACCAAGAAATGTAAAAAGTACAAAACAAAATGAAAATAAACAAAATTAAAAAAATACTGAAAGCAAGTTATTGTTTTGATTTTTTTTTTTTTCAACTCATTTAAATTAGTTTTTTTTTTATTAATTAAAAACTGAAGTCAAATATTTGCAATCCTGCAATTATCAATAAAAAAAAAGAGTGCGTAAAAAGAGGTCACACATGAAAACAAATACATACATACATACTGGCACATCTCTATTAAGTTTTAATAACATAATTAAAAATATAATTACCGTGAGCTCTTTTATGAAATATGTACATACATACATATGTATTTAAATGCTCTACTCTTTCAATTAATTCAAAACTTTTAGCATATTTTAAAATCAATGTTTAGCTTTTTGGTTTGTTTGTATTGAAGGTGAGAAAAGAAAACAAATAAAACTGTTTTACCCAACCCTTTTCATCTTCATTTATCACTCAAAATTCATCATCAGTTAACGAATACTAATTGAGTGTATGAATGAATGCTGTTGCCATTAAAAAAATACATAAATATTTCATGGTCAAAATGTGGTCATCAAAAATACGAAAAAGAAAACTGAAAGACGACAAAAAAATCAGACACAAAAATGTGTATTACAGCATCAAAAATGTTGTTGACAATACTAAATATATTATTTCATAAGCCCATGTATGTTACATGTGCATATGTATGTATGTAGATGAGTTTGTTAACGTATTTGTTGCAATAGAATCACAACTAATAAAGGTGGGGGTTTTGAATTATGTATTGTGTAAACCATATCTGTTACTGGGTCAGTAGAGGTGTAATGCTTTTTTATTTAAATTTTTTTTTAAATAACCATGGTTATTTTTATGTTTAAAGCACCGAACATTTTTTAGGCAATTTCTTTACACCAGTTGGGTGCAACAGTTATTTTCGTTCCTTTTTCACATTTTATGTTTTCGTTATTTACCTTTTTAATGCCTTTTCAAGTGTTATTCATACAATGTGAAATTGCATTTTACACTACATACTTTTGTTTGCAGCAAAAGCTTTGACAGTCCTGTAATCACCTTTTAGCACCTCTGTAGTTCATATGCTAACATACGTTTGACATTGTATGGAATTGAAACATTTTCATCAAAGGTCAAATTGTTATGGTTTTACGCTCGCATTCGTAATTCGAACGATTTGGATAACTTTGCCAAAAACGAGTGCGTTTTACTTTTGCAACTCTCTGCAATTTTAATGGCAAATGGTGTCATTTCAAAAGACCCTACCCATTTCTGTACTACCCAATTGTGTTCAGTAACCTCAAATTTAGATATAAACAAGTGTCTTATAGTCAGTGTGACCAGATGTCAAATAAATTGGCCTCAAAAAATTGTTTATGTATAAAGTGTTAAAAAATAATGCTGGTTTCAATATTGAAAAAAAAAGTTTTCTTATCTTCCGGGGCCGCCCCTATATATGCAAAGATTTATACTAGAACTATGGCAACAGGTTATGTGGAGGAAGAAAGAACGTTTGGTGTTTGAGGATATTTGCGAACCAAAAAATAATGATATTATTAACAAATAAAGCTATATAAAGCTTCAAAACATAAAATAATATATGCAACATAAAAAGAAATCCCTATTCACTATTTTATAACGATTTTAAAAGTGTTTAACTTGCCTCCAATTATTGTGATTTGCACTAAAATTTATATATGATTCATTAACTACCTTTTAACACCTATGGGTGCATGTGAAAATAATTTGGTAATATGTGGCAGCTTCGTCGAAAATGGCGAAAAACACAAAGAAGAATACAAAAAATAAACAAAACAAAAATTGATAAGTAAGTAAACTGAAGTAATATTTATCAATTATAGTATGTGCATATTTAATAAAGAATGCTGAAATTCTCATATTCGGACAAATCGTGAGCCAAGTATTCAAAAGTCTTTCAATAAAAATTTTAAAGTTAAAATAAACACCAAAAATTAAATTTGCTCTAAGCTAACACCAATCAGCCGGATTTTAAAAATAGCTGATTTTAAACGCCTGCGAATGTCTTTATAAAGTGTTACTGACTACCAAAAGCGCTAATTTATGCGTTAAATAATTTAAACGATTTTGTTAACGTTAAAATTGATTACTGAATCGCACTACAGGTCTAAATAGACTTTAGTAATTGTTTTTTTTTTATTCAGCCGTCGATATGCGTGAAAACGATTAACGTAAGTACTGGCCATGTGGCCCTACCTTACGCTGATCTAATCACTGGATGAATACAATGCGTCCACCAGCGCCCCTATAGCTGACAAGTCAACTATCTGATTCGGTCACATGCTATTCGAAGCATGGTCTCTCCCACTGTTTGGGGTCGAAGCCCATTTTACACTGCTTACTACGATTGGTTGCAGTGCAACTCCACATCGAGTTCAAATTGAACTCTCCCCGCGATTTGGGTATAAACCACAGCCACTACGTTGCTCCCCGAAGGGCCTCACCCAATCCGTCGACATCCAGTCGAAATGTCGTTGATACTACTGAACTCGTCAGTAGGCTCGCAAATACTTAAAAGAATATTTGAAATCTTACGCCTTATCGCCATTTACGCCGATTCTGATTATAATTTAACTGAAACTTTAACCGGCAGTTAGGCAAAATTATCTTTCACAATAATTCACTAACAGTCTTAACAGTCACTATTCAACAGGAAAGTGGAAGTTAAATTTCACCGATAAAAATTCGTGCATTCTGTGCTTATTACCTTTTAAACTATTTACCACCCAAAAAAAAAATGTTTTAAATTATAAAAAAAAAAAAAAATATGTGCAGCCACAGATATGGTGGCGTGTGGAATTTACTTTATAATACCACATTTTTATCTAATCAAAATCCAGCAGATTTGCATTGAAATCTTCTACAAAATATTTCCCGTTTAGATTATCGTTTTTAAACATCTTGCGAGATTTAATTTTCATTAAATTCATTTTTGTGAGGTGTTTGACAGAGCAAATTGGCTCACGTGGAGATTACACCCTGTTTAAGTGATTTTTTTTCTAGTTATAGCGTGCTACTTTTAACTACTTTATGAGCAAAATAACAATTGCATCACTAGGTGCTGAGCCAAAATCTAGTCTGACAGTAGATTTCATTTTGTATGGAAAATCTCGTCAAAATTACCAGATTTGGTTTGAAATCCCAAACAGTTTGCAAAAATTGTTATAATACCCTTATAAAATGGATACGTGGAAGAGGTGGACAGTTTTCTTTTATGAAGCCAGTAATTTGGGTAGAAGACCTAACGGGACATGAAGAATCCAGGCGCTACGCATGCATAAATTCTCGTCCTGGATTAAACAGAAAACAATTGAAAACAAAAGTCTACATTGCTGCTTCTACTGCCACACTTCCAGTTAAACGCGCTGCTGATACCGATACACCTAAACCTCCGAGTCTGCATACTGTGTAATTGTGAATAAAAGCGAAACGCGTCCATCGATTTTTATGATTTATGTCTCATTTTATGTATTTTATTTTATGGGACTTTACGTGAAAGCAATAGAAGTTGATACTTGTTTACCGTTTTGGAGTTTTTATGAATTAAAAATTTAAAAAATTCATTTTTTTAGGCAAAAATATTTTTTTTCTTCATACATTTATTTATAACTGCAAAACTTTTGCTTATGTAGCAAAACGTTGTATGAACATATTAAAGGAATTGTAGTACTTAATTTTTTTAAATTTATTTCAGCTTATTCGGACTAGTGGTTCTCGAGTTATGACAAATAAAAGAGCCTAAAACGTCACAAACTCTCCTACACGATACTTAATAACTTCAAATCAATTTTTAAATTATTATTTGAGGTACCAAGACCAAACGAATGATGCAGAAGTTCTTCATTTTAGGGCTACTTTCATAAACAATTATCAGAATTGAGTCCCGAATCAATCACCTGAAAAATGTTGTACTGTGTTATTTAAAACAAAACATGCTAAATAAATCATTGAGAAATGTAAATCGTAAGTTTAGTTTAAGAGCAAAAATACTGAAATGGGCACCCTGCTTTTTTTTTTTAATTCGTAGCTTAAATAACTAACTAAAATATAATGTAATGAAACGTGCAAAATTTTATGAAGTGTTTAAAAAATTAACACTTTTTTCAATTGATTTTTTTTTGTTATTTTATTTTCGTAAATGATATTGATACTATTTGTATGATACAAATGTGAGAAGGTTAATGTATAGTGGTATGTGTGAGTTTGTTAAAGCTTTAGCTTAGAAATAAGTACTACATGTTACATACATTTGTATCTATATTTTTATGCAAATATAGAAACAAACAGACATTAAAAAAAGAAAAATTAAATAAATAAAGCCAGCGCTTTATTTTATATTTCCATTAAGCTTAAACGCCATTAAAGAATTCGCAAGATTTTTAGAGTAGGCAAAGTTCTTCATTAGTTAAAGTCAATTTAGCAGGGTTTTATAAAATTCATATTTATATGGAAAATCTAATCTTGTATAACACATTTTCAAAATGAAGTCATTTTAGAAGAGCATAACTTCCGATTTCTTATTAGTAATACAAAGAGATTCATTATACTCGTACATATGCACATACATACATACGTACTCATACCAGCCAAAAAGCTGGGTTAAAATATTCACATGCAAAGCATTCACCAACTTCTAAGATTACCGATACCATATACATATGTGATGTATGGATGTATGTATATATGTATGTGCAAAGATTAAAAAGATCTAATTTATATGAAGGTTTTAGTGGAAATTATTTAGACGCCATAAATAATTTGTATCTTGAAACAATTTTATTAACGTTAAATTTAAAACGAATCGTGATTAAAAGCTTGTTTATAATATCAGTTTTTATTTTGTAATTACATACTGGATTGTATTTAAATCTTAACGTTAAGAGGATTCAAATTACCACTTAATTACATACAAATACATGCATACATATTTTTTTAATCAGAAAATTTGCCAAAAGCAAACAAAACAGTTTAAATATATATTGTCTGTTTATTCTTAATTGCCAGCAACTGGAGCAATTTCTGAATTGTTTCAAGTAATTAACACTAAATTAACGAGATGAAGTAAACGTGATCTCTTCGTTGGAATGAACTTTCAAGGCCTCCTACACTAATTAAGGATCTTTCCATTCCAAAATAAATGTAATATAATTTTATTTGTATAAAAAAAGATTAAACCAATTTTCAATTAAGACACAAGAAATGCATACTCACAACTCACAGTGGCATAATAAAATTAAAAAAAAAATAATTAATTTTTGAGTTAACAATTCACCATAACCTTTGTTTTAGCTAAAGCAGCACATATTTTGAGAAAAAAAACAATGACCTTCAAAAGAAAATACAATAAAAACTGTACATTCTGTTCGGTTCACATATGACATTTAACAAATAATTAAATAAGAGATAAAAAATGTAATTGATTTGAATTTGTTTTAAAAAGAAATTCCTATTTTTAGAAAAATTTAAAAGGGTTAGATTAAGATTGCAAAATAATTTGTACGCAAGCCGGTTTATAAAGTTGCATTACAACTGGATAATAGATTTCACACGATGTAAACCTAAAGTCCATATTATCGGATCCCTACTAGCAATATTTTACTGTTTTGTTAAAAGAAGATGACTAACGCCCTAGACGAACAACTACACTCCGAAACTTTATATATTCTTCGGCATTTTTACGCTACGCCAGCGGTCGTGCATCAACTATGGCCACAGGCTGGCAAATCACCCCTGCTAGTTTTTACTAACGTATTTTCTCTATAAAAACATAAAAAAATAAGGCAATGAAGCTAAAATTGGAGAACTGGATGATGAGGAATCGACGAAATACAAGAATAATATAACCCCGCTTTCATTATATGACAATATTATTTTTGGTTTTGAAGATTATATAATAGTAATATCCCAATTGTTAGCGATTAGTTTGAGAAGTGAAAATGGATCGTCTCTTACACTATGGTTGTTGCTTGCAAAATCAAGATGGGTACGTGTGGCTTATGGCCAACGGAAGTCTAAAATGTTTACACAAAATTTAAAAGACCCACTTGCTCTAAACAAATTAAAGTTTGAGTTACTAACAATTTTGATCAATTAAGGGCCCGATGTTCATAGTTATATCACAACCTGATAATCGTCAGTACCAAAAGCAAAGAGACAAAGTTATAATCAATACTCCATATCTGTGAGAATTGTAACCAATTTTCGTGACAACTGACACTTAAGCAGTTAGCAGAATAGGGGACTTTGACTGACATGACGGCGGCAGTGAGTAACCTGACTATGAGTAGCAGCCACTAAACCTTAAGGTACGGCCATATTGGCAAATATTAGCCTACACACACACAACGTGACCCCTACCCTCTTGTTAACCTTTGTTTGATCAAGTACATGGATATAAACAAATAACAACCGAAAGGAAAAGCAGGAATAAAATCATAAAATATAAAATTTCATTACAGCATATTTTTCAAAATTTGCAACGAACAATTATATAATCTTATTAACAATTTGGCACAGCCGCATTAACCACTCGGCAACCAAAGCTCACGCAATTGTGCCATAATTGTGAAATTCGACACGTCCAAAGTTCATAGGGTGCTAATGAAGGGTGTTTGCTACCCAGAAACAGCCGGTTGTCCACTTAGCTATACAAATTTTACTTTTCTTTACTTAATTAATATTGATTTAAAAAGTGACAAACCAAGGGTTGAACTTGAGCCTGAAAAAGCAATTTAATATAAATGTATGATAATACTTTTCATTGGACCAGGCTTGCGTTTTATTACAGCACACACAAAATAGATTCACTGAGTCGATAGTTTTGCCGCCGATAGCGAGCTGTTGGTGATAGCATTAGTCTTCCTTATATGTACAATTGGTCAGAATTTGAACTTTAGTAATCGTTTAGAATTATATTTCGTTCACACCATATCTTACAGATTGTGGGATTTAGTTATAGATATTTTCGTGCTTTTAAACATACAGATTACATTAGCTGTTGAATATTTCTAGTGGGCGGTGCGACTTCCGCCTATATAAAACTGCTGCGATGCCATCGATGAAGATTTTACCTTGCCGTACACTATTTTTCATTTTATTTGAAGCATGATAGTGTGAAGGCAAAATGTAATTTAAGTTAGATTTTTTGACAGTCGCAAGAAATCTATTTAGACTTTTGACTCGTAAAGCGCAATGAAGGTATTAATACTTGTATAATAATCTGAACTGCCCTTAAACAGCATACATCTGAGCCGAGCGGCTAAAACTCTTTTATTGAGCCAGTTATATTCGTTACACGCCGCCATTAATATTTTAAGAAAACACTTTAAACATACTCGTACATACAGCAATTACTAGTAATATGCATATAACGCTTATATGTACCCAAACATAGGAATAGGTAAAGCCATATACATACATATGTACATATGTATATGGCCATAATATGTATATACATTATACATGTTATGGCTTTAAACGCAAAATAAAAATACACAAATACTTGAACTAAAAACCAAAATTTCATTTAGTTACTTGGTGTAGTTACGTCTGTTTACACTTAGTGTAACGATATGGATGTGCGCATATATAGTTATACATATATGAACATATCAATGCAATTCAACTAAAAATAAGATACTAATCTTAGGTGATTGGCAGCCTACAATGGCTTGTGTACTGGCCGCCGTTCAGACAATCAATCGTCTCCGTTTAACGGCGTCAGCTGTTTTTGTGTGAATAGATTTATTTACTTAATTTTCTATGTTTTGAGATGTTTTTACTAATAAGAAATGGATAATGCAAAACAAATATCGAGGTAAGATTTTGTTGAATATGTTTGAAAATTTGAATTTACTTGAGTCAGCTATCAAAACATCTAAAAGACAAATTTCGCACAAACTTGCGATTATTTTAGTGTTTTCAATTGTTTTTGGCATTATGAACACAAATATTTATAATCGCTTGCGGTTTTTATCAGCTGTCTAAAATGTGAAATAGCACACTAATTTATAACAGAGTGCTCCCAGTAGTCCTATATTTTCGTGCTATTATTTGAAGACTTGGGACTTTATGGCAGCCCTTTGCATATCGTAATTGTTTTACTTCTTGTATTTTTTGTTACGCTATCAACTGAGGTGGAACGATACCTCAGTTATCAATTATTCTATCCTGTGATTATACTGAAAAGATGACTTCAGCAACACGTGTATAATTAATTACATAATTGCTATTAAATTATCTTTCAAAAGTACATAAAAAATAAATAAACAAATAAAATTTCAATTTTATGTAAACAAAATTTATAAATACTAATATGCTTTGAATTATATTACTGGTAGGTTGGAAAAATTAAAAAAAAAATAGAGCATTAAAACACCTTAAAGTGTTAAATGGATCCGCAATTTAGTTTTTAAGAAATATGTATAAGTATACGTTTATAACAGATATGTACATATGTGTGTATGTTTCTTTAAGTGTTTATTTCTATAAATAACATTTGGTTGAGTAGGCGCACGCAACGGTACCTATTAAAAATATTTTGTAACAGTAAATGCGGAAGCATGAAAGTCAATGTGTCTAAATTACAATAAGTTTTCATATTTTATGTACATATGTATGTACATCATAAGTACGATTATACATACACATATAAGTATGTATGTACATATGTATGCTTTCGCAGAAACATATATGTATATAAATAAACCTTCATACAATAAATATGTACATACAATATTTAATGAATATTTCACCTATTTACTCATTTCTGCATTTTTAAAGTCAAACATGTGAAAACAACAATCACTTGCATGTACATATACATATGTACGTACATACATACATATGTCTGTATGTATGCATGTACTGTGCAATTACGGAATTTTAATGTATGCATTAGTGATGTTACGAATATTAATTTTTCGATATTAGCGAATTCGAATGTTCAGCGTGAAAAGTGGTGTCACGCGATATTTAAAATTAATTTGGAAGAATTTGCCTCCTTCGCATCGTATTTGCACAGAAGTAGAAAGCTCATACTAAATTCAAGTTTTCCTTTCTTGATTTAAGTATGAGTTGTACTCTAAAATGTATGTTGGACTGGCGCACAAGAACAAGCCGAACAAGATGGTATAGGAACTCTATTCCTAGAGTGACTTACAGTCTGTGTTCGGGAGACGATTATCTGCACGGTGTATTAAAACGTAGCCGTTTTTCACATTTATGTTTTCCTAAATCGTATGTCATTGTGTGTTGCCACTTACGTCATAAATGAGTTTTTTTGTTTGTTTTGTTTTAACTTTTGGAAGACAATTCTCAAACGTCCAAATGTCAAACTTGAACAAATGAAAATTATCAATTTTCCACAACTTTTCAGCAGCCGAAAAAGCTCAAAAAGGTAATTTCAAGGCCTATTTATCAGGTCATCGTATCTCTCTAAATGATCTTGTATGCTTCCATGATGTCATCCTGCCAAAAAATTGTTGTACGTAAAAGTTTGTTGTATGTTTTGACAGTTTCACCACTATTATCACACAAACAAAATACAAAGCAGGTTCTTTTGTTTCTGTAGAGTTGCAAAAAAAAACTTGAATCTAACTTTGTTTTATTTAAAGTAGAATCGGAAGTGAATGTGGCTAAAATTAAGTATTTTGCAATTGAAACAAGCACACCGTTATTTATTTATTTATTTAAATCCGTACTTTTGACACCGCTTGAGCTTAGTTTAAGTAGGTTAGGTTGATTGGAGGGGCATGTGATTTAAGTACGTATGGATTGAGTTTTCTTTTGAGTGCATTGTCACCATGACATTCCAATGACTGAATTTGAGGTCATTTACTTTACACCTACATAAATACCTTAAGTTTCAAAGTGTAGAATGCAATTTCCAGGCGTCTCTTGCACAAATATTCTCAAAAGAACCCCCAACCAATAGTGTTAACGTCAATAATAGATTTTTAGTGAAACGCCCATGTAAAATATACAAATATATGCATATATGCAGGTATTTAAAAAATTGCATTGTCTAGAGTATAACTAGTCACTAGTATATTGCCGTAATCGAAACAGTTTTACTGTTGATACTTTTTTTTTGTATACGTATGTACAAGGAGCGTCGCACTTAATTTCAACTGAATCATCTTAAATTGTTTTCGATAGTTTTTTTAAATACTTATTGATGTGGTAGGAGAGTGTGAAGAAGGCAAAAAAAATATTACCCATATATTTAATAACCACTCCAATATAGACACATGTAACAATTAAAACTCGATGCTTAAATATTTAGCAATGTTTTTTTAATAGTTTCTTAATGATTGAACGTATGTAGAATTGCAGCTTTTTTACATACATACGTTCATGAGATGACAACATTTGTTTTAGTTTCCAGTAATTTAAAATTTACGGTTAGTTAATTTTATAATTTTTATTATATACACTAGGGTGGGTCAATTTATAAGGGGAAACATTTTTCGATATTGTGCAATATATTTTTCGATAGTTTTGGCATATAAAAATAATATTTTTCAATAAATTTTTTGTATTTTTGTACGTTGGTCCCCCATAACACTAATCAGTCGCAGGGTGCTCATAGAGGAGACAAATGTAAGGCCAACCCCTAATCATTTCTTCTCTCCAATATATTTTTCGAACACACCAGCTCCGTACCACACCTCCTAAGGGAGACTACCATACAAAAAAATTAAAATTTGAGCTCCTCGAAACTTATTTTTTTGATATATCATGATGGAATTGTTTTTCCTCATGCCCCAAAAGCTATCAAAAAATCGATTGCTAAGTCTACTCACTCTAATATACACAGTGTTCCTTTGTTTTACTTCGTACTAGTATTTTATTACACATACATACATATTTATCAATATCCTAAAACAAGCGAATATTCGGCAAGTCGAATACGAATATTCGCAAACTCACTTGCATGCATACATAAATTGTTTCAATAAAAAATTCAAGTATGTTTTGCACATACACGCAGAAAAAAAACCGCAATGTAAAATTAACATGAAAACAACTTGTTTGTTGTTGCATTCATTCTGAGTGGGTATGGTGACTGATCAAGTTAAGGCCCAACCATAATGTACTTAATCGAAATTAAGAATATTTGCGAATACACATATTCAAATATGCACAGCCATAACGTACTGAAGTAACTTTTCATTGGGTTTCATTTGATTAAGCAGAGTACGAAATGGACCGCACTTTGCTTCAGCTTCAGTGTATGTGTATTTTTGTAAAAATGCATACCTAGATGGGAGTGCCACATAATCCCCAAAATCAAAATTCCTAAACACAAAATCCCCACTTTTTTGGAGACAGTGCCAGAAAATCCCCAAACATAAAATAACGAAATAGTTTTGTTTTCCCTTATTGTTATATGTTTTAGTTTACTAATATTCATGACATACCATTGTTAAATACTTGTGAATATACCATATATTTTTTTTTAAATATTAATTTCAAACTGAACTACTTTTATAACGAAATATTGTTTTTTTTTTTTTTCTTTATTGTTATATATTTTAGTTTAGTACTATTCATGACATACCTAAAATATTTGTGAATTTATCATACAATTTATTTTGATTTTTAATTTCAGAAATAATGACAAACACAAAATCCTCATTTTCTGTGTAAAATACATTTTCTGTGTAAAATACATTTTCTGTGTAAAATACATTTTCTGTGTAAAATACATCAGAAAATGAGGATTTTGTGTTGGGGGATTTTGATTTGGGAATTTTTATTTATGAATTTATCATACAATTTGTTTTGATTTTTAATTTCGGAAATAATGCCAAACACAAAATCCTCATTTTCTGTGTAAAATACATCAGGAAATGAGGATTTTGATTTTGGGGATTATGTGGTACACCCTACCTAGATCTTCCCTAGATCTTTTCAAATAAATACAAGTGCTACGAAAATGTGCAACAAAATCTTTAGGCTCATACATACATGTACATTATGGTCAATCAAAAGGCCATTTTTAGTTACTTAGAATTTGACAAGCTTTTCATTCAATTTGGGCAAAAGATTAAGCATACTATAGTTTGGCATTTAGGCTTGCGGTTCGATTCTGTTTGAGGTAAACGAAAAACTTTGCTACACAAAAATACAATAAATAAATTTTAAAAGAAAATGGGATAGAAATACGATTAAATAAAATAAATAAAAAACAAAAACAATACCAATTTTCATTTCAATTCTTAAATACAAATTCAGGTTCAATTAATATAAGAATCGTATGGTGCAAAATCACTGCCGAAAAACATGAAATCAACCTTGTTTTCTACGTTTTTAGCTTGATTTGCTGTTTCTGTATGTACGTACCGACAAATGTATGTACGAGTACATAGCACACATAACACCCTAAACAGTCAGAACTCAAAAAAAGTCTGGGTTAGGTGGCTAGTTTTAGTTTATGAAACAAAGCGTTTTTTTGGCAACACTCAAAGTGAAATATGCCTATTAAATTGGTCCTTCAATAAGATAACGATTAGAAATACACCAAAATTAAGAAAGCCATGGCTCAAAATTATTTTGTACCATACGCAATCTTTTGAACACCTATTGGGAGACTTCTTTAAAAAATATGTGGCCAAAAAGATACATTCAAATCTTATGAATTCATAAAACGTGACAAGATAGGTGACAGAAAACTCTTCTAAGGCGATACCAAAGTCTCATCATTGGGTATACACTGAAGAGGCAATTCAATCCATTCGTACTTAAATCAATCCCAAGCGCTGTCAGAAGTACGGTAAGTACTGATATCCCTACATCAAGTGCGTTGCGCTTGTTTTAAATGCGGATTGTTCAAGCTCAAAATTTCAATCCCCATTTCGGATTGATTTTAGAAATATCTAATCCAGATTTCAAATTTAAGGTAGCTAAAATCCGTACTTAGAACAAGCACCCTGTATTTGATTTAAGAACATGCGCTCTTTTGACACCGATTGGTCTTCATTTAAGTACGTTGGGAATAAATTTGTTTTAAGTGTGTTTATACACCTGATTCGCTACTTTTGTTGCCTATTTAATCCCCTCTACTTTCTTAATTCAATAATAATTTACAAATTAGTATTTTGTCTCCACGGGTTTAAACCTGGAACCTAACTATTGCCAGTCAAGCCACTCTACCAATTCAGCTATGACAGGATTGATTCTCATTAATGATCCCTATTTGGCTTGATTTAAGTACACTGGTGAGTTATGCATACTTAGATTTTCAAGTCCGTCTGGTACTAAAATCAAGCAGAAAGAACTCAAATTTAGTATGCGCTTTTTCTTTCTGTGTAGATGGCACGCTGATTTGTGCAAGTAAAAAAATAAATAAATAAATAAATTACATCGAATTTTAGTAAGTTTCTGATATTCAGATGTCTGAAATATTCCTGTTAGTTTGATCAACAAATTTTGGGATGATTACGATTAGTCATGCGTATGAAAAATTTGTAAAAATTTGTAAAAATTAAAAAACTTAAAAACGTGCCAAATAAACTAAATAAAACATATTTATTTTTCAAGAGCTGTATTAATATAAAATTATAATTCTAAAAATTGTTTGTATAAAATTAATTAAATTCTATATGGGGTAAAGTTTATTATTGTTGTAACATTTTTATGGAATTCAGTCAAAATTTAAGCATTTAAAATATTCGATTACTAATTAATTACCAGTACATAATTACCAGTCATCTATATGCTGGCGACATTTCGTTGGTGCCACACAACTCATCAGTAAACTTAAAATGTATTTATTTTTTTTTTCAGTCAAATAATGACAAGTTCAAAAATGAAAACTTTGTGTTCAACAAAGTTTTTTTTTTTTTTTTTTACTTAAGCACTGAACAATATATTCACACTTCTTAGTGAGTTTTAATTTTTCATTTCTTTTCTTTCATATAAAATTTATAGCCCCATTCGTCATACAATTACACTGATTGTTAAAATAATTGTGCACATGAAGGGGTAAGTTTAAATTAATTACGCTTTAATTAAACTATTCTCTTTACATGAACGAACTTTTTTCAATCAAAATAAATTCAAGAGCAAGTATTTCTATGGCGTTGAGCGTGACGGTCGTATTGGCTTAAAATGAAAACAAAGAAGGGACAAAATATATTTCCAGGTAAACTCCTGTTTAAAATTATGATTATCATAATCTATTCGACAATATTTCGGAATAAAGAAAGTGCACAAAAATGTATTGGTTCAAACGTGATAAAAAATTAAGTAGTCTTCAGGGGAACCTAAAACTGTTAACCTGGGAGATTTTCGTAATATGACATTGTTCCAATAACTATAATAACTGGGCACAATTTAGACAAAGAATTCTATACTATTAGAATATATAACGGGTTATCAATTTTGCGGTTTCAAAAGTAAACGTAAATAAAACACATAAAAAAATATTTGTTTTTCATATTTCTTTTTTATTCTAAAGTTTGAACGTTGAAATTACTACATCACTTAAATGAGTTAAAGGTTAAAGACATCTGTCAAACTAAATTGTTTGACAGATGTCGAATTCCAGTCCTATACTTTTGAAACCACGAAATGGATAACCCATTATAATTTAAGTTCCATAGTTTCTCTTGTGAATATGCAGTAAGAGCTGAAATCATTTTTTGTTCATAGATCTAATGATCCGATTTTGTTAATATTTTTTCACTAAGAAAACGTGTTCTTTTTTTAGAGTGTCACAACATTGAGTTGGCATCACTCATTTTTTTCAGCACCCATTTAACAGCTGGTAGTTAGTTTTTGTCGAGTTCAGATCCATCACATAAGTTATTCTAAATGGTTTATGAATACGATATTTTTTACTTTTTTTCGAAAAATTTTAGATTCATTAAATGTAAGTGTTATGTGGCAATATTATGCAAACCAAAACTGGTTTTCAGCAGGGCTTGTTTTTAATATTTGATAGTGTGCATGCGAAAACGTTATGCAACGTGAAATTTTTTTGACAATCAAAGCAAAATCTATTGGTTAACTAATGGCTATATGAATTTCCGCCCAAGTGCTCGTAATAGGCTTTTCAGGCTATAGGCTATTACAAATGTTGTAAATGGCAGCAGTAGGACAAATTCGCTTGAATCAAAACGAAAAAGCTGTTGCGACATAATGCTTGTAATTGTTCCCTAATGTTGGTAATTATTTACCGCCTAACCACTGCATGGAAAGAACGAGTTCTGAGTAAAAATAAACATTCACTTAAACGAACGTTTATTCCCATCATTAATTTTTATGACGTATAAATGAGTACAATAAACGTGTGTGGCTGAAGAGTTTGGTTAATATCCATTTTTTGTATTTGTTGTTACTACTTCAATAATTGACACCATTTCAACATAAACTTGGCCCGAAAATGAAATTGTAAATACCATCGCAGGTCATATGCTGCAACAATAACATAACTCAAAAAATGCAGTTTCTAAATAACACACAAAGTTTTTTTGGAGTATTTCTCCTGAAAATTTGAACAAAAAGTGTAAAGAAATTTTCAAAAGTTGTGTTTCTTTCAATTAGTATTATATATATATTTTTTTAAATATGACGATGTTATCGCCAGTGAGTACTGATTAAATCAATGCTGTTCCAAAAATGTCCACAAAGCAAAAACGAAAAAAGTATTGTTTTTTTTTTTTTTTTGTATTTTATCGGCCAACGGCCAACAAAAGTTAGAGCCCAAAAGACAACAAAAATCTACAAAAAGCCAAGTGAAAATTTTTGTTTAATGCTTAGCGACGATAATAATTAAAACAACATAGGTACAAATTATTCGAATCCCAATGAGCGCAATTTACCACTACATGGGCGAACGCAGTACGCGAATGCGAGAGTAAGCCGGTGAGTGAAAAAACGTGCTGCCTGATTTGATGATTTCAGAAAACATGTTGACGAGTAACACTACTAGTAGTGCCATTTTGTAACTTTTAGCGATCTGATCATCGTAATTTGTGTCTACAAGTTTCATCGCTTACAGTAACGATTGTGTGAGTCTGTACTATAATCTTAACGATGGTATACAGGTATATTTCTGATTATATTTGGATTAAAACGTTGTTACGTTATGTTACGCGGGCTGCCGGTCATGAGACTAGGTGCCGAATTACGGCATTCGTGATCGAATATACTCTATAGTAAAAACAATGTAAATCAAAAACAAAATAAGCAACAAACACACAGTAGTCGGTCACGAATTCGGCCCCAGCTCACGTGGGTCCTAGAAAGGTCCCGTAATGTTGTTAGGTTTTTGAAATATATTTTTTAATTTTTCACACTGTAAGTAAAATAAACTGTGTTCCTCAATTGTTAATTATTTTATAATGCTTTAGTTCAATTTGAATTCCTCAGAATTGGGTTTTTTTTTTGGTTTTTCTTTTATTTTTTTTTTTTTTTTTTTGTGCTAAAATTGTAATAAGCAACATTTTTAAAGACAAGAAAAATTGAAGACTGGGGATCATACCATCGCTATTTCACATCCACCACGACGATTATCATCATCCCAAGTGGCTTCGCACCGAGGTTATTGCATACCCAGCAAAAATGAAATCTTTTGTACTGCTTTTTGACAGACTAACGTTCAGCAACCTGTTCATGCACTGAAAAGCGAAACAATATAGTTTTCGTTTTTATAGTTGAGCTTGACCCAATTAAGAATTATATACAAAAATGGTTCGGTTCGTACTATTTTTTGACGACTTTCTTCCCCAATTATCTGGCAACTTTGATTGCAGGTACTCAATCCTTTTTTTGTATTTGCATAAATATGAAAATATTTTTTATATGGAGCGCTTACTGCGAAACTAGCGTAAATAACAAGAAGCTAATTTTGCAACAGCAGTTTTGTTTACTTCTTTTGTTAATAATTTGAAATTCTTCTATGAAAACTTAAATTTCAATTCAAAATAATCTTAGATCAAGTTTATATTAAATGTAAGTTTTCATGATAATATAATATTCGGAAAATTGTTTAACAAAACTGCTCTTGTAAAACTTGATTTCTGTCGGTTACATTATTTTAGCGATTAAGACTCGGTATGTTCATGTTTATAAACAAGAGCAAAAACATTTATTTTCTATTTAGTTTTTTTGCTCAACTAATTCGTGATACGATTTTTCTTTCAGTTTTTGTTGTAGCGAAAAAAAATGGTTAATTTAATTTTTACATATTATTAAAATTATATCAATTCATTTATTATGTAGAAATTAAGTTTAATAAAAAAGGCAATCGAATTTGAATAGAAAGCGACGAAAATATACATATGTATCTTGTATCTAAATGAATGTGTGCTCTTAATTTGTTGAAGAAGGAAGAAGGGCATAATAAAAGAATTATTGTGCGAGATTTTAAAGTTTTTTTTTTTTTTTTTAATCTGGGAGAAGCCGCACTATGAACTATGAATTAAATATACATATATGTATTCAAAAGCCGCCGTCTTTAAAATGTTGCTCTGCATTGTGTATGTATAACGATCCAAAGTTGCCTCTTTGATCAGAGTAAAGGAATTTATTATGACCTGCTTTGAAAATCATTAACATATACATAGTATATTTATTCTTCACGCATGCGGTCTGAGTGAAGGAATTCCCGTCATTCCTACGTAAATTCCCATCATTAGGAATTTCTGCTTTTATTCGAATCAAATTTTTCAGCAGGCAGGCAAGCCTCAATAAACACAAGAAATTAAAAATACCCTAAAATGACTTCTTGTGAATTGAACAAGTTTTTATTTTATTGTTTTATATGTGTAAACATGTGCGTATACAAAGTTGGAACTTCATATTTATCTAATAAGATTGAGCTGAAATTGTATGTTTCTGTTTGCATAAAAATTACAAAAAAGTGCATAGTTGATTGATTTTAATCAATGTTGGGCAAAATATGTACATGCATGCTCTGATGTACTTGAAATACAAAATATGTACATGAAAGTTGTGTATTTAAAATACAAAATGCAAATACTTTCTATTCGATGTATTTAAAATACAAAATACTGCATTCCAAAAGCAAGTATTTGAAATACAAAATGCAGTGTAACAAAAATATGCACATATTTAAAATACAAAATACTTTTAATCAAAAAAATTTTGATTTCCTTTCATAAATACTATCTTTTCAAATGTGGTATCAGACGAACGAACATCCTCTTGATGGCGAAGGAATAAAACCAGCTAACGACAAAATCTCAATGTGTTCTTGTTAGAAAACTATATTTTATTGAAAGAGAAATAGTGGAATTAAGAAATGAGTGCCAATAAAAAAAAGTTTGACCAAAGACTGCCTATCCAAGTCAACATCCGATTGACATATTTTTTCTCTTCTTGGTTTAGATCAAAATGTCAAACGCTGTTTTTTCCTTGTAATTTGTTTTCTCATCGCTTAACTTTCTGAAAGCTTGGCGATTTTTTCAATGTGCATGCATTCAGTTGCTTTTTCTTTACACCGGTATTTTACGTTTGGTAATTAAATTGTAGTATTGCTATTTTTTTGGAAATAAAACAGCAGCAAAATTTTGCGTCTTTAGTTGATGTATGAATGGAATAATTGTTCGCACATATTTTCTAACATAAATTAAAAATGTATTTGGAAAAATGTATTTTGAGAGCACAAGTATTTGAAATAAAAACTACAAATTACTCAAGCGCTTAGTATTTAAAATACAAAATACCAAACACATTCATGAGACATAAAGTGTGTTTTTTTTCGATGTATAGAACTTTAAGTTGCAATAAAACAAGGATGGATTATTCGATTGACATGAATTTTATTTATCCGAAAGGTAATCTTGTGGCATTACATTTTAAATATGATTTCTGCCATATGACCGCCACGGCTGGCGCGGATGTAGTCTAATCTGGACGTCCAATTTTCGATGACTTTTTCCAACATTTGTGGCCATAACACGGCGAATGTTGTCTTCCAAAGGGTCAAGCGTTTGTGGCTTATCCGCATAGACCAATGACGTTACATAGCCCAACAGAAAGTAGTCTAGCGGTGTTAAATCACAAGATCTTGGAGGTCAATTCATAGGTCCAAAACGTGAAATTAAGCGGTCACCAAACATGTCTTTCAATAAATCGATTGTGGCACGAGCTGTGTGAACATGTTGCGCCGTCTTGTTGAAACCACATCTATTGGACATCATGGTTATTCAATTAAGGAATGAAAAAGTTAGTAATCATGGCTCTATACCGATCACCATTGACTGTAACGTTCTGGCCATCATCGTTTTTGAAGAAGCACGGAGCAATGATTCCACCAGCCCATAAAGCGCATCAAACAATCAATTTTTCTGGATGTAACGGTGTTTCGACATACACTTGAGGATTTGGAGTGAAGCCAAATGCGGCAGTTTTGTTTGTTGACGTAGCCATTCAACCAGAAGTGCGCTTCATCGCTAAACAAAATTCGCTTATAAAAATCGGGAACAACGGTAATCTCGCTGAGAATAAATCACTTGACAGCTGTTAAATTGGTCGCCATCTTGAACAGTAATGCCAACTTGAAGTTCTATACATCGAAAAAAACACCCTTCATTTCAAATACTGCCCAGCCCTGGGCATTCATATACAGTGTTTTTCATGACATATGTAATTTAGGAGTCTAAAATAACTTTATATAATGCCTGATATTTTTGTCTATGACTATACAACCATCTTGAACAGTAATGCCAACTTGAAGTTCTATACATCGAAAAAACACCCTTTATTTCAAATACTGCCCAGCCCTGATTTTAATTCATATACATTGTTTTTCATGACATTTGTAATTTAGGAGTCTAAAATAACTTTATATAATGCCTGATATTTTTGTCTATGACTATACAACCTGGATTAGAGAGAAAGTAGGTAAGTTATAAAAAAGGGGTGAGAGGAGCGACTCTGATCAATGATCCGTTTATATATATATATATATATATATATATATATATATATATATATATATATATATATATATATATATATATATATATATATATATATATATATATATATATATATATATATATATATATATATATATATATATATATATATATATATATATATATATATATATATATATATATATATATATATATATATATATATATATATATATATATATATATATATATATATATATATATATATATATATATATATTATATATATATATATATATATATATATATATATATATATATATATATATATATATATATATATATATATATATATATATATATATATATATATATATATATATATATATATATATATATATATATATATATATATATATATATATATATATATATATATATATATATATATATATATATATATATATATATATATATATATATATATATATATATATATATATATATATATATATATATATATATATATATATATATATATATATATATATATATATATATATATATATATATATATATATATATATATATATATATATATATATATATATATATATATATATATATATATAATATATATATATATATATATATATATATATATATATATATATATATATATATATATATATATATATATATATATATATATATATATATATATATATATATATATATATATATATATATATATATATATATATATATATATATATATATATATATATATATATATATATATATATATATATATATATATATATATATATATATATATATATATATATATATATATATATATATATATATATATATATATATATATATATATATATATATATATATATATATATATATATATATATATATATATATATATATATATATATATATATATATATATATATAATACATGTTTTTATGTGTGCAACTTTAAAATCATATTCAAAGTAAAATTAAAATCCATATGTATTTATGCATTTAGCAAAATTTTGAGACCAACGACCTCAAAACTCCGTTGATTAAAAAGTCTAAGACAAGTGCTGTTAATTGCAGGTAACAAGCACAAGCACAGACAGTCTGGTTTCAAGCCAAAACAAGTTTCTCAGTTTAAGCCTCCAGCAGCTTAGTCACTCGCAGTCATTGATAAAAAGTTGAAGTGCAAAGCCAAATTTCTTGAATACCCATGACATTGGAATTCAGTTGTTCGGCTAGAACTCATTCCATTGATGTTTTGCTAAACATGAAATTCTTATAAAGTAATGCACTCGTTGTTAGAAAAGAAAATAAATAAAAAAAAAACATAGAATTTGTATGTAGATCGGTCAGACCAATAAAAACAACGAACTTTTGATGTTTTATATGTAAGAATGTTTGTATGTAAGAATGTTTGTATGTGTAGATACACACATGCATATGCATGTATGTGTGTATATTTTTCATATTAGAAAAATCACAAGACTATTTTATTGTGAAAAGAAAAAGAGCAATAGATGAACAACAAAAAATTAGCATAAATTTGTTAAAATAAATTCAGTATGATTTGGACTTTGGGTTTTTGCTTAAATATTAAATAACTTCTGGAAAAGAATTATTTTAGAGGCAAAACATAGGTAATAACATTAGAAACTTAGGTAAAATTCAAAAAAATAAATATAGAGCAAATATTTTTAAAGAAAAATGTTCATTCATTTTCATTTTAAAAGATTTCCTAACAGTGCGATTTCATGTCTAAATATAATTTAGGAAGTTGTAATATTTTTGTTGGATATAAAAATGGCTACAAATAAATGTGTACATATTTGTTAAGTTTTATTGAGTGTTACAATATTTCAGAACTGATACAAATAAAAATTAATTTCTTCTACATTTTTAACATACAAGAAAAAATAAGGGGAAAAAATGCCAATAAATATTTGTATACGCTTTACTAAAAGGGGGGGGAGATTTGTTTCGCAAAAAACACCTTTCTTAAACGCCGTTTTCGAAGACATTAGACAATTTATTGACCTTAATTTTAAATTACTCGGGTTTTAATTATCCCTTCTTGTACGGTATTGAAAGTGGGCAAAATCGGGTTTAAAATTACTGAGATATAGATTCGCGATTCTACTTTAGTTTTAATATTTTATGTAAAAACATTGGGATAAATATTATTTCAGGTCCAAAAATAGAACTAGCAAATGTTTTTTTTTTGTCTTTTTCAGCTGTCTATATGCCGCCGACATTTCGTTGGTGCTGATCAACTTATCAGTAGACTTGACCAACGAAATGTCGGCGGCATATAGCCAGCTGGAAAAGACAGAAAACATTTGATAGCTCTATTTTTATACCTGAATTAATACTTTAATCACTTGGCTCTTAAAGCAAATAAATAATTAAGTTCATTGGGATAAATTTAAAAAAAAAAATTTTTTTTTGTACTAAGTAAGCTGGGCTGGATTAGCTGATATTTAATAACTAATAAAGAGAGGCCGTGTTCACTATTCTACTGAATCGTACGATCTGTTCAAAATGGCATGTGTGCCAAAAAAGTGTGATAGTTTGGTCTAAAAGTGTATGCGTGTGAAAGGGTTTTGATAAGTCTGTCCGATTTGCTAATCTTTTAAAAAAATTTCAAAAACTATCTTTTTCTGTACGATCAGAGTTGCTTCTTCGAAGTTATTTACAAAAGTACATATATTAGTGTGGCCGTTTTGAAGCGACTTTCTAAAGTAGGACAGAATTCTATCAGATTTAGCTTGCAATTTTCAGTGAATTAATCGTACGATTGAGTAGGTTAGTGTAACACGGTCTTAAGCAAACTTAAAAACAAGCACATTTAAAGATTTATTGCATAAGACAATAATAATAATATTCTTTTAAGAGCAAAATGTGTTGGCAATATATATATATATATATATATATATATATATATATATATATATATATATATATATATATATATATATATATATATATATATATATATATATATATATATATATATATATATATATATATATATATATATATATATATATATATATATATATATATATATATATATATATATATATAATACATGTTTTTATGTGTGCAACTTTAAAATCATATTCAAAGTAAAATTAAAATCCATATGTATTTATGCATTTAGCAAAATTTTGAGACCAACGACCTCAAAACTCCGTTGATTAAAAAGTCTAAGACAAGTGCTGTTAATTGCAGGTAACAAGCACAAGCACAGACAGTCTGGTTTCAAGCCAAAACAAGTTTCTCAGTTTAAGCCTCCAGCAGCTTAGTCACTCGCAGTCATTGATAAAAAGTTGAAGTGCAAAGCCAAATTTCTTGAATACCCATGACATTGGAATTCAGTTGTTCGGCTAGAACTCATTCCATTGATGTTTTGCTAAACATGAAATTCTTATAAAGTAATGCACTCGTTGTTAGAAAAGAAAATAAATAAAAAAAAAACATAGAATTTGTATGTAGATCGGTCAGACCAATAAAAACAACGAACTTTTGATGTTTTATATGTAAGAATGTTTGTATGTAAGAATGTTTGTATGTGTAGATACACACATGCATATGCATGTATGTGTGTATATTTTTCATATTAGAAAAATCACAAGACTATTTTATTGTGAAAAGAAAAAGAGCAATAGATGAACAACAAAAAATTAGCATAAATTTGTTAAAATAAATTCAGTATGATTTGGACTTTGGGTTTTTGCTTAAATATTAAATAACTTCTGGAAAAGAATTATTTTAGAGGCAAAACATAGGTAATAACATTAGAAACTTAGGTAAAATTCAAAAAAATAAATATAGAGCAAATATTTTTAAAGAAAAATGTTCATTCATTTTCATTTTAAAAGATTTCCTAACAGTGCGATTTCATGTCTAAATATAATTTAGGAAGTTGTAATATTTTTGTTGGATATAAAAATGGCTACAAATAAATGTGTACATATTTGTTAAGTTTTATTGAGTGTTACAATATTTCAGAACTGATACAAATAAAAATTAATTTCTTCTACATTTTTAACATACAAGAAAAAATAAGGGGAAAAAATGCCAATAAATATTTGTATACGCTTTACTAAAAGGGGGGGGAGATTTGTTTCGCAAAAAACACCTTTCTTAAACGCCGTTTTCGAAGACATTAGACAATTTATTGACCTTAATTTTAAATTACTCGGGTTTTAATTATCCCTTCTTGTACGGTATTGAAAGTGGGCAAAATCGGGTTTAAAATTACTGAGATATAGATTCGCGATTCTACTTTAGTTTTAATATTTTATGTAAAAACATTGGGATAAATATTATTTCAGGTCCAAAAATAGAACTAGCAAATGTTTTTTTTTTGTCTTTTTCAGCTGTCTATATGCCGCCGACATTTCGTTGGTGCTGATCAACTTATCAGTAGACTTGACCAACGAAATGTCGGCGGCATATAGCCAGCTGGAAAAGACAGAAAACATTTGATAGCTCTATTTTTATACCTGAATTAATACTTTAATCACTTGGCTCTTAAAGCAAATAAATAATTAAGTTCATTGGGATAAATTTAAAAAAAAAAATTTTTTTTTGTACTAAGTAAGCTGGGCTGGATTAGCTGATATTTAATAACTAATAAAGAGAGGCCGTGTTCACTATTCTACTGAATCGTACGATCTGTTCAAAATGGCATGTGTGCCAAAAAAGTGTGATAGTTTGGTCTAAAAGTGTATGCGTGTGAAAGGGTTTTGATAAGTCTGTCCGATTTGCTAATCTTTTAAAAAAATTTCAAAAACTATCTTTTTCTGTACGATCAGAGTTGCTTCTTCGAAGTTATTTACAAAAGTACATATATTAGTGTGGCCGTTTTGAAGCGACTTTCTAAAGTAGGACAGAATTCTATCAGATTTAGCTTGCAATTTTCAGTGAATTAATCGTACGATTGAGTAGGTTAGTGTAACACGGTCTTAAGCAAACTTAAAAACAAGCACATTTAAAGATTTATTGCATAAGACAATAATAATAATATTCTTTTAAGAGCAAAATGTGTTGGCAACGTATTACATATTTCAAAATTAGCTTTAAAAACGTTTAATTTGCTAAAAATGTTGATACATTTTGGTATATACCCCAGCCAGCAAATCTTCCACTTTACTTTTCTTGTCTTCTTTAAAAATGTTGATCACTCCCACTTTATCACACAAAAAAAGTTTATCACAAAAAAAGTTTATCACAAAACATTTTGATGAAATGAAATCGAACTCATCAAGCCTGATAAAATTATTAACACCTGTAAATCATATGGTTGTTATTTAAGAGTAAAACATATGTATTTCAAAATTGGCTTTAAAAACGTTTCAATTCGCTAAAAATATTGCTGCTCATTAGAATGACTTTTAAACAGTTTTAAAAAATAAAGATTTCTGAATACAAATTCAATGCATTTTGTACATGTTTGTTTGAATTGTTTTAAATTGAGTTTTAAAAAAATCAGCACAATATTAACAAAGTCCAATGTTATTTCCGTCGATATCAGGCAATACACATGATACATTATAAATAAATATTTGCTGAAAAAATGGCAATTTTAACAATTTCACTATTACTGTGTATTTGTTCTCTGTTAATTTAAAAATATTAAGTTGGAGAAATTAGTAGTGAAAATTATTTAAATGTCATTCGATGAATTCAAGTGCATTTTGAAGCATTCGAAATTATTTGCTAAGACTTTTTGAATATTTATGTATTTGTCTTTATAAAGCAGTTGTGTTGTTTACTAAAATAAAACCTGAGTACACACATATTATTTACTCGAGAATTTGCATTATATGCTAAAATTTGAAGGTATTTTATTTCAGTTTTACAAACAAGCATACATACATATGCGAAAATAGACGAGAACAAATACTCACATACATATGTATCAAAAATTAAGCATTTAATTTTTTTTCTAATTGTGCACATTTGCGTTTTAACAATTAATAAGCAAATTGTGATGATATAAAATCTGCATTATATAATTTTTTTTAATAACGGCTTCCACGTCTTTTTTATGAGCAAATTTAAAACCTCTGATTTTTTTTTCTTCCGCATTTAAGAAATTCGTTAAAGAACGATAGTGGTGTCGGATGAGATGAGTGAGTTGAAATTCATAACCATAATATGGGCAAAACGATTGTCTTCAAATCTAATATAAGAGTAAGCATCATTAATTAACGATAATCACTCGATATATTGAGTGCCTGTTTTTCGTATCTGACTCACATGCAATCTACTACAGTCGAATTCGCTTAAGAAAAATTTAAAAATTGCAAGAGAACTGTTTCACTTATGTTAGATTTTGCTTTAAATGGAGTCCGGATAAGCCAAACCCAATTCGGTTAAACGACCTTATCACTTTTTCTATTTATCTAAAAACCAAGAAGCCGAGCTTGAAATGGTGTAACAGAAAAATATGCGCCGATTATGGTTTACAATACCTAAGTGTTGTGTGTTTTCAGCTACAACACAACGTACAAGACAACGTATGGTTTACAACATACCATTGTACGTTGCAGAGTTGTTTTTTATTTGTAGAGCATATTTGCGCAAAAATACATGCCTGTGTGCAATAAACTGCCAAGTAAAGCAACACCAAGGTACCTTTATAACAGGTGGGCCAAAAGAAATCAGCCTATTGGAAGTTACTCTTATTTTTGCAAATCGCAGCCAATTTCAACTCTGTTTTTACATTTGTGAACTAGACAGCTGTAGAATACAAGTGGATAAGCCATAGAGTGATACACTCCCTAAGAACGCGGAATAATCGTGTCTATGACGAAGGGGATGATTTTTCGAACAAAATCGTGATGCGCGATGAGGCTCATTTCCACCTCAGCGGGTACATGAACAAGCAAAAATATCGCCTGTGGGACACTGACAATCCACGAGTGATACACCCGCTCAAAGTGACTGTATGGTGCGCTGTTCACGCTGGAGGAGTCATCGGGCTATTTTTTAACGGATTTTTCAGCGGCAATTGAACGCATTAGGTCTGGAGGACATGTGGTTCCAACAGCAACGTCACACACTGCGCCAGCCCCAACCGATATTCTGAAGGCGACGGGACTCATTTCTCATTTTGGCGATTTGCACTGGCCCCCAAGATCTCCCAATTTAACCGTTCCAGATTTTTTGTGGTGTTTTTTGAAGTCCCGTGCTTACGTGAACAAGGCCGAGACCCTGGAAGCCGTCAAGTACATAATTCGACACGAGTGCGAGAATCTGTCACCCGAAGTTCCAGCCGAAGTGATGAAAAATGCCATAAAACGAGCCCGTATAGCAACCAATTATGGCGGCGCCCTTTTGTCCGATATCATCTTCTCGACTTGACTAATGAAATTCTAAAGGTTCACATAAACATAATCAAAAAATGGGATCGAAGTTTTTCATTTAAAGAAAAATGAAAGCCGAACAACATCGGATGACTTCTTTTGGCCCACCTTAAGCAAGGTGGCTACCTTCAAGACCAGCTGACTTAACGTTTCTAGCTTGAAGAACTGTCAAAATACACAACACAAACGCGAACAAATGGGTGCCAGAATTTAAAGTATTTCTACCAACAAAATACATGAAGTGTATTTTGTCATAGTTTGCAATTTTTGACAACACTTCGTGCAACAGTTGTAAACCATAATCGCATTATAGAAAATACAACACAAAATTAGCAACTTTTGTAAACCATAATTAGGGACTTAATTTTTTTCAGTTTTAATAAACAAACTAACACCAATTTGCAAGCGTTTAAATTTATTTATTTAATAAAAATTAATTCATTACAATATGCAAGATATTTCGTCGCTGGTAAATCAACTTTTTTTTTTCTTAGGTGAAATTGAGTTCTTCAAAAAATGTTACAATTCTGACGTGATGGGAACAGCCTCCACCATTGAATTAAGTCTTTATTGTTTTATTATTATAAAGAAGTGCATTTAATGCATCTTCTTATTTTGTTGCCATCACAAGG
Organism: Sturmia bella; assembly: GCA_963662145.1. Classification (NCBI taxonomy): domain Eukaryota; kingdom Metazoa; phylum Arthropoda; class Insecta; order Diptera; family Tachinidae; genus Sturmia; species Sturmia bella. Next base: position 22,386,084 of record OY759168.1, on the reverse strand, counting down.
AAAACTTTGTTTACTAATTTATTTCTTCCCCTCAATTTTAAGTAAAGTTTTACACCGGTATTCATAAAAAATAAAACGTTGCTGAAGTATATTTTAGAACAAATTTTATATGAAAAATTTGTTCTAAAATGTGTTTCAACAATGTTTTATTTTTTATGAATACCGGTGTTAAAGTTTTTTTTAATCCAAAAAAATAATAGAAAGGCAATGAGGCATCAACTCAAAAATACATATCGACTTTAAATTCTATTATGAAGAAAAGCCATACTCCACGTCATGTTTTATTAACACGATTTCCCAACAGTTTAATAGTTATTTAAATTTTGAACTACATACATATGTATATACCAACTTGTTTGTTGTGTATGTCTTACAAAAAATAAATAACAACTAATAGATTCCTTAAATTTAATTAAAAATACCCCCCAATTGATACACGAACCAACATAAATAAATGTATATGACATACCCACAACTTACAGTGATGTACAAAGAATTAGCGACACACAATAAAAACTAAAGCAATCTCATTAAAATGAAGTGTAAATTCAAAATGCGAATTAACCTAAATAGTTCTTAAAGCTCTTAAAAAACAATTGTACCAGTACTCAGGGGATCACCGCTACTCCTAGAAAAAGTAGGAAAACAGGAAAGGATAAAGGGGAGAATGTTGGATGGAAACGTGGGGAATGGGAAGTCTTTGGGGACATTTAATTAAGCAATAAAAATATATACTATAAGAACAGAACATTTATTTTTGCATAGCTGTGTAAGTCAGTATTAACTACTGTTAATTTATCTGTTTTGTGTCCATTGATGGATACGATATTTAAATCAACCACTTCAATATTGCAAAACTTTAAGTATGCACGAGGGCACAGACGTCACAATAACCACTACAAGACCTACTACGAATGTATACTTTAACAGTCTCATTTTCAGAAATATTTCATAGTTATTAAGTTCTTTTAACAAATATCTGCACATAATTTGTCAAATAAGCCTTTAATAAACATGAAATAAACGAACACGCATTCACCTATTACGACACCACATCATATACAAAGGATCACAAAAAACACGTCCGCTTTCATTCAACGTTCACAAACAACATAATTTAGTAAGATTAATTTAATATTCTTGAGTGTTGCTAGTTTCATTCACACTGCTGTATATTGGGGAAAAAATATAATAAAGTTACTTCTACTTAAGAGAAAATTTGTAATTTATTTTCAAAAGCAATAGTTAGAAATAGGATTTGAAAACTATTGCGTGTCAAACAATTTTATTAATAAATAAGTTTCAATTTTCAGAGACGATTGCTCTCATTATAGCACTCGATGCAAAGTTTCTGTTCACGAAATAATTTAGAAATTTGCTCTATAACTACTGAAAGACAAGCAAAGCAATCCATTTAAATATTAAAACCGAACTAAAGGCCTACATATTTCCCTGCTGCGTTTATTGTCGTTTGTTCGAAATCAACAACAAAATTTTAATGTTGTTTCTGTTTTCAATGTACATACATACATAATTGTGAGAACGAAGGAAAACGTTCGCAGTTAAGAAATATGACGTAAGGCTCAATTTTTTCACCTGCGTGACCATATTGAATTTTTCATTAATCCTTAGATTAGATTTCATTAGAATATTTTTCTCTTATTCGACATTATTATTCTCTTAAATACTGATATACTGGGAAATAGAGTATTTCACTTTATGTTTAAATACCTAATACGTGAACAGCATACAGTTTTAATGATACAACATTACACAAAGTAAAATTAGTTTTCGTTTAGCCTTAATTAAGGCCTTAATTTCGAAATTCACAACTTAACCTCAGAATTTATATAAAAGCAATAACAAATTTAAACTTTTTGCAAACATTTTTTGCTGCTTTCTACACACATGCACACACTACAAATAATTATGCGTTCATACTAATATGAAGTCTGAATTCTATGCCGTTTTTGTTTCTGCAGCAAAGGGCAACATTTTTAATTTTGTATGGCAACCAAAATTCTGAAGGGCATTGCATTGTTCTATTAAATTTTCAAAATTAATTGTGATTATTTTCTTTTGATCTTAATTTGAATTAGCGTCAAAAAAAGTTTAATTAGTTGCAAAAAAAGTTAAAAACTAATTTTTACAGTTTAGCTTGATTATAAAAAAAAAATAACTTGAAAACCCATCAACTTGAAAGTTAAAACCTATAAAATGAAAACATTACATGTGTAGGTATGTAGGCCACTTTCATTTGTATATAAGTGCAACATTTTCAGCCTTGATCCTCATTTCACTAAAATCTTAAAAATCCTACTAGGTAAAAAAAAAAAAAAATAAATTGAAGCTATTTTTGGGGAAACTTTAGAATAAGAAGTCAGGTTTTGAAAGAAATGAGTTTTATGGTATGTAGAGGGGGTCGTCGACCTGTCAAAACTGAAAACAGAGCCTACCGGAGGCTTTTAGTTTATTAATAATTCGATGTTAAATTTGAGGAATTTACTAAGCAAAACATGAAAATGTTAGTAAACAGTGCTGCCAGAAAAAAGTTTTTGCACAGAACGTAAAATCGCGAAGTGATAAACGGTTTCAATTATCCAAAATCGTATTTTTTACATTTCATTTAGTATATATTTTCATAGGTATGTAAAATTTGTTCTTGACAACCGGCCTTCGGCCGGGCTAAAAGCTTTTCTCCTCCATGGTATTTTTTATATATATATATATATATATATATATATATATATATATATATATATATATATATATATATATATATATATATATATATATATATATATATATATATATATATATAATTAGTATTTATTATACTTTTTGGTTTCAATTACATTTCTTATGATTTAACTTAAGAAGTAAAAAAATACAGACTCTATGAAAATTAATTTTTTACAAATTGAACAATCTTTCTTTTAAAACTATTCTCATTTGGTTCGTTTTTTATTTCCAAGGGAAGATTGTTATAAAGATTTAGACCTTTGTAAGAAAGTGATCTCTGCATAGCACTTGTTGTCGCTCTGTCTACTCTAAAATCTTGTGCGTTTCTTAGCTGGTAGTGTTGTATTTGCCCCACCAACGTAAGCTGTTCACATAGGTATTGAGGTGCATTTCCCGTTTTCATTTTTCTTATGAACTTTAGAGCGTTAATTTCTATTCTCTGTTGAATGTTCAGCCATTTTAATGAGTTAAGCATGAACTGAATTGAGGTGTATCGATTGCATTTTAAAATTGTGCGCATAGCTTTATTTTGCAACTTTTGAAGTCTTTCTATCTGATTTTTTATACAGCACGTGTATAATATTGTTGACCCGAACTCAAAATGAGGTTTAATAATTGCATTATAAATATTAATTGACGTAATTACAGAAATTTTATTTCGAAGTCTTTTAAAATATCCAATTTTTTTTGCCGATCTTTTTGCATCAATATCTTGGGAATCGAAAAAACAGAACGTTGTGGCACTTAGCTCGATGGAGGCGGAATACATTGCAATGTGTCAAGCTACAAAAGAAATAAGTTTTTTCCGAAGTCTATTAAGAGAAATTGGTTTTCAAGATTTAATAAAATATCCCACCATATTGAATTGTGACAATCAAGGTGCTCAGTATCTGACGAAAAGCCAAATGATGATGAAACGAAGCAAGCATATTGATATTAGATATCATTATATAAAAGATAAATATAATTCAAATGAATTGCAGCTGGAGTACGTGTCAACTCAAGATAATGTTGCAGATATTTTAACCAAATGTTTACCAAATACCGCTCATGCGAAATGTTGCAGTTTACTTAACTTAATATGAGCTAATTAATTTTTTAATTTTTTGTAATATCAAATATTATTCCTTGTATAATTTTTAACGTCATTAATTGTTATTGCAAGGTAGAATTTACATTGTGGGGGTGTTTGTTGGAAATACTTTGAGTTTGAATATCAATGTAAATTGTTTTTGTGTTTATAACTTGATTCTATTTTTATCGAGTAGTATTTGATTTTATATATATGTATAATTGAAATAATCAAGGAATCAGTTTTCAGTCTTGTCAAGAATTTTCACAACGAAACATCGTTTATAATAAATGCCTTTTTATAAAAAAGAACTAATCATCCTTTATTTAACAATATATAAGATGAACAATAATGGACCCAGAATGGATCCCTGGGGTACTCCAAAATCGTTTATTACTGATTGCGATTTTATTTCATTCACTATTGTTGCTTGTTTTCTTCCATTTAAATATGTTTCAAACCATTTAAGTTCTGTATTTCTTATTCCATACATAGTTTGTGTAATAATGGTGGCTATTCTGAAAAACGCGCCGAAGAGGTGAAACTTTCCTTGGCAAACAAAAACAAAATATGAAGAATTGTTTGTGTTTTTCCCTACATCGCAAGAATAAAATTAACGAGGTAGTTGGCCAACCGTATCTCTTTCACCAGTAAACGGTAAATTTTGTACGAAACATAAAAACAATTTGTTTGTACTCTTGACATTTTGTTATTGTTTTACATGTACAGATTCACTTCACTAGCACGTTTTCCCGAATAAGCACCAATATCTTTTTATCTACAGTCTCAAATGCTCTTTTAAAATCTAGGAACGTAGCTATTATTTTATTGCCTTTTTCAATTTTTATTTTTTTTTTTCGAGTACAAAATCTGTAAGCATCTGGCAGCACACTTTTTCATTTTAGGGCAATTGGAACCATTATACCAACCGAACCCTATTTTTGTTGCAGCAGGAAGCTTTATAGGGCCTTAATTGCAATCGTTTGTTCGTTTTTTTTTTCTTTTTTGCATAAATAATACCTGTTGCATTAGATGAAAGTGTTTAAAAAACTAATGAAAAATCCATTCATTCTTTGGCGTTCTCAACATAATAAATTGCATTGCTTTACATCTTACTAATTGTATGATTAATTATCAGTATTGCAATTTTTCTTTGACCCGTAATAAATAAAACTCATTTGCCTCTTGATCTATATTTTCGGAGCCAGCTTCAGGATATTTGGGTAGTATGTATGTATGTATGTATTATCTATGTTAATGAAAAAATTCTTTATGTTCGAAATATAGTTTTAACAATAACGTAACAGCTAGGATCTCATAAATGTGCAAAAGGTATCAATTCGTATCAATTCGTTTGCTTTCCAAGAAAATAGTAATTTTCAGATTTTTGTTTTTAAGAATTAATATTTCTACTAAAACGTCTGGCACTACTGCTTGTGTGCGTTTGCATGTGAAATTAATAAAATAATAAAAAAGTAAAGTACATATTTATTTCTTTTTTTGTTTTTAATTAGTAATTGATGGCGAACGAAAAGCACAAACAGAAACAAAAAAACAATACACAAAAATATTTAAGTTTAGAAAAAAATGGGTGTATTTTTGCAGTAACGAGCTCTGTTCTTACGTTTTGACCTTATGGAAAGTAATGGGTGCGGCGGGAAACCGTGTTGTAAGGCGAAAACAGTTAGTTGGGCATGATTAAGGCATGTTTACAAAAATGCTAATTAGGAGCTTGCACGTTACAATTAAGTACTCTTATTATGCATAATAATGCAGGTCACGAGACTTGCTCGGAGGAGCAACAATTGATTTTTTAAAAGGACTCAGATAAAATTAGAAAAAACTAAACAGAGACGAATACTCTTGTCTATGATGTTTTTTAATAAATGATGAGTAACTCTTATAAAAAATGTTTTTGTGTCTTAAGCGGGCAGGTGCAGGTACTTACTCTTCAATAATTTCACCGAACTGTATTTACGATATGCACATTGAAATTATAGGAGATAGTTTTAAAGTATTTCTATTATTCACTTGAAATAACTATTTTGTAAATTTTTAAGAAACAAATCCTATTTTTTTTAGGTACAATTTATAAATTTTTTATTTAATAAAACGCGCACTGCTTTGTGTGGATGTAGTTGTGTGTTTGTTGGTTATTAAAGAGACAATTACCGTTTGGTTAGTTTATTAACAGAGAAATGCCGCACATCGAGTAATGTTTTTTATATAGTGGATGCAGGTACAAAACAAACTAAAAGTTGTGTGTACTTCCACAACAATAAGTTCTATTCTTAACAAACCAGTCCCCGTTTTATTTACTTTATATACATATATGTTAAATAAAAATTAAATAATTTTAACACCAACACTTTCCTGGACGGCAACTTCTACAAACACACATTTAACAACACCCAGCGGCAGCGAAAAATAAATATTTTATATAAAAAAATCACTACAATTTCTCGAAATTTTTTACTTTTCTTCTTTTGCTGAACTAATGACAAATAAAAAGGAAGAGAATTGAAAGAGAATATAATTTTGTGCTGCAATTCTTCTTTATGTAGATGGCAATACCGCTTTTGGTATTTTAGCGATTGACCATAGGTGGCGCTCATTACTTTTGACATATTTAGATAAGTACTTTCTTCCATGATGCAATTAACAAGGTAACCTTGTCAGCTAAACCGTTAAACATCTGAAGCAACTAAACATTTTTATACTAAACATTTTTATCTTCACAAAAGAAAAATACGGAAAAAAATCTGCAAATATTAAAATTCACATGGCCATACCTTGAGGTTATGTTTGCTCAACGTGCAAATACAGAATTTACCAGAAGAAACAAGTTGATTTTATATTAACTTTGCAAGAACTAATAAAAATGCTCTAAGTGATGCATTTGCTCATTGAGCAGGCATAACCTTAAAATATGCTCTTGTGGAATTCGATGTTTGAATTGAGTTTTCTCCTGTTTTTTCTTTCGTTGTTGTATACATCTAAGTATATGTGAGTTTCAATTTTTATCTGCATTTATTTGCCTAAAATAAAGACAAACAAGAAAATAGTGGTCACGTTTCTTTGTGGAAAAAATGAGTAGATATTTGTTGACATATGACCGCACTTTATACCTTGTTCATACATGCATTCCTAATTGAGATAATATTCAGTTTATTGACATAATATTTTTTGCGTTCATACATACAAATATTGCGCTAACTCAATTAGTATTTGACAGCTGGAAAAAAGTTGTTGTTTTTGTTTTGGTAGTGAGGAAGAAAAAGTGAAAAATATTTCAAATAAGAAAAATGGAAGAAAAACTGCCTTTTACTAAAAAGATTTTAGTGTTGTACAATAAAAATATGGAACTTGTACAAGTAGTGCGTTCATGTTTTGACTCCAAAGCGGCAATAATAAAAAGAAAGAGAAATAAAAATTTGGAAATGCTGCAATGTTTAAAAAGACAGCAGATATTTTATTTATTTTTTATTATTTTGTTTTGTTTGCTTTTTTTGACATTTATCTCGTCACTCATCTCGCATTGTATACTTTTGCTTATTAAACACATCTTTTACAGTGTTGTGTTTCATCTTTTTCTCAATATTCAAAGCAATTTTGAGTTTATTAAGCAATAACTTTATTGACTTTTTGTATGGAATATTGAGCTCAATAATGGACTTTATTGCGATTATCTCAATAAAAGCGCATGTATGAACATGGTATTAGGTTGTCAAGAAATTGCAGAGATGAAAGGCAGCCAAAACGAGATAGCTAATCCGCGTAAGCTTAGTGCATCTCTCTTCTGTAAATGTAGAAGTGGCGTCTTTTTGACAGTTTGCATAAGTTGTACAAAAACAAAATGCAAGTTATTTTTATTGAAGTTGTTCTTATTGTAGCGAAAAGGTTACCTTGTTAGTTGTATCATGCACAAACGCTCCAAACGCTCCAAACGCTGAGTACCGCCACAGAATACCGAATAAAATATTTCTGTGGTACCGCTTATGTGCTGTGTTCAGTGTTGCCTCTTACCGCTTAAAGTCGCAATTGCTCCTTTTGGTGGTCTACGGCTCTTTGTAACATTATTATTATTAAAAACAGCGGGAAAAAATTACATGAAAAAACAAGATTTATCAATTCAAAACATCATTTAACACATACATTTCATTGGCTCTTCCGGAATCGCTCTTGGATAAAAAGTGGGCACTGTATCTATTGGTGAATGATTTTTACAGTGTTCACCGGTAAAAGAAAAAATCATCGTTGCGGAAAATAAACCCAGATTGCAGAGCAACAAAAAAAGGACATAGTAATATTAATTAGGGAAGCATATTGAAATAAGTACCGCATTTTGTCCTATGATATATGTGAATAGTTCATAATATAGCTGTGTACTTAATCAATATTATTTTATCATTAACATCGACTGATTCACCGCAATACTCAGTGTGTTCGAGTACTGCCTTATCTATAGAGAGTGGTGAATTTGTATTACCGAGAAATTTTATTGTTGCCATCTCAAGAAATTATAAGCAGCTGTTTGATATTTTTGTTGTTTGCACATTTCTACTGTTCCTTCAATATTCCTAATTTTAAACGGACAAAAATATGCAAAGGCACTTGAAACAAAACATTAAACAAGTATTTTATTGAAATTACAGTTTTTTCTAATCATAATTAATTTTATTTTAGCTTACCACTAGTTTTTGCAACGGTTTTTACTCACCGCGGGATATTACAGACTGTGCATTAGATGATGCTGTTAAATTTAAAGAACTAAATGCATTCATTCATTTAACGCCAGAAATCGCTCTGCACCAAGCCAATGAATCAGCTCACCGTTACGAGCAAAATAAAACTAAGGGAACTTTAGATGGCATAACCATAGCTTTAAAGGATAACTTTTGTACCAAGGGTGTGCGTACAACGTGTGCCTCAAAGTAAGTAATTATGACTACCTATTTGTGACGAGAGTTAATTTGGAAAAGTTTAGTTGCCAAAAAAATATTTGTAAATTTAGTTTTTTGACTAAAGTTTTGCGCAAAACAGATCAAGTTAAAAGGATATCTTGATATTGAAAGATTAATCTTCTGATTTCGAATTTTTTGTAGGATGTTGGAAAGCTTTGTCCCACCTTACAATTCTTCAGTGTACGAGCGGTTATTACAAGCCGGAGCAACTTTGATTGGGAAAACAAATATGGACCAATTTGCCATGGGCTCAGGCACAGTTGATTCCATCTACGGACCCGCAAAAAATTGCTGGAGCCAAGATTTGAGTGCCAATAATTGGCATATAAGTGGTGGCAGTTCCGGAGGTTCTGCATTAGCAGTTGCAAGTGGCGTATGTTATGCGTAAGTTCGACAGTTATTTTGAGAGATTTAAATCATTAAAGATTATATTTTATAATCTGATCCTATTACCAAATGCAAACACAACCTCAAATCTGTGATTTGTCAGGAGCGATGAACGACTTATTTGATGTTCTTCTAATTTCATTTTGATGAAAGTAACTCCACATTTTGCTTTTCACTAACTTTATTCATTTTTATCGCCGTGAGGCATAAATGAATTATATTAATTGAATTACATAACATTCATCAATTACACTTTTAAATTAAGAAAATCACTTTGTAAAACAAAATATTTAAATGATAATTTCTGTATCACCAAGTTCTTCGTCAGAAGGCAGTACCATGCTTGCTGGATCAATATAGTTGGGGCTTACTAAATCTAGGCCGGCTCGTTCTCGACGGCGCAATTCTAAATAAGCTTCACGCTGTGCCCAATTACGCATTCCTCTGTCGGGTAGGTATCCCCAATAGAATGTACCCCATACCAAGCATAATGTTACGGCACAGAAAAATGACATGTGAGTGGTTTTTCTGTCGTTCGCTTCATCTCTGGTATCGAAGCCATAACTAACCCAGTTTTTGGGATTTGGGTTTGCGAAGTCTTCTTTCGTTACGGGCGCAAGGGAAGCAGCTGTTTCGTCCTTTTTCGGTGACGTTTTTATACCACGTACTGCAGTAAGGCATTGATTAAATATCAAAGAACGCTGCAGAACTGAACGATTTGTAAAACGCAGTAGAGCGGACATAGTTGTGATATTTTTCTTACAAATAAAGTTATTTCTCTTCAAAAATTAATGAAAAGATATTTGCTGCTTACTGCGCTGTCACTCAATTCATTGACAGCTCGGCAAACGTCAAAAAATTATCAGAACGGAAGTGTTAGCAACTACCTTGCAAAAGGAAAGTTGGCAACACTGAAAAATCAATATAGGGTTTGGAGTTATAAATATGATGAAATTTTCACTTTTGTGCGTGTACCAAATCAGATTTTTTAAAAGTACATGCAAAGTCAATAGAATTACTATTATATGAATATAGTGATAGCATCACTTTTTTTGTTTAAATTATGTAGCAGAATACCCAGCATGGCTGAAAAACATATTATGTTGTCTATAAGTACTCATTAAAAAATTCTCATATATTAAAAACTGTTATATTAGAAAAAACGAGTTTTTAAGTTAATGCCTTTCTTTTTATGAAAGGAGAAACCACTCAGAAAAGCTTTTTTAGTTATAGCTCAAATAATAGTGAAATTAGTATCAAATTAATGGTGTATAGGTATGTAAATATGGTATGTAGAGTCTGTAGGTATGTATGTAGAGTCTGATACTCATGATAGGTATGTAGAGTCTGATACTCATGTCACGAAGTGTTGTGTCCTACTAGTAGCTTAAGTGACGGTTGTCACAAAAATCTCAAATAGTAATTCTCAGCCAAATTTTTATTTTACCAGCCACAAATAGTAGTATTTGCCACGAAACTTGACAAAATTGTCTTAATGTGAAATATTAGAAGAACAAAATTAAGTGGTGAAGAAATACTAGGTGTCCAATTGCTAACATTCACGAGACATTAGAAAATTGTAACCAAAGCTGAAAGTAGTAGAAAAATTCAAAGTGTCTCTTTGCATTCTTTTAGTCCTTTTTTTAAACCAAAAAATTTTTATTTTTTACCTATAGCTCAATTGGCTCGGATACAGGTGGATCAACACGCAATCCTGCTTCATATTGTGGTATAGTTGGCTTAAAGCCAACCTATGGCTTAGTGTCTAGACATGGTCTAATTCCCCTTGTAAATTCAATGGATGTACCTGGAATATTTGCACGTTGCGTGAGTGATTGTGTGGATATACTAAATGCAATAGCTGGTCCTGATCACCGAGATTCTACGACGATAAAAAAATCTTACGAGCCAATTAAATTAGTAGAACCGGATTGTTTAGATTTAAAACAGATACGTATTGGCATACCAAAAGAGTATCACTGTAGTGGATTATCATCGGAAGTATTACAAACATGGTGTAAAATTGCGGATATACTTGAAACAGAAGGCGCACAATTAAAACAAGTCACTCTTCCACACACAGCAGCTAGCATTTTCGTATATTCCATTCTAAATCAGTGTGAAGTGGCCAGTAACATGGCCCGTTACGATGGAATAGAATATGGACATCGTGCAAACGACGAAAGCAGTACTGAAGAATTGTATGCTAAAAGTAGAGCAGAAGGCTTTAATAATGTCATTAAAACAAGAATCTTAGCTGGTAATTACTTTTTGTTACGCGAAAATTATAACTTATATTTTGAGAAAGCTTTGCGCGTAAGGCGTTTAATTGCTCAAGATTTTCAAAAAGTTTTTCTCAGTGGAAGCGAAGAAGAAAAAGTCGATATTCTTTTGACACCCGTTACTTTAACGGATGCTCCTTTATATAAAGACTTCATATCTGTATCAAACCGGGATCAATGTGCAGTACAGGACTTTTGTACCCAACCAGCAAATATGGCAGGAATTCCAGCAGTTTCCATACCAATAAGAACCTCTTCCCAAGGACTACCAATAGGCTTACAACTAATGAGTAATACTCTTAATGAAAAAATGTTGCTTAACGTCGCTAGGTGGATTGAAGCCCAAGTTAATTTTGATTGCTTGGATAATAAACAACTTTCAAAAATATGTAAGTAAATAAATATTTATTAAAAACCGAAAAATGCTAGTTTTGTTTTATTAGACCAGAAATTAATCTAAATGTTATATTGCAAGAAAGCACCCATATGGGCACAGAGACGGCATTTGGTACCCCAGTGGGAAATGCTAACAAACCCTGAAGCGGTTCAAGATTGAACTGTTCGTCAAATATTAAGACTGGGTTGTAACGATTCCTTATTGATAAACTAACTAAACTGATGTAAAGTATTGCTTTAACGACATAATTAAGTACAAGATCTGCAGAGGCAGTTTTTAGTCGGCCCATCTTGCGCTCACCGAGAATTTTTTGTTCCAAGTCCTTAATCTTTTGTTCTGCCCTCATTGTCTTGATAAAGAATGCATACTCCCCACTGCTAGGACCAGCGTCCTTTACACGCTGCAAATCAGCACGAGCCTGGCGAAGTTCTGTCAACAACTCTGGTGGTGTATCCGATTGTTTCGAAACAAACACTTTCGAAATGTTGAGCTTTTAAAAGAATACTCCTTAGTACTAATTAAATATATAAGCTTAAAGTTCTTACCAATTTTATTATGGTTTTGGAAAAGGTGAGGAAGAAACACAACATCAATATTGTTAGAAACAGCATTGTTTAAGCAGTTTTTTCAGGATATTATCTGAATGCTCCCAATACATATATTCACAGTATGGTACTCTGTGATATTTCAGTGGACAAAACCATCTGTTTAAGAAGGGAAAATAACACTGGTTGGCAATGCAGTGTTATAAGTGACAAAGCTGCCATACTGTGAATATATGTATTGGGCTCATTACATTGTCGAGTACTAGAAATATGTGTAATTGCTTAATTTCGGGGAATTAAAACTATTTATTATTGCTCATAGCTATTAACTCTCCTATAAAAAAACAAAATAAAAGATAATTTAATAGTTCTATATTATATTATTACAAAATATTAAAAACTAAAAGATTTACAACTTTGCAAGTTTTCGTTGCTCCATCACATAAACCAAATTCTGATCCACCCCCCAAAGAGGGAAAGTGATTGAAAGAATAGATGTGGTAACGTCTAGCAACGTTAAAATAGTTTTGTTTAAACATAATTTTTTCCAAGGTGTTTTCAAGTGATAAGAAGTTTAGAAAATAAGATATCTACTATGCTGAAAAATGAATCACTGATGAAAAGTAATTTGCTACATCGTGCTTCCCTGCGTGGTCTTAAAAAATGCACTTCCTGCGGTTATATTACCGGTCAGCGAGCTCTGATTTGTCGTAACGTTAGCTGTGATTTGCGGATCAAAAGGCTGGCTGCTATTAAACCTTTCGATCCCATACAATTGGTCACAAACGGTCATATAAAGCTCTTTTCCCTACGAAGTAAAGAGAAATTACTGCAACCCAGAAATTTTGTCAGTATAACAGAAAGTCAGGATTCAATTATTAGCCGTCCGTGTGCAGTTTGTTATGTGGATAATTGTAAATACGATTGCACGGAGCCAACTCACTTAGTTTGCCGTCATATAAAGGCGTGCAAGGTACTTACAAATGTGGCCGTCGCTGAAATTTATCCAATAGACGCCAGCATTCTATGGAGTCTTAATATACCTGCTGAACAGAAACAACGATTATGGAAATTGTATCAAAAAGAAGAGATGCTTATACACCCAGTGCAGAAATTAAATTCCTCAATATTTGTAGTTAAATGTGAAGAATCTAATATATTTCCGGTTGGACGTTTACATGTCATTATTTCTAGCAGTAAGGCAACAAATAAAAATGGAATTTTTTTCTGTTCATGCAAAAAGCTAAAAATAATGTTGGAACCAGACAACTCAGTCATAATGAAACAAGAAATCTGCGATCATGTGATATTATTATTGGCAGCGATTCTCTCCCAAGACGAAAGCAGCAAATTATATGGCCACTTTTTGGATTTATTACATCACTTGTGGTTTCATAATACCTTGGACAAGCCTGTTAATTTCGACATCAGGTCAACAGCATTAAGGGACAATGGTTTGCAGTTAGGGAAGTGCTTTAAACCAAATATGAAAGACGATAGTATCGCAGCGTCTGGTGATTCGAATGATATTTTTAATTTTGATGATGAACTCTTTGCTGAAAATGTAAGTATGTAAATCAGGAACGATTTCTTATGATAGGATTCTCATCTTAAAAATCCTTATTGGCAATTAAAAGTTAGTGTAATTATCAAAATAATTTTTTCTTATTTTAGAATATGCCAGATTTTTATGATATCATTTTGGGCACTAGCGCTGATAAAGACACGAAAGTTCAAAAAATAGATGCTACTGGAACAGATAACTCTGAAAAATATTTTAAAGATCCTAAGCTAAATGCGATAGAAAGCAGTTTGACAGATGAAATGGATTTGAGTTTTCAACCTTTTAATTCGCCAGTTTCTTTAACATATTTGGATGAAGAAATAACACAAACTCCACTTCATTTCAGTCAGAATAATTTGAGTGTCATGGAACAGTTTCAACTCAATCAGAACATAGAAATATCTAATGATAATATTGAGCTAGACAATGAAATCGAAAGTCTCAACAATATGGAATCTAGTTTAGTCGAGACGCACACTGCAGCACAATCGAGTATAACTAAACAAAAATCGCTCTTGAAAACCTTTTCGATTTATAACAGCCAAATAGATAATCCTATACCTAAGTCAAGCATTAATGTGAATTACTTAAAGAGTTCAACAGGAGCAACCCAAAAATCTATTGTTTTAAAACAAGGATCTGTTAAGATAGTAAAAATGGCCACGCCGCTAACACCATCACCCATAAAACAAAGCTCTAAAATTGTACAAATAATGAAAATCAGCCCACAGGATCTTATTGTATTGAACAGCAACCAACATAATCTAGTAGCAAAGCAAAATTACAACCAGTTAGAAGTATTACAACCTTCAAAGCCACATCTAAATCCCATAGAATGTGAACAAGTCAATTTGAAAACATTACCTTCCTTAACTTATGAGCCTTGGATGAATCATATTATAGAAGTGATAAACGAAAGTGTTGCTATAAAAAATACACCTTTAGTACAAACTAATTTTAATGTTCCCGACGCGTTTTTTAATTGTTTAATGAAAACGTTTATTTCATGCAATAAAACAAAGCAGCCAATCAAAACCCTCATCGTTAAAAATGAAAGACATAAAAATTGTACAAAGTACTTGTGGCATTTTAATCAAGCTTCTGGCGTTCAACAAATATTTACCAGCCAAAATGTAAGTGTTTTTTTTTTTTTTCTATAAAATCTTCACAAATTTATTTGATAAATTTTCGTCGTTTTCTTTTTTTTATACAGGCAAAAATTGAACTAGAACGTTTATATAAGCGCTCACCTGATAACAACTATGAATTGTTTATACCAGAAAAAATCAAATGTAGTGAGAATCACAGTTACAGAACAATTTATCCTAAAACTCAGCTATACAAAGCATTTATAAAGTTTTCTAACAATTCAGCTTTGTGTTGTGACAACTTGAGGGTAAGTAATTGAAACATAATACCTAATAACAAAAAATTTACCAATACAACATGTGCACATATTACAGCCAGATAATTGTGGCTTTCGTTTGGAATGGCTTCCTGCAGCGTTTCCCAAAAGTAATTTTGGTTTAATGACCATCGAATTTTGTGTAAGTGTTAGAGAACTTGATGGAACAAATTGTATATAGTCCCATGATGCTTTATTATTACCAGTATTATTTTATTTTTTCCATTGTTAATTAATAAATGCAAAGAAAACACATAACTTTGGCTTTCTATTATTGAATATTATTATTGGTATATGTAATAGTTTACGTATGTATGGTACTCTATTTTTGTTTGAAGTCGTATGTATAACTCTGTAGGCGAAGGATAAAGAACACCTCTATTTTTCTTCTATATTCTTCTTTTTCGCATTGGTGAGAGATTACAATTAAAGAGATTATTGGTGAGAAATTACAATTTTTTTTTAGTGCACGAGGGTGTTAAAACCCTCATGCACTAATGTTTTTAAAACCGTTTTTTTAACATTGATTGTAATAGTCCAACCTAAATTACCGCGTCAAGCGCATATGCATTATATATGCAAAATAGTAGCTAATTTAGGCTGGTCTGTAACAATTTTAGAGAAGATGACGAAAAAAGAAATAAAAGTTAAGTATGTGTTGGCGGATTATGGTTTTGAGAAATTTTGCAATACAATAAAGCGCATTAGCATTATGATAATGTAAACTTTTTTTTCTAAATTAAATAAATTTTTTCTCATAGTTTTTAAATTCTTTTACAAGATTTTTAAAATGTGTTTTGTTCTTTCTTGCTGTAGACAAGGTACCGCGATTCTAGGCAGCCTTATTAGCCCAGCTGAGTACTGCTTTTAGCCTGAAGAAGTGTCAAAATGCACAACAGAAACACAAAAACGCGAACAAATGGATGACAGAATTACAGTATTTCTACCAACAAAATACATAAAATGTATATTGGTGTTGTGTTTGTTGTGGTTATGCTTTACCTTGGCTGGTATATATAGGAATTTTAAGCCGACGAAAAGATACTTATGGCTAGCAGTTCTAGCATACATCATTAAAATATTCATTGCGCTTTGAGCACAGCCAGTGTAAATCCATGGGTAACTTGAATTTTTTAAAAGGCACTTGAAACCCTTCTGCTTTATGCTCCCCAAATGAAAAGAAAACTTCTGTATTAGCTCAAAATTGTACTATTTTCTTGACCCAGTAAAAATAATTTGAAGTATGTAGTCTCAAAAATTTTGTTATTTTGACGACTTGTAAATCATTGCATGAAAAGATGTCGTTTAAAATGACTTTTATCAGAAAAAATATGAAGTGATCGAACACAGCTACATGTGTCATCTATTTATTACTGCTAACTTAGTTATTTTTAAAACAAAAAAAAGGAAAATAAAATATTATCACCTTACTTACGACAAATTAGGTTCGAAGGCGTTGAATATACTTTGGTTCACTTCCCTCATTTTACCTGAGAAATTTTTTCCTGAATTCTCACAAAAATACATTACGCCCAATGTCATGCTAATGTAAAAATCATGCACTTTTCACCTAAATGGGGATATATGTATGTATGGGTAGTAACACTATATCGCGCAAATTAGTATACAGCCTTTTATTTTACAGTAGATAGTTATTAATGTTAAAAGTGAAAATGTTTGAATTTCGGGTCAGCACCCCTCTAATTGTTGATCAAGACAAAAACTTCTAATAAAATTTCAAAGATAATAGAAAAAGTAAAATTTATTGAAATTTTTGTTCCTTTAGTTTTTCAAGTATAATGACGAATCGTGTGGCACTTACGAAATGACAGAACATTATTTTTTACTTGATTGAAACATAGACCTTGTAATATATCCAATGACAAAACCCGATTTGACATACATATATAATTAATAATGTTGAATAGTAACCCATTGACCAGACATTTGGTGGCTTATAGATCTATGCGTTTTTATTCCAATCGCAGTTATATCCAGGGCTGGGCAGTATTTGAAATACGTATTTAAAATACAAATACGTATTTTGTATTTGTATTGTAAATACGTCTCATGAATGTATTTGTATTTTGTATTTTAAATACTAAGCGATTGAGTATTTTGTATTTCAAATACTTGTGCTCTCAAAATACAATTTTAAAATTATGTTAAAAAATATGCGCTAAAAATTATTCCATTCATACATCAAATAAAATCCGAAAATTTTGCTAATGTTTTATATCCAAAAAATAATTTCATTATCAAAGCACCTGTGTAAAGTAAACCCAACTGAATGCACATACATTGAGAAAGTTGCCAAGCCGTCAGAAAGTTAAATAATGAAAAAATAAAATACAAGGAAAAACAGCGTTCGACTTTTTCATTTAAAATAAGGGAAAAAATACCCATCAAATGTTAACTTAGATAGACTATACATATGTATATAGTTATATAGCATTTGGTGAAACGTTTTTTTAATTGTCACTTATTTCTTAATTCCATTATATGTCTTTCAAGAAAATATCGTTTTCTAGTAAGAAATCATTGAGATTTTGTCGTTAGCTGGTTTACTTTAGTCGCCATCAACATATTGTTTGTCTAATATCACTTTTTAATAAAAACTTTTTTGATTAAAAGTATTTTGTATTTTAAATATGTGCATATTTTTGTTACATTGTATTTTGTATATCAAATACTTGCTTTTAGAATGCAGTATTTTGTATTTTAAATACATGGAAAAAAAGTATTTGTATTTGGTATTTTAAATACATAACTTTCATGTATTTTGTATTTTAAATACATCAGAGCATGTATTTTGCCCAACATCCCATACACATCGTGTTGCACTTACGAAATGACTATAAATTATTATTTAGTTAATTGAAAGACAGACCTTGTAATATTTCCAGTAAATCTCCAAAACTCGATTTGTTTTTAAAATGCGGAATAGTAATCGATTACCCAGACACTTGGTGGCTTATGGATCTATTCGTTTTTATTCCAATCGCGGTTATATCCCATACACATAAATAAAATATTATATTGTTTTTGCAAAAACTTAACTGTAATTTATTTTTGGTCAATGAATATGGAAATATTATAAAGATTCTATCAAAATGAATGATTTCTTTGGTCAACATGCTTCGTCCAGTTTGCGGCTGCCAAAATCGTGCAACGAAAGTAACTATACGCGCTGTGTGGAAATAAGTTTGAGTCCACACCATACGACCAAGAAGTGTAAAATTTGCAAGAGCTGATGTCCGTAAAATGCATGGACATGTTTTTCATACAAAATATTCTTATCTGTCTCTCCTGGAACGTCACATATCTAAAAGCAATTGCATTTCAAGTTGAATGAAAAAATTTTTTTTTTATTTATGCTTTTATAAACATTTTATAATTTATTTTTTATTTATTTATAATTTATAATACTTTTTCTTCCGTTGTTTTGTCCTTAGTTTAAATTAGAAGTAATTTATTTATATGTATTTATATATACTATATGTATTTTAATTTTACTTGTTATTACTGGGTTTTTTCAATTTAATTTTATCTTTAACTGAGTGTTTCTTTTTTTTTTTTAATGGAAAATTAAAAAAAATATTTAAATTAGTACATAACATTTACAAAAGTTATCTTATTAAATATATTTATAATTAATTTGTTTTATTTTTTCCGTCTATATTCCCTTATTTTGTTGTTGTTGTGTATTTATTTTAATATTTTATTTTAATTGTAGTATGTATAAAGTGTATTTACAATTTTCAATCACTTGTGCCTTGGTGCTTAAATAAGACAACGTTTTATGGGTAGAGGAAGGAAGAGGAGGGTTTGGGGTATTTGCGTTTTCATTTTATGTGTATGTGATTTATTAAAAACAAAATGTTTGTCTTTTCTTTAAAAAAAAAAAAGGAATTATGAGCAAATTTTTATGGATTTGTTTCGCATGATTTTGTACAATACTTGTTTTTCATAAGGTGAATGCAATTAATTGTAATTGTTTATTAAAATGAACATTTTAAAATTAGGACGGACTTTCTAACAATTTTTTAAATTAATATATTTTTTTTTTCTTTGCTCAACGAAACGGGCTGTTATGTTAGTTTGTATGTTGTTTAATAACTTAATTTACTAGATAATTTCATTTCTGTATAAAGTATAGAAAAGAGCTTAAATAAATATAATTTAGTGATGTCGACATAAAATTATTTCATCATAGACTTATTATTGGTTATATTAAATTAAATGTATTTCAATTTAAAATTAAAAATACAAAAATGACTAAGAAAACTTATCACTTTATTTATAGAATATTAAATTAAGAAACATAAAAATTACAAAACGATAAAATAAATATAAAATATTGTATACGTATTCGTTTCAGTTTTTTTCTTTGCTGGAAAATCAGCGCTTGCAAAAACAAACCAAAGAAAACAACAGCAAAATTTTGAAATTTTTTTTTTATTGTTTTGCATGTAACTAAACAAGTTAGTGATACCGAGTAACATCATGGGCCTGGCAGTAATTTTTATTTTTTCTCATGTGGTTGTTGTACACAAAAATACATTTTTCACTTTTCCCGTTTTCCAACAAAGAAAATAACTGAAATGAATACTTTTAATGCTACAAAAAGGTGTAATATAAAAAAAGCAATTTCGTTGAAAGTTTGTATAAAAAATTTGTGTTAATAATCTTTACAAACTAATCTACATAAAAATCTACCTCGTAATAGAAAAAAAATTTGTTCTTAAAAATCAAAACATGCGGCATAAATACTTGCTAATTAAATTATAAATTGATTTTGGGCAAATTTTTTTAGGTTTCATTCCATGAGTCATACGTATAAAATTAGCTGTATTCAAACCAAGAAAATGTAGTTCTGATGGAAAATTTGTTTTATTGTTGAAAGCAGGGAAAACTAATTTACAGGCATTTAAAATCTTAATAAGTACGCATTTTATTATTTTCCAACTATTAATTCAGGTCCAAAAATGAACCTTTTCAAAAAATGTTTACTGTCTTTTTCAGCTGTCTATATGCCGACGACATTTCGTTGGTGCTAATCAACTCATCAGTAGCTTTAAAAGACAGTAAACCTTTTTTTTAAGTTCATATTTGAATTTTCCAACTATTTTTGACGTAATAAAAATGTACATTTTTACGATGTTGTTAATACAAAATATTTCATGTTCATTAAAGTTTTAATTTCACAAGATTTTTTAAAAGATCGTCTTACACGACATTTGCAGGCTGATTTTTAAGATATATCTTCTTAGAGCAAATAATAAACAACATTTGTTTAATCTACAGGGTGGTCCAAAAGAAATCACCCCATTGGAAGTTACTCTTACTTGTGCAAATGGCAGTCAATGTCAAATCTGTTTTTATATTTGTGAACTAGATAACTGCAGAATACAAGTGAACAAGCCATGGAACGATACACTCCCCAAGAAGGCGGAATAATCGTGTTTATGACGAAGTAGACGATTTTTCGACCAATATCATAATGAGCGGGTACACGAACAAGCAAAACTATCACTTTTGGGCTATCGAAAATCCAAGAGTGATGCACGAGGAGCCATTGCACCCGCTCAATGTAACTGCATGGTGCGCTTTTCACGCTCAAGGAGTTCTCGGGCCAGTTTTTTTCGAGGAAGCCGCCAACGCAAAATCACAACGCGCTATAGGGCCATGTTAACCGAGTTTTTTCAGCCGCAATTGAACGAATTAGGTCTGGAGGACATGTGGTTCCAACAGGACAGAGTAACGGCACACGCTGCGCGAGCCACAATCGATATTCTAAAAGCCAAACAACATCGGATGACCTCTTTTGGCCCATCTGTTAAGTTTTAGAAATTTATGCCCCGCTTTTGGTTCACAACACACAAGTGTTGTGTTGTTTCGGATGCAAGACACAGCTTTTTTGCAGTTATAGATGTTGTGTACGTTGCAGAGTTATTTTTTATTATTTGTAGATCATATTTCCGCCAAATACATGACTGCAGAGCTGCTTTGCTTGACAGTTATTTGCATGCAGTCCGTGATATACACAACACCTAAACGTTGTAAACCATAATCACAAAATAGTTGTTGTTGTGTTGTAGCTGAAACAACACAACATTTAGGTGTTGTAAACCATAATCGAGGCATTAATTTTTCTATTTTATTACAGGCTCCAGTCTTCTTTACCTAATTACATATATACTAATGCCCTTATGCAAAAAAAAAAAAAAAATTATAATATTAATAATGTGTATTTGAAGTGTCAGTTAAAAGCGGGGTTTCATACAAAATTTCCTTTTGACAGGCACTTCTAGCAGACGTAATATATTTTTTTTTTTTTTACATAAGAGCATAAACTTTGTAAGCTTTTCAGCCATTTGTGTCCCTTTTTGTTATTAATGTTGCCGAAACAGATTTACAGCTCTGTTTTGAGAATCACGTTACACGAAACCACGTGGTTTCTAAAAACAAATTGCATCAAGAAGCTGAATTAATGCTGGTCGTTTGTTATTTTTCTAATATTATTGAGTAAGTTAACATGTTATGTAGAAATTAGTTTTCAAAAATTAACTTAATTATTCATTCGCTATAAGAGCCGAATCACAGTTACAGAACAATTTATCCTAAAACTCAGCTATACAAAGCATTTATAAAGTTTTCTAACAATTCAGCTTTGTGTTGTGACAACTTGAGGGTAAGTAATTGAAACATAATACCTAATAACAAAAAATTTACCAATACAACATGTGCACATATTACAGCCAGATAATTGTGGCTTTCGTTTGGAATGGCTTCCTGCAGCGTTTCCCAAAAGTAATTTTGGTTTAATGACCATCGAATTTTGTGTAAGTGTTAGAGAACTTGATGGAACAAATTGTATATAGTCCCATGATGCTTTATTATTACCAGTATTATTTTATTTTTTCCATTGTTAATTAATAAATGCAAAGAAAACACATAACTTTGGCTTTCTATTATTGAATATTATTATTGGTATATGTAATAGTTTACGTATGTATGGTACTCTATTTTTGTTTGAAGTCGTATGTATAACTCTGTAGGCGAAGGATAAAGAACACCTCTATTTTTCTTCTATATTCTTCTTTTTCGCATTGGTGAGAGATTACAATTAAAGAGATTATTGGTGAGAAATTACAATTTTTTTTTAGTGCACGAGGGTGTTAAAACCCTCATGCACTAATGTTTTTAAAACCGTTTTTTTAACATTGATTGTAATAGTCCAACCTAAATTACCGCGTCAAGCGCATATGCATTATATATGCAAAATAGTAGCTAATTTAGGCTGGTCTGTAACAATTTTAGAGAAGATGACGAAAAAAGAAATAAAAGTTAAGTATGTGTTGGCGGATTATGGTTTTGAGAAATTTTGCAATACAATAAAGCGCATTAGCATTATGATAATGTAAACTTTTTTTTCTAAATTAAATAAATTTTTTCTCATAGTTTTTAAATTCTTTTACAAGATTTTTAAAATGTGTTTTGTTCTTTCTTGCTGTAGACAAGGTACCGCGATTCTAGGCAGCCTTATTAGCCCAGCTGAGTACTGCTTTTAGCCTGAAGAAGTGTCAAAATGCACAACAGAAACACAAAAACGCGAACAAATGGATGACAGAATTACAGTATTTCTACCAACAAAATACATAAAATGTATATTGGTGTTGTGTTTGTTGTGGTTATGCTTTACCTTGGCTGGTATATATAGGAATTTTAAGCCGACGAAAAGATACTTATGGCTAGCAGTTCTAGCATACATCATTAAAATATTCATTGCGCTTTGAGCACAGCCAGTGTAAATCCATGGGTAACTTGAATTTTTTAAAAGGCACTTGAAACCCTTCTGCTTTATGCTCCCCAAATGAAAAGAAAACTTCTGTATTAGCTCAAAATTGTACTATTTTCTTGACCCAGTAAAAATAATTTGAAGTATGTAGTCTCAAAAATTTTGTTATTTTGACGACTTGTAAATCATTGCATGAAAAGATGTCGTTTAAAATGACTTTTATCAGAAAAAATATGAAGTGATCGAACACAGCTACATGTGTCATCTATTTATTACTGCTAACTTAGTTATTTTTAAAACAAAAAAAAGGAAAATAAAATATTATCACCTTACTTACGACAAATTAGGTTCGAAGGCGTTGAATATACTTTGGTTCACTTCCCTCATTTTACCTGAGAAATTTTTTCCTGAATTCTCACAAAAATACATTACGCCCAATGTCATGCTAATGTAAAAATCATGCACTTTTCACCTAAATGGGGATATATGTATGTATGGGTAGTAACACTATATCGCGCAAATTAGTATACAGCCTTTTATTTTACAGTAGATAGTTATTAATGTTAAAAGTGAAAATGTTTGAATTTCGGGTCAGCACCCCTCTAATTGTTGATCAAGACAAAAACTTCTAATAAAATTTCAAAGATAATAGAAAAAGTAAAATTTATTGAAATTTTTGTTCCTTTAGTTTTTCAAGTATAATGACGAATCGTGTGGCACTTACGAAATGACAGAACATTATTTTTTACTTGATTGAAACATAGACCTTGTAATATATCCAATGACAAAACCCGATTTGACATACATATATAATTAATAATGTTGAATAGTAACCCATTGACCAGACATTTGGTGGCTTATAGATCTATGCGTTTTTATTCCAATCGCAGTTATATCCAGGGCTGGGCAGTATTTGAAATACGTATTTAAAATACAAATACGTATTTTGTATTTGTATTGTAAATACGTCTCATGAATGTATTTGTATTTTGTATTTTAAATACTAAGCGATTGAGTATTTTGTATTTCAAATACTTGTGCTCTCAAAATACAATTTTAAAATTATGTTAAAAAATATGCGCTAAAAATTATTCCATTCATACATCAAATAAAATCCGAAAATTTTGCTAATGTTTTATATCCAAAAAATAATTTCATTATCAAAGCACCTGTGTAAAGTAAACCCAACTGAATGCACATACATTGAGAAAGTTGCCAAGCCGTCAGAAAGTTAAATAATGAAAAAATAAAATACAAGGAAAAACAGCGTTCGACTTTTTCATTTAAAATAAGGGAAAAAATACCCATCAAATGTTAACTTAGATAGACTATACATATGTATATAGTTATATAGCATTTGGTGAAACGTTTTTTTAATTGTCACTTATTTCTTAATTCCATTATATGTCTTTCAAGAAAATATCGTTTTCTAGTAAGAAATCATTGAGATTTTGTCGTTAGCTGGTTTACTTTAGTCGCCATCAACATATTGTTTGTCTAATATCACTTTTTAATAAAAACTTTTTTGATTAAAAGTATTTTGTATTTTAAATATGTGCATATTTTTGTTACATTGTATTTTGTATATCAAATACTTGCTTTTAGAATGCAGTATTTTGTATTTTAAATACATGGAAAAAAAGTATTTGTATTTGGTATTTTAAATACATAACTTTCATGTATTTTGTATTTTAAATACATCAGAGCATGTATTTTGCCCAACATCCCATACACATCGTGTTGCACTTACGAAATGACTATAAATTATTATTTAGTTAATTGAAAGACAGACCTTGTAATATTTCCAGTAAATCTCCAAAACTCGATTTGTTTTTAAAATGCGGAATAGTAATCGATTACCCAGACACTTGGTGGCTTATGGATCTATTCGTTTTTATTCCAATCGCGGTTATATCCCATACACATAAATAAAATATTATATTGTTTTTGCAAAAACTTAACTGTAATTTATTTTTGGTCAATGAATATGGAAATATTATAAAGATTCTATCAAAATGAATGATTTCTTTGGTCAACATGCTTCGTCCAGTTTGCGGCTGCCAAAATCGTGCAACGAAAGTAACTATACGCGCTGTGTGGAAATAAGTTTGAGTCCACACCATACGACCAAGAAGTGTAAAATTTGCAAGAGCTGATGTCCGTAAAATGCATGGACATGTTTTTCATACAAAATATTCTTATCTGTCTCTCCTGGAACGTCACATATCTAAAAGCAATTGCATTTCAAGTTGAATGAAAAAATTTTTTTTTTATTTATGCTTTTATAAACATTTTATAATTTATTTTTTATTTATTTATAATTTATAATACTTTTTCTTCCGTTGTTTTGTCCTTAGTTTAAATTAGAAGTAATTTATTTATATGTATTTATATATACTATATGTATTTTAATTTTACTTGTTATTACTGGGTTTTTTCAATTTAATTTTATCTTTAACTGAGTGTTTCTTTTTTTTTTTTAATGGAAAATTAAAAAAAATATTTAAATTAGTACATAACATTTACAAAAGTTATCTTATTAAATATATTTATAATTAATTTGTTTTATTTTTTCCGTCTATATTCCCTTATTTTGTTGTTGTTGTGTATTTATTTTAATATTTTATTTTAATTGTAGTATGTATAAAGTGTATTTACAATTTTCAATCACTTGTGCCTTGGTGCTTAAATAAGACAACGTTTTATGGGTAGAGGAAGGAAGAGGAGGGTTTGGGGTATTTGCGTTTTCATTTTATGTGTATGTGATTTATTAAAAACAAAATGTTTGTCTTTTCTTTAAAAAAAAAAAAGGAATTATGAGCAAATTTTTATGGATTTGTTTCGCATGATTTTGTACAATACTTGTTTTTCATAAGGTGAATGCAATTAATTGTAATTGTTTATTAAAATGAACATTTTAAAATTAGGACGGACTTTCTAACAATTTTTTAAATTAATATATTTTTTTTTTCTTTGCTCAACGAAACGGGCTGTTATGTTAGTTTGTATGTTGTTTAATAACTTAATTTACTAGATAATTTCATTTCTGTATAAAGTATAGAAAAGAGCTTAAATAAATATAATTTAGTGATGTCGACATAAAATTATTTCATCATAGACTTATTATTGGTTATATTAATTTAAATGTATTTCAATTTAAAATTAAAAATACAAAAATGACTAAGAAAACTTATCACTTTATTTATAGAATATTAAAATTAAGAAACATAAAAAGTACAAAACGATAAAATAAATATAAAATATTGTATACGTATTCGTTTCAGTTTTTTTCTTTGCTGGAAAATCAGCGCTTGCAAAAACAAACCAAAGAAAACAACAGCAAAATTTTGAAATTTTTTTTTTATTGTTTTGCATGTAACTAAACAAGTTAGTGATACCGAGTAACATCATGGGCCTGGCAGTAATTTTTATTTTTTCTCATGTGGTTGTTGTACACAAAAATACATTTTTCACTTTTCCCGTTTTCCAACAAAGAAAATAACTGAAATGAATACTTTTAATGCTACAAAAAGGTGTAATATAAAAAAAGCAATTTCGTTGAAAGTTTGTATAAAAAATTTGTGTTAATAATCTTTACAAACTAATCTACATAAAAATCTACCTCGTAATAGAAAAAAAATTTGTTCTTAAAAATCAAAACATGCGGCATAAATACTTGCTAATTAAATTATAAATTGATTTTGGGCAAATTTTTTTAGGTTTCATTCCATGAGTCATACGTATAAAATTAGCTGTATTCAAACCAAGAAAATGTAGTTCTGATGGAAAATTTGTTTTATTGTTGAAAGCAGGGAAAACTAATTTACAGGCATTTAAAATCTTAATAAGTACGCATTTTATTATTTTCCAACTATTAATTCAGGTCCAAAAATGAACCTTTTCAAAAAATGTTTACTGTCTTTTTCAGCTGTCTATATGCCGACGACATTTCGTTGGTGCTAATCAACTCATCAGTAGCTTTAAAAGACAGTAAACCTTTTTTTTAAGTTCATATTTGAATTTTCCAACTATTTTTGACGTAATAAAAATGTACATTTTTACGATGTTGTTAATACAAAATATTTCATGTTCATTAAAGTTTTAATTTCACAAGATTTTTTAAAAGATCGTCTTACACGACATTTGCAGGCTGATTTTTAAGATATATCTTCTTAGAGCAAATAATAAACAACATTTGTTTAATCTACAGGGTGGTCCAAAAGAAATCACCCCATTGGAAGTTACTCTTACTTGTGCAAATGGCAGTCAATGTCAAATCTGTTTTTATATTTGTGAACTAGATAACTGCAGAATACAAGTGAACAAGCCATGGAACGATACACTCCCCAAGAAGGCGGAATAATCGTGTTTATGACGAAGTAGACGATTTTTCGACCAATATCATAATGAGCGGGTACACGAACAAGCAAAACTATCACTTTTGGGCTATCGAAAATCCAAGAGTGATGCACGAGGAGCCATTGCACCCGCTCAATGTAACTGCATGGTGCGCTTTTCACGCTCAAGGAGTTCTCGGGCCAGTTTTTTTCGAGGAAGCCGCCAACGCAAAATCACAACGCGCTATAGGGCCATGTTAACCGAGTTTTTTCAGCCGCAATTGAACGAATTAGGTCTGGAGGACATGTGGTTCCAACAGGACAGAGTAACGGCACACGCTGCGCGAGCCACAATCGATATTCTAAAAGCCAAACAACATCGGATGACCTCTTTTGGCCCATCTGTTAAGTTTTAGAAATTTATGCCCCGCTTTTGGTTCACAACACACAAGTGTTGTGTTGTTTCGGATGCAAGACACAGCTTTTTTGCAGTTATAGATGTTGTGTACGTTGCAGAGTTATTTTTTATTATTTGTAGATCATATTTCCGCCAAATACATGACTGCAGAGCTGCTTTGCTTGACAGTTATTTGCATGCAGTCCGTGATATACACAACACCTAAACGTTGTAAACCATAATCACAAAATAGTTGTTGTTGTGTTGTAGCTGAAACAACACAACATTTAGGTGTTGTAAACCATAATCGAGGCATTAATTTTTCTATTTTATTACAGGCTCCAGTCTTCTTTACCTAATTACATATATACTAATGCCCTTATGCAAAAAAAAAAAAAAAATTATAATATTAATAATGTGTATTTGAAGTGTCAGTTAAAAGCGGGGTTTCATACAAAATTTCCTTTTGACAGGCACTTCTAGCAGACGTAATATATTTTTTTTTTTTTTACATAAGAGCATAAACTTTGTAAGCTTTTCAGCCATTTGTGTCCCTTTTTGTTATTAATGTTGCCGAAACAGATTTACAGCTCTGTTTTGAGAATCACGTTACACGAAACCACGTGGTTTCTAAAAACAAATTGCATCAAGAAGCTGAATTAATGCTGGTCGTTTGTTATTTTTCTAATATTATTGAGTAAGTTAACATGTTATGTAGAAATTAGTTTTCAAAAATTAACTTAATTATTCATTCGCTATAAGAGCCGATTGAAATGTATTGTTTCAGGTATAAAAATAGACCTTATTAATGTTTTCTGTCTTTTTCCGCCGTCTATATGCCACCGACATTTCGTTGATGCTAATCATCTCATCAGTAGACTCGAAAAATGTTTAAAAGCATGTTTGAAACTTATTCCATAATTTCCATGAATTTAATACAGAAATCATTTTTTAGTCTTGCAACACTTTTACATTTCTGCACCACTTCTATACAACGAGTTATCATTGGTTACTACGATTTGTATTCTTGAAAGTATCAAAAAGTTAAAGTTATTTGAATATTCAAAAATTTGCTGTAAGACACAATTGAAATTAGTTTGCAGTATTAAATTTTATCGTGTTGAAGTAAAATTATTTTTGATTTCAGAAACCACGTGACTTGCAGAGCAGGCAGGCCTGACAAAATATGTTGCCAACAGTTTGATATTATAACGACAATGCTAGAAATAAGTTAATTTTTAATTTGTTGGAAACAAATTTGAGAAAAAGTAGCACAAAATCTGCACTCCACCACAAGCCTGTCAAATTGCGACTTTAGTTGGCAAGCGACAGCCCTGTTTGCAACTCTACTACTACTCAGGGGTAAAAATATGTGTTTGAAATGAATACTGAAAAGATTTTGTATAGGAAATTAAAATTAAAATACATTTCAAACTGGTATTAAATTATTTGGAATAAGCACCTTATATTTTGAATTCTTGAGCATGAATCAAGTTAAATTCTATAAATTATTACTTATGACATTAATTAAAGAAGAAAAAGTATAACTTTTTGTTCTTAGTTAAATTAATTCGTTTACGTTGTAGTGAAAATTGACGAGTTGCTAAAGATTTCTTCGGATTGAATATTTTTTCAATTTGTATCGGCTATTTTCCAGCAGAACTTGGTTTTCTTGATTTGATTTTTTCCATAGTTTTTATTTTGTTTTTTTTTTTTTTTTTGTAAATATTTTGTAAAATTATGTTAGTCATAATATTGTATATTAGTTATACTGGGTTTTTGTGATAAAAGAGTTCATGTTGTTTTTTTCTTTCTATTTTGTCATAAAAAGGGTGACGCATTGTTTTAAACTATTTTGGTTTTTCGGTGCTAATCTACATGTTTCACAATTTGTAAAAGTGAAGTGTGTGCATAAGATCTCAATTTTGTTTTTTTTTTCTCTTTTAATAATTTTTAATTTTAATTTGTCGTTTGTTTTACACGTTACTTGTTTCTTTTTGTTTTTGTAATTTGTAAATTTTTCACTTTCTTAGATTATTCTATATTGAATATAATATAAAATTTAACCTACGATATCTAAGCTTTGAGCATCAGTAACTGTAGTTGTGTTCGTTGGAGAGGTTAAATTATTTGAGCAAGCACCATTTATGGCATTAGTCGAATTCGGAGAGGGATGGGGGCAAATGGCAGAAGGAAAGGAATTGGAATTGGAGGTCAAAGAGGAGGAAGAGGAAGAAGTCAATGATGGATTTAAATCATCATTGTTTGCAATCAAGGGATTGTTGTCAAGTGGTGAAGGGGAACGCGGTGGCGAAGGCAATTGTAAACCAATGGGATAATCGTTAATAGTATCAGTTGGATTGTGGTCAACCATATGCAGAATGTGTAGTGGTGGTGCAGGAGAACTCATTGTTGAGGTTGTTGATGTTGTTGTTGTTGTTATTGTAGTAGAACCATTTGCAAAACCAGCCGGTGGAGGTGGGGGTGTATAAGACGTTATATCACAATTGTCATCATTTAAATGTTGGTGTTCGTTTTGGGCATAATGTTGCACAAATTGTTGTTGATTTAAAAGAGCCAACATTTGTTGTTGTTGAAAAACCGAAGCAGTTGATGGTGATGTTGGTGTTGTCAGAGGTGCATTAGGTGGTGGTGGCGGTGGTTGTAAAGCAATATTATTAGAAGTTGAGTTGTTGAGTACAGTAGTATTGCAACATGATGTTGTTAGAGGAGTTGTATTTAAGTCCCCATTACCAGTGTTAGTAGCAGTAGTAGAACAAGAAGTATTCGTGTTGTTTGTGGTAGGTGTATTATTAAAAGTATTAGAAGAATCATTAAAATTTATATTAGTATCAATATCATCATTATTAACTAAGGGATTATTAATATAGTTATGTTTATTATAAGTAAGAAGATTATTACAATGAGGATGTGGTGTAGTAGTATTTTGATTTTGACTATTTGTGGGATTATTTTGATGATGACTATGGCCAATATTATCTAATGCTGTTGGTGATGAGTTTTGATTGTTATGGATTTGATTTTGATTTATTTGGGATGCTGTTGCTAAAGATGTCATAGAAGAAGTTGATGATAGATTTTGTATTTGTGAAGGATTTGGTGTTTGTAGGATATTTGTGGTTTGTATTTGATTTATTGGATTTTGTTGTGATGTTGCATTTGTGGCTTGTGTTGTTGTTGTAATAGTAGTAGCTGAAACATTTTGTAATGTTGTTCCATCAGCATTGGCTGATTGTGATGTTGTATTATTAATATGATTTATATTCAAATTTGCATTCAAATTAACATTTAAATTTTGACACTGATTTTGATTATTACTGCTGATACGTTTCGTCATATCATGATTGTGTTTATTTAATAGCATTTCATTACCATTACTGCATATTTTACTATATAGATCCGGTGTCGCAGTTGTAACATCTTCGATTTCCGTTTTAATGGCAGTACATTTTAATAACTGCAAATTTCTTGGCAGCAAAGCGAGTATATTATAGATTAAGCGTATATCTTCACTAGATGTCCAAACACCGGGACGTTTATTGTGATACAATTTGGCATATTGATAGATGTTTGCCATTTGACAGTATTCCATCTCGATCGCCAGCGAAGAAATGGCACAAAATGTACAGGCTTGAGCTCCACCATATCTGAAGTTAAGAAAGAGATTTTTTTTTCAATGTTTTCAATTATTCAAATGATTTTAGTGCTTCTAATTGCTACAAAATAAAGAAAAATAATAAGTAAGCAAGTGAGTGTTATATTCGGCTGAGCCGAATCTTAACGAACCTTCACTACAATCATGTTCATATATACATACATACGAGGCCGGGTCTTTGATTTGTAGGGACACGAATTCTGCAGTATCAAGCCAATGATTTTTCGACAGCTTTTAGAGTTATGAACAAAACTTTTTATTGTAACACATCCAAAAAATATTTTTTGAGGCGACTGATATTAAATTTATGAGTATTTTTTATAAGGGAGACTCCCAAAGGAGGCGTAGTACGAAGTCTGTGTGGTCGAACAAAATACTGGCGGTTATTAGTCCCCCCATCACACTAACTTGCCCTAGGGTGCCCGTAGAGGAGTTAAATGTGTGATCAAGCCCCAATAAGTTTTTCTTCCTAATATTCTTTTCGAATACACCAACACGTGAAACGCCTATTTAGAGGGAGGTTTATTTGAGGTATCCTGGGAAGTGGAAGTTTTTTTTCTCATGCCAAAAGAAATTGAAAAACTGATGGTACAACATCGATTACAAAACCGCCCCGCCCTACTACATACATAGTACATAAGTATGTATTTCTGTGACCCCAAGCGATAATAATTAAGTATTGTTTCGGAAAAATCCTGTTTTCAATGTTGAACAATTTCCTTGAAAAAAAAAGTCAAAATATTATAGTATTAAAGAATTCGCATTAGACTTAATAAAAAAAAAATAAGTCGAAACTTTGATGCTGATGAGCGACGTGGTCGTATGTACTCCAGTCAGTAAGTCTTCAACTTTACTCTTCTTGTCTTCTTAAAAAAAATGTTGACCACTCCAATTTTATCACAAGAGATCTTTCTCAATTTTGAAGAAGTAAAAATCGAACCAGTATATGGACAGATAACAAAATTTTTTTCTTATCTTTTAATGACCATGGCAATCAATAATACAAAACAATAATGATACATTTTATTAAAAATAACCTACAAACTGAGTTCTTATATAAATTTCAAAATTTTGATATTTTAATCGTGAACCGGCTTTTCTGATTTTAATTTTTTACTTTAAATCATAGCAGCTAAATTTTGATTACAATTACTAATCAATTATATTAAAACAAAATCGTAGCGATTGCGTTATCCTGATTTAGGGAATTTTTGATTATTAATTGATTACCAATACAAAGAATATAGAAATAATCGCTACTACTCGTACTTTTGATTATTGAAAAAATCAAAAGTAATCAAAAAATCCTACAACTGCTTTCAAGGATTATATTTGATTCTTTCTGATTTCCTAACATACATGTACAATACTCAAAAATAAACTTGAGTAGTTAAGTTTCAAACATTGTTTTAAGAAGCAACGATATGTCGGCGTCATATAGACTTCTGAAAAACACAGAAAACATTAATAAGGTATATTTAAAGACCTAGAGTAAGTTCTTAAATAATCTATAGTAATCTCAACAATTCCTGAAGTGTTTGTAATTGCAGTTAATTACTTGCTTTTGAAATTGAAAGTAGTCATATTGTAATCAATTACTGTTCAAATTAGTAACGATTATATATATTAATAACCGTTACTTAACAGCTATAACTGCCAGAATTAGTTCGCTTGTATGGAATATTTCCTGCAAAACCTGTTATATGGACCGGTATCGATAAGTTTTATTTTTGCCTTTTATTGGCAAACAATATTACCAACTTTGGAGCAAAGAAAATATTATCAAAAATTTTACAAAAATGCCAAATTTTCGCTCTTCCAAAACTAGATTTTTATCTCAGTTATTCGTGTGCTGATTTTGATTTCATAATAGATTAGCGAAATAAAAAAGAGAAATTTTTAGCACACACCTACACACACGTATTATTTTCTTTATCATTTTCTGGTACTTTTGCTTCAGCTGCTACAAAATAAGTTTTCGATTTTCATGAATGAGGACATATGTAGTTTCTGTTTAGCTTACGCAGCTTTATGAATAAGCAAAAAAAAAAAAACTGGGTAGTATTTGGGGTTTTCTATTTTCTGTGAATTTTAAAAAGTTACAAATTTAAAATTATTCTAAAGGTACCTTTAGACTATGCTAATATTTGTCCAAACACAACAAATAATTGTTTGGGCTAATAGTATGGTTTGTGACAAATGTTTGGGCATGGGTTTAGATTGCACTAATATTTGTTTGAATTTTATTTGCGCAAATAACGGAAAATTTTGTGTCGGCCATGTTTGGTACAAATATTTGTGTACCCCTTTACACTATACTAATAATTTTATTTGTCCGGTATGTATGACAAACATCTGTCAACCAGTATCAAATTGTGTTTGTGAAACAATGTGAAAAATTAAAATGTTTAGTGACAGTGATATTGGAGATTATCAATAACTGCTGGAGCTATATCAGTTTCAGAAACCCAGCAAAAAGAAAAAAAGAAAAAAAAGATCCAGGGTTCGAGCTTGGGTGCAGCGTCGTAAAATGGAAGGATGTTGCCAAAAACTTCTCAAGGATTTGCGTTCTGAAGAGCCTTCGCTGCATAAAAACTTCGTGCGCATGGGTTCAAATGACTTACTTGGTAATTTGATTACAATATTCATCTTATTAACATTAAATATAGGCTCATGTTTTTCACATAAAGCTGAATCTACTGGCTGATGAGGGCGGTTCAATAACTGCTGCATCGTTGTCGTCCATTTTCTTTCAGAAAAATATGCCTTATAATTAAGAATTACGGAAACGCGGTTTTTACTTACCAATCTGTCAAACGAATTGACCAGTATTGCCATTTCAATTTATTTCATTTTTTATATGTTAAGCACTGTCAAAAAAAACTGTTGGCAACCCACGTTTCTACAATTATTTGTCGCTGTTTGTTCCGTCAAAAATATTGCGAGAACAAACAAAATATCGAGCCAAATATTTGTTGCGACGTGCTGACAAAGTGTTTACACTATTCAAAGCTTTCTTCACAAACAAACATTTTTGTTAGCCAACAAACAGTCGAAAAATATTTGGAGGCTAACAAATTCGAGTGTTTACACTAGGACAAACAAAATTTTTATGATTTTGCACAAATATTAGCATAGTCTAAAGGCACCTTAAGAATGGAACGTTTTTTTTATCATTTATTTGAGAAATAATTGTTATACTGAAAAATGAGTTGATTAGCACCAACGAAATGTCGGCATCTAGACAGCTGAAAAATACAACAAATATTTTTTGAAAAGGTTCATTTTTGGACCTGAATTAATACATTTCAATTGGCTCTTAAAGCAAATAAACAATTTAGTTCATATTTGAATAATTCCAAATTTTTAGATATATTGTGTAATAACATCGAAAACATCATTTCAAAATTGTGATAAAATGTCAGCAGCAACCTCTTTGGAAAAATATGTCTAACAAAATCTGTCTAAATAATCTGAAATACTAATAATTTTTGTTGTTAAGCGACTATAGCGCATTAAGGCAAGTATGGTTGTAATAAATGGCAAGACCATATTTTTTCATTTGCTGCGTAGTGTAATTTAAAGTTTAAGTTCGATTAATAAATCGAGTAGGGCAGTAGGGCAGTGGCAGTTCCCTTAACATAAGCGTACAACTCTTATGAGGGGATTTCTTTGCAAAACAGACAATTCTTACATCTGAAGAACCAACTTTATAAAGCACATTTTTTATGTCCTCCAGTTGCAGACAAAAAGTTTTAATATGCGGACAAACGTTAAGGCTATAATGCGATTAATGAAATAGTTACTATTTTTGTAGCTCAACACTCTTTTCAACTTTGTGGAAAGGTTTTTTTTAAATCGGGTTTTTAATCGCGGTATGTAAGTATAAAAAAAAAAATTATGTAATATAGGTACTAAGAAAAATTTATCGTAAAATGTATTTTCTTCAATTACAACATTGAAATTGTTATACAAAAATATGATGAATTTATTGCAAATTCTATATATTTAATATTATATGGCCATAATGGCTCGATTGACAAACAACAAAGAAGAAAGAAAAAAAATTTACAATGTTCCATCCCTGTTTTGGGTTTATGGTGACATTGAAATTCTTATGTCTAACTTCACAGACATATTCTATTCATTTACTCACCTATCCACTACAACAATTGGTCCATTACGATAATCATTGCCGCGCTCATGAACATCAACAATGAAATCGTAAATGCTGCTGGGATTCGACATTTCCGGCCAACTGGGACAGTGTAACATTTTCACACTGAGCTCATAATCATCCTGAATGGACTGTATGACAAAATCTCGACTAACATAGTCGGACTTGTTGGTTTTACTCATAAATTTCACACGATAATAGTCACTTTCAATAGGTGAGGTATCATCTGGCCAAAATTGGGCAAAATTCTGACAAACAGGGAAAGAGGTGTACATACATATAAGGTGAGAAATATGATTTAAAAAATGATATGAGTAAAACACTTACAATTTCATCCAATGACGACAATAAAACAATGGTCTGGGCATTATGATCCCAAACCATTTGCCAAAAATCTTTGACCGTATGGGCCATTGGATGTTGTGTGACAATAAAGTCACGCAGTCTTCTAAATCCATGGAGCCAAGAGGCATTTATATAATCACTACCCTCTTCGCCTGGCTTGGGTGTTAAATGTACCCGACTACCTTCTATGGGGAATATAGCACCACGATTTTTAATCGAATTTACCTGCTTCATGGCCGAAGCAATGTGTATGTCTTTGGTCTGGAATTGTATAATATTCCGATACTGCTGCTCCAGGTAGGGAGTGCAATTTTTCAATTCCTCAATCTGTTCTAATCTTAAATTAGTTTCGCCCGATGCTATGGCCTCCACTAATGCATCGTGTATGAAAATATATTGTTCCTCGGTCTGTACAAGGAAATTACGTTGTATACGTATGTGACGTAGGAAACCGAACACATTAACCACGCCCTTTTGCTGGATTTGCTTAAGCATGGCATCCAAAACAATGTACGTACCAGTGCGGCCCACACCTGCACTGCAGTGCACCACAATAGGACCAGCATCGGCTGGATTGGCGGCAGATGACTTTTTAACAAAATTCAATACCGGCAAAGGGTGGTCGGGGGTTCCATGATCGGGCCAATTGGTGTAATGATATTGATAGACAATCTTTTCAATATTACATTGTTTCTTTTTCTTAAGCTGCAAGAAAAGACAATAAGAAAACAATTTTACTACACTCATAAAACTTAACAGTTCGTTAATCAAATTTATATACCTTCAAATGTTTAATTTGAAACGTCCTCACAGTGTACATGGCCATGACTTCCTCCTCAACCAATCTAACTTGTATGACACCGTAAGTTTCTACACCTTCCTTGGGCCAATACATATCACATTTGCGTCGCCCTCTTTCTACTAAATTCGTTATCATAATAATTATGGAAACACGTTGCTCCCAAATCATGCGCCAAAAACAGTCAAAAGTATCGGGCAACGGACCCTGAGTGCCAATGAAAGCACGAGACTTTTGATAGCCATCAATAAAGTTGGCATTTATATAGTCCAAATTCTTTTTCTGGCCAGGTGTGGGATGCAAGTGCACACGACTGTGATCATCTGTTAAAGAAAGAAAGTTTAATTTCAACAAGTTTTATTAATTGTTTTCGAGAGCAACTTACAGGCTGTGATATTCAAATATCGATTTTTTCTCTTGTTTTCCGGATGCTGAGAATGTTCACACGGCAGATCATCGCTCACGCATTCATTCTGTATTGCTTCATACTCACGACTAAAGCCGATATCGCCATCGGCATGTAATGATGCCACATGCTTGGCAAATTCATTCACTGGCACAGCGGCACGGATTTCTCCACCAATTTCAACCGGCACTTCCCAGTCAACTTGTGGCACATTTGGATGATGTGGTGGATCGTCCAGGTAATAGTAGGCAGCATGAAAGCACTTCCTGCTAAAAGTAAATAAAATAATTTACACTTTTAATTCGGTTTATTTTCAAATAAATTTATGGAATATAAGCTGGCAAGAGGTGGAACATACATATGTGCATTATAGTGCACCCTATTTTTAAGAAGGCGAAATTGGTACTGTCGCTCCCCGAAAAAATGGTATGTGTGCCATAAAACTACATAGTTGAAAATCTAGGCTAATTAAACTAGAAGGAAAATACGAAAAAAAAAATCACAAACTGTATCACAACTGCAGAGCAGTCAGCCGCAGTGAGATAGAATGTGAGACCGACCCTCATTAGTTTTTTTTATCCCAAACATACCTACCTCATATCTCTATTCATTAAGAGGGCTCCCATACAAGAATTATGTTTTTATAACATTGCTCCCCGTCGTCCTAACTAGCCTCAGAGTGCTTCTGGAGTAGTAAAATGCATGACCAGCCCTCATTAGTTTTCCTTGCTCGACAATTCATAGAAAAAAATTAACCTTCTACATTCCCTTTTTAGAGGGGCTCCCCTCGTCCTATCTAGCCCCAGGGTGACTCTGGGGGGAGTAAAATGTACGAGCTGCCCACATTAGTTTTCTAGTTTTCATTTAGTTTTCATTTCTCGATATTTATCTGCAACAAATCAACCGTTTATGTCTCCTCCTTAGAGAAGGTCCTACAAAAATTGGATTTTCATGAATTTTCTTCATGTAGTCCTACATAGCCCCAGTGTACCTTGGGAAGAGTCAAATTTATGACTAGCTCCCATTATTTTTTCTTTCTCGACATTTCCACATAACAAACCAACCCTCCTCCTTAAGGGGGGCTCCCATACCAAAATTATTTTAGAACTGCATATGTAGGTGTCAGCCTCTGAGCCCAAGACAAAAAAACGTGACTTTTAGAACAGACCTGACATTTTTCTTCTTTTACACTTTTCCAACAAAAAGAAAAAAAAAAATGACACGAATGCCTTTACAAACATATTTAAACTCATTTACAACTTTCATATGAGAAATCTGTATTTCTGGTATACTCCACTTCTTATTAAAAGACGTTGTTGGATAGCGCGACGTTAGTAAAATATAATAATTGCTTAGTTTTCTACAATAAAAATGGACTAAAAATGTACATAAATATTATGTAAGTATTATTTTAAGGTTTTCTGGCTTTTTCAGCCGTCTATATCAACGAGATTTCGTTGTTGCTACTCAACTCATCAGTAGACTCGAAAAAACTTAAGAGAATCTTTGAAACCTATCTACTTACTCCATAATTCCCATAAAGAAAATGAGAATCAAAAATGATCAAACATTAAGAGTCTTATTCATAATAAATATTTTGGGTTTATTAAACTCTTATTTGACAAATTTTCCATACATACTTGTCAAATATAAGCTTCGTAAACCTGAAATAATTTTTATGAATAAGCATACTCGTATAGACGACTGAAAAAGACAAAAATCATTAATACGATCTGTTTTTAGACCAAAATTAAAATTGACTCTTATTAGCAAATAAATAATTAAGTTCATACTATATACATATACTATATTCTCTAAAGGCCGACAGTAGCGTGCCTTTTTTCAATTTACTGTTATTGATAGGGAAGGTTAATTTTTTCCAAATAAATTTGAAATATCAAGGTTGAACATTATTAAAGATAATATAGGCGAATAGTAGTATAAATAAATATTCACTTGCGAGAATATCATCACTAGTATCTACCTGACAATTAAATATATATTGAATTTAATCAGCAGAAAATGCGTTCTAAATTTTACAGGTGTCTTATTATCAGTAGCATATTATAAAGTACGTGTGTATGTATTTGTGTTACCTATTTATTAGCTAAAGTTAACTTTCCGTGAATAATCAACATTTCTACCTATTATTTTTATTTCTTGAGGTAATAAATATTTAAACGCTTGTATTTGAATACTTGTTAGTGTGTACGAGTATGTATGTATGTATTTCTTAAGATTTCAAGCTTAATGGAAAAAAGTAAAATAGTGATATGAAAAGAAAATGTAAATAAATAAACTACTTTTTGTATTTGTATTGTAAGTATGTACGTATGTGTGCATATAATGAATAAAAGTTAAATAATAACTATGTACTATGTTAAAAGAATTCTCAGAAAATTTTTTATTTTATAGAGTATAATTCTGTATGTATAATTCTATTTATTCTGTTAACAAGCAGCGCAAGTTTCTCAAGCTTCTTGCTTAAAGAACTTGTTTTCGATATTTTCGAAAATTTTCTTCCGCAAAAGCTATAGCACCGTGCAGGCAATGCAGAACAAACGTCTGTACGTAATTGAAACCAGCATAAAAAAAAAGAAAATGTTTCCTAATACATATACATACATATTAGGTTGGTTCTAATTTAAAAATTATTCCGCGAATGCCGAATGGTACATTAGAGATGAGTATATATATCGAGATCTAAAAAAAGAAGTCATCCGTCAAGTCAAGAGCCTTAAACATACAACTCGTTCAATACAACATTCCAACAAGGAACTCCGATAGTTGCCGGCGAACGAAACTCTGGCACCCAGAAAGCTTAAGCGATGTGCACCATCAGCACTAGCGAACCGTTACTAAAAGGGTCAGTTTGCTGTGTAAAAATATGAGTTATTGACATATGTGTAGTACTATCTGAGTCAGTGCCCCGCCTTCTCACAAATGCGGTACCGATATCTTGGGAGAGACATCTTACCATACATAACCGAATTACGTGGCATATGCTGGAAGAAATTAAGGAACTTTATGAACGACACGGGTATTTCTATAGACCTATGCGTTAAATTTTTTGCATGGAGCGCACAACAAGCCTATACTGGCTAAGTGTATGCCGTCAGTGATTTTAAGCATTAATTTTAACTTTTATAGTCGAACTATATGATTTACAAATTTTGATAATTTTATTGGGCTTGAGTTCGATTTTATAACACGTTTCTACGACATACCGCTACCTCTCTATCTGTGTTTAACGCCCTAATAAGGAGCGAAGCAACGTGCTTCGTCATACAAAATTTTGAGAGCGAATGAAGTTGCTTCATAATGGAACTACACGTGAAGCACGAAAAATTCCTATATCCTCTAATTTATATCGCAAGTTTATCTGTACTATCTGTCAAAATCATATATTGTAAACAAAAAACAAAATAAAGAAACAAAGGAAAAGCAATTGTCCCATAAAAATAGATTCATATGCAAATGTCCGAAGACATTTCCATATGAATGAGGTTTTTTGCGACAAATTTACTTCACGATATTAATGGAAAATTTATGTTGGCTTATTAAAAACAAAAGTCAAATCGAAGCGCATAGACGAGTCGTGTAAACAGTGTGATTCATGTATATGTATGTATAAATGAGAGAGCGAAGCGGGTGATTCAATTCGTAATGGAAACATACTATAACCTAACCTAACTTATGTATATTATAATCTTATTAACGTACGATATAAATTATTTTAAGTATTGATTTAAGATACATAATTAACACCTCAACTAAGTATTGTTGGCAAGTGAAATAAAAATTGGATAATAAAAGAGGGTGGTTTGATTTATCAATCGATTTTTCGATAGCTGTTGGCGTTCGATTTACCATTTCTTTTCGTATGGGAGACAGCCTAAGAAGATCGCTGTGCTCGAGAAAAATATTGGAAAGAAAAAATGATCGGGGGTGGGTGGTCATACATGGTACTGATTAGTATGATAGGGGAAAATCAAGATTGAAGAAAATATGAGTTGTGGCCCTTAATACTAATCAGTATAAGACACAAGACCTCCAAAAACCATTTTCGAGGTGTCCGATTTTCAATCTTGTTTCTGTATTTTTATATGGGAACATCCTTAAACAGGTATGTTAAAACAAAAAAATTAAATCCTGGGGAGAAAAATTATTGGCGGTTGATCCTACATTTGACTCCGTACTCGGGCGCCACGAAAATGAAAATTTCCCCCCATCACACTAACTTGCTCCAGGGTGCCCGTAGAATAGTCAATAATATCTTCTGTCCAATATTTTTTCAAACATACCGAAAACGTTAAATGGTTAAAGCCACGGAGCGCACAACACGCCTATACTGGCTTAGGTGTATGCCACAAGACATGGACAAACAAACCCCTCCAATCAACCTAACCCAACCTACCGACCACGTACCACTCATAAGCAGGCGTGGTGCGGACATAAGCGTAGGTAGGCTATAGCTCTGGGGTGGGCAAGTGCACCCTCAAGCAAAGAAACACAATTCGCAACTAAAAAAAGAGGAAGCTCTGGGGGATGGATTTAAAGCAAGTCTGGGGTGGTTTAGCCCATCCCGGCGTTCCCCTATCTACACTAATGGGTACAGTGAAAATCAAATACCTTGAAAATTATTTTTTTGATAAGTCGTAGTGGACGTTTTTTCTGATGACAAAAGCTTTCGAAAAATCGATAGCATAATATTGAAGTTTCCGAGCATACAAATCGACCCAGTCTAATACATATGTGCAAACACATATTTTCTAATGTTCGAAAAAAACGAATATTTTTTTTTGCGTTGTTAAAAAATACTAAAGGCGTCAAGCAGACTGCCAGCACAGGTACACATGAACTTTAAGAAAAGTTACTGCTGCTAATTGCCGCAATAAAATATAAATACGATAAGAGACTGAAAATGTTTTGAATCACGAAAGCAGACCCTTGAAAGTATGCATTCATTATGCTCGCTTAAATTATTAGTTTATGGGTTATTGTTTTTCAAAATTTCTTTAAATATAACTCATTAGTAAGCAAACATTCAGGTAGTAGGATGTTTACACGCTACTTCCTAAA
Organism: Sturmia bella; assembly: GCA_963662145.1. NCBI lineage: Eukaryota > Metazoa > Arthropoda > Insecta > Diptera > Tachinidae > Sturmia > Sturmia bella. The sequence goes on along the minus strand of OY759168.1, from coordinate 22,343,706 downwards.
AAACACAATATGCAATTTATTGTACTTGTATGTAAATGGGCATTTAGCTCAAATGATTGCTATGATTGGCTGTAATAATAAATAATAAAATGTAAAATTAAATAGTTAATAATCATAAATTCAAATGATGACTCTAGCTGGGGAGCAACTAGCTGTTTTGAAGCCGCCACACTTCTGTCCCATCAGCACCCACTTTGGTCATAAACTTATTAATTTTCTTTTATAATGTTTACATTTCCTAAGCGGTAAATTCGATTCTAATAAAATTTTAGGCAGCAATGAAGAAGATGATAGTGAATTTAATCCTAGAAAGTTAAACTACGTCTGCCGAAAACTTTGGGACATATAAACCTGTATACAACTTTGTTGTGGTCGGCACACAACAGCCATGCCTAAATTGGAGCGTTACGTGAAGCTTTGACTGGCACCACGCGTTAGCTTTCAACTGCAGTAGTGCCAGAACTTTTAATAGAAAACGCTTAATTCATCGAAAAGATCTTATTTTCGCAGAAATCAATCTCAGACTTATTTGTTAAGTCTTCATTTTACAAGTGCTAAGAATTGCAAAACTTTTTGCGCAATGAAGAGCGCAAAGCATTGGCGTGATCAATGAGACTATTATGTGAATATGCTTGACAATCTATTTGAGAAAGAAGAAAACTATCAATTCGATTGTTAGTTTCAGCATAATTTAAGCAGTTGTGGATACTTTAGTCAAACATTTGCTTTAGAAAGCGAATGGATTGCTGAATATACTTTTTGCACAATTACGAGATCCCAAATTTTACTTTGTTTCGAAACTCAGTACTTTGCACAACAACAATATTTCAAATACAAAATTTTGTTGTAGTCAGGATAAAGTGGCCAAACTTTGGTACACATATCTTCGAATCTTATGTTGATAAAATATCTTGACGATTAAGATAACATCTTTCTTCTGGCATCGCTATTTTTTTTTATAGACTTGGACCAGTACTCAGGGAATGACCCCTAAATATACATTGAGCGTTTGTGGATTTTCTATTAAGTGTAAAAATTATATTTATTTTTGCATAGCTGCTTAACCCCCAATTTTTGACTTGGATTTTAAATGCCATTTCAATTTAAATTTGACTTAAATACAAAATTTAGTCAAACAGTTGCTATTTAAATCAAACTTAAACGGTCTGCCGTGCCCATTTAAAATCGATTTAAGTTTTTCGTACTGCCATGTGATTTTGACAGTTTGGTTTTGTTCTGCAAATGAAGAAAATTGCACATGTCTTTGTTGTTTCACAATTTGATTTTTTCATTATTTTCAGAAGATAATCAACTTCTGTGGCAGTGAAATTGGGAGTACTTTTATCACTTTTGCTACTCATTTTAATAATTTTTATAAAACAATTTATTATTTTCTAAACTTTTCACAATTTCACTTGCTTCCAAATTTGTTTAAGCAGCTGTTTTTTTATTGAGTTATCGATAATTTTTTGACACTTACATTGTGCTGCCGTACTTTTATTACAATTAATTACCAAAAATAATTTTAGGTTGTAAAACAGAAAACTATTTTAAAACCAACTTAAATTTTAAGGCAAATTTACTAATTTTGTATTTAAATCCCAAGTCAAAAATCGGGGGTAAGATTACGAAGTAACACTATTATGCTTTGCTGCATACATTTGGTATGGGTGTGACAATTCCTAAAAGCTTGTCGTGTAATAAGGAACTATTTATTGTTCATACATACGTACATATATCATACCGTGACGAGCGTCACTATCAAAAGAAAAGTGCCAGTTTTGTCAGTTTTTGTAACAATTGTCACTTGTGTGAGAAGTGCTACCAAATGCACTGAATGTCATTGTCACAAACAAGTGATGTGATTATGAGAATCAGGCCCAAATAAATTTTACAAAATTGCGTATGTTTACAGGGACTTCCGCAAAAAAGTAGAAAAAAAAAAGAACTGGCAACTCTCATGTCTGCAATGTTACTCATACAGAATTTACCATATTGAATTTAACGTAAAGAATATGACGTTGTTTTATGTTTATTTAAAAAGCCATTAAATTAAATATAAATTTGTCATGAATAGTGAGTGTAATATTTCGACCATACCAACTTTACAACTAACAAAACCATTTCCAATTTCCTTTCATACAAATTCTTTTCAAACATTTCATTTTGCTCGCACACAAAAATACATACATACTTACATATAGAAGTACATATGAACATATTTACACGGCTGTCGTCACAGCTTTTAGCAACCAGAAACAACTTAAAAATCAGGTCCTAATTTATTATTACATACAGGCATACATATTTAAATATTATTTTACATAATTTGAAGAAGCGTTTTTGTGTGCAAAAATATATGTATGAGTATTATGAGATATTTTTTTTTTCAAATCGCACGAGTATGAATTAGCTTTCTATACATATGAATGTAAATAAAATACTATATTCATATTTATTACTGCGTAAATAATAATAATAATAATAAATGAATATGAATAAAACTAAATTTAATATAGAATTCGAAATTTTTTATATGTAAATATGTACATAAAACCATAAATAAATACATCACAATAAAATAATATACTACTTAACATATAAATAGTAGAAATATTTGTGTAATTTGCATTATAAGGCCATACATATTAACAATAAGTGATGTACGTGTCTAAAGCATTAATGAATGAATGAACACGCATTTAAATACAAAATTGGATTTGGGCAAACATTATTTCAAAACCAAATGCACGATTACAATAGGTACTCATATGTATGTATATGTAGTTAATATTGCCTTGAATTTTGATGCAGGTCTTCAAAAAAAAAAAAAAAAAAAAAAAAACATAAACAAATTAAATTCAATTGGATTAGAGATCAGCTGCATATACATTAGGGTAGGTCAATTTAGCCATAGAACCATTTTCGAGGCGTCCGAATTTCAATTCTTGATATCTTGTAAGAAGGCGTGATGTGGGGTTAGGGTGTTCAATAAAATATGAGAGAGAACTAATTATTGCAGGCTGTCATACATGTGACTTCTTTCTTTACGGGCAGCCTGGGACTGATTAGTATTAGAGACTTACATTTTCTTCAATCTCATTCAAATATGACTTCGTAGTTGATCAATCGATTAAATATAGACACTTAGTAATGAAGAGCTCAGGTAATAGCATCGCTAAGTATGCAAGTAGTTATCATCTGGCTTCAATGCCATTTAGGTGCTGATGATGGTCGTGGTGGACAATAAGTCTTCAACTTTGCTATTTTTTTTTTGTTTTCTTTAAAAGTCTTGATTACTACAATTTCACCACAAACAAAATCTTTCTCAATTCTGAGGCAGTAAAATCAAAATAAAACCTGATCAAGTAATCAACGATAAAAATATTTATCATTACAATACTTTTGGAAGTGGTGTGATCTTGGGACAATTAATTTTTCTGTAAAAATCAGAACCGACACTGATCTCTGTTTTGATTGTTAAATATATTTCTTTGTTGGGACTTGTGCCAAACAGTAGTAAAGTAAAATTTCAGAAGTAAAATTTTGGCCAATCTGAGTTGAATAGCTTTGTGAGCTAGTATACATTTTAATAGTTGCTTAGACATACTTTTATTAATATACTTTTTAGCCAATTTCTTGGAAGTCATTAGTGCGTAAGGAATGTTATATTAATTTTAAATAGTTTAAATTAAAGCTAAATTGTAACATTTTGGAAACAATAAAATCAATTCAAGCTTAGAAATATTTGACAATAAAAAAAGGCAGACAGCAGAGCCGTTCGCCTCCAGCCGGTAGTGGAAATTTGGTAGACCTTACAAGAGACTGTTGCATATTTTTTCATAAAATAAAAAAAGAATTAAGTTTTCCATAAATTACAACCACTTCACTTCCAAAATAATTGCAATAAGCAATCGCATATATTTTCATTACTTATTTTTACTGGTTTATATGATTGATTTTTGTTAAAGTGCCAACAACTGCATCTGAAAACTTTATGCAGTGACTAAATTTAGCACGTCCAAGTTCATAGAGGTGCTGACGAGAAGTGTTGCGACCTTAAAACAGCAGGTTGTCTCTAGTTATAAACATTTTAATTTTCTTCACTTAGTTTATATTAAAAAATTAAATAAATAAATAAATTCAGGCAAGCACGAGGCTGACTCGTATAGAAAGAGTTACGTACTACCGTACAAGTGGTTTAACCCATTTTACTTAGTAGACGGCAGGTTGTTGTTTTAGTATTTGTTGTTGTAGTGGCCAGGAAACTATAAACGCAGTTAACATTTCAATTCTCTATCTCTTACGGTTCGAAAATTACAGCTAATTTTTAAATTAACGTGTGTCTCAATGAATTGAGCCAGCCATATTTACGCTTTACGAGTAACTCTCTGGTTTTTGTTGGTCTAGAGGCCAGACAACTAGATGTACTGTGCGAATTTCAAGTTTTTATCTCTTACGATATGAAAGTTACAGCGAATTTTCAAACAAAAGGATTTTAATAGATTTATATTAAATTACTTTTTCAGGCTCAAGTTCAACCCTTGGTTGGTCATATTTCTCTATCAATATCAATTAAGTAAAGAAAAGTTAAATTTTATAGTTAGGTGGACAACCGACTGTTTCTGGGTAGCAAACACCCTTCAATAGCACCCTATGAACTTTGGACGTGTCAAATTTCACAATTTCGACACAGCCGCTTTAATCACTCGGCAACCAAAGCTCACACATTTTTCTTTCTATTTATGTATATACTAAACTAACATTAACCAAAGCAATGATCTTTTTTGTAGTCTATTTTATGGATGATTTTTTATCATCTCAGAAGATTGTTATTTGCTCTTTATATGCTTTTTCATACATGTTCTAGTTTGCATCCTTGGGATCTAGAGCCTTATTTTATTGATACAACTTAAACATTTACGCCATGCCATGCGGTATTTGTTAACATTTTACTGAAATTATAATTCCATTGAATTATGATATTGTAATACATTTATATTAAATTACTTTTTCAGGCTTAAATTCAACGTTTGGTTGGTATTTTTTTTTTTATCAATATCAATTAACCTTTTTTGAGAGGCCAAGCAACTACACACCCTGTGCAAGTTGCAGATAACTATCAGTTACTTGTATTGTAGAGCACATGTAATTAGATATTCTGTGCATAACCTACTTTGTGTAGGTTTTAAGTATTTGTTGTTGTAGCGACCCTGGGTAACCACATGTCCCGTAGAAATTTTACCCTTAGCTTTTACCGTTTCACAGAATGTAACTCTAAAAAATTATCACCCATGAGTTGAAGTTGGGCCAATGAAGCATTATATAAAATGTATTATATGTTCCATATAATTGAAAAATATCTGTATATAAGAAATATGTTATCTTTTTACACAGCAATAGTATGAAATTTTCCTACAATAGGCCCTAGAACTTTTTTTTTGACTATTAGTCAGGTGATGGCCGCTAGACATGCATTGCATAATACCGGAACTAGGAAAAAACTAAGGAGGGTGGATGGGGAAAAGTAGGAACGTTTGATTAAACAAAAAAATATTAACAGAAAAAAAATTTATTTTTTCAAAGTTGAATAAATTGTAGTATATTTGTCATTGTCAACAGTTGATGCAAGCTCTTTAATATTTCGTGTATATAGAAAAACGAAAAGTTGAAAAACCATGACAGGACCTGTCACGAATTTACTTACACGGTAATTTAATATATATTATACTTACACGGTCTACATATTTATAAATAATATTCCATGTTTATTAAGCGCTCATTTGACAAATATCTATACAATCATTGTCAAATAAGCGCTCAACAAACACGAAACATTTGCGTAAATAAGCCAGTAACGTAACGCGCCTTCACCTATTACGGATCCGCAGCTTAGACAAGTGATCACACAAAAAACTCGTAAGCTCTCATTAAACGTTCATTAACATCCCATTACTACTGTTTCACACACACACACACACACACACCTTTAATATCAGAATCCATACCAGTGTTCCCAGGTCAATGTATTCCTTCCCCCAGAAAAATTTTAGAACCCCCTAAAAGTCAATGTTTTTTTTACAAAATCTCCCTAAAAAATTTTGGTGACCATTCTGCTTTAGTTTGCGAATCACCAATATTAATGCATTGACAATGCTGAAAATGCATAAAATTGTAAAACTTTCCTCAATTAGAAAGAAGTAAAAATTAACTGATTATAGGTATTTTTCAGTGCATATGTTATGATTACAGGCGTATGTATATTTATTAAAAATTTTCGATTTATTTGTATTCACATATTTTCAGATCTAAGCACTTATTTATAGGCAGCTGGAAATTGTTATTTGTGTCTCTATAAAAATTTAAGTTTCTCCAAAAATATTAAGAGTTTCTAAGTTTTCTTCACTCTATACGTACTTCTGACATTTTCGTAAAAAGAGTTTCAATATTATCAAAGGTTCTTAGATATTTTGATTTTCCAAATTCTTAAGAAACGGAAAATTAAGAAAAAAATTCATTCAACTAAACAAAAAAGTGCTTAAAATTACCAGTTACGAAATTCTGTACTTAAAGCTATCAGATGAACTTAAAATATTTAATTTAATTTTACTTTAAAAATCGTTGTCTTCAAATTTATCAGTTGAAAAATCTTCTAACTCCTGCCATTTTACCGTTCAACCAAACACAGAAATCCCCTAAAAAATACCCCACATTCCCGAAAGAATTTAACACCCCAAATTCATCCCTAAAAGGGGGGGGGATCAGCTGGCAACACTGATTCATACGTCCCTAGTGCTTTATACATCGTCGATTAGTCATAATATTACTACCGAGAGTACTTCGCTACCGATTCTCACAGGCCTTATGTATGTATGTAATGTAAACACAGTTTAAAATTCGCTATTTCGAATTTTCTATGGTGAAATACCTGTTATTTTGGGGGGTGAAAATAAAATTTTTAAATCAAGCTCAGTGCTGTTCACTCAGTTCAATTTATACACATACATACATACATATGTATGTATATACTGTCTCATTTCTTATTTATTTATTTATTTTTTTTGTTATTCTGCCATTTATATTCTTATCATACTGATTAACAATTGTTGTTGTTCGTTTTGGTTGTTGCTCAGACGCGAGTCGAAATAAAAGATGCGTAATATTTTTCTTTCGTTTAGCACTCGTTGTGACGTCTAATAGATTAATAAAACTTTCTTAGCCTCTAGGAGGAAATTTTTAATGATTTAAAATGAAACTTACGTAAACCAATTTCCACGTTTCGTCTTAGCCGGTCTTTTGTATTGTGTTGCATTCCTAGACATCTTTTGTTTAATGTACAAAAAGTAATACTTATTTGTTTCTGTTTGTTTTGAAAACAAATAATGTGAATTTGTGTGTGATCTTTTAATTAAATTTATTCTCAATTAACTTATTTAGGAAACGTTTATACACCTACACACATCGTAAATACACACATGCATATGTATAGTAAGTGTGTGCACACACATCCGCATTTATTTTCATAACATCAGCGTTACGCTTTGCACTTTTTGTTTTATTTATTACTTTTTTAATTTAAATAATTCGTGTCAACATTGCGTTAGTTTTTGGTTTTAATTCCTTTAATTAATTAAATTGTTATTGCTTAAATTTTGTTTCTTAATTTTTTCTTGTTTATCTTTCTTTAACAAAATCTTACTAAAAATTTAAAATCACATGATGGGCATAATGATTTTTACTCAGCTAAAATGTTGTATATACTTTTATTTATTATTCTTACTTTTTTATATAATATTTTGTTGTGCGTGGGTTCTTTATTATTTGTTTTCAAAAATATTTGCATTTCTACTGCAGACAAAACCAGTATCTGCCTCAATGATGTTTCAATTGCCTTTGGACATTTTTTGATGTTTTTAACAATAACACATACACACATACATGAATACATAAGTACATACACACATTAGTAGCACAAATTTTCTTCAAACATCATAAATTATTATGAAAATTTTTATTCAGTTTGTATAAAAGCATTTTTTTCGTTCTCACAGAATAAATGTTTTATCGCACGTCTCGATTGTTTTACTCACACGATCCACGATCACTTGGCAACTGTTTATGGGGAACTTTTATTTTTGTTTTTTTCCACTTTAAATAAAACATGTTGCTGCTTCGGGGTTTACACTATAATATTTGACGTCAAAATACGATAACCAGAGATGGAAATGTGCTAACCACAAATTTAATACAAATTAGTAAGAATTAATTCTTATTATTCAATTTGTCGTTATTGTAGTCACATTTAGACGGCGTAAAAACACGCCACTCATTTTCTCACTACATAGAAAGCAAAAGCTCGCACTAAACTAATGTTTTTTTTTTACTTGATTTTAATACGAAACTTATTTGATACAATTAGGTATATATAAGACGCGCCGAATAGCTCTTGTGAAAACGAACCAATCCTGGGGGCTAATTCTGGCAATCGCATACGAGCGAGTTTTTAGTAGAACGTGCGATTTTTTTTTACTTTTGGGATTCTGTCACTCGTTATCCAGCAAAAGGTATCGAAATTTGTAATGATGGCAGTCGATTACAAGCGAACGTTCGAATGCAACATGAGAGTTATCGTTTTTTTGCAATCAAAACAAAAAAAAAAAAAAAAATAAAAGTATACATACAGAAATATAATTTCATTTGTTTATTTATACTTGTGTTGTAGAAAGAAACAAACAAAAAGATAATTTCATTTGTATGTTTTAATCCCTTAATAATAAAATAGGAAATGTAAGTACAGCTGTTGCAGAACATAATCAAATGCTTCTTTTGTTAGCCGAAAACGCTTTTTAAACCTTTTTCAACACAAAAATAAATACATACATATGTATGTTATGGTTTAATATGAGTACGAAATTTTTGGGTGCGTTTGCAACCAGCATTTGTGTGTGTTTGCATAGGTAGAGTGGCTTGACTGGTAATAGTTAGACAAAATAAGTTATAAATTATTATTGAATTAAAGGAGTAACGTGGATGACTTCATGTGCGTATTTGGGATAAAATAGGCTTCAAAAATATCAAATCAATCGCACAATCACACTCAAAACAAATTCAATACTTCCGCACTTAAATCAAGTTCAATCGGCGTGAAAAGTATGGTAAGAACTGATGTTGTTAAATATAACACCACGGGCTTGTCTTGAGTATGGATTCTAACCATATTCAATGCAAAATCAGAATTGAAAAGTTAAGTATTTAGCGCTTAAATAATCCGTACTTAAACAAGCGCAACATATTTGATTTAAGGAAACCTGTACTTATTGTGCTTTTGACACCGCTTGTGTTTTATTCAAGTACGAATTGATGAAATTGTCTTTTCAGTGTACGAACAACAATTGCTTCTAGCCCTATGGGCTAGAAGAGGTTGAATATCTACAAAGAAGTTGCGGGAGAGGAGTTTGTAAGCGGCAGTTTTTCTATGTTTATTTGATGGGATTATGGGGAAATATGTTCCCAAAATGTTTATTAAGAAAATTTTGTACGCAACATTTTAATCAAAATTGCATTTATTTTACAAAAAACCGCTACGAACACAGACACTTTCCTATCAAACTGTACTATTAAACTGCTTTACGACTTCCAAAAAAAAAAAAAAAAAATATAAAGTTAATTAATTTCAAATATGAACTTATTATTTATTTGCTTTAAAAGCCAATTGAAATGTGTTAATTCAGGTCCAAAAATGAACCTTTTCAAAAAATATTTGCTGTATTTTTCAGCTGTCTACATGCCGACGACATTTCGTTGGTGCTAATCAACTCATCAGTAGACTTGAAAAATTCTTAAAAGTTTATTTGAAACTTAACTAGTTATTCCATAATTCCCTTGAACAGAATGAGAATCAGAAATGTTCAAACAAACCTTTAACACAGCAAAAATTTCTTTTTTCGTTTTGCAACACTTCTACTTTTCTTTGTAACCTACTATACAACGAGTCACCATTGGTTACTACGATTTGTATTTTTGAAAGTATCAAAAAGTAAAAGTTTTTGAATATTCAAATATGAACTTAATTATTTATTTTAAACTTAGCAAAGAAAAATAATTGAATATGTGCAATTTATAAACCGTGCATGATCGACGCGCCCAGAAAACTTAAATGAAATACATAAAAAAAATTTGCGGCCCTAATTCAACGGCAGAATGTATATGAAAAACAATAACAAATTTAAAGTTTTTTCCAAAAATTTTTTTAATAATTTTCAACGTCACAAAACCTGATGCGTTTTTATATATGAACTTCGAATTTTATGGTTATGTACAAAACAACAACAAATTTGTTATTGTTTTTCATACAAATTCTGCCGTTGCATTGTAAATTATAAACTTAGGGCCTACAACTTTTTTTAAGCATTTTCTAGGCATCTTCCTCGTTAATGTTTTCTAAATTTCAAATTAATATACATATACGAGTACCAGCTATATTTTTCTAGCAAACTAAGCAAGTTTCCATCTCTGAAATTGAGTATGTATGGGAGAGCAAGAGAGCAGCGGCTAATGTAAATAATAAACAAGCACTTGTGGTCAATGTAGCTTTTTTGTTGTAAAAAACTGCATTAACGTACATATGTTTTTTTGTTATGTGTTTTCAATGTTTGGTAAAATTCCGGTTAAAATGAATGATCTGATAGACTCACTGCCATTCATTCTTATGCCCTGGATGAGAAGATATTCTAAGTACCTACATCGGGAGAAAAGGTTTGCAAGATACCTACGTATTTAATAAATTTCTCACAGATACAAAGTTTTATTAAAATTGAAAGAACAGTAATCTCTTCTACTTAAATTAACATTGACAATAATCAATTTGTTGAAATAAATAATTAACAATTAATTGTATTACCGTTTGTAATATGTATTAGTTAAGGTATCACTGACATTAACTGACAATCAGCTTAAATGCCAAATAAATGAAAAGCACTTCGCTGAGCACTCCATGATTAATTTCAATGTAGGTATGTATAATAATGAAATAATTATTTAATGTATGTATGCATTTATTAAACATTACTTGAGAAAAATCACGTTCACAAAAGCTAACAATGGATTTTAATTTTTTGCATTGTTGATATATTGCTTCATTAACAATTCTTTTTTTTAAAGAAAAATAGGTACATACATATATAAATTCCTCTCCGAGTGTTCATAAAAGCAACAGCTGAGAGAACATCAAAGGTCTTTTTATGCAGTATTGAGCCCAGTGGTTGATTTAATGTTGCAATAAATTGCCTACATGCAAATCTGTATACATATAATGTATTATCGCATTTGAAACAATGTCCATTATTTAAGTTTTGTTAAATTTTCATTTGCTTGAGTGATGTGGCTCAAAATTAGTAAAAGATAATATTGGCAACATTGATAACAGGTATTTTAGTAACAACTTCTTTTTCTTAAACTTCAAATGAAACTAAATTTATTCAAATACATCTTTTCTGTCAACTGTTTTCTCTCAATTGTGCAAAACAGAGTGATTTTCTTTGTTTATTTTTATTGTTCAACCTTAAAAATTTTGATCTGTTGGTTGATTACAATTGTTTATATTATAATAAATTACCAAAAAAAAAAAAAAAAAAAAAAAATTAATAATAGTAATTACCAACAATGAAAATTTACTGTACAGAGAGCTGAAAGTAGTTTTTACGAAATTCATCTAGGTACATACATAAACGCATATCGAACATTATACTTCTTAGATTTGATAGTAGTAAAATGATGTTTGAAAAAAAAAATACCCAGCAAGAAAAAAAATGTGTATGTACATACGAGTATATACCAGTAGACCCGACCATGCTGTGCTGTGGCTCTTAGATATATGTAATTATTTTAGATATTTTTTTTTGTATCGATTTGGAATTTAATTTTGAACAAAAATAAATATTCTCATATAATGACGATTTTTTTTGCGAAGCAATAATAGTATTAAAACTCGTTTTACAAATGACTGTGTTGTTAGAAAACTAACTTTTACGAATTCGATTTCGAAAAAAATCGTATGATCATTTTACTAACAAACGATTTTAAAATACAAAAATAATTTCCAAAATAGGGCTAGCTATAAATGACTAAAAAAAAACAAACATTTTTTCGATTTCGAAAACTTGTAAATATTGAATTGGACCTTGAAAAATTTTACATGCTTATTTAACTGAGAAATAATTTAAAACAACAAACGAAAAGTTCTGAAAATCCGATTCTAAATGGCCGAATTATTTAAAATGCATTTTTTTCGATTTCGAAAAAATGCTCATTTTACAGATACTCACTTAAAAAAATTAAGTTGGAAATTACCGGCTTGTTCGATTTTGAAAAAATAGAATTAAAATATAGTCTATGTTTTAAGTCTGATAAAGTGAACAAAATTTCACTAAAACCTATCCAATAGTTTCTGAAATTAGCACGACCAGACATTGTGAAACAAGATTTTTATATATGTATGTACATGTATACTGAAAGTAGATATGTACATAAATACTTGGAGTACATAAATACTGTGGATAAAATCGTTGACATAATTCGACAAATTTATGTGCATACAAATCGACTCGGCCAGTCGTACATGCACAAAGTGCATAAAATGAAGATAGATATATTGTAGGGACTCCTTATTAACTTCGTCATCAGTACTAGTGTTATTTTTTTCCAATAGAATACCTATTTTGTTCTATAGAAATTTAGTATGTAGTTGACACTGAATTTCACCTAGACGCCTAGGTGGTCAATCATGTAGTTCTTATGGTACCATATTGGGATGGTTAAACTGGAAATTAACTAGTATATTTCTATAAATAAAGTTGACAGTTAAAAATGTACATTAAAATTTTCTGTGCCACACTTTTTTATATCGACTCTACACATTTCAACCACAAAAAGTCTGACTGCGGGGTATGTTTGCACGCATACACACACACACACACACATATACACGTATATTTTTTTGTAAAAATTGTTGAAATACATTTTAGAGCAAATTTTTCAAATATAATTTATTTCAAAATATATTGTAGTTTTTATGAATATTGGCGTAAAAATTAAACACCGGTATTCATAAAAATTAAAATGTTGTTGAAATACATTTTAGTTTAGTTTTTATGAGTATCTGCAAAAGTTTTCATGTTTTCATAAAATAAAATTTTGTTTTTTGATTGGTTATTTATTTTTTGTTTCAAAATTGTTGTGGTGGTGGTATTTTGTTCTTAAAAGAAAATTTTGCTAAAATAATCTCCTTCATCCCCAACAATCAACCAACCAACCGGCCAACCAAACAAAAAATCCAAAATTCACCAAATTGATGAAGTTAGAAAAAATTCTTTGACTGCAAGTTTTTGCAAACAAGAGACCACAGAACTTCATGCCACCACCAAATTTATTTTCCTGTTTTTTTTTTTTTTGGCTGAAACGGTTTTGCTTTTGCTGCATGGAAGATGCTTAAATAAAATTGAATTTTTTGCATACTTTCAGTTGGATTGTGTAAATAAGTCCATATGTATGTATATGTTTTGTAAAGAATTTTCTAATGCTGTGGCGCAGGAAAAAATAGCAAAAACAAAAATTTAGAAAAAAAAAACACAAAAATTCACAAAAATAGATATGTACTTAAATGATTTAAATACATACTCTTAAACATTTTAAATGATAATTTATAAACTGAAGGCTTGTTTTACAATGTATGTATATTTATATTTTTTTAATATTTTACCAAACATACGCATTCGCGTATATTCGCTTAATTAAAGCGAATATTCGCCAAATTGAATACAATTACGAATATTTGCAACATCGTCAGCACGTATTATAAAATATATGTATATGTATGTACATATGTATTTGTGTGTGTACGTATGTTTCAACTTGCATGCACATGTACATATGTATGTATGTATGTACATTGTTTGATTTTCTTGTTTGCCATATAATTATTTTATAGATAAGAAATTCGGAAAAAAATATTTCTTCTACTAAAATTTATTGTTTGCACTAATAAAAGGTAATTTAAATTGCCAAAACAAAAATAAATTGTAGTATTTCTTATTTATGAGCTTTTCTTGTTAACCCATTTATTTGGGCAGATTTTTATCTCCAATGTTTTTTTTTTTTTTAATTTACCACATTTTTTTACTATAAAACTTATTTTTTTGAAATAAAAAGAGGAAAAAACTTTATTTAATTACATTTTTTTATTTTAAGAATTTAATTAAGTTTTTATTATGTTTGCATTTAACTTTTTAAATTGTTTTAAGTTTTTGTTTGTTAGATACTCGTACTTCTTTTCCTCCAATTCATTTTTGCTTTTAATAAGATAAAACAAAGCAGAGAAAATACTGAAAGGGGAAAATTCTTTTTCAACGATCATCATCCCAAAAACAAATTTTAATTTTTTGTTTTATTCAGCCGGCATGTTTGCTTGTTGCTTATTCTCTAGTTTTCATCAAATTAATGGCCCAACAAAAAAAAAAAAAAAATGTGTAAAAACTAGAGATGTGCAGGTTTGTAAGTATTTTCTAAGTGACACGTCTGGCTTAGCGTGATAAATGCCACAGTTTAGAGGTTAAAATTAACTTTATTTGTGGTTGCTAACAAGGTGTTTTAAAATATAAAAGGTTTGGAGGTTTCATACCTCAGAGAGGCTTGATCCACCTGTATCCCTATACCTCGAGAGCAGAACAGCAGTCTGTGTTACGTCAGCAAGATGTATAGTCTGCTCGACGGCAGAGTCGATTACAACAGATGTATCGGTAATTGTGGCCTAACTTGATGGTGAATTTATACACGTGATGAAAGCAAGTGATTACACAGTTGTTCGGATCAAACCCTCACTATTGATATTGCACTATCCAGCTCTTCTGGACTGCTGTCCTCATACCGCCGGGGACATAGCGTACCAATCAGGTAAAGTCCTCTATAAAAAGCATCAGTGCTTTATCCAGACTCGATGACTCCCTACAATTATAGTTCCTGATAATACTGTTACTGGGCCACAGCACCCCGATATATGTGTATCTATGAAGATATTTGCTGGTGTTAATCAGTAGACACTGCGTTTCAGTCGAGGAAGGCTCCTCCCCACTGACAAGGCTGATCAACGGAGAGTCGTCCTGGGGGTACTGATCTTCGTCGATTAATCTTTAGTGGGAGGTACGTTTGAGTCCTAGATCTTTTGATCCAGAGGATCACGTAATTAAATTTTGGTCGCCAAGACAACCGAGGCATTCAGCACCACTTTTCTCCAGAAAGCAGAACACCAAGCTATAGCTCATCAACAAGGTTAATTTTGCCAACACTTTGAATAAGTGTGATTGGTCAGGGTGACCATTTGTGGTGGGTCGATTTGGCAATCGATATTGTGCCACCGATTTTTCGGTAGACTTCATCATGGGGAAAAAGTTATACTACGACATATTAAAACAATCATTTTCGAGGCACCTGATTTTCAATTTCTTTTTGTATGTGAGCCTGGTAAGGGGCCGATGTGATCGAAAAAATATTAAGTAGAAAAAATTATTGGACATTTATCACCCCAAGGGGCCTGTATTCCGGCGCCTTAACAATTTTCCCCCCAATTACACAACTTGCCCCAAGCTGGGCGTAGGGGAGTCAAATATGTGACCAACTCTCAATAAATTGCTCTCTCCCATATTTTTTTTTCTGAACACGCCCCCTAAAGAGGCATGGTACGAGCTCGAGAGTGATTTTTTTTTCATATGTCGTAGTGGGATGTTCTCACGCGTGAGTAAGAGAATCTTTTCTGTGAACGTGCATGATTGTTAGCCACCAAATACTTCCACGCACATCTCTAATTGAAACAACCATTTAGGTTTTGTTGCATTAAGCACTCTTTTATAAATATATTTCTGTTTGCTTTGTACTTAATTCTTTTGGGTGTATTTATTAACGTATAACAGTTGAGATACAAAAAAAAAAATTTTTTTTAAGATAAAATATGTCCAACTTTTAATTTTATTTTTAATGCAATTAAATGTGCAGGATGCTGAGTGGGCAGTAAACTTCTAAAGATATTATCATGTTCTTAACAAACTTTTCGATTGTACTTAATTTTGTAAAGACTGCAGTAGCAATTGCTTTGCAACCGGCCACTTGAGAGAAGAAAAAAAGTAACTCAATTTATTCAAAACTTTTGTAACTTTTTAAGGGATAATTGTTAAAGTTCTGTCTCGTTTTTGTTTTGAATTGACATGTGAACAAAACAAAAAAGCAATTGAGTTTATCAGACAAAAGTGGTTAGCATTTTTGAATAAAATTTTAATACATACTATAAGCAGCAAAAAATCTATTAAATTTCGTATTGGACTTGCGGCGAGCTCATTCTTTTGTTCGTTTTTGGCAAGAATCAATGATCGAACTCATTTAAATAACATGGGTTCGATCGTTGGTTCGTGGCAAAAATGATCAAAAGAACGAGTTCGCAACAAGTCTATTTTGTATTTCTAGCAATAAACGCAATAACTAAAAAATCAATAAATAATGGGCGGTCCCAGATTCCGTCTAGGCTAGATTGGCATTGCTTAGTTGAAGTAGTGCCTCGATTGCTGAATTAGTAGAGTGCCCTACTACGAGTCGCTGAGATCTCAAGTTCGACTCCAGTTAAAGTATTTGAACTTTTCTGCAGACAAGCAAAAAGATCCGCAGATTTGTGTTTTTCGAAAAAAGTGTTAGAATTCTTCACACAATAAAGAACTACAAATATAATTGTTGAAGTTTTATGCTCTGCTGTAAAATCTAATGCTAGGAATATGGGACGAACGACGAATTTTTCGCCGCGAATATTCGCCGTCAAAAATAAAACATATTGGTGTATATGAAAATGCACACAGTCACAGCGTCGGTCGAAATTCGTTGTACGCTGCGAACTTGAAATAGATTTATTTCTATTTCTTACGTCGGCGAACGACGAACAAATTAGTACCATGTGGTCATTTTGGTTTTAGTTTTCAAGTGTTTTAGTAAAAACAGTTAATTTTTACTTTAATAGTTTTTATTTTAAGTGCTAAGCTTTGACATTTTGCATTTGAAAAAAAATCCAACATATTAGATTATAAAACATGTTTGTAGTGGTTAATTTTTTGTTTTTGGTAATGCTAAATATTTTAGCAACCAATTTTTTTTTTTTATCTTTGAACAAACAATAAACAACTTTACCAATTATAACAGATGCTTTCGTTTTTCGTCGTTATTGTGCTTCATACGACGAATTTACACAGCGAATTTTAGCCGGCGTATTCGTCGTGTTGGGCGAAATTCGTCGTTCGTCCCAGTTGTATTCCTAGCATAATGCATGCTGAAAAGGCAGAAATATGATTGCGCTCATATAAATCACAATCCGGCATTTTCATGCCAGAAATACCTGGAAACTGTTTATTAATTAATAGTATTTTTCTACAAGTAGCACAGCATGCCACAAAGTGTGTCAATCAATATGAGTCAATCACTACTTCCAATGTCGTGTACTTAACAACGGCTGATAATTTTTATACAAAGTCAAAGAGCTCGAATCGATCTCTATCACCAAACGGTGAAGTATATTACTATTTTTATATCACTGCCTCTTGCCACCAGAGAACTGCAACGAGTTTCTATATTGATATGCTAAGCACACTTGCTTGAAACATGTTCCTGAGTGTATTCCAGCTTCTGCTGTTTTCTTTGACTTTGTAACGCTTGGGCTTACATCATATAAAATCAAGTTTGTATGCTTTGCTTATTTATTTATTTTTTTCACACTCGGCTCATACTTTTGGTTTGTAGTCGCACATTTACCGTAAGCATCTGAGTTTAAGTAATGAGAACAAATTTGGTTAGTTACATAAAGTACTAAAAGGAGAGCAGTCAAACACATGCAAAATTTGTACTATTGGAATTTGCCTGCACAATTTTTGCACTCTGAAAGTTTTGCACTATTTTACACTTCACTAAATATTAGCTTATAAAATGTCTGTTTTCAATTAATCCGACTTAAAACATTTTTAATCATCTATAATAAAACAAGCTCACTATTTGACTTTTATAGTTTTCCTTTGGAATAAAATTATCAAAACTTTTCTCTCTCAACTCTAGACTATCATTCTAAACCTTTTTTTAATTAGTCGTATTTGATTTATTTGAAGGATTTTGTATTGCATTTTATGGTTTATTGTAAGTAATTAAAAACATAAAGACCAGTTACACATTTCTTTCAAACTTATTTTATTTCTAACCACAAAAAAAAGAAGAGAAAAACCCATTGCGTTTCAATCTCAAACCACTTGAAATGCGTTGAATTAAAAAATAAAAAAGAAAAACAGCACAGCATTCATTAAACAAAACTTTTCTAACTCAATATTTATTCATTAAATGCAAACTTCCTTTAAAAATAAAACACCAATTTGTTTAAAATTAGCAAAAAGCCAACAAGATAAACAAAGAACTGCCATAAATTTTAAACATTCATAAATACGAAAAAACAACCATCCTTTTTGTTTAATGAAAGTACCACCACCTAACAGAAATAATAAAATCGACTTAAAATTATGTTTTTAAACATTAAAAACAGCAGCAAGAATATTTAAGTGAAAAATTAACAACAGTCAGACAAATTCGAGTAAAGGCAGTAATTGAAATCATCATGGTGACTGGTAAAGTGAATGCTTACATAAAAAACATAATAACGGTAATCAAGCTTAAATAACGTAAACAAAATGGACCTTAACTATAGTCAAAAACTAAAGTCGGTTCTTTTTAGAAACAACATAAATTTTAAAAAGTGTTGCTAACTTTTTTCTAATTATAGTCAAAATTAAAGTTGATTTTAAGCTGAATCAGCTTTAAATGGGTGCCACATTATTTATCGAAAATTTCAAGTTATTTGTCATACAACCTCTCACAAATTTAAGCAAAATCCCATCTCTAATGAGATGACTCTCAAAAATTATGTATACATGTAAACACACACCTACATAAATGTAAGACTGTATTAGTAAGTAAACAAAAAATTCCAAAGCGAATGAATAAAAGTAAAATTTTAAAGAAAATTCTGATTAATATATTCAAAAATCTTTAATTTAATTATTTAATTTAAAAATAAAATTACATTAAAAGCTTTTACATATAAAAGTGACATTTGTTTGAGCAAAGCTGTTGCTAAATAAGTTAGAGACAACTTCTGCTGGTTTTAAGTTTAGAGCAAACTTTTGCGCATAAAGTCGGCTTTTTCTCGTCTATAGTAGACAAAAAGATTGCTTTTATTTAGCAGTGACTTAAAATTGCTTAAAGCATACTTTTTCGACGTCTATGGTTATGGGCCATTGTTTTTGTATTTCATACAAAGTTTAAGCAGCGATGCCAAATTAGCGCTTTTCAATTCTGTAAAAAAGCGCTAAGCCAGCTCCAGCTCTTAGCGCTTCTAATTTTCTCTCTCTCTCTCTCTTTTAACTTGCTGCCACTTTTACCACTATTCAATTGAATTACATATAGGCTGTCCGACGGAAAAGCAAGTACTTTGTTTATAATTCTTGATTAAATGAAACAAAATGGATCCTATATTGATAAATGTCGGTAATTATATGTGGAATACAATATCAGAAAAATGTCCGCTTCTGTTAGCCTTACAAATGTGAGCACATTTGAGCTCATTTTTTATTACCTTCTCACGCATTTTATGCGATATTTTATTAATTTTATCACGAATATTTTGTTTGAGTTGCTCCAGCGTTTCTGGTTAGTTTGAATAAACTTTGCTTTTCAGATATACCCACAAAAAGAAGAGCGGAGCAGTCAATTTAGGCGACCGTGGAGGCCAATCAGCATCACCATTTCTTGCAATAAGATGTTGTGGAAAGAGGTCTGGTGGTAACTCCATTGTAATCCTGGCTGTATGCGATGTGGCAACGTCTTGTTGATACCACATGTTAAACAATCCCAAAACATGTATGTAGTTATGGCTTTGAAAAAGTTTTTCATCATATCACGATATCGCTCCCATTGATAGTTACCGTTGCGCCGTTTTCAGGTTCAAAGAAGTAATATCCAATGATTCCTCTTGACCAAATTGCACACCAGACTGTCACTTTTAATGGATGTAAAGGTGACTGATGAATAATTTGAGGGTTTTCTATTGCCCAGAATCGACCCCATTTCAATCACGATTAAGTTTTAAGGTGATTAAGTTCCTGTGTGATTCGTGTACATAATTGATTAACATTCGACTTGAAGAGGTCAAATAATCGGGTAAAACAATCTTCTCTGCCCTTTTATCTTTTAATATGCGTGATATGTTTTATCTAATACATTTTCTTTTAGCAGAAAGTTTGTAAAACAATTCCGATGGGCTGCCCTACATTTGGAAATTTTAAGGGAATCCTGAAGGTAGAGCTGGTGTGTTATAGATTATTTTGCCTTATCATTTTTTAAAAAATTTTTCTGATCTCAGCTTTAGCCGTTTTTCATAAACATTCCACTCGCTACAAGCAGCAATAATTAGTACAAGCATGCTTTGGTTTTTTTTTTCTGAATTTCTTTTTAAAATGAATACGATTTTTTTCCTTTTGTCCAATTATGTACATATGTATGTTTGAAGGAACACCACTTACCTCCATAAAAAGAATGCCATTACAATGAGCACTATGCCGAAACAGCTAAAAATGATGCCAACCAAAACCGCCAAATTGTAATCATTATGAGATTGGCGCAAAAGTGGTTGTATCTTTTCACAGTTGGGTTGTAAGCCAATCTGAAATGAAAGAGTAAAAAAAGAACATAAACATAATAAATTAACGAAATGGAATGAAACAAGTAAAATGATGCATAAAATACGTAAGTTATTAGAACAAAAGAAAAAGGTTTTTTAAAACATTTCGAACACGGCTAGAAGTGGCTCCTCTGGCAAAGTCAACCTACTTGAACCATTAATTCACCAAAATACTCCTCACTCAATGAAAAACCTCTCGACCTTTAATGACAGCATTAAATTTATGCAATGAATCGTTAAATAAAAGCACAGAAAAATGTTTTATTTCTTTTGTTTTTATAGCTGTTGTTTTTTTCTTTTGGTTGAAAAAAAAAGACAAAGTAATAAAAAAAAAATTTAAACAAGTATTTCTCTTTCATTATAATAACTTTGACCATAAAAAAAGAAGGTATTCTTTACAATTTTTTCTTTCAATACTTTGCTTTCCAAACGCTAAATAGAATGGGTAAAACAAAAGTGTTCCGTTATAAATCTTTTTTTTTTTTTTTTTAAATATTAATGGCCACCATTTTAGTATGTGTTTAAATTTGTTGCACTTATTAAGATTTAAGACTGTTCGTGCAGAAACTTGAAATGACAGCCCCCCACCTTTTCTCTCCAAAATAAAGTTTGTAAGTCTTAAGATAATTGAAGAATTAGTGCACCACAAAAACCAAATAATTATGACACGTAAATATTTTTTGATTAACTTGTTTTACCACTTTGCTTAAACTAAAAGGTATACGCCTAATACATTTATTTACTTTCTTAATGTCTGTTTTTTTTTTTAAATTTGTTTCTTAGTTTCTTTTATGAGCGGAAATGTAAATTTTGTAATTCTTCGTAAACGCTATTAACGGAAACCTCGAATTATAAAACAAACTTTTTTGTCTAGTTGTCTACTTTGTTTTTGCTTAAAAACATATAAATCGCTAAACTTAAGCTGTAACTGTAATAAATGTTGAAAGTAAAACAATTTTGAATATTTAAAAAGTTGATTTTCTATGTACATGTCGTCGTCGAAAATCTAAAAGTACGTAACATCGTTTTTTCTTATTTTACAAGAGCAGCAAAAAACGTTATAGAATAAAAAATATAACTATAAGTAAAAAATATCCAAGAATATGAGATAAAAACAGAAGAACTAAATACATTTTTTGAAATATTTTTCAAGTTATATTTGTTACAGTATGTTTCCATTACGAGTTGAATCGCCCGCTTCGCTCTCTCAATTATATTTATGAATCACACTGTTTACACGACTCGTCAATGTGCTTCGATCTATTTGACTTTTGTTTTTTAATAAGCTATTAAATACAACCCAGTACTTAAATTTTATTTTTATGGGACAATTACATTTTCTTTGTTTGTTTACAAAACATGATTTTGACAGATAGTGCAGATAAACTTGCGATATAAATTAGAGAGAGAATGGGAATTTTTCGTGCTTCACATGTACCTTCAATATAAAGCAACTTCATTCGCTCTCAAAATTTTGTATGACGAAGCACGTTGCTTCGCTCCTGCTTAGGGGAAACACAAATACAAAGCGAAGAGCATATCGTAGAAACGTGTTATAAAATCGAACTCAAACCCAACAAAAAATTATCAACAATTGTAAATCATATAGTTCGACTATAAAAGTTAAAAAGAATGCTTGAAATTCGCTGGGCGGGCGATAAGTTTGAAACCTTTGTTATCACTGATACAATATTGGAAGTCTATTGGATGTTAGTGAGAGAGTATAAAATATATTCCAATCAATAGAAAAACACTGTGATAAATAAAGTGGAAAGTTGATCAATAAGATTAAATGCAGACAGTCAGTAATGAAGAGCTTAGGTGGTAGGATAGCTAGACGCTGCTACTCAAAAATAGTATACAATTAGTCATGGCCTGGGTTTGAAGCAAATTTGGATGCTGATAAACCATTTTTTGAAACTTAAACACTTTTAGTTTTGTTTCATTCAAAGCGAGAGTAAAGAGAGTTCTCGATTGATTTTGCATGCTGGAATACATTTTTTCAATGTTTATGTATACTTTTAAAAATTAAGTTCCCCTGTAGTAAACTGAAGAAATGCATCTACAAGGAAGCAAAAATATTGTAATGAATTGTCCATGAAACACTGAATCTACATTTTTGTTATTACAACGTCAATAGTCAATATTCAATAGCACTCAGATTTAAAATTTTTTCCAGTTAATAGTATTTTGAGGAATTGCCAGTAGTACAACTGACTTAATCATATATCACTGCGGTCACATTTCCTGCAGGGTACAGACAAACTTCATATGAATGCACATTGCTTTATATGTATGTATGTATTGTTACGAGACATCTTCCCCCAACAAATAAATTTTACTAAACTGCCAACTGTAACGTAAATTAAGCAGCGGCAGCAAAAAGCCATCAAAAGGTAAAACACCAAGATCAACAACAACAGCGGCAATGACCAAGTACTGCAACACCTAAGTAGGTATAATTTAGCAGCCGAAACTATGGGAACCGCTGACACTTCAGAGCATTGATACGGAGAAAATCGGACAACGTCAGCGGCAGCATGTGAGCGACAGTCAGCTGGGATTCCCACGATCGCAGCAGCAGAGGCAGGTTGTCCTCAGGCTAAAAAAAGTATAGTAAGAGCAGTGAACGCGGAGAGTTTTTCGTCCAGAACGGCTAAGTGTAGTCCGGACAGTGCAATTTCGGTAAATAAACTTGTAAACGTTAAATACAAAGGTATTTTCATTTATTTCCTTTCGGTTTCTAATAATCAATTAAGGGCATCCCTGTGACCTCTACGGAGTAATCCAGGGATATAATAACATAATAATATAATAGATAATAGTAATCCTGCATTCGTCCTGTAGGAATGCACGGATTAAAACATTATAAAAAATATAATATTTTTTATAACAGCATAAAGAAACACAAAGAAGCAAAAATTACGCATTTTGCTTGTGTTTTTTCATCCGGACATTTATGTATTTAGCCACCACTACATTTCAAACCAAATGAGGTTTTTCATGCAGCGCAATAGTAGACACGTGAGGAAAAAATTACTTCAATAAAACTATCAAACACTTTTGATTTTTGCTTAAGCAGAGCCGATCGCATGCACATGTAGCCGAACAAGCACGACCGCACGTACGAAATCTAACGAGTGACGAGTTTATTGCACATGTCCTGGACGCTTTATGCGTGGCGGCGTTCAGTTGAACTCAAATAGAAAAATAATATCGAGTCCGTTAAAGACTTCCTTTGATTATTATCCATTTACTGTGATTTGAATAAATTATTTACAACGTGATGCCTCACTTATATTTTATGATTGACACATCACGTAACGCATCACTGTCGATACGATCACGGATTTGGCGATACAAGGCTTGAGTGTTAAATATTCGACAGCTAACGAAAATTTTTGCTTCTTTATAAAATTATGTAATTGGAATTTTTATTTCCATTACTTTTTTAACTAAAAAAGCTCTACTAAATCAAAGAAAAAAAAAAATTAAGTTTAATGTATTTTTTTGAAATAGAACTTAAAATGTGAAAATTTTTCTTTACTGGATTTACAGGCAGACGTTTAGCCCATGCTTCCAATACTGATATTTACTACAACTATTTGCGTACAATTTTCACTTGAGTTAATATGGATGCATGTCTGCAGAGAAAACGAAAAAAGAAAAATTGAACAGAGATGAAAAATATCTTTTACATTTAAACATGTCAAATGCATACATTTAAATAAAATAGCGTCAACTACAAACTCTTGCTCCTTAGTGAATAAAGGGTAACTCATTAGGAGATAATTTCAAAACAAATTTCAACAGCGGGCTGTTATAAAATGGACTATTATGCTGGATAGTTCTCAAAATATCCTGCTGCAAGCAATTTCATATCTTTCATTTTGGACCAAGAAAAAACTGTATTCATTGCCGGGATTTAATTTGGCGAATTCACCATATTTCTGTGTTTATGATATTAAAATTTTATTATTTTAGCAAATCCCTTTCGTTTGGCATTACACATATTGAAAAATATGTTTTGCTCATCCAAAATCTACACCATTTATAAAACTTCTTTTTCTTGTTGTCACTGCTGTGTTTTTCCTTTCTTTTGTTTAACTGGCAAAACTATTTTTGGTATGTTTGCTAAAGAATAAAATTGATGATGAAAATTTGTTAAAAATAAATGTGAAAAAAAAGATAAAGTATGCAGAAAAGAGGCAAGTGACATGTAAAGTAAATAAGAATATGTATATGAATTTGCTTTGCAGCACATAAGTATGTATTTGGGTATGTGAAAAGGGTGCAAAAATAAAAAGAAAAACTTATATCAGATGCTTCAAAACAATGATAAAGTTCATAAAGACACACTACACAAAAAGCTTAAATTTCAGTTCAAAAACTATTTAATGGTTGGTCTCATACACTAAATATGCGGTTTTAAGCAACATTATTTGTTAGCATTTCAAATGTTGATATAAAAGGGGACCACTTACCTTTCTGCCTTCCGAAAATTTTCCCAATATAATTTTCTTATTGATGATGCTAAAAGTAGCAGCGGCCACTTTCACTTCGTATAACTGATACATGGTTAAATTTTGTATAATCATCTGGAAAAAAAAAGAAATATACTTGTATAAGATATTAAGTAACACAAAAAGAAAAACACGAATGAAAAAAAATTGGCAATATTTTATTCTTCTTCTCCAGGACCATAAAAGGGTCGAATAAACTAAATAATTACGCCCTTTGATTTTGTTTTAGTGAGCTATACGTACTACAATTTTTACTGTACTATTATTAAATAAAAAAGTGGTCGAATAAAATCAATTAACAAAAACAATAATATTATCTTAGGTGCTAAAATAGATCTCATCAATGTTTTCTGTTTTTTTTTTCAGCCGTCTATATGCCGCCAACATTTTGTTGATGCTAATCAGTCTACTGATGAGAGTAGACTGCAAAAATCTTAAAAAAATGTTTCACACCCAACTACTTATTCCATAATTCCCATGAATAAAATGAGAATCAGAAATGTTCAAACAAAATTTTAATACAGAAAACATTTTTATGGTTCTGTACTCATCAGAGAGAAACAGAACCCAATTACCGAGACTACGTCCGTCCGTCCGCCCGTCCGTCACAGCGTCCATTCTCCGAAACGGTAAGAGCTAGAGAGCTGAAATTTTCACAGGATGGTGTTGTACCATGCCGCTACAACAAAAAATACTAAAAACAACAACAAGTCGAAAACTACGAAGTGTCACCATACAACGAAAAGTAACCATTAGCTATAACTCTCGAACCGTAAGAGATATAGAGCCGAAATTCGCACAATGTCTATGTATTCCCAGATGCCTTACAATAACTGACAACAACAACAAGTCGAAAACTAGTAGGTGTCTCCATACAACGTAAAGTAACAAGCTAAGGTGTAGGGGATATGCATATGTATATGCTCCGCCTTCTCAAAAATATGATATCTTGGGATAGACACTTTACCAGACATAAGCCAATTACGGGGCATATGCTGGAGGAAATTGAGGAACTTTGTGAATGACACGGAGTTTCTAAGACCTTGGCGTCAAACTTTTTATGGTTAAATACACGGAGCCCACAACAAGCATACACTTGGCTTAAGTGTATGTCGCACAACATGGTCTAACATACCCCTCCAATCAACCAAACCTTACCTAATTTGTTATGTTATTGATGATAATTTGTCATTACATTTGTTTCAATCACCTGCTGTAAAAGAAAAGTGTCATGGGGGCAAAAATTACGTTTTTACGTTCTTGCTGTCATCGTAATCATGTTGAAATACATCACACTTAGGTAGCTTATTAGTGTAGCTATTTAGAAGTCGCTATCATTCTCATCAGCTTTGCCCTGTGATTATTCTTGGGCTTGATTTTGTTGTAGTGAAACATACGTATTACAACTTTTACGGTAGTAAAAAGGCAGGCTACTAGTTCAAAAGATTACTATAATTGACCAGAACATAAATTGACAATCAGTTGCAAATGTAAATTCGTGCTTATGAGATGGGAAAAAGACATCTCATTTCATAAAAACAGAACGTAGTAAATTTATGGGCGAAGTGGGTGGTAATGAGAAACGTAGTGTCTTCGAAATGGCTAGGTATTCCTCAGCTAAAGTCATAATTTTTAACATTTTTGATTGTTTATTATTAATGACAATTCTAGCAATCCTTTGAACTAGTATCCTGTTGTAGTGAACTTCTACAATGCACTTATTCTTTTGTTAATACTAACACACTAATATGAAGATTCTATTATTAATTACTAACAGTATTATTTGTTTTGACTGACACTGTTATCGGTATCCTTATGTATGTTCATAAGAGTGTTGTCCTTTTTCTTTATGTACTTTCACTCAATTGGAAAGTAATTATTTTATTGACAACAACAAACATTAAATTTTGTAGTTTTAAGAATCCCGTTGTTTTAGTTTGAATTTTGAAAATAAAGATTAACTTTTTGCAAGCCAATCATCGGCACTTGTTCTTTTTAGGGTTCCGTACTCATCAGAGTGAAACGGACCCCTAT
This sequence comes from Sturmia bella, assembly GCA_963662145.1. NCBI lineage: Eukaryota > Metazoa > Arthropoda > Insecta > Diptera > Tachinidae > Sturmia > Sturmia bella. The sequence continues at coordinate 22,316,352 of OY759168.1, read as the reverse complement.
TACGGAGACAAGTACGTCCGTCCGTCCGTCACAGCGTCCATTCTCCGAAACGGTAAGAGCTAGAGAGCTGAAATTTTCACAGAATGTTGTTGTACCTTGCCGCTACAACAACAAATACTAAAACCAACAACAAATCGAAAACTACCAGGTGTCCCTATACAAGGAAAAGTTACAATTAGCCATAACTCTCGAACCGTAAAAGATAGAGAGCTGAAATTTGCATGGTGTATGTATTTATAGATGTTCCACAACAACATATACTAAAAGCAACAACAACATGTCGAAAACTACCAGGTGTCCCCATACAATCAAAACTTACAATTAGCTATAACTCTTGAACCGTAAAAGATAGAAACCTGAAATTTGCATAGTGTATGTATTTATAGATGCTTGTCAACAACAAATGCTAAAAACAACAACATGTCGAAAACTACCAGGTGTCCCTATGCAACGTAAAAACATTAGCCGTAACTTTCAAACTGTAAGAGATAAAGAGATGAAATGTGCACAATATATTTACTCGCATATGGCTTACAATAACAAATGCTAAAAACAACAACAAGTCGAAAACTACCAGGTGTCCCTATACAACGTAAAGTAACAATTAGCCGTTACTCTCGAACTGTGAGCGACCGAGGGATGAAATTTGCACAATATGTCTATTCACATATGCTCCATAACAACACTTGCTAAAAACAACAACAACTGTAAAACTACCAGGTGTCCTTTTACAACGTATAGTAATAGCTATAACTCTCGAACCGTAAGAGATAGAGAGTCGAAATTCGCACAGTGTATGTATTCCCAGATGCCTTACAACAATAAATTACAAAAACAACAACAAGTGGAAAATTACTAGGTGTCCCCATACAACATAAAGTGGCTTTAAAAACAGAGAGATGAAATTTATAAAATATACATATGTATTCACATACGCCATTCCATACATACATTATACATACATACGTACGGAACCCTCAGAGTACGAGCCAGCCTCGTACTTGACTTAATTTATTTTTATACAAGGCCTTAAGCTGCCTAAAAGTTATACACCGTAGCCAGTGGCATATCGGCCGGCTATATTTTTTTTATACATACACTTCACTCCACCACCTTATATAAACGCATTATACTGTCTACAAATACAGTAACAGATAAAATAATTTATGCTTATTAAGTTCATGTTTGACAAATGAAATGCAAAATAAATTTAGAAAATCTGTTAGATAAATGTTTAAAAAGCATAAAATGCTTCTTTTTTCACAAAACCAATTAGATAACATACAAATAATAATAAAAAAAAATTTACAAACTTTAAATGTCTTTTAATGAAAATTGTTCATACAAAATTTTCATAATAAACACTTCAAACACATATTATTATTATTTTTTTTTGGAATACGCACATACAAAAGTATTTAAAAAAATTTACTTTTCACTTCCTTCTTTTTATTTAGTTTTCTGCTTTAAAGTTTTCATAAATGTTTATTTACATTTGCTACAATTTTGTTTTATAAAACATTTAAAAACTGTTTTCCTCTTTTTCATATTTATATTCAATATTTGTTGCCAGGTTTTTGTATTGTTATTGTTTGATAACTTTTTTTTGAGCTTCAGCAAAATTTTCTGACAATTTGTATAAATTTAACAGTTGTGAATATGTGTTAACGATCAGTTTTTCCTTTTTTTTTTTTTTTTTTTTTTTTTTTAAAAAAAGTTTTTTTCCCTGGCAGTGAGCACATCAAAATGATAAACTTTTTGTCAGGCTCTTTGTTAAAATATCATATCTGTTGTTGCAACAATTTTGTTAAAAAAAAAAAATTAGTTTATCATTTATTCCAATCGTATTTTGTTTGCGGACATACATACAAACATGCATGCATGTGTACATATCTGTAGGGGTTAACTGCACAAGCTAGATTTTTTTTTTTTAATTTTATATAATAGCACAAAATGGTTTAGAAAATCTGAAACATTTGTAAGTGTACCATGCCCATTTTAGGAAAAAGGAAAAAAATCATGACCACTAATTTCTGTTGCCCTTTACTTTGGACAAATTGAGTGATACAGCGCCCCACTAAGACTGGTAGAGGCCACAGGTTCGATTCCTGCTGAAGGCTCTGGCTGTCTGCAGACAGCAAAAGCTTCCCAGTTTTGTGTTTTTTTAAAAAAAAGCAATTGAAAACGAAAAGAAAAAATAGAATAGAAAAGCAGGGGTAAAAACATTGTGGTAAACAAGAGTATATTTTGACACTATGTTAGCTCAGCCAAGAAATAAAAAATTTATAGCAGATGCGTATTTCTCTTTACAAAGTTTTTTCTTAAATCAAATAATGTTTGCTGCAAACTTTGTATTTGTTCGTGGAGCAAACATAACCTTTAAATATACCCTTGCAAAATTTTATAGTGTTACCTAGTTTTGCTGGTTTATCTCTCCGTTAATGTTTGCTGTTCCATATCCATGTATATTTATATGAATTTGTAGTTGTTTATATGTATGTAATTGCCAAATTAAAGATCAACAAGAAAGTAGTGGTCACGTTTCTGGGACAAAATGCTACAAATATTTTTTTGTTTTCCCGTTTTTTCTTTTCTTTGATGCTTGTTATTGTATTCATGCACAGATATTTTTGGCTTTTGCATCTACACTGAAAGAATTTTGTTCGCACTGATTTAACGAAAAAGTTCATTGAATTTTAACCAACCTTGGGAATCACTACTTCAATAAATTCTGACTCATTTAATTTAAATTAATAATCGTTATATAAAAAATATTTTCACATTTTGCTTATTTGGCCAATAAATTATTTCATTTCATTTGTTTAATGACAAAAAAATACGTAACGAAATGAGATTATTGATTAAATATATTCATTTTTGCCTTGAGCTAATAAGAATAAGTCAATGCACGATTGCATTGACTTAATGAAATTGTTCATTGATTAAGCAAGGTTTTCATAAGTTCCATATATTTTTTAACGAAATTATGAAAACTAATGAACAGTTTTTAATGAAGTTTATTCATTAAACCTGTGCCGCAATAAAGCTGTTTCTATTCGATTAAGGAAAAATACTAAATCTGTCTTTTTTCACCCGGCTGTGTGCCGCCGACATTTCGTTGTTGCTAAACAACTCATCAGTAGACTCGAAAAAATCTAAAAAGAATGTATGAAGCCCAACTATTTATTCCAAAAATTCTCATGAACAAAATGAGAATCCGAAATGCTCAAACGAACTTTTTATACAGAAATCATTTTATGTCTTGCAACACCTCTAGTTTTCTTGTGTTGCAAGACGTAAAATGTTTTCTGTACAAAAAAGTTCGTTTGAGCATTTCTGATTCTCATTTTGTTCATGAGAATTTTTGGAATAAATAGTTGGGCTTCATACATTCTTTTTAGATTTTTTCGAGTCTAGTGATGAGTTGTTTAGCAACAACGAAATGTCGGCGGCATATAGACGGCTGAAAAAAATCAGAAAGCATTAAGGTATATTTTTAGACCTAAAATAATAAATTTCAATTGGCTCTTATAGCGAATAAATAATTAAGTTAATTTTTGAAAAATATTAATTAAATAAATTCATTAGAATTATGATCGAAAATCCTATTGGAACTTGGCGAAAGTAAAGCTCAACACTAGAGTAGTGATTTCGTTAGTTGATGGCTATTATTTGCCAATGCACGGTCGCTCAAGCAGTTTGTTCTGTTCTCAACTAAAATATCATAAAACTTTTATGATAAAAGTTATATTAAATGGGACTAAGTACAGAGAGCGAGAGAGAGAGAGAGAGAGAGGTTTTCTTATATTGAGAGGGAGGGAGAGAAATTCCGATTCATATTTTTTTTTTTTGGGAAAAATTAGACTTTGTGTGCTTTATTGCAGACCAACAGATGTATATACATACATATACTAAAATCTATGCCCACATGTATGTTTGCATTTACATTTGCAAGCATGATATATTTTATATTTTTTTTGTTCATAAGCATTTGCTGTAAATAAAAACAGTTTGGCACAAAAAAAAAAGAGAAAAAAGGAAACACTTATCTGTCTTGTAATAGACTTGTTTGCTCTAGGGTAAAGAGAAGTAATCAAAATTTGCCAAATAATTGGCTTTTCAATGGATTTAGGAGAAATTCTTACTTTTTGTATACTTTGCGCCATATAATTGCAAAACATAAATGGAAATATTAAAAAAAAATCTTAAATAAACTCAACTTGAGTTTTAATTCAAAAAGCTTAACTGAAATACATACATATGATTGTGTGCACATATTTGATAATTTCTAATTTAAGTCCCTCGAATGAAAATCCGAGTAAAAAATTATATTAAATATTTGCACTATTTTAAACCTCTTTGATATGGTGCAAAATTTGCAAATAAAACTATCATCATTTTCACGTACTGAAATTGAGAATGTATGTATGATTGGAATTTTATTTGAAAAGAAAAAAAAAGCGGATATGAAGTTCTTGTTTTAGCAATTTACAAATTAGCAAAATCCAAATTTACTCAAATAATGAAGTGAAATAACCGACCAGGGAAACAACACAGACCCACCAAAATTCTCGTTTAAAGTTGCAAAAAGGTTTTTGTTTCAACATTTTGCTATAGCAAAAAATAAAAATTGACATATCAAATTTATATTTTTGTTTTGTTCCGCGCTGAGTTGGAGTTTGTGTTTACGGTAGTGTAAAAAGCATCACGAGTATTTCTTTTTTTTTATTTGAAGGGGGGAGAGGGCCGTGTTTCACGTCATGGTGTATTTGCTTTACAATTTACTACAGTTTTTCTATGAAATATTTGGTTTTATTAGATTTGAAATAGAAATAAAAATGTATGTTTGTAAGCATGCTTTTAGTTTTATCATTCATGCTTTCAAATAAATTTTCATATCACATTAGGATGCAGTTTATTAAAAAAATAAACGAACTAGCATGGGAACTATCACTATTTTACATCAAAACATTCCTGAAGAAGATCTCGAAAAAAATTAGCATCAAAAACATATCACCAAAAATATTATTCGAGGAAAAATATATATTGTGGAACACTGTAGGCAAATTACATCAAGAGCAGGCATGGTCCAATAGGTATTTCAGTAGATTTAGTTGGAGCGATAGAAGGAAAATTTATAAGCCCATTCTTTTATGTACTTATGAATGATAATGTTTGCGAGATTATTTTAAAACATTCCCAGCCAAGGCAGATTTAATAGGTACAAGCACAAGCAGAACATAAAAAAATACACGAGAGTTGTTGGTAGAAAAATAGCAGGCTTCTGTCACATTCTTCTCTCATTTGTTTTGTTAAAATGATTTGTGAGTGTATGCAAAAAAAAAAAAGAAACTAAAGTATCCCCCACACGACGTGTTTTTTAATATTTTTTTTTTAATATCACGGACTAAATTCGCTCTGTAAAAACAAACCGAACACGTTTTCCTTAAATATGTGTATTTATTAGTTTTGTTTTGCAAATGGTTTTGGTTATGCCAACCAAAAACGACTCCTTTCACCGAAAATGCCAGCATAATTAATCTCGTGTATATTGGCTCTATCAAAATGTTTCAATTTATATAAGGCTTTTAATTATTGGTCACAAGCGTACCTGCACAATTGCATGAGACATGGGCCATGTTTATTTGCAACAGCTGAAAAGATTTGGTGGCATCAAAATATTATAATTAACAATTATTAACAATTTCAATGTAATTTAAAACGATTACGTTAAATAAGAAACAATTTGATGGCATATAACCATGTATAACAAAATATGTGGATACTACGTCATCTGTGGGGTACTTAAATAAACACATTACTTTTGTATGGAGCCCCTCGTAAGCAAAGATGATAGAGAACATTTTGAAAAAAAAAACAAACAATTATTACAGGTCTGTCTCATATTCGTTACTTCTGAAGACGACTATACGCCACTTAAGAGACATTTTATGGATTTTTCCATCTTTTCATTGAATTTATGGACAGATGAGTTACTTCTCTCTTTGATACAAGTTCCCTAAAATTTAATTACGGAGACTTTTTCTTGAGAGAAGTTGCGGTATGATTTTGTACTTTTTTAAATAAGGCGCCCCCTAATGTACATACCAAAAATATACATTTGATAGTTTTGTTTACTTTTTTTTTGATTTCTACGAGGATGGTTGTAAGTCTGCTGGAAAAAAATAGAACAAGTAACAGACAACTTTGATACATTCTTTCTTCGACGAAAAAACTGGCTCAAACTGTTTAATATACTGGGTCATATTTATGCCATTGTTAAGATAGATAAAAATATAAATGACTTGTCATACCCGCAATTTTTGTTTCCTTAATTGTTTTTAAAGAAATCAAATTAAATAACTTTGAGTTGAATACAAATTTAAGCTAATTCAATTATAGCTTAAATGCAAAATTGTTAGGGACCGGTGGAAGCGATTGGTTAAAAAATGTGATAAAAAAAATATGCACATTTATTTTGCAAGTAGTTTATTATTTCAACTACTTCCTTAAAACCTAAGTACCATTAAGTATTTGCCCAATTACTGAGCATAAACAATTATACAACAGAACAAATCTGTGCTCACACGGGACTAATATGTGTATAATAATGCTGCTAAACAGTACACACAACATTTATCAAATCATTTCGGCCTCTATGGCTGAACAGCATATGTACATAAGAGTGAGCAAAGAACCGCTGAAAGATAATTTTTTTTTCTATTTCGAAAATGGTTGATATGGAGAATATTTCAATTTGAAGAAATTTTCATTTGTGAATCAATAATTAAGTAGGGACTATTTTACTTTTGAGATATGAATATATATGATGAAAATGTTGGCTCCAACACAGCTGGCGTGACCTATTTACAAGAGCTGGCGAAGTATAGTGCAATAGGGTACCGATTACTGAGTGTTCGTACATTCTTTGGGTAATCAGTACTTAAAAGTAGTTTTGGGTTTGCATGTTTTAGCGAAATTTAACTGAAAATTCAAAATAAAATGCATCTTTATTTGATAATCAAGTCTGATCAATAGAATACTGCTTAGAAAACCTCAGCTGTCATAAAGAAAAGAATAATAAAAGAAGTGGTGTGTTAAGGGTTAATGCAATACAAGGGATTGATTACTACTGCTATAAGCGACATCTGTGTAAGCGAAGGAGAACAGCACAACAATGTACTTCGTGCAATTTAAATAACGGCCATCTATTGATTGGTCTCAAAGGATCTCGACAATGCTGTCACATCTTAAGCTTTAGCACAGAAGTTTTTCACCCTAGAACTTTCGAGATTAATTTGTCTATTGACTGCTATAATTCCCACGGCATACAATTCGTTAGTACGGTCATTAGGCGTTGTAAATGGCTCTCGACTTAGAAATTTCTGGAAGCTAATTTGGAGCATAATAACGGCACGCATATGCGTTTGAGATCAGTATAATGATTCTGATTTATACAGCAGTGGGGTAACAGTATTAAACGTGTTCTAACTAAGTGATTTAAAAGAGTCGAATTATTAACAAAGCTTGAAATGTGCTGTAAACAAAATTACGGAAATATTTTTATGCTGAATGCAGGGTTTGTTTGTTACATGTTTCGCAATATCTTCGACAGCCTCATTCGGATTTCACAGTGTGACACATCATTTTTTTGTGAAGACCGAATACCAATGTTTTGATGTAAACATTAGTGTAAAGTATTACCTTCTAGTATATACGCTACAAAGATCTGTTTGTACCAGCCTTGAGTATACACATGCAAGAAAAGTATCAGTGAGTAATGAAGAGTAGTAGAATTCACTAGTACTGCTATTTACAACTTGTTGGTGGTATGTGTTATGTTTTATACATCTGAAGTTAAGGGTATGTTCGGCAACGTAGTAGAAAGTAGAACGGCAAATACTTTGACGGAATATAATAACCCTTTAACTCCATCCCACAATGTTAATGATATCATTATCATGACTTCCTGAAGCTTTTTTCGAAACACTATTTTTTGCTGGGTTACTATTGTTTTTGGACATAACATTCTCAGGTGAATTCAAAACAGGGGCCAAAACACAACAGTCGTAATCGAATTAACTATCGAGTAAAAATAATGAAAAACAAAATAAGCAACAAGTGACGAAATTTATCCGATAACGAATGCCGTAATTCGGCTCTAGGTGTAATTGTAACCGACAACTTTTGTATGTGTCTGTAATGATTGGTTGCTGAATTACGAGAGCAAAAATTTTTGTCTCTGACTTTTGACAATGATTTAACACATTTGAGCAAAATGTAGTACATATATACTTGATCCTGTAACCGAATTTCGTTGCAGTAGTGCTGCTGGAAAAAATGGTGTGAATTTGGTGAATTTTATTCACCAAATGTAATTGCAGAAAAAAATGTTTGAACATTTATTTAGTGCAAAGAGATAGAAAGAGTTGTTGAAATGCAACATTTGAAATTAAAAGAAAAAAGATGTAGAACCATCCTCGCATTTATTTTTGCTAAAACACACAGAACTTCCATTGATCAATGAATGTTAAGTTGACGAATTGCAGTTTTTGTGTTTGTGTTTTCAGTTTTGTAACCATCTACGGGAAAAAACTTGAAAATATGATTGAGTTGAAAGTTATTGCCCAAACTGAATGATGAATGAGATTTTAACGTAATCTATTTTTTTACTTTTATTTATTTCTATATGCGATTTAAAAATGTTGTAGTTCATGATTTCAAAATAACTTAGCAAGTGTATAAACAACAAAGTGAATATGAAGGCTTAGTTGACATTCAGTAACTATTTCATATTTAGATGGGACAGTTTTATACGCTTTGAGGTTTCATTTGAAAGTAATTTAATTTTATAGAGTTTAGTTTTTTCGGCTGTAAAATAATATTTGCAAGCAAAATATTTAAGTCGATTTTTATTTAGGGTTTTTATAAAAAAAAGCAAAAAAAAAATAGTTAATTGAATCAAATAAATGCTACTTTAGCCAGGCATGAATTTCAATCATACGAGTATGAGGAAAAGGGAATTTTAATACATACATTTTTTGCATAAAAAAGGCTTTATATTGCAGAACTTCAACTTTTATTAAAGTCGCAAATACAGATGATAAAGATTAACAAAAAAAAAAAAATAATTAACTAAATAATGTTTGCGGGTTTTGTTTTAAAGCCTGGAATGAAGCTATGGTATAAATATAATCTCAGGCATATATGCTCCACGTCTACGACTTTGTACATTTCCAAAGAAATGAAATGTGGTGTGAATACTGGCCTCCAAAGCTTCACGAATTACCGGACTAGAAAAGTCTAAGAGGTAGACTTTTAACGGCAACCCCGTATTAAATGTTTTAAAAAAAAAAGGATTATGTAGAGCTTACTATATTAACTATACTGGAGTCATCATATGTTACCATTAAAACCTTCTTCTCGCTAGTTCTTGGATCATGTTAAATGTCAATAGAAATCTGATAGCATTGTATGAGGTACAACATGTCAGTAGTACTGGTGACCTTGTCAACAGAAAAACTCAACTTTCGTTGATCAATAAAACTAAATATAGACAGTCAGTAATGAAGAGCTCAGGTGGTAAGATGGCTATGCCCTACAAGTACACAATTAGTCATGGCCTGGGTTCGAAGCAAATTTGAGTGCAAATGAGCGACGCGGTGGTCCTGAAATAGACATGGCATGTGCCCCACCCAGTATGTATTCATCTTTACTTTTCTTGTCTTCTTTAAAAATTGATGACCACTCCAATTATAGCACAAAAAATCTTTCTCAATGTTGAGGAAGTAGAAATCGAAATCAAGCCCGATAAAATTATTGACAGTGAGTCACTAGTGTTATTTTTTTTTTTTTTTTTTTTTTGTTACTGATATTTCTTCATAGAAGCTAATGTTTTCTATTCTCCATTTTATAAAATATAAACAAAATAATACAAAAACAATATAAATTGTATGGATTTCACTCACCGCTGTTTCCAATTCCTTGGCTGAAGCATTAATTCTTATATCCCGATGCGCATCCTGGCCGACAATTTTCGTTTTAATTATATAAAAGTCAATATTATTATAGAACTCTAAGGGTCTTTTCCAGCGAATGGTTATAGAGTCTTGTGAATGACATGTTAAGTTCACAATGATCGGTGCACTTGGTCCCGCCACGTCAGTACGCTGTATAATTTTATCCGAAGATTCACCTTCATTTTTTGTAGTGAATGCGTTCACTTTGATGCGATATTCAGTAAAAGGTTCTAAAAATACAGAGAATAAAAAGTAACAAAAATTAGGTATACTTGCAAGAAAAAATAAGCATTAAGGCGGTATAAATTAGTTTTTAAATAAAACTTTGCAAGATTAGGTAAGAGGAGAATTGAAGAGATTTAGCCCAAATCTAGTATCAAAATTTAATTCCCCAGTTCCATTATTCAGCCTTTCTGCAGCTTTCTTAACAATAAAAGCTTAAAAGCAAAACAATAAATTTAAGACTATAACGTAATATCTTAATTCACATTTGAAAATCCAATACAACATCAAGTTTAATATAACATATTAAACAAAGATTTAATTTTTTAAAAACAACAATTATATTAATCTATTCTTGATGCTAATTTTTCGACCTTTGTTGTTTAGTATATTAATAGATCGAGCTTAAAGGTCACTTGTTTTTTTTTTTTTTTGTAACAGTTTATTAAATTCAATATTTCGATACCTCAATGGGTAACTTCTTCAGGAATGCTTTTAGTTTAAAAAAAAAAAAACATTCCTGAAGAAGATGCCCGTTGAGGTATCAAAATATTGAATTTAATAGACATTTATAAAAAAAAAAACAAGTGACCTTAAAGCTCGAACTATTAAAATACGGAAGTATTAATCATGTTCTTCAACTAGAAACGTAAACGGTAAAACTTGAAGCAAAATTGCACCATGCAAGTGCATATACGAGTACATACACATACATATGTATGTTATGTACTGCTGGCCTCACAAAAATACATACATATGTATCTTGTCCACTTAATTTGTAAAACTCTTTTTATCTTGCACAAACGGGCATAGATACATAAATATGGCTTTTTTATGCTCCATACACTGCAGCCTAATTGCTCAATAAAAAATAATGTTAATCAGTAAAAATGTTTAATTTTATTAAGAGTTCATGTTCATGTATTTATTAATATTGTGTCGCCACAACCCACCGGTGACCGTAAAGGTATAGAGCAAAAATATATTATGTTTATCAAAAAACATGTTTTGGTTTAACTTTTTTAAACCAGAAATCAAAAAAAAAAAAAACTTAATTAAAAAAAGCAAACATATAAGAACTACCAGGCTTTGCACATGCCGTAGAAACCAAACTGAACCACATTATTTGTTTTCTTTAATTAAAAGTCTTGAAGTACAACAAGGATATTTACCTTTATTATTCATTAAACTTTGTTTGTCACTTCGGAGAGGTGGCATAAATATTTTAGAAATACACAAAAAATAATCCTTTTGACAACCTCACTGAGCTTCAGCTAAATCTCTGCAATTAATACTTTCTACCTGAAGGCATTGTGAAATCGAAATGAAAAGATGGTGCATGATTGAGCATGCTCGTGAGAGATAATTAACTTTCTGTATCATCCTAAACTTCTTAAATTTAAGGACTTGCAAGTTGCTTCTGTGCCTGTTTTGATTGCAAATGTTGTTAAGCAATATTTAATCATCGCTTAATATGACCACTCTCTGCTGATATTCGCTTGCTCATTTTCATTTTGCAGTTTGACATCGAATGCCCACAATGGCCAATGACAGCAAAATGGTTTGGTCGAAATTAATAACAGATAATATAAGCGTAATGAAATGTCAAAGGATAAAATGGCCAAATAAAACAACGTTGTTGGTTGGGTATGAGATTGTGTTGTGCCTTGGCGCGCTTAAGTATTAATATGCTTGCGTGTGAGTGTGTGTGTGTGTGTTTCATGTGGGGTGACCCAAAGTCACCGGAATAAAATTATTTTCGATTTGGAAGCAATTTTATTCAATGCTTAGGATATTAAAAAAAAAAGAAAATAAATTTTTCACAACGGAAATTCTCTAATTCTAATTCAATATGAACGATGTTAAAAGCTGACAGTTAAATATTGAGCAGTGTGTAGGAAATTATGCTGGTGCGAGGCCATAAAACGCATGCGAATAAAGTACTTTTTAATGTCGTATTTCAAAACAAGATTAATAGAATTTAATGTTTGAAAAACTCCAAAAAGTAAGTGCTCTGCTCGTCATATAAATTTTCTTAACAAGTCGCTTGTTTGTGTAACACAATGGCAGTACAAAGTGTTATTAATAATAGAAACATTTTAAAGATTACAATTTTTTTTTTTTTTTTGGAAGTTGTTAATAGAAAAAATGCTTTTATAACTGGGTATTATTTTTATCGCTTTTAAGTGGTATGCATTTATAAATGTATTCGTATCTGAATGATAATCTGGTTTTATGAGCGGCAAAAGTTGTACAACAGTTTAGCAGATGCAGTTGAAGATATGCGATCCAAGCGTGCTGACAATATGATGGCATTCTTGACTCCTCTTGATCACAGTTACGGCTTTTGACACTGTAGATCACTCAATTTTGGTAACAAAGCTTCAGAAATATTTTTATTTTTCAAGTTCGGCTTGCAAGATTCTCCTACCTTGTCCACCGTTCTCAATGGTAATACGTCTGATTCACTTAACGTTGGCAGAGGAATACCATAAGGTTCTATATTAGGATCCCTTTTATTTTGTCTCTTCAAAAACGATTTAACTAATATTCCTATCAGAAGTAAAATTTATGCCAACATTGATGAAATTGCTTTCTGTGTGAACAGTATGAATAACGATTGGAGAGAAATAAATTTGCTGGGCTATGGCCAATGGTTCGCGCATCAGCCCGTAAAAATCTAAAATTTTTTTCTATACAAATTCAAGAGAATGTCCGACAATTTTCATATAAAGATTGGAGTTGCTATTATCGATTTTGCAAGTTCAGCTTCTAACTTGGGTGTAATTTTTATTGATAGTGATCATAGGAGTGACCATATTAATATTGTCGTTGGGAATTATGGAATAAGTAGTTAAGTTTCAAACATTTTTTTAAGAGTTTTTCGAGGCCTGTAGAAAACATTTGTAAGGTCTATTTTTGGACCTGAAGAAATATATTTTGTATTACATTGATTATTACATTAGTTCATTATGTATCATTGTTGGCATTGCCACTAACTAAACAAGACAAAAAAAAACATCAAAAGCCTCTAGCTGTGGAACAACTAGCTGTTTCCAAGCCGCCACACTTCTCTTCAGCATCCGTCGCTGAACATAGAGGCTCACATTTCTAAAACTTTTCTGCCTAAATTAAAATTTTTATCAAACACAAAAACTATTACTTTTGATTTATATTTATCATTGCATATGCAGCGGGTGAAAGTCTCTCACCACACAAATGTAATAAAGTTGTATTATAACTTACTGTATACATTTTTTCTTATATTGTCAATTCGTTTAATAATAATTGATTAATTCTGTTTTAATTTAATATTTTAAATTTATTATTAATTCAAATAATTTATTGAGATATTGCTGGCAATTTTTCAATTTTCTATAAATCTTTAAATCTCCGATAAATATTTAAATTACAAAATTAAAGATTTAGTTTCAATGTAACACATTTATCAGGGATTGTTTTTACAATTGTACTGGAGCAATATCATTTATGAGCTTAATTCAAAATCTTAATTAACTATGAATTTAATTTAAAAATATGTAAATTTTTTTTTTCAAAATTCAAAAGTTTTGTTGATTTTTTTTTTAAGAATGTAGGCTCGACAACGAGTTTGTGATTTATGGTGGGAGGAGTGGAAACGTGTACTTTGTTTCATGTCTACACGAGTACATGCAGTTTTTGTTGAGTATCTGAGGTCAAAAATAGCAAAATATAAAAACAATATTTCTCAATCAACGAACTAGAAAGTCCGATCACATTGTTAACAATATGCTGAAACAATAGTGTGTACTGCACTCGACACAAATGCAGTTTCAAAAGAGAATTTGAAAATTTTTTGCAGCAAGTGTTTCATAGTATGTAAAAGCAGCAAAATGTTATCACTTCCCAGGTATACTTGATTATAATTTTGATTCAAAGCAATTTCCTTCTCAAACTTTAATTTTTAAAGTTAACTGGAGATTTAACAAAAAAACATTCAGCTGGTCACTTCATTCGAAAATATAAATTAAATTCGCTTGGATTGTCTTGTCAAGCGATAAATAAATAATATTATTATTGTGCCAACAACAATATCCGGCCTTAAAGCTGTGTTATGGGGGCAATGTAAATATGTATGTATGTAAATACTTAAACATTTCGATCTATGTGACAGACACAACAACCAGCGCAACCGCAAAAAGTATTAATAAAGTTTAAAATGCCATTATAATACACCATTGTATTGTTTTCACATCAAAATGTACAACAGCAGTGCTGCCACTTCGTTGCTGCATTGTATTAAACTTTAAAGACAACATTTTATTATTGAAGAAAATAAAGAGCCCAAAAGGTTAATTAAAATAATTAAATTACAAGCCAAAAAGTTTTTTTCCCTTTTACACACATACATACATACATATGCATACATAGTGCATATGTACGTATGTATGTATGTGTGCAGGGGTTTCTTTTACCCATAAAAAAGTAAAACTCAATTTAAATCCAATTACTTGGCTTTTTACATTTTGCAGTTTTTTTTGTTGTTGTTCTTATATTTAACGATACTCGAACAAGAAGACCCAAATTTAATTCTGTTTTAATGAAAAACTACATGCAGTCATTTTAGTATTGGTTTATTAGGTTTTGTATCGCATTGTATTCATTTGGGGCTGGTTTTGGTTGGGCGAGAATAGATATGTACATAGATAGATGATGATTGGTTTGTTGTACTTACTTAATTTTGGCAGTTCAAATATAATGGCTGAATCTGCTGCATTCCGTTTTACAATCTCCACGCCCGTTTGATTTTCGTGTATATGAAAGACATGATAACCAGCAATTGCACCATTTTGATTTTTAGGTGGATGCCAAGACATCGTTATGCTTGTTGCCGTTACACCGAGTACGGTGAGATTTTGAGGTTTGCTTGGCACTAGAAATATACACAAAAATGGTAAAAGAAAAATAAGTATGTTGTATATACATATGTATGTCTTTTCAAATATTCTAATACAATAATAATGTCAAAGTATAACAATCTTTAAGGTTTCTTAGGCAAATAAAGCATTGCATGTACTGCTGTTGACTTTGCATAGTTGAAAGGTTAAGCATAAGGAAAAAAGAAACTGAATGAGTAAAAAAGCACATGTACTTTGTCAGGTCAGGTCTTTGCTTGAAAGACTTGAAATAACATTTTCGTTTTGTAATTGGATTTTATGCACTGAAAGAGTTTTGTTCATAAGTCCTGTGAACTGCGACATTAATTTAATAGAAAAATTCAATAATTTTCAATCAATGTTGGAATTCATTGTATCAATGAATTTTGTTTTATTTTAATGTATATAAATGATTGTTCGATAAAAATTTTCGACAATTGTCGCTGATCGAATGTATGTATATCAACTAACACATATTAATTACCTTCATTTGAACGCATCATTCATTAAAAGGTATCGGCTTGTATCACAACTACCAACCTGGCAAAGAAATTTGAAGATCTAATGTGATAAATCAAAATTTTATAAACATTTATTAGACAGCTTTTTCACGTTTCAAATAGTATCCTCTGAAACCAAATTATTTGAAATTTTTGTAAAATCCCTCAAATACTCTTCTCTGCACAAAAGAAAGAAATGACTTCGGTTTCGTTTAAACTCATTTATTATCTTCAGCAGAAAAATATCTAAAATACAAATAATTTTTCTCTTCGAATTTTCTCAACACTTTATTTTGTTTGTTCGCATTTCCCTCACTACAGTTTTTTTCTTCCAACCACATAAATTACTAAAGAACAACAGTATAAGTACATACACATACACTTTTTCTTAAGATGAAACTGTAACAATATGGGATATTTTATGATATAAATGGTATTTATTGTGTGTCAGTACAAGTGATGATCGTACGACCGACAGACCCAACAACCTTCAAAGCCATTGCGATTCGAATGCTCTTTTGTTCTATACCTCAATTGATTTTCTGCTTGATTGGGAGTGTGAGGTGTTTTTGTGGAAGCCCTTGAAGGTATTTCTATATTTCTAAAGTTTGTAGTGTGCTTTGACAACTACAATTTTCCCCTCGTGCTAAAAGGGTATACATTTTGTTGTTGTTTCTTCTTTTGCTATCCAAACTGACATTTTTACAGACAAAAGGGATTCAAAGGAATTGTAAGCAAAAAAAAAAAAAAAAAAAGAATAGAAACAAAGATAGGAAAAAAAATCTGAAAAAAAAATTGTGGAAAATTACAAAGATTGCAACCTCAGGCACTATAAATGAACATATAAATCCACTTTTAAAGGTTTAAAATGTTTTTTCTGTTGTTTACACATTAAGGCAAACTATATAAAAAAGAAACATAACGAAAACTGATTTAAAAACATTTTTTTTTATTGCTCGAATAGTTAACAAATCGACAGTGGCTTACAACTCGAATGTTTAAGTTCTTAAAACATTTTTTTTTTGGAGAAATTTAATTTCATTTAAATTTAACTTCAACGGGTATTTCACTCAGTAGCAAAGCTAATTATAGAATACATTAAAATTAACAAAAAAAAAAAAAAAAAAAAAAAAAAAATGCGGTCGGGGGACCCCCGTTAGGAACGAAGTTCCTTACGTTTTTTCTTCATCTTCGAATGTAATACAAGGTGAAATCTGTATGTTTTATTTTGTGTTGTTTTTGAAATTTTATATACCTACATACTTCTTTAAATTTTTGTTTTATTTTTTTTACTATTGACACATGCAGTATTTTTTTGTCAATCTGCTACAAACCGAAGAAAAGCAACTGTTGGTAAATTTTTCAATATTGCTGTTTTTTGTTGTGACATACTTTACTTTAGCGACATCTAGCAACTGGTAGTGTCAGCTTTCACAACTAATTAATATTTATTGGTTTGTGTCTCCGCTGACGTCAAATAGTTTCGCTACTTGCCGCCCGCCCGTTATACACGATTGTTTGTCGAAAGATACACCAATACATATAAACAGCTCACACGCTTTCGTGACGATTTCTACTAATTTCCACTACCAGCAAGCCGCGTTAAGGAACTTCGTTCCAAAAATATTTTTGCTGATGAATAAGGGCATAAATTCTATAAACATCCAGAGAAATATTAATGCACACCAGTGTTCCCGTCTACAACAACTAAATATACATACATAGTTTTTTACTATGCAAAAAATGGATTTCTTCCCTCTGAATTCATTAAACTTTCAACTGAATATTTTGCATGAAATAATTTAAAATATTATCCTGCAGATGCTAATAAACTGTCATCGGAATATTGAATAATATTTTTAATAAATTTTATATATAAAAAAAGAAACGATCTATATCTGCAGAAAACGGACGATTTGCGTATTTTTTCTGTAAAGAAACTATCGATAAACTCTTTGGAAAGTTGAAAATATTTTTGGAAATCACTTTTTAATTGGAAAAGTTTTTCAAAAATTCAAGAGATAAAAAGCCACATGTACTGTAAAAATTATAGCCCCATAGATCTTACCGTTTGGAGGAATGGAGCCTGTGATGGACGGACGGACGTAGAAGTCTCAGTAATAGGCTTCCGTACTTTATGAGTTCGGAACCCTAAAAAAGATAACAACAGTTTTTCAATAAATCATCCCCATATAAAATGTCATGTCATCGTAAATGCTGTTTTTTTGTTTTAATGTATTGTTGTAAAATACAGCACACCTGGGTAGAGTTTTCTATTTGTAAACGAAATCCCTTGTTGTGCAGTGTTATTTGCGGCTTCATTTGAATGGGATGCTAACATTAAACTTATAAAACTTCTCCAACCATTTGCTGATCTTGCCAAAACAAAAAAAAAAATCTCAATGGTATATCCAACATGAAGCAACTTATTTTTTTTTTACAGTAAAAAGAATAAAATAAATTGGATGCTAAAAAACATGAACTTAAAATCATTTTGGGAAATTTGACTGTTTATTTAAATGTCAGTTCAACAAACAGCAATTGTAAAATCGCTTCAGAAATTAAAACCTTGTCTTTACTGTGTGATAACATTACAAAAAGAACGCAAGTCAAGAACAGCAGCAGCTATTAAAACAAAAGAAGAAGAAAAAAAACATACTTTTAAATGGCTTTAAAACAAAATCGTCATCCTTTTTCTTTATTCAATGAAAAATCAGCTCACACTAATGCCAACACATACATACATACATACATACATACATAGTTTTTACATCCTTTACAAATGTAGGTTTATAGTTTATAGTGTGTAGGAAAACTGTGAAGCAGAAGAAGTATTGTCTTAAATATGGCTTAAGTGTAAGATGGGTATCAAATTCATTTATTTATTTATCTATTTTTTTTGCTTATTGAGGGCTGCCTATTTTTCTTTGTTCATTTATTTACATTTGGGTTCTGAAATTCCATTTGCATAGACCTCTTGTGGCCCCTCAACAAAGGCGATGAATTGCTAATAGAAAAAAAAAATATATATATTAAAGAAAAACCTAAAATCAATCGCCTTTATCATTTAAAAATAAACCTCAAGAATTATGTTCGTTTTTGAAAAATGTACATACTTATTCTCTTTGTTTGCTTCACACAGCACACAAAACGTATTAGGCAGTTTTAAAAAACCAATGCTTGAAATTTTAAGTGCCTGACTTTTTTTTATTGTCTTTAATACATCAAGTTCTTAGAGCTTTGCAAATAAATTTCACTTTTGTTGATAGCCAAGTAAATCTCTTAAGATATTTTTGCATTAACTAAATTACATGTTTAATTTAAAAGCAGTGCCAGTGAGTAGGATTTTGGTTATTTAAATAATAACGGGTGATTTTTTTCAATATTTTCTTTTTTGCCAGCACTGCTTTGGTCAGCGCAGCTGTTTTCTTGTAGCATGGGAAAGGTAGGCGCTACAATTTGATTAATTTAATTTTATAGTGAACTAAGTATATGATTTACAATTGTTAATGATTTTGTTGGGCTTTCTAGTTCGATTTTTACTTCCTCAAAATTGAGAAAGATTTTATTGCGATAAAATTGGAATGATTAACATTTTTAAGAAGACAAGAAATGTAAAGTTGAAGACTTACTGGCTTGATAGCTGTTTCACGACTGCCACGTCTCTCATCACCATCCGAATTTGCTTCGAACCCAGGCCATGACTAATTGTATACTGTTTTTAAACAGCAGCGCATAGCCATCCTACCACCTGAGCTCTTCATTACTGACTGTCTATATTTAATCTTATTGATCTACTCTCCATATTACATATAACGGGCTATCCATTTCGTGGTTTCACAAGTATAGGACTGTAATTTGAAATCTGTCAAACTAAGTTGTTAAACCAATTTTTTTCTTCTCAGTTGAAAGTCGGACATTCTGACAAAAATGTATCGCTTAACAATCACACAACGCATAAAAATTATCAAAACATACTACGAAAATGGTGACTCCGAAACAGCCACATATCGTGCATTAAGAGGACGAGTTTATGGTTTACATAATCGTCCAACTACGCAAGCACTTGGCAAAATTGTGAAGAAATTTGAGGAGACTGAAGCGGCTACAAATATTGTAAGGCCTGTGCATCATCGTTTCGCTCGTTCCGCTGAAAAAATCGCTGCTGTAAGTGAAAGTGTTGCCGAAGACCCAAATGTGTCGATTCCTCGTAGTTCTCAGGAATTAGAACTGTCTTACGGCACACATTATGGCGTATTTTGTATTTAGATCTGCACCTACATCCATATATGAAGTCCAGCTCAAACAACAACTGAAGCCAGCTGACCAGTCACAACGTCGTAGATACGTGGAATGGGTGCTTGAACAACACAGGCGGTGGACGGCGATTTTGCGAACAAAATTTTCTTCAGCTATGAAGCACATTTCTCACTCGGTGGGTATGTTAATAAACAAAATTGTCATATTTGGGGTCCTCAAGTAATCGAAGAGAGGCCTTTACATCCACAAAAAGTCACTGTTTGGTGCGCTCTTTGGTCCGAAGGTGTGATTGGACCTTACTTCTTCGAAAACCACGATGGAACGACTGTCACCGTCAATTCGGAGCGTTATGGTCGGTCATATGATAACCGACTTTTTTTTGCCTGCTATTGAAAAATACGATTTGGAGAGTAAGTCGTTTCAACAAGACGGTGCCACATGCCACACAACTCGAGCGAATATGGCTTTTGTTGCAAGAGACATTTCTGGCCACGTAATTTTTCGTCGTGGCGATATCAACTGGCCGCCAAGATCATCCAATGGTGTCAATTGGACTTTTTTGTGGGGTTACGCGAAAGACCGTGTTTATGCAGATAAAGAGTTAAAGGTCTTGAGCACTTAGAAACCAACATTCCTCAACTTATGGCAAAAAGTGGTCGAAAATGACCTCAAAAGAATCAATGCTTGCAACACTTTAAATGATGTAGTGTTTCACACATAATGTCAACGTTCAAAATTTATAATAAAAAAGAAATATCATCATGAAAAAAAATAGTTTATATGTGTTTTATATACGTTTACTTTTGAAACTGCAAAATGCATAAACCGTTATAATGAACGTTTGAACATAATATATTTATGATAAACACAATATTTTTGAATTATAAAGTGATAACCAAATTTTGATGGTGCATTAAACAAGCTATAGTGTACTGTAACAAAATTTTTGTTGTTGCCTTCGACATTTAATTTGTTTCTCAGTATTGTGTTGTGTTTGAAAATTTGTGTGTGCTCGTCATATAAAAACTATTCTTACATAAAAAAAGTAAAATAATTGAAGAAACTGCAGTTATTAATCGCAATAGAGCTGCGTAGTATATATGGAACAAATTAGGATGTGCTAATAATGCGTGTGTGTGTGTGTGTGTGTGTGTGTAAGCAAGAAAATTTAGTGTCATATAGATATGCACATATGCGCCTATAAACATTTGTTGGCATTTTGTCGTTTGAAAATAGCATGGTTGGAAGCTACATATATACTTATGTATAGATATACATATATTTTTTTTCTACATTGGTTGTCAATTTCTGTGATATAAACACCGGACAAAACACGCTCTTCTCTTGTCTCTCTCTCTCTCACCAAGGAACTGGTTTGCATTACTTTGGGCTGATTTCCAGTATAGCTAGCAGGACTCAATTTGAAAATAATAAAGTTGATGCCGACAATAGTATCGTTGGACATGACAAAACAATAATATGGTTCCCGTTAATATTATTTTTAACAATTAATATTCTTCAACTGTGACCATATACATACGTATTTCAACTATAATATGTTTCGGGATAATATTAAAAAAAATGTCCGCCAGCGAATATTATACATGATCGTTTGAGTTTTTGTTATTCACATGGTCTTTGATTCCCATCAGATTTACGCATATTTTAGACAAGCAAATAATTTTCTAGTTAAAATGTTTTCGCGAAATCTTCAGCATTCGTGTGTGGGGAATTTGTGACTTGAATGTCATGATTGGTTATTTCGGAACAGTAGTGCGACGCGGGCATTGCGCCGCGTGGATTTGGTCTACCATAAGGTGAGGATTCATCTCAGAAACTGACTTAAAACATATTCACGTACATATGGTTACCTAAGCACTTCTAGGTTGTTGTATCACGAAACGGCGTACGGCCGAGTTTCAGTGGTAAATATGTATTTTCCCCAGGCACGACGACGTAATCTGTATTCCCTGCCATTCAATATACTCAGTACTGTATCGCCTTCCTGCATGTGGGCGCGTGGCTAAGATTAACAGGGAGCACTTGCTAGAGCAATATGAAGCAGTGTAAAGTCATAACAAGAACTGTAGACTAATTTTTGCCACTGTATCATGAGAAAAACTTTTCCTACTGAAATATTTTTCTTCATATTTTTACTTGTGTGCTGACTGTTCTGGTGAGGAGATTACTGCAAATGGTTTATGTTTCTTAAACATAAAAACTTTTAACCCTTTTTCATGTCATTATAATTGTGTAACTGACTGGTTTCTCGTTATGCATTCTTACATTTACATATGTATGTATGTACATATGTACAGCTTTTCCTCCTTCCTTAAGTTTTTACTTCTTTGCCGTTGACTGTTTGTCACACGACAAAAGAACAGTGCCAGACTAAAGATATACATACATAAAAATAAAAACAAAGTCAAAACAAAACACATATGTCTGTCTGTCTTGATGTACACATTTGTTAAGTGAGTTTGAAACAAAC
This sequence comes from Sturmia bella, assembly GCA_963662145.1. Taxonomy (NCBI): domain Eukaryota; kingdom Metazoa; phylum Arthropoda; class Insecta; order Diptera; family Tachinidae; genus Sturmia; species Sturmia bella. Next base: position 22,293,944 of record OY759168.1, on the reverse strand, counting down.
AGTTCAACAACTTTTTCTTCACTTCTTTATCCTTTAAAATGATGAATTATTGTGTTGCTTTTTTTCTCCTTTTCTTCAACGTGTGGCATTTATATGAGTGGAATTGTATTCTTAAGCAGCAGCAAAAGTAGAAGAAGAAGAAGTATCATGTCGTAGTATTTTCCACTTGTGCATGCATAAATATTTGACTGCTTCTTGATTCATTCATGTGATAATTTTCAAGTTCCTTTACATTATTTTTCTAGCAACTTTGTTTTTTTTTTGTTTCGAGATTTTGGTGAGATTTCTGTTTTTTTTTGTTTTTTGTTGTTGTTGTATTAATACATCATTTAAATACATATTTTATGTCAAATTTGCGAAAATGTTTAATACCATTACTTCAAGACCGATATCTGGTTTTAGTAATAAATGTAAAATGAAAGAGGGTTGGAAAATTGCATGTTTTAAGAATATCTGGAATTGTGATTGTGGAATTGTGGGGTTTGTGTGTGAAAGAAAATTACATTTTTGAATTCATTGCGTATTAAATGACTACATCTATTTTAGTGAAATTGGGAAAATACAAACTGAGAATAGTGCTAAAAAAAATCAGTTAGAGTTAAAACTATAGTTCAACAAAACTTTTCTGCAATTTCTAATAGCAAATCAGGGAAGCATTTATTATTAATTGCTTATAGAAATACAAATTTGGCATTGTTGCAAAAATGTGAAACAGCTGATGTTTTTTTTCCACTGTCTGATGACTGAAGCTTAAACGCCAAAATTTTCCTTAAAACCTAAAAAAAATACTATTTTTACAAAGATGAGTAAGTCACAATAAGCTGCTGTTAATTTGTTTGATTATCACTTAGTGTATATACCTTCGACATTATCCAGTCTATCACAGTTAACGCATTCTTTTCAATATTGGCTGGGGACCATACCATGGCTGTTTCACTTCCGCCGCGACGCTCATCGGCATTCAAATCGCTTCGAACCCAGTTCATGACTGATGGTATATTGTTTTTAAGCAGCAGCGCTTAGGCATCCCACAACCTGAAATCTGCTTTACTGACTATATATTTACCCCCCTAATTCATAATAATTATTACAGGCTTATAAGACTGTTATTTGACATATTTGTATGGAAAATATGTCAAATAAGAGCTTTATAAACCTGTTATATTTTTTATGAATTGGACGGTTAATGTATTGATCAACTTTCAACTCTATCGCTGGGTTTTCCGATAGATTGGAATGCATGAAAACGATTAACGTAAGTACCAGCCATGTGGCATTACCTTACGGTGATCGAATCACTGGGCAAATACAATGCGTCCACCAACACCCCCACAGCTGACAAGTCAACCATGAGTATCGATTCGATCACATGCTATTCGAAGCATGATCTCCTTCTCGATTTAAGGTGTGAGCCTATTTTACACTTCTTACGACGACTGGTTGCAGTGCAACTTCACACTGAGCTCAAATTGAACTATCCCCAGGATTTGGGTATCAACCACAACTACCACGATGCTCCCCTAATAGCCTTACCCAATCCGGAGGGAAACAGGTTCCTGGGGGCTCCGGATCCCATAGTACCAAATTAAGGTTTTGGTCAGTCTTCGTAGCTCCAAAAAGAACTACTGCCAGATTTTAGACCTCGAACGGTCCCAGAGACAAGCTGCTCCCCGCTACATAGGCGAAATCACACACACAAAGACAAAAGCACAGAGCAATATCATCACAAACAATAAAACATCATCCTCACAAATGGTTGGACAAGGACAAAGGCGAAGAAATTGCAAAGGAACATCCTCACGGAGGTTTCGGAGGTTTTCAATATTCTACAATGCAGAAGAATCATATGCAGCACAAGCAACAAATAGGCCACCATATTGGTCCGAGTGGCATGCTTACTGTCTGGCCCCAGTCACTTCTCAGGACAGTTAGCTTTTCCCTCACCTAAGCAAGCAAGATGAACTAAGAAGTTCATCCTCTCCCTCAGCTTTATTCCCAGGTACTCAAGACAGAAGTCTGGTACCGGACACTAAGACCACCGGAACGCATAAGTGGCGGACGATCCTGTGATAATTTTACCTTGAGCAACATCATCACAGTCTTAGCCATGGCCATCTCCACAACCACACTTTGGCCCCACTCACTAACATCGAATTGATTTGTTATTTATTGCTGTTGTATCAGTAACGTTTGACAACGCATTCAAAGTTTGCGCCGTGCTCAGCAATTTTTAAGCATTAATTAAACTTTAAAGTCGAACTTTATGATTTACAATTGTCAATAATTTAACGGGCTTGATTGTTTGTTTCATTTGACTTCCTCAGAATTGGGAGTTTTTCTGCTGATCAACACTTTTTTAAGGAAGACAAGAAAAGTGTATTTAAATTATAAAACCAATTTCTGAAAATGAAAATTTAATTCAAACTGGCTGATTGCAAATATTTTATTATCATTCCCATTAATTTGGCACAATTTTTTTTCTCTGCTTTTAACAAACATAATTTTAATGTGATTCTCAAATGGAATTATAATTGCGAGCGGTGCCAAATTAAAGCCATGTATGCCATACGTAACACAAATTCGCTTACTATCTCTGCTGTCTAATTAAAGAAGAAAAGCAACACACTTATCAAGTAATTTGTTTTGATAAATAACGACTGGCTAAAGTATGATACGGCACCTTATTCAGCAAACGTTGAAATGTGTATGTAATTTGTTTGAACGATAAAACAAGAAGAAACTGTCTTTTGCAAACAGCCTTTTTTTCAACAAACGTTCAATTGTTGGTCCTTGCAATAAAATGTTTTCTATTTCTCTTGAAATTTATTTACTTTTTTTTCATCGCACTCATTTGTTGTTCGTTCGTTGGTACCTTTTGCATAATTCGTGTTGCTTTTTTCGTTTTGCTCACTAATTTGTCTTGGGCTGCTTATCGTTTTGTATGTTAACAAAAGTCGTAAGTCTGATGCCAAACAATAAGAAAAAGTCAAAAAGACAGACACACCAGGAAGGACGCCAGCACAAGTAGTCATACAAATATATGAATGTGTGTGTGTGTGTGTGTGTGAGTGAGTCTGTGAAAGTTCAAGCTCTTTGTTTTTCTTTGAAAATGTTGACGCCAACAATAAAAGAGCTTAAATTACTTGATGTATGAGCCGTTGTTGTGTTGTTGTTGCTGTAGCAATGAAACATCAAGCAAAAGGATGCAGGATGTTGTTTTGCCTTTGTTAGTGTTTATGCATGTGTAAATGTGTTAAAAAGACGTTGTTGTCGCTGTTGTTGTTGTTGTTGTTGTTATTGTTGATTGTTTGCTTGTTTGTTTGTTAGAAACGTATTTCATTATGCTGGTGTGCGTACACATATCCGTTTCCTTAAACGTTTATCTGAGATCAGTGTTACGTGTGCGTGTTACTCAACAATTACGGCCATCACTGCTACAATTCCTGTTTCTTGCTTTATATTTTGTCGTTGGTATTTATCTGGTGTAAAACAATTTTAGTCTGGAATATGTTTTTTTCTTCTTCTGACTCCGGAAAATCTGATTAGGCTTTAAGTTTTTAAACACAAATTGGTCGGCATTTAATGTAATCGACCTTTTACAGATTGATCGATCTTGCTCAACGAATTTTTTATCGAATGAGATTCTGGTTTCGATAGAGCAGCGTAGAGTAGAAAAATATAAATATTCTATAGTTTGTTTAGTTTTGAGTAACTAAATACTTATTTTAAGTTAATGTCGCCTTTTTTATGGACGGAACAGCAAATGGAGAAGCTACTCGTAGTTTCATTAATGGAGGAAAGTCCTCAATTTACAAAAGACATTTGCATGAAATTTTGTTTTTATACAAACGTATATAAACAAAAACACAGTTTTTTTTTACCCATGTGTTGAAATATATTTAAAAAGGGTTGGAAGCATCCCTCAATAATTTTTATACCCAGCCAACGAGCCACTAAGCGTTCAGCATCAATTTATTTAAAATAAATTAAATAGTAATATAATAACTTTTAATTATTATTTGTACTAAATTGATAAATTGTAACTATTTTGAACAATCCATATAAGTGGAATTCACAATAGAGTTGGTTCATCCAATGATCGTTATAATATTAAATGAAAATTCGTTCCTTAAACTTTTGCCACGATTATCGAAGATCAATTGTCATTCATAATAGTGGCCTTCATTTGTTTTATATAACTATGCTCTAGTCCAACCCCGGCCTTATGCTTAATGTTGAGTAAAAAAAGGAAAAGTAAAATATTCGTTAGCATAGTGGATAACTACAGCTGTTTCGAAGACGCTACACGAACTTTTGTTATATTTTTGTCCTTAATTTTACAACTTCATTTACATATAGACATAGTTTTGTTTACTACACTGCGAAATTGGCCTCGAATCGGGCATTTTATCCGCACACTTTTTATTTTTCAGGAGAGTGGCCAGCAAAACAGAAAATTCTCTGTATTCTAGGATTTTATGCGAACTGCAGGACATAATTAAATTAAGGATAAAGTTTGTCAACAAATCAAATTTTATTCCGAATAATAAAATGAAAACATATTAAACATGATTAAAAGCGATATCTTGTAGTTATATCGGATATCACCGACAATAAGTTGCTTTACTTTTTTATTGAACAAATCTTATGAAAATTTGTTAAATTTATCAGGCTTGAGTTCGATTCTTACTTCTTCAAAATTATGAAAATTTTTGTGTGATAAAATTTTTCTGATAAACATTTTTAAAGAAGAAGTAAAGTTTTAGATTTATTGGAATAGTGGGGTACATACCATTGCTGTTTCACAACCACCATGGCGCTCATCGAGCCCAAGCCATGACTAATTGCATATGAACATTTTTACTTTCAGTTGAAATAAAAAAATCACTAATTTGTATAAAAACCTTTTTGATTTTTTTTTTTTTTTTTTTGCAAAAAATCAGTACATAACAAATTTAAAACAGGTGATGAAAACGTTTAACTGTTTCAAAGAAATTCGCATGTGCAAAAGCGCGAAAGTTAGCAAGTAATTGGCAAAACTCAAAAATTGACATGAATTTGGGCCAGGTGCTTAGCAGCGCAATATTTTTAAAAAATATTTTGTTTGTCCAAAGTTGAAAATCTTTCTGCGTTGAAGACCGTGCGAATACTTGTAAAATTTGCTAGTACTCCTTTTTTGTACGGAAATAAGTAACAGTGCGCTCTGACATCGCCATATTTATGGCAAAGAAAAGTAAAACAGCTGAAGGCGATATACTTATAATTCAATTTTAAATTTTGTATTGAAATTTATTGATGCAATGTATCTTCTATTAATTCAGGTGCAAAAATGAACCTTTTTCAAAATGTATCTTCATTAAAAACACATCATTTTTGAAATCAATTCGTTCTTTGCTTGTAAAGGGGGTGTTTTTTTTTTCGATGTATAGAACTTTAAGTTGCAATAAAACAACGATGGATTATTCGATTGACATGAATTTTATTTATTCGAAAGATAATCTTGTGGCATTAGATTTTAAATATGATTTCTGACATATGACCGCCTCGGCTGGCGGTGATATGAATGGATGAAAAACGTAGTTCTGGTAATAAGACAGGGCTTATTTATATAGACTTATTATTACAATTTAGCGACAGCTAAAGGGAGCATTTTATTGGCTTTAGCAGCAATATTTTATAATTGAAATCCTTAAACGTGAGGTCGATTTTTGAATAACCAAAACCTTTTGTTTGTAGGAGTCTAAAGTTTCAGCTTATGAAAACTGATTGCGAAATGATTCATATAAAATTAAATTTTTAATTATCAGCAGCAAATTTTAATAATGGGCCATAGTTTTTCAACAATATTCCCAATACTTGGTTAAAAAAAAAATGTGAACTATATGAAGCCTACAAGCGCCAAAACAGCATATCGCTAGTCTCATGTAGAAACAGCCCGAACTCACATTTTATCATTTTTCGGAATTCTTGTATATTTCAATTAATCAAAATATGGTAAAAACCCAAGTTGAAAAAAATACCATCGAGATCATCGACATGCACAAATCATATGAATGTCTGACTATTATGAGTGGCATTTAAGAACGGCCCAACTGAATATTACAGCACCCCAGTTGTATTCTACTGTACTGCGTTATTGATTACATGTTTTTCTATATTTTCGTAGTTTAAAACCTGCATTTATTGTTCTTGTTTTTATTGCTGCAATCCAGATCCTGTCATCGTTTTTTTCTTCTCCTGTTATTTGGTTTCTTGTTACAAGTTAAGTTTTTTTTTTTTGATTAGTTTTTTGTAAGTTGTGTGTAAAACTCTCCTTTCCTTTTTCGTGTAAAAGTTAGTTGACAAGATTAAGTGAACAATTTCATTATTTTATCAGCTAAGCATGTACTACAATTGAGAACATGTTCGAATGATGTCTTATAGAAGAAAAGGAAAATTATTTCACATTTACAGGGGCATAAAAAATTAAGTAAATTGCAATAGACAATCAAATTTAAATTTTTCTTAAAGTTTTCTTATATTAATTTGGGTCCAAAATGAATCTTTTTAAAAAATATTTACTGTCTTTTGCAGCTGTCTACATGGTGACGACATTTCGTTGGTACTAAACCACTCATCAGTAGACCTGAAAAATTCTTAAAAGTTTGTTTGAAACTTCACTACTTGTTCCATAATTCCCATGAACAAGATGAGAATCAGGAATGTGTTCAAACAAACCTTTAACACAGCAAACATTTCTTTTCGTTTTTGCAATTCTTTTACTTTTCTGTGCAATCTTTTATACCAAAGTATCATTTTTGGACCTAAATTAATACATTTCAATTGGCTCTTAAAGCAAATAAATAATTAAGTTCATATTTGTTTTTTTTTTTATTTTTATTTTGAATTACGTTTATCTCAAGTGTATTGCGTTTAAGCTTAAGTTCGTTCTATATTGTTTTTGTGAATGATATTAATTAAACAAGCCAAACAATATATTAAAAACATTAAGGTAAGTGGGCAGCTAGCTATTTCGAAGCCGCCACACTTTTTGTCAGCACCCGCCTCAAGCTTCTAAGCGACTTAGCCACCCAAGTTGTTGTATATTTTCTGTCTAAATTTTTTGCCAAACACACCCATTATCTACAATTTTTATTTATATGCATATGTACTGGGCAAAAGCAAACAAAAATTAAATTCGCTTTTTTATTTTATTTTAATTAATTAAATTAAATTATTTTAATTAAAAAAAAAAAACAAAATTAGAAGCGTCTAATTTTCTTCCACTAGTTAAATCAAGGAGTTTTTACATTTATATTAAATTACTTTTTTAAAACAAAATTTGTCTTTAAATTTTTCCGGAGAGTATTCAAAAACATCACATACTCGTACTTTCTTCAAAGAAACTATCCCCTGTTAAAATGAAAATAAATCACTACTTAAATTTACACTCAAGTTTGCTTTTTTTTATTGCAAACATTTTCATTGTTCAGCTACAGACAGCACTCAGATTTTACGAGTGCAATGAATAAAAAACTTTAATTTAACTTTAAATACTTTAATCAGATGCAAGATGAATATGAAGAATAAGAAGAAGAAAAAAAAGTCCCTTAGAAACGTCTACTTTGCTCTATTGTGGCAATGAACGTATGAGTTACTATATCATCGACAATGAAATTATCATGACACCACCAGCTTTCGACATGCTCTCCTCGCCTGTATTGTCAGCGATATATCCAACAATTCTATCGGCAACATCAACGTTCACAACTTCAGTTTGTCTTATTGTCATTGTAAATTACTTGAGAATTGCTTGCAACTCCTGGTTAGTTGTTGCTGGTTGTTATTGTTGTTGTCATTGTAGTTGTAGTGTGCATTTATTACCAGTAGCCCCAGCCTCTGGATTTATAAGGAGGTGCTTGTTAGGTTGCAACAAACTCATCATATTAATGAAATTGTTTCAATGTCACGTTTCAGGAAGTCTGCATTATCTGGCACTACACTTTGGTGTCTAAAGATGGATTTCTTTTTGTTTTCTTTTTTTCTTCTTCTTAAATAAAATTACACCTTCCACTAAAAAGTTTCTTATTCAGGCGCACATGTCTCATCATATGTTGTAAGTTACGGCATTAAAAACATACAACAATAGTTAATGGCAACGTGTTAAATTAAAATTATAATATCCATCCTGGCTTGCAAAAATATAACCCAACAAACACAAAAATTATTGATTTACAATTATTAATTATTTTATCTGGCTCTAAGTTTGATTTTACTTCCTTAGAATTGCGAAAGATTTCTTTTGGTAAAATTGTATTGACCCACGTTTTTAAAGAAGAAAATAAACTTTACTTTTCTTTTTGAAGTGTTATTGGCTTCAATATGTAGGCTGTTTCACGTCCAGCACGGCGATTATCAGCTCCCAAATTGCTTCGCACATAGGTCATGACTAATTGCATACTGTTTTTCGTGGTCTTTGAGCATGAGAGCTAAAGATGTCAACTTTTTGTTTTTTGTTTGTTTTATGTGTCTATAAAACTTTTATTTATTCATTTCATTTATTCGTTTGATTTTGTTAAAAGTTGTACATTTCAAGACTTATATCTACTCCCGCGAAGCCCTTAGGCTTATCTGCAGGTAGTATACTACATTACTTGAGCTGGTTTTTCATGAAGAATTCATTATAAATTATATTGTCCTGAAGAAGCTATCCGAAGGAGAGCGAAATATTGACAAAAATACTCAATTCTCTAATAAAAAGACCTCAAATAAATATATGAAATATATTGTAAAAGTTGTGGAAATTATATAAATATATGTAAGTGACATACATAATTCTCATTTTGTTCATGGGAATTATGGAATAAGTAGTTAAGTTGCAAACACCCCTTTAAGAATTTTTCAAGCCTACTGATTAGCACCAACGAAATGTCGGCGGCATATAGACAGCTGGAAAAGACAGAAACCATTTGAAAGATATGTTTTGGGACTTATTAGTTGTATTGTGGTTGCAATCATGTGATTTGACACTGTTTAACTGTTTCTTTCTTTGAGGATATTTAAAAAATAAACTGTAAGTTAACAAGCCAAGAACAATCGAAGAGCTGAACGATTAAATAATTGGGCACAATGACGACATTGAATCGCAAATACACTATTATATATATTTTTTATCGTGCTAAAACTATTAAAATAATTTCTGAAAACTTTCACTTTAATAACCATCCTGGGCTTCTGTTGGACCAGCATTTAATTTAACTATTGTGTATTTTTTATACTACAAGTTGAGAGGATTTTGCTTAAAACATGGTTTTAAGGATCAGAGATAATTTTTTTTAGATAATAAACAAAAAGTAATTATTTAATTAGCCATTTGAATTCTTTTATATTAATAAGTGAACAGCTGCTTGTTATTGTGGTTATATTTTTTAAATAAATTAAGAGTAGGCTTTAAATTAGCAGGGAACTAGAGACGTTTCACGGTCGTTTCTCTAATCAACTGGTCCCACATATTACAATATATATGAGATATTACATAAAAATTTTATTTTTGTTTAAGAAAGTATTTAAAGTTGAATAAAAATCTTGACACTTGCTTAAAGTGCAGCCTTTTTGTTCGTTGGGTATAGGGAAGTAAACATTTGTTTGGGTGTTTGTTCTATGTATGCATGTATATACATACATATGCGAAGGAGTTCAAGCGCTTGTTTCTTAATGTTGACATGCTTCTATGCTTGAGCATATTTTTTACATTGCATTTTTCAAAAAGAATTTATCCGTAAGCAAATATTTAGTTAATGAAATTGATACACTTTGTTCAATCAGTAGATATGTATATTGAACAATTTTGAAACTACTTTGATGTCAATAACAGTTTAAAGATTGAATAAATTAATAACTGATGCAAACTTATTGCAATTGCAAACATATTCGATATCAGTTAATTCTAACTGTTCAGCGATAACTTACGGTTTGTCAGGAATTTTTAATTCCCCTCCCGTGATATCCCAGATTCTAGTTCCTCGATCCTAGCCCTAGTTGTGAATTACAAATTTAGAGCCTTGATCGTACTAAAATGTCACTAATGCCCATAATTAACTACTCACTCTATTCGTGCGCTTCATTTTTAAACTAAAACGTTGACTACGGCAGCAACATGAAAGTGATGCTTGGGAGCGTCATGCCTAATCACGCTCCTAAATAGTTTCCGGATATCAAGCCACATAACTTTTAGTTTAGAAACCTAATATTATTTAAAAAAAAAAAAAAACTTTTTTATTACTTAGAATTTCTGCACGTTTTTAAATGATAAATAAATAGTGTTGTGGATTGCGCGAATCCTTAATGGCAGATTAAATACAAATCCTTTTAGTTTAGTCTTAAGTAATCATTTGAGGTTTTAGAGTTGAAATATCATTGTTTTCGTCAATCTTTTCGTTTTAGTTGCTGCTTGCAGTCCCATTTGAGGAAGAAAAGCAAACAGAACAAAAAATTCCATTAAACAAATTTAAGTTTTCGTTTTAATGGCACACACTGAAATTCCCCAACCAAGCTTTAATGTAATTATCCTGAAAGGTATTAAGGATTTTTTTCTTGGCAACAGTTGTTATATGTATTTTGCTACATCGGTCTCCTAGCCTTTTTCTTTGCTTGCAAAAAGAAAGAAAAAAAGACAAGTTCTTTTGTTACTTTGCTGCTTAGTTTTTTCTAGTGTTATTTATAATACAATACAGTGGCTGTGATGATGTAAGAAGACAGCCACAACTTCATTAATATTCCAATCAAACTGAAAGGGTTTCTATATCCCTCTTTGTGCATTGGACTAATTCCTTATTATTTTGGAATTATTATTTCGACTCTTTGCTTTTCATTTGAACCAATGGGTAAATGAGTGGTGAGTTTTTTTTTGCTATCTTTTTAGCAAATATCTTTAAGTAATAAATGTGGAAAAAAAAAAAATAGTCAACAAAATGAGCCAAATGTGGTAAATATGCTAAACATCATACAAAAGACATGGATGTCAAATAAAAGGAGAGGGTCTGTGAGATACTTACCAAACAAGTACCGATTAGGAGTTAATCTGGCTCTCGAATCTATTGGCCCTACACTCATAGAAAAATGTATTTTCATACTGATGACAGCGTATCGTAAAAATTTTAACATCAATATTATGCCAAACGACATCGAAGATGTAAAACCTGATATTAACCTGATGACAAAAGTCAATAGAGAATTTCGGCATAAATTGAGTGTCATCAATGTGAAGACTGCTGTGACATCAATTCTATGGTGCAAAATGTTAATAACTTTTATAAGTCTTACCAAAAGGAAAGAAATAAAACTGTGTTAAGTTTTATTATATTATAATTATATTTAAAAAAAAAACTTATGATTTAATTTATTATCTTTGTGCTTAAATGTGTTCCTAAACGGTTGCAATAAATGGCATCATATTGACGTATATTTGCCATCACTGCAGTAACTTTTCGTAAACATCATATTGATGACACTGGTAATTCTACGTAACTTTCTTTGAGATGAAAGAACGGAACAAAACAAACATGCTAATCATATCTATCAGGTAACCGCGTTAATGCATGTTTGCTGTTTAGTCTACAAAGAAATCTATTTTTTATTATTATTATTTGAAAAAACTATTTATTACAGCTTCAGATCGTTTTTTATATAAACAAATTTTTATTTACAATATTATTCAATACTTCGGTAACAATTTGTTATCATCTTCAGGATAATAATTGTAATTTAATTACAATTATTAATTACAATTATTCAATTACAATTATTCAATATTATTATCCTGAAGATGATAACAAATTGTTACCGAAATATTGAATAGTATTGTAAATAAAAATTTGTTTATATAAAAAACGATCTGAAGCTGTAATAAATAGTTTTTTCAATTTATTATTTTATAATTTTTTTAATTATTTTGTTTTATTAATAAAATTTTTCTTTAAAATAATTTCAGTAGTTTTACTTTTTCAATTCGAATAATCTTTTAGTTGAAGTCATTTCTGTAATGTTAGTATGTCATCGGATAGACGAGTTTTTAACATCAAATTCAATCGAAGTTGTCGTTTAGCTGATGTTAGTTTGTCAGTGTATTGATAATACTTTGTCATTGCATTTATTTCAATCGGTCATGTCTCTGAAGTTAAAGTTTCACCATATTGACGTACGAGTAATCATGGCTTCGGTGTCAGAATGACATGGCATTGATGTAACAATTGTTATATTTATCGCTAATAACAATTAGAACACCTTATGTAAAATTTGACATCACCGTGATGAAAAGTGTCATGGGGTCAAAAACGATGTTTTTTGACATCGTATTCATGTTGAAATACATCATAGCTATAATGGGTTTTCTGTGAGTGTAGGATATATTCAAAATGACTGCGGCATTCCCGTGATATATCACATTTATAGGCGAGCTAATGTTAAAGCTATAAATAGTAAGCAACTTACAGATGATAATAGAAGACATGACACAAGCCTCTATGCGAAGGACAAGAATATGTTACCTAATTTGAACGCTAATAGATATTGGTGGCTAAACCAAAATGGTAGCTAATTTTTTGTGTTTTTTACCTTTTTGACCTCTCTTTTTTAACGTTATGATATTAAAGTGGGTTTTTTCAGTTGTTTTTCCCTGCATAAAAACTTAGTACATCAATGTATACGTACTTGTACAAAACGTTTAAATTAGTTTTTCAATATTCCTAAAAAAGGAACTATGATTCTCACAATACAAATGTACTAGAGTGCTCGAACACGGGACAGTGTACAATATATTATACAATATACTGTTTGTTTATTTATACCATGTTCATACATGCGCCTTTATTGAGGTAATCGCAATAAAGTCCATTATTGAGCTCAATATTCCATACAAAAAGTCAATAAAGTTATTGCTCAATAAACTCTATATTGCTTTGAATATTGAGAAAAAGATGGAACACAACACTGTAAAGGATGTGTTTAATAAGCAAAAGTATACAATGCGAAATGAATGACGTGATAAATGTAAACAAAAGCAAACAAAACAAAATAATAAAAAATAAAAATGAATACAATAAAAATAAAAACATTGCAGCATTTCCAAATTTTTATTTCTCTTTCTTTTTATTATTGCCGCTTTGGAGTCATAACATGAACGCACTACTTGTACAAGTTCCATATTTTTATTGTACAACACTAAAATCTTTTTAATAAAAGGCAGTTTTTCTTCCATTTTTCTTATTGGAAAATATTTTTCACTTTTTTTCTCACTACCAAAACAAAAACAACAACTTTTTTTCAGCTGTCAGATACTAATTGAGTTAGCTCAATATTTGTATGTATGAACGCAAAAAATATTATGTCAATAAACTGAATATTATCTCAATTAGAAATACATGTATGAACAAGGTATTATAGTCTAATATTAGAAAAATTTTGTTTGTTAAATAAACATTAAAAAAAATCTATTGGCCCTTACTAGAATCTGATGGAAATTAAAACTGTAATCGTGGAAATAATTTGTGGTAATTGATTTGTAAGTACACGCTGGTCTTGCAAGAGGTACATATAAATAAAATTCAAGACAATAAAATAAATGGAGAATACACGTGATGTAAAATTTAGGCAAAAAGCTACATATGTATATCAAAGAATTCGCAAAATCAATTCTGTTTGCTAGAGTGAAAAGTATAGTACGATTAAAAAAAATATGACTACTTCTAGGAACAAACCTCTTATTAAAAGTTGCCGGGAAGATTATTTTTACATCAATTTATTGCTTCTTTTTAGATTAAGCGGATCCTAACTAGGCTGGCCACCTTCTAGGATGGAAAGCATAAAGCTTTCTCAGTTTTTGGAGGCGCTGAAAAGAAATTATGTCGTAAACGGCCAAAAATTCACTGGGAGTTGAAACTCTGGTTTAGCAAAATCTCAATTGTGTCTCAGAGTCACTGAAAATATACACCATCACAGATAGTTTTATCGTGCTAAAACTACTAACATATTTTTTGAAAACTTTCACTTTAATAACCATCCTGGGTTTTTGTTGGACCAGCAAAGGTTTGGTTAGGTTAACTGGAGTGGTTTGTTTGACCATGTCTGGCGACATACACCTAAGGCAGTATATGCTTGTTGTGCGCTCCGTGGATTTAACCATGAACAGTTTGTCTTATATAAGTCTATAGGAACTCCGTCTCATTCACAAAGTTTCTTAATTTCCTCCAGCCTATGCCCCGTAATTGGGTGGTGTCTGGTAAGGTGTCTCTCCAGATATTGGGATTGTATTTATGTGAAGGCGGGATACTGACATAAATAGTACTCTAGTGTTTCGCTTTCGTCTCCACATTCATCTCCTCCCGCTATTCCTATGGTTTAACTATTATTATAACTATTATTATAACTATTGTTTAATTTAAATTCAGCTTAAACTTTGCCTTACTAACTTAGTTAACCATTTGTTATTGTTTTTCCAAATAAAGGTTGGCAACAATGCCGCAAAAGCCTTCTAGCACATGTATTTGTAGTGTATTTATTATTGGGGCGGGCTTAAACGTGCAGTCTTCTCCGTTTTTAATGGAAGCTTAAATGTTTACTGCTTTACAGAATTACTGGCTTAAAACATGATACAACAAATCAAGTTCTTAAACATCCGACTTCGTAAAACTGTCAAGAGCATACAGAGGTGAAAGGCAGCAAAAAAAAAGATACATACAGACATGAACTCGGTTCACCTCTCCGCTGTAAATGCTGTAAAGTTTGTAGCAGTTGTATCTATTTTTTTTTGTTGAAGTTTTGGAAAGTATTTCAGAAAATAATTGATTGAAAGTAGAAATCGAGATATACACAACTCCAAAGCTTCGGTAAGAATCGAAACGGCGACCTTGGGACTATTAATAGGCCCTCTTGATGCCTTAAAATTGTTGCTTTTTCATTATTAAATATCTTCAGCAACTTGTTGCTTAGATCAATAACCTTTTCAGGCGCAAAAATCAAAAACAAATGCAGAAGAGAAATGGAAATGAAAAATGAAATGTGCCCCTCTCAAGAAATTTTTTGTGCTGGAAATAAAGCTGATATACAAATAGTGTGTCTAGAAATTCGGCATGAAAGGAATTAAATAGTTTGTGTAATTTTTAAAAGATTTCTGAAAGAAGTTGCATGATTTTGTTATAAAGCATTTCTCAAATATTACAAAATTTGGGAAAATTTAATTACAATGGCTGAGTTCACAAGTCATTTTGTATCATTGAACGTTGCATTTGTAAAGACAATTTCACAAATAAATAATTTGAAAATTGTTCATGCTTTAAGGTTTTGTGTGTGAAATTCTCTCTCAAAATGCAGCGATCAACGATACGACTGGGCTTGTGAGATATAATTTTAACAAAAAATTCTAATGCAACGAACTAATTTCAGCTAAGTTACGATTGATTCATTCTGACAAAGTTTCAAACATTCTTTTAAGAATGTTTTGAGTCTACTGATGAGTTGATTAACATCAACGACATGTTGGCGGCGTATAGATGATTGAAAAAGATGGAAAAACTTAATAAGGCCTATCTTTAGACCTAAAATAAAACACTATTGTTAAATTAGACAAAAATTTCATTATGTTTTCTTCAATCACTTTGCAATCAAAGAATGAGATCAGTTTATTTGAGATCACATTAATTTCAGCACCAACTCAGAGCTATCCATAGCTCTGGCTGTATTATAATAATCAGGCACAATAGCAGGGAACAATTTGTGTATAAGGGCGGGCAACAATAAATAACTTTTTGGTCGAGCTGCATAATTGGCCCCAAATGATGATGTATGTGTACCATTATTATCATACGTATTTGTTTTTTTCTCCCTTTTCCCTCTTTATTTAAACTTTTTCTCTAATGATTGCAAAAGTTTTTTGCTCGTATTTCATTACAATTTCAGTTTATTTTAACTAAAAATAGAACAGATAGACAACGTACTTGTGTAATAAAGTCCATTGCGAGATGCTTGATTGAATGATGAATGGTTTGTTTTGATAATGACTGAGCAAACACACAAATGAAATGAAGATTCAAAAAGGGAGAAAATGGAAAATAGCTGGGACTGGCTAAGCTTCATTTCAATGATGAGAAAATTATTAATATTAGTTTTGCAAAGTTTATTGACAGTTTTGAATGTAGCAGTAATTAAAATAAAAACTCTATGCTAAAATATGAAGACAAACTATGGGGCGGCTGTATAAACTATAACCATGGTCTAGTATAAACGAAAAAAATACTACTTTAGCGGCAAAAGTCGATTTTAAATTAAAGTCTGCTTTAGTTTTATTTAACCTATTTATCAACAGCTGCCTCTGCCGTTGCCAAAAAGCAAAAAAAAAAAAAAAAAAAAAAAAAAAAATTCGGGTGACCGCTTGCAACAGATTGCATGAAAACATTTTCCACATTTAATGTGGCAAGCAGTTAAAGCTGGCTCAGCTCAAAATCAACTTTAATTTTGATTACAATTTTGACCCTAATTTTGAGTAGAGATGTTAAAATGTAGGCTGTTTCTAAATAGCACCGTTCTTAGTGTTTGACTATGGTTAAGGGTCATGGTTGTTTAGCAGTTTGCTAAGAATATTATTTGTTTGATCGTCAGTACTATAACAAACGATTGTTATTACTTTTCAGAAGTGCAAAAGAACATTTCTCAAGTTTACATTGAAAAGCCAAAATTATTAAACAACGTTTGCCTTATAATACAGAGTATCTGGCGGAAAGGTGGCTTTGGTGCCATTTGGTTAACCATTAGTCTTGACAGTTCATATTTGGCAGACGTGAAGTAGAAAAGTGGCAATTTTATTATGGAAAAATATTTATTTTTTATCAATCATCAATTACTGTAACGGTCAGAAAGTTACGTGAAATTTTCGGGAAAAGCAACATGCCAACGTGATGCACTATTTATCGTGTAGTGAATAATTTCAAAGACCGACTCAGAATATTACTGCTGCTCAAGAAACCGCTCAAAACAATCCATCAACCTCAATTCGGCGCCGTACTCAGAAGCTTGGTCTTCAGAGAATAACGTTGGCCACACTTTTGCACAAAGAATTGCATTGTAATGAACAATGTGCTCAAAAGGACTTGTGCACTTGTGAAGCTAATAGAGGCGGACATGTGTAAATGTCCACCCATTATTGCCGACATGAAATAAAACACTTATCAATTGCGAATAATTTTATCGGGCTTGAGTTCGATTTTCAATTCCTCAAAATTGAGATATTTTTTGGTGATAAAATTGGAGTGATCAACAAGACAAGAAATGCAGAAATAGAGATTTGCTGGCTCGAGTACCTACCATGGCTGTTTAACGACGACTACGGCGCTCATCAACACCCAAATTTGCTTCAAGTCCAAGCCATGTAACCGAACAGAGTTCATGTAAGACATAAGAACGAGGTCGAAACCGGTTCGGGGCTGATGAGAATCGTAGTAGAGATATAAAACAGCTAGTTATCCCTGTTTTCAGTTATTTTGTAACCATGGCAATTCATTACAAAAATGTTTCCCAATTTGAATATCGATTTGAAGTAACATGTTGTCTTTACAACAATGTAAGAAGCTACATAAGTATTCTAATAATTTTCTTATCTTCAGTTTTGTCTACGGCACAAAGAACTATGCATTGGTTACAGCGTACGACCAGATGTTATATTTCATTGTGTTTTACTTTACGTTTATATCCAGATAAATTTCTTGTATGTCCCTGTTTCTTTGCTGCCTGTGATTTCTATAGAGCACTATTTGTAATTTAATTGATTTTTATTTCTAATAATATTTTATTTAAACTGTTTTTGTTAAAATAAACTTTTTTCATTTTTTTACTGCTTAAGCACAAGCCTTGAGTTTATTTTTATTTTTATTTGTGTTTGTGTTGGTATTGTCATTGTCCTTTTCTCACCAACATCACACATGTCTGCACAAACAGTTGCCCGCAACAGTAAAGCGATTTATTGCAGCTAAACAGTCAGTCGTTTCTTCTTCTGATCTGGTTTCCTGTTGATGCTATAAATTTGCGTTTCCGTTTAATGTTTTCCAGCCAAGTTTTCCGTTATTTGCTGTCTGTATCACACACACACACCTACACCCATAAATACATACATATGTTTATATGTATGTATATGTATATGAGTGTAGTATTCATGAGTTTCTTTTTTAGCAAAGAAAAATTTACAAGTTTTTTTTGTTATACAATTGAATAAAATTCAATTGAATACATGAAATCGGGAATAAACTATAAGGTCTGCCACTAAGACAACAAGCTTTCTAGTACATCGTTTATAAATTTCTACTCCCTCAAACATTTTATCCATTCATTCATTTATCCCTGCACTCATGCATTCATTGCTTTCTTTCTTTCGTTATTCATTCATTTATGCTTTTGTTACCTGAAGTATAATATAAATATTAACTGAAGTGGAATTTCATTTGTCTGAATATTTATACAAATTCACTTGAAATTGTGTTTTTTTTTTTTTTTGTTTGTGCCTCTCAAGTTGTGTAACAGCTATTCCTCCAGTTGGTAATTGTAGATGGTTTAATCTCTGTGATTCTGGCAGTGAGTGACGTTCGAGTCGAGTCATCTGCATTAAGAACACAGGCATGTGACTTTTGGTCGGCAATTGTTTTATTTTGTTGTCCTTTAGTTGTCTTCAGACCTTTTAAATTAATGTTTTTTTTAACATTGTTTTCCAGTCGTTAAAAGAAAAACTAATAAATGAATTAGTAGAAGTGTCTGCCATTTTAAATGGATTTTAATAGGCAATTTATTAAAATACAATTGGCATTTTTATCTTGATCCTTGGTCAAATGAGTTTTATGTCACTTGTTTTTCATTCATTTAAAAAATTCAAAGCAACTAAAATAAGAGATTTGACTTTAAAGCAGAGTCAATAAAATACAACAAGATTTGTGTAATTAGCCCCTGATTTCTGTAATCTTTTTTAGACATTCGTTCACAAATTCGTTATGTCGTCAGTGCAAACAAATCATTTGAGTTTCCTGCAAACAATCTTTACAAAACTATCCAGAAACAAAAACCACAAGTGTGTAAAACCTCAACAGAAGCGTGCTCGTACTGCTGTTGTTCTCAAGTTAAGGAAGAGCCAAGCTTTTAATGCACTCTCGAGACTGGAGACATTTTGCTGTTCTTCCTCCCTGCAGCATCAGGTTTTCAGACCATAAATAAGCATTCGAAGTTTTATTTGACACACAGCAGTAATAAAACAAATGTTTTGAACAACAATACTAAAACAGTTTGAACATTTTGTTAATTTAATAACAATGAAACAGAAAAAGTGAAGCAAACCACTTGAACTTAACTTTCGTTGGTTGACCACAACAACTGTAAATGACACAGGTTTAAATTTCAAACGCACGAGTTTCATATGCTCGAGTTACTTGCGATTTGTTGTGAAATTGGGAAGTTGTTTTGTTTCGTATTTGCGGCGCAAACGTTTGGTTAAGGTGGGAAGGCAACCGCATCATTCTTTGGAAAAAAAAACTTTAACTACATTTTAGTTTTGGCTCTTAATTGTTAAAGGATTAAAAAAGGACAATTTAATTGACTGAGTGACTTCAAGTAGGTGCCCTTTTGATTTGTCTGAGTGTTTTTAGCTTTAACGCAATTAAACACATTTCTATACTTTTGCCACTTAAACTGCCAATCACTTGTGACACTCCCTTCTTTTTCTTCTTCTTGCTTACTTGGCTGTAATCGGTTTGTTTGTCAAGGCCTGAACGTGTGGAAGTTGTAGCTAAAAAAATATCTTCAACACGTTTTGCTAGACATTTTGTTTTTGTAACATCAATATTTTATAAAAAAAATGTTGTAATTTTTATGCAATCAATAATATTAATTGCAATTTGACAAGGTTCTTTCGCATGAACATGCTTATGAACGAAGTGGTATAGAATACTGCTGCTTTCTTCTACGACAAGGATGAAAACATGAAAAGACAAAGTTCGAAAACAATACCGAACATACAAAAGGTTCAGTGGAAAATAAAAAAAACAAAATGTATTTGAAATGATTTTTAAAAACACTTCAATTGAATTTTTGAACTAAAACTCATCACGGTCTTAGGACATCAAGAATCTTTCAATTCTTGTTTAAGGTTGCGTTATTTATTTTCATTTATATGAATACGTGCAAACATTTGAAGAAACATAATTAAAAGCGGTTACCAAAACGAGCAGGGGCCTAATTGCCGCAATGCACATCGCATGAACTGTCGAGTAAACATAATGTGAAACAAAAATAAATATACAAAACATACATCATAATAGCCTTTGTACACTGACGTACATCTTGCATCTTTCATCAATTTGCAAAGATGTTTACATCTTTCCATAAGAAACATACAGGGGGAAAATTCTACATCTTTCTACATCAGCGGAATATGATTCTTTCTAATTTTGTTTCATCTCACATCTTTCAATTTTTTTAGTGCCATCACTAAGAAAATAGCAGAAAATCGATTGCTTCTGTACCATCACTAGCAAAATGACATTTCAGAAAATAAACACAAAGCAAATTTAACATAAAAAAAAAATGAGCGGAACATGAAAGTGTTTTGTTATAATTTTTAAATAATTATAAATATGGTCATCGTATGGTCAATCAATATGGAGAACTATGAAAAATTAACGATTTCATTAAATCAATGTATTCGTTCATTGAAGTTTCACTTCTCATTTGATTTGTAAAGAAATTTGTATATATATGGTAACATTGTGCGCTCCGTGGATTTGACCATGAACAGTTTGACTCATAGGTCTATAGAAACTCCGCCTTGCTTAATTTCCTCCAGCATATGCCCCCTAACTGGAATATGTCTGGTAAAGTGTCTCTCCCAAGATGTGGGGATCGTATTTGTGAGAAGACGCGGCACTGGTATAAATGTGTGCTCTAGTGTCTCACCTTCCTCCCCACATGCTCTACATTCATCTCCTCCCACTGTTCCTATGGGCGAACATAAAAAGTAACTGTTACAAAAAAAAAAAAAAAAATGCCCAGTATATAAAAAATATTATACATAGAAAATACTCCGTATAGAATAATTATCTGATACTTGAAGAGTATATAAAGTATTATGTAAAAAATAATGGGCATACAAAAAATACCTGGCACCTAGGCACACAGAATATACCTGTTATACAAAAAGTAATCGGTACATAAAACGTACCCTTTGTATGAAAAGTACACGCTACATAAAAAATACCGGTTACATAAGAAGTATCCAATACATAAATAGTACACGATACATTAAATTGCCAGGTATAGTTAAGTACCAGGTACATTAAAGTACCCACTACATTCAACTACCCGTTACACAGAAGCAGCCGGTACATTAAAGTTTCTGGTAGATTAGTGTACCTGAAATGTTAAAAAACCTGGTTCATTAGTGTACCCAGTGCATAAAAGTACCCAGTACACAAAAGATCCCGGTAAACTAAAATGTCAGGTACATAAAAGTATCCGGTATATAACAAATACCTAGCACCACATGCATAAAATGTACCAGATACATACATGTATAAAAATATGTCAGGTTAATAAAAAAAGCTCCTGATACATTAAAACTACCGGGTATATAAAATGGTATACAACAAGTATCGAGTACGTAGAATCTTACATTTTTATAGGTAGAAAGTGCCAGGAATATAAGAAAGCGCATAGCAAATATCGGCCGCATAGATAATAGCCAGTACATAAAAATAGCCCCCGCGCCAAAACCACTTAAAGAATGTGGCAGCATAAAAAAGATACACTGCATTTAAAAATGCCGTTTGCAATTATTTAATTGTAGCACAAATATCAATCTTACCATATTTGTCATCGACAGCAGCATACGGAGGGCTGGCATCATTGAAATTGGCCAACGAACCGGCTTCATTCGAACCATCACCACCCATTACCGCACCATCGATATTTGAGTTTGAATTGCCTAAAATACCGGCAGCCGCCACATTGCTAAACGTAATTGTGGTGGGTGGGATGACAGGATCGTCTTGCTGTTCCCTGGAGGTGGGTGTAGTTTTTTCCACCTTTATATCAGTCTCGATGTAATCTTCGTAACTACTATCATCGGCATTATTATTTTTTACATTATAATGATCTTCATGGTTGTTGAGTTTCTCCTTTACAGGTTTTTCGAAATCTTTTAGCGTGGAAGTGCGAGTGTCATCGATGGATGCTGCTTCCATTATTACTATATTCTTTTCGTGAACTGCCTTAATTGAGATCTCCGGCTTGCGTGTGGTAAATGGCACTGGTGAGGATAATTCCATTTCAAAAGGTGGGGGTATTATGGGCATATTTGTGGCTGTAGGGTTGCCATAGTTTTGCTGAATTATGGCCACAAATATTAACAGTTTATATAATAAACGTAACAAGGTAGCATGATTTTTCAAGCTAGCCATTTTGAGTGAGCTTTGTTGAGGAAAAATCTTGTGTAGTTTAAGCAATTATTGAACAAAATGTAATTTCGTTGTGCGCTAATTCGATTTGTTTTCTAATTCGTTGCCTTCACAGAGATTTTTCTAGGATTTTAAATAATGATTTCTTTTTTGCAGGTGCTGGGTTTTTATACATGCAAACAATGTGCGTTTGTTTTCATTTTCATTTTCATTTTCTTTTTTGTTTTATTTTGCTGCTTTGTGCGTGTTTATTTCTTTGGGCCCAGGCCCACTGTGCCTGCCAAGTAACCGAAGCAAGCTATTAGGGCAACTATTTTAGCAGTCTATAATAATGAAGACATGGTGTTTGTTTTATTTTTTATTGTTGTTGTTGTTGTTAATGTTGCTCCAGTTGTCCCTTAAGTCAAAACTTCCACACTTTTTCATTCAAGTCATTAATTATTCATTCACTCAATTTATGGTGTCTCTCATTTGTCAGCTTTTTCTTTATTTCTTTGCTTATTTATTGTCTAACTATACTATATTCAAGTCCGCGCATCTATTTTGTTAAAACCAAATTCAAATTTTACTTTTTTTGTGTCAATTAAGAACAAAATATTTTTAAAACTTGTTTATTTTTGAAATTGAAAATTTTTAACGCTTCGTTGTGCTGCTGCTGTTGTTTGTTTGCTTCAACTTCATGATGAATGAATGCGACTGGAAGGGAATTCGAGAAACGTGTAACCAAATATTTTCTACCCAAAGTTGAGTGCTGCTGTGTGTTTGGTTTTTTTTTATGTTCTTTAATTGTTATTAATTTTACTTTTTGTTTGTTTTTTTTTTTTTTTATCGATTTGTTTTGTTTTGGTGGCACAATAATTATATTTTTTTTTTAATAAAATTATGCCAAAAATATCGTATTATATGTTATTGACCTGTTCTTAATTTCTTTTGTTTTCATTTGAGACAGGTTTAATTTTGTTTGTCAAAGAAAAGGGGAACGTGTCAAAAAAAAAAATCAGTTTTTAGGTCTGCACCGGAACCACAGCAACAATTTGACTTTTTTAATTTTTAAACCTTTTGTTGTATTTAAGAAAATTTTTTGTTTTTATTGACTTTTTAATCACGATTTTAGGAGGAAAAAAAAAACATCAATATGGATCTAGCTGTGTACATATGTAACTATTTATTAGGGTGGCAAAAATAACTGAATAGTTTCTCTTACGAACAAAAACCCATATGTATCTCCACCTTAACTGACAACGAATGTAACTACTTTGTTTTACATAAGAAGAGCAACTTGTTACAAAAGCAATAATAATGAAATATTTCTGACAGATAACAATGAAATATTGATCACTTATATTTCCACTCTTTTTATTTAGTGCTTTAATTTCTTATAAATTACTAAAATGCAAACAGAAAAAAGTTTTAAAACTGTTAGATATAATGATTTTGTATCACGTCTAACAGACTTAAGTTGTTCATTCTATATTTTGTTTTTTTTGTGATTGATATTAATTAAACAAGACAAAGAAAACATTAAGGTCCTTTAGCTGGGTGGACAACAAGCTGTTCTGAAGCTGCCAGCCTTCTCGTCAGCACTCGTCGTTGAATTCAGAGTGCGGGTGCTGGCGAGAGGTGTGGTGGCTCCGAACCAGCTAGTTGTCCATTTAGCTAAAGTTCCTTGATGTTTTCTTTGCCTTATTTAATTAATATCAATCACAAAAATAATATAAAAGAAACTTACGCCTGATAAACGTGATACAAAATAATAATATAAGAAAGAGTTCAAATAATAAAAAATAATTAATTTAACAGTTAGAAATAGCATATTACAAAATTATAAAACTATAATTAATGAAATAAAATAAATTACGAAGTTAACATATTATTGTTTCTGAACGTTTTATAAAGGAATTTTCGTGCAGTATTTTTTTATTCTCTGATTTCCAAAGTGTAATCGTTTAGAAACTCATATTAGAATGTGAACCTGATAACTGTCTTTTTTTTTTTGATAAGGAAAATTAACCTAATGAATAGTTGGTTTAGTGTTTGATATTGTTATAAAGTCGTTTGTGAACTTTTGATCGGAGCGGAGGTGTAGTCGTAATAGGTGAACGCATGCTTGTTTTTATTGGCTTATTTAAAAAAAATATTCCATGTTTATTGAACCTTTACTTGGCAAGCTGTGTATAGATATTTGTCAAATGAGATCTTGATAAACATGATGTATTTATTTTTAAAAATAAGTTCATCAAATTATACATTCGTAATAGGTCTTAGCGTGGTTATTGTGTTATTGTGCCACCTCATTATCTGGTTTTGGCTATAAGCAGATTTTATAGCTTAAAACTTTCAACTTGAATGTGATACTTGTGCACAGAATATTTCAGGTACGAATTTGGGCTTAAAGAGGCTTCAGAAACATCGAATCAATCACTCAAAACAAAATCAATTCTTCCGTATTTAAATCAATCCCAAACGGTGTCAAAAGTATGGTAAGTACCAGTGTTCTTAATTCAAGAACGGCATCCTCCTTTTCAGGCATGGCTTTAAGCTATATTCAATACGAAACCAGGATTGAATATGGCTAAAATCCATCCGAAACTGTGATTGAAAATGTCTAAAATGAAACATTCGTACTTAAAACAAGCGCAACGTACTTGATTTAAGGAAATCCGTACTTATCGAACTTCTGACACCGCTGGGGATGGATTTAAGTGCAAATGGATTGAATTGCTTTTTTCAGTGTGTCAGCAGCAAACACTTGTATGCTTGCATGAATTTAAAGTTTCCAATTATGAAATCTTATTACGAAATGCTGCAAATAAAATACCATCTTTAACTATAGCTTAGCTTTTAGTTTTAAATTACTTGCAATGCGCCTTTAAAGTTTATGCGATTCATCCTCATGGAATTAATAATGAAGCAATCATTAATTTGGAAAGAACGAAATAGATCATTAATCATGTATGAAGTATGTGTGTTTGCTTTTTCACAATTTTATTCAAGTGTCTAGTTTAAAATAGAAATAAGTTGTAGCATTACTACTACTATAAAAACTGGTATATACTTTAAGCTCTCATAACATTTCGATAATCAGACCAGGAGTGTGTCAGCAGCAACCAGTCACGACAAGTAGTCAGTAACCAAACACTCGTCATTGTGCCTGCTTAAAACCTGTCAAAATGTTAATCATTGAATAGTAATTTTTATTGCCAAATCTTTTTATTTAGTTGTTGACATCAAGTTTTTATGACTTATAGATCTTATCATTGGAAAATTTCAAAATTAATTTCCTGATTGTACATGCACATACATATTCACTTGCAATTATGTATTTTAAAAGCTGTAGAAATGTAAAAACGTTCCAGAGAACAGCGTGCCAGCCTTAAGTCATACCTACAACAGAGTCGACCTTTTCCAATTAAAACTAAAATATCAAGCTATACGGAATACAGTTATTTCCGCTTAATTGAGTTTCTAAAAATGCACAGCTTTTGGCGCTATTAAACGGGAACTCAATTAAGCAATACTCGGTTAATTGAGTCGCCGACGCAATTAAACGAAAAACGCTTAATTGCGCAATATGAGCAATAAAGCGAAACACCCATGCGTAGATGGAAAATAAAACTAATTTCTTTACTTATATATTGAGTTGGAAAAGTGTTTAGGTTTATTAAAACAAAATAAAAAGCAGGTATGTTCATCGTACAATGTTTATAAAGGAACAGAGCATGGCCTTTTTGCCGCAAAGTAATTTTTTTTTTACGTTTGTGGAGCAAAAAAAATTAAGTAGACGGAATCAATTAAGCGAAACATTTTCTCTTGTTTTTCACAATGCGGTCTCAATTTCCGAAACAATTAAGCGGGTGACGCAATTAAACGGAACTCAATTAAACGGGTATTTTAACATAGGCAGGTATACTGAATGATTTCGTTACATAATTTTCAGTGCAATAAAGCGGGAAGCTCAATTAAGCGGAAATAACTGTATCGTATTTGGTAAATATTATTGCAGATATTCGGATTTTTATTAGAACTGGCAGCATCACTAACATGTGCAGGACATAAAACATTCTCTGTTTAAACGGTTCAATGCATTGCTTTTGGAAAAATTATTTTATTTATAAATGTTAACGTCTTTTTTTCTGGAAAGATACATATGTACCTGAAGGGAACTAAAGGGTAGTCTAACCATAAGGCACGATGTTAATTGAGACTCACTCATTAACAACAAGTTTTTTGCCCAGATTAATTTGATATTTCTTTGTTTCAGTGTTTGATAAGTTCAACTTTGGAGAGGCACACTATTGTTGAAGGTTTTTACTAAATTGAACGATCAAAACGCGTTTTCACCTCAGTGGATTCATTTACAGGCAGAATGCAGCAGCATTTGAGCAAATAAGAACTTATTGTTGATGAGACGTTGTATCACCTCTGTCGTTTCCAGCCGTTTATATGCCGCGGACATTTCGTTGATGCTAATCAACTCATGAGTAGACTTGAAAAATCTTAAAAGAATGCTTAAGGCTTAACTACTTATTCCAAAATTCCCATGAACAAAACGAGAATTAGAAATGTTCAACAAAACCTTTAACACACGAAACTTTTGTTCGAACGTTTTTGTTTCTCATTTAGTTTATGGGAATTTTGGGTTCCAAAAATTGTTTTAAGGATTTTTCGTGTCTACCAATGAGCACCAACGAAATGTTGGTGACCAGTGTTGCCAGTTTAGGGGGTTTCCCCCTATATTTAGGGTTTTTTTTCTTTTAGGGGGTGAATTTGGGGTGTTAAATTCTTTCTGGGGAAACAATTTATTTTTGGGGTATTTTTTTTAGGGGATTTCTGTGTTTGGCAGGAGTTAGAAGATTTTTCAACTGATAAATTTGAAGATTTTAACGATTTTAAAGTAAAATTAAATTACATATTTTATGTTCATCTGGTAGCTTCAAGTACATAATTTTGCAACTGGTAATTTTAAGTACTTTTTTTGTTGAGTTTTTTCCTTATGGGTCATTTCTTTGAATTTTTTTGGTTTCTTTGGTTTAGGAATTGGGAAAATTAGAATATCTAAGAACCTTTGATAAAATTGAAACTCCTTTTATGAAAATGTCAAAAGAACGTAAAGAGCGAAGAAGACTTAGAAACTCTTAATATTTTTGGAGAAACTTAATTTTTTCTAGATACACAGATAAGAATTTCCAGCTGCCTATATACATATGTATATGTACTTTGATCTCAAAATATGTGAATACAAATAAATCGAAAATTTATAATAAATATTATATAAAATTTATAATATATATACGCCTGCAATCATAACATATACATTGAAAAATACATATAATCAGTTAACTTTTACTTCTTTTTAATTGGGGAAAGTTTAACAATTTTATGCGTTTTCCGCATTGCCAATGCATTATTAATATTGGTGATTCGCAAACTAAGGTTTGGTTTAGGTTTTTTTTCAGATCTAAAATAATACATTTCAATTAGCTCTTAAAGCAAATAACTTTAAATCCAATTTTGAATATTGATCGCAACAATTTTACCACAAAAAATTTGTCTCAATTCTGAGGAAGTGAAAATCGAACTAAAAGCCCGATAAAGTAATGAACAATTGTAAATCATAAAGTTCGACTATAAAGTTAAATTAATGTTTAACAAAAAAATTACTTTATTGCAAAGTAAATAAAGTAAAAACGAGTTTTAACACATGGCAAAATTAATGCATTATTTTGCGATGTGGCAGCTTTAAGTTTGCACACAAAATTCTCTTGGTAAAAATATCTGTTCGGTCAGCAGTTTTCTGTGCAATCACTTGATGAATCCACCTTTCAAAAAGGCAAAAGAATTTCGAAGATTCGTATGCAGTACAGGAAAATTAATTAAGCTCAATTAGACATGTGCTTTCGCTCAATTTCCTTTACTTTTATTGCTTTAATCTTTAATCAGGGATACAAAACCATTTTTTATTGTTTGCATAACAAGCAAATATGTATTGGATTTCCGAATTCTAATTGAGCTGTTACTGTATTAATGAATATGAATAATTGAATATTTAATTTGTTCTAATTATGCACTTGGGTGCGGCATTATGAATTCAACTCTGGACTGGTATAAAGTGTGCTCGTTATGTGTACAACCATATGAACTTACATGCATACATACATACATACATATGTATGTATGCATCAACACATTTATGTATGTATGTATGTATGTAGATACATGTATGTATGTACATATATGTATCTGCACATATGTTTTGTGGATACATTTTTCAGAAACTGGGTTAATGAATTTTTGCTAAAGTACCAGGGATGCAGTTTAATAATTAAAATTGTTTGTTTTAAATGCCAGCTTTTAATTATGAGAAGAGAATTATATTTTAATGCTTTCAAAATAACTTTTAAACCAGTTTTGGCAAAACGGGCAGAAATTGATTTTTGTTTTCAAATTCGTCTGGTTCTAAGGGTTTTTTTTTGGAGATATTAAAGGTCATGCATCTCAGAGTTTTAGCTATAGCAGCAGCAAAAGCTGCATGGACACCTACATACACATTGTATATACATACATATGTATGTATGTATGTGTGCAGTATGCATATCTGAACAATTTAAAATGATGTTCTGCACTTTGATGTTGCAAGGATATTGAAATTGAAGAAAACTGGAAAAAAATATTCTTATTGGACACTAAACTCAAATGT
This sequence comes from Sturmia bella, assembly GCA_963662145.1. Taxonomy (NCBI): domain Eukaryota; kingdom Metazoa; phylum Arthropoda; class Insecta; order Diptera; family Tachinidae; genus Sturmia; species Sturmia bella. Next base: position 22,264,793 of record OY759168.1, on the reverse strand, counting down.
CACTAAGCACAAAATGCTCTCTTTTTTTTTTGAAAACAGGTATTGATAACTGCATTATACCTACCCCCTTTCTGTCTCTCATTGATGATTAAAACATTTGATTTAGTTGTATTCACAAATTATTTTACAAAACGAAGTAAATTACACAAAGATAAATGCAGAAAAAAGTGAAAAATTATAAATTAGAAAAAGTTTTGCACATTCTCAAAAGTAACCAGAATTGGGATTCTCTTTTCTTCATTTTCTCTGCATAGTTGTTGCAAAACCAGATGTAAACACTTGAAGCAAAATGATGGAAAAAAAAAACGAAAATAACAGCAACAGAAATTAAGCCGCTTTTATTTAGGGGTTTGTTAAGGGTATCAGAGAGAAAGAGACAACAAAGACTTGCACTCACAGTTATAAAGGCAATGACACATTGAGCAACCACTTTTTGCGCGTTAGAGTAGTTAAACAGCACAGGGCAACATAAAATGGCAAGCGGACGGACACTCAGACCGACCGTCTGGCAGGCAGACAGACATTGAGGCAAGAAAGCATCCGTGCCAGCAAAAGTGTGTACACATAAACATCTGAGCATCAATATGCAGAATGGAGATGAGTAGGAAAAAAAAGTTAATGCATAAACAGAGATGCTAATAAGGAAAGTATGCATATGCAGGCGTGTTTAAAAAAACGCAAATGTGCAAAAAGCACCGAAAACACACGTTTTGGGTAAATTAAAGGTATGTCCGTAAATTGTAAATTATCCAACTTAGATAGTGGACAACTCAGTAGCACTCTATTTGTATTTGCCCAATACACCGGTAACAGGAACAAGGCGATATGCATAATTGTTCAGGGAAAACAAAAATTTGTTCAAGGTCCTTTGGTATCAGGTAGTCGCATAACTACAACAAACACAACACCAACAAACACTTCATGTATTTTGTTGGTAGAAATATTTAACTCCTGTCACTCATTTCTTCACGTACATATGTATGTGCGTTTGTGTTGCGTATTTTTACAGTTATTCAGGCTAAAATTAGTAGTCAGCTGGACTTGTAAGGTTACCTGGTATAGAGGTACCTTGGATCTGTGTTTCATAATCAAATTGAATTCCATACATAACGGTACTTGGTTCATTAAAAAGAACAGTGTTGCCAAAGAAATTTTTGCGTCATTAAAAATTGTACATGTAAATTGTTGTTCTGTGTTTCGAGTTCTGTGTCCCTTAAACATACATCCAATATATCCGTGATAATGGCGTTGAAAAAAGCCAATGAAGGGCTATGTGGGCACAGTTTCATTGCATTAAACGAATTAAACTAAAAATAAATTGTGTTTCCATTTAATAAATTTGAAATATTTTAAATAGCTACATATTGGACTTTAGCTCAATTTTACTTCCTCCAAATTGGGAGGGATTTTTTTGCGGTTAAAGTGTGGTTTTTCAAGAAGATCAGAAAAGTAAAGTGGACGGCTCAATAGCTAATTCACCAGCTAAGCAACTATAAAAGTAAAATCCATATTTAAAATATGTTATCACCTCAAATTACTTAATTTCGGGCACAAATTATGTCAGAAAACTGACGTTATAGTTCCTTTTTTATTTTTTCCATGACGTTTTAAACTTTATTTTTGACTTAACTTACAAGAATAATCTAAAATTTTGTCTTGTTGAGTTAACCTAGTTTTAATTTCTAAAATCATATGATTTGAAAACACGTTATTTACAGGACAGTAGATACATCTACATTTGTATTTATTCAATATATCAGGCCTGTTCTGGAATCACGAAGGTGATTTTTCTCTTGTGTGAATCTTGTAACTACCATGATACAACTAACAAGGTAACCTTTTCGCTACAATAAGAACAACTTCAATAAAAATAACATGCATTTTGATTTTGTACAACTTATGCAAACTGTCAAAAAGACGCCACTTCTACATTTGCAGAAGAGAGATGCACTGAGCTTACGCGGATTAGCTATCTCGTTTTGGCTGCCTTTCATCTCTGCAATCTCTTGACAACCTAAAGTAATCAGATGATTAACGGTTTATCTGACGAGGCTACCTTGTTAGTTGTATCATGGTAACTACTGATGTATTTAGGAACAAAAGAAAACAGCTGACTGGTAAAGGGCAAAACCATGATACAATTAACCAGGTAGCCTCGTCAGCTAAACCGTTAATCATCTGACTACTTTAGGTTGTCAAGAGATTGCAGAGATGAAAGGCAGCCAAAACGAGATAGCTAATCCGCGTAAGCTCAGTGCATCTCTCTTCTGTAAATGTAGAAGTGGCGTGTTTTTGACAGTTTGCATAAGTTGTACAAAAACAAAATGCATGTTATTTTTATTGAAGTTGTTCTTATTGTAACGAAAAGGTTACCTTGTTAGTTGTATCATGGGCAAAACTAAATCACGACGATAGCCAAAAAAAAGTATCCTTTGTCTTAAGAGCAACGGATGTCTTAAATATTTTCTAAATTTTTAAATTTCCTTTATCTAAGATAAACACTATTATTACGTAGCAAAGTAAAAATTTCATTATATAAAGTACTCAATCAGAAAATTACAAAGTATGAGTTAGACATTTAAAATTGGCAATTGTTTAGCTCACTGATTGCAAATTACGAAAATACAAAAATTTCTGTACGAAGAACAGAATTTTGGTGATTTCTCGAATCACTTTCGTGAGAACTGATTTTTAGAACACGCCTATCCAAGGCCTTATAATTTCTTTTATCGACAAACTCTGATATTATATTGTAGTATTAGCACTTAAAAAGCACTTAGTTGACGACACTTGTTGGCTGGCAGCACTTTTTATTGATTTGTTGCAAGAAGATACTACAACAAAACAAATAACACACACTCGAAATGAGAAAACAGCAACAACAACAGCAGCGCACTCAAAAAAAAAAAAAAACTGAAGAGCATATACCAAAATAAGGCACAGCCTAATTAAATATTTTTCATACATTTCTTTTCTTTAAACTTTTTTGATTTTCTTATTTTCTGCTTAATTTTCTTTTTTGTTTGTATAATTTATTGAACACTTTTTTTATTTAACACAAAAAACTAAAATTTTTAACTTTTGGGCACTGCGAATTTTATAAAACACACAAATTCGTACTTTTTAAACTCCTGTATCCATGATTCAATTCAAATGCTCTTTTTCGTCGCTGTTGCTGCAGTACGTTTTTTTTTGTCTCAAAAACCTTTGCACTCTTTTCTGACTTAAACTTTTCTTTAAATTTTTTGCACTAACTTAAACCGCCTGTATTTTCCATTCTTTAATAATTCAATTCAATTTAATTGAGTTCTTTGTTCGATTTTATTTTGTATTCGGTAGATTGTTTTTGCCTTTTATTTCGCTGTTGGTCTGAATCTCTTAATGTAAACTCTTGAAGCGAATTTATTTGTAAAATAAATTTAATTTCTTTTTCCCTCTGCTTTGTGTATATCTTCCACTTTGTTCGCTTCTACGTCTTGTCGACTGTTTATGTATCCGTAATTAGGCAGGGCTGTATTTTTGCGTAGCAAACATTTGCTGTGCAGTTTTTGCGGCGAATTAATCTGTCGGGTGAATTTTGTTATTTTTTGTTTTGCTTGAATCATTTCGTTTGTGTGTTGGTTGGTTGAAATTTCTTATCGGTTTTTCATGTTTCGCTTTCAGCACATTCGCCCGTATTGTTTGGAGAATGTAGGTAAGTGGAAAATAAGAACTGATAACAAAAGTGAGAAAGATAATAGAAATGACAACAGAAAAAAAAAATCAGAAGACAAAAAAAAAAAACACGTGAAACTGTGTTCAGTAAACATTTGGTTTGGGGGGAAAATTTTAAAATATTATTTTTTCAGTTTCGAATTTTGTTTTCATAAAATTAAATTAATTAATAGATGAGTGATATTAAAAAAACACAAGTATAGGTAATACATTTATATTAAATTACACAAGTATAGGTATTTTAAATGTAAGTAAAATGAGTCCACAATTTGTATGCCCCAGATGTAAACAGGTCAAATGGGTTTAAAAAGAGAAGGGAATTAACAATTCGATTGTGTTTTTTTATTTTTTGCTAATGCTTGTTTTAACGCTTAATTCAGCATTGCTCTGTTATTTGTACTCCGAATTTAAAGGCATTTTTTTTTGTAAAAATAATTGTATTGTTATAATGTGCTTGTGTGTTCGCTCAATTTTCAGTATCTGCTTCGTAATTCATCCTTGTTTCAGCGGGAGTATTGACTATATGGAGCATTTCAATCATATTACTCTTTCTTTTATATTAAAAATAATATAAATATTTAACTAATTATTTTTTTAAATCATAATAATAGAATATGTAACCAAGTTGCAAACGTTCTTTTAAGAATTTTTGAGTCTACTGATGATAAATATCTTTTTTAGGGTTCCGTACTCATCAGAGTGAAACGGAACCCTATTACGGAGACAAGTACGTCCGTCCGTCCGTCACAGCGTCCATTCTACGAAACGGTAAGAGCTAGAGAGCTGAAATTTTCACAGAATGTTGTTGTACCTTGCCGCTACAACAACAAGTACTAAAACCAACAACAAATCGAAAACTACCAGGTGTCCCAATACAACGAAAAGTTACAATTAGCCATAACTCTCGAACCGTAAAAGATAGAGAGCTGAAATTTGCATAGTGTATGTATTTATAGATATTCTACAACAACAAATACTAAAACCAACAACAAGTCGAAAACTACCAGGTGTCCCCATACAACGAAAAGTTACAATTAGGTATAACTCTCGAACTGTAAAAGATAGAGAGCTGAAATTTGCATAGTGTATGTATTTATAGATGTTCCACAACAACATATACTAAAAGCAACAACAATCCGAAAACTACCAGGTGTCCCCATACAACCAAAAGTTACAATTAGCTATAACTCTTGAACCGTAAAAGATAGAAAGCTGAAATTCGCATAGTGTATGTATTTATAGATGCTCGTCAACAAGAAATGCTAAAAACCACAACATGTCGAAAACTACCAGGTGTCCCTATACAACGTAAAGTAACAATTAGCCGTTACTCTCGAACTGTGAGCGACAGAGGGATGAAATTTATGTGTATTCACATATGCTCCACAACAACACTTGCTAAAAACAACAACAACTGTAAAACTACTAGGTGTCCCTTTACAACGTACAGTAATAGCTATAACTTTCGAACCGTAAGAGATAGAGAGTCGAAATTCGCACAGTATATGTATTCCCAGATGCCTTATAACAACAAATTACAACAACAACAACAACAAGTGGAAAATTACTAGGTGTCCCCGTACAACATAAAGTAGCTTTGAAAACAGAGAGATGAAATTTATAAAATATACATGTGTATTCACATACGCCATTCCATACATACATTACACATACATACGTACGGAACCCTCAGAGTACGAGCCAGCCTCGTACTTGACTTAATTTATTTATAAATCAACCAAATATCCTCCGAAATTCTGTTTCTTTATCAACAGTTTCCACAAACAAAAAGTTTTTGTAAATTTTTTAATCTTAATAATCTGGAGAGTATTTGTTGAACAGCTCTGTGAATTATATACTTATTTTGAAAATTCTTTATTGTAATACATTTATATTAAATTACTTTTTAGGCTCAAGTTCAACCCTTGGCAAAAATATCATTGCTTTGGTTAATGTTAATTAGGTATACAAACAGAAAGTAGAATTGCGTGAGCTTTGGTTGCCGAGTGGTTAAAGCGGCTGTGCCAAAATTGTGAAATTTGACACGTCCAAAGTTCATAGGGTGCTGATGAAGGGTGTTTGCTACCCAGAAACAGCCGGTTGTCCACCTAGCAAATAAATTTTTACTTATCTTTACTTAATTGATATTGATTAAAAAGTAGTGAAAACCCAAGGGTTGAACTTGAGCCTAAAAAGTAATTTAATATAAATGTATTACAACACAGAAGTTCAATAACAAAATTAAAATTTACAGCAAAATTCTTTATTGTATTCAAAAGAGTTCATCACTAGCCTAGTTTCAAAACCTAAACAAATTCATTAACTACACGTTTAAGAATATATACGTATGTATGTATGTATGTATATATAATTGTCGAATTTGGTTTTGACGATTTTAAAAAATGAGAACAACAATTTGTTAATATTTTCTAGCCGATTGAAAACTTTTTATACATTTTTCGGACTACCCTGTCGCCAAGCCACAGATTTTTGCGAGTCACTAATTTTTTTAATTTTTAATGCTCTCGTTGAATTCATAACTTTTGTCTTGTTTGTATACAAACATTACTTTAATTAAACCTATTCGAAAAAAATTTTTATTGCTTATTCCGACAAGTCGAAAAGACGTAAGTGTTTTTATACAAAATTCGATTCCTCTATTTCGATTATGTTGTCAGCACGGCGAACACAAGCGTCAAAATCAATCACTTGCTGTTTTGTTATCAAATGGGTGTTTTGGTAGAAAAAAATGTATATTTATTTGTTAAAAACTAGAAAACAGACATATTTTTCAGTTTTATTTCATTTAGTAAATATATTAAACAATTATCATATGTGTAAGCATATATTTTTCCTAAACAGTACACTTGTTCGCTGTATGGAAGAAAACCCTGAGCTTGCCACACGAATACCAGCACGATCTGGTATCTCTGTGAATTAAATGCCAAAAATTTCAGGACGTAAGCCCATGCGAACGCAAGCTATAGATATAGAGGAACCCAAATTGATTCGAAATCGTGCGACTACATTCCGATTTCGAGGAACAGGCAGTAAGTACTGTTTTGAGTCGATTTATTATAAATACGCTAAACCAATAACGGTAGCGGTAACGCTGACCAAACAGAATGTTTAATATTTAACTTTGGTTGTCGTGATACAAGAGTTATGGAATTTTTTATTTGAGTCTTAGAATTTTTTAAAGAAAAGCAGTTTATGTGTCATGTTTCTTAAGCAGGCATATTTTATGTTAAAAATCAATTTTTTACTTTAGTGAAAATTCTAGGACCCGGGATACAATTGTTTGCAATAAGCCCAGGAATTCGGGATCGGTTGGCATACCCAGTACATAATTCCACATTACTCAGGCTCAACACATTTGCGTTGAAGATTATTAAATTTAATTTTAATGATTAAAATTTACCGCTAACAAAAATTTTTTCCATAAGAATCAATATTTTATTGACATCTTTTTTTAATAAATTTTTCTCCAGCAAAAAAAAAAAAATGAAAAAAATCTAAAAATTAAATCCCTTTACAGCCATACATGTCTCACATTTTAAATAGAATGAAACCATAAAAACAAGCACAACCAAGCCAAAACAAATGGATTGAAAAATATTGCAAACTGTTTGATGCTTATTAGGAAATCGAAGGAGAAAACGAAGGAGTGAAAGAGGAAAAGTGTGCAGGGTCACATTAAATGTAACATATTGGTTGATAAAAATCTAATTTAAGTACGAACAAACTTTTTATATGATTATGTTTTCATACTTGAATAAACGATAAATATAATACTACGTTCAGGATTTTATGTCTTTTATTGAAACTTTGTTTTTTATTGGCTTGCGACTTGATGTGCCTCGCAGACAGCATGTTGGCCTTGTAGTTTTCCTGGAATATCACAACGTGTGCAGTGCTAAGTAAATGCTATTAAATTTAATATTGTCTTTTTGATTGAAACACTTTCAAGGACATTTTTAGAAAAGCGAAAAGAAAAACTTTGGAAATAATTGTAACGTTTTTGGTTTTTCCCTCGGGCAAATAATGTATTTTGTATTTCTTTTGCTCGGCATGAGATATGCAGCATTGATTTTGTGTAATATTTTTATTTAATACTTTGCTGAATCGAAAGTGTGAATATATTTTTTCAATTTAAAACAATGATGAAATATGAAATTCTAATTTTTCTGTTTATCACACTGCCAACAGAATTACATAACGAAAAACAACATTTAACTTTAAAGTCGATTTTTTTAAAAAAAAAGTTTTTTAACGGTTTTTATTTTCTTTAAAAAAATGTTTATTACTACAATTTTAAAGCAAAAAATCCCTTTTCAATCTAACTAAAGCCCAATAAACTAATTAACAATCGCAAAACAAAATTATTTGGTACACAATTTCTAGAAGAAAGATCCAAAAGAAAGATTCCAGTATTCACAGAGCCAAAACTACTTGATAAATAAATAAGTTTTTCTCTTTGAAACATTTTTAGCCTGAGATGTATCCTAGCAGAAAGAAACGAAGAGTTTTCTATGAGGATCATCTTCTATTTTCATGTGGTGAATTTCATAAATTTTTGGCAATACGGAAAACACATAAAATCAAGGGGGAACACTTTTATTCACATTTTTTGATTAGTTTTGATTGTTTTGGCATCGAGAAAAACTCCATAGAGAAAAACTTATTGGTTCTATTAGGTTTTCTTGTAAGTTGTATACGTCAAGGAATTCTTATTGATTTTATTAGGTTGCCTTGTTAATTTTTTCAAAAAGTATTCCTTATTGATTTCATTAGTCTCCATTAGACAAGGGGTCTCCATTAGCCATGAACTTGCTATGAATATAATATCGAACATCGCTCATGGCTAATGAAGACCGCTCAAGTTGATGTTTCGGCCATGCTCGGGCAGCGATGCGTCATTTTCTGTTTGACAGTTTTGCTCTCATGAAAAATACCAAAGAAAAGAGATAAAAAAGGATTGAAGAATAAAAATGATAATTCTACAGATTGTATGTAGTGTACTTGAATATTCGCATATTATTCAACCACACAACTATCACTTATCACTTTCACTGCACCATTATCACTTTCATTTTTACTTTCATTCATGTTACCCAAATATCACTCAATTGGAAAGTAAGCAATGAAATGCAACAACAAATAGTTTAATGTTTATATTTAGGAATACCGTTATTCTAGTTTATAAGGACGATTATTGAAAATAAACAGACAACTTCTTACCAAGCCTTAAATCGGCTAACAACTTTTTTTGAAAAGGGCATTTATCGGCCCTAAAATAAATTTAAAACTTTCTTTTCTACCAGTGGCATTTTGAAGCGCCGGCAAATTACAGTGCAGGCATAATAAACTGCCCAACACACATCACATGGCGATCCTGCCAAACACAACAAACATTCCGGTGGAAGAGTCTAAGCCAGCAACCGAGTTATTGCACGAAATGATTAGAGCTGAAGACAGAGAGTTGTTCGTAAAATATGTCTACAACTTCAAACACTCCGCATAAGTACGTAGCATTCTAGGACGTTACAGTAGACCGATTACACTTTCTGAAACTTAAAGAAACTTTTAATAGAACCCAAGAACTTTGCAACAGGTTCAGACAGAACTTGCAACAATTAGGCAGGGTAAAATGAGCATAGCATCGTTTAGGGAAAAATTAGTGTTCTTCTGAGCAGTTAAACACGTTTGAAATTAACTCCACAAATAATCCTACGCAAGAAGCGAAAAACGAAAACTACAAAAATTGAGTGGATATACATATACACAAAATACTGAAATAAACCAAAAATATGAACAAAGTAACACTTCGACAAATCATAAATTATGAATAGTTTGGACGCACGTGTTCTCCATGTACAAAAACATTAGGGAATTAATATCGTTGGTCTGCCGGCGTCATGTTCATGTCATGCTCAAGTTGATAGCTGGTGAAGACGTCGAGTAATAATCATGTGCACATCATGTAATGTGCATTTGCTTAAATTTCTTTGAGTATTTCGTGGGTTGAGTTGGTTGAGTGTCCAACTGTAAGATTGTGGGTTCGGATCCATCCAAAAGAAGGTCTTTTAAAAAGTCATCAAGAATACCTAATAACCATTATTAGTTTCCCTCTTGACTTTTTCAATAAGAATTTCCTTATGAAAATAATAAGAAAAAAAAAAAAAACATTAATAGAGACATTTTATTAACTTTTTTCTAATTTACTTGATATATGTATGTATACTATGCACTGTTTTCTTTATTGAGTGGCATCAACGAAATGTCAACGACACATAGAATACCATATTTATAGATGCTCTACAACAACAAATGCTAAAGACAACAACAAGTCGAAAACTACCAGGTGTCCCCATACAACTTAAAGTAACAATTAGCTGTAGCTGCTAAACTGTAAAAGACAGACATATCCCCTACAACAAAGAATGCTAAAAACAACTACATGTCAAAAACTACCAGGTGTCCCTATACAATGTAAAGTAAAAATTTGCCGTAACTCCCAAACTGTAAGAGACAGAGAGATGAAATGTGCACAATATATGAACCCACATATGGCCTACAATAACAAATGTTAAAAACAACAAGTCGAAAACTGCCAGGTGTCCCTATACACTCATAGAAAAATGTATTTTCATACTGATGACAGCGTAACATAAAAATGTTAACATCAATATTATGCCAAACAACATCACAGATCTAAAACTTGATATCAACCTGATGACAAAAGCCAATAGAGAATTCCGGCATAAATTGAGTGTCATCAATGTGAAGACTGCCGTGACATCAAATAATGTAAAATGTTAATAACTTTTATAAGTTTTACCAATAGGAAAGAAATAAAACTTTAATAAAAAAGTATTCTAATTGTTCGAGCCTTAGGTCACTTGTTTTTTACAAAATATTTATTAAATTCAATATTTCGATACCACAATGGATATCTTCTTCAGGAATGTAGATTTTTTTTTATAACAATTTAAAAAAAAAGAAACAAAAAATTTTTTCCATTGTGATATCGAAATATTGAATTTAATAAATATTTTGTAAAAAACAAGTGTCCTAAGGCTCGAACAATTAGAATACTAAACAACAAAGGTCGAAGAATTAACATCAAGAACATATTAATAAAAAAGTTTTATGAATTATAATTATATATAAAAAAAGTTATGGTTTAATTCATTATTTTTGTGTTTAAATGTATTCCTAAACGGTTTCAATAAATGGCATCATATTAACGTATATTTGCCATCGTTGCAGTAATTTTTCATTGACATCATATTGATGACACTGGAGATGGCATTGATGTAACAATTGTTATATTTATTGCTAATAACAATTGGAACACCTTATGTAAAATTTGACATCACCGTGATGAAAAGTGTCATGGGGTCAAAAACTATGTTTTTTGTCATCGTATTCATGTTAAAATACATCATAGCTATAATGGTTTTTCTATGAGTGTACAACGTAAAGTAACATTTAGCCGTTACTCTCGAACCGTGAGAGACAGAGGGATGAAATTTGCATAATATATGTACTCACATCTGCTCCACAGCAACAAATGCTAAAAACAACAACTGATGTAAAACTACCAGGTGTCCCTTTACAACGTGAAGTAACAGCTGCAACTTTCAAACCGTAAAAGATAGAGAGCCGAAATTCGCACAGTGTATGTATTCCCAGCTGCCTTACAACAACAAAAACAACAACAAGTCGAAAACTACTAGGTGTCCCCATACAACGTAAAGTAACAATTAAACGTAACTCTCAAGCTGTAAGCAAGACAGAGAAATGAAATTTATACAATATATTTACCCACATATGCCATTCCATACGTATGTACATTACAAATACGTACGTACAGAACCCGAAGTGTGCGAGCCAGGCTCGTACTTGACTGAATTAATTTTGTATTAACAAACATGCTATTAAAATACCTCTAGCTTACATTAGTATGTTATTAGTTTGGATAATTATTTTAGGGTTTTTATGGTTCCTTTGTTTGATAACCTTTACCACCTTTCTTTAAAGTAAACGCAAAATCAATTCTTGACCATATTTAATGCTCATGTATGTTTGACAACCGAAAACGAACTGTTACCACAGGAACAATAACTTTTTGAATAATTAACGAAAGGACATAAGTAAATGATTATTAGTACTTGTTGCTGTCATTGAAATGGAAGGAAAAGGTGATGAGGAGTCCATGTAATAAGAACAGAAAGAAAAATTACACTAATCAACAACTTGCTTTTCCATAAACAATTCATAATTATGGTTTTGTATACTTATTTAAGTATTTAAGGGGCAGGTATGATAAATATGTAGTTATTTTTAGGCGAGAGCTACAATTGGTAATTGAAACAGTTGTAACATTATGTTAGGTAATACAATGTAATACAGTGCATCGTAATGTAATGGGGCGTAATGTAATGTAACACAATATTACTTTATTATTAGTTTGATGAAAGTTTACTTAATGTGGCGTAACGTAATGCTACGTAATGCAACGCAGCATAATGCAATGTAATGTGTCATACAATAATATAACGTAATGTAATATAAAGTTAAGTAACACAATGCTTTCCATGAAGTCTACAAAGAGTGGAGCGATGCAAAGCAATGTAACTTAACGTAATGCAATGTCATGCAACATGATGTAATGTGAAATATGATAATGTAGTGGAGTATAATGTTACGTAATATAATTAGTACCTACAATGTAAAGTAGCGTAATGTAATGTAATGTAATATAAAGTACCGTAATTTAACATAATGTATTGTAATATAATGTAATTCAGTGTAATGTGATATAACGTAATCTGACATAGTGTCACATAACGTAATGTCAGATTATGTAATGTGATGCAGTGCAACGTAACGTAACACAATATTACGTAATATAATGCAACGTAGCGTAATAAAATGTAATGAATTGTAGTGTAATGTTAAGTAAAGTAACGTAGGGTAATGTTATTTTAACTTAATAGTTCGAGCTTGAGGTCACTAGTTTTTCTTTTTTCATACTTATTAAATTCAATATTTCCATACCTCAATGGGTATCTTCTTTAGGAATTCCTGAAGAAGATACCCATTGAATAAACGAACTAAGTGATTGATACAGTAATTAACAATTGTAATTTCAAATATTTACTTTTATATATATTTTTTTTAGGTAAAAAACAAATAAATTGAACTTTTGGTGCTAATTTTTCGATCTTTGTTGTTTAGTATTTTAATTGTTCGAGCCTTAGGTCCCTTTTTGTTATTTTTTAAAAAAGGACCTAAGGCTCGAACAATTAAAATACTAAATAATACCTATGAACTTATACGCTGATTGCTAAAAGAACTCAAGCACAGAAAAGAGAGTAGTCTTATTTGTTTACTTGACCTTTCTAGAAATAATAAATTAAATATTGTTACGTTTTTACCTTTTAAAAACGTTTCTCGTAGATTCTTTAATTGTAATGAAGTTAAAATACTCACGTCTTCAGTTTACAGTAATCAATAGTTCAACTCTTTATTTACTTTAACACACTGTACTTGTAAACACTTTACTAAGAACAACACTTTTGCTTAATCACTTTTTATTACATCAGACCCTTTACACGTTAGCGCAGCTAAAAATCGACTGACTTCTCAGCGTTAAGGTGAAGTTACATGGCCCGCTTTAGACGCGTCCACGCTTTTCATGCTTTTTATACGTTCTACGCGTTCTATGCGTTTCATACTACAAGTTACATACAACGCTTCATACGCGCCATATTTTGTTGTTTTGATCAGCTGTTGTCCAAATATGTTTAGCATACAAAAAAAATATCAACAAAATGGAAAGTGAAATTGAAATTTTAAAAGAATTAATGGACTTTAAAGAGTTCATAAACATTGTTATTTGTGCGATAAGAGCTTACGAAAAGCTCCAAAATTGTACATATGTATGTATATACATACCTGGTAAATTAAGCTAATTACTTATTGCACTCCATTCAGCTGCTCTTTTATTTTTGTTCCGATAGAGCAGCAAGGTTTTATTATATAAAAGCTCGTGGTTTTTAACTGCATTTATTAGCTTCTCTTCCATATCGCTTGTTTTAATAAATTGAAAATATTTGTAAACATAACAGTGATGATACTCAGTACGCAAACGCAATCGATAAATTGAATCCAAATTTCGTTATTGAAAAAAGTGTTGTAAAAAACAATTACAATTTGTTTTATTCGTGAAAATGTTTATAAAATTTGTAACAAAACTTTTCTTTTCTATTAAAAATGTTTTTATGCAAAAGATTTTATAAATTATTTTACCATATAAAAGGTATTTCTCGATAACGTTGAGAGTAGGCACATCATTGGTTATTAAAAACAGCTGACATTTTCTCATGACGCTTGTGACGCATATAAAAGTAGAAAGTAGGTCTACTTTATGCGTTCTACGCGTCTTCGCGTTCTATGCTTTGTGCTCTGTAACTTGTCACATACAAATGCACTATTCCTACTTTTTTGACAACCGCGTGAAAAGCGTCGACGCGTAGAAAGCGTACTGTGTAACTTCAGCTTTAAGCTCAGCTGCTTTTATACCTCCAATGATCATTACTCGAACATTCTAGACGTTTACAGAAGCTAATCACGCCACATCTTTAGTGCGATGTGCTAATAATGAACAAAAGATATACACACACACACCGACATACATACACGCGGCAGTGAAACTTAAGCATATGAGCCACGCACATACATGCGCACACGAATATTATATCGTGCGGTGGTGGTTTCTTTTATTTCGCTGTCGTGCCTATTTATCTACACATGTGTGTCAGTATGTGCACACTCGCTGTGCTGCCGCTTTGTTTGTCAACAAGTTTCTATATATGCATGTGTGTATATACCTCCTGTGTTCATTTACAAATAATAACAAGACAATATACGCACATATAAAATAACGATGATTCAGTACGTTCTAGAACAATCACAATCGGTCCGTTCACGACCAAATTTGTAACAATATGTATATTTTTTTAGGTAAAAAACAAATAATATGAACTTATACGCTGATTGCTAAAAGAACTCAAGCACAGAAATTTTACTTGACAGTAAAGGTTTACTTGACCTTTCTAGAAATAATAAATTAAATATCAATCAATAAGCTCATATATTTCTTATAACTTTGATCGGCCCATGTTGGGTGGCTAATTTCTAGAACTGTAGAATATATTGATAGCGACATAAGCCACTTATAAATGAATAAGTTTCCTGCAATTTGAGCAGCACTATCTTCTTAAATATTGCAACTTATTTTTTCACTTTAATTAATATTTACTGTGGTTTTAGTTATTGTTCTTAAAGCAATTTCATTTCGTTCAAATATACTACGTACTTCTCTTCTGCAGAAAATTTAAATCATATACCTATTTTATTAAAACTGATTTGGTAATCGTTAAAGTGAACTTTTTTTTATTACCCTGAATAAATAGAATTCATGCAGAAAGTCAATATTTTTATATCACCGATATGATAAGTGCCATTTTGTGGTTTGGTTTTTTATTTAAATAATTTAATGGGTCGTAAACAAAGCCAAAATATACAAGTGTCTTAAGTAACAAGTCAGTATGAGTGCCTTCTATTTAACATTGAAAATAAAAAAAGAGGGAAACAGAGCAGTTGTGTTAAACAACAAAACAAAAAACGCACTGAATGTTGGTTGCTTTACTAATGCCGGCAACCAATATAATCCTTACTTACATGTTCATCTGTATATGGATGCGTATAGATGTATATAAAATGTGTACATGTATATGATATAAAAAAAATATTCATTTTTAATGGTTTCTTTTCGTGTTGCCTACCTTGGGGCGCAGTACTCTTGTCTAAACTGGAAACATTTATTGTATCAAGCATTAGTGTATAAATGTAAGATTTAGATAAACGATTTTCACTTTTTTTTTATTATTGTAAATGTAAAAAAATGATAAATTGTAGTTACTCTATTTATACATATTTTTTTTATTAAAGATTTATAGAATTTTAGTTGCGGCCTTAATTTCTTGATTTACATTTATTTCAAATAAAATTTTTTTTATACAGTTTTTATTACCTCGCTGCTGTTTAAGGTGTTATTGCAAAACATATGTTTTTGCATTTGCATGGTGTAGGAATATTTTATTTTCCCCACGGGGATGAGGTTTCAAGAAATATAAGAATGATTTCTTTTGCTGATTTCTGTTGTGTTTTGATATTGATAAAGCATGTTTCCACAAAACAACGATAAAAATATTGAATTCATTTTTGTCTTAAAGCAAATTTCATTACGCTTATTAAATTTATGTTTTATATTGTTTTGCACAGAGTTATTATTCATTTCTAACGGAGATGAATTTTAAAATTCTTAATTTCCAGTTAAAAGGTATCGTTTTCAAAATGTTTACTGAGAAAGGTTTGTATGGAAAATATTAATTAATTTATGTGTTTATCCATGAAATTGTCAGTCATAAAAAACTAAATTCTATAAACTTTTAGTACAAAAGAAAAACTATAGTATGTGTTAGCGCTACTGTCGACCAGGTAATGCGGGAATATCTCATTTATCGTGTATCGATTATTTGTTTCGGGTGACGAAATGGCACATTTTTCACGATGTTAAGAATTAGCGTCTCGTATCTAGAGATTTTGTTTTATTTATGAACTAAATAATTGTTTAAGAATTCTTAAAACTAATTGAAGTAAATATTAATAAGCAAATTAATCAATTTAATTGGATTCCAATGGCACTCTAAAAACCGAAAGTTATTGATAAAATACGATTTATTGGAACTTTGTTGACGTAGAGAATTTTAACTATTTGCATTTTTGCTCCATTTTGGCTTCCATTGAATATTTGAATAATTACTGTATGATGAGCGAAGTGGTGGTCGTGAAACAGCCAAGGTGTGTACCCCAGCCAGTGAGCCTTCAACTTTATTTTTACTGTCGTCTTTAAAAATATTGATCAGTCCAGTTTTATTACAAAAAATGTTTCTCAATTTTGAGAAAGTAAAAATCGAACTAGAAGGCCCAATAAAACTGTTAATAATTTTAAATCATATAATTCGACTATAAAATTGAAATTAATGTCTAATAATTATGTAATTATTATTAAATTAGTGTTTTAAGAATACGACGTTTTTTTAACCTTGCCGGTTTTTTTTTCCAATATATAATATGAAACGCTTTCTTATAAATTATTTTTATATAATGTTTAATAAAATCAAATACAGTCCTTGTTTGTACAAAATGAGTATTAAGACTATATTCTTGTTATAAAATTTAAATCGAGACATTTTCAAGCAGAAAAGAAAAAAAAATCGTTAAATATTAGCGAACCACTTGATTGGCTTCGCTGAGTACAAAATCAAATTAATAATAAGTTCATATCTTTGGTAAACGATGCTGTCTTTCCAGAGAAGTATAAATGATTGAAGATATAATTTTTTCAAAAATAAATTGAATTATTTATTTGCTACAACAGCGAATTGAGATGTATTATTTTTAGGTCTAAACATACCTTGCTGATTTCATTCATTTCAATATTGTTACTCAACTTAAAAGAATATTCGAAATTTTATTTTATGAACACAACGAGAATAGCAAATGTCAAAACAAATCTTTAATACCGGAAACAATTTAATCGTTATACAGCACTAGGAGATGTGTTCTTGAAAGCATTGTTGCGATTTAAGCAGTTTTAAATACCTAAAAATTTGGCTCGCACATTCAGTAAAACAGTTTAATTGAAGTAACTGGTAGCATTGCCATACAGACAAAATAAATATAACAGCAATAGGCGGCTCTCGATTTGTCGCTATCTTTGATGCACAACAGAAGTATCGAAGTCAATACTATCGGCATCAGGCATAGATGCTTCCTGACTTAAACATTTCTGCAAGCTGAGTTAGAGTATAAATAGTGTCACTCATTCGAGCTTAAGCTCAACAGCAAGCTTATAAGGTCAGTTAGGTTTTTACAGACGAGGTGTTAACAATGCCAAAAGCGTTCAAGTATAATGATTTTAATAGGTTTCAATTGTTAATAAAGCTTTGAACTATAAATTGCCATTTGTAATTAGAGAATCCGCAAGCCATTTTTATTATAGTGTGAAATTATTAAATTGCCTTTTGTATTAAAGGCTAGCTTGAAAATTTGTGATTCTCGTTTGTTCTTTACTCTACAAAATTTCAAACATTCTATATGTAAATAGACCTTATTAATGTTTCCTGTCTTTTTCAGCCATCTATATTCCGTTGATGCTAATGAACTCATAAGTAGACTTATAAAATCTTAAAGGAATGTTTGAAACTCAACTACTTATTCCATAGTTCCCATAAACAAAATGAGAATCGGAAATGTTCACACACAGTAAATATTTTTTCCTCTTATATTTTATATATTTATTTGAGCTTAAGGTCTTTTTATTAGAGAATTTGAGTATTTTTGTCAATATTTCGCTCTCCTTCGGATAGCTTCTTCAGGACAATAATAATGAAAAATGTCAGCGAAATACTGACAAAAATATTGTTACGTTTTAACCTTTTCAAAACGTTTTCCGTAGATTCTTTAATTGTAATGAAGTTACAACACTCACGTCTTCAGTTTACAATAACCAACAGTTCAACACTTTATTTATTTGAACACACTATACTTGTAAACACTTTACTAAAAGAACAACACTTTCACTTATTCACTTTTTCTTACTTAAGACACTTTACACGTTAGCGCAGCTACAAATCGTTGAGCTTCGCTGCTTTTATACCTCCAATGATCATTACTAGAACATTCTAGACGTTTACAGAAGCTAATCACGCCACATCTATAGTGCGATGTGCGATGACTCATCATGAACAAAAGATATACACACACACCGACATACATACACGCGGCAGTAAAACTCAAGCATCTGAGTCGCGCACATACATGCACACACGAATATTGTATCGTGCGGTGGTGGTTTCTTTTATTTCGCTGTTGTGCTTATTTATCCACACATGTGTGTCAGTATGTGCACACTCGCTGTGCTGCCGTTTTGTTTATCAACAAGCTTCCATGTATGAATGTGTGTATATACCTCCTGTGTTCATTTACAAATAATAACAAGACAATATACGCACATATCAAATAACGATGATTTAGTACGTTCTAGAACAATCACAATCGGTCCGTTCACGACCAAATTTGTAACAATATTAAAATACTCAAATTCTCTAATAAAAAGACCTTAAGCTCAAATAAATATATAAAATATAACAGAAAAAAAGGGCCAAAATAACGAAATATTAAAACAGTAAACATTTTTTTTTTCGTTTTGCAACTCTTTTACTTTTCGTTGCAACCTTCTATATACAACGAGCGAGTTACTATCGGTTACTATGATTTGTATTTTTGAAAGTAACAAAAAGGAAAAGCTTTTGGGATACGAATTTAATTATTTATTTGCTTTAAGAGCCAATTGAAATATATTAATTCAGGTCCAAATGTTTTCTGTCTTTTTCAGACAGAGATTTTCAATTTTTTTTTTAACTGAATACATTGGCTCTTAAGGCAAATAATTATTTAAGGTCTTAAAGAAATGTTTCAAATTCAACTACTTATTGCGAAATTCCCATGAACAATTTAAGAATTAGAAATATTTAAGCAAATCTTTAGTATTTATTTATTTATTTAACATAGATGAGGTATTTACAGTGTTATTGTATCAGCTAAGAGTTCAGGCGAGCAGGTGCCTTTTCTTCTTAAAAAGCTACAAAAGCATTTACAATAGGTGTTATTACATTTGTGGTTAATTAAAATATAAACGTTTAGGCAAAAAGTTAAAAAAAACCTTCTGAACACAAAAAAAATCTTTAGTACAGAAAACATTTTTTCGTCTTGTAACACTTTTACTTTTCTTAACAACTTCTATACAACGAGTTACCATCGGTTACTACGATTTATATTTTTGAAAGTCACCAAAGAAGCAAATAAATAACTAAGTTCATTTCTAAAAAGTTATAGTCAGACAAACCTGTGATATATTATTTTATTACATAAAAAAAGTGTTTAATATTATTAAAAAGAACATTATTTTCTCAATTCTAATGCGCTTTTGAAATGTTAGGTAAATTAGAAATGCCATCACTTAAAAATATTCTTTTAATTGTTATTTGTTGCCTTTTCAATTTTTTATCTGTTTAATTTATATGAAAGTGGTAGTGTTTTTGTTTATTTGTGCTTTAAACTTTATGCTTCATGTAGCGCAAAAACCAAAACCGGATATCCGTTGCATAGATTTTTTAATGCCTGTGTATGTATGGCTGTGTTTCTGCGTGTGTGTGTGTGTGTGTGAGAGCAAAGTGTTAAAGAGCGTTATTCATAAAATGTTTTCATATTTTTATAAAAATTCATTGCCACAAACACAGATACATTGACAGCTTGTCTGTCGGTTGGTATTGTTGTTGTTGTTGTTGTTCATTGGTTTCTCCTATCGGTTCATGTTTGCTCATTTAGTTCGGGTGAGCTGTTGGTTTTATTTTTATGTTATACGCCAAATTTGTGGTACAACGCAACAGACATTTCTCATATTCACGTATAGAAAATTTTGCAAATTAAAATTTAATGAAAAAAAAAAGAAAATATGTTAAGTATACATATTTCTTTGAATAATAGAAACAACATGAGAATAAGAAATTAAGTTTTAACTGAAGCTTCCCCAGTCATTTAGTAGTGATAAATGGAAATGTTTTAATATATCACCATTATATTATTTAGCAAACTCTTTTGAGAGCTTAAGTTCTGAGACATGGAAGAATTAATAAAAATGTGTAACATTATTTAAAACCATTCAGAGTATAATGAAGGCGTTAAGGATTTCATCAGTGTCAATCAAATAAAATTTGTTGACTCAAGAAAAACAGAAACACATTTTGTAGTCTCAAAACACACCTCAAATTTTCCATACCTTTGAAAAACATTTTACTCGTCTAAATAATTAATTACATGTTTTTTACAGATACGTCGTTTTTGTCAGTATAACAGATAAGTGTAATTTAAGTAATAAATAGCCGACACATTAACAAATACATCTACTTTAAATAAGTACATATTTTGCCGGACGTCATGAGACTTCTGTGGACAGGTTATATTAAAAAAAAAAAACTCAAGTTTTTAGTGCCTTAGATTAATATTTTGCAATATATGCTGCTTGTAGCTTTAGCAAACAAATTTTTAGGTTTTCAAGTTATAATGAGCTTATAAAGCCTTTAAGGCAATTTGTGTTAAATTTATTTTAAATGTGCCTTTTGAAAAACGTACCTTAAAAGTATTTAGGCCCGTTACTACAACTTGCTGATCGCTGAAGGATTTTATGGGCCTCATTTCGCAAAAGGTTTTCATAATTTAAAACTTTACATTCCTAAAAACAAGAAGTCAAAATCATGTTTAAAGTTTCCAATTATAAACGACTGTTGACAAATGCGGCCAAATAAATTTGACTTTTAGCTATCGGTAAGTTACGATAATCGGTTTTATATATATATAAATATAAAAGTGTACTCCTGCATTCACATATTTACATGTATATTATTATTATTAATATACTCAGTACTATTAATATTCAGCTATTAAATGCTAATAATATTAACTTTTTTTTACCGACACTGTTATCGGTATCCTTATGTATTTTCATAACAATGTTGTCACTTTCTTTTTATGTAATTTCTCTCAATTGGAAATTAACTATTTATTGACAAATTTTAAATTTCGTTGTTTTAAGCACTCCGTTATTTTAGTTTATAAGGAATGAGTTTTGAAAACAAACTCAAATAGGCACTAAGTTTTTTTTTTTTCCAAGACATAAGCTGCCTTATGAATTTTAAATATCATGTCATATCGGCCGGCAAAAATCTTTAAATTAAAATCAAAATAATTGTAAAGCAGTAGCCTTAAAAAATATACATTTTAAAAGATGCATGTGATACCAGTATTCACAAAAAAGTGTTCTTGAAATGTATTTTAAGAAACATTTTTATGACTAACTTCTTCTTATCAGAAATTTGTTGCAAAATAAAATTCCACAACATTTTATTTTTTTGTGAATACCGGGTGTAAAAAATTTAAAATGTACTGCTTAAAAAGTGTGTACAGTTTGAAAAGCCCCTTAAAAGTACTTTCTAAAAAGGGAATGATTTCAAAAAGTAACTTCAAAAGATGTACTTCCAAAAAAAAAGTACTTTCAAATAAGTACTTTTTTGAAAAGATAACTTTAAAGATGATATATTCTTGGTGCAAATTTTTCGACCTTTGTTGTTTAATATTTTAAATTAATAATTTGAGCTTGAGGTCACTTGATTTTTTTTAAATGCTTGTTTGGTTCAATATTTCTATACCTCAATGGGTATCTTCTTCAAGAATTTGTTTTTTTTTTTTTTTCCTGAAGAAGATACTCATTGAGGTATCGAAATATTGAATTAAATAAGCATTAAAAAAACAAGTGACCTCAAGCTCTAACTATTAATTTAAAATATTTTAAAATAATATATTTAAAAAAGGATGAGTAGGAAGTACCTTTTAAAAAAGGTGTCTTTTTGAAAATTAAGCTGTTTAAAAAAGCACCTTTTAAGGTGTCTTTTTTAAGTAAATTGTAAAATAAACTTGGGAAAAAGTACGTTAAAAAATAGTAGTTATTAGTAACGTACCTTTTAGAAAAAAAAAACGTTTCAAAAGTAGTTATTAAGAAATCACTTTTCAAAAGTGCTTTGCAAAAAAGACAACTTTGAAAAATTACTTATTAAAAACGCTGCCTTAAAGTGCTACTATTAAAATAATTATTTTTAAAAACAGCATCCTTTTCAGTGAATACATTTCAGGATAAGTACTTTTTTTAGATAGTATTTAAAAAACACATCTTCTTCTGAAAAAAGTACCTTTTGTAAGCAGTTTTTACCAAAAAGATCTTTTAGAAAAAGTACCTTTTTTAAAAAAGGGGTAATTTTTTCAATCATCAAAAAAATACAACAAAAAAGTACAGTTTAAAAAGGTTTCCTTAAAAAAATGCTTTTTAAAAAAGTATCTCTTTTAAAAAATACCTTTTAAAAAAGAACTTTTTAAAAAAAAACTACTTTTAAAACAAAGTGCCTTTTTAGATAAATATTTACAAAAAAATGCAATTTTTATAAAAACGTACCTTTTTATAAAAAGTACATTTTTTAAAAAAGTACTTTTTTAAAACAAGTACATTGTTAAAAAAATACTTTTTTAAAAAAAGTACCTTTTGAAAAAAGTACTTTTTTAAGGAAGTACTTTAAAAAAAAAGTACTCTAAAAAATATATCTTTTTAAAAAAGTTAATTTTTAAAAAATCTCTATAAATAAGTACTTTGCAGAAAAATAAAATGTTTAAAAAAGAGATTTTCCACAAAGTACTTAAAAAAGTACTAATTACAAAAAAAAATCTTTTACAAAAGTATTTTCTAATAAAATAAGTTTTAAAACAAGTACCTTTAAAAAAGTATATTCAAAAAGCGTACCTTTAAAAAAGGTAACCTTTGACAAAAGTTCTTTTGCAAAAAATTCCTGATAGTAAAAGTATTTTTTGAAAACAGTACATTTTGAAAAAGTACTTCTAAAACACGTACAGTGCTTGCCAAAGACCAAGTACCTCTTATGACAAAAAAATGCGTACAAGTTCACCTTCAAGTTTGGTTTAAAAAAAAAAAAAAAAATTACAAAAGCGCACCTTAAGGAAATTTTTTTGAAATAGGAAATTTTTAACTTCTCAAGAGAGTACCTCTAAATAATAGTACTTTGTTAGATGTTTACTTTGAATATTAGTTTTCTTTAAGATAATATCTTTTGAAAAAAGCAAAAAAAAAAATTACCTTTTTTGTCTTAAAGAGTAGATTTGATTCGTTTTATGGGTTGTTTTCTTTTATCGAAACTTTGACACAAAAAAGGTAAAACTGATCTTAAGCCCTTTAATACTTAAACTGTGACGTTCCATTCCGTAAACTTTTTTTTAAACTTCAAAACCTTTAGGAACTTCTTTCTCTCAACCATTTGGCACATCAGCGTGAACTATTGTTGCTGCTGGAAACATTATGGAAACTCTTTGATGGTGAGAAGAATCTTTCACTGAAATTAAATTTTTATTGCAATTTTATTTCGTTTTTCGGACCATTTCAATGCTGCACTACTGTTTTTCATATTTGTTACTGTCAGTCGGCGTCATCAGCAGCATCAACTTTTAATTAAAATGGATTGCCTGTGAAACTGTCTTTAGCTCCACATAATGCATTCGGTTCATTTTGGCTCGGAATCTTTGCTACAAAATCTTTTTCTATCACATGATTTTGTCTTTTGTCACACACAAGTTCGTTTGTAGGTACTACAAATGTATGATTTTGTGTATGATTGAATAAATGAGTCGCAGAACGAATGAAGAATATTTGTTTTGGGACTACAATTTCAAAGTCTACAAGTTGAACTTTTTGCTAAACCAGTTATCAATGCACAACCATTCAAACGGACATATTAATGTGTTAGCGTGTGTGTGTGTGTGTGTGTGTGTGTGAATACAATCAACCGGTTAAAGTGCTGCTTTAATATCTGCTGCAATGGATCTTTTTCTTGGCTGTTCCCAATGCATCGTTGCAGCAAGAGAAACGTAGTTGACAGTGATGAAAACATAAAATCACAGACGCACAAGCTCACATAGAAAGTTGTGGCAACCGTTTTTCAAATACGTTTGATGAATGTGCAAACGCCAGGGGGAGAGCTTTTTAATTTAAAGCTTCTTTATGGTGTGAATTTTCTCAAAGTTTTCACAGTGTTGTATCTCTGTGATTGTAGATTGTAGATATTGGCTTATTTGCTTCAATACATGCAAGTTCTTGTTCCTGTGTTTGTGTGTTACGCACATCTGTTTTTGTAAATGGGATCTTTCGTAATGCTGGATTTTTCGTTGCATCTGTTAATTTAACTTCTGACAGATTTGGAGTCTTACAAAGCAATTCAATATTAAATTTCATTTTAAAGCTCCCCCCCACATAAATAATTATGGCTGGCATTTGGAGAAAAGGTTTATTGTATCCTTTTCTATGAATTTTCTTTAATATCAGCATTTAAGGTATTTTTTTCCTTAAATTTATTTAAAGAAATTCAGGGGAAATTCACACCAAACTCTTTTTTAACGGGAAACAAGAGTTAAAGAAACATTTTTGTTCTGATATTTTAGTATGGTTTACATGAACGCTTGGGGTTGGACGAGTTCAATTTATGTACTGATTAATTTCAATAGCCGGCTTTGTGATTCAATAATTAAAAAAAAAAAAAAATGTAACTCATACACTTTTTGTCACCACTCTACAAGAAATTGTTTCTTTGTCTCCCGTGTAGTTCTATTAACTCAAAGGAAATGAGTTTTTTATTTCAAAAACACAAATAGGCAGCTTAAAGCCATGAACTTCTTTCTCGTTACCGGGCTGTAGGTTATCTTGAACATCCTTCAATCAATCACTAGCTCGCACATTTATTCTGCTTCTATGCACTTTCATACACACATGTACTCGCAGAGACGCTGATTAAATTTTACTAAGTGACAAAAGAATAAATATTTTTAATGAGGAAATAAATAACAAAGTATGGTAGTGAAAACAATGAAAACGGAAGCAAGCATTTGTAAATTGTTGACAAACTTAATTCAAATGAATTATTTATTATATTTATATTTATAAAAATATATGAAATACTATATGTAAATTAACAAATGCATTATGGAAGGAAAACACTTTTTTCAAAAGTTATTTTTGTTAAAAGAACTTTCTGAAAAGCTCTTTTCTAACAGGCAACTCCTTTTAAACGGTACTTTCTTAGAAAGTACGTTTTTAAAGTAATTTTTTAAAAGTACTGCTTATGAAAATTATTTTTTTTAATATTCCTTTCAAAAAATAGTCCTTTTTAAGTGTACTTTTATTTGAGGCACTTTTTTAAAGTGTGCTCATTTCAAAGGGTTTATTTTTCAAATATATGTTTTTGAAAAGGCACTTGTTTTAAAAGGCACTTTTTCCTAAAGTTACCTTGTTTGAAAAATATGGTCTTCAAGAGGGACTTTGTTAAAAGGTACTTTTTTGTAAAGGGTACTTTTTTCTTCAAAATACTTTCTTTTTTAAGTTTTTCTTTTGTATTAAAATGTACTTTTTTGTTAAACCTAGTTTTTTTTAAAGTTCTTTTTAAATAGTATTTTAATTGTACTTTTGTAAAGGCATTATTATTTAAAAGTTACTTTTTAAGAAAGATAGCACATCTTGAAAGGTATTGTTTTAAAAAAATATTTTTGCTAAAAATACTTTCTTATGACATACTTTTTCCTTAGGTACTTTTTTTTAAAAGGTACTTCTTTTAGTAGGTAGGTTTGTTAAGTTTTTTTGAAGATGGTAGTTTCAAAAAGTACTGTTTTAAAGGTTCTTATAATGAAATCGTACTTTTTTTTAGAATGTGCTTTCTTTGAAACGTACTTTTGTTAAAAAATACTTTTCTAAAATATGTTTTTTGTAAAGGTATGGTTTTAAAATATAGTTTTCTTTAAATAACTTTTTTAAAAGGTCCTTTTTTTAAAAGCTAGTTTTTTCATAAAGCACATTTTTTAAAAGGCACTTTTTTGCAAAATTGTCTTTTAAAAGGATCTTTTGCTGAGAGACATATTTTTTAAAGGCATGTGCTTAAAGGTGTTTTTCTTAGAGTTACTTTTCTTAAAATTTAATTTCTGTAAAAATTCTATTATTCAAAAGGTACTTTTTCAAAATATACCGTTTAAAAGGAACTATTTTTGAAAAAGTATATTGTTTGAAATGTACTTTTTTTTATAAATACTTTTTCAAAGCGTACCTTTTTTAAGCCGTACCTAGTCTTAGAACGTACGACTTTCTCGCTGTAATTCATTTTTAAGAGGATACTTTATTGAAAATCTATTTGGAAAATTCCACTGAAAAATTTTATTTTTTTTTTCAAAGTGATGTACATACTTTGAAATGTTGTTTCTTGTCCTTAAATTATGAAGAACTTGTTCAATGATTTGCCTTGTAGAATTTAAAACTGGCAAAACGTGTGTATTAACATCATTTTCCTTGTGCTTTGGCAGGTTGCACATTGTGTGTTGATTGTAATACATGCTTGAAACGAAAACAATAGAAGAGAAAACGATTTGTTGTAGTTTTGAAGCTCCATCACTTAACGAACAACACTTGAATTCGGCAATAAATCTTTTGCTTGTAGAAGTGCAATAAATAGTTAAGAATGAAAACAAAACTACCTGCAATAACACTTCTTCGCAACTCAGCCGCTTATTATGAGGTGAACACAAATAGAAAGGATGCTTGAAAGTAGTTCTCTTCTTTTGCCAACCAGCAAAAAAAAAAAAAAATAAGAAAAAAACTGGAAAAATTACTGCAACGAAACAATGATGCTGTTTAAAGTCTGCCTGAAACAAGGAAATGGATGACTGGGAAAAAAGTCTTTTTAGGAGATATTGATTGCAAAGCTAAACTCTCTGCATTTAAGTACAGCAAAACCCAAAAAGATGATAATGCTTCAATTCCAAATTAAATGAAATGGTTTCAGGAAGATTTTTTCCGTATTTGCTCTGTTACAGCTGTTATTGTGTTTGAGCATAAAAATGTCGGAAATTCATCAATGAAACAATGATTGCAATTTGTCATTAATAGTTTTTTCTATTCTTATAAATTCCTTTTTTCCTCAAACATTGTACTTGAACGTCATAATACATTCTTTACCTGCAACAATTTCATATTAAAACATTTTTATTTTGCTTTCTACTTTCTTTAGACGATTTTCTTTTTATTTAATTTTATACTTTTCGCTGCATTTTCGATACAACGTTAAATTGTTTATTGCTTTTTGTACGACAAAATGCTTAAGAAGGTGAGTGGAATTATTTTTAAAAATTTTCTTCATTTTCTTTTATTCTCAATGTGTTTGTTCTGCTCTTGTTGTATGTCCTTAATGGATGTTTTACACTTTTACTGTTTAAATATTTAACATCATTGTAAATTGTTTGAATTGTACAATAACATTTGATACAGAACGACGAATACAGGGAGTGGCGAAAACGTGATGTAAATCCAGTGATAATCAATCTGTTAAGTTTTGTGCTGAGTTTGAGGCAATTGGGTGCTGATGATCGTTCTGATGAATTTGAAGCACACATGGTATGTCCCCCAGCCAGGAAGTCTTAAATTTCCTTATTTTTGTCTTCTTTACCACAAAAACAAATCTTTCTCAATTGTGAGAAAATAACAGGTTGCGAACCAGACAACTGCAACAAGTATGATTGAGCCAACATATTTACTAAAGTTGAATTTAAGGCACAACTCAAACAAGCATTTTATGAATTTTATGCTTGTTTGCTTTTTGTGCTCAAAAAAAAAATCAAAATGCCGCAACAAGCTCTAAACACATAGACGACAGCAGACAGCAAGCAGCAATATGTCAAAAATAAAATGCATGTGTTTAAATGAAAACGATTATTTTGACGGCAGCAGGGCAGCACGACTGCTCAACAGCATTTGCTGCTGCTGCCAACTTAGGCTATTTTCTATTTTGACGGGCAGCAAATAAGCAAATATAGTGTTGCCATTATATATATAAATTGGACAAATTAGAACAAAAACTTTTTTTTTTAATATTAAACACAAAAGAACATTGCAAAAATACAATAAATAAATAAATGTATGTGTTTTTATAGTTTTTTCGTGATATTATTACATTTTTCATCAATATTTTCAATTTTATTCATTATGAAATAAGAAATACGGCATCCCTGAAAGTAGCATTGATAAAATATACAGCTGTTCATTTTCAATATCAAGATAATTTTTTTCGTTTGAGCTAATTTTTTGTGATATTTTATTTAATTTTCATCCTGGTTGCTTTGAAAAAGTGTTCTTCATCTTTTTCCTTGAGCTGTTGTACACATGTTTTGTAAATGCCCTCCTCATCATGGGTTATATTTACTGGGCGAACCCACCATCTTCGGTTTCTTGTACTATTCGTCTTATGGGCTTTATACACTTCAGCTGTAGTCTGAGCTATTTTAACAATTGTTGTGATAAAATTCGCTAAATTTTCTTCGCTCATTTTTTATATTTTTAAACTTTGAATTTGTAATATTTATAAAAATTCGAAATTGATTTACACACCAGCTGATTATTATGTTGTTGCTGTCTTCAAAATAATTATGAAGCCGACTTAAGAGCAGCATTTGAAGTTGGCTGCACTTGAAGTTGGCAGCATTTGCAGTCTGCTGTCGTCTATGTGTTTAGAGCTACAAGTGTAAGTTTTTTGCAACTCGAACTGATTTATATAGAACCAAAATTTGGTTTTTGTACACAGTTTGCTTTTTGGAAAAAATTGTTTTGTGCATATGATTTGATCGTAAATAAATCAAAAACAACCGAGCCACTTATATGCACATAAGCGGTTAGCAGTTCTTCGGAAATAAGTTCTGGGCCCTGTTTCATTTTAAACTTTAAAGAAGTTCACAGTTAAATAATATATAGATAGTTTATTTTAAATATAGTTTGAAAACGCCAATACAAGAAAACACCGAGTAGAGAATTACTTTTACATGTGAATGAACCACTTAGTTCACTAACAACATGTTAGCAGTGATACAAAATAAGACACATGCCCTTTGCGATACGGGTGTAATATTCATGTTGGCATAAAACTTTAAGTGAGTAGAACTGATTGTTTGAAACAAGTGTTTTTTGCATTTGTATAAAAACACATAGATCATAAAAATCAGAGTGCTTGTTTATGCATACCCGAAAATTTTGTACTTGTTGCAGATGTCTGATGCGAACAACTAGCAACATACTATATTCAAACAAAGATGGTATGACACATAATTAAATTACTGCCAAGACGAATGTAGGACCAAACCTCAATAATTTTTCCTCTACAATATTTTGTTCGAACACACCATGCCCTTCACATGCCTTTTTAGGGGGGCTGCCATATTAAAACAAAAAAGAAAAATTTTAAAATTGAACGCCTCGAAAATTATTTTTTAATACATATATCGTAGTGAAACTTTTCTTTCCTCGTGCCGAAAGCTATAGAAAATCCGATTACAAAATCAACCCACCCTTCTTCTTCACACTCTAAGTTTTGACACACTGTTTATATTCATTTCCTTTTTGTTAGCATTTTGTTCTGCAATGTATTGGTATTTTGTAAAACTAAAAGTATGTGTGGTAATTGAAAGAAAATAAATTAATTTTTAAAGAGAAAAAAAAACACATTCATTCATCAGGGTTTTCTAACATAAAAACTGCACAACCACACTTACAAAATGAGTTTCTGTAATAAATGTGTTGAAGCATCAACATAATATCCTTAAATCCTTAAATTGCGTTTCCTTCGAAAAACCAATTATATAAACATATGCACAGCCACGTGTTTACATTTAAATGGATGACTTGGAATGTATTCAATATTTTTCACTGACTGCTGCAATTATTTTGAAAACATTGTTTAGAGTTTTGAGGAGTTTATATAAATCTTGTAGCATGAAATATATATGTACATATATGTTAACAAATGTGTATAATATTTGTTGAAAATTCGCTTTTATTTAAAAATTATTGGCAAATTATGTCAGGTCTGAGAGTAGACGCTATTAATATTTTCTGCCTTTTTCAGTCGCCTATAAAAGACCGAGTTATTCAGCGAAATATCGGGGGCATATAGACGGCTCAAAGGGACAGAAAACATTCATAAGGTATATTTTTAGACCTGAAAAATTACATTTCAATTGGCTTTTATAGCAAATACGCAACTAAGACGATTTTTACTATGGTAAAAAAAAAAACAGAGGAAGCGAAAAACATCACCGAAACTAAGGAAAATATTTTTATGCATTAAAGAACTTTGTTCAAAATCGTATTTTAAGTGATAACATGTTTAGCGCACGCTGGATTGCTCAGCTTTTCTAGCTTCGCTTGACACTAAGCCTTTCAATTTAAGCACCGTGGAAAGTATTGGAATATTTCAATTCTAATTCTTGACTTGCTAGCTGGCTGTGATATTGTTTAGCAGTTCTTGGAATATTTGGCAGCATATATAATGGCTTTAAGTTCATTACAAATTTATATACATTTACACTAGCTGACCAGGCCAGGCGTTACTGCGGCTACTATTTATAGTTGTTCCAATTAATATTTTTCTGCATGGATTTTGAATTCGATTTTGAATAAAAATTATTGTTCAAATATGAACTTAATTATTTATTTGCTTTAAGAGCCAATTGAAATGTATTAATTTAGGTCCAAAAATGAACCTTTTCAAAAAATGTTTCTTGTATTTTTCAGCTGTCTATATGCCGACGACATTTCGTTGGTGCTAATCAACTCATCAGCAGACTTGAAGAATTCTTAAAAGTTTGTTTGAAACTTAACTACTTATTCCATAATTCCCATGAACAGAATGAGAATCAGCAATGTGTTCAAACAAACCTTTAACACAGCAAACATTTCTTTTTTCGTAGAAGTGTTGCAAAACGAAAAAAGAAATGTTTGCTGTGTTAAAGGTTTGTTTGAACACATTCCTGATTCTCATTCTGTTCATGGGAATTATGGAATAAGTAGTTAAGTTTCAAACAAACTTTTAAGAATTTGTCAAGTCTACTGATGAGTTGATTGGCACCAACGAAATGTCGTCGGCATATAGACAGCTGAAAAATACAACAAAATTTTTTTGAAAAGGTTCATTTTTGGACCTGAATTAAAAATTATTGTTCTCATTAATTTATTTTTATAGTCGAACCTTATGATTTACAGTTGTTAATTATTTAACCGGGCCTTACTTTGGTTTTTGCTATTTTTTTTTATCAAAGCAGCATCTTTGATCAAAATAAATAAATTATTTTTATAATAACACTTTTTTAAGTAGAATTTTTATCAAAATTTTGTTTTTAATAAATTCGCTTTGATATTTTTTGTTTACTTAATAGTACAATCTTACTTTTACTTGTGTGTGTTTACATGTATATTTAATTTTAGAGAGTCATCTCTTTACAGTTGGGATTTTACTCAAGTTTGTATGTGGCTGCATGAGAGCATTTTCGTTAAATAATGAGGCACCCATTTAATGCTTGTTCTCTTTAAAACCAATTTCATTTTTGACTAGAGTTGAAAGAAAGTTAATAGCAGATGTTATGACATAAATTGTTTTCAAAAAGAGCCGACTTTAGTGTGTCTTTATGGATATTACCCAATTTTCTTTGGATAATTAATTTGAGCTCAAGGTCACTTTTATTTATTTTTAAAAATTGTACGATATTTCGATACTCCTTTGTGTATCTTCTTCAGGAAAATGTGTTTTCTAATATTTTATAAATTTTAAAATATTCAAATAACAAAGCAAATCTTGAAAAATAAAAAGGGTTTTACATACATCAATAGGCTTTAAATTATATTAATTTGAAATGTAAATAGTTTTATAGATAATAAGTATGTATGCAAAGCCTATTTATGTACATATGTAAACCCCTTTTTATTTTTCAATTAGTTTGTCAATAAGATTTTATAAGAGTTATTTTGATATTGGAATATTTATAAAATATTAGAAAACAAATTTTTCTGAAAAAGATACGCAGAGGAGTATCGAAATATCGAAGAATTTTTAAAAATGAATAAAAGTGATATTGAGCTCAAATTAATAAACCAAAGAAAATTAATTAAAAAAGGCCTGAAAACTAGTTCATTTATTTGCCAGTTTTTATATATAAGCCTAGGCTTTAAATGAAATCTAGAACAGAAAAATCATTCATTAAATAAATCATAACGCTAGCGATGTTTCACTCTAACTAATTGAGTGCATACTTTTATTCGATTTAAAACAAAGATAATTACGATACATATAAAAACCTAATACTTAAGATTTATTATCGCTTTTCATTCTGTTGGTCACAAGAAGAAGTGGCAAGCGACGATTATTTCATATAAAGCGCGCAAGAATTGTTGTTAGTTGGTACTTAGCTCCTTTTGAACACACAGACTTACAGAGCACAACAATGCAAACTATTTCAAATTGTGTCCTTGTGTTTTGGAAATAAGAAAACAAACAACAAACGTTTTCTATATTTTGTAATAAAAGTAAGCACTGGCAATAAAAATACATGATTTCTCCGTATTTTTGTTGAGGATGATACAATTCATGTGGAAGGTTAAATTCAATGACATAAATGTCTCAATTCGATATTTTGTTTGTTAACATAGAGGAGTTATTAGGAAATCGCTTTTCTAGGGGAATTCTATATCGAAATCTTATGTCGTCAAGTCTTACATGAGGAAGTGACGAAGAAGTTCATGAGACTGAATAGAAAATTAAATTCAATTAGTTTCTAGCGCAGCAAATACGCGGGTGAGAAAAAAAATGAGGCGATTGTAAAAATAATAAAACGGTACCATGAGGCACGGCTGTGCCAGAACTCTCATTTCCCCACTACTCATACCTCTCGCTCGAGAAGATGGCAAGTCATGTAAAACCTAATTTGTTGATGCTTAAAATAGTTTGCTTTTCGTAAACATCTATTTCACCAATACCTTTTCTTGCGTAATTATAATTGTGTCCAACAAAGCCTAGCTTTTGAATTTCTCTAGCTGCATGTGCTGCATGCTTGTACAATCTTCTTGTTAAATTCAGTGCGAGTATACTTTAGGTACTAGCAATAGAAAATTATTTCATAAAACAGTATGTAAGCAATCAGGCCAATATTGATTTTATCTACAAGTAATTTGAAATGTAAAAGTATTTCAATTACAAAAATGTCTGATTGCTAAATGATTCTTAGATTTTTTCATGTTTTTGCTGCAACCAGTGATTCGATTATTATGTGTTATTTAAAAATGCCCTCTGCTTGAAAATTCCATTTAACTTTACAAATTGTGAATTTAAATTGTTTGAATTTTTAATGTTGCCAAAGTAAAACAATTTTACAAAACATAAATTCAACCGCAAATAATTTATTCTGCAACAACAGGCATGGGGCATGTTTTGCATAATGACATTTAAGTTATTTAAAACTTTGTGCTGTCTACGTTTAGATTATTAACAAATGAAGCTTAAATGGTAAATAAATGCAAAATAAAATATTTAGATTTTTTGGGTTTTTTTCTATATTACTCTTCTAGTAAGCTTTAATCTTTACTTGTCTGTCAAAAGTGAGTGGTTTACTTTTATTTTCTTAACATTGTTTTGAAACAATCAAATTTTGTTTTTATTGCTAAAAGAAACACATAATAATGACTAAGCAAATGTGTGCTTTACTTTAATTATAGATTTTTTTTTTTTTTTGGGAAAACAGAGAATGACATAAAAATATAGAAATTCTTTTCACCTAAAAGCTTTACGTAACTCAAATATTCTCTTCTAATTATTGTGATTTATTTATAAACATTTGTAATCATACCGCTCGAGTTATTTTTCCTTTTATTTATTGTAATTTTGAAATTTTCTTCTGCTGACTGTTTCACTGAGGTATTCAGTCATACCTTTGTTCTGCGATAAAATCTTTAAGCCAAAAAAATATTCTCTTATTTGATAATGGGAGGGGGGAAGGAAACATTTATTTACTTGTGAATGATAAAAATAAATGTTTGTCATTTTAAATGCTTACGACGGCACGCGATATATCAGATTGATTGATTTTTTTATTTCGAGTGCTTCATTAAAATATACCTTCTTTAGAGTAAAACCTAATGAGCAACAATATTACTGCAAAAATAACGTAATCTACATAAAGCAACATAAAAATACAATGCTAAAGTTAATCAGTGAAGAGCTTAGGTGGTAGGATGGCTATAAGCTGCTGCTTAAAAACAGTATACAATTAGTCATGGCCTGGCTTCGAAGCAAATTTGGTTGCTGATGAGAGACGTGGTAGTCGTGAAACATGTGTGCTATATATCCGCCACCCAGTAAGTCTTCAACTTGACTCTTCTTGTCTTCTTTAAAAATGTTGGTCATTCTAGTTTTAGCAAAAAAAAAAAAAAATCTTTCGTTCATAATTTTATTAAACCTTCTAGTTCAACTTTTACTTCTTCAAAATTAAAAAAGATTTTTTTGTGATAAAACTGGAGTGATCAACATTTTTCAAGTAAACAAGAAAAGTAAAGTTGAAGACTTAAGCTAGGTATAGACGATTGTAAGAGCTCACAATATTGTCAGAAAATGTATAGAATATTTTTAACCAATCGTGAGAACTTACAATTTCTTCCTGAGAGTAAGTGAGAACTTACAATTTCTTTCCTTTGTAAGCAAAAGCATTGGCAGGCCACCTGCCTAACAATTAATTGTCAGTTAACTGTCAATCGTCTGAACACTTTGGCATCGTCATTGCTAGTACATTGTCACGCATTGGCATATTGTAAGATGCATAAATTTTCAACACATTACAATGGCGTCATTGTCAGAGTAATGACAAAGAATATTAAAGAAAAATGTGTGTGTTCGAAAGGGAGAGAAAAAACAAGAGAATAGTAAAAATGTCAGTACGAGAGGTAAAAAGTAGCAGAAAAGAGAATAAAAAAAAATTAAAAACATGGTTATTGAGCGAGAAAAGCTGACAATTTTCGTTGGTAGCTAAATTTATTGTCAGGCAATTGTCTAGCAATAAAATTGTAAGATTTTCTTGCAATTGTCTGAACTGATAATTTTCTTAATGCTGACAATTTTGTATTTCTAGTAAATTGCCAGCACGTTGTTAGGCCTTACAATATTGTAAGATCTGTCAACCGTCTATACGAAGCTTTACTGGCTGGAGTACATATCATGGCTGTTGCGCCACCACCACGTCGCTCATCAGCATACAAGTTTGCTTCGGACCCAGGCCTTGACTAATTGTATACCGCTTTTAATCTTTCTCAACTTTGAAAAAGTAAAAACTGAGCTGAAGCCTCATAAAATTATTAACAAACAAAAGTTTCCTTCTTGAGTTCTTTAATAAAGATTTCCGTATGGAAATAATAAAACTTCTTATTAATTTTGTCCTAATTTATTAGGTATTGTTTTCTTTGTGTCTCTTTTCCGCCTACAATGCAATCAAGCACTCAGAACCACTGTGCTGAGCGTATTGACAAAGATTAAGTGAACTATTACTTAAATCTAATTATAGTTCTTAAATTTAGTTTTATATCTTAAGCTGGTGCATAACTGAAACCTGTTCAACACAACTTTAGGTTTTTAATTTAAAACCGCAAACATTTTTTCAGGTTTTGTCTTTCCCATTGTCTTTTATGTGATTGTTCTAGCTTTTCTCCTTATTAGGAAAATGTTTTGCGCTTATTTTCTGTGTCAGTTTTTTTTTTCTCCCCAGAGGTAACATACAACGATATGATTGCCTTATTCCGTAGTGGGAGTGTAAACACAAAAAACAAAAAAAAAATATTGTTCGTTCATGTGTTTTACAGTATTGTTGTTGTTCATGTTCCTGTGTAAACATACAATATATGTATGTATGCACATATATGCTCATATGTTTATATGTATGTAGTATATATATAGAACATAAACGACAAAAACAATTTGTTTGCCTTAATTTATTATATATTTTATTTTTCTCTTATTTCATTTCGTTTTTTGTTTTTGATATTTGCAAAACATGCTGCTCAAACATAAAAGTCATTTTTGTATTTCATTTTGTTAATTGAAACTTTTTAATAAATTTAAATAAACGAATGTGATACATGCGTCTGAACATGCATACGAGCAAAAAAGCATGACTTACTTTCAATTTATTGCATGTTAAGCGAAGGGTGGATTTAAACTCTTCAAACGGCGTTTGAAGTTAATAATAAATGAAATAAATTATTAATGATAAAACATGATTGAAAAGGGGAACAAAAAGGGGTTTCATTAATAAAATTGTTTTTCCAGATATTAAATTATGTTTCCTGCCAAGGATAAAAAGTATATAAAAATATAAACCGAAATTAAAAAAAATTCAAATGAAGGAATTTTTAGCTGATTTTATGCTCGTATAGTATTAAACAAATTTATATTCTAGTGGTTAAAGACTGTGATGAAAAACTTCTCAAAATATGACGTGCTTAGTTAATGTACATATGTATGTATATACAGCAAATAGACAGCTGCTCAAAATACTATAATAACATGGGTATGCTGATGTCAGTGAAAAAAGAAGGTCCCAACTTTAAAACAATAAGGTATTAAATTAAAAAAAAAAAAAACAAATTTGTGTTTCTTAGGGCATCAGGAATATTATTATTTGAAAACAGCTCTTGACATCTGTTAATGCTAAAAGAATTCTTCTGCACTCTGGCATTAACAACAATTATATATGCATAAGCAGAAAGTTGCAAAAATGAAGCTGTCGTGCTTACACATAATGCTTAATTTTAAATCTCGATAGTTCAAAGGGTTCTTAATATTTCGTTTCCTTTTTTTGATACCGGGCTTTTGGTTTCAAATTGTCTTCCTGAAAGCTAATCAAACTTCTCCTAGTTCTGATTAATTCTTAATAAATTCCTGTTCCACTAATATACTCAATTCATTGTGTTTTAATTTCTTTTCTTTCATTTCCTACTGGATAAATTTCATTTGGAGAAAACTTTGTATATTTAAAATAAATATTTACAGTTTTCTGCATTCGGCTTTGGCTCAGAGATTTCTTGTTTCCAGTTTCCAAGGATTTATCCATTTATTTCTACAGCTCAGCATTGGTCCTTCGAACCGGATAGAAATAAACAAGAGATTTCTCAGATTTCATTGGATTGCCATCAGAAAAGGAGACAAATTACTCATTTACACATTCCTACAATTTACAAGGTACGTTTTATTATTTGCTTGATCATTCGAATCAGTTCTAAAAGTGCATTCCTATGGTGTGAACAATCCTTCATTCTGTCCGTTAGTTTTCGTTATTGTACATACTTACACATGTATGTATGTATGTATGTATGTATGTATGTATGTATGTATGTATGTATGTATGTATGTATGTATGTATGTATGTATGTATGTATGTATGTATGTATGTATGTATGTATGTATGTATGTATGTATGTATGTATGTATGTATGTATGTATGTATGTATGTATGTATGTATGTATGTATGTATGTATGTATGTATGTATGTATGTATGTATGTATGTATGTATGTATGTATGTATGTATGTATGTATGTATGTATGTATGTATGTATGTATGTATGTATGTATGTATGTATGTATGTATGTATGTATGTATGTATGTATGTATGTATGTATGTATGTATGTATGTATGTATGTATGTATGTATGTATGTATGTATGTATGTATGTATGTATGTATGTATGTATGTATGTATGTATGTATGTATGTATGTATGTATGTATGTATGTATGTATGTATGTATGTATGTATGTATGTATGTATGTATGTATGTATGTATGTATGTATGTATGTATGTATGTATGTATGTATGTATGTATGTATGTATGTATGTATGTATGTATGTATGTATGTATGTATGTATGTATGTATGTATGTATGTATGTATGTATGTATGTATGTATGTATGTATGTATGTATGTATGTATGTATGTATGTATGTATGTATGTATGTATGTATGTATGTATGTATGTATGTATGTATGTATGTATGTATGTATGTATGTATGTATGTATGTATGTATGTATGTATGTATGTATGTATGTATGTATGTATGTATGTATGTATGTATGTATGTATGTATGTATGTATGTATGTATGTATGTATGTATGTATGTATGTATGTATGTATGTATGTATGTATGTATGTATGTATGTATGTATGTATGTATGTATGTATGTATGTATGTATGTATGTATGTATGTATGTATGTATGTATGTATGTATGTATGTATGTATGTATGTATGTATGTATGTATGTATGTATGTATGTATGTATGTATGTATGTATGTATGTATGTATGTATGTATGTATGTATGTATGTATGTATGTATGTATGTATGTATGTATGTATGTATGTATGTATGTATGTATGTATGTATGTATGTATGTATGTATGTATGTATGTATGTATGTATGTATGTATGTATGTATGTATGTATGTATGTATGTATGTATGTATGTATGTATGTATGTATGTATGTATGTATGTATGTATGTATGTATGTATGTATGTATGTATGTATGTATGTATGTATGTATGTATGTATGTATGTATGTATGTATGTATGTATGTATGTATGTATGTATGTATGTATGTATGTATGTATGTATGTATGTATGTATGTATGTATGTATGTATGTATGTATGTATGTATGCATGTATGTATGCATGTATGCATGTATGCATGTATGCATGTATGTATGTATGTATGTATGTATGTATGTATGTATGTATGTATGTATGTATGTATGTATGTATGTATGTATGTATGTATGTATGTATGTATGTATGTATGTATGTATGTATGTATGTATATATAAATCCGCTATTTTATGTAGCAAGCCATATAAAAAGGTTATTCCAAATTAAATTCAACTACTTTATTTTATATCAAGGACGTTTTTAAAGGTTGGTAACAGATGTAAGTAGGCATACAAAACAAAAAGGGAAAACATGGCAATAAAAGAAAAAAAGTCACAGACTCCAAGAAAGAGAGCAAATCGTAACTTTAGTCGTCGAGAGACAATCTTGCTCTCTAGAGATAATTTCACCAAAACGACTCAGGTTCTTTTAACACTGGAGCGGAGATCTTGAAATATTAAATAACACATATGACATTGCAAGCAACAGAAATTGATGTTTTGTGGGAAAACATTTTTAATATTTAATTTTATTTGAATTTTAATCCTGTCTTAAGCTCGTAGTATTACATGAATGGTCTCCTTATAAGCTGATACTCTTCAAATTGTATGACTTCAAGGACCCATTAGAAAAATTTTCTTAATTCAGGCTGTTTTCAGCCTAACTTTCAAATTCTGTGAACAAAAGACTTGAGTTCCTGACAAGTGTGAAAAAAGAGCACTCAATAAACACAGAAGGAAATTGCAAAAATTTCAATGATTCGTTTTAGGTGAGCATTATATAAGCAGCTTTTTATTTTCAGTGACTAGTACTGCAGAGTTTTTGAAACAAACCGTAATACTAAAGTAAGACTATTTGTACTTCTTGAAATACAATTTTTTAATTGGAACACAAATTTTGTTAACAATAAAAGGCAACATTTTATCTTAAACTACCCAATTTTTCTTGACAATTTTTTTTTTTGCTTTGTAAGCACTCTAATTAATTTTTCTCTTTAAACCAATTTATTATCTCCCACAAATTGTTTCAAAAAGTGTCCCAACATACTAAATCCTTTCTTTTCTGCTTCCTTTTCAATGTTCTTGTTTATGCACTTTCAGGGACACACTAGAGAAATATAAAACAAAAGGACATAAGCATGGTAAAACAAGAAATTACGAGCGTATAATTTTGGAGCACAACACAAAACAAAAAAAAAAAAAGTCAAAAATGTCTACCAAAAGTTTTGTTTCAGTGACAATTTGTATCAGTAAAAGAGTGTTCTAGTAGTAGTGAGTGTGTCTGTGTGTGTGGGCTTTGGTATGAAATTTGGTTTGTAAATATTTTTACAACTACTTTCCTATAAAATTACTTTGGTTCAGTTATTTTTAAATTGCAGACAAAAAAACAAATAAACTTGAATACAAAATGCAAAAAAAAGGAAATATTCCACAAAAGTAAAGAAGGGGTCATTGTGACAATCATCAATTAAGTCTTAAATGTATTCTTCTATTTTTGTCGTTCTTGTTGTCTTACCAGAGAATAAATTTTATACAGAAACATTTTTTTGTTTTCGAACTTGTGAGACCAGAACAGTAATAACAATTTTTCTTCAAACTGGTCACGGTAGATAACAAAGAATTTCGAAATGGGCCTGAGTTACAGCAGAGCAGTTTTTGTCACAACATTTTAGGCTTTTATGGTTTTTGAAAATTTATTCCACTATAGACAAGTAAAAAATAATATGACCAACCGTGTTACAAACAAAAAGGGTTTATTTATTTATTTATTGAAATTTACTCAAATAAAAATAAATGTGCAGGATAAGAAAATTCTAAAAATATTATTCCTTTTGTTGGTTGGTTAATTCAATAACAATTTTTTTTTAATATTACTTTTTATTTAATTAAAAATTCTGTTTAAAAATAGTTTTTTTTTATTTATTTTAATGGTCTTGCATGAGCATGCACGTGTACGTTTTCCAGAAATTAGTGAGAGATTGTTTACAAAATAGTACAGAGCAAAACAGAAAATGAAGTTTTGAAAATAATAAAGTAGACTTAATGGAGCAGTTTCGTGGATATCGATGAGAAGTGTTCGTTCACGAAAACTGATTTTAGTTCAATAAAAGGCACTTCCGCTCCAACGCTACCCCGAAAGATAATAGGTGTGTTTCTTTACATGATACTTTGTAATAAATTGTGCAACATTTTACTGGAAGTTGTTTCTTTACTTTCTTCAGCAGCAAAATTTATGTGTATAGCGAAAGAGAGTTAGAAAATTGACATTTACATGAGTAAGAAATCTTGCTGGACAAATTTTACTCAGACAAATTTTGCTGGTTTTAAAACAGATGGTTTGACTGTTTAATAAAAATCAAAGCAAAAGAGTCATGAGTGAAAACAAATACTTTACTGGATACAAAAAAATTATGAATGCTCTATGCAAATGATTTAATGATTGATTTTACCAAA
Organism: Sturmia bella; assembly: GCA_963662145.1. Taxonomy (NCBI): domain Eukaryota; kingdom Metazoa; phylum Arthropoda; class Insecta; order Diptera; family Tachinidae; genus Sturmia; species Sturmia bella. The sequence goes on along the minus strand of OY759168.1, from coordinate 22,223,273 downwards.
AAAGAATAGTTTTTACAAACCTGTCAGCTTGTATTTACGTTTAGTCAAGGTACCTTGATACCAGGTGGCCTTTCAGGCCCAGCAGAACACTGCCATTAGCCTGAAGAACTGTCTAAATGCACAACAGAAACGCACAAAGGCGAACAAATGGGTGAAAGCATTACAATATTTCTACCAGCAAAATACCTGAAATGTTTGTTGGTGTTGTGTTTGTTGTAGTTATACGACTACCTGGTAACGAGAAACTTTGCGTTAAGGTGTGTTTTTTGTAGGCACATAAGTACTGCTAAGGCATTGTTCTTACATCACCTAAAGGGTGATGTAAAATAAATTTGGTCTGTGCTGGAAATTACTTCACTCAAAATCGTGCGATTTCTAAAACAATTTTCATCGAAAGACAGTCATTATGTCACTCTTATTTGAGTTTTCTATACTTAAAGCTCTTGTAATTCTATTTAAGACTTCAGTTATTGTATATAATTTTATATTGTTGAAGCAATGCTTATTTTTAAGGTATTGCGTATTTTAGCAATCATGCGATTTAAAAACACTTGATTTGCAGAACAGTCCAGTGAGTCTTGTTAAATTTGATTGCATATAATACTTATATATACACTGAGGGAGAGAAGATTTTTGCTGGAAAAAGAGGACTTGAAATTAATTTCGCTTGATATAATGAAAATTTATAACATCTGCACTGAATAACAATTCAACTACAAATCACTTTTTTTCAGTGTATATTTTTGCCTACGAATTTAATTTATTTTGCCACCCAGCACAACAAAGTAAATATTTCTTTGATATTCTACTATGCTTACAATTTAGTTTTTGCCTCCAGGTCACAAGTGGGAGTAGTTTAATTTTATTAAAATAAATTAATTTATTTTCCTGTGTGCATTTACATAATGTGTGCATATGCATGTGTAGGTATGTTATGTATGTACTGTTGAGTTAAAAAAATAATTTATTTGTAATACTTTAAGGTAAATTTATTTTTGCATTCGAGCAACAAACATTACTGGAGAAAAAAAGGAGAAAAACGACAAATAATCTTGAAAACATGTTACTTTGCAAAGCTGACAAGGAAGAGACCCAAGCGCTCTGTTACAAAATGAACTGCATGTGATAGTAAATAGCAGGGCAAGGATTTGTATGCACAAAAAACCTTAAAAATGAGCTCCACGTATGTGAGATGTGAGAAGAAACCTTCAGTATGCACTTTAAACTATATAGTAATTAGAACTTATACATTTTCATTAAAAAAAAAATTATTTAATCAAAAAGTCATATTGTCACTTTAAGCTCAGGCATGGGGTACATTACGAATAGGGCTGCCATTTGTTCTTAATAATAAAGTATTGTACTTTACTTCGATTAATTTTGCTCTATGCGTTATGAAAACAACAAAGTACGCTGTACTACTTTGCTTGGCATGATTTGATTTATCTAGAATTCCGGTTATTTCCGTCAGGGCCATTTGTTCACATTTCTTATTATTCGTGATTCTTTCTCAAAACCATGAGGGGTTTTCAAAGAAAATATAATTTAAAAATTTTTAAGAATTGTATACAAATAAATTTGTATAAAGTTATTTGTTTTTCATTCAGCAAGAAAGAGCAAATAGCGACACGAAAGAACCTCATAAAAAATGAATTAATTATTTGCTTTAATTTAATTATGGACTGTACCATGCTGTGCCATATTTTAGCTGTAATAGTTACTCGATAAATATTGCGACAAGAATTAAAAATATTTAATTGATAAATAAAAAGAATTAAAAATATAGATATTGCGACAAGAATTAAAAATATATGTTCGCAAATATGACAATAAAGAGAAAGAAATTGTGCTTTATTTTCATACAGTGTATCTTAAAACCAATGTACCCTGATTGGAACAAAAAAAGGATGGCAACCCTAACTTAATATGTGAATATCTTAAGATAAAACAGAGAACTTTGATAACATGTTTGGAAATTTACTGAAATCATATACAAACTTCAATAATTCGACAGCGCAGTTCGAAAACAAGTTGAGTCGGTCAGGCTGAGATTGAAAATCAGTCAGAAAGTCATAAATATCTGACATGGAAATATATGGACTTTTTTTAATCGAAAGTGTATTTTAAAGGAAATGTTTCACGTACTATTATTTACTATTATGGAGCTTAAATTATTGTGTAATGATTATAAAGTTACACTATTAAGCAACTCAACAACGTGTTTGATCAAACCGAAGAGCAGGCGATATAAGTATTGTTATATTCAAAACTGATGTGACAAGTGATTTAATTTGTGAAAAATTGGCCATTTAGTTTTACTTTAAAAATATCACACAGAGCACTAATCCTGTTCAAACATGAACAAATTTCTTTAGCTCAACGACTACACTTTACAAAGTTTTCTTGAAATTATGTCAAGCAGGAGGGCTCGGAAACGAAGTTAACTTTAAATTAACTTAAAGCTGAATATCTCACAACAGGTACTGGTTGAGGTTTGGACTTTTTTTCAATACAAAAAACTAACTATTTTATCATGGCGATGGTTGATTGTTCGACGCTGCGTTCGGGTTACTTTTCAATTAACTTCAAACTAGCTTAAAAACTTTGTGCCCACTTCTTATATTTTTCAATAGTGAAATTTTATTGCATTAAATTTTATTCTCTTCTCTAAAAATGCGATTCTCTTATTTTTGTACCGAAAAGTTCGTTTGTTAGCGTTTGGCTGGATTCGAACCGCAAAACCTCATGGCTATTGAGTAACCACCATACCCACTCAGCTATCACAACAATTAGAACGAATGCGCTAACAAGCAATCAAAGTAAAGAGTTAACAGTGTGTTTATGTTTATGTTTTTGTTGTTAGTCCAAAGTGAGTTTCAAATCTATGGCGTAGTAGTCAACTGGAAACTGATTTGGATTTAAAATTCCATTTCAATTTAAATTTGATTTAAATATAAAATTGAGTCAAACAGTTGCTATTTAAATCAAACTTAAACGGCCTGCCGTGCCCATTTAAAATCGATTTAAGTTTTTCGTACTGCCATGTGATTTTGACAGTTTGGTTTTGTTCTGCAAATGAAGAAAATTGCACATGTCTTTGTTGTTTCACAATTTGATTTTTTATTATTTCCAAAAGGTAATCAACTTCTGTGACAGTGAAATTGGGAGTCCTTTTATCACTTCTGCTACTCATTTTAATAAGTTTTACAAAACAATTTATTATTTTCTAAACTTTTCATAATTTCACTTGCTTCCAAATTTGTTTAAACAGCTGTTTTTTATTGAGTTATCGATAATTTTTTGACACTTACATTGTGCTGCCGTACTTTTGTTACAATTAATTACCAAAAATAATTTTAGACTGTAAAACAGAAAGCTATTTTAAATGCAACTTAAATTTTAAGGAAAATTTACTAATTTTGTATTTAAATCCCAAGTCAAAAATCGGGGGTTAAACTATTTAAGTAGTCGGTTACTCAATGTCAGACAGGGTCTGTATGAACATATAAAGAAACCAAAAACATTTTATTATAGATATTTCAGCAACATTTTTGTCAGGTGTAGACGTTAGGTAACGATATTAAAACTCTTACTTGATTCAAACATTTGATATTATGTTTGCTGGGTATACATGTACATATGTGCACTTACTGTGAAACAAACAATAATGCATCTGCAGATATTGATGTTTATGTTAGTATGTTTTAATGTGTGAGTTTGAATATATTCAAGTTCTTACATACATTGTGGCTGAGACACAAATACTGCCATTTGCGAAGTGGAAAAACAATTTAACAAAGCATGGCTTTACTTAACAAGAATAACCGAAAAATGTTCATTTTAAGAATACATATACATATGTACATATTTACATACTTCGACAGCCACAGCCGCACACACACTTACACAACCAAAGATATTTATACACTTTAATACACATGAAGGACAACAAACAAAGTTAAAAAAAAGAAAACTAACTAAAAAGCAGAAAAAGATGTATTCGAAAAACAACAACAAGGACAACGACAGCCAACATACTCGTATGCCAAACTTGTGTATTAAGAAAAATGACAACAACCATGAGAGACAAAATGAGCAACAATAATAAAAACAGTTCGAGTAGTTGTAAAAACTTAATGCAAAAGCATGACAATGTTGTTTAAGAAATTCATCAAAACATTTTAAAGAAATATGCAAACTCATAAAACAGGGTGTTCTTCACTTCAAAATACTATAATGGTTTGGTTGTAAAACTCATGTTGACACAGAAAGTTACATTGAAGTTTTTATAAAAAAAAAAAAAAAAAAATTGTTAATTAAATTTAAAAACATTTTGCTTCATAATATTTTATCTTCCTTTTGCTGTTAAAATCAGTAGTAAAGTGCTCTATGTTTGAGAATTTACACACAGAGTACATGTATTGAGATATTTTATTTGGAAATGTCTTCTGCGATATTGAACGTACCATCGTATCGAATAATGTTGAATCGTTTGGGAAATAAGCTAATCAACGTTTACGATATGCATCGTTTTTTACGTTTTAGCAACAAGTAAAAGATTTTAAATATCTAAAATTTTTATCGGCAAAATTTACGTTATTTTGACCAAATTTACGTGACTAGTACTACGTTTATACGTAGCCTATTCACAAATAAAAACTATTCGCAAATAAATAACTCACTGTTTATGCGTCAATGCGAATTCAGAAAATTTGTATTTTTTAGTGAAGCCAGACCTTAAAAATGTAACTAATTGGTAACACTGTTAAGCACAACATATGTTCAGAAAAAGACGTGATTACTAAAATAATAATGGAGAAACCAAAAATTATGATGTTTCTTGCAATTCAATTAATGCAGAAAAGCCACGAAATATTGCAAGAACGGTTCAACAAAAGACAAGGCTTTCGGCAATTTTTAGTAAATTATTATCTTTCTGTCAGGGGCACTAGTCTGGTGGGTTAAGACCAAACAAAGAACAGCCATATCAAGGCTGTGCAGACTGCAGAGACTTGCATGTATGTGCATCACAGGGGCCATGAAATCCACCCCGACAGCAGGCATGGAGGCACTTCTCAACCTGACACCACTTCATGTATGTGTGCAGGAGGAAGCCGCCAAGCGGGCTATCACCATCTATGGGAGAGAGGAACTAAAGGAAGGCAACCTTATTGGTCATCTAGCGATCCTGAGGGGATTCAGAGACGTTTTGCATATGTCTCGGTCGAGTGATCACATGGATCCCATACTCTGCTTCAGCAGAAAGTATGAGGTCTTCTTTCCTACGAGGGAGGAGTGGTGCTCAAACCCAATATGGTTACGAGATGACTCACAAAAATGGTACACTGATGGATCCAAGTCGATTCAAGGAGTGGGAGCGGGAATAGTGGGGCCTAGGGCACGCAGGGCAGTAACTCTCGGCGGGGACACCACAATTTTCCAGGCGGAACTGTATGCTATACTGGAAGCTGTAGGGATCCTATCCGAAAGGGGACATATAGGAGTCAGAATCAAGATATTCTCCGACAGCCAATCGGTACTCAAGGCCCTGTGTAGCTTTATGTTCACATCCAGGACAATACTGGAATGTCACGATAAGCTAAATGAACTGGCCACTCACAATCAGATTACTCTGATATGGGTGCCAGGTCATGAGGGGCACAAGGGTAACGAGTTGGCTGACACCTACGCGAAAAGGGGAGCCAATGGGGCTTTTATTGGACCCACTCCATCCTTTGGCTTAAATAAGCTTCTCCTCAGGGGGGAGATCAGGAAATGGACAGCATCCATCACAGGAAAACTGTGGAACGACACTAGGGGTCTGGAACACTCGAAGAAATTTCTTAGCTTTGATGCCAAGAGGGCGGACCTCGCTCTAAAATTAAACAGAAGAAATCTAAGGACACTGTGTGGGGCGCTAACAGGACACTATACCTGCATGAAGCATCTACACAGAATGGGACTATCCAGCACGGCAACCTGCAGATTTTGCGGAGAAGAAGAGGAGACAATGGAACACTTGATTATTGAATGTGTGGCACTTGGCCACAGAAGATACAGGCTGTTGCAGGCCTATACATTGGGTTCACAGGATCTGCAAGGGCTTCCACAGAAGGAGCTAGTACTGTTTCTTGATGTATTAAACTCGTGAGAGAAAAGGGTTGCACAATAGATCATTCATGGTCGCAGTGCGAAGGGCCATTCTGGACCGACCTAGCAATAATAATAATAATAATAATCTTTCTGTCATATGATTGTACGTGTGCCACATCGAAGAAAACTTTAAAACCGATAAAAAAAAGTGGCAACTTTTTGTGTTTTATTTGCGAATAGCTTTTTAATCAGTACTTGCTTTCGTGACTTATCTATTCACAAATAAAAATTTTATTTACTGTTTATACGCCACATTTTTCTATTCACAATAATTTTATTCGCGAATAAGCAGTACGTATAAACGTAGTATACATAGGATGCTTTACTTATTTTCTTCTTCATTTTAGGTTACGACAGGTAGACAGACTGCTGGGAGGTGAGAAAGTTCACGTTGCTCCATCACCCTTAGAGCTCTTTGTGATAAGCTGAGTAAAAGATAGAGATAGAGAGAAAGAGAGAGAGAGAGAGAGAGAGGGAGAAGAGACGAAGGAAAGTACAAATGAAGGACAAGTTCATAGTGGTAGATAGTTAAATAAGAGGAGGGGATGGGGAGAAAAGAAAGGGCGACGGAGAATAGCGCCGATATGCATACTACGAGGTATCCGGCTGTCCGCTCCTGCTAATAAAATATAGTAATGAAACCAAATGTATCGTCGAAATCTCCGAAAGCCAGCTGAAGCTGCTTTTGCACTGGAAAAACAATTCAATCCATTTGTACTTAAGTCTATCCCAAGCGGTGTTAGAAGTACGATAAGTATGGAAAGATTGAATTTATTTTGAGTGTGATGATTCATTATGCACTTGATTAGATGTTTCTGAAGCCTATTTAATCCCACATTCGTATCTGAAGTATTCCGCTCTACTTCCTTAATTTACTAATATTTCATAAATTATTTTGCATCTTTGAACCTGGTACCTATGTAACTACTGCCAGTCCAGCCACCCTACCAATGCAGCCATCGTGGATATTAAAAAATTCAAACAAAATTCAATAACCAGCACACACCGGTGCTGGTTACAAATACATCCAAGAGTTTCGTACTCAGCTTAAGCCTTAACAGGTTTGATTCTCTTTAATAATCCCTATTCGGCTTATTTGCCGTTATCCGTACTTAAATTTTCAAAAGAAACTAGTAGAAAAAACTTAAATTTAGAACGAGTTTTTTTCTTTCTGTGTATACAAAAATCTTTGGCACTGCTGTCTCAGAGCGGCACAGCTGTCAAAAAAGTGTATGACAATATGACAGTTTGACTTCCAAAAAGACTGTGTTTATGAGTAATGACTGCAATCAATAGTCCTAATGTAAGATCTGGGAAGTTCCAAGAGTTCTGTCTTTTCTTACGAAATCATTTCTTACGAAAGGCTTGAGAAATAACCAACAGAAGTTTCATAAAATAAAAGCTTTTTGTGTCTTGCTGTGTTTATGACTAATTTGAAGAAGAAATCTGAGAATATTATCACACCGATGATGATAAAATTTTTGATGATAAAATTTTTTCCATGTTTGAATTTCTATGACTAGACTTATTTTAAATTGCATTTATTTTTATATTAATAAATTTTTTTTTGTTATATTCACTTTGCCATCTCTGAGTGGTGCTACTAGCAGCGATGCAATACAAAAAAGTAAAAAAATTGTCCCAAAATTAATCAAAGTTTTATTTCCATGGAAAAGAAAGTATTTAAAAAAGTATCTGTGATATCAAAAAAAAAAAAAGGTATTATGCATTTCGTACATTGATTTTTCCTTATAAATTTTCTTTTAACTCTGCCTTAATGAACATTTTGAAGCCAACTTTCCACTTTTAGCACCTCAAAAACTATTAATTATGGTCTTTGTTTGAAGTGCGAACTAATTTATTTCTTACATTGTTTAGATTTTAATTTAATTTCTGTATTCCTTTTAATGTTAGTTAAACAAAAAAAAAAAAAAAAAAAAAAAAAACAAGAAAATCTCTTAATTTAATACCAGTATAAGAATAAATACAAAGAACTGACTTACTTATCTGTTCTGTCTTAGTGATTCTGCTCAAAAATTCTTTAGCTGTGGCCAAAAACAAAACTAAAGAAAAACTTTTGCTTAAAACTGCATAATGGAAAATTTCATGGAAAATTTTGTTTTCGTGGCATAAAGATGAGAAGATGATGTTGATTACGATGTGAATAAAACCAATTATGCCTCCCTTTTTATTATATTTTATTATTCAATTATTTCATTATTATGCTTAACGAAACTGCTTAACTATGCAAATACAAAAAGTCAAACTAACTAACCAAGCAACCAACCATCAAATAAAAAAACTAGAAAAAAATCTCTTTAAGAGAAGCGACTAATGAAACTGACAGACGTTCCTGACCGCCTAAACCGAATGACAAACTTTGTGCCTGGTTCTCTTTTCCACCCGCTATCTAGTTTTCTATTAAAACTATTTTATTTGCCATAATAGCAGAGGAGCGAGCAACAAAGATAAATTATCATGCAGTTTTAACCAGAACGAAGAATTCGGTAAGAAAATTATGAACTTTAGCAAAAACATTTTAAAAAGCCGGCAAAATCGTGGAATAGACATACACAAGTTTTGTAATACCATTTCCTTTGTGGTGTCTTATAGTTTTCGAAATAAGTTCAATGAATTCTTTTTATTTTTTTTGCAAAACAATAATTTTTTTTTTAGTTTTGAGCGACTGCATGTCAAAAACATTTATGGCATGACTTCATTCACAAATTTCGGCTAAAAATAATAAATTAAAAACTACTCATGTTGTATACTATAATTTATTATTATTTCGGCTTGGGATGTTCTTTATTATTTTTTTATTATTAAATTTATGATAAAAAAATATATAAAATATAAAATGTTACTTAACCAAATCAAATACAATAAAGGGTACGCCAAATAACTTTTTTCTTTTTGAAGATGCTGTAAAAAAAACTGCTGAATATTTTCTCAAACTTCTTTTTAGGGTTCCGTACCCATCAGAGTGAAACGGAACCCTATTACTGGGACAAGTACGTCCGTCCGTCCGTCCGTCCGTCACAGCGTCCATTCTCCGAAACGGTAGGTAAGAGCTAGAGAGCTGAAATTTTCACGGGATGTTGCTGTATCTAGCCGCTACAACAACAAATACTAAAACCAACAACAAGTCGAAAACTACCAGGTGTCCCCATTTAACGAAAAGTTACAATTAGCTATAACTCTCGAACCGTAACAGATAGAAAGCTGAAATTTATATGTATTTATGGATGCTTTACAACAACAATTTCTAAAAACAACATAAAGTTGAAAACTACCAGGTGTCCCTATACAAGCTAAAGTAACAATTAGCCGTAGCTGCTAAACTGTAAAAGAGAAAGAGCTGAAATACGCACAATATATGTATTTACACATGCCCTACAACAACAAATGCTAAAAACAACAACATGTCGAAAACTACCAGGTGTCCCTATACAACGTAAAGTAAAAATTAGCCGTAACTCCCAAACTGTAAGAGACAGAGAGATGAAATGTGAACAATATATGTACTCGCATGTGGCCTACAATAACAAATGCTAAAAACAACAACAAATCGAAAACTACCAGGTGACCCTATACGACGTAAAGTAACAACTAGCCGTTACTTTCGAACCGTGAGAGACAGAGGGATGAAATTTGCACAATATGTGCAATTAACATATGCTCCACAACAACACTTGCTAAAAACAACAACAACAACTCTAAAACTACCAGGTGTCCCTTTACAACGTAGAGTAATAGCTATAACTCTCGAACCGTAAGAGTAGCTTTAAAAACAGAGAGATGAAATTTATAAAAAATACATATGTATTCACATACGCCATTCCATACATACATTACACATACATACGTACGGAACCCTAAGAGTGCGAGCCAGCCTCGTACTTGACTTAATTTATTTAATTTTATTTACAAAAAAAATTCGTCTCAATGATGTCTCCGAAATGTTCAATTGATGAGAAGGACGGTGAATTGATGCTGATGGCGCTTCACGCACACTTTCTGCCACAGCAGCAATATTCTCGGCTGTACGCACTGAGAATGCCAGTTTCTTTCACCTTTATCACAAGATAACGAACACATAGAGCTGATGCTGCTTGTCTTCTTCCAAAATCCGTACGCAATTTTCGCACACATTCTGCAACATTACCATGCTTTTCAAAGTAATGTCACAATATTTGCCACCGTTGTTCAAGCGTATACACAACCATACTCGTTCTGAGGAGGAATAAAATTAATTATCTGTCTAATCAGGCATGAGCTGAGTGTTACCATTCACGAAATAAGCGCTAGTTGAAATAAAAGTTAGATGGCGGACCCCGTATAAAATTAATCTGGTCGCATTGTCTTGGCTCTTCGTGAGCTAACACTTGGCCAAATATGATTTATAACTATTTCAGACACAAAATGTAATTGAGGCATAATATTTCCAATTGCTCTTTCACATTTTTCATTCACACATGACAATTAGTTTACTCAATTGGTAGTTGGGGCTGTTGTGATTGGGTTTCACACCGTCTTTATAATAAAAATAAATAGAATTGCATAGAATAAAAGAAAATAAATAAACAAAATACATTCACAATCGATATGATTACCCTTTTTGACTTTTTTCTACTCAACTGTATTCCGCGTTACCGTCGCATGTCTTCAGAACGATAACCCTTAAAAGGCAACGAGAAACTTGTTATGGTTTTCAAGAATATTGTTAAAAATGCAACTGCAAAAAGTTCCTGAAATATTCACATAGTGTAAAAGTCTAATGCAAATAGTTTTTTGAACACTGTGAATTGCAAAGAGTACAATAGGGTGAAAGGGCGCAAAATTGTGTGAAAAGTTCTCAAATCAAAACTATTTATTCACAACAAATATTTTTTGCGAACGTTTGTGCTTTGGTGTACTATAAGCACCGCAGTTACTAAAGAGTTCTTCATTGTTTATTGCCTAATTAAGTTTGTTCCTGTGCTCCACGTTGGGAGCCCGCGGTATTCCAATTTGCACGAAAACTGTTTCCAAACTCAAATTTCTGGCAAGTGGGAGAGCTTAGGAGAGAGACAAATATTCTTGTTCTTCTTGCACGTAACAGCCCGTAACAGTTTGTACCGTTAGACAACTAACAAGGTAACCTTTTCGCTACCGTAAAAACAACTTCAACAAAAATAACATGCATTTTGTTTTTGTACAAATTCTGAAAACTGTGAAAAAGAGGTCACTTACAAATTTACACAAGAGAGATGAACAGAGCTTACGCTGATTTGCTGTCTCGTTTTGGCCAATCAACAACTGATTTTGTCAGGCTCTACTTGTGGTGAAGATGCTAACGATATATAAAATGAAATCAAATCCACGAAGCCTTTTATAGCTGCCTTTAAGTCGCTCGTACAATTTTCTCGACAATATTTTTCTTGAAGAAGTCCTTTTTTAAACGTCCCAGTATACAAATTATACATATTTTTACACCTCTACTCTTACAGCTCCAACTTATTCCAGACTATATAATCAGGTGTCCTGTCTATGTAGTGAATAAGCATTATTTTTTCATAGAACAGCAAAAAAAAAATTTTTTTTACACATTTTTCCTTCATCATCTTCAGATGATGAGAGAACTTCAATCTATGTGACAATACCTTATTAGTTTATTCTTCCTGATATTTTTACATAGCCACTAATTTTTAGGAGGTATGCCAAAGATATTTTTATAAATTTTTGCTCCCATTGTCAGTGGAGGAGTTGCATGTATGACCCACTTCATTTCGGATTTAAAAAATGTTTCACCCATTATCGTAACTAGACCCAGATTATTCATGAAAGTCAGACGTGTGGCCCGAATTAATCACCCCTATCGTGAGTAAAATGTGAAATATTTATTCCCATAAAATTTTCATTTTCCAAGTAGGGAAATTTGCTATCATGAATGTTATGGGCACGTTTGGGAAGAAGAAAATATAAATACAAAGGAAATTTATGGAAAATTTGTGGATAAGTGATGTAAAAAGTAATTAATTTTTTGTTTTATAACTCATAAATATGAATTTATAGTTAAGAAGGTAAAAAAAGAAATGCGGTCGGGGGGAACTTCCTTCCTAACCCCCGTTAGGAAGGAAGTTCCTTACGTTTTTTCTTCATCTTCGAATATAATACAAAGTGAAATCTGTATGTTTTATTTTATGTTGTTTTTGAAATTTTTAACTTTTACATGCTTCTTTAAGTTTTTGGAACGTTTCATATTCTTACTCTTGACACATGCAGTATTTTGTTGTCAATCTGCTGCAAAACGAAGAAAAGCAACTTGGTTGGTTAATTTTTCAATATTGCTGTTTTTTGTTGCGACCGTTTTCACAACTTATTAATATTTATTTGTAGGTGTCTCTGCTGCTGTCAGCGGAGACATGGATAAAATTCAATTCATGATTTTTTTTTAATAGGAGGGCCAGCACGTTTTAGTTCTTCTGTAAGCGAATACCCAAAATCGTTAGAAACCTTCACACAACCACATGCAATGGGTCGGTTATTTTGCACCCTATTGAGCAGCCTGTCATGTTGCACATTATTTATTGATTTAGACCTAAAAATAGTTTTCAGCTAATTTATATATCCATTAAAATGTAGCAACTACTTGCATTTTTTTCTAGTTCCCCCAAAAAAAAAAAAAAAAAAACCAAATGAACAAATTAACACAAAAAATGGGAAAAATGTGTTTGAAAAATCCATTTCGAATGGGAACACATTTTATGGAAAAAATTTTAGGGCAAAAATTAATCATGATAGGGGTGAATATTTCCAAAGTATTAAAAGTCAATACTAAATAAAGAAATAATCAATTTGCTTTTGGTTTAATGACATTTTACTACAATTACTAAAACAGGTGTTAAAGCTTTAATAAGCAACTCCAATTTGTACTCATACTGCACGTGGTAAGAACTCTTAAAATAATCTTCAATAAGCTTTGCTTTAGAATCTAAAGTCAAACATTTTCCCTTTAAGAAATATTTTGAATAATTTTTTTTTTGGAAATTTAACAAATGCTATTTGATAAAAACTTTTGCGGCTTTAAAAAACAGAGAAGTTCAATAAGTCCTTTCATTATTTTGAAAATAAGCTTTTTATTCCCCTATTTGCTTGCAAATTCTACTCCTTTTTCTTTTTTATTTGCTGTGTAGGAATTTTCATTTCATTTTTGGACACCAAAAGTAGAGAAAACAAAAAACGCAAAGAGCCAAAAAACTTACTGTGAAATTTGTACAAAAATTTTAGTTTTCTCTTTTGGCAGCAGAATATTAGTTTGGCATAAAAGTTTTTAATTTGACTTGAAAGATACGAATAGATACCGTACGAAAGGCTAAAAAGAAGCAAATCTAGTCGTACTACACTCACAAGCATACACGTAATGCATAAACATTAAAAACGTAAAAGAATTGAGGAAAGTATATACATACATATAGAGCTTAAAAATAAAGAAGTTTCTTTAGGTCTGACACAAGCCAGTCTACGAGAAACTTGAGCTGTTTCACAGAAGGACGACAACGAACGATATCACCCATCTAAGCGGGTGAGCAGAGCAGGAAGCGGATTATTCTTGTGGCAGCAATCTTCTTGAGACCAACAACAGATGTTTGAATAAAACTTTAACTCTTTGACATTTAATAAAGTGCGTCAATGGACATTGAAATTATGTGAAACTTAATATTAAAATTTTACAAAGTAAGCAGCAGAGTTTTGCAATATTTTTATGGGTTTTTAATGCCATAAATCATTTAATTTCTTTACAAGTTTCTTTTGTCCAGAAATTCTATTAAATTGTGTGATTTGCAAATGAATTATGGCTCAATATGAGTAAAGAGTGAGAAAAATATAAAAAATAGAAGTTTAAAACAGCGAAGAAACCATTCAAAAGACACCGACTACAAAGAAAATAGAACCATGAATTCAAAGCAGGCCATCATCTACGGTTGCTAGAAAGTTTTGTTAAGAAGGCTTTTCCTGTGTTTTACTTTTCCTTGTTATTTGTTAATGGATCCTTATGCATATTTAAGCACTTTTAGGTTGTTGATATGCATTTATTTGCCTAGAACGTAAAGGTAAAGAAGAACGTTGTGGTCCTGTTTTTATGGCCATGAACGGACAAACAAAAGCTTAAGTGTGACTGTACCTTTCAAAGCAAACTTCTTGCAAGTTGCATTTCTTATGGCTGTTTCGGTGAACTCTGTATGAACTTGGGTACCCAAACAAAATCGATTTCTTAGAATTAACTTAAGCTGTCTATTGAAAATAATGATTTTTATAAAAATTTGAGAACATTTTTGTAAGTTTGCATTCTGCATGACCATAATTAGCATTTAATATAAAAAGGACATTTTCATCGTTAGCTTTAAGCATTTCTACACCGGTATTCATAAAAAATAAAACATTGCTCAAATACATTTTAGAACAAAGTTTATATGAAAAATTTGTTGTAAAATGTGTTTCAGCAATGTTTTATTTTTTTATGAATATCGGTGCTAGAGCTTATTTTGTTTACACCGCTTTGTGTGAAAGTCTTGCCAATATTTTAACTTTTATAAGCCAAATGCACATTGTGGCTTAGTGGAAGTACTTAAAACAAACTTTTGCATTTGTCTAGTCTTATATAAGACCCATCTTTAAATTAACAAATAAAAAATAATCCACAAGTCTTTGCAGAGGGATTAGAAAAGTCATCTTACGCATGCAAAACATAGAACAACTAGTTAAAAAAAATTTTAATTTAAAGAATAAGATATGAGTAAGGCAGACAATGAATTAAAAAAAAAAACTAAAAATAATAAATCAAGTCAACGAACAGGTCTTATGACTAGTATTATTTCAACAACAATGATCAGCCTGGCTTAAGGACAAATTAAAAAACAAAGAAAACGATGTTGACTTTGTATATGTTTGCAGCTTGATTTCTTATTTTCTTTCTTTCTGTGTCAGTGTCGTAAATGTCACATACATTTGTCTCAAAAGGTATGAATTTCTTGTGTTCTTTTATATACATATGTATGTATATTTTGAAATTTCAATAAATAAATAAAAGAAACAAGTTTTGTTAGGAAAAGTCAGGAAAAATCATGTTTAAAATGTATATTTTGTATGTTGTTATTCTACGAATAATTTATATGATAAGAAAAACGCAAAATCATTGAAAGGTATACTTGGATATTAATATGTGCCATTTAAGTTTCGAAAGCTTTTGAAAGCAAAAGTTCCACAAATTGTGAGATGTACGAATTTAATTTTTTCTTATTGTTGTTCAGGAGAATCCTAAGGAAGCTTGATACGGGTTGGTTGTGAGTGAAGAAGATATTGAGGGGAAATATAATGGGGGGCGGTAATACGTTTGACGCTTTTATGGACACCCAGCGACTAAGTAGTTGTTTAGGTCCGTATTTTGACACCTGGAGAATTAAGTTTTTCCCCATAACACCAATAGGGTGCTATGGAGGCGTCAAGTGTATCAGTAACCTTCAATAGCCTCCCCAGAAGGGCTCCCATACAAAACAGAAAGAACACAAATTGAAAATCGGACCTGTTGAAAATTATTTTTGTGATATGTGGTAGTGGAACTTTTTTTCTTGAGGCCAAAAGCTGTCGAGTAATCGATGACACTATAGTGAAAAGTTTTTGCCCATACAAATCGACCCGGCCTAATGTATATAACATAACACCAATAGGGTGCCACAGGTCGATTTGTATGGGCAAAAACTTTTCATTATTGTGTCATCGACTACTCGGCAGCTTTTGGCATGAGGAAAAAAAGTTCCAGTGCCACATATCACAAAAATAATTTTCAATAGTTCCGATGCTCAATTTGTATTCTTTCTGTTTTGTATGGGAGCCCTTTTGAGGAGGGATGGTACGGAGTTGGTGAGCTCCAAACAAATATTAGTGCTGGCAAAATACTAAGCATGGGTAACCCTGTTTTGAAGACACCTAAAGTAGAATCTTAAAATCAAAAAAAAAAAAAAAAAAACTCATTAAATTACTTGCAAAAATTTAATGATAATGATATTTTTCTGTCTTGATTAATGAATCTAGTATTAGTTAGAACATTTTTTAGTAGTTTTTTTATTTTAGTTTTTCATTGAAATTTACTTAAACATGTATTTTTATTTTGTTTTCTCATTAGGTAATTAAATAAAATAGTGTAGCATCTTTTATGTTTATATAATATGTAAAGTTTGATATCATTAGAAAATATCTGTGGCTCTAAAATTATGTAAAAAAGCTTTTGAAAGTATTGAGTACCCAAATAAATAATATTGAATTTTATCGAATAATGAAGAGGAAAGCATTTCGCCAGCAGTAGTAGGTATGTGTGTGTGTGCACAAAAACACACAAAGCTTACGATACTACATAAACTTTAAAATTTTAGATTTGATTTCAAAAAGCGGTATGTATATTATGTATGCAAAAATATGTTGAGTATAGAACTAATACAATGCATGTATTTAAATATAATAAAATTCTTTTTTTTTTAAATCATATTGAGAATCCATATACCATACTTGACAAAGACAAAGTTAGAATTCTGAAAATAGTGGCATATGATGCTGCAAAAATGAGAAATTATTTCAACAATATACACTCATAGAAAAATGTTTACTCACATCAATAACGGCACATCTTGGGACGCGAACATTATGAAACACATCACCAATGCTGTGAAAATTTACATTAATATGATGAAAAAAAAAAATAAACGGAGTATTTTGTTACATTTTGAGTGCTAACAATGATATGTCTGTGCTATAGTGTATCCACAGTATTTTTCTAATTTGAGAAGTAATTTATTCTGGTTTTGTTTATTTTTAAAATTGGTAATGGCGTCATCGGGCCTTAGTTCGATTTTTTCTGCCTGAGAACTGAGAAGGATTTTGTAACAGTGAAATTGTAATGATTGATATTTTTGAAAGAGATAAGAAATGTGCAGTTAAATATTTATGGGTTGGGGAAGATATTGTGGCTGTTTCACATCAAACACGACGATCATCAGCCCTCAAAGTGCTCCAAACACATGTCATTAATAATTTTATATGGTATTTAAGCTGCAGCGCTTGGCCATTCTAGTACCGGAGCTCTTCATTACTGGTTATGTATGTATATTTAATCTTGTTGATGAACTTTCAATTTTGTCACTGAGTTTCTCTGTTGATTGGAATATAATTTTTATGTTTTCAGCTTTATGCAGCTTCAACTTTTCTAATTTTCTTTAAAAATATTAAACAATCATGTAACGAGGGAATCTGCGAATGCATCGCTACAGCTATTATTTTAATGTAAATGTAATCAGTAGAGCCTTGGCATAACAAATTGTTGGTAAATGCCAAAAATAAAAACCGTTATAACTATACACTGCACTCGTGATAATATGAACCAATAAAAACAAGGGCAGTTAATATTTTCGGGATGGTTAATATTTTCAAAGGGTATACAATTTCTTATACGCATAAACTATTTATGCAATGAGTTCATCATTTTTGGGTACTCCGAAGGTCACAGAGTTTGTATTTTTCCATATCTGATATTGTAGCAGTTATAGCTCTTCATGTTCTGTCAAAGCTTTAAACCTCTTTGTCATGTGCTTTAAGAGTTGCAGCTTGTTTGCTTCTTGAATGGGGATACCCTTTAGTTTTAAATTTTATTGGATTTGCTGTGGCAACGGCAGAGCAACTACATATGCTGTAAAAGTTTCAGGTCCCTACCTCTTTTTTTCCCTCTCTCTCTCTCTCTCTCTCTCTCTGTCTCTCTCTATCTATCTATTTTTGTTACGTTTCGAAAGCAACAGCCAATTTTGAAATATTTTTGTATGAGGACACTTTTTAGTTTCTTAATTTTTTGTATTTGTGAGATAGTTGCATGTCCTTCGAAAGGTTTAGCTCAGTTTTTATTTTTTTATTTGTTTTGATAGTTTTAGCACATATCTTGCGAAAATTTAAACTTTCTATTTCTACAGCTCGAAAACTTCAGCTATTTTTAACAGTTTCAGGGACACGAATAGATACATTTTTTTGAGTTTCTATCTCCTATGGCTGTTCTCTTAGGTTTTTGTTAGGAAACACTTTTTAGCTTTTACTTTTCTGTTTTGCTTTTCGTGTTCACAACTCCATATCTTGGGGAATTTTCGTGTCGGTGTCTCTTGCCGCTCAAAAGCTACAGCTATTTTTTACAGTTTCTGGCATGGATATATTCATTAGTTTTTAGGTTTTTGTTATTTTCAGTACATATTTGTTATGGTAGTGGCCATGCAACTAAATATATTTCATAACATTTATAGTAATTTAAACGTTGATTGGAGGGGTTTGCTTGCCCATGTCTTGTGACATACACCTAAGCCAGTATAGGCTTGTAGTAATTTAAATATTGTAATATTTCTAATAAAATAATTGTATTTAGATCCTGAAGATGAATCAAGAGGTTCAAAATATATAGATCAAAAAAAGAGAAAGGAGTTTTATTACAATATACATCAAAAAAGAGGCAATACAAAAGGAAGAGATATAAGCAATAAATATATTTTGGAAATTTTGGAACTTTGTTTCTTGAGGTTGGAAAGCTTCATATAATTTTTAGTAGTTAAATTTTTCTTGTTCTTAATACTGTTGCGGCTGCTAGTTATCGACATATCTTGCGAAAATTTCATCAAAAGTTGAAGGTTTTACAGCCTTGTAGAATATGCGCTGTGGCAGATGGGTCGACTGCAAAATCTTAGATTTTCATTTTCACTCTATGAGTACAGAGCTTGAAAAATTATGTATCACTTTTCGGCACACCCTCATGTTTATCAGCAAACCGTGCATAGCACAATGACACTTTCGAGGACCCAACTGCGTCCGTCGTACGACTGGCAGCCCATAAAACATGTAACATAACAGCCCTGGACTTTTGAAAATTAAAATTGTTTCTTTTTTTTACAGTTTCTTTCACTGTCTGTGATTTAAATGAAGCTGAAAACAAAACATCAACCGAAGTAGAGTGTAAAAATAAACGGAAATGGCTAACAAAATGTATGTATAAAGCTTTTAGTAGCATGTTATAGTAAACATGTACAAGTACTTACTTACACTAATACATGCATAATATAAAGCATGTTGGCTTGTAAATGTAAATGTTAAAATAAAACATGTTTCTTTTTATTATCTCTGTACCATCAACATTATTTGAGTTTTTGTGACAATTGTTTGGAAATATTCTTGCAAATAGTGCAGCAGCAAAAATTAGATTTTTTTTTTCTTAGCAAAACGAAAACATGACATTTCGGCATATAATGGACAGTACACAGTACACAGTACACAGAAACATACACAAAAATGTGCTCATGTTTTCATTTCCGGTAACGTTTTTATTTTATCTTAACTCAAACGTCTGTCATATCTGCTCCTCTAAAGAAAAGAAATTTGTGAGAATAAAAAGAAGAGCTCCTTGTGAAATCCCTTGAGATGGGTTGTGAAGTTAGTAAACCTTAATTTATAATCATGTTCAGCATAGGATATAGTGTGGCAGACATTCTAAGGCACACCATGTTATGCAAATATGTATATCGTATATTTACAACTGCTTGGGACTCGAATGCATATTGCGGTTTCAAGAGAGAAAGAAAAGAACTAAAACAGGTGCTTTCTTGAGTTTTATTTACGAACATCACAACAACACTGTACGGTTTTATTTTCTTAAAACTGCAGCAACCGAATACTTTCTTACTTGTCTAGGATTTATTTAATAAAAAATAAAACCAGAATAACGGCAACAATGAAAAGAGAATTTAAATGCAAGAAAACATGCTTGCAAACAAACTGATTTACATATAAAATGTGCAGACCTTTGAGTATTCTATGCATTGAGAATATCTTTAGAAATCTATTGTTTTTTTTTTTCTGCATAAGGCTCTTAGTAATATGTGAGACTTTTGTTGTTTCTTGAGGCCAAAACAAGCAATTTTCTTAAGTGTGGCTTCCAGTTTTATTTATATACATTTCTTTTTTTTCACTATAATATCGTTATTCAATCGTAAATATCTTTGGTAATATGCTGCATTCGGAAATATAGAACAAATATAAAAATATATTAAACGGATTCCAACCATTTTTTTCAGTACTCAAAACCTTTTTTAAAACACGCATTAATTGAAACTTGAAGTCCTGCATTCGGCAAATTTTCAATCAAAACTGTTAACAAATGTTTGTTTGTCACAACAAAACTCAAAACTTTATCGTAGACGATATCATAATGCATTTTTTAAATGTTGTGGATACTCGTTCTTCGACCTTTTTTTATTAAACTTTATTATGTTTTATAAATGAGCGTAAGGTCACCTAATTTTCAATAAATATATTTTCTATTTATTGAAAATTAAGTGACCTTACGCTCATTTATAAAACATAATAAAGATAATGCATTTTTGCAAAATGATAACTTATTTTTTATCACTGTAAAATTGTATGCAACTGCAAAATATGAGAATGGATTACTTTGCATGAAATTTTTATGAAAACCCTGAAAAGTTTGGAAGAAAATCTTATTTTGCATCAAATGGTCTGTGTGAAAAAAATCTGCAATTTTTTGGGAAAAGTTGAGAAATTGAAGAATGTGGATACTACTTCAGCATAAAATAGTATCCAACTGCAATATGTTTAAGATTCTGTTTTATAATTTTTAAACTATTTTTCCTGCAGTTATCGAATTCCCAAAGTAAAACATTATTTGGCTCAGGCAGTGAAACGTTTAGTGCAATATTTTTCTAAATATATTGCCTGCATCCTCCTGTGTGCTGCCTGACCCTTGTGCTGCTTAATGGAATGTAAAATATTTACATATATGAATATTATTTCAACACCTTTTCATCTGTTTCACACTTGGCCTTTTTTATTTTGTTGTTATTAGTTTTGTTGTTTATTTTCATTATTTACTAGAAAAAAATAAATAAATATTTTTTTTTCAATTACCCAATGCAAATAAACTAAACGTTTTTGAAAAGCATTTCTGGTTGAAAATGTAAAAAGAGTGTTAAAAGTCAACTTCAAATATTTTAGTTTTTATGACATTGATTATTGAACTCAAATATTTAAAGCAGGGTCTGGAAAGTGTTATGCAATAAAAATATCCAGCACTTAAAACATTAATTCAAAATTAGATTTTAAGTAAACGTGATGAAAATTTTTCAACTAACTGCTTTTATTTCAGAATAAATCATTATTTGAGAACAAAATAGTCGCTGAAACTTTTATAGTATATTTTATAAAGTTTTTTGTTGAACGGGTTTCTATAGCATTGATTTTTATGTGAACCGTTTTCTTAGTAATAATCTTTTTGAGAGACACTTATCATAAAATGAAATTTTCAAAGATCAATTTCTCTGGAAGAATCGAAAAAAGAAGCACTTTAAAATGTTTTTTTTTTAAATTAACCATTCCTTTAGAATTTTTTTTAAAGGTATAGGCCGTTTTTTAAATCACAAGGCAATGCCAGAGTTTGCATGAAAAACAAGAGCATATTTGAAAATATGCACAATTGCTTTTTACACTTTCTTGTTGTCTGTTTGTACACAATTATAAAATTCAAAACTTCGTTTATGAGTGCGTGATTTTGTATGGCCTTGATAGTTCGAAAATTTTGCAAAAAGCTACAGAAATTTTTTCCAAAAAATTAAAATTTGTTATGGATTTTTGGTAATACAATGTGGATTACAAATATGAAGACATATTTTTTATTGAAATTTTTTTTGTAACGTACATATATTTTAAAAGGTAGATTTTTCTAAAATTTTCTTGGCGGCTACTATTTTTAGAAGGTACCGTTAATACCATTAATGTTAAAGTATGCTTTAAAGAAAATTCTAAAAAGAAGTTAATTTTAGGGAACCCTATAACTGGATTTTCTACGTCCGTCCGATCGTCCGTCACAAACCAGATTTTTCCGAACGTCAAGAGCTAGAACGCTGTACATGCATTTACATAGGTTCTAAAACAAAAAATACCAAAATCAAAAAAAAACTAAAAGACTAGGCCGCCTTTTAGTTTTTGTAGGTTAAAAATTAGCTACAATTTTGAACGATAAGAGATAGAGGCTAAAAACTTGCATGAAGTTGTCTACTCTACAGTGGATGACATTGGAAAGAATAAAAAGCTAAGAACTTTACACTAAGAGCTGCCTTTGTCTACGACTTGAACGGTAGTACGAGTCAGTCTCGTACTTGGTTCAATCGATTTATTGAAACGCTTTTCTCTCACAGCGAACTGTTTTCAAAGGTATTTCTGGATAATTCTTTAGAGATTTTTTAACCATTCCTTTTAATAGGTAGTATTTAACATTTTTCAACTTGAAATATGAACTTAATTATTTATTTGCTTTAAGAGCCAATTGAAATGTATTAATGTCAGCATATAGACAGCTGAAAAATACAGCAAATATTTTTTGAAAAGGTTCATTTTTGGACCTGAATTAATATTTTTCAACTTGCTTTTTTAAATGGTATTTTTCTAAAAAGTACTTTTTTGAATCTTCTTTTCTGAATTTGCCTGTTTGAAATGTGCTGTTTTAAAAGGTAGTCTTGGAAAGGTACTTTTGAAAAAGATACTTTTTTTTTAAATTTACTCGTCCATAGGTACGTTTTTAAGGGTAGTTTTTAAAGATTTTTTTTTCGGAAAGTACAATTTTAAAAGCTTTTTTTAAAAGGAACTTTCAGAAAACATACTTTTCTAGAATGTTGTCTTAAACGTTACTTTCTTATGAAACACTTTTTATGGAGCACTTTTGAAAAAAGGACTTTTAAAGGATTATTTTTGAAAGCCTTTTCTTCAAAGGGTAGTTCTGTTAGAGGCACTTTTACAAAAGGTACTATTTTAATTGTTTACTTTAGAAAGGTGATTTCTAAAGAACACTTTTTTAAATTTTAATTTTGAAGAGGTACGTGCTACCGTTTTTAAAATAACTTCATTTTCAAGGTTGCTATGAAAATGCATATTTTAAGAACATTTAAAACAAGTTATTTTTTTTTTGTAGAAACTTTTTAAAATATACTTTCGCTAATGGCATTTCAAAATCCTTATTGCATAGTAAATTTTTAAAAGGTGCTTTTCAAAAGATTCACTCTAAAGGGAAATTTCTTTAAAATTTACTGTTTTAAAAATATACATTTTTAAATGTAAGTTATTAATAATAATAATCAATTTCAAGCTATAGGGCCTAGCATATTATTTTTAACTTCTCGGAAAGATAGTAGTTCCGAGTAACCTTTGTCAAAATGTATGTATGATTTCGAAAGTTACTACCTTTTTGATGCCTTATTTGTTTTAAATACATAATATTGTAAAAGAAGCGGAAACATTTCAAGGCTATTGAACTCTTTACTCTCACTGTTTATCGTTTTTCCAAAAACTTGCTCTTTTAAGTGATAAGATATTAAAATTTTTCTGTATTTGTCTGCCTGGTTTTATTTAAATGCAAATCCATTAAAGGTTTTAACATTTTTTGCCTTTTACGCATTGTGATAATGAGGCACTTCAACGCTCCACAATCATATGATTGATAGCTTTGCTTTTTTTCAAATTTCAATCATTGATACCACAATATTTTTGTGATCATTTTATGCATGTCGTAGAAGCAATAATTAGCATCCAAAAGTTGCTCATACGCCGAGTGGGGGAGCAAACTTATGAATGTTGTAACAAATAAGACACCGTGACGTATGATTACTTTTATTTAATTTTCTTCAGCTGAGTGCAATGTTTTATAGCAAGGAAATAAAATTATTTCATTGGTAGTAAATTAAGCAAAGTAAAGGTACTTTCCCTGTAAAAGGGAAAAATGTCTTCGTGTGAATGTTTTCTCTTTTCTCAACTAAATATTTCTCTCGAAAAAATCTTGAGAGAAAAACTTGTCATTATAAATGGAAAGGATGGTTAATATTTGTCTCGTGGTTTTTTCTACAGCTTTTCCAAGAGTATAAATATTTATACGATATTTTTCTGTCTGGTATATAAACATATTTCATATTTTGTTTTGTAAACAATATTTACATCAAAAGTGAATGAACATTGCATTTAACTTTGCCGTATTTAATTTCAAAAGGTTAAGCAAAATCCATGAGTATTCAGTTCCACAACTTATTTCTAAGACGTTTTTACTGATTTTAACAGTTTTTCTAATTACTTTTTTATTTAATAAAGTAAACTCTAGTCAAAGTAAGCAAACGACGGAAGCTCTATAACATTAAGGAGGTTTTGAGGAAAAGGAAAAGAAACCACACACCTTTAACTTCGTATTGCAAGGCTGGCTTCAGTACTCTGAAGTCTTTTTTTTTTGTTGGCACCATTTTTACTTTAAATATAATCCATCATGCTGTTACATTTATCATCTTTATATTTTATTTGTAGATGCAACTGTGTCCTTGTGCGTGTGCATGAGTGTGTGTGGTGAGTTCTTTTAAATGCCGTTTTTTGTATGAAACTGTTTTCTTTTTAATGTCTATCTTAAACATTTCTTCCGTTCGGAATTCTTCGTTAACAAGTTTTACAATTTTTATTTATTTATTTTTCTCTTTTGCTATCCTATTTATTCAAGACAAACATGAGCAGAAAAATATGTTTTAAAATTTTTATGTTAAGACTTCTGCAGTAAACGAAAATGTAGCCAAAGGTAATTAATTTTCTTTTCTTGTAACCACGTATTTTTGCAAAGTTTTGCTTGCAACCATTTATGTGCACAATTTGTAGAAGAAACATTGCAAAGTTGCAGCTGAAAATTATCAAAGAACACTCAAATGATTTCAAATAAGGCAACTAATTAAAAATGTAATAACTTGACTCTGAACAAATAAACTATGCTTACTGACACAAATGGTTTTTTATGACATATTTTGTAAAAAACTAGAATAAAATAAGTATTTGGAAAAAACTTTCTTGTTTAACCTCAAGCTTTTATTGATTCGTTGAAACATCATATTAGTTTTACGAAAAATATTTGAGAAGAAAGTTTCGATAGCAAAAGTGAGCGAATTTAAAAAATTTGACTGGCCTGAAGCTTAATTAAAATCATATTTTTAATTTGTTAAGTGGCAAAAGGCTTGAGCAAAAAAATTTGAGAATTCGTAAAGTCAAATTTGTTTTAATTGAGGCTGCCAAAATTCTGTTAAGCCTTTAGCTTTAAGCTGGTAGCTTAACAACGATTTTTTGTGGAATATGGTAAACTGTTTAATAACTCCAGTATTCATAAAAAGTTAAACGTTGCTCAAATGCATTTTAGAAAAAATTTTATATGAAAAATTTGTTGTAAAATGTGTTTCAACAATGTTTTATTTTTTATGAATACCGGTGTAAATGTTTTGATCAGTTTAAAATAGTTGTCAAAATTAAAGATGTTCCAGGTGAAATGTATGATTTCCGTAGGGAGCCATAACTTCAAGCTTTTTATGCAGCATCTGTGTTTCAGTATTTGCTATAATGAGCTGTAAAATTAAAATTGGGCAGCGGAAGACCACCTTCAGTGATGCGGCTAAATTTCTAATCAATGGATTCCTTACTAAGCAAAATTGCTTGATTTTAGCCAGTGAAAGTCAAGGAGCTATTGTTGAAAAGCCGGTACATCTCAAGAAAGAGGTACTGAGTAAGACAGTGGGATATGCTTCTTAGGAAATTAGATCTGCCAAGGAGATACTATGATTATTCTACACTATCGCCATATAATAAGCAACTTTTTGTGGCCAAAAAAAGGATCGAATGGAAGTGAACGTAGTGTGATTTAAACAACATAATACGTCTTGCCACAGAGCCAAAAACAAGGGCTCTTTAGCATAAAAAAATTAATGATTGTGATACCCCACAACGCAGGGATATTGGGTAGCCCCCGATTATGTGATTAGGCTCAGTAAATCGATTTTCATTTTGAAAATTTTATGAGAAAATAGTTTTTCTATAAGCTAGGTAAAACTCAGAAGTTGAAGGATGAGATAGTGCTGCAAATTAACAACATTTAACTTAAATTTTATCTCACAGTCATTTAGAAATATGGATAAATAGTGAAAATGGAAAATTATAGTTTGATTATGATTTCATGTATAAGATATTAAGAAAGTGTCCTAAAATTTTGTTGTTTTGCTTTTTACTAATACCGCTTAGTAGCTGGTGCTACGTAATTGCATGTAATATAAAGTCCTCTTAGCAAACCGCAGCCGCAACTTTCACTGCGTATATTTGAAATCGAAGTTAAATTCTGAAAAATCTATTAAATTATGCATGTAATGAAAACCACTTTTGATAGAGTACCTTTGAAAAAGGTATTATTTTAAATTATGCACTTTGAAAGAAATCCCAATTTGCCATGAGAAACCACATTTTGTATATTTCAAATCAAATTTGTGGGCTGGCTGCCTTTGTGCTTTTCAGTTTTGTCGATTGTTCATCAAATATTTATTTGAAGTTGCGATGTGCAGCAACCAATAGCAGTTCCTTGCTCAATTTATCCCAAAGAAACATTTTGCTCAAATAAATCTTTTTTTTTTTCATTTAACATTCTATACAGTAAATAACTATTGTACAATGTTTACATTGAAATAATAATGATATTAGTCTCTAGTACATGCGCACAGGCGCACACATACATGTGAAGGGAAGGTAAAAAGAAAACATTGAAAAATATACAAGCTTTTAGACATAATTGCGGCGGAAGCGGAAATGGATTTTCTCATACACAAAGACAGCTTCCTTTTAACTTGCAGTGAAACTTTCTTTGCCTCATTCTTTCTGTTTTTGTTCGCTCACTTTTGTAGCACAACTTCTGGCGAGAGTTGCAGTCTACTTAAACAACACTTCAACTCACATCATGTTGGCCAGTTTCATTGCTTGCAAAATAATTTCTTCTGCACTGCTATTATTGATATTTTTAACTAATTATGCTGCCTCCCCGGCCATCTGCTGTGCCACGGATAACAGTGTAAGGAAACATCATCATCATTATTTGACTTGTTTTCTTTCAGTTTCTTTTTGTTTGTGAAAATGCTTTCTGTCTATTTTTTGCGTTGTTGTTTCTTCTTGTTTGTCTTGTGTGCGGAACAGAGCAAAACAAAAAAAAAAACGAAAAACAAAAATTATTTGTTCATTAAAGTTGTGGTTGTGGGGGCGCTGGGGATGGGGGCATAAGAGAAGTAGTGAGTGTAACCAAAAACCACAGTTCTTCATTTAAGTTCTACAGTTGTTGTGTATTCTGTTTTTCAGTTACCTGCATTAACAACAGCAAACTGAAATCTTATTTATTTTTTGCAACTTTTTTTCTGCTCCTTTTGTGTTGCTGTTGTTGTACATGTTGTGTGAATGTTAAAAATATTTTTCATATTCATTTTGGTGATGAAACTGAGGTTTCAATTGCTTTTTTATTTTAAGTTTTTTTTTTGTAATACGATTTTCGTTTCCTTTTGTTGCAGCATGAAAAAAAAGCGAAACTTCGACATTTGAGTGAATGATTGTTTCCAGTCTTAATGCAGAGTTGTTGATAAATTGTTGCAACTTAAAACAATTTATTTAAGTTAAAAACGTAGTTGCTTTTCAGTTTCTTGTTTTCCTTTTAGTGTACTTAGTAAAAATGTTGTTTATTATTTTTAATTTTTCAAGAAAGTTTTCTTGTTCTTTAAATCATTTAAGACAAGTTTTTCTATAAAGGATTTTTTATGTATTTTTTTTATAAACTAGTGCTGGAACCCAACCATCATCATGTT
The DNA here is from genome assembly GCA_963662145.1 of Sturmia bella. Lineage (NCBI taxonomy): Eukaryota > Metazoa > Arthropoda > Insecta > Diptera > Tachinidae > Sturmia > Sturmia bella. The sequence goes on along the minus strand of OY759168.1, from coordinate 22,195,383 downwards.
CTCGATTATTACACATTCTATTATCAGTTTTGCCTTTCACATTATTAACCTGAACAAGTCTGTGACATGCTTTCATTTTGTCAAAGTTATTAAATTATTTGTGCTCATTCATCAATCTGAAAATCATGAAACTCATCACAAGAGAATGAAAAAAAATCAAAGGAGTAGAAAGAAAAAACCATGGCAGGCTTTTTTTTTTAGTTAAACAGTGGATTTTTTTGGCCTGATTTTGTCAAAGCACAGATTATTAAAAAATCAGCCTTTATAAGCATCACGCTTTGCTTTAGACGGTGCAACATCACAATGACATGTTATATTTTTTTGAAACTAAACTAAACCAAATTCCACAGCCAACCCAGCATTATTTCATCACAGATTTTTCAAGCTCTGCTTTGTCTTCAAATATCAATAACTTGCAAAATGAAAAAAAGGAGTTAAAGTTATACATTTTAATTTATTTTTGCTGTTACTTCTTCCCGTATCCCTTCATACTCGTGCGTTTGTGGCAAAAGTAGTTTTTAGTTCAGCTATTGTATTCTTTTTTGTTTGGCTGCAGTTCCTTTTTGTGTGTAGATTGATTGCCAAATGTGCTCCGTAATCAGCGTCATTGATTTTCAAAAAAAAAAAACAACAAATATGTTGCTAGATTTTTCATCATCATTATTTTGTGAAGGTTTATTTTTAATCTGCTCTTATGTTTTTTTGCAAAAGAGTTTGTAGGGATTTATGGCGATGCCACCAAACCACTTGCAATTGTTATTTAAGTTTCTTGAGAGTATTTATTCAAGCTTGAAATTCTATTTCAATACTTTCGAAACAATCTTGGAGACTTGTTATTAATCTGCAGAATATTAAGCAGAGAGGCAGCGAAAAGAACAAAAGACTTAGGGCAGCACATTTCTATATGCAAGTCATATAAAAGAAAGATGAGAAGCATGATCTGAGAACATTTCTTTTCAAGTGTTGTAGATTATTTAGTATTTCATTGCATTTTTTTGCAATTTTTTTTATTTCCCATTAGTAGAATATTTGAAAAAAGCATGCATTAAATTTGGGTTGCAAAATTAATTGTGGCCCTAATTTTGAAAATTGTTAAATTGAAGATTTTTTTATTTTAACACTATTTAACAAATTTTATCACTTTTACTATTTATCAAAGAAATTTTTCTTTAGTTTTCATATAAATTACAAGTATTTTGACGACTTGTATCGATACAAAATACAGAGAAATACATGCATACATATGTATAGTACCATCTCTTTGCAAATTTGAATTTACATGTACATACATATGTATGTATGCATGCATACACATACATGTCTATGCACAAACAACCCTGCCAGCAAATTGGTAGACGACTACAAATAAAATCGACTTATAGTTCATCCCTGTCGGACATTGAGTAATCGACTACTAAAATAATTAACTTTACGTTAACTTCTATGGACTAGCTTCAAATTAGCTACAATAGAATCGATTTGTAATTCACTTTTTGTGTACTGGCTATAAGCTAGCTGAAACATAGTGCAGAGTTAACTCAAAGTTCAAATAATAACATACACACACATACACGGTAAATAACTCTTTAATTAAATTGCCTATTGTCGCATTCGTTTTCAATGTTGCGATGGCTGAGTGGGTATGTTGGCTGCTCATCAGTCTTGAGGCTTAGTGGTTCGTTTCCCACCAGAGGCTAACAAAACAAAAGAAAAAGAAAGTAGGATGAAATTTAATTTAATAAAATATAATATTACCACCGAAAAATGTAAGGTCAGCCTTGATTTGTAAATTTTTTTCTGTAGCTACTGACTTTTAAGTAGCTAACTTTAAGTTAGTTGAAAAGTAATGCACAGTCGAACAATGGACTACCTCGTAGGACATCGTAATGTTAAAATAGTCAGTCATCTCCATTAAAAATAATCTAAGTGTCAACCACCACCAGCTGTAAAAAAGTTAGCTTATAATTCATTACTAGTTAACTGAGTTGCCGGCAGGGAACAGTAGCGATCCTGCCAGTATTTACAATGTATACACACGCATTGGCCACTACCTAAATATAAGCGTTTGATAAAGTGACATTCGTTGAGTTGATGAAGAGTTGTGAAGAAGGAGTTCACCAATAAGATACTTTTAATAAAAAAAGATATTTGCGAATTAAATAATATTTACCACTTTGAATTATGTTTTCATAAAAATTATTTGCAAATAATTATAGTGCTGCACAAACAAATGCTAGAGAGTAAGTAGTCGACTACTTTTGCTACCAGTCGTTAAGCAAATGTGTTTAAAAACAATTTTTTTACGATTCAAAGCCTAGTATGTATATTTTTCGCAATAGAAATAGGTACAACAATAAATTATTTCATATTCGAACAAAATTATGTTACGTAAGAATTTAATATTTTGCATTTTTTCGAAGCTACCCAAATAATCAGTTTCTTACATACATATGTACATATCTCATATATGCAGCACTAGGCACAAAATGAGAGCGAACATTGCATGGTATTGCCAACAATAAAGTACAAAATTAATAAAGGAGTTTAATAGTTATTTCACCCATATAATTATTATTTATTAATAGATTTGGTTAGTACGGACGTACATAATTCATTTACAATATGTACCCATATAATAGCGGTACTCAGCGTTTGGTGCGTTTTTGGTTGCGACTATTTGCGTTTGCGATTATATTGCAACTGATATTGAGCACCCTTTTTAACAACTTTGCAAATTTTATTGCATTCCAAAAAACAGCTGATAAATTAATTCGCAATTTTTAATTTTTCACGTTTTATTTTTTTTTTTTGTAATTGCTGCCGGCTCCATCTCTACTATTTTTTGTTTGCTTTGTTCTAAAATGTCAGCTGTTCGAGTGTCAATGTTGCAAACGCAATACTCATGCGAAAAAAGCAACACGTAATTAGCGGTGCGTAAATGCAAAAATATTTCGAGTGCAACCTTGTATATTTTGTTGTTGGGTTGCAAAGAAAAAGCAACGATTTCTTGCATTCGCACTTACGCAAGACATTTGCACCAAATAATGAACTGCGCTAATGTGTTTATGAATTGAATTTGTTATGAATTGCTTATAACACTGCTAGTGCATGATAACTATTACCAGCTTATAAACTGAAATGAGAAATTTTTATGAAGAAAGGGGGTTAGAAGATATGTGCTTCTAACAGGATAGTTTCACTTGTCACACACTGGCTTTTTCGTGCCGTGTTATTTCATGTCATGGCAAGATTAATTGGATGCCATGATCATGTGATTTAACACCGTTCTTTACGAATCTAAGTAACGTGTGCGTAAATATGCAAAAGTTAAAGGATGAGATAATTCTAAACATAAATGACACTGAAAATCTTTGAAAAAATTGACTATGCGATAGCACCACGGGATCTTCTTAGACCCATGTGGGTCCGTCGCCCAATTGGCGACTCACGAAATATAAAATAATATACAGATGCTGCTTCAATCATTTGGCTGATAATATATTTTCTGCATAATTGTCATCTACGATCATTCAACCATTATAAAAAATACTAAGGTATTTCTCCGAAAGATTTTTGTGTTCTTTGCAATGAAAATTGTGCATTATTGCACAGTATTATGAAGAGCTTTGGAATTATATAACTAGCTGTTTTTTTTTGTTTTGCTGAGTTATTTCGGAAAAGAGCAAAACGGCGAGGAGTTAGTCAAGCAGTTTTCGTCAAATTAGAGCTTTAAAATATTGAACAGCTTAATAACTTTCCATTGCTGCAAAATGTTAGACACATTAAACTCAATAAAAACAGAAAATGCCATTAAGTACACAGTGTTGTTGTTACACCCAATAATAACACAATATATACGGCCTCAAAGAGATAATAAAGACAACTGAAATGTTCTTTTCAAAGTTCATAAAATAGGCAAAATTTGCATATACTTAGTAATTTGTTCTTTAGAAAATAAACATATGGCAAAGAGTTACCGCAGAATGAACAAAACGAAAAAAAAAATATTGAAAGTTACAAGAAGAAAATACAGCAGGTGTTGTGTTGTGTTGTGTACAACTTCTGGTCGGAGAAATCTTACAACAACGAAAATGTACTTTGCAATGAATGAAAAAAAAAGAAAAAAACGAAAATAAGAAAAGTTTTGTTAATCTTTAAGCATTAAACAATTGTTAAGTTCTGGAAAAATTATTTGCATACTTATGCCGGGCAACTTGTGAAAGAATATATTTGTAAAATAGTCACTCCACAGCGAGCACAATTTTATTATTTTATTATTTCCTTTTATCAGCTGCTGTTTTTATCTCCACGTTTTCTTTTTTGTTTTCACACAGTTTGAGGTTATAATGAAATTGAAGTTGAAATGCTGCTTATTGTATGAATGCAATGAATGGCATTAATGAGAAAATACCGAAAAAAGAGACGTGCAGCGGTAAAACGTTACAAGCAGGGGGCATTCAGAATGCCTTTTTTGGCTCACATTTTTTTCGCTTAAGAACTAGATTAAAAAGCTTATTTAAATAATTAATGATTTCATCCCAACTAAACTTAAATTAAGTTTTAGTTGCTCTAAATATAAAAAAGATTTTTAGCGAAAAAATGTTTTTTTTCCACAGATTTCTGTAAAATATTTGCTTAAGAGCTTTTGCTGTCTTACTTTTTTGCGCATTATTTCTAGAAATTTGGAATAAAAATTACAACCGAAGACTATGGTGATTAAAATGTGAAATCTAAATAGAATGTACAGTAGGCCTTAGAAAAATTTTTCTGCCAGCAAAGGCGCTGACAGCCAATTAGGGTTGCTCTCATGGAAAAAGTCGCAACTTCATTCCCAGACTTTTTGTACATCTTTTTAAACACGGCTAGTTTTTTGTCTTACTGCAATTCTTCCAGTTTTAATAAACCTGCTCAAGCTTATTGACAACACATTAAAAAGTGTGTTAATATTATATGGTTTCTTCGATTTCGAGCGATTTCTTCGATTTTGAGTTATTATTTTGATTTTAATATTTCGTTTTCTTTTCGAAAACTCTTCCATTAAATAATGATTTTCTGAATATTTTTTTAAAATATTCATTTAGAAAAACATTATCTTCTGAAGAAGTTGACCAGAAGAAAAAGAAATTTAAAACAAAAATAATAAAAAAAAAACAAGGACCTCAAATTCGAAATCGAAGAAATCATATAGTTACAATGGAAAAAGGTCAAAGCAAACAGGATAAAGAAATTGTTTTAATGTATTAATTAAGGTCCAAAAATAGACTTAACAATTGTTTTCTGCCTTTCTTTTGTAAGGTCTATTTTTGGACCTGAATGAATGCATTTCAATTGGCTCTTAAAGCAAATAAATAATTAAGTTAAGTTTTAAAATTATTCTAATATAATGTATGGTCCCCAAGTGCAAAATGCCACTTGCAAAAACTTGCAGAATAATGTATAATGTAAAATAATGTACGATTTGGCATGGTTTTTCTCTACAGAGCGCCTTCATGCACTTGCGGATATAGAATTAGTAAGAGTCAAAATAGAAAGACTAACTGAAAGTTTCAACACCAGGTGTTTGAGTTCTGAGTATGCTCATATCAATGAGCTCGTACCATCATAGTAGTAGTTATTTAGTTAGTTAAGTATGTAGTTTAAATTGTTTTTATTAAAATAAATAAAAAAATCAAATAATTTTTTGTAAATTTTTTGCCTTCGAAATTCCTTTAATCATTTATAATATAAGTAAAATAATATAAGAATTTATAATTATTAAGCTGAAAAAGAAAAATCTTGAACTCTTTACTATGTAAATTATAGTTAAAACCAATTGTAAAACGATCGTAAATAAATTCTAATATAATTTTCTTAAACTCAAATAAATTAAACCCACTCTAGCACTGTCGTTGTGGTATCAAACTTTTGGTAGACTTGTTCAATGGAAGAATAGTGGCAACATCTTTGCAACAATCTGTTCCTTTTCACTAGCTTCTTCCTTGGTTTCCTCGAAATATACAGCGATATAAACATCGCCATTATTTATTTGTTAAATTTTGTATAAAGAATTACTTTTAAATTTAAAAACACCACAAAAACTATTTTTACACAATCAAAATATTTGCTTTTTTATTTTGGATTTATTTATGTATGTGTTTGCTTTTATTTTTCAGATACAGCTGAACAGTTTTGGGAAGGTTTGTAGTTACATAGAAATAATTTTATATATTTTTTTCCATTAACAAATCAACCAAAACTTCATTTTGCTGATCTGGCATATCTGTGAAATAAATAGTAAAAATTTAATAGCGAACGAAAGCTGTCAGAATAGAAGAATCCAAATTGATTTGAAATTGAGCGATTACATTTCGCTGGCTTATATTTTCTTGCGACATTCAGGAACAGGCAGTAACAATGGGTATACAATTAATTTAGTAGTAGATATAAAGATATCGAAATCTGACTGTACTCTGTGCGGTTATACTAAAATGTAGAAATAAAATTTCTGCAAAGTAGATTAAACAATTGAAAAATCAAAAATTATACCGGTTTTGTATTTTCTAGGTGGCAACTAATTTGCTATCTTTTGGGAAGATGATCAAGCATTTAACTTTATATTCTATTGCGTATAAGAAAGCATTAAAAATTAAACGAAAAGTGTTCAGACAAAGATTTCTAGTAACAAAAACAAAAAGCCCTACTTGACCGTGTGTTTTGTTTGAACTTTTCTTTGTAATTTTTTAAAAAAAACTTATGTTTTAGATCTAAAAATAGTTTGTATTAATTGTTTCGTGTCTTTTTTCAGCCATCTATATGCCTCAGCTCGTCAGTAGACTCAAAAAAAAAAAAAACAAACACCCTAAAGACTATTAGAAACCGTGCTATTTATACCATTATTTTCACGAAAACAATGAGAATCATACATTTTCAAACCAACCTTTGATACAGAAAACAATTTAGTGGTTTTGCAGCACTTATTCACAACGATTAAAGATGAGCTGCTTTTAATCATGATGAGCTGCTTCAGTCCCATGATTATAAATAAAAATCTTTAATCACTTTAAATAATTTTATCGGGCTTTTACTTCATTAGTGTAGAGAAACAATTTTTTTTGATAAAATTAAAGTGCTCAACATATTTAAAGAAGATAAGAAAAGTACAATTGAAGAAAATTTGGTGGTTGTGAAACAGCCACGGCATAGACCCTAGTCAATACGTCCTCAACGTCTTTTTTCTTTAAAATGTTCATCACTTGAATTTGCTTAAGGATATTAAAAATATTTTATATGTTTTATTTTGGCAATATATTTTGCACTGTTTTATGAATTTTGCCCAGTTTTAATTAGCTACTATATTTCATAAGTAAATACACATGGAGGCCTGCTTTTAACCGCCGCCTGAATTCATCTACATACACAGAGGTTGGAAAAAGTGTGAGGGAGCAGGAGATAGTGTGAATGAGGGCGAGAAAGCAAATCAAAGGAGTCTGCGAAAGTATTATCAGAAAAACAAGTGCGAGAAAAGCGTGGCAGAGAATGTGTTAAATACAAAAGGATTCTTATGATTTTAAGTGGCTGATTTTTTCAGTTCCATCGAAAACAACAAAATGAAAACTCTACTTAATACTTAAGTATGACTGCTTATTGTTGTTGGTGTTGATGTGTTTTATTGCACGTATTTGTTGGTTGAATGAAAATGTTAAAAAATAATATTTGTTCGATTTTTCTTTATTTCGCTTTTGTCAACCAGAATTAATATTTGTTTTGAGAGTACTTCTTAACTCTGATTATGAAAATGAGCTTTTTTAAGAAGTTTCTTTTTAATGTGCGTCGCCAAATGAGAACTGAAGAAAATAAATTCCAAATATTGCGCGAGAAGATTGAAGAAGAAGGGAAGGAAAAAGCAAATATTATTGAAATTAAAATCTGCACAGTTAAAATGGTGGTTGGCGCTCCAGCCTTAAATATGATCAAATGGAAGATGATTTTCTTAAAACCATGTTTGGTAATAGATAAAAGAGAAGCGCCATCCAACTACTCAGTAGAATGGAAGAACTTTTAAGATTCTTCTTTTCCCGAAAGAGTAAAGTCCAACGATGTCGAAACGCATGATAGTCGCGGCCAACTATAACCGCCAGAATATAGGAAAGCAACACCATTGGATATATTGCGCAAAATAATCACTGTTTCATTGGCTGTGGGGGGAAATCATGTAAGTCCATATTCTCAATTTCTCGCCACAAGAAGTCTGTTGTCATCTAGCGAACACTATTTTGCTTGTCTGCCTTCATTTTTTAAGAAGTACGAACTGATGACGCCGTCAGCTCATAAGCCTGCACGTAACAAACGGTCAGTCTTTTTGGATGTATCGGTTTTTCAACAAGCAGTTGTGGATTCATATTTGTCCAAGTGAGCCAATTGTGCTTGCTAATGAATCCACTAAGATAAAAGTGTGCTGAGAAAAATTCACAAGATGCTCGAAGTGCATTCTGATTTAAATGTCTTTTTTTTTGTAGTAAAACTCGCAAAAGTCTGCCACAATCTCCAGTTTTTAATTTTTAAAACACTGAAACAAACAAATGTCAAAATAAGTTGGGCAAACAGCTTGACATTAAAGTATGTTTCATAATTAACATCGTACATTATTGTGGGACCACCGTTTACAATTTTGATTGAGTTAAATTGTTTTAAATTTAAAGTAAAAACAGTTTTGGAAAAAAGTAATACATAATTTTTGACCCAAAATACTCTTTATTGTGTTACACTGCTGTTCAGCGAAAGTTGCTTGAGGGGTACATTTCTTTTACAAGCAGAGATTTTTGCTTTAGTTTTTTTCCCCTAGAGTTTTTTTTTTTGGCTTCTCTTCTCTACGGTTAAATTAAACTTTTTGTATTTAAATGCTGATTTTGACCTTTGGAAAATATGTTTGTTCTTTAAATGTTATCAGGTTTCTGTTTGAAAATGTTTTCAAGTTTTTATGGTATTTTTTGCCCAAAGTGCCCAACACTTTTTCCATTTTAATGCTTGTGTTACATTTTTCTTTCTGACCAAAGGAATGTATTCTTTTTGCTGTTGCTGGTGTGTTGCAGCTACTTTCAGCCATTGTATTCACAGTCATTTTTTATTTCCTTCTTGTTTGAACGGGTTTCCTTGTTTTTTCCTAAAGCTGTTGCGTTTGCCTTTTATTTCTGTCTAGTTTCCTTGTATTAGTGTGGGCAAATACATGCGAATGTGCACTTTTTTTTTATAGATGTTTGTTAGCTTTGGCATTTTGTCGAGCTTTGTGAGTGTGTGTGTGTGTATTAAAAATAAGGAAACGGAAGGAAAATTGCTTACAGCGCAAAAAGCTACAAACACACACTTTTGCACAGGCTGATATAGTGATAGGGAGGAGGTGAGTGAGTGAGAGTGAGAGAGAGGGGGGCAAAGACTCGGACAGCTTTTACAATATGTATTTGTTCACAGCATAACACACAACATAATCGCATTTTTTACGCTTTTTCTCATACAAAACCTTTTGAGTTTCTTGTTCTTTTCATACGAATTCACTGCTAAAAGAAGCATTTTCAAAGAATTTCCTAGAACTTGCTATTGATGAAGGTAAACATAAGCTATAAATGCATATCTGAGTTCATATAAAACAAGCAAAAATAAAAACGGAAGAATTAAATCAAACACGACCATCTGAAGTGCATAGAAAAAACTACACAAAATGGTGGAAAAAAGAAGATCTTAAATTTGCACTTGTGCTGTAGTTTCTTATGCTTTATATCTGGCTACTGGTAAACAACATCTTCTGTTCACATTTATTTACACTACAAAAATTTCATATTGCTTTGTGTGGTAAAGAAAAATTTGTTTGTAATAATTAAGAAACATTTTTTTAAGTATCGCAGTGAAATGGAAGTATTTTGCAGCTTCAGAGAATTGTGCCAGCAAAAAACCCCTTAATAAATAAAAGTTTTGAAATAATTGTCAGTGTTTCAAGGATTTGGCTTACGACATAATCCCCACACAGAATGATCAATTATTAAAGGAAGAGCATAAAAAAAAATTAAAATTCATTGTAAATATGAGCGGCATCTAAAAACATTATGGCTGGTTTTAAGAAGGTGGCACAAATCAAGAGGTTTTCTTCTCAGTATTATTAATTAAATATACTCCATCACTTTATATTTAATTAACGATATTAATTGTGAAAAGACTCGTTGGTGGTACAGTAGTGGAGTGCGGATACATGAGAATCGAATACGGGAAGAAGCTGTATTTGGATAATACCTCCAGCGCTGCAAGTACTTTTAATTTTTTAATATTTCTAGATGTGGATAGGTTTTCTTGTAGCGAGTAGTTTAGATATGGTTGTAATAAAATTTAAACATTATCTCTAGTAAAAACATATCGGAGCCAACAAAAAATACTGTCTTTTCCTCCCTCTCTCTCTCTCTGTAGTTCACAATTTTTTGAACTTGATTGAGGGAATTTGTAAATAAATTGTAGTGAATAAGCGGTTTCTACCTATAATATATTCTGAACAGGCTTTAGATTAAATATCTGCCATGACTGAAATTTATAAAAGGTTACAAATAAAATCAGATGCTGCGTTGCACTGGCGTACATTTGGCTCTTTCTAAATCCGCATGCTTCGCGTCAGCAACCATTTAGGCTACTTTCAATCATAACGAATTTAACATGCTTCATATTTTTTCCATCTCATAGTTACTATAGTTATCATAGCAGCTAATTTATTAGTAGATAAGTGGGTGGTGGGCCAAAAGAAATCACCCCATTTAGTGATTATCTTACTTTTGTAAATGGCTGCCAATATCAAAGCTTTTCTTATTTTTGTGAACTAGAGAACTGAAGAGATCAAATGAACCAGCCATGAAGCAATATACTCCCCAAGAATGTTCAGTAATCGTGTCTACGACGCAGTGGGCGATTTTTTTACCAAAATCAAATCAAATGGGTGATGAGGCAGTGGGTGAGTGAACAACCCAAACTATCGCTTCTGGAGCACCAAAAATCCACGAGCGATGAAGCGAGAGGCCATTACAATTGAAGTCACTGGATGAAACGACGCTGTTCCTGCTAGAGAGGTAATGGGGCCATTTCTTTTCGAGGACGTAGCGCGTTATAGAGCAATATTAACCGAGTCTTTTCTAGGTCAGTTGAACGAATTAAGTATGCAGGACTTGCGGTTCCAACAGGATGGAGCAACATCACTGGCTGTGCAAGCCACAGCCGATATTCTGAAAGTCTAACAACATCGGATGACTTCTTTTATTATATTCAGCTGGCTCAAATCTTAAGCACACTTTGCAAGCAATATTTTTGGCAACCAGAGCCGGTGTATGTAAATCGGTTTCAGAACTGTTTTGTGTTTTGTCTTCACTACAGTAATTTTCTTATTGTTACAACTTTCAAGCACCCAAAATTGTTATAAAATAATGTTATCTGCTTTTTGGTACCAAAACTTGCTTAAGCTTCCATGGGGAATAGTTTATTGATATATCGCTATATCTCGGCTACATACGGATCGACGTTGAAAATTTTCAGTTCTTGTCTTCAAAGCAAAAGTAAACTTGTTTTATTATAACATAAACTTTTTGGTGCAAAGAGCTGTTTCAGTTTGCGTACAGGAGTAACTTCTTGAGAAAACGGGTTTCACTATATTCGGTCCGATGTCAGACATTTTTATTTTACTTACGCTTTTGATAACCATGCGAAATATTATAGATTACAAAGAGCACTAAAAAAATCTTTAAAAATTTTTTTTGAAAAATATTGAATTTTTTTTTATTTTTCGCGGTTTTGGGCTATAGCTTGGTTATTCATAAATCGATGTTGCTGAATTTCAGTGTGCAAGATGTTTGGCATGAAAAAGATTTTCTGAGTCAAGTTGTTTTCCTAGGAACTTGACTCAACAGCTTACTGTCGTTCATGGCTCCGATTGGACGTTTCTATCGATACTGATCGAGGATATACTTATATACTTTATGGAGAGGTTATTAAAACTGGGTAAATCACAAACGGCATGTGAAGCTTATATGTACCTCTAACGCTAGTTGTAAAGGATATAAAAACTAAGCTGGTGGCAGTAACCAACGGGCTGGCAAAGTCATTGGTGTCTGCTAAATATAAGTGAGTGCAAATGGGTTACGCTCTCAAGCCGATTGGCCAGTATCACTGGGTGTTAGATGTCGGTTTAATACAGCTTATATAAAAGTTAATGGTGTTAAGTATTTAATAAAAGATATTATTAACTTTTGTTTTGAAACAAGCTGTGAAGCTTTCTGCTTATCTGCCCAAACACCCAGAGCCTTCGACAGAAATCGAACCTTCGATCGCTGAAACTTATAGTAAGGTACTCTACTAATCCATCTATAGGAGTGCTCTGTATCAGAGAACTACAACGAGTACAAAAAAAAGTGCAATGCAAAAGAACTAAATACACAAGAACGACTAATGTGGTGGTGGGATTTCTTAGTGAAAAATACCCTATAAAAATTTTATGCAGGCGGAAAAATTTTATATCACATTTAAAAACGAAAATAGCTGGAATGTGAAAATGTGATGAGCCTGAAAATTCATACCACAACCGCAAACAACACGGAAGTATTCGTTATGAGTTCTGAAAAAAAAAAAACGTTTATTGATCTAATTTATAAAAATTATATTAGACTCATTCAGCATTTATTGTACAAATTTGTACCGAATATTTGTGCAGCAAGTGTGCAATAAAAATGAGCTATTTTTTATAATAAGCCACTAAATAAGCAACTCGTATCGCTTATGGTTGCTCTGCACTCTTGCAGTTCACTGTTAGGTACATAAATTCAACAAGTTAATCTCTGTTTTTAATTTATACATTAAAAAATTATTATATTTTTTATGTGCAAAACTAATTATTAAAGCCCTTTTGGTTTCATAAGCATCACTGGCCATTATAATATTTTAATATTTAAAATTATTGCATTCATTATGTTAATGCTGTAGAGTTTTTATTTCATTATTCACTACATTACATATTAATAAATCTTAATGAAGCATAAAGAAAAAAGTATTATTCGCATTTTAATGCTTATTTGCATTCAATTAAAACAACTTATAAAATTGCTTTAGTTATTTTATTCCTCTTTCCAAGTGGATTTTGAGTTGAAGTTAAAAATATATGTATATTTTCTCAATATACTACTTACCGCCTTCATCAGTCATAACCAAGATGGTAGTCTCTGGACCCAAACCTTCGGGATTGAACACTTGGCAAGTTACTTTGTATTGGGTATAAGGTTCGAGATCGAGAATTTCATGGCTCTGAAAGAAGAAAAAAAAAAAAAATTAAATTAGAATAAAAAATTTTCTAAAATGTTTATTTGAAATAATAGTTTTGCTTCTTTAGACATAATTTTGCCTACATTTGAATATTCATTAAAAAAATTTTTTTTTCCACAATCCTGAAAGTATTAATTTAAATTAAAAATTGTGCCAGTAGAACCAGTGTCTTCTTCTCTTCATGTTTTTTTCTTTTAATACGCTTTGCAATATCAAGTTTTAACAGCAGCTTGTGATTTTTATTTACAATAGTTTCTTTCTCCATCACTTTTCTACTGATTATTTGCTCAAGTCTTATATGACAAAAACATTAATCGGAAATTGAGTTTAAGCTCAATTTTTTTCTGTTCAATTTTTATCTATTATTTGCTTTCTATTAAAGAAATTGCAAAACTCTTTTTAATATCAAGACATGCACAAACATGTCAGACAAAAGAAAGTTCTGTCATTTCAAAAGCTTAGTTGCTTATTCTTTTTAGACAGATACTGAAAATCTTTAATACAAGTGGAGAGGAAGAACGAGAAAAAATCAAATCATGGAGATATTGAAAAAATATTTTTTCTTTAAATAGCAGCTCCCCGCCAACAACTTGTGCTAGAAGGGAGATTAAAAAAGATATGCGCAGATTTGAGTGGAATTAGTTTTTGAGTGCTTGTAATTTTAAGAAATAAATTTTTTTTATGATTTTTTTCGTTCCTTTTCTGTGGAAAATCTGTATTTTTGAAACAATTTCAGCAATCTCTAATGTAATTAAAACTTTAATGCAACTGATATCTTTACATATACGTATATGTTTTTAATTATTTGAGGAGTTTTTGCTTTTACAATTGTTAACAATTTTATCGGGCTTGAGTTCGATTTTTACTTCCCAGAAATTGTGAAAGGTTTTTTTTAAAGTTAAAATTAATGTTTTTTGCTCTTCTTTTTTAAAACAAAAGCTTAAACTGTTTATCATGATTTGTTTAATTCGAATTGTTTATTTTGTTATTGTATTGGTATCCAAAGAACCTGTATGCACTTTTGAGTACCATATAAAATTTTATTTTATTTAGCACCAATAATTTTAAAGAACTCTCTGCTCAAAAACCATAACTCCCTCAATGGAAAATATACTTTCTTTAAAAGCTTAACCAAACATTCTTTGAATACCCGCATCAATATTCAATGAAAACCACAACTTTAACGGGTATCAGTGTTTACAGTTGTGTATTTATAATGAGTATGTGCGTGTGAGTTTGTGTATGTATTGAGCTAACATTTCCCAATTCGCTATGTTATGCACAGTTAGGTAACAGCTGGGCACAAATCATCTTAATTAGAGATTAAACGAAATCCGTCGCTTATAATGTGCGTTTTTTGCTTATTTTCTTTTCATTTTATGCACCAACTGAACTTCTAATTAACCGATAATAGAGGGGTCAAGCTGCTGGTTAAAAAAAAATGATTTTTGTATGTTGATCATATTTTTATTAACATACGATATAAGTAATCGTAATTATTGATTTAAGATAATCAACACCCTAACTAGGTATATGCAATTACTTATTGTCACTTTGCTGACAGGTGTAATAGAAATGGGTTCTAAAAAAGAGATAAAAAAAGTTCATGCAAATTGGGCTCTGAAGGTTCCACGATATGTCCTAATTGCTAATTTCGTAGTTTTTCGCGACAACTAACGTTTTACTGACTAGTCATATACATATCTGTGGATATTGCTCAGAATTTTCTCTGGCAACTGCTAAGGGACAAGCAGAATAAATCGTTTCACAAGAAAATGACATGACTAAAGGAATCAGGCTCTAGGTCTCAAAATTTAATTCCTTGTCATTTATAACAAAAAAAAAAAAAAGAAAAATATTGATACCTACAATTTTACCGCAAAAAAACTATTTTCTCAATTTTGAGAAAAGAAGAAGCCCCATTGGAAATTAATAATAAAAAATTTCGTGTTCGAAATCTAAATTCGCTGGAAATTATCAAGTGTTGCATTACGACTAGTGCAGCTGATTTGCATGCAAACACTTCGATGAGGCACAACAATTGCAATAGAAATCCCACCAGCAATAATTTGATCAATTGGGTTATATCAATGAAACAATATTATTCAGACATATGGTGTTATTTATCTTCTTTAGTATTTTATACTTATTTGCATATACATCTCGTGTACTTAAACTAAAACCAGTGAAATACGAACGCTGGGGCAACTTCATGCAGCTGGAAACCAGGGATCCAAAATAACATTTGCTTTCAATTTTATTCGTGAAAGAAATATTTGAAAAAAAAAAAATAAACCTTTAGTTAGTGTTCATCTTCCAAATTACGATTAGTTGTTTTCCTTACGCGTATTATGGGAAAAAAATGTTTTTGTATTAACTAGCTCTTTTTTGTTTTTAATTTACATATATAATTAAATTCCCAAATGGGGACAAAAATCAACCCCATTTTTTATTATATTTAAACAGCACAATTGAAAAGGAAAATTTCTCGAGCATTTCGTTTAACCATTCTTAATATTGCGAACAAAAATGTATGTAATTCCTGGGAGAAAAACATTGCGAAAAAGGTTTGAACTTGAGTAGGGTTATTTCTTGTTAACCATATAAATTATTTCTAAAAACACAGATTTTCTGAATAATAAAAAACGAAATGCGTAAATTTATGGCTTAAGCTGCTATGAAGCATAAATAAAACAGAAAGCATAAATTTGATGAAACCGAATGACGACTGTAGGGTGACTTAGGCGACCTTTTTGGTATTTGTATAAATTTCACTTCACCCTATAAATTTGTAGCTATTGATAGAATAGAAACTTTTAGAACTTTGTTGATAAAAGTGTTGTTAAACTAGCAAACCTTTTAATCTATTTTAAAATTCGAAACAGTTGTATAAGGAAGAATACTCTGACTTACTAGCACACTTAAATACCCTGAAGGAAACCTAGAATCAAGTGGCTTCAAGTCGTTACATTTTTCACCTATTTTTTTATTAAATTGTCAACAGGGTGTCTCCAGTTTTTTGTTTTATGCACAGTGTTGTGACTGTTGAAATTTGTAAGCCCAAGTCGGCAAAGCCAAAATCGTCAAATCAAAATCGTTTTCATTTGGAAATAAAAAAATTGAGTTGATAACATTGTTAATGAGTAGACAAATTTTATTTCTTGATTTTTCAATTTTAGTTTCTCTACTGACATTTCTTTCAGGGTAGCAACAATTTCTATAGAGAAACAATAGTACCATGGTCGTCCTATAGTCACATTAGAATCACCTAGTCACTAGTTCCTTACTCAGTAGTTGATTTGCAATGACAAGCACATGTTGAATGTCAACAGAAAAAATCATTGTATGAGGTATAATATGTCACTAGTACTGGTGGCCATGTCACTAGTACTACTAGAGTTTTTCTACCGACATTTCCTTCAGGGTAATTTTAAAACTACAAATACTTTAAAAAGTATGACGGCTTTGAAACAACTAGTTGTCCCCCAGCTAAAGGCATTCTCTGTTTTTAATGGCAATTATGTCTATTCAGGCTTCCAAATTCCGTTTTTCTAATTAAATAAATAAAAGAATTATTTTATTTCATTAATTATCCGACGTTTCTTGGGTATTTTTCCATTTTCATCAGGGATTTTATTAATATTGGAAATCTGGCAAACATTGACAGTAACATATGAAAATAAAAAGATAAAGAATTCAATATAATAACAAACAGCAATAATATAATCAATAATGCAATCAATTAAACTTACAATTTTATCCTTTTTTCATTTTATTTTTCGTCAGAATGTCAGACTTTTAACTGAGAAGAAAAATAAAATTGGTTTAACAACGTAGTTTGACAGATATCAGATTCCAGTCCTATACTTTTGAAACCACGAAATGGTTAACCCGCTGCATTGCCGTAATGAACATTTTCATTCGAATAATGAAAATATATTAATGAAATAAATTCATTCGAATTCTTTTTTTCTTTAAATATCTGATGTCGAATTCCAGTCCTATACTTTTAAAACCCGTTATGACTCCTTAATCCCGTTATTCACTTTATTTACGGTTATTAATTGCCATTTCGGAGTGACATAAAAAAGCTAACGGTATTTTTGTTATCTATGAAAACAGAACTTCTAAATAATTTTGGTGTAATTTAACCCCAACACATATTTTTGTAAAAATTGATTTTCATCTACAAAAAGTGGTGCATTCACAACAGGGTGGGTCGACCCAGCAATCGATATTTTGCTATAGATTTTTTGATAGCTTATTAACATATTAAAAAAGTTCTTCTTGGGGCATCCAAATTAATTTTTTTGTATTTCTGTGTTGAATGCCCCCTAAGAAGGAATGGTATTACGGCATTCGAAAAAAAAATTGGACATGTTGTTTCAAACAAAATTGTCATATATCACTTTTTTATTATACTTCCGTATTGTGAGCTCAAGTTGTAGGATGGTTATACCATGTGCTCGAGGCGATTTGGACGCTCTCCAGCCAATAAGTATTAAACCTTACTTTTAAAAGTGTCTATCACTACCAGTTGGCTTCGAAACAAATCTTTTTCAATTCTGGGGAAATGAAATCAAACTAAAGCTCGGTTTAGTTATTAATAATTGCAAATTGCGTTTCACCTTTAAGGTGAAGTTACATGGCCCGCTTTAGACGCGTCCACGCTTTTCATGCTTTTTATATGTTTTATGCGTTCTATGCGTTTCATACTACAAGTTACATACAACGCTTCGTATGCGCCATATTTCTTTGTTTTGATAAGCTGTTGTGCACATATTTTTAACATACAAAACAAATATTAACAAAATGGAACTGCTCATGCAGCTGCTCTTTTATTTTTGTTCCGATAGAGCAGCAAGGTTTTATTATATAAAAGCTCGTGGTTTTTAATTGCATTTATTAGCTTCTTTTCCATATCGCTTGTTTGAATATATTGAAAATATTTGTAAACATAACAGTGATGATACTCAGTACGCAAACGCAATCGATAAATCGAATCAAAATTTTACAGCTTTAAAAAGCTGTAAGTGACCATATGACATCCTGATATTCTTTTTTTTCTTCTTTAATATCAAAAATCTAAGGTTTTGCTTTAAACAGTATTTTTCCAGCAGTAATCCATTCTTTTAAATCTCATAAAATTCCTGGAAGAAATGCTCAAGAGTCTTATTAAAAAAATTGTTTGGTTGCACTCACATTTTTGTCTATAAATCTACTTTTGAAGGAATGCAAACACATTAAATAAAAAAATAAAAAATATAAAACTTATACTTGCACATTTCCACAATAACTTACATTCGTGAATAGAAATAAATATTTATGAAGTCTCATACATCACACATATTTAGAATCATATGATTATTTCCGAGTTGCCAGCTTAAAATTAAAAAAAAAAAAAAAAATCACACTTTCGTTATTAAATAAAATGTCAAGTGAAAAAATCTGAGGCACCTGAAGTTGTGTTAGTATGGCTCTCTCAAACTTAATGAAGTCTTTCACACTTGCTATAAACACTGTATATGTTAGTTAGATAGTGCCTTTTTAAGACCATTCTATAGATACTTAATTGTACATTTCCTCGATGATTTGTTTTTCACCTTACTATCACCACATTCAAACATTTCTTTTGGACGCAATATGTCAAATTGTTATAAACCTCGCAAGGCAGATTTTCCTACAAATACTAAATCACGGATCTAGTAATATCACTAACACAGTTGCTGGTTGTTTATTAGCAGGCTAGTGTCAAAAGTTTGTTTAAGAGCCGCATAGCATGGCCTGGCTTCTAAGAAATGTACCCGTAATTTTGTAGCTGTTATTAAAGAAAAAGTAATAGCATGTTTCTACGCTTCGCTGTCTATGTACGCCTCACACCCCCTAAACAGGAGCGAAGCAATGTGTTTGGCCATACGTAATTTTGAGAACAATTGAAGTAGCTTCACATTGAAGATACATGCGAAACACCAAAAATTCCCATTTTCTGTAGTTTATATCGCTCGAAAAAAAAAAACTTAATTGTTACATAAAATAAAAGTTTAAATAAAGGGTTTATTTAAAGCCCTACAATGCCAACTTTGAAGACAATGAATGAATGCGGTTTTTCTGCTGCAACATTTTCACTTACATTTTTCTCCAATTCGAAAAAATCTAAAATCTAAAAATAATCACCAAGGTAACCTTGTATCAACTATCCTGGCTTTTACAGCAGAGACGACGACTTGTAAGCGAACAAAACAAATTTTTGACACAGCAAGCATAAAAATGCAGGAGGCAAAAAATAATCACCTGGCTTGATTCGCCCTTTTTATTACCCGAGTTCGGAGCAGTTTGGGTGCTGATGATTGTCGGGGAGTTCGTGAATTAGCCAACAAGTTCCACAACCATTAAATTTTCAACTCTACTTTTGCCTTTTTAAAAATGCTTTTTTTTTGCCTTCTTTGAAAATGTTGCTCCATACAATTTTATTACAACAAAATACATATTTTTTTTTATCGATTCTAAGCAAATAAAATCGAACTAAATTCAGATAAAATAATTAACAATTGTAAGCCATAAAAAAGTTAGACTTTAAAGTTTAACTACTTGTATTTTAAAGCTTTTATAGTTTGTTTAGTTTGTTTTTCGTTTTGCAACCGCTTTTGTTTAACTCTGGTGGATTTTGAACCACAACGTCACGATTGCTGAGCAGCTACCGCTCAGAAATCGCAGCAGTGAGAACGAGTGATTGGAGCATACTTTTACCTTTGACTCGAAAATACTATATGAGAGTTTAGTAACTATATCAGCGTATTGGTAAGGCAATGATGTCTTTAGCTGCCAATGAAGACCTTTATGTCATAACTTTTCGAAAGCCTGAGCCACATCTAAGAAAATAGCTGAACAAACTGCATTTTTTTCCAGAACTTCTTCTCTTGTGTGGATAATTCTATGATCGTAAAATGTTCTTCCCTATACTGAACTGATGCGAAGGCACTAAAGGCTTACTTTATGTTATTTGTCTTAATCTCTCAGCGAATAGCTTTTCGAAAAGTTTTCCCATTACATGTGGTAATGAAAGTGGCCGATAGGGTGAAGCTTTATTTCTTTTTTTTTTTTAGACTGGGACCTGTACTCAAAGAATGACCCCTATATCTGCATTGTATTTTACTGGAATTAGGAAAATATTAAAGAGGGATTGGTGGATGAAAAACGAAAATGATTAAACAAAAAAAAAATTATAACATAAAAAACAGAACATCTTGCAAAGCTGAATAAGTCAGAATTAGCTCTTGCTAGTTTGTCTGTTTAGTGTACAGCATATACACCTTCGATGCTATCCAGTTAACAACTTAATTTTTTCAATATAACGAAACGTTGACCTTGCAGAACAAAAAGACAACACAATAACCACGACAACACCTATTACGAATGTGTACTTTGGTGGACGTATTTTCAAATATTTAGTAGGTTTGGTAAGATCTCTTTTGGCCAATATCATACGTAGTATGAGAAATAAACGTTTAATAAACATGGAATATTAAGAAAAATATAAGCCAATATAACAAAAAACCACGCGTTCACCTATTATTAGTAGACATCACAAATAACACTTCCGCTCTGATCAAAACTTCACAAACATTTTGTTGAAAGTTTCTTCAGGTTTTGTGTCATTATCACCTCAAATATTTTCCAAAATGAGGAAACGTTTTTGTGCCTTAGACAACCGTTCATCAATTATATAATGAAGCGTTCATTAATTAATATTAAGAAGAGCTTTACTTGGAAAATCCTGCAATACATTACCATTTATAAAGTAGACACCAGGAATTTTTCTTTATTTTAGATTAACTTTTTCTTCGTCTGTTTCAGCTAATAAGAATAACTGAATATTATTAGATGCTTGGATATGGGCAGATTTAAATTTATCCAGCCCTAAGATGGAAAATTGTATTTAAGTATTTCACGAAATCCTCAGCTTTTTCAGTATCACTCTTGCCCATGACTTATTATTTGCTTTGATTGGAGGTTTGTGAGTAATAGGCCTGTTTAGACGAGCTGTAGCTTTTCATATTGAGCAGTAATTTATCTCAGTAACATCTAATTGATTTCCACTTGATCAAACTAAACTCCGGAACCAACTAATTTTTAAGCATTAATTAAACTTTATAGTCAAACTTTATTACAAATAATTTTTTATATCAGACTTATATCAGCTAGATTTTTACTTCTTCAGAATTGAGAAACATTTTTTTCTTGTCTTCTATAAAAATGTTAAACAATATAATTTTTACAACTATAAGATTTCTTTGATTTAGAGTTTGAGGTTCTTGTTTATAATTTTGATTTCACTATTTCGCCAGGAAAACTAGAATCGAAATTTTGAAAATAACCAAGGACCGCAAGCTCCAAGTCAAATATATCTTAAATCAAATATAATTAAAAAAGTCGAAGCCAATAGCATAGAGAAATAATTTTACAACATTGAAAAATCTTTCTTTAATCAAGTCTATTTTACACTGTGGTTTTTTCGGTGCGGTGATTTCAAACTAGATAATTATTTTTGTGCAAATTTAACATGGTTTTTAGTCAAGCCTTCTTCATGTTAATCTGACATGGTGGCTTTATTCCTGTGTAGAAAATTGTTTGGAGTTTCTGGTGCAAAATGCAGGCTTAGAAGAGCTCTAAAATTTTGCTCGCTGTTGGCAACATTGATTTATTCCTGGTAGATTTATAATGATGTGTGTGTGTGGGTGTTCGTTCATATTTGTGCTACCAAACGAATATAAAGTTCAGTTCCCGCTGCAAGTTCATATTTTCCATATTTGCATATGCTTGGGTGTGCGGGTTGATTTGTATTTATGAATTTCTATTTTTTCTGTGCAGCATTTCTACTCACTAGATAAGTTCACATATTTTAACAAAATTGCATATAAAAATATTATTATCTCACTATTAGTTCGTTCTGTTTTTTGTTTTTTGCATTTTTTACAATTTCTATTGTTTTGCTCGAACATAAATAATCGCTACCACTCACTTTACCCCCATATTTTATAGACATACACACACATTCTTTTTTTTTTTTTTTTTTTGGAATATTTCTGTTGCTGCTGCTAATGTATGTCAAATGTCTATGACTTATGATTTTCCATATATCATTTGATTTCGCTGCACATAAAACAACAGTGTGGAAAAAACAGCAAAACGACACATAAAAGCTGGAAACAGTCACGTTCGATATTTATAAAACTAATATCCATTTTATAGTTTATAGTCGTGATATTTAAAATGAAACATGAATATTTAAACACAGAAATTTCTTAAAAAGAACAAAAGCTTACGAAAATAGAATGTTTTTCTTTTTCATTTTGTTAAACGTGAGTTATTTATGGGAAAAAGTGAAGCATAAAAATTATTTCTTTATGCATTCTGGCCTCCGTTGCCGCTCGATAAAACCCTTTTGGCAGTCACTTCTAACTACTCATCCATCTTTGTAAACGTAACTTTTAGAAAAGAAAAAAAAAAAAATAATGAATTGTTTGTCTACTTGTTTTCTTGTTTTCATTAAACTGTCGATTATTACATTCGTGACTCATGCTGAAGGATCTTGATAAAATGATAAACTGTATTATGACATGTTACACATTAAGCAGTACTTCAATAAACTTGAAGACATGTGTATGTGTGTGCCTATTTATACGCCTGTCACTTGGTGTGCTAAATAAATAGGAACATTCTACGATTATTAGGTAAATTTTATCAATGAAAATGTCAGTTAGTTTTTATCATATAAATGTATGATTTATTAACACAATTTATATTGAAAAGCGATAAAAGTATATAATGAATAGTGGAAAAACATCGAAAAGGATAAGCACTGAACTGGTGTTGCGCCATTCATATTCAAGTAAGTAATTAATTATAAACTGTTTAGCACCTAAATAAAATTTAGATAAAATTTAAAGAGCAGGAAATGAAATGCATGTGTACATTTTGGAGTGAAATTAATGAAAGGGAATTAATGATAAGTACTCAGACATATAAATGTTAAACAGTGGCTGATTTTTTCACAGAAAATTCCAATGAATTATCAGCGTGGCTGCTGAGTGTAAATCTATTAATGATAATTTGCCATTGCTTGCTGATGCAAAAGCGTAAAAGTAAAAGGGATTAACACACCGAACGACGCGTCGGTCGATGCGTTTCGCGCCGCTGTCACACAAGTATAATCATTGTAATTGTTACACAAGACAAAAGTTTAAAACACATAGATATGCACAGTGTCTCAACATAGGAATTCTAATTTCCATTCTGGTACAGACTGAAAAAAACGCAGCGTAAAATTAACTGGATAAAATGTTGATTATAAATTGTGTTATATTAGCTCTGTTTCTTTACTTTTTGGGCAAAGTTCGGTAAAATGAGAGTAAACTATAATTTCTCTCAATAAGATACAAGAATGCACAAAAGTACGGGAACGAATAAAAACAAATATTTTACCAGAAAAGAAAGCGTCAGCGTTCTGACAGCTCAAAAAAGTATAAAAAAAAATTTATGTATTTTATTTGATTTGTGTCTAAAAATGTGTGTTCCAAACAATTAAAAGGAATGAAATGCATAAAACTTTTTATAGCCTTTTTACACTGACGCACATCTTACATCTTTCATCAATTTGCAAAGATGTTTACATCTTCCCATAAGAATTATACAGGGCGAAAATTCTACATCTTTCTACATCAGTAGAAGACGATCCTTTCTCATTTTGTTCCATCTTACATCTTTCGATGTTTTTAGTGCCATCACTAAAAAAATTGCAGAAAATCGATTGCTTTTGTACCAAAATAACATTTGAGAAAATAAATTTAATATGAAAAAAATGAGCGGAACATGTACATACATACATACATATGTATTTTCTTATAATTTTTAATTAATTACATACATATGTACATACATATAAATAAATTCATTTTAATTGCAGGTCAAAAGAAAGCCCATCGTATGGTAAATCAATATGGAAAACATGTTGCTTGGAAATATATGGAAATAAAAATGTCCAAAATGGTCCATTTTAAATGGACTTTTTTTTTAAATTTTACGTCTTCTTTTTTTTTGACATCTAAATAAATGAAAGATGAAAGATGTTGTCAATGTAAACGACTGTTTCACATTTTCAGCATCTTCCATGCGTTTCACGTGGATGTCAGTCGGTGTAAAAAGGCTATTAGGAACAAAACAGAACTCATAAATGCATATACATATGTAAATGAATTCGTAAATATATTTATATAACAATCAACAACCTTTTAGAGAATGCTTTAAAACATTTTTTTCACACTAATTTCCAAATTTTCTTTTAGCTTCCGCAAAACATTTACATACATATTTCTTCTATGTTATTGTTTATTCTTTGAAACAAATGACAGCTGAACTACTCGCCCAAACTAGCCCGAAGAAAAATTACGGGCTGTTTCGTGCAAGAAGAAGAAGAAGCATAATGTACTCTCACAAATACTTTCATTTGCCCAATTTTAAAATACGGGAACGCTTTTCGTGCAAAATTGGGATCCCTCGGGATCCCAAAGTAGAGTAAAGCAACAGAGCTATTATTACAAAAATAATGACTTCGCTTAAAATTAACTCTCTATTTAAATTATTTGTCGGCCTATGCATTCCAATTGTTGCGGTTGCGTTTATAATCCCGGCAGTAGTAAGCAAAATACTTTGCAGTTCAAAGATAACAAACATATAAAAAGGATATATGAAAAACACTATTAAATATGATTAAAGAAAAAAATAAGAAAAAAAAATCATTTTGATTCCTGAGTGTATTGACATGTCAAATAAACAGAAATGGAGATGTTAATATATACATATATATATATATATATATATATATATATATATATATATATATATATATATATATATATATATATATATATATATATATATATATATATATATATATATATATATACATATATATATTCTTTCCAGTGTTCATATACACAGCAAATAATTGCTTCCTATAACTCTTATAAAAAATTGAATTTTGCGTGGCGCTTCTTGCAATAGCAGGAGATATTTTAAAATAACTTGCACAGTTATTTACAAATCAATATTTAAGATGATTTTCGTCCCTTTTATTTGTACAAACTTTGAAAAATTAAATTTTTTTTATTTGATATTTAATATAATTAAAATTACCATAAATCTTAAGGCTAAAGCACTATACTAGGTGGCTATCGAGTCAGAAGAAAAATTTAGTCATTTATTTGCTTTAAGAGCTAATTGAAATATATTAATTAAATTCTAACAATATACCTTAATATTATAAAGACTACAGCTTTAGCACAGCATATAAAGAGCAGCAAACATATAGCAGATTTTAATAGCGTAAAAATCTAAGACCAAGAGAAATCACATAACAACAGAAACACACTAGAGGGCCTTAGAATAAAGCTTTAAACACTAAAGAAGACAAGGATCAAACAAAATGTCAATACTCAATTGCATTAAATCCAAAGTAACTATGTGTAGATGGTAGATCAACAATTGTTTTGCTATTGTATAGAATATCACTTGTTTTTCATTTATTATTATAATAAAACTTGACAAATGTAACTTAAACTGTAAGTGGAAAAAAGAAAACGTTTTTATTAAATGACTAAAAATAATTACAGAGATATGTGTGAGATTATAAAAACTATATCTGCAACAGACTAAAATCAAAATAAAAAGCATCTCCTGAAGAAGTTGACAAACATTTTCGGCGAAACGTTGAGAGAAACCCACGTTGAAATAAAATTGTTTTATTTACATCTTGAGAATAAGGTATGACCATTATTGGCCTAAAAAGCCATTCGTTTTAATTACACATGTATAATTTGGTTATTTTTGGCATTTGTTACTGTAGAGACCACATGTCCTGGGCAAATTTAAAACTTCAATCACTTATTGCTCAAAGGTTAGGGCTAATTTTTCAATTAAAGGGTGCCCGCATGCATCACGTACTACATTTTAAAATTTCCAATTTTTGTTTTTGGTTTGTTTTTATTGTTGTAGAGACCAGACAACTACTTATGCTGTGCAAATTTCTAGTTCTGTGCCTCTTGCATTTCAAAAGTAACGACTAATTTTCAAACTAAAGGGTGCCCTTATGAATTAAGCGCCATTTGAATTTCAACGTTTTGTTGTTTTTGATAGTTATTTTTGCAGAAATCTCTTTCAAAATTTTCAGCTGATTTTCAGTTTCTTGAATGAGATCACCCTGATTTTGGTATTTGTTCTAGAGCCCACACCTTATCACATAAGCTATGCAAGTTTGAGCTTCTTTCTAATACAGTTAGAAAGTCATAGCTGATTTCTACAGTTTGTTGCATAGACACCCTTTGGGGGGAAACTTTAGAATAAGAAGTCAGGATTTGAAAGGAATGAGTTTTATAGGTTTGTAGAGAGCGTCGTGGATCTCCTAGAACTGAAGTCAAAGTCTGCCGAAGGCTTTTAGTTTATTAATAATTCGATGTTGAATATGCGGAATTTACTAAGAAAAAGATGAAAATGTTAGTTAAACAGGGCTGCCAGAGGAAAGTTTTCGCACAGAATATAAAACTGCGAATTCATAAACGGTTTCAAGCATCCAAACTCGTATTTTTTGCATTTAATTTAATAATTTTTTTTTAAGGATATGCAAACAACCGGCCCTCAGCTGGGCTAAGGGATTTTCTCCTCCATGGTATAACCAACAACGGCTTCGCGTACAAAATCTCTAAGCATCTGGTTAAACACTTTTTTATTTTACGGCAATTGGTACCATTATACAAAAGACGACCCCCCTTTTAGCCTTTTTTTAGTATTTGTTTTTGTTGCTAATGTATAATATAAAATTTTCCCCATTTTTGTTAGCAATTCATCAACTTGTACTTCAGCTAAATCGCTTCTTTTCTAACCCTTTCAAACTGCTTACTTGGTCGGACAGAGCACTTCCATTAATGCAACAATTGCATAGAGCAGGCAAAGTGTTGAATATGCGACTCGTGTGGTTTCCATTTTCGTTCTTTCATTTTTATCCCAAGTGCATATTTTGCTGTTATCATTGAATTTTTGTGTAAAAACTTGTACACATTTTACAACTAAAAAATGCATTTTTAAAAATCAACTGCTTCCTTTTTGTTACGTTCTGGTTTATTGTTTTTCCCTTTTTTCCCTTTATTGTTCCCTTAGTTATGTTTTGCATAAAACGTTGATGCTGTTCAGCTTTTTGTTTTCCAACTACTGCCACAATTCGGCAACAATAACAACAACAAGAGCGAAATACGCTGAAATATTATCTTGTGAGGCGTAAAACGTGAGATTCATTTTTTGAATGTGTGGTGGTTGGTGGCTCTGGAGTTTTTACTTCTTTTTTTGTATGTATTGTATTCAGCTTTTTTCTTTATGTGCTACAAGTTTTATGTTTTCCGTTTATTGGCACACACACAAACATACATATGTATTTGCATTTATGGTATAGATGTATGTAGACAAGTACATATGTGTTTGAAAAAAAGAAGAAGAAATGAAGTAAATTGCATTTGTAATAGAGTCGAGTTGCATTGTGCGGCATGATGTTTTCTTATGTGTTGTGTTGAACAACAACAAGAGCAAAAAGAGATGAAAGCCTGGCGTTACACTGCACTCAGTATGTGGCATGCAAAATAAACGTTGTAATCGTAGCTTCATTTGGTACAATGTTGATATACTAGATAAGCAAAGGGATGATAAGTGGCAGTAAATAGTAAGCAACTCTTATTTTCAACTTGATTAATTTTGGTTTTTTTTTTTTGTTTTCTTCCTGTTACTGACAGCGTAGTTGTTATTTTGCCATGAAAATAGCACACACACTGCCAGTAATTAAATGGATCACAAGAGGGTTTGTGTCATGATTTATGACGAATCATTTTGGCTTTTTCTTTGTAGTGTTGAAGTGTTGCACAGAAATCTTGAAGCTTTTCAAAAATGTCTGCCATTATTTCTTGGCCTTACAAGCGAGCGCGCTCGTGTGGGAGGCCAGTTTTTGTACTTGTTTCTCTCAGTGTATTGCTCCCATGTTTTAGTCTTAAATTGCTTTGACAATGCCACACATATGTGTTATAAATCTTTATATGCATTCAAGAAAATTGTTATTCGTTGCCAGTTTGCTTATGGCAGGTAAAGCAAACTTTTTTAATCGAAATTTATGTTAAAGTAATGTTGGAACAGCACTCATGTAAAGGAAAGTTTTAGTGGCAGTAACTCTCTGGTAACTTTTATCTTCGCTCTGATTGAGTTTTGCTTTTACCGACTGAAAAAAGGGAGCATGTGACAAATACGTTTACATTTTACATCACGCCCTTTTTATGTTTAGTGTGGAAAATATCTTTAAAATTTAAGAGATAATTTTAAAAATTAATCCTTCATTTGCAGAGAGTTGCCTGCAAATGGCAGAATTGGGTGTTGGCAAATTTCTAAACAATTACACCATGCAACAGCAAAAATATATATAGATTTTTTTTAATATATTGTTATGTTTTAACCTTTTCAAAACGTTTTCCGTAGATTCTTTAATTGTAATGAAGTTACAACACTCACGTCTTCAGTTTACAATAACCAACAGTTCAACACTTTATTTATTTGAACACACTATACTTGTAAACACTTTACTAAAAGAACAACACTTTCACTTAATCACTTTTTATTACTTAAGACACTTTACACGTTAGCGCAGCTAAAAATCGACTGACCTTTCAGCGTTGAGCTTCGCTGCTTTTATACCTCCAATGATCATTACTAGAACATTCTAGACGTTTACAGAAGCTAATCACGCCACATCTATAGTGCGATGTGCGATGACTCATCATGAACAAAAGATATACACACACACCGACATACATACACGCGGCAGTAAAACTCAAGCATCTGAGCCGCGCACATACATGCACACACGAATATTGTATCGTGCGGTGGTGGTTTCTTTTATTTCGCTGTTGTGCTTATTTATCCACACATGTGTGTCAGTATGTGCACACTCGCTGTGCTGCCGTTTTGTTTATCAACAAGCTTCTATGTATGCATGTGTGTATATACCTCCTGTGTTCATTTACAAATAATAACAAGACAATATACGCACATATAAAATAACGATGATTTAGTACGTTCTAGAACAATCACAATCGGTCCGTTCACGACCAAATTTGTAACAATATTGTGGTTCTTTTAATACAAAGGGCATCATTATTTCTATGTATAAGTTTTTTTTTAGATTTTTCTCTCTCCAAAGTTAGAGATTTTTGAAGACCTGCTGCTACTTATCATAACTTTGAAACGATGTATTCAATTTGATTGCTTAACAAGTGAAATAGTTTTATTTTATTGCAGTTTTAAACCTTTATTATAATTCTTTTTTTTATTTTAGTAAAACCAATATTTCTGAAGTTATTAAAAACATTTTTTTCTTCTTAGAAAATGTGGAAATTTTCATACATTTATGTATATTAAATTATCTTTTCAGGCTCAAGTTCAACCGTTGGTTTGCCACTTTTAAATTATTGACAAACCAAGGGTTGAACTTGAGCCTGAAAAGGTAATTTAATATAAATAAATGTATGTAAATTGTCATAGTTCTATAAAATTAAAATTTTCAGTAAAATGTGGAAATTTTTGATTTTAAAACTCAAAAAACTGAACACTGAAACAATATTATTTCTTTTCCATATTTAAAAAATGAAAAGAAAAGCCAAACAAAAACTACACATTGGAAAGTTTACGAATACAACAAAAAAATACACAACACCATGAATACAAAAGACAGACAAAGACAGTAATTTAGCAATATGTAGTTCCGTGATAATAGAATTAAGTTTAACGAAGTTTTACATTGTGCTTGTGTTGTTTAATTATTTATACACTTGCATGTTTTTAAGCCCCCAGTTTTTTATTTAGAAGTAGAAAACAACAACAAAAAAAAATAACGAAAATTTAATTTAGATTTTAAGTTAATTTCAAAATTACGTACAATTTGTTCAGTAAGCATTTAACTTATTTGCGTTTGTTATATTTCTTAAAATACTAAAGAGCAAGTAAAAATACCCACTGTAAAAATCTCGCCTTGATTTGTCGTCTTTTTCGTGAAAAAATCGTTATGACTCTCTTTGTTGCAATACATCGTTAGAATGAACAGAAACAGTTTATGTCCTCTACTGAAAATTTATGAATTTTGAGTTGTTATGCTTTTGAGGAACAAGTGCGACAGACATCGGAATTGCTGATTTGTAATAAAAAATTTGTGAAAAATTTTAGCAGAATAGCGGGGCCCAAGTTTTTTTGATCATTGGAGAAGTCTCCTAAATTTTCAAATGCCAACACATTTTTAAGCCTTGTACTTTTCTTGTTTCCTTATATTCAAACCATATACCCAATTGCTGGTAAATCATATCTGTTCAATTTTGCTGAAGTTGCAAAACAAAAAGAAATGTTTGCTGTGTTAAAGGTTTGTTTGAACATTTCTGATTCTCATTTTGTTCATGGGAATTATGGAATAAATAGTTAAGTTTCAAACAAACTTTTAAGAAGTTTTCAAGATGAGTTGATTAGCAAAAACGAAATGTCATCGGCATATATAGACAGCTGAAAAATACAGCAAATATTTTGAAAAGATTCACTTTTGGACCTGAATTAATAAAATTAATTTGTTTAGAAAACAATGAAATGGAACCAAAAATAATCCTTTAAATTAATTAGATTTCTTTTGTCTTCTTCAAAAATGTTGATTACTCCAATTTTATCATAAAAAAAGAAAATTCTGCTTCAGTTTTGAGAAAGTAAAATCAAACTCAAGTGCAATAAAATCCTTTTTGACTCATTTTGCGTAATCTAAAGTAATGTTAATTATTTTTCTATTTTTAGTAATCGTGGACAATAACCAACAGTGGAGATTGAAAGTAACCGTATTTTAATCAAATATATTGGCCCTAAAACATTGCTAAGCACAGTTTCACCTAACCCAGGTGGAGCTGTTTGGCTATTTTGTGGTTCTCTTCTTTATTATATCACGACCAAAACGGTTACAAAATTGAACGTATGGCTGTGGAAATGATTTTTAAAGTCCTGAAAAGTATACCATACTCTTGCTTTGCCAAACTATTATTTCACTTAAGAAAACATAAACGAATTAATCAGTATCAACTTATTTCAGTTTTAATCTCCAGGCTTCAAAATATTCAAACACTTTAAGAGCTCATTTCTCTAAAAAAAATATTCAAAATGTAAACGTGCTGTAGCTGAATTGTGATAAAATGGTATCATTTTGTTTCCGGCTTTTTGTTAAACATTTGGTTCCTTTTTTATTGCCAGAACTTAGGACCTGACAATTTGCGTAATTTTTGTGGCAAATGTATTTAAAATTTTATATGTAAGCCACGTATAAACGTGCAGTAGCACTGGCATGATATGTGGCGCCAAAATTACATTTTATACACATATATTTTTTCTAAACACATATCTTTTACAGATTTTTTTTTACATATTTCACAACAATTTTATTGCTGTTTTTGTATTCTTTTGCAAGATTTAGTGAAAATTAATATGAGTTTTTTTTAAAAGTTCTTTCTGTTCTTTTTTTCTTTGTGATTTGGTTTGGCAACCAAACACCAGCAAAACTGCCACCGAAATCATGCAAATACTTGGGAAAAAGAACAAAACGAAAACGCACGCTTTTACTAACAAAGTCCATATATTATAGGAGAGTGAGAGAGGGAGAAAGAGGAAGAGAGCTTAAAAATAAAAATAGAAATGGATATGTAGAAGAGGAATTGTAACTAATGCCTACGTAAATCTCTAAAGTTATGAAAATTGCATGATAATCCTTAAAAGAGGAACAAAATAAATGAAAAAAGGCAACATTGGCATAAAGCCAGGAGGTTACAAGAGAGTATAGTATCACTTATGAAAACGCACATCTACAGCAGAACTAACAAAAAAAAAAAAAAAAACACGCTTAAATTATGCGAGCATTTGGGTGCGAGAGTGTGTGTGTGTGTGCTAGTTCATGTTTTGCAAGCAAACTAAAATGAACTAGGCATGTGTATGTGTATGTGTGTGAGTGTCTAAATGCATATGAAAGTGTAATAATGTATCCATTTATTTTGGGGGTGGTATCTTCTCACAAGCAGGTTGTAGGGAGCAAAAAATTTTATGTTCCCTTTTGTGGGTTCTTTTTTCGCTATTGTTTTTTTCGTCTTTCTTTTTTTTTTTCATTTGTTCTGTTGCATTTTTGTCGTTGTGCTTCCTTCAGTTTTTTAATGTTGTTGTATGAGTAATGAAAACCTAATGATAGCAGCAAAGCTGTTTGTAAAACCCAGGCTTAAAGGTAAATTAAGTCTTTTAACTAATATCTATGCAGGCGAGGAAGATTAAAGATGCTTTAAGTTTATTAGAAATATTTACTATGTACTAAATTTAAACTGTTCTTTTGTAATTTTTTTTTCTCTCAGTACTATAAAGAATTTTTAGGTAAAATTGGAATTGTAAGAAGCGCAAAATCTTATAACTACCAGATTAGATGCTAAAGACTGTAACAGCAATTATAGAAAAAGTAGATTTAAGAGCAGAATTTCCCTGTTCTTTCATATTAACACTAATATTTTAAAATTGTCTAGTTTTTTAAGGAATTATATTTATATTGTTTAAGCAATTTTTACGTTTTTCATTGCCTTTACATTTAACGCTTTTAAATATGAACTTAATTATTTATTTGCTTTATTAATTCAGGTCCAAAAAATTTTTCAGGTTAATTTTTGGACCTGAATTAATACATTTTAACGCTTTTAGTTAATGCAAGAAAGTCTTTGGAAAATTTAATTCGCTTTATATCCCAGAGTTACCAGAATTACAATTTTGTAAATCATTAATTTTAACTAATTAAAGATGATTTTCTCCATACAATTATGTTTCATTTTTGCCTGATTTACACAAGAGATTAAAAAAAAGCCATTTAAATGTAAAATTATACATAAATTATATAAAATTATGTATTTATTACAAGTGTTATAAATGATGAATTATAAACAAATTTAACACACTGAAAAAATAATTTAATGAAAAAATTTATTAATTTTCAACCAAGGTCACTGAATTAATGAATTCATTAGCTAAATGAAACGTTTCATGATATATATGAATTTGTTCGTTGATCTAAAGAAAACAACATAATTTTTTATAGTATATAATTAGAGTTAGCAGACAAAAAGAAAATTAAGCGTTAATTTTCACTTTATAGTCGACGATGCTAACACATTGTTGGCGAATTTACAGTAAAATGTTAATAACGCAGGGTATGGCGTAAATGTTCAAATTGTATCAATAAAAGAGCATCTAGATCTCAATGATGCATAACAGAACATGTAGAAAAAAGCTTTCATATAAACAGAGAGCAACAGTCTTCTGAGACGACAAATATCGTCCAAGACTGCAAAAATATCATTGCTTTGGTTCGTGTTGGTTAAGTATACAAACAGAAAGTAAAATTGCGTGAGCTTTGGTTGCCGAGTGGTTAAAGCGGCTGTGCCAATATTGGGAAATTTGACACGTCCAAATAAGGTGCTGATGAAGGGTGTTTGCTACCCAGAAACAGCCGGTTGTCCACCTAGCTACTAAATTTTACTTTTCTTTACTTAATTGATATTAATTAAAAGTAGTGACAAACCAAGGGTTGAACTTAAGCCTGAAAAAGTAGAAATTTCTTACTATTTTTTATAAAACATCTGAAGCTCGAATAATTTTTTTAATAATTTATGATTAAACTTTATGATTTACAATTGTTCACAGCTTTATTCAGCTTCAATTCTACTTTTATTTCTTCCAAATTGAGCAAGATTTTTCTTTGTTAAAATTGGAGCGATGAACATTTTTTAGAGTAGATAAGTAAAGTAAAATTGAAGACCTACTGGCTGGGATACACACCAAGACTATTTCACAACCACCACATCGCTTATCACCATTCAAATTTGCTTCGAACCCAGGTGATGTCATATTGTATACTACTTTTAAAGAAGCAGCTCATATACATCCTACCACCTGAGCTCTTCATTACTAACTCTGTATATATATTCTTATTGATCAACTAAAACATTAAATTTCGCAAGAAAATGTGTTAAGCTTATGTGTGCTTCATCAGCAAATACTTCATTGAGACGAATCTGGTAAGTGCTCTTGCAAAGTTTTCTCAAGATCAAATGATTGTTCGTTGTAAATTTTGTAATTTTCGTTGAGCAAACATAACCTCAAATACAAAATTTAATGAGTTTTCGCTGGTATTTAGGTAGCCATATGTATGTATGTATTGGGCCGGCTTGATTTGTAAAGCGAAAAATTTCTCAATGTTGTGCCATCGATTTTTCGATAGCCTTTGGCAGGAGAAAAAAGCTCTATTGCGATGCCCTAGAAAATCATTTTCGAGGCATCCAAATTAAAATTTTCATACATTTTTTTTATGGGTGTACCCGCAAGGAGATGTGCTGCGGGGTTAGTGTGTTCGACAAAAAAAAAATAATGGAGAGCAAATCTCATTAGGTGTTGTTCATTCACTATGTTCACCCTGGGACTGAATAATGTGATACCGGAAACATTTTCACATTAATCAGCCCTGGGGTGACCGTGGAAAATTTAAATGTGTAACCAAACCTTACAAATTATTTGTATCAAATATTTTTTTGTAACACATTGGCTCCATGCGACGCCTCGCTAGAGGACTCCCATATAAAAATAGAAAAAAATTTGGGGCCTGGAAAATGGTAGTTAAACATTTTTCCTCGGACCTAAATCTGCAAAAAAATCGATGGCGCAATATCGATTACTAAAGCCATTCACTCCAATGTGTATATATTTTTTGTTCCTTGCCACAGTATATGACCAATCCAAGATCAATAAGAAAGTACTGCTCTCATTATTGGAGGGCTAAAATTTTGGCAATGTGATTGATGTATATTAAGAAAAAGCGGTTTGAAATTCTGTTGCAGCATATTTCCAGATCGCATATTTGTTTCAATTAAAAATTTTTGATGGCTGAAATCATACATTTGAGGTATTAAATTAAACTAAATACTACACAGAAACATTTTATAAATACCTCTGCAACTATAAACTATTTTAGCTTATTTAATGGCACAGTAAATCATTTGAAACTCAATTTAAATGCTAATCTTTTTACACGACCAGACCAAATGCAATTAATCTTCTGTTCCACATTCCAGCAGACACATTTTAAGTCCGAGCTCTAATTGTAAGAAAATCCTTGTTTGATTTAACATATTTTTAAACTTTGTAATCAGGTTTGCTGTGTTCGAATGTGAGTGTGTCTTTTTGGTTTAAGTTGAAATGTTTTATGAACTACTGTAGGTTTGCTACTTTTTGAATGGTTTTTTATGCACTTTATTACCGGTATCTTTTGAGTTTTTACCAAATTATATTTGCATATATCGCTCTGCATGAATATGCATAAATGTTTGCAAATATGCATATCATATGTGGGTAGATATGTGATACTGTTTTCTATTTTACATTTGTGTGTATTTAGAGTTTTTTATGTGGATGTCTTGCATTTATTTCTATTTTTATTTTTTTCACTCCTTTTTTAACCACTTGTAATGGTTTCTCATTTTTTCTTCATGTACATTTTTTATATTCTTTGAAGTTTTTCACTTTTAATGCATAAATCTTGTGGACTTAAGTTGTTTTGAGCTTGTTTGTGTCTAGTTGTGAAAGCCCAGCGAACATTGAGATTCTAAAACTAAAGCACCGTTATTCACAAATAGAGCACATAAAGAAAAAATATTTTTCAATATGGTTGCGACAATAATCTAATGTTATCTTTAAGGATGCAAAAGGTTGTGGCGGTACAAGATATTTTTAATTATAATGCCGTAAACAATTTCTGGTCAGTGCCGTAAACACAGTTTTTGCACAACAACTTGATAATTTTGTTGTCACTATCCAAAAGAGTTTTGAAATATGGGTGTATGGATTTGAATAAAATAATATCTTCAAACATTTTATAATATAGTTTTGAACAAGCTTTATTTGTGACAAAGTAATTTCGATCTAACAAATGGTAAACATATAATACACAAAATAGTTCTTGTTGTTACCGTTGACAGCTGATTTTTCTCTAATTTTCAAAAGTATGTATTTTTTATTAATAAACATATTCCTTATTTGAAGAGAAACAAAAAATAAATTAAATAAAAACCGCAGGGCAAAACAACTTATAGAACATACGAAGAGTTGCTTTTATTGTGTGTGTAAATAATTGCTTTTAATGATAGATGGATGTGTATGTACGTAAAAATATTTGTTTGCACTCCGTCAATATTCTAATCGATTAGCCTATTGTGACCAGTAATCATGTTGCATTCCAACAATATCATTGATATTTCCAACCATATTATGAAAAAGTATCTAAGCTAACCATATTGATCTCAAATTTAATCATAATACTGTCGTGAGGAACCATGATTTTGTCAAATTTACCCAAGATTGTTACGTGTAACCTGCAATATGAGAATAACATAAATGGATTTGACAACAGTGTGGTTCGCAATTACAAGGATATGATCAGAATCAACAAATAGTACATGAGTTGTAGAAAAGTAGGGTAGAAAATGCCAATAGTATTGCTTAATGCGACAACAACAATATAGTTGAAAATGACAAGATTATGATTGATTATTGAAGTAACGGATCAAACTGATATTTGGGAAAAAATCCAAAGCACAGATTCAAAAGTAGTCGGAATAATTCTTAAAAAAAGTTAACAGTGTGAAATAAGAGATAACACTTTTGAGCTGTTAAATGTTAAAAGCAACAGAGCTGCTTGCATTTACTTTTCATTCGCAATTACAGAATACCCAAACCGTTTTTATTAGTTAAAGGATAAAAAGGTAGCAGTATCTTTATATTTTAGTTGTCAGAAGTGTTGAAGCTGAACAGAGTTTAAATTGAACCTTTTGAACTTCTAATAGTATTACTCAACACTCGTAAGCCGTTGTGGATGGCAAGTCGAATGCAAGTCATAATAGCAATCGTTTCTTGTACTTTCAATACAATGCAGAGCATTATCGAAATTATTTATTTAGAAAAGGCTTCAGCAATTGTTCTCATATTCCTTAGCCTGCCATTACATTCCGCCAACTTTATTAGAAACCTACCAATTGCACAATATATGTTCGCTGGGAAAGAGAGTGTAACATTTACAACAAAATATACTGTATGTGTGAATGTGTGTGTGTGTGTGTAGAGTTGTGTTAGTTTAGTGATGCTTTTAGAAACTTTTTCTAGAAAACACTTATGGATTAACTAGCATGACTTTTTAAGTATAAATGAAATTATATAATTTTTAATAATGCACAAGAGATAGCAGTTAGTAGTCATGTATAAAAACAAACATACATATTTACAAACACACTTCTTCAGTTGAAGAGTAAAATAGTTCAACTTCCAGTTATTACATACACAGTCATGTACATCTTCTTGTGCAGATACATACTTTGCTTTTTAAAAGCTCTGCCACCCCTGCAAGTATGTTAAATATTCTCTATACACAATATATGGTGAAGCATACGTACAGGATGCAGTCATTAATGTTAAGTGCCTAAAACTTTCAAGCATGTTTAACTTAAAATATTTTTATATCCTTTTTATTATACTCTACTTTCTCAAATTATAATTTGACTTTCTCTACTTTTTGCAAGAAGTTGAAAGTTTTGTGCTGAAACTCAAATTAAAAATAGTTTATAATGTGGGTTTTATTTCCAGAAAGTATTTAAATACAAGGCAGAGTGCTTCACTTAAATCAAAACTCTTAATTAGATGCAGTAGGTTTTATTTATTTTTTCGGTTTCTCAACAATAAGCGGAGTTTCTTTCGGAGTGAGAGTGAAGTTTTATTAATGAAGCTTTAATATGTGTGCTAAATACATTTATTAAAAATTTAAAATTATCTGCTTTTAAATTTGGTTGCACATCTCAATAGATAATGAGGACTCACTATATTAAACAAAGAAATGAAGTAGAATTTACTTTATTTTTTGTATTAAACTGTGCTGTAATCCACTATATACATTCAAATATCACGTGAGAAAATGTTTGTGCTAGCTAATTGCCTCACATATTAAATGGTTTTTTATACAAATTTTTTACAGATACGTTAACGATGTCAAATTTAAAATATATGTTATTTTTTATTTCCATTTTTTCGAAAATTAATTCTTTACTAGTTGATTCCCAAAAAAAAAAAAAAAAAAATTATATTAACAATGTTTGTCAATCGAATGAATCGAAATCGAAAAATATTACATTTTGAATAGATCGATCATGATCGTGATTTTTAGTACAGTGAGCTCGAGTAAAGGTATTTTAATTTTTACATGCTCCCCTTTCTGCTTTCTTTTAATAATCCATTTATTGTTTGTGCACTGTCTTACACATAAGGGAATGTAATTATCAAAATTTAGTGACTTACCTCAATTGTAGAATCTCTTATATAGATTTCTTTGGTGTCATTGGGATTGCGATCACGTGGTCTATAAGTAATACGATAACCCAGAAATTCTCCCAGTATCGTATCGGGAGGTGGTGGTTTCCATGATATATATACAGAGGTGGATGATGTGTTGTGAGCCGCTGTGGGTATAGGTTTACCCGTAGGCGCTTAAAGAAAAATAAAAGAAATTGAGAAATTAATTAATTTCTTATTATTTGAACTTTTTCTTATATAATTATTTCTGTATTAAGTTTATCAGGCTCAAGTTCTTTCTATATTATCTTTGTGATTGATATTAATTAAATTAGACAAAGAAAACACCCTGCTAAATGTCTTTGATGTTTTCTTTGTCTAATTTAATTAATATCAATCACAAAAATAATATAGAAAGAACTTGAGCCTGATAAACTTAATACAGAAGAAATTGAGAAAATTACAGGTGTATAAGTCATTAAACGTAAATCATTTAATAGATTTTTCCAATCTTAAAAAACATATAAAAATATTTGCACACATTAACAAACATAGAAGGAATGGGAAAATCAGGTAAAACTATAATATTACACCAGAGTATATTTTGGGGTTATGTTTGCTCATCGAACAAATATGAAATTTACCGATAACAATTATTTGATTTTGCAAAGATTTTGCAGAAACAAACACTAATTCGCCATAAATGATGTGTTTGATCATTGAGCAAAACATAACCTTAAAATATGCTTTTGCGTTATTTTAAAATTTTTACTCTTTTTTCCCTTTTTGCTCTTCATCGTTTTTTGTTGTTGTTATATTCATTTTCATAAGAGTTTTAGCTATTTATATTTGTGCATTTGCTTCAAATAAAGGTTAACAACGAAGTAGTGGTCACGCTTTTAGGTAATACTGGATACATGGTCACTAATAAGTGATCGTGGCCTACTGATCTCACTAAACTTTATTGATATCACATTGCACGTTGGCCAAATACACCCAAAAATTTAATCATTTTTAATTATTTTTTTCAGCCAGTCGTTTTGATCTTGTGATATTTGAGACCCTCATGATAAAGTGGAAATAGACTATGGTTTATTATTACAATTCGATGTAAACTAAAGACTAAATTTTACGGTCAAGCAAATCAGTTGTCACTGTTTCAAATTTTTTTAAAACTAAATCAAATGAATATAAATAAAAAAATTATTAAAAAATATATTATAATAAAATAATTGCTAGAAATTTAATTATAAGAAAATTCGATTTTTATTGGCTATAAGAACCAGTTGAATTTTATTATTCTATGCTTCGAGCACAGCGACCTCATGCCACTCCTCCTTAGGGGAGCTGCCGTACAAAAATACAGAAAAGGACTTTTTTGATATGTCGTAGGAGAGTTTTTTTTCTTATGTCAAAACTTGTCGTAAAAACAGTGGCATATTATTAAAAAAAAAGTTTGTACATACAAATTTACACACACATACACTTCCAAGTAAAGAGTCGTTTAGCTTGGCTTTTAAACTGCTTATGCTTGACATACGCCAATTACAAAAAACATTTTGCCAGTAACAACAGGTGTAACATCAAATATGTACTTGTGAGAAAAATGTGTCAGTGTTTTTAAATGACACTGCGGAAAATGTAACATGTTTAACAAATAAAAATAAAAGATGTTTTTTTTTTTGTAAAAAAATATGTCAAGCGATGCGCAAATGAAACACAATAGGTCCTAAGATAATCCTAATTACATTATGCAAAGCTAATTATGACGATGTTTTATAATTTCTCTTATGAGCTAACGAAAGGCTCAGTACAATAGGGCCGTTGGGAACAAGTGATAACACATCTGCATATTTGAAATGTGACATGAGATTGTGATACAATATATGTATGCAAAAATTGTAATGAAGACTCCAAGCTTTAGGAAATTTGGAACTATTGAAGCACAAGGCTGCTTTAAAAAAGAAAAACATTTTTGGATTTGACTCCTCAAAATATTATTTTCGCAAAAATATTATTTTCGAGACGCTTAATTATTTTTATTTCTATTGTGTGAAGCTTTAAAAATTAATATAAAAATTATGAAGCCTTTAAGAGGTTCATTTTATTGTGAATTTCTTAAAGTCAAAAAACTTTAATAAGATATAGCTCTGGAAATAGCTCCAGAAATAGACCTTAGGCTAACAGTAAAATCGATCATACCTCCGTATGGGTTTGTTTGAAACATGCCTGTTATACGCTACTCAGGTACTTTTGCATTATCACGAATTAACTAAGAATCCTTATTGATCTTCCTGAGTGTGGGCTTACTATGTTTTTATTATATGCAGCTCTATGAGTATATAATAAGACTGGGATATATTTTCATACTTCTATTTTTGATTTTAAATTTTTAAAGATTTAAAATTGAAAAAAATAATTCTTCTTTACTTTATTTTTCTATTAATTGATCTCGAGATTATTAAATTAATTATTCAAACTTTAGATGTTTGTTTTTTTATAAAAAATAGTTTAAAAGAATTTTATTAATTTTTTGCTTTTGTTTTTTGAATTTTATAATTATTTCCCTGAAGACGCTTAAATATTAAATATTATTGTTTCAAATTATTTTTTATTTAATTTAATTTTATTTAGTTTAATAATCCTGTCTTACTTGTTTTTCAATAACTCTAAAAAGTTACAGAAAAACATGATATTTACACAACTTACACAGCCGCCATAATCTTATATTTTTAGAAATACTGCTTAATAATTTCAAATACGTTGTCATGTCTGCAGCAGCCACACTCAAAATCTCGTATATAAAAAAATTCTTCAAAAACTGAGTCATAGAACCTGAAATACTGGTGATTCTTTCGGCTCTTTACGATACTACATGGTATTAGTTTTTAAATATGTAAAACAAATTTAAGACTCAAAAGTTTCAGGCTGAAACACTAAAAGTCTTCGGCCCGAATCGAAACTGCGATCTCACGGACTCTTAGTAGCAATACATCGATGTATATATGAATGGAGCAATTCGTAATTGTTTACTTTTGAGCTTTAAATAATCTATTTAATAACCAGAACAATTTAGCTTCGAAAACTAAAAAAAAAGACAGTGGTAAAATTGCAAGTTGTTCAAGACACTAAATATAGACAGAAAGTAAAAGTAAATATAGACAGAGGAAGAGCTCGGGTAGCTTAGAGCTCTGCTGCTTATAGACAGTATATCATTAGTTATGAGCTGCGTTCGAAGCAAGTTTGGTGCTTATGATCGTCGTTGGGGGTGCAAAGCAGCCATGGACCTCCCCCAGCTAATAATTCTTCAACTTTACTATTCGTATCTCCTTCAGAAATGCTGATTACTGCAAATTTATAACAAAAACACTTTCTCAGTTCTTAGGACGTAAAATCAAACTAAAAAACTGGTAAAACAGCTAAAAAATTTGTTATAACTTTTTTTTTGGCTTGAATTCGATTTATTACTCAGAATTGAGAAAGATGTTTTAGTGATACAATTGTAGAGATCAACATTTTTTTGAAGAAGACAACACATATAAAATTGACGACTTATTTGCTGGAGTACATAGAACACCAAGAGAAAAAAGCTTCTTCCCCAGCATGACTTTCATCATTCTGCGAATGTGAATTTTTTCCATTAATAACGAGTTAACGAAGCATTTCATGCTAATAACTAATAATGATTCATTGATATGAAATTGTTTTCTGACACCGAAAAACACCAATCAAAACAAACATATTTTCTGTTTTTCTTCCTCTTGTTTCCCCTTTTTTAGTTTTAATGTTTCTTATTTGACGCACTCAGTTTATTTATGTTTTCATTTTCATTTCTCTCCTCCCCCTCCTTTTAATAATTCCATCTTCAATTCTTTTGTTTGCCATCTCTACCAATATTCGAATCTCGGAACCTGACATTTCTTAAATCAATCACTATACCCATTCAACCATTGCAAGACTTTTAAGTAACAAGCTGTGTGAGAAGAGCCTATTGGTTTTCTTTGGAGTTTAGTACTGAATCAATAATTTACTTTATGACAAAATTTTGAAATCGATAAATAAAAAAATAACAAATAAAAAATGTTTTCCTTGCCTAAGTACTTAGTAGCCTGGTTCAGATATACATATGTATATAAATGTGTTATTATAATACTCTTAAGCAGACCAAGTCCAAGTATTTTATGTTATGCTTTTACTTATTTGTGTGCGTTACATAATACATTTTTATGTAATTAATGTTTGTATGTCTCAAAATTTGTGAAATGTGAAATTTCATAATATCAACGTAAACTTTTATTGAATGCAATGAGCTCAATAAAATGAAAAAGAAGCTGAAATGAAAAGGTTTGTTTTACGAATGATATTTTTGGAACGAAGTTCCTTAACGCGGCTTGCTGGTAGTGCGAATTAGTAGAAATCGTCACGAAAGCGTGTGAGCTGTTTATATGTATGGGTGTATATGTCGGCAAACAATTGTGTAGGTGTCAGCGGAGACACCTACCAATAAGTATTAATTGGTTGTGAAAACGGACACTATCAGTTGATAGATGTCGCTAAAGTAAAGTATGTCACAACAAAAACAGCAATATTGAAAAATTTTCTTCGTTTTGTAGCAGATTGACAAAAAAATACTGCATGTGTCAAAAGTAAAAAAATAAAACGTTCCAAAAAACTTAAGAAACATATAAAATTTCAAAATTTCAAAAACAACACAAAATAAAACATACAGATTTCACCTTGTATTATATTCGAAGATGAAGAAAAAACGTAAGGAACTTCGTTCCTAACGGGGGTCCCCCGACCGCATTTCTTTTTTATTGTAGAAACGAAATTCTTCATTCTTGCAGTGAATAACATTCAATGAAGCCCTTTCATTACTCCACTGACTGAATTTTCTTTTAGTGCATGGCTGTTTCACGTTCACCACGACGCTCATCAGCATACCTAAAAATTGTTTTAGTTACCCATTTTTTAGTACGTTGAACTGTATAATGTTGACCTTTAATATTAATATTTATAGAGTTCTTTTTAATATTTATTCTATTAGATTAGTAGGCAAGAAAAGTTACTTACGTTAACAACTGACGCCACTACTAATATAATAGAATAAATATTAAAAAGATAAGTCCATGAGGATGACCAAAAAAGTTGGCCGAAATATTGGAGATAATAAAATAATTGCTATATCAATTTAAATTTGGTGTAAAATTATTTACTAAAGGACCTCAAGCCGAACTCATTTTATAAATAAAAATATTTTTTAGTACAAAAACTCTTTTATTTAATTTAAGCAAACCAAATTTTAAAACTAATTAGACCAAAAATAGTCTTAGGTTACGAACAGGGTTAACTTTATGAAACATGCAATCTATATACATGGATTTCTTTGGTTCTTCTGACAAACAACGTTGCCAAAGTTGGCAAAATCATTTTCTTATGGTATTTTTTTTTTCTTTTAAAAACCGGTTGTTGAGTATATCTGGGCTATTCGTGCACCAGATTCGCTTTTTAATTTCTCTGTTTTAGTTCTCTTGTAACGTTATAAATTATGCCATATAAAATCCACGGCCGGCCTTAAGTCTAAAAGCCTTGTAAATATTCCTGCTACTTTATTATAAAAAAAAAAGAAAAACTATACCTGCTCTTGCTCAAACATTAACATCCTTTTACACTTTGAAACATAAATTTACATTCATAAATATTCAAGTTTAGTCTCATTCACTTTCACACGTTTATACGAGTTTAACAAGCAACATATTGAAGAAGGTTATTGGGTTAGTAGGCTCTCCACTTGTAAGTTTGAACACTTGTGCTTGTTGCGAGGCAGCGAAAAAAAGAAAAAAGGCAAAGAAAAACAAAATCTCATAAGCCTGCAATGAATAAATATACAAAACATCTAAGCATTTATTTGGTGGCAAAATAAAATTCTTTAGATATTTCTCTTTTTTCTCCAAGCACCTGGGTGGTTTGGCGGTCCCTTTGCGTGAAATATTCAAATAAATGATTAAATTTCC
Source organism: Sturmia bella (assembly GCA_963662145.1). Lineage (NCBI taxonomy): Eukaryota > Metazoa > Arthropoda > Insecta > Diptera > Tachinidae > Sturmia > Sturmia bella. The sequence goes on along the minus strand of OY759168.1, from coordinate 22,150,549 downwards.
TAGACGAGATGTAAGATGTTTCGAGGTGGTGATGTTGTGTTAGAATTCATGTTTACATTGATTGAATAATTTTGCGTGTTTGCTGTTGTTACATTGCAGAGAAGTTGGCACATACTACGGCACGCATTATATACACATGTGGAAGCATTTGTGTAAATGTGTATGGCGATTAATTATGGTTGCCAGATTTGGTGATTTGTCATTAAAATGATGAACACTGAATGCACTGTGAGTGCTTTTCATCCAAATGAATAGATTTTTCATCAGTTACACATTAAAATCATATCTTGTTTTTTTTTTTTAATAAAGAAAAAATCACTTCTTGTAATTTCCACCATAAATATAGATGTATATAATTGTTAAAAACGTATCACTTACGTAGGAAATATATGATACATCTGAAAAATAAACACATATTTTTGTTCTAGATACTCGTTCTTCGACCTTTTTTATTTAACTTTATTTGGTTTAATAAATGAGCTCAAGTTCACTGTTGTTCTTCAATAAATATATTTTCTATTTTTTGATAAATTATTCGATATTTCGATACTCCTTTGTGTATCATCTTCAGGAAAATGTGTTTTCTAATATTTTATAAATTTTCAAATTTCAAAACAAATCATAATGACAAAATAATTGAAAAATAAAAAGGGGTTTCACATACATAAATAGGCTTTACATACATACTTATTATCTATACAATTATACAACTATACTAATGTTAATAATTATTTTATAGATAATAACGCTTTTAACATAACATTTTTTTAAAGTTTTTGTTTAGTTTTGTATAAAAAAGAAATGAAAAATTATTAAAGTAAAATAAGATATTAAAATCAAATACTATGTTCTAAGTCCTGTTCTAGTTTTTGTAATTCGATTCCCATAATTTCTAGCTAGTCCATCTGTATCCTTCTTAAAATTTATCCTCTTTTCCAATGGAACTTTAATGATTTCTAACATTTCTAATTTCGAATAATTTATCAATAAATAGAAAATATATTTATTGAATAACAACAGTGACCTTGAGCTCATTTATTAAACCAAATAAACACATATTTTTGCTTATAAAACCAAATTCGTTCCTTTGTCGAAAAGAAATAAATTTGTTTGGTGCAAACATCAAGCTTTGGCATTACTTTACAGAGCAGAAGCGCAACTGCTGTATTCTCTTGCAGTCCCATGTTTTCACTAATCAGCAACTAAAGTAGAACGACTTTGAAACGTTCAATGTTATAAAAACTGGCTTTATACTTTTCACAGTGGCTAAAAATTATTTCTTAATTGACGTCTAAAAAGACTTGTTATTGCTTTTACTCTTGGTTCTGAGAACATCATCACAACATCGTCATTTTGTTGATGCCATTCAACTCGACTGTAACTCGAAATACTTTGAAAGTATATCAAACACTTGCAAAGGTGTTTCCATTACACTGTCCATCGAACAAATGTATGGACAATCCCCAATATTTTCATTGAGCACATCGACCCCGTACCTCCTCAGGGGTGGTGCTCGTATACATAAATACATATAATTATATAGATCAAGACGCAAATGAGTTTAATTTAATACGGGTCAAAGAGAGGCAAAATATACAATAGGAATTACATAAATAAAAAATTGAAACTGGGCACCTCGAAAATGGTTTGTTTGATGTATAGTGATGAAACTTTTTTAATTCTATCAAGAGCTGCCGAAAAATCGAAAATATAATCTCAAGTTCATCTGGGATGAGCATCATTTTCATGAGTGAAGCCATAACACAATATATCATTGAGAAACGATCTGACGATTACTATTTTGCAATATTTGGCGATTGCAACTAACGTTCATCTGGCAACCACCATCTAAATGCTCATACTTATTGTGTACATAAGTATGTATGTAAGAGCAATTTGTTCTACAGGAGTAATAATAAACTGAGTTTGTATCTATAATTCATTTGGTTTTGCCCTTATTCTGAGATGCAACCGAGGTAATACATCTATTATTTGTATACGTACATATGCATTTGTTAAACGTGTTTTATGTTTTGTTAATTTATTGTTACTGGCGTATGTTGGTTTGAGGTAAATTGGCTGGCTGTTTTACTAAATAATTATTATTTATGGCTCTGACTTCACAACGAAATAAACTCCTGAGGTTTATTATGTGAAATAATTTAAAATGGAAACTGTGAATATGCTTAGATAAGCACACATACATATGCTGGAAGTTAAATCTTGGCCAGGGATTGTAAAAGGACTTTGATGTAAAGATAAAATCTATTTAGCAAGAATTAAGCAGATATTTAGAAATAAATAAAGCCAAAAGTTTGTTGCTTTAAAAATTTATATGCACCTCAAGCGAAATATCAGACTGTTAAAAAAAAGTAAGTGTAGACACGTTGACTCCTGACTCCAATTTCTGCTCGACCAATCGTTTGAACCAGATCCGCATGGAGTTTCATTGGTACACGGAGGGGAAGAACAGGTTTTGGTATTTATATAGAAAATACCACGGAACTGTTATTCTGTTTGTTTTTGCAGTTTTGCAGGCGGAAGTTTGGGCAATTATGGAGAGAGAGTTAAATGAAATGTTAAGGCCAGGACCTGTGAATACATTCACGTATAGCCAAATGGGTCCATTAGAGCCATCTCAGCTGGGCGGTATAAAGCACAGTTTGGGACTGCAAAAACTCTATTAACAATAACTCAACTTGTGGTGAATTTCCCATTATGTGGATGCCAAGGCATGTGGGCATAATTGAAAGTAAAAATGCAAAAACTAAGGGTCTTATTCATAATAAATATTTTAGGTTTATTAAACTCTTATTAAATTTTCTAAACAAATATGTCAAATAAGAGCCTTATAAGCCTGAAATAATTTTTATGAATAACGGTGTAACTTGCTTGAAGATCCAGATAGTTAAGTAATGTGAACTTGATATGCATGAGCCCTTTCGATGTAGTTAAATCTGAGCTAAATAACTGGGCACATAGAGAGCCCGTTTAACTCTCTGGAATAATGAAACCGTGGAAATCAAGGCAAGAATTCTATAGGGGGATCCAGACACCGAAAAGCCAGGAATTAAATAGAATAATGAGAGCTAAGAGAGGTCACTATCAGCTACGGCATATCTTTACAGCAAAGGAATAGCGGGTGAAGAGGAATGCTCAGCATGTGGTGAGGAGAGCGAAAAGTTAGAGCACTATTTATGACAGTGATGTACCATCTTACAAATACGGTGCCAATATCTTGGGATAGACACCTTACCGGATACAACTCAATTAAGGGGCATATGCTGGAGCTAATTCAGGAACTTGGCGAATGACCTATACATATCTAAGCGTCCAGTTTTTTGTGCTTATACTGGCTGACGTGTATGTCGCAAGACATGGACACACATACCCTTCCAATCAACCTAACCTAAGTGTATAATTTTAAGTGTATAAAATTAATGAAGTTCAGGTTGGTAAGCTAAGAACAACATTATATGGCATGAATTTTCTTGACATTTTTTATATTTTTACATGCCATAAATTCTCCTTAAATAAAAGCACACTTCATTCTCATTTAAATCAATATCTGCTATCAGCTACATATATATTTTTCTGCTGCAAAAGTTGAGTTTATTTTTTATTAAATATAGTGTTTGTGTAATTCATTATGTATGGCCGGCAATTAATTCTGTTTAATTGTTTTCCTTGAAATTAACCCATCGATCCTGAAATATGGCCATATTCAATTGATGGATTTCTGGGTTAAATGTTCAATATGTAAGTACGGCAGATTTATATTTGTCTGCGGTGGCATATAAGTTAATCGAACACATACTGAGTTAAACTTGCTTTTTTTATTTAAATTTAAACACCAGTTTATAAATTTTTTTTTTTCGATTTTGTTTTTTTTTAACTTTGAACTTTTTGCTGATTTTCCCCATTCACCAAAGTCATGGATACCGTTTTCACTGTATGTATATGAAATATTTGCTGCAAAAGTCGATGATAAATTCTGCCAAAAGCTAAAAAAAAAATTCGAGAAAAAAAAGGAAAAATCGCTATAAAAAAAGATTTAGGCGTTGAAATAAGTACTTGCACAATAGATCATCTTTGGTCGCAGTACCAAGGGCCCTTCTGGACCAATCTAGTAATAATAGAATACAATACATAACCATACTACTACTTCTTATCGTTTTAGGGAAATTTGTATTGTAGTTAATGAATTAGTGAAAACCTCTGGAAGACTAAATGTTGTACAAGATCTTTTGCCAAAGAACATAAAAAATTCTGGAATCAAGTAAAATGCTAAATTAAATATTTCAAAAAGCCATAGAATATTTATTTATGGATACATTTAATATTTAGTTATTTTGACCCATTTTTTCTTATATTTTATATATTTATTTGAGCTCAAGGTCTTTTGGAATTTGAGTAATTTGAGTAAAAACCAATCAAAACATTTTTCATTATTATTGTCTTGAAGAAGCTATCCGAAGGAGAGCGAAATATTGACAAAAATAATTACTCAAACTCCAAAAGACCTTGAGCTCAAATAAATATATAAAATATTTATTGATATATTTTGAATAAACCTGATAGTTAAATTGAGCCGTCTATATGCCGCCAAGATTTCATAAATGCTAATCAACTCATCAGTAGACTATGGAAAAAGAAAGAAAACATTAACAAGGTGTATTTTTAGACCTAAAATAATAGTAAACTATAACTATTATTGGATACTATTTTCCATCCAGTCCACAGAAAACTAATGCTCATACACTTAATTTGATTACAGAATTTTCTGAACGAAGTTAATCCCCATTACAAAATTATTAAAATGGATGAAGACTTTTTTTAAATAATTACAAGATGAAGTGATTGAAGTGCATTTTTAATTATTTTCTCCTCCTACGACAACACAATTAATTTACCGTGTATAATCAAGTGCTATTTTAAAAACGTAAGATTCCCTAGGACCTCAGTACCGACCTCTATAGAGGAAAAAATATTGTAAATGGATAGAACTTGAAAATAAAAGTTGCACATACAACCAGCGCTAGGCAAAATATATGATGTATGTATTTAAAATACAAAGTACATGAAAGTTGTGTATTTAAAATACAAAATACGAATACCTTTTCTCCACGTATTTAAAATACAAAATACTCATAATCAAAAAAGATTTTATTTCCAGCTTTTCTAGTGTGGTATCAGACAAAGAACCTCTTGGTGGCGAATAAATAAAATCAGCTAACGACAAAATCTCAATGATTTCTTATTAAAAAACGATATTTTATTGAAAGAGAAACAATGGAATTAAGAAATAAGTGACAATTAAAAAACGTTCGACCAAAGGCTATATGTATACAAATTTTATCCAAGTCAACATCTGATTGATATTTTTTTCTCTTATTGTTTTAGATCAAGATTTCAAACGCTGTTTTTTTGCTTGCATTTTATTTTTTAATTGTTTAACTTTCTGAAACCTTCTCAATGTGTGTGCATTCAGTTGCGTTTACTTTACACAAGTACTTTGTGTTTGGTAATTAAATTGTAGTATAGCCATTTTTTTGGAAATAAAACAGTAGTAGTAGTTGGTTTTTAGTTGAAGTGAGTGAATGAAATACTTTTTAGCACATATTTTCTAATATAAGTTAAAAATGTATTTGAAAAAATCTATTTTGAGAGCACAAGTATTTGAAATACAAAATACTTAAGCGCTTGGTATTTAAAATACAAATACATTCGTGAGACGTATTTAAAATACAAATACGTATTTGTATTTAAAATACAAGTATTTCAAATACTGCCCAGCCCTGCATACAACGAATCAGTAATATTAATTAAAGTGGAATATTTTTACATGTGCATGTAATCCTGGTACATTTCGTTCAAATTCATTTAAATTACAATTTGCCTTAAAGACATGGCCAACTGGGTCCGAAAACGCACATACACATACACTAACGTTATATAAAACTGTTTATTGCTCACATACTGGTGGCTTTTAGTTGCTTTTATTCCATGTACACAGCCATTTAAACAGCTACACATGTTTTTGATTATGAGAATGTTTCCGTTATATTTCCAAATTGTAGACAAACATACATACATCATGTATGTATGTATGTATAAATGAGTATGGGCGCTTGCAGTTTTGTAGCGATTCCGACAAATGTTGTTTTTCTTACCATACTTAATAAGTTGATGTTGGTTTTTGCTTCTTAAATGGGGTTAAACTGTACATACAGTGGAGGTTAATGAAGAAGTTTTTGTTAAATTTTATTGAAACAAAAATATTTAAAATGCACTGATGTTTTCGAACAGATTTGGATAAAATGGCTTCCGAATTGCAAATGAATACTATGTTTACAGTGGTGAATGAACTTTTAAGGCATGTTTTTTGCATTTGAGATACGTATCAGTTTGTTGAAAATGTGTTTCTTTTTTTATCTTGGACCAGTACTCAGGGGATAATACCGACATATGAAGTACATTGTACTGGATTGAGGAATATAAGAAAAAGAAAAGAGATATTTATGTGATGAAAGGGGAAATAGAGAGTGTTTGCGGACTTTTTATAAGCAAGAATTTATACCCTTATTCATAGAACCTATTTTAGGCTTATAAAGCTCTTGTTCTACAAATTTGTATAGAAAATTTGTAAAATTTTATAATATTTATTAAGATCTTAGACCCTTATACCATGTTCATACGTGCGCCTTTATTGAGATAATCGCAATAAAGTCCATTATTGAGCTCAATATTCCATACAAAAAGTCAATAAAGTTATTGCTTAATAAACTCAAAATTGCTTTGAATATTGAGAAAAAGATGAAATACAACACTGTAAGAGATGTGTTTAATAAGCAAAAGTATACAATGCGAAATGAATGACGAGATAAATGTCAACAAAATAATAAAAAATAAAAATAAGAAAATAAAAACATAAAAATTTTTAAACATTGCAGTATTTCCAAAGTTTTATTTCTCTTTCTTTTTATTATTGCCGCTTTGGAGTCATAACATGAACGCACTACTTGTACAAGTTTCATATTTTTATTGTACAGCACTAAAATCTTTTTAATAAAAGGCAGTTGCAGACGTCTTGCAGACGTCTTGCAACACCTTTACTTTTTATAGCACTTCCTTACAACAGGTGACCTTTGGTTACCAACAACTTGTATTCTTGAAAGTATAAAAAAGTAAAAGTTTTTGAATATTCAACAATGAACTTAATTATTTATTCGCTGTAAGAGCCAATTGAAATTTAGGTCTGAAAGACGTAAAATGCTTTCTGTATAAAAAAGTTTGTTTGAGCATTTCTGATTCTCATTTTGTTCATGACAATTTTGGAATAAGTAGTAGAATAAGTTTTTCAAGTCTACTGATGAGTTGTTTAGCAGCAACGAAATGCCGGCGGCATATAGACGGCTGAAAGAGACAGAAAGCATTAAGGTCTATTTTTTTAGACCTAAAGTAAAAAATATTTTTAGAAAAAAAATTTGTTAATTTTGTAAGATTTAATGTTAATATTTGATGGTTAATTGAATTTTATGTAATCATTGTAAGAACATTTTAATTCTATTAATAATGAATAAAATAAATAATAACATAAAACAGAAGTTGAGTAAGACCGAATTAGCTGCTGCCATATTGTGTCCTTAGTGCCCAGTATATATACCATTGACACTATCCAGTCAACTACAATTAGGACATCTTGTTCAATACTGCCAAGCTGCGATTATATAGAGTACAAACAGAGACGACAAAATGATTTTGTTTATAATAATATTACATAATTATTTGTTATTTGACAAAAAATCCGCAAATTATTTGTTAGATAAGAGTTTAACGGACACGAAATATTCTTTCAAATAAGCCAGCAAACAAAGACGTGTTCACCTATTACGATTCCATACCTTAAACAAGGAATCAGAAAAAACATAGTTGAAGGCTATTTTACTGTTCAACAAGAAAATAGTGCTGCACAGAAAAAATTTTAGGTCCTGTTCATATGTTCAATTAATGTTTTATTTAACTTCATTAAAAACTTATTGAAAATTTTATTTACATGGAGGAGCTAACATATAATGTTGTTATATATTTATATTAAATGACTTTTTATCTGACTCAAATTCAACCCTTGTTTGGTCGCTTTTTCATCAATATCAATTAAGTCAATAATAGTAAAATTTTATAGCCAGGTGGATAGCAGGCTGTTTCTAGGTAGCGAACATCGTTCTTCAGCAATCTATGAACTTTGAACGTCTTAAATTTCACAATTTTAACTCTGCCGCTTAATTAGCCCGGCAATCAAAGCTCACGCAATTTTCCTTTCTATTTATGTATCTTTACTTAATTGATATGGATAAAAAAGTGACCAACAAAGAGTTCAACTTGAGCCAGTTATAACATCATTTAATATAAAAACTTACCAATTTTATTTAGTTTATTCATTTAAGCTCAAGGTTACTTTTATTTATTTTTATAAATCGTTCTATTTTTCGATACTCCTTTGTGTATCTTCTTCAGGAAAAAAAACACACACGATTTTTAAAAATAAATAAAAGTGACCTTGAGCTTAAATTAATAAACTAAATAAAATTAAATAAAATAGGCCGGAAAACTAGCACCCAAAACTTACTAATTTTAACCACTTTTTAATTAAAAAATTATTTGAACAAAATTAAAAGAATGAAAACTATTATAATCGATTTTTTGACATTAATTGACATTCTAATCTTAATGTACTGTAATACATATATTTATATGATTCTTAACTGGCTCAAGTTCCACTCCTGGTAGATCACTTATTTAATTAGTATCAATTAAGCAAAGAAAATTAAAATTTTATAGCTAGCTGGACCACCAGCTGTTTCTGTCTATTTATGTTCTTGACTAACACTAATTAAATCAATGTGAGTTTTATTTCATTTGTTGTTAGCATTAGTTTTTGTTAATTAAATGAGCACCTTCACCTCCCTTTTGCAAAAGAAAACATATTCAAAAATTCTAAGAGTAAAGTAAAGTCTTTTGAGATGGAAAAAAATGTGGATACTTCATTCATAAAAAAAGATCATTGCTTTGATTTAAATGGAAACTTTGACTCAATTAAATGAAACAATAGTTATATAACTAGAAATTAAAGCATTTGCATTTTTTATACTTGCTGTAGCTTAATATTTAATCCATAAATTATGTAAAAATGTCAGTTTAGATTAGCAGGCCTGTCATACTTCCAATAACAAAAGGCTGAAAAGTGTTGGTGTTTCAGAGGAATCGAATAGAGTTTTAAATAAGACCACGAGGGAAAAGATGAACTTTTCTACAGCACGAACTTTTCTAGAAACTTAAAGTTATTCAGATTAACATAACTGTGCATATATATGATTAAAAATAGTAGACAGATGTAAAGCTTGCGGATTGTAGAATGAAAAAACAGGGTGATACTGACATAAAGACATCAAAAGCTCTCGAGCAATTTAAACAACCTTTAGCACCCACAAGTGGCATCAATAATGAGAGTCGACGATGGCTCTTGTCTTTCAAATTTCTCGAAGTTGCTCCTGGGTACTTGGTGCGGATGTAAGTAAGGCAATAGAAGTAAGTGTCAGTGGTCATAAAATGTTGATAGATCTAACAGTGAGCATATATAGCAGTAGTATTTGAGTTTTGCTAACGTTAACAGCGGGTGCGTTAAATAAAAGTATTTTTTTTACAGTGTTTAAAAAAAAAAAATTTGGAATATTTAAGTGCTAAAAATAATAGAGCTGTGAGTTTTATTTTATTTACAATTAAAACATACTCGAAGCTGTTTCCTTTTTGAAGGGTGAAAATATAACAATTGACAACAGAAGTGAAATTTGCCGAGCTTAAGGTCTGCTGAAAATCAGGTGTGGCTGTAGAAAACATCTATGGAAGAATTTGATCGGGAGAAACTTTAGAATACGGAGCCAGGCTTTGAAAGAAATGACTTTTATAGGTTTGTAGAGGGGGTCGTGGACGTACCAAATCAGAAGTCGAAGTCTGCCGCCGGCTTTTAGTTTATTAATAATTCGATGTTAAAGTTGCGAAATTTACTAAGAAAAGTATGAAAATGTTGGTAAAAGCAGTGCTGCCAGAGGAAAGTGTTTGCGCAGAACATAAAATCGCGAATTAGTAAACGGCTTCAAGCATCCAAAATCGTATTTTTTTACATTTAATAAAAAATTTTTTTTCATAGATATGAAAAATTTGTTCTTGACAACCGGCCTTCGGCTGGGCTAAGGGGTTTTCTCCTCCATGATATAACCAACACCAGCTTCGCGTACAAAATCTGTAAGCATCTGGCAGCACACTTTTTCATTTTAGGACAATTGGTACCATTATACTAAAGCCGACCCTTTGATCGACTTGGCATCATAAGCACCGATGGCCAAGAATCGATGATTTTGAAAAAGAATAATAACTCGATTTGATATTTGCCATTATGACGCTGAAAGTCTAAAAGATGAAAGAAAACCAGAGTGCCTTGCTTATAATCATGAAATCGAATAATGCAATAGAATTAAAACAACCAAGGAGAAACTGGTCGAAATTGCTGAGGCTGTGATAATTGCAGTAAACAGCATCGACGAAAACTAGACGCGGACCTGAGAGAAATATGTAAATGAAAATTTTTGTGTGCCAATCAGATGTTTATCAAATATTTTATGCTCTCAAAAATTAACTCGAAATAGTAGGAAGTGACAAAAATAGCAAAGCTGTTTGTTTTATTCCGTATGCAATTCAAGTTTTCACCAAACCGTTTTTCTTTTTATGGCAAACACGTAACAGTATTAATCCAGCATTCTAATAAGACCTTTCTCCAAGAGGCCACAATCAAAAAATTTCTTTTGCTTTTTCTTAGCTACTCACACACTGTCAACCACAAATTTGTGTTGCCATAGTTGCACTTTTAAACTTTCATATGGAAAGGAAAGCGCAAACAATTTGAAAAGCATTATGTACAATATTTTGCGCATAGATAACTAGGCTAAATTAAAGAAAACACACATTAAGAAAAGAAAAACATAATAAAATTTTGTAAAAACAAACAGCCCTGAAAACCTTACACAAATTACACAAACCTAAAAATTAAAGCCATAAACATATTTTTTCCTTAACTTTTTCTGTGTTGGTAAATGTGGATTTTTGGAAATATAAAATCACAAACTAAGAAAAATATCACAATTTTGTAGCTGTGAATATTGTGAATACTGTTGTAGACTATTTAAAACTCACTGTGTTAACTGCCAGCTCAACAAGAATTATTTCTCCTCCAATATGGGCTTAAATCATTTTTTTTTAGTATACAAGCAAATATATAGACGAAAAAAATGTGTAGAAAAATTATTGATAGCATTCGTGTATTAACTCCTGAAGTGTTTTACTTGCCAACACATTTACAACACACAAAAGCAGGCAACATTTTTTTTTCTCTCACAAATTTCTAAAGGATATTTTTTCATTTTTTTTTCCCCCCAACTTGAATCAACAACAATACTCGTACACACATGTTTGCGCTTAAATTAACAATACTGGTTATTTAAGTATCATCATAGCAGGAAAAACACAGAAGCAGTTACGGCAACAGCAACAGCAGCAGTATGAAGAGTTTGTTTTTTAATTTTGTTGTAAAATAAAGTACGATTAAAATTTAAGTAGAACAAAAATGAAACAAACATCGCTGAGTAATTGGTGCTGTCGGGATTATCATAAAATTGAAAAAGGTGTAAATTTTTGCATTTGTTGGCTTAAACTAACAAGGTAGGTATTTAGCAAAATGTTGAAGGCCTTATTTGGTTTTGCTCACATTAGGCTTAATTTTGTGAGGCCATATGTACATATAACTGTTTTTGATCTATCTGATAATCCTGGTATATACAAAGAATGTAATAAATATTTTCGAAAATGTTTCCAGAAATAATCTATGGATTCAACGAGAACTTTCACATCTAGTTATTAAGATTAGCAATTAAGAAAAAACACGAATTGCTGAAACATTTCCAAAAATCAAACTTATTTTCGTAAGGTGTAACTCAAATGGTAGAAGATCTTTTGATTTTTCTGTGACTTTTCTTTAGAAGACTTTTTTGTGCTGATCAAAATTGATATCTGGGTCATTCAGTGTTGCGTATATTTTAATACAACATTCTGAATTTGATCAAAACATGCAAAAAATTAAGTGGGACAAAAATGTGAGTTTAGGTCTTGCTACATGAGACCAACGATATGTTTATTAAGTTTAAAAGTAGGCTTGAAGCATGCAGGTACCTCTCGTTACGTTCTCTAAGTCTAAACTGTCTACACTTTCGATGTATCATTTTTGTTTATTGTTCCAATGCCACTTCTTTTTTCGGATATTATGATTTCATCACAGATTTTAGGGGAGAGATAAAATACATATTAGTATTTTCTTAAGCTAAAGATATTTTTATAGGGCCAAATTAAAAAAAAAAACATAGTTTGAACTCTAAGTAGGTTTTAGGAAAAACAAAAAGTAATATCGAAAGTATTATTGCAAGTTGTGGAGTTAAGGGACTGTTCAATCCTCACTGCTTACTTTGAATACATGAATATGGATTTTATGTATTTACGTTGTGCTGCGTTTCGCCAAGTATGTGCGTGTTTGTTTATAAACAGGTACATTTTTTACAAGTAAATTTTTTAATGAAAACAGAGGCATACAATTTAATTTGCTGTAACCATATGTGGCTAAAGTTATTTTAATTGAATTTTCCGTGGGACACCTGTAGGTGGTGCACACTACAAAAAACCTTTATTTGTGGTGATGTGCTCCGCTTTATTTTGGCGGTTGTGTCAGCCGAAAAGGCTTTTGGAAAATTGAATTTTTGCTGCCTTGATGAAATATATACAATATGGTTTAATTGTTTTTATTTTCTTTAAAATAAATAAATTTTCATATTTTTTAAATCTGCAGAGACACAAAATCAAAAGAATTTAATTGGAATTGTGTGTGTGTGTGTGTGTGTAGTTTTTATACTTACCCTCACGCAAGGTCACTATGTAGTAGGATTCTTTGGAGGGTGGACTTATGCCCAACTTATTAACTGCTTTCAAGCGAAAACTGTACACTGTAAATGGTACGAGGCCGGTTACTTGATGCGATGTCTCATTCGATTTTGTTTGTATTTGTGGCACTTGATCCCATTGACCGTTCTCGCCCACTCTGCAAAGCACATAAAAAAGACAAAGTTTGTCAAAATAAACGAAAGATGATGAAAAGCAAAAAAAAATTATATTTACTTTTATCTTAAAGTTTAAATGTATATTAATTCAAATCGGGTTTTGAGTGCCACAGTCAAGTGTTGCAACAAACAGAAAACGACTGAAAACGAGAGAGAGAGAGCGGGACAGAGAGAGAGAGGGGAGCAAATATTCTTCTCGTCTCTGTTATTTATTTGCAAACATATAATTGAATTGAAAAGCTTAAAAGCAATGAACACAAGAAGAAACGAATAAAAGCTGTGTATTTGTTTGGTGCTTTAGCAAAATTGCTGAGAGCATACATATTAGGGTGGGTTGATTTGGCTATTGATATTGCGCCATGGATTTTCCATAGTTGTTGGCATCAACAACTATTTTTGCCGCTAATTCGTATTTGTTGTTTTTTTTTTTAGTTTTTTAGCCTCCTGAAGCAGACATGGTAAAGGATCGATGGGTTCGAAAAGATAAATTTGAGAGAAAACATTACGGGGGTTGGTACTACATATGACTCCCGGCCATATTAGAGCACCTAAAAAATACGATTTTCTTACAATCATATTTTTCAGTCCCAGGGTGCCCTGTGAAAGGTGTGAAAAACCCCAAATATTTTGTTCTCTCTAATTATTCTATCAAGCATATCGATCCCATACCACACTGCTTTAGTTCTTTAGGTGTTGATCGAGCAGAAGCCTTATAAAAGTAATAAAAAAAAAATTGTAAATCATATGTCACAGTAGAACTTTTATTCTCACGCCAAAATGCTGTCGAAATTTTTTTTCTACACAAGCTGAACCAGCCTAATATACATTCAAAGGCAGACGGCTCACTTACACATGCTTAAACATGTTGCATTTCGCTTTAAATCATCAACACAAGAACCGTCTAGCCAATGTAACAATGCAGAAATATCAACAGCATATATTTATTTTGTATTATATTGTTGCAAAGAAATTTTTGTTCTTTTCAGATTAGTCCATACGTTGCACGATGGAACGCAAGTTTCGACAACCACTTGCTAAAAGTCTAATTATGCTGTTCTATAGAGAAATGAGTTTAGGTTTTTTGAATAAAGTTACTTTGTCAAAGATCAACTTATTTATTTACTTTAAGAGCCAATTGAAATGTATTGTTTTAGGTCTACAAATATAACTTAATGTTTTCTGTCTATTTCAGGTGTCTATATGCCACACAACGACATTTCGTTGATGATAATCAACTCTTCAGAAGACTAGTAAATCTTAAAAGAATGTTTGAAACTCAGCTACTTATTTCAAAATTCCTATGAACAAAGTAGTCCACTGAAAAAGACAGCAAACATTAATTTCTATTTATAGACCAAAAATAATACATGTCAATGAGCTCATAAAGCAAATACTTTTTTTTTAATACTCAAAGGCTTTTACTTTTTGATACCTTCAAAAATACAAAACGTAGTAATGGATGGTAACTCGTTGTATAGAAGTTGTTAAGAAATGTAAAAGTGTTGCAAGATGAAAAATTGTTTGCAGTATTAGAAGTTTGTTTGAGCATTTCTGATTCTCATTTTGTTTATGGGAATTTCGGAATAAGTAGTTGAGTTTCAAACATTCCCTTAAGATTTTTCCAGGCAAACGAGTACAAAAAAGTAAGGTACACTTGTTATTGTCAATTGTACCAAATGTATGGTATCTATTACATACATACCACTCAAATAAGCTGTTGTATAACAATATTTAGCAATGACGGCAAAAAAGTGGGTTTTGGCTAAAGTGGATACTTTTACTTTTTCGGGAATTAAATTAAGATTTACCCACAGGCCTTAGTAGAAATAAATTAAATGCAGTTTCTTGAATGAATAAGAAATTTCTAATTTTTATAAACTTTTATGAAATCAAAAAGGTATAACTTATATTAAAAACTTAAAGTTATAACAATTCAAATTGAATCGGACATGCGGTTTTTGAGTTACAACTAGAGCTTTAAATCAACATTTCCCAAAATTTCCTATTTTAGAGAAAAGATCTTAAAAAAATTGTGCAATTTTAATGATTTTTGTACTTAGACAAGTATAGCACATTAGATAAATATAGTGGTTAGACAAAGTTTTTCTGCTTATTGCATTTTGTTATTAATTATTAAAGATTTGACTAAAATAGAATGAGTAAATCCTATGAAATTATACTGAATGCTTAATAGCATTTAGTGCCACTTTGCAACAATCGCAAGCCATTCCTTACACTTTGTACCTTATAGTAAATGCACTCACCCCACTGTGCAGTGTAGAAATTAGTTTGTTCGTTTTTCCAGACCTAAAAATGGCAATAATACTTTGCTTTGAGTTTTCAGTTTAGCGTAAAACAAATTTTACGCTCTAAATGCTCGCTTTTCTAAAATTTATATAACTTTTCTTATATTTGTAGCGTTTGTTTTCCATTGTAATATCCAAGCCAATAGTGTATGAGACTTTTAGTTAAAAAAAAAAAAAACAAGTTTTCAAATAGTGTTTGTTTCTTGTGAAATCCCTTATGAATTTAGTGATGACAATTGTTTTCAATTATTTATAGTGTACTATGGCTGCTACTTCAATTGTTCCTACTTGCAGCGCTGTTTCCTTGGAGAAATTTACGGAAAAAATAATCACAGCTACAAGAATTTAATAAAATACTATATATTTAATATGATTTTTCTCACTTTGCTTTGATTTTTCACCGACTGCACAAGGTGTTAACCAGCAGAAACAGAAAAAAGTAGAATACAAATTCAGTTTCCCCAAAAATTTTGTTGAAGTTAATTTGTTGTAGTTCTGATTGGAAGAATTCATCTTCACGTAGAAGCTTTAAACTACACAAGTGCGTATACGTATTGTAATTGCATACAGTTTGCACGAAATACGCATCAATCATACTTTCATATTTATATATATACATATTTTTGCTTTTATTATTTTATTTAATATTATATTTGTGCAATTATATACATACATATATATGTATGTATGTATGTAGGTATATATATATATATATATATATATATATATATATATATATATATATATATATATATATATATATATATATATATATATATATATATATATATATATATATATATATATATATATATATATATATATATATATATATATATATATATATATATATATATACACATATATCTGTATATATAAATCTCGACTTGAAAGCAGCTGTCATACCCACTCAGCCATCGCAACAATCGAAACAAATTCAACGACAATCAATTTAAGTAAAGAGTATGTATGCTACATATGTGTATACGTATTAGCAGGGTCTCTTCATGTATGTGCAACATAAGTTACTACTGTCATTATTAACTGTCAGCGAAAATCCGTATTTATCTGTGGTTAGTTTTTTTAGTAACCGTACAAATCAGTTAAAATTAAAATTTCATTATTTTTTAAACATTTTGTCATTTAAAAATAATTGCACTGATTATTTCAAGAGTAAACTACGGTCAGTTACTGCAAAAATATTCTGAGTGTAAGAACCAGAAACAAATGCATGGTATTGAAAATTTATGTGTGAAATAGTTGTCTTTGTGAATATGTGGAATGTAGAAGAAATAAAATGATTTCATTTCCGATCTGAAATTGCACAACTTAATAAAGTTACGCTTACGTTTTATCACACATA
This sequence comes from Sturmia bella, assembly GCA_963662145.1. Lineage (NCBI taxonomy): Eukaryota > Metazoa > Arthropoda > Insecta > Diptera > Tachinidae > Sturmia > Sturmia bella. The sequence goes on along the minus strand of OY759168.1, from coordinate 22,133,666 downwards.
AAAAGTACATTATGTACTTCAGTTTTTCTTAGAATAGAAACTTGGAACAGTTTTGGCATTTGCTTACACTTGTAGTTACAACTTTATTCGGAGATTGACATGTTTGCTAGTTTATAATCCCCCGAGATTTACAAACTGCCTGATTTCGACCTCAGCAACAAAAAATTCAAAAGTGAAACATTACTTTGAGTTTAAGCAAATTTATTCAGAAACCCGCTTAAACTTTGTTAATAATTTCTTGCTTATAATAACAACAAAAAACTAAGTTTTTTTTTTTAAATAACTGACTTAATCTCTTTTGGTTTTCAGAAGACCTTGCGGGTGATATTTATTTATTTCGGAAGATCCCTCAATCAACCCTTTACCTCATTCACTCTTAGTTCTTGTTCTTAATTTTTTGTTTATTGCTACAGGATTTTCTTTATTTTTAAATTTTATGTTTTTGGTTTAAGTTTGGTTTTATTTTAGTACTTGTTATTGTTGCTGTTGGTTTCATCATTTACATATTTTGAAACAGTTTTGTTGTACTTTTTTGTTTGTTTAAACCAGTTTTGTTGATTTTTCTTTTTCTTTTTGTGGCTATTTTCCAAGGAAAAACGATATCGACAGTTTTATGAAAACATTTTTAAGAAGGCATAAAATGTCAAATGTCTTCATAAAACTTTGTTTTTAAATCGTTGAAACAAAAAAAAAAATTTTTTTTGGTGCAGCCAAAAGCAAAGTTTCACTTAAGAAGAGATGGAAGGAAAGCAAATATTTGCCTGAAATTTTATAATTTTTTTTTTTTTGTCTAATGCTCCTAACAATATTTGTTTGGACATTAATGTAGAAAGTTTGTTTTGCTTTTATTAAGTTCGCGATTCGCCTTAACACTATATTTCTATACCTTTGTACAAATTCAATGGGAACACAGCAGCTGCTTACATTTATTTGTTGTTAATAAAAGTCGGAAACAGTAACAGCTTTATCTTTGCTGAGTTAGGGAAAGTGGCTAATTTTGGAAATTGTGCAGTTAAATTGGTTTGGCTGAACAGAGAAAAATTTATATTGTTACACACTGCCACAACAATAAAAAAAAAAAAATAATAATTTCCTGATAAAGAAATTAGATAATTTCAGATGGATGGGATTTGTTTTCAATAATTACAAAGACAGCCGAGTATCCAAGATCCCCAAAAAAATTTGCAATATGCAATAAAAGTTTCTCGGTACTTTTTCAAAAAAATAAAAAAATAAGCAGTTGCAAAACGTACGGGGAGGAATGAACTAAACAAATTATTCAAAAATTTGTGATATTTAAAAATATAATTTTCTTATTTTTTAAAAGTTTAGTAGTTGACAAGTGCACAGGAGGGAACGAAGCGTGAAAATACGCGAAATGCGAGTGTTGGCTTTTAAATTTCGGGATTAGAGAAAATCACTTAAGTCACTTTCAAAATAATACCTGTGAGTATCTAAACAGTTTTACATACGTTTGAGCCCAATAAGTATTTATTAATTGTGATTGCAAAAAGTCGACTATAAGGTTAAATTAATTATTAAGAATTACTGCTAATGATTCTAATTTAATCAAAGTGAGAAATTGTCGAAGGTCATTTGCCACTCGGGTTGAGATATTTTCACAACATGCCTTCTGAATGCAGCAGCTATTGCTTCAGCAAAACGTTGTCCTCTCAGTTTGTTTTTTACGAACAGCAATCAATGGAAGTCATTCGGTACCAGTTGTTTGAGCCGATGTGTGAGAGCTTACCTGGTCGTGGTGAAGGGTGATACATCTACAGTGACTGGTTTTCCTGATTTCTTGCAAGTTAAGTGGCAAACACATCGTTGCGTACCAGTATTCTGCATTGTACGGTACGATGGCGACATGTCCAGTTCTTCCCCCAAAACAGGCGACCATTTTCTTGGAAGAGTTTGGTCAAGAGTTTTGGTTGGATTTTGCTCATTTAGAATCACTTGTACAGTCACCTGCTGTTTATTTTCAGGCTCATACTAGTAGATCCACAATTAATCACCTGTCACGATGTCATAGACATCGTATTTGAAAGCACCAGGATTGTATTTGTTGAGCATTTCTTTCGTTTCATTTCGCAAATTGTGTGGTTTCCAACGCGAACCAGTTTTTCTAACTGTCAAATCGTTATGCAATATTAAATGTATGCTGCTGCTACTGATGCCTAAGGTTATCTCAATCTCACGATAGGCATAATCAACAACTGATTATGGACGATTTTTACGAAATTGGTCTTGGAGTGAACTACGACCACGATTGAACTCACCACACCATCGATAAAAATGTAATTAATCGTCAAAAATGTAATTAAGTTTATATTCATGCAAACAGTCAAGACTGTTTAGTGCATGGATAAATAAGGACCTCAAGCTCGAATTCGAAGAAATCATATAGCTAAAAAGGAAAAACATCGAAGCAACTAGGATAAAGCAATAAAGTCTAAGCTGTTTTTATTTATTCATTTGAATTCGGTAACTTCGCTAATATGATTTAATTCTGAAAATTTCATTTTATTGAGATTTCATATCCTAAGTTTTATGCAGGACTAGTTAAATTTAAGAACTTGGGTATTGACTATCGTTGTGGCAGACATGAAACAGCCTCAGCTAATAAGTCTTCAACATAACTTTTCTCTTCTTGCTTAATAACATTGATAACTAATATTTTACCATATTTTTTTGTTATTAATCAACAGATAACTATTTATTATTATTATAAAAAATCGGCTACAAAATTAATAATTTTTTAAGAATTATTGCCAATGATTCTAATGTTAATTAAAGGTAGAAATGCACGCTAACTGCTGGGAAGTATTTGGTTATTTCGAAGTTGTCACGCTTTTCACCACGTTTTTAGTTGTTGTCAGCAAAAGAATTTTGAAACTATTTTGCATTCAAGAAAAAACAAAAGACAACAGAAATCTGTTAAATATATGTTTTAAGCAATGCCGCTTATATCTCACTTTATGTACGACGGGTTAATACATGGTCTTTAATTTGTCTTTCATATACATTTGTACTCCATGATTGACAAGCGCAATTACAAATGTTTGCCCAATTAAGTTTTTCGCTGCTTGCTGTTGAAGTTGCGCCATACTGAACAATAACCACAATTGTTTTTTTTTTTCTTACAATTGCTTACGTATGATTTTTTTTTTTTGTAAACAAGTAATCAGCTTAAGGAAGCTTATAATATTTTTCTACCTGTAGTCATTGTTTGCATTAAATATTTATTTCTTGTATTTCTCTTCTCAACAACTTTGCCCTGTTTTAAGTACAATATGTGTAATAAGATTTCAATTAATTGCATGTTTTTATTATCATTTTTTTTTTTAATAAAAATTTCATTGAATTGTAGCTTAAATGCGATTTTGTAAAAAGAGATCTAATGAAAGGAAAAATAAGTGATAGTGAAAAATGCTGCCAAGGCGAATCGGAAATACCTTACTGAATATTGAATATCAGATGTGAATTAGGGTGGGTCGATGTAGCAATCGATGTTTTGCCATGGATTCTTCATTAGTTTCTGGCAAGAAGAAAAGTTCCACTGCAAAATATACAAAAGCCCCTTTCGAGGCAATCGATTTGTATGAAAGTCTTGCAAAGAATGCATTTCACAATTTCGTTGTTGTGCGAAGACAAGATTGGGCAGACAAAATTATTAGGGGTTTTTCATAAAAATGACTTACTGCAATAGTTGGCAAATTTCATTTTCAAGGCGTCTACGTACGGACTAAATATGAAAATCTTGAGTGTAGTGTTAGAAATCACCGAGGTTACAGGTTCGATTCCTGCCGAAAACTCTGCGTGGTTCCTGTAGACAAATAAAAACCTTTGCAGTGTTGCTTTTGTTTATTAAAAAAAAAAAAAAAATATTGCTTACAGTCTGTCCCAGAATACGCTTATAGCAGATAAATGTATGATTTTTTTTAATCAATATTCATTTCGAACCCATACCACGCCTATTTTGCAAGGCTGCCATACAAAAATACAAATGAAACTCTTTTTTAAATCGTTCATCTCGAAAATGAAAAATCATATGTCGTAAAAGAGCTACTCATGCTAAAAAGCTACCGAAAAATCGATGCATAACATCGATTGCTAAATGGATCCACCCCATTATACACTTATGGCTCAAACATATATGACAGTGTTGGGTGGGTTGTTGTTTTGTGCTGATGTTGAGATAAACAACTCTCTCTCTCTCTCTCTCTGTCTGTCTCTCTTCCTCTTTCACTCATCTCGCTGATGAGTGCTTTGTTCTAAACCAGGGGTGCCCAAAATCTTATGGAAGCGTAAACACCAATACGTATACACTTTATTGACGCACACAAAGAAAAACAGGAATAAACTCATAACAAAAAATGATTTCTTCAAGTGTTTCATACTCACGAAATCATCAAAAAAAAAAAAAAAACAACAAAATCATGAAAACAAAAAAAACAAAAAACAACAAAATTTACGCTTGGCACCAATGTGAACCAACAAAGCCTGCGTTCTTATTGCTGTGCATAGGAAAGTGTTGTTGCTTTGAACTTGGGATATGTGTGTATGTGTGTATTTCATACAAAGAGTTGTGTATACATATTATAATGCTCAGCCAATGCTTCGCGCTTTTATAAAAACAAAAGCGTACCAAGCGTATAGGCCGTGGGCATCCCTGTTCTAAGCCCTAAAATATTTGCAATAATGACACACTGAAAAAAACTATACGATCGCAGTAATTGTGATAGATTCAAGAGTTTCCCTGCTAGTACTCAATTCAAGCTGCCACAACACTACAACAGTTCATAATAACCACCATGTCATTATGTGCTATCAAGGCTGGATGCTTTGCCTGCGATCTCATTTTCCACAAATTACAGAACACAGGTAGTTGAAGCAATGAAAAAAAAACTGGCTGGTTAAGTGTGCCTCCACTTTAAAAAAATTTTCTATGGAACAAATCTGCTGTCATATCTTTCAAATTGATCTTTTTTTTATTGAACCATTATTTAAAAAACCACTCAATATCTAGTTTACATAGCGAAAAAAGCACTATAACTATGGCAAGTCTATTAAAACTCTGAACCGATCAGTTGGCTAATCTAATCAGTCTAGTGTTTTATTTTTTTGTTCTCAAAAAGTATAACAGCCAACAGACGGTGAGATGAGCATTGCTTAATCGACCTTTCCCTCAATGCTGATCCGGGATATATAAGATCTCACATTTTAAACTGTGTCGATTACAAACGGAACAACAAGCTTTCTTATACCCTTAATACTTGTTATGAAGGGTGTAAGATATACATCTATTGAAGAGAAATCTACATGCACCTGACCGTGAGCGGCGCTGGCTTCCATAATATACCATAAACAAGAATCTGCCAGCATATGTATAAATGTGTTTATAATTGTTTTATTTTATTATTTTTTTCTGTGTGTATATTTCAACCAAAAGTACTTCGTTTCATGGAATCGAATTGTTATTAAATATAATTCTGATATGTGCTACGAACATTTATTTTAATCAGTCTTTCATGTTTGTATGTATGTGCGTTTGTGTCTTATACAAAACGGACTAAAGTTGAACTGAGTGCAAATAAAAATACGGAATAAAACAGATAAAAAATTATACATGAAAACTGGCATAAGGGGGAAAAAACCACTGCATTTAATCCAAAAATGCCAGAATACCAAAATCTCACACGCATTTGGCAGCAGCTTTTTTAATTTCGGTCGTTATTTTTCACTTGTGCAAATGTTTGTGGGTGTTGCTGGTCACACATGAACCATTAAAGACAGCTTTTAGTGGCAACATAAAAATGCTATAACAACCAATTTGTTAAACAAAAACGGTATCTTGAAAGGGGAGTCGGTTTATTGCTCTTTTTTTTTGGACTGGGAAATAAAAAATGAATTTATTGTGCTAAGAATGTTGTGATGAACATTTTCGAAGAAGATGAAGTTGAAGACGTTGGCTGGGGTACATATCCCAGCTGTTTCCCTTTCGCCACAACAATCATCGGCATTGAAATTGCTTCGATTTCAGGTCATAATAAAATTGCATACCTTTTCAAAACAGCAGCGTACATCCGTCGCACTAACAGAGCTCTCCATTACTGGCTGGGTGTATATTCAATCTATTGATCAACTTTAAATTTTATCACTTTGTTTGTTTCTGTTGACTGGCATGAATATATTTGATATTCTCTTGAAAACATTTAATTGATTTTCAATTAAGTTTAGTGTTTGTTGCTATTGCCTAACAAGTGATGATAACGTTTTTTAAACTTTACGCAGTGGAAAGCAAGCTTTTTTTTTAACACATAATTATACTTTAAGGACGATGTTTTTTTAAGATTTACAATCGTTAATTGTATTATTGGTTATTATATAATTGTTTAACTTTACTCGAACTGCGTTGTGATAGAGTAATTAGCTGTTTTGAATCATAAAGATTGCCTACATGATGAAAATTATATAGAGTTTTCATTTTAAGCAACTTTGGCTGTTGTTCCCTTTCAGCAAAAAGACAAACAATATTTTCAATGCGTTTTCGTTTTATAGATGTTTGTGATTTCCACTTGATGATGTTGCTCTGGTTATTTTTAGTGCAGTTTTGTTATTGTTGTTGTTGTTGTTGTTGTATGAATATTAACACACAAAAAGGTTGAAAAGAAAACCCAATTTTTATTTAATATACACACATATATTCACATTATTGTCCTTTCTACCTGGTTAACCTGGCGATTTCCCCAGAAACCACTTAAGTGTTATTCAGATACTCTGATAAAAAAAGAGAATACAAAACACACACACACACACACGCTCACACTTTCATTCTGAAGAAGTGCCCACTTACACTCACCCCGACATGCACATAAACATTGCGTAGAACAGCAACTACATCCTTCTTTTCTTTTATCCTTGCTGATTTTAAGTCCTTTTTTGAGGTTTTGTTCGTCATTCATTCCATTAAAAGTTGGTGTAACTGTCGTTATTTTTACTTTGAGGCGAAAAAAGCTTGAAGGTGCTTGATTATACTGCATGTGTGTGGGTGTGTGTTTGCTTAAGTGGGTGTGTGGGTGTCAATGTAGAAGAGTGTTTGTAAAGAGGTTTTGTTTTATGTTCTTTCTTTCGTTTTTTTTTTTTTAATTTCAACTTCCCTTTTGTCTACTCAACATATTTTTTTTTGTGTTTGTGCAACTTGAGCAATTTAAATGTGAAAATACTAAAATTCAGATCGAATAGCAATAAAAAAGTTTCGAAAAATAGCAATAATGCCCTGCAGCTATACTTAAAAAACTTTTGGAAAAAAAAGATGACCAAATGGCAAAAACTTGTTAATAAACAACTTGCGTTTCAAATGAACCTTTATGCAAAATAGGACTTGTTAAATTTCGTACTTTGATGAATTTGAACAGCTGAATCGTGGCAAGCGTAGTGAATGTATTTCGCTGAGATAAGCATTTTCTTTTTCAAAATATGTACAAAAAAAAAAACGTAATACGCTCAAGCTGGTCACTTGAAGAGCTTTCTTTAGTCCTTTTCATCTGCTCGGTACTTGTGATTCTCACCAAATCACACGACGCCCACAGTTATTGCTCGTTGATGAACAGCGCCAACAAAAACAAAAAACTTTGTGAATAACTTTCCTTTTACTTAAAAAAATACTTGTATACGAAAATAATTGTAGGTTATTTGAAACAAAATTCAGTGAAATATTTTTTGGTGGTTATAATTAAAAATTATGACAAAAAAACTCAAAAGAAGTGTAAACAGATTTCTCTTACACTTGGTGCACGAGTGGTGTTGCTTTATTTAAGCATCATGTCAGACAGAATTTGCTCTGTAATTTACATTAAAACATTTCTGTTTTTGCAACATCTTAAAATTATTAGGTGCAGGTTCACAACTTCCAACTTTTATTGTGGTGTTAAAAGAGTGTTGCAGGAAAAGCAGTAATTTTACAGGGCTGCTTCTACTAAACAATCCGTTTGGAATTACGCTGATAGTATCTACACAAATAAGAAAAAAAAACTCCCGAAACTGAATGTGTTTCGAAGCATACAAAGAGCGAAAACTTCCTAATAGATCCAATAAGATTTTCTCTTTGAAACGTTTTTAGGCTGAGGGGTATCCCAGCAGAGAGAAAAGAAGATTGTTCTATGGGTATTTCTTATTATATCCATGTTGCAAATCTTATTAATTGTCTCAACAAGAAAAACACATAAAACCAAAAAGAAAACTTGTTACTCACGTTTGTTTTTACTCAGTTTCCGATTTGTATGGTACCAAAAAAAAAAAAAAAATCTGTAGAGAAAAACTCATTGATTCTATTAGGTTTTCTTGTAAATTGTATACAATTAGGATTTCTTATTGATTTTATTAGGTTATCCTATTAATTTTTCCCTATTGGTTTTATTAGTTTCCTATATAAACACACGTAAATCATCTTTTTAATTTCATTAATTGTTGTTTTTTCGATAAGGTTTTCCCATTTAAAATAATAAGGAATCCTTCTTGAAAAAAAGCCATAGAGATATCTTATTGATTTTGTTCTACTTTATTAGATGCTTTTTTCTCTGTGTAAGAATACCAAATTTCTGGAAACCAACTTCACACCTTTACGCGTCACTAGGCTTGAGCTTTTTCAGGTCACAGCTTCACGTTATTTGGCTTGTTACATGACCAAACTTTTTAATACTTCTTCTTCCGACATGGATTTTTCTCGAGGTAAAATGGAATTTCTCAATTCCACTTGCAGTTTTCTCATTATCAATTTGACATTCCGAACGCCAGAACACAGGTGTGTATAAAATACAACAATTTAGCTTTTAAATCTTTGCTACATTTAATTGATAATTGCAAAAAAAAATCCGCTTTATAATCGCTTTGTTTTTAACTTAAATTATTTTTCAAAAATGAACTTAATTATTTATACGCTATAAGAGCCAATTGAAATTTATTATTTTAGGTCCAAAAAAAAAATAGACCTTAATGTTTTCTGCCTACGTAGACGTTTGAAAAAAGACATTAAAAGAAACATTAAGGTCTATTTTTAGAACTAAAATATTGAATTATTTTTCTGAGAAAAATATATGTATGTCTGCTTTTCGCCAGTTACCCCCAGTTATTGTTTTCTTTATTGCTTAAAGTAAAATTAAATGCATAAGTTATTTTTAATACTCAGCTCCAAAGTGTATTTTGTGGTTGTCTAAAAATTCTATCATTATTTCTTATTGGTTTTCTCGTTTCAGAAAACATCATCAATATTAAATTTTGTCCCTTGTGTGTTTACAATTTGACAAAACGATGACACATCCTGACAAACAAGCAAACATATATGTCTCAATTTGAATGCTGATGCTGACATTGTTCCTATTTTTGTGCCTTTTGGTTTGTTTAGTTGTTTTCCAAATATGACAATAATCATTTGTGTTTGTCAAAAAATTCGTATTTTGCTTTCGATTTTTTCTTTTTTGAGGGGAATAAAAGTTGGCGTTAGACGTTAATGTATTGCAGAGAACCTTAAATTTATTTAAAGAATGGCATTTAAAAAAGGACTTATTTGAGATGAATTTTTTTTTTCGTGAAGTAATTTTTCTTGTTATTTATTTATTTTCCCATATTTCACCCTTCTTCATATTTCTAGTTTCAGAAATAACTTATGTATATAGGAAAACTAACTAGAATAACTTATATAGGAAAGTGGGTGTGAGACAGTGAAGCGCAGGTAGAGAGACTTGTTTTACAGAAAAATTGTGTATAACAAAAACAAAAAAATAAAAAAATACAAAAATATCCGTAAAGGTGGGATCATACGATTGCCGCAATGCACCAATTTTTGTTACATTTTGTGTGCCAATCGTGTGATAGCACAATTTATTGGCTCATGTGGCAACCAAAACGAATGTTTTTCCTATTTGTCCCAATCAAATACAACCCTGATGCGACAACCGTGTGAACACTTGGCATACAACTAATCACCAATAAAAATTCTAAAAATGCACCAATATTTATTGTGTTCTCATGCGGCAACCAAAGAAGACAATGCCCGCCAATAATACATACATATGTATACATTTATTTAGTTTCAAAATTGTTTAAACGCATCTTCCAAACATGATTTCTGCTTTTCCATCAGTAAAATTCAATTGTTGTTATTATTCATTTTTTGCTTTTTCTGCCGGCACAACATTATAATAAAAGCTGAAGCAATTTTATTTCTTTTTAATGAACAAACCATATTTTTAACATTTAATAAATTTTTTTATTTATTATTTATTTTTTTTTTTTTTGGAAAACAAAGTTTGTCATCAGCTACAACAGCTGTTTCTCAGAGTTGCCGTATTATATAACAATCGTGTGACTGTAATGCGGCAATTAAATTGTTTTGCGGCAATTTGCGACAATAGAATTTCAGTAAAATGTGACAATCATGTGATTGCAGAGAATTTTATTGGGAAAATTTTTTTATTATGCTCCAATCCAGCCCCATAAAAATTGTGTAAAATTGGTGCATTGCAGCAATCGTGTGAACCCACCTTAACACTCTTGCTTTAGCAAAACCGAAAGTACTGAAATAAATTTTATGTTTTTTATGTTTGATTGTTTTGTTTGGGGATGCCGTTGTTACTTTTTATACTGGAAGCATGTGCACGAAAAGAAAAAATATTGGCTGCTAAAAAAAACACATGCACATTGTTACTAAGTCCACTTTCAGTGCTTAGGGTATTGTAAATCGTATTGCTATTGTTTGTTTATGTTTGTTCGACTTTTTTTTAAATCGACCTTCGAACTTTGCTGTCAAATGCCGATTTTCATCATATTGCTTATATGCTTTCCTGGCTATAACCCGCCGACTAATTGATGTTTTTTTTTAATCTGTGAAAGCCAAATTAGTGCTAGAGACCTGTACAATAATTAAAATTATTGTGGCTTTTACAGATTTCAAAACTATCAGTTAGTACTGAGTACACTGAAAAAACAAATTGTACCTAAATCAATCCCAAGCGATGTCAGAAGTTCGTTAAGTCCGAATTTCCTTAAATCAAGTACGTTGCGTTTGTTTTAAGGACTGTTTATTCAAGCGCTAAATACTTAATTTTAGCCTTGGTCAATCCCTATTTTGGATTGATTTTAGCCATATTCAATTCTGATATGGGAATCTAATGAATATTATTGGGCAAAGAGAACAAAGTAAAATTGACTAGTACTAAATCTTGGTGCCATTTAGGCTCTAAGTGTATTTTGTCAGACGTTTCGCATGAATTTAGCTGTTCTGTATTTTGTTTTTGAAACCTCATAAAACTAAATTATATTCTTTTAAACAACAATACCTTCCTGCTGCTTGTCTACTTTTTGCTCAACAAATTTTTTATTTTACTAAGGCAACTGTTCCCATGAGTGAACAAAACATGCATCTAGACGAATTCATATATTATGGTGTCCATTAAAAATTCCCTCTTTTTAGTGCTTCTCGCAAGTAATAAAAAGGCCTTTAAAGCAACACAATAAACTTAATATGGCAGCAGTGATTTGCTGGAATAATTTCTTTATTATATGTAGTTGCGTGTGTGTATGTGTGTTTGTGCACACTTGTTTTACACTCCACTTACCTGGTTTCAATAATGAAATGCGTTACAGGAGCATTTCTGGCATGTTGTGAATGAGCCCATGATAAGTTAACGGAACGTGATGTGAAACTTATCAGTAGTGGTCTTTCAGGTGGATCTGGCACATCTAAGAAAAGAAACAAATAAAAAAAAGGAATGAAAAAGAATTTGCTTTAATGTCTGCATGAAGCACACAAATGCTCTAGACGAACAAACTGCAAGATAACAACTTACACTTTATAAATATTTACTACAAAATGTTAAAGTTGTTTGCATGTCCTGTGTGTTGTGTTAAGGGAACATGCACTTGCGTTATCAAATGATTGTACGCTTGTGTGTCCGTGTGTGTGTGTGTGTGAAAATATTTATAGATGTGTATGTGCTGTTACTTACCCTGTACCAGTAAATCAACAATTGCTTCTGGTATATGACGGTCATTTACTAGGCAGATATACTCTGCTGTATCTACGGCTAAGGCTGGTGCAAAATGTAATGCAAAATTTTCCGATAAAAGTTGTATCTGCAAAACAAAAAAGAGAAGAGCAAAAGAAATTTAAGTAACTGCTGAAATAAAATGCAAGGCAATTTAATTATTGTAACAAAAAAATCAGTTTATATATTATATATATTTTTTTACAGAAATAAAAATTTATTATTTCTTATTAGGTAAATATTTTTTAAAATTATTTTTTTTTTTGCATAACGAGAGCTTAAACATAAGTCTTCGAATGAGGTCTTGCTTTCAGCAAAAAAAAAAAAAAACAATTGGTTACCGAATTATTATGAGAAAACAACACCTAATAAGGTGCTAATAAACTACAGCAGGATAATTAATTACACAAGGGAACAAAATTGAACTTTTTGAGTGTTGTTTGGAATTCTATAGCAATTTTTTTTACTAATTTGAGGTCGCTGATTTTAAATCTAAACTCAATTTTTCTCCATCAGCTCGACATTTTAAGATATACCGTTATGTCTAAAATTAAGGCGCTTCCAGTACAAATATTTCAATAACTTGAAAACGGTTCAGCATACTCAGTTAAAAATAAAAACTGAAACTCGTCAACAAAATTATCTTTAATCCGTGCCTACATTGTTTTTAATTTGAACTAGTAGTTTCAGAGATATCGTTGTAGTTTTGAAAAAAAAAACCAATGATATAAAAAAAAAATATCTTATTTAAAAATTCATTAAAAAAAATAATGCAACTAAAGCCACAATATTGGTCTTACAGCATTTACCTTAATATATTTTGAATCAAACTTTATTTCATTGAAATCGGTGCACAACTTTTGATTTTATCAACGATTTACTGAGATAACTAAATTGACAAAAATCGCGATTTCCATACAGAAATAACAGTTATTAATATGTGTGTTTGTGTGTGTGCTGTTCTATTTATTAGGAATATTTTAGAAGACAATGATTTTCCGTTTATATTGACTCATAGATTTGTGAATCAGATTAGGAATAGAAGTACTCAAAATATAGTTAGTATACCTGAACCAAAAATTTACAAGCCTTTAACGTATATACCAGGCCTATCGGAAAGAATAGCAAGGTCTAACATATATAATAGGGAGCAGTATAGAATAGCTCATAAGAGTTATAGGTCATCGGATAAACTATTTAGTAAGACAAAAGATAAATGTGATACATTAGATATGGCAAATTTAGTTTATAAAATCCCTTGTATGGGAAATGACCACGAGAATTGTGAGGACTAGAATAGGAGAACATAGATCGGACCAAAAGCATAGACATACAAAAGGCACAGAAGACAGCATTTTCTTAGCACTGCAGTAGATTAAATCATTATCCTCATTTTGAAAATGTTTTAGTGTTAAAAACAGAAAATAGTTAGAAGAAACGTTACATGCTAGAAATGTTAGAGATAATTAAAACACCATTAGCACATAGTAGACACAGAGAATTTAGCGCAGAATTATAGATATTTAGTAAATAAAAGATTAGGAACTTGAATTTTTTTTAATGTATGTAGGAAGGAACACAATAAGCCCAGCGAGCAACGTGGGTTAAAGTATTAAGTAAAAACACTCGTTTGATATGACAGAAAAACCTAAGTAAATAAAATAGAAAATATAAAATAAGAATAGATATTGGAAAGCCGACGACAACGGACACATTGCGGAGAAAATCTAATTTATAAAATATAAAACTTTCATCATTATTAATATCAAAAATAATATTAATAATATAATTTAACTATAATTAATAAAGAAATGCGTTTTCTTCAATAAAAGAAAGGAACACTTATCACATGGGGGCTCAACGAAAGGCGGTATGCAGAAAAGAATTTGTATTTGGAAAATATACATAGATACATAGAAGAGCTTAAGAAAACTATAGACGTAAAGTTCATTTAGAAGAACCCAAGGAAACAATTGGAAAAATAAATTAAAAGCAGGAAAATTTAAGAAGCCAAACAAAGAAACTGTTGATATGAGAGAAACTGTATAAACAATAAAACAGGATAATGGAGATGAAGATGATGAGCGAAAGGAAGCAATACCAACAAAGAGTAAATTAGAAGATAACAACCTACAAGTTTGCTGAGGAGGTTGATTATTCTAATTTGGAGGAGGATGCTGGAAAAATCAGAACAAGTGCCGAAAGAAGATACTAAAGTTGATGTGATACAATTTTGTTCGTGAATATACGACGTTCAGTTCAGGAAATAGATAGTAGAGATTAAGGAATATCAATCGATGGTGTGACTTTGTCAGAAGTTTAATTTTAAATTTTTATTGAATTTTTTACATCAATCTAAAATTTATATAAATCACTGATTTTTTTTTATTTGCTTTGTCTCTAATTTGAGTAGAATTGTGAGTATTAATTTGTACAAGATTTAATCGATTTTCTTTTCAACGTATTTGGTATTGTAATTTTGAATTTAGGATTTTCTTTATTAGTTATTAATTGACGTAGGTTAATTTAACGAAAAAGTTTAAACTTACATTCATTTCAATGATTTTTTTTTTCAATCTTAATTTGAGTTAATTGTTAACAGAGTTCTTACATTTTATTGTATATAATAATTTAATTTGAAATTTTGTAATCCGCTGACATGGACCGTGACGAGATTTTAGGAGGAATTGAAGGGAAAATTGAGTGAAACGGACCTTACAACAGAATCTGATCGAATATTTTAGAGAAGATGATGGGGAAGATGGGGAAGAATCTGAATATGGGGAAGCTTCTTCGGTAGTTGCCGGTAATTTTGCAACGGTACCTTATAGTAATTTTAGTTCACGGGATGCTCGAGACTCGATCTCGGCTTTTTCGCGTGATGGTTTACCGGAAATTTCTCGCTGGATTAATGAGTTTGAAGATTATGCATCAGCCGTTAAATGGAACAATCTTCAGAAATTTATATATTCGAAACAATTGCTGACGGGTGCTGCAAAAGTTTTTGCTAGAAGCGAAGCTGGCATTAAAGATTGGGGCACCTTGAAGCGTGCACTTGTGAAAGAATTCGGCAAAAGACTCTCCTCGCTGGAAATTCACAGAATTTTAGGAAATCGTAGGAAAAAATCAGGTGAAACACTTCTGGAGTATTTATACAGCTTGAAAGAAATTGGTAGTCCTATTGCGCTTGATGATGAAAGCCTCATTGAATATTTTACAAAAGGGATAAATGACTCTCGTGCTAATAAAGCTGTTCTTTATCAGGCTAGAAATTTGGAAGAGCTTAGGTACCAAATTGAAATATATCAGAAGATAGGTTCATCTTATTTGAATTTTCAAGGGGTGAGACCAAAAAATTATTCAAAAAATATATCAGATATCAGCGATGAACGGAGGTGTTTTGGCTGCGACAACAAGGGACATTTAGCAACTGTTAGCGAAATATTGAATAATATTGTTAATAAATTTTTATATTAAAAACGATCTGAAGCTGTATAAATTAGTTTATTCAATAATTAAAAGGATCAAATAAAAATTATATATTTAAATTACAACAAAGTTAATAGCATATTTCTGTGGGTTTTTTTTCAAAAAGGATGTTCATTATTTTAATGAGGAAATCATCATTTAAAAACTCAAGCAGCAAAATTATAATTATTATTAGGTATCTTTATTAATTTTTCGAAAAAGCTTCTTCTTGATGAATTTGAATCCACAATGCTACGATTGTCAGTTCGCCATTTAACTAACTCAAATGAAAAGGCACTCAAGGAAACTTAGGTAAATAACACATCACTTTCATTCCTTAATTGGCTAATTGAATTCCTAAGAAGGGGGGTTTAAATACAAATATCAGAAACACTTATTAAAATTCAAAACAACGATTGCATCTCCAGTACTTCAGTGGACGCATTTAACATGAATTTCGATGGATACAAGCCATATGGCAAACAAACGACTTAGAGATTTATGTTATGAAAACGAGAAGCACATAAATAAAAATGTTTTTTTAACATTTATTTTTGACCAATCGCAGGATCAATATTAAAAAGATAATAATAATGATCATACTTAATAGTGGTCATACCTTAATTTCAGGATGTAAATAAAACAATTTTATTTCATAGTGGGTTTCTCTCAACGTTTCGTCGATAGTGTTTGTCGACTTCTTCAGGAGATGTTTTTTATTTTTTAATTTATTCTGTTGAAGATGTATTTTTCATAAGCACATACATACATAATATCTCTGTCATTATTTTTAGTGATTTAATATGAACTTTCTTTTTTTCTTCCAACTTACAGTTTAAGATACATTTGTCAAGTTTTAGCATAATAAATAAATAATAAATTAAGTCAAGTACGAGGCTGGCTCGCACTCTTAGGGTTCCGTACGTATGTATGTGTAATGTATGTATGGAATGGCGTATGTGAATACATATGTATGTATATTTTATAAATTTCATCTCTCTGTTTTTACAGCTACTTTATGTTGTATGTGGACACCTAGTAATTTTCCACTTGCATCTGGGAATATACACTGTGCGAATTTCGGCTCTCTATCTCTTACGGTTCGAGAGTTATAGCTATTACTCTACGTTGTAAAGGGACACCTGGTACTTTTACAGATGTTGTTGTTTTTAGCAAGTATTGTTGTGGAGCATATGTGAATACACATATTGTGCACATTTCATCTCTCTGTCTCTTACAGTCGGAAAGTTACGGCTAATGCATAGGGGCACCTGGTAGTTTTCGACATGTTGTTGTTTTTAGCATTTGTTGTTGTAGCGCATATGTAAATACATATATTGTGCGAATTTCAGCTCTCTGTATTTTACAGTTTAGCAGCTACGGCTATTTGTTACTTTAGGTTGTATAGGGACACCTGGTAGTTTTAAACCTGTTGTTGTCTTAAGCATTTGTTGTTGTAGAGCATCTATAAATACACACACTGTGCGAATTTCAGCTTTTTATCTTTTACGGTTCGAGAGTTATAGCTAATTGCAACTTTTCGTTGTATGGGGACACCTGGTAGTTTTCGACTTGTTGTTGTAGCGGCAAGGTACAACAACATCCTGTGAAAATTTCAGCTCTCTAGCTCGCTGTGACGGACGGACGGACGTACTTGTCTCGGTAATAGGGTTCCGTTTCACTCTGATGAGTACGGAACCCTAAAAAACAAATAACATTCTATACCATAGCAATACAAATTATTACAAATTTTATTTTTTATATTATAAAATTATATGATAAAATTGTGATTAATAGTTAATATTGAAATTAGTAATAATACAATTTTTTATAACATTCGCTTTCGAAAATACTCTTATCAAGCAATGAAATTTAAATTTTTGAACATATCAGCTGTTGCCCATAAACATGGCCAATGTCACATGTAATTTCACACGTATGTTTGTGACGAAAAATAGAAAACCTTAAGTAAATTGAAAAATCTTGATTGACGCAAAGAATATGCGTGTCGATGACTTCAAAAAAAACACATATGAAAATACGTCGTCTGGGGGGGAGGCGGGTGGGTACTTAAGTACGCCAAGTAATTCATACAAAGTTTGTAGTCACACCTTACACTTTATTTTGTGATTCAACAAAAAAAAAAAAAAAAAAAAATATGGTTTCAAACACCACTTCTGATAAACACAAATATCATCTTAACTTCTCCAAGCGAGTCCCATGTGTTGAATATAACTTTATTTAAACTTAAATAGTTTTAATGCAGCTCCTAATATTGATGTTTGCCACGAAAAACGATTAGTTAAAGAAAAACCCCCATACCTAACATTCCATCCAAAAGTTCCACATACTACTAAATTACGAGCATTTAAATAGTTTTAACTTAAAGACGTTCCGGCTGTTAAAAGCACCACAAAAGAGATCCGTTCACTCCACAATCTTAGAACTTTTATTTAAAACTCCCACATGCACATTTTTCATTTAAACAGCATTCCTTTGCGCCTAGAATACGTTAAGAGCAGCCATCCAGACGCACGATAAGGCGCTGGCGTGAGGTAACATTGTATTTTCAGTTTAAACCAGTAAAACGAAAGAAAAAAAAATTATTCTTTCGTTTGTTTCACCTTCGTTAGTTGATGGTATGCGCTTGGCTGGGTAACATAATTTATGGTGAAAATTTCAAAGTTTCTTAATTCACCTGAAACCTGCTTTCAGGTGTGGATGTATGGTTTATTTGTATTTGTGCGAGAAGCTTACGCTACAATAAATTTCAGTTTATAATTGCAGGTGTGTTTGTATATGCCAGTGTAAGAGTGTGTGTGTGTGTGTGTGTGTGTGTGACTGTGCATTAGTGCCTGCTAATGTGTATGCAAATATTTGCTTTAAAGTTTTGGAAAATTTTCAAATTACCCTAAAAATGTTTCTAATAACAATTTAGTTTATGATTAAAAGATTCTTTAATTTGCCAAGATTCAAATGAAATTATTTACACATTATATAATTAATTTTTAGGTTTAATGGAAATTTGCTTTAAATTTCTTTTCCAGTATTATTCAAACATACTATTTGTAGTCTTTATTGAAACTTAAAAATGTTTCGCAAGTTTTCGTTCATTTGCTTCGTTCATTACACAAGGGAACAAACTTGAACTTTTTGAGTGTTGCTTGGAGTTCTATAGCAATTTTTTTTTACTAATTTGAGGTTGCTGATTTTAAATCTAAACTCCATTTTCCTCCATTAGCTCGACATTTTGAGATATACCGTTATGTCTAAAATTAAGGCGCTTCCAGTATAAATATTTAAATAACTTGAAAACGGTTCACCATATTCAGTTAAAAAAAAATGAAATTCGTCAACAAAATTATCTTTAATCCGTGCCTACATTGTTTTTAATTTTAACGAGTAGTTTCAGAGATATCGTTGTAATTTAGAAAAAAAATTACAATTTTACATAAAAAAAAATCGCGATTTTTGTCAATTTAGTTATCTCAGTAAATCGTTGAGAAAATCAAAAGTTGTGCACCGCTTTCAATGAAATAAAGCTCATTTGATTCAAAATATATTAAGGTAAATGCTGTAAGACCAATATTGTGACTTTAGTTGCATTATTTTTTTTAATGAATTTTTAAATAAGAATTTTTTTTTTATATAAAATTGTTATTTTTTCAAAACTACAACGATATCTCTGAAGCTACTCGTTCAAATTAAAAAAAATGTAGGCACGGATGAAAGATAATTTTGTTGACGAATTTCAGTTTTTGTTTTTAACTGAATATGGTGAACCGTTTTCAAGTTATTGAAATATTTGTACTGGAAGCGCCTTAATTTTAGACATAACGGTATATCTCAAAAAGTCGAGCTGTGATACAAAAAAACCAAGTGCAGGTTTGGATTCAGCGTCCCAAATTACCTTTAAAACAACAATTAGTTCATAAACAACAAATACCTTGTTCCCTTGTGTTATCAATGATTTTTAAAAACTGTTAATAATTTAATGGGGCTTGTTAGTTCAATTTTTTCTCACTCAAAATTGAGAAGGATATATTTTGTGATAATATTGAAATGGCCAAAATTTTTAAAAAAGATAAGAAAATTAAAAGTTTTGAGGAAGCAAAAATTGAACTAGAAAATCCGATAAAGTTATTAACAAGTTTTAAGAATCATTGATGATAAAGTGAGCAAATGAACGAAAATTTCTGAAAACTGTTTAAGCTTCTGTCAAGACCGAAAATAGTCTTCAAAGAGAGTGAAAGTTCATAAAAAAATTTCAAAAATACAAGAAGCGACTAAAATAGTTTTTCAAACAGAAACACTTTTAACGGTTTAAAATGCAAACGAGTTTGAATTCAGGCAAAAGCTCTAAAATCTGCAACTCACAGCGATGATATATTATTAACAATTTGAAATCATATAATTCACTATAAAATTATATTTTTATATTATATATTATATTTTTATATAGGCTGGTCAGCTGCCAGCCTATGTAGGGGGAACAACGCAGTATTCTTGTGGATACTGTGCCGTAACTGCTAGGTTGCGCAGAAGTGCGACTATAACCTCCTCGTGGTGGCCACTGGTAACAGATACTCCAGTAAGGTCATGTCTCTGCTGGAATGTCTGGCAAATATAGTCGGGCTAAGAGAGAAAACTCTAAACAAACCCCAATCCAAGAGGGAACAGCATATCTCGAGGGATGAATAGCTAGGGGGAAAACCTAGTCGCTAATATGCGAACTTGGGATGCTCAGGCAAGGTCCCATTTAATTAAGAGCCTTACTGCGCTACCGGGGCACTGGCGTAGTGGACCGTACTCTCCCCTTTACTCGTGGGAACAAAATGGACACAAATACAAACAAAAATAACAAAAATGGCGAGAGCAGCCATAATAGCTCTAAAGAGGACTCAGTACCTCAAAAAGAAAAAGAGGCAACCAAGCCCTCAACAGAACCTGGGGCGAGAGTAACTCCTGGGGAAAAAGATAAAGAAAGGCCCAAAAGACTTAGTGGTGCAGGCAAAAAGAGGCTAGCGTACTTCCTCCGTAAGGGACTTAGCAAAGAAGAAGCATACGCTAAGGCCTCAAATCCCATGCCAACATCCGAAGAGAGAAAAAAGGGCAATACACAAGGTCCAAAGAGACAGCGGTCGGAAGAAGAGACGCCACCAGAAGCCACAGCTAAGAAAAAACCTAGGGACGAAAAACCGTCCACCTCCAAGGCAGCGGAAAACCGCGACAAGATAATACAAACGTCCAAAAGGCGGCCCACTACCTCATATAAGGACGTAGCGACTGGAGTCAAAATAGCGGTACTGGCAAGGGACTACCCAACTACGTCTCTCACGACCGAGCAGATGGACTCTATCCAAGGAATAATCCTGGATAAAATAATAGAAAATAAAAATCAGGCCACAAAACCTGCCTTTTTGAGCTGTATCTACAAGGTAGGATACCTATTATTCCATTGTAAGGAGAGTAGATCAGCTGACTGGGTAAAGGAGAATATTGAGAAGATATCACCATGGAAAGGGATCCCATTGACGGCCACAGAGGAACATAAGATTCCCCATCCGCGCGTTGCGGTAGGCTACTTCCCAAATGCGAAGGCAATGGAAAGCAGAAAGATCCTGGACCTAATACAGGGGCAGAACGAAGGCCTCCTTGCCGAAACATGGCGTATATTAAAAAGAGTGGAAAGAGGCTCTCATGTAACGCTAGTATTAGCTGTAGACCAAAAATCAGCAGTCAGCTTGACGGAGAGCAAGGGCAACATAAACTTTCGTTTTGGCCAGGCAACCCTCAAGCTAAAAACTGCAGTAGTCAGCGCAGAAGAGTTGGCTAAACAAATGGAGGAGATAGGTTTGGAAGAAGAGGGCGAAAGCACTCCCTCCAAACCTACAAATCCACAAAAATAAACAAGATGAGATGCCTCCAAGCAAATCTTCACCATGCTAAGGCTGCGTCGGCTGAGCTCAGCAGAAGATTTACTGAGGGTTTCATAAAAATAGGGCTCGTCCAAGAGCCCTGGATATCAAAAGGCCGAATTAGTGGTCTAAATATTCAAAACACAAAGGTAATATATGACACGGGCGCAACCAAACCAAGGGCTGCGCTTATCATGAATACCGATATTAATTATTTGCCTCTTACAGAATTTATAGATGGCGACACGGCAGTGGTGCTAGTTGAGGCGGACTCAAACGGCAGTAGGAAAGAAGTGGTCATTGCTTCAGCCTACTTTCCGGGTGATACGGACGAAGCACCACCTTCTAACATCAGGGGCCTGGTGGAATATTGTAGAAGCCACAGGAAAACCCTTATAATTAGCTGTGATGCAAATGCCCACAACTTGGTATGGGGAAGCACCAACACGAACACCAGAGGTGAGTTACTTTTAGAATACTTATTAACTACTAACATGGGGATTGCCAATGTTGGAAACAATCCAACATTTGTTAATGCCATCAGGGAGGAGGTTTTAGACCTTACACTTATAACCAGCAAATCTTCTGATATGATCGTTGACTGGAAGGTCTCTGAGGAGGACTCCATGTCAGATCATAAACATATTCTATTTCAAATAACGGGATTAGTTAAGAGCCAATCCCTCTACAGAAATCCCAGGGCTACAGACTGGACAAAATACTCAGAATGTTTACAAGCCAGAATTACTAGCAACGTGCTACCAACTGCAACAACTGAGGAGTTGGACTACTCAGCTGAAAAACTTACTGACTTGATCATATCCTCATTTCAAGACAGCTGTCCACTCAAGACTAAATCTTCCACGAAGAGAGTACCTTGGTGGAACAGAAATCTTGAAAGGCTACGAGGTATAGCTAGAGGAGAGTTCAATAGGGCCAAAAAATCAGGAATTTGGGACAGGTATAGAGAAGCCCTGACTACATATAACAAGGAGCTGAGGAAATCTAAGAGGAAGTCATGGACACTCCTCTGTGAGGAACTAAACGACGCCCCAGCTACAGCCAGGTTGCACAAGTCCCTTTCCAAAGGGATCATTAACCAGGTTGGCACACTCAAAGGGCCTGACGGCACTTTCACTGACACTTTCAATGGGACATTAGAGCTTCTCCTTAAGACTCATTTTCCTGACTGCAAACTTCAAACACCCGGGACTGACACACAGGTAGAACCACTATCTGGTCATCGCGGAGCCATGAACCATGCTATCAGGAAAATAATAACATTTAGAAAGGTAGAATGGGCTGTCAGCTTATTTGGACCGTACAAATCCCCAGGACCGGACGGTATATTCCCGAATTTGCTGTCAAAGGGGAAATATACCCTCACTCGTATCATGGTCGGTATCTTCAGATCGAGTTTAACACTGGGATATGTTCCAAGGATTTGGCGGCAGGTACGGGTTATGTTTATACTCAAGGGTGGGAACAAACCCCCTGAACACGCCAAATCCTACAGACCAATCAGTCTATCTTCCTTCATGCTTAAGACAATGGAGAAGATATTGGATCAGTACCTCAGGGAGGAAGTACTCTCCCTGAATCCACTTCATGAATTGCAATTTGCCTACCAAAAGGGCAAATCGACTAACACAGCACTACACAAACTGGTTCTTGACATCGAAAAGGCCTTGAACTCTAAGGAGATCGCCCTATGTGCATTTATGGACATTGAGGGCGCCTTCGATAACGCGAACTACCGCTCCATGGAAGCAGCACTCTCAAATAGAGGAGCTGATCCGGCAGTGGTAAAATGGATCAGCTGTATGCTGAATAAGAGGTCTATTAGCGCCTCAATAGGCTCGGTGAACCTAAGTGTCACAACGGTTAAGGGATGCCCCCAGGGTGGGGTACTGTCCCCCCTTCTATGGTCTGTCCTAGTAGACGACCTAATTAGGATTCTAAACCGGAAAGGATACAAAACCATTGGCTACGCGGACGACATTTCCGTAATAATTAGGGGCAGTCATCCTGGATTGGTTGGCGAACTGATGCAGGATGCACTGTGCACTACGGTGGAATGGTGCAAAAGCGAGGGGCTGTCGATTAACCCCGCAAAAACAACCATTGTACCGTTTACCAAAAAAAGGGTGATAGAAATCCCCATTTTAAAGATTGACGGAATAGAGGTTGTTCCCAAGGAAGAGGTAAAATTCCTGGGTATTACTCTGGATAAGAAACTCACCTGGGAGCCACACCTCGAGTCAGTACTGGGAAAGGCAACAAGACATCTTTGGACAGCAAAACAATTATTCGGTAGATCCTGGGGTCTGAGCCCCAAGATGACGCACTGGATATATACGCAGATGGTCAGACCCATAATACTATACGGGGTACTAGTCTGGTGGGGCAAGACCAAACAAAGAACAGCCATATTAAGGCTGTGCAGACTACAAAGGCTTGCATGTATGTGCATCACAGGGGCCATGAAATCCACCCCGACAGCAGGCATGGAGGCACTTCTTAACCTGACACCACTTCATGTATGTGTACAGGAAGAAGCAGCCATGCGGGCTATCAACATCTATGGAAGAGAGGAACTGAAGGAAGGTAACCTTATTGGTCATCTAACAATCCTAAGGGGATTCAGAGACGTTTTGCATATGTCTCGGTCGAGTGATCACATAGATCCCACACTCTGCTTCGGTAGAAAGTATGGGGTCCTCTTCCCTACGAGGGAGGAGTGGTGCTCAAACCCAATATGGCTACGAGATGACTCACAAAAATGGTACACAGATGGATCCAAGTCGATCCATGGAGTGGGAGCGGGAATAGTGGGGCCTAGGGCACGCAGGGCAGTAACCCTTAGCAGGGACACCACAATTTTCCAGGCGGAATTATATGCTATACTGGGAGCTGTAGAGATACTATCCGAAAGGAGATACACAGGAGTCAAAATCAAGATACTCTCCGACAGCCAGTCGGTACTCAAGGCCCTGAGTGGCTGTTCGTTCACATCCAGGACAATACTGGAATGTCACGACAGGCTAAATGAACTGGCCACTCACAATCAGATTACTCTGATATGGGTGCCAGGTCATGAGGGGCACAAGGGTAACGAGTTGGCTGATACCTACGCAAAAAGGGGAGCCAATGGGGCTTTTATTGGACCCACTCCATCTTTTGGCTTTAATAAGCTACTCCTCAGGGGGGAGATCAGAAAATGGACAACATCCATCACAGAGAAACTGTGGAATGACACTAGGGGTCTAGAACACTCAAAGAAATTTCTTAGCTTTAATGCCAAGAGAGCGGATCTCGCTTTAAAATTAAATAGGAAGAACCTAAGGACACTGTGTGGGGCGCTAACAGGACACTATACCTGCAGGAAACATCTACACAGAATGGGACTATCCAGCACGGCAACCTGCAGATTTTGCGGAGAAGAAGAGGAGTCAATGGAACACTTGATTACTGAATGTGTGGCACTTGGCCACAGAAGATACAGGCTGTTGCAGGCCTATACATTGGGTTCACAGGACTTGCAAGGGCTTCCACTGAAGGAGCTAGTACTGTTTCTTGATGTATTAAACTCGTGAGGGAAAGGGGATGCACGATAGATCATTATTGGTCGCAGTGCAAAGGGCCATCCTGGACCAACCTAGCATAAATAATAATAATAATAATATTGAAAAAAAAAAATAGCTTAATATCTTTAATATTGACTAAAATATTGTTGGCTTTGTTTTATGAAGGAAGGTAAAATGAAACAGCAAAACAACATTAGCTTAACCTTAAAGCAGCTGATAATAAGGAGACCAAATACCAAATTAATATTTAAAAAAAATTATTAATTTCGCACAACATCTTTTGGATTAAGAATATATAATTATATGTGTTTGATACGCACACTTTGATGCGAACTATAGCCCAGACACCATACAGATGGTTGGCATGTATTTATGCCAACCGAGCATTTTCTCACGCTGTCTTTGCGCATAGCGACAGGAATACAGAAATTAAGTAGTGTAAGACATAACAAAAGTACGACGATTGCTTATTAAATAAGGCACCAACATGATCAGTCGCACAAGCGGCTGATCGTAAGAAATATCAAAAGGACCAACAATCTTATCTCAATATTCAATTCTACGGTGAAAATGAAGTTCTCTTTCAATCACACTAACTTTTCTCAGGGCGCCTGAGTCAAAAGTATGATCAAACCCTAATATTTTTGTTTGTTTCAATGTTTATTTCAAAAACACCGCACCTCTACCACGCTCCCATTTGATATGGGGTCGTTTGATACTTTTTGGTATATTGTAGTATAACTTCTGCTTATTATAACAAAAGCTATAGAAAAATTACTGGTTCAATGTCGACAAACTTTTGTCCATACAAGTTGATGCGGTCTAGTGGAATTCTATCCCTTTGAGCTCAATTTTCCTGAGAATGGTCATTGCTTCAAAATAAAAATGAGGTGACGATATGAATGTGTGAGATTATTTAAGACAAAATTGTAATTGACATTCTTATTTCTTGTTTTTGAAGAAGGAATTCACATCAATCGATTTATATCTACGTGATCTGATTTAGTTGTGTATTGATTTACTATATTTTATTGACATGCACCCACACTATCCATCTCTTTTAAAGAAACTTTATTTTTATGTGATTTATTACTTTCTGGTGTTTATTTTATGGTTCTATTTAGAAAATGAAAATAGTATTTTGTTGACTTGAGATACATGGCAATAAAAAAGAAATATACATAATTTATTGCATGTTTGAAACGAGTACATACAACTGATTACATACATGTATATATACATGTATAAACATTTGAAATCAACTTAGTTTCATGTCAATAAAAAGTGCTTTTTTATATGGAATTTTAGTTGAATTTCGTAAATCACTGACCCTAAATGAATAAAGTAACTTTGAGATCTTATTGAAAAGGGTTATTAAGGGAAAGTTAACAACTTTAACACGATTTCGTTATGAAATACAAAAAAAGGAGTTAAATCATTTTAAAAGCAATTTGTACAAAATTTACTGATAAACTTATTGCAGAATATTAAACCATAAAGCTGATATCCCACTATCAACATAACGTACCGATTTGCGACGAAATTCAGGAGGTTATGAGGAGGATATAAATCAATTGGAATGAAGAGAAAAATTTACTTATTACATGATTTAGCCATACACAAGAATTTTTATAAAATTTTAATCATTGGACAAAACCAAATGCTTTGAACAATATAAAAGTTGTTTGGTGAACGTTTGATGTAAATACTTGTGGATGGTGTGGAGGAATTTGATTAAAGACTGTAATAAATAAGTTTCGGTGTTGATTCAAGTAGCGACTTGACTGGCAAAGTATGGAGTATTATGGTACTTTGTTTTAATATTCAATGTTCAGAAGTTGTAACTCAGTTCTTTCAGAGTTGCAGTTTTAACCAAATTTTATGGAAAATTCATAATAAAATATAGTTCTATTTAAAAATCAGTTCTGTGTACATATTTCAGTTTAATATAAAAGAATGTGTGCACATGTAACAAAACAGAAAAAAAACCTTTGGCGTCCACTTTTCAATTATTATCTCAGTGTGGGATTCCCCTAAACAGGCGTAGTATGGGATCGGTGTGTTTGAAAAGATTGGAAAAAAATTGTTCAGGGTCGACCATACATTTGACTCCTCTACATTCACTTGGGAACTGATTTGCGTAGCAGTGACAAAAATAAAAATGATGTCAAAAGCTATCGAAACAGCGTTGTTACAATACAAACAATTTTTTCTATTTACAAATTGACCCACCCCACATAATGACTTGCACCTTACGTATGTACTGGCATAATAAAGCATACGTATACTTTGTACTTTACTCGTAAATTATTAATCATACGCCTCGATTTTACGAACCGCTTCATTAGTCGGAGAATGGTTCTTGTGAATTTGCTTAAATAAATTTTTGATTTCAAGTATGATCAACCATATTATATAGAGCATGTGATTCTTTTTAAGACTTCAGAGGAAAATTGGACGTATGCATAAAAAATAAGTTGGCAAAATTAGAGATGTGTGCGTGTGTTATTTATGGCTTGCGTAACGCACGCTCACAAAAAAATCTTTTTCAATCATGCATTTTCACGCACGAACCCTTTTTAATCACTCAATTTCAAGCACGAAAATCGAAATTTTTTTTTTAATATCAATCACATTTGAAATAAAATATAAATGTTAAAAATTTTATTTATATAAACACATACATGTGTGATCGAAAGGGCTAACAGCGAAGTTTTAAAACATAGTTTCAAGAATTCAGTATTTTCAATGTAGAACGATTTCTTTGAAAAAATCTAAATATGCAATTAGAAGAATTTTTTAATGAATTAAAAATATATATTGAAGAATTCATACAATACTGAATAAAAGCAAGTCTTCTAGAACATTTTGGCTCTTACGATGAATTATGTAGAACTTTTGTTAAAGATTATTTCAATTCTGTTTTGTTTGTATCTTTTCAACAAACTGAGCCATGCGTGACATGCAATTTTCACTTCAACCGCAAATCTCTAGGCAAAATCGTCATATGGTTTATTAAATTTATGCAAACATAATGTTAACTATTTTTTTTTGGCTTATTAAAGTAATAAATGGTTTTATTTGTTAATTTAAAGACCGATTAACAAATCTATCTGACTTTATTCTGTTCATTAAAGTGGAACTCCACAATAACCTAATCTAATTTTTCTATGTTGCTTTGTAAAATAAACTATTTTGCTGAGTTTTCCATTTAAATCAAAAATAACCAATTAATAGCCAGCATGTTCTATAGCTAATACAAGCTATTGATGTTCTAAAACTGCATTTAAAAGCATTTCATAAAATAATAGAAAAAGTTTTATACACACAAATGGAAATATGTATGTATGAAATTTATCACAGATTAGGTTATTTGCCTTTTTCAGTGTTTATCAAGTTGAGTATAATAAATTTTTTTTATAGCAAAAACTTCTATTCAAAGTAATAAAAATCACTATTGTTACGCAAAGTCATGTTTTTTAACCATGTAAATAACATCCTTATTACTGTAAACTGTTAAGCAAATAAGACACAAAAGCTGAAATTTGTTTTAGAAGTAATTTGTAGAAGAAAATATTGTGTAAATATTACTTGATGGACAGTAAAATGAAGTCATATTTTTCATGACACTGACATGTAAATAGAAACAAAAGATATAAGGGTCATTGCTAGTATGTGTGTTCCCTTAGTAGGCTGGACCTTAACAAAAAAAAAAAAAAAATAAATAAATTCAGTCAAGTACGAGGCCAGCTCGCACACTAAGGGTTCCATACGTATGTATCTGCAATGTACGTATGGAATGGCATATGTGAATACACATATTGCAAAAATTTCATCTCTCTGTCTCTTACAGCCTGAGAGTTACGTTTAATTGCTACTGAATATTGTATGGGGACACCTAGTTGTTTTCGACTTGTTGTTGTTGTCATTTGCTGTTGTAAGGCATCTGGGAATATATACACTCTGCGAATTTCTTCTCTGTATTTATTACAGGGACATCTATGTTACGCGCGTTTATAATGACTAAAATTGAATATCAGCTTTTAAACGATTATAAAAATTTTAAGTTATTCAAACGATAAAAAAAGTCTATGGCATGTACAATTAATATTAACTGGGCTAGCTCTGCCCTCCGTGGCGTGGTTTGTTGACCCATTCTTCATCGCCGCGTAATCATAGAAAAAAATTTACATGCCAACAACACTAAATGCCACATTACTATACAAATTTGAAATTTAAGCACAAGTGAAGAACGTAAGGACTCGATTGATAGTCCGAACCACCAGTATGTTGGGTGACAACAGATATTTGGTCACCTGGTTGCATTTTTCCCTCCCTATGCTCACTTGGATCGCACCTATGGCAATCGTTTGCAACCCCTAGGTACGATTACTCCTTATGTTTTTTTTTTTAAATCACTACCAGGGACACCTGGTAGTTTTACAGTTGTTGTTGTTTTTAGTATTTGTTATTGTAGACCTTAAGTGACTACATGTATTGTGCACATTGCATCCCTCTGTCTCTTACAGTTTGGGAGATACGGCTCATTGTTACTTTACGTATATATATATATATATATATATATATATATATATATATATATATATATATATATATATATATATATATATATATATATATATATATATATATATATATATATATATATATATATATATATATATATATATATATATATATATATATATATATATATATATATATATATATATATATATATATATATATATATATATATATATATATATATATATATATATATATATATATATATATATATATATATATATATATATATATATATATATATATATATATATATATATATATATATATATGTATATCCACTATGTATTATTAATTTTAAAATGCGATTTGCTTGTTAGATGATATTTTATACCAGTTACATTTGCTTTTTTACAATGTTTGTTAAAGTTTTTAAACAAATTTATATCTTTATTGTCAACATTTAAGAAAAATTCGATTAGCAAAGCACAATATACCTAAAATAAAATTAATTTTACTTTTTAAAGTTTCATAGCTTGCTAAAAGTAAGAAAAAAAACAATGGAATAAAATAAATTTTATTAAATTGCTACTTACAAAGGATTTTTTATAACCATCTTTTGTTTCTTGTGGCCCCACAGATTAAAACATTCAAAAATTGTTTGCCTTGCAAAAATATAAAATATTTTTTTCTTTCCATTTATTTCATTTCTGGTTTTTAATTTTCTCTAACAGCTCAAAGAAAGCCGTTCCCAGGAGATTTTATCAATAGTAGAATACTACTCGTTTTGCTACTAAATGACACAAAATATATATGTACTATGAGTGGTTTAGCATTAAATGAACCATATACATATGAATGAATATAAACCCTTAAACTAAAGGGGAAAACAAAAATGAAATAAATTCAAATGATTTGTCTCCCAGAGACTTAAAAACCGAAACCAATAATAATTTTATGCGTTGCAAGGATTTCAATTTAAATTGCACAACATTCGTACACAGCCACACCCATACAAACGCACACATTTTCTAATACAAAACTATAACAAATATATAATATTGAAAATGTAACAAGGATACAAAAGTTTTAAATTAAACTATACTCACTCTAGGACTATGTAACAGGGGTATACGATTGGCAAATTGAGCTATCGTTGTGGTGGCTGTCTTCCATACCAGAGTATCCACCAGGGAATGTTCGGTGACACCCGGACAGGGTATGGTTACATTTTTGCCAGCCTCTGCTATAATTTTTTCATATTCTAAATTTGTGACATCTAGAAAAGAGAAGAAGATATGAAAGTTCTCAAATATAAATAGAATTTAATATAAAAGTAATATTTTGCAATGTTTGTATATATAGGACCAATAAAAATGTTTGCTTTAATTAAATTGAAAATTTTTAGTTTATTAAAGTTCATCTTGTAAAATGGCTTTACTATTAAAGAAAAAGAAATACATATATTTAAATAACTATACTCTACAATTTAAAGCAGCAAATAATGCTATGAATACAATTCAAATAAATCGGAAAATGAATTCTGTCGATTTTTCAAAAATTCGCTGAATAGAAAAGATACTAAAATAATAAATTTGGATTATGAAAAAAACTTGCTGCTAAAAATTTCTACTTGAAAATAATTTGCATTCAGAGCAAATTTGTGGAAAGATATTCTATACACAGCAAAGTAAAAAATAGGTTCTGCCTAACCATAAAAGTTAAAAAAATATTTTTATAGATTTTGTAATTATTAAATTTACTACAATAGTTTTTTTTTTAATTTTTTTAAACTAAAATTTTTTTTCTGAAGATTTTTGGAAAATTTTTTTAAAAGACTTAGTAAAGCAATTACTTTTAAGATTTACTAATAAATATTATTGTAAGATTTACCAAAGCAGATTTTTGTATATAGAAAATCTGTTTATAGCCAATTTTTCGTAGAACTTACTAAAGTAAATATTTTTAAAATTTATTAACAAACATTGCTGTTTTTTAATTAATATATGTACTATTATTAAATTTGGTAACATTGACTATTGTAAGACTTTGTGAAATTTCCTACACTAAGATTTTATAAAATTTATAATCGTAAACTTCTGCAATATAAAAAATTTTTGTATAGTTTAAACTTTTAAAACTTTTGTGGAGTTTAATATAGTAAATTTTTGTGAAATTTACTGTAGTAAGCTTGTATAAAATTTGCTATGGTAAATTTTGTTAAACGGCCTACAGTTGACTTTCATGAAGTTTAGCATTTAAAAAGTTTACAATACTTTTGTTAACTTTCTAAAATTTTCTATAGAATTTTTTAAATTACTATACTGTAAGCTTTTTCTTAGTAAGCTATTGTAAAATTTATTATTGCAAGCTAATGAATATTTTATTGCGATAACCTATGGTTTACTATAGTATAGTTTACTATAGTAAGCTATGGTAAATTTTATTATATGAAACTATGATAAAACTTGCTAGAATAAACTTTTGCTTACTTTACTATAGTAAACTTTCGCAAAACTTACTATAGTAAACTTTTTCATAATTTAATATGGTAAAATTTTGCCAAATTTTCTAGAGTAAATTTTTGTGAAATTTACTAAACTAAAGTTTTGTGAGATATACATATATTAAGATCTTTATTTATTGTTTTCTGTCTGTTTTAGCTGCCTTTATGACGGCGACATGTAGGTGAAGATGCATACCTATTTGTTTATTTATTTTTACTTCGTGTACAAAAAAAAAAAAAAAAACAAACGTATATGAAGCTTAAAATAGTATAGTGTTGTAACATTTAACAATACACATTTTTGAAAAATGTATTTTTGGAAATTTTTGCAAAAGTTACTATGGTAAATTTTTTTAGGATTTACTATAGTTAATTTTTGTTAAGGTTTTGCAAAATTTGCTGAAGTAACGTTTTTTAATACGGGCAGTAGTAAGTTTTTGTAAAACTTACTATAATAAATTTTGTGAAATTATTTGCATAAAACTTTTTGTATTAAATTGTTCAAAGTTTTAATCTAGTAATGAAAACCTATTAAAGCAAAAATTTTATTTTAATATAATTTTTTTGTAAACGAAATAATAAAAATAAAAGTAATGAGAAACTGTAAAATAAATAGAAAAAGTCGAATTGCTTGTCACTGATCAATTAAAGATCAAATTTTAGATTTAGCTGTTTATTATGAATTCAGCTTTTCATGCTGCTAAAACAAAATATGCACCTTCACACAAAACAATGCCATTTAAACGAGAAATTTACATCCAACAAACTCTTGTTTCTTTTCTCTTAAATACGGAGAGAATTTCATAAACAGCCCAATAATGAGCATTCTCACAGAATTCCTTTCTCAAAGAATATATATAAATTTCTTGAGAACAAAAAACATGAAAGAGCGGCAGCTTTTCGTTTTGAGGCAGCCATTGTGCTTGTTGACATTTAATTGTTTACTCTTTAAATGTTGCGCCAGTGTTTTAGTGGTTGTAGAATTTATTTTAAACAACATTTTTGTTCTATATTAAGTTTTCATAAAAATTTGCATACATGTTTGTATTGTTTGATCAAACAAATTGACTTTTCTAATAATTTTCAAGTGTTAGCAAATAAACAAGTGCAAGATAGTGATCTCCCCTGTAAAAATCTGTAGAAAAACTCCGTCGAAATTCTACAGAGTTTTGTCCATTTATAAAAGCTAATTATTTTTCCGCAAGATTGTTTTTTCTTAAAAATATTTTGTTTATTATGGGAGAAGTGAGAAAAGTGAAACGTTTCTCGCGGAATTCATGATTTTGCTGAATATTGTCTTTCCACAAAGTCTGTATAACTTTTATTACCTTGTAAACCAGCCTTTGAGGTGACCGTACCTTAAAGGATTTTATTTATGTTTCATTATTTTAAACATTTCGTTCTATTTTAAAATGAGCATGGGCTTATTATTATACCCTTCACATAAATGTGTAAGGGTATATATAAGTTTGTGATTCCGTTTGTAACGCATTGAAATATCCATCTAAGACCCCATAAAGTATATATATTCTGGATCAGCATCAATAGCGATTACGATTGAGCGATGTCCGTCTGTCCGTCTGTAGTCGTTGAAATACCGTTTCTGAGAAAACGGTTTGAGATAGAAACCTCAGTCTTTCGTTAAAACGTGTTAAACCCCAGTAGTGGGTCTGCTATTGAAATTCAGTGAGATAGGTCCACGGATAGCCGAGATATATTCAAAAAACCGGGTTTTGAGGGGTATTTTTTGCAATTTTTTTATTCAGATTTTTGAAAAAAAAATTTTTCTTAAAAACAAAGCCATATCATTTTTAGTGCCCATTCAATCCTAGAAATTAAGGAATTTTTCAAATCGGCCCATACATATCCGAGATATAGCGTCTCCCGATTTTTAAAGAAATCGGCTTTATAAGCCAAATAAAACAACTTTTGCCACCGAAGATCAATCAGAATGGTACATATAGGCTATCTAAGGGCAAAAGTGGAAAATTTTTTCACATCGGCCCATATACAATCGAGATATAGCGCCTCCCGTTTTCTCAAGAAGTCGGCTCTAAAAGCCAAATAAAACAACTTTTGGTATCAAAAATCGATTAGAATGGAACATATAAGGTGTATAAAAGCAAAATTGGAAAATTTTTGAAATCGGTCCATATATATCTGAGATATAGCGACTCCTGATTTTTCAAGAAATCCGCTCTTTAAGCCAAATAAAGCAATTTTTGGCACTAAAAATCAATCAGAATGGTACATATAGACCATTTAGAGGCAAACGTGGAAAATTTTGGACATCGGCCCATATACAATCGAGATATAGCGCCTCCCGTTTTCTCAAGAAGTCGGCTCTAAAAGCCAAATAAAACAACTTTTGGTATCAAAAATCGATTAGAATGGAACATATAAGGTGTTTAAAAGCAAAATTGGAAAATTTTTGAAATCGGTTCATATATATCTGAGATATAGCGACTCCCGATTTTTCAAGAAATCCGCTCTTTAAGCCAAATAAAGCAATTTTTGGCACTAAAAATCAATCAGAATCTATGTACCATTGTGAAGGGTATTTAAGATTCGGCCCAGCCGAATATAGCACTCTTACTTGTTTTTTATTACTATTATTAAATTATTATACAACCACTTGCGTACTGCTCTACTAAATTTTATAACTTTTCGTATATTGTATTCTATTGCACTCGTGGTTTAACATATTCCCAAACTCGCTATTTTTATCAGCAAAAACAAAATGTCATTCATACCTGTGATACGTATTAATTTGCCAGTGAATAGATAATGAAACTTTTAGTGTCAATTAAACATTCATTAATATAATTAAAATTAACTTCGAGAGAGTAATTAAATTTATAGTAAAATTAACATTTTTAACCACAATTAAATTAAAATAAATGCACATTTGTTTGCGTTTTAATTGTGTCACAAAAATCTTTTATATTAAATTTGATATAAAATTGTTCTATCAACAAGCTGCAGTACGCATACATATGTATGTATGTGTATTTTTCTTCATATAAACATTGTTACATAAATACCAGCAAACACACACATACACACAAACACACACATACACATATTTTTTATGACTAATAAAAACGTTTGGCCTTTTACCAGCATTACATTCTGTTTATGGCCACTCATTGCTAATGATGCCTTGGCTTTTATTTTTCAAACATTGTTAAAAATAATGTTAATTACTTTAAACAACTGTTAATTAAAAGTCGGCAGATTTGATCAGAAAACTAATAAAAGAGGAACTCTTGGCTTAAAACAAATTCAAGGAAACATGTGGCGACAAGATGAAAAAATGTTAATAATTGAAAGTGGCAAACTGCAAGTATGTGATGTTTACTGTTGTCGTTTAAGAGGTTACACGAATCATGGTAGTATGTTTTTTTGCCGAACATGAAAATCCTTAGAAAAAAAAAACAAACAGAAAACAAAATAGTGAGAAGCTTTAAACAAAAATTTAAAATCGTTGTGTTTGTTTATCTAGAAGCTTAAAGATACAGCTTGTAAAATTCATTTAAGGGCGATACATTTTTGTGAAACTTTTAAAAGAGAATTCTTTTAAGGTTAACTCCAAAAGTAAAATGCATTTAATATCAATAAGTACAAAAGGAGCCATTTCCTCATAATACCATTGGTACTTGCACGTAAAAACATAATTTTTGGAGGGACCATTTGGCCGCTTTTGAGAAGGGAGAATTTTAAGTGAAAAAGTTTTTAGGTAAAACATGTGGATTCTTAAACATTTTATTGGAGTTATAGCAAAATACTTATGTAAATCAATTGAATAAAATTAGCTTTCACTGGTACAATTGTAAAACCTCTTTAACACTTGGATAAAATAAAGCCTTAGCTCTATTGGGTATGAGAGAGCTGCACAGTCACAACAACGCTACTAAGACCTCTTATGTTCCAAAGACTACACAATTTGAGAGGCTTGCGAGCTAATCCCAAATTAATATCTTATTTTTCCTTATTTCAAATTAAAAATTATAAGTTTGTATTATTTGCCCTTTTTGAAAATAAGCATAAATATAATAAGGAATAATTTCCTTATTACTTGTATTGACCTTAAGTTCTTTGTATACTATTATTGTAATTGATTTTAAGCAAGACGAACAAAATATCAGATACTTCAAGTTGGGGCCACTAGCCATTTCAAAACCGACATACTTCTCATCAGCACCCATCTTTTAGCTCAGAGGCTCATGTTACTAGGAAATGTAATGCGACTGGGATACCTTAGTGAAGGCAGCGACTTTCATCTGGCACGTGTTCAATGCAAGAATATAAATAAAAAACAACAATAACTATTGTATCTGATAAAATTTGAGTTAAGGCTGAAAATATACAACAACTTATGTGTCGCTATAGAAATTTGAGCTGCTAAGTTCAAGAACGGCTGCTTACGGCAAGTGTATCAAGTTCGAAACAGCTAGTTTTCTGCCCCAGCTAGAGATTTGTGATGTTTGTTTTTTATCTTGTTTAAATGATATCAAAGACAACAATAATAAAGAACCCAATTAGGCCCGATAAAACTAATAAAAAATTTGTTGTTGTTAATCTTCAGTCTGATTTCAATTCCTCAAAATTAAGAAACATTTCTCTGTGCTGGTATACATATCATGTATGTTTCACTGTTTTGATTGCCAGTAATATTTTCTACTTGCATGTCGATAAAATGACAAAAAGCAAACGTAGCGTTATCGTATTAAGATTATCGGGTCTGTTCTAGAATCCGATTCGGAATGATTTAGCAAAATTTTTTTTAAATATTCGAAGTTCCTGTTCGAAAAAAAATTCTAAATGTCAAATACATAAACAACAACAGCGAAGCCGATGATAAAAGATAGCTTAACATACAAATAGTAGCCGGCGGCAAAGCAAAGTCCGACGGTTAATGATCGTCTAAGCCATGTTCTTACAATCACGCATAAAAATTAAAAAATTAAGTTAAAATATGACAAAAACTAAAACATTAATAGATTATTCTGAGAAAGCAGCAATCAGTCGCTCTTGACCACGACGGGTGTAAGTAAGGTTGTGAAATTAACGGCGCGGCATTTTGCCGGCTATGAGCACATGAACTACGATCTTTGACAACCACATGTTGTAAAAAGAACGTATTGCCGGACTATTACAATGGAATTTGACCACTAAATACAATCATATTAATATAAATATTGCTTAAATTAAACTAAATATAGAAAATTTATTATAATTTCTATTTATTATAAGTTCTAAACACTTAGACGACAGCAGACTTCAAATGCTGCTCAGAAGTCGGCTTCATAATTATTTTGAGGACAGCAACAACATAATAATCAGCTGATGTGTAAATCAATTTCAAGTTTTTATAAATATTACAAATTCAAAGTTTAAAAATATAAAAAATGAGCGAAGAAAATTTTATTGACAGAGAAAACAAATTTTTGCAGAAACCAATCCTATGTCCTTGTTGATCTCTCCGTCCTTCTCCTCAATTAAGACCATAACACAATATTTAAGAGCTACTAATTTGTATAATGACATTTAATTATAATCACACTATAAAATTAGTTTAATTATAAGTTAGCTTAAGGCTTCTTTGCTATAGCTACATTTCCTTTTAGAACATACATTAATGTATTATCTAAAGTTGTAAAAAAAAAAAAAAAAAAAAAAAAAAAATTTATTGATTTTTATCACAATAATTGTTAAAATAGCTCAGGCTATATACATATATACGTACGAATAGTACAAGAAACCGAAGGTGGTGGGTTCGCCCAGTAAATATAACCCGTGCTGAAGAGGGCTTTTACAAAACATGTGTACAACAGCTTAAGGAAAAAGATGAAGAACACTTTTTCAAAACAACCAGGATGAACGTTGGTAGTTTCAATTTACTACTGGAACTATTAAAAGAAAAAAAAAAAAAAAATAACTCAAACGAAAAAAAATAGTTTTGATATTAAAAATGAACAGCTGTGTATTTTGGCAGTGCAAATTTCAGGGATGCCGCATTTTTAATTTCATAATGAATAAAATTGAAGTTATTGATGAAAAAAGTTATAATATCACGAAGAAACTATAAAAACACATACATTTATTTGTTTATTGCATTTTTGCAATGTTCTTTTGTGTTTAATATTAAAAAAAAAAAAGTTTTTGTTCTAATCTGTCAAATTTATATATATAATGGCAGCAATATATTTGCTTATTTGCAAAATGGCCTAAGTTGGCAGCAGCAGCAAATGCTGTTGTACAGTCGTGCTGATCTGTTGCTGTCAAAATAATTGTTTTCATGCATTTGATTTTTGACATATTGCTGCTTGCTGTCTGCTGTTGTCTCAGTGTTTAGAGCTTGAGATAGAATATAAAAAAGTGAAGTAAAATATATTTTTTACCGATTTGTAATATAAATCATCTATTTATTTCACCAAAAAACTATTCGTGTAGTTGAAGCGAATTCCCCATAATATAACATATGCAAATACAGTATTTTTCGGTTAATTGCACATCAAAATTTGCACAATTTTTTGTTCAATTAACCGGGGAACCAATTAACCGATACCCGTTTAATTGAACAATTCGTTCAATTACAAGAACCCTAATTAATTGAACAGTTTGTTCAATTACAGAAATCACGCATAATATGAACTATGTACTAATGAATTAAAAGAAATCGCATATGTGCACTTTTAGTTTTTCAAAATAATTTTTTTTTACCTTAAACGAAAAAAAAAACTGCAAGTCACAGCAAAAAATGTACATATATGTGTATAGTAGAGATGCCACCCAGTGTTTTTCACAAATGATGTCAAATATGTATGTGCAAAAATGCCAGATTATTTATCAATGCAATAAACCGGGTAAAAGTAAGAGGAAATTTATTTTTGATGACATGAATTTTGAACGAATTAAGCGGGAAAATCAATTAACTGGGTTCAATTATCCGAGGAAATTCACATGGTGTTCGTATGCAATATTTTTTTTGCCCGATCATGTGGTTCAATTAAGCGTGGAAACCAATTAACCGTAGGGTCAATTAACCGAAAAATACTGTACTTTGAAAACCCAGTCAATAAAAAGTCATGTCGGCGGTTAAAAACAAAATAAGCAATATATCAAAAAGGCAAGAAACAGCTACTTTCAAACGTAAAAAATTGAACAGGTATTTTGTAGCTTTTTTTCATTTTATTATTATTGTTGATTCTTTTATTTTGTTTATTTATTTTGGTTATTTATTGATTCTTTTATTTTGTAAAGTAAAGCAATTTTTTTACGACATTTTGAAATTGACTTTGCACTTGCCTGTGTAAACATTCAACCAAGTAGCAACAGCTTTCATGGTACCTGTCAATGTACCGCACAATTAAATAAAATTGTACACACAAATGCAACAAGTTACTTGCATGTGTAAATGGTGCGTAAACCAAAAATAAACTTGGTTTATTTTATTAAAAAAAATTTTTTTTTTCTGAAAAAATTTATTTTCACAAGCAAACTTTTACTTCACATGGCATTTTGAAAGAAAATGCAGCCAAAATTAATTTCGTATCACTGAGCAAAGATGATGTCTTAATAGCGCAGATTGCAGATGTAATTATTGCTTTGCTGCAACCGAACAGACGAAGTTAACATGTCTTCTTCGTTTAGTGGCATTTTATACAGTAGTCTGCCTCAAATTCCTTTTTCTATCTAAGACCATTTTGCCCGTAAAATTATTTACCATACTGTAAACTTAAGTGCGCTTCAGCATGTTTGCAAACACATTTAAAATTGTGTTGGCACAACAGTCTCACATGCAAACACTTTTAATATTCGCATTATAAAAAATTATGTTTATAATGATAATGACTGTTATTAAAATGTTTGTTTGCATTTCAAAATTACGTGGGAGTCGCAGGGTACAAAAAAAAAAAAAAAGAATTAAATAAAACCAAAAGAAATACTTAAAAGAAAATTTCTGTTTTTAATAAATTTGCATAATTCTATTAACACTGTGCGTGTTAATTGTGTTTGTGGTTTAATTTGAGAGTGTTTGTGTGCAATCATGAGTATCACTTAATTTTCTAGTATAACAAATACACTTATTTTTTCACCTTTTTTCTTTACTAAGCTTTACCACTTAGGAAAATGGAATTTTAAGAATAAAAAGTTGAAAAGTTTAGAATGAGATAAAATAAGTGTATTAAATTTAAAAAGTGCAACTAAAAATTGAATTTCTAAAAATTTAAAAGAAAGGCCAACTTCAGAGTTATTTGAGAATTTGCAGGTAGGGAGATTTTTGAATAGCTAAGGGTTACTAAGTTCGAAAAATGAGGTTAATCATTGGTGGCTATAACAGCCTATTGATAATTATTATTCTAGGTCTAAATAGTTACTAAGGCTTTCTCAGACATATTGTTGATATTACTGAACTCATTATTAGGCTCAAAACAAATTTAGGGCATGTTTCCATCATTCTTATATACATTATAAAGCCATTTCCAGTTTCTGCAATCGTATCAATTTAAGATGTAGTAGTTGATTAGGCTCCTCCATCTGATCCTTAGACTGGGGCTGCAAGCGGATCTACAGGCAGGTGCGTGTCACCTTGAATATGATTTACTAATGATATTCGTTGTTATGAATTCAGAATTTATGTGGACACTGAAAAAATAATTCTCAATCCATTTGAACTTAAATCAATTGCAAGCATATTTGCACAGCTACCATCGTGAAAACACTCAATGTTAAACAATACTAACAAATTAAGTTGATGAGAAATTTGCATAGCAAACTTTTCAACATTGCTAAAATAAAATTTGAAAAACTTTTTTAGGTGACTAAAAAAATATGTTTCGTACACCTTTTTTATGCAAATTTTTGCGAATTTTCACGCTTTTGATTTTGTTTTATTTTTCCCATTTGTTTAGTATTTATTAAATATGTATTTATTAAATCTTTACAGCCATAGGCGAGTCTATACCGGAAAATGTGACGTCAGATCGCATACCGGAGACCAGACTAGAGGCCAATTGCGAAACATTGATTCCTGACTTACATTCCTGGTTGACCGACTTGAATCAGATCCCCAGGGGGCTTCATTGTTACACACATGGATCTATGGCGATGGGAAAAACAGGACTCGGTATTTATATAGAAAACACCACGGAACTGTTATTTCGTCTGCCGGACTTTTGCAGAAATTCGGGTAATTACGGAGTGTATTAGGGAGCTCAATGAAATGGGAAGGCCAGGATCTGTGAATATATTCACGGATAGTCAAATGGCCATTAGGGCGATCGCGGCTGAGCGGATTAAATCACGGACAGTTTGGGACTGCAAAAACGCTATTAACAGTTACTCGTCTCATGCTGAACTGCGCATCATAGGGGTGCCAGGGCATGCGAGAATAACTGGAAATGAAAGAGCAAACTCACTTGCTTCAAGAGCAAGAGAGTTAAGTAACATAAGCTTGGTATTTGCGAAACCTTTAGATGCAGTTAAATCTGAGCCAAAGAACTGGGCTCATAGAGCTCATTTAACTCTCTGGTATAACGAAACTGTGGGAAGCAATACAAGAATCCTGTGGGAGGATCCAGATGAGGAAAAAACGGGAGTATTGCTAAGAATACTTAGCAAGCCCGAATTAAGTAGATTAATGGGAGTAAGTAGATTCGTGGGGAGAGAAGCGAAACATTGGAGCTCTATTTATGCCAGTGCCCCGCCTTCTCACAAATACGGTCCCGACATTTTGGGAGAGACACCTTACCAGACATAACCCAAT
Source organism: Sturmia bella (assembly GCA_963662145.1). NCBI lineage: Eukaryota > Metazoa > Arthropoda > Insecta > Diptera > Tachinidae > Sturmia > Sturmia bella. The sequence continues at coordinate 22,091,844 of OY759168.1, read as the reverse complement.
TACGGGGCGTATGCTGGAGGAAACTAAGGAAATTTGTGTATGACACGGAGGTCCTATAGACCTATGAGCCAAACTGGTTCACGGTTAAACCCACGGAGCGCACAACAAGCCTTTATTGGCTTAGGTGTATGTCGTAAGACATGGGCAGAAGAACTCCTCCATTCAACCTAACCTAACCTAACCTAACCTAACCTAACCTATTAAATATGATACAACTCTTTTTTTACATAAGCATACTTTAAAGTATTTTAAGGACTTTAATATTTAGTTATTTGACCCCTTTTTTTCTTATATTTTATATATTTATTTGAGCTTTAGGTCTTTTTGTTTATGTTTGTTGTTATGTTTGTTTTTTTTGAAAAAAAACCAATCAAAACATTTTTCATTATTATTGTCCTGAAGAAGGAGAGCGAAATATTGACAAAAATAAATACTCAAATTTCAAAAAGACCTAAAGCTCAAATAAATATATAAAGTATTTTAAGGACTTTGAGTGTTTCCTTTCACATGTTTTGCGCTAATTTCCCAGCATTAGGTCATCGAAAAAGCGATTTCTCCACAAACTGACAACTTGCGTTTCACTTATTTTTAGCACCCTGATTACTAAAAGGTATGGTAGCTTCTATTTTAATTAGCCAATTTTCATTTGAAATATTGCACAACAACATGACAACAGCGTTCAGTAGTGCAATTCAGTAACTTTTAAAGATAATGCAGTCGTTAAACTAAACATCCGCATTTAATGTATGCACTAACGATTCAGTGACTTATAAACTTTCATTTTCAACATTCTTTTATATTAAGAATCAAATGTCATCTTTGCTGAAAAGAATGCCAAATCAATCTCAGTACTCATAATTTTGAATTAAGTAGTCAACATAGGCAAGTCACATTAATTGGCTTATGGCTAGACTAAGCTATGGACTATTGGCTCATAACTACTTTAGAATATTATAAATTTTTTTGGTTAAAATAGACCGCAATCAATTTCCAGTTGTTTAGTTAGCACCAGTAGCTGTGCTCTTATATCACTAATGAATCTGAATCAGAAAGCCAAATACTTTGTAGTTATATATTTATTGGTAAAATAGGGTAGTAAATTGCACTGCAGAGCAGTCTAACGTCATTGATGTAGGTCTTCCTTACTGCCTATTTATGTTTAATTCTGTTGATCAACTTTGAATTTTATCACTGCAATTTTCTATGGATTTGAATATATTTCATAGTATCTCTCCATCAGTCAATTGATTTACCTTTGATTTTAGTGTTTGTTGCTATTGTATCATGTCGTGAAAACGAATCCGGATTTTGCGCTGGTCCCACCAGATTTAAGTTTATGTTTAGATCTACTATTGGAGTTATTAAGAAACAAGAAATGATTTAACAAACTCTGTGGTTTTTAGAACAACATTGTTCATATGGTTTAAGCAAAATGTTTGGGAAAAAATATAAACCAATATTTTTGATAGCATCAATTAACATACACAGTTGTGCAAATAATTCTCTGCCTTTATGCCGATCAATGGCTGAAAAGGTGTTTACCACAAATATTAATTCAGTTTTGTGGAATCTGCGGTAAAATGTTTGCTTACAACTGCATTTTCTTAATATCAAGAATACCAACACAGACACTTGTAAGAGAATGCCAACATAGATGGTGCTCAAGCTGACGAGGCCTTTCGAAAGGCCCTTTTACACAGTTTTTAATTTTTCATAGCAATATTGGTTGCATCTAAAGAAATGGGTGAGGTGATCATATAAGAGAATAGTCATTGTTGATTTGTGTAATTGAGCTACGACAATATATAATACTGTAAGCCAAATAAAGGGTGTTTTTTTTCGATGTATAGGCATTACTGTGTCAAGTCGTTTGGCTTCAACAAGACGGCGCACGATGTCACACAGCTCTTGCCACAATCGATTTATTGAAAGATACGTTTGGTGACCGCTAAATTTCACGTTTTGGACCTGTAAATTGGCCTCCAAGATCTTGTGATTTAGCACCGCGAGACTACTTTCTCTGGAGCTATGTTAAGTCGTTGATCTATGCGGATAAGCCACAAACGCTTGACCATTTGGAAGACAACATTCGCCATGTTATTGCCGATATACGACCACAAATGTTGAAAAAAGTCATCGAAAATTGGACGTCCAGATTGGAGTACATCAGCGCCAGCCGTGGCGGTCATATGCCAGAAATCATATTTAAAATGCAATGCCACAAGATGTCAATCGAATAATACAGTTCTATACATCGAAAAGAACATCCTTTATTAACGGGAAAAATTTAAATACCTTTAGTCCAGATTAAACATATTTTTGTTTGAGAATTGCAATTTCAGGGGATAATGTATTACTGATAGTAGCCGCAGCATTAAAAATTTGAATCGTGGCAGTTTCACTTGCAGAAAAAAACATTCGCAGCAAACATATTTATACCAAATTCATTCATAATTTAGTCACGACTAGCCATACTATTTTCAAGAAGTACGATTTTCTATAGATGGATTCTTGTCTCTTAATGACAACTGCTCTTTTTATTTAGTTTTATATGTGTATCTCGGCTTAGAGGTTTAATTAAATTAATATCTTTTAGAATATGCCAACAAAGATGATTTATCATCAATTGGAAATCAATTGAATGCTGGTGAGAGATTAAAAAATATACTCCAACCAAGGGTAAGACACAGATATAAAATGTAATTATTTGATTATTTTTATTAAAATTTTCTTCTTCTATAATTATTTTGTAATACGCTTATCGGGCTCAAGTTCGTTCAATATTATTGAGAATCAATTTTGACTTTATGGTCGAACTATATGATATACAATTATTAATAATTTAATCTCATCGAAATGCAGAAAGATGTTGGAGTGATCAAAATTTTTAGAAAACTAAAGTTGATAACTTACTGTCTGTTTCACGACCACCCTGTCGCTAGTCAGCACCCGAATTTGCTTCGAAGCCAAGCTATGACTAATTGTATACTGTCTTTAAGCAGCAGCGCACAACCATCCTACCGCCTGAGCTCTTCATTACAGATTGTCTTTATGTAATAATATTGATCAAAATTTTATCGCTGCATGTTTCTATTGGAATATACTTTATAGTTTCTCATCAATATAGAATTGATTTCGAATGCATTTTTGTGTTTGCTACTATGGTATCAGCGATAGTAACGGTTTTAAACTTTTTGCCGTGGCCAGCGAATTTTTAACATTAATTTTAACTTTATGGTCGAAATACGTGATATAGAATTGCTAGTAATTTTATCGGACTTGAGTTCGATTTTTACTTCCCCAAAATTGACGCGATTTTAGTGTACGTATACTTATGTACGCCACTGCAATTGAAATTTAATATTCTTTTACTTATTCAGTGCAGTTGTGAACATTCTTTTTTATTTTCACATAGACGTAAGCAATTTTAATATTTTAGTTTTAATTAATTTTAAGCGTCAGCATAATTCGTGGGAAATTAATAAAATGAAATTGTGCTGATTCCTATGAATGACTGGTATGAATGAATGAATCAATTTTATTATATAAACTAGTAATAAATCATAATAAATTTCAGAACTAAACTTGAACTAAATAAAACCACTTAGTCTTTTTAATTCTCGCGGGCAATCTTAATGATCAGATAAAGCGGCAGAAGTGCTTAGTAAACACTCAAACCATAGGGAAAATTTTTTTCTCCATAACCACCATAGTCCTGTCTTATCAGCCCTTATTATTATTATTCCTACATGGCGATATTGCGATGTTGTTCTATTATTCTGCACTGCGATCCTGCCATGTTATTCAGTTATTCCACACTATTAAGTATTTTTGATCTGTTCTTTCTGTCGTTTAATAAATATCAATCACAACGATAACAAGGGAACGATGTTGTTTCCGTAATAACGTAATCCAGATAATAAGTATTATATTTTATAATAATTTTACCCATTTTTAGCTGTATTCTGGCGTGGTGTCTTTTGTCCATAACGAATAATATTTTATAACATTATTGGCGTTGAGCCTATGCTTAACTCGACCCAATGGAGCCTTTATTTTAGAAGGCCTACTGACTCTTTCATTTCTCCGCTGTTTACAACAGCAATTCTGTGATTGAGTGCTTATTTGATCCCTTATAAAGCCAAACATTTATTTGAGATTGCGTTTAACCATGTGTTTGTTTTGTGAAATAATTATTCATCTAGTTAATAAATAAAATTTTCCTTGACAAGCAATACTTTTTTTTCTTATTAATTTTATAAATATTTATGTGTTTAATTAACTCAAATTTTCATTCAGTGAACACTGCCTAAATTATAAATTGTGTTAAAACATACTTTTAGTTTAGTCAATAATTTTATTTAAATTATTATCTGAGCCTTGTGCTCCGTAATATTTAATAATTGTGGTAAGTGGATTTTAAGCTGAAAGTAGGAAGTATATTTGTGACTTCTGCTAGAGGTTAGCATTTTAGGGAAAACCAGAAAAGTTAATATAAAAAAAAAACTATAAATGTAAACACATGCACATTGACTCATCAACAGGCAAAAACAAAAAGAAGGAAAAACGTCAAAAACATAAAATCTCACAACAGCATTGTTTTTTTTTTTGCTCCACGATTAATGTTCAATTAATCATCAATGAATGTTTGCTCTTGCCAAGTTTTTGTGAGACCAAATAAATGTTTGCTGTAAATTTAGTTTCTCTTATTTGATAAAAAAAAAAGTTTAAAATATACTTCTGTGAAATTTAATGTTTTTTCTCCAACTTTTTTCTTTTCATTGGTGTTTGTAGATATATTTATGTCTGTATAGGCATTTTTGACTGCTTGTATCCGTGTGCTTGGCCAAAATAAAGATCAATCAGAGAGTAGTGGGACCACTTATTTGACGTCTAACACTTGCTAGTCTGAACGCTTTAGTTTTATTACATTTTTACAGAGTCTACTGGTTTAAATGATTACAATAATTGACATTGAAGCTAAACAATAACCAGTAAGAATGCTACATACGGCCGTCCCGAATCTTATATATCCTTCATAAGACACTTGTTCACTTGTATTCTGCCGCTGTCAAAAGTTTAAAAATATTAAAACAGATTTGATATTGGCCGTCATTTGCAAAAATTATAAAATTTTCCGATAGAGTGATTTCTTTTGCCCCATCTGTATAAAACTTCTCTAAAAGTTGTCTTTCATTTCAACGCGATCAGTTTATGTTATTTGAAATTAATAGACCTTATTTACGAGTGAGTTTTGTTCAATATTTTTATTAAAAATTTCCTTTTTGAACAGCTATGTTATTAATAAATCGAAAGGGTGTATTGTTTACTGGACTTTTAAGTTGTGTTAAATAAAATTTCGCCAGCATTTGCATACCTGACATGTGAGCAGCCCACATTATAGGAATAACAACGCCAACATATCGTAGGCACCTATTTATGTGTGGACTTATCGACACAATCTCTCATATGAGTATGTAACTAAAATTTAAATAATGAATGCATGTTGAAGTTTAATGTTAAAAAATTTTGTTGCTTGTTTTTCGTCTGCAGATACAAGAAATAATTGTTTAACATTTCTATTGGTAAACAGACATTTTTTCCTTCTATACTACCAAATTGTGTTAAGTTCATTTCTACCAGCTCTTACACATCTGCGCAGAGATAAAAAACTATGATAAATAGGAAAGGTAAATTATTACGCTAAAAAAAACAAAATTTTAGTAATAAATTATTTTTGCTGTGTTTCAGTATTTTGAAAATCCGATTTCCATAATTTGCAATGCCATGCAAGAGAAGATAGTTAAAAGCCGAATAGTTTTAAATTGTAGTAATGACTAAATTGTGTAATGGCTTCAAAAACGGTATTTAAAAAAGATGTTTTTCGCGAAACAAATCAATATATATCCTTTTGATAAAGAGTAAAAATAATAATAAATGCAGCTTCAGATCGTGTTTTGAATATAAAATTTATAAACAATATTATTCTATATTCTATATCGCTAACAGTGTGTTAGCATCTTCAGGATATTATTTGTAGTTAATATTATGCTGAAGATGCTAACAAACTATTAGCGAAATACCGAATAATATTGTTAATAAATTTTATATTAAAAAAGCGATCTGAAGCTGCATACATTAGTTTTTTTTTTCCAAGAATAAAATGGATCAAATAAAAATTATATTTTTAATAATAATAAAAAGCAAAAAGTTAAATTGTGACTTAAACTGAACTGAACAGCAACTAGCTGTTTTGAAGCTGCTACGCTACTCATCAATGCACATTTTGATCATAAATTTATAACTTTTCCCTTTTGTGGTTATTATTAAGTAAAATATGTATATCTTTGATTTTTTATATTATTTGATCTTTAATTTAATTTAAGAATCATTAATTATTCAGGATTTTGACCTTTGGTTTTTTATAAAAAATAATTTTAGACAATTATTTATTATATCCTTCACAAAAATATGTAAGGGTTCCGTGTGGTTCCGTGTGAGATCCGGATCAGAATCAATAAAGATTACGATTAAGCGATGTCCGTCTGTCCGTCTGTAGTCGTTGAAATACCGTTTCTGAGAAAACGGTTTAAGATAGAAACCTCACTCTTTCGCTAAAATGTGTTGAATCTTAGTAGTGGGTCTGCTATTGAAATTCAGCAATATAGGTCGACGGATAGCTGTGATATATCCAAAAACCGGGTGTTGAGGGGTATTTTTGGCCATTTTCTTTCAGATTTTTGAAATAATTGTTTTTCCTAAAAAGTTAGCCATGTCATTTTTAATGCTCATTAGATTCCAAAAATCGGAGACTTTTTGAAATCGGCCCATATATACCGGAGATATAGCGTTTCCCGATTTTGCATTTTGCAAGAAATTGGCTCTATAAGCTAAATAAAACAACTTTTGGCACCAAAAACCAATCAGAATTATACATATATCATTGTGAAGGGTATTTAAGATTCGGCCCAGCCGAATATAACACTATTATTTGTTTATTTTCAAAATTTCGCCAACACTTTGTTGGCATCTTCAGGAAAATTATTTTCCTGAAGATGCGAAATATTGAAAATAAATAAATAATTTTCCAAAATTAATTTTTATAAAAAACAAAAGGTCAAAAGCTTGAATAATTAATTTAACTATTAACTATTTTTCTACCCGACGTTTCGTAGTTTTTTTTTGATATTTTGAGAGGTTTAATCAGTTTTGTCTAAAGAAATTATTAAAACAACTAAAATATTAAAAAAAAAAAACAGGTTGACATATAAAACGATACGTTCACAGCTTTAATCGAATAACACAAATTTAAATAATATTAATAATGCAGCTGGTATTGTTTTTGAGCTTTTTTAAAATGGATACTGCATTGATGATCGAATTAATTATGGTGTAAAAATACTATAAAATAAATATGAAACAAGCAGCAAATACACAGGATTAGCGACGGTATTCATTCAACCATGAATGACGCAACTTGGTGCGTGATGAAAAGTAGTAGAGATAGAAACCTCATTCTTTCGCTAAAATGTGTTAAATCTTGGTAGTGGGTCTGCTATTGAACTTCAGTAAGATCAGTCCACGGATAGTAGTAGATGTTCCCCGGCTTCCAAGTCGTTATTTTACTATCTGCTACTATTTTAACACTTTTCTTTTTATCAATATGAATTGTAATAATCATTTGATCCAGAAGTCTGTCTATGAGTACATAAAAACTCGTAAAACGTATCAAGAAAAACAAGTAAACAAAATCAATAAACAATTTTTATTGGCGAAGAATACAAATCGTAACACACTTCTCAAATTGTATATCACACTTTATTGGATTCTATTTGCTCTATTGTTGCAATATAAATATCAATTTTTCAATTTGTTCTAAGCTTATAAAAAACCAAATACGAAGGATTTTAAATATTGAAGATTTCACATCAATATTAATAAAATCTTATTCTTGTACATAAAAAATTTTGGTCGCATTTAATAATATTCTTAAATAAATCAAAGACTCCATATGGTTGCCCTGGTCACTACTGGTAAAATAGTAAACTGTTAATGAAAGATAAAACATTTGTCTTCAAAAGACAAGTTACCCTTTCGTACTACAATTTGCCAAGGAAACGTTTATGGATTTTAGGATATTATTTTGTTTATAAACAATTTTAACTTTGACACGTGTCAGTGACACAGTGCTTTCGAAATAACATATTACTTTGGTTCATTTATGAAGTTACACCAAATGTTTATGCAAGTGTTCGGGCATGTGTGCGGAGATTTTGTTAAAGTGTACAAAATGTGGATAGTTGGTTTAAAATCATACATGTATATAAAATTTCTCTCTTTGTAGGAAACAAATTATATCCAACAAGAACCACCCAGTGGTAGAAAAAGCAATAAGAGCCATTGTTGTATAAATTAAAAAAGTTACTAAAATTAAAGGTGAAGTTACATGGCCCGCTTTAGACGCGTCCACGCTTTTCATGCTTTTTATACGTTTTATGCGTTCTATGCGTTTCATACTACAAGTTACATACAACGCTTCATATGCGCCATCTTTTGTTGTTTTGATCAGCTGTTGTGCAAATATTTTTAGCATACAAAACAAATATTTACAAAATGGAAAGTGAAATTTTAAAAGAATTAATGGACTTTATAGAGTTCATAAACATTATTATTTGTGCGATAAGAGCTTACGAAAAGCTCCAAAATTGTACATTGTATGTACATATGTATATGCATACGTGGTAAATTAAGCTCCTTACTTATTGCACTCCATGCAGCTGCACTTTTATTTTTGTTCCGATAGAGCAGCAAGGTTTTATTATATAAAAGCTCGTGGTTTTTAACTGCATTTATTAGCTTGTTTCGCTTGTTTTAATAAATTGAAAATATTTGTAAACATAACAGTGATGATACTCAGTACGCAAACGCAATCGATAAATCGAATCCAAATTTCATTAATGAAAAAAGTGTTGTAAAAAACAATTACAATTTGGTTTATTCGTGAAAATGTTTATAAAATTTGTAACAAAACTTTTCTGTTTTATTAAAAATGTTTTTTTTGCAAAATATTGTATAAATTATTTTACGATATAAAAGGTATTTATCGATAACGTTGAGAGTAGGCACATCATTGGTTATTATAAACATCTGAAATTTTCCCATGACGCTTGCGACGCATATAAAAGTAGAAAGTAGGTCTACTTTATGCGTTCTACGCGTCTTCGCGTTCTATGCTTTGTGCTCTGTAACTTGTCACATACAAATACACTAATCCTACTTTTTTGACAACCGCGTGAAAAGCGTCGACGCGTAGAAAGCGTACTGTGTAACTTCAGCTTAAGACATTAATTTCATAGCCGCGAGCACTAGAGGGCATTTCAGCTTAGCTCTAAAAAATCAACACGGAGAACTCCAACCAGTAGGTCCCAAACACCCTTTTGGCGTATGCTGCTCATCAAAATTTTAAAACAAAACCATTACACAATCACAAATATTTATATTTTATTTGTTTACAGGACACCTTTATGCCAGGTTTAGGTGAAAGCCCTTGTAGCCCTCCCAAACATGTTACAAAGGTATACATCAACACATGCTGTTAACTTATGACGAATCACTAAACACAATCGATGAAGTCCTATTAATTTATGACTATTTTGGTTTGCAGCACAACAAAGATTTTTTTAAACTATCATAAAATGTTAGTACTTTCTGACATTATGACACCGTTTGAATACCGTAATTATAAAAATTCCTGGATGAAACTAATTTTGTGCCCTAGACGTGAAAGCGTATTAAACGAGTGAACTCACTTTCACATTTACATTGTAAGTTTAAATATATTTTATCTAAAATTAATAAAACTATTTTTTAAAGCTTTGGGTCTTTTAATTTTCTATATTAATTTTTCGATATTTCGCTAACAATTTGTTAGCATCGTCAGGAATCTTTAATTGTTTTTATTTTTTATATTTTATCTAAAATATGACCGCTGGGTATGTGTACTGCAATTAATGCACATAAATGTGTAACCCAACACAAAACCATAGAGGCTTTTTGTAATGGCAACTGTAAGTTGTAGTTAGTTATGTGCATGTCATGGTGCTACTTACGCATGTACACATGTGCATATGTGAGTGGATGGACTTTGTACGAACTGGAAAATTGTCGTTTTTCCTACTTGCCATTGTTAAATGTGTCCAAATTGTTGTCGTATTTGTTGTGACGTTTTTGAACAAATTTTGCAACATCTGTTTTTTGTTTAAATATGTATGCAACTGGCAACTGTTGACTTACAACGGAGGAGACGCTGCAGAAATTACATGTGCAGTATCAGACAAAACCGAGCCTAACAAGAGAACTATTCATAGAAATCGATGTAACATGAAAACGCATGTGCATTAGAGGAAGTGTTCTTCATAAGACTTGTGTATATTCAAAACGCAGTCTTTTATGAACGAGCCTACTTCAAAAGACTAATCTAGTATAGCATTTTGGTTTGAACTTGAGGCCAATGTTTCATTTTATTATCATCCACACTGTGCTTCACATGCAATCTATGCTATGCTGATTCACCAACACGTTTGCATTGTCCTTAACATGCAGAAAGTATTTTGACATTTGATATTTTATTGTTAATTGGAATTTAAATTCATCACTATCACTGCCCAATGATATTGTACGAATTGTAAGCTCCTTGTCAGATATCAGACAAAAAACCCTCTTTTTTTATACTCAGATATTTCTGCATGCAAACGTGTATATATGTATATGTAAATAAATTGTTAAAATATTTTTATTTCTGATAAAGCTGGTGTTGTCATATTGTTATTGTTTTGGCTTCAATTATGCTTTAAATACGGTTTAAAAAAAGATTATAAGATTTAAGTTCTGATGCTGCAAAAAAGGACTTTCCATCCAGCTAAATATTAAAAAAAAAAAAAAAGTATGCCTGGTGTTTTTAATTGACACAACTGGGGTAGATGTTGTAACGATGATATGTTTGCTTTTTTAAATGTATTACTTATATGGGCTCTATTTGTAAGGAGCTTTGTAATAAAACTAAAGTGGACATTTTGTCCATTTTATTAACGATTGGATCAGTGCGCTCGAGGTCATGTTTATTCATATTAAAAATTATTCGTCATCAAATGAACTGTCGGAAATGTGCAAACACCGGCAGAAGAGCCGTCCACCCAAACTGATCAAATTGTATATTTTGTAACCAATAACCGAAGCACACACAGAAAAATAAGTGAAATAAATAACGTTGCCAATATCCATTATCATATTGTTACAAGTCCTGCGTCCTGGGCTTAACACAGCACAAGTGGTTGAGTAGCACTGTTATAAGCGACATCTGTGAACGAGTAAGAAAACACCACTATGCAATTTTAATAAAAGTTAATCTATCGATTGTTCGAAAAGGATCTCGAAAGGTGATGCCACATCTTAAGCTTTTGCACAAAGATTGTTGTCTTCCAACTTTCGCGATCAATTTGTCCGTAGATGGCGCTCAAGTTATTAGCATAAGCATATAGATGGTTCTCGAATTCGAAAGTTCTCGAATTCAGCAACTTCGCATAAATAGTGGCATGATGTGAGCTTTGGAACAGCCTAGTTTTAAGTGTGCTATCATCAACATTAAGCAGCTCAAATTTATTCATTAGTTGTGTAACAGTTAAAAAGTGTTCTAGCAGAGTGCCTTAACATAGTTGAATATTTAATAAAGAGTATAAGTACTGTATATAAAAGTACTGTATATAAAATAGTTGAGTGTGTTTTATTTCCTTTGCAATCAAAGAATCCGTAAAAACCGTTTTTATTAAAGGGGAAAAAAACGCCACAATATGTTACGAATTGCAAAACAGTTAAATCCCCCCATTAATCCAAAATAACATTGACATTGTTTCCAATGTAGTTTAAACTTTTACTTCATAAGTTTCATTGGAAAATTTATCGTTTTAAAGTGATAACTAATTACTGCCTTTGTCATCAACACAGATTTAATTCTATTAAGGTGCGTAATTAAATACCTTAGATAATAGAGAAAGCGTTTGCAAAACCAATTTCAAACTATTGTACGTTTCATACTGTACTTTAATTAGGCATTGTTCAGCTGACTAAACTTCGAACCGTTGCTATTTATTTGATTATTAGATTCATAGGAAACACTTAAAACTACATATTATTATAAACTACATATTAATAGTAAAACTACATATTATTTGCAACAATAGTGAAACAATTTGGTGGGACAGAAAATACACTTTATTGAGTTTCGTGAAATGCAACTCCCTCCGCGTATATTAAATAAACAAAAAAGAAAGTGAAGTTTCTTTTAACCTTAAAATTAAATACCCTTTAACAAGGGGCTTTATATAACAATGCAAAGCGATTGCAGAAAGCACTTGAACTTTATAAATGTCTCAAAAGAGTTAAAAAAAAGATTTTACTAATTGCAAAATTCTCAAATGAGCAGCCCATCGCGGTATTGAGTTTTCTTCCAGCTCATACCCACTGGGCCTGGAAATCAAAAAATTTTGTTCTTGCGTATGAATTAAATGCTTAGAATTTTACGAAGAGGAAAAAGCTTAAACTTTTTTTTTTTGTTATTAGCATTTTCTTGAGCTGGATATTATTGCCGGGTCTGTTCTGCAAATCCCGTGCTTTTAAATCGTGTGATTTCTGTGCCCACCGTGAGCTTTACTTTTACAATATAAAATTCTATACAGACAGTTCCGTCTGGAGTGGCGTATTAAATGACTTAGCAATAGAACGATCACTGAAGATAAGCCTAAAGTCAAATTTTTGATAAAGGTTTTTTTTTGTGGAAATCAAGTGATTTGAAACAAAATGATCTGAACAAACTAGTTCATAATTTTTTAATTTATTATTTTTTTATATGCTCCTCTTTTATATTTCTATATATTAAATTTTACATACACAACTATTTTTTTTTTGCAGCATGTCCGCACACAAAACATACCCTTGTTTTGCTACAATGCTTGCAAAGAGACTGGCTTAAAAATAAAAACGTATCAAATGCACAAAGATGATAAATTTTAAAACTAAAATCCACAGGCACAAGCTGTTCAGGCTCTAATAGAGTTCAACCTACGGCATATCATCGGTTTTTTAAACAATTATTTAGTTTTGTGTTTCAAAATCAATTGTACTTACATTTTGAAGTGCAATGAAGCAGAGCTCAATAGATTATAATAAAGATTATTAGAAAATTATTAACTGCTACCACGGCAACCATAGAGTATGATTAAGGCAACTATGTAATATAATTCGGTTGATGACAGACATACATATTATGGTTGTCTACAATCACAATATATACAAACATATATTTCAACAGAAAGATATTTCTCTTCGAATATGTATTTTTTCTGGGTGGGGGTGTGTCAAGAAAAGTGAGCTCAAAATTAGCATTAATGTATAAGAAAATTCGGCGGCGACAAGAAGACACAGCCGCAAAATGCTATCTAGGTAGAGCCAATATATTTATGTTTAAAGACTTTAATTTTAAATTTCATTTTAAGATTCAGTTTCAGTACTTACGCCACTTCTATGTGCACTCTTTTTGTGGGCAAAATGTTTGCCCTCTAATATATAGTTTTTTAAGTGATAGCAAAACATTTTGTTTAAAATTCTTTTCTAGAAACGACGTTTGATTCTTCAGTGCTCATTATTTAAAATTATTATTTAGTAAATGCAAACATATTTTGAAAATTTGTATTTAATCTGGATGTTTTGTTTTGGATTTGTTTTTACTTCTGTGTAGATGAAAGGAAAACTATTTTAATATTCGTAATAACAAAACATTAATAAAACACTTGAAATGAAAATTATGCTTTATTTTCCATGTAATAAAGTCATATTAATGTTGATTGCAGTAGAGATTTTCTAAGCATGAAAAATATTGCAAAAAATATAAGCCACAACTAAAACAGTTTCGTTCGCATGCATGCAACAGCATAATATAGAAAAAATATCTAAAGCGTTTTGTTGCACAATGTGCACACGCACACTTACACACTTATGTATGTATGCAAAAATACATACATGTGTACAAGTACTTGAACATTAAACAGGTTCATTGTTTATATGAAGATATTATTTTATTATATGTACAGAAGCTCCTGCACAAGGGAATGGCTTAAAACGCCAATCAGTTGGTTTTAATGACCGCCAGCCCGAGAAACATAAAATAAATCTCAATACTATACTCTAGATCTCAATCAACACTATAACATATGGCTTCGAAAATTATTTTAACTTGCCAACAGTGTAAATTTTTAAAATAAATCATTGCTATATACCGGTTGTACAAAAACCGATATGGGAAATTCTGTGCGTTCGTAAAATACAGTCGAACTTCCTTATAGCGAACTTCTGTGCAATGAAATTCTTCTTATTATGAACTAAAATCAAGTACTTAGCTTTTTCGTTCCAATTTCAATGTATTTGGATCTCCGTATAATGAATTTCCATACAATGAATTTTTCTTTACAATGAAAAAAAATTTTGGAAACAAAAATACATTTTAGTGTGTTGTTGTCTCCATACAGTGAACTATTTTTAGCAGCTTTATTTTACACTTATTAGCAACACTAATAAAGAAAATATGTTATATTTTTGGGATTCCCAAAGTAATGAAAATGAAATCAAAAAAGTTTATGATTTGACTTTTAACATCAGTTGATCGAGTTCAGTGAACGAAAATCATGCACTAGAGTAGTATTTCTCTTGAAAAAAGTTATTAGTAATTAATAGAGTTGAAGAAGGGACGTCAAAGAAAAAATATACCCATAGCTAAAGAGTTTGGAATTCTTCACAATACTTTATCAAACATTTTAAAAAACAAGTCAGTTATTCAAAAGAATGTAGAAGACGAGCATTTAAACATTAAGCGTAAAAGACTTCGAACTTGTCTCTACGAAGACACTGGCGAAGCAATGCTCTTCATTTGATGTATCACGAACTTTCCAGGAGATGGAAAACAACATTCCTACAAATGTATTTAAATGTCTTAATGTAATTAAGGCTTTTATTGATAAAAAAAAAAACAGAAAAATGTAGTTCAAACAAAAATAATTGACTATTTTAAATAAATAAAAAATAAATATTTCTGTATAATGAAGTTTAAATATAGTGAAATAATTTTCTATCCCCGTGGAGATTCACTTTAGGGAAGTTCGACTATATTAATTCTAAATCATAAAAATTTTTTTCAAAAATAGTTGTTAATTATTTTATCGGGCTTGAGTTCGATTTTTACCTCCTCAAAATTAAGCAAGATTTTTTGTGATAAAATTGGAGTATTCAACACTTGTAAAGAAGACAAGAAAAGTAAAGTTGACGACCATGGCGATTTCATGACCTCTACGTCGCTCATCAGCACCTTAATTTGCTTCGAACCCAGGCCATGACTAATTGTTTAATGCTTTTAAGCAGCAGGGCATAGGCCATCCTACCACCTGAACTCTTCATTACCGAGTATCTACATTTAATCTATTGATTGAGATTTCCATTTTATCACTGTGTTTTTCTGTTGATTGGTATAAATTTTATATTCTCTGGATATCATCTAATTGATGTCAAATTGATTATTGTGTTTGTTCCCATTGTATCAGTGATAACAACGGTTTTAGACTGTTCGCCAAGCCCAGCGATTCTTAAGCATTAGTTTTAACTTTATACTGAACTATATCACTAATTATTTTATTGAACTTGAATTCGATTTTTTCAAAATTGGAGTGAATATCGAGATTCTTTTTTTGCCTTTGACTTTTAATCTATAAATCTTGAAAATATTTAATCAGAGTGATGTTTAAAAAATGTTGATCAATGCAATTTTATTACAAAAAAATTTTTTTTTCTTAATTTTGGGAAAGTAAAAATAGAACTCAAGCCCGATAAAATTATTAACAATCGTAAATCTTGTAGGTCGATTGCAAAGTTAAAAGTAAGGTTTTTCAAAAATGTTATAAAACGTTCAATTGCCAGTTAAATGTCTTTCATACTTTCTTGGTCTTGTATAATTAATATCAAAGAATGAACTTGAGCCACATAAACGTACGAAGAATACAAAATATTTTCTATCTAATACCTTGTTCATACATGCATTTCTAATTGAGTTAATATTCAGTTTATTGACATAATATTTTTTGCGTTCATACATACAAATATTGGGCTAACTCAATTAGTATTTGACAGCTGGAAAAAAGTTGTTGTTTTTGTTTTGGTAGTGAGAAAGAAAAAGTGAAAAATATTTTGTTATTTTGTTTTGTTTGCTTTTGTTGACATTTATCTCGTCATTCATCTCGCATTGTATACTTTTGCTTATTAAACACATCTTTTACAGTGTTGTGTTTCATCTTTTTCTCAAAATTCAAAGCAATTTTCAGTTTATTAAGCAATAACTTTATTGACTTTTTGTTTGGAATATTGAGCTCAATAATGGACTTTATTGCGATTATCTCAATAAAGGCGCATGTATGAACATGGTATAAGATAAAACGATTGCAAAAATATTTGTAAGGCATGAGTTGTTCTAATGCTTACTTTTTCCATACATACAGACACAAAATATTAATAATAATCTTACTGTCGTTGTTGTTGTTTTGGTATGTTTGTATTATTTATGATCTAAAATCATATTGCCACACATAAACAGTTATACAAATATAGAACGCATGCATACGTTTGCTCCATAGTCATTTAGAATTGTTTTCAGACTTAGTTTGATATTAACAAAAATTTTGCATAAGAGAAACATTTTAGATTTCAAAACAGAAGCCAACCAACCGCCCATCAGAATGCAACCATTGAATATTAGTGGCCATCTAACCACTAAATCTATGGCTTGGGCATAATAAAGAAAGCCATTAAAACAGCTTCATTTACAGACATGATTGCTGCTGGATGTGCAGCAGCCGGGTATCCAGACATTAGATGTGCTACAACACAATAGGCGCAATAATGTACACAAACACTACAATGTTTTGTCTGCTAAAACATACATAACATATGGTCAGTTTATTTAACTACAAACTATTTCTTCACACAGCGAACACTACGGCTAATTTGGTCAGAGGAAAGTGTAATGAAAGCATATGGGCAAGTGTAGTTATGTAGCAGAAGTGTGTATCTACTACACAACAGCAGTTAAATCGTTTTTATCTGAGTAGCCTGAATTTAAAATTTATTTAAGTTCCTGACAAGTCAAACCAAAGCAAAAACGAAAAAAATCTAAGAAGTTTTAGAAATAAATATATATATTTTTTTAATTTTGTTTCTTTCAAGCTCTTCTAATTGGCTTGTTGATAAAAATTTATCACAGCTTTTGAACATTTACAACAAATTTTTCATATAAAAGTTTTTCTAAAATGTATTTGAGCAACGTTTTATTTTTTATGAATACCGGTGTTATTATGCAAGTACTGTATATAAAGTTGTAAAACAAGAGCATTTTGAGCCTAGAATAATTTTTATAAATACATAATAATAATTAAAATAATACATACAATCATAGTTATAAAGAATAATTTTTATATACATAAAAATCTAGGTGGCAGCAGGTTTGTATGCTACAGATCGTATGATACCGCTTACTAACCTGCTTCGGCATGGTATGATTTTTATTTGCAAGTAGATCTTTTAGCTTCGCTAAGCTTATTTCAAACGTAAATATCATATGTTATTACGCCATATTTATGCTAATGTATCCTCTCTCTCTCTCTCTCTCGCTGACGTGGGTGATATTGTTTCAGTGAGCAATTTTTTTTTTGGCGAAAATTAATACGTACAAAATTTGTTTTTGGCAGAGAAAGCTCAAGCGCTGACATAGTTGCATCCTCGTAAACGAAGGCGGATGCCATGTGTAGCTTGGTAAAATAAATTTGATTTTGAAAGAACATATGGTTTCCATATGGATGCGGTCCAGTGAAGAAGTTTTGTAGGTCATGAACAATTTTTATTTCTTACTAATGTGAAATTAATTTTTGCTGGATAAGACTATACAAATTTATGATAATATAATAGTATTGTTTTTTTTGGCTTGGACTGGTAAGCAGAGGATGACACCTACATACGCATTGTATTGTCCCGGAATTAGGAAAATAGGAGAAGAATGGGGAAAGGCAAAAATATTAAGTGCTTGTGCACGTTTGATTAAACAAAAAATAATAACTGAAACATTAAACTTAAAAATGAACTTTATTCTCTATAAGAGCCAATTGAAATGTATTATTTTAGGTCTAAAAATAGATCCCATTAATGTTTTGTGTCTTTTTCAGCCGTCTATATGCCGCCGATATTTCGTTGATCCTAATCAGCTCATCAGTAGATTGAAATGTATTATTTTAGATCTTAAGATAGACCGTAATGTTTTCTGTCTTTTTCAGCCATCTACGGATCGGTTGATTAGCATCAGTAAAATGTCGGCGGCACATGGATGGATGAAAAAGACAGAAAACATCAAGGTCTATTTTTAGAACTAAAAGCAAACATAAAACATTACTTTCTTTCAAAGTTGAGTAATTCAGAGTTCACTATTATTTATTTGCCTTTTTGGTAGCCTTCGACACTAGCCACTCAATAAGAGTTAACGCAAACTTCTCAATATTGAAGGATTTCGAGTTAATGCACAGAAAATAAAGATACACATCACAAAAAACACGTCCGCTCTGACCAAAAGCTCGGAAACACATTAGTTAATATGTACTTTCTTTAATATTTCATTACAATTTTTCCACTAAAGAAGACCCGTTGTTTAATATCTGGCAAAGGCCTCTGAACTGACATGCCAACTGTTATCAACGACAATGTGGCCAACTTGGTTGACATTGTTTTATGCCAGTTCGCTGATGCTTTCTTAATTTGGTTTAATTTGGAACTTTGTATTGTTATTCAAAACTAAAAAAAGAATTCTAACTGAAAATATTTCGTCTTTCATTGTTGGTGGCGGGGGAAAAAATAAACCAAATGTAGTTGAATAGAAACTTCAGTATTATACAATAGAGTGCCCAATGACAATCATGATATTGTTTCAATGGCTGAATGGTTGAACAGTAACATAAATATTTAGTATGACAAGGGAAGGGAAAATAGTTTTCATCACAAATTTTTTCATTGTTACGGAATTTCAACACTTGAATATCTTTTCTTTTTTTTCTCATATGTATGAATTATCTATGCCATATGGTTGTGACAGTTGGCCGGAGATGCTTGACCAACTCAAACATTTTTGTGTTTGCTGTACACACACACACACACTCACAAGCATACACGTACATACGTATATCAGCAACAGACCTGAAGCATTTCAACCAAAATACTTGTATGTTTGTGTATATTTAAAATATGATACTTGTATTAGTGCAGCATTGTTTGCCACGATGTGGGTATGCGTTTCTGCCATGTGAATATTTCGCCATGTTTTATAAAATGTTGATTAAAAAATACACTTTACAAAATGAAAGAACAATATTAAATAAAATAAACTTTTTGGCTAGAATTCGGCACGTTTCTAGGGTTACGTACTTATAGAGTAAAAACGGGCCGCTATTACTGGGACCTATACGTCCGTCCGTCCGTCACATGCCCTATTTTCCCCAACGGTAAGAGTTAGGGAGCTGAAATTTTCACGATATATGTTATTACCCGGCTGCTACAACATTAATACTAAAACCAACAACAAAATGTGAAAATAAAAAAAAATTAGCTGTAATTTTTGAACCATACGAGCTAAAAAACTCAAGTTTTCACAAACTTCAAACCACAGAAATGTGCTTACATTATACTTTATAACAACGAATTGCTAAAGCAACAAAAGTGTAAGTGTATTGCTGCGCAAAAAACTGTTAAAATTATCTGTAAATTTCGAATTATTACAGAGAGCTTGAATTTTCACACGATATGTGCTCTACAAAAAAAAAACACAAAAAGTGAAAAGCTAAAGGGGGCTTCCATTCAAGAAATTGAAATTAGCTTAAGCCGTAAGAGATATAGACCTGCATTTTACATATAATTTGCAATTACCAGACCTACCTATTTCTAAGAAACACATAACAACAATAAATACCAAAAATAGCAAGAACTAAAAATCCAAATATGGCCCTTTAATTTGAAGATTAGCTATAACTTTTTAGCCGTAAGGGGTAGAGACTGGGAAAATGAAGTTAGAATATACTTGCAATCAACATACCTACATACACATTTATGTGCATAATTTTTCAATTTCAGAAGAAAAAATTCCACGAATAAAACCAACATCCAAAAAAAGGAATGCGTACAACAAGACTAATCAGGGCCAAGGTGGGCTAGTCTCATGATAGCCCATGAAGCGTTACATTGTGTGGTGATGAAGAGTTCCATACTGGAAGCATCACATATTAACTAGCGAAAATTGTCATCTTCCAGTGGGTCTAAAATTTACATCCATATGCTTTTACTGCATACATATTGTTCCGTTTTTACCTTTTAAAAACGTTTTCCGTAGATTCTTTAATTGTAATGAAGTTAAAGCACGCAATTCTTCAGTTGACAGTACTCAACATCACAACACGTTATTTACTTAACACACTGTACTGTACAAACCATTTAAAACAATTTTACTAAAAGAAGAACACTTTTACTTATTCACTTTTTATTACTTAACACTAGCGCAGTTAAAGATAGACTGACTTGCTCGGCGTTAAGCTGAGCAGCTTTTATACCTCTCAATGATCATTACTCGAACAGTCGAGATGTTTACAGAAGCTGATCACGCCACCTCGCAATAAAACTAATAATGAACAAAAAATATACACACACACCGACATACATACACGCGGCAATGAAACTTAAGCATAGGAGCCGCTCACATCCATGCACACACGAATATTGTATTGTGCGGTGGTGGTTTCTTTTATTTTACCATAGTGCCTATTTATCTACACATGTGTATCAGTATGTGCACACTCGCTGTGCTGCCGCTTTGTTTTTCAACAAGTTTCTATGTATCCATGTGTGTATATACCTGCTGTGTTCATTTACAAATAATAACAAGACAATACTTTTTGGCTAGAATTCGGCACGTTTCTAGGGTTACGTACTTATAGAGTAAAAACGGGCCGCTATTACTGGGACCTATACGTCCGTCCGTCCGTCACATGCCCTATTTTCCCCAACGGTAAGAGTTAGGGAGCTGAAAAGTATAATAAGCACACATAAAATAACAAGGATTCAGTACGTTCTAGGACAATTACAATTGGACTGTTCACAACTAAATTCGTAACAATATTTATACGCCTACATATGTGCGTACAAAAACTTCAAATATCTATTTTAAAATCATTAATTTTATAATTTATTTCTAAAAATTTACATGTATTCCTTCATTGCATTATTTTTCCTAAACAAAAACCTAGAAAAGTATTTTGTACTGTTAGCTAATTGTTAGGCGGTGAAATTCAAATCGATAACCGACAGTTAAATAATATCAGTAGGCCAAACCGGCAGTTACTTAAATTTTTTTAATTGAAATTTAATTTTGGTTACTTTAATTAAAAAACGTAGTCTTGTTGCACAGGAAATCAAAACCATTAAATAAATAAATAAAAATAAAGACTAAAAGGACTGTGACAAGGGCCTTTAATGGTAAATTATAGAAAAGGTTTGACTATAAACAAATTCTATTTTTAGCTTAATCATTGTCACAATTGCTTACAATTTTTCTCCAAGTATAAACTTTTACTCAATTGTTTTTAGTTGCCTAAAAAAAACTTCTATGGAAATCATCTATATGCAAAAACATTCATATGTGCATACTTATACTTGTTAACAGTATGATTGTATTTTGAAATATGAAAACTTAAGTGAAATTCAAACATATTTCATATTCGAAATTTGACATGGTTTTATGATGGCATTCGCATATTGAATTGTTTCACTTGTTTTATGTTGTTGTTTTGGTGTATTTTTTCACCTTCTAAAAATACGCCTTGCTCAAACATTGAAGAGCACGTTCAGTCGTATTCAGCAGTGTTGCCAGATTGTATGATTTATAGCACAGCGAGATCTAATAATGGACAAGATTTTGATTGGACATTATATTGTTGAATGAGTATGATGCACTATGAGAAGTTAGTGTGGCCTAACTTGTCGGTAAATCAACTCCAGGCTGCTAATTAGCTGATATCTTTCAAAGCTTACTCAGCTAGAGCAGTAAATGAGCCATCGACTTGCTCATATTAATATTTTTAACTTCGCACTGAAGTTTTTTTTTAACTTCAAATATGAAACTTTGAGTCACACACTTTTTCATATCAAAATATCAGTAAATTTTCATACAGCTCGCTCAAGTTTAGGTGGCAACCTTGACACTGATGAACAAATGGATTTGATGTGTGAATTTTTGTGCTTTAATTAAATAAACAACTCGATATGGATTCATTTGCTGATGCTGTTGCCTCACAACAACACTTTTGTGTGCGGTAAAATGTTTTCCAGTTTGTTGGCAGAGCAATTGTCGGAATTTCATATGATGGGGGAAATAATGATACGATTAATGTTTAAAATTTTGAGACAGTGTTGACTAAACAAAATTATATTAAAAAAAATTAAAGCTAAAATTTATAAGCAATATGGGAAAAGTGTTAGATCTACAGTAGATTCAGCAATAACCGAAAAGTTGATAAAGTCGCTGGCCAAGCGGCTTCACCATCATATGAGTTTTATTTGCAGTGTCATACTTGGTATCTGTGCTTTGCTAACTATCATTCCAGAAGAAGCAAACATATCACAAGTATGTTACACCATATCAGTATTTACAATTTTGTGGATTTGTCACAGAATAACGGGATTTTTTTGTCGTTATTGGGGATACTAATTTCACGCAAATCCCTAGGGGATTTTTGAAATAAAATATTTTTTTCGCTGAGGATTTTTGGGGATATAACAGATGGGCCAAAAACAAATGTTGTTTGGCTTTCAGAATATCGGTTGTAACTCCCACAGTGTGTGGCAGTGATGAACACCGTAGTGGATTTAAAATTGGTATGTAAATAAGTTCTATGTCTTCAACTTTATTTTTCTTGACCTTTTCTCCAATTCTACCACAAAACTTTTATCTCAATTTTGAGGCAGCAAAAGTGAACTGAAAGCTTGATAAAATAATTCACAATAGAAGTCTTAGACTAAGTCGTATTTGAAAATATTAAACTTTTTGTTTTAATGAAATGTCTTTAGAAGATGACACAGCTTCCTTCAAAAACTCTTGAGTTTTTTCTTGTATTAATTCAAATCACCAAGTCGACTCTTGGTCGAATTGACATAATGCTGGTGTATAGTTATTTTATATTTTTTGTTTGAAATTAGGACATTTTGTAGCGTGTTTGTTATCCTATATTGTGTTCAATATCAGCAAAGTCAAAATCTGATTATTATAAAATTAATTATAAAAATTTTAATGCTATTTGCAAAATTGGAAAAGATTTTATTTACTCGCGTTTTGAGTTTCATTGATATAAAACCAAAAATGCCATAACGCGCGTGCTAAAAAACATAATTTTTTGCAAACTGACTTTAAGCCATTAAACGATATTGTTTTTTCAAACTATTGGTTGATTCTATTTTATACATCTGAAAACCATTTAATCCATTTGTTGGCAAGTTTTTTTGCGTTTGCGTAAATAAATCAATCTTACATTTTATCCCATCTAATCCAACCCTTAATATGTTTGAGCCGTTTTGTTCTTTTTTTTAGTTTAAGTGATTTATTACAGCAACCATTTTGTATGCACAACACGACACATACTCAGACGCGCAAATGATTTCTATTTCAGCTTATAAACAAAAATCCAACAGAAGTGGAAAAAAGAGGGGATCACCCCAAGCAAGGCATGTGACAAACCAAACAACCTTGAAGCATGAGCGAACGACAACATAAATCAAATATGTGTCTGAAATAGATCCCAACTTTAAATGACACACGTAATAAAGTCAGTTAAAAAACTGATAGTCGCGCCAACAAAAAAAAAAAAAAAAATGTGGAGAAATAAATAAATTAAAAAAAAAACGAAAAGCATTCTCGTCCTCATATTTATTACAAACATAGATGATTAACTGATGAGATAAATGCTTTCATTTGGCCTAGTTTGATCTATTTCGAAGCACACACACACACACATATTAACATGTAAATGTATATTAATGCATGGTTTGTTGAAGACATGTGCATATGTTTACAACAGCTAACAGAATTATCAACACTTCAACGCAAATAAATGGAAAATCGTCGCTATTGTAGCAGTTGTATCGTTACCGTAATAACAACCACTGACCCACATTTAATTTGGTCTGTAATCAATTGTCAACATAAACACAATCTCTTGGCCACTTGCTTCATCTTGCTGCCTCTGTCGCACTCAAACACATTTTTCTCTTTAATTTTGTGCACTTTGCAAACACAGGCACGCTTCATTCATTACCGCACATACACACACGCACGTACACACAAAATAAATCCACTTGAAAGATTTTGACTAGACCATACCCAGCAAACATTGAAATAAAAAACTGATAAATGATTCATCAAATAAATAAAAAAAGAATAAAAGCAGTAACGCCCGTTTACACACAACCTTGTGCTCAAAAACAATTTAAAACATGCGTGTACGTACTGCCATTCCACATAGTTCATACGATTCAGGCATCAATCATACGTAACAACCGGTTTCACTGTATTTTTATATATTTATAAATCAGTACCCCGTTTTTACATTTCTGGCATCAAATAATTAGCGAATCAAAAGAAAATTGAGCGTTTGGCACAACCGTTTCAATATCTTTTTTTATTTAAACATATATGACTCCATGAATGAATATTAAAATTAAACTAAAAGAACTAGAGATAAGTATTTGCTGTCCCACAAGGGGTAGATCATTCAGACGAAGTCTTGTTGAAGACTAAATTCTTAGCTCTGATTAATAAATTCTGCTTTATACTCGTCTGCAATAATAGGTATCCCTACATCGCTAGAAATATTTGCACTTTAAGTTTACCCAGTCATGGGTCTAAGAGTCTTTGCTTGAGTCAATGATATGATTGGTTGAAGAAATGACAATGTTTTTTTAATTTTAAGAAGTAAGAATCTCCTCTCCACATATAAAGCGTGTTAAATAAAGGATGATTAGTTCTTTTTTATAAAAAGGCATTTATTATAAACGATGTTTCGTTGTTTAAATTCTTGACAAGACTGAAAACTGATTTGATTATTTCAATTATACATACATATATATAAAATCAAATACTACTCCATAAAAATAGAATCAAGTTATAAACACAAAAACAATTTACATTGATATTCAAATGCAAAGTATTTCCAACAAAGCGAAATAAGCATTCTGGCAGAATACGGTCCGGTCTTATCGAAAGCGACAAAAAATTCCTTTAGAGTCCTTAAATCGAATGGTATAGATTTTTTATTTAGCTCTATAATATCTCTAGTGCGTATAAAAAGCCATTCGATTTCCAAGAACCATTTTAATTTTTTTTTGTAGTTTTCAAACCTGCTTCCGATAGTATCGAATTCTATGAAATCCTTTGTAATTGCAGATGATTAAGTTGAAGCAAAGGCGCGGAATTCAGCATAGAATTGTTAAATCCAAATTGGAACTAAGAACAGATTTTTGAAATATTACACAATTGACATGCAATTACGCGAAAACTTTGCAAATCCAAATACAAGTGGTCCAAAATGATCACCGCATTGGAAGTTGCCCTTATTTTTGAAAATGGTGGCCAATGTGAAATCTGTTTTTTATTTGTAAGCTAGGCAGCAGTAGAATACCAGTGAACAAGACATGGAGCGATATACTCTCCAAAAACGTGGAATAATCGTATCAATGACAAATTGTACGATTTTTTCAAAGAAATCATAGTGAAAGATGAGCGTTATTTACCCCTCAGGGTTATTTACTTCTGATGTATCGAAAATTCACCGGTAATGCACGAGGAGCCATTACACCCACTTAAAGTGAATGCAGGGTGCACTGCTCGCGCTGGAGTCTTCATTGGGCCATGCTTTTTCTAGGATACCACACGCTATAGGGTCATGTTAACTGATTTTTTTGTGTCATTATTGAAAAAATTATGTCTGAAAGACAAGTGGTTTCAACAGGACGGAGCAATGCATAAACCACAACCGATATTTTGAAAGCCCAACAGCATCGAATGGCTTTTTCGGCCCCTCTGTTATATATTAAACATCGCCTTTAAAAAACTGGTAAGCTTTTTTAAAATCTGTGGCAAAATCATTGTATTCGTAATTGTATGAATTATCAAACGAGAAGAATATAAAACAAAAACAAAATAAGAACCAAATACCCGTCATACAGGTTGGACTCATTTGATTACGAACACGACGGTTTGACCCCTGTTGTTTTGGAATTTGGCTAATTTTTCGATTATACTTTGCGATGTTTCTTATGTTGCGTTTTCTGCTACCACTTATCTTATATAAATGTTAATAGTTTCGCATTTCTTCTTACCGAAAATTTGTACCAACTTTTTTGCACTTTTGCATCATTTTTATTTTTCCTAATCGTTTAATGTTGTTGTTTGTGGCATGAAGCTTGTTTTGTTTATGTAAATTAAACAGACGTTAGATGTTTTTTTTTAGTGTTTCGATATTAGATCATTGAAACGAGATGTTCGCTCAAACTGGGAATTATTTTCTCTTAGTTTTGATTGTTTGTTTACAAAAATTATAATATTTGCAAACGTTTCTCTAAGGTATGATGGGGATGTATGCAGCAGCCTTATTTATTCGCTCTATCTATAATCTTATAACTTTATGATCACCCATTTGAAGTCGCTAGTTACGTATTTTGATTTTGCTTGTGCAATATTTTTGCAAACCTTAACGGCATAATAGTGATAATTTTTCAATATTAAATGTTGTATTATTTAACACTAATCTTTACTTTACAGTCAAAGCTGTTAATTTATAATTGCCAGCTACTTAATCGCGCTTGGGTTTCATACTATTTCATTAGAATTGAGGAAGATCTTTTTGTAGCACAATTACAATGGTCAACACCCAAAATAGAATATAAAATGTATTTAATTCAACAGCAAAGCATAATGATAAAATTAAAAGTTGAGTATTTAGTTAAATAGTAACAGTAAGTCGTTAAGACATCAGAACTTCCAATCAACTATGACCTTGATTTGAACCAATTTGGTTGTTCATAAGCGTTGTGACGGACGTGAATCAGTCACAAGTTCCTCAGCCAAAAAGCTTACAACTTTACTTTCTCAATCTTAATGAAACAAGATTGAGCTACAGCATATTTTTAGTCATTTAAGTTCTATATCATTTATTAGTTAAGATAAAGGTAAAGAAATTTGTGGTTTGTAATGACAACATTATGATGTCTGCGGGTTTGCGCACTAACTATTGCAATTTTTTATATTTTTGCTATCTTTGTAAGCCGTGGATATATCGTTTAATTTCAAAATATTTAAAGTAACGTGTCCTATGGTATACCACAGAGCCAATTATATGCACCAAAAAGATTTGTAGTGGCAACCGATTAAGTTGTCACTTAAAGTGTCTTGCATCAACTATTTCCTGACCAGTTGCTTGACTTTGTTTCCTAATCCAGACGTAAGATAAAATGTTGTTAGGGAGTTTTTACAACATCTTCTGGAAAATAGGAACCAGTTTATTACCAGTTTATTACGATTGTAATATAAGACCTAAAAATCATTGCAATGGAGAAATCAGAAAGTGGAACCTTTATAATACACTCTACAAATGTATATTGTGCTTTAGGTATTAAGAATTGCTTATACTTTGCTTATAAATAAAAATCAATTTCCTTGAGAAAACTACAGGAAATAAAGCACTTCCTTTTTGTTAAAATCCTATTGCAGTCAATTTATTCCACCTTCTTTACTTTTCTTCAAGTAAATATTGAATTATATTTTACTTGAATAAACACACAATATTATTGTATATTTTTATGGTCACTCACATGTGACTTCTTAACACACTGTGAGATGTCCATCAAAGTTCAATGAATTCGAAATGACATACAAAAAATAATTTTATTTTTTCCACAGTTGAATACTTATAAAGTGAAAGAGGAAAATATTATATAAAAGAGTGGATAGTTACAGCAGGAAAAGGGGAGAAAAACAAATAAATTGCTTTCAATTTTTTTTACAAAAAACCAAAAAGTTTGAATGTATGCATTTGTCTGTGACTGGGTATGAGTGTTTGTCAATTTATCATAATGACAAGAAAATAAAACAAAAACGAATGACAACTAACTCCCACTTCGGCTAAAAGACAATAAACATCCGCTCTTTAACATAAACTCACAATTACAGCAATGCTCAACACACACACACACACACATGCTCACTCTTAATCATTTGCTGTTATAAATTTATAGCAGAGCATTTAAATATCTCTATGCATGTATGTACTTGCAGAGAACGAAATTGAAGCTTAAATTTGAAATATGAGCATATGCATATAAATTCAACAGCAGACTAAAATATCTTAAAGAAAAAACAAATCATTTTATAACTATTAATTATTTGTTATAAATGAGCCTTAAGGCTCAACAAGAGATTTGAATTTAATTGCCGTCTTTAATATATCAAAACAGAGAGAAAAACGTAACCTTGAATAACTAAAATTAGTATGTATCATTTTTACTCTAACAGCATTTCTCTAAGTGTTTGTCACACTTGCGAAATTGTTTAGTAGCACATAAACTTTTCTTATGTGTCACACACAATCACAATCAATAAAACAAAACACAAAGAAAAAACAATAATGTAAAGCAAAGGAAGGGAAAGGAATTGCAAAAAAAAGTCCTAACTATTTCTTTCACTCAATATAAAACCATTATTCCTATTATCATTTGCTGCGATTGTATGCATGCCCATTTTTATGTGTGTGCAACGATAAATATTGAGTGTCAATGTGAAATAACAAATTTAGAATGCAGGCATGGTAAATGCAGTGCAGTGCTATTCAAAACATAACTAGGTAGGATAGTGGCTTCTTTTTGTTACTTTTGTTTCAACTAATAAATTTTCTATTATAAAAATCTTCAAAAGCGAAGATATTAATAATAAAAAATATATTTATTGAAACAAAGGTGACTCCATGTTCAGTATATTCAATTGAAGAAACATCAATAAAAAAAGTCGAGAAACTGATATCCAGAACAATTAAAAGATTTTTCTCAATTCTAAGGAAATCAAAATCGAACTGAAGCCGTATAAAATAATTCTGTAATATTTTATCAGGGCTTAGTTCATTATATATTATTACTGTGATTGCTATTAATTGAAAAAGCAAAAAGCAAAGCTTGTTGTGTGACCGCCACACTTCGCATTAGCACCTGTCGTTGAACTGTCTTAAAAGTAGTAATATATAAAACTAAAAAAACTACAGAAAAATAATAGAAAATAAAAACAATTGAATATTCCTGACGATGCTAACAAAATGGTAAGCGAAATATCGATTTATAAAGAAAGAAAAATATAAAGACCTAAAGCTTTAAAAAATAGTGTTGTCAACTTTATATTTAGAACACAGAAGTTCAATAACAAAATTAAAATTTACAGTAAAATCTTTATATTTAATGTTATACAAAATTCAAGTTATTAAAATTTTTTTTTCATGTAAAAAAATCTGTGAAATAAAAATATAAACTTTATTATTTATTTGCTTTAAGAGCCAATTGAAATGTATTAATTCAGGTCCAAAACTATAGACTTTTTTTTTTAAATGTTTTCTGTCTTTTTCAGCTGTCTATATGCTGACGACATTTCGTTGGTGCTAATCAACTCATCAGTAGACTTGAAAATTTCTTAAAAGCTTGTTTGAAACTTAACTACTTATTCCATAATTTCCATGAACAGAACAAGAATCAAAAATGAAGGCATATAGACAGCTGAAAAAGACAAAAAACATTTAAGAAAAGAAACTCTATATTTTTGGACCTGAATGAAATAAAAATATTTAAATTTTTTTTAAAATGAGATTTTCGACTTTCTGGTAAAATATTAATAATGACTTTTTTTAGCTTGAGGTAAATGTTTTCAGCTTTATTTTATTTGGAGTAATTTTCAATATTGCGGTTCCCCTTCGTTTACGTTCTTCAGGAAAATGTTTCGTTTTTTCTGACGAAGGTACACAAAGGGGTAACGAAATATTGAAAATCACGCCAAATAAAATAGAGCTGAAAACATCTGAAAACAGTAACCTCAAGCTCCAGAAATCATTATTAATACAAACATGTTTCTAATTAAATTTTAGGAGTAGAAATTCGAAAACCTTATCGCGCTTTGGTTGATTAATGCTAGAATTACACTGGCCTCAGCAGGTTACATAAGCACATGACTACAAATACCACCAGATTCGCATTTTGCCTTGTATCCAGCTACTAAAATATTTTGTAAGCAGAAGCTACAAAAAATATAGTGAACTATTAAAACATAAACATCAGGGCTACTTATTATCTTTTTTTTTGGTTTGAAGAAAGCAAGTTTAGTTAGATCCAAAAAATTACTGCTGCAATTTATCAAAAGTTTGTATATTGCAAAGGCGATTTTTTTGTATCCGTGTAGTATTATACCTCTTTAGTTGTACTTATGTGCGTGTTTGCCGAAAATAAAGGTAAAACAAAACGTAGTAATCGGGTTTTTTTTCGGCAAAAGTAGGCAAATATTAGATTATATGCGATTGAACCTTAAAAGCTTAAAAACTGGTAAAGGCCAGTTAGGACTGGTATAATGTATATTGATAGTAGTCAAAAAGTTTGAATGCAATATGTAATACAACTTCATTGTATTTTGAAATTTTATGAAACAATAAAACTTTTCCTTCGATCAACGCGGTTTTTTCACGACAACATTTACATAATAATTTCTTAAGGTCGATATGTTTACCGCCGATAGCGAGACGTTGATGATGGTATTAATTAATCCCTCTTGCACATTAGCAATATATTTTACAGATAGTGGGAAAATATCTTCGTGTTCTTATACACAATGAACACTTTAGCTGTGGAATATTTCTAGTGGGCCTTTCGACTACACAGAACTGCACATATACCACCAATGAAGGTTTCCATAGTATTTATCATTTTATTTGAATTATGATAGTCTAACCCCCTAATTCATAAAAATTATAACAGGCTTATAAGACTGCTGTTTGACATATTTGTATGGAAAATCTGTCAAATAAGAGCTTTATAAACCTGTTATAATTTTTATGAATTAGACGGTAAATGTATAACACGCTTGATTTTTAACAGTCACAAGAAATGCATTTTAACTTTTATTTCGTTAAGTGCACTAGAAGTATTAATATTTGTATAATAGTCTGAAGTGCCCGTAAAGAACACACTTTTGACATGAAAATGCTAAAACTATATTCAAGCTTGAGGACAAACATATTTAACATTTTCACATTAGAATTTAAAAAAGTCGGAGAATAATTAAAGATGTTCCTTAAAAGTGATCAAAGTTAGGTCCTTTTGTTGCTGCTCACCATCCCTGAAAGGATATGAATTAACTAAGCTTGTCTTGGTCTTGTATTTATATCTAACGAGGTTAGTTGGTAAAGAGCTACAAAGTTGGTTGAAAAAAACATTATGCTGGTAAATAAATACTTGTCTTTAGAACTTGTTTTTAAAAATCAAATGAATGAAATCAAAAATCAAATCTTCTTTTTATGGGCCATGCTGCTGTTTGAGTTAATTTTGCAAAACCTTAAATGGTTTTTATGTGCCAGTTATAGTTTTTATTTATTTTCCTGGTTGTCTGTGAAAGTAAAATGGTAGAATATTCTGTGTGCTCTTTGTTATGGCCAAAAAAATATTCTGCTGTGTGTCTGTGTGTGTGTGTGTGTGTGTTTAAGGACATGTATACTTTCATTTGTTTCATGCATGCGTACTATAGAAGGAGTAAGATCATATGGCTGCAATCGCGGCTCCATAATTTAAGGCATTTGGTTTCATAGTTGCTATATATAATTCTCCCATCAACACCTTAAATTTGTTTTTAGCAAATTCTGGTGTGATCACTACGTTTGGTATTGACTTAACTCTTGACAAAAAAAAAAAAAAATTGTGAACCCTATCGCTTTATGGTAGTTTAGCCTTCGATCGCTATTGCATTATAATTTTGCTAAATTTTTGTATAAAGAACTTTAAAGTGCAGTGGACCACACCGGCCCTCATAGTAAGTATTGAATTTGATTTTTATTAGACATCAAAAGCGGAGATTGGAGCCAGTTTCTCAAAATTTTCAAATCAGATGTGTAGTTGTAAAAATTTGATATACGACTTTTTCGTAATCTAACAAAGTGATAAATTGCTTTAAGTGCGTTTTTTCTCGTAACACAACAATTATACGTCATACGAAACAGGGTCCTGGTTGCAAACTGGTTTCAAAAATTCTAAGTTGTTTAATGAAAAAGTGCTAGTGAACAAATAAATATTAATTATCATAGAAACTATACTACTTTAAGAAGTTTGCTGAAATTCAAATAACCTATAAATAAAATTTTTATTTACAGAAAAAGTTAAGGCGGAATTTTAATTTAAGCCGCCCAATCTGGTATATTGTCCTGAAACAAGTGCATTTTAACAATCTGTTACAGTCTTATGGCCTGAAACTATTTTGAGATTTTTTGTTTTTTTGGCCTTAAGCAAATACAAATATTACTTAAAATTCAAAACTTGTATTGTTAAAAATTTGTTTTGATTTCACTCCGTCTTCAAGCGTGCTCGTGCATGTTTATGTACAGTTTATGTGGTTTTGCTCCCAGAGTAAATGACAGTTTTATACCAACTACAAACAATTCAACTTGTGACTCGAATTAAACACTCGGCAGCTTTTTTGTCTTCTTGTTGTCTTCTCTTTAGATTTCTAAATAAAAATGTGCATACGCAAGAGTACGTGTACGTGTATGCGTTTGTGACTCTGTTCATTTGTTTTGTTTGTATGTATGTGTCGTTCGTTATCTAACTCTTAATGTATTTGTGTGTCATTATCCAAATGACCCACTTTAAGCTATAGCCAAGTCTATTTATCACTTTGGTTTTGTTGGTGTGTAAAAAACTGGGGGAAAAAAGTTGGCTTCTGCTGTCACAGACATACTTTTGCATTCACTCCGTCCGTCTACTCTCGCCTCTACTTGTGCAAAAGTAAAAACTACAATGTTAGCTATAAAACCACTTCTTCTAGTTTTGGCACACATTAGTATTTTTTTTTTTTTTTTTTTGGGGAATTTTACGAAAATAAAACATATATTTTTTTTTTAATAACAAATCTTTAATTTGAAACCCTTAAGCCAGCAGCTTGCATTTTGTCATACTGCCTGCCTCATTCGTTCGCAGGGATGCTATGACACACCCGTTTCAATATGCACAAGTCATTGTTTTATTACCGTCAGCATGAACTGGGTAATAATAAACCCAAAATGAAACTAAACCATAACAGGGTAGAGAAGGAGAATGAAATATGCAGGAAAAAAACCAATCGAAAAATAGAAATATTCATAGAAAAATTTCCACAAATGGTGCTTCAAATTAAAAAGATGTTTGTTTGTTGTCAATGTTTTTCGAGAAGAGTGGTAAAAAAAAATATATCGAAATATTTTTGCAAATTTGTTAAATGGATTTATTTTTTTATTTTTATTAGATGCTGATTTTTATAGCATTCTAACTGTCTGCTTGTCGTTGTTGCTGTATTCAAGTATGCTTTATTTTTCACTCGTTTTGTGGCTGATGGCATGTGCTGCAAAAAAAAAACCTGCTGCTTGATTTTGTGTTAGAAAATATTTTGTCATCATTATGAGTTGTTGTTGTTGTTTTTGTGAAAACTATTTTGTTTTTCCTCTTGTCAAATTAAATGAAAGGCAATTGATGTGAAATATGACAAGTCATGTTTATGAAAAAAGAAGTGCTTCATAAAATGTTCTTTAATTTTTGTTTATTTTTTTCTCTATTTCGACAGCAATTTCAAGTGTTGTTGATAATGATTTGAGAGCTTCAGATTTTTTTTAAAAACACAGACGAAACAAATTGCTTCTAACACACAAATTGGAGAGGTTGCACCTGCAAGAAATATCATGCGATTCATTTGAATGCACTCAAATATTTTCAAAGTAAAATTGAATATATTAAAGCAATTGAGAAATAAAATTGCATTGTTAGTAAGTGTTATGTTGTTCCACAGGAAATGCTATTCAAATCAATTACTTCCAAAGCATAAACCTGAGAGATATGCTAGAAGTTTAAAACCTGCTAAAAAATAATATTATAATTTGTTGCCAAAGCTATAGGCATCAATCTGAAGTACTAGAAAATTTCGTTAGATAAACTCTTGTCAATTCTTTTTCAAAGTTGCCTTAATGATCACCCACAGCTAGCGGTTAAAACTTATTGCCTATTCTCTTACTTACAAATTCTTTTTTTTTCAATTCCTCATATATCAAAACTTACACACACACACATGCAAACTCAAACAAGCTGAAACAAGTTTAACAGTAGAATCAGCTCGTGCCTGTTTACCGTTTATTACGCTCATCTCTTAAGCAAACCAAAGGTAATATGTACGAACACGGTGTTAGCAGCTTCTTTTTAGCTTGAGAAAATAAAAACCGTAAATTAGTATTTAAGAAATCGGCATACGTACCGAAAAATTAGTACTAAGACCAACTGAAATCAATCAAATACGAGTATGGCAGACAAAAGGAGACTTTTAGGATGAGGTTTTTTTTTTATTAACTTAAACTTTGAAATCAATTTAATACAGTTATTTCCGCTTAATTGAGCCCCGCTTAATTGAGCCCCGCTTAATTGAGTTTCCCGCTTTATTGCACTAAAACTCATGGAACGAAGTCATTCAGTATACCTGTCTATGTTAAAGTACCGTGTAATTGAGTTCCGTTTAATTGCGTCACCCGCTTAATTGTTTCGCAAATTAAGACCGTATTGCGAAAAATAAGAGCAAATGTTTCGCTTAATTGATTACGTCTACTTATTTTTTTTTTTTTGGCCCACAAACCTAAAAAAAAATATTTTGCGGCAAAAGGTCATTGTTTCTGTACGATGAATGTACTTAATTTTTATTTTGTTTTAATAACCGTTAACAATTTTTCAACCTAATATGTAACTAAAGAAATGAGTTTTATTTTCTTTATACGCATGAGTGTTTCGCTTTATTGAAGATATTGCTCAATTAAGCGATTTTTGTTTAATTGCGTCGGCGATTCAATTAACCGAGTATCGCTTAATTGAGTTTCCGTTTAATTGCGTCAAAAGTCGTGCATTTTTAGAAATTTAATTAAGCGGAAATAAATGTAATTTACAATTGTAAGTTGTTTTATCGGGCTTAAGTTCAATTTTACTTTCTCAGAAATGAGGAAGTTTTTTTTGGGGAAAAATTATAGTGATAAAAAAAATGTTCTTTTAGTTTTCATTTAAAAGTTTACAAAAAATTTCACTAACATAGAATTTCATAAGCAATATAATAATTAATCAAAAGGTTGTTTTTTAGCTTATGAATTGCGTGAAACCATTTAAAGTTATTCTTTGAGTAATTAAATTAATGGTTGTATGTGTGTGTGTGTGTGTTTTTCTCTAAATTTTAGAGTTCCTATTATTTCTTATTATCAGATGACCTCATTTTGTCATTAGCAAACAGCTAAATAAAAAAGGCATAAGACTGTAGAAACTCGTGCAATAATAAATTTTAAATAAAATTTTACATTACAAAATCCTTTTTAAGAGAAAAAATTCTATTGTTTTCTAAATTTATAAAAGCATGTATCTTTGCAAACAAAAGGCGCAAGGAAAAAATAGCAAACTCATAAGTCCCAAATTAATTGTAATTTTATATTCGTAACATAAGAAAATTACCATTAAAATAACATAACATTAAAATGAAATCTAATAAAATTACATGCTTTATAAATTCCTATAGGATAAACATAAACAAGTACACTTTCTCACACACACACACACACACTCTCACAAACAATTATAGAATTGTAAAACTTAAAACAAAAGCATGCACATGCTAGGGAAGCCAATTTCCAAATTTCAAGTCCTAAAATCCCCACATTATTCCAAACATTTTACTCAATGATCTGAAGATTTTTCATTGTGCAAATTTTGCGATTTCTATGAAAATAAGAAGTTTACATTTTGCTGTTTATTAGGGACACTAAAGCCAAAAATTTAGGCATGAAAAAAAACTAATAATATAATTACATATAAAATATATTAAATCCAATGCAAACAATTCGGAAAAGGTCGTAAAATAAAATCCAATTGGTAAATAATTGAAATACTTGGTTAATTCAGCCACTTGATAAAGTTAGGGAAATAAAATTTAAATCAAAAAAAAAAAATATATAATTAAAATAAACAAAATTTAATTAAATATACCAACTAAAACGAAAAAATTACATATACCAAAATAAATATACCAATTAAAACAAAAAAAAAAAAAAAAAACCGCAACAAAACAATATTGTGTATGAAATAAAATGCGAGCGCAATGAACTTCAAAATTGCAACTTGTTTTATATTGGAATAACAAAAATATCATTATCTACAAGAATAAATGAACATATGATGGATATTAGCAAAAATAAAGAGTCGACTGCATTAGCACAACACATATTAAAAACAGGCCACCTAGTTGATTATAATAAAATCAAAATTTTAGACAAAGAAAGTATAGAAAAGAAAAGGTATACCAAAGAAAGTCTACACATACAAAATAAGAGAAACAACACTATGAACTTAAAAGAGGATACCGACAACATAAATGCTAGCTACATTATTGCTATCAATTAAACTGTGATATTAGTTAAAGGTGTACAAGTTTTGCATTAAATGTTTATTGTATTTTCCATATTGTAACGTTTTAGTTTTTCAATGGCTTAATTAATTTCTGCTGCCATAAAATGTAAGCCACTCAATTTTAATTTAAAATTTAAAAATCACTAATTAAATGTTTCAATAAATAGATACAAAACTCTTAAAAAAGTCG
Organism: Sturmia bella; assembly: GCA_963662145.1. Classification (NCBI taxonomy): domain Eukaryota; kingdom Metazoa; phylum Arthropoda; class Insecta; order Diptera; family Tachinidae; genus Sturmia; species Sturmia bella. Next base: position 22,054,751 of record OY759168.1, on the reverse strand, counting down.
ACAAAAAATCGACAAAACGTCGGGTACAACAGTAATTAAAACTTTGTTTTAATTAAAAAAGATATTAGGCCTTATAAGCTAAACCAGAAATGGAACAAAACACGTAAAACAAGGAATTGGCTAATATACACTTAAACACAATTTTAGAAAAAAAAAATGTAATATTTTGTCTCTTTCAGCTGTTTATGTACCGCCGACATTTTGTTGATGCTGCGCTCAAAAATCTGTATCAGTAAAATTAACTAAAAACACTGTTTCAAATAAATGAGACTTTATTTGAAACACGTTCTACTTATATTTCATTTAAATTTAGTAACTACTGCATTTGAATTTTAATGTTAGAAAATCTCTGGAACTCAGTTGTTAAAAATAATGATTTTTTCTTTATTCTAACTGTCAAATAATTTATGCGTAATTAACTTGTAAAATTGTTTCCATATTATCTTCCGTTGTAGGTTTTTACATCATTTTATTTAATTGTGGTTTTCTAACTGCATTATCTTCTTTTTCTATTCCTTTATTTAATTTTTGTACTCCAAAGCCTCTGCCAAGATTCGAACAGACAACAGCTCGACTGCAAAGCGGCTGCAATATCTACTCAGTCATCGCAACAGTTAGAACAAATTCACCAACAAATAAATAAATAAGTAAAGATTAGCATACATAAAAATTTATGTAGGCATCAAATTATAAATACGTATGTACATATTTATAGCTTGGCTCCTTCGAGCATGTGCAACATAAATTACTGCTGTCATTATTAACTGTGACCAAAAATGCGTATTTATCTGTAGTTAGTTTTTTCAGCAACTCTACAACTTAGTTAAAATTAAAGTTTCATTAATTTTGCATTTATTTTTCTGATTTAAAACTAACTGCACAGAGTACTCCTGGAATCGACTACAGTCAGCTATTGCAAACATATTCTGAGTGTAGTCAACTCGTAGACTCGCCGAAATTCTTAAAAACGCACTTGAAACCGAATTACTTATTCCATAATTCCCATGAACAAAATGAGAATCAGAAATGTTAAAATAAACTAAATACACAAAACATTTTATCGTCTTGCAACTCCTTTAGTTTTCTTCAGCGCTTCTATACAACGTGATACTATTGATTACTACGATCTCTAGTTTTGAAAGTATCGAAGAGTAAAAGTACTAAAAAACATAAATATTCAAAAAGAAATTATTTATTTGTTGGATATAAGAGCCAATTGAAATATATTAACTTAGATTTAAAAATAGAAATTATTAATGCTTTCTGTCTTTTTTTTAGCCATCTATATAAAATATCTTCTGTATTAAAGGTTGGTTTGTACAGTTCCTTTTCTCATATTGTTCATGGCAATTACGGAATAAGTAGTTAAGTTTTAAACAATCTTCGAATAATCTTTCAAGTCTACTGATGTGTTGAATAGCTTCAACGGCTGCAAAATACAGAATACATCAGTACGGTCTATTTTCCCCCCTAAAGTTGTACACTTTAATTAACTGCTATAGAAAATAAATTAATTAATTAATTCATTTTTGAAAAGATTTCGTTAAAAACCTGTTTTTGCAAATAAATACTTTTAAGAAGCACAAAACAAAAAATTTAAAATACCAAGAAAATTACGGAAAAATGTTAAGTTCCTGCCATTTTAAGTCTTAAAATTTTTAAGTCCCACATAAGTGAACTCAAAAATTATTTTCTGGCAGCTCTATCAACTACATATGGAGAATTTTTGCATACATAAAAATTAATACACACAAATAATGTCCTTGCCATTACATTTGGATTAATATGCATGTGTTTGTGTAAACAAGCATACTTATATGGATATTTGAATTGTTATTATTAGTGCACAGGACGTTTGCTACCACTATCTACTGCATGGTGTGCACTTCAAGCAACTGCAGCTGGTTAATACACAGAAAAAAATCTATCAAAAATTATTAATTATGTGTAGCGGCAACCAAGCTTAGGCGTAATCATCTGATATATTAAGTAATTAGCCATATTGTTGCTATTCCCGGCCATGTTATAGTCACTGACAAATCAAAAAGCCTTTAGCAAAACTAATAGAAATGCACCAGCTTGACTGGTAGGGGCAATGAGCAGGCTAAATATTGATCAGCCGATTGTGAAAATCTTAAGAAATTTACTAACTTCTTACTGGGGGCACACCATAACCTGCGTAATGAGCAACAAGAAAATGTTGTAATATAAACATTTGGTGCCCGAATTATCTCTAGAAATGGGCCCGTAAATTGGCCACTTGTTATAACACAACATTTATGGACTACATTTTGCAATTCTCTTGCTTGTGCTCGTAAACTAGAAATAACTAATCATTGAGTAATATTGGATTTATAGGCAAGCGTTTACAATGTGCAGTCACGGATGCCAGGTATTTAGTGCCAGGTCCGCCATGTCACCCGACATCGTTCGCATACACAAAAACACTGAAAGCAAAAACAAAGTTTTGAATTTAGTTACTGCACCGAGTGTAACTAAGCGAGCCAGCGAGCAATGTCGAGTGACATTGTGGTCCTGGCAGTTATTTTATAAGTATTGAATTACCTAAAGAAAAAAAAAACAAACAATGCGTTTATTTCACTAAATGTTTTGTATTTGATTTTTAAGAAAAACGTTGAATTACGTTGAAAACATCTCTTATGTCTTTAGGATTGTTGCACGATTTTTATAAGTTTTTTTTTGCACAAATTTGTTATGATTTGCAATCAACATTTTGCCTTGTTAATTTTACATTGTAGTTTTCACTGTAAGTAGAGGCTATCGAATTTTCTTTATCGGACTAAACAGAAATGACTCCGATCACTGTGGTCATCTACGGTTGAAATAGAGAAACAGTTGGCTTTAGTAAGCCTACTATTTCTCTGATAGTACTTTCCTTGCATGCTGTATTAATAAACTTCCAATTATTTTCTCTCTGTGTGCAACTGAAAAAATAAAATCAACTCACATTATTACCTTAGTTTTATTGTTATGCATTCATTTGCAAGGGCAAATGCAAAAGCAAAAATATACATTTAATCTTGCTTATGTATGGATACACATTACATTAACATGTATGTAAATTACTTGTATACATTTATTTGCCAATAGAATTATACAGTTGTGTATAAATTTATTTGAATTGTTGCCGGGTTATGAGCATAAATAAATGTATTTGCATTAGCATGTAGGATTATTTTTACTGCTTTCTTTTTCGCAATTCTAAAAAAATTATTTGATAATTAGAAATAATAAATGCAGTGAAGTACGAGGGTGGCTCGCACAAGAGGGGTTCTGTACTAACGTGCAAAATTCATGTTTTCAACATTGTCTGAGGTCTAGGCTAAGAGCAGCGCAAATAATAAAGCAATAAATAATTTAATACATTTATATTAAATTACTTTTTCAGGCTTAAGTTTAACCCTTGGTTTGTCACTATTTTTAATTAATATCTTTGGTTAATGTTAATTAAGTATATAAAACAGAAAGTAAAATTGCGTGAGCTTTGGTTGCCGAGTGGTTAAAGCGGCTGAGCCTAAATTGTGAAATTTGACACGTCCAAAGTTCATAGGGTGCTGATGAAGGGTGTTTGCTACCCAGAAACAGCCGATTGTCCATCTAGCTCTAAAAATTTTACTTTTCTTTACTTAATTGATATTAATTAAAAATAGTGACAAGCCAAGGGTTGAACTTAAGCCTGAAAAATTAATTTAATATAAATGTATTACAATACAGAAGTTCAATGAAATTAAAATTTTCAGCAAAAATAAATAATTTATTTATTTTAGCTACAGCATGATAAGATTTGCTAAACAGAGAAACAGAAAAACTGGTTAAGGATTAATTTTACTTTATTGCTAGTTAGCTATTGGGCTTTAGTTTGTCTTATGTCCTCTAAATTCAGAAATATTTGTTTTTTCCTGTGAAATAGGTAAAATTAAAATTCTTTAAGAGGTCAAGAAGACATATTAGCTGGAGACCATGCCATGACTGTTTCATATCTGCCACAATGATCATCAACAACCTGATCGCTTCGAACTCAAGTTAATTGCACAATGTTCTTAAGCGAAAGCCTTTATTTATCCTACACGCAAGGAAAAAACGTGTTTAATAATAGTTGTGGTAACAGTGTTCTGTTATCAATAATGATATATAAAATTAAAACAAATATGATACTCTTATTTAAAATGCCAGTTATCTCATTTCAAATATATTAGCGAATATGTTTGCACTGTGCCGCATTTTGATTGTACACATGCTGTATATTAGCTAATTCTTGTGGCTCATACCACGAAATCCATGTCATAGGCGAGGAATTGTACCTGATTGCATTAAGAACCCTTTTGTGCATGCTAAATAATTAACTGAGGGGTTTAGAAAAAACAAAAAGTTTGGAGCCTAAATCTAAACTGCCTGAAAAAGTTTGTGGCTTGAAGTATAAAGTAATTTAGAAATTTTTGGGCAAAAATATCACAACTCCAATTTCATTATTTTTGAAATGTTAATAAATATTGTTTAACTCGTATCGCACTATTGCTTCCTTTTTTTTTGTTTGCTATTGAGTTCATTCTCTGCGAGATCTCTACAAGGTGGCAATTTAATTTTCTATGCAAAACACATTTAAGCTGTTTGTTATTTGTCTAAACATATGTAACATAAACGATTTATGATACACAAGTTGAAATTAAAATAGTACCAAGCACCAAAAAATAATTTAAGAATAATGCCAAACGAAAGTCTCCGAAAATTGCTTAAAATCCCTGCAGCATAAAAATCATATCAAATGAATTTCTTAATCCCCTAAATAAATGTTTTATCTTCATTTCGAAAAATAAATCCCCGATTCGAGGATTTGAATGGACCACTACGTTTGAATGGAGGGAGTTTTTTGTATCACTTAGCGGCAGTCTGTCTTTTTTGTAACATTCAACCCTAGTAAAGTTTGAAGCAGTCTTTCAGGGTTTTTTGAATCTACTAACGAGTTGAGTTTTATCTGTAAGGTTAAACGGCCAAAACGACACAGAGAAAACAGCACCTAATAAAATAGAACAATATCTCTATGGTTTTTTTCCAAGAAGGAATCCTTATTATTTTAATTGGCAAAATCTTATTGAAAAAAATCAATGGGAAACTTAGAGTTTTTATTAGGTATTCCTATTGATTTTTTTAAAAAGAGTATCTCATCGACTTTATGAATAATTTTATTTTATGAATAAAAACGTTTCAAAGAAAAAATCTTATTGAATCTATTAGGAAGTTTTCGCTCTGTGGATAAACACAAATTAATGTAGGGATTTCTTTAGGCTAAAAATAATAAAGAAACATTTTTATTTCTACATCAAAAACTCTTCACTAAAATGTACCTTTAAAATAAATACCTGCCAAAGAAAAATATCTTTCCTAAACATGAATTTTTGAAGCACCTTTGAAGTTGAAAGAGAAAGCGATTTAAAAAAATTAATCCCAATTGGCTAAAATAAAATGTAGAAAATATTTTACTATTTCTACATATTTATCAGAACTTTGCCTTTCACAAATATTTATAATAATTTGTGCTCTAAAATAAGGACCAGAAAATACTAGACTGCACACATGCAAATTCTAGCAGTAAATTTTTTAACAAGTAAAAAACTTTTACATTTTAATTAAACAAAAAAAAAAAAAAAAAAAACAATTGTTTGAAAAAAATTTTAAATAAAGTGAAACAACACATGTCTCACTAAAAAATAATAGTGAAAACAAAAACAAATCCACCTTTTTTATGTACAACTGTTACTTACATGTGATGACATAAACATGACATCTCCAAGGGGATAAATATTTTTATAATTTTATTCCTTTTGTTATTCAACGTTTTTTTTTTATTAACGTTAAAGTTAAATATTATTTCCAGATAAATATTCACAGAAAAAATTCACACAAATTTGTATGTGCATGTGGATGCATTATACAGACATGTGTAAAACAACGAAATAATAACAAAGTAAGTGTGGGTTGCATGTGCGCTTGTGTGTTATGGATGTACATACATGTGTATGCATTATGATGCTCAAGTGTTGGGAAGTGCTGTGTGCACACGTTTCCGCATTCGTTTTAATAGTTTTTAATGTTAACAAAAAGTTATCTTTTGCTTTTTATTAAAACAAAAAATTTTTTTTGACAAATGAAATTGTTGCCGTTTTCAGTTTTATGTCGTTTTTTTGCTGTAATTTGATTAAATTTTTTTTCCAATTTTTATTGCAATAATTAAAAAAATTATTTGCGCAATTCCCAAGCTCCATAAAGGGATGAGGTGTTTCGGTCTCTACCACAAAGAGTAAAAGTAAATTTTAGTAGGCAATTTTTTTTTTTAGGAAGGACATGTCAAAAAATATTTTGATAATTTTTATGCGTTGTGTTATAGTTGAGCGATCCATATTCGCTTTCAACTGAGAAGAAAAAAAACTTAGTTCGAATTCCAATCCTATAGATTTGAAACCACAATATACTCAGAAGACTAATCAAAAACTTTGAGCTTTAGAAAAAAAAACGTGTTCATAGAATTTTAAATATGAAGGAAATTTGCTGTGGAGAGATCATAGCACATAATAAAATAGGGTGCTGGCAAGAAAGAATGCCCAATTTGTTGTGTAATGTTGCTAAAACTGATATAAGTGACTAATCAGTTGTCACTATTGTCTCCTGTATCTATTTATTTGTTTTTGCCACATGTTAAATCATTAGCTGTTGTAAAAACATAAATGCAGTTGTGTTATTTTCATGCTTTTTGTGTGTGTGTGTTGCTCTTATCAATTTTAACCAGCTTCGGAAAAATGTAACAATATCCTATGTTTTCCCATAAATTGCATTTACTTTATTTAGTTTTTCTTTTTACAGCGAAAATCATTATTTTCCCGAGTTTCTGCATTTTTGATGTTACTTTTTTTCAACATTTAAATCAGTTTATATGTGCATGATATCCGCACAAACATACTTACACCTGAAAAACTGTGTTACATTTTTTGCGGCTTCTTGCTGAACAATATTATTTTTCGTTTTCCATTTCGCCCAGGAACAACATACACTAAAGAGCACTGAAAGGCTTGTGTTGTTGGTGTAGGCGATTGTGGGTGAAAGTAAAAGTGCCACTCTGCCGTTGTGTGTTTGTGTTTAACTGCAGTAATTTAAAATCGCGGTGGGAGGCTTTGGAGCTGTTAAGAGTAGGAGAGAAAAAAGAACATTGTACCTATAATGTTCTTTTCTATAATTAAAATGAAATAGCCTGCATAATGTCGAAATAATTAGTAGTGTTACTGATACTTTGTCCTTTTTGTCTTTAATGCTGGCCGCTACTGCTGTTGTAGTCGATGCTGCTGTTGTTGTTGATATTTTTTTTTCACGTTGCTGTGGCTGGTGCTGTGTTAACATGTAAAAACATTTCTACCCAGAGTTTCCATTTAGCCTTCATTATTATCTGTATCCAGCCAAGCCTTTTTTTTTTTGCTTCCTCGCTATTTTTTCGGCTAATGGAGGTTTCATTTTCCTGTTTTTTTTTTTTTTTTTTTGGAAACAAGAATGGTGTTTCAGGTTCGTTGTGGTTGTTTGGCTCAACATCATGTAGCTTTAATTACCTGTTACAGCTTTTGATTCTTTGTTCAACAAAAAATTCGAGATAAACGCTGTCATTTTCATGCTCATTAAAAAGTGATGCCTTTAATCTGTTCGTATATGCACCTGTTTGTAGTCTTTTAAGCTGACTGAGAGAGCAAAAATTGCATGGTTATCATTTCATATAAGTAATTTTATTTTCAGATTGTAATGCCCAAACATTCACTGCAAGTTCATCTTCGAGTTTAGGTTTATTTTAAGTTTAAGCCAGTAACTACCTCAACCATATTTTTACGAACTATATATGGCGTTGGAATTTTAGTCATCAAACCGTACAAAACACCAGCTGTTGCACATTTTTAACAGTGTTGCCAGAAATTTACATTTTTTACTTTTAAGACTTGCAAAAGTTCCTCTCAGTTTTATTATTGTTACATAAAACTGCATATTAAAGAAACAAAATTAGTTGTGATGCATTACAATTTCGGGTAAATAATTATTTTATTCCAGATAAAGCAAAAGTAGCTAAATATGGGAAATAAAATATTACATGCTTTCATGTTTTTGTGTGGCATCATCCTCATGCCTACAAATACATCATATTTTTCCTTTTATAAAATATAATAAGTATTCATTCAACGATTTTAGTGAGAGGCTGATTTTATTTCCCCTTCGATCACTTGTTTTTATGTAAAGAAATTGTAAACTCTTCCATTTTTGATTTGTTATAAATAAATGTATGAATCTCGCTGGGAGAATTCTTTTATTGCGTATTTATATGCCCAATTCAATTTGTCAATATTATCAATTTTGAAATACCCAACTGTTAGCGTAAGATCCTTTTAAAAAATGTTTCTCGTGCTTGTGCGGACATAAGAGTGAGTGAGTGTTTGCATAAGCAAGTGTGTGTGTGTGTGTGTATGTGCATTGTTTTCTGAATGCTTATATTAATATATAAATATATACATAAATATAACTATAAAATCCAGTTATCATCCAGAGCAGCAGCAGCAGCAACATTTCATTTAACGCAATGCACTTCACTGTATTCGCTTGTAGTTGTTGAAAGTGTTGTCGTTTTGTAATTGTACTTGAGTGTTTTTTTTTCACAATATTTTTTATTTATTTTTGCCTTTTTTTTATATCTACAAGTATAAACTTTCATTACATGTGTATTAACTGATGCTGTCGTAGTTGGCTTTAGTTTGTTTCGTTTCTTTTTGCTAAAGGAAAAAAAGCAAAAGCAGTTGCATTCAATTGCAAGACTTGTTACTCTGCTCTGGCTACTTGGCTTATTGGCACCACTTGTTTATAAACTCACAACAAACGACGAACAGATGGAAGCTTTAGAGTGTCAGAAAATTTTAAATGTAAATAATTTAATATTATTTGATTTTTATCTTGTTTTTGTTTTTTTTGCTATTTGTTATGTATTCTTCCCTGTTAAACAGTGTTTCTGCTGATTTGCTCTTTTGCGGTAAATTTTTTTCTTATATTTTTGCGGTTAAATTTTTTTCTTATATTTTTATTTACAGTCTTGCATTTGTGCGGTTTCTTCTGCGGGTCAGGCGAAATACATGGAGTGTTATTTTTCGTCTATCTTGATTGAATTTAATGAAAGTTTTTCCTTAAATAAGCACATTTGCACAATAGCTAAAATAGAAAATATTATGCCAAATAAGCCAGATCTAATTGGTTTCCTTGCATTTTATCACAAAACATTTGCTGTACTTGGTGTCTTCTAGGGATTTTGAGAGACTAAGCATGGATGCTCTGCTTTGTGGAAAATCAAACCTTAGAATTCCATCTTTAGCACTGGAACAATCAAAGTTACAAAGTTGTCATTTTATTTGCTTGTTTGGGAACTTTTAATCAGAGCGGACGTGTTTTTTGTAATGTGCAGTCGTAATAGGTAAATGCATGATTTTTCTTATTGCCATATTTAAAAAAAGATTTACCATGTTTATTTTTAAACTATGTATAGATATTTATCAAGAACTCGATAAACTTGGTAAATTTTAAAAATAATTCCTGTTACCGCCACTGGCAACTCTACACTTTATGCATAACACATATTTGTCCTCTTTTTCTTTATCGCACCGTAATATTATAAGCTCTGCTTGTTATCCAAATAAAAGTGTAAAACAAGATAGAATATAGTAGATTATAAATGATCTTGTTCAAACGTGCAAAGCTACGGATATGCCGTAAATTTTCGCGAAAGCCATTCCGTGGACAAACTTCATATAAGAAACACCACAAAAATTGCCTGCGCATATCCTTGGCTATTACACTAAAATGTAAGATATATGTATATAAAACTTTGAATTTATGATTTATTACTGAATTGTACCAAATATTTTGTAGGAAATTTAATGCTGGTCAATAAAATTATTTGCAATTAAAAAATGTGTATCTTGTTTTACGAACCCATTCAAATTCAAGCCATAGCCAGGATTAAAATCGGAGTAAATGCCTTTCTCGTTTACAATTCCTTTAAAATATACATTCGTAATAAATTGTTTTTCTCAGAAGGATATACTATAAGTTTCCTATTATTTAGGCCCATAGCAAGTTTATAGGTCTTCCAAAAAGGTCTAAGTTGGAATATGATAATTTTATTTGGAATCCTTAAATTTCTCATCATTTGTCTTGAATTGAAAGAACTCCACCTGTTTTAAAAAAATATGCTACAAGATAACTTGTATATTTGTCTGGTATAGATCTAAGCTGAATGCAGTTGCTTAGAATAGTTCAATATTCAATGCTGCTACATATATGACATTATTAATGGGTCTATTGAATGTCTTTATATAGTTTTTATGATTGTGCTTTCTGTTTCTAGCAGATATCTTAGATCTAGCAACATATTTGATGTACCATTTAATGTACCAGTTAATATATACAACTTATTTTAGTCGAATAAATTATAAGTAGTAAGATGAATCTTAACATCATATTGCTATAAGCATTGCGTCCCCAGAAATCAAGACCCTGCTCTTTAAATTAAATAAATAAATTATTATTATTAAATAAATAAATTATATTTTGGAAACGTTGTTTTTTTAGATTTTTATCTACAAATAACTTTAAATTTGAGTTTTATTTTAGTACCTTGGCTTGTAAGGACTTTGTTCATAAATTGAACAACAATTGTAATGGTTAAAAATTTGTTGAAATTTTAATTACATTGAACTATGATATTGCAATACATTTATATTAAATTACTTTTTGAGGCTCAAGCTCAACCCTTGGTTTGTGACTTTTTAATCAATTTTTGAGTAATTTAATGAAAAAGTATTGCAATATCATAGTTCAATGTAATAAAAATTTCAGTAAAATGTTAACAAATACTGCATGGCATGGCGTAGATGTTCAAGTTGCATCAATAAAATGAGCCTCTAGATCTCTCTCTCTCTCTCTCTCCCTCTCACATAAAGAGCAATTAACAGTCTTCTGAGATAACAAAAAAAAAAAAATCATCCATAAAAGAGACTACAAAAAAATCATTGCTTTGGTTAATGTTAGTTAAGCATATAAATAGAAAATAAAATTGTGTGAGCTTTAGTTGCCGAGTAGTTAAAGCGGCTGTGCCAAAATTGTGAAATTTGGCAAGTCCAAATAAGGTGCTGATGAAGGGAGTTTGCTACCCAGAAATAGCCGGCTGTCCACCTAGCTTTAAAACTTTTACTTTTCTTTACTTAATTGATATTGATTAAAAGGTAACAAACCAAGGGTTGAATTTGAGCCTGAAAAAATTCTTTAACATAAATGTATTATAATTGTTATTTGATCACTAATATTAACTACAGTTTATTTTTTATACTTGGTAATGTTTTCTCTCATCTTTTGTTGCTATTAAGGTTTATATTTGCCAAATAAAGATGACTGCAAGTACAAATTTTTAATATTCATTCAATTCTAGTCTTGGCGTTCAAATAACCGTTTATATAATTATGGATGTTTAATGTCTACTGCTGTGGCAGACATTTTGGCATGCAATTTTTTATATATAAATTTTTAATTGCTGGCAATTTTATTTTAATTACTATTTCTCTTAATTGTTTGCCATTTTATGCAAAAAGAATACGGACATTTTTGCACGCTGTTGCTTATTTTTGCTTGCTTTGTGGATTTGAGCAAATTGACAGTTTAATATAAGAATACTAATTGTTTTTAGTATATATGAAGCTATGAAACTGCTGATAGTTTTTTATGAGACATGTGTTGTTGACAGCAACAAAAAAAAAAAAAATAGATAAAAAAATAACTGTCCTATCACAGAAATAATTTATGTGCAACAAAATGTTATAAAAAAAAATGACGAAGCCCTGTAGAAATTGGGGCTACTCCTTACACGGATGTGTAAAAAATACTCCACAAGGGACCAGGAATAGTCCAAAAGTCATCCAAATATATGGATGACTTTTATATTACAATATCCTAGGAGAGGACCATGTAATCCAAAAAAACATCACTAGTCCAAGTAACCACTCCGCACACCATTAACACAGGGTTAGTCTAGAAATTACTTCATGTTACCATACGGTGATCATGTGTTGCGAGTATTTTAAAATAATTTTTTTCATTCTTCATGGTCCATATTTGCATTACATCAGACCATGTTCTAATTACTCCTCTAATCCATTTTCCTTAAAACGGATCATGTGCTCGAATAATTTCTGCAGGGAAGTAAATTTATAAAATAAAATCTTACTGTCTGCCGCACGTTGGCGAACATTTTGAGCATTAAAAAACAGATCAAGGGCACATAAAGTAATATAATTATTCAATTTTGGATTTAACTAATGATGGACAAAATGCATAAGTCTTAAACTAAATAGTTTTTGACTTCCAATAGGTTGGCCAATGTTAACAAAATGACATTGTGACCTAGCTGCTAACAAACATAAGTATTTTTTTTCAAAACAGCATAAGTAAATAAATTGACAAACAAAAAAAAATTCAAATATGTTGTTGATAATTTGCAACAGGTTTAGCTGTCAAGAGAACTGTAATATTGTGTTCACTTCTTAATTCAATTGACGTTAACATTTTAAAACTCACCAAAATTAAGATAACATGCAGATTTTTGGAAGAAAAGGTTTTTTATTCTCATATAAAATTTTTTTCTCTTTCCTTTTAAATTTTTTTCAGGTTACTATTAAAGACTTAAAGAAAATACGTATATAGTTTTTGCTTTTTAACGTTTTCTATTCAAAAACTTTCCATTGGTAAAATAATTTCTCAGAATATTAAAATAGGAATATTGGCCACCTTCCTTAGTTTGATTACGCAGACAAAAATCAATAATGATAATTTTTAAAATATTCCAAAACACATTAGCTCTTGTATACATGGATTATGAATTGAATTTCTAATAGACATTTATTATGATTTACATAATAATGATAATAATGAGATTTGGCCAACGTCATGCTGAGCGCAATAATTCCAGGCTGGAAATTTGCATCCACCCGCACAAAGATCACATTCAAATAAACGAAAAAGTTAAGTGATTAAAACTAAGCATTTTTTATTTAGTGTCGGTCTAAATTAAAATAATAAAACTGACATTTGAGCAATTTAATGCAATAAATGTACGCCAGTTAATGGAAGCAGAAACAAAGGCAGTTTGACTTGTTTAATTTGCACCACTGGTGGTGCACTGCAGCTTGGATTTTGATTTAAATGGTTTTTGAAATTTACAACGTTATTTTTAGTGAGATTATACACAGTTATATAAATAGATATCAATGTGTCTGTAAGTGCCTGGCTTCATGTTTTTTTTTATTCACAGCTGATATGAACGGAAAATGTTTATTTTACAAATCTGAGCAACTCAATTAAGCTTTTTGCATGTAAACCAAGGCGTTTAGTCATGACAGCAAGGGGTTTTTAGCACTGATGAATGTTTGGGCTTTGCAAGTATTATCACAGCAAAAATTAATATTGTGATTTTATAACTCCGCGATGAGCTGTGAATGTTTTTAATTTAATTTCTAAAATGTGTAAGAGAACGAGATATTGTAAAAAAAATTATTTAGTTTGCAGGCAAATACTATGTTATTATATAGAAATATGGCCAAGTTTTTGTTTTCCTTCACAATTTTACAGGTAAAAATATAAATGCCATTTAAAGACTAAAATTTACCAAGAAATGTGTAAATTTTTTAAAAATTTTTTAAGCTCTATTTATTTGTAATTTTTTCACTATGATGAAAACATAAATAGTTTGCTATTTTCCAACTAAATAAAATTTTTATTGGCTCGGCATAGGAAAAAATAAATATTTTTAGTGGTTATCCCGCACATTGATTCACTGTGCGACTTTTGCTTGTCTATAGAAATGTATAGTTGCCAAACGAACTCGTTCTCATATGGCTGTGCTAAAGGAGCTGCTTGTAATAGCGAGCTTTTTTAGTTCCTTAGTTCGCTAAAGTCTACCACTATTACGCTCGCATTTCAATTTAAGCTAAAGAGATACTTTTTAAGAACGCCCTAACCATGGTTATCAACAATATTTAAGAACAATATGTAACAAAAAATAGTTTTACAAATGTTGGAAATTGTTAAGCGTTTAAAGTTTTTTTTTATTTTTGATAAACATTTTTTAATATCTAGTTTTTGATTAGTACACAGCTCTTATTTTGCTGTAATGGATCACTTTGGAGTTCTGTTTTTGGCTGCGGTATCGTTTACGAACGACGTTACAGGTGTCAAGCTCGTTTATACAAGTTTATACCGAACTAATGAACTATAGCGAACTAACGAACTAAAAGAGTGCTCTTTATTTCAATGAAAAGAGCCCAACTAAAAAGTGCTCTCTCTTCCAAATGTTGAGCACAACTCTGCCTGTGTATGAATGTTATGTGTCTCAAGTACTGCATTAATCATACGCCCATGGTTGCAGTACTAGTTGGAAGTAATAATATGTAAGCAGATGTGTAAAGGTGATTGTTATTTATTTTTACATACATTTGGGTTTGTATTTTTACATAGAGAAATGTAAAATTTTTAAATTTATTGATAACTTAGCATTTATAAAAATTGTGTGTTCTGTATACCATATTTTAGTATACACACCATAAAATATTATTAAAAAGAAGAATTGGATGGAATAATATAAAAATAATAATATATATACTCTCTCTATTCACAACCTCCCTCTGAAACCAAACTGATTGTATTACAGTAGCCCCCACTTAATACTGTTGTTGTACTGTGCCCCTCACGACTCTCCTGTATTAAACTTGAACTAAATTTCTAAGTTTGAGAAAAAAAATAAAGGACCCTCAAGAGGTACATGAAATCAAAAAGTAAAAATAAGAGGATCAATATATATAAACACAACTTATTTATTCAGCATAGTTTTCTCGTTAAAATAAAACCAGAAAAATTTTACTTATACACAACGACGTATCAAATGTTTAATAGAATGATAAGTATATTTTAAAAACGATGAATTTTAAAAATCAATTAAATTAGCGTCATGAGGATATATACATACATTAAGTTATAGTCTTAAGTAAAGCCAATAAAGAAATCTATTCAGCTATAACAATTTCCACATTTGCCGACTGCTCAAGTCTGTGTGGGTGGGAAACCATTTTTTTGGAATACTCTCTCATAAAATCGTCTTCCTGAAAATAGTCTTATTCTTTTCTTCGAACTTATATTCTTCCAGCAGTTTTATTCTCAAGGTCAAGGTGATCTGAGCCTGAAATAAAATAGTCTTAAAAAAATAAATAATAAAACAATTAATTTCGCCCCTTCATTTCGCCTGATAAAAATTTTAAAACGAAGCGTATTGCTTTAAGAAATCAAAATTTTCGATATTAATTCAAAGAAAGCTTATACATTTGATCAAATGCTTGTTTTAACATAGAATATCAAAATTCATAAAACCGGCTATTTTTAAAGTTTAGGAACAACGTTTCAGTAATATTGTTAAAAGACTGTGTTCTAGAGCTAACTTTAGTTTTTTTCATGAAAATGTGCATTTCCCGTAGAGAATTGCATACACTCGTAACAAATATATGTCTTGGTTGAGTTTCTGAAAGCTTAAGTGTGAAAGCTTAAGTTTGACGTAGCAATGTGTGTAAAAGACAACGGCTTGAAAAATCAATTTAAGGAGTGACTTGAATCAACTTTGGCCAACTGCTGAGCTTACTTTTTTTTTAATTTTATTGCAAATATTAAAATGTTAAGTATTTACCTTTTTATCTATTTAGAAGTTTTTCAATACTTTTTATTACCAACCACAACATTTTTTGAAATATTGAAATTTATCAGTAAACATTGTTGAAGGAATATTCTAAATGGGTAGAAAATATCAAATGCAAACACTTAAATATTTGCTTTTTATACATATGTATATAAAAGAAATGTGTGTTAAAGGTTTGTTTGAGCATTTCTGTTTCTCATTTTGTTCATGGAAATTATGGAATAAGTAGTTAAGTTTCAGACATTCTTTTAAGAATTTTTCAAGCCTACTGATGAGTTGATTAGCACCAACGAAATGTCGGCGGCATAAGAGCAGCTAAAAAAGACAGAAAACATTTAAAAGGTCTGTTTTGGGACCTGAATTAAATTAAAAAATTGAATAAAAAATAAAAAATCTAAATAAAAAAGTCGAAAAGACAAGATACATCCATAAAATTAGAGCAAAGCAAATGAAGACTTATTAAAAATTGTATTTGGATTGAAATTTTCAAACCAAAGAACATCTTAAGTTTTATTTACATGGCAAAATGGACCAGTATGTTTTTTAAGTTTCGTTTGCAATCTAAATTTGCTTCGAATAAACGTCAACGGCAACAACAAATACTATCCTAGAAATAACAGTACTTTCTTTATTATTTAATAGTTCAAAAATAATATGTGAGTCACAAATAAAACTTGTTCAAGTGTTCATTATCAAATAGTTGTGGATATTAGTTTTTTTCATTCTAATTTTATCACATCTCAATTTTAATGGATGGTGACAAGAAAATGATTAAACTGTAGCAAAAACTGAACTTACGATGGCTAAGAATTGCTTACTGCATTTTAAATAAAAACATCTTTTTTGCCACAACCTTCCGCCGAGCTATAAATATTATAATTTGCGTGTACTAAGTAAAATTTGTTAAAATTTTCAGAACTAAGATGCAATTAAATTAAATCGTTTAACGAATTGAAAGTTTTATTCTTGATGTTAAAAAATAGCTAATTTTCTAACTTTTCCGACATCAATTACCGCGCAAACTATTCATAAATAATTGATTTTTCAGTCTTAATTTATTTAGTTTTATATAACGCTCTAACATGCTCTCAGCAACATTTAAAGAAAAAAAATCTAAAATATTATTTTGCTACTACTACAAATTCGCTTTCAATAATACTCATTTTCTTGTAGCAGATAATTTTTTGTGTTTTTATGGTCCATAAACTTTTAATTATTTCTAGTTATTTAATTGAAAAATTTAATATCTATGATGTTAAATGTACTAAGCGAAAAATGCTTGATGCTGTAATGGAGAAACAGAAATTTGGTGATGTTTAATTAATTTACCACTGATTTAAAATTTACTTTTTGTTGCTTGATAATAGCAGCATTAGAGGAGAAAAACTAAATTGACGCGCGAGCACACACACACACACATACACACTACTATATTCCAAACATATATTACAATCGCGTTACGACAATGAAAATTTTCAAATTAAATTTTATGTGAAACATTAAATGTAACAACACGTATTAAAACGTGGTAATTAAAATTACTTTTCGTGTTTTCCAGTGCAAATATACATACATATAAGCTGGTATGTTGTGGGATTAGATTTACAGTGGCTGGCATAAATCTTTGGCAGCATATATTGCGTGTTTTAATATATATTTATATTCATTTAATTATGAAGCTGCCTAAATAACAATTTTTGTGTGCTTACTTAATTCTTAAGAAGTAGATTTTTCAAAACTGACGTCACTTTATGTTTCAAAAAATACTTGTGTTTGTTCAATATTTCAACATTCCGTTGTATAAAGACTTGCGTAACCTTTTTTTAGCTTTCAAAATAATTTAAAATAACTTTTAAAATGTTCCTGCCACACAACGGAGTATCTTTTAAATAAGTACTGACCTCAAGTTTAATTTAGAATGTCAAGAAATCATTAAAAAAAATGAGTATTTGCATGGTGAATATATTTATATCCACTAATTTATCTTTTGCGAAGTATTTACATTCTCAGGCAGTTTTGATAAAGAAATCGCTTAAGCTAATTCGATATGAACGTTTCTAAGATGATTCAAGTACGCAAGCTTGGCTTGGAACATACTTTTGGAATACTCTATTTGAAATCTTCACAGTGTCTCTATTTATAAAAAAAAAGATAGATAAAAAAAGAAATGCGGTCGGGGGACCCCCGTTAGGAACTTCGTTCCTTACGTTTTTTCTTCATCTTCGAATGTAATACAGGATGAAATCAGTATGTTTTATTTTGTGTTGTTTTTGAAATTTTTAAATTTTATATGCTTCTTTAAACTTTTGAAACATTTTATTTATTTACTTTTGACACATGCAGTATTTTTTTTCAATCTGTTACAAAACGAAGAAAAGCAACTGTTGGTAAATTTTTCAATATTGCTGTTTTTTGTTGTGACATACTTTACTTTAGCGACATCTAGCAACTGATAGTGTCCGTTTTCACAACTAATTAATATTTATTGGTAGGTGCCTCCGCTGCTGTCAAATAGTTTCGCTACTTACCGCCCATCATACACAATTGTTTGTCGACAGATACACCAATACATATAAACAGCTCACACGCTTTCGTGACGATTTCTACTAATTTGCACTGCCAGCAAACCGTGTTAAGGAACTTCGTTCCAAAAACGATTTTCGCTTGTTCCCTTCTTTTGATTAAGTTTTTAATACAAGGTTACTTGCATCAAGAAGATTCTGTGTGATAAGACTGTAATGAGCAACATTTCTAAAGAAGACAAGAAAAGTGAAGGTGAAGGTGTAAACATTCTGGCTGGGGTATATACCATGGCTTTTTCACTACCATTGCGACGCTCATCAGCACTCAAATTATTTCAAACCCAGGTTATGACTAGCTGTATAATATATTTAGACCTGGATTCGAGGCAATTTGGGTGCATATAAACGTCGCGATAGTTGCGAAACAGCCATGGTATATACCCGAGCCAGTAAGTGTTCAACTTTACTTTTCTTGCGTTCTTTAAAAATTTTGCTCACTCCAAATTTATCTCAAAAAAACATTTCTCCATTTTGAGGAAATAAAATCGAAGTGAAGCCCAATAAATTCATAAACAGTTGTAAGTCATATACTTCAACTTTAAACTTAAATTAAATCGCTTTTGTTAACTTAGTTTTTGACACCGACTGTCTATTGTTTTAAATGCCCACGGAGTTTACGTTTGTTTTCAGACATGTATAATTTATTGGAAATAACAACAATAATAACAAAATTGTTATTGTTTTAAATACAGATGTGTAAATAAAAACTTCCTTGACACTTAGAAAAACAGACGTTGAATATTATAATGTATTAATTCAGTTCCAAGAGTGAACCTTTTCAAATAATACATTTCAATTGGCTCTTAAAGCAAATAAATAATTAAGTTCATAGTTGAATATTAGAATTAATAAGATTGACCATCTTAAAGGTTTGTATATTTTCATCCCGCACAGAGAAAAAAGCAACTAATAACGTAGCACAAAATCAATAAGATATCTCTATGGTTTTTTTTTCAAGAAGGATTACTTATTATTTTAAATGGGAAAACCTTATCGAAAAAACAACAACTAATGAAATTAAAAAGATGATTTACGTGTGTTTATATAGGAAACTAATAAAACCAATAGGGAAAAATTAATAGGATAACCTAATAAAATCAATAAGAAATCCTTATTGTTTACAATTTACAAGAAAACCTAATAGAACCAATGAGTTTTTCTCTATAGAATTTTTTTTTTTTTTTTTGGTACCATACAAATCGGAAACTGAGTAAAAACAAACGTGAGTAACAAGTTTTCTTTTTGGTTTTATGTGTTTTTCTTGTTGAGACAATTAATAAGATTTGCAACATGGATATAATAAGAAATACCCATAGAAAAATCTTCTTTTCTCTCTGCTGGGATACCCCTCAGCCTAAAAACGTTTCAAAGAGAAAATCTTATTGAATCTATTAGGAAGTTTTCGCTCTGTGTGTAAGATCGACAAAAAACTGTAGTTTTTTGGCTACTCAGAGTAAGTTGCTCATGAAAATTTTCACTTCTAGCATTGAAATGTAAAGGGTCCGCCTAAAAACCTTTTTTTTTTTAAACGGCGCAAAACATCGAGTGTAGCTTCGGCTCTGTGTCACGTTGTGCCGTCCTGTTGAAACAAAATGTTGCCAATAGTCTTCTCTTCAAATTTTGTGAACAAAAATTCGTTCAACATGGCTCGATAACGATTGTCATTGACAACGGTGACTGCTTGCTAATTTTCAAAGATAAATGGCCCAATTATGCCTGTGGACCAAAATACGCACCAGACAGTGACTCGTTTTAGGTGCGTTGGCTTTTCAATGTATGCGTGCGGATTTTCTGTGCCCCAAATGCGACAATTTTGCTCGTTTACATACCCGACAAGACCAAAATGAGCAGAAGGATAAAACTAATTATCTCTCAAATCAGACATGAGCTAAGCGTTACCATTGACGAAATAAGCACCAGTTGAAAAAAAAATGTTAGATCGTCCATCATCTGTATGTGGTAAATTGTTCTAGGTCGAATTTCCCTAAACACAATTTGATGTAGCAATGAACATAAGACCTGATTTTAGATATTCGAGCTAAAAAATTATTAAACAAACGACTTGTTGCATTTCGTTTGAAGAACCAAGCTATAATTACTTCATTCTACATTTAACCATTAATATAATCGTTTTCATTATGCTCACTATTAAAATATAACTTTAATTTTGCTGTATAGTGTAGCATATTCGTTGTTATGTAACATAATGCAACGCACAATTTACAAAAACGGCAAATGCATGTCTGTGCACGCTTATGCACGTTTATGCCTAATGGCCAAAATGTAAATGAGTCTAATTGTTGATGATTTTCTGTTGTGGCATCCAATGGAGTATTGAAATTTTCAAATATTTTATATCAGTATTATGAAATATTTATTATACTTTTAGAGTTTTGTTTAGCAAATAATTTCCATTAGTTTGGTCGAACATGAGGCCGAATGTCAAAATACTTATTTATGTAATGCACAAAAAATGTAGCATTAAATTAATAATCAATATTTAATTAATGCCGATTGAAGTAAAATTAGAAATTATACCAGATTTTATTTAATAAATTAAATTGTGCTAAAATTGTGGCATTTCGTATGAAAATACCATCTAGTACACTTCGCTTGTTTACTGTAACACAGTCCTATCTCACAATATATCAGGCTGTGTTATAACTGATTTAAAAACAATACGAAAGGACAATGTGTTTTTGTTATAATTTTAGTTTTAGTGCAGATAAAAATAAATAGTGAAAAATTTCGTAGTTTGATTATTATTTTTTTTTAACTTGAACTAGTACTCAGGACATGACCACTATTTATGCATGCACATGATACCAGAAGTAGCAATATAGGGTTTTTCGAAGATGAAAAAGAGAGTAGTTTTTGTGTAAGTTTGATGTGAACATCTTTTTGTTGTAGCTGTTGGGGAATATTTTGTGCAGACAATTTATTCCACAGACAAAACGTACGGCTGAAAAACCAATTCTCTCTGTAATGCCTTGAGCAATTTACTAGCCAATCGACCAAAAAACCGGATGAGCTCTTGCTGATGCAAGTGTATTGCGTAAAAATATGCGGGTTTCGGGAATTAAAATCCATTCTAATAGCGATAGAACAGAGTAACACATCCCGCACTGCCACAATGCTATAGAGAATCAAGAGACTTGGATATCGCACTGTCACTGATAAGCTTCTTCTCGCTCTCCCCAAAAGACTTTGCGACACCGGCCCAAGCATGACAGTTGTGTTCCATTTTCAGTCACATAAAGGTGGTATAAAGAGTGAGGAGATCAGATGAACGGAAGTATGTCTTGCACAGTTTCAAAAAACCAAGGCACTTAAATGCATTCTTTGCGACCTGAAAAATACGCTCCTTGTAGCGGACATACCACTAAATATTCACACCAAGAATATTAAGAGCTTCCGACTGTGCAGTGTTTATAGCATTCATAAGTACAAGGTGGCGCAAAAGTAATCCTCCTATCAGAAAATGCTATACATTTTGCGATTGGCCCCTAATGTCAGTTCTGTTTTGACATTTGTGTAGTAAACACACGCGAAATATACGTTAATAAACAATGTTATGCTACACTGCTCCAGAACGCGGAATATCGGTGTTTATTTATTTTACCAATAATCGATCGGTGACTTTGGTACAACGTGAATTTCGTCACAGATTTCCTGGCCATCCAACGCCTACTGGTGAAACTCTGTGACGTTTAGCCGCTCGCCTCCAAGAGACTTGCTTAAAACAATCATGAGTGATGAGGCCCATTTCCGTCTTAGCGGGTACGTAAATAAGCAAAATTTAAGCTTCTGGGGTACTGAAAATCTGCGTTGAACCCACGAAGAGCCGCTCAAAGTCACTGTATGGTGTGCTGTTTTCGCTGGAGGAGTCATTGGACCTTTTTTATTCGAAGATGTCGCGGGCCCTTCGGTTACTGGGAATGGTAAGCGCTACAGAGCAATGATCAACGAGTTCTTTTTGCCGCAACTTGATGAATTGTGATTGGAAAACATATGGTTCCAACAGGACGGTACTACGGCACACACTGCATGTGCCACAACCGATATGCTGAAGGATGCATTTCCCGGGCGTCTAATCTCCCGTTTTGGCGATTTGCGCTGGCCAGCAAGATCGCCTGATTTGACCGCTGCAGACTTCTTTTTGTGGGGCTTTTTGAAGTCGCGGGTTTATGTCAACAAGCCTCAGAATCTTGCAGCTCTTAAAGACAATATCCGTCAAGAATGTGAGGACCTATCGCCGGAAGTTTTGGCCAATGTGATGGAAAATGCTATAAAAAGGGCTCAAATGACAATCACCTGTGGCGGCGGCCATTTATATGACATCATATTCTTGACTTGATGTAAAAAAATTAAAAGACCAAATAAAAATAATCCACAAGAAGAATCAAAGTTTTTCATTTTTTTTTAATTACAGGCAAAAACCATCGGAAGGTTATTTTTGCGTCACAATGTGCATACAGTTTGAAGTGAACGACTATTCTGAGACCAATTTTCGGCATTCTATATTGAATGGACTATCGCTCATGAAGTCCGCAATTGGGCCCCTGATGTAGAAAATGAATGTGTTGAAAACGAAACTAACCTCAACAGCCCATTTTTTGTGTGCAGGCGTTCGACTTTTGTTTAAGTAGACATAAGTACATAATCCTGGCATATAGTGTATATGTGTTAGTTATTTAATGATTCACTTCATATATTGAATATGTATTTTCTGCTCACGAATTAAAAAAAACTCTTGTGATGACAGAAAACAAGGTGCACAATTTCAAGTGGTCATTGTTAAGTTTGTGATTTCTTTGGTTTGTGCCTTAAATGTAATAGTTTACATGTAAAATACTAAACTTGTTTGTATTATCTTTAAGGGGCCTCAGTTAGTGTTACATTATTGTTGTGATTAATATTAATTACAAAAGACAAAGGAAATACCAGCGACCTTTTGCTGGGTGATAACTTGCTATTTTGAAGGCGCCACACCTTCCAGCAGCACCGGTTCTTGAGCTAAGAGTCTCATGATTCTAAAGCTATACTTAAGACTCTCAGCCACCTGAGTTAATGTTAATATTCTATCTAAATTTCAGTTCTATCAAGCACATGCAATTAATAATTTATATCTGTTTATATTTAAAATTAATACAATTTTTTTTTAAAGCTTTAGGTCTCTTATTTTTTCTTTATTAATTTTTCGATATTTCGCTAACAATTTGTTAGCATCGTCAGGTTTCTTTAATTGTTTTTATTTTCTATTATTTTGTATAAAATAATAGAAAAGGTCAAAAATTACAGATAAAATAATATATTTAACACTGAACTGTAGAAGAAGTTCAAATAATCAAAATTAATATTTTAATTGTTCGAGCCTTAGGTCACTTGTTTTTTTTTTTAAGTATTTATTAAATTCAATATTTCGATATCACAATGGATATCTTCTTCAGGAATGTTTTGATGTTTTTTCAAAAAAAAAAATTAGCATCAAAAACATATGAAATAATCAAAATTATGTAAACAAATACAAAACTGATTTCTGTACTTTTCATTTGCTTTGAAATTGAGCTGCTCCAGGCGCAAGACATTTTGCCAAACGATTTCGTGTTGCAGATTGTAGTCATGCCAGATTTATGGAAAATTAACAATTGCATTAAGAAATATCTGGAAAAAACTAATTTATGCAGCTTCTAATCGTTTTTCTAATATAATATTTATTAACAATATTATTTAATATTTCGCCAACAGTTTGTTTGTTAGCATCTTCAGTATAATATTTGTAGTTAAATTGAAAAAGTTGAAACATTGTTGATTTATAAAAATTTAAAAATTAAAAATTAAAAAGAATATAAATATATATTGAATAATATTAAAATAATAAATTTTATATTGAAAACAACGATGTGAAGCTGCCTTAATTAGTTTTTTGAAAGAATTAAAAAGATCAAATAAAAATTATTTTTACAATTGATTGTCCTGAAGAAGCTGTCCAAGGGAGAGCGAAATATCGACAAAAATAATTAAAAATTTTTAAACAAAAAAAGGCCTTTAGCTCAAGAAAATAAATATATAATATTTTATTTTTATTTATTTGAATTTAATTGCATAATACAATTATAGTAACTAAAAGAAAAAAAAGAAGGAGTAAGAGCTGCTTGGGCTTTCAACTCCAAATATAGCTTGTATTAGATTTTTTAAATTATTTTCTAACAGGAATTTATATATAAGATTAATGTTGATGTTGAATGTATTCTTCAATGAATCAGACGGCAAGTTAGATCCAAAGATTTTTTCTCTGAAATGCTTATACTTTGAGCATTCGTTTAATATGTGGCTAATGTTTAGTTGTGTGTTACAGTTTGGACATTGCGGGGCAGCTTCATTTTCAAAGAGATGTTGATGTGACAGTCTACTGTGGCCTATTCTGAGTTTTGTCATTAAGTTGGTTTTGATTTTTGGGAAGGAATTCGGGTATACTGGTTTGATTCCAAGGGGATTAGTGTACGTATAGTAATGTTGATATTCATGCCATCTTAATTTACAACTTTTTTCCAAATGCGAGTGGATTGAGTTGATGATATCTTTTGGCTCCCAAGTGAAAAAGTGTACTAATGGTCTATTTCCAGCATAATTGGCAGTAATGTCGGCATATTTGTTTCCTGATATACCTACGTGTGATGGAACCCACATTAGTTTAATTTGATTAACAATGAGAGCATTTCGGATATTGTTAATTAAAGGGAAAATATAATTTGTGTTCCGTGTAGCGAAAAAAGTGGAAAGGCTGTCAGTACAAATAATGGGTTGCAACGAATATTGCCACAGCTTCGGCTGTAAACAATGTGACCACAAGTGATAACACTATTATCCTGTTGGACAACTGCAAAGGTTGTGAAGTTTTGTGATTTGGAGGCATCAGTTTATAAGAAATTCCAATTTTGACTTTAAACGCTTGTTGATATACAATGGCTGGTGTTGATGATGTTGACATGTTGAGCATATTGGGGATGTATGAGGAGTGGTGTAATACCCAAATATATAATATACTTTTTAAGATATATCAATAGTTTGATCTGGTTGCCAATGAAGGTATTAACCCCATCGCAAGTTACACGATCAAATTCTTATCTAAATCGATTTAGCATTTTTATATTCATTCTAACAAAGAATATTTCTTTCACAACAAGAGGTTGGCTTTTAATAAGAAAAACATGTATATTAAACATTGTCTTTTATTGTATGGAGCAGCACTTTGTAATAATTCTGTTCTATTTAAAGAAAAGAAAATTATAAAAGGAAATTGCAAGTTAAAGACTTGGGTGTTCTAAAAATATTACATAATTCGCTTTCTTTTCACTTGCTTTCACTCCTTTTTAAACAGTCAACTCTGCCGGAAGCAATCTTTTTGCCATTAGGAAAAAGTGAAAATACTGAAAACAAACAAGAAGAGAAAACCATCATTAGCGTCATCATCATGAAAACTGTCGTTGCCATCTTTTTCGTTGTCAGTTCCCTCATTCTAACCAACTTATCTTCAGCGCCATAGCTATCGCAATTACATTAGTTACATGCACTTGCTTAAGTTCTTTATTTACTTTTATTTCGCTTCGCTTTTACCTCTTTTATTAAATTTTTTGTTTGTTTCTTTTATTTCGGTTACTTGCTGCGAGAAAAAAAATCCATTGGCTTAGGTTTATTTTTCGCTACTGTTTTATAAAACAAAATGTTACTCTTTAACGTTGCTTTTATTTTTTTTTTTTTGATACTTGTTTCCTTCATCTTTTCTTACTTCTCTTCCTAATTTTATTTGAGTAAAACAGCAGAAAAAACTTAAATGAACAGAATAAGAAAGCAGAAACCAAAACTAAAAATGGAAAAAAGTTTCTGTACTCTTTTGACAAGCAGATGATTAATTAAAATGTTGGTTTTGTTATGACGGTGTTGACACAATTCTATTCTCCACCCCTCCACCTCTGCCAGTTCCCGTTAGGGTTGTTACTCTGTAATTCCCTGTGGAATATTTGCGCAAACTTTTCCTTTCACAAAACAGATTTTCATGTAACTCAATGAAGGTTGTTTTATTTTTTTGTATTTTTATTTAGTTGTTTTTTTTTTTTTATAGAGATTTTAAATTTGGTAAGAAATACACATCAAAGGCATTTATTTGTTGGTTTTATTAAACGAGTTTAATTTATTCATTAACTTTATTAGCAAACTTTCGTCATGTTTATTCATTAGTGCTAGTGGCTGAAATGTTGGCATTTGTGCAGCTGTGTATGTGGTAAAATGTAAATAAAGGCCAAGAAAAACTAAGGGTATTTGAAATGACACTATATATAGCAGAAGCTAATTAAAAATGAGTTGAAAAAGTAAAGTAAATTTTTTAAATTAATACGAGCCTAAACATTTTTTTTTATTTTCATTATTTACTTGAACTTCATATTTTACAACTTCAGCTAGATTTTTACTTCCTCGAAATAAGCTAAAATTTTTTGTGATTGAAAATTTCGAAAAGAGACAAAAAAGTAAGTTTTAACACTTATTAGCGGCTTGTTACCAGCAAATTTTCTTTGAAGTCAATCATATATTTCATGAAGTGCCAAAATGCAAAATAAATTCATTGTTAGTTATTATGTCGTCTCGTTTCTCTCTTTCCCCATCAAGTGGATGAAGTTTTGCAATATTGCAGAGATTGGATTGAGTGCATGGTGCCGAAAGCATGTACACTAGAATAGTCTGATCCCTACACAAAACAAAAAACTTAAGACAGTTATCGCAAGGATTAAAGGCTAGTTAAAAATAATTCCAAAAGAAATTTCTAATTATTATTTTCCCCCCCTCCTTTTGAGGTCATATAACTAGTTTTGTGTACACGCTTTAAAGTCCGATCAACAAACCATTTTATCATTGCTGGAGAATATTTTCAAACCTTAAAAAAGCGGCTTTAATTGTATGAAACTTTTTCTTTAAAAATATTTTTCTAACATGAAATTGTTCGAAAATTGCTTAAAAGAATGCTTGACACTCAACTACTTTTTACCAAATCTCCATGAACAAGTTGAGTTGCAAACATTCTTTTAAGAATTTTCCAATTCTACTGATGAGTTGATTGGCATCAACGAAATGTTGGCGGCATATGAACAGCTAAAAAGGGCAGTAAACATTAGTAAGTTACAATTTTAGGCCTAAAATAATACACTTCATTTTCGAATTTTCTTATACTCTTATATTTTATACTCTTATGTGAAATGAGGTGTTATTGATAGTTTTATTTATAGAATTCGTAAGAGGCTCAGAATCAAACTTTTAAATAAAAAATTAATGCAGAAAAGTAATATTTTATGGCTAAGTGGCAACCGGCTGTTTCACAGTCTCTAAACCACTCATCAGCATCGATAGCACAGATTTTTGCTTCTTGGAATTCATCAACTGTTTCTAGTTAATTTCGGTGTGTTGAATTCAAATCTGTAATCAGTTTGTCTGTATCGGCTCTAGTTTTCATGATATAGCTTTTTTTATACCCTACACTAGTGACTTCCAATTGTGACCGTCTACCCGTCTGAAAAAATTTTTTTTTTTCATGAAAAAAAAATTTGTAAAAAAGTTTTTTTTCCGGAAAAAATGTTTTTTTTGGCAACTAGCACAACTGTAAAAAAAAATTTTTGATGAAAAAATGTTGTTAAAAAACTGGCAGTCGGTCATAATTGTAGATCTCTAAATCTTAGAGGGCTATATCATGAAAACTAGGGCTGATAGAGACAAACTGATTAGAGATTTGAATTCAGTGCACCCAAATTAACTAGAATCAAATGATAAATTCAAAGAAGCAAATTGGGTGTTGGCCTGTGTAATTGTCACAATTTTTACTTTTTATGTATATGCTTAAGTAATAATCAATAAAGCACCGCCTTTCATAGTCTATTTTGGATAATATTTCATCATATTTTTTTTTGGTATCAATTCGGTACTAGTGAACTAGTGAATAAGTACTACCACTTTTATTGTTTTGTAGAAAGGCTGCTATAATTGATATTAAAAATAAATAATAAAAAGTAATAAAAAGCAAGTAAGTAAGTAAGTAATAAATAGCAAAAAGTAGACAGTAAAGCTAAAGTTATGACAATAGCTGGGGAACTACTAAATATTCCCAAGCCGCTGCAATTCTAGTCAGTAACCATTTTGGTCATAATTTGATCACTTTCTTCATTGTTATCAATAAATAAAAACAAAATTTGGCTTGCTGAAAAAAAAAAAATTATCTACAATGAAAACGAAAAAGCACATATGGCAACCGTTAGAATTATATATAAATTTTGATTTTTAGTGTAAAGATATGCAGCATTTTTGTTTCTTATTAAAAATAAATATTTCGCAAGCGATTGCTTCTGGATTCAAAAACAAATCTCTCTAAATCTTAGAAGTCCTCTTAGTGATGAAAATCCGGGGATGGGATGGAAAAGTTACTAATTCGATTTAATGTTAGAGCGAAAAACAATTACAGACAGAAATATTTGCAATGGAAAGCCTTAAGCAACAGTACACAAAATTTAATGATGGAACACAAAAAAATAACTAAAAACACTGGAGGTTATGGATCCGCTTGACTTATCATCAGCATCCACTTTGGTCATAAATATTCAACTGTCTTTGTTAATATCAATACAGGAAAAATGTTATACGAAGAAGTTCACCCAAAATGCGATTTGAAAAAAACTGTGTAGTATTTTTTTTATTTTAAAATAAAAAAAAAAAAAATATTTTATAAGTAAAAGATTCATGAAATTGATTGTAGCAAATTTCTTTCCGTTTTGAAATAGTTGTCATATTGTTATTTAAAACCAAGGGTGGAAAAGTGACAGCGTTAATATAATATGCGTAAAAATTAGTGACAAACAAAAATGTGCGCTCTAAAGTGTCCTACGCAAAAGGCCTGCAAAGGGAACACAGTGTGCAGAAAAATACAGAAGCAACGTCAAAAGACGTGGCAAAAAATTCACAGCCATTAATTCTGATAGATCCAGCAATGAGGAAATAAACGGTACATCCTAAATTAATTTGTTGTTTTACCACTGCTGTTCTTATTTTTTGTTTAACTTATACACTCATATCTCATCTTCTTCTAATTACTTTTTTCCCATTTGGTCTATAACAAAAAAACACATGTAATAGTCGTTTCCTGATTACTGCTCTAAATTGAAAAAAAAAAACATTTTCAAAGCGAAGGAATTCCATTACTTCCTTCCATTTTTTTTACTTCCTTTCATATGATGACGATTTATTTCCGCTCAGTTATTTAAGCGCTATAAAAGTATCTTTATCATTCAAAATTTCTAAGCCACCGTGTGACAGCTGTCATGTACATGCACAAAAAACACGAAAGAAATATTTACTTTTTAATAGCAGCTAAATTTTCATAAATTAAAACAGCAATTAAATTATTTTTAATGTGAACATGTTATTTATTTGCTTTTGTATTCAACATTCGAATCAAATAAAGTGTCAAGTTATTAAAGAGACATGTTCGAAATTAAAATGTAACCCACAATGGCAACAGCATGATAAAACTGAAACGATGTGCGATTCAATTAAAATTAAGTGCAAATAAAATATAATAACGGTGTTGCAAAAGGACGCCCAACTGAAGAGAAAAGACAGAAAGTTTGTCAAATCAGGGAACAGAAATGTTCGCTAGATATTGGAAAAAATGACAATTAAAATAAAAGTTAGAGAAAGAATAATTTAATAAAAATTTTAATTGTTTTTTTTTTTTTTTTTCAAATCACATATTCGTATGGCGTATGGCTTATGTATTAAATACAAATACACATTGAGTTTATATGTTGGCAGCAGCGAATTTTATTTGCAGTTTTTTTTTTAGCGTTTAACTGCTGCATCCCTTACATTTGGAGCGTTAAATTCACTTAGGCCAACAAGAAGCTTAAGATATCTTGTCAAATTACTTTTCTTGATTAGTGGTTCAACGAAATTTTCATTTAGATTAAAACTTTTGCGGTCCCTGTGTAAAATATCTACGACAAAGTCAACTTAAATTCGCACAAATTTTGTTTTTTAATTTCGTTGCATATTTGAAGAGTAGAAAACCAGCAGACGTTCTCAATGAAATTTTGCTATGCAAACGCAACATATTTCAACATGAAAATATTCAATTTGGGTCGCAAAACTTACACATGCACATACACAAACATTCATACATATCAAACGCAAGTAAACACAGATATTTGAAATACTCTTGCAAGTGGCCAAAAAAAGAAGGAATGGGTAAAAACAATTGCGTTTTATTTCCCCATTCATCATGCAAAAAAAAAACCAAAAAATTATAGGATCATTGAATCAATTCGCAAAGTCATGAAAATATTCCTATTATTATTCTAACCAGTTCATTATATTTATTAAATTTCATAACCAGATTAATACATTTCTTTAGTACTAATGAGCAACAAATTACTTTCATTCAAATAATATACAGAAATTCTTTCAGTGTAAGCGCTCAATGTTTTAGAGAAATGCGGTTCCGCAATAGGCAATTCAGTTTTCTAATCGCTTAGATCCTTTTAACAATACTATCAACAGCAGCTTAACCACACACAAAGCCAGTTATCCCAAATTTTAAGTTTCCAAAGTGGCCATATCATAAAAATAGTTTCAAATCGCTGTGGCCCTAAAAACGGTGAGTGTATGAAAAAAACTAGTGTACACAAACATAATCAATGGAAAATCGTTGTTGTAACCTGTTTGAAAAAATATTAGTTTTCCTGCAAGTTGTAGCAAGAAAAGTAGAAGAGCACATAAATAAAAAGTTTAAAAAAAAAAATCGTAAACATATTTCGGGCAGTTAAGGAGCTATTTATGCAAGCGGGATATTAAATTAGGAGAATTCTGACTTGTTGGCTTGCAAAACTGTTTTGTTCTCTTCAGATTTGCATTGAATGTTTCTGAACATAAGTAAAATATAACCAAATAAAGCATCTAAAAAAACCCATATAAATATATAATCAATATTTGCTATATTGCACTGACGGCGAACCGGCAGGAGACTGTCACTTTGGTAAAAATTTTCAAAAACAAGTAGCCTGGAAAACTGGTATTATTTCTGGTAGCAGGCTGTATCTTTAGATAAATCGACTTAAAAGCGTTGGCTAGTGACAAGCAAACAATCTCTATCCTCTGTTTATTTGATCAATTGGGTTATTTCGGACACTATTTGGCAGGCCATAGTCTAATATGTATGTGTTTGTGCATATAAGTATGTAAAACAATTTCAATTTCTGATTAATTATAAATTTGACATTTAATGACAATACAATTTTCAAACTCAAAGTTTTTTTTTTCAATCAGTTCTGTTTGACAATGATTTGTTGCCGCAGCTTTGGGATTTAAAGTTTTAAGATAAGCAAAATTCAAAAGACAGCAAAGCTTTTGATTTTAATTGTGATGTACTAATGAAAGTTTTAAATACATTTACCCACGATGCAAAAACAAATTTTTTGATTTATTATTATTAAAGATCACACACTCAAACTTATTACGGTTATCAACGCAGATAAATTTCCAAATAATATACTTAACGTTTACATCTGACAAAGTTTTGTTAAGACAAACATCAGGCTCTAGCTGAAATAGTTTTTCTTTTTTTTTTTTTTTTTTTTTTGGAAAAAAGTATGCCATATGTATATTCTATATGTATATTTTATCAGGTATAGCAAGACTGTATTAAAAAAAAAGACTGAATAATTTTGGAGTTGCCGAACAAGCGATTTCGATTATTATTAGATTTCATACACCACTTAAGGCTGAAACATAAACTTAATCTCTCATAATGGGGCACAGACTTCTGCCTATACCAATCTTACGTTTTCATCTGAATATAAGAAACCTTTTATAAATATTTTGCTATTAAAGAAATTTCAAAACATATTGGATCCTTTTACAGTTTAAAGGTGGGATCACACGATTGCCGCAATGCACCAATTTTACACAATTTTTATTGGGCTGAATTGGTGCATAATAAAAAATTTGTCCCAATCAAATTCTCTGCAATCACATGATTGTCACATTTTACTGAAATTTTATTGTCGCAAATTGCCGCAAAACAATTTAGTACCAATAATTGCCGCATTATAGTCACACGATTGTTATATTATACGGCAACTCTGAGAAACAGCTGTTGTAGCTGATGACAAACTTTGTTTTCCCAAAAAAAAAATTAATTAAATGTTAAAAATATGGTTTGTTTATTAAAAAGAAAGAAAATTGCTTCGGCTAATATTTTAATGTTGTACGGACTGAAAAAGCAAAAAATGAATAGTAACAACAATTGAATTTTACTGATTGAAAAGCAAAAATCATGTTTGGAAGACGCGTTTAAACAATTTTGAAACTAAATAAATGTATACGTATGTATGTATATTATTGGCGGGCATTGTCTTATTTGGTTGCCGCATGAGAACACAATAAATATTGGTGCATTTTTAGAATTTTTATTGGTGATTAGTTGTATGTAAAGTGTTCACACGGTTGTTGCATCAGGGTTGTATTTGATTGGGACAAATAGGAACAACATTCGTTTTGGTTGCCGCATGAGCCAATAAATTGTGCTATCACACGATTGGCACACAAAATTTAACAAAAATTGGTGCATTGCGGCAATCGTATGATCCCACCTTAAGACTATTTATTACAACTTAAGCTCGTGATACACGATCCTATTCAATACGATCTGCTAAAAATGACATGTCTGCTCAAAAGTTGTGGTAGTGTGGGTTCAAAGCTCATGAGTGTAAAACACTTTTTAGCAAGCCTATTTGATTTGCTATTCTTTTGAAAGTTGTCAAAAATTCTCCTTTTCTATCAGCTAGTCTTTCGACTAGTTGATAAGAGAAAACTGATTTTTCTCAATGTGTGTCAATACATTTGAAAAGTTTAAGTCTGAAGAAAAAGTAAATACATAAAAAAATTAATGAAATGGTTACCGGACAGTTTGTAGCCCACTTTTGCTAAAGGTTAACTTTATCAGGGAGTTGTAAAAATGGCCCTCAAGGCCATTATTAAAACTAACCGTTAGTATTGGCCTAAGCTAATGGTCCCTTTAATTGAGGTCAGCTAGAAACTGTCCCACAAACAGTTTTAATTATCACAACTTCACTGGTAACCAAAGACAAGTTTTTCTTTCTTAACTAGTTGCAATGCTTTGGCGAGGTTCAAGTCTGTAGGAAGTAAATGCATGAAAAATAATTTTTTCCAGAGACATTTTTTTGGATTAATTAACCATTTCAGCTCTACTAAATATTGTAAATGCAAAAGTTAATCCTCATGCTGATTCGCAAGTTGCATAATTGTTCCGATAATTTATCGTTTACTTTTTGTTAAAGGGAAATTATAACAATGAAAACTGCTTTATCTGCCCGATAAAATTCAGCCTGTTCTAACACCAAGTTGTAAACACAGCTCTAAGATGTATAAGAGTGATTTCACTCACAGTTCACCTGCATAAAATATTTAAAGAAAATTTTACTGGCTGCACTTTAGCTCCCATCTACAGGTATTTGCCATTTAGCATTTCAATTTTTTCAAACGGCACTACAAATTGCATGTGTCGTAATTATAGCAGTACAATTTCCTCTTTGAATCAAAAACGAAAAAAAAAAAAACCAAATCATCTTCAACTGCAGGCCACAATTATTGCCAAAATGTTTCACCTGATTTATTGGCAATTTCTATTTAGTTAAACGTTTGATATATTAGTGTCTTTTTCTTTTTCCGCTTTTAATAAATTTTGATTGATACTTTCCGCCAAAAAAAAAAAAAAAAAAAAAAAACAGCCCCTGAATACCGAGTTGCAAACTAAAACTAAAGGTAACATAAAATATGTATAATTGTGTATGAATGTAGCACATGATAGTATTAAAAAAAAAAAAAAAATTTGATTGCTTTCGAGCTGCTGTCAAACAAAATTTTCATTCTTTGAGATTGCGATACTGATGTGCTGGCATTTACACTGACAGTTATTTTTACATGCATGTGTTGCTGTTATAAATTATTACTCGTCAAAATATATTTTAATATGAAGGTATGTGGAAATGTTGGGGGCCGGCAGTGCAGACTTTGCTGCTAAGGTACAGTGCACGAAAAGTATTTAATAATTTCTTGATGGGGCTCAGAATGAGTTTTCCATTTCTCATCAATGTCTAGTTGATTTTGCACTTTTTTGTGATATCACCGCCTTCAGCATCAGCCATTTTTCAAAATTATTTGAACTTTTTATTGCAAATTTTATGATTTACATTTCTTAGTTAGCTGATAAAGGCTATAATCAATTTACCTTTCTCAGAATTTGAGAAAATATTTGTTTGTTTGGTGAATCTCTGGTTTCTTTGCAGAACTGTAAAAGTTTGAAACTCACAAAACGGTTGCGTAAATCATATTTTATGCGGAAACAAAATTTACAATAATGCATTCTGTTACTGGGGGTATCATCTCTACAGCCGTTGTATTGCCGTGTTATTAATTCCTCAATGTATACAGTTTTCTTAGTTTTGCTTGCACCTAAATTTCATAACGAAATAAGTAAAATATTTTTTGCAAACTTTCTTCTAGCTTATTTTGTTTTCTTTTTGACAACTATTTTTATACGTTTAGAAAACTGCACAGCCAAATCGCAATTCAAAGCAATGCTGAATTTAATGGGGAAAAAAAATTCAGACATTGCCTGTGGTTTTACCCAATGCCATCCAGCAGATATTGGCGCTACCATTAAATGGTTCCGGACCACCAATAAAAGATGTGGGTGGTTAGAGCATGGATCTGTACTCAATGTTTGTTTTACTATTTCTGCCTTTACACCAATTTTGATTACATACATATGTATTTGATAAACGGCTTGAAACACCACCTATTGCCATGCTGCTGGCTGAAGTGCAGAAACAATTTGTAAGTTGAAAATTCATGTTATAAATGAAAATAATATCAAAATATAAGAAACGTTTAATAAAAAAATATACATACATACATACGTTTTGTTATTTGCACACAACCATGAAAAGCGCAATCATTTTTATTACGATTTTGTATCTTTTGCTTGGAAAATATGAATGACAGCAACATCAACAGCAATCAAGAAAAGAGGTGTGGAGGGGAGGGCACACACTCACGCATAAACACGTGCGCACATGCACACCAACTCACACCAACAAATGCTCAAGCAAATAGTGTAATTAAATTTAATGGACAAGTGGTGGTTATTCGATTATATTTAAATGGCAGCCTTAAAAATAAGAGATATATATTTTTTACGATTGAAAAAAATTGTAAAAAGAAAAATTATTTATTATGCAGCAGGGCCATTGAGAACAAAAAGAAACTTTTAGAAATAAATGTTGGCTCATGTCGTCACTATTAGGCTTAGTAAACGATTTTAGAAACAAAAGCCGTTAAATTGAGTGTTTGATACTTACAAATAAAGCATCACTGAAGAAGCGAAGAACAGGAAATAAATTTTAGCTTAATTTTTATAACACTCCTCCTAAAACAGCTGGCATACCAAATAGTTCCTTTAAAGTTCCTTTAAATGTCGTTTATATATGTCATGTATTTGCAAGAAAAGCCATAGATGTCCAGCACTCTCATATATATATATATATATATTTCTCATAACCTGAGAAGAGAAAAATACAGAGCGAGAGCAAATAAAATGAACAGAAAAAAAAAAAAAAAAATCTGCAACGTGGTTTTGTCGTTGGCTGAGCGACGTACAGCCTCTACTTAAGAATCCATAAGCCTTAAGCAATTGATTGAATTGATTAAATTGATTAAATAGTAAATACTCTTCATCACTACATAAATCGCAATAATAAGTTGATGGTTGTATATTTGATATACTTCCTTCTTTCAATTTTCTCCTTTTATGTGGGCGTTATACGCCCATATCCGCCATGATCGGTTAATTACAAAAATAGCGAGTTTCCACAATATGCTCTTTGCTTTCCATTTGTGCTTAACATCATAATCAGGAGCAAGGCAACCTGCTTTACTATACAAACTTTTAAGAGCGAATGAAGTAGCTTTGTTTTAAAGCTACATATGAAGCACGAAAAACTCGTGTCTTCCCAAATTATATCGCCAGTTTATCTGCATTATCTATCAAAGTCATATATTGTAAACAAAAAGAAAACAAAAAAAACATAATTGTTGCATAAAACAAAAAATTTATGTTCTGTATTGTATTTAAAGCCCTGCGACAACACTTCACTTACCGCTTTTGTGCGTTTACAAAAATTTTCTTCACGAAATTATAAGAAAATTTATGTTGGCTTATTAAAAACAAAAGTCAAATCGAAGCCTACAGACGGGTCGTATAAACAGTGTGATTTATAAATATAATTTAGAGAGCGAAGCGGTTGATTCAACTCTTAGTAGAAACATACTAAAAGGAGGCAATGCTGATTGTACTTCGAACAACAGAATTATACTAGGTAGAACGATGATTGCTTACAGAACTGATCGATTGTAGATCATGCTTCGAAAAATAGAATTGTACAAAATTGCTACAGGAACAACCGTTCACAAAGCTGCTGGGGGAGCAATCAGCCCGAAGATCATCAGCTGAATAGTCAACTGAAGCTGCTGGGGAAACAGCCAGCCCGAAAACTGCTACAGGAACAGTCGGCCAGAATACCGGTGGGGAAGCAGTCAGCGAAATCTGGACTGCTGTTTAACATTTATTAAAATGTAGAACCAACTAATCCAACATGGATGTGTCTCGCAAGGTATTTTGGAATATTTTCACTATGATGACCACTATCTTCGCGTCTACAGTGTTTGTAATTTATCATATTTTATCACTCAGCTCATGCAGTAGTTGAAAAATATCTCAGATATATTTTATATATTGTTGTTGCTTATAGTTTTCTTAATATTTAAACAAGCAAGCTTCCAGTACAGTGAGCAGCAATAGAAATAGAAAAAATAATATTAATGTATCAACATGAATACAAACCTTCGTTACAATTTTAGGAAAGAAACGAAGAACAACGAAAAACAAACAAAAATGGGCACTAAGTCAGACCTAGCCGTCCCTTGCTCCTTTCAAAGTGAGCAGACGAATCTTAGGTTTTTGATGTGGTTTCCAAAATTCGGCTGAAAGTCTGGCTGAAAGTCCGGTATAGAATAGTGTGGCAGGGAGATGCTTCGTTTTCTTTCCCACTGTCTCTACAGAAGTTGTTGAAAGTTCAGCTTGGTTCCTTTGAGTACACATTAGCCATGACTGACAGTAGACTCTATTCTAAGGTGAGATCGACTAAGTTCTCTTCGTTTTGTTACCCCTTTTATGTCCAAGTCAGGTTACAAAATCATTGAGATTCAGTATGAGAGTTCTAAAATCCATTTTGCTTGCTACTCTACGGAAAGTCTAATAGGTTGCCAAGATGTTAGAAATGATGGTACAAGAAAAGGATTGATTTCCATATCCTCTAGTGACATCGATATTAAAGCTAAACTGTTTTCGCTGTTTTTACCGTGATTGGATCCATATGCACAGACCCATCTATGATGACAAGTTCTGTTGAATTATTTCGGCACTCATTTCATATAGATCGACATCCCATAACAACGCTGGGTTTGGTGTACGAACCATTTGAATTCGTTTACACTCATAATAGCCGTACTTTACATATCTTATAAAAAGTCAGCTCTCTGACCGCTCTCTTTATGCCACATACATATGTATGTCCTCTTATAAAACGAGCATTCATATCGTTGCCTAAAAGATACACTGCTTGCAAAATACCGGATGTACCAGCATTTTTGCCTTGCATTTCATTGGCACAACATCATCGAATTTCTACTTTTCATTCGAGTAACCACTAACCTTATAAATGCTTTTTATACCCTTCACATAAATGTGTAAGGGTATATATAAGTTTGTGATTCCGTTTGTAACGCATTGAAATATCCATCTAAGACCCCATAAAGTATATATATTCTGGATCAGCATCAATAGCGATTACGATTGAGCGATGTCCGTCTGTCCGTCTGTCCGTCTGTCCGTCTGTCCGTCTGTCCGTCGGTCCGTCTGTCCGTCTGTCCGTCTGTCCGTCTGTCCGTCTGTCCGTCTGTCCGTCTGTAGTCGTTGAAATACCGTTTCTGAGAAAACGGTTTGAGATAGAAACCTCATTCTTTCGCTAAAACGTGTGAAACCCCGGTAGTGGGTCTGCTATTGAAATTCAGTAAGATAGGTCCACGTATAGCCGAGATATATTCAAAAAACCGGGTTTTGAGGGATATTTTGTGTAATTTTTGTATTCAGATTTTTGAAAAAAATTTTTTCTTAAAAACTAAACCATATCATTTTTTGTGCTCATTAAATCCTAGAAATGAAGGAATTTTTGAAATCGGCCCATATATATCCGAGATATAGCGTCTCCCGATTTTTAAAGAAATCGGCTTTATTAGCCAAATAAGACAACTTTTGGCACCGAAGATCAATCAAGATGGTATATATAGGCTATTTAGAGGCAAAAGTGGAAAATTTTTCCACATCGGCCCATATACACTCGAGATATAGCGCCTCCCGTTTTCTCAAGAAGTTGGCTCTAAAAGCCAAATAAAACAACTTTTGGTATCAAAAATCGATTAGAATGGAACATATAAGGTGTTTAAAAACAAAATTGGAAAATTTTTGAAATCGGTCCATATATATCTGAGATATAGCGACTCCAGATTTTTCAAGAAATCCGCTCTTTAAGCCAAATAAAGCAATTTTTGGCACTAAAAATCAATCAGAATGGTACATATAGACTATTTAGAGGCAAACGTGGAAAATTTTGGACATCGGCCCATATACACTCGAGATATAGCGCCTCAAGTTTTCTCAAGAAGTCGGCTCTAAAAGCCAAATAAAACAACTTTTGGTACCAAAAATCGATCAGAATGGTACATATAAGGTGTTTAAAAGCAAAATTTGAAAATGTCTGCAATCGGTCTATATATACCTGAGATATAGCGTCTCCCGATTTTTCAAGAAATCGGCTCTATAAGCTAAATAAAACAACTTTTGGCACCAAAAATCAATCAGAATGATACATATAGGTTAGTCAGAAGCAAAACTGGAAATCTTTTTGTCATCGGCCCATATATGTTCGAGAAATAGCGCCTACCGATATCTCAAGAAGTCGGGCCTGGAAGCTAAACGAAACAGTTTTTTGCACTAAAAATTTGTCGGAATGGTACATACAGGCTGTTTAGGGGCAAAATTAGAAAATTTTTGGACATCGGCCCATATGCACCCAACTCTTGGTACCAAAAATCAATCATAATGGTACATACATATGTATATAATATTATATACATATGTATATAATATTTGCGATCATGTATGAATGTATGTATGTATGTATGTATGTATGTATGTATGTATGTATGTATGTATGTATGTATGTATGTATGTATGTATGTATGTATGTATGTATGTATGTATGTATGTATGTATGTATGTATGTATGTATGTATGTATGTATGTATGTATGTATGTATGTATGTATGTATGTATGTATGTATGTATGTATGTATGTATGTATGTATGTATGTATGTATGTATGTATGTATGTATGTATGTATGTATGTATGTATGTATGTATGTATGTATGAATATATGAATGTATGTATGTATGTATGTATGTATGTATGTATGTATGTATGTATGTATGTATGTATGTATGTATGTATGTATGTATGTATGTATGTATGTATGTATGTATGTAGATACGTTTGTATGTATGTAGGTATGTATGTATCTACATATGTATGTATGCATGCAAGTATGTTAGCATAAACAATTTTTTTGCTTTGGTGTAAAAATGTGTATGTATGTACATACATATGTATACACGAGCTTGAAAATGAAAGTGATATAAAGAATTGTTGAAAAAAGGGTACGCAATGAAATTCTTTTGAACAATTGCGTCTTCAAATTCATTCACACAAAAAATCATTTTGGGTTTCCCTACGTACTTACATATGTACATACACACACACATGTGTATGATGATACGCAATAGATCATCAACAACGTGCACAAGAAAAAAATAATTTTGTAAAAGCAAGCAATGTAAATATGTATGTATGTATATATGTATGTATATAATCATTGTTTTATGGAACACACTGAAAATATTCAATAACAAAAAATTTATTTTAGAGTTTTCTATTATAGGTATGTACATACATACATACGTATGCATGTACCCACATACGTAAGTAAATTGAAAAGCAAATCACACTTAATGGCAATGTTTAACATTATAATTCAAAAATAATGCAATTATATGCAATTTTTTGTTAAATAAATTTTACTATAAAGTTAACTGATAAATAATTAAGAAATACATTTTGCTTTTCTTTATTTCATTGATATTAAAAAGAATTGGTGTCACCTAGTGGTTGAACTTGAGCATATTAAGAATTATTTTAATAAAAGTTTTGCAGCCTGTGTTAAATCCCGGTAGTGGATCTGATATTGAAATTCATAAAAAATCGGTCCATTTAAAAGCCAAATAAAACAACTTATCGCACCAAAAACCAATCAGAATGTATGTACCATTGTGAAGGGTATTTAAGATTCGGCCCAGCCGAATATAGCACTCTTACTTGTTTATTTATGAAATTTTGCTGGCATGCAACAGTGCAATATGTACATACATATATGCATTCAAGTCTTTGCACAGGTATTTGATTCATTCATTCCATTTTATTATAATTTTATTTTTTATTTGTCGGATACAATTTCAAAACGTAACCGTGTTCTTTGTTGCAATTTTTTTTTGTGTGTGTTATAAATTTATGATTCCTTTTATGAATGAATGTGTACAAACGTTATCTTTCTGTTTACAATACACGCACATGCATCAACATTTCTGTAGAGGAGTTTGTGTGCGTATATTCATTTCAACTCATCCTAACGTGTAACTTTTTCATAAACGTTTCCTTTCATAACTTTAACCTTTTTTCTGTGTGTGTGTGCGTGTGCGTGTGTGTGTGTATGAGCGTGTGTTTTTTATTTTTCATTTTATTATGAAGGCAAAAGCATTATAAGATACAATTGCCATTTGAAATTGTTTATGTTTTTTTTCCATTTTTCCTTGATGAATGAAATATAGTTTTCATTTATATTCACACACATTCAAATGTACATTTGTATGTCCAGATGTATGCATTTTATTATATTCTTATATTCACTTTAAAAACTATTTCTTTTAAATCAGCTATTTATATTTTATGCAAATCCCTTTGTTT
This sequence comes from Sturmia bella, assembly GCA_963662145.1. Classification (NCBI taxonomy): domain Eukaryota; kingdom Metazoa; phylum Arthropoda; class Insecta; order Diptera; family Tachinidae; genus Sturmia; species Sturmia bella. The sequence continues at coordinate 22,013,051 of OY759168.1, read as the reverse complement.
TATTTAATAAAATAAAAAAATAAAATGTTCTATGGACAATATTTAAAATTGATACGGTTTAGTTTGTTTATAAGCAGATTTATTCATATCTGCCCTGTTCATTTAAAAGTTGAGTTCAATAAGGTTATCAAACGCAGTAAGACTTAGAATCGACTTAGAAATGAAGCACTTAAATATTAAAAGATAAAAGGGACAAAAAGTTTTAGACAAGGGTAAGTTAACTTAGCAATCAATTTTGCGTCCCAAATTTTTCGATAGATTTTTGGTATGAGGAAAATATTTCCAAAAACGTTTTCGAGGCATACGATTTTCAACTTATTTGTTTCTATTTTTGTACAGGAGCTCTTCTAAGGAAATGCGATAATGGTTTAGCGTACTCGAAAATATATTAGGATGACAAATAATATTAGGGCTTGTTCGATATTGTGCCCGGATTTTTCGATGGTTTTACTGAAACTGGGATATCACAAAAATCATTTTCAAGGCATCAGATTTTCAATTGTTTTTCTATATTTGTGTGGAAGTCCCTAAGGAGGCAAGGTAAGCAGGGTCGCCACATTCGAAAATATATTAGGGAGCGAAAACAATTAGGGGTTGGTCATACATATCTTTTTAAATCGCCCAATAAACTGTTTGTTCAGTTTGATTCTGCGGATGAGATCAGCTCTGTTTGAAGCAAAATAAAAAGTTATTGATATTTTTGTTGAAGCAATTTTTTCCTCAAGTGTCTAGTTTGAACCTAGATACATAAATGTGCGGAATAATTTTTGCAGCTTTTTTTTCCTTAACGCATACCTATGAGGTTTATTTATACCTTCCCAGGAATGGGACTGCAGCGATTTATGATTGAGTCAGTTCTACTGCTGACAATTTCTGTAAATACTGTTTACTATAAAAATTTTAAATGTGGGAGTTGATAAACATCGACTGTTGCCGTATTAATAACAGAAATGTAGATTCCTTTTTCATTGATAATTCATTACAATATTAGACAAAAGAGGTAATTTTCTACTACATTATAGATCTTTTTAGTTTAATGCCTAAAAGCGAACACAGTTGTGTACATAAACATGGAAAAATGCATTCCAGGATATCAAATCAATCGAGAGCGGCCGAAAAATATTGGTAGCTTTCTTTATTATGAGGCTCATAATAAAGAAAGCTACCAATATTTCTCGTGATGAAAAAAAGTAATTTAGTAACAGTTATCAAAGTAATAGAAAAGGGAAAAATATTAAATTATTAACATAAACGACATACACATAAATAATATTGAGAGTTTTTTGGGAGCTTAAAAACTCGCATTTAACACCGCGAAAACAAGTTGTTCCTCTCAATATCACTTTTTTCCGTTGCAAATTAAGCTGCCGATTTCAGCTCTGCACTGTTTAAAATAAATTCTGTCAAGTACGAGGCTGGCTCGCACACTTAAGCCTCCGTATCGCATGGCATATTACAGAACGAGAGTTACGTTTAACTGTTACTTTACTTTGTATGGGAATAGCTAGTAGTTTTCAACTAGTTGTTGTTATTGTTGTTGTTATTTGTAGTTGTAAGGCACCTGGGAATACGTACACTGTGCGAATTTTGGCTCTCTATCTCTTACGGTTCGAGAGTTGTAGCTAACTGTTACTTTACGTTGTAAAGGGACACCTGGTGGTTTTAGAGTTGTTGTCGTTTTTAGCATTTGTTTTTGTGAAGCATATGTCAGTACATATATTGTGCACATTTTATCCCTCTGTCTCTCACGGTTCGAGAGTAACGGCTCATTGTTACTTTTCGTTGTATGGGGACACCTGCTAGTTTTCGACTTGTTGTTGTTTCTAGTATTTGTTGTTGTAGCGGCAAGGTACAGCTACATCCTGAAAAAAATATCAGTTTTCTAGCTCCTACCGTTTCGGAGAATGGACGCTGTGACGGACGGACGGACGGACGTACAAGTCTCGGTAATTGGGTTCCGTTTCACACTGACGAGTACGGAATCCTAAAAAACAATTAAATGTAATTACTGTGCAAAAATGCTAACACCTTCATTTTATGATGTGGGTGTTGCCAGTCTTTACTTTAGTATTCACCTTTGATGTGACGAGAGTATATTAGTTTCTAAAATGGTTTAGAAAATGAAGACTTACCAACCGCTTGTCAAATTTTGTACCCTTATTCTCTCTTAACCAAAACGTTTTGCTTTTACATGATACGTTTATGAATGACATACAGAAGTTTTTGACAAAATGTTACCATATAAACTGGCCTTTAGTAGAATAATTTATGCCATAACGTCGAAAAATTTTTGACCACACAAATTAAACATTCATTATCTCCTCTAGCCTTTAAGCTGCTAACAATGTGCCCTCGGTTTCAGTTAATCTATTAAGTTGTTGAATTGGACTTTTTATTTTATAATTACTAACCGTCTAATTCATAAAAATTATAACAGGCTTATAAAGCTCTTATTTGACAGATTTTCCATACAAATATGTCAAATAACAGTCTTATAACCCTGTAATAATTTTTATGAATTAGGGGGTAATTATTTTCATAAGCTGATTTAATGATCAATCTAAAAAACTTAAATCTAATTGTAAGAGTTAAGAGTTTTGAAAGAAAACAAAAAAGAGAATATTGCAAGTCTGCTAGCTGGGGGACAATGAATAGATTAACTCGAACAATCGATGAACTAAGCCATTATTTTTCAAGCGATTGTCAGGCATCGCAACCAAAACAGCGGGTTCTATGTCCTTTGTGCACTTCAGCTAATCCTACCATGGACTTGTGCTCTCGCACACACTTGTGTTTGAATGTAAATGCAAGGAGCCTTCAGTTCAAGACTGTATATCAAAATATGCATTATAAAGCAGTTGATATGACTGAACAGGAAATCTTGCAAATGTCAAGCTTATTTTTGCTTAAAATTCTTTTCAATATTTACGTCTAATGCCAACAGTTTTAATTTTGGTTAAATATTTCCATATAAAATTTTGTAAATAAAGAAAGCATATATTATTATTTTTTTTATTATAACTTCATGCTCGAACTTTTTGATTTAAAATTGTTAATAACTTTATCAGGCTTGAATTCGATTTCGACTTCCTCAAAACTCACAAAGATTTTTTTTTTTATAAAACTTGAGTGATTAACATTATGAAGGAAGACAAGAAAAGTAAAGTTGAAGACCTACTCTCTAGGGTATATACCATGGCTGTTTCAAGACCACCACGTCACTCATCAGCACCCTGGCTTCGAACCCAGGTCATGACTACTTGTATACTGTTCTTCAACAACATAAACACCATATTTTTTTAATACCCATAAAAGAATTTATGTTTCTAAGAACCTCCCAGCCCAGCAGCTCGAAATAAATTTTGCACAAACTTCGTTTCTACTTAAATCAGCGACTAACACTATACAGCTAATTTATCTTTTATGCCAGAAATTGTTAATTTAAGCGAATTTGTAAATATCCAGCAAATATATAAATCATAAATTAAAGTAATGTAAATAAATTTCATTTTCAACAAGATTTAATAAATCCTTATATATGTATGTAAAACAAGAGTTTTTGTCTCCAGCTCTGCTTTACTACATTGTTAAATAATGGTTAAATTAATTGTATTTAAACATATCAAAAAAAAGGAAAGCACAAACTTTTTCCTGCTGCATTTTCATATTTGTGACTTACAGAAATTAAAATAAAATGCTTTTTATATTCTGGATTTTTACAAATACATACATGTAAGTCTGTTTATTTGTATTAGTGAAAACAAAAAAGAATTTTTTCAAACAGTTTTTTTCAATAAAATAATTGCTTTTAAATTTTCCTGTTTCTGTTTCTTTTTTTTATGCCTTCAGTGAGAAAATAATTACATTTATTTAATAGAAGATAAATGAGTTATTTTAAGTCATTTATTATGTGGTATGAAATTTCTCTCCTTTTTTTATGCAGCTTTAATTAGACCAACGGCAGAGCAAATACAACGACAGTGGGCGCTAATATAAGTGAACTACTTGCGTTAAAGGTGTCAATAGTTTATTGACATTGAGGCATTTTCATAAAAAAATTTTTAAATACATATATTTTAATGTATTACTTTAGGTCTAAAAATATACCTTATTAATGTCTTCCCTCTTTTTCAGCCGTCTATATGACGCCGACATTTCGTTGATGCTTATTAACACATTCTTAAAAGAATGATTGAAATTTTTCGAGTCCACTGATGAGATGATTAGCATCTACGAAATGTCGGTGGCATATAGACGGCTAAGAAAGACAAAAAACATTAATAAGGTCTATTTATAGACCGGATTGAATACATTTCAATTGACTCTTAAAGCAAACAAATAATTCTGTTTATTTTTGTATGTGTTCTAATATTGTTCAAAATTTTCAAAAGCCTCATTTTAAATAAAATGTCCACACTTTTTTGTTACAGCAGGCGTTAAAAACTTTCACCAAGATATATTGTGAAATAGACATTTTATTAAGTATAAAAAACAGTTGCACACTAATATAATTTTGTAGTTGAATTTTGTAATTTACAATTGCTAAGAATAAATAAAATGGTAGTTGGACAGAACCTGATGTTAAAGAAAATACATTTTCGTTCGAAATTTGTAAATTTAAAATTATTAGTTACTTATTTATTAGGCTTAAGTTCGGTTTTATTGGTTCACAATTAAGTAAGATTTTGTTTTTTAAATTGTATTGGTCAAGATTTTTAAAGAAGATAAGAAACAATCATTTTAAGACTTATTAGCTGGGGTACAAGCCATGTCACCAAAAACATTACATTTTCTTATACAACTTCTTGCTATAGAGTAAATGTTTTCAAAGGTATGGTTTTTTTTTTAGCAATATGTTTTATATTTTCAATAATGTTTTGCACAAAATGTAGATGAGTGTGGCTTTTATAAATTTCTTTTACTTATTTAATGCTTTAATGACCCTTTTTTCAAATTAATCTCATGTAAATATTAATACTAGCATTTTGAGAAAAGAAATCCAAGAAACTCAGACTTTTTTCTCGAAGGGATCATTAAATGATATCGCTTTTCTTATCCTGTATGGGGCTTACATAATAACCTATTCCAAGCTCTTAGAACTGCAAAGTTCAACAAAATATTTTTGTTATTTGTATTCCTAAGCTAAGCGTATTAAAAAACATAGGCAGTGGCACAACTACTCTACTACCGACCTTCGTCTTGGCCAACTACATGCCGGGTCGATTTGTGGGGTAAAAAATTTCACGATGCTGTGCCATCGATATTTCGATAGCTTTTGGTAAAAAGGAAAAAAAGTTTCAATACGATACATCAAAAATAAAAATCATTTGCTGCGCATTTGAACTAAATTTGTTTTTATTGTATGGAAGCCGCTACTAAAAAGGATCCCTGCTTTTTCAAAAAAAAAAAAATTTGGGAAGAAAAAATTACTTACGGTTGGGCATACCTTTGACTTCTCTACGGACATCCTTGGACTGATCAATACTAAAAACCCATTTTTAGTGGCCATATAGGACCCTAAAATAAATTTTTTTTCTTATCACTATTTTATCTTCACAAAGTTTTTTTCAAACACACCGACAACTTACCACGCTACCTTAAGGAGGAGCCTTATAAAAGGAGAGCTATAAAAAAATTTGAATCGGATGAACTGAAAATAATGGTTTTTGACACGTCGTAGTGAAACTTTTTTTTTGTTCATGAAAAAAACGTTGGAAACATCGATGGCACACTATCGATGGCTAATCGACCCCCCTCCACAATACACATACCTATTGATACATCATTAAAGGCCGGCAAGGAAAAGAGAATGGAAAAACACGCTAAACACAAAATTATAAACATAAAAGAGCAAATTTAAAGGTTATGACATTTACAGCTACAGGGAACTGTGCAAAGGTAAATTGATATTTGGTATTACAGTATTTATCGGATATAAGAACATCTCATATAAGAACAAAACGCTTATAAGAAACATTTGCAAAAACACCATATCTTTTTAGTGTTTTTTCTAACAAAAAAAGTTTTATATAAGAAAAACGCTGAAAAGAAAAAAACTGATAAAAGAACAATTTTCTTGAACACCAAAACCACAAAATATATAGAAAAAGAATTTATATAAGAAACTTTCAAGGGCAACACTGAATTTATGTAGTTTGCATGGACAACTCTGTTTTCTGACAGTTTTACAACAACAACAACAACGTTGTTTTTTTTTACTTTTAGTGCTCATGAGAAGTTTTTGTTTCTTGCCTCGTAAATAAATAAATAAATAAATAGTACAAAATGAATTGTGTATGTAAATGTATTTACTACATATAATTTTTTTTCAAATTGAAGTTGTATAGTTTTTTATATCTATTTACTAAAGGGGTTAATAAAATAAAATTTGATTTGTTTTGTTTTTCTATTTACATACATACATCTACGTATATACATAAAACGGCAAAAAAGCTCGTATATTCATATAAGAAACAAATGCCTTATGGCCATAGCTACTTATATAAGAAATAAGTTTATTATGTACAATAATTGTATATAAGAAAGAAGCGCTTATAAGAAACTTTTTTCCTGGATTTTTCAAGTTTCTTATATCCGATAAATACTGTATATTGAAATTTGCATTTCAACGAAAGATAATCTTGAAATATGCTAATGCGAAATTTTATTTTTTTGTGGCTTTTCTTTTTTTTTCTGTTTGTTGTTGTATCTAAAAGAATTCACATACATAAATTTTTTTTTTCGCTTATGTACATATGTCTGCCTAAAATAAGTCAGGAAAAGAGTAGCGGTCACGTTGTTTTTGCACAAATACGCAAATCTATTTTTAGTCAAAGTTTGTAGCTGGCAAAATTTAGATTATAGCTGAACACATAATTTCTAGTCTTGACTATTAACGAGTCAATATAATTTTACTGCATAAAATGATTCAAAATAATATTGCGCAGAGAGCCTTGTTACTGGAAACTTAAAAAATAAAATATGCATTTAATAAGTTTTGTTATATTTATATTGCCTTTTGGTTTTCTCAAAAAATAAAACCAAAATAAAAAAAATTTTTATAAGTAGGTATTTTAGTTTTAATACAATAGCCTTGAGACACCGGGCCGTGTTACCGATGTTGGATATTGGTAAAAGAATATAAAATATACTCAATTTATTACAGGGTCCGCCATCTAACGTTTTTTCCAACTAGTGCTTATTTCATGAATAGTAACACTTAGCTCATGTCTGATTTGACAGATAATTAGTTTTATCCTTCCGCTGAGCGAATATGGTTGTGTATACGCTTGAAAAGCGCTGGAAAATATTGCGACATTACTTGGAAAATCATGGTAATGTTGCAGAATGTGTATGCGGATTTCGGTAGAAGAGAGGAACCGTCAACTCCGTATGTTCGTTATCCTGAGAAAAAAGTGAAAGACACCGGCATCCTTATCGATAAACCAAAGCGTGAAAAGCCAAAAACAGTGCGTACCCCGAAAGTATTGCTGCTGTGGCAGAAAATGTGCATGAAGTGCCATCAACATCAATTCACCGTCGTTCTCAACAATGGAACATTTCAGAGACATCACTGAGACCAATTTTGCATAAAGACCATGGTATGGCTCCATACAGTAGATTGTCATACATTTTTTTATAGCATTTTCAAAACAAAAAAAAGATATTTGCGGACCCTTTAGAAAACCACAGTGTTAAAGTAGAAAGTTAATCAACAAGATTAAACATAGACAGTCAGTAATGAAAACGCCGGTGGTAGGATGACTATTAGCTACAGCTCAATACAGTATGCCGTTAATCATGGCCTGGGTTCGAAGCAAATTTTATTGCTAATGAGCGACATGGTGGTTGTGAAAGAGCAGTAGTGCGTACCCCAGCCAATAAATCTTCAACTTTAATTTGCTTGTTTTTCTTAAAATCAACATCACTCCAATTTTATCAGAAAAACATTTTTCTCAATTTTGAGGAAGCAAAACTCGAACTCAAAGCACGATAAAATTAACAATTTTAAATCATATACATATTTCGACTACAAAATTAAAATTAATGCTTAGCAATTTTTATACCCTTCACAAAAATGTCTAATACCATGTTCATACATGCGCCTTTATTGAGATAATCGCAATAAAGTCCATTATTAAGCTCAATATTCCATACAAAAAGTCAATAAAGTTATTGCTCAATAAACAATATATTGCTTTGAATATTGAGAAAAAGATGGAACACAACACTGTAAAAGATGTGTTTAATAAGCAAAAGTATACAATGCGAAATGAATGACGTGATAAATGTAAACAAAATAATACAAAATAAAAAAAATAAATACAATATAAATAAAAACATTGCAGCATTTCCAAATTTTTATTTCTCTTTCTTTTTATTATTGCCGCTTTGGAGTCATAACAAGAACGCACTGCTTGTATAAGTTCCATATTTTTATTGCACAACACTAAAATCTTTTTAATAAAAGGCAGTTTTTCTTCCATTTTTCTTATTGGAAAATATTTTTCATTTTTTTCTCACTACCAAAACAAAAACAACAACTTTTTTTCAGCTGTCAAATACTAATTGAGTTAGCGCAATATTTGTATGTATGAACGCAAAAAATATTATGTCAATAAACTGAATATTATCTCAATTAGAAATACATGTATGAACAAGGTATAAGGGTATATATAAGTTTGTGATTCCGTGTGTAACGTATTGAAATAACCATCTAAGACCCCATAAAGTATATATATTCTGGATCAAAATCAATAGAGATTACGATTAAGCGATGTCCATCTGTAGTCGTTGAAATACCGTTTCTAAAAAAACGGTTTGAGCTAGAAACCTCATTATTTAGCTTGAATGTGTTAAATCCCGTTAGTGGGTCTGCTATTAAATGTCAGTAAGATCGATTCACGGATAGCCGAGATATATCCAAAAAACTGGGGTTTGAGGGCTATTTTTGGTCATTTATTTTGGTCAGATATTTGAAAAAAAATTTTTTTCCTAAAATGTTAACCATATTATTTTTAATTCCCATTAGATCCCAAAAATCGAAGAATTTTTGGATTCGGCTCATTTAGCTCATTAACGAGATATAGCGTTTGCCGATTTGCAAGAAATCGTCTCTATCAGCCAAATACAAAAATCAATGAGAATGGAAAATATATATCATTGTAAAGGGTATTTAAGATTCGGCCCAGCCGAATATATCACTCATACTTGTTTTATAATATTCTGCTGATGTCAAATGAATAATTTTGTTTTCAGGGTGTGCATTTTTATTAATATGCGGCACAGGGAATGAAATAACGTACATCATGTTGGTTCTGGTGGCTTCAGTATAAATGATATTGGTTTTTATATTGCAAGAAGGAGCTTTTATGTGGCTTTAATTTATGCAAACGTAGTTTAATAAGCAAAATGACTACAGCAGTGGCTTAAAAAATAAAAACTGCAACAATATCATAAATCATAAAAGATCTGGAATTGTTAATTATGTTATCGGAATTTGGTTGTATATGACTTCCTCAGAATTCAGAAAAAATTTTTGTAGCAAAGTTCTAGTAATCAACACTTAGAGAAGACAAGAAAAGTAAAAGTGAGATTTATGTCATCACTTTTTGAATGGAGTACATACAATGGCTGTGTTACGTCCACTATGACAATCATCAGCACCTCCATTGCTTCGAAACCAGGTGAAAACTAATTGCATGCTGTCTTTAAGCAGCAGCATTTAGCCATAGCAGCACCTGTGCTCTGTTGTTTTTTTCCTTTTTTAAGAAAAACGAGAGTCAATATAATGTAGTGCACATTTGTCGTTTCTCAAAGGCTACAACTGCTGTATTACCCTGTAAAATACTTATTGTTTTATTCTGGTTTGTTAGAAAAACAACAGCCAATATAATGAATTTTCGCAAATGCGTATTTTACTTGTAATGTATATTTTTGTAGGTTTTGAAGAACAGGACGAAGAAGAGATAAATCTTCATTTACCTTTACTCTCTTCCTTTAAATTTTGTCACAGTACTTTTCTGTTGGCTGCAACATATTTTATGTTCCGTCATGAGCATGAAATCGGTTTTCTATTCATTTTTGTGCAATTTGCTTTTGCCCAGCAATTTTTAAGCATTAGTTCAACTTTATAGTGAAATAAATATAAGTCCTAAGGATGCAGTTAAAAGAAAAATTAACATTAGGATTGAAATATAGTTTTTTCATCAGAGTTGCTAATGCTGGGGAAGCACACACAGTTTTGCTGCTACGGGTACCCTCTCACCGATGAGCTTTTTTGCTTTTGTTCTTATACAGCTGAATAACTGGCAACTAGGTCTCAAGGCACTCGAAGCGAACTAACAGTTGTACTTCTTTTTGGTGGGGAGCTGTTATATTAACATGGACAACCGGCTGTTTCTGGCTAGCAACACCTTTCGTCAGAAGCCTATGAACTTCGGACGTGGTAAAGTTCACAAATTTAACACTGAGTCTTAAGGCACACAGCTCCCACAGCTCGCACAATATCACTTTCTATATGTACTATATGTACTTAACTAACATTAATCAGTTGATCTTGAGCCACATAAAACTTATAGTTAATGTAATTAAAACTTTAGTGCAATCTTAATAGAATGATCACTTTCCATTATTATTTCTGACATCATATTATTCTATTTCTTTTTTACTAGCAAACGTGAAGTTAATACCCTTTAACGTTTGAGTATTACTTTGTTTCTTTTTTTATTCTTGTTTAAAAACTTTATTCACACTTACTTTTTCCTATTAAATATTAAAATCGTTTAGTATACATTTTTTTTTTGCAACTTCATATTTAAAGGCAACGGCAGGGCACTTACCTGCAAGTAAAAGAGAAAACAAGAGAAATAATTATTAAAAATTAAATTCACAGGAATTTACTTTGATAATAGAACTCAGAGCTGTAAAAAAAAACTTTATATATAAAACAAATTTATGCCATAAATTTTGCATATTTTTCCAAGTACATTCGCATAATTACATTTGCAATTTTTTTTTTTTTTTTTTTTTTTTTTGTAGAAAAAACGAGAGAAGAGCAGAAAAGTTGTTTAGTATTAAAATGCAAAACCATTTCAGATGTTATATTTATTTTTCTTTAATTCATGGCATTAAAAACTAATTTTCAAATACTTACAAATTAGTTGACCTAAAATTATGTGTGCCGTTAATTCTTGCTTTCAAATATTTTTGGCTTATAAATTTGTATATTATTTTCACAGCAAATTTCTTTTACCATTTTTATAAACCATTTTTTTTTCTAGAAAGAAAATTTTCAGTTTTTATGCATAAAATCATTTGGTGGGTTTTTTGTTTTGCTGTATTTCTTTGGCAAGTCAGTAAGAGTGCCAATTCAATTGTTGCCTACTCAAAAGCAATTTAAATACGCGCTTTGCATTATAAGTTTGCACTAAAAAGAAGAATAAATTTTCGCATTTGGAAGGGAAAATCTCATTTCTTACAAACGTTTTGCATTTCCTTAAAAAAAAAAAAAGAGCAACAGCCACCAGGCACAATATTTTCAAAGGCTAAGCAGAAGGGGAAGGAAAGCAAGTAAACATATTTCAATGTTGTTAATGTCAGTAACAGATAAAAGTGACTGCTTAAAGGATGGCACAAATATTTAATACCATAAAAAGAAAACGAGTGAACAGTAAATTAAATATGCAGTTTTAGTGAGTACTTAGTTATGTGTTCATTCGAATGAAAGTTATTTCGTAGTTTACTGTATTTGTAAATAGGATTTTACTTCAAAAGATTATTATAATTAACATTGATAATAAATAATATAGTTAAATAATTTTGCATTATTCGAACTTTTTCTTATAAATATAAATAAATAAATGTATTAAATTTATCAGGTTCAAAGCCGCCACCCTTTCTCGTCAAGAACGGGTACTGACGAGAAAGTGCGGCGGCTTTGAAACAACTAGTTGTCCATCCTGCTAAATGTCTTTGGTATTTACTTTGTCTTATTTAATGAATATCAATCACAAAAATAATATAGAAAGAACTGGAGCCTGATAAACTTAATACATACATAATAATATTAAATAGTAAAATTATGTATTTAGCAGGGGAATAACCAGCTGTTTCTAAACCGTTATGCTTCTCATCAGCACCGATTTCAGTCAAATGTTCATGACTTTCTATTTTTTGTCTCGTTGTGGCAAATATGAAAAATCATACTTTTTTTTTTCTTTTAAGCTGGCCACTTGTATGCGAAAAAGGAATTTATTTTTAGTTTTTTAATCGAAAATTACTCGAGAGGCAAATAGTTAATGTAATATGAAAATAAAAGTTTAAAGATGACATTTGAAGCCAATTTTGGTGCTGATGAGCTACGCGGTGGTCGTGAAACAGTCATGGTATGTACGCCAGCCATTAAGTCTCCAACTTTGCTTTTCTTGTCTTCTTTAAACAGAAATGTTGATCACTTCAATTTTATAAAAAAAAATTTTTTTCTCAATTTTGGGTAAGAAAGTGGAGCTAAGGCCCGCCCGATAAAAGTATGGACATTGAAAAAATTTAAAAAAAATTAAGCGGCCCAAAAATTGTTCCAATAAAAATTATTAGACTAAGAGTTATTCGAATACAACCGATTTCGAATGTTTTAACAGAAATAACTGAAGAGCTTTTACAAATTTCAATAGAAAGTATTTGTCAAAAAGAAAAAAAAAACTTTAAGCCAGCGAAACTTTTAACAATAGCGGAACTCACGGTTTATTGCAAATTACCCTGGCAGGCCTTGCAGATATTGCAACTGTCACATCTGGCAGCCTCTCAATAGCTAAATCTCTGTCACATCTGACAACTACTCAGTAGCAAAAGCACTCTCCCTCAATCATAATATGCGCAGTCCGTATCGTATCGCCGAAGAGTGCACAACACATATTTTATACGACTAAATTGAATTCCTTTTTATTTTTTTAAATAAATGTTTTTTTTTGAATTAACTGTTTTGGAAATATAAGAGTCTGATCATTTCGTTAAACGCACGACCAACCTGATACAACCGTAGCATATGTGCCATAGTCTGCAAGACTACACGAACAAAATGTATGAAATCGAGATTTGCATCACTTAAGCAAATATGCATAGCCAAAAACCATTTCCGTATTTGAAAATGTTGCAAAATGCTAAAACAGCTGTTTGTTTTTTTACAGCCCGACATGTAAACACCTGCGCTCAAAAAACTATACGACGGCAAGGCCGCCACAAAACATGTCCGTGTTGGAATTATATTAATGCTAACGTTGCTCAAAGAAGTATTTACAAAATAATAAAAAGTGAATATTATACCTATTATTATGCATCATTTTTATTTAATTTTATAAAATAAAAAAAAATCGGGGCGGATGCTTCATGTGCAAATTTTATCGACGGCGTTACTTTTCAAATATTGGCGGCGGCTAAGCTTATTTCATGCGGCAGACTCACTTTATTAAATTTTGTAAACAAATAAATAATAAACAGACGAGAAAATGAACACGCAAGAAATTAAAAATAAAATTATGGTAAATAAACAAAAAGTCAACAATAAAAGATGGACAACGAAAAGCTGAATAACGAAATTTTTGCAATTTGTTTTCTAAGCTTCCTTCTCAATTTACAAAACAAAAATATTTATATTTTCCCTTACGAATATGAACTTGATTATTTATTTGCTTTAAGAGTCAATTTAAATGTATTAATTCAGGTAAAAAAATGAATCTTTTCAAAAAATGCTTGTTGTATTTTTCAGCTGTCTATATGCCGACGACATTTCGTTGGTGCTAATCAACTCATCAGTAGACCTAAAAAATTCTTAAAAGTTTGTTTGAAACTTAACTGATTCTCATTCTCATTCTGTTCATGGAAATTATGGAATAAGTAGTTAAGTTTCAAACAAATTTTTAAGAATTTTCAAAGTCTACTGATGAGTTGATTAGCACCAACGAAATGTCGTCGGCATATAGACAGCTGAAAAATACAGCAAACATTTTTTTAAAAAGATTCATTTTTGGACCTGCATTAATATTTTCCCTTACTCTATAATCAGCTGTTATAATTATTTTTCTAATAACTTGAAAAAGACACTTTGACGCTTTGTAGCAAAAAATCATGCTATATGTGCTAAAATTGCAGATGGTCAACCAAGGGTGATTTCCGCTAATGATGTAGTGAAACATACGAACACTTCTTTATTAGAATTTTAAGTAATAAATAAATTTCTTCTTCCTATTTGTTCGACCTTTTTCCTTTCTTATTAAAAGATTTCTTAAATATCGAACTTGATGTCCTTGTTTGTTATTTTTATTTTTAATCTTCCTTTGTCTTTGCAAAATTCTTCCGGAAATAATGTTTGTTGCTAAAAATTTGTTACTTCGTCCAAAGTGACTATCATCACCACCTTATCAGCTTCGAGTCCATATCATAACTAATTGCACACTGTTTTTAGGCAGCAGCGCTTAGCCATCCTATTGACTTAGCTTTTTGCTATCATACAGCCTATTTCTAAGCTCAAAAGTCATAACTATTAAGCCAAATTTTGATCTTTGTTATACTTGGAACAGCACTTTTTTTTTCTGTGAAAACTAAAACAGCTTGAACATAGTTGCTGGTTTCAGCCACAGATTTTAAATTACCTCACATCATTCTCTGATCACAATAACCATTTTGGCAAAAACAGATTCTTAATTTGGACGTTCTTTTGTGCACTAAATTTTTACAATGTAAGATCTTCTAAATCTCGTACAAAAGTTGTGCATTATTTCAGCAAATGTTCAAAGTTATTTTTTTCAAAGTAGTTCCATCGGCAAACAACTTTTCTTAAAATTTCTATTCGTCAAATATGGTTGTCCCAAAGTTTGTCTACACTTTGCGTTTAAGCACTAATATGAGCAATTTTAATTTATGGCTTTGGTTTTAATTTTATTCAAGTTAGAAAAACTGCATAAAATAATAACATTTAACGAAATAAAATATTTACTTCTCAAAAAACTTCAAATGTTCTTTAAAATGGTAAAGCATAAATTTTATAACAAAGAAAAAACATGTACAATAAAAAAGCATCAACAACAAAATATTTTTGCTTTTTTCCATTTCTGTAACTTATTTTGTAATGCAAAATATTTTAATCTGCAATAGAAAAGAGGAACTTCGTAAAGGA
This sequence comes from Sturmia bella, assembly GCA_963662145.1. NCBI lineage: Eukaryota > Metazoa > Arthropoda > Insecta > Diptera > Tachinidae > Sturmia > Sturmia bella. Next base: position 21,997,882 of record OY759168.1, on the reverse strand, counting down.
AATGCTTAAATTTCATTTCCCTTTCAACAGTCGGCCGCACAGTTGCAGTGAAAATCTGTTTTTCTTCTTGTAATTTTGTTGTTGTTGCTTTTGTTTTTCAGCACATTTTTGTGCATTATTGTTATTTGTGTCAGCAAAACTTTACAATTTTAAATTATATTTAGCAGAAAAATATACCATTTCCCTAGAAAAACGGGAAACTTCTTTAATATCTCTGGAATTTACAAAAAAAAAAAAAAAAAATATCAAAGAAAACTCTTCTTATACGAAGCATACAAAGTGGGAAAGAAAACAAGTGGAAACAAATTAATTATAATTTATTGAGTTTTTAACTTTGTGTGTTATCATACACTTTGCTGATTATTTATGAAATGGTGTAAGCGCCAGAAACATTACAAAGATGTGCAACACACCGTATAACTTTATTTCTGGGGTTGTCAAAATATTTCACAATTTTACTCAACTTCAAAAATAAATAAACCGAAAAAAAGTGGAGGAAAGTTTATTCAAATTACAGGACAAGTTTAATTTTATTGTTTTATCTGTTGAATTGTTTTCACCGGTAAGTGGGGCTCTGCTGCTTTTAACTAAATGCTGGTTTTTTTTTCTTTATTTACTTTTGTCGCTTGAAAAACAATAAACTTTTGGCATTCGCAGGGCAGCTTAAAGGAATTTGTTTTTTGCTGTTTTTACGAAGGAGAAAATACAAACATATTTAATTTATCACAGAATAAATTATTTTTAAATACTTTGAGCGAATTATGAATCAAAAAAAAAAAAAAAAAAAAAAGCGGTCGGGGGACCCCCGTTAGGAACGAAATTCCTTACGTTTTTTTTCATCTTTGAATGTAATACAAGGTGAAATCTGTGTTTTATTTTGTGTTGTTTTTGAAATTTTATGATTTTTAAAATTTTGGAACGTTTTCCAACTAATTAACATTTATTGGTAGGTGTCTCCGCTGCTGTCAGTGGAGACACCGCCAATCATACACAATTACATATAAACAGCTCACACGCTTTCGTGACGATTTCTACTAATTTCCACTACCAGCGAGCCGCGTTAAGGAACTTCGTTCCAAAAAAAGAAATGCGGTCGGGGGACCCCCGTTAGGAACGAAGTTCCTTACGTTTTTTTTTTCATCTTTGAATGTAATACAAGGTGAAATCTGTGTTTTATTTTGTGATGTTTTTGAAATTTTGAAATTTTATGATGCTTAAAATTTTTGGAACGTTTTCCAACTAATTAATATTTATTGGTAGGTGTCTTCGCTGCTGTCAGTGGAGACACCGCCCATCATAGACAATTACTTGTCGACAGTACACCAATACATATAAAAAGCTCACACGCTTTCGTGACGATTTCTACTAATTTCCACTACCAGCAAGCCGCGTTAAGGAACTTCGTTCCAATTATAGAAATTATGCTCGTAGTTTTGATATAATATGAAAAATTACTCAAGTCGGTGGATGATACATTTTCGTTTTTTGTTGAAGCCAACAAAATGTTTTGAAAAAAGTTTTAAATGAAATCTGTTAACAGTGATTACCACCGTTTCCAGGTGTACGAATATTAAAGAAATCATCAAGTAAAATTTAATGAAATGTAAATAAATAATGTTTGTTTTTTTGTAACAAAAAAAAAACACATTTATTATTTTTGGTCTAAAAATAGACTCTTATGACTGTTTTCTGGTTTTTTTTTTTCAGCCGTCTATATGCCGCCCACATTTCGTTGATGTTAATCAGTAGACTCGAATAAATCATAAAAGAATGATTGAAATCCAGCTACTTGTGCCACGATTCCCATGAACTAAATGAGAACCAGAAATGTTCAACCAAACCTTTAATATATAAAACATTGTTTCTTTTTGCAGCACTTTTATTTTGGCCAGTTGCTATACACAAATTTCGCCGAAGCAGATTGTTTAAGTTTGTCTTATTCCCTTGGACTGCTTATAACTTAAGCTGTGTTAAATTAGATGATATTAAAAAATAAAATAAAATATAAGTCTTCCTTATCGATTTAAAACAAACAAGAAAATGTATTAAAAATCTGATCCTGTAAAATTTTCATTTTATTTGTTACAATATTTTAGCGGTTAGGGATTAAGCCAAGAATAAGAGCAGGAGTTTCTTCAAGATACGAAAGACATATGTATATTAGTATTTTTATGTTTTCATGTTCACATTATATTGACTTTTAAAAGAAACCTATTCGGATAAAACTTATTCGGCAAAAAAGTAATAAGTAATCGATTAAAAATCTATATTGATTTTTAAATGAAAATTATACGAATAAAAATTGTTTGCCGGCAGAAAATTTCAAGTATTCGATTCAAACATTTTTGCATTTTAAAATGTTAAGGAAATGAATTTTAATATCAAAGTTTTTGTGTCAACCAGTACAGTCATTCAAATAAAAGTTATTTGAATATAGTTGGGAATTTTTTTTGATAGTTTTGGATGAATAAGTAAATTTTTTTTGTTCAAAATTAAAAGTTAATTAAAAAATTTTTTCATTTACTTAAATACTCAAAAAAAGATATTCAAACACTCAGAGCCACAAAATTTTCGCAATCAATCAAATATTTAAGTACTCAATTATTCCAGTAATCAATCATTTCAAAAGTTCAAGTGACCAAGTGTTCAAGTACACAAGTAACAGAAGCTTAAATCTTAAGGGCCGATGTTGAAGTGTGGTTCACATCACACCTAAACGCCAAGTTTTTTTGCTGAATTTCTTTTGACATTTCTCAATCTAAGACTAAATTAACTTAAGTCATGGAAAGATACACAATCCAGGATGCCGTCAAAATTATTCAGGCTCATTATGAAAATCGGCTTTCCATCATTATGCATATCGTGCACTTCGTGATTTTTTCGGTCAATTTAATAGTCAAAATGTGCGTACAATCGGGAAGATCATGTAAAAGTTTGAGCGAACCGGATCTATAGGAGATATGAAAACGCCAGTTTATGCTCGTACAGCTCGTACTGCTGAAAATATTGCTGCTGTTCGCGATAGTTTGGCTCGTCGTCATGCCCCACAATTGCTACTGTCACACTCGACGTTGATGAGAATTATGCATAAAGAGTTGCATTTCCACGTTTCCAAGGTGTACTTGGCTAAACAACAAAAAACTCTTGACCAGTCGAAGCCTCGTCAATGGTCAGAATGGTGGAAAGGAATGGCAACAGTGGATAATCAATTTTCTAAGAAAACTATCTTCAATGGTGAGGCAAACTTTTACTTCAGTGGGTTCGTAAATAAGCAGAACTGTCAAGAAACCAATGAGCCTACAAAGAGTGACTGTTTGGTGCGGCTTATGGGCTGGTGACATCATCGGGTCGCAATTTTATCCAAAATAAGGCCGGTCAGGCAGCTATTGTGAACGGTGTTCGCTATCGTGAGTTGATAGCGAACTTTTTATCGCCTGACGACTCGAAAGATGTCGATGGGGATAATATGTGTTTTCAACAGAACGATGCCACTTGTCACACAGCTAACAAATTAATGGCTCTCTTGAGCGCCAACTTCAATGGCCAAGATCATGTGATTTGGCACGTTGGACTTCTTTCTTTGGGGTTCTTTTAAAAAAAGTCTGTACTTCGATAAGCCAGAAACACTTCAAGAACTAATGGATAAGATAATTCGGCAGATAAACGGCATAAAACCTCAATTATGCCTCAACGTCATTAACAATTTAGACAATCCCAGAGACGGGTGCTACCGAGGTCGTGGCGGCCATTTGGCCAATATTTTGTTCCACATTTAATTGAACCATGACAATATAATCACAACTCAAAAAATTTCCTAAATAATTTTTGTTCTATTCAAAGTCAATATCGGCCCTGAAAATTTAACCACCCTTTTTGTATATTTCATATATTTCACACGCAATCGCCATTTTGAGTAAAAATTAACAATAAACACCCCTGACGTTTATAAGATTCAAAAAAGGGATTATGAATATTTTTTTTGGGACTTAGTTGCATAATAATTTTTTAAATTCTGTTGATATGTTGAACGCAACAGTTGTTGTGTCGTCTCAAGTTTCCCTTTGCATAGACAAAGTTTTGCAGAGGTGGCGTTGCCGACTGAATACTTGCAGTATACTGGACATCTGCAGACAAGTTAGTGGCAGTTAATAATGGTCTACCCAACTTTAGCAAAATAAATCTTCCGTTTTTATGTTATAATAATGAATAAAAATTTTGTATTTCTTCTTCCCCTAAATACTCCCTATTTGCTTGTTTCGAATTTCCTAATTCCAGTACAGTGCATGCATATGTAGGGGTCATCCCCTGAGTACTGATCCCGTATAAAAAAATAATACCCTGATGGTGAAACTTTATTCACAAAATATATTCAAACCAACATCCAAGCCGGCACAAATGAAACTTTTTAATGCGCGAATAAATAACTCTACTATGCGTTTGTTTTATTGAAACCAGCCTCAATAACGTATGGAATTGTAAAAATATATAAACAGAATAAATATAAAAAATTCTAAATCTAATTCAATCTTAAACCAAATCCAATGAAATGCAATGCAGTATTTCACAAAGCAAACTGACTGAACTCAATTTTGTAGAAACATTAATGCAAACGAGTACACTGTATATGTGTGTGTGTGTGTGTGTGTGAACACATAAAGTTTTTTTCCATCTATTTGTGATCACACACAATCAAATTAAACTTATGCAGCTGTATGGAGAGTACACAGAAAAAAAAAATTAAACATCAATTGGCAATTTGACACACATATCAATATGAACTCAAATAGCAGCACTCTATTTAAAAGAACTTAAAGTCTGCATAAAAAATTTTTATGTATACATATTTTACAGAAAGGATTTATAAACGAAAGATAATAAAAGTCCACAATTGCGACAGTTTATTTGCTTAGCTTTTGAACTGTACATATATTACATGTTATGTTACTGTTTTAGGTCTAAAAATTTACTTTATTAGCTATTCTCTGTCTTTATGCCGCCGACACTTCGCTGATGCTATTCAACACGTTCGTAGACAAGGAGAAACTTAGAAGAATGTCTGCAAATTGACTACATATTCTATTATTCCCCTGAACACAATGAGAATCAAAAAAGTTCATACAAACTTTTAATACACAAAACGACTTTTTGGATTCGCAACACTTACTTTTCTTTACAATAATTATAGGGTTTATTTTTTTTAGATATAAAATGATGCATTTTGATTGGCTCTCACAGCAAATAAATAATAAGATTCATTTTTTAATGTAGTACATTATTTATTTACTTAACTTGTGTTGGAGCTTTGATGCCGGTGATTCTTATGACTAATATTAATTAAAGATTAATTAAAAAATATTCGAATAAATACACAAAATGTATACAACAAAAAGACCTTCAGCTCAAGAATATAATAATATTAAATCAGCTTAAGCAACACCAAATTTACCGGCTGCTTACAAAATGAATGAACTAAAAATTATTACTTCTCTTAAAGAATATTTAAAATTTAATATTTGAAGTTGTGTTGGTGGGGATATTAAAGCTGATTTATTAAAAATGTTAAACACAGATGTCTTCTTTCAGTTTTAAAAGCAGTAAGCATGAGCTTACATGCTTATTAAAAAAAAATTACCCTAAAGTACAAGCTACAATACTTTGTCTGCTTTTCTTTATTTATAGGCTCTAGGTCGGAGTTGTTTTAAATAAAACTCTTGTGTGTTTTATTTTATATTGACTTTATTGTTTTCAATATTTCGAGTACCTTTGATACTCTTCTTCAGGAACTACTTTGTATAAAACTACTTTGTATAAAAATGATATTGTGTTATACGTTATTACTAAAAAATTGTTATTTTAATTAAGTTGTTCATATTAATACACAGGCTTTCATCGACAAAGAAGTTTATTTTTAATTTGCCGATTTTTTTCCAAAACTGATGTTTTTTAGTAAAGTCAATTGGCATCACTGTTTACAACACATACACACATGAGACTAATTGCCCTGAAGAAACTGTCAGTAGAAAAACTCTAGTGATTTACTATGGACATGGTCACCAGTACTAGTGGCATATTATACCTCATACAATGATTTTTTCTGTTGACATTCAACATGTGCTTGTCATTGCACATCAACTACTGATGAAGGAACTAGTGACTAGATGGTTCTAGTGCGACTATATGACGACGATGGTACTAGTGTTTCTCTATAGACATTGTCGCTACCCTGAAAGAAATGTCAGTAGAGAAAATTAATCGAAAAATCAAGAAATAAAATTTGCCTACTCATTAATAATGTTGTCATTTCAATGTTTTCTTTCCAAATAAAAACGATTGTTATTTCACAATTTTGCTGGGCTTACAAATTTCAACAATCACAACACTATGCATAAAACAAAATACTGGAGACACTCTGTTGACAATCTGATACAAAAGTCACCAATATAGGCGAAAAATGTGGCGACTTGGAGTCACTTGACTCTAGGTTTCCTTCAGGGTGTTTGTAACTTGCCGTCGGAAAGTTCTATTTTTTTATGAAAGATCAAACCTATAAGAAAAAGGGTAAAATTCTCAAATGAAAAACGCATATATACATGTAAAATGCCACCCTCACCAACATCCGGTGATGGCTCAGTGGTAGTGTTGGCTGCTTGTTGCTGGTTCGATCCCCTGGTGCCTTTTGCTTTTTTTATAAAACAATAAATATGGTAAAATATTATGTTATGGTTTTGTGTCTATATCTTAGCAATTATAAACCCGATTTTGCTTATTTTCAATCCCCAATGTCCCAGAAGGGACATTTATAAAACGATTAAAATTTTAAGATTTAGATCAACAAAGTGTCTGGTGCTCTCACAATCGGTGCCTGAAAATAATTGTTTTATGACATATCTATATATATCCTTTTGGTAATGGGTATAAAAAGAAGCAAGCAATTAAATGTTGACGCCTGAAAAACAAACAGCGCATTTAAATACTATTTTAACTAACTTCCCATTTCAATATCAAGTCAAAGATTGTCGGTAACCGGTTCATGCAGCTCATAAAGTGTTTCAGTATTTTCTTACCCCCTAATTCATAAAAATTATTACAAATAAGAGCTTTATAAACCTGTTATAATTTTTATGAATTAGACGGTTATTCTTTTAAGCATTTCACTCATTTGTTTTATTAAAGTGCCTTTGGAATTACACACGGATTTCTTATATTAATGTAACACTGAAAAATGAAGTTAATATTTTTATATTACCACAATTCACTTTTTATGTTGTCTTGATTCCATACTAAGGTCTTATTCATAATAAATATTTTAGGTTTATTAAACTCTTATTTGACAAAATTTTCCATACAAATATGTCAAATAAGAGTCTTATAAGCCTGAAATAATTTTTATGAATTAGGAAGTAATTGTTTACTGCTATTATTTTTTACACCGCAATATCAGTGACGAAATAATTTTCTTAATATAGTATTTTTTTCGTTCAGTGTATTCACTACTCAGAGACAAAGGCCACGTAACGAAGTGCCGTACAATTTGCTTGTCTGTGTTTGCGCGTGTGTGTGCTTGTGAAAATTTAATTCACTGTTCATATTATGCACTGTGTAGTGGTAAAACAAAACAAACTTTTTTTTATTTAAAATTTGATTGTAATGCAATTTTATTAGCAGAGAACAATGGCTCTCAGTAGTAAACACAAGCAAACAAACAAATTTCCTTAGAGACTTTCCTGCACACAGAGGCCCGCTTGAAGAAATAAACAAGGTGCAAACCACAAAATTCAAATTATTAAAATTGTTACTTTCTCTGTTTGAAAAACTTTCTTCCATTTTGCAAATGCCGATAAGTTAGTGTTAATACTTGCATCATTCACACACGAATGATGTGCCAGTTAGTCAGCGTGTTTGTATGTACATATGTATGCAGAGTGGCCAGATGCAGCTTTGAGAAAATGCAAGAAAATTTTATTATATGGTAACATTTTATTGCTCTCTGAAGCAAATTCTCTCGTGAACGGTCAATTTTCTATGCAATACGAGAACTTCGGTGGATGAGCAGAGATATCGGAGGTCACAGGTTCGATTTCCACTGCAGTTTTCATGTGTATAACTCCTTTGCAGTTTTGTGTGTATAACTTTTCACTGACTCAAGCAACAGCTCTTTATGATCTCTACTTTTATTAACATTAATTAGGCAAGGAAAATCAAATTGTTATCGCCCAACTGGTTGTTTCTAGATATCAACACACCTGCTCAGCAGCCTTATGAATTTTAGACGTGCTAAATTTCACAAAAGCTGACAAACTACTATTTTTCCTTTAAATATTAATGAAATTCAATTTTTTTATTTGCAGTTTTGTAACAGCTAACTGCACCTCAATTGCAATTTTACTTTTTTTTCTTTAATGGTGAAGGCAAACAATAATTTATTGAATTGAAATAGGGTCTGATCCTTAACCTAAGAATAAAATATTCAGAAATTTCAATAATAGATTAAATTTGCTGTCTACTTAAGGTGCATTCACCAGAAAGAAAATATTTCCCAGAGAAAATGTAACCACTACTTTCTAAATTTTTGTTGTTATTTTTTTGCAACCGGATCAATACCCCAACACTTATCTCGCTCTCAAATTTTGTATCCATTCGTATCTCCACCGTTAACAAGTTTTTAAAGCCAGTGACTTTCTGGCTCGTAAGTTCACGTGAAAACATTCAAGCCACTTGAATCAGAAAAGATTGGGTTTTGCTATTCAATTCGTGTACCGAACTTACTGCAAGTAACTTGCTGGTGTAGGTCCTAATTTTAAAGAGTAAATTTAAGTTGAATTTTCTGGTTTTGTAAGAAAAGATGGTGTAAACGGGAACAAACTGTTTTTTTTCGAAAAAATTCGAAAGATTGAAAACCAAAAAGCTACATTTTCTTTATTTGGTTTCGGAAATTGTTCAACTAAACTCAAGTAAAGTAAAGCAAATGTGAAATCAAGTTCATACGATCATGTAATAACTACAATTTGCTTCTTAAAGTTAGAACTGAAGGCAGCGTGTATGATGGGAAGGTCAATTTATAAGAACTTTAGTAACCAAGTGGTGCTAGAAGAAAAAATTTGACATGAGCAAAATTTAAATGGGCGCTGAAGAATAGTGTAATGTCTGCAAAACAATTTGATGTGACCCAGCTAAATTTTTAATGCTGTGTTCCTTATCAAAGATTATTAAGCGTAAGTAATAATTGAATGAAAGAAATTCGATTTTTATAGAAAATTAAACAGAAAAAAGTTTCGAATTATTAATTAATCTATTTCAGTAAGCAAATATTTGCCGCAAATCGTGATCACTACTTTCTTCTTCACTTTTATCTGGGCAAGCACTTGCACAAAAACAACTCAATATTCACACACACTTGACAACAGTTTTTAAAATGAGCAAACATTTATTTGTATGAACAAACAAGCAGCAAGAAAAAAATTGGTTTGATATGTTTATTGAAACGAAATTTTGAAATATTGACCCCTATCGTGAGTAAAATGTGACATTTTTGTTCTTATAAAATTTTCATTTCCTAAGTAGGGAAATTTGTTATCATGAATATTATGGGAACGTTTGTTTTGCTATCAATATGTAGTGAGTGTACAATAGGGAAGAAGAAAATATAAATACAAAGGAAATTTATTGAAAATTTGTGGGTAAGTGATGTAAAAAGTAATTAAATTTATGTTTTATAACTAATGAACAGAAATTTGTAGTTTAAAAGGTAAAAAGGGTGAATAAATTGACGTTTTCATGCCTGTTGAATATTTTGACAGGTTCTCTGCCGGAAACCAAAAAAACAAAAAAAATCATTTGGTGTTCCGCCCATCGTAATACTAAGCTCATGCTTATGTTTTTTTGCAGAAGGTGTATACCGAAAAAGTGTTGGAAGAGATTACGAAATAGGAATGGCGCAATCCATTTTTTGCAAAGTGCTCTCTAAAGTGTTGGATGCTTTAGAAAAGTCTGCGCATTAAATATGCATGCATAAAATTCCATTCATGAACTTCTTTAATAGGAGGGCCAGCACTTTTTAGTTCTTCTGTAAGCGAACACCAAAATTCGGCCACCACATCTTTAGAAACCTTCACAAAACCACATGCAATGGGTCGGTTATTTTGCTCTCTATTGAGAAGCACGTCATGTTGCACATTATTTAATTTAATTGATTTAGACCTAAAAATAGTTTTCAGCTAGTTTATATATCCATTAAAATGTAGCAAGTATTTGTATTTCTTTTCTAGTTCCCGAAAGAAAAGAAAATGAACAAAAAATGGGAAATATGTCTATGAAAAATCCATTCACAATAAGGGGAAATTTCAAATGGGAGCACATTTTATGGGAAAAGTTATTCATGATCGCTTTTTTGGGAAATTGGAAAAAATTTTAGGGGAAAAATTATTCATGATAGGGGTGATTGCTTTTAAAAATCACATATTCAGACGTTTTTATGCTTTTTTATTGATGCTCCTGGCTCAAGCCTTTTTGTTTGCGTGTGGCTTACAAAAACAAAAGCTTCCTGGAATGTACTGGTCATACTTTCTTTAGTAAATATTTGTTACATGTGAGAGTTGTTTTACTCTCCTTATATTAGTAGATGATTTTTAGCTGCTTGATCCTGTAATAAATATAGCAATTCAAATAGCTAATTGCCCCAGCAGATAAATCCTCAAAATTAATTTGATGTCTTTTTTAGAAAATATATTCATATCAACAATTTTACTACAACAAAATTTTTCCTGCTTTGAGGAAGTAAAATCAAACTCAAGCCCATTGAAAAATTTGTATTTAAGCAACTGAATCGCTTACTTACGAAACCCGTGAAATAAACTTCTTAAGCATTTCACTGAAATTTTAATTTTATTGAACTATGATATTTTACATACATTTATATTAAATTACTTTTCAGGCTCAAGTTCAACCCTTGGTTTGTCACTTTTTAAATCAATATCAATTAAGTAAAGAAAAGGGTTGAACTTGAGCCTGAAAAGTAATTTAAACTAAAATTTTTTAGATTAACACTAAAACTATAGAAAAAAACATCTGCCTGACTTCACCTGATGGGTTCCAGGGCCAAGCATAAATTTCACAACAAAACCCAACGAATTGAAAGGCTTAGCGGTTGATGACTTTTTTCACAAGACGGTGCAACGAAAGTAACACATTCTTAATATACATATGTATATTAATATCATTTAGAGAACGTCAATTAAGAACTTTTTAAATAAACAATTCAATTGGAAAACATGAAATTAAAAAGAAAAAATAAAACTAAAAATTAATCTTCCTCATATAAGTCATTATTTAAATAGACAAATATCAAATAGAATCAAGAATTTGCAATTGCACATACATTGATACAATACACACACAAAAATGGAAAACGATTTACCAATCATGAGTTTTTATTAGAGGCTTTAATTTAAAAAAATGTCGAAAATTTGATGCTGAATTATTTCATATATTAGAAGCTTAAAGCGCAAAATTACTAAAGTGGCCACACTCCAGGTCTGCATGTCTGTAAGACGAACGAACAAGTGGACGGACAATTTTACAAGCTTTAAGTGTATTTGTATAAGTGTTTTGGCTTTTTATTGCCATTGTTGTTGTCATTGTTGTTGTATTGTGAGTTGCCCAATCGACAATATAAACAATATTTAAACAGAAATTATTGTATTCCTTTACAATAAATGTTTTGCCGAACAACTTTAAAACCAAAAATATTCCTCAATTGCATTTCTATGCATGCGTGTGTGTGTGTGTGTGTGCGTGTTTGTTTTGTTCATAAAGCAACCCACAATACGCATACACCAGAACTATTATTGTTGTATTCATTTGCCTTTCATGAGGCTTAAATTAGTTTATTAAATGAAAATGTCTAAAATGAATCGATTGCATGCCTGACAATATACATATTTGAAAATTTTATAATTCTAAGTACAATTATAAATTGAAAAAGCTTTTGCTTGTATGCAACTACTTAAGTAAAATATCGACAGTAATAGACCAAATAAGCTTTTGATTTGATATTTGAAGTCAACGAATTTCCATACCGAACAACTGTTAACAGGGCTGAGAAATAAGAAATTTGTCAGAAACGGAGCCTTAAAATTTTAATATTCCAACCCCGAAAATACTAAAATTGCATAGTGTATTAAACTAATTGTTATTTGCTCACAATAGAAAACAGTGCAGTGTTAAATTGATCTGACAAAATGCTCAACCAAAGCAAATAGAGATAATTTGTAATGAAGAGTTCAGGTAGTAGGTTGGCCATACGCTGCTGCTTCAAAGTAGGGTATAATTAGTCATGGCCTGGGGGTCCGAAGCAAACTTGGGTGCTGATAAGGGACTTGGTGGTTGTGAATCGGACATGGTATGTAGCGCAGCCAGTAAGTCTTAAACTTTTCTTGTCTTCTCTAAAAATGTTAATCTCTCCAATTTTATCACAAAACAACCTTCTCAACTTTCTGGAAGTGAAAATCGAACTCAAGCCCGATAAAACTATTAACATACCCATATTAGATTTGTACACAAGTCTCATCGAATTTAAAACTAGCTCTCCTCAATTGTTAATTTTACCTGTTAAGGATTTAGTACGATTTAATTTCCTCAGCATTGTGAAAGTTTTATTTTTGGTAAAATTTTAGTGATCAATATTTTAAAATAAGACAAGAAACGTAAAATTGAAGAATTATTGGCTGCAAAACATGCCATATCTGTTTCAAGTTCACCACGGCGACCATCAGCACCTAAATGGGCTAAAAACCTGGTCATAACTTATTGCTGTCTGTAGTAATGCATCTTGTTGATCCTATCCAGCTTTGTGCTGTGTAATCGGGGCAAAAGTGGTGCAGGATACCTCGGTTATATTGCTAAGTGAAAATCTTAGAGAGCTTCTGGGGGGTTGCGGTGTGTTGTGCGGAGCCAGCTGAGACCCTGCGCTAAAGGGCAACTCGGTATAAGTGAACTGGATTGACTCCTCAGTTTCATGCCGCCCAATGTCGCGACGAGGTGTAACTTTCACTACCACACGTCATCAAAATCTTAATTTATTTAAAAAGTGGATTGGTCAGGCTGGCGATGTACAGTTTATTTTTCTAATCATTAGCAAAACATCTAATTATTCATTATAAATCTTACGTTCATTTAGTTTTGTATGCTGTATAAATTCATAAATTCTTCTTGATGTCATTGAATGCTGGCCCTCTCAAAATCTGTATAAAATCACAAGTTTGTTATTTATCATTTATTGTACAAAAAACATGTGTTTTAACGATGAAAGAGCAATAAATTTTCTTTTCAGTATTTGTATGACATTTTGACAGATTTTGTTTCAAAACTTAAAGAGATAACTAGCAAAATAAAAACTAATCAACATTCTTAAGATTTGACTTTAGCATTTATCGTAGTCGTAAATCTCTCTCCAGTTGCAGGTTTGGTAATAAAGAATTATTTTAAATGCGCTTTTCCATAAAGACTACTATTAAAAGCGAAGACCATCTATTTAAATAAAAGCATAAAGAGGAGGTAAAGAGAAACACAACAAATTATTAAATGCAACTGACAGTGGCAAATGAAGTTAAAATATTAAATAACCCAGCGAAAATAGATAGACACTCTTTTAAATGAACTCTTCTACGTACCTCAAAGGTATCTATCCTGCTAAGGTATCGAACAATCGATTAATCGAATGTTCGTATAATATTTCACTATTTTGTTGTAGACCCTTAAGGTGCGTTTAGACTATGTTAATATTTGTGCAAAATCATAAAAATTTTGTTTCTCCTAGCGTAAAACACTCGAATTTGTTAGCCTCCAAATATTTTTCGGCTGTTTGTTGGCTAACAAAAATGTTTGTTTGTGAAGAAAGCTTTGGATAGTGTAAACACTTTGTCAGTACGTCGCAACAAATATTTGGCTCGATGTTTTGTTTGTTCTCGCAATATTTTTGGCGAAACAAACAGCGACAAATAATTGTAGAAACGTGGGTTGCCAACAGTTATTTTTGACAGTGCTTAACATATAAAAAATGAAATAAATTGAAATGGCAATACTGGTCAATTCGTTTGACAGATTGGCAAGTAATAAACGCGTTTCCGTAATTCTTAATTATAACGCATATTTTTCTGAAAGAAAATGAACGACAACGATGCAGCACTTTTTGAACCGCCCCCCCATCAGCCACTAGTTTCAGCTTTATGTGAAAAAACTGAACATATATTTAATGTTAATAAGATGAATATTGTAATCAAATTACCAAGTAATCGAAGTAATTTGAACCCATGCGCATGAAGTTTTTAGGCAGCGAAGGTTCTTCAGAACGCAATTCGTTCAGAAGTTTTTGGCAACATCCTTCCATTTTACGTCGCTGCACCCAAGTTCGAACCCACATTCTTCTGGATCTTTTTTTCTTTTTCTTTTCGATGGGTTTCTGTAACTACTATAGCTCCAGCAGTTATTAATAATAAATCTCTAATATCACTGTCACTAAACATTTCAACTTTTCACATTGCTTCACAAACACAATTTGATACTGTTTGACAGATATTTGTCATACACACCGGACAAATAAAATTATTAGTATAGTGTAAAGGGGTACGCAAATATTTGTACCAAACATGGCTGACACAAAATTTTCTGTTATTTGCGCAAATAAAATTCAAACCAAATATTAGCGCAATCTAAACCCATGCCCAAACATTTGTCACAAACCATACAATTAGCCCAAACAATTATTTGTTGTGTTTGGACAAATATTAGCATAGTCTAAACGCACCTTTAGACCAGGTAGATTTGTATGGCGAAAAATTTTTCGATATTGTGCCATTAAACTTTCTCATGCGTTTGGCATGAGAACCAAAAAGAAGTTCTACTATTACTTATCGAGGCGTCCGCTTTTTAATTTATTTTGCTTGATAATATGCCATCGGTTTTTGGATAGTTTTTGGCACCAGGGGAAGAAAGTTTAACTGCAGCACATCCAGAAAATAATTTTTGAGGTTTTCAATTTTAATTTTTTTTCTTTTTGCATGAGAGCTTAAACTGGGATCTCAGGTTGGTACGAGATCGAGAATGGTTCTAAGAAAAACATTGGGGTAAAAGTTTTAAGGATTGGTTACACATTTGACTTCTCTACGGATTGATTGAAGCGACCATATTATTGAGGAGAATGCTTTAGCTGCAATTGACTGGACAATATCAGAGATAAAGTAGAGAAAAAGTAGCAGCAGCTAATTCTGGCTCAGTCAATTTTGCAATATAAAATATTTTGTTAGTTGTTTTATTATTATTTTTTTTTTTTTTTTTTTTTTTGTAAATCAAACGTCCACAAAAATTGTCTGTTTCCCCTTTCCGCACATCACTTCTTCATTCCTTCTGTTTTCCTAGTTCACTGTCTCAGCCAGTACTGTATGTTGTTTAGCAAAGTTTTACTGACGTTGTTGTGCAGATTATTTCTAATGATTTTTGCTGGGAAGCTGCGTTTATCGTACAACAACATCGCTCTAGGTGACTTCTTCGTCTTAAGATAAAAGCTAAAACTAGAAATGACCACGGGGTGTCGCAGCAACAAAATATGCTTACTTGTGCAATGACAGGGTTTTAAATTAAAAGAGTATATTCAAAGTTTAACTTATACAATTTTACACTAGCCGAGATAATTCTACTGCTTTTGAGATTTGTTTTTTAAATTTCTGTAAATTTTTCTTTTTGAGACTACTCTTGATAAGCCGAATTGCCAATTTTTAGCCATTTCAGTTTTTAGTTTCAAACTGTTGTTATCTCTGCCTTATATTTTATTTATGTATGTACAAGATCCTGTAACTATTGCTTGCAGCCTGAGGCAAACTGAGAACGAACAAAATAACAAGCGGACTTATGCATGTGTATGTGAATGTTGTTATGGACATGTGAGTGTATTTTTTTTGTGTTTCAGTTTGGTGCGCTGTTCATTGCTTACAGTGTATTTAGGCTCAAGTTAAAATGTTTTAGGGGCTTTGAATGACAGATGTAAAACAGTCACAGCCAGAAATCTAAATTTTTGCGATTGTAAATATTTCACCTGTTTACTTGTCTATAAAAAAATTTAAAACTTTTAAATAGTAAACGTGATTAAGTTTGGTTTTTATGACAGTCTAAAACAAAATATTTCTTATTCAAACAAAAATGTCCAAAATAAAAGAATTTGTTTGAAAGTTATTAAAATTTTATAAGAAAAGCTTTATTACCAAAATAGCGAATCTGAGAAAAAAAAATAAGAGAAAAATTATGTTGTTTTATTACTTGAAAACAATCAGAACTCGAAATTAAAAAATTGAAACGGACCATCAACAAAAATAGTAGTATACGATGTTAATTGTAAGTCACAGCTTAATGTCAAGTTTTTTATATTTCTTTCTTTCAGTCTTAAGAAATTTAAGTATAACGACAACTGAGCAGCGTATTAGATTTCTTTTTATGAAAAGCGCGTTTAACTCGTTAAAATGCATTTGGTGCACTTCGCGATCGTTGTTTGCTGAGCTAAATCATCCAAATGTGTTTAGAGGCGAAAAAGTTTTGTGCAAACTTTAGCAAACTGGGTTTGCTAGAAATTTGATAGTACCTGCTCAGGCTCGCTTAAGTACCCCATACACGATGTGTTTTGCACATTGTGTTTACATTGCAGTCAGTACTGGGTAAAATACATGCTCTGGTGTGTTTAAAATACAAATAGTCTTTGCTCCATAAAAAAAGCAAGTATTTGAAATACAAAATACAATGCAATAAAAACAAGTATTTAAAATACAAGATAATTTTAATCAAAAAAGTTTTTATTTCCATTCATAAGCACCTGCTTTTCAAATGTTGTATCACACCAACAGCCTCTTGATGGCGAATGAATAAAACCAGCTAACGGCAAAATCTTAATAGCGCAGTGCATTATTTGGTGCAAATGTCATGCGTAAGTGCGAATGCAAGAAATCGTTGCTTTTGCTTTGCAACCCAACAACAAAATATACGAGGTTGCACTCGCAATATTTTTGCATTTACGCACCGCTAATTACGTGTTGCTTTTTTCGTATGAGTATTGCGTTTGTAACCCTCACACTCGAACAGCTGACATTTTAAAACAAAGCAAACAAAAAATTGTAGAAATGGAGTATCTTTTTTTGTTAAAGCTTTCAAAGCAAACACTTAATTTCTTTTAAAAATTGTGTATTAATTTATCAGCTGTTATTTGGAGTGCAATAAAATTTGCAAAGTTGTTAAAAAGGGTGCTCAATATCAGTTGCAATATAATCGGAAATGCAAATAGTCGCAAATAAAAACGCACCTAACGCTGAGTACCGCTAATGAATTCTTATTAGAAAACGATAGTTTATTTAAAGATAAATAATGTAAATAAGAAATAAGTGACGACAAAAAATGTTCGACCAAAGGTTTTATTTATCAAGGCTATCCAAGTCATATTAACGTCTGTAGGGCAGCTTGAAAGCAATTAAAAATTAGTTTTAGGCCTCAAATAATAGTGCATAAAAGGTTGTTAACAATCTTTAATTTCCTTTAGACCTAAAATTATGAATTTCGATTTTTCGTTACATTGAATATCATATCGTTTTTTGTATATTATTTTTGTCTAAAAATCTGTTTTTAAGAGAAGGATTTTTTTCATTGCAGAAGTTTAATTATCACAAATTCATAACAGAAAACTAAAGGGCTTAAAAAAACTCTTGAAAATCTATATCGCTTTCAAAGCAAAGAGTCAGTTTTCCAAGCATCTGAAAATGGAAACTCCAATACACAATGTCTTAAATCAATCCAAGTAAAATTTAATTTACTTCATGCCACATATTCATTTACAAATATATATTAAGCCTTAACATAAATTTAATTTCATTAATGTATGTATGTGAGTGAAACAAATTTAGTTTGAATCACAAGCACTTGTAGCGCCGCCAACACGCGCAAACAAAACAAAAAATTTTTAATTAATTATGTACTAGAGAGAAAAAGTTTTACTTTTACCAAAAACACTTTATTTTGCTCTCAAAGAAATCAAAAATAAAAATATAAAAATGCCACTCATAAAATAAAAAAATAATAAAATGCTACGTAAAGCAAATAATGAAAAAAGGAGTGAAACAGCGAGGTGGTGGCAGAGAGAGAGAAAGAGAGAGAGAGAGAGAAAGAGAAGAAAACTTCAAACGCAAAAGTTTTCAATCTAGCATTTTAACGCAATTTAAAACACCTGCTACATAAATGTTACAACAAAATGTAGAACTTTAACGCAGCCACTGCTAGAAGTTGCAACAAAAACAAGACAAACTTTTTTCTTGCACTTTTTTAGATCTTTTTTTATTTTTTGTTTTGCAACAAACACAAAAGTGCAATTCATAACTTTAAAATGGTTTTTTTTTAATAAAATGCCATATTAATGCGAAAAAGTGTAGAATACAGCCAGCAAAAGTGCGCCGAAATGGCAGCGTGTGTTAAACATACTCCCACTTTAACTTTATGAACACACTCGTCTCACTCACAGTGCACATGAAACCAGGAAAAAAATAAAATAAAATATTTTTCTCTGAAACTCTGAAACGCACTTTATTAGTGTTTATGGTGTAAAATATTAAATAAAGCTAAAGTTTTGCTATGACTGGCAACGACTCCGAGATGAGTTTGGATTTGTTTAATGGGCCACACAGATCCAAAACTAACACAAATGATCAAGCGTTCTCAGATCCCAGCAGAAAGAAACGAAATTTTAGTAAAATCTTATGTATGATCAGCCCTAAAAATTTTTGTCACACATATTATTTTTTGGAATACACCGACCAACAAGTTTCACACCTCCTTAGAGGGAGTCCCACACAAAAATATGATAGTTAGTGGTCCTCATACCAAAAGCTATAGAAAATCATTGCCACAATGTAAAAAAATTCTTGTCAATACAAATCGATGCGACCTAGAGTATATATTTGCATCATATCAAATTAATAGACGTGCTACCACCAGTTGTTGGGAATTTCCAACTCGATCGTAATATAGTTGATTTAAGATAGAAGCACCTGGTCAAAATCCATGAAAGCAATAAAGGTTGACCTCCAACATGCAAATGTATTATTTAGCCTCGCCTCGCCGTAACAAGACATGGCCACTGTAACCGCCACTGTTGCTGGACACCAAGAAATGCAGCTCTGGCTGTTATCGAAAAGCTTGATTTATTATACATATATAAATGAATTTTATTATACAGAAAAAAGAGAAAAGTCATGTCAGAATCCACGTGTGAAAGTTGAGGAGATGACATGTAAAAAAATTTTGAAGATAAAAAAAACTGATGGTCCCAAAACCAAAAAGAATTAAAACACTAGGTCATTTGAATTAATTAATAAAAAATTGAATTTGACTTAACCTGTGTTGTTAATCAATGGGCCATCGCGGACTACTACAGTCAACAGCCACTATATCAACGAATAACAGCTGCAGAATAGAGTTTAGTGTTTCTAAGCGAACAATTTCACAAACAGCTTTACAAAGTAAAAGAATTAAATGAAATCAATAATAATAAAACAATTATGGGGAAAAAACTACAAAATCACTGACCCTTCTTTTATATTTGAAAAACACTATGTTTTGCCTTTTTTATGTATTGTTTATTCTGTGTTTGTCCGTCTGCAGGACTTTTCAATCGCTATGTTGCCAAAGTATTGTCATACGAACTGTTATGGGGAAGCAAATTATCCCTGCAAGAAATGGCTGATGGCAACTAACACAGTAACAGCTTATTTACTAACACATGCAAAGCAATTTTATAGCTTTCAGCGTTGCCAGTAAAATGATTTTTTTAATATTTTGATTTTCCCGTATTAGTTTGGTAATTTCATTTGGAACTACATTTATGCATTAATGTTTTTATAGATTCATTTGGTTTCTTTTTTCTTTGAAAAAACATAGTGCTGTGAATGTTTTTTCCATATGCTTCAGTTTTCTATTGTTAAAACTGCTATTGACTACTGTTTTTATCTTAATTTTACCTAAATATGTCTAAAATAATTTATTTTGTTCTCCTTGTATAGTTCTTTTTTTTAATTATACGAAAAAAACTCTTTTTTTAATTAGTAATAAAGAAATAGCGTTGCATGTAAATTTGTGGGCATTTTGAAAAAAAGATTTCGAATGATCGCTTTGCTGAGGTGGTAACGCTGGTTAAAAAAATAGCTCACATGTACACGAATGTTTACATAAGTTTTTTCATTTTGCCCTTAAGAAAATGGTAGAAACCCTGATGTATGAATCCATCAGCAGTGTCGGTCATATGATCCATCATATGACCGACACTGTTCTTGCAGGGTATACGAATAGCTTTTTTTTTATCAAATAAATAGTAAATTTATATTAAGAATCCATAAAAGACATATTTTACTTCAACTTTATATTTTATCTTACTTTTCGGTATGTAAGATCAAAAAAAAAAAAAAAAAAATCATTCCTTCTGAGTTATATATTAAATTTAAAATATAATCTTTATAGGGTAACACTGTTTTAGTGCTTTTTGTCATTTTACCGACTTGCAAGAAAAAAAAATTACTGGCAATCAAAATCACTTGCAAGTGAGCTCGCAACTTGCAGAAGTATGATTATGAGTATTAGTAAAAAAATGTCAATGTATTGAGTTACTTGCACTTGTACTTGCGTATGTAAATGGGAGGTAAGCACAACCTGGTTTACCACTTCTCTAATAAAGAGGTTTAGTATGTTTCGATCTTCTAGGTGATCACAAACTTTCAATATTATTACCCCATATACACAAAGAAAAAACATTTTACAATATGGTTGAGACAACAATATTATGTTGTCTATAACGATGCGAATGGTTGGAGCAAAGAAGATATTTCTATTTAAAATGCCGTCAACAATTTTTGGACACCGTAAACACAATTTTGGTTACAGCTTGATCATTTTCATCAACATCTACAAAAAAAAATTTTACCATGAACATCATGAACAAGCTTTATTTGTGACAAACATGTGTAGTATTTTCGTTTTATCAAATGGTAACTAAATAATAATCAAATTATTTTTGTTGTTAACAGATTTATTATTGTTGTCGTTGACAGTTAATTTTTCTCCAATTTTATTGTGTAAGTAAGAGCTTTGAATGGTATAAATGTAGGTGTGTATGTATTTATAAATATTTGCTCGCATTCTCAAAATATTCTAATCGATATGGCTATTGTGGCCGCTAGCTATGTTATTGTTGTATTTTGCCATGCCTGGGCATCTATTGTTATTTTCAGCGAGAATATTGTTACTTTCAACCATGCGATTGCATAATATATTTAATATAAATGTATTACTTAGTTATTTCGACCCCTTCTTCTCTTGTATTTTATATATTTATTCGAGCTTAAGGTCTTTTTAATAATTTGAGTATTTTTGTCGATATTTCGCTCTCCTTCGGATAGCTTCTTCAGGACAATAATAATGAAAAATGTTTTGATTGGTTTTTTTCAAAAAACAAACATAACAACAAACATACATATTTTCCTATTTTTTTCTTTCACATTTCAAAATTTAAAAATTATTGTTTTTCCTTTCTATACACAAATAAAAATTATATAAGTATTTAAGAAAATTATCAACATAAAATTATCTATATAAACATACATACATGAAATAACAATTAACATGAACAATAATAATTAAAACAAATTGTTAATCAAACACTTATATGAATGAGAAATATTTTCTTTTTATGAAATTTAATTTACCAAAAAGATTTTAATAGAAAATATTTAACATTCTTACACCGTATTAAATAATGAAAAAATCCATACATTACAATAAACAAAGAACAATAACAATAAACAAAAAAAAAAAAAAACAATAACAATAACCATAAACAACAAAAAAACCTCTAATTTTTAACTAAATACTTATATATCTGTGCTATATTGTCTGTATCTGCCTTAAAGTTTATTCTCCTATCTACTGGTGTGTTGATAATATGTAACATTTCTAATGTAAGTCTGCGTTTATAATTACTTTCTCTACTCAATATTGAAGTGTCATCAAACTTTGGAACATGATCTAATCTTGCACAATGTGCCGTCAGTGCTGTCTTGTGCGTCAAATTTATCCTCCTATACTTCTGATCTGATCTATGTCCTGCTAATCTAGTTTTAAGCTTATTTTTAGTTGTTCCTATGTACACCTCATTACAGTTTTCTACGTCATTCCCACCACATGGTATACTATAAACTACATTTGACATCTCCATTCTGTCCACTCTATCTTTCATTTTACTAAATAATGTATCTAATGTTTTATAAGTCTTATGGGCCATCATATACTTTTCTTTATTAAATATATTCGATTTTTCCAACTTTTCTGATATTTCCGGGATATATGTAAGTGTTTTATAAATTTTTGGTGCAGTTGTAATAACATTACTATGTGTACCTTGCCTTCCATGTTGTCTTATTAACTTTGTTGCTAGTGCAATTGGAAAACTATTATTGGTCAAAATGTTTCTAACAATATGCTTATTCTTTTCATGAAACTGACTATCACTTATTGTTAAAACTCTATTTATCAAATTTCTAGCTGTATTAAAAATTATTCTTTTTGGATGCTTTGAAAAATAATTAATAATCCTTCCTGATGAAGTGGGTTTCTGATACCAATCTACTAATAACTTATTATCCCTTCTTAATATCAAAGTGTCTAAATATGAAAGTTTACAATTCGATTCTCTTTCAATGGTAAATTTAATGTTCGTGTGATAATTATTAAAAACATTCAAAACATTATCTATCTCACTTTCAGAAATAACACAAAATAAATCATCTACATACTTAGTAATAATCTTTGGTTTAATAGCCATTCTTTTCATACAACTATCTAGCAATTCTTCCATAACTATATCTGCCACAATCGGAGAAGCTGGAGATCCCATCGGAAGTCCTTTTTTCTGAATATACACTTTCTTATCGTATTGAAAGTATCTGCTATCTTCTATACAAAAACCTACTATCCGTAAGAAGAAATTCTTGTCTATATTCGTGTATTCCTTAATTCTGTCCCATTTATTTTCTATAATATGTTTTGCCAAATCAATAGGTATGCTAGGAAATAACGATACAACGTCCAATGAAATTAATCTATCCTCACTATCTAAGTTTAGATCCTTTATCTTGTCCTTAAATTGTAAGGCGTCCTTAATATTATACCTTGAATTCTCAGTAATTTTCTTAAGAATACCTGATACATATTTGCAAAGTTCAAATGTGGGAGTGCCAACACACGAACAAATAGGTCTTAATGGAAAATTCTCCTTATGAACCTTAGGTACCCCGTATATTCTGGGTGCCATAGCTACATTTGTTCTAAGTCTGAATTTCTCATTCTGTGTAATAATCCCAGTCCTAAAAAGTTTCTCAACAATATCATTATTCTGTTTCTGCAATTTATTCGTTGGATCCCTATTTGTAAGAGTGTATCCTGCTGTATCACTAAGAATGTCATTCATCCTTAATTCATAATCACATCTATTCATGGCTACTGTTGTATTGCCCTTATCTGCATTTAAAATAAGAATGTCTTTATTCTCATTCAGAAAACGTTTAGCTTCCTTAACTTTGCTTAATACAAATTTATCTCTATCTGATAATCTGTTGCCTTTAATATGATTATCTATCATTATCGCTAACCTTGACCTAGCAATCTCCTGTTCATCCCTGTTTTCTATAGTCTGTAAAAATTCTTCACTATCTGCTATTACCTTTAAAACTGGGAACTCTTTCTTCTCTACCGGTAAACCATGTTTTTGTCCTAATGAAAATATCCATTGTATATCATCTGGGATATTAGTATTTGATTTATTTACGAACCACCTCCTATTTAATATTATTCCCAACTTTTTCTTTTGTAGTTCGTAAAGATCATCAAATTTCTTCTTATGTATCGCCTTTACCTTTCTATTAAAAGATTCTGCTATTATATCATCATATGCTAAAAACTCTTCTAATTCTTTCAATGTAAAATGCCCTTCTAATCTATAAACTAATATTCCTATCTCATGTCTAAATTGTTTTAATAGTTGATGATTCTGTTTTATCGCTAAGTTCAAAAGTTTCTTGTGTAAATTGTTTGTATATGATAATATTTCGTGTTTAATGTTGTACATCCCATCAATATCAAAAATATTGACCATATTCTTAGTCATGTTTTGAATAAATTTAGGTACAATACCTGTATTTCTACATCTTATTAGAAAAGTAATTGATGACCGCATCCTGATGATCTTGTCCCTTAATACCTTATAGCTATTTATAATACTCCTTGTTTCTGCATTCTTTTTAAATTTCTTGTACCCCATTCTTGTTTTTTCGTAATTCCTTCTCTAATCTGGCGTTTTGAACTTTTTATTCCAAATTTCTCCTGATATTCTTTGTAGTTTTCTTCTTCTGGGAATTTCTTATTTAAATTTGCTCCTTCTTTTATAGATTTAATATTTAGTTATTTCGACCCCTTCTTCTCTTGTATTTTATATATTTATTCGAGCTTAAGGTCTTTTTAATAATTTGAGTATTTTTGTCGATATTTCGCTCTCATTCATATAAGTGTTTGATTAACAATTTGTTTTAATTATTATTGTTCATGTTAATTGTTATTTCATGTATGTATGTTTATATAGATAATTTTATGTTGATAATTTTCTTAAATACTTATATAATTTTTATTTGTGTATAGAAAGGAAAAACAATAATTTTTAAATTTTGAAATGTGAAAGAAAAAATAGGAAAATATGTATGTTTGTTGTTATGTTTGTTTTTTGAAAAAAACCAATCAAAACATTTTTCATTATTATTGTCCTGAAGAAGCTATCCGAAGGAGAGCGAAATATCGACAAAAATACTCAAATTATTAAAAAGACCTTAAGCTCGAATAAATATATAAAATATAAATGTATTACAATATATTTAATATCACATTAACATTTAATACTGTAATACATTTACACTCATATTCATAAAAATTATTGTGAGTTTATTAAGCTCTTATTTGACGTATTTCTACGGAATATTTGTCAAATAAACTTGTAATAAACTTTCAATAGTTTTTATGAATATGGGTGTTAATGTATTACAATACATTATAAATGTATTACAATACAGAAGTTCGATAAAATTATTACAATACAGAAGTTCGATAAAATTATAAATTTACAGTAAAACATTTTCAAAGATATTATTAAAAAATAAATTTTTTAGGGTAATTATATTACTTTCAAACTCAAACATAATATTGTCGGCGCCATATTTTTGTTAAATTTAGGCAATACTGTCATGTATAAAATTACAATATAAGAATAATATAATTGGATTCGACAATAGTATGGTTGGATATTACAAAATAATGGCTAGAGTTGAAAAAAGCATGCTTGAATGTAACAATAGTATAGTAGGAAAATACAATAGTAGGGTTGGATACGTCACTAATATAGTTGAGAGTGACAATAGTATGGTCGGACATGGCAAGATTATGATCAAATACAACAATACCGCAGATAGGGGCCACAAGTCATTTAAAGTGGTATAAGTTTTATTCAACTATTAATATTTTTATATTGTAACCCTATATTTCAACAACAGTACGTTTCTCTGGAATATGGTTGCTTCAATTATATTTTCTCTTTACATGCGGATCTTAATATAGAAGTGTAATTGTCACTATTGGAAGCAGACATGTCGTGGTGATCTGCAATAAACGTTGTATTGTATTGAACTGTTATTATTGGCAGTCAGCAGAACTGCTTATATGTCTTTTGGATTTTGGGCTGCCAGAGCATTCTCAGAGAATATACAAGAGAGTGGACTAAGGCAATTTTCGTAGCAAGAGATTGTGTGATGGACCAAAGTGGCGTAACAAATAAATCGCCAGCCGCATATCTGTTGAACCTCTGGTCAGAGGCTGGAATGTGATGCCTTGCTTTCACCACCTGAATTGATAAAAAGTTGGATGAGGCCATAATGGCAGGTTCTGAAAAAAATTACTATGAATCTGTGACTATTATACCAATACATAGTGGCCTGTTAATAAATGGATAACGGGTCGACATTCACTTTTCTCGTAATTGCAGCTCACTACACGTGAGAGTAATGCAACGGAATTGTGTAGATATACAATTCCTACCTACATGCATTTCTCAATGTTAGGACAAGGTCACAGTTTTCAATCCAATATCCTTCTCTTAGACTCTATGTTGGTTATTTAATGTCGATGTCAATTTACTGTCTAACATGATATCTACATATCTCGCCCTTTCTTACAAGGGAATTTCACAGTTCCCTAAGCTAAGGGGTTAGGTTAGGTTGAATGGCGGGGTTCGTCTGCCCATGTCTTACGACATACACCTAAGCCAATATAGGCTTGTTGGGCGTTTCATGGTTTTAACCGTGAACCAGTTTGACTAAGCGCTTAAGTCTGAAGTTTGTAATGTTGGTTTCTGTGGCGAGCCGTATCAATACTGCTTTACACCATTCTACTCCCACACCATTTTCTATACCTAATTGACCACATTTAACTGTCTTGCCTCTGAAGCCATTTTAATTCATATTGTCTATTCCAACAACGACCTGTGTAACTAATGTTCGAAAGCTTGCAATCAAATTTAAATTTAACTATTAGTTTGTGTTAAACATTTTCCATGAAGGGTATTAAACTTATTGAACGTTTAACCAGCAAATACTGGCAAATTACTTGTATGTCGAAGTTTACGATCTATAATTTTATTGCTGTAGCACTTTTCAAATGTTAGGGGAAGTAGTAAAAAATAGTTTTACTTTTAACAGTTCTTACAAAAAAGAAAAGAAAAAGAAAACAATAAACATATAAAACACACATGTTTCATCGTTGTTATAGTTGGTTTAACAGCTAAGATGGTGTTGGGCTTCGTGTTGGTAGGTATTTGTATGAGCACCAGGCACTTTAATATACATTTATAGATACACAAGTGCATGCACGCGCATGCAAAATGTTTTCCTTCGTTAGTCAGCTTTTAAGTTTAACACAACTAATGGACTTCCGGATACCAAAAACTACAAGAAAATTTAACGAGTTTTTATATGCAAAAGTAGTATGTCAATGATTTTTGTGGTAAGTAATGGATGATGCACAGAAGAGAACTCTTCAACATAAAGTTTGAGCATATTTTATTGGTTTGGAAGGTTTTCAAGGCTTTGCAGCAAATCCGTAAAAACAAGCAACAAGCCTGAAGGGGTAGTGGGCGTTCATTGTCACAAGAGTATCGCTTTGAAATATGTTAATATTACCACAGAGTGCTGTTATCTTGCAACAGTTTCTGCATTATAAATAAACAATTCCCATCGCATCTGATTGAAGGGCTTGATAGTATCTGTAGTGCTACTAAAAGTCATTAAGGAGTGGAAAATCAATATACAAAGGCTTAAGCAAGGGGTTATTATATGTAGCAGATCTAGTATCGAATAAATTGCCACGCGAATAACCTATAACCAAATAACATCGTTAGCGTGACGTCTTGTTTTCTCTTCAAGTAAGGCCACAATGCCAATATGGCGTAAATTAGTTCACAACTGTGTTTTCTTCTCGAATGTGTGGACTTTCACACCATCACAAAAATCGATAGTGAAATCCAATTCTTGTATAATATTAGCTCGTTATCATTTAAAAATGTTCCTGCTGCTTTAGCACTGCCAAAACGTTACAAATGTTATTGTTGAATTCACTGTAATTTCTTTTTTGTCCTCATTCAATGCCTAATTATATAAAAAGCAATTAATTTATTTTTATCAGTTAAGTTGTTTTTTGAATCTAATGTTGTTTTTTTCTCTCATTTGCCACAGCTTATTTATATTAAGTATAAAGTTTTTTGTCCTCTTTCCATGATGGGGCATTAAAAATTTGCCAATTTGGCGCCAAAACAGCAGCTTGTTTTATGACACAAGTCAGAAGTAGTTTAAATATCTGCTTCAACATTGAAAAAAAGAAAATTATAAGAAAAAACATCTCAATAAACAACTATAAAATTGTTGAAGTTAAATTCAAGCTTTTCACTTTAAAATATTGTGGAAAATCGGAAGAAAAAAAATCATTACTTTGCTTAGTTTTTAGATAATTTTAACAATTTGTTAGTCATACCATATTTTACAGTGTAAAAAATGTGCATTAAAATGGCAGCTACTGAGAGAAAAGTAAAATTTCTTTTAGCATTAAATCAGGTTTGAGTTCGAGACTAGTGACTTCAAAATTCAATTTAATTAATGTGGGACTTTGGCTCATTTTGGTCCCACATGCAAGAACAACTTTATCTTTTTTTTATGTACAACCTTTCCCCCTGGGTCAATTAACTTGTTTATATTTTTAATTGTACTGAATTATGCTGTAAAATACTTAGATTATTTATTTGTTATGACCAAATCATGTATGCGTGAATTTCCTATTTATTTTGCCCGCATAAAAACTCTATTATAATTTTGTGCTACAATTAACTAGAAATTTTAGTTTTATCGTTAATTAAAAGAAACAATTACGAAAGCAACTATAATTTCACAGAGGGCTATTACAAAATTAATACATTTATTATCCCTTAATTGCTCTCAAATTAATGCTTTGCATATTACGTTGCAAATAGTATAAATTAGTTTTTGAATTCATAATTTGTTTATGAAAATTTAAATTTTTTTTCGAATATATGCGAGGGGTTCTAATAGCAAAATTAACTTAAAATATAAATCTACTTTAAAGTATATGTAAGTGTTGGCCATAAAGGAATCTAATGCCTAATTCAAATGTTACTCCCAAGGTGTAATGCCAATCCCTACTTCAAATGCCAATGCATGAAATACCAACGCCTGATACCAATGTCTAATACAAATGCCATAGCAAATGTCTAATAGCCTTTTACTACCGACTGACATCCACGTGAAACGCATAGAAGATGTTGAAAATGTGAAACAGTTGTTTACATTGATAACATCTTTCGTTTATTTGTCAAAAAACGACGCAAAATTTTTGTGAAAAATATAATAGGAGGACTTTTGGACGTCTTTCTTTTCATAGGTCAAGCAACATGTTCTATATTCTCCATTATTGATTGACCATACGATGGGCTTTCTTTTGCACTGCAGTTAAAATGAATTTATTTATAATTAATTAAAAATTATAACAAAATACATGTTCCGCTTATTTTTTTTTTATGTTAAATTTTTTTTCTGAAATGTCATTTTGCTAGTGATGGTACAAAAGCATTCGATTTTCTTCAATTATTTTAGTGATGGCACTAAAAAAATCGAAAGATGTAAGATGGAACAAAATGAGAGAGGATCATTGCTGATGTACTGCTGATGTAGAAAGATGTAGAATTTTCGCCCTGTATAGTTCTTATGCGAAGATGTAAACATCTTTGCAAATTGATAAAAGATGTAAGATGTGCGTCAGTGTAAAAAGGCTATAATGCAGCTTCCTAACGCCACAGCCTATGGCAACAGCCAATGTTATTGTTTAGTTTAGTTTAGTTTATTCATCTACAAAATTAATTTCTTACAGATTACTGACAATTAAAAACTTAATTAAAATATGAAATTGTTATCATTGCCAAATCTCAATGCTAAGTGTAAATGCCTAATGTCAATTCCAAATATCAACGCCTACTACCAGCACCAATGCGTAATTCCAATATCTAATGTCAATCCGTAATACCCATACCTAATTCCTATTACTAACGCAGATACCTAGTGCCATTTACAATGCCTGGGCCAAAGTTTGAATCCAATTCCTAATGCTTAATGCCAGTGAGCAACGGCATTGCCTTATGTTAATGCAAACGCCTACTGTCATTGTCAAATTTCAACAAATACTGCCAACTTCAATGTCTTACAGCGACTCCTAACTCGGCTTCACTAGCTGTCAACTGGAACATGACGCCGGCAGAGCAACTGCTCATGTTTTTGTAGATGGCAAACGCGTTTATCCAAACTATGTATATATAATTTCTGATTTGTCGAAGTGTTTACTTCGTTCATATTTTTGCTTTATTTCAGCATTTTATGTATATATCCACTGAAGTTTTGCAATTTTAAATTTTAAAGATATTTTTTTTATTTTTTAACAATTTTTTACCCCATTTTATTCTTAACTTCCTGGCGAAGTTCGATGCTCGGGTATATGCTCGAACATGAGCGGTCTTCATCAGCCATTAGCGATGCTCGACATCATCTTCACACCAAGTTCTTGGCTAGTGGAGGCCCCTAGTAATGCCGATGCCTAATGCCAGTTGACACTATGCAATGTGTGAATACCTGTGACCAATACCTGATGCCAACGTCATATGCCAATTTCCAATGCCAATGCTATTAAAAAATATCAATGCCTAATTGT
Source organism: Sturmia bella (assembly GCA_963662145.1). Taxonomy (NCBI): domain Eukaryota; kingdom Metazoa; phylum Arthropoda; class Insecta; order Diptera; family Tachinidae; genus Sturmia; species Sturmia bella. Next base: position 21,967,459 of record OY759168.1, on the reverse strand, counting down.
AATGTCTAATGGCTTAATTTACAATACTAATGACAATGCCTAATGCCAACTTGCAATATCAATTGTCAATCACTTACGCCAATGTTTTATGCCAATGGCTAACGTTATTGCCTAATACATGTATTAAGATTGGCATTAGAAATAGGCATATGACGTTGGCATCAGATACTGATATAGGCACTGACACATTGCATAGTGTCGTTAATTGGCATCACATATTAAAATTGGACATTGTAAATGTCTAACGCCACTGCTAATGCTTAATGGCAATGCCTAATAACAGCGCTAGTAACAATGCTTAATGCCAGTGTTCAATGCCAATGCCTTATGCTAATGCCTATTGCCAATATATAATGTCCATCTCTAACGCCAGTGCCCATGCCTAATGAAAATACTAATGCCAATGTCCAATTTCAATACCTAATTGCAACGCTAATTTCAGTTTCTAGATTCGTTGGCTTGCACAATGCCAATGCACAATGCCCATATATTAGGTGTTGGCCTAATGTAGTCATACTAAAATCTCTTTAGTGTTACATTCATAAAATTTTTCGTGTATTGAGATTAACTTTAGGCAGCCTTAATTTCTGATCTACAATTTCCTATAGTTGTTGCTTTATTAGCTGTGTTTGTTTGCTGTTTATTTTTAAGGAAACCCTTAAATTAAGGGACACAAAAAAATTGATCAGAAGAGGGAGAGTAGAACTCAACTAAACATGTTGCAGAATTAAATGAAATGTTGGAGTTATTAGCAAAAATAAATTTTATTATTTACTTGCTATAAGAGCCAATTGAAATTATACCTTGTTATTTATTTTCTATCTTTTTCAGCCCTCTATGTAAATCGTAGTAACCAACGACAACAAGTTGCAACGCGATAAAATGTTTTCTGTATTAAGAGTCTGTTTTAATATTTTTGATTCTCAATTTTTTCATGGGAATTATGGATTAATAAAAAGTTAGGTTTTCAAAATTCGTTTAAGTTTTTTCGAGTCTACTGATGAGTTGGTCAGCATCGAAAAAAATTCGGTGGCTGCAGAAAATCAGTTTTCTCAGTAGTCTTCAATACAAAGGAAGGAAATGTTTAGCTTCTTCGAGTCAATATGAAATACTTTCGAAATATATTACGAATTACAATATATTCAATTGGTTATTGTTGACAAATATCAATTAATTTTTTATTTCTATAAATTTTTACAATCCTCTTATAGAAATTTATTTTAGTTTTACCATCAGCAAAATACATGTTTAGTACATTAAATATCTCTAACAAGCTAATGTTTAACAATCTCTAATAACAATAAAATAAATATTGAGTGGACTCTTCTATAAAGTTATTATAATTTCTATATTTAAAATTAAAATAAATGGTTTCGTTGTACCATTAAGTTCCTGCAACATGTAATTAAATATACAAATTAAGTTGTTGTGATTCTGGTCATTGTCAGCACAGGATTGTTAAATTATTATTTTGCACGTAAAGATATTAATATATAAATAGTGTCACTTTAATTGATTAAAAGCGAATTTTTATTAAAATATACTTTGAAAATGTTGTCAGCTTAAAACATTAAATAATTAAAATATTTTGGAAAAGCTTTTAATTTTGCTGCATAGAGTTTTATGTTTATTTGAATTAAAATTGTTTTAGCTTTAATTAGCAAAAGTGCACTTCTATAAAAACTAGAAATATATACAAAAAACATATTTTGTAAAGTTTTATCCGTAACGTCAGTGAGATATCAAGTTAGGAAAACAATTTTGTAATTTTGTATTTATTTTTTTGATTAAAACAATTGATACCAAAAAAAGGAAACAATATTTCAAAAACCTATTATTGTCAATTCTGTATGCAAAATGCTGCTATTTATTTGTGTGTTATCAGTGTTGTTATAAATAAAATCTAACAAAAAAAAAATTTCGAAATAAAAAAATTAAATTGCATCTGTTCTAAAAATTCTAACAAAAAATTTTACTATAAAAATTGCTCGATTTTTTATTAAATTCCAAAAGAAATGACTTGTGAATGTTTGATAAGAGCGGATGTGTTGTTTTGTATTTCTTTGAATGAGCTGTGAAGCCGTAATAGATAAACGTGTGTTTCCTTACTTGTTTTATGATGCAAAAGATATCAGTTTTATCGAACGCAGATATTGCACTCTAAATGTCAATGTTAAAATTGCAAAAAGTGAACTCGTTACAGGCGTCGTCGTGGTCACCTCTATTTTTCGCGTGTCTTTTCGAAGTCTAAGATATTGAAGATGTTCTGTTAACTGGAGACAATATCAACAGCAGTTAATTGTAAATTATTCAACTTTGGTGAAACAAATGCTTGTGTTATCATTTGTTGACTACACTCTAAAACTTTTGCTGGAATTTACGGTCATATTTTGTCTAAATTCCTGATGAAAAAATCTTGTTGTTTGAAATTATGTACGTCAATTTTGATGTTACGACAGAAAAAGGCACGAAAAGTAAACATAATTTGTGCTATTTTTAAACAAAATACTAACTTTATGTAAAAACTGTGAATTTTTAAACAAATGTGTTTAAAAAAGTTTCTAATATGCCTAACCAACATGAAACATGTTTAAAATTCAACACATGTCAAAAACAATTAATTTAAAATTATCAACTATTTTTCAAAGCAACTTTTTTTCAAAAAAATTAAATATTGTGCTCCTTAACGTATTAAAAATAATAATTGATCATTCTTATAACCAACTCGATTTAAATAACTTACATAGATTTTAAAGATTTATAAAAAAATGTTAGTGTGCCAAATTTGTCAAAAAAAAGTTTCAAAGCATAAAAACGTATCATTTACATTTGTACGTCCATAAACATGAAAAAAGCAATGCAGTGCACTTTACACGGCAAGGTCAAGAAAAACTTGGAGTCTCATGTTAAGATAAGTTGCTTAGTAAAATTTTGCTGTTTTACTGAAGAGGGCGTGAATGAAATTTGCTCCCACGTTCTAAAATATTTCCCTACAAGTGAGAAAATTCGTTGCCCGATGTTAAATTGCTTAAAATATTTCGGTAATCCATCTGCTTTTCACGAAAATGCTTTAATTCAGAAACAAAATGTTCTGGATATGTTATATATCCTGCACAAGCAGTAAAAGTTAACTTGATAGAAGACACCAGTGGAATCTTGGGCAATATTAACGTGAGCATTAATAGTTTCAAAAATATGTTAACAAAATTGTGATGTGAATTTTAATCTTGAACAGGAAGTAATTATTTAAATATCAGTTTAGTTCATTTTTGTAGTATTATAAACTTAGTTTCTAACTATCTTTTCAAAATAAATATAATTTTAAATTAAAAAAATTTACATGTGTATTTTTATATAATTAATCATGTTTAAAATGAAACATACATATACATATGTACGTAAAAAAGGGGGAGAAACTGAACACAATTTGTTTAAAAGTATTAGACTTCTTTTGTTCAATATTACACATATATTGTTCAAAATTTCACATAATGTGTGAAAATACAGGTTGTGTAATTTTACGTCAATTATATTCGGTAAAGTGTTGCCGACTATAATTGAAGTAATTTTCAACAAAAGTGTTTTAGAGTGTACTATATTCCTAAATCCGGTACAATAAAATGCATATGTATTGGTTCCAGATAAAAAAAAAAAGAAATTCAATTAATCAAATTTAAAAATTAGAACATTTCAAACGAAGTCGATAATTTCAATTACAAATATAGAAAAATCACAATAAATGGAAGCTGTCATGTTAGTGTAATGATAGACAATGTTTGAAAAAAATATGTTTTTTTTTAAAATAAAGCATTAAAATTTAAAAGATTGACTTTTTGGGCTAATAATGGTCATATCTTATTCTCAAGATGTAAATAAAATTATTTTATTTCATCGTGTGTTTCTCTCTACGTTTCGTCGATAATATTTGTCGACTTCTTTTAAAACTTGAAAAAGAAAACTGGGAGTAGTCAAGATAGTAATTAAAAAAAGCATGCAATTCGATGCTGAAAGTCTACGCGGCAAACCAGAAATAGGCCATGGTATATGTTCCCCAGTTATTTAGTCTTCAAATTTACTATCCTTTTACATTCAAGCATGTAATTAACTAATTAATTTTCCAATTTAAATATGTATATTATTTTAAGCCTAAAAATATACCACATTAATTAGTTCCTGTATTTCAGCCGTCTCTATGACGACGACATTTATTTGATGCTACTCAACTCAACAGTGGACTTGAAAAAACTCAAAAGAAAGCTTTATTACATATTCGGTTCTTCCATGAACTCAGTGAGAATCACAAATATCCATACAAACCTTTTAAATAGAAAGCATTGCTGTTGTTTCGCATAAGCTTTACTTTTCTTTACAACTTTTATACAACGAGTTACTTTTGGTTACTACGATTTGTATTACTAAAAGTTATTTTGAATATTTAAAACTGAATCCAATTATTTATTTTATATACGAGCCAATTGAAATACTTTGGCATCAACGAACTATGGGCGGCATATATGTAGACGGCTGAAGATGACAGAAAACAGTTAATAACATCTATTTTTAAAACAAGCATAACAATTATAAAAAGTTAATTTTATTTGTTTGTACGACAAGTTTCTTTCACAATATCTTCGACATACATACATATATACAAAACTATAATGTCTCAGCTTCAAAGCAAAAAGGAAAACCTTTTTTAATGTTATTAAAGGGCGACTCAGACTATTATACTGTGTATTAATACCTGCCAAAAATTCAAATAATACGTACAAGTGCGATGGTGTGAATCCAATGTGTTATGAAAACGAGAAATAATACGATAAAAAATTTACATCCCATAAGACTTCTCCGTTTTTTGAAAATATTCTAAACTATAATACATTTCATTCGATCAGGGTTGTTTTTTTTAACACAATCAGCTGTTGAAAAATTTACTAGCCAGTTGTTTCACAGCCGATGGCGTGCCGTCACTGATGGTATTTGATTTCGTTATTTATACAAGGGTTCGAAATTTGGAATTTGGTTACCGTATACAGGTGTGGAATGATTTACGTGAGTACCTGCCACTAGGGCCCAACCTCACGGTGGTCAAACCACGTGGTGCAATCAAGACGTTACACCACCGCCCCCGAGCAGCCGGAACAACTGCTCGGGTGGCAATTTATTTGCTACGTTACTTGGCCATAACAAAACCCCTTGCTCAGGAGTTGAGCTATCTAACCTCTGCTGCATTTCAATTCCCCAGATGGCTAAGGATACACGACTACCGTGGTAGCCCCAAGTTCCTAAGATCATCAGTCCTTGAACCGGCGAGATGACTCCGAAGAGTCATCCCGGAGCTCCGGTCCCCGTACTGCCGAATTGCCCCTCAGTGAGGGGTTTCAGCAAGTCCCTCAGGAGTCGCCGCCCTCCTTCAGGAAATGCCTAAGATTTTTGCCACCAAGCCAGCCGAGGTATCCTGCACCCCTTCTACCCCGTTGACACTACACCAAGCTGGTTACGATCAGCAAGATGCATTTTGTGCCCCCGGGGGGAGGTTACCGTATACAAATGTATTTTGCTCTAGCTGTATTTAGAAGATAACATATTTTTGTGTTATTCAATTTACATTTTTTAGCGCCGGCACATTCACCGCCAACATGAAATTGCTCTTCTGCCGACGTGTAAAGTTTTATGTTGGCACGTTTATTCTGTGTGTGAAAAAATACGTTGGAAAAAAATAACGTATGTACATACATATACAACAGCTGTTTTCTTTTCCACTCAATTTTTTTTTAAATTTATTTGAAGTGTGATGGTGTGAATGTAAAATGTAATTTACGTTAGACTTTTTGACAGTCGCAGGAAATCTAATTTTACTTTCATCTCACAAAACTCGATAAAAGTATTTATACTTGTATAATAGTCTGAAGTGCCCTTAATTAAAATTTGTTTTTAATTGTGTATAGTTTCTATTCAAAAAAGGCACGCAACCATTTTCGTGGACGTGCTTCGAGCTCTAACAACTTTTGCTGGTATTTGCTCATCTTGAGACTCTCATACGAGTACAGTCGACAGCTGATTACTTGTGGGCTTCTAGGCGTAAGTCCGCGATTCATCACCTGTCACAATGTCATAGACGTATTTCGAAGCACAGTGATCGTAGCTTTGAGCATTTCTTTCGACCAATGGCCACGAACCTTTTTTTAGTGAGTGAAAAATTGCGTGGGAGCCAACGCGAATAAATTTTGTTGACACTCAAATGTTAAGGCAATATTGGATGTATGCTGGTGCCACTTCTGCCTCAGGTTGTCTCTATCTCACGATGTTTTACAGGACGATTTTGCACCATCAGTGAATGGTTTTCGGAATAACAACTGATGTTGGACAACATTTGCGAAATTCGTCTTCGAGTAAGCTAAGACCATAATTGAGTTCACCACATCATCGATAAACACTGGTCCTTGATGGAGCTTCATAAACAAATATTTTATTACGTTCATTCATGCACTGCTTCTGAGTTAATCAACGTAGCATGAAAATGTTTACGTTTTAATTCCACTTTGGAATATAGCGCTTGTATGTCAAAAGGTTCTGAGTAGGTATAACCTGAAAAGTGTACAACAGTAGGACTGTCAGTTGCCAGATTGCAACACTAGACTGGCGTTGAATTGTGGAAATTACAAACAAAATCACTAATGCCTAAAAAATCAGTTAGAGTTGAAGCTCTAGTTTTGTGTGATTAAATTTCCGTTTAAGCTTAATTGTATTAAATCAATTTGGCAAAGTTGCAAAAAATGCCAAACAGCTGATGTTTTGCACTGTTTGCTTATTGAAGTTTAAAAAGGTGGGATCACACGATGGCCGCAATGCACCAATTTTACACAGTTTTCATTGGGCTGAGTTGGAGCACAATAAAAATAAATTTGTCCTAATCAAATTCTCTGCAATCACATGATTGTCACATTTTACTGAAATTTTATTGTCGCAAAACAATTTAGTAACAATAATTGCCGCATTATAGTCACACGACTGTTAAATTATACGGCAACCCCGAGAAACAGCTGTTGTAGCTGATGACAAATTTTGCTTGGCAAAAATAAAATAAAAACTGTTCAAAATATAGTTTGTTCCTTAACAAGAAAGAAAATTGCTTCGGCTATTATTATAGTGTTGTGCTTGCTAAAAATAGCAAAAAGTGAAAAGCGGAAAAAAATAAAATCTAAAAGAAATACGTGGGTGAGAGAATTTTACAATTGCTATAATATTAACACAATCGAATTTTAGCCACTGAAAAACAAAAATTAAGTTTGGAGGACGCGTTTAAACAATTTTGAAACTAAATAAATGGTATGCAAATGTATATTATTGGCGCGTATTGTCTTCTTTGGTTGCCGCATGAGAACACAATAAATATTGGCGCATTTTTAGAATTTTTATTGGTGAATAATTGTATATAAATCGTTCACACGGTTTCGCATCAGGGTTGTATTTGATTGGGATAAATAGGAACAACATTTGTTTTGGTTGCCGCATGAGCCAATAAATTATGCTATCACACGATTGGCTTACAAAATACAACAAAAATTGGCAATCGTGTGATCCCACCCTAATAGCTAAATTTTCTTCATTTAAATTTCGCTGATTCACGCTTTTACTAGTTTAATTTTAGAGTTAAAATTTAAACTGAACAAAAATTGAAGACGAACTTGCAATGATTTTGTGGTCATAAGTATTTGCCATCTTCAGCTCGTACTGGGAAGACTGTGGACATCTTTCAGTTCCTACAGTGATCAAATTTATTATTTTTAAATGTCTATGATTTCCTTTGCCCTCTAACATTCTTGTTTTTAAGTGCTCCAAGATCTGGTTGATACCTTATCACCAATTAGTGTAACATGTACTCAAATAGATTTGTTCGCAACTAATTGCACTTGCTTATGTTTATTGTTTCTATAAGTATTTCCTCTGGCTTGTTCAAGTAAAATAAAATCAAATTAACACGCATGCTTTAACTTCAATTGGCTTCGGCCGCTTGTGACGGTAAGTCGCCTACCAACCACTTGATAAGAACAGTTTTCGTTTGTTTGCACAATGTTAATTAATTTAATATGTTTGGCTTAAATAAATCTTGTATTTTATCGGTCATAAATCAATGTTTGTTTGCCACATGCTTTTCTTTTTTTTTTTTTTTCTTGCCAACTTCTGTTTTGTTGTTGGTTTTATTTTTATTATTGTGATGCCATTAATCCAAGCAAATGTTGATAAATACAGTATAAATAATTGCTGCATTAAAGTTCCTCTGTGATATGAGAGAGTTCTTTTTAATAAATATACAATTATTTTTTCTTATATGTATGTTTGTCTTTTTGCGCTGAAACGTATATTTTTTTGTCATGCTCTTTGGACTGAATTTACTTAGTGATTTTTTATGGATGTGTATACACAATCATATGTAAGTACGATGGCAAGGTTGTATGTGTTTATGTAAATCTATATGTATATTAGGGTGGGTCAATTTAACAATCGATAAAATGAGAAAAAAAAAATTCCACTACGTCATATCCAAAAAAAAAAAAAAAACATTTCAAAGCATTTAAATTCAAATAATCTGGGAGTTGTTAAGGAGGCATGGTATAGCGGCCATGGGTTAAAAGAAAATATTACGGAAAATAACTATACAACGACAGGGTGGACCACATCCCTTTAGGGGTGCTTTCATACAAATACAAAAAACATCGATTAAAAATCGACCAATACGAAATTGCCTTTTTGCAAAAGCTATCAATAAATCAATGGCACAATATCAACAACATTTTCTCCACACAAATCGACCCAGCCTAATATATATTGACACGTTCATTGATTAACTTAAAGCTTGTCTGTCTATTAATGACATTTACGGCTGTTGAATTGAAGGCCGCACGTACCGAAAATGATTTAATTTGTTTATTATTGACAGAAATATATTTGTTAATAAAACATTGCCTTGATTATTTTTGAACACGCGTGCACATACAGGTTGACAATGTGCCCAATTACTGTAATATCGGTGCAAGTCTAAAAATATGTTTGAAGTTCGTGTAAGTTTTTTTATTTTTTGTAAAAAAAATTATGATTTTAGATCTAAGCGACTTCCCTAATTTTCATAAATAGCTTTGCAATTTATTTATATATTTTATTAGACGACGCAGCTGATCGTTACTCTGGGGCTTATGGTAATTCTAAATACTTTTAACTTAAAATTTAAATGTTTCTCTACAGGCTCAAAAGAAAGTTATCGTTTACTGACATAAAATTCTTCAAAAAAAAAAAAAAAAAAAAATCAAAGCCCTGATTTTGCTGACAGTTTCTTTTTAGGAGCAAAAATAATGAGGACTTGAAAAACTTTTCAAACAGACAATTTTCTCTTTCAAAAAATGGAGATTTTGAATTCACTTACCAAAAACTATTATATGATCGGTTTACTAAAACATTTGTATTAAAAAGGTTTAAAAAGTTATCTGACTATTCAAAAAGCAGTTTGTTTGACGTCGCAAAAAAAATGTGGATTTCAAGAACTCGGAAATTTGTCTGATCAACTTTTGAAAACATCAAAATACAGTGAAAAATTTGTTTATAAATAATCAATTTAATTCATTTCAAAGTCGCTTAATGAACAGAAGTGAAATATGGCCTTTATTTTCAGTTAAATGCACTTAATATACCTGCTCATTATAAACTATCGATCTAATTTTGGTTAAGACACAATCAAAAATAACAAGAAAACTGTTTCGTTCAGGCAATTTTTTTCTTTTAAAATGGTTCCAGTAGCTCTATTCACTATTTTATAACGATTTTAAAAGTGTTTAACTTGTCTCCTAGTATTGTGGTTTGCACTAACGTTTTTATGATTCATTCGCTGCCTTTTAACACCTATGGGTAAGTGTCAAAATAATTTGAAAATACCTGGCAACTTCACTAAAAATGGCGAAAAACACAAGGAAGAATTCAAAAAAAGAAAAACAAAACAGTAATTGTGCAATCATTCTGATATGCGGCAAGTCAGTAAACTGAAGTAAAATATATTAATTATAGTACGTACATATTTAGTAAATTGGCATTATTCGTAAGATAAATATTCAAAAGTATATTTCAATAAAAAATTTAAAGTTGAAATGAACACCATAAGTTAAAACAGCTCCTGCGAATGTCTTCATAAAGTGTTACTGACTACCAAAAGCGTTAATTTATATGTTAAATTATTTAAACGATTTTAATATCGTTAAGATTGATTACTGCTTTGCACTACAGATATGCAAACAAAGTCGTCACTTTTTAACATTCTCTATGAAAGCAAAAGGCAGAACTTGAAAAAGAACAACAAAAGTTTGATTTTTATTTCAATTTTAATAAGCAACCTAAACATGTTCGCATATGTTCTGGAGGTTTTTGAAAGTATGAAGTAGTTTATTCTACACCTGATAAAATGCTGTTGAGACAAACTTCAGGAATAAAGACTATTATTGTTTCATATACAATATGTGACGTTTACACTAAAAAGAAATTTATCTTGCGTATACGTTAAAGTAAGTACTGTGTTCGAAACTGCGGAAAATGTTGAGCAACATTGATTTTTTCGTACGGAAAATTTGACATGTATCTAATGTTACCTATCCCGCGGTTTTACACCATTTAACGAGTTTTACGTTTGTAAACAAAACCCACATGTTTTGCAATTTGGATTGTGATGAGAAAAATTTAATTACAGAATAATTAGTGGACAAAGAAGTCCCAAACAAAGAAGTCCCAAACAATTTTCTTTTTCGTCACGTCTGATAATTTCTTTATTACTTTGCATTTCTTTTTTTCTTTTTTTTTTGTCCAAGAAATTTTACTTAAATTTTGCAATGAAAATATGTATAAGCAGTCAGCCGTTGCTAAAAATTTCACGTGGAAGAATTGCCACTTCAATTATTTTGCTGCAAAAACAAAATGTTGCCAGATACATTTCATATGTTTATTCTTGTTTACGTCACGACACTAAATATTTTAGCATCACTGTAAGATTCATTCCAGTCTCCTTTTGCTATTATTTGCTCTTGTAGTTTTCAAAATATTTTGAAAAGCGTGATTCAATTCAGATCGACTTAATTCCGAAGATGTGACTAAATTGTGGCGGAGTTTTTTATGGCATTTGTAATAAAACCGATATATTTGGCAAATAATACGCATTGCTTTGGGGAAATCAGTAAAACCTTGTAAAATATCAAATTTTTGGAGTTGGGAGCAATGTACGTGAACTGGCTTTGTTTCTTCTTCGGTAAAAAAAAAGTTGTAGGACTTTGTGGCCATTGATTTCGAGGAAGTTTAAGCCACGAAGGCCCGTGCCACCATAAATCATTGGACATTAGTTGTGTAAGAGTGATTCCACTCGTTGCCAAATCAGCGGGGTTGCTTTTAGAATCAACATGATACCATGATTGATTTCCTACTTTTTCAACAATGGAGGAAAGTCTGTTTTCTACAAAGGTTTTCCATCTGTTTGGGGGCTTTTGTAGCCATGCCAAGACAATAGTTGAATCAGTCCATAGGAACAAGTTAAGGTTATTGAGATTGAGCTGGGATTGAATGGATTCTACCATCGATGCCATTAGCTCCGCCCCACAAAGTTCTTTCTTGGGTAGTGAAATAAATTTGACTGGAGCTACTTTCGTTTTTGCGACTAATAGGTGAGTTGAAACGCAACCTAAATTTTCGGACCGTAAATATAGAGTTGCAGCATATGCTTTTTCTAAGGCATCACAGAAACCGTGTAGTTCAATAGAATGTTGTGGATCGAAATCTATAAATCGTGGTATCTTAACCTGTTCGATGTTCAAATAGTCATCTAAAAAGTCGTGCCATTGCTGCATTGTGACTGGATTAATATCTTCATCCCAGCCAGTTTCGTCTTTCCAAATCTGTTGCATGATAATTTTTGCTACAATTACCTTGGGGGCAAGCCAACCGGTGGGGTCAAACAGTCTGGCAATTTGTAAAAGCAAAATAATTGTCATTAACTCAGCCAAACTACAAACCAGCAAAGAAAACTACAAGAGCAAATAATAGCAAAAGGAGACTGGAATGAATCTTACAGTGATGCTAAAATATTTAGTGTCGTGACGTAAACAACTCTCAAAATGAGCAGAGTACTACTTCTGGAACATTTTTTCAAGAAAAGTTCATGCGAATTTTTTTTACATGCATTTTGACAACTTTCCGCGTGGAATTTTAATCAGAGTACTTACCTTTAAGCTGCAATAAATGCAATGCGAACTCATAAAAGGTGTATGTATACCGATTCGCGGTAACCATTTTCAGCACGTTGTCCTGAGTTTTGACAACTCAAGAACAGAAACTTTTTTCTTGGTGCATTACAAAACAGCTTTTTCTCACACAAAATTTGTTTCACAGATTTCCACAAAAATGGATTTTCTTTTGAGCAAAGATCTTTTGTATTTTCAATTAGGTGTAGGATATACGCTTGTTCAAATTCTACTGTCCGTACATATGTATATATCAACGTAATCCAAAGCGGCTGTGAAATGGTTTTATGCCTTCTTAGTTAGAAGTTCCCTGCGTAGAAATTTCTTAATTCCTCACACTTCGGACTTAACTCCGAAAAATCATTTAGGTTTTAAAACCCAGTTTAACAAAACTTTTCTATGCTGTAATTCCATTTTAAGCTTAACTGTGGTGAATCAGTGAGTTTTATAATATAAATTGATTTTGGAAAAATTAATTTATCAACGTAGCAAAAAATGTCAAGCAACTGATCTTTCGCACCATATGATGACATAAAATTAGACACATAACATGGCTGTTTCACGTCCACCATGACGCTCACCCAAATAGCTTCGAATCCAGGTTATGGCTAATTGCATAAAGTTTTTTTTAGGCTGCAGTGCTTAGCCATAATACTAGAATGATTTGTTGTGATGAGATTGTTAAAATGATTAATTTTCCTGTCTTCTTTAAAAATGTTGATCACTACAATTATATGATGACAAAATCTTTCTCAGCTCTGAGGGAGTAAAAATTCAAACCCCTTGATATAAGTAACAAGTGTCATTTATTTTATATTTTTCTCTGGTGATTTTGCTCGTAGATTATTCATTTCAATTCAAACTGAAAGCAATATATCAATGTAGTTGCAAAAAAAAAAAATTTATTTCAAATGCTTTCCTTTAATTTTGTACTGCAATGTCTCCCATTAATTTCTGATGAGATCCGAACCGTAACCTCACTACGGCTGAGCAGCAAATACAACCACTCAGCCATCACAACAGTTAGAACGAATAAAGCAGCAATGAATTTAAGTGCTGAAATAATTGTTAAATTAATTATTCAAGCTTTTGAGCTTTGGTTTTTTATAAAAAATAATTTTAAACAAATATTTATTTTCAATATTTCGCCAATAATTTCAATGAAACAAAAAACAAATTATTGAAAAAATTTGATTAACAAACAAACATTCAAAAAATATTTTTGTTACACTGCAGTTACACGACCAAGTTTTGCTATCAAGTTTTTTTCACATACTGCTTGCCAAAATTCAATAAAATTGATAGCTGTGACGTAGGCTGCACGCAATTTCATAACAATTCGTTTTCAAGATGCCGTCAAGAAGAAAGTTAAAAATAGCTGCTTCATTTAAAGTACTATCAGAACGAAAAAAAAAATTGTTGTCAGCTGTTTTGTTGATTGTGACTTGATGCTCTCTATGAAAAGCAAAAAATTGTCATCAAGTTTGCATCAATTTTCAAAATTGTGAGTATATTAGTAAAATAGTTTGAATGTATTAAAACTTGAAAGGCAAAACTCGATCGCGCAATCCCCAAGTTAATCAAATTTTTTCAATAGCTTTTTTTTTGGTTTTTGAATTTCATAATTATTTTCCTGAAGATGCCAACAAATTGTTGGCGAAATATTGAAAATAAATAGATAATTGTTTAAAATTATTTTTTATAAAAAACCAAAGCTCAAAAGCTTGAATAATTAATTTAACAATCTAAAGCTAGTCTATATGTATCGCTCTGATTGATTTTTGGTGCCAAAAGTTGTTTTATTTAGCTTATAGAGCCGATTTCTTGAAAAAACCGGGAGATGTATATCTCAGGTATATATGGACCGATTGCAAATATTTTAAAATTTTGATTTTAAACACCTTATATGTACCATTCTGATCGATTTTTGGTACCAAAAGTTGTTTTATTAGGCTTTTAGAGCCGACTTCTTGAGAAAACTTAAGGCGCTATATCTCGAGTGTATATGGGCCGATGTCCAAAATTTTCCACGTTTGCCTCCAAATATTATATATATGTACCATTCTGATTGATTTTTAGTGCCAAAAATTGCTTTATTTGGCTTAAAGAGCGGATTTCTTGAAAAATCAGGAGTCGCTATATCTCAGATATATGTATATGGACCGATTTCAAAAATTTTCCAATTTTGCTTTTAAACACCTTATATGTTCCATTCTCATCGATTTGTGATACCAAAAGTTGTTTTATTTGGCTTTTAGAGCCGACTTCTTGAGAAAACGGGAGGCGCTATATCTCGAGTGTATATGGGCCGATGTGGAAAAATTTTCACACTTTGGCCTCTAAATAGCCTATATGTACCATTCTGATTGATCTTCGGTACCAAAAGTTGTTTTATTTGGCTTATAAAGCTGATTTCTTTAAAAATCGGGAGAGGCTATATCTCGGATATATATGGGCCGATTTCAAAAATTCCTTAATTTCTAGGATTTAATGGGCACTAAAAATGATATGGCTTAGTTTTTAAGAAAAAATTTTTTTTTCAAAAATCTGAATAAAAAAATTGCAAAAAATACCCCTCAAAACCCGGTTTTTTGAACATATCTCGGCTATCCGTGGACCTATCTCACTGAATTTCAATAGCAGACCCACTACTGGGGTTTAACACGTTCTAACGAAAGAATGAGGTTTCTATCTCAAACCGTTTTCTCAGAAACGGTATTTCAACGACTACAGACGGACAGACGGACCGACGGACCGACGGACAGACGGACATCGCTCAATCGTAATCGCGATTGATGCTGATCCAGAATATATATACTTTATGGGGTCTTAGATGGATATTTCAATGCGTTACAAACGGAATCACAAACTTATATATACCCTTACACATTTATGTGAAGGGTATAAAAATAGGAGATAAAAATTTATATTTCCATGAAAGATTTTTTTTAATTTTTAGTTTTAACGTTTTATATTGCTTTTAATTTTTTAGTAGATAAAATCTTTAAATATTATGTGTGTATTAAAAGAAAACTCTTAATGCCTTTATAAAATGAAAGCTTGCAGGACTGTGGCCACCAAGAAGTTATTTAAATCAAAAATGTGAGGACAAATTTCTAAATTTCCGTTTCTGAGTACTTGCAACAAATATCACATGTGAAAACTATTAGTTTTCCATAAGTCACAAATTGCTTAACTTAATAAATGAATGTTAATTAGATTTTATCTGCGAGGTATAAAGTATACAGAAATTCATGAATAAATAATGTACGGCATCTTCGATATTTCTTTTTCTACAAACCAAGTTTATTACTTGTAATATTTTTGTGAAATCTTAAAACGATTTCTGCTCAAGATAACAACTGGAAGGCATTAAATTGTATATGGATTTGAAATGAAATAAATTTCAAGACTGCTATAAATCTTTATCTTTAATTAGAATCTGCTTTCATTCCTTTTGGTTGCTTTGGCGCCTTATTGTATGGAATCTAAGTAAAAGTCTTGAAAATTTCACTTGTAAATTAATGTTGGCTTACAATGTATTAAGACGCAGTTGGGGGTCTGTCCACTCCAAGGTGCATTGTAGTTTGGAAAAATGTTAAAATTTGTGAACTGTAAGCGGTATAATTTTTTATACGTGGGGGAAAAAAATTAAAAATTAAAGACCATTAAATTGCTTGCATGCAGCACGCACTTATTCGAATCTATTACAACGATGTTGACAGTTTGAAAAGTTGACCGACCTGTAGGTATGTGTGTGTGTGTGTGTATGTGTTCGTATAGAAGTGGAAATGTTTCAATAGTAATTGCAATGAAAAGTAGATTTTCTTTTATAGAAAACTTTTTCCTTACGAACAGAGGCCGCCTACTGTTTGTGAAGACATTTTAAAAGACATTTTCCCATGCAGGTAATTGGAAAATAGCAGGCACGTTCAAAATAAAGAAACTGAGTTGTTAATTTAAATAATTAAATCAATTATTCCCATATATAAAAGAGCAAAGACAAGGAGTAAGCGGTTACGTGGCAAAAATTGTAGTTTCAGAAAATATTTATGTCCAGGATAAACTTACCATAGATTTAACAACTATTGTTAAGCAATATTTCTTGAAGTTTTATTAGTAAGAGATTATTAGTTTAGTAAAACGGAGTTTGCTTAAAATGTATTCTCCCCTACTTTAAGCCTCTTGTAAAATTATGTTTTGATGTGCTTTTTTATTGCTTTCGGTTATAACATATCAATACAAAATCACAGCTGAGAGCCATTTTTATAGAGGATTATAATTATTTAGAAAATGAAATGATGCCACACTTTTGTTTGAAAACTTCTTAAGTAACTCCACAGTTACATACATACATATATCATGGTGTAAGGTGCAATACCCTTCGACAGATGATAAGGTTTTGTCAAAAAGAAGTCTTAACTTGATTTTTGGCACACAGAAAGCTACCATGATAATCAACCAACCGAATCGCAGTACTAGCGATCGAATTTATTTCGCTATATATGCTATGTATTGGTTGCTCTTTTCTTTTTGTTTCACATAATATTTAAGAGATAGTTTGTTTGATTGAAATTCATTCGGTAATACGTATTCTCTGAAAATCCATTTGAGGTAAAGTAGTCGATAGTTTTTCTCTTCCTTTCAATACTCCAAAAGAGAAGATTAAACCTTGTTGAGGTACCCAGAGCTTAGCTTTCTGCTTCTTGGGCTAAAGCGGTACAAGAATACTTCGGTTTTTGGGCTGGCCAACTTATCAGGGTGAAGTCTTTTGTAATTTAAGCTCGGGAGACCCTCTTGTGCACTCCATCGAAGTTTAATTAGTGCTAAGAGAATCCGGGTGGTTCGCTCTGACAGATCATGCTTGAGATGCATAACTCGATTGGCTTACAGCTACAGTTCAATAGTGCCCTAACACACAAGTAGGATGGAAGTCGGTTGAAGTGCTGTTGCCTTCAAACAGAACTTGCCCTGAAAGATGCAAACTTTGAAGAAGAAATCGTCGCTGCTTAAGAGGTTCAGATTTGATACTCTTAGTGAGCTTTCGTCTACCGGAGTATATGTTATTGGGCTTAAGAATATAGGGGCGCGTATTGTACAAGAAATCAAATAGTCCAATCGCTTTCAAAGAGGCGTTTTTTCGCAATAGCAAATAAACTTCCACCAGCATAGTATTAACTATTGGTCTCGGCTAGTTGTGTAACGTATAATTTGCAAAGAAAAATGTTAGATAGGAAAAGTTGATGCGAAACCCTTTAGGAGGGACTCAGGAGCAGCTATGAAACTTCTTGTGGACATTGTCTCGGTTTTTCGCCTCTTCACCGCCATCTGATGATACCTCTTGCTTTTTATTACATATTTTTAATCTGAGGAGATGTATTGTATTGTATTGTATCATTGCTAGGTTGCTCCAGGATGGCCCTTTGCACTGCGATCAAGAATGATCTATTGTGCAACCCTTTTTCATCACGAGTTTAATACATCCAGAAACAGTGTTAGCTCCTTCTGTGGATGCCCTTGCAAGTCCTGTGAACCCAATGTATAGGCCTGCAACAGCCTGTGTCTTCTGTGGCCTAGTGCCACACATTCAATAATCAAGTGCTCCATTGTCTCCTCTTCTTCTCCGCAAAATCTGCAGGTTGCCGTACTGGATAGTCCCATTCTGTGCAGATGCTTTCTGCAGGTATAGTGGCCTGTTAGAGCCCCACATAGTGTCCTTAGATTCTTTCTATTTAGTTTTAGAGCGAGATCCGCCCTCTTGGCATCAAAGCTAAGAAATTTCTTCGAGTGTTCCAGAACCCTAGTGTCGTTCGAGGAGATGTAAGCAAACGCTTTAAAGAAATCTTCTTTTATCATTGTTAGTAATTTTATCAGCCTTCAGTTCGATTTTGACTCCCTCCAAGTTGAGAAAAAAATTTTTCGTAATAGAACTTGAGTGATTAACATTTTTAAGGAAGATCAGAAAATCAAGGTCAAACACGAACTGGCTGGAGTACATATTCTGGCTGTTTTACTCCCCTGACTTTGCTTATTATCAATCGCAATTGGTTTGGAGGGAAAAAATTAAATTTCTGAGGACTACAAGAAGCTCCATTCAGCCAGGTATTTAAGAATGATACAATTTATATTTCATTGTTTTTTCCTCTCTGGTTGCACAAATCGTGTAATTAATAAATAAATTTTCTTATCATTCATAGTCAAAGTTCATTTGCTCTTACAACATTTCCTTCTTTAATAAAATGTGAATATTTTCAATTATATTAAATTTATAATGTTTTTATTTCTGTGAAAAAAATAATTTCAGTTTAGCTATGATTCAGTGTGGCGGTTTACCATTTTTAGCTTGTAACTGTTTTAGCGACAAAAGTTTTGTTCAGTCATTTTCGGTTGTGCTTTAGTATGTTTTTACCAACCAACCATCGTTTAACGTTTAATTTATTTCAATTAAGCCCATCAATTGATTTCTCGTTAATGCCAAATTTAGCAACATTTTCAATTGTCATCATTAAGTGGAATTAAAACGCCTGCCTGTCATTTATGTGGTCGCTTGAGCAATAAATATTTGAGCATATCTTTACATACCCAATTTGTGAACATGAACTTTGTATATTTTTAGAACAGTAGTACATTTTTCTGGCAACCTTCCCTCTCCAAAACAAATGAATTGTATTTGAAAGTGAAAAATAAGTTTTTTGAATATCTATCTTGCTGTCATATAAAACCACATTTATCCACAAATCGCACAAGTAGGAAAAAAGAAGAACATTAAATGGTTTTGCCGCACAGATAAACAAATTGTTGGTCAGGCAACGACCACATATTCTTCTGGAATAAAACAAGTACTGTTTTGGGTTTGTCACATCAACCACGAAATTAAAGGAGACAGCAATCAATGATGTATTTTGTCCGGCTATTTCCCTACCATATAAGCAGGATGAAGGCAAACAGTCATGAAGCTGAAAAAAATTTCATAAAATCAAAGCAAAAGACAGTTAAGTGAGCTGCAAAACGCAAATCTCTTGGGGTGATTTTGAGGCAAAATTATTGTATGTGAGTGGTACAAACAGTTTTGTATACAAAAAGTCCCTTTGCATTCAAGCCCACAGTAATTTCAATAAAGCACATGCCTCTCATGAAAAGTGCAGAAAAAAGTTTTGCAATTATATACATCTTGCACAATTGGCTGACTCTTTGGGTCAACTAATTGAGACTGACAGCAGGCGCTCGTGGAACACTCGTAAGTCAAAACTAATTGACCATTTAACCAAGACAACCTGAGAATAATAAAAAAGACTATTTTGCTCGTAAAGCAAAGGAAAGAAGTTTAAAACCTAAATGCTAGGATATTACAAAAAAAAACATCATTTTGACATCTACATGCAGAAAGAAGAAAAATTAATAAAAGATCCGGCATGTGTGTTATAACTCAATTGCCAGTACTCCCCATTCCTTTATTCCTAGTATTTCGTAACGAAAAAAACAACAAATTAAACTACATCACTTTTTTCGAATAACTTTAACTTCTGCAAACCTAATATGCACACAGAAAAAAGTATGCTTTGGTTAACTTGAAAGAGGAAGTTGGCTGTTGCTACCACTGAAGGCATATTTTTTCAGGAAAGTTACGAATTTGACTGATTTCTTTATGTTTGTACTAAATTTGAGATTTTCAAAGCTTTAATTTAACGTATTTTCCAGAACCCAATTGCAAGATTTTAGAAGTCTTTACTAATATTTAGTTTAAAATTTTTATGTTCACATTTTTTTTAATTAAATGTTTTTCTGTTTGTCTTTGAGTACTTTTTTTAGAATCCAGAGAAGATTTTTTAATGGCGAACAACTGGAAATGTTTAAGTTGCAAAAGTGTACTACGTAGGAAAAACAAAACAACAGAAATTTAAAACAAAATAAAAAAAATATTAAGCGGACTACTTACTGTTTTTTTTTTTTTTTTAATAAATAAAAAGACTCCATTGAAGAAATTCTATATGGTTGCGCATGGGTGCACCATCCATCTGATATCTCTTCTTCTACAACTTTTTCCTCTGTGTTTTCTGCACTTTTTTGTTTTTCTTCCCTTCCCTTCCCTTCCCTTCCCTTCTCATCCCTTCCCTTCGCTTCCCTTCCCTTCTCTTCCCTTCTCTTCTCTTCTCTTCTCTTCCTTTCTCTTCTCTTCTCTTCTCTTCTCTTCTCTTCTCTTCTCTTCTCTTTTCTTCTCTTTTGTTCTTCTTCTCGTTTCTTTTCTTTTCACTTTTTCGTAATTCTCACTTCTCTTCTTTTCTTTTCTTTTCTTTTCTTTTCTTTTCTTTTCTTTTCTTTTCTTTTCTTTTCTTTTCTTTTCTTTTCTTTTCTTCTCTTTTCTTTTCTCTTTTCTTCCAGTTATCAGAATACTCGTTTTTTTCCTCCTTCTTTCTTCTGGTGGAATACTTTTTTTGATTTCTCTTCTTTACTTTTTTCTCTTCTTGTTGTTTATATCCTTTTCGTCTTTTCGTTAGTGCTTTTCATTGTAATTTTTTTTTAGTTTTGCATTCTTTACTTTATTTTAATTCTGTTTTTCTTTTTTCTCTTCCTGACTTTTATAAGTTTCCTTTCTTTGCTTTTTCTTGTTGTTTTATATTTCATCTTTCTTTCATTTTGCTACTTCTTCTTTTTTATTATCTAGTTCACCATCAGTTATTTCTATTTGCTTCACCTCGTCTTTTCCTATCATTTCTCATTTTTTTCTCCTTTTTCACGGGAACTCTTTTATCCTCCTATTTTCTTCTGTTTTCTAGTCTTTCCTTCGGCTTTATTTTTATCTTTTTTTTTCAAAGCCGAGCTTTGCAATTATTTTTCCGCTTCTTTTTTTTGGAGTTCAGGTTTGTTCTATTGTATTGAAATTTTCTTTAAATTAACTTCATTTATTAAAAAGAAAAAAAAAAGAAAACTTAAACATTATAGGAAGCACTTTGAATAAAACAAGAGAAGCGTGGGTTATACTCAAGCTAAGTCAACGCCTTTGCCAAAATAATAGCAACGAAATATTTATTTATTTGAAACAGAAATAAGAAAGATGTGAACTTGAGACTATTTGGCGGGCCCGAAACCTTACTCTTCGGTGTACAAGCGCTACTTAACAATCAGTCAATATAATTTAATCTTTTAAATCCATTTAAGTTTGGCTTTTCCATATAATATTATTTTCTAATATGTATATTTTTAAGACTTTTCAATTCCCTCATAACAAAAAACTTAATCTGTTTTTAAGAAAAAAAAAAAAAAAATGATTTCAATTTCAAAGCTTAATATCTGATTTCTCGATTTGCGTTCATAATGCACATAATTTTAACATGCTATAAAAATTGTTTGTTTATGTGTTTTCCCACACAAATACACAAACTGTTACAAGGCAGAAGGAAAATTTTAATTTCCCTAGAACGAAATCTTCAACTAATTTGTATTCATTTATTCAAAAACTATTAAACATAATTTGTCTGCGAGTTTTATGGCCATTGTTGTTGGTACGTATTTGCTCTGCCTCTGCTCAGATTTTATACACATTCATGGCCAGAGCGAAAGAGTCAGCTTTTGCTACATCAAAGACACACACACGCACACATGGAAAAGTTTATAGTCTTTACAGTGGCTCTTGCATATAAATTGATTTTTTACTTAATCATTGGCAACATGACGTTTAGATATTGAAAAAATAAAAAACTGGTATAAAACATTGCTATCATTATGAACATTATTATCATTATGAAGCCAGTTACATACACATCTACACACAGATTTTTCCTTTACTAATAAATGTAACAAAGTGCAAAAGATCAACTGATTATTTTTTCCTTGCTTAGTGAAGGCAAAATAAAGGCAGGATTTACTGAATAGTTTTTTTTTTAATTTTTATCAAGATTAAAAAAAAAAACATAAAAATTATTGATTAAAAAGAGAAACGATTTGATGGGATTGCAGACGTACAAGTGGCAGTTGTATGCAAAACCTAACAAAGCATTTACTGTGGGAGGCAGCTAACAAATCGACCATATCATGTCTTATGTTGTACATACTCATATATTATATAACTTTGTGTGGGGCAGGAACAAAAATGTTGTACGGTATGTGTGTGTGTGTGTGAGTGCAGGATAACTTACAGAATCTGCCTTAACATATATGGGTTACATTAAACTACACTTTTTGGCTTGAACCTAAATTGACCCAATTTAGAAACTTTTCTCTTGCCGACGAAGGGAGTTAACAAAAGAAAACCAAATGAAATTTTAGTTCGTGCCATAAAAATGAGAAAAAAAAACTTTAAACTTTAGCACAAACGAAAAGGGTATTGATAAACTATAGGCAGATAAAATTTTTGGTAGTGCTAAAAAACATTAGTTGGGGGCTTTTCTATACTCAAAAGTTTTGGTTGAAAAAAAATTGTGGCATCAATAAAACGATATTTTCACTGATTTGCAGTTACAACGCCTTGCATTACTTCCCAAATAAACTCGAGCTCACAATTGTTAGTTACCATAGCGGGCTTGTAGTATTATTTTAAATTCTCAGAATTGAGCAGCAAGTTACCAACATACTTTCAAATTTTGTTCCTAGCATCAGTCTTAATTTTGCATTTTTCTGCTGTTTAATGCACGTTAAAAGATAAATAAATTTATAAAATTGAATTTGAGCAGAAATAAATTCGATAAAATTGTAATTGAAATTTGTATTCAGTGTTAATTTTTTCTCTGCAGAAGCTGGAAGTATCGCCGGCATGTACGGAACATGGACAAAATCTGTTGGCATATGCCCATGAATATCACAATAAGCTTAGAACAGCAACATAAGCTGAATATAATGAAATGTAAATAAGAAATTAATTTTTCTTATTAATCAATGGAATGAGGCTTGGACAGAAAAATCTGAATATTTTTTTTTTGCAGTAGTTAAAGCAGCAACATTAACTTTTCTTTTGGACTTGTCTTGAATCTGTGGCGAATAAAAAAGAAATGCTCAATTAGTGTTCTTTTCTTTGCTAAATGGTTTAAGCTCCAGATTTACTTTGTGCTAGTTTTTTTTACAATCATTTTTTCTCTTTCATCGTTCGTTCACTTGCTTTGACTTCCGTCAATTCGTTCTTAGTTTTCTTGTATACTCATGTTATTTGGTTATCTCTTCTTTGGGGTTTCTTTCTCTAGATGCCTTGAGCTACATTTTTTTATTTTCTTATGGATTTTATTGTTTTAATTTCTTCCTGCTCCTTAGTATTTTTCTTGTTTCAATGCTTTATATCGATTTGATTTCGAATTTTGTTCAGAACATACAAAAATTACAATATTTAAGATGTTTAAAAGCGAGAAAAAATTTACACTCAGAAAATATATTTTACTTTAAAGCAAATATGTAAGAGGTACTTTGTATAAAAAAAAATTTTTTATATATGTGTACTGCTGTTCTATAGAGTTCTTCACAGTATTATTCACTTACACACTTAGGTGAGGCTCAGGTTAGATTGATAGGGTTGGTACGCACAAAGAAAACACATGTTTAATTCTAGTTGCTGCAACAATATCATGTGCTGTGTAACCATATCATGGTTGCACACATGCTATTTATGTGCTGTATAACCATATATAGTGGTTGCAGAAACATACAACTATATTATGGTTGTCAGCAACCGTAGCATGTTCAACAATACACTGTATCGATAATATGTTCCTTTTCGAACACAAATTTTTTCTGCGTGTACGATGACCCATGTCTTTTGAAATGCACTTAAGCAAGTGTACGCTTTTTTTCGCTCCGCAAACTCAACACCTCATAGATAGGAATTCAGTATCTAAAGGGTCCGCCAAATAACTTTTTTTTTTAAATGCTATAAAACATCGAGTGTTAACGTAGTGCCGTCCTGTTGAAACCAAATGTTGCCAATACCCTCCTCTTCAATTTTTGTGAGCAAAAATTCATTCAGGATGCCGATAACGATCGCCATTGACTGTAACGGCTATTTCATGCTCTTTTTCGAAGAAAAAATGGCCCAATTATGCCGCTGGACCAAAATCCCCACCAAACAGTGACTCGTTTTGGGTGCGTCGGCTTTTCAAAGCATGCATGCATTTTTTTTGTTACCCAAATGCGAAAATTTTGCTTGTTTACATACCCGCCAAGGTCAAAATGAGCTTTATCTGAAAAGATGATTTTTTTTGGCAAAATCATTACCATGATTTTCAAAGCAATGTCGCAATATTTTCCAGCATTGTGCAAGCATATATACAACCATTCAACCATATTCGTTCGGCGGAAGGATAAAACTAATTATCTGTCAAATCAGATATGATCTAAGTGTTAGCTTTCACGAAATAAGTACTAGTTGAAAAAAAACGTTAGATGGTGCACCCTGTACTTTCAGAGCTTTTGTTATTGTGGCTGTTAACAACATTATTACCAAATACAGTCATAATCTTGTGATGTCCAATCATTCTATTGTAATTTTTCTCTTTATTATTGCCACTATCAACAATACAACTTTCGTTTGCAACCATACTATTGTCCCATCCACACATAATATAGTCGTTTTGAGATATACTATTATAATTTTCAACTACTACATTGACACTTTCAACCATACTATTGACATTTCCAATCATATAATTGTCAAACCTTACCACATTATTACTAAAAAATGGATATGATATTTTGGATATGCAAAGACTAAGAGTGGCCCTTACGCAGTGCGAAGGGATATTCTGGACCGATCTAGCAATAATAATAATAATAATTGGCATATCCAAAATCATATATAGTGCACATATTTACAAAGTCGTGAATCACGAACAATGCACTAGTATTTTGTGAATACAAAATCGAAAATATTATGTTCGATATTACTAAATCATATGGTTGGCCTAAGCCTTACATATACACATGTAACAGTTTTCCCCCACATTTAAACTTTATTGTTAACAACATTACGTTCAAATTGTTGCTATTTTAGTATTATAATTAAGGTGACAAATTGTAGTAATCTATAAGATTGTAGTAATCTATAAGATTTTGTGGATAAAAGAATTAAAGTAAAATCTTTTATTTATATAATATGTTTATAGTTGATGTCAATATGGTTCCAAATGACAGCAGTATTATTGCAAGTGATTATTACTAAGTTTATACGTAGCCTATCCACAAATTAAAAATATTCGCAAGTAAATAACTCACTGTTTATGCGTCAATGCGAATGCAGAAAATTTGTATTTTGTAGTGAAACCAGATGGTAAAAATCTTGCTAATTGGTAACACTGTTCAGCACAATATATGTTCAGAAAAAGACGTGATTACTAAAATAATAATGGAGAAACAAAAAAATTATGATGCTTTATACAATTCAATTAATACCAAATTCTTATTTGATTAATAAATAAATGCTACACCAGCCTCATAATAATGAATAAGTTAAAATTTAAATTTTCTTTCTCACACCCGTCTGGCTGAATTGTTGAGATTTGTTCAGAACTTAAGAAATGTATTTGAAAAGTAAAAAAAAATTATGTTAATTAATACATACCTCAAACTTAAACTAATAAAAAGTTGACAAATTGTTTAATCTTGCGATAAGCAGCGAGAAAGTTTTCGAATTTATAAAACCAAAATGCTCGCGTTGAATAACTTTTGAGGAGATTTTCTTTATTATTTTTTTTTTTTGCCTTTTTTGTTTTCGTTTTTATTTTTTTACCTGAAAGATTAATTGATCTAATTTTACTGCCTAATTTTCTAAAGTTTTTGTATACGGTGTTACTTGGAGAAGGAAAGTTGGAAACAAGAATTTATGCAAAACAAAGTCTGTAATCAACAAAAATATAATAAACAATTTGCATATAAAAGAATGTAAGAGGGAACATTTCGTGACCTTTCTGGTACCTTTTTTCAAGCTGTGCTTTAAATAATCATTCAGACCTTAGGGTTCCAGTGAGTTTTTTTTTTTTTTTGAATATTTAATCGCATGGTGAATTCTAATCTGCGCATTATGGTTTAAGTATATTTTTTTTTTTTTTTAATTTGATTTCATTAATCAAACTTTACTATCACAGATTTTATGTCTAAATTCTGAATTCAGCTGCAGTGTAGTTTTCTAAATTACTACATCTGTTTGAAACAATTAATAAAGAACTGGGACGTATTACTTACTTAGCTATTTTGAAGTTGCCATACATGTAAAGCCCTGCTTATTGTATGAAAGTTACTAAACAGCTTGAAATATTTCATACTTTTAATTAAATTGCTTAGTGTATTAGTTATTATTTTAAGCCGCAGCGAACTCCCTTTTTTTTATCTTAAAAATATTGATACTGCAAGTGAATATTTGAACAGCATTCTTATGTTTTTTAAGTTAAATGGTTAGTTGGATAGCTTCAAGGAATTATCGGCGAGCTCTTTAGCTCAGATTTCTTACAACATTAGTTTCCTTATCATTTGTCAATGTACCTTCTGTGCAGCTTCCATCATGTCAATGAACCATATAATTAATGAATGTATTCATATAAAAACTATATGTAATAACAGTCACACTTCCTTCACTAGTATATTATCGTATCCATGAAAAGAAAATCTAAATAACTTTATTTATATTTTAAAACAGCTAAATATATACGACAAAATCTAAAAGCAAAATAAATGTATGTACATATTTATATAAACCGATACAAAAATCCTAAAAATTACAAAGTAGAATTAAACAGTCACTTTATACAAAATGAGCCGATGGCCACTGCTGCTAGTGCTCAGCACCGTATGTTAACTTAATTATAATTTATTATTTTAAGTTTTCAATAAATAAATAAATAAGAAACTAAATACAGTATTTTTCGGTTAATTGATCCTACGGTTAATTGGTTTCCACGCTTAATTGAACCACATGATCGGGCAAAAAAAATATTGCATACGAACACCATGTGAATTTCCTCGGATAATTGAACCCGGTTAATTGATTTTCCCGCTTAATTCGTTCAAAATTCATGTCATCAAAAATAAATTTTCTCTTACTTTTACCCGGTTAATTGCATTGAAAAATAATCTGGCATTTTTGCGCATACATATTTGACATCATTTGTGAAAAACACTGGGTGGCATCTCTACTATACACATATATGTACATTTTTTGCATTTTTTTTCGTTTAAGGTAAAAAAAAATTATTTTGAAAAACTTAAAGTGCACATATGCGATTTCTTTTAATTCATTAGTACATACTTTCAATTATGCGTGATTTCTGTAATTGAACAAACCGTTAATTAAATAGGGTTCTTGTAATTGATCGAATTGTTCAATTAAACGGGTATCGGCTAATTGGTTCCCCGGTTAATTGAACAAAAAATTGTGCAAATTTTGATGTGCAATTAACCGAAAAATACTGTAGTGGCTTTAATAAAATAAAATTTGATTTTTAGCAACAAATAATGATGAAATATAAGATTATTTAATTTCTGACTTTAAAGAAGTCCTTTACAAAGCATGTTTAGGACTTCAAAAAATATGTATACCCATTAATATTGGGGGGTTTCACGATGGTAGCAGTGCAAATATGCTTTCTTAATTTCATGGCTGATAGTGAGGGCACCGGTTTTTTTTTTGTTGCAAATCTACTATATTGTTCATTGAAAGTTTGCAAATTCATTGCTTTAGTTAACAAACTCTGTCTTCTATTGCTTAAATTCTTTCATATATTTAGAAGCCCTAAATAACGCTACTGTTGCATGTAAATAGCAACGCACGACTTTATTTTTGTGTTACAAGCTGCTGCCGGTCTTATTTTGTTTTTGGCAAGACAGACATATAAATTAAAATTCAAAGGTGATGTTTTCTTTTGTTATTATCAAATTTACCTTTATACTTGCTTAATTGTTAGAAAAAAATCTTATTTTCAATTTACATAATTATGTTTTTTATGGTATTGAAATATTTTATCACCGCCGCTATTTTTTGTCTGCTCCGCCGATATTTTTAGTTGTTTACATTTTTTATATTCATTTTTTAATGCAAATGAAGCAACGTGTAAATACATACATTTTGCTGAGCATTTTTCCTCAGATTTGCTTCGGTTGCACCGATTGCGCTACCACCGTGAAAACCCTCATTATAATAACCCAACACATGCGTGAATTTGTGTATGTGTGTTGTTTACAAAAAGGCCATTTTATGCTGCTTTTAATTGCCTTGTTGTTGTATCATAACATTGTCATTTGTTAGCATATAAAGGTTTCAACAATGCCCCCAAATGCCCCATGTGTGTGTTTGTATTTTCAGCTTGTAACTAATTCAACAAATACCTCAAGGATGTGTAAGTTTGTCTGCGAAAAATGTTTTTCAGCTAAAGATTTTCGTGAGCAACTAAGTTTTAGAGCTTAAGGTAATTTTAAAGAATATAGACACAACAAACACCAAAAGTGGCAAAATTTTTACTGATTTAAATAGGAAATATTGAAAAAAGAATATTTATATAAGCTAAGAAATTACTAATTTCTATTAAATTGAAACCCTTTTTTTTGTTTATTCAAAGAACCTTTTTATTATAATTACTACAAATAAACAAAGTAATAGTATAAAAGCATATAATTATACACTTTCTCATAATCGAGCTCTCTAGTATAAAAATATATAGATATAAAATATATACAATATACACATTTTTTAAAATTAATTATATTTTTTTATACAAATTATATACGAGGAATATCTGTTTTAATAGCGAATGAAACCCTGTGATAAAAGAATGATGCTGAGGTGAAATTTGTTGGCTTTGCAGCAACTTTTATAAATGCTTAGATTTTCTATTTCAGTAATATCTTATATTCCCGCCATTCAGAACATTTATATTTCGACATTGAAACTCCACCTCATTCATATTATTTACATTGTTATAAAGTTAAGAAAACAACTGCTGCGGCATATTTTAGCAAAGAATGTTATAAGTCAAAACGTATATTGAACAGGAAGATAATTACCAATTTTTAAAACAAGCAATTCATTCATAACCATATCAGCCAGAATCGAAGAAGCAGTTCATCCCAGTGAAATCCCTTTGCCTGTATTACATTATTAATAAAAATTTTACTTCAATTTCAATTCATTTATAATAATATGTACTCATACATATATTTTTAATAACAGTGCTTTCAATAATATAGAGAGTTTAGATGGAACTTCACCTTTTTTACAAAGATATAAATATATGATTTTAAATTGCGGTTAACGAAGGCAGTGACATTATGATCAAGAGTAAAATGTTTTGAAAAGAAAACAAAAGCTTCATGAAAAAAACATATGATAAAAAAATTTTGAATAAAAAAACATTAAACATTTTTTTTTTTAAAACAAACGAATAATAGTTTTCTTCCTAACCAAAAAGTGTTTTCCTACGTTTTCGTCTTTGAATCTTGCATGTTTACGCATGTCATTTTCGTGAAGTATTAATTTATTTATTCATTTATAAAAGTAAACTTTTTTACAAATACATACATATGTGTTTACACACAGGCTTATGTGTTCAAAAATTATCTTTACACTTTTTGTCTTTTAAATACTTTAGACTTTAATATTTATTTATTGTATTCCTGGCAAAAGGTTTTATATGACATGCTTTCTACCACAAGAACCTCCAAAACCAAGAGTATAAAAGTAAAATCAATAACAAAAATAAGTTTTTATTGCATAAGTGCTAGTAAAAAAATAAATAATAAATATTTTATTTACTAATAAAAAATTTCGCTTATTGCAAAAATAAACGAAGCTGAGAGGCATTTGAAAAATCTATGATGAGACAACAGACAAAAGTTGCAGGCAGTAGAACTCAGAACGTTCGTGAAGTCAAGGAAAAGCTTTTAAGTTAATTAAATCATAAATATGTAAAATTGTGGTTCTTGCGTGCGATAACAGTTACCAAAATGAAAAAAATAAGGTATGATAAGGTATTCGCACAGGCCGCAGTTATATGCGTAAGAAATTCCAAATAAAAATACACGTGTTTTTTTAACATAAGATGTATAGTTTTGGAACAGAATTTCAACTTAATGCATAAAAGGACTGCTAGACAATTTTTTTTTCAGTGAAAAGTTTCTTTCAGACATCAAATTGAAGGATTTTATAGTGATTCTTCCCGCAAGGCAATGAAAATATGTATTACGCAGCATATTTGGCAGAGGTTTAATTCAATGAAAAAAGCCTTGTTATTTGTACTTGCCAGGTGACTGTTTTAAATTATTTGTTGAACAATAATACACATTTGCTTAGTTTGACAAGAAGTTTAACAAACCAATTATAAAATATACATTTGGAAAAATTATAGAACATTTTGTTAGAAAGATTTTTGCTTTCGTATCAGATCTGGTTGCACTTTAACAACTTTAACACTCTAACAACTTTATAAACCAGGTGAGCCTGGTTTGGTCAATGAAATGCTGTCAAAGTATTGAGTATTAGGTTACCAACTACTGAGTATTTGTGTTGTAATTGCTCTATACTTGCAGATTCGTAACTAGTGGCCAAATTTAACGAAAAATACATTTCTATTTGAAGATCAACTCTGATCAATGTTGCAAACATGTTACAAAATTACGAGCTGTCAAGCTAAAGGTGATAAGAAGAGAAAGAAATAATATGTATTAATTTTTTCTTATGCTTAAATAGAAAATATTTTTAGATTTAGCACTCAACTGAAATGCATTAAGTATCACTGAGCATGATACAACTAACAAGGTAGCCATTTCGCTACAATAAGAACAACTTCAATAAAAATAACATGCATTTTGTTCTTGTACAACTTATGCAAACTGTCAAAAAGACGCCACTTCTACATTTACAGAAGAGAGATGCACTGAGCTTACGCGGATTTGCTACCTCGTTTTGGCTGCCTTTCCTCTCTGCAATCTCTTGACAACCTAAAGTAACGGTTTAGCTGACGAGGCTACCTTGTTAATTGTATCATGTCACTGAGTAGAATTCACCAGCACCTCACCAATAATGGCGTATGGCAATCGCCAGTGGTGTTCGATATATTACACATACGTCAAGCCGACCAGCACTGAATACACACTACTAAAAAGTAGGCAACAGTTTTTATGCTTACTCTGCGTATGAGTAATATTTAAGTAAATCATATAAATCAGTGTTACCAGTAATGCTGAGTCAAAAAAAATTTTAATATGTTGGAAAAAGAAATTTTAAAAAATAGTAGAAAAATGCAGGAAAAATTGCATATTGTTAAGAAAATTCCAAGAGGGAGGAATTTTGTGAATGAACACTGTCCGCTAGCGCATTCATTTCGAAAATTGAACCGAAGCCCACTTAGAGGAATACGGGGCATGTAAAAAAGAAATTCGTAATATTTAAGCAATACTAATCTAACATCAGTAAATAATTTTTTAAATCAATTAAAAACTACTTAATTTATAAATATTCGCTTATAAACCTGTTTTCAAATAGATACGTTTTTCTTTGTCCTATTTGCTTCCACCATTTTCCTTTTTAATAACATGATTTTTTCGATTTCGAGTTTGAGGCTGTTGTTTACAATTTTTTTTTTTTTAACATTTCAGTTTTCGTTAAATATTGAAATATAAACAATAAACTCAAGCTCGGGTCAAGCCGCAAATCTTAAAAACAACTATTTTTAAATGTACATAAAACATTTTCTATTCCATAGCGATGTTTAAATCAGGGAATTAAAACAGTTTCTTAAAAATTACATACTTTTATTTAACAAATGGTGAAATATTTTTTTTAAATAGTAAATATTTTTTTTTTGTAACTGATACAGCATTAGGAAATGAAATGTATTGAGAATTTTGAGTACGCAAGCAGTATTTAAATAAAATATGTACCAGTGTACTTTCTAACTCAACCATGTTGAACCAAATTGCAAGAATTAAAACCACATTTTGTTTTTTTGTTCTGGTTGTGCGTGTGAGTATGCAAGTCCGTACATGAATGTGCTTTCCAAACTAGGGCCTTCATGTGTCAGGTTCGTACACACTAAAATTTCTCAAATAATACTTTTTTGAAATGGCTGTAAAAAAACTAGTAGGTCTAAATAACTGTATGATTTTGACGGAAAATCTAAAGCAGTAATCTAAAAGAAGTAAATTAGCTTTCCCCACTTCAAATGTATAGCTGCTA
Organism: Sturmia bella; assembly: GCA_963662145.1. Taxonomy (NCBI): domain Eukaryota; kingdom Metazoa; phylum Arthropoda; class Insecta; order Diptera; family Tachinidae; genus Sturmia; species Sturmia bella. The sequence goes on along the minus strand of OY759168.1, from coordinate 21,935,059 downwards.
TCACCCTAAAAAGGCCCCTATTTCAAAACTTTAACCCGTTAAAATAATGAAATTCGAAATACTAGCACCAGTGCTTCAATACAGGCCGACAAAACAAACAGATTTTGGTGCTTTTTCACAAAAATTTCCTGCACTTTCCAACACCAGCAACTTTCAGTTGAAATTCTGCCAAAATAAAGCTTAATAAAAAAACCCTTATACGTTTATATATACATTCCTTCTATTTTTTGCTTCTTTGACTTTTTTTGCTTAAAATAATATTTCGTAAATTAAAAGCCAAATTATTTTTCTTCTACTCCTTTGCTCTTGCCATATGATATTCAATTATTTTGAGTAATTTATTTTTAAAGCTTTATCCAGCTGCTGGTAATTTAATAAATCAAATATTTGCTTTAAATATTTTTTTTTTAATTTTTCTTTTATACAATGTTTACTTGTGTTTCTAGCAAACGTTGCTTAAAATTAAATTTGTTTGTTTTGCTCGCATTAAAAATTGTTTTTAATAATTTTATTGAATTTAAATACTTCAAAGCGGAAATCAAATATTTTCAATTTCCTTTTATTAATATTTATGTATTTGCTTTTTTTTTTTTGTTGAGTCGTTTAAGGTTTGCTCTTTTTGTTTAAAACTTTTTGTTTTTGCTTAGTTTTTGATTCTATTAGAAACTGTGATTTTATTAAATGCTTTTAAGTAGTTTTTTTCTAGTTTGATTACAATTTGTTGTGTATTTTGAACATTTTTAGTTTTTTTTGCCAGAAAGATTTTATTGGTTTAAACATTTTTGCAAGTTAATTAAAAATTACAAACTGTGTAAATAAAACCCAACAAATATTATTTTTATTTAAAACGGAAGTACTTGTTGACAAGTGAAGTATTTTATTTGATCAAATATTTATTACCCTTTGCTCAATCGAGATTTGGTTATGGGTATTTAATTAAATATTTAATGAAAGTCTGATAGAAATTTAGTGAAACAAAATTGAACAGACAAAATTTTATTCGTAGAGCGAGTTTAATATTCATCATGATACCCAGATGCTTGCTAAAGCGTCAATACATTTCATTAGAAAAATTATTAAGAGTAAGCAGGACAATAGAACTAGATGGAGTTACATGAGCGACTAATAAAATGGTTTTTTGGTTCTGCTTAAAATTGATTCTACCTAAATTGTCATCAACAACATTTCAAAAACACTTTTTTTTATAAAAAAAATTAATTTTTTTTTTGCGATGGTACAAGATACAAGGTGGTATAATCTACCAAAAATTTCTACTGAAACTTGCTTGAAAAGAAAAAAATAACAAAATTTTTAAATGACCCTTTGACAACTAGAATACCTTAAAAATTATTCCAGCTTCAATAAAAAAAAAGTGAATAATAATTTGATAAATGAAACAAATTGTCTGATTGGCTGTTTTAATGAACCTTTTTTTTAATTTTCATATAAAATTTTAAAACAAATTTAAAATCTTTAATTAACATTAAGCTACAAATCTACTTGTTTGTTGCTGTTCAAAGTTTTTGTTGTTGCTATTGTTTAGATATTTGCACTTGCCCTGATTTTAAAACCAACTGTTTTATTTTCTTCTGGTTTTGTTTAGGTTTGTTTGCATTTCGTGCTCAAAAGTTTAACTATATTCAATTAGAATTCACTCTCGTTCTCTTTGCCTACTCACTCTCTCAGTGTTGATGGGTTGTGTTGTTATTGCAGTTATGTACAAATGTAACATGCATGTGCCTGTGCTTGTGCGTTTAAAAATAATATGTAGGTGTGAGCCTTGTTTTTATGGAATATTTATTTATTGTTCATGGCATCATTTTATTAAATGATTATGGTGTTTGCAATTTGCTCTTCATAAAGAAATGATAGAGAATGAACCTGCACATTGTGTGGATGTTCGTGTGTGTGTTTGTGGAAAATACAAGCAATTCTATAAACATGCTGGTGCTTGCACTGTGCATACAATAGTAATGTGTTGTTTAAAATATAAACCTACACTGAAAACAGAACTTTAGAATTTTTTTTTTGCCTATTTGTTGCTGTATTTATTGTTGGCAGCTGTTTATGTAAAGGCCACTCCTGCTTCTTAAAGCTGCTGCAAACAGTCATTCATAAGCGTATGAGTGCATGTACTGAAAGGCAGCATTTGTTTGCATGTACATACTTATTTATTAACAGAAATAAATATTTTGCCATAAATAAAATGCAGGCCTTAAAAACTTATTTTCCATATATAGTTTTTTCTAGTTCACAGCTTTTTTTATATTTTGCTTTGACCTTTGCTCTGGTTTTCATTGTTTTGTACTTTAAAATTGAGTTCATGCAGTTCACTTACTCACGAGCACACAGTATGGGGTCAAGATATTTGTATTTGATCAGAAACTATACAAAAAATGTTCGATTATTTTCACATGTAACAAAAGACGAAGAAAAAAAAATGACAACAATCTTTGAGGTCAAAAAATTTAACAGGATTTCTTAAATGATTTTTAAGTTGTTTTTAATGTTATTACTATTTACTATTGTCTGTGCTGTAAAGATATGGCAGGTAGAAGCATATCTTATTTTAGTTTCTTTCACCGGCTCATTGAAGATGTTTCGTTAAACTCAATTTGTGGACAAAGCGATGGAAGACCCTGGAGGAAAAAGCATTTGAGCAAAAACGCAATCCATTTAGTAGGAAGAAAATATTGGCAAACAGATATTTTTTTCAAATAGCTCAAGTTACATATGTTCCATTTTATATAACTAAAAAACTTGGAAGCTATGCTGTGTCCTGGCTTAACTGCCATTCGGCAGGTATTGGTTCCTTAGCCTTCTAAATTCTAGCCAACATAATCTGCACTCCCCACGACAGGTTAGTAAGTTATACAGAGTAATTAAATCAGACACGTTGAAACTATCAGAGAAAACAAAACTTCCATGCTAATTATAGAGTTGTTAATCGTTTTCCTACAGAGTTAGTTTGTCTAATTTTTTCGTCAGACAAAGGGATTGTTGTTATATGACTTTTGTCAGCAAAACGCTAACGAACGCTAACGATTGCTTAGAACGGCAAATACCCGATTAATAATCTTTAAAAATATGCTTTCGTTTGAACATACAAAGACATCTTAGAGGATGCCTTTTCAGATTGTTGTTTTACTTTACAGTGTTTATTTCAACAACTTCAACGAAAGTGCAGAGAGCAAAGACACTTTTGTTACAGAACTCGATTCAATAGAAATCTTTTATATCTCTTTATTACATGGCAGCTTGAAGAGAAATATAGTTACACTTGACTTAATATAATGACTAAACAACAAAGCTGGAAATCAGCTTTTTCAGTTAACTTTGGCTTAGCTAAACCAAAACGTCAACAAGATAGTAAAGTCTCCTTATTTGATGGGTATTATTAGATGGTTTAAACGCTCATAAAGACCATGGTTGAACACGTTAGGGTCTCTTGATCAATTCCTTCTTAATTCTCTTCTAAAATGCCAAAAAAATACTCAATAAAGTGGTCACTCACGGTTGATTGTGTGAGTGTCGTTTTTTTTGTAATTTGCTGCAGACACAAAATAACAAACGTCAAACATAATCATTTTTTGACTTTGTTGCGTTCGTTTTTATTATTATGTCGTCGGGTGGTGAGTTTTTTTTTGCCTTGTACTGCCTTAACTCGCACAGAGATATATAGTTTCCAATAAACGTTAAAATGTTTTTTTTTTTCATCCGCGCCCTTTTCCATTACTTCGACAATTGCATACTTGCATGATTACTGTTTTTTCGTAAAGAAAGCTTCAAACAAAAAGAAATTAAGAATTTCTTTGCGATTGAATTTGTTATCTGGAATGCATTTTTCCATGTTTATGTACACTTTTCAAAATTAAGTTCACCTGCAGGTAGTAAACCAAAGAAAGGAAACTACAATGCTGCAGGCAGTCACCGCTTTTCTCTAAACTTGTAATGAATTGTCTACGAAACAAGGAACCTATATTTTTGTTATTAATACGGCGAGAGTCGACGTTGAATAGCACCTGCATTTAAAATTGAAAAACCGCAATTTATTGTTAATAGTATTTTAAGGAATTATTATCAGTAGTAAAACTGACTCAATCATTAATCACTGCAGTTACATTTTTTGCAAGATGTAAACTAACTTCAAATGTATGTATGTATCCACATGTATGCATGAAGAATGAAAGAAGTAAAAATTACGTATTTTGCTTTTGTTTTTTATCCGCACATTTATTTATAAGCTAACTTAAATCTATGCTTAGTTATAAGCTAGCAAGATTAAGGTATGACTGCTAGGCCTTAAGCTGAATAAACAAATAATAAATAATTTATCTATCGACCATGGAATTTCAAACCAAATAAGGTTTTTTCTGTCACGCAATAGTAGGCACGTGAAAAAGAAATTGGGTTAATAAAGACATCAAAAACTTTTAGCCGCACTTACAACATCGAACCAGTTACTAGTTCATTGCACATGCCCTGGGCACCTCACTGCATTTGCACTTACATGCAAACACTTTGTTTCATAAATTTGTTTTGTTTTTGTTATGCTAATAAATTTCTAGTAAAACACAAGTCTGTCAACTTTGTTGGCAGAATCGACGGTCTTAAATTGATTTTGACTGGATTTTTAAAGAAAAAGGAAAAAGAGAATTCCCTCTTCAAGAGAATAAAGAGTGTATTCTCTTTTATCTTCTCTCTTCAAAAATCAAGCCATATTTGATGTCTGTGACTCCGGTATAAGTTCAGTTATCACCTGAAAGTTAAATAGGTCTTATGAACTTCTTCGTTTACTTTTTGCCCATTGTGCGGAGTATTCTAACCTCTAGTTTAAGATTTATATTGACATTTTTTCAAGTTCTTAAGAAAATTACCAATTTAAATTGAAGTTTTCAATTTTGGTTGCACCTGGAATAAAAACTTTCAATTTTACTCATAACTGAAATTTACCCAGTACAACATATAAATCCTTCATCTTTTTAAAACCAGAAAAAAATCCTATTATTCAGTAAACCAAAAATATAATACATGTCATAAATAAGCTGCAGTTAAAAATGGAATTATCAAAAATATTTCAGTGTGCATTGTGAATAACAGAATTTTAAAACACATTAGCAACTCTTTCTAGCTGCTGCCCAAATTTTACCTCAAAGCCTGGAAATAAAATAAATTTTAATATTCACTTGTTGATGGTAAATAAAACGAAAAAACCAAAATATAATATTCAAATGACAGTATATGGTTTTAGGTTTCTGCCTTTGGACATGCACATTAAATTGCAGAGACAAAAAAAAACTACAAAACTGTAGAAGCACTTTTCCGCTCACACATTCATATACAACCATGTGCAGGGCCTGAAAACCACCATTGAAAACAAAAAAGAAAGGAATTTCAAACTGTCTCACACAGGCACTCATTATGCATAAACAAACATTTATACATAGTAGTACACTACGTACTCAAACAAAAGCTGCCAATGAAATTTTTTTCCAACCATTTACAATGAAATAAATTTTGAAATGTTAAATGAAAATTATCGAAAATTCCCATTTTAGAAGTTGGAAATGTATTGTATAACGAATGTAATTTCATAGAGTTGAATTGTTTTGTCAATAGGGTGCCACAAACAGAGAGGGGTAGGGTGTGAAAAGTGGGCTGGTGTGTTGCTTTTTCAGGCTGGTGCTGAAAGAATAAAGTAATTTAACTTGCTTAAAAATATTATTTTAATACAAAACTTAGATCGATAAAGTTAATTAAAGAGCTGTTTTGCCATAGCAATTGGAAATTGAAATATACAAAAGGAATAATTTTGAAAAGAATTCAGGCATGAGTGTGGATGTAGCTCAAAGTATGCATGGAAGCTGAAAGGCAAATTGTGAATGAGCGGCGTAAAGGCGGTGTAGAACTAATTTGTAAATTTTTGAATATCTAATTAAATGGTTTTGTTTATTTGTATGTTTTGTTTTAAGTGAAATTCAATTAATTAAGGCAAAACTAAGTTAGAGCAAAACGAACGAGGTGGTTTTAGTTGGCGCGGTGATTCAAAATAGGAAAATTCCAATAGCTCTGGCTTTAATTTCAAACCCTTCACAACATGTGTTAAGTGTATTCAAACGCTTGTGATTTCGTTTTTAGCTGTCACTATTTTAATTTCAAATTCGATAAAGTGCATACTGCTGTTCTGTGGATATCTTAATTGTGCATAAAGTTAAAACATATATTCTTGACTTATTACAATATTTAACAGTTTAGCTACTCATCACTGTTGAATAAATCATTAATGTAAAAAAACTTTATCTGACTTTTCTCTTTCTATAGGTGAAGGGTTTTCAAACAAAGTTGTGAAATTTCTGGAGCCTAAATTTTCTTTCATAATTTTGGCCATTCTACGTTTAAGTTAAGCATATAAAAATATTAGAGGTTATGCAAACACACGCATATTTAGACATGTCATACCAAAAAGCCACAATTGCAGCCACAATCACTTCCTCACAATGTATATTCAACACAATTCAAAACAACTTTATAACTGCCAAACTAATTCTGTCACGCTACCTGCTTTTAAGCATTCTGAGTGTTAATTAATATTCTACCTAAGAGAACTCTTTTCCTTTTTCTCGGCTATGTCAAATATTATGTTTACAGTATATTTAATTAATTTCTGTTATTTGAACTTTTTCTCATATTATTGTTTCTGTATTAAGTTTATCAGACTCAAGTTCTTTCTATATTAACTTTGTGATTGATATTAATTAAATTAGACAAAGAAAACATCAAAGGCATTTAGCAGGGTGGACAACTAGTTGTTTCGAAGCCGCCACACTTTCTCGTCAGCACCCGTCTTTGAACTCAGGGGCTCATGTTTCTAAAGCGACAACCATGCCACTCAGCCACCTAAGTTGTTGTATATTTTCTGTCTAAATTTTAATTATATTAAACACACCATTCATTTCTATTTTTATTTGTCTATATTTATCATTGCATATTTACCGGGTGAGAGCTTCTCACCACAAAGGTAAGTAAGTTGTATTTCAACTTTTTATTTTATATATTATTCTTATATTGTTATTTGAACGTTCATTTCTTAGATTTTTGAAATGTTCTGCTGTGACGAGAAAGTGTGGCGGCTTCGAAACAACCTGCTAAATGTCTTTGATGTTTTCTTTGTCTAATTTAATTAATATCAATCACAAAAATAATATAGAAAGAACTTGAGCCTGATAAACTTAATACATAAATGTTTACAGTATTTTACAAGTTTGCTACACAATCTACATATGACACAAGCAACATATGAAATGAAACGCTTTTTTTATAATGCAATGTTATGTTATGTTACGCGGGCCGCCGGTAATGAAACCGGCTCACTAGGTGCCTAGAAAGGCCCCGTTGTGTTACTCGAATAGGCTGTAGGGAGATATCCCGGCGGGTCCAACCTGAACCAGCCCGATGAACGGATGAGGAAGTCCACCCTATCCAATCCGCCTTTCGACACTTCCAGTAATCCAATTAGTGTCGGACTGCCCAAGCAATTTGCTCTTTTGTTAGAGAGAGCTGGGCATCGACCGGGAAAGTGTTCGACACTCTCCTGCTCTTTCTCATCTCTGCAACCTCTGCAGAAATCATTATATGGAAGATTTAGTCTTCTCGCATGTACTCCCATGTGACAATGTACCGTTAGAACAGCCACAAGGGTATAAAGCCTATGCCTCGGAAAGTCCAACAAGGCCACAGTCCTCCTATACTCATACCTGGGCCATGTGAGCCCCGATATTCGACAGGTGATCTCGTTCGGCCACCTTTCCTGCACAGTTCTTAGCAGCTTTCGTTGTATTAGCTGCTTGCAACTATTAAGCGGGAGACCGCCAAATTTGTCTATATCATCCTGCTGAAGCCGGGTACGAGATCTTGCCAGTCCATCCGCTATTTCATTCCCGGACACAACGTTGTGTAAAGCTCCAGGTCAGAATGTCTCGCTATCCCATTAAGAGATACCCGGCATTCCTGAACCAATCGAGATGTGGAATAAACATCCGCAAGCGTGTTAATGGCGGACTTACTGTCAGTACAGATAATGATATTGTCCCCGTTTATCCTATAGTACGTCATCCAGTTTACCGCCCTTCATATCGCCGCAACTTCGGCCTGAATGATGCTACACTCATCCCGTAGCCTAAAAATTATTGTAGGTTGAAATCGAGGGATGTAGATAATACACCCCCCCCCCCCCCCCCAAAGTGCTCGATTTGGAACCATCCGTAAAGACCATGAATACGTCCTCTGATTGATCTAATTCGACACAATCTAAGGACGCATTCTACAGATCTACGCTGAAACCGTTGTGGATTATTGGGACCGGTGAGCAGTAGTCTATTCGATCTGGAAAGTCAGTTATATTTCCAATTATCGATGCATGCCCTGAGACAGCACCCCTCCACATGCCACCTGCCATTAACCGTGTTGCCGAACTCATAGCAGTTTCCTTGACCATGAGATCGGCTGGTATCCAGTGTAGCATAGCAAAGAGCGCCTTCGGTGGTGTGGAGCCGGGTGCTCCAGTTACCATCAAGGCTGACGTACGAAAAATCCTTTCAAAGATCTTGTAATAGGTGGACTTTTCCAGCGCTTTGCACCATACAAGCGACCAAATCAGAGTATAAGAAAATAAGCGACATTGACATCTGGATATGTTCATTCATTCATTTTATTTTCCATCATCATACAACATAAATATTTTAGATATATTAATATTAATACTAAGTTTGAGATGTTACTAAATGGTATTGCACCAAATATTAAACTATTATAAACAGATAAGAGATCATTGATATGTTTGCTCAACTACAGAATGAACAAATTTGTAGTACTTCGATATACAGAACGCAATGCAAAAATCGTTTTCAAAACAAAAAATTTACTTCGATACGTTTTTCAGAACAAAATTGATGAATTTCTCCCATTAAAACTTGATTTTCACACTCAAACGTTTGACGCAAAAATTGCTTTGTAGACTGACAAATCGACTAATAAATAAATCGCCACATCATCATTGGAATAGATTTTTAAATGTTTCTCGTTTTTAAACACAATATACTTTATACATTCGACCTGTTTATAATTTTTTTGCTTGTTTGTATATTGTAAAATTAATTTCTGGCAAAAACGTGCTCTTGAACTCTTTAAGACTAAACAAGAACTTTTAATCCACTTGTTCATTTACAGGGTTTTGGTCAGTTTTGCAGCATTATTAAATTTATATTGATGGGGGTTTGTTTTTTTTAAATTTAATTTAATATTGTAACATTATAGCTTCGCATTAAGTATGACATTAGCACCAATCAATATGCTTTTTTACTGCTCTATGTTGGGATTACAAGTGCTGTAAAATGTTACATTTTCGTTTGCATAAAGCCGCGCTTAACATTTTGTCATTTTCAGTAAATTTATTGCAAAAGTGGTTTATTATTTCATAAATAATGACGTTGTGTGCGTGTGTTTGATATTTATATGTATAAAATATATATGTGCTTAAAAGCCAATGAGATTAATATTTCAAACATAGCAAAAATCTATACATTTGTGCATTTAACAAGTCATTAATATGAATGTACGAGAGGCTGTGAAAAATGTGTGGCACTCATGTAGTTTGCAGGGAAGGAAAACTGTAAAAGTAAAATTATGTTATCTCTGCTTTCAAGCAGTCTTAAATTAATTATTAAACTCTTTAGGTACAATGTTATTGGTGGTGGTGGTCCTCTGGCTGCTCGGTGACATTCAAATCAATACCAACAATTAGCTTTGAACCAGGTTCATGGTAAATATGTGTTATCTTTTGCAGCCATGCTTAGACAGCTGAAAGCTGGGTGGTTGCTGCAATGCGTGTTCTCATCATTAATTTTGTTGTTAAATACCCACTTAATAAAATATTGTCCACAATCTTTAACAAACATCTTATTTTCCATTACCCACGATTATTAAAATTCGTAGGTACATGCATATATATTTATATATATTTTTCGGAACTCTGTATTTATTGATTTTTTTTTTCTAGATTTATTACACGTTTAAAATCCCATAAATGTGCGGAAGTGTCACATAAATTTATTTTCCAACATTCTTTTATACTACGATTTTTTTTGTATTTGTATTTTTTAATCTTTTCTATTATAACGTCAGCTTGTTGTTGTAATTCCTTTTTGTTGTAGTTAATAATTTTTCATCGCTAAAGTTCTGGTTTTTTTTCTCCTTTTTTTGTTTTTTGTAGGTATGAATGTTTGCAGTTGGCTTATTTTGTTTTAATATGGTGAAGTGTATTTTATGAGTTTTTAACTTGATTGCATGTAGAAAAATATTAATATTTATCATTGGCAATTTTTCACATTGACTTTTTTAACGCAGCCGACCTCATTTTTTATGATTTTGCCACACCTTCTCTGTTGTTGTGAGAAATTGATTATTAAAAGGGAAATTACAGAAAATTAGTAGTCTTTACACACTTGTCGTTTTCAGTTTGCAATAAAAAGCTTAAGGCCCACAGACAACACCATGCAACAAATTAAAAAACTATTCTGGTTTTTTTTATACAGCCACCAACCATATTTTCATACACACAGAAATCGTTTCTATTTAAGATTCCAGGAACTGCATTTTTTTTAAGTATGAGATTTTTTCGGAGGCCTGTGCCTGCATTTCAATATATTTGTTATGGCACATTATGCTTAATAAGTCCTAAAACTAAACTATGTTGGCTTCATACTGTCTTATAATCGCTTTTTGGGATTAATTTCTCATTGAGTGAAAACGAAACTACATTACTGAGACTTCGTTGTCCATCAATCCGTCCGTCACAGCTCCCATTCTTGTTATAGCTAGTGATGCGTCAATGGGTTAATCCAGTATAAGTAATTGAGTGGTACTGCTTTAAGCGACATCTATACTTAGCAAAGGAAAATACCACCATGCAAATTAAATGAACGGTCCTCTATCGACTGTTCTAAAAAGATCTCGAAAAGTGCTCCCACATCTTGAGCTTTAGCACAAAGTTGTCAAGTCATTAGTAAAAGCATTATAGGCGATTCTCGCCTTATAAGGTTCTGGAAGTCAGCAAATATGTATAAATAGTGGCACGAAGTATGCGTTTAGACTGTCTGGTTGTAACTGTATTATCGCCAACAATAAGCAGTGAGTCTGAATTTCTACAGTAGTGGTGTAACAGTGTAAAAAGTGTTTTAGCACAGTGTTTTACAATTGTTGAATAATTAATAAAGATTGAACAGAAGTGAAAGGGCTGTAAATTAAATAGTTGTGTGTGTGTTTTATTTCGTTTGCAATCAAAGAAACCGCAAACCCATTTTTATTAAAGGGTAAAAACAGCGGCCTAAAAGCTAAAGGATAAACCTAGACAAAAAACTGTAAGAATTAAGGGAACTTTCAAGTAGTAAGAGCTCGAGGTTTCAACAGGATATTTAGGCTCCAAAAATTGTCGTTTTTACTGGTATAGCATTTATTTCCTCAATAATTTCTCAGTAACCCAATGAAAATTTTTATTTTGGAAATGAATTTGTATTGAATTAATTCAATCGAAAACTCTTAATTGGTTCTCATAATTTTTTCGAAAACTATTTTTGGCTCGATTTAAAAGTTTCGTTAGATTAATGAAATCATTTATTGATGTTTCAGTACTTATTTGATTCGTTTAAAATATTGCAACAATGGTAAAATATTTTAATATTTTGCAAAGGTTTTGAAGTCTATTTACTTTAAACGGTATTTTACTTTTTTTTTTTGCTGATCGTATTTTTTTAGGACGTGAGTATATCTACTTTAAATTACAAAAATAGGTGGGCATGGCGCAAGGTTTGAAATGGTTGTCACCACTGATACAACAGTGACAAACACAATATTTATTTGTAATTGATGAAATAATATAAAATATATTGCAGCCAATAGCAGTGATCAAATTGAAAGTTATCCATAGGATCAAATATAGATAGCCGGTAATGAAGAGCTCTGGTGGTAGGATGGCTATGGACATTTGAAATGTTGACTGTGGCGTTTGGCGAGTCTACTATGAGCTTTAACTCGACTTGACTTCCTTAGAATTGAGAAGGATTTTCTTTTTGTGGTAAAATTGTAGGGATCAACATTTTACACTATCACACAACAAATTATTATATTTTTCTTTGTTGCTTTTGGCGGAGAAATTATCATCATTTTTTATTTTTCAAAGACGCATTCCTGATATAGTTACACTCATACATTAACTTCATAAAATTTATTCAAGTGCATGTAACTCTAATTCATTTCACGAATATATATTACGTTTTAAATTACCTTTAAACTATGCTTAATTTTTTATATGAAAATTAATTTCGTTTCTTTTAATTCTTGTTATATTAATGCGACCAAAGCAAATACATTAAAAAAAATTATTTTAAACAAATGCCTTACAAACAAATACAAACATAATAAATTGTTTGTATTTATGTTCATTTAAAAATCATTAAATTTCCATAAATAAATAATGAAACTGTCAACATTTGTTTGCCTCAAAGCAAAAAAAAAAAAAAAAAACACGGAAAATAGTGAAAAAAGAATCACAATGGTAAAATTAATAAAACCATAGAAAGCAAAAAAATTAATAGCGATATTCTTATGTTTTATTTACTCCTGCGTTTTTTCATAAAGATTTTGTGTAAATATTATATTAATTAAACCTCACTATTTACACAATTAACACTAAAAAAAAAAGAAAAACTTTACATATGATGATTTTATTTAATAGATTTTAATTAATAAATTGCAGACTAACTGGCGTGTTACCTGTCAATAATCTTGACAGCTTACTGACATCTAGAAACTCGTCACAAAACCTGCTGGTTCAATTTGTGAAAACAAAGAGCTGAAGTCAATAAATATGTATTTTTTATACATTACAAATACATTATTATATCGAGTAGTTTGCGAAAAATTTAATTTAAAGAGCGCAACCAACTAATTTATGCAGTATGAAAAAGACAATTTATGCAGTATCAAAAAGAACAAGACTTACTGCCAGTTCATCAAGATCGAATCCAAGAAGCCGAAATTTCCAAATTGAGTTTTTATTTAGACCTATATTTAGCAAAATAAAAAAAGACGTGACCACTATTTTCTTGTTGATCTTAATTTTTGGCCAATACATATATCTGAAAAACTTAAAATGTTCACGCAAGCCGAAATCATTTTATAATATGATGGCAACAACAACAACACTATGTTGTCTGCAATAATGCAGAACGTTGTAGCAACCAAGTAATTTTTATTTAAAATGCGGTAAACAACTTTTGTTCGCCGTGAACACAGTTTTAGTTACAGTTTGATCAGTTTGTTGTCATTATGCAGAAAAATTTAAATATGGTTGCATTCATTTGAAAAAAAAAAAACAAAACCTACAACCATTTTATAAAGAATACTGCAACAAGCTTTATTTGTGACAAACATAGTATTTTTGAACCATCACAAGGTAACCAAATAACAAAGAAAATATTGTTATTTTTAATATAGTTTTTGTTGCTGCCGTTGTCAGCTTTTTTCTATTGCGATTGAAAATTTGTATATGCATATTTTTTTATTGAAAACAATTAATGAAAATAAATTAACTAAAAATTATTACAACCCAAATAAGGCAATTATGCAGTACAAATTAGGAAATATATGAAAATCTGTTTTTTGTGTGTGTGTGTGTATGTGTGTAAGTAAGAGCTTTAAATGGCATATAAATGAGTATGTACATAAAAATATTTGTTTGCATTATATAAATATTCTAATCGATTAGGCCCTTTTGGCCAGTAACCATGCCAGTGTAGTATTCAGTCATCATATTGTTATGCTTGGTCACACTATTGCTATTTGCAATGGTAATATTGTTGCTTCAAAAAATAACATTGCCATTATCAACCATATTATTTAAAAACAAGTTTCGGAATAAGCATAATGCTGTCAAATTCAGTCATAATATTGTTGTGAGGGACCATATTTTTGGTAAATTCAGCCAATATTGTTAAAAGAAAATAAATATGGTTGGAAATTATAAAAAATTGTGCTTAAAATTGTTAATAGTATGTTTGGATAGGACAATAGTATGGTAGTACATGACAATTGTATTGTTGATTGCGACAAAAATATGGTGGAAAATAACATTAGCACGGTCGGACATAATAAGACTTTTTAAAATAGCAGCGACATGGTTAGTGGTCGCCATACCCTATTACTTAAAATAGAATTTGTAACAATGCACATGTTTTATTTAACAATTAATATTGTTAGCCTGCAAACCATATATTTCAACAATAGTATGCTTCTCTTCGAACATAGTCACCTCAACCATATTTTTTCTTTACGTGTAATTTTCACAGATTATTCTATTATAATAACAATATGCTAAAATTCTTTTTGGACATTCGTTTGTCTTATTTTTAAGTGATAAAATATGTAGTTTGGTTAGACCACCCTTTATTATTGGCTTGGAAAGACCTCTTTAATTGGTCCAGGTTTAATTCTTAAGCCGTCATAAAGTAATTGCGGAGGTTAGTTTAGACCTCAAATAACATATTCAAAAAGATTTATTTAAAATCTTTCAAATGTAATTTAAAAAACCTTGAAAATAAAGGCTCCTCTTTCTGGCATCGCTGTCCCCTAGTTTAAGTTGTTCGTTCTCTAATGAAATATTGTAATTTTAATGTTGTATAATGATAACTGCTGTATCACTTACCAAATAATCTTCCTGCTAATGTGTACGATGTTGCCGTTGTCAGCAGCAGCAGACCAGTGAAACCGTAAATGATCAGTCCTAAGTGATGTTTATATTTTGCCGAAATGCGCAAAGCCATTATTTTGTTTTATTAAAGTATTTTTTTATTATATTATTAAAGATTGTTTTGGTTTCAGTATGGTTGTTATATTGCTTATGGTTGTTATGGTTTTATTATTTGAAATAATAATAAAAAAGATATTAAAAATATATCTAATATTTTCTGTCTGGTATTTAACTATAGTTTATTGCAATTGCAGAAAAATAGAAGAATATTAATATTGTCATTAATATTTTTATTTACAATTTGATGTATGTACATAAAACACTGCTTCTTTTTAAATATTTTTTGGCTTTTTTTTCTCTATTTCGGTGGTTAAGTTACAATGCATTTGTTATTTATGTGTGTGCAATTTCGCTATTGTTGCAAAGCTTCTTTTGCACCAAAAAAAAAAAAAGAAAAAAAATTCATATATAAAATTTTTATTTGTTAAATGATAGAAATGTTGTGTTGTTTTTTGAGACAAAAAATTTTTTTATTTCTAGCACACAAAAATATCAATTTGTTTGTTTTGTTTGTTTGTTTGTTTTTATTATTTAAGTTGATTTTTATTACATGATTTCACATTCATTCTCATTCTCATATGAATTTGCATTTGTTTTAGTTTTAGTTTTAACTGTAGTCGTAGTTTTGAATTAGTCTTTTGTTTTTCTCCATTGCAGTTGTTGTTTTTGCCTGATTTTTTATGCAATTGCATTTTGTTGATAAACCCTTTTTTCTCTTTTTTGTATAAGAGCTTTATGTAATTTTTTATTTTGTAATTTTTATTTTTTGTAGAATTTAGATCATAAATTTGTATGACGTTTCATTACACCATTTTTTTGTTTTCCTCTTCTCTTTGTATGTGTCTGTCGGCGTATCACAATCATATAACATTTTTGCCGCTATTGTTGTTATTGTTGTTTGCTTAGTATCAATTTATTTTTCCTTTAGTTTTTGGCCAGTTTTTTACGACAACATTTTATCTGAAAAAGATTACAAAAATAAGTTAAGAAATAAAGTGATTGCAGATTTGTTTTTTCGTTTTATATATTTTAAAGAGGTTGATGCTTTCAGAAAACCGCTAAAGCTTTAATTACTAAAGTCTATTGTACTTTATTGTTATATCCTATATCTTTGAATATTAATCAATTATGAAGCAAAAAGGCGGCAACAATAGAATCCCTTAATGCTTTCAGTATATGACCATGTAAGTGATGAATTACTTACATATGACCTAAGCTACGCACAGTCGCCTGCCAGATCTGACAATATTGTAAGATAAAACAACGTGCTGGCACTCCTCTGCAAATGGAAAAGTATTTTAATTTTTCGAGCCTTAAGGTCACTTATTTTTTTATAAATGTTTATTGAATTCGATATTTCGACATCACAATGGATATATTCTTCAGGAATGTTTTGATGTTTTTTCAAAAAAAATATTTTTTTTATAACCGTAAGTGATAGACCATTCTATGATAGTCTTAGAATTTCATTTCGAGACACTTGCCTGACAAATACATTTATCTACCAATGAAAGTGATCAGTTTATACGAATATCAGCTGCGCTACGTAACAAAACTGTTCATTCAATTGTCATTATCAAAGTACACACACACACACAAATTTAGTTCGTTGAAGCTGTTTCCTCCGTTAAATCTTTGTCGTTCTTCATTCATTGGCCTTTCCAAAAATATTTCTCAATTCTTTTTGCTTTCGTTTTTGGATATTTTTAATCTCTCGTACTCACTTTGTTACTATTCTCTTGCTTTTTTTGCCTTCTTGCTTACACATACGCATTGTTCTTTATCGCACTATGTGAAGTTTGGTTACAGCAGTGCTTATTCGGCTACACGTTAACGCAATAGGCTTTGTTTGAAGGAAAATCAAAAATTTTTGTTGGATCAGTTTTATTCGCACGTCTTCACATTTGTTTGAGAGAAAAAAAGACTCACTTGGTTTGAGATATGCCTACTGGATAATACATAAGTGTTGAGATGAGAAAATAGAAGCATTACGCGTAATTTTTTCTTATTTTGTTTCTCTTTGTAATACATATGAATGTATGTACATACATATGGAGCTTGTTTATACCCTGCGAGAAACGTATCTTCAGTGATTTATGATTGAGTGAATGCTATTTACTCTTAAAATTCAAAATATCGGTGTTACTAAATATTGACGTTGCAATAACAAAAATGTAGATTCATTGTTAAATGAATAATTCATTACAATACTGAGAAAAGGGGCGAGTCCCCGTTGAATTTTTTCTGTTTACTACAGGCAAACTTAGTTTTTAAAAGTGAACATAGAGATGGGAAAATTCATTGTAGGATACAAAATCAATCGATAGCTGTCTTTTCACTTTATTTAATTAAAGTAAAATCAGAAATCAAAAATATTTTATTTGAATCTTTCATGAAGAAAAACAAGTAATTTGGTATGTAATTGTCGAAGTACGCGGATGAAAAAAAATTAATAGTACAGCTTATAGAAAACTATCTTTTCACGCGGCAAAACAGCACAAGCTAAAAATAGCCCAGCACCTGACGGCATATAAGAAACAAACGCTACAAAGTCACAAATATTATGATGTTTGACGTCTTTTATAGTATGTCTGCGGCAAATTGTCAAAATCAAACCATATCAAATCTGTCATGTATTCATAATTTATGCATATTACAATACGACAATGCCTAACTTATATACTGACAATTACAGCGGAGAAAATACAAGCCATTGATAGTTGATTGACAACGAATTGTTAGACAATTGACTGAAAATTCTTTTTCTATTAATAATATCAGCAAAAAAAATTTTAAGTTCTTATGACTAGTCAAAACTATTTTATACATTTTCTAACAATATTTAAGACTCTACAACGATCTGCACAAAGGTTTATAGTAGGCTCTTTAATTATTTTTTTGTATTTCATAAGATATTCAAATAAGAAAAAATGCAAATGTATACCTTTGATACGAAATCATGCGATTTCTTTATATTAAGCGCAGCACATCTGCGTCAGTTTGCAAATATTAGATAATATCATAAAATTGTCTTCCTTACTGACGGCATGTGCCTTTCTTTCCCATAATCTTCATCATTTTTATTTATTTTTGCCCCCATTTTTGCTTTGTAAATGAACAGGTTTATTTAGTATAAATAATTTATCTATTTTAATTTCTTTAATACTTTTAAAAATCTATTAGCCAACATTTTTCCAGAAATTACATCGATTCCTTTACGCAAAAAAAAAAATTAACTGGCCAAGTAAAATTTTTTTAAAGCTGATTTTTTCAATTTTATAATAATATTTAAAAAATAATAAATTAAATTTTAAGGCTTAAGATCTTTTTATAAAAAAAATTTTTTTAAACAAAACACAAATATTTATTTATTTTAATATATCGCCCACAATTTGTTGGCTTCTTCAGGAATATTTTTTTTTTATTGTTTTCATCAATTCTAAGATATAAGAAAACGTTTTAAAAGCTTCATCCTTTGAAATTTTCATTTTGTTTGTTACAATAAAGGTATTAAGCCAAGAAGAAGGGCAGGAATGAAGAACACATATTTATATAGACTTGTTTTCATGCTTTCATTATATGGACTTTCAAATGAAAATTACTTGAATTATTATTCGACAAAAATTTCATATATTCTATTAAAAAAGCTATATTGATTATCTAATTTTTCTAATCTAAAAGAAAAGATGTAATTTTCTTCTATCAAATCAAAATACCTCGTAAATTGGGAAACCCTACCAGGAAAGCAAAATTAGCATTTTATGACATCGTTGAGGCAGTTTAAATATTTTACTAGTTTCAATAAACAGTTTATTTAAAAACTTAATTTACGTAATAAAAAATTTGTTATCATCGATCGAATGTGCAATGAACTTTAAACCATCAAAACGAAGAATTGAAAATAAAATGGGCTTTAACATGTTCTCTTATTATTTTACATATTCAATTATTTCCTTTTAATTTTATTCAACACAATTGATTAAACATGATTATGGCAGGTACGTACATAAGCATATTTTTCGAACATAAAATATATGTATATTAAATAAAAACACATCGCTGCAAAGTAAATTAATTATGTTTTAATTCAAAATGTTAAATTAGTAAAAGTTGAAATGGTGTGGAAAATGGTTTTTAACAGATTATAGATATTACTTCCAGCAAATTGTAGTCTTTGCAGAATATAATTGTTATGCAAAAGGATTTTTCTTGAGAATGCAGTTAATACTATTGAAATTTTATTTATTCATTTTTTTAATGAAAAGCTGTACACAAAGAAACTAAACGGCTTTCAGCTGCTCTTTTCAAACTTTGGTTTTTGTTTTACTCCGATTCGTTTTACGTTGAATGCGCTAAAGCTGACTGTACGCTATTAGTCCATTTAAAGAAGAATTGAATGTGGTGTAAGATAAATGATGAGAAAAGATACAGGCAGCAGAAGAAAAAGCTTGATTTCCTTGGCATTCCTTATCTCGCCATTTTACTTGAAGACAAAAAACTAAATGCATTCAGTAATGCGCCGTAAAAAAAAAATCAAATTCTTTAAATTGCGGCAGGTTAAACTGAAATGCAATTTTTAAGAATTCAGGTTTTGTTTTATTGTTTTTTAATTATAATAGAGCTTTCCTTTGTTTTGTGTTTAAATATTTATTTATTTAACTAAGAAGCTTCAACAATTGCATTGCAATTTTTCTCGAAATAAAATTAAAATTCTTAAAACCTAGTACAGACGAACTTCCTTAAACCGAACTTCTATACAATGAAATTCTTCTTTTTATTCTTCTCTAAAATCCAGTATGTATTACTTAGCTTTTTCGTGCCACTTTCAATGTATTTTGATCTCCATACAATTAATTTTTCTTTACAATGAACAAAATTTTGGAAACAAAAATACATTTTAGTGTGTTTTTGTTTCCATTTTGTGAACTATCTTTAGCAGCTTCATTTTACAATTGTTAGCAATATATATTTATAAATAATAAAGAAAATCAGCCCAATCATGAATGATAATTCCGTGAGAGTTTTTTCTCTTTTCCCATTCCTCTTATTAAGTTGATAAATTCCTTAGGAAATTCCTTTAGGAAATTTCCCTGTTTTAGCCACATCGAAGGGGAAAAATAGATATTTAAAAAAAATGTTTTTTGTTTTTTCCTACAAAAAATTTCGATATTACCAACTTTTATTTTTTTGTTTCTCAGGTAATTTATGATTGGAGGATTTTTTTCTCGAGAAACGTATTTTCCTTAGGAATAAAATTCCTTGAGAATATTCATGATTGGGATGAATATGTTATATTTTTGGGATTCCCAAAGTAATGAAAATGAAAAACAAAAAGTTTATGATTCGACTTTTAACCATCATTTGACCAAGTTCAGTGAACGAAAATGATGCACTCTTGAAAAAAGTTATTAGTAATTAATAGAGTTGAAGAAGGGACATCAAAGAAAAAAGATATAGCTAAAGAGTTTGGAATTCTTGCCAGTACTTTATCAAGCATTTTAAAAAACAAGTCAGTTATTCAAAAGAATGTAGAAGACGAGCATTTAAACATTAAGCGTAAGAGACTTCGAACTTGTCTTTAGGAAGGCATTGACGAAACGAATCTTTTCACTTCATGTATTTGGAGATGGAGAGCAACATTCCAACAAATGTATTTTTCAATTCAATTCAATTTGTTTATTTTAATTTATGGAGTTTACAAAATTGCTTATATATAGCGTATATATACATTATATACAGCGTATATATACATTTTTACAAGAGTTTAAGGATATTTCCTTGTTCTACTTAAATATATTTCTGATTTTGTATTATTTGTACTTTTGGTTTGAGAATATAATAAATTAAAGGTGAAAAATTGCAAAAAAACTTTGTGAATTTTTTTTGATATAAAACTTAGGATCTACTTTACTTACTTACTAATCTAAAGAAGGGGCTAGCTCGGCTAAATGATTGCATTCCAAGTTGGAACATCTAAAAGTAAAATTGTCCCAGAACTTGTGTATTTTGTCTACAACCAAGTCTACACCTGCCACTTGATGCAGTCTTGCCGTAGGGTAAAGTCTAGGAAGATTATGGATTAGCTTTAAAAGTTTGTTTTGAAGAATTTGCACTCTTTTTATATGAGAGTATGCACTATTTTGCCAGACCGGTACTGCACAAAACATTACTGCGCAAAATATCAGCTTAAATATCAACATTTTGTTATAAATATTTAAAGCTGAAGATCTATTTATTAATGGGTAGAGTGTTTTAATTAGGATATTACATATGTGGACAATATATGATATATGATACCTATTGGTCAACTTTGGGTCCAACACAACTCCTAAGTATTTAACATTTGTTTCCCCATTTTAATTCTGCATTATTTATAGTTATGGGGAGTACTATTTATAGTACTGGAGAGTAAAATGTATTCATGTAATTGAAGCTTTTATTGATAAAGAAAAAGGAAAAAATTAAGTTCAAACAATAATACCTGATTATTTCAAATGAATAATAAATAATTATTTCTGTATAATAAAGTTTCTTTATAGTGAAATAATTTTCTGTCCCCGTGGAGATGCATTATAGGTAAGTTCGACTGTATTAAGCAGAGGATTCTCGTTAGACCCATTGCTGTCAAGTGTCAAGAAAACGTTTGAGAAAATGTTTAAAGAAATTATTTTATTTAAAAAACTTTTTTTTATTTTTCATTTTAGATCTAAATATATCATCTAAATATATATCAACTTAAAAAAGTGTTCTTATTATACCCAGTATTCTTATTATACTTCTTGGGTATAATAAGAACACTTTTTTTAGTTGATATATATTTACACCGATATTCATAGTGAAGGTTTATTACACGTTTATTTGACAAATATTCCGTAGAAATACGTCAAATAAGAGCTTAATAAACTTACAATAATTATTATGAATATGGCCTTTAGATGAAATATTTAGATGATAAATGAAAAATAAAGTAAATATTAAAAAATTATTTTAAATAAAATAATTTCTTCAAACATTTTCTCAAGTATTTTTCTTGATACTTTCGTTCACTTAAAAGAAATTCCGTTTTATTGGAAGCCGGTTTAAGTGCAAGACATTTTGTTTGGCAAAAATGCTGCTTAATATATTTTTATTACATGATTTCACATTCATTCTCATTCTCATTCTCATATGAATTTGCATTTGTTTTAGTTTTAGTTTTAACTGTAGTCGTAGTTTTGAATTAGTCTTTTGTTTTTCTCCATTGCAGTTGTTGTTTTTGCCTGATTTTTTATGCAATTGCATTTTGCAGATAAACCCTTTTTTCTCTTTTTTGTATAAGAGCTTTATGTAATTTTTTATTTTGTAATTTTTATTTTTTGTAGAATTTAGATCATAAATTTGTATGACGTTTCATTACACCATTTTTTTGTTTTCCTCTTCTCTTTGTATGTGTCTGTCGGCGTATCACAATCACATAACATTTTTGCCGCTATTGTTGTTATTGTTGTTTGCTTAGTACCAATTTATTTTTCCTTTAGTTTTTGGCCAGTTTTTTACGACAACATTTTATCTGAAAAAGATTACAAAAATAAGTTAAGAAATAAAGTGATTGCAGATTTGTTTTTTCGTTTTATATATTTTAAAGAGGTTGATGCTTTCAGAAAATCGTTAAAGCTTTAATTACTAAAGTCTATTGTACTTTATTGTTATATCCTATATCTTTGAATATTAATCAATTATGAAGCAAAAAGGCGGCAACAATAGAATCCCTTAATGCTTTCAGTATATGACCATGTAAGTAATGAATTACTTACATATGACCTAAGCTACGCACAGTCGCCTGCCAGATCTGACAATATTGTAAGATGAAAAAAGGTGCTGGCACTCCACTGCAAATGGCAAATCGTAAGTATTTTAATTTTTCGAGCCTTAAGGTCACTTGTTTTTTTATAAGTGTTTATTGAATTCGATATTTCGACATCACAATGGATATATTCTTCAGGAATGTTTTGATGTTTTTTCAAAAAAAATATTTTTTTTTATAACCGTAAGCGATAGACCATTCTATGATAGTCTTAGAATTTCATTTCGAGACACTTGCCTGACAAATGCATTTATCTACCAATGAATGTGATCAGTAACAAAAATGTTCATTCAATTGTCATTATCAAAGTACACACACACACACACACACACACAAAGTTAGTTCGTTGAAGCTGTTTCCTCCGTTAAATCTTTGTCGTTCTTCATTCATTGACCTTTCCAAAAATATTTCTCAATTTTTTTTGCTTTCGTTTTTGGATATTTTTAATCTCTCGTACTCACTTTGTTACTATTCTCTTGCTTTTTTTGCCTTCTTGCTTACACATACGCATTGTTCTTTATCGCGCTATGTGAAGTTTGGTTACAGCAGTGCTTATTCGGCTACACGTTAACGCAATAGGCTTTGTTTGAAGGAAAATCAAAAATTTTTGTTGGATCAGTTTTATTCGCACGTCTTCACATTTGTTTGAGAGAAAAAAAGACTCACTTGGTTTGAGATATGCCTACTGGATAATACATAAGTGTTGAGATGAGAAAATAGAAGCATTACGCGTAATTTTTTCTTATTTTGTTTCTCTTTGTAATACATATGAATGTATGTACATACATATGGAGCTTGTTTATACCCTGCGAGAAACGTATCTTCAGTGATTTATGATTGAGTGAATGCTATTTACTCTTAAAATTCAAAATATCGGTGTTACTAAATATTGACGTTGCAATAACAAAAATGTAGATTCATTGTTAAATGAATAATTCATTACAATACTGAGAAAAGGGGCGAGTCCCCGTTGAATTTTTTCTGTTTACTACAGGCAAACTTAGTTTTTAAAAGTGAACATAGAGATGGGAAAATTCATTGTAGGATACAAAATCAATCGATAGCTGTCTTTTCACTTTATTTAATTAAAGTAAAATCAGAAATCAAAAATATTTTATTTGAATCTTTCATGAAGAAAAACAAGTAATTTGGTATGTAATTGTCGAAGTACGCGGATGAAAAAAAATTAATAGTACAGCTTATAGAAAACTATCTTTTCACGCGGCAAAACAGCACAAGCTAAAAATAGCCCAGCACCTGACGGCATATAAGAAACAAACGCTACAAAGTCACAAATATTATGATGTTTGACGTCTTTTATAGTATGTCTGCGGCAAATTGTCAAAATCAAACCATATCAAATCTGTCATGTATTCATAATTTATGCATATTACAATACGACAATGCCTAACTTATATACTGACAATTACAGCGGAGAAAATACAAGCCATTGATAGTTGATTGACAACGAATTGTTAGACAATTGACTGAAAATTCTTTTTCTATTAATAATATCAGCAAAAAAAATTTTAAGTTCTTATGACTAGTCAAAACTATTTTATACATTTTCTAACAATATTTAAGACTCTACAACGATCTGCACAAAGGTTTATAGTAGGCTCTTTAATTATTTTTTTGTATTTCATAAGATATTCAAATAAGAAAAAATGCAAATGTATACCTTTGATACGAAATCATGCGATTTCTTTATATTAAGCGCAGCACATCTGCGTCAGTTTGCAAATATTAGATAATATCATAAAATTGTCTTCCTTACTGACGGCATGTGCCTTTCTTTCCCATAATCTTCATCATTTTTATTTATTTTTGCCCCCATTTTTGCTTTGTAAATGAACAGGTTTATTTAGTATAAATAATTTATCTATTTTAATTTCTTTAATACTTTTAAAAATCTATTAGCCAACATTTTTCCAGAAATTACATCGATTCCTTTACGCAAAAAAAAAAATTAACTGGCCAAGTAAAATTTTTTTAAAGCTGATTTTTTCAATTTTATAATAATATTTAAAAAATAATAAATTAAATTTTAAGGCTTAAGATCTTTTTATAAAAAAAATTTTTTTAAACAAAACACAAATATTTATTTATTTTAATATATCGCCCACAATTTGTTGGCTTCTTCAGGAATATTTTTTTTTTATTGTTTTCATCAATTCTAAGATATAAGAAAACGTTTTAAAAGCTTCATCCTTTGAAATTTTCATTTTGTTTGTTACAATAAAGGTATTAAGCCAAGAAGAAGGGCAGGAATGAAGAACACATATTTATATAGACTTGTTTTCATGCTTTCATTATATGGACTTTCAAATGAAAATTACTTGAATTATTATTCGACAAAAATTTCATATATTCTATTAAAAAAGCTATATTGATTATCTAATTTTTCTAATCTAAAAGAAAAGATGTAATTTTCTTCTATCAAATCAAAATACCTCGTAAATTGGGAAACCCTACCAGGAAAGCAAAATTAGCATTTTATGACATCGTTGAGGCAGTTTAAATATTTTACTAGTTTCAATAAACAGTTTATTTAAAAACTTAATTTACGTAATAAAAAATTTGTTATCATCGATCGAATGTGCAATGAACTTTAAACCATCAAAACGAAGAATTGAAAATAAAATGGGCTTTAACATGTTCTCTTATTATTTTACATATTCAATTATTTCCTTTTAATTTTATTCAACACAATTGATTAAACATGATTATGGCAGGTACGTACATAAGCATATTTTTCGAACATAAAATATATGTATATTAAATAAAAACACATCGCTGCAAAGTAAATTAATTATGTTTTAATTCAAAATGTTAAATTAGTAAAAGTTGAAATGGTGTGGAAAATGGTTTTTAACAGATTATAGATATTACTTCCAGCAAATTGTAGTCTTTGCAGAATATAATTGTTATGCAAAAGGATTTTTCTTGAGAATGCAGTTAATACTATTGAAATTTTATTTATTCATTTTTTTAATGAAAAGCTGTACACAAAGAAACTAAACGGCTTTCAGCTGCTCTTTTCAAACTTTGGTTTTTGTTTTACTCCGATTCGTTTTACGTTGAATGCGCTAAAGCTGACTGTACGCTATTAGTCCATTTAAAGAAGAATTGAATGTGGTGTAAGATAAATGATGAGAAAAGATACAGGCAGCAGAAGAAAAAGCTTGATTTCCTTGGCATTCCTTATCTCGCCATTTTACTTGAAGACAAAAAACTAAATGCATTCAGTAATGCGCCGTAAAAAAAAAATCAAATTCTTTAAATTGCGGCAGGTTAAACTGAAATGCAATTTTTAAGAATTCAGGTTTTGTTTTATTGTTTTTTAATTATAATAGAGCTTTCCTTTGTTTTGTGTTTAAATATTTATTTATTTAACTAAGAAGCTTCAACAATTGCATTGCAATTTTTCTCGAAATAAAATTAAAATTCTTAAAACCTAGTACAGACGAACTTCCTTAAACCGAACTTCTATACAATGAAATTCTTCTTTTTATTCTTCTCTAAAATCCAGTATGTATTACTTAGCTTTTTCGTGCCACTTTCAATGTATTTTGATCTCCATACAATTAATTTTTCTTTACAATGAACAAAATTTTGGAAACAAAAATACATTTTAGTGTGTTTTTGTTTCCATTTTGTGAACTATCTTTAGCAGCTTCATTTTACAATTGTTAGCAATATATATTTATAAATAATAAAGAAAATCAGCCCAATCATGAATGATAATTCCGTGAGAGTTTTTTCTCTTTTCCCATTCCTCTTATTAAGTTGATAAATTCCTTAGGAAATTCCTTTAGGAAATTTCCCTGTTTTAGCCACATCGAAGGGGAAAAATAGATATTTAAAAAAAATGTTTTTTGTTTTTTCCTACAAAAAATTTCGATATTACCAACTTTTATTTTTTTGTTTCTCAGGTAATTTATGATTGGAGGATTTTTTTCTCGAGAAACGTATTTTCCTTAGGAATAAAATTCCTTGAGAATATTCATGATTGGGATGAATATGTTATATTTTTGGGATTCCCAAAGTAATGAAAATGAAAAACAAAAAGTTTATGATTCGACTTTTAACCATCATTTGACCAAGTTCAGTGAACGAAAATGATGCACTCTTGAAAAAAGTTATTAGTAATTAATAGAGTTGAAGAAGGGACATCAAAGAAAAAAGATATAGCTAAAGAGTTTGGAATTCTTGCCAGTACTTTATCAAGCATTTTAAAAAACAAGTCAGTTATTCAAAAGAATGTAGAAGACGAGCATTTAAACATTAAGCGTAAGAGACTTCGAACTTGTCTTTAGGAAGGCATTGACGAAACGAATCTTTTCACTTCATGTATTTGGAGATGGAGAGCAACATTCCAACAAATGTATTTTTCAATTCAATTCAATTTGTTTATTTTAATTTATGGAGTTTACAAAATTGCTTATATATAGCGTATATATACATTATATACAGCGTATATATACATTTTTACAAGAGTTTAAGGATATTTCCTTGTTCTACTTAAATATATTTCTGATTTTGTATTATTTGTACTTTTGGTTTGAGAATATAATAAATTAAAGGTGAAAAATTGCAAAAAAACTTTGTGAATTTTTTTTGATATAAAACTTAGGATCTACTTTACTTACTTACTAATCTAAAGAAGGGGCTAGCTCGGCTAAATGATTGCATTCCAAGTTGGAACATCTAAAAGTAAAATTGTCCCAGAACTTGTGTATTTTGTCTACAACCAAGTCTACACCTGCCACTTGATGCAGTCTTGCCGTAGGGTAAAGTCTAGGAAGATTATGGATTAGCTTTAAAAGTTTGTTTTGAAGAATTTGCACTCTTTTTATATGAGAGTATGCACTATTTTGCCAGACCGGTACTGCACAAAACATTACTGCGCAAAATATCAGCTTAAATATCAACATTTTGTTATAAATATTTAAAGCTGAAGATCTATTTATTAATGGGTAGAGTGTTTTAATTAGGATATTACATATGTGGACAATATATGATATATGATACCTATTGGTCAACTTTGGGTCCAACACAACTCCTAAGTATTTAACATTTGTTTCCCCATTTTAATTCTGCATTATTTATAGTTATGGGGAGTACTATTTATAGTACTGGAGAGTAAAATGTATTCATGTAATTGAAGCTTTTATTGATAAAGAAAAAGGAAAAAATTAAGTTCAAACAATAATACCTGATTATTTCAAATGAATAATAAATAATTATTTCTGTATAATAAAGTTTCTTTATAGTGAAATAATTTTCTGTCCCCGTGGAGATGCATTATAGGTAAGTTCGACTGTATTAAGCAGAGGATTCTCGTTAGACCCATTGCTGTCAAGTGTCAAGAAAACGTTTGAGAAAATGTTTAAAGAAATTATTTTATTTAAAAAACTTTTTTTTATTTTTCATTTTAGATCTAAATATATCATCTAAATATATATCAACTTAAAAAAGTGTTCTTATTATACCCAGTATTCTTATTATACTTCTTGGGTATAATAAGAACACTTTTTTTAGTTGATATATATTTACACCGATATTCATAGTGAAGGTTTATTACACGTTTATTTGACAAATATTCCGTAGAAATACGTCAAATAAGAGCTTAATAAACTTACAATAATTATTATGAATATGGCCTTTAGATGAAATATTTAGATGATAAATGAAAAATAAAATAAATATTAAAAAATTATTTTAAATAAAATAATTTCTTTAAACATTTTCTCAAACGTTTTCTTGATACTTTCGTTCACTTAAAAGAAATTCCGTTTTATTGGAAACCGGTTTAAGTGCAAGACATTTTGTTTGGCAAAAATGCTGCTTAATATAAAGCAAACAGCTCATATCACAAAAAAGTTTATATACCGGCGACGAAATATCCTGTATATTTTCATGAACTATTTTTTCGTGTTCAAATAAAATCAAATTGTTTTATTTTGTTTATTAAAAGTGAAACAAAAACCAATATTTGTTGTTTTTTATTTCACGCTACACTTCTCGCTTTCATAGAGAAGATCAAAAAGTGATGAGTTCGTTCGTCGACCGAAACGATTTGCTCTTATCTGGACTCTTTTTAAATTAAAATCTTGCACCAAAATCTTTGAACCAAATTCAACTGTAACATAAACAGGCTTTCCATAGTAGCAACTATTTATGGTATTTATTTAAGTAACTCTTGCTTTATGTTTTGTTTAAATGCTCTTTTAAACTCTTGCAATGTGTTGGTATGCAAGAAACTAAAAATAAACAAACTTGCCCCTTGTTGCCTTTCTTATTTTAATAAACATACACATAATTATATATTTACACTTTTTTTCCAAGCATTTAACATTTTACATCAGAATAAGATTTACTTAACAAATATTTATTTGAATTTACAGACACATGCAGCATATGCAGCATATTAATGTATGAACAGTGGCAGGCATAAGTATTTTGACAAATCACTTGTATTGCTACTATTTTTATTTCTGACCCCATATATTAAGATATATAAATTTTCATTTTTTATAACTATTCTATTCCGAGTTGGAAGTCTGTTTTCAAGTACTCTTTATTTCTGTATCACTCTTTTGCCTGACACTTTTTCAGGGCAACAAAATTTATCAAATCCCGGAATTTAGCATGTTCTTGCATATTGTAGCTAATACACATGAAAGGACTAAATAAAAATTTCAATTGAAATTCGTCTGGCATTGATTAATCAGGAAAACATTAATGTGCAACATTTCCGTAACACAACCCAGCAACCTGTCGATGCAATTTTTATAAAAATCACTTAAAAAGTTCAGTGCTTTTCATACCGAAGTCGCTTGTTTGTGATATGGGAACTGCTCATGAATGATTTCCTAGCAAGATTACCCCTCGAGTCATAAATGCAGAATGATCGCCCATTTGTATTAACAACATGTCTCGACTTGCATACAGCGAAACAGATTTCTCAGTTCTCCAATAATGAATTCAATACGATCACAGAATTCCTAAATAACTCAAATGGAAATATTTTGATAGTTATAAAAAGGCTACACTTATCATTCTAAGGAAGCGAAACCCAACAAAAGTCGCGGTAAAGGTATTAACAAAGAAATACTAACTTTGTTATAATTCGAACAACACCGGCTCCGCCATCTAAAGTCTTTTTTAGGGTTCCGTACTCATCAGAGTGAAACGGAACCCTATTACGGAGACAAGTACGTCCGTCCGTCCGTCCGTCACAGCGTCCATTCTCCGAAACGGTAAGAGCTAGAGAGCTGAAATTTTCACGGAATGTTGTTGTACCTTGCCGCTGCAACAACAAATACTAAAACCAACAACAAGTCAAAAACTACCAGGTGTCCCCATACAACGAAAAGTTACAATTAGCCATAACTTTCGAACCGTAAAAGATAGAGAGCTGAAATTTGCATAGTGTATGTATTTATAGATGTTCTACAACAGCAAACACTAAAACTAACAACAAGTCGAAAACTACCAGGTGTCCCCATACAACCAAAAGTTGCAATTAGGTATAACACTCGAACTGTAAAAGATAGAGAGCTGAAATTTGCATAGTGTATGTATTTATAGTTGTTCCACAACAAAATATACTAAAAGCAACAACAATCCGAAAACTACCAGGTGTCCCCATACAACCAAAAGTTACAATTAGCTATAACTCTTGAACCGTAAAAGATAGAAAGCTGAAATTTGCATAGTGTATGTATTTAGAGATGCTTGTCAACAACAAATACTAAAAACAACAACATGTCGAAAACTACCAGGTGTCCCTATGCAACGTAAAAAACATTAGCCGTAACTTTCAAACTGTAAGAGATAAAGAGATGAAACGTGCACAATATATTTACTCGCATATGGCTTACAATAACAAATGCTAAAAACAACAACAAGTCGAAAACTACCAGGTGTCCCTATACAACGTAAAGTAATAACTAGCCGTTACTTTCGAACTGTGAGCGACAGAGGGATGAAATTTGAACAATATGTGTATTCACATATGCTCCACAACAACAGTTGCTAAAAACAACAACAACTATAAAACTACCAGGTGTCCCTTTACAACGTAGAGTAATTCCTATAACTCTCGAACCGTAAGAGATAGAGAGTCAAAATTCGCACAATGTATGTATTCCCAGATGCCTTACATCAATAAATTACAAAAACAACAAGTGGAAAATTACTAGGTGTCCCCATACAACATAAAGTACCTTTAAAAACAGAGAGATGAAATTTATTATATATACATATGTATTCACATACGCCATTCCATACATATGTACATTACACATACATACGTACGGAACCCTAAGAGTGCGAGCCAGCCTCGTACTTGACTCAATTTATTTCAACTACTGCTTATTTCGTGAATGGTAACACTTAGCTCATGCCTGATTTGAAAGATAATTAGTTTTGTAATTCCTCTGAACAAATATGGTTGTGTATACGCTTGAACAACGCTGGGAAATATTGCGACATTATTTTGAAAATCAGGGTAGTGATTTTGCCAAAAAAAATCCTTTATTCAAATGAAGCTCGTTTTGATCTTGGCGGATAGGTAAACAAGCAAAATTGTCGAATTTGGGGCACAGAAAACCCGCACGCATACATTGAAAAGCCGACGCACCCAAAACGAGTCACTGTTTGGCACCGAAATAATTTTTATGAATTAGGGGGAAAAACTGCTATTCAACATAAAATGGTTAACATAAATGTATCAAGCAATTTGTTTTTATTTTTATTATTACTCGTTTTTTTTTTTTTTTTGTATCATTAAATATTTTGCTTAAACCTGTACACCTTGACGATTTATTTATGACATACTTGAACATTTTTTTGTCTTGCTGGAAAATTTATTTGGCTATTATCTTTCAAAGTTCGCCAATCTACTACTTGTGTCAGTCTTTCTTTCTTCCTTAATAAGCGCTTGTCTATTTTACTGTTGTCTGTCTGTCTGTCTGGCTGTGTGCATGTCTGACGAAAAGTCTGCCAGTCATTTCATGTCTTAGTTGTGCTACTTAAAAGATTTTCAAATTGTGCTTGAATAAATTTTACTTATTTTTCTTTCCTCTATTAAGCTTAATTTTTGTTTTTCTTTCTCCTAAATAAACTATTTCTCACTCTTTTTCTTGCACTTTTTTCTGGAGCATTTCTTTAGTTGGTTGAGGCACCAAAAAAAAAACGAAAAAAAATACACGATTTGCAAAACTGACACATTCTGTGTAAAATGAGCACGATGATAAACAGTTCTTTTTTTCATTTTTTCAAGAAAACTGTATATTTTCTATTTCCTTCTCTTGAAGAAATGCTTGAAATATATGACAGAAAACAAAAACAAAAAAACAAAAAAAGATGGAAAAGGTGGTAAATAAATGTTGTCTTTACTTAGACTCGGCTGAGTAGACTTAATGTCTGTAAAACTGTTGCCGTCATTGTTGTCTAAACAAATAAAAGCCTACAAGAATGAATGTATTCCGAGCATTTTATTATTTTTTATTACTTGTTTTACGTTCCAAACATTTCTTTTAAGTAAAAATTATTTTTATTTAGATGTATTTTTTTTTTTTTTGCCTATATCTTCTTTTGTAAGTCTTCTGTATTAAGTTGAGTTTAGAAACAAGCAAAAAAAAAACTGAACTAAATGGAAAAGATTATTTCTCATATTCAGCGAAACATTTCTCGTTTTGGCATGTCTACACCCACAATTAAAAGGTATTTGAACTTTTAAGTATCATATTCTGTATTTTGTTCTTTTAATCTGCAAAAGTTTTTGTTTTTTATTGAATTGTTTTTTCAAGAAATTCAAGCGGTCATTGGTTTCCAGCAGGACTTTGCTATAAAATATTTTGTGTAAATCCAAAAAATGTCGCTTAAGTACACAATTATATAAGAGGTCATATAAAAGGTTAATAGAAAATGCGTGGCACTTTAAAAGAAAAAATTACATGAAAAAAGTACTTAAGTACTTCAAAAAACACTTATGCAAGTTATCAATTTTGCTAGACTGAAACCCACATGCAATTTAATGGTTTTTCCAAGGTTTTTTGCAATGAATAAAATTGAAAAATGAAGTGTGTGCCACGGAAAATAAAATGTTTGTAAGAAACAAAAATTTAGAAGTTTGTATAATATACTATTAAGAAAAAAACTCCTGCTCCATAACATTTCTATTTATTATAATTCCATGTTTTCCATTTATTTATTTCTGTTTGCCTTAGTGCCCCCACACGACGTATTTTTACATGTGCTTTTTTAAGTGTTCAAATAACATGTTTTTTTTAGGGAGCCGTACTCATCAGAGTGAAACGGAACCCTATTACGGAGACAAGTAGGTCCGTCCGTCCGTCCGTCCGTCCGTCACAGCGTCCATTCTCCGAAACGGTAAGAGCTAGAGAGCTGAAATTTTCACAGGATGTAGTTGTACCCTGCCGCTACAACAACAATTACTAAAAACAACAACAAGTCGAAAACTACCAGGTGTCCCCATACAACGAAAAGTTGCAATTAGCTATAACTCTCGAACTGTAAAAGATAGAAAGCTGAAATTTGCACAGTGTATGTATTAATATATGCTTTACAGCAACAAATGCTAAAAGCAACAACAAGTTGAAAACTACCAGGTGTCCCAATGCAACCTAAAGAAGCAATTAGCCGTAGCTGCTAAGCTGTAAAATACAGAGAGCTAAAATTCGGGCAATATATGTATTTACATATGCGCTACAACAACAAATGCTAAAAACAACAACATGTCAAAAACTACCAGGTGTCCCTATACAACGTAAAAAACATTAGCCGTAACTTTCAAACTGTAAGAGACAGAGAGATGAAATGCGCACAATATATTTACTCGCATATGGCCTACAATAACAAATGCTTAAAACAACAACAAGTCGAAAACTACCAGGTGTCCCTATACAACGTAAAGTAATAACTAGCCGTTACTCTCGAACCGTGAGAGACAGAGGGATGAAATTTGCACAATATGTGTATTCACATATGCTCCACAACAACACTTGCTAAAAACAACAACAACTGTAAAACTACCAGGTGTCCCTTTACGACGTAGAGTAATAGCTATAACTCTCGAACCGTAAGATATTAAGAGCCGAAATTCGCACACTATATGTATACCCAGATGCCTCACAACAGCAAATTACAACAACAACAACAAGTCGAAAATTACTAAGTGTCCACATACAACATAAAGTAGCTGTAAAAAACAGAGAGATTAAATTTATAAAATATACATATGTATTCACATACGCCATTCCATACATACATTACACATACATACGTACGGAACCCTAATAGTGCGAGCCAGCCTCGTACTTGACTTAATTTTTTATGTCTACCAAAGCTTTTCAATTTACATAAAATTTTTAGTTTTTGATCACAAACGCAGGTGTACAATTCCATATGCCATTGGCCAAGTTAATTTCCAACAGCTGATGTATTAAAAAATTAAAATTTTATTGTTTGATAAAAATATTTTCGAAGGGAAATGTAAAAATAAAAAACTTTATTTATAACAAGTTTAATAGTTGATTTAAACACATTGGGCCATAAGTCTATAGTTATCAAAAAAGTATGCTTTAAGCAATTTTAAGTCACTGCCAAAGAAAAACCGACCTTACGCGCAAAAGTTTGCTCTAAACTTAAAACCAGCAGAAGTTGCCTTTAACTTATTTAGCAGCAGTTTTGTTCAAACAAATGTCACTTTTTTATGTAAAAGCTTTTTAATGTAAATTTTTTTTAAATTAAATAAATAATACCAATCAGAATTTTCTTTAAAATTTTACTTTTATTCAATTCGCTTTGATGTTTTTGTTTACGTACTAATACAACCTTACATTTATTAAAGGTGTGTGTTTACATTTATATATAATTTTTGAGTCATCTCATTAGAGATGGATGGCATTTTACTTAAATTTGTAAGAGCTCGTATGCACAGAGCGAAAACTTCCTAATAGATTCAATAAGATTTTCTCTTTGAAACGTTTTTAGGCTGACGGGTATCCCAGCAGAGAGAAAAGAAGATTTTCCTATGGGTATTTCTTATTATTTCTATGTTGCAAATCTTATTAATTGTCTCAACAAGAAAAACACATAAAACCAAGAAGAAAACTTGTTACTCACGTTTGATTTTGCATGGTACCAAAAAAAATTCTATAGAGAAGAACTTATTGATTCTATTAGGTTTTCTTGTAAATTGTATACAATAAGGATTTCTTATTGATTTTATTAGGTTATCCTATTAATTTTTCCCTATTGGTTTTATTAGTTTCCTATATAAACACACGTAAATCATCTTTTTAATTTCATTAATTGTTGTTTTTTCAATAAGGTTTTCCCATTTAAAATAATAAGGAATCCTTCTTGAAAAAAAACGATAGAGATATCTTATTGATTTTGTTCTACTTTATTAGGTGCTTTTTTCTCTGTGCGATAAATTTAACTGATTCAGCTTAAAGTCAACTTTAATTTTCAAAATTCAAAAAAGTTAGCTACCCGTTTTAAAATTTAAGATGTTTCTAAAAAGAAACGACTTTAGTGTTTGACTATAGTCTTTTTATATTAGTTTTGTGATTGATATTAATTAAATAAGGCAAAGAAAACAATAAAGACATTTAGCAAGGTGGACAACAATAGCTGTTTCGAAGCCGCCACCCTTCTTGTCAGCACCCGCCCTGGATGATTTCGTTAAAATAAAAAAGTGTGCACTTTTTTTAATAAAAAAAAATATAGAAACTTATCGCTATTGTTGCATCAATTAAAAATTTTATATATTTGCACTTATAAATAAATGAATACTAATTACTTAGTTTCTCGCCATCAATTGTTAATTATTTTATCAGGCTTTAATTTAAGTTTTATTCCTCAGATCTTAGAAGACTTCTTTTTGTACAATTGTAGGGATCAAAGGTGTTAAAGAAAACAAAACAAATAAAGTTGAGGACTTGTTGGTTGGAGTATATATCGTGGCTGTGTCACGTTCACCACGACGATCATCAGCACCAAAATTGCTTCGAACCCAGGCTACAGTTTTGTACTTAAGGTTTTTTATGCAATTAGTTATCAACGAAATGTTGGCAGCCTACAGATATGCTAAAAATTTAAACACAGAAAAGAGGTTTTTGGAAAATTTACTTAGGCCTTAATAGTAAATTATAAAGTATTATTTGAACAATAAAAATCTAAAGAATTTTTTTTTATACAACATGTTGTTTAAGATATTGTTAAAAAAAACAATTAAACAGATTTTTAAATTTAAAACTTACGACTTTTCTCACAATGTGCAATTAAAAATTAACATGAACTTTAACGGCAAGATTGCCATAAAACAGTTGTCGTAAAAGTAAACGTCAATCATGCATTGTGAAAATGTCCGTTAATGAGACAAAAAGTATTCCACAGACGATGTGTTTTTTACACTGCATCTTTTAACTTTTGTACGTGTAAACAGCTACTTATCGTGTCTTACCTTTAAAATATTGCTTGTGTAGTGAACATGGGGAAACGTCCTGAGACATGTTTTCAAATAGAGCGTGTTTTATTTTCCTGTGTACAAAAATGTGCCATCAAATGTTTATGCCAAGTGAAAATATTAGACGGCGGTTGATTATGTGCACTTTCATTAGCCGTCTGAATGTAACGTATTGCAACATCAAAAAAAAAATTAATTTTTTTCGATAGCATTATTTTTTTAATAAAAATTGTATTAAAAATGTAAAACGTTTTGATGCAACCAAAAGATTTTGTCGTTTTAAGAAGCGAAAAAAAACAGTTACATCGCCTCTGAATCAATCAAAAATAATTTCGATGGCCAAAAGCCATTTTGCCAACGAAGAAAATGTAAATATATAAAAAAAATTTTATTTTTTTGTGTAGTTGTAGATTGTGCCCGATTAATTTAATATAAAGAATAAGAAAAAGTACGAATATATAATATTTATTTGATCTTTTTTTAATTATTTGAAATACTATTTAGTACAGCTTCAGATCGTTTTTCATATAAAAATTTTTATTTACAATATTATTCAATATTTCGATAACAATTTGTTATCATCTTCAGGATAATATTTGTAATATTACAAATATTATCCTGAAGATGATAACAAATTGTTATGAAGATGATAGCAAATTTTTATCGAAATATTGAATAATATTGTAAATAAAAATTTTTATATAAAAAATGATCTGAAGCTGTACTAAATAGTATTTCAAAAAAAGTACGAATAATAAAAATATCATCAAAACTTACTGCAAATCAAATAGCCGGCAAAATGAATTTATTTTATATTGCAAGCAAATAGGATTCCTTACAAAAGCACTTGTCAAGATGAAAATCACAACTCTGAAAAAAATAACTCTTTTTTCCTGCAGACTTTTATCTACTAAATAAAAAAACAAAATATTGCAAGCTGAACAACAAATGTGGAAGAAGTAATACTTCAGCTTTAGCAGAGTTGCTTTTATTGCTGCTGCAAATAAAACAAAAAGCATAAAAAAATGCCTTAATCTTCTACTCCAGAGTCTTAGCCTTCTAAAGTTCATGGCCTGGAATAAAGACAACATCAAGTTAATGATGCCGAAGATTTGTACAAAGTATAAATATTTAATAAGACATATAAAAGAATTAAACTACAATTTCACAATACATGACGAAGTAGCTAGCGTTTGCTTCTTACCATCGAGCTCAGCTGGTAACTAATTCTATAAGGCTTTAAGCAGCAACGCTTAGCCATTCTTTTAGCTGAGCTCTTTATCACTTAGCTAATCACTAATTTATGCTTACCGATCATTTTTCAATTTAATCACTGAGCTTTTCTGTGGATACGAATATATTTCATATTTTCTGATTTATTTACAATTGATTTTTGTGTTTGTTGCTATTGTATCAAGTGATGATGACCCTTTCAAACCTTGTGGCAGGTCTAGCGAATTTTACACATTAGTTTAGCTTCATAGTCGAACATTCAAATATGAACTTAATTATTTATATGCTCTGCTGTGAGAAACTCTTACCCGGTAAATATGCAATGATAAATATAGACAAATAAAAATGAATGGTGTGTTTGATATAATTAAAAATGTAGACAGATAATATACAACAACTTGGGTGGCTGAGGGGCATGATTGTCACTTTAGAAACATCAGCCCCTGAGTTTAAGGACGGATGCGGACGAGAAAGTGTGGCGGCTTCGAAACAACTAGTTGTCCACTTGAGCCTGATAAACTTAATACAGAAATAATTATTTATATGCTTTAAGAGCCAATTAAAATGTAAATGAACCTTTTTCCAAAAGGTTAATTTTTGGACCTGAATTAATTCATAGTCGAACTTTATGATTTACAATTGTAAATTACTGTATCAGGCTGTAGTTCGACTTTACTTCGTCGGATTTGAAAAAGACATTTTTCGTCCTAAAATTGTATTGATTACATTTTTGAAGAAGACGACGAAGAAGACAAGAAAATTAGAGTTGTTTGCTTTTAATATGCACATTAAATTCCAACATTTTCAATAAGTTGTGCTAAAGCCACATCGGAAAATAGTTTCTAGGGTGAAAAATTTGCAACTACGCAATGTGCTTCCATATTCTACTGAATTAATTCAACCTTTGATACGGTTGATCACGGCATGTTATCCTCATGAAGCTGAGACACTTTTTTAATTTTTCTGAAACGTCAACACGACTTTTGTCATCATACTTTTCAAATCGCTCGCAATTCGTTTATTGGAAAAATGCCCAATCTTCCTCGCTAGGTTTATCTAGAGGTGTGCCTCGAGGGTCAATTCTTGGACCACTGCTTTTCGCAATTTACGTAAATGATCTGCCAAAACAACTCATGCACTGCAATATTCATATGTACGCAGATGATGTGCAGTTATATCTGAGTAGTCCAGTACAATCTGTCGCCGAAAAAATTGGGAGACTCAATAATGAACTAGATAACGTTTATCGCTGGGCCACGGCAAATGGTCTTTGCCTAAACCCTAATAAATCGAAATGCATAATAATTCGTAGGAGAAAACTTGACTGCAATATTGGTCTTGACATTTTAATAAATGGCGTAAAGCTGAATATTGTGGATGCTGCCAAAAACCTTGGGCTAATTTTCAATAATAGCTTCAATTGGACAAATGCTGTCAACAATTGGACAAATCCTGTCTGGTACGTCAAACTTATAGGAAGCTAAGGTGTCTTTGGTCAACACAGTATTATACACCTCGCAATTGAAAAATCTTATCTTCTTCCATGCTTAATGTACGGTTGTGAACTGTTTGCAAATTGCAATTCCATCAGTAAGAGACAGCTGAATGTTTTATATAATAACATTGTAAGATATGTTTATGGCTTACGAAGATATGACCATGTGTCCAATTTTTCCTCAAAGCTATACGGTGTTTCACTTGATGATCTTTTGAATATTCGCGCATTCTTACTTTTACATAAGATTATATATTCGGAAGCTCCACAATATCTTAGCAATAATATTAGGTTTGCCGGGTCACTTAGAGGTAAAAAGTTCATAATTCTCCTCCATCGCTTTCTTGTATCTAAAAGGCATTTTTTCATATATGAAGCACGCCTTTGGAATTGTCTTCCTCAAGCTCAACAACTTAATAGCAACGCAAATAGTTTTAAGAAATTTTTGTTTGATTATTTTGCGCCGCAGTAGCTCATAATTGTTTAGTATAATAAATTGTAATCTTATTTATTTACTTTTGTCTACTCAAATGTGTGATCTTTTTTGCAACTTGTGAATATTGCTTTCCTGTATTTTAAATATAAGATTGAATCTTGTCGTACAGGATATAAACAAATAAATAAATAAATAAATAAATAAATAAATAAATAAATAAATAAATAAATAAATAAATAAATAAATAAATAAATAAATAAATAAATAAATAAATAAATAAATAAATAAATAAATAAATAAATAAATAAATAAATTAATAAATTAATATATAAATAAATAAATAAATAAATAAATAAATAAATAAATAAAAATAATTCCATGGCACGGTTTTATGTTACGACCTGCTTAAAAAATTTCACGGTTTTGCTTTGCCATCCTGTTTATGCTGCTTTCATTACAGATATCCAGTGTTGTATATGTATTTGCTCTCTAATACAAATAAATTAACTTAAGCCAGCCATTGACTGTTTCAGCGCTAAAGAAACTATCTTAACAAAATCTATTTCAGTGCAAACTCGAATGACTTCAAGCTCAACAAGTGCACACTTTTGCCTGCTTTTACGAAAAGTTTTATTCCTCACCACTTCAGCATCCAACCATGACATCAAATTCAAAACTTTTTCACTAATCCAATTTGGCTGGAATGTTGGCTGTGCAAAGACTTTCCGTCCGCTGGTTGCATTAGAGCTTTTAACAATGTACATTGTAATGTTTTGTAAAACAATCTTCTTGTCGTTATTGTAATTGTTGATGGTTGTGTTGTTATTGTGGAGCTGTTGCTGTACAACAAACAATCCAGCCAAAATAGCAGGGGAAGAATGAGAATATCTAAAAGAATATGATAAACTATATTTTGGCTGAGATTCGTTCGTACTTAAAGTTGCTAATACTCTGCTGCTACTTTCTTCAAACCAATGTTTTCCATATTTCCTTTTTATTATTGTTTTGTTTTTCCACAGTTTTTCTATTTGTTTACACAGCTTTTAAGAACAAAAAGATGACACCAAACTCTCCTCAGTTGTGAAGAGATGCACACTTACACACACTCCCAGCCAAAAAGTAGCAGAAAAAAATACCAAGAGAAAAAATAATACAATTTGAAAACTATTATTCTAAACACGTACCAAATGAGCAGAAAAAATGTCATACAACGCAGGATAATAATTTTCATTTTTTATTTGTTTGTGTACTTTTCAAGTATTCTGCAGCATAAAAAATGTTCTTTCCACAAAGAGAAAAAAATTAAATATATATGCTATTAAAGAAAAAGAAAATATAATAAATAGATAAATAAATAACAGAAAGGAGATGCTCACTCACAAAATTGAAAACAAAATAGAAAAAAAAAGCTGCCATTTGTATGCTTATTTGTAGGTGTGTATGTCAGTGTGTTTATTAGCAAAAAAAACAACAACAATGGCGTACTTTTTTCTAGACAAAATAGAGCAAAGCTGAAGCTGAAGCTGGAGCACTTAAACGGCCAACAATTGTACGATTATTGCTGGTTGTTAAAACCGAATACATACATACATATAAGCAATTACTCATACAAGCATCCACTTTAGTGCTAAAGTTTTTTCTTAACACACTTAGTCAATAACGCACACTAACGCACTGACACATGCTCACACATACACACATACATATGTATTTATTAAACGGTATATAAACGATAATAAAAAAGAAAATATGTATTAAAGTTGGCATTTGCAGTGGTGGCAGAAGATAGTAATAATAAATTTAGTGGTTGTGGCAAAATAAATCTTATTTTTTTATTGACCTTTTCGTTTTTATCTTTAATGGAAAATGGGAGGCAAAAATTCATTGGCAATAGACAAATTCCCCACAATTTTTCTAATACACAGAAAGAAAAAACTTATTAAAAAATGCTTTAAATGCTAACTCTAATATATTAAGAGGTAATCATTTAATCCAGCTTATGCTCGGAAAAACAGTTAGAGCTAAAACTCTCGATTTACAAAGCTTTTGCGTAATGACAGCTTACATTTTACTGTAGTAAATCAGTGAAAGATCAAATGTGTTAAAATTAGAAAATTTAACACGTCCAAAGTTCACAGGGTGCTGATGAGGGGTGTTTGCTGGTTTTCCACCTAGCTATAAATTTTTAATTTTGTTTACTTAATTCATATTGATTAAAAAGTGACTAGCCAAGGGTTAAACTTGAGCCAGTTAGGAATCATATAAACGTATTACAACATCATAGTTCAAAGTAGTTGAAAAGTTCAGTAAAGCACTATTTTTTGTTATTTTATTAAAAAACACTTTAAGCAGCATTTGTCAAACGAA
Source organism: Sturmia bella (assembly GCA_963662145.1). Taxonomy (NCBI): domain Eukaryota; kingdom Metazoa; phylum Arthropoda; class Insecta; order Diptera; family Tachinidae; genus Sturmia; species Sturmia bella. Next base: position 21,893,318 of record OY759168.1, on the reverse strand, counting down.
ATCGGTAACAGTGGCCTCGATACAGCTGATATAAGCATCCTCTCTGTTAGTCAAGCTTCTCTAAAAGCACTAACATCTTTTGTATTCCATATAGTCTATAGTCAAGGCTATTTTAGGAATGTAAAGAACTTTTTCAGACCTTTTCTTTGAGGAATAGACCTGTTCTCTACAAAAGGGTGGACAGCTTAGCCAAAAGGGGTAAGATCCTTCACAGTTCCTGAATCATTCTGCGGGGCTATGAGCGGTTTTGAGAACAGCATTATACAGTAATGGGAGGAGGAAAGCCTGGCTTACTACTGTAAAGTCTAGAAGGGCAAACGGCAGGTAAAAAACCTCCAACCATATTCTAAGCCTCAGCAGAAAATATATTGGACAATACTCAGGGTTAATGAGGGAGCACTGAAAGCTAAATTCCTAAAAACGCTAAACTGGTAAGCAATGATTCCTGCAGGCTCTCTATTGAGAAGAACTAAACGACGGCACACATCCACTGTCAATACCTTGCATTGTATAGACGCAGAATCATACACCCAAGCGCTGGGTTGTTTCATTCCAGGGACTTCGATAAAATCAAACCTACACAAGAGATTTTTTTATACGAGGGACACAATTTGACCCAAATGATAAAAATAAAAAATAGAAACAGCACCGACTTTGCATCAGCAAAACACTAAACCAATTAAGCAATATGCTGTTAATTGCACTTTTGTGCAATTAAGTTGCATGTGTCTGCGGTTCAATTTTTTTTAACTTACATGACGTTTTTAATTTTTGATCATAATCGTATTTCTGCAATTACATATGGCTTTGGGATCGTTCATTTGCAACAAGTGATACATTCAAAAATTTTAATTTTATTGTTTGAAAAAAATATTTATACATAATAAAATCGAATATGCTCTATTTGAAATTGTTCTTATGATTTATGCATAAGTAGTGTGTTATATGCAATACACGACATGTAGCTGCTTATATGTGTAAAATTTGACTAATACAGTGTGAAAAACAGATCGTGTATTTGATAATTTATTAAACAGAGTTCTTTAATTTATTACTTTCAGCTAAACTTTATTACATAAAAACTAAAATTTAGTTTAAATACGTTTTAGAAAACTTTTTTCATATAAAATTTGTTCTAAAATGTATTTCAACAACATTTTAAATTTTATGAATACCGGCGTACAAATTTAAGAATGATAATTAAATAGTTAATGGGATTTTTCATGATGAAAAATTTTAGCAATCAACATATTTAAAGAAGACAAGAAAAGTGAACTTGAGCACTCATTGGCTAAGAAAGCTACCATCGCTGTTTTCAGTCCAGCACAAACATCAGCAACACACAGCATTTTCAAACTCAGGCCATAACGCTTACTTTAGATCTAAAAATATACCTTATAAATGTCTTCTATTGTTTTCAGCCGTCTATAGGCCGCCGACATTTCGTTGATGCTAATCAACTCATCAGTAGACTCAGAAGACCGAAAAAGACAGAAAACATTAAAAGCGTGTATTTTCAATCAGTTCTTATAGCAAATAAATAATTAAGTTAATTTTTAAAATGCTTACCCTTTTCTAAGCAGTAGCCTGTAGTCAGCCGACTACCTAAGCAAATAATGATCTTTTAATTTGTTCTGACAAACTGTGATGAAAACCTCAAAAAAAATTTCATTATAGTTCAAGTAAATTTTGTGGAAATAATGTGAATATAATATACAAGAAATTTCATTCGGCGGATTTAAATATGTGTGGCAGCTACCTAAATGAAAAGTTTTAATAAATTAAGGTGGCACAGAATTTATGTATCAAAATAGTAAATCCAAAAAAATTTTAATTTAAAAAAAACGATAAATATTTTATTCCGATAAAAAAAAAATAATCATAAATTGAAAACAAAATCTTTCCTTTGGCAACGCTGGCCAATAATGCGAACTGTATCTCAAAAATATTATTCACAGTAGAACCTGGGGCCAAATTCTGGCACTCGTGACTGAACGATTTCGTTATAGAATGCTGTGTGTTTGTTGCTCTTTTTGTTTTTGCTCTACATTGTTTTTATTATCGAGTATATTCGATCACGAATGCCAGAATCCGGCCCCTGATATATTAGTATAAAAGCCACCAATTGCAATCTAAATATTGTGAAGTAATTATCGACTCACAACTAATTTGCAGTGCTGTAGTTGAAATAAGTTAAAAAGCTCTAAAGCTGAGCCACTTAGATAAACTAATTAGCATAGAGATTAAAAGTGATATAACTAGTTAGACTGGAAGCGTAATTTCCGATCAAAAGTAAATATATTATGTTATTATTTGAATTGGAGTTAAGTGAGCGTCTGGCAACATAAAATTTTCATCTTTAAGTACCGAAAATTTCAATTCTTTTGCCAAAAATTTTCCTCAATTAACATAGTAAAGAGTGCAAGTAAACCACTATTCACATCAGTCACTCTGCAGAGTGTAGGGTATTCAGGCATTGAAGAAATAATAATAATGAAAAGAAATCCTAACAACTTTCTGTTGTACAAAAAAACAAAAGGTATTGCACAAAAATAAGAATAAAACTTGTTTATTTCTTATTATGCGACACTTTGTTTGTTACACGCTTCACACATCATTGCATTTATAATTTTATTTAAATAACTTTTTCTATTTTAAGAGAAAGATAGAAGCAAAAAATAAATAAAAGAAAAGTATAAACAAATGACAGCAGAAACTTCCATAGAATTCATATGCCTGAATGCATGAAAATTTGTTATATATTTTGTTGGATTTAAAACTCAACTCTGCCCGTCTGGCTGCAGTTTCTGTTGCTGCTCCTGATACTGTGCTCGTTTTGCTTCGTATGCAAAATGCAACAACAATAAGAAAGAAAAAAAAAACAACTTTGCTGCTTCTTGCTGCTGCTGAAGGTAAAATTTTGGGGACATCACCTTTTTCTTATATTCACAATTTTCGTTTTTCTTTTAGAGTTTTGTTTCAAGATGTGCAGCAAAAAAAAAAATGAAATTCATTTAAAAGAGAACCACACAAAGTTGCACAAAGACTTAAAAAATACTTGAAACACTTTTGCAGGGTGTTTGTGTTTATTTTTTTTTTCTTTTTGTTTTTACCAAAATCTAACAAAAATAAAACTTTTGCTTAAGAAACTTTAAATTTCTTTGCCAATACAGGGCAATTGAGGAAGATTCCTTTGCTGCAATGATAAAGGTTGGTTGGAATTTGTTTTGAGTTTTTCGATTCGTTATCCTGTAGTTTTGCATTTGTAACCCAGTTATTCATTGAATCTTATTTATTCATGCAAAGCCAAAACCCTCTTAGTCTCAACTTTTTCTCGCTGTTGTTTTTGTGAACGTATTCGTTCACAGATACGATTTCTCTATATCTGGTTGTTTATTTGTATGGTTTCTTTGAAGACGTTGTAGCGGAAAGCCAAGAGCACATTGTCTGCAAACTACATATGTACGTACACATACATATGTATTTGCTTATATGTTTTTGTAAATGTTTTTGCATGCATTTTCATCAGTGTTGCCGATTTCTTTATTTTAGCAAGTTTCTAACTTTTCGGCATGATTGATGTGCAATTATCAAACGAATAACAGAGAAGTCGCTACATGCTCATGCAAGATCCAACACAACATGAACAAATGTTTACATTTTAATATTTTACACATTTATTCTTAAATGTTTTTAGTGTGATTGAGTGATTTGAATGGATATTTTAAGCCATATTTTTGGTCATGTGAAATCCTTGAAAAAAATTTGTTTAGATAAAATTAATTCAATTCAATTCAATTCAATTTATTTCATATTTAATATGTTACATCACAATTTTATATAATTAGTTGTAAAGAGTTTAAGATTAGTATCTTTTTCAGCTTAATTATAATATTCGATTACTTAATTTATACATACTTATTGACAAAATTGTATTGGAGGTAAAACTTTAGCAAAAACCTATTTAAACCTTTATTTTTATATAACACTTATTCTAAACCTTAACTACATAAGATGAGCGAGCTCATTAATATGGTTATAAGATGAGTTTCGGCACCTGGTATTAAAATTTGCATTTAGTCTTGAAAGTCTATCTTTAACTAATTCTATATCTGCAAGCGAATGTAGGCGAGCTGTTGAATAAAACCAAGGAAGGTTATATATTAGTTTTAATAGTTTATTCTGCGACATTTGTAGCTTGTGTAAGTGACAGCCAGCACTGGTCGACTAGACAGGAGCTGCGTAGTATATAACGGCGTGAAATATTGATTTTAGTATTAACATTTTATTGCTGATGCTTAAAGCAGAATTTCTATTTATAAAAGGGTATAGCATGCGTGTGAGTAAATTTACTTTATTTATTATATAATGAATGTGGTCTTTGAATTTCATTTTGGAGTCTAGTATCACTCCAAGATATTTAACTTTCTCTTCCCATTGAATAGAGAAATTATTGCACATAATGTTACTTTGAGGTAAAAAACATGCTTTACGCTTTCTGGAAAAATATATTGCCTGTGTTTTGTCGGAATTTAACATTATTTTCCATTTGTTGAAGTAACATTGCAATTCGCTTAAAGCTCTCTGCAGATTGGTTAATACATCTATCGAGAGTATTTCGGAGCTCAGCACCGCTGTGTCGTCTGCCAAGACCGACACTGTGCAGTAATCTAATTAGGGAAAGTCTGAAGTGTACAAGTTGTAAAGAACTGGGGACAAACAAGATCCTTGCGGACAACCTGCTGCCATAGGATACGAATTAGAAGATGTCGAACCGATATAAACTTTGAAGGAGCGTTAATTAAGAAAACTTTCTTTATAAGTTGCATGGGAAAGCCAAAATTTATCATTTTAAAAATCAGGCCGTCATGCCATACTGAGTCAAATGCAGCTTTGACATCTAGTAGTAGCATACCAGTTGATTTTTGAGCATTAAAATTTTCTTTGACTAAGTTTCTTATTCTTATCAGGGGATGGGTAGTATTGTGTTCTCTTCCGAAACCAAATTGCTGAGGAGGAATTATATTATTTAATTACAAAAAGTTCACTTCTCTTCTCTTTTATAATTTTTTCTAAAATTTTACTAATAGAGGATAGTAGGCTTATAGGTCTATACGAAGAAGGGTTTTTTTGGTTTTTTATAGGAATAACTTTGGATTTTTTAAACTCATCAGGAAAGTAACAGGTTTTAAAACACCCATTGATTATAACAGTTAAGAACTTAAGAGCTTTACTCGTAAGTTTTTTTAAACAAATATTGTTGATCCCATCACTACCAGGAGATTTTTTGCTTTTTAATGAAAAAAAAAAAATAAATAAATAAAAGACACGCATTTTACAGGGGTGTTGATCAGAAGTGTAGCGGAATCGAAACAGCAAAAAATGAAAGAGTTTAGAGCTGTTTTCTATGCTTAAGTTTTCAGCCTATCTCTATGCAGTCGACATTTTTGGAATCCATATTAACTGATTTAAATTATTAGAATAAAAAGTAGAGCTACGGAACATATTTTCTTATTTTTGCTTTAAAGTCTACTGATGAGTTGCTTGGTGCAGAAGATAGACATGCTGCAAAGTTTAAAACAGAAAACATCTCAAAATTTGTGGGAATCTTTGAAAAATTTACCCAAGCTTTAAAAGCTATTAAGAAAAGCTTATTAACTATTAGTTTAATGAAGTAGTTTGAAAAAGATCTAGTAGGCATCTAAGGCTTGAACTTGAGCTTATTAAGAACTATGTAAACAGAAAATTAAAACCATCTTTTTCATATGATGTAATAAGACTTTAAGAATAGATGTTTACCATCTAATTCATAAAAATTATAACAGGTTTATAAAGCTCTTATATGACAGATTTTCCATACAAATATGTCAAATAACAGTCTTATAAGGCTGTAATAATTTTTATGAATTAGGGGGTTAGTTTTTAGAAACACTATTTTAGGTAGTTTAGCTGTTTTCTTGTATATAATTTAATAAAATTTATTTTCACAATTTCTTAATATGTGTCAATAATATGCAATCGATTTTGCGTTTAGCATTAAGAAAAAGTGGAATCAACATATCCAAAAAAACACATTTTTAAGGAGTCTGATTTTAATTTTTTAAATGCATTTTCATGTGACATCTCCCCTAAGTAGGCGTTCGTTGTACGGGGTCAATGTATTCGAAAAAAAATATTTGGAAGAAAACTTTAAGGGGGTTGTTCATACAATTTCATTTTAGCGACGTCCAAAGACGGGTCTTTGCTGCTAATCAGTCTCAGGATGCTGGAAGAGGAGTGAAATGTGTTTTTTCTAATATAGTTTCTTTGAGCACACTGATCCCATACTGCGCCTCCTTAGGGGCGTTCGCACACAAAAAACTAATTTTAACTTCATAGTCAAACTATCTGATATAAATTCATTAATCATTTTATCGGACTTGAGTTCGATTTTTTTTCTTTCTCAAAGCTAAGAAACATGTTTTGTGATCAATTTGGAAATGAATAAATTTCCAAAGATCGATGAAACAATATCGACACAGTTTTGTCCATACTCAACGACCCGGCCTACTGAAGGAGTTGGAATGGGAACATCGAATATTGTTCAGTTGTATTAGAGGATTGCAAGTATTGAGGTCTTTAAAATAATCATCATACTTTGGACCGAATTTAAAAACATAATCCATCGCTTAAAGGCCGGTACGAAGGTCTTAAAGAAATCTACGCTGTAATAATAACTGCGTGTTGAAAAAACTTACGGTTTTTCACGTTGCTAATCTCCTTATGAAAATTACTCTACACCAGTACGGAGTTTAAAACGATATGTAAACGGAACTTTTCGATATTACTGGTAAGTTATAACTATTAAGGAAGACTCAAACGAAAACTAATATTAATAAATACATTTATTTGCCTTTGAAGTGTTTGACGGTTAGTGTACTTCTGTTAAAAAAAATATTAAAATGCCTAAAGACGTTTTTGAAGGCAAACTAAAAGACAAACAGATATCGATTTGCCATTTGAAATTCTCTACATAAATCAACACAATTATTTTACTTTATTTTAACTGTTAATTTCCAAATCTGCACCACAATCTTACCATGTAGAGATAATTGTTATTTTCTAAAACGCAAATTTCCTTAAGAGCTCCGCACCGGCCTAAATTTATAAAAAGTTTATAAGCTTTGGCTCACAAAAGTGATTAAAACTTAACAGCACATTACGATTGACCTCCATCCCTCCGCCTCATACAATTTTTTGTTTTCCTTTTTCCTTTTTTTTTTTTTGCAATTCATTTACACTCTTTAGCATTTCCTTTAAACCACAATACATTGGCCGCAACAGAACTACCAGCACTCTGTTCTCACAGAAAGAAGAAAATAGAAAGAAAAAGAAACTACTCAAAATGACTTAAATAGTAGTTAAAGAGGAAACGTCAAGTAATCATGTACAATATAACTTATGTGCATGATGATTTTTTCAAGTTAACTTAACGTCATCCACATTGGCATTACCAACGGGCTGGTTCGGTTTTTTTTTATTTCGATTTAGAATTTTTTTTTAACGTCTCTTTTAAGATTTAAATTTGCTGCTGGTGGCTTCTTTTTGCTGCTGCTAAATTGATTGTTGTTTGTCATGGGGTTTGTTTTGTGCTTGTGTGTGTTTTGTGCAGCACGTGACTATTCAAGCAGGAAATAAAAATCTTTCATCAATACAATATTCTTCCGTTTTCTTATCCTCTTTTTTTATTTTTTTTTTTTTTTTGAGTTGAGCAGATTTGTAATACATAAAACTATCATTTACAGCGTCTTACTGTGATATGTTAAAAGAGAGACATGCAAACAGACATAAACATATATTTTTATAACTTTAAACTTTGCTCGTTTCTTCTTCTTCTTAAGCATTTTCTTTGCTTAACAAAAAGGTTTAATAAAGATTTAATTTTTTTTTAGAAGTTTTCGTAGACAAGATGTTTTAAGTTTGCGGTGGATGCGGTGCTGTTTAAGTTTTTTGCGGTTCTGCATTGCTGCAGTACATGGATGTGCGCACGTAATATACAAACTGTATTAGCGTTTATGTTTTTTTATTAGAATAATTTTTCAACGTGTTAGTGGTATTGCATCGCATATGGGGGGTTTAGATGGTAATACAAAATAAAATATTACAAAATTCCGATCGTACTTCAAAAACTCCCTTATCACTCGAAAAACTTTTGCTTTTAAATGATTCGTAAATAAAATAAATAGAATAAGATATAGAAATATACCCCCGATTTATCAGTAGGATATAGTTTTTTCTTTCAGGAAATTCAAAAAATAAATTTAAAATTTATTCTCAAAGTTAATTAATTTTTATTATTTGAACTTTTTCTTATATAATTATTTTTCAATTAAGTTTATCAGGCTCGAGTTCTTTTTATATTACTTTTTCAATTGATATTAATTAAATAAGACAAAGAAGACATCAAAGATATTTAGCAGGGTGGACAACTAGTTGTTTCGAAGTCGCCACACTTTCTCGTCCGCATCCGTCCTTAAACTCAGGGGCTGATGTTTCTAAAGTGACAATCATGCCCCTCAGCCACCCAAGTTGTTGTATATTTTCTGTCTACATTTTTAATCATATCAAACACACCAATTCTATTTTATTTTTATATTTATCATGGCATATTTATCAGGTGAGAGTTTCTCACCACACAAAGGTAACCAAATTGTATTACAACTGACTTTATATATTTTTCTTATATTGTTAATTCAAATTTCATTTAGCTTTTTCAAATGTTTTGCTATTCACAGCGACTGTGAAGTTAATAAATTTTTATCACTCGAACTTTTTCAGCACTCGACCGAGAAAGTGTGGCAACTTCGAAACCACTAGTTAAATGTCTGTGACCTCTTCTTTGTTTTATTTAATTAATATCAATCACAAAAATAATATAAATAGAAAGAACTTGAGCCTGACAAACTTACTACAAAAATTTATTCTTAAAAACAAACAAATTTGCCTCTACTTTTTGCGCTCTTTGCTGGAAGGGTATATTTATATAGATTTGTTTCACAAACCCACCGTTTCTTAATGCCATTTTTGAGGACATTAGACAATTTACTGAACTTAATTTTGAAAACTCGGTTCTAACTATTTCCTCCTGCACGTTATTGAAAATGGTTAAAAACTACGGAGATACATACATATATAAAAAATATTTCTTTTTGATGCTAATTTTGCGACTTTTGTTGTTTAGTATTTTAATTGTTCGAGTTTTAGGTCCCTTGTTTTTTTTTTTTTAAAAACAAGGTTTTTTTTTAAAAAAACATCAAAACATTCCTGAAGAAGATATCTATTGTGATATCGAAATATTGAATTTAATAAATATTTTTAAAAAAAACAAGGGACCTAAGGCTCGAACAATTAAAATACTAAAAAATATATCACTAAAATTAAGTTTTGCTTGAAAAGTTCTTTAATTTTATTTTTTTATTTTTATTTTATTTTATTATAATAAAAAATATTATATCGATTTTTGACACATATCTACTTTTAGTTTAACTGAAATCTCAAAAATCCAGCACTAGTAAGGTATTAAATGTTCTAGCCAGCGTTGCCGGAGTTTTTGGTGAAATTTATTGCTTTAAATTTGAACAAAAGGAGATGCTGTCGTGATGCAAATTTTTGTGCTAAACAATTGTAAGTATAAAAATATTTAGAGTTGCAAATATAATTATTTCAAAGGAAATAACAATATTTGAGGGGGAGAAAAGAAAAACTAATGTTAGTTTTTTTTCAATATTGGGGAGTTTATTTAGTTGATTTACCTTATAAATGGGCAGTATAAAACTCCAAAGGGAGTCGTCCGCACTGACTACTAGCTTGGGATCACGAAACGATTACAATTAATTTTTTTTTTTTTCATTAGCAGGAAATTAAAATCCCCTTCTCATATGAATGCATTTTCCATTGGAAAATACATCGTTCAGTGCGGCCGACCTTACATCATATTACTGAACACGGCTTTGTAAATAATAGCGGTAATACGTGAATTCATATGAGATAAATAGGGTTAACAATATATGAAATAAACTAAGTATACAGTAACAATTGCAAGCATATCGTAAATAAGCTTAATGTAATTCATTGTTCTTGCAATTGTTTCTTAGGAAATAAAAATAAATAAAAAGAAATAATATTGTCCAAATTAGTTTGGAAAAAAATTTGTAAATGGAAAAATTTCCAATATTATAATATTCTAATATTATAGTATTCAACTGAAGTACGCCAGTACAAAAATATTTTTATGAAAGTGCGCTTAAATGTGTGCCTTTGTCATCAATATGTAATTTGGCTCATCAAGATGTAATTGGGAAACATCATTTCCCAGGTATAATATACGAATAATAATAACGGGCATCCCAAAAATTTCGTTTTGCTACATACCTGAACATAATATTCTTACAGGTAATTAATTTCTAATTATTCGAACTTTTTCTTATATAATTATTTCTATATTAAGTTTATTAGGCTCAAGTTCTTTCTATAATACAGAAATAATTATAATATTCTTACTTATTTTTTAATTTATTTTTTTGTCAATTACCCCCCGTTTTGTTAGATATTGTGCTTAGCCCAGTGTAGTCAGATTGCGGAATTCGTTCTTTTATAGGGGACTTATTTTTCGAAATGAAAATAAAAAATTCGCGTTGGGGAATTCATGTGTATTTTGGTGATTTATCAAAATTGTTTAGGGATATTTATTTAAGTTTTTGCTGCTATATTAATTTCAGCATATCACAATATTTTCATTTAATATACAAACAAAATTTATTCCCTTTACATTTCCACCACCGTTTTAAGACCTCACATAGTTGGTATCTACAAACCACACTGGCATTTGATGGACTCACTAGAAAGAAGGATATAAATCGAGGTACACCAATGTTTAAACTAATATGCATTTTAGCTTCAAAAATTATGGAATTGGTTTTAACATTTTTTTGGGCAGAAATGGAAAAAGTTACTGTAAAATAAAAAAAGTATAGCACTGCAGCTCATTTCTTAGTATAATACTTAAGTGAAATAGAGTTCAATTATTTTCAATAAAGGCTAAGACGATAGTTTTACACAAAACTTTTCACCTGTCGTATATCAAACATTTTCATAAAAAAAAAACTTTACACATCATACGAAAAATAGTGTTGTCTAAACTCTCTTTAAGTACAGCACACACGACCTACTTTTAACAATGCTTTTTACAGCAATTTTTTTACAACAAATTGGCTGCAAGGCGTTCGTTATCTCAAAAGCAGTATATCTATAAAAACAAAAACAAAAATCCACCTGACAAATAATTAAAAAGGATATGTTAACAGAAACCTGCGGGCACCACGCTAGTTTTTAAGGTATATTGATATAATTGACAATAAGAACTAATAATTGAACACGATAAATGAAACAAGCTTAGGCTTGGTAATGCCATAGAAATAGCGACTTTAACGTTTTTCTTCTTTACGCACTGCCTGTACTGAATCTAACATTTGTGTGCGCATTTGTATAGATATATGTGTAGGGAACTTTCCCTTAAATATACTTGGTTAAAATATTCAATTGTAAAAATATATTTTTTTTTAAGTTTTCTAGATCATGTCGTGGAAAATTTGTATTTAAAAATTGGATTAGTCTAGAACAAAAAATTTGAACTAAAAGCTTTACACCGGTATTCATAAAAAATAAAACGTTGCTCAAATACATTTTAGAAAAAATTTTATATGAAAAATTTGTCGTAAAATGTGTTTCAACAATACTGGTGCTAATTTTTAAAATAAATTTTTGACTGAAAAGACGCACCTTTTAATTTTCATAAGAAGACTGGAGATAACTCAAGACAGTAAACATGTCTTCTGAGATGTGAAATGTCATTCAAAGGAACCAATAAAGGTCATAGCTAGGCTTAAAACTATTTAAGAGTTTAAATAGAAAACGAAATTGCATGAGCTTTGGTATCGCCGTGGTGTGAGCATAAAATTTAACACGTCTTAGGCGGCTGATGAAAGGCGTAGCGCCTTCAAAACCATCAGTTGTCTACTTTCTGCATTTTTTAACTAATAATTATTAATACGGAACTTGGGACTGAGTTTAAGCCTTAATAAGAGTTACATGAAATGTTTCTTATTTTTACAAGTCCAGTCATGATAATTGAGATAGCAGGATTCAAATCACAGTCAAGTTACAAACGGCTTATCATTTCATTTATCACGGCTGTACTTGAGAAAATAAGATGCATTTTATTTAACATTTATTGAGGCTCAAGTTCAACCCCAAGTACGTACCGATAAACGCCGGATCATTGCGTAACGTGTTTTAAATTCGGCCCAGCTGAATATAGTTGTCTTATTTGTTTTATGATTTTTTAACTTTTTTCGTTTCTCACTGTTACATATGAAGTTAAAGTATTTTACTAGCAATTCAGTAACTCTAAGAACTATTTTATGCTCGTAACACAACAGCAGTAGAACTTACATAATGCCAACTTTTTTAGTTGAGTGAAAGAAGAAAACAAACAATTTACACACAACTCGAAAACACTTGAAGGGTTTTCATTTGTTCAAAAAAGATGATTGATACTGAAGACAGATTTTTAATTAGTAAAAATAAATTAGAATTCGAATTGTTTTGCAACACACAAACTAAAATAATTATAACTTACGGCGTTTTGTAAAAATACCAAAAAAGCTGAAGTAAGAAAAAAAATAGTTTGCAAAAAAATAATACAACTATACAAAATTTGGTTTTTTTCCACCCCTTTATAATTTAATTTTGATATTTGCTTTAGAATATACGTACGTTTTCACCTAAATATAGAATGAAATATAAAATATATATAACAAAGCGGATTTAATTGACGAAAATACTAATTTCATAGTGTAGAGGTGGCATCACACGATTGTCAAAATGCACCAATTTTACACAATTTTTATTGGGCTGAATTGGAGCACAATAAAAAATTTGTCCCAATCAATGATTGTCACAGTTTACTGAAATTTTATTGTCGCAAATTGACGCAAAAACAATTTGAAACCAATTATTGCAGCATTAAAGTCACACGATTGTTATATTATATGGCAACTTTGAGAAACAGCTGTTGTAGCTGATGACAAACTTTGTTTTGCAAAAACAAAAAAAGGCGTTAAAAATATGGTTTGTTCCTTAAAAAGAAAGAAAATTGCTTCAGCTATTATTATAATGTTGTGCGGGCTGAAAAAAAAGCAAAAAGTGAAAAGCCGGAAAAAAATCTAAAAGAAGTACGTAGGTGAGAGAATAGCTCACAAAACATAATGGAGTTTCATGAAATAGAAAACCAAAACTTTTTGTTCAAAAATTTTATTTGAATGCCCGACAAAACCTTCAAAGAACTATTAGTGTATTATGCTCATGTTAGGAAGTAAGACACAAATATGCGTATCTGCTGTGACTGAGCCAGGAGGCAGTATTCAATTTCGCTGCAAATGGAATCGTCCATAACAATGCACTCTTCAAAATCCATGGTGAAACTGCAAGAGTTTTACAATTGTTATAATAGTAACAACAATTGAATCTTACTTACTGAAAAGCAAAAATTATGTTTGGAAGGCGAGTCTAAACTATTTTGAAATAAATAAATAAATGTATACATATGCATATTATTAGCGCGTATTGTCTTCTTTGTTTGCCGGATGAGAATACAATTAATATTGCTGCATTTTTAAAATTTTTATTGGTGAATTGTTGTCTATAAAGTATTCACACGGTTGGCGTATCAGGGTTATATTTGATTCGAACAAAATGGAACAATATTCGTTTTAGTTGTCGCATGAGCCAATAAATTGTGCTGTCACACGATTGGCTAACAAAATACAACAAAAATTGTTGCATTGCGGCAATCGTGTGATCCCACCCTAAGAGTTTACTGTTGAAAGTTATTGGTTATTTCAGGGGAAGAAAACTAATATCTCTATAGTGCGTATCTATTTTTCGGCAATCGTGTGATCCCACCCTAAGAGTTTACTGTTGAAAGCTATTGGTTATTTCAGGGAAAGAAAACTAATATCTCTGTCGTGCGTATCTATTTTTCGGCAATCGTGTGATCCCACCCTAACAGTTTACTGTTGAAAGTTATTGGTTATTTCAGGGGAAGAAAACTAATACCTCTATCGTGCGTATCTATTTTTTATTACGTTTATCGGGCTCAATTTTGTTCTATAATATTATTGTTGAGATTGATATTACTTAAATAATTCCTTTAGCTGGGGAACAACTAATCACCACTCATCCTTGAACTTAGAGATCATGTCTCTTCAGCCACAATCAAGCCACCCAAGTTGTTGTATATTTTCCGACTAAATTTAGAATTATATATAACACAGCTATTATTACTATCTTATTTCTGTACATCTGTACTAACCAAATGTTAGTTTTAATGAACTCTTATCAACTTATTTTTAAACCATTAATTCTGAGTAATTTTTTTATACATTTCTTTCCTTTATGTATCTCCGCTTTAGTTTGGTGAAACAAATTTACTTCTTTCACAAGTATTTTAGTTACTTTAAAAGTAAAATATAAACTGCCTGTACAATTTATGTTTTAATAAAGTAATTATTATATTTTGTTAACACTTCTCTACTGCTTAGTAGCCATTTAAAAGAGTTAAAGTTTAATTTGTTTTCCCTCAGTTTGCACAGAAAACTTCATTTAGATGGAAAACATTTTCCAACACTTGCTCTCATTTTTTGCTGTTTACTTTCATTTCGTTGCTTTTGTAAAATAGACGATTTAATAGAATTTTAGTTTTTCTTCATTTCAATATTTCAACGCTAAACGACTTTGAAAATGGAAAAAAACACACAAAAAATATAAACAAAATCTTGTTATCGAGGAAACAGAGCACAAATTAAATTTTCTCTCCTAATTTGCCAACGGATGTAGCAATAAAAAAATTTTTTTAAACAACTTTAAAAACTAAAGAAGAGTGAAAGACCTCTATTGAAAGGCACAGCGTAGACCGCGGAAAGGGAAAATCACTTGATTATTAAGCTGTAGGACGCTTTAGTGTTTGATGTTTTAGCACAAATATTTTGTGTTTGCAAGTTGTGCTGCTAAATGAAAATGTTGAAGGTTAAAACTCAATTACAATACCATTTCCCTTCAAAAAGCGAATTAATTTCTTTTGCATTTAAACTCTAGATCAACTACAAGTTCAAGAATTTTCGCTAAATTTTTAATAGTAAGTTCACACAATGCTGTCAGGGATTATTTTGCTACATGGGAAATGGGATTGAATCAAAAAAATTCACCAAAAAACAATTTAATTCTTCTTGCTGTAAAAACCGAATAGTACAATAGTATTGTTTCATGCAAACGCATCAAAGCGTTGGAAAATTATCGGAATCCCCAGCCACAAAATGAAATTCATTTCAAATGAAAACTGCAGAAAATACAGGACTTAAGGCCTGTTGTGTTAACACATTTAATACTAATGAACTACAAAGAAATTGAACCCATTGTAATGATAAAAAATTAACAAAGTTTCGTTCTACTTTCCATTTGTATGCATGAAACGTGTACGTTTTATTTAACGAATTATAATTGCAGATTTGTTCATGAATTTCTCAAGAAAAGAAGAAGCCGCAATCCATGTAGAACAAAATCGTAACACTAAAAACCAGAACACATAAAGTCATGTTCACAGGGATGGTAAACATCAAAGTACACTAAACAATTTGCTGTTCGTCAGCTTATATGGGATGAATCACCAAGATTCTCCAAAATAAAATTTTAGGAGCCAATTTTCTAAATAGAATCATAGTGAATCCTAAAGCGAGTGCTGAAGACGTGGCTATAGTCTCTAAGTGTGTGATCACATTCAATCATTGCCATCAGAAAAAATGAGCCTGGAAGACAAGCTAAACAAAAACATGACCAGAAAATAAGATGATTAGATAACATAGATTAACCCCTACGTTAAATTATTATTTATTTGAAATGTGTTTAATTGTTTATACTTTATACAATTTATTTGATATAAAAAAAGATTATTTGAAGAGCACATAAAAAGCTGATATTGTACCAACCTATATGTATAGATATAAAGGGTGTTTTTCTTTTTCGATGTAAAGAACTTTAAAGATGGCCACCGATTTAACAGCTGTCAAGTGATTTATTCTCAGTTTGGTTTGGTAATTCATCATGAATAGACTCACGTCTGAATAAGTAAGGCGTAGATTCGTCGAATGGGCCCAAAATGAGATTGCCGTTATTCCCAATTTTCATAAGCGAATTTTGTTTAGCGATGAAGCGCACTTCTGGTTGAATGGCTACGTCAACAAACAAAACTGCCGCATTTGGAGTGAAGCTAATCCATCCTCAAGTGTATGTCGACACATCGTTACATCCAGAAAAACTGACTGTTTGGTGAGCTTCATGGGCTGGCAGAAACATTGGTGGGTACATCTTCAAAAGCGAAGATGGCCAGAACATTACAGTCAATGGTGATCGGTATAGAGCAATTCCTGAATTGAATAACCATGATAGCCAGGAGATGTGGTTTCAACAAGACGGCGCAACATGTCACACAGCTCGTGTCACAATCAATCTATTGAAAGACACGTTTGGAACCTATGAATTGGCCTCCAAGATCTTGTGATTTAACACCGCTAGACTACTTTCTGTGGGGCTATGTAAAGTCATTGGTCTATGCAGATAAGCCACAAACGCTTAACCATTTGGAAGACAACATTCAATACGGCGAATTGCCGATATACGGCCACAAATGTTGGAAAAAGTCATCGAAAATTGGACGTCCAGATTGGACTACGTTCGTGCAAGCCGTGGCGGTCATATGCCAGAAATTATATTTAAAATATAATGCCACTAGATTATCTTTCGGATAAATAAAATTCATGTCAATCGGACAATCCATCGTTGTTTTATTGCAACTTAGAGTTCTATAAATCGAAAAAAAAACACCCTTTATTTGGAAATGATAAATTTTCGGTTCTTTTATTCCAAACTTTATTCATTTTAGTCGTCCAACATTTCATTATCTTTATACTATCATATTTCAATATTTTAAGATTTCGTTATTTCAGTAGTTTCATATTTAACATTTCAATATTTCCATATTTCAATATTTCAATATTTGTGTGATAAACTTAAGCAAAACAAATATCAATACAAATTCACAAGAATAATATTAATAATAATAATAGTGCTAGAAAGAAGCGATTGGGAAAAAAAGTATAAATAAAAATTATGCTCTTTTGGCATCCTTCTATTTCCGCAATTCAAATTGAAGTATGTATGAGAAACATTCAATTTAGTTTTTTCTAGCCATTTTATGCACGTAAATTTACTCAAATAGCATTTGAAATTCATATAGAAAATAAAATTGGCCGTCAAAACGCCCACGGCTGCAGTCATGAATGCATGCAAATTTATTTATTTCTGTTTTATTTATGTGCATACATTGATATTTATTAATTGCATGTTATAACAAGTTGTTATAATAGGTAACTGGGTTATCATGTTTATAAAATTGTTACTTTTGGCACATTTTAGCAAAAAAAAAAAAAAAAATTGTATACAGAAATATGCTGGATATGTTTAAGATTCTGATTTCTTAACTAAAATGTATTTTTACTGACCTATAATTATGCTAAAAAATTTACATAATGATGGCCTTGTGTAAAACCACTTTCACGTTTTTCTCACCACCAGTAAAATGTTGATTTTGTTAGAAAAGAAGATGGCTTAAATTTTAGGTAACAAATTAAACTGATTGAATAACACACCATTTTGGTTTTAGCAAATACAGTTATACTGACGCCAAAGAAAAATGCCACCGTCGACGATTCTTCCTTATATCCATTCATACTGACTGTTTGGTGTGATTTATATGCTGACGATATTACCGATACTTATTGTTTTCAACATAAGCAATACGCTGTTGTTATGGTGAATGGCAAGCGCCAGGGAATAAAGCTAAACGAATTTTTGTTTGCGAAAATAATTGAACTGAATTACAGCGATATCTGGTGACAACAAGGTGACTCAACTGTATTACTATCGTTACCCTGAAGGAAACGTCAGTAGCAGAACTCTAGTGATTTTCTATTGACATGGTCACCAGTACTAGTGGCATATTATACCTCATACAATGATTGTTTCTGCTGACATGCAACATGTGCTTGTCATTGCAAATCAACTACTGACAAAGGAACTAGTGACTAGGTGGTTCTAATGCGACTATATGACGACCATGGTACTATTGTTTCTCTATAGACATTGCCGCCTCTCAGTAGAGAAACTTAATTGAAAAATCAAGAAATAAAATTTGTCTACTCATTAACAATGTTGTCAACTCAATGTTTTCTTTCCAAACAAAAACGATTTTTTTACTGTAAATTTTAATTTTGTGATTGAACTTCTGTGTTGTAATACATTTATATTAAATTACTTTTTTCAGGCTCAAGTTCAGCCCTTGGGTTTTCACTACTTTTTAATCAATATCAATTAAGTAAAGAAAAGTAAAATTTATTAGCTAGGTGGACAACTGGCTGTTTCTGGGTAGCAAACACCCTTCATCAGCACCCTATGAACTTTGGACGTGTCAAATTTCACAATTTTGGCACAGCCGCTTTAACCACTCGGCAACCAAAGCTCACGCAATTCTACTTTCTGTTTGTATACTTAATTAACATTAACCAAAGCAATGATTTTTATTTCACGATTTTGGTGACTGTTCATAAAACAAAAAACTGGAGACACTCTGTTGACAATTTGATAAAAAAAAAAGTCACCAATATAGGCGAAAAATGTAATGACTTATAGCCATTTGTCTCTAGGTTTCCTTCTGGGTAATTATGCAAAAATTAATTTAATTATTTATTCGCTTTTTTAGGTCTAAAAAAAGACCTTAATGTTTTCAACCTTTTTCAGCCGTCTATATGCCGCTGACATTTTGTTGATGCTAATCAACTCGTCAGTAGAGTCATAAAATCTTAAAAGAATGTTTGAAACCCAACTACCTATTCCAAAATGCTCATGAAGAAAATAAAAATCCGAAATGTTCAATTAAACACTTCATTATTATTCATTAAGCAACACTTCTACTTTGCTTAGCACTTCCTTACAACGGGTGACCATTGACTACCACTACTTAAATTCCAAAAAAGTACCAAAAAAAAAGTTTTTACGAATATTCAAAAATGAACTTAATTATTTATTCGCTATAAGAGCCACTTAAAATTTATTATTTTAGATCTAAGGTTTATTAGCATCAACGAAATGTCGGCGGCCTATAGACGGCTGAAAAGGACACAAAACATTAAGGTCTACTTTTAGACCCAAAATAATCGTTAATTATTTTATCAGGATTTTAGTTGCATTTCGCTTCCCCAAATTTTGCAACATTTTGGGCCATTCAGTGACATGAGTGTTGATTTAGAAACACAAGCCTCTGGATGCAAGGACGGTTGATGGCGGCTTCGAAACAGCTAGGCGCCTGTACATAAAAATACTTACACCCATATTCATAAAAACCATTGAAGGTTTAATCCACGTTTATTTGGCAAATATTCTGTAGAAATACGTCAAATAAGAGCTTAATAAACTTACAATAATTATTATGAATATGGCCTTTAATGGTTTCTTTGTATTATTTATATTGAATAAATCAAGCACAACAATAATATAGAATGAACTTAAGCGAATTCAAAGTTGTTTTTAAGATCACAAGTAATTAACTTGCTGAAAATTTTGTGGTTGGTCGTTGAACAAACAAAACACTAAAATATACTCTTGTGAAATTTGATGTTTTGTTAAGGTTTTCTCCAAGTTTTTTCTATTCCTTGCCATTTGCTGATGTTTTCATATGTATGTAAATGTATTCATAGTCGTTTGTATCCTGTTGATTGACTACAATATTTAATAATTGGACCGTACCTTTAGTAACGTTTAAAAGAGTACGACAATATAAAAAAAAACTCAGACCAAAAAAATTGTTTTAAAAAAATTGTGCGTGGTACTGTGTAATTATGCGGAAGGTGGCTTTGCCTTTTTTCTGTCTTTTTTCTTGTAATATCAACAACGCTTTAAGAAAAATCTCTGTTATTGATTACCATCAAGGTTTACCGAAATCACACGTAATTTAACAAATATTCACTCATTACATAAACAAGCTTATTAAGCAATATGTAGTTATTAATATTATCGGGCTTGAGTTAAATTTTTGCTGCCTCAAAATTGAAAATGATTTTTTGTGATAAAATTGGAGTGATCCACATTTTTAAAGAAAACAAAAAAAAAAAAATAAAGTTGAAGACTTATTAGCTGGGATACTGCACATAGCCTTCCTGCCACCTGAGCTTCTTATTACTGACTGCCTATATTTTATCATATTGATCAATTACTCTTAAGCATTTTGATCGTGGGAACTGGATAAAATAATTGCTCGAAAACTTATGTTTCAAAGAAAAAAAATGTTTTCTTTGATAAGCAAACTTTTAGGGATCTTCCGCCTGAGGCTGATGCTACGTTAGTATTTTTAAAATTACAGTCACCCCTAACCGCGACAATGTGGTAAGCCATAAAACTCAAAATTTTCCTGTAGCAGCGTTTTATGAATTTATATTGAAAAAAACCCAGAGCATTATAAATAAACTGAATTAGTAAAATTTGGCGTTTATGTGATAAGCTTTAATACTAGCAGTAGAAGAAATTAATATATAAAAAACTACAATAATCCGCCTTTTGCCGCTTAAGTTGTTGTAAGGCGGGAACTGAACAAATTTATATGTTCAAGCTGTGTACAACATTTCGCGTTGCTTACAGCATCATATATGTAAGCTTGTGCTTTAGTTTTTAATTTGCTTCTTTTTAAGAACTTTTTAATTGATCTTTGAACGAGGCCAATACTACTCTAGTACTTTTGAAACTACATTGTTACCTATCCGATAGCAGTGTTTTGTTGAGTTTCGCAGTTCGTTAGCGTATTTCTGTGTAATAAATAAATAGCTTTCCAAAATATAAAAAAAAAAAAATCTAGAGCGAGATGAAAAAATTTAACCAGTAAAATTTGTAATTAATTTCTTTTATTCGAACTTTTTCTTATATAATTATTTCTGTATTAAGTTTATTAGGCTCAAGTTCTTTCTATATTATCTTTGTAATTGATATTAATTTAATTAATATCAATCACAAAGATAATATAGAAAGAACTTGAGCCTAATAAAGTTAATAGAGAAATCAGTAAAATTTGTCTTATTCCCTTAGCAGTATCTCGTGTGATGAGTTTCAATTCTAGCTGTAGAAAAAATCAAATGTAAAAGACATTACTATAATCTGATTTTTGCCGCTTCAATTATTTTGGCAGTTAGGGCTCGTTATAAACTCTATAACGAGGCACAAACTTAACAAGTTAAATTGATTAAAACCTTACCTATACTATACCTATACTTTAATTTGCAATTTTTTTTCTTTAAGAACTAAATTTCTAAGGATCTTCCAGCAAGGCCAGTAGTACTAATTCTCCCCTAACCACAGCACTAAGCAAAGCCACAAATTACAAAATCACAAACCAGAAGCACTTTTTCAGCTATTTTCTTATTTTTCTTGCAGTTTATCTTTTTGTGAACGATAATGGCAGCTTGACAATAAATTTGTTGGTAAAATAAATTAAAGCGATACAAAAAAACTGAACCAATTTTTATTGATTAGACGTTTTTTATTTCCTTAGTATTACGAGTACTTTAGATAATAAATTTCAATAAAATTTAAAAGCAAAAAATCTGCATTTTCGTTGCTTAAGCTATTTTTGCAGTTAGGGCTCGTTCTGATAATTGCAAAGCACAAACTTAGTAAGTTAGATTGCAATTTTTTTTTCTTTAAGAACTTAGTTTTAAGCTATCGTACACCAAAGCCAATACTACTCGTTCCCTAACCACAAAAATAGCTTAAGTCACAAATAACAAAATTTCCCAGTAGTAGTTTTTTTCAGTTCTTTTTTTTTTCTTTCTTTTTTGTAATAAACGTTAAAGGTCGTTTTACACGTTTTACAATAAATTTATGTGAAAAAAAAACCAAAGCGATACAAAAAAAAAAACTGAAACAGCGAAATTTTGCCGCTTCTTATTCATTCAGTATTACAAGCGTTTTTAGTAATAAATTTCAATACTAGCTTAGAAGAAATCCAAATTTAAAGGAAAAAAGTGTAAAACAAACTGCACTTTTACCGCTTAAGCTATTTTCGTGGTTAGGGCTCGTTATGGTAGCTGCAAGCTACAGACTTAACAAATTCATATATTCACGATATGTGTAACATTATTACCCTTTGTTTATAGATTGTAATCTTGCTTATACTTTAATTTGCAAAATTTAAAACCATTTTGTTCATAAAGCGGCGCTCGGATTAAACAAGTTTCAATCTTAATTATGAATTCTTTTTTGTTTTTTTTTTTTTTGCATAACTTTGCTTATGCCGTACAAATCTGTTAAAAGTGTGCTTGTCTGCCGTAGTGGCATGATTTTGTAGCATAAAATTACAATAATTTTTTTATTTTTATTCATGTACTCAACGACAAAAGTTGTATGTAAAAAGGGGGGGTTGGGGCGTTAAAGCTCGTTTGGATTACAATTTTGTGCACTAAAATCCCAGTCAGAAAATCGAGTAGGAGGAAGAATATAAATATTTTCATTTTTTTTCTTTTACCACTGGCACAACTGTTTTATTATGTCAGTAAAACATGCAAAAAATTTGTAACATTATTATTTCAGTTGTTTTTTTTTTTCTTTCATACATTTCACGAAATAAGTTGTACGTATCTATTTTCTTTGTGGCTAAAAAACACACACACACTATGTATGAATATATGAATTTTATGATTTTATTATTTTTTTATTTAAGTGACGGCGATTTTGTTAGATCGCCAGTAATTAGGCATATAAATTTGTTTGTAAATCAAGAGATAACACACATTTTTACTTGCAATTGAAAGTAATTTCAGTTGAATTTGATTATTGGCAAATTACCATTTAAATAAAATAAACTGCACACCATAACCATAACGCCTTTTGTGTTGCGGGCCTTCAAAGAATTTTTAGGATTTTCAAACATATGAAACATTTTACTTTCTTTATTAAAGTAGTTATAAGCTTTGCTGCTTGAAAAAAAAATTATTTTTTTTTTTATAATGAAATAAATATTTTTATTATTTTTTGTTATTATTACTTTACTTTTTAAATAATTTTATTTTAATTCAAAATTTTTGCCTTCCAAATTGCACTTGAAATTTTCAAACATGTATTTAACTTTTTTTCATTTCCGTTACATTCTTGCCACTCATTCATTCATTCATTGATAAATTTCTTGTTTAAATTTTAGCATTTTTTCTTTTTCTACTCTAAAGCACAAAAACACTCACGTTGTGTGTGTTTAAACATAACGCGCCCGTTTTATCCGTTTTTTAACATCCATACGAGCGCACTATAAAAACGAAACTGAACAAGTGCCGTGTTCGAATGAAATAAATTGTGTTTCGATTTCACTTCGTCAACCCCCTCAACGACAACAACAATTTCGTTGTCTTTTAAGTTTTTACACGAAACTGTAAACTTGTGTTTCATATCCGTTGCTCTCGTCTTTTCAACGAAAAATGCCACAAACATGTAACAGTTTGAGTCCTTAAAACGCCGCAACATTAAGTATAATTTTCTGCAGGATGTTGAATTTAACATTGTGTTAATAACAGCATGTTAAATTTGTGGGTATGCTGTGGTAAATGAAATGGAGAATATTGGGGTAATTTATGTTAACTCTTCTTACATTTCACCACTTTTCGGTGTTCAATGTTATGTAGATGTTTGCCCTTAGCAGGAGGCGTAAGGCATTCTTTTCTCTTCCATAACGAATCTTGATCATAAGATTATGGAATTTTAACACCAACTATTTTCCTAATCGTATTGACATGCAAGAAAAAATGTACCTCAATTTATTTCCAGGCAACACCTTTAGCTACAAACATTTTTAAACTAACATCAATTTAAAAAAATGAACTAAATTATTGATTTGCTTTAAAGGCCAATTGAAATGTAGTATTTTAGATCTAGAAAAATCGCCTTAATATTTTCTGTCTTTTTCGGAAAAGTGAAAGTGCTGAAAGACAAAAAAAAATGTTTTCTATATTAAAGGTTTCTTTGGACATTTCTAATTCTTATTTTCATCATGGGAATTTTGGAATAAGTAGTTGGGTTTGAAATATTCTTTTAAAATTTTTTAAGCCTACCGATAAGTTGATTAGCATCAACGGAATGTCGAAGGCATATATGTAGACAGCTGAAAAATACAGAAAACATTAATAAGGGGTATGTTTAGACTTAAAATAAAACATCAATTTTATTTATAGTGTATTTTTGTCATTTACAATTGTGAACAACTTCATCCTACTTTTGTTCCATATCACTTATACAGAATTGGGAAGAATTTTTTTGTGGTAAAATTGCATCCCTGCAAGAACAGTGTCGGTCATATGATCCATCATATGACCGACACTGCTGATGGGTTCATACATCAGGGTTTCTATCATTTTCTTAAGGGCAAAATGAAAAAACTGATGTAAACATTCGTGGAAATAAAAATTTTTGTTTGGACCCAAGTGATAAAAAGTTAATTTTCGGTCTTGTGTAAGTATGCCCAGTTACTTTGACGGCAAGAATAATACACAGAAAGAAAAAACTAAATTGAAGTTTTTTCTTTTTGATTTTAGTACAAAGCATATTTGAAAATTTTAGTACGGGTAACACATAAGCGGTCGAAAAGGGACTATTAAACAGAGTCAATACTGTTAATTCTTAAAATGAACACAAAATTCTTGGGTGTATTTGTAACCAGCACTTGTGTGTGCTTGTGTAAGTATTTAATTAAAATGTTTTAAAATTGCTACGATGGCTGAATCGGTAGAGGAGATGGACTGGCAAAATAATTTATAGATTATTGTTAAATTAAAGAAATAAAGTGAAAGACTTCATGTACGAAATTTGGAAAAAATAGGCAAATAGGAAACATCGAATCAAGTGCATAATCAATCATCACACTCATCAGCACAAATTCAACCCTTCGGTACCTAAATCAATCCCAAACTGTGTCAAAGGTATGGTTAGTACCAATGTTCTGAAATCAAGAACGACGCTGATGTTCTCTATCACGGATTTGAGTTGCATTCAATCCGAAACCAAAATTGATTGTGGCTAAAATCAAGCCAAAAATGTGATGGAATGTGTGTAAAATGAAGTATTTAGCGCTTGGATAATCCATGCTTGAATTAAGCACAACGTACTTGATTGAAATAAATCTATATTTACCCTGCTTCCGGCACCGTTTGGGATTGAGTTAAGTACAAAAGGATTGCATTTTTTTACATGTCTTTTTAAGTGATACATGTTCTTTTTAAGTGATTGTACTTGTTGTAATTACGGTCCCACCTTATAAAGTTTATATACAGTAGTGGGTTCATTGGCACAAGTACAACGTTAATTGAAATCGTTTGTTATACGTAAACACTTTTTTTTTACTTGTTTTAGATTCAGATTACGTCACCACCTTGATAGGAAATATGCTGAAGTTGAAATAAATTTCCCTCTTTTAATTGAACGGTGGATGATCTTAGTAAAATCAGTTGCATTCATTTTCCCCCCAGATGACGCAATCAATGTAGATCTTCCAAAATTTTGTTTTATTTATTGCAAAAATAAATGGCAAAGTGCTGCTAATCAAGCCATGACATTTGATTTGTTACCATTAAACCAAAACTAGATGACACATTTTTTCCTGCTTCTTCCTTTCTTTTTTTTTTGTGAAAAGTGTCAAAATTCTATTTATCTAGATTTTTCTTTTGTTTTCACATTTGTGAATTAGTTTTGGTTTCATCAGATTTGAAATTTTTATTCATAACATTGTAATTGCCTTTAGTATTGCCTCAATTTCCCTTATTATATATTTTTTTTTTTGTTAAGGGATGTTTTTAATTTTCGAATGCCGGCAAAAGGGAGGAAGCTGAATTGTCAACGTGATAACATTTGTAGCAATAACAACATTTATTGTTACTTTAATTATTGAAACAATAAACGATACACAGTTTGTAACAAAACGGTCTTTTTCGAATTGTTGTTGTTCTTTTTTTTTGTTTGCGAGTCATGTAGTAAATTAAAATCATAGATATATACTTGTCGCAGTAGTCGTTTACATATATCAAGTAACTTGTGTGAAACAATCTTGTTAATGTTCGAAACATACAGCCAGTGTCTGTCACTGCCTAAAAAGGTTTTCACTTAAACATTCGTTTTGTGTTGTGAAGGTTCGATTACTGCAGGCGAAGGATATTGTTGAAAAGTTGTTTTACAAAGCTGTTTTTTTTTTCAATGTTCATGTATTAAATGTCATTTAGCCACAAATAATTTGTGGCCTTTTGTGACACATTGTTGGTCTTGAATTCATGTTTGTGTTTTAATAGACTTAAACTTTTTATGAGCAGTTTCTAAGTAAAATGTTTTTCATTCCTTTTTTATTTATAATTGTATTACGAAAGTCTTTTATTTAAATTATTTAAGCAATTTAAGTTTTATATATTTTTATTACTCTGTTTATTGCAGAAAAATAACTTCTTTTTTTTTTAGTGTGTGTATGTGTGCTTGTACTAGTAATTGGTAATGTTGCTTACAGAGTTGCCAAGTTGGTAGATTCTTGGTACTTGCACTTTTTTTTTTTTTTTTTTTTGGAAACCAACATAGAAGGTTTGAAATTTTGGGAGCTGTATATTTTCGATTATGGATTTTTGGAACGAAGTTCCGTAACGCGGCTTGCTGATAGGGCAAATTAGTAGAAATCGTTACGAAAGCGTGTGAGCTGTTTATATGTATTGGTGTATCTTTCAACAACCAATCGTGTATGACGGGCGGGCGGCATGTAACGAAACTATTTGACGTCAGCGGAGACACAAACCAGCAAATACTAATTAGTTGCGAACACTGCCACTACCAGTTGCTAGATGTCGCTAAATTAGAGTATGTCACAACAAAAAACAGCAATATTGAAAAATTGACCAACAATTGCTTTTCTTCGGTTTGTAGCAGATTGACAAAAAAGTACTGCATGTGTCAAAGGTAAAAAAAATAAAACAAAAATTTAAAGAAGTATATAAAATTTCAAAAACAACGCAAAATAAAACATACAGATTTCACCTTGTATTACATTCGAAGATGAAGAAAAAACGTAAAGAACTTCGTTCCTAATAGGGGTCCCCCGACAGCATTTCTTTTTTTTTTTTTTTTCTTGTATTGTATTGACTTATGTGTTAGCCATATGATCAGCTAATTTGGTTTAGTAGTGTATTCTTTCTACCTGGAAAGGTTGGTCACGTTTGTGGGTGTTCTTCGATTTTTAACTTTTAAAAAACAAAACAAACAAAATAAAGAACATGTTTTAAATTTTGAGTTATACATCTAATAAACTGCGTCACGGCATTTGAAACAATGACCGTGGCATTCGGTCAGTCCACTTTGTTTAAAAAAAGTGATTATAATTAGAGCAGGAGGTTTACAAATGACGGGGAAGATAACTATAAAGCTTATAGTACGTGAAGAAAACACTCAACCAATGAAGAAAATTATTATGAAAAATCGTCGAATCACTATTAGCGAGGTTTGTTCCGAAATTGCAAATCGGAAAGCATTTTGCCACAACTGATGAGATAAAGACAGAATCGAAGAACGAGCAGATGCCCATAACGAGAAGTTAAGTTAGAAGATGCTTTGAGTATTGGCAAAACATTTCGAAAGCCACATTTACGCCCACTGATATCTCTTCAAGCTGAGAATCTCGTAAGGCCATTGCTTTTCATTTGATATAAAATCCTTAAGAAATTACTTCATACAAGCTCCCAGAAGACAGAAATTAACAAAGACCCTAAAATAAAACAAGTTCCCAAAAGAAATTAGGTGAGCGAGCCCTGAAACGAAAATGAAGCAAAATACCAAACGAAAAGAATAAAGTAGTCTGCTGGCCTTAGACTTTACGTAAAGCAAAAAATTAACATAATTTTAATAGACATTATGTGACCTTGGAAAATGTACTAATGTCGCCGGACTTTAAGTCCTTCTTGGCATATATGCACATATGTATATGCTATGCTGCTCATAGAAATCTAATCATGTTTTTGTTACCCATTTATGGCCCTAAAATAACTCTCCGCTCAGCTAAATGCCAGTTGTACGGAAAATAGTCTAGAGCGAAACCACCATTCGACGTACCATAAAATGAATAATATGGCAACAATGGTTGTGCAATAAATATTTGCTGGTTTGTTTGTTATGACTGCAATTACAAACATTTTCAGGATATAATAAATATTTTTATTTAATTTTATTGCTGGTTTTTTTCTCAATACAAAAATATCTACTTCATGCTGCAGCCAATCATAAAATATTGTTGTTTAGAAAATAGTCAAATGAAATTGAATAAAAAGAAATACAGCCATTATTTCAAGGCAAAACTTGTAAGGAAAATTCTTAATTAATTGATAACAGAAGTTGGTTTCCTTTTTTTTCAAACATTAGTGTTTGCTTGAGCTAGAGATATTTTTCATAAATATTATTCTTTGCATATGTTGGTCAATATTTCACTCTTCTACGGATAACTTCTTCAGGACAATAATATTGAAAAACTTTTGACGGAGTTTATAATGCTATCAAATAATATTATTCAACTAGAAGTTACTACCAAAAATTTCAGCTTTTACACTGAAGGGGTTTTCGTTTACAATTCTAAGGAATTTGTCGTATCAATATTTTTCATTAGTTTAATATTAAATTTAAAATTAAAATTGAAATTAAATAAAACTATTATTTGTTTTATAAAAAAAAAACTTTATCACATCAATAAACAAATACATTAGGTCAATAAATTCGTTCATTGAATTTCGAGTTCCCATTTGATTTAGAAAATAAATTTTATATATGGTAAATTTATATTAAATTACTTTTTCAGGCTTAAGTTCAACCCTTGGTTTTGTCACTACTTTTAATTAATATCAATTCAGTAAAGAAAATTTAGAAGGTAAATTATTTTAACCTTTCGCAAGGGTTATGAAATCGACTTGCAAGCAGTACTTAAAAAATGTCGTGATACATAAAACAATCACATTCCCTTATAATTACAGCTGTCAGCAAAATGACAAGTAGTAATTGGATGCACTTAGTAGTGGTGTTAATTACCTAATATCAATACTTAAGATAACTTATATCGTATGTTAATAAGAATGTGATATATACAGAGAAATAATTAGATTCATAAATTTAATGCTTTGTTTCATGTTTAAATACATGTTGATACAAATTTGTTCTTATTTGAACTTTTTCTTACATAACTATTTTGTATTAAGTTGGGATTAAATTTTTGGTGGATCGACTCAGCAATTGGTATTGTGCCATTGAGATTTCAATAGCTTTTGGAATGAAAATAACAATTGGCAGCACGACCTATGAAAGAAATATAATTCTCGAGATACGTCTGTTCAAAAAAATATTTCTGGGAAAAATTATTGAGGGTTGGTCGTACATTTGATTCCTCTAGGGGCAGCCAGGGATTTGTGCCCAGTATATAGGCGCTTTGAAAATAAAACTTTTTCTCCATCACACTAACTTGCTTCAAGATGCTCGTAGAGGAGCCAAATGTTTGACCAGCCCCCGGTGATTTGTTGTTCTCAATATTGTTTTCGGACCCATAACACGCCTCCTTAGGGGGCTTCCACACAAAAATGTAAAAAATAAATAAATTGATCAAATCGAAAAAAAATTATTTTTATTTTGATGTGTTGTCCTCATGCCAAAGGCTATGAAAACATTAGTGGCATAATATCAAAAAAAATTTTTGGTTTATACAAATGTACATATGTATATGCAAGGGAAATCTGCAGATCGATTTCATTTTCTTGATTCCTACTACATCCTCTTTACCTTTGATTAATACCATGTCACGCCAACTGAACCCCTTCCAGCAAAACAATTTCTTCCTTATTTAGTCATTTTAATTAAAACAAGTAAGAGTGCTATATTCGGCTGGGCCGAATATTAAATACCCTACACAATGATATATGTACCATTCTGATTGATTTTTGGTGCCAAAAGTTGTTTTATTTGGCTTATAGAGCCGATTTCTTGAAAAGTCGGGAAACGCTATAACTCGGGTATATATGGACCGATTTCATAAATTTTCGAATTTTGCGATCTAATGGGCATTAAAAATGATATGGCTAACTTTTTAGGAAAAATTTTTTTTTCAAAAATCTCACCAAGAAAATGGCCAAAATTACCCCTCAAATCCTGGTTTTTTGGAAATATCTCGGCTGTCCGTTGACCGATCTTACTGAATTTCAAAACCAGACCTACTACTGGGATTTAACACATTTTAACGGATGAATGATGTATCTATCTCAATCCGTTTCTCCAGAAACGGACAGACGGAAATCGCTTAATCATAATCTCTATTGATTCTGATATCCAGAATATATATACTTTATGGGGTGTTAGATAGTTATTTCAATGCGTTACACACGGAATCACAAACTTATATATACCCTGATATAATTTCTCTACCTTGCAACATTTCATTAACTTTATACAAGTGAAATTTTTTTAGCTTGGTAAAAAAAAAATAAATAAAAATCACAATAGTTTTCAATGTGCTTTTCTGAAACATTTTTTTTTTTTTTGCAAATTTATAACTTTAAACTCACGTACATTAGTTGAGAGCTTAAGCTGAACACAGACCAAACCCAAGCCTTCACACAAAAATCATATATTAACTTTTTTTTCGAAATAAAAAAATCAAAATAAGCTAAAAGAATAAGACAAAAAAAAAACACACACACACACACACGAGTACGAAAACAAAAGACTTTATCCCAGTTTTAGTTTGAACACAAAAGAATGCAATTACTATTTAGGTGACGTGACGCGACGAAGAAAAATTGCAATTATGACCCACAAAAGTTAAACTGGAACCTAAAAGCATCATCAGACACACACCCATACACACAAACACACACACACACCTACAAACGCGAATAAAATAAAACACATAAAAGCGGACATACTTGTTTAAACACCAACTCAGCTGGAGTAGAGAAGTTAAAGCAACTCAATGGATTACATACTCTTTTTTTGCTTTTTTTCTCTTTTTTTCAATTTTATGTTACAATTTTAAAACTAGAATGCAAAACATTTCTTTGTTGACACGTTTGACAAAAAAGAGGAGGAATAATGTTTCTTTTTTTTTCCAACAATTGTACTGAAAAGACACAGTTTATAAATCTTCCCTGAAAATGTTTCATAATTTTGCTGGCACTGCAATTGTGTGGTATGGTAAATGTTTGAGCAGACGTTCAGGAAAGTTTTTTCGAACGTGGCTTTTTTCTTTCGCTTCTTTTTTATTTTAGTTTGAGCGACATCTCCTAAAAGTTTTCAAGTATTTGCATCATTAAAGCACGTCTTTTGGCTTCTATGAAAATTAGATGGATTGCCTTTCGAAGGCCATCATCAGCGACACTAAACTACAGGCATTACTTTGTAAACCTAATGTGCTAACATTCCTTATGCCAGAGTAGTGAATTTTCAAGCGAAATACAAAATACTTGATTTTCTGGTGTCATGGCATATAACGTCCGCGAATAAAATGATCCAACTCATGACCGAGATTTGAGGTAATCTTTTTAATGTCGCCTAAGGAAATGACATATACGTATAATTATAATATGAATTATAATATGAATATGAATATAATTTTGGTTTTCGACTTGTCATAAGCGGAGCAAAAATTCAACATACTTTAGGGTAGACAATACCTCCATACAACGCAAGACCAGTTCGTTATTAAGAAAACTGTCGTACGCCAAGTCTGAATTGGACAAATTGTGAAGAGTCAATTCCCCAAACATGTTTATGAACACAATTTTATCACAGAAAAAAAATCTTTTTTAATTCTGAGGGAGCAAAAATCCAACTAAGGCCCAGTAAAATAATAAGAAATTATGCAACAATAAGTTCGACCGTAAAGTTAAATTAATGTTTAAAAATTACTAAGCTCTTGATGCAATAGGTGTATGCAAGATTTATCTCATTTAATTGAAGTATTATAAATCGGGTTAAACAAAATTGGCAGTTTTCAGCTCTGAATTTTGTACTAAAATAAATTGACTTTGAGTGGGTACTCGTCGCCAATTTATTAAATATAATTTACAAGGAGTAAATTATATTTGAGTTAGGGAAAGGAAAAATTACAATTTTTAGTTAGTTAATTTCTCCTTTAACTTAGGGCTTAACACCGGTATTCATAAAAAATAAAACATTGATGAAATACATTTTAGAACAAATTTTTCATATCAAATTTGTTCTAAAATGTATTTGAGTAACATTTTATTTTTTTATGAATACCGGTGTAAGTGGATAACTTTACCTCTCCTCAGTCTGGGTTGCAGACATCAAATTAGATTTGAATTTTGTCTTAAATAATTTAATATTTTATATATTTATTTGAGCTCAAGGTCTTTTGGAATTTGAGTAATTATTTTTTGTCAATATTTCGTTCTCCTTCGGATAGCTTCTTCAGGATAATATTGTCCTAAAGAAGCTATCCGAAGGAGAGCGGAATATTGACAAACAATAATTACTCAAATTCCAAAAGACCTTGAGCTCAAATAAATATATAAAATATAAGAAAGAAAGCGGTCAAAATTACTAAATATTAAATTAAATAATTTAAGTTTTATTAATTTCAATTTAATACAAATTAAGTAAATGTAAAGGTTAAATCCAAATTGAGCTGGTGATGGTTGATCAAGAAGTGACCTGAAGTGTTTTAATCCATAATGAGGAAAGTTATGACTCTTGGAAGACCCGCGCTTTTCATATAGAATTTTCCATTTGTCAACTCTAGCAACATTTAGTACAAAGTTATATTTAAATCAATTCAAAACAGGTATATAAAAGAATTCAATGTTTAACCAAAATTTAAATATTAGATCAAATATAAAAAATTCATAAATACTTTCATTTATATATATAAATAAATAGTTGAAAAAAATAAGTTTTATAATTTAATTTGGACACGGGCGTCGTATTTTACGTTTACTATTCTTTGTCACACATAGGCCCGAGAAATGCTATATAGCTTTGAAACTACACTTGGCTGACCATCAGGTTCAGTGGCTGGTGCAAGCTTCTCAACTTTTCTCCGAAAGCCTAAACTTTACTATAAGTAATTTATCACCCCGAACATCTTACTAAATATTCATTTCACCAAACTTGTTATCTTTAGTTATATGTACTCCCCATAAATATTTAAGAAGCAGTAATATTTATTAATAGATGAAAGTACAATTTTTTGGCACAAGCTATCAATACAACCAATAAATAAAACAATATATTTATAAGTGTGTCTGTGTGTACATATTCTTTTGTAATCAAGGAAATTAAATCTTGAAAAACAATAAAAACAGTAACTCAGTGCACGTGCTAAATTAACTTTGCGAAAGGAAATCAAACGTTAAACGTCTTAAATGGCATGACCCTGGGAACAAACAAACTACTTATCAAACTTATACACTATCTAATTTGAGAACTGCTACTGTTAACACAAGTCACTTAAGCTAGATGAAAAGAGGAGCATGTATTCAGATTCTACTTAACGGCAACAGCTCGCAAATTATTTAAATAGATACTCATGCTTAATTTCTCTTTCTTCAACCAATAAACTAGATGAATGGGCTCTTGATAATAATAAAAATTGCTTCTGAAGTATTTTTATAAAAGAAAAAGAAAAACATGCAATCACCCTTAAAATCAGAGCAACTTAAAAAGGGATGTTAATATTTGGTTACATTACAGATATACATAAATATAGGCATATGCATGTTCATTGAGTAAAAAAAGAAACATTAGAATAATAGTTCAAAAAGTCTTTTGTACCGCAGTTTTCTGCTTGTCTTTCAGCCATGTATACAACCCCGGTATTTGATTGGAGCTAAACAAATTATCTTTGGCTCAAAAAAATGTTTCACATTTGTCCAAGCACTTACTCACAGTTCTATTACGTTCGAGAAAACAATAGAAATTCAACAGCTGTTAAAATAAATTTGCATAACAAAGAGTGCTTAATGATATTTCATTATATTTTATATATTTATTTTTTTGAGATAAAGGTCTTTTATTTTATATATTTATTTTCTTGACCTGAAGGTTTTTATTAAAAATATTTAAATATTTTTTTTAAATCATTGATTTTTGAAAAAAAACTAATAAAAACTATTTTCATTATTATTGTCCTGAAGAAGTTATCCGAAGGAGAGCGAAATATCGGCAAAAATAATAAAATAGTTTTAATAAAAGACCTTTAGCTCAAGAAAATATATATGTATATAAAATTTAAAAAAGGGGTGGAAAAAAACCAAATAATAGATATTTCATTTTTTTACCTCGAAAATGAAGAGTAAATCGAACCGTGATACTAGCACCCGATTTGTATTGTATTATTACTAGGTTGCTCCAGGATGGCCCTTTGCACTGCGACCAAGAATGATCTATTGTGCAACCCTTTTCCCTCACGAGTTTAATACATCCAGAAACAGTGTTAGCTCCTTCTGTGGAAGCCCTTGCAAGTCCTGTGAACCCAATGTATAGGCCTGCAACAGCCTGTGTCTTCTGTGGCCTAGTGCTACACATTCAATAATCAAGTGCTCCATTGTCTCCTTTTCTTCTCCGCAAAATCTGCAGGTTGCCATGCTGGATAGTCCCATTCTGTGTAGATGCTTCCTGCAGGTATAACGGCCTGTTAGCTCCCCACACAGTGTCCTTAGATTCTTTCTATTTAGTTTTAGAGCGAGAGCCGCCCTCTTGCCATCAAAGCTAAGAAATTTCTTTGAGTGTTTCAGACCCCTAGTGTCGTTCCACAGTTTTTTTTGTGATGGAGGTTGTTCATTTTCTAATCTCCCCCTTGAGAAGGAGCTTATTAAAGCTAAAGGATGGAGTGGGTCCAATGAAAGCCCCATTGTCTCCCCTTTTTGCGTAGGTATCACCCAACTCGTTACTCTTGTGCCCCTCATGACCTGGCACCCATATCAGAGTAATCTGATTATGAGTTCATTTAGCTTGTCGTGACATTCCAGTATTGTCCTGGATGTGATCGTATAGCTATTCAGGGCTTTGAGCACCCGATTTACACACACATGAATTTCAGCGCGTCAATTCTTGAGTTTTTAGGAGAGAAGTGAAAAAGGAAGGAATAGGGAAACAGACTTGAATGTACTATAAATTCTGTCCACTCTCCTGGAGAGTTAAAGCCAACACGAAAGTAAAGTGGTCATGTGTGAAAGCAACTGCAAGTTTAAAAGAGAATTTGTGAAAAATACATCAAGAAAATCTGATGTTTGCAAGCTGCATCTAAACACAATTGGTACAAATAATTCACCCATATCATTATTAGGCTCGTGTGTACTTCCCCACGCTTCAAATATAAGGGTTGAACTATAAAAGCAACATTTTCCCACAAAAAATGTGACCACTACTTTTTTCTTTATCTTTATTTCGGAAAAATACGTACAAATAAGAAACTCAAAGCTCATATATATTCATATGAATACAACAGTGACGGGAAAACTAGAAAAAAAAAAATAAAAACATACAATTTTACAAGAGTACATTTCAAGGTCACTACATATAGAGCAAATTAGTATATAGAGCAAATTAGTATTTTGTTTTGCTCTAAGCACTGGTTGCTTCCACACAATTATTTCAATAATACCACCATTTTGCTCATATTTACTTCACCACGCTTTAAAGGTGGGATCACATATGAACAAATATGTTAACGAAAAAAAAAACGTGACCACTACTTTCTTGAGCATTTTTATTTTGGGCATCAGCAAGCAGCTAAGCAACTTATAATTGATATACATTGACAAAAATGCCACAAAAAAAAAGAAAAACTAGGAATAAAACGAAAAAAAACAAATTTTCGTTGAGCATCTTTCAAGCTTATGTTTACTTAAAAAGCAAGTACAACATTTAGGGCAAATTTGTATATCCTCTTAAAAAGTTTGTGTGACATCAAATTGTTATTCGCTGCAAATTTTGTATTTTACCGTTGGAAAAACATAACCTCAAAATATGCTCTTGTGAAATTTGAGGTGTTTTCGTTAATTTTTCAATTTTCCTTTTGTGTTGGTGTTGCCTGATATATGCATATACTCGTATTTCTCGATCCAGTTTTAGTTGTTTACATGCATGCAAGTACCAAACTAACAAAGTAGTGGTCACGTTTTTTAAACAAAAATGGGAAAATAATTTTTTCGTCTAGTCTTATCATTTCATTATTTAATACATATATATGTATGTAAGTATCTGCATTATTTAGTTATTTGTTGTCATCTACTTGGCCAAAACGAAGGCGAAGAAGAGAGTAGTGGGGCCACTGTTTGTGAACTAATATTGGCCAATGTTACTGCAACTCTTCTACAATTTGCCAACTGGGTATTTTCGCTGTTCCCTCAAAACCTTGAGTTCGATTTAGATTTATGTATTTGAACTTGTAACACCATTAATTCCAAAAATTTGACAGTGGCACATAGCTTCTGCAATATTTAAATAAACAGAGTTTTAATATTCCCTTAGCTACCATCTAATTTAAATTTTTTTAAGCTGCAGTACATATATTGGCTATAGCTTTGAATTTGTTAACATAAAATCTAAAATACTATTTTTTTAATAAAAAGCGAGTGTATTTCAAGTTCGTTTCCAATTAAAATAATCGTCGAAACGTAAACAAACTCTGCTGTTGAGTTTCCAATAATTAAATTTTCATCGGAAAAGCTACAAAATTTGCAGTATGCAAGCATTTGACTAAAGAAGATGTATAAGCTGAAATGAAAAATGAATATTGTAAACCCCTGCGAGCATATAGAAATCAAAGTGTATTTTTGCATAAAATACACAAAAAAAAGGAATTTTAAGCTTCTACTTCATACATACAAACATAAATAAGTGTGTGTTTATGTGCATCTGCCAGGGAAGTCCCATTTAGTGTAGTGTTCTGTTACTATTTTGACTGTTACTGAATAAACATATTTACATATATACTCGTCTCAACATTAACTTTTAAAAACAACTTTTCCACGCTCTTTAATACAACAGTGATGCCAATGACATTTGACAGTGATTTATTAGTTGGTAGAGACGCCAAAAAGCAAGCTACAATGCATCACTTTAGCTGCTCTCATCTTTGCACAAATATGTACATTTAAAGATAAAGAGAGAAAAAAGGCGAAGAATTGATAAACTCACACACTACATAAATAAATAACAACAAGCATTCATTTACTCCACAAAACTAAATGATATGAATACTGACACCACATGCACTACAATAACACAATATTTACAAGAATTCCACATCGTATGCTGGAAATTGTGCCGATGTGGAGTAAGTGTGCACATATAAACGTGTTTTGAAAAGGTGCACCAAAGCTACTAGTAAGTAAAACTACCATGTACACATTCACACTTACACCCATTGCTGCATGCGCCAGCATGTTCGAATGTTACATTTCAGTGTGTGTAAATGTATTACTTTCACATTCTCATTTTTTCCTCCCATTTCACTTACACTTCTTCTCAGTAGCAAAAACCAAAAAAAAACTAATCCTTACTTTGGCTAATACGGGCTCACATACACATACACCCACACACATATGCAATCACTTGAGAGGAACTGCACACATCCATTAAACATTAAAAAAAAAACATATAGAACATACATATACATACATATGTATACTTTTAATGTAAAAAAAATAAATAAAAACTAAAACACTATCACCAACAACAACACTTCGCAAAAACCCAGAAACCAACTTGTACAAAAAGTCATGGCGAAAAAAAAAAGAATTTACGAAATTTCGATCATTCATAGAAAAATATCACAAACATTATTTTAATGGTTTTTGACATAAGAAGGGCGTCATAGTGCCATTCTTTGGTGTTTGATGTATATTTATTTGCACTTTTGGTGTGCGTTTGTGTGTGGGTGTGTCTAGAGCTGTGTCTTGCATCAACATACATAAAGTAAAGGTAAAAAGTTAAAATTATTACATATTTTCCACAGCGCTTTCATGTATGCCAAACGCACAATGGCACGAAAGGGATAATATGCCTAGAAAATAAATTTCAAAATATAAAGTGAATAAGCTGCTAATTTACCATTGTTAGGAGAATTGCAAACATCAAAAAGCTTTACTTTAAAGTGAAATGTTTTAGTTATTTGGGTTGTTAACGCGACTCCCAAAATCCTCATGATTGCCTCTTAATCTGGCATCACTATTTTAATTGGAAAAAGTAGTTGCTTAAAAATTATGGCATATTTGCCAATTTAACGAAAGTTGTATTGTCAAGAACGTCTTACCGCCCTCGCCATTTTTAAAAGAATTTGATTGCCATCTATTAATAAGCCATTTTTCATTCTAATTGCGAAGCGGATCAGACGTGATTGTCCTTAGTGTCATAGGATTTTCCAGGAATTTCCATACCAAAAAGTATGTAGAATTAATCATCTTTATTATGAATATTTGAATTTAATATAAATATATGTGTATATTTTTTACAAAGGAATTTTAATCAAATTATATTGCGTAATGAATCAAGCCTTTTGTTACGTTTTATAATTTATTCAAAATCCCGTGGAAATTGCTGGCTCGGCCGATAGGCCTCTCAACTTGGGTTATAACAAACAAAAGAGCCTAAAACGTGACAAACTCCCCTACACGATACTTACTAACTTCAAATTAATTTTTAAATTATTATTTGAGGTACCAAGACCAAACGAATGATGCAGAAGTTCTCCTTTTTGGGGCTACTTTCATAAAAAATTATCAGAATTGAGTCCCGAATCAATCACCTGAAAAATGTTGTACTGTGTATGGACCGATATCAGGACAAATTACTTTTTTTATATACATATATAGGCTTTTGTATTACTAGATTCACTTTTTGGTACCAAAAATTTATTTCGCTGGCCAATAGCTAAAACTTCATTGAATGGCCCGGTTTCCGCTATATATCGGCTATATCTGGACCATTACCGAAGATTTTAATTTTTTAGCTTTTTCTTATTTAAAGAATACTACTAAGTTTAAAGAAGAAAAACTGTTGAATTGTTTTTGAGCGCCAAAAACCGATTTTTTATACATCTCGGCTATTAATAAACCGATTTCAATTAATTTCAATAGCAAACACAAGACACAATATACAAAACTTTGGTACTGAGAAATTCTTCTGGCTCAAGTAGTTTTTTTTCAGAAACTTAATTTCAAAAGCGTACAGACGGACATAGCTCAATTGTTTTTTTCATTGATATTGATGCGCAATAACATCACAAACGAAATCGCAAACTTGTATATACCAGAAACACTTGTTGTGAAGGACCCAAAAATGAGAGTAAGAAATGGATTAACAATGGCTCCAACATAACGAAAATTTACTTGAGTGGCAAAGCCTTTTGTTTCTAGATTAATGCGAAATTAGGTTGAATGAAATCACCAGCAAATAGTAAAAAATTAGATTCGTTGTTTGCATTTGGTTTTGTGGTATAATATTTATGAGGTTATTATTTTGTATTAAGTTTTTTCTATAACATATTTGTGATTGATATTATTTAAATAAGACAAAGGAAACATCGATAACATTTAGCAGGTTGGACAGGAGTTCATGTTTCCAAAGCGACACTCATGCCAGTGTGAGTTCAAAGACGGGTGCTGACGAGAAGTGTAACGGCTTCGAAACACCTAGTTTTCTACCCTTTTTTGTCTTATTGAATTAATATTTTTTTTTTTTTTTTTTTTTTTTTTTTTTTTTTATTTGCTAAAAATTCAACACTTAACCTAAAGTTATCACACAATTTACAGAGTTTTAGTCAGCATACAAACTACTCATCTCTAAAATAATATTTAGTTTATAAGAGGATATTTATTACGAAGGAAACTCAAGCCCCATAAACTTAATACAAAATAATTATATAAAAAAAAGTTCGAAAAACAAAGATTTTTTTTTTTATTATTTTAACCCATTTTTATTACACCAGTCAGCAAAGTGACACTAAGTAATTGGATGTACTTAGCTGGGTTGTTAATTATTTTAAATCAATATTTAATATAGTTTATATCGTATTTAATATTTAGTTATTTTGACCAATGTTTTCTTATATTTTATATATTTATTTGAGCTGTATATCGTATGTTAATAAAAATGTGATATACATACAAAAATCAATAACAAAGATTTAATTGCAGTTATGAGGTCGTCATTAAATTCTCGGCTCAGTATTTTATCAAACACTTGACCCAATAATATCTAAAACCCCGCTTTATTTCCGCGCTTGCATCAATGTTGGGCCCATTGTTGCTCTGGCATCAGTGTAAATAAATAAGAATGTTATAAAAGTTGGTTGGAGTCATAGTTTATTTGTTTACGGTTTTTCTTTATTGTTGTTGTTGCTGTTGTTGTTGTTGTTGTTGCTTAAACATATGCATACATACTCACCAACGTGGAG
Organism: Sturmia bella; assembly: GCA_963662145.1. Classification (NCBI taxonomy): domain Eukaryota; kingdom Metazoa; phylum Arthropoda; class Insecta; order Diptera; family Tachinidae; genus Sturmia; species Sturmia bella. The sequence goes on along the minus strand of OY759168.1, from coordinate 21,852,673 downwards.
AAGTAAAGAAAGCACGTTTTTGTTTGTGCTCTCAAAGTTAAACATAAAGAACATAAAACTGACAGCGTTTCCTTTGAATGCTTGTTTGCAAACGTTTAAATGTCAGCAAAATAGCAAAAAGAATATTTTGGCATTTCTTACACAAATTTATAACCAGCCATCAAAGACATCATGTTGTAATACGAAACTTGAAAATATGAGCTTTTCCATCTGCCCCCATAACTTCTGCATTTTATGTATGTGTGTGTTTGCATGGATAAGTATTTAGTTTTCCATTTTGTTTTCTTAAATACATACATACATATGCAGGTATGTATTTTCTATGCTTAAATTTTGAACACACATGCTAGTTTGTTTTTGCTTTTTTCATCTGTTTCCTTATAAATAAATAAAAACCTCTAATTCTTTCTTTTTGTAATTTTTTGTAACAAAAACTAAAGAAAAGTTATCGAGTTTAGTTGTCTTTTCTCTTGATACTTTATAACTACTGTTTCTGTTTTTCTTTTTCAATATTTCCATCAATCATTAAAGTGTTTATGTTTTTGTTTGGTTTTATCTTTATAATTTATTTATAAAAGATATCAAAGAGTTGGAGTTTTCTTTTAGTTTGTTCGATTTTATTTGTAGTCAACAATAAAACGGCAAAAGTTTTTAATGTCAAAGTAAGTTATTGATTTTGAGTTTTTATTATAACTTATAGTTTTCTTCAGATTTTTTATGATTTTGGTTAGTCTGCTTTCAAATAGATGGTACCACCACAAGCATATTAAATCAGCTGTTTTCACTGTTAATAATAAAGCGTAGGACCAATTAACCAGGCTAACATGAATTTTGGGAAGGGACTATTCGCCAAATATGCTCACACTAAGTAAATATCTGACGAAAAGCGCAACAACTACATTGAGGCAAAACTCGGTTTTGGAAAAATCTAAGCATCAAAATATAACTTAAGGTGACGAGACACAACAACGAAAACACATTTATAAACAAAAATTTATTTTCACAAATATAACATCGTTGATTAAAAGCTTTTTTTTCAAACTATCTATATTTCTCACATTTTGTTGCTGCCAACAAACTCGTTAGTAGACATGGAAACTTATAAAAGAAAACCTGCAAACACTCAACTCAACATTTTGTTGTCTCTAAAACGATAGTGAGAATTAAAAGGAAAATACTTCTGGACTTCTGGAGAGTTTAGTTATTAGCAATTACAACAATAGTATTAAAAAATTAAGTCAAGTACGAGGCTGGCTCGCACACGTATGTATGTGTAATGTATGTATGGAATGGCGTATGTGAATACATATGTATGTATATTTTATAAATTTCATCTCTCTGTTTTTACAGCTACTTTATTGTGTATGTGGACACCTAGTAATTTTCCACTTGTTGTTGTTGTTGTAATTTGCTGTTGTAAGGCATATGGGAATACATATACTGTGCGAATTTCAGCTTTCTATCTCTTGTACGGTTCGAGAGTTATAGCTATTACTCTACGTTTTAAAGGGACACCTAGTAGTTTTACAGTTGTTGTTGTTGTTTTTAGCAAGTGATGTTGTGGAGCATATGTGAATACACATATTGTGCAAATTGCATCCCTCTGTCTCTCGCGGCTCGAGAGTAACGGCTAGTTGTTACTTTACGTTGTGTAGGGACACCTGGTAGTTTTCGTCATGTTGTTGTTTTTAGCATTTGTTGTTGTAGCGCATATGTAAATACATATATTGTGCGAATTTCAGCTCTCTGTATTTTACAGTTTAGCAGCTACGGCTAATTGTTACTTTAGGTTGTATAGGGACACCTGGTAGATTTCAACTTGTTGTTGTCTTTAGCATTTGTTGTTTTAAAGTATCTATAAATACATACACTGCGCAAATTTCAGCTTTGTGTCTTCTATGGTTCGAGAGTTATAGCTAATTGCAACATTTCGTTGTATGGGGACACCTGGTAGTTTTCGACTTGTTGTTGTTTTTAGTATTTGTTGTTGTAGCGGCGAGGAACAACAATATCCTGTGAAAATTTCAGCTCTCTAGCTCTTACCGTTTCGGAGAATGGACGCTGTGACGGACGGACGGACGGACGGACGTAGTTGTCTCGGTAATAGCGTTCCGTTTCACTCTGATGAGTACGGAACCCTAAAAATGAACTAGAGCCCAAAAAACATAATGCCAAACAATTACACTGTGCTTGAATTTGAAACTTTTTTTTCCGACAGACGGGGCACTAAACCTAATTCGGGTGTGCTGAATTCAGTGGTGTTAAACATTTTTTTAGATTAGCTCTTGTTTTAGAGATATACCGTTATGTTAAAAATGGAGGAGGTAAAGCTACATATATTCTCTTAACTCAATTAAGGTTTAAAACAGGGATGCCCAGGGCCTATACGCTTGGTACGCTTTTGTTTTTGTAAAACCGCGAAGCATTGGCTGAGCATTCTAATATGTATACACAACTCTTTGCATGAAATACACACATACACACATATCCCAAGTTCAAAGCAACAACACTTTCATATGCACAGCAATAAGAACGCAGGCTTTGTTGGTACACATTGGTGCCAAGCGTAATTTTTGTTGTGTTTTGTTTTTTTGTTTTCATGATTTTGTTGTTTTTTTTAATGATTTCGTGAGTATGAAACACTTAAAGAAATCATTTTTTGTTATGAGTTTATTTCTGTTTTTCTTTGTGTGCGTCAATAAAGTGTATACGTATTGGTGTTTACGCTTCCATAAGAAGATTTTGGGCACCCCTGGTTTAAAATATTGAAAAAACTACAAAAACCGAAATTTGGCAACAAAATTATTTTTCAACAGCTGTAACTTTCTGTAACATTTATGGCTTGTTTTGTTTAAAACTTTATTATGTTATGAATGTATGAAAATTCATCAGCATAACTTTATTTTTACATTTTTTTATGCTCATTTAAAAAAAAAAATTCGAACTTTTGCAAAAAAGTTTTTTTTCTTGGAAAAAAAATTGTGCTTTTTAAACTACTAAATTGATCAAAAAGATTTTTGCAGTTATTGAAAGGTAATTTTGTTGCTGAGTTTCGGTTTTTGTATTTTTTTCAATAATTTAAACCGGTTTTGAGTTGAGGGAATATGTGTATGTTGTGCTAATTCCTTCGTTTAAAAAAAATGGTATATTTTACAAGAACAAGAGCTAAAAAAAAACCGTTAGCACCACTGAATTCAGCACAACCGAGCTAGGTTTAGTCACTGGGTGCTTCGTCTGTCGGTTTGTTCAACTAGCACAGTGTTATCGAGGGAAAAGTTCACCAAACACAAAAATACATAGGGTAATAATTAATATGAACTAAGGAAGAAGAAGTAAAATTTTTAGCTGGGGTACAGCCAATTGTGTTGAAGCAACCACTACTCTTTTCTTCAGCATCTGCTTGCTTAAAATCTAATAAAAACTCATTTCAATTCTCAATTCATTTCATTAGCCCTGAGCAGGATATTTAAAAATTACAAACTGATGTTTGAATAATTTTAATGCCAGGAAAATTTGAAATTCTGCATACTGATGCCGCACTCAAAAACCCAGCAGGAGGAAACTCATTATTACGTATTTTGCCACTTTTTCATTACAGCAGCCCATAATTGTACCCTAAACAAGAGCAAGTACAAATTTAAACATGATTGTTGAACAGTTATTTATTATATTTATGTTTTGTCACTTCTTTCTTTGTGTGCAACATTCACAATGACAATGACACTGCCACTGTAGTGATGTGAAGCAATAAAGCTAATTTATTACAACAACAATTTCCAAATAAAAAAATATTATTAAACATCTGTCACATTTGGCTGATGTAATATTTGTATACATATGTGTAAATGTGCGTGCGTGTGCGTGCATGTGCGTGTGTTTCTTTCTCTGAAAGCATTTTGTTATTTCTGCATTCCTGCCACGAGCAAGTTCTTTTTTCTTACTCCATAAATATTCATGTTTAAGTTCAACAATTGTAATTTTTTTTCCTTTTCATTTCAAGAAAAAAGAAAAAAATCAACCACAATTTTGTTGCAAAAAAATCTCTTTACGTGATTTTTTTTAAGTAACGCACAATTTATGTGAGTTAAAAATTTTTATTTTATTTTTTATTTTATGTCGAACGTGCTGTTTATAACCCCATGAATTCAATTCCAAAAACAAGACGAAAAAAACCCTAAAAAGGGAAAAGTTCTTCTGTAAATAACCTGTGTCAACCCCTTCTATAATGTGTAGGTATTAAAGGAAAATGCTAAATAGTAAACTTGTACATACCTGGGTACGATCTAGTGATGCAATGGAAGTAATAGTTAAGCAAATATATGAAAGTGTCCGAATTTTGAGGAAGTAAAATCGAACTAAAGTCCGATAAAGTAAATCCAAACCGTGTATGAAAATTATTTAACAGTTTTTTTTGCAAATAGTAAATTATTCAAATAACTAAATAGCCAAATAGTCAAACAATCGAACAATTGGATGATCACATCATCGATCTATCGACAGCTTATAAAATAGCACAATAAGGTATTACATAGAAAAAAATAGCTCATTCTTAATTTAAGTTTTTTCTACTTGATTTTAGTACAAAGCGTACTTGAAAGTTTAAATACGGATAACACACAAATGTACTTAAAACAAGCCGAATAGGAATTACTAAAGAAATTCAATCTTGTTAAGGCTTCCCAGCTAGCATTTGAATGATTGAATTTTTAGTAACTAATTTTTGACTAGTTTTGGTGATTAAAAACTGAGTTTTCATATAGTTTATCAAAAAGAACAGTCAAATTTGTCTATTCTTTAGGTTTAAAAACTGATTACAATAATTTTTATCATTTACTTGAGCTCTTTGTGACTATTCTTGGTGACCAAAATGTGATACAATTCGGTAATCATCTTACTTACTCTTTTCCCCCCACCATTTCGCAAACATTAAAAGCGATCACAGCATGTAAACAAGTTCCCATTAACCAACTAGTCAAAGAAAAAGCAATGCAGAAAATATTATAAGTATATTGTGTTTTGATTGCTAAAGTGAGACTTGGTGTCTATTTTTTGTTATAAAAAAGTTTTCTATTGAAAAAATAAAAACAATTAATAAGATTTGTTTCAAAAATTTATCGAATATCATACCAAATGTGATCATTGAACGATTTCAAAAATGGGTCGAAAATGATGCAGAATATGATCATAAAATGATTGCAAATTCAACTAAAAAGTGAATAGAAAATATTATCACATGTGATAACAAATGTACATGAAGACTTCATTAAAGCAGAGATCATAAATGACTATTCAGGAATAGTCACATTTCCATTTTCTCCCGACGACAGAGTCATTTATGATTAGAAAATGATGGCATATTTAATAGTTTTAATCAACTAGAATATTCAAATGTGACTATGTTTTGATAATTGTTTTCACAAAATGCTAGCTGGGTTACAATGAGTACGAAATCGTTTTATGTATGTAGTTGTAACCAGCATGTGTGTGTTTGTATAAGTATTGATTCATTTTTTAGGGTTCCGTCCTCATCAGAGTGAAACGGAACCCTATTACCGAGACTTCTACGGCCGTCCGTCTGTTCGTAACAGCGTCCATTCTCCGAAACGGTAAGAGCTAGAGAACTGAAACAAATACTAAAAACAACAACAAATCGAAAACTATCAGGTGTCCCGATACAACGAAAAGTAACAATTAGCTATAACTCTCGAACCGTAAAAGATAGAGAGCTGAAATTCGCACAGTGTATGTATTTATAAATGCTCTACAACAACAAATGCTAGAGACAATAACAAGTCGAAAACTACCAGGTGTCCCTATACATATAACAATTGGCCGTAGCTGCTAAACTGTATAAGACAGAGAGCTGAAATTCGCACAATATATGCATTTACATATGCCCTACAACAACAAATGCTAAAAACAACAACATGGCGAAAACTACCAGGTGTCCCTACACAACGTAAAGTAACAATTAGACGTTACTCTCGAACCGTGAGAGACAGAGGGATGAAATTAGCATAATATATGTATTCACATATGCTCCACAACAACAAATGCTAAAACAACAACTACTGTAAAACTACCAGGTGTCCCTTTACAATGTAGAGTAACAGTTATAACTCTCAAACCGTAAGAGATAGAGAGCCAAATTTCGCACAGTACATGTATTCCCAGATGCCTTACAACAGCAAATGACAACAACAACAACAACAAGTCGAAAACTACTAGGTGTCCCCATAAAACGTAAAGTAGCAATTAAACGTAACTCTCAAGCTGTAAGAGACAGAGAGATGAAATTTATACAATATATGTATTTACATATGCCATTCTATACGCACTTAATAAATACATACGTACGGAACCCTAAGTATGCGAGCCAGCCTCGTACTTGACTGAATTTATTTTTCTAATTGCTACGACGGCTGAATTGGTGGTAAGGTTGGACTGGCAGTAGTTGGATTCCAGGTTCAAATGATTCATAGAATATTTTTAACTTTGAATAGTAGAACTGAGTATTTCAGGTACGATTGTGGGTTTGAATAGGCTTCAGAAACATCGAGTCAAGTGCATAATCAATCATCACACCCAAAACAAATTCAATTCTTCCGTACTCAGATCAATCTCAAACGGTGTCAGAATTATGGTAAGTAGCAATGTTCTTAACTCAAGAAAGACGTTTTTGGTATTAGGTACGGATTTGAACTATATTTAATCTGAAACCAGGATTGAATCTTGCTAAAATTAATCCAGAACTGTGGTTGAAAATTAAGTATTATGTACTTGAAAAATTCGTACTTTAAACAAGTACAACGTACTTGATTTAAGAAAATCCGAAGGTATCGAACTTCTGACACCGTTTGGGATTGATTTAAGTGCAAATGGATTGAACTGTTTTTCAGTGTAGTATAATCAAAAAATCTCCATATTAAGGAACAACTCCAGTTACCTCCATACAGGCCTAAAAAACCATCAAAATACACAACACAAACGCAAGCAAATGGATGACAAAATTTAAAGTATTTCTAATAACCAAATACATGAAATGTTTGGAATGGTGTTGTGTTTGGAATGGCTGACTTTTCGAACTCCTTAGGGCCTTCAGATGTTACATAGTCAACTATATGAATAATCGAATATTTACCGTTCTTGAAACTTGAAAAAATTACATTCGGAATTTTTACATTAACCCTACATTAAAATGATCAAATATCGAATTAACCCAATAATCGTTGTTACCGCCACTACTGTTTTATCAAAAGATTGCTAGCTTCACGTACATAATTTGTTCTGTAAACACAGCTCTACTAAATGTCAAATTATATGTTTGTATTGGTTGAGTGACTTTATATTATATTACGCGATCATAAGAATCCTAAAGAATTTCACGCGGATTTTTATGATCGATGTGCAGATAAAAGGGTTAGAAATCAGATATTTTTATCTGAGTTATCTTGCAAATCTAAAGCGGTGACCACACCAGAAATAATTTTAACGCATAAGTATCTATTAAATTAAACTAAATTAAATTAAATTAAATCAAATTACATTAAATTAAATTAAATTAAATTAAATTAAATTAACTTAAATTAAATTAAATTCAATTAAATTAAAATAAATTAAATTAAATTAAGTTAAATTAAATCTGAATTAAAATTGAAATAAAGAATTTGTAATTAGACTTGAGCGTTTATAATCTATAGTGGAAGCCACCAGGGCAAATATCTCGCCAACAATCGTTATTCAAAAAATCTAATATTGGGAAAATCAAGACTCATCTAAGGACTTGGTTTTTGTCCTAAATAAATTTATGCGAACTTTCGAATAGGCTATCGACTCAATCGTACTCACAATTATGAAGTTGTGAGTTTTTTGGAATCACTTTTTATCGCAGGTAAAACAGATCTTTTTCGACTTGCGGCTTATTTTTTGCACATGTTCAATTATTTGCATTTTCCGGGAATGCAGTGATAGACCAATTCACAACCTGTATATTTTTAGATTTAGATTTGGTATTCCCGCTTAGACCCACTTGTTCCCAATATTTGTTATATGATTATTTTTATGGTTTATATTTTAATTGAGAAAACTTTAAATTTTTAGCCCGTTCTTTATTCCATTTACAATTTTGTTTTATTTTATTTGTAATAACTAACACAAATAGTTTCTTGTAGAAATAAAAGGAGAAAAAAAAAGAGCTATTGTAAGCTTATTTTTAAAATGTTAAGTACTTGTCCTCTCAAGCATTTGTTTTCACTTCACTTTTTGCAGTTGCTTTCAATATTTTTGCTTCCTGTGTTATTTTGTAGAGCAAATGTTAACATGCTCATTCAAGTTACGTAAAAACAATTGTTTTTAGCAACTAATTAAATTGTTTCAAACAATAGTTCTTGTGTTGAAAACTACATTTAACTTTAAAAAGCTCGAAAGTTATAATTTTGTGATAAACACATGCACTTGCAGGAGACCAAATGCACATAATGGTGAGTAGGCAACGGCACATGGAAACAGCACAGAGGGCGGCTCTTCACAAGGCCAGCAGGAGGAAACTTCATAAGGTTTTTGGGCAAAAAAGGTGTTATGGTTTGGTTTGGTTTGGATTTTCCGGAGGGAAACTCAAATCTTAAGGTTAGTTTGATTGAAGGGGTTTGTTGGCCCATGTCTTGTGAGATACACTTAAGCCAGTATGGGCTTGCTAAGCGCTCCAGTTTGACCCCCATGTCTATAGGAACGGCTTGTCATTCACAAAACTCCTTAATTTACTTCAGCATATGCCCCATAATTGGTTGGTGTCTGGTGAGGTGTCTCTACCAGGATGTCAGGATCGTATTTGTGAAAAGGTGGGACACTGGCATTTGTAGTGCTCCAATGTCCCGCTCTTCTCCCCACATGCTCTATATTCATCTTCTCCTGATATCCTGAGTTGAGAGTGACCTCCCATTATTCTAGTTAATTCGGGCTTGCTCAGCTTTGGCAGTCCTCACATCTGGGTCCCCCCCATAGCATTGCTGCTTACATTCCCACAGTTTCGTTATTCCAGCGAGTTAAATGGGCTCTATGGGGCCAATCCTTTGGCTCAGGTTTAACTACGTCGAACGGTTTCGCGTGTTCCGATCTTATGTTATTTAAATTTCTTGCTGCTAATGCAAGTTAGTTAGTCTTCTCATTTCCATTTATTTCAGCTTGTTCCGGCAACCATATGATGTTTAGCTCACCATGTGTAGAGTAACTGTTAATAGCTTTCTTACATTGCCAAACTGTTTATGATTTAATCCGCTCTAATGGCCATTTGACTATCACAGGTAGTGGCCTTCCCATTTCATTGAACTCCCTAAAACACTTAACGCTTTGGTTGCGATTTTTACAATCTTAAAATTAACCAAAATTACAGTGAGCACGATAACTTACTGTCATAGCTCAGGAGCTACTTTGCTCTCTCGTGCACGCAGTCGAGTATTTACAAAATTAGCGTTGAAACACCGACCCTAAAACCTGTAAATGGACCTTGTTCGTAGAACAACAAAAATTTACCGCTAGAAAAAATGTGTACACCCATACACAAACAATTTTTTCACTTCAAGGACTGAACTCAAGTCACCAGATTATGCACCAGTGCACATACATACATACTACCCTGCCGGCAACTCAGTTAACTAGTAATGAATTATAAGCTAACTTTTTTACAACTGGTGGTGGTTGACACTTAGATTATTTTCAATGGAGATGACTGACTATTTTAACATTACGATGTCCTAGGAGGTAGTCAATTGTCCGACGCTGCATTACTTTTCAACTAACTTCAAGTTAACTACTTCAAAGTCAGTACATACAGAAAAAAATGTACAAATCAAGGCTGATTTTATATTTTTTGGTGGTAATAGTTACTTATATTTTATTAAATTAAATTTCATCACACTTTTTTTTTTTTTTTTGTTAGCCTCTGGTGGGATTCGAACCACTAAGCCTCAAGACTGGTGAGCAGCCACCTTAACCCATTCAGCCATCGCTACATTTAAAACGAATGCGACAATAGGCAATTTAATTCAAGAGTTATTTACCGTGTATGTGTGTATGTTAGTATTTGAATTTTGAGTGAACACTGCACTACGTTTCGATTGTATTGTAGCTAATTTGAAGCTAGTCCATAAAAGTTAACGTGAAGTTAATTATTTTGGTAGTCGACTACCAATTTGCTGGCAGGGTACACATGCACCTACAGAGAGCAAAACATACACAATAACCCAACAAACTAAACCAACATGCTTTAGAGAACATGATTAAAATTGTTGTTATTAATTTTTTTTTCTCACAAATTTTCAGCTTCTACTTGTGCGTGTGCATACACACACACATGTCTATTAATTTGTGTGCCTAATATGTACTAGAAATAGCTAAAAGAACATACATACATACTTCCTCTGACTGAACACTGTGACGACAGCCACGTTATTGTCGATGTTGTTGATAACTTTATTTTAGTTGTTTTATTGCTTAAAACATATACACACATACATACACACACTTGGATAAACATATAACGGTGTTGTTGATGTCGCTGATGATAACGGTAAGGTTTTTGTTATTATTGTTAGTTTTTGGTTTTGTCGATGTCATTGCTGTAATTGTAGTTGCTGCCATTTTAAACCGCATTAGATTTTTGCTCAAAAAAAAAAAAAATAAAATAAAAATACACCGTTTGACTTGATGTTGTTATTGCAGGCAGATTGTTTATGTTGTTGTTATTTTTTGTGCTACTTATTGTCTGGTTGTTATTGCTGTTATTATTCCTTTTTGTACTTTCAACATGTTGGTCATTTCATTTTGTTAAAAACTTATTTCTGGCATGTTGCATGTAAAAGCTGTTTTTATTGAAAGTGACCAGACACAATGGTTTGGTATGAAATAAAATACTAAAAACGAATATATAAAAAGTAAATTAATGCATGGGCAAAAAATATATTCTAGTAACCTATATATTCTAGTCCTACGAAGCAAGATTGCCACCGAAAAACTTTTCATCAACTTTGTTTTCAACCTTTTCTGTGCATAAAGACCTTGTCCAGCATGTTTAGAGTTTCGTAGTCGTAGAGTGAAAGATTTCACTGCGCATTCCTCTATACGCCTACTCATCCGTCCCTAACAGCGTCCATTCCCCGAAACGCTAAAAGCTAGAAACATTTTCACACGACATGTGATTGCCAGGCCACTTCAAGAACTGCAAGAAAAAAATACTGAAAACAGCAGAAAAGTAAAAACTAAAGAGTATCCCATAAAAATTCATAAAAATTATTACAGGCTTATAAGACTGTTATTTGACAGATTTGCCATACAAATATAATTTTTATGAATTAGACGGTATATATCTACAAAAAAAAAAAACTGAAGATTATCTGTAACTTTTGAAAAGTAACATGCTGGCTACATGGAACAGAATTTAAGAAACTTTCATATTTTCAATTGTCAAATTCTTTCGCTAACATAAAAGATGACTGTGTAGCCCCCCCATTGGTGTTTGTGTTCGGACACATGTTTGAAAATCATTGTCCGAACACAATGCAAAGCAATTATGTCTAAACAGAAACTGTAAATTTTTTTGACCTCTCCCAGCCGACATTATCTCTCACGCTTAGAGATATAAATTGCTGGTATGGGTATACTATAAGAGATAAAGACCTGAAATTTACACAGTATATTGAATTGCCTTTACAACAACAAATACCAAAAATAACACAAGGCTAAAGCTGAAGTGATGCCCAATGCACCTTTTGTACTTTTTGAACGGTAAGTGATAGAAAACTGAAATTTTCACTAAATACGTAGTTGCTGCTGCAATAACAAATGCTAAACAAAAATTCCAAGTCCAAGGAGCACTCTGCTAAGTGAAATGGTTTAAGCCACATACGAGTCACTCTGGTACTTGGGTAAGTTTATCTAGATAACAATCGTTTGTGCAAAACTAATAATAGCCATTTAATCTGTTTGTCCCACTGTTTATGGTTTCCTTGTGTCACTCTGCTTTTCCATAGTGTTTCGAAAATAGTTACTTACTTTATGGTCATCATATTCAAAATACCAACTTATAAGTGTCCGTCCGTCCGTCCGTCCCAATTGTAGCATACACCATATTTGGAATATTAGTAGTTGTTGGTATTTAGCAGAAGTTTTAAGTTGATGTATGTAATTTACAGCAAGGCTGAGAGTTGTGCAACAAAACTACTTTTGTTGTAAGTAAAAGTAGTTGCACAAAAAATAAAGAGATGGCACAAGGAAAATAATATAAGGACTTGCAACACAAGTAGCGAACTGTTCGCAACTCTGATTGGACTTGGTGCTGTATGCTTGTGTTGTATGCTTTTAAATAGTTATAATAGTGTTTGCGCAAATACAACATAAGTGAGTGAGCACAACTCTAAGCCCGAGGAAATTAGTTGAATGTGCTTCAATTAGTGTCCCCTCATTCAAGTTGTAATTTTCACAAGCAGAAGTTTGCTTGTTTGTTGTTTGTATATAATTATGTTTTTTTTCTAGTTAATGTTGTATTTTTTCAGATTTACTTTTTCTTTTTTGTTTATTTGTTTCAATGGTTTGGTTCACAAATATTTTTTTTATAGTGAGTGATATTTATGAAAATGTTTTAATTTTTTTTTTTGTAAGTATTTTTCGAAAAAAAAAACGCAAACCAAACCATTAGAGTGGTGGATGAAATAATTAGTATTTTTTGTGGCTTTTGGCAAATGACAATAATGATGATTTTTACGTGGTTTGTGAGGTTTCATTAGAAACTTTATTCACAAAAAAAAAAAAAAATAATAATAATAAAATTCTATAAGAGCATCAACTTATTTTTTGAAATGTATGTACTTGATAAGTGCAAAACCACTGAATGACTATTAAAAGGAAAGGGAATTTAAATCACAATACTCTACAACTGTTCGTGCTGTGCAAAATATTAAATATAAAGCAGTTTAAAACAATTATTTATTTGCTTGAAACCATGTAGATGTTGTTGCTGCTTTTGTATAAATATAAACAAATTTATTAAAACTTGGGATCAGAGAGCCAAAAAGAATGCTATTTAGAAAATTCAAAGCATAATCCATCGATATGAACTTGAATTTTACGTTTGAGCTACTGCAACGATTTTGGAGATTTTTAGGCGATTTTTGACCGCCAAGACATATACAACAGCATATGAAATGAAAACGGCACAGAGGTAACACTTGACGTACATATTAAGGAATTGCATTACAAACGCATACACACACACACACACACACACACACATACACAAGAAGTATTTATTCGAAAAGGAACGAACATATTATTGTTGAAATATATGGTTGAATATATTATGGTTGAATACATTATATTTGTAAACAATGGAATTATGTGGTCGCAACCTTATTATATGGTGGCCTTAACCATTACATATTGTTGCCTTAATCCTATTATATTTGCAACTACAATATAGTTCCGTAAAACATGCGTGCAGAAAAACAAATAAGTTCAAAAAATACTCTCAGCCAAAACTACCCGATAGAATCGATAAGATTTTCTCTTTGTAACATTGTGAAAATTTCAACAGTGAGGTAACACATCAGAAAGAAAAGAAGCGTTTTCTATTTAGATTTATAAATAAATAATTACTTAAACATATTAATAATTAAAAATTAGTAAAGATTTCCTGATGTACCCAACCTGATTTATTTTTAAATGAAAAGTATATTAAAAAAATCTAAATAAATAATTTTAATATAGTTCACATGTAAAAATGTATATGAAAATAAACTTATCCCTTAAATAAATATTATATAAAAAAAAAATTATAAATAAAAATAGTATTTATAATTAAATTGAATTTAAGTGAATAAAAATAGTAATTTATAAATATATTAAAAATATTTTAACGTATAGTTTATTTGATCTTTTATTTTAATAATAAATTTAATTTTAAGGCTTAAGATCTTTTTATAAAAATGTTTGTAACAAAACAAATATATTTATTTATTTCAATATTTCGCCCACAATTTGTTGGCTTCTTCAGGAATATTTTTTATAAAAAATATTCCTGAAGAAGCCAACAAATTGTGGGCGAAATATTGAAATAAATAAATATATTTGTTTTGTTACAAACATTTTTATAAAAAGATCTTAAGCCTTAAATATAAATTTATTATATTAAAAATATATAAACTATAATTTTTAAATTTTTTTTTTTTTTTTTTTTTTGAAATTTCAGATTCAGTTAAGAATATCCTTGATTAAATTATTATTATAAATTTTAGGATATAATTTTTATACTATAGTGTGCAAAAACGTTTTGAGGTCTATATACCATATAGGATTAATAGATACCTATTAATTTATAAATATTTAATTGATTATTGTATATCTATTAATTTATATCAAAAAGAAATTTCAGAATACGTTAAGAATATCCTTCATTAAATTATTATTATAAATCATTTCTCTATATATTATGAAAAAGAAATTAATTATCTAATAATTTTTAATAATATATAACGTTGTATGTAATTATATATAAAAAATTTATATATAATTAAATTTAATAATATATGAAGAGTTTTATTTTCATATGGTAAATTTTATTAATATTGTTAATAAGGAATACCATATAATCAAGGAGAAACCCTTTTTTTTTGCATTATAAGTTAGTTTTGATGCAAGAAGACAAATCCACAGAGAAAAACTTCTGCAGTTTTCGTTTCTACAGCAAAGGGCAACATTTGTAATTTTAGCCGGCAACCAAAATTCTGAGGGGCATCGTTTTATTAATATCTTTGAATTATTTGAGGTTATGGTGACATTTTCTTTTGCTCTTCGTTTTACTAAAATTTTAAAAGTGATATTTTATTAAAAAAGCACAAAATAATTTTGTGCATAGAATAAAACTTCTTGTAAATTGTACACAATAAAAACTTATGGATTTCATTCGGTTATCCTTAAAACATGATTAAATAAAGCATTCCTTATTGTGTTGATATTTTGGACTCGAGGCTTCTTTTATACTATAGTTCTTCATTTAAGTATGAACTTAAGTACTTATTTGCTTCAAGAGCCAATTGAAATGTATTAATTCAGGTCAAAAGATGTACAAAAGTTGCAAAACGAAAAAGAAATGTTTGCTGTGTTAAAGGTTTGTTTGGACGTTTCTGATTCTCATTTTGTTCATGGATATTATGGAATAAGTAGTTAAGTTTCAAACAAACTTTTAAGAATTTTTCAAGTCTACTGATGAGTTGATTAGCACCAACGAAATGTCGTCGGCATATAGACAGCTGAAAAAGACAGCAAACATTTTGTAGAAGTTCGTTCTTCATTTAGGTAAATTTTTGTTTTCAACATTTAGAACCCCTTTTGTGGATCTTTTTCAGGAAACTATTTTCCTTTTTCTGTGTGCAACTGTTTCTCAACATAAATTCAGTAGGGAGGTCCTCCGTACTACGGTGTGTCAGTAACTAACTGTCCGTTGGTAGGATTGTTTTAAAATTAGCTAAAATGTTTTGCAGAGGCATAAATTGCCCCTGTTCACATACGCATTAGACGCTGTACTAACGAAGGCATTAAAATCAACGAAATGAGGGAAAGGACATTCAGCTTAGCGAAGGAATTAATGAATTCCATAAGCTTATATTCTGCAAAACCAATTAACTAGTGAAAAAGATAAATGCATTTTATTTAAAAAGCGAAAGCGAAAACAAAAAAAAAGAATCATTCGTTTGATTAGCTATGATAATTTCACGTGTGGTTTTAAAATCAAGGGAGATCTGAAACTCATGTTGGTTTTAAAACTCTCAGGCCATTTTTACATCACAGCGGAATTTAAACGGGCATACACATTTTAATGTCACATGCAATTTTAATACCACATGTGGTCTTAAAATCATATGCAACGAAGCCTCATAAAAATATACAAAGTTCAGAAAAACTTAAAATTTAAATTGAAAATCACACGGAATCTGAAAAGCACAAGTGCACCTGTTTTTTTTAAGCGGCATGCGTTTGTTGTATTTGCAACATTTATTGTTCATTTATCTTAGAACTTTTTTTTTTTGATCGAAAGATTTGGAACAAAAATCATCTGTTTAAACAGCCATGATAAACAGATTCACGTGTGATATGAAAATCACTAACTATTTCAAAATCATGTTCGTTTTAAAAATCACACATGATTTTGAATTAAAAAAAAATTTGGTGGTCTACATGTTCTTTTTTTATTTTTAAGTCTAATGTGATTTTGAAATCACATGTAGTCTGAAAATCTTACGTTTATTATTTATATACAAAAGCAAAAAAATAAATCATATGTAGGAATAGCTTTATTAGTATCACGTGCAATTTTAAAATTACGAGTGATACCGTAATGGTTTTCGAGCAAAAGAATCACATGTGTTTTTAGGTACGACTGATATTTCAAAGTTACATGCAGTATGCAAATTATATACTGTTTTAAAATCATATGCAATTATTTTCAATAGCAAAATGAATACACAAACGCAAAAATGGAAATCACTTTTTGAATAACCAATAAAAGTTAACGTGTGATTTTAAGCCTACGAGCGATTTTGAAGTAATGTTGGACTTAGGAATTGCATGCAATTTAGTAGTCTTATATGTATTTAAATACCATGCTCTTTTAAAGAGACATGTGGTTTTAGACTCACATGAGGTTTTGAAAATCACTTACATATTTTTTAAATGCTAAAAGGAATAAAGAAAAGCAAAACCAACAATTATCTGCTTAAAGAGCTATAATAATTATAGAAGTGATTTTAAAATCATAAACGATTTCAAAAAAAAAAAGATCGCATGCTGTTTTAATATCACATGTGGTCTTAACCACAATTTTAAAATCACATAACCTTTTAAAGGCTTTGACTTTAACTTTTGTGATTTGTATAGACGAGATATTTTGCTGCACTTGGGCAGTAGAAAGAAAAACTTCACACAAACTTGAAAACTTCCACCCTACAGCTCATACATGTATCAAGCAACTTTTCAATTAACTGTTAATTAAACTTTTTTCAATTAATTAAATAAACAAAAATGTATCTTCCATTTAGCTTTCAGGAATCTGCTAATCTGCTCTTAAATCTTATGTAAACCTCAGTAATGACCCTGAAGAGCTGTTCTGAAAAGTGGATAAAAAGGCAACAAATCCTGTTTTCTATTAAGATTCTTTCAGAGCCATGAAAAAAACTAATAAGCAAACACACAGAGAGGATGCATTTAGAACTCATTCATATACTTGCACTTTATGGGTACAAGTGTGTACATAACTGATTAGAAACATCTGTCATGTGGTCTTTTTAAATGAAACTGAGAGAACAAAAAATACAGATTAGAAGAAAAAAACACAAATAATCCATTGCAATGCCAAACCAATTTAATGAACAATATGGCAGCATATAACAGCAATAACAACAACAGAGGCACAAATATTACCCCAACTATTCCGTTATACTGCAAACAACACATTCATGCATCTCGATGTGAAGGACGATGCCTCGACTCCATGCGAAATAACAAATCTACATAATAAAACATTTATGATGTTTATAAAAAATAATAACCAACCAGGACATTGGCGGCAAGCAGTGAAATGAACAAACGCAGCAGTTGAAATATTTGCAGTGATGAAAGTGGTGAATTAGCCATCCAAATTGTGCCAAACAACCCTCATTGTTCAACAATTCCATTTTTTTTTTTTGCTTCTGTACGTAACAGTTGGCTTATTTTTTATAACATTTGGTTTTATTTTTTCAATGTGCTGATGCTGGCTGGTTGGTGGTGGTGTATTTTTGTTGCATGTTTATGCGAATGTTTATGGTGTGGCAAGCAAATCTATTTATATCCAGCGTCATTGAGTGTACTATTCATTTATATGTAGAGGCAACTGTTTTTAGATATTTATTAATTTTATTTCCAGCTCATATTTTAATACCAAATAATAATAATAGTTTATCGCCTCGTTTAATAGATACACTATTGATAATGTGCCATGTTCTACTCCACGAGGTGGCAAACGAATTTGAGGGAAGGATTTTTTATTTACAGGCCTGGTAAATTTCAAGTGGAGATCATGTATGAACACGTGACTAAAACGGGAAAAAAAGTTTTAATTTTGTAAAATTTAACTTAATTATTTAAATGTGAACTTAATTATTTATTTGCTTTACGAGCCAATTGAGATGTATTAATTCAGGACCATAAATATACCTTTCAAATGTTTTCTGTCTTTTTCAGCTGTCTATATGTCGCCCACTTTTCGTTGGTGCATCGACGTAATGTCGACGGCATATAGACAGCTGAAAAAGACAGAAAACATTTCAGAGGTCTATTTTTGGACGTGAACTAATACACTTAAATATTTATCTATTTATTTGCTTTAAAATGTCTTATTTTAGGTCTAAAAATAAGCCTTACCCCCAATTTTTCACTTGCATTTTAAATGCCATTTCAATTTAAATTTGATTTAAATACAAAATTGAGTCAAAGAGTTGCTATTTAAATCAAACTTAAACGGCCTGCCGTGTCCATTTAAAATCGATTTAAGTTTTTCGTACAGCCATATGATTTTGACAGTTTGGTTTTGTTCTGTAAATGCAGAAAATTGCACATGTTTTTTTTTTTTTTTGTTTCATAATTTGATTTTTTATTATTTCCAGAAGGTAATCAACTTCTGTGGCAGTGAAATTGGGAGTCCTTTTATCACTTTTGCTACTCATTTTAATAATTTTTACAAAACAATTTATTATTTTCTAAACTTTTCACAATTTCACTTGCTTCCAAATTTGTTTAAACAGCTGTTTTTTTATTGAGTTATCGATAATTTTGTGACACTTGCATTGTGCTGCCGTACTTTTATTACAATTAATTACCACAAATAATTTTAGACTGTAAAACAGAAAGCTATTTTAAATGCAACTTAAATTTTAAGGAAAATTTACTAATTTTGTATTTAAGTCCCAAGTCAAAAAAACGGGGGTTATTCTGTCTTTTTCAGTCGTTTATATGCCGCCAACATTTTGTTGATGAAGATTTGCTTGAACATTACTGATTCTCATTTTGTTAATGGGAATTTTACTATAAGTATTTGGTTTTCAAATTTCTCGAGCTTACTGATGTGTTGATTAGCACCAATTAAAAATGTCGGCGACATAAATACGGCTGAAAAAGACATAAAACATTTATGAGGACTATTTAAGGCCTAAAAGTTTAATTTTTCGATTAAAATAAAAAGTATATCTAAACATGTGACTGATGTGACACCATTTTTGGAGAAATATATTTTGCTCGAAAATTGTACTTTTCTTTCTTTCTTTCTTTAATACATGTTAAAAAATATGTAGTCGTCTGGGGATTGAACTTGAGCCTTATTAAGAACCATATACATTGCAGTACAGTTTAACTTACTCAGCAATAATAACTCATAATTAAAAACACGCACAACAGATTTGTATAAAGCAACAGCCTTCTGAAATGTCATATACGAGGATTGAACTTTTTGTTCCGGGACTAGGCAATCCTAATGTTGCAATCTGAAAACTGACAGCTCTATCGTAAAGTTGGACATTTTTAAAGTTATACGTACTCAGTATATTGGCAAATTCACGTGACCACTACTCTCTGGTTGACCAAATAAATGGTTACAAGCAGATGAAAGCACAGATAAAAATTAATATTGAAATACGATTTCAACCATGACAAAATCAATAAAAAGAGGAAAAATTTTAAAATATCATATTTCTCAAGTACATAACTTGAGGTGATGTGCGCTCACCAAGCAATTGCAAAATTTCCAGCAAACAACGGCTTTATCCTTTTTTTATTACCATATGGCGCCAATTGTATACTTTAGCCATAAATCTGTAGCCCTTATTTCCTACTGACCCAGACCTGAACTGTTAACAAATCTCGTTATGGCCACAGGTTTAATGTTACCGAGGCTCTGGAGATCCAATAACCCAGCTCTCAGGTATGTATTCTGGGTCTAAGCGCAGCGGGATATTTCCAAGGCATATAATTCGCCATTTCCCTTGCCTTATTTGAATTTTTCAAATATGAGTGTGCTCTAAATTTTGTATTTGCTATCTGAGCAACCATAACCTCAAAATATGCTTTTGCAAAATTTAGTGCTTTAAAACATTTTTCAAAATTTTTCTTTTCGCTATATTGTTTTAACGCAGCAGGATATGAGGTTAAATGCAGCGGGATACTCCCAAGACATATTATTTGCCGTTTCCCTGTCCTTATTAGAATTTGTCAAATGTAAGTTTGCTCGAAATTTTGTATTTGCTCTCTGAGCAACCATAACCTCAAAATTTAATTTTGCAAACTTTAATGCTTTAAAATTTGTTCAAGATTTTTCTTTTCGCTATGGTGTTTTATTGCAACCATAAAAATGTGTAACTATTTTTAGTTATTTCATGTATGTGCATATGTTTGCCTAAAACAAAATTTAACAGGTAAGTAGTGGAGTGTGCACCACCACACGGTTTTATAATTCCCTTCATTGTTCCTCTTTCCTTTGCGGAAAAGACGGGTACGTCAGTTGTAAAATTTAATTTCTATGCTGCAGAATCTCACTGGCGATAAAACCCGGATTTATTTATTTTTTTCATTTTAAATGTAGCCGTTACTCCTTTTTACGAGCATCACAAAAATTAACTATAAACGATGTATGCGTGTGTTTGTAACATTATACATAAATTTGTGCTTTTTGTCGATACAATGCATTTCTTGTATCGCTGCGTACATATGCATAGAAACGATAATTTTGAGAGAATTATGCTGATATTGCCAATAGAAGCCAATTTTGACATGATGCATTTTGCAAATGGAATGTAGAGATTTACACACACACATACACACACGTGAGAACAAAAGCGAATGCTTTTGATGCAGTGTCACATGCATCCCAAAGGACGTATTCATGCACTTGTGGTTGAAATACATTCATTCGTACATGTACACGCACTGGGGTGCAACTGTTGCTTTAGACAGTTAAGCCATGAATTGAACGGACAGCCAACATGACAACGAAGGTGATGGTTTATTTCCATTCCCATTAAGATTAAGATACAGTCCCGATGGTAATGTTGTTGGTGGGGTGTATTCTATTTTACGGCTTCACTTTTTAAAGTGTAAGCAAATCGTGGGCAGACAATGAAAAACCTGTATGCAGATTACAATAGTTTAAATTAAATCAATATGGAGGAATTAATATTTCACCATAAATGTGCCAAAATGTTGGTATATTAAATATTGTAGAGCTGGATTAATGCAATTAAAAACATGTTTATTGACTGTGTGATTACCCATTCGGATTAAAAAAAAATACATGTTCCACATTTAAACCAGGCGGTTCTAATTTACTACTGAAGCCAGTTTATTCTTCTGAAAAGAATCAAACAAGTAAAACAGTTGTAGTTTGCTTACAGAATAAATATCTTGAAAAGTCATGCTGCATATGGGTGATTTTTTTTGGAAGACGCCGCTGGTCAACCGACAACGCGCTATAGGGCCATCTTAACCGAGTTTCAATTGAACGAAGTAGATCTTGAGGATATGTGGTTCCAACAGGACGAAGCAACGGCACACAGTTTGCTTGTCACAAGCCAAACAATATCAGATGACTCCTTTTGGCCCACCGGTTACACTTGACTCTCAACGGCCACCCTATGACTGATTAGTATTAAAGGCTCAAACTCATATTATCTTTATAACTTAAGAAATTACTTCTGTTTTGATTTTGTATTTTCTACAAATACAGGCACCAAGAGACTAATCAGCTTACCTGGGCGCCTCGATAATGAGAATGACTTGCCCCAGTGTACTCATAGAAGAGTCAAGGATATGATGAGTTCCCAATAATATTTTGTTCCAAATCCACCAAATACCCCATGTTACGCCTCAAAAATCACTTTTTTGATTTTTCGTAGAGGAAAATTGTTCTGTCATGCCACAAGCTATCCAAAAATCAATAATGCAATGTCGATCAATTTTTGTCTAGATGAATTGAGGCAGCCTAATATAATGGGTTATCAATTCTGCGGCTTCAAAATAAAACACATTAAATATTTTTTTTTCATAATATTTATTTTTTATTATAAAATTTGAACGTTGTCATTATGCGTAAAACACTACATCAATTAAATTAACACCACGTGAAGTGTTGCAAGGATAAATTCCTATGAGGTAATTCTCGACCAATTTTGTATACATATTGGGCGGTATCTCAGCCATAACTTGACGAATGTTGGTTTTAAGTGCTCAAGAGTAAAATGTTTATCTGCATAAACACGGTCTTTCGTGTATCCCCACAAAAGAAGTCTAATGGTGTCAAATCGCATGATCTTGGTGGCCAGTTGATATCGCCACGACGAGAAATTACGCGCCAGGAAATGTCTCTTGCAGACATATTCGCTCGAGTAGTGAGGCATGTGGCACCGTCTTGTTGAAACCACATATTCACCAAGACGTATTCTTCAATAGCAGGCAAAAAACAAAGTCGGTTATCACATGACCATAATACGATTGACGATGACAGTCGTTCCATCGCCGTTTTCCAAGAAGTAGGTCCAATCACACCTTCAGACCAAAAAGCGCACCAAAGAGCGCACTTTTTCTGGATAAAATGGCCTCTCTTCAATTACTTGAGGATTCTCAGAAACCCAAATACGACAATTTTGTTTATTAACACACGAAGAAATGTGCTTCATACTAAAGAAAATTTTGCGAAAACTCGCTGTCCACCGCCTGTGTTGTTCAAGCACCCATTCCACGTATCTACGACGCTGTGAATGTTCAGCTGGCTTCAGTTGTTGTGTAAGCTGGACTTTATATGGCTGTAGGTGTAGATCTAAATGCAAAATACGCCATAATGTGCCGTTAGACAGTCCTAATTCCTGAGAACGACGAGGAATCGACACATTCGGGCCTTCGGCAACACTTTCACTTACAGCAGCGATATTTTAAGCACAACGAGCGAAACGATGATGCACAGGCCTTCCAATACTTGTAACCGCTCCAGTCTCTTCAAATTTCTTCACAATTTTGCCAATTGCTTGCGTAGTTGAACGATTATGTAAATCATAATCTTCTTTTAAAGCACGATAAGTGACTGTGGCAGAATCACTAGTGTTGTATTATGTTTTTACAGTTTTTGGAAGTTGTGTAAAGTTAAGCGATTTTTTTTTTCGTCAATGTCGGACTTTTAATTGAGAAGAAAAAAATTCGTTTAGCAACTCAGTTTGACAGATGTCGGATTCAGGTCCTTTACTTTTGAAACCACGAAATGGATAACCGGTTACAATGTGCAAGTTACTAGGATTTATTGTGCAACGGCTTTCAAAAAGTAAACTTGGAGTACATATGTATGTATCTAAACCTGAATCACGCTTTTTTGTTTTTTAAATAGTTTTGTTTGATAAATAGTTTTTTCCATTAGTTTTTAGAGGTCTATTAAAGCATTAATTTTAACTTCAAGGACAACGTTTTACAATTGGTCTATTAAAACTGTTTAAAGCACAGCTTTTATATTAATTTAAAAAATTAAAAAATCTGCTATAAAATGCTAAAACTAAGTTCATCTTCAACTAAAAGTTTCAAATTAACAAAATGATTTTAGAATTTTGTTAAGGATGCAGCAATTTGTGCCACACATAAACACGCTGA
Source organism: Sturmia bella (assembly GCA_963662145.1). Taxonomy (NCBI): domain Eukaryota; kingdom Metazoa; phylum Arthropoda; class Insecta; order Diptera; family Tachinidae; genus Sturmia; species Sturmia bella. The sequence goes on along the minus strand of OY759168.1, from coordinate 21,828,976 downwards.
ATGAACATTATTTATAATTTCATTTATTATTTCGCAAAAAATTCCGGTCAACTTTGTGTTCTTTTAGATTGCGGAATACAGTTTGAACTCAGCATGTGAAACTCCACTTGACATTAACGTGTTTGTCAAATTAGTTGTAGTTTTTTTTTTTTTTTTTTGGTTTTTGCTACTAAATCATTTGATTGCGGCAACTGCAATTTTAAACTCAATAATTTGTAAAACGTAATACCTGTCATATGGAGTTTGAATTTTAAGTAGTGCAGAAAAAAAGTTTGTTGTTTTATGATTCTCTGAGTATATTTATGTATGTATGTGTTTGTGAAGTCCCGCACTCACAACTATTGCGAGCAGCATTCAATTGTGTGTTGTTTGCGTTGCCACAATCAGTGAAGGTAATAAAGTAGCGTTTCTGATAAAAACTCAAAGAGAGTTGGTTAAGTGTAGTTCTAAATAGTCACTAAAAAATTACCAAATTATATATGAATAGAATGGAAAAGAGTTTGAAAATATGTATTGCTTGAGTGCACACTTGTTGTTGGCGAAAGTTGTTACCGTTTTGGTTGAATTGTAACTTTTATGCTTGAAACTCATTTTGCGAATCAACTGCACAAAATGCAAATGAAGTATCCTGCTGCTCTCGTGTTGCTACAGCTCCATCTTCTTCTGCTGCTGTTGCTGCTATGCCAGTGCTATACTTAACGAAAATGAGTTTGAATTATTTAAGGACCCGGGGATCTGCACAGCATTTAAGTAATAGAAAATTTAAAAAGCAAGAAACAAACAAGGAAAAAAAATCAAAGTGATAAAAACTGTTGTTGTCACTGCGAAAGTTGACTGGAAAAGCTGCTGGAATCACAAATACAACGTGCAAGCTTTTCTTTTGTGAGCACTCCAACATTTGTTCCGAGTGCAGGATGACTTCCATTTTACAACTACGGTGAAGTGAATAGCAAGAGCCACACGCACACTTACACACATACATGCGTAAGAACACTGAAAGAATTTTGGTTTGTAGTTCAAATGAATTCATTTGATTCATATTTGTTCATTACGGCCATAACATTTCATATATCTAATGCATTAATTTCATTAACAACTGCCCACCAGCTTTCATAATATCCCTAAAAAAATATCTTTGCATTGATCTAGTATATTTGAATTGCATTGAATTTATTAAGACTTCAAAATGAGATAATTAGTGCTAAAAAAAAGCAATAAAAAAAAATAACAACATAGAACTATGTGTATTATTCTAATACCATGTTCATACATGTGCCTTTATTGAGAAAATCGCAATTAAGTCCATCATTGAGCTCAATATTCCATACAAAAAGTCAATAAAGTTATTGCTTAATAAACTCAAAAATGCTTTGAATATTGAGAAAAAGATGAAACACAACACTGTAAAAGATGTTTTTAATAAGCAAAAGTATACAATGCGAGATGAATGACGAGATAAATGTCAACAAAACCAAACAAAACAAAATAATAAAAAATAAAAATAAAATGGAGAGTCAAGTGAAGGAAGGTAAGATTTTTATATTAATATTATATCTTTTTGTTCTATTTTGTTTAAATTAATAACATTTAAATCTATTCGACCTCTTCCATTTTTCTTATTTGAAAATATTTTTCACTTTTTCTTTCTCACTACCAAAACAAAAACAACAACTTCTTTCCAGCTGTCAAATACTAATTGAGTTAGCGCAATATTTGTATGTATGAACGCAAAAAATATTATGTCAATAAACTGAGTATTATCTCAATTAGAAATGCATGTATGAACAAGGTATAATCTAGATAAAAAGCAAACGCAACTTGCTGACGCTAAATATATAGTTTAAATACAAAGATATTCCGTGACATTTTGTTATATTTATTCTTGCTCCCGGAACGACGATTACACATGTTGGTTGATATAGTATATAATTAAGTAAATTATCAATGGATTTGTTATAAAAGTTGCATAAATGCTATAAAATTTTAACACTCAGAAAATGTTTATAACTCTACCTGCGAGTAGCGCAAAAACAATGTAATCACATGGTTTATTTGGAATGGAGTATATATATGCTATTAAGAATATCTGTAATCTCAGTCATACACTGCATAAAAAATAATGTTCTGTTTTCGTTAACTCAATAAAAATATTTATAAACTTATAATGTATCGTTCATTTAAATCATAATGTTTTATCATTAAACAAATAATATATATTCGGCTTAAGATATATTTAATGAAACGGATATTCATATAAATTTAATAAATTGAAATATATGGATTCACTACATCCCAACGTTGGCCGAAAACTAATGAATTTTTTCAGAATATAGGATTTTATTGAATTTGTCAACAAAATTCTTTCAGTGTATGTGTATGTGCTTAAGCAAAATTAACAGTCACTACTAAAAAAAAAAAAGCACCAGGCAAAAAGTAATCCAAATAATTTAATTTTTAATGCCCTTGTCTATTATGCTTAGACGTCAAATTGATGTTAGTTTTTGTTGTAAATATCAGTGCAAACGAGTAGCAAGGTATCTAGAGTCATATAATTTACTTGGCGATCGACAATATGGCTTCTGCAGGGGTCGCTAAAAAGGTCACCTATTAGCGTAACTTTCAGAACAATTGTGTTAGTCTATCTACCGTTTGAACAAGAGCAAAATAGTATCTCCAGATACTTCCAAGGCATAAGACAGAGTGCAGCATTGTACACTGCTGTCAAAACTTATTGCTTTTGGTGTCATTAATGATTTCTCTCTATTCATATCAAGGGTCCTCAGATACGTGTTGTGATAGCTGAGTTCAGGAAAATTTCAGGGGGTACTGCAAGATTCTGTTCTTTCTCCTACGCTATTTCTTATCTTTCGCAATGACCTCCTTTACCAAACTTGAAACTCTATCCAATCTTTTGCAGACAGACCGACGCCAAGAGCCAGATTATGGGGGATACGCTCAATGATGATCTGCGTACAATTTCCGAACGGGATCGTAAAAGCAGGGCCAATTTCAATGTTCGTCAGACCCACTGTTGCCTATCAGCAAATAGAGGAACGCAAGTGAATGCTGCATCATCTGTGCTCCTGGGTGCTATAAACATTGAGGAGGCGAAAGCTCTTAAGGTTCTTGTTGTGAATATTCAGTGTGGTGTTCGCTTTTGAGTGCCTTTCTCGTTTATCTCGTCTCAACACTATTTATACCACCTATGTCCAAACGAAAATGGAACAAAATTCTCATGGTTGAGCCGGTGCATCAAGGTGTATTTTGGGGTTTTTCCACCATGTGCCAGACAGAGCGAAGAGGCTTATCAATGACAGTAGGGTATCCAACTCTATTGATTCACTGGAACATCGTCATTATTATAACGAATTTTGATCTTACGATATTGTTGCCGAAATTCAGGTATAATACCAAAATTTTTTAGGAATTCTAACAAAAATATTTTTAATTTATATCATGGGAACATGATGTCATCAATAATGAAACCTGTGGAGAGATGCATTCAAGAACTCCAAAGCCAGATTTTAAATATAGCAATAAAAAAAAATTTTTTTTTTTTGAAAAACATCAAAACATTCCTGAAGAAAATATCCATTGTGATATCGAAATATCGAATTTAATAAACACTTATAAAAAAAACAAGTGACCTTCTATAAGAGAATTCGTTTTTTAGCGTATGGTTTATCTGTGGAACAAATTGCCTCCAGACTTATTCCCCACCAGTAGTTACAATGTAAAGATGTTTAACTCAGAAGTACAAAAATACTACTTCCTTCTTCGTTCTCTTAAAAAATCATTTTTACTAGTGCCAGTACGATGCACAGCAGAACTAGGGGTCATCCCCTGAGTATTGAGTCCAAATTAAAAAATTAAATATCATTTGTAATAGATCTAAAATACCTAAATAAATGGATTATGCTTTCTAGTGTAAATATTTCACAGCTAACTTCACCTTCCAATGCGAAATCAAGAGTTGGATTTTTCAATGCTGCCCAATAAAATTTTTCCGCAAAAAATCTTTTTCCACTCTGTGAAAATAAAATCGAAGAAATGAACAATTCAATCTCTATTTTCTACTAGTTTTGTGCGCCACTGTGTTTTCTCATTACGTGCTGTATGCCTAAGTTTGTACGTAAGTGACGTACGTACAAACTTGCTTAAAAACATAAAATTGCAGGTGCTATTTTCGTCAATATACACAGGGTATGCCAGTAAGAGAGTACTTTTGAAATTTGGTATATATAATTTTTTTTTTTTTGCAATTTTCACACAGTTTTTTTTTAACAAGCTTTGGCTTGTTGCCATAGAGTCGAAACACAATTAAGCTTTTAATTTATTTTATTAAACGAACAAAAAATCTAAAAATTACTTTCCCATAAAGTGATTCTTCCATTTTACTTTTCTTGTCTTCTTTAAAAATGTTCATCACTAGAGTTTTTGTCACAAAAAATTATTCTCAATTCTTTGGAAGTAAAAATCGAAGTCAAGCCCATTGCAATAATAAGCAATTTCATTTAATTAATTTGATTGAACTGGTAACTTTTTTTCAAATAATTTCTTAACTATTTTGATTAATGTTTTAATTCATTCAATTATCTGGTTAATGAGAACAAAAGATTGTTAAAAAATTAACTTAATTATTTATTTGATATAAGAGCTAATTGAAATGCATTTTTTTGGGTATAAAAATAGACCTTATTAATGTTTTCTCTGCCGCCGATATTTCGTTGATGCTGATCAACTCATCAGCAGACTCGAAAAATGGCAGCAGTAGATAATAAATTTGTGAAGAAAATAATTTTCAGTGGATTGCCGCATTGGGTAGAATGATGACGCAAAAGTGATTGTAGAAAAACCAATGCACCCACAAAGAGTAACTGTTTGATGCAGCTTGTGGGCTGGGGGAATCATCGCACCTTATTTTTCCCACATGAGGCCAGTCAGCCAGTTACTGTGAATGGTATTCGCTATTATGAGATGATAATGAACTTTTTATGGCCCGAATGAGAAGCTAGGGTAGTGGACGATATGTGGTGCCACCTGCCACACAGCTAACGTAACAATGGCTCTTTTGTGCGACAGTTTCAATGACCGTGTTATCTCATATGCTGTTGATGTCTATGGGCCACCAAGATCATGTGATTTGATACCATTGCACTTCTTTCTTTGGGGTTAATTAAAAGAAGAGGTGTACCTTGATGAGCCAGCAACAATTCAAGAGCTAAAGCATGAGATAATGCAACAGACTAACAGCATAGAACTCTAATTATACCTGAGCGATATCAAAAAGTCGGACTTTCTGATGGAGGTGTGCCGCCGAGGTCGCGGCTGCCAGTTGGCCAATATTTTCTTCCATACATAACTGAACCATACCAATATTATCGTTATAAAAAGAAATGGCAAAATTTCTTAAATAATTTGTGTTCTCTTCAAAATCAATAGTTTAAAGTTTAACCACCCTGTATTTGCTGTAGTGGTGCAGATACCTGGTATAAAGCGGTATTTCTATAATCCATCGAGAAGATACGCTCGCATAATTCCGATATCTTTCTAATAAACTCAAGCAAATTTTACGAAAAGAATAACGACTCATCCTTAGAGCTGAGGGCGCCATTCAAAGGACATGTTTTTCCATGCTTAAGTGGAGCCAGTACGTCCAGAAATATATGCTTTTATTTTACTCTTTTATTGGTTTGGTTTCTTACTGAAACACCCTTTTTATATATATATTTTTTTGTTTGTTAAAGTACCCTTTAAAACTACTTGATTTAAAACTGCAAACGAAAGTCGAAAATAACAGAGACAACAACGTTTTTAAGTTGCTTGCAAAAATTTTAACGACTAAAGTTATAATTGCATAACGTGTGAGCAACGTTTATAATCATAATTATTATTATACATATGTCAAACAAAACTGTCACACATGACCATGTGGAAAATGTCAACAGCAGCTTTTGAGGAAAATATTTTCATACCAGCATTTTACAATGCAGCTTTATTATAAGTAAATAGCAGGGCAACCTGAATTTAAAGTTGGCAAAAGCAACTAACAATTTTGCATACATATGAAAGTAAGCTTGATAATTGATAGCACATTAAAATTTGTTATAAGATGTTAAGCTAACATTATAGCTGTTTTCGGGATTCTTTTTCACTGACAGCTGAAAAAAAGACTCAAAAATTAAAAAAAAAAAATTATCTTAAAAACTTTGCAAGTTTTGTAATGTAGATTCAAAAATTAATTTAATTTTGCTAGTTAATTATTTTGTCGAATTTCTAGAGCAGAGTGGTGGGCATGAAACAGTCATGGCATGTACCCCAGCCAGGGCTGGGCAGTATTTGAAATACAGGTATTTGAACTACGTATTTAAAATACAAATACGTATTTTGTATTTATATTTTAAATACGTCCCATGAATGTATTTATTATTTGTATTTTAAATACTAGGAGCTTGAGCATTTTGTATTTCGAATACTTGTGCTCTCAAAATACATTCTTCCAAATACATACATTTTTAATTTATGTTAAAAAATATGGGCTAAAAATTATTAAAAATATTTTTTTATTCTTTTATTTACAAAAAAAAGGGCATTACTTTAATTTAATTACCAACCGTAAAATACCTGTGTAAAGTAAGAGCAACTGAATGCTTACACATTGAGAAAGTCGCCAAGCTGTCAGAAAGCTAAACAATGAAAAACTAAAATACAGTCAAAGCCCGGTTTAACGAATGATATAATGTTCAGACCTTTCGTTATACCGAAATATTCGTTATATCGAACAGTAATGTTTTATCTTAAAATTTTTGAAAAGACGGTGGTCCGCAGCAAAATTTAATTGTATTGACAACTTAGTGTAGAAATAAAACTTTTATTGATATTTTAACGTTTATTTAAGAATTGCTTTTATTTCTAATACATAAATTCATTAAAAATCATAAATAGTATGTACATATTTACTTATATTTGGATGCTATTAACATGTGTAGGTTTATTGTTACATTTCATTCATATTATTAATTTCTTAAGAAATCGACATCTCGTTTTCACAATGAACCAAACAAAACTACTGAAATTTTAAGGAAAAAAGCAACGCATCACACGCGTTCTTTCAATACAAAGCAAAGAAGTCAAAAACACCCACAATCTTACGATTCTGTAACGATTTTTCAATGTATTTTGCTTTGTCATTCGTTAAATCGAGATTCTTTTTTTTTGCCATTCGCTATATAAGGCAGTTAATGTAAAAATTTCGCCATTCGTTATATCGGATATTCGTTAAACTGAGTATTCGCTATACCGGGCTTTGACTATACAAGGAAAAAACAGCGTTTGACATTTAAATCTAAAACAAGAAGAGTAAAACATATCAATCAGATGTTGACTTGGATAGACTATATATTTATATATAGTGTTTGGTATAACGTTATTTTATTGTGGATTAAATCTCTCTCTTAAATCCATTATTTCTCTTTCAATGAAATATCGTTTTCTAGCAAGAATTCATTGAGATTTTGTGGTTGTTTGTCGGATACTACATGTGAAAAGTTGGTGTTTATGAAAGGAAATAAAACCTTTTTTGACTAAAAGTATTTTATATTTTTAAAAGAATCTCAGTTTAGTTCTTAATATTAATGTTTATTTAATTTCAAGTTTTCGCCCAACCGTTCTTTTACGGGTTGGCTTGCAGAATGATCTTGCTGTTACATTTAATGGTTATTGAAATCTTAAGATAATGCGTAATTACCTAGATATGTACATATGTTTGTTGGTTTTAATATTAACGGACTCGTCATTAAAAATACATACGAAGAAACAATTGCAGCGATTGACTATTGTTTGACAAATATACGTATTTACATCTCATTCACAGGCAGTACCTTAAGAGTATAAAATCTTTTAATAAATACACTACAATTTTAAATACCTACATATTTTTACTACACTGTATTTTGTATTTTAAATGCATGAAATATAAACACCGGTATTCATAAAAAATAAAACATTGTTGAAATACATTTTACAACAAATTTTTCATATGAAATTTGTTCTAAAATGTATTTGAGCAACGTTTTATTTTTTATGAATACCGATGAAAGTATTTGTATTTTGTATTTCAAATACATAATTTCCATTTGTTTTGTATTTTGTATTTTAAATACACCAGAGCATGTATTGTGACCAGCACTGACCCCAGCCAATGTGTCTTCAAATTTTTTATTCTTGTCTTCTCTCAAAATGCTGGCCACTAGGATTTTATGATAAAAGCATTTTTCTCAATTCCAAGGATATAAAAATCGAACCCAATGCTGATCACGTTATTAACAATTTCAAGTCATCGCCAAGATTTAATATAGATCTAAAATGATGAATTTTCAGTATCCCCTATAGCAAATAAATATATTTGACTCATTTTCGAATAATTGACTATAAGTTTTAATTAGCATGGAAAAGTTTAGCGTTCTACGTTTCCTTGAAAAGGTAGCAACATTTTTTTTTCCTTTAGTACGAATTCGGTGTCTGTGGCTCGCCTGATTAAATGAGCTTAATTTGAAGACCTACAAGGAAGCAAACCATGGGTCTGTCACATGCATTTGTTTTAAGATTAGTGCTGTATTCGTTGCAGTTCTCTAGTTCGCACCACTGATCCATATTGATTGAGTTTTTTCAGCTTAAGTTCAACTTCTCGCCAAGCTTTTCTTACATTAATTTCTTTCATTGTCATTTAATGCTAGTTTGCTATATTTTTATTTTTAGTGCATCTTTAATTTAATCCTTTTCTCACTTAAATTCCTGAGGTTTATTTATTGTTTAGCTTGAAATTTATTTAGTGATTAATTTAACCTTGTAGCTAAGAGGCATGCGCCCAAATGACCTTGGACTTTTCAATATAAAGCCAAATTATATGCACCTAATGCGTGGTAGCTGCAATGACTTTCTCGTATTATATTGACAAGCGTTTGAGCAGTCACGTCTAAGAAATTTCCAACTGGGCTAAAACTGTAGCTACCATTTTCATTTAAACATTTCAGTTTTTTTTTCGCCTTCATATTATATTTAATATAGATGTTTGTGCAAAGGTGTATCTAAACGTATGTTGAGCACAAATATCACGCTTCCACTCTATATAGTTTGAGAAGGTACATGCGAGTTTATAAAATTATTATTATTATATATATTTTTTATTTTTTTTTTTTTTTGATGCGCTGTTAAATTCACGTTTAGTTATAAGAAAATATGAATGTGTATAATTATGACAATCCATATGGCAGCCGGAAATAAAACTTAAATCAAATTCTACATTCTACAAAATGAGAGTAAGAAAAAAAGTCAAGCATTGCACACGTGCAGCAAGCAGAGAGCTTTTATTAAAATGGCAAGTAGACTATTACGCCAAAAAAAAAAAAAAAAAAATATTTGCGAAAAATTTGTTGTAATTTCGTGTTAATGCTTATTGATTTTGAGGTGCGAAATAATATATAAAATATAAAAAAATTCTAAAACTAAGACTTTTTTTATGCAGCTAAAACGTTTTAAAATTTTAGCTTTAGGGATTCTTTTAATAGTGAGATAAATAAATTAATTAAAATATTAGTTTTTATTATTTGAACTTTTGCTTCCATAATTAGTATGTATTATTTTATAGGCGAACTTTAATGTTTTACAATTGTTCATTACATTTATCAGGCTTATGTTCGTTATGGAAATATTTTTTGCGTTCGATATTCATTAAAAAAGAAAAAGAAAATAGCAAAGATCTTTCGCTCCGTCACAACTAGCTGTTTCGAAGCCGCCATACTTCTCGTCAGCGCCCGTCATTGAACGCAGGGGCTCCTGTTTCAAAACAGGACACTCAAGTTTTTTGTCGAAATTTTTTATTATGCCAAATACACAAATTATTAATTTTTTTATTAACATATATTACTGCTTACGTATCAGATGAAAGTTTCCCATCACACAAAGTTAACCAAGTTAATCTTAATTCTAATTTCTCACAATGTTGATTTTCATTCTTCATATCCTTGCTTTGTCAAACATTCTAATATTCTCAGCCACTGTTAAATTAATAAATTTTTAACAACACTATTTTTTAAAGCTTAAGGTCCTTATATTTTTCTTTCTCAATTGTTCGATATTTCGCTAACAATTTGTTAGCATCGTCTGGAACCTTTAATTGTTTTTATTTTCTATTATTATCGAACAATTGAGAAAGAAAAATATAAAGACCTAAAGCTTCAAAAAATAGTGTTGTTAATTTTAACAATAAAGGTCAAAAATGATAGATAAAATAATTAATAAATTATTTCTGTATTAAGTTTATCCAGTTCTTTCTATATTATCTTTGTGATTGATATTAATTAAATTAGACAAAGAAAACATCAAAGACATTTAGCAGGGTGGACAACTAGTTGTTTCGAAGCCGCCCCACTTTCTCGTCAGCACCCGTCTTTGAACTCAGGGGCTCAGCCACCTAAGGTGATTTAATTAGTATCAATCACAAATATAATATAGAAAGAACTTGAGCCTGATAAACTTAATACAGAAATAATTATATAAGAAAAAGTTCAAATAATAGAAATTAATAATTAATAAATTTTTATTATTCGTTCTCATATTATTTTAGAAACATGAGCCCCAGAGTTCAAGAACGGGTGCTGACAAGAAGTGTGGCGGCCTTGAAACTACTAGATGACCAACTAGCTGAAGGTCCTTGATGTTTTCCTTGTCTTGTTTAATTAACACCAATCAGAAAAAATAATATGTAACGAACTTTAGCCTGATAAACGTTCTACAAAATAATTATAAATATAAGAAAGAGCTCGAATAATAAAAATTAATTAATTGTTTATTACTTTTAGTTCGATTTTACTTCCTCAGAATTAAGAGATTTTTTTGCGGCGAAATTGCAGTAATGAATTTTTCGAAGAAAAACAAGAAAATTTAAAGTCGAAGTCCTTGAACTCAGAGGCTCCTGTTTCTACAGCGCCCCTGGGATGGCTGAGTGGCATGAACGTTGCTTCAAAAACAGGAGCCTCCAAGTTCAAAGATGAGTGCGGGCGGCCCCACTTCTCGCCAGCACCTGTCCTTGAACTCAGAGGCTCCTGTTTCTATAGCGCCACTGAGATGGCTGAGTGGCATGAATGTTGCTTCAGAAACAGGAGCCTCCAAGTTCAAAGATGAGTGCTGACTAGCTACAAAATAGCTAGTTGTCCCCCAGCTTAAGACCTTAAATGTTTTATTTGTTTTGTCCAAAATTTTTTCAATGCCACCCACCCAAAAGATCTTTTTGGTGGAGATGTTTCAAACGGCGATAAAAAAATTAATGCCAATGACAATAAGAATATATAAAGAATAAATAAAGGAAAAATTAGCTCTTTCTGTTCTATTGGGAAGTTATATTTTTGATTTATTTAATATATGTATATGTACTTATTCATTGTATAAAATGTATCAAAAAAAAAAAAAACATTTCGTTGGAATTTTTTTCCATCTTTTAATAAGCTTAATAAACAGTAATCTAAAATATTGAGAGCGATTGAGCCACTTACCATTTATTATTTTGGCTTCTGAAACCAACTGTACTTTAAGCCGGACAAGGAAAAGTTAATAGGAATTTTCTTTCTTATAACTATTGTCAGAATTTTAGCACCAAAATCTCAGATAAGGACACAAGATAATTACAAGTGTTACAGTTACGTGTGAATAAGTTGTTTTGCTCAACAAAACGTGACCACTATTTTCTTGTTTATTCTTCTTTAGGGCAAACACAAGCAATTGTAAAAAATACAGTTTTTCATATTAATCTGACATTGGAAATTACTGAATTTAGAATTTAGTTTTATCAGAGCCTATTTAAAGGTTTTGTTTGCCCAATGAGCAAACGCATAATTTAGGTCTAGTTTGTGTGGGCTCTTGTAACGTTCTTGTGAGTTCAAATAATCGTCCGGTATAAGTGTTGCATTTGCACGTGGAGCAAACCTAATCTTCAAATAGGCTCTGATAAAATTTAATACCAAATTTAATAATTTCCAAAGCAAGACCAGATTTATATGAAAAACAATAACGACAGACCGAGAACAGTACCAACTGCAAGCATTGTTTTGCATTGTAGCTATGTTTATATATCTGTCACTTTCTGTATGTTTTTAATAAAACATTAGTTTTTCTGTTATATAATTCATTATTATATAGTGTATGCCGTATTCAGCAGGACAAGGATTGAGCCAGAAAGTCCGAATTCAAGTTCCAGCTGATGTACATGTTGAGATCCCCGTGATGAAAAAAGTTTTGTGGTTAAACGTGATGCTTTCTGTCATCGCATTTATGTTATAATACATCCCAACTGTATTGGGTTTTCTAATAGTCCAGCCTAATATACTTATGTGACAATGTGACGGACTCCTAAGATTTGTTATACTCGAAAACAGTAACAGCAGAGCATTTACTAGTACATCCACCCAGCATTGGAACTGCGAAACTTAATGAGTTTTGAACTTGTAGGTAGAATATTGAGACAGGTTTCCTTGCTCAGAAATTGTTTTCAAATAATTTCTATTCGCTTTCAAAGAATGAATAAAGTATATCGCTGATTTAAGAATTGGGCGGATTTTTTTTAAAGCAAATCAAGGGTAATTTGGGTTTTCTTCACAAAAATTAAATGTACCTTTTTTATCCAGTAATTTTTTTAAACTTTTTCCACTCAACTTAATTTTCCGTGGTTTTTTTTTTTTTGTTTGTTTTTATTTTGTTTGAATTTGTCTCAAAAATTTGACACATGGAAATTTGCTGTTTCTGTATTTCATCAGATGATGCTGATGTCTTGCTGCTCTGCTTCTGTCCGCTTTTTACAAAACGAAACGAAGAAAAACTGTCACTTCCAGAATGAAGTGCGTTAATCAAATTACTAGGAAAAATGTGAAGATGTATTGCAAGCGCTGCTGGGGATATTTTCTTTTTCCTATTTCTTCAACAGTTGAAGTAAATTTAAGCAAAGTTAAAGTAAAGAAACCAAAAAGATTTCATGAAAGGTTTTGTCTTTTTTTCTTAGAGCTTAAGCAATAAGAGCATTAAAAATAATTTAAATTCAAAACAATAAATTTAGGTAGTATTTCAAACAAACAAATAAATTAGGCAAAATTAGCTTTTTAAAGGTTTAAATTTTTTGTGGAAAAAGCTCAAGCTATACTCCTAGACAGTTCCGCATTTAGACGAAACTATTTGGAAACTGTCATTTTAAACAAAAATCAATACCACAAGGCACCGCATAAATGTTCGAGTTGTATGAATATAATGAGTAAATAGAACATACAAGTTGGCAAAGGAACACATAACAAAAACAAATTGGCTCCCAAAGGAGCCAATAAAATACAACATTAAAATTTTTAAGAACTAATTAAATTTATAGTCCAACATTTATGATTCACAAATATTAATTACTTTAATGGGCTTCTGTTGAATTTTACAGAATTGAAAAATATTTTTTGTGACAAACTTTTGGTGATCAACAGTTTTAAGAAAGAAAAGAAAAGAAAAATTTGAAGTATTATTATTAGCTGAGGTTTTGATGATTGTCGTGGTGGACGTGAAACAGTCACGGTATGATCTCCAGTCAATAAGTCTTCAACTTTGCATTGCTTGTGTTCTCTTCAGATATTGATCACTACAATTGGACTACAAGAATATTGTTTTCAATTCTGAAGAAGTAAAATTAAACTAAAATAAAATAATTGTGATCATTGCTTTGGATCATGTTGATTACAAGGCGAATTAAGTAGTCGCCCCAAAGTGAATTCACATTAATTGGCTTATGACTAGGCTAAGCTGTAGAACATTGGCTTGTAACTATACTAGAATATTTTAACGTTTTATGATTAAAACAAACCACAATCAATTTCTAGTTGTTAAGTCAGCATCAGTAACTGGTACTGCAATATCACTAATGAATCAGTAGTGCGATTCAGTAACTTTTAAAGACAATCCAATCGTTAAACTAAACACCCGCATTTGGTGTTTGCACTAACGATTCAGTGATTCATAAACTATCATATTCAACATATTATTAAACTCAGAATCAAGCCACATTAATTGGCTTATGACTAGGCTAAGCTATAAAACATTGGCTGGTAACTATACTAGAATATTTCAACATTTTGTGGTTAAAATAAACCACAATCAATTTTTAGTTGTTAAGTTACCACCAGTAGCTGTGGTCAAATATCAGTAATGAATCAGAAAGCCAAATGTTTTGCACTTAAAAATTTTTAACGCTGAGTTAATCGGTAAAATAAGTTAGTGAATTGCACCGCAGAAAGCCAAAAGTTTTGCAGTCAAATATTTTTAACGCTGAATTAATCGGTAAAATAAGTAAGTGAATTGCAATGCAGAAAGGTTAAACCGTTTTCGTTTCTACACAAAGTTGCGCATTTAGTTTGCACTTTTGTTTTTCCTAAAATAACACTTTTAAGATATAAGTGAAACTAAGATCAAAAGATCGTTACCATAAATAATGAAAAACAATTAATAAAACAATGCCCTTCAGAATTTTGGTTGCCATATAAAATTAAATACAGTTGCCGTTTGGTGTAGAAACGAAAACAGAATTAGTGCTTTAAGTTGTTCCTGAAATTTCGTGAATCTTTGTGAAAATTCTAATCATGCACTATCAGGCACCAAATTTTATTTTTAAATCACGCCTACTCACGTGTGAGTATTCTAAAATTTAAACACAATCGAGCATGATTCACGACAACCGCACATCTCTAGTAAAAACTTTCCATATTTTTAGTTATTTTCAAATGCTATCCACCATGAGTCTCCTACAGCTTTTAATATCTGTCAAGGTCAAAAAAAGGAAAGAATATTAGCCGGCACAAGCAACATCTTTTTTCTACTGTTTAGATTAAAGCTCAAACATAAAAATGTTGCTTCTTTTTTGTACATCTTGTTTTGCTGGTGAAAATTCTTATTGAAATTTGTTGAACCATGAAACAGTTTTATACTTGTTAGGGAGCAAATATCAACAGGAAGTGATACCCCTCGTCACCGCAATGTAAAATAAAACTGTTACATCTTCTTTTAATCTTAATAATAAAGACAAGTTTATCGTGCTGTTTCCCCTCCCTTGATATTTCATGTTCAGTCACGAACACACACATGGTTGCCAGCGAACTAAAGCAGGCAAAATGTGTTTCAGAAATTCTTCAAAATTATGCAGTGATTTTGGACGTTTGTACAAATTGAACTGCAAGTGTTTCTTAAAAAATAATTTGATATTTTTACGCTAAATTGAGTATGATATAGAGCAATTATTTAAAGAATGTAATATAAAGTTATGGAAGCAAGTAAAATAATGTTCGTAGTTTAATTAAGGAAAAAATAAAAATCGTTAAATTAATCCAGTCTGGCAGCTGTGTTGGCAAAACAATTTACTTCTTGTTTCTTTGTCTCTTTTTGTACAAAACTATTTTGTCCGACAGATACAGATCTCTTATATAATTTTTTATACCCTTCACATAAATGTGTAAGGGTATATATAAGTTTGTGATTCCGTTTGTAACGCATTGAAATATTCATCTAAGACCCCATAAAGTATATATATTCTGGATCAGCATCAATAGCGATTACGATTGAGCGATGTCCGTCTGTCCGTCTGTAGTCGTTGAAATACCGTTTCTGAGAAAACGGTTTGAGATAGAAACCTCATTCTTTCGCTAAAAAGTGTGAAACCCCATTAGTGGGTCTGCTATTGAAATTCAGTAAGATAGGTCCACGGATAGCCGAGATATATTCAAAAAACCGGGTTTTGAGGGATATTTTGTGCAATTTTTGTATTCAGGTTTTTGAAAAAAAATTTTTTCTCAAAAACTAAACCATATCATTTTTAGTGCCCATTAAATCCTAGAAATTAAGGAATTTTTGAAATCGGCCCATATATATCCGAGATATAGCGTCTCCCGATTTTTAAAGAAATCGGCTTTATAAGCCAAATAAGAAAAATTTTGGCACCGAAGATCAATCAAAATGGTATATATAGGCTATTTAGAGGCAAAAGTTGAAAATTTTTCCACATCGGCCCATATACACTCGAGATATAGCGCCTCCCGTTTTCTCAAGAAGTCGGCTCTAAAAGCCAAATAAAACAACTTTTGGTATCAAAAATCGATTAGAATGGAACATATAAGGTGTTTAAAAGCAAAATTGGAAAATTTTTGAAATCGGTCCATATATATCTGAGATATAGCGACTCCTGATTTTTCAAGAAATTCGCTCTTTAAGCTAAATAAAGCAATTTTTGGCACTAAAAATCAATCAGAATGGTACATATAGACTATGTAGAGGCAAACGTGGAAAATTTTGGACATCGGCCCATATACACTCGAGATATAGCGCCTCAAGTTTTCTCAAGAAGTCGGCTCTAAAAGCCAAATAAAACAACTTTTGGTGCCAAAAATCGATCAGAATGGTACATATAAGGTGTTTAAAAGCAAAATTTAAAAATGTCTGCAATCGGTCTATATATACTTGAGATATAGTGTCTCCCGATTTTTCAAGAAATCGGCTCTATAAGCTAAATAAAACAACTTTTGGCACCAAAAATCAATCAGAATGATACATATAGGTTAGTCAGAAGCAAAACTGGAAATCTTTTTGTCATCGGCCCATATATGTTCGAGATATAGCGCCTCCCGATATCTCAAGAAGTCGGGCCTGGAAGCTAAACGAAACAGTTTTTTGCACTAAAAATTTGTCGGAATGGTACATACAGGCTGTTTAGGGGCAAAATTAGAAAATTTTTGGACATCGGCCCATATGCACCCAACTTTTGGTACCAAAAATCGATCATAAAGGTACATACATATGTATATAATATTATATACATATGTATATAATATTATATACATATGTATATAATATTTGCGATCATGTATGAATGTATGTATGTATGTATGTATGTATGTATGTATGTATGTATGTATGTATGTATGTATGTATGTATGTATGTAGATACGTTTGTATGTACGTAGGTATGTATGTAGATACGTTTGTATGTACGTAGGTATGTATGTATCTACATATGTATGTATGCATGCAAGTATGTTAGCATAAACAATTTTTTTGCTTTGGTGTAAAAATGTGTATGTATGTACATATGTATACACGAGCTTGAAAATGAAAGTGACCCTGCCAGCAAATTGGTAGTCGACTACCAAAATAATTAACTTCACGTTAACTTTTATGGACTAGCTTCAAATTAGCTACAATACAATCGAAACGTAGCGCAGAGTTCACTCAAAATTCAAATACTAACATACACACACACACGGTAAATAACTCTTGAATTAAATTGCCTATTGTCGCATTCGTTTTAAATGTAGCGATGGCTGAATGGGTTAAGGTGGCTGCTCACCAGTCTTGAGGCTTAGTGGTTCGAATCCCACCAGAGGCTAACAAAAAAAAAAAAAAAAAAGTGTGATGAAATTTAATTTAATAAAATATAAGTAACTATTACCACCGAAAAATGTAAAATCAGCCTTGATTTGTACATTTTTTTCTGTATGTACTGACTTTGAAGTAGTTAACTTGAAATTAGTTGAAAAGTAATGCAGCGTCGGACAATTGACTACCTCCTAGGACATCGTAATGTTAAAATAGTCAGTCATCTCCATTGAAAATAATCTAAGTGTCAACCACCACCAGTTGTAAAAAAGTTAGCTTGTAATTCATTATTAGTTAACTGAGTTGCCGGCAGGGTGATATAAAGAATTGTTGAAAAAAGGGTACGCAATGAAATTCTTTTAAACAATTGCGTCTTCAAATTCATTCACACAAAAAATCATTTTGGGTTTCCCTACGTACTTACATATGTACATACACACACACATGTGTATGATGATACGCAATAGATCATCAACAACGTGCACAAGAAAAAAATAATTTTGTAAAAGCAAGCAATGTAAATATGTATGTATGTATATATGTATGTATATAATCATTGTTTTATGGAACACACTGAAAATATTCAATAATAAAGAATTTATTTTAGAGTTTTCTATTATAGATACATACATACGTATGCATGTACCCACATACATACGTAAGTAAATTGAAAACAAAATCACACTTAATGGCAATGTTTAGCATTATAATTCAAAAATAATGCAATTATATGCAATTTTTTGTTAAATAAATTTTACTATAAAGTTAACTGATAAATAATTAAGAAATACATTTTGCTTTTCTTTATTTCATTGATATTAAAAAGAATTGGTGTCACCCAGTGGTTGAACTTGAGCATATTAAGAATTATTTAAATAAAAGTTTTGCAGGCTGTGTTAAATCCCGGTAGTGGATCTGATATTGAAATTCAAAAAAAATCGGCCCATATATACCCCAGATATAGCGTCTCCCGATATTTCAAGAAATCGGCTTTAAAAGCCAAATAAAACAACTTTTCGCACCAAAAATCAATCAGAATGTATGTACCATTGTGAAGGGTATTTAAGATTCGGCCCAGCCGAATATAGCACTCTTACTTGTTTTTTTTGCAAAACCTAGGATATAAAAAGTAGCTGGTGTCCCAGAGTTGAGTTAAAGCGACTCTGGTTCCAAATATTTTAGTGCAGGCGCAAGAGAGAGGTTTAAGCAAAGTAACTTAACTTGAAAAATAAAATATTTAAATAACTTTAGTAGCTTGTTACCATAAAACAAAAAGGAAAGAAATATGCTCTCAATTTTTTACATCAAGTGGTTAAACTTTAAGCAGGAAAATGCAAATATGAACTTAAGAAGTTTTTATACCGAAAACACCTCAAAAAATATTAAAAATATTGAAGAGCATCTTATTGTCTTCATTAAGAAAATGCATTTTTTTTTTTTTGGTAATGAGTTAATAATACCAATTCATTTAAGACAGTAAATGTTCCCTGCAAGAACAGTGTCGGTCATATGATCCATCATATGACCGACACTGCTGATGGATTCAGGGTTTCTATCATTTTCTTAAGGGCAAAATTAAAAAACTGATGTAAACATTCGTGTACGTGTGAGCTGTTTTTTTAACCAGCGTTACCACCTCAGCACACAGAAAAAAATAAACATTTATTTCAATTAAAATATTTGTAGTCGCCAATGAAAAAATTGCTTATTTTTTTACCAGTAAAGAAATTTGCTCTCCTGATTAAAGTTTAATAGCAATATAATAATTTTGTTTTTTCAATTAAAAGTTTGATATTATTAGTAAAATTTTTAATTGTTTTTAATTTTTGGATGTGATTAAACTTTTAATTCTATTCATAAAAACTTTGTTTATCTCTATATTCAATGTATAATTAAAATGTAATTTGCTTTGCAAAGCGATCAATCGAAATCTTTTTTTCAAAATGCCCACAAAATTACATGCAATGCTATTTATTTCTTTATTACTAATTAAACAAAAGAGTTTTTCAAATAATTAAAAAAAAACTATACAAGGAGAACAAAATAAATTATTTTAGACATATTTAGATAAAATTAAGAGAAAAACAGTAGTCAGCAGCAGTTTTAATAATAGAAAACTGAATCATATGGGAAAAACATACACAGCACTATGTTTTATGAAAAAAAAAAAAAAACCAAATGAACCTATAAAAACATTAATGCATAAACGTAGTTCCAAATGAAATTACCAAACTAATAAGGGAAAATCAAATTTTTAAAAAAATCATTGTAATGTCAACGCTGAAAACTATAAAATTGCTTTGCATGTGTCAGAAAATAAGCTGTTACTGTGTTAGTTTCCATCAGCCATTTCTTGCAGGGTTATTACCCAAAAAAAAGCAAATTACATGAGTGATTAGTTAACCGATATACCTTATGAGTTTTCTGGTTTTGTCAGCCTATTTAGTCAGCCTATTCCATCAAATTTTATAACGCTATAAGCGGTTAAGGATTATTAAAAGCATAGACTAAACAGAAGGGTCACGAGTTACAGCGGACTACAAAAATTATACATATATTTTTCTGTCGAATTTCATGAGAGTGGCAGCCTCGGGCTGCTGCTGCATCCAGTGAAAAGCAGAAAACATGAACATATTTATATATTAAGCTATCTCTGTTGGTAGACTCCACATTTGCTTACATTTTTTTATTGGCTTAATTTTTGTTTATGGGCGTAATTATGCTCCCTAAATTGTAGAGTTACGCCCGTAAATTTAACCATAATTCGGGAGACCCTTGTCCAATTTTAGTGAATTGTACATCAAAAGATGTGATATAAAATTTGTTTCTGTCTTTTTCCGTTTCTAAGTTATTCAGAAATCAATGTCGAAAAAAATTTCTTTTTCAGTTCATGAATAGCATATGGTGAAGGGAGCAAGATATTATGGTACCATTTATGTCAGAGCCATGCGTTCTCACAAGTACGGTCCCGATATGCCAGATATAACCCAATTAAGAGGCGTCTGCTTGAGGAAGTTAAGGGACTGAGTGAATGACCTGGGGTTTCCATTAGACATACGCGTCAAAATTACCCAAAGCCTTACCCAACCCAGCATTGCAATTCACTAACTTATTTTACCGATGAATTCAGCGTTAAAAATATTTGGCTGCAAAACTTTTGGCTTTCTGCTTCATTAGTAATATTGCAGCACCAGTTACTGGTGCTAACTTAACAACTAGAAATTGATTGTGGTTTATTTTAATCATAAAATGTTAAAATATTTATTCTAGTATAGTTACAAGCCAATGTTCTACAGCTTAGCCTAGTCATAAGCCAATTAATGTGACTTGAATTTGGGTCGACTACTTAATTCAAAATTATTAGTGGGGAGTTTAGTTTGTCATTCTTTTAAGTAAGGACGCAACTTGATTCTGAATTGAATAACATCTTGAATATGATACTTTATGAATCACAAATGCGGGGGTTTAGTTTAACGATTGGATTTTCTTTAAAAGTTACTGAATCGCACTACACGTCTGAATATACCCCTGTGTTTCCTTTCTTTCTCCGCCGTCCATTTCGTTGCTGCTATCCAACTGGTCAGTAGAAAACAAAGTTTGAAACTACTTATTTTGTTATTGCCACGAACACCGTGAGAATCGCAAATGTTCAGACAAACCTTTAACATAGAAAACAATTTAATCGTTTGGCAACTCTTTTACTACATTCCTTAACAATCTCCATACAATAGACTGCCATCCTTAGCTTCATGGCCGTTTTTATGCCATTTCTTCACACAGACGCAGATGCATTTATCGCAAAAGCTGAGCTGAGCCTACACGATGAGAAGCACTCTTAAGCTGACATCAGTGTTGGGCAAAATACCTGCTCTCATGTATTTAATATACAAAATACATGAAAGTTGTGTATTTAAAATACAAAATACAAATACTTTTTTCCATGTATTTAAAATACAAAATACAAAATACTGCATTCCAACAGCAGGTATTTGAAATACAAAATACAGTGTAGCAAAAATATGTATTTAAATTACAAAATACAAAATACTTTTAATCAAAAAAATTTTTATATTCTTTCATAAACACCAGTTTTTCAAAAGTGATATCAGACAAACAATATTTTGATGGCGAATAAAGAAAACCAGCTAACGACAAAATCGCAATAATTTCTTATTAGAAAACGATATTTTATTGAAAGACATATAACGGAATTAATAAATAAGTGACGATTAAAAACCGTTTCACCAAATGCTATATAACTACATATATATGGTCTATCCAAGTCAACACTTGATTGATATTTTTTTGATATTTTTTTCTTGTTTTAGATTAAAATGTGGAACGCTGGTTTTTCTTGTATTTTATTTTTTCATCATTTAATTTTCGGACAGCTTGGCAACTTTCTCAACGTATGTGCATTCATTTACTTTACACAGGTACTTTGGTAATTAAATTGTATTGGTATTGGTATTTTTTGGAAATAAGACCGTAGCGAAATTTCGGATTTTAGTTGATGGAATGGAATAATTTATAGCGCCATAAGAGCCAATTGAAATTTATTACTTTAGGTCTAAAAAATAGACCTTAATGCTTTTCGTCTTTCTCAGCCGTCTATATGCCGCCGACATTTCGTTGCTGCTAAACAACTTATCAATAGACTTGAAAAAGCAAAAAGGATGTTTGAAGTGGAATAAGTAGTTGGACTAATGTATTTTGAAAAATGTATTTTGAGAGCACGGGTATTTGAAATACAAAATACTCAAGCGCTTAAGGCCATATTCATAAAAATTATTGTAAGTTTATTAAGCTCTTATTTGACGTATTTCAACAAATAAACCTTCAATAGTTTTTATGAATATGGGTGTTAGTATTTAAAATACAAATACATTCATGAGACGTATTTAAAATATAAATACAAAATACGTATTTGTATTTTAAATACATATTTCAAATACATGTATTTCAAATACTGCCCAGCCCTGGTTTACATGTATGACTGAAATCTAAAAATGTACTTTTAGAAAATATACTATTGTTACCACAACTATACTTAAAAAAAAAAAAAATATTTTCCTTTCGTTCACTTTCATGGCGAATAGCAACAAAATAAACGTCCACAGGCGCTTTTGCTCTTTTCAATTTTTTTCTCATAAAGCTTATAAATCAAATATCCCTTCAAATCCTTGAATTTCAGAACTTTTCTAATACTTTTTAAATGACTTTAATGAAGCAGTATTTTGCTAAATTTTACAACATCATGATCTTCTTGAAATCATGTTTAAGGGAATTCTTTTGGACTGACGTACACACATTGATTGCATGTATTGGTTTAAACTGAATACATTATCAGAAAAAGTTATATTCTCATTTCAATAAAGTATTCTCTGTTAACAATGTCCTAATTGAAATATCTTTTTATTCAAGTTGCATTTTGTTTACATTTAATATATTAAAATTTTGCTAAAATAGTTTTTTTTTGTGTATCAAAATTTTTGTTTGCTTCTAAACTTGTCTAATAAACAAAAACACTTTAGGGGTTTCTCTGTGCAAACAGTTACACAGGAAAACAAGCATTCACACATACTTTCTGCGCAGCTTGCGTACCCCTTTTTCAAAGGACACTCTTGAACTAATAAGTATCTTAACAAATTCAAAACCAGCAGGAACAATTTAAACTACGAATGCAGATTTACATGTGACCCTCAATTGTAACATAAAAAACAAAAATCTATGAGTTGTGTATAACGCTAATACACATGGAGAAAATATATTTGAAAAAAATAGTTTGTGGACATTCACATTTTGTTAATGAAATGAGATTGTGGGTACTAAAATATATAAAAGTGTAACGCGGCTGAAGATTGCTGTGGGTGGAAAATCAGTTTCGTCAACCACGCGTTAATACACTGAAAAAAAAACAATGCAATCCATACGAATTTCCTCAAATCAAATACGGTTTTTTTTTTGTTGTAAGTAAGACACCATTTGGAATTGATTTAAGTACGAAAGGATTGAATTTATTTTGAGTGCGATAATAATTATGCACTTATGCGTTTTTGAAGCCTGTTTGAGCCCAAATTTGTACCTGGAATATTCCGCTCTGCTTCCTTCATTTAGTAATAATTTATAAATTATTTTGCCAATTTGCCGATTTGAACCTGGAACCTGACTGTTGCAAGGCCAGCTACTCTACCAATTCAGCCATGGCAGCAATTAAAAATTGGAACAAAAATTAAATATTCCACAAGCATACACACACACACACAAGTGCTGCTACACAAAATAATTCGCACTCTTTTTAAGCCATAGCAGGATTGATTCTCTTTAATAATCCCTATTTCACTTGTTTTCAGTACACTTGTGTGTTAACCGTACTTAAAATTTTAAGTACGCTTCGTACTAAAATCGAATAGATTTTAGTACTTAAATTTAGAGCGGGTGTTTTTCCGCGTAGAAAAAGAAACAAAGTTATTAGTTTTGAGGCATTAAAATTCAATTACGAGACTAAGCCCCGATTTTTGGCTTGGGATTTAAATACAAAATTAGTAAATATTCCTTAAATTTTAAGTTGGAATTAAAATAGCTTTCTGTTTTACTGTCTAAAATTATTTTTGGTAATTAGTTGTAATAAAAGTACGGCAGCACAATGTAGGTGTCAAAAAATTATCGATAACTCAATAAAAAACAGCTGTTTAAACAAATTTGGAAGCAAGTGAAATTATGAAAAGTTTAGAAAATAATAAATTGTTTTTAAAACTTATTAAAAGAAGTAGCAAAAGTGATAAAAGGACTCCCAATTTCACTGCCACAGAAGTTGATTACCTTCTGGAAATAATAAAAAATCAAATTATGAAACAAAAAAAAAAAATGTGCAATTTTCTTAGTTTGCAGAAGAAAACCAGAACTGTCAAAATCATATGGCAGCACGAAAAACTTAAATCGATTTTAAATGGGCACGGCAGGCCGTTTAAATTTGATTTAAATAGCAACTGTTTGACTAAATTTTGTATTTAAATCAAATTTAAATTGAAATGACATTTAAAATCCAAGTCAAAAATGGGGGGGGGGGGGTTAGTATGTCCCAAGTTCACAATGGCACTGATGGCAGCTGTTGCAATCTCGTAACAGCCGTTTTCCTCTTAACTACAAAATTCTTCTTTTCTTTACTTAATTAGTAATAAGAAAAAAATATACCACACCGCTGTTTGTTTTGAGCAAATTAAGAATTATATAAACAAAGTCTTAAGTTGAAATGGAGAAAATAAAATGTATTATTATGTAATCCAATTTGATACTAAGAAAAAGCAAACGCGTAATAAGAAATTGATATTACAAAAAATTACTTTTATTAAAAACATTTGACCTTTGATTATTTTTTAATAAAGCAATACAAACTTGACTGTCTTAGCAGACACTTTAAACAACAGCATGTGATAATTTTGGTCGTTGAGCAAAATTAAAGTTGCGAAATATTAAATATGGAATATTAGTATAAACATTAAGGCTTCTCATAGGGCCTGGTTTCTGCCAAAAAAAATTATCTACACACTTCTGAGAAAAAACGCACGCTTAATTTCTTTATATGCATATGCATATTTCCTTTCCTCCTTGAGCCACAATATGTTGGTGTTAAAACAAACAAACAAAAAAACAATTTCACAGCTTCTTGTTAGACTAATAAATGTTAAGGTTTTCCTGTTGCTGTTCTTGTCGTTTATGTGTTCTACAAACTGTTGTCATGGGCATTAACTTGTTTTATACTCCTTTGCTTTATTTTGCTTAATTTTTTCCCCTCAAAACTTTTCTCTTAGTAGTCATTCATTCACTCATGCGGATAAGTTTAGTAAAAACACAAAAAAAAAACATGAACAGAAACAAAACCAACAGCAACAAGAAGAAAGCTCCTAAAAACCCGAAGAGGACATCCTGTGGTTAGACGCTTCTGTGTGATTTAAAAGCTCTTATGCTCCATATGAGTACATACTGTAAACATACATGACGCCACTTGATGTCGTAAAAAACAGAAAAACAAAAAACACAAGATGAAAAAATAGAGCAGAAGCTAAGAAAATACATATTTGGACTTTTTTTTTAACACACAAGGGGGAGAGAGATACTCAAAAGTAAGTAAACAAAGTAATTGATACTGAAGAGGATCTAAAAAAAAACTCACCCAAACCCAGTTTTTAATCGGTTAGTCAGTTAATACTAGAAATTTATTTTATATTAATCAACTAATATATATTGTTGTATATACGTTAAAGAGGCTTGCTTTGGCATCGAAAAATCTATGGTACAATATCGAAAAAAAAACGTTCCACTAACACAAATTATTTCCCAAGGCTACGACTTTCAGTTTTTTTAAGGAGGCTTGATATGGGACTTTATGTGTTTGAAAAAAAAATCTTGATGAAAAGATTATTGGAATTGGGTCACACATTTCACTCCTCTACGGGCAGGTCCCAGGAATCCATCCTCTAAAATGAGATTTCAAGTTCAGATATCTAAAATTCAGCCAAACATTTCAATTATTTTAGAATAATAATTCTTCTTTTGTATTGCCATCAATTGTAGTTTATTATCTTTTGTTTTTGTATTGCCTCTTTTTGATGTATATTGTAATAAAAATTCGTCTTCTTTTTTGATCTATATATTTCGAACCTCTCGGCTCATCTGCAGGATCTAAATACAATTGTTTTTAGAATATTTCATATAGTTTAAGAAATACCCATTTCGAGTTACAAATCATCCATTTCGAAAACACCTGATTTGCAATACAACCCTGTATGTTAATCACTTGTTTCTCACTAACTTCGAAAAAAAATAGTCTTACTAGATACTGATATTCAATCAAATTAAATCTATCATTAATTTAGATTTCTAGTAAACTATATGATTTACAATTGTTAATAATTTTATCGGGCTTTCAAGTTCGATTTTTACTTCCTCAAAATTGAGAAATATTTTTTTTGTGATAAAATTAAAATTTTTATTGCAAAAATTTTGTCAGAAAAAAAAATTTTCCACAATTTTGAGGAAGTAAAAATCGAACTAAAAAGCTCATTAAAACTATTAACTATCATATAGTTGCACTGCAAAATGAAACTAATTGTTTAATTTGCAATATTTATGATGTTTTAGGGAGATATATGTATGTATGTATGTATGTGAGTGAATCTGTGACTGCTGGCCATGTAGCGGAAGAGGGCAGCCGTATAGAATACTTACTTTAGGTATGTGGCGTTAGTATGAGTGGTTTCCAATAAATAATTTTCCAAAGGTCGTTTCAACTTTACATAAAATATGTAATTTATTATGAATAGAAAAACCGACTTCACTACGCGAGAGTTTAATTAAAAAAAATAAATAAAATAAAAAGTAGTGGCCTGTTCGAAGGCTGAAAAGAAAGTGCCCCAAAGGAAATAAAACATAGTAATCATTGGACAAAAAAAAAACTTTCGTTAAACAAAGAACGGATATCGGTTATGGAGCAACAGGATGAAGGGTCAGGGATGAAGTCAACTCTAAATTTAGCTTGCATCCCATCGCCTTTGAAAAAAAAAATATAGAATCAAAATAATCTTAATAATATTAATATTGATAATATTCATGAAATAATAATAATTTACTTGTTCGTAAACGTAGTTTACTTGTTGGTAAACACTAGTGTTTAAAAATCGCTGGGCCTGCAGAAAAGTTTAAAACCGTTGTTATCACTGACACAAAAGCAGCAAACACAAAAAACTGTTGGAATATATTGCACCAAGAGAATATCAAAAATATTCCAATCAGCAAAAAAAACGCAGTGATAAAGTGGAAAGTTGATCAATAAGATTACATATAGATAGTCAGTAATGAAGAGCTGAATATGCGCTGTTGCTTAACAACAGTATGCTTTTAGTCATGGGCTGGGTTCGAAGCAAATTTGGACGCTGATGAGCGACGTGGTTCCAGCCATTATTATGTCTTCAACTTTACTTTTCTTATCTTCTTCAAAAAATGTTGGGCACTCACACAATTTTACCACAAAAAAACTGTTTCTCAATTTTGTTGAAGTAAAAATCAAACAAGGAAGCTCGATTAAATTATTAACAATTGTCAGTCTATCATAATTCTGAATTTTTAGACATATTGGGCAACAAAGTATAAAATTTAATTTCAAAGTTATGGTGAGATATGGTGAAATATCTCACAATTTAGTATAAAAAACACCTAAGGGAATCTCAAATACTAATGATTTTCGAACGTCTCAAAATAAAGCAGTGGCTACACAAAAATGGTTTTTCATTGCGTTGTGCGTTTTGTTAAAATATCTGCCAAATGGAAAAAAATGCAGGTGAGATACATCACTTTGACCAACAGGTGAGCTGTCAGTTGAAAAATCAACTCAGCAACTTAAAGATCCTTCACCCAATTTGTAATTTACAAAAAGCACTCGACCTGTATTGGACATTGGATATTTATCACTTTTCACTTGTTTTGCTTTCACTTTCAGCGATTTTGCTATAGAGTTTTTTTTCTGTTTTTTTTTTTTTTTTTTTTTTTTTTTTTTGTTGCCTAACTTTGTTGCGTCAGTAATTCTTTTGTTAATACCTTTAACCTGCTTATGATTATCGCAATTGCAAAATATGTGTAAAGCAAAAAAGTTAACAGAAAGATTCCAGCATAAAACCAGGGCTTAGTACCTCTTAAATGCTGTTAATCAAGTCAAGGGCCCATCAAGTGATTTTGGTGAATTTAAGTGAATGAATGAATGAATGTTTTTTCATTTGAACTGACAGTGTCTCATTACGTTTTTATGTGGATTATTATTTTCTTTTTTGTAAATGAAATTACAATGTAGTTTAATTTATGGGAGAAAAAATATTGAATGGATTAAACATAAAACAACTTATAGTCAAATGCACACGTACACACACACACACACACACACACATCCACACATTCATGGTGTTGCACGAAAATTAGCGGCTGTCACCCATTTAGTTGTCATGATGTATGTGGTTTCTTGGTTGCGTTGGGGTTTTGGCATACACCTGAATCTATTTTTACGCGGTAATCATAATCATGAAAGTTGCATAAAACATTCATGTAAAAAAACACAGAGCCCATGACAAAAATCATTACATGTCGCCACTGTGGTCTCCTAATAAAGAGATTCATCATTATTTTGAATTCTATGGGTGTGTTTTCGTAATATGTGTTGCCTTCAACTCCCGGTTTTGACGAGGCTGCTGAAGACTTCTTAGCAACGCTTTGAATTGGCGCCTTCGATTTTATTAAGCACTATGTTCGAAAAATTTAAATATGCTCGCCTGGAGTTGTTCAAAATTATTTTTTATTTCAAGAGTTATTAGAAAAAAAATTTTCTAGAATAAAATTTAAAACTTTTTATATCTAAAAGTTCAAGTGCCAGTTTTATTGCTAGTTGATATAGCTTCATATGGGTGTTTCCATGGTTACGCACGTGACATTTGTACACGTTTAATTGTTTTGAATATTATAAAAATATAAATGGGTTGGAATTTTTGAATGGAATTTTGCCATTGTTACATTTAATGTGATGAGTTCCTTCCAAAAAGTATATATATATATATATATATATATATATATATATATATATATATATATATATATATATATATTGGAAAATTGAGCACTGGGTACCCAAGTTCCATGCGATCAAAGTTGACTTACGCACGTGACATAAAACGTAAGTGCCTTTTAAAGCAGCATGAAATATTGCAAAAGTAGGTGAATTGTAGAAGATTTTTATTTCGGAAAAAATGTTTTTATAAAGGTTATTAATGGACCTTTATAATCATGGTTTGTTCAAAAACAAGTGTGCATGGGTTGGCTAAGAAAAAAAATTTTTTTTATTACGCACGTTACATTACGCACGTGACACTTTTTACCTTCATACATATTTTTGTAATTTAACATATATTTTCAGAAGTTTTTACCATCATTTGAAATTACTATAAGTTAAAATTTTTTTTTTACATAATAAAATGTCAATAGTTTTTTTTTCAATTTTCTGTGCTTAAAAAAATTGTGCGAGTGTTTTGATTTTTTAACCATTTCAGGGAAATACCCATATCGATAACTTCTTGTTTTATTTCAGATTATGTAAACGTGATTATGGGATGATATGTGCATTAAGCTATTTTAGTCCAGGTGTCATAGAGTCCGATCTTATTGGAATCAGATTTTTTATGCGAGTTAATATCAGTGTCAAGTTGCAATCTAAAGCAAACAACATTGAACTAGTTAATTTTTTTGGTCGGTTTTCAATCCGATTTCGATAAGATTGGACTCATGCCACCGCCGAAATATGGGCTGTTGCAGTCCAAATTTATTTTGAAGAAAACGTAAACAAATTTATAGAAAACCCTAAATGCATTCCAGATAATTAATTTTTTCTTAAGCTTCGCCTTTGAAGAAAATCGATATATCAATACTTATTTTGTTACAGATGAAACAAATGTAGCTGACGATAGCAAGCAAAACTCTGTGTTTTTGCATCAGTGTGTGTGTGTGTGTGTGTGTGGAAAAATATGACCAATAAAATATTTTTTTCTTTCAAAAATTCATCTAATACGCTACTCAGTTAGTTTTGCGTAGTCGACTACACAAAAATGTCTAGTCAATGTTAAGAAGCCACTTTTATTATTAGTAAAAATTATTTTATCTATAATTTTTGACCTTTATTGCTAAAATTAATAAAACTATTTTTTAAAGCTATAGGTCTTTTATTTTTTTTTCTTTATTAATTTTTCGATATTTCGCTAACAATTTGTTAGCATCGTCAGAAATCCTTAATTGTTTTTATTTTCTATTATTTTGTATAAAAATTTTTTGTTGTTTAAAAATTTTTAAATATACAAAAAATATGCTGCTTTAAATATACAAACAGCAAAATGGTACTTCAAAGGAACGATTTTGAAAGCAACAGCTGTGAAACATAGTGACAGCAATTTTTTCACAGGTGAGAAATTATCGCACAACTCTAGCGGCCCACACACTCAACCAAACAAATCATATACTAATTATTTTTCCTTACCATCTTTGGTGTAGAGAACTTTTAGTTCGTCCCAATCAAATTGTGTAAATCACAAATACACTTTTTTTTCGCTTTGTTTTTATTGTATTAAATGTCACTAAAAGCTATTTTTAGCTCTTCATTCCCACCAGCAGCAGCCGCAGTGGCATTGGCATAATCATCATTGTTATCAACTGCAATTAATTTAAAATACCACAAGCAGTTAACACACAATGATAATCATGCATAAAATACTCTTTATCTGTCGTTAATTCGCTGTTTAAACTGTTGTGTAGTATGCGTATGTACGTATGTATGTATGTGTATTTGCAGTAATTTCTTTCTTTGCCGACAGTTGGCCACATTCGTTGAATCAATTTAAAACGGTGACAACAAAAAGGCAATCATGATCATGTTACCATGATAAGTACCAGAGAATATTTGTAAATAAAATTCTTTAGAAAAAATTATATAAATTTGTTGTAGAAAAACGAATAAATGAAATTTTGCATTCTTTCAACAAATATGATGCTAAAAGTTGTCGTTTTAAAAATGTTTGTAATTGAAGAATGTCATTGACATCATAAACCCAAAAGAATGAAATTTTACATACATTCCTACATCATTATTATTATTATTAACGTTTTGGAGCCAATTGTGTATCTCGACGAAAAATATCTGTTGTGTAGCTCTTGTTCTCTACACAGCGTGACCGAGACTATTAGCACATATCGCTGCTGCCGAAGGTTTGATGTTACCGAGGTATTTGAAATCCAAAAACCCAAAACCCAGGTATATGGTTCTTCTTCACAGCGTAGCAGATTGTTCGCAAATGATATGTCCCGCCGTTTCCTGGTGCTCATTACAGAGTCTGCAGGAATCAGTGCTTACCAATTTTTAGTGTTATACATAACGGGTGGTTTCATTTTGAGCAATGATATTGAATGTGAACCACACCAAAACCTTAGGTTTTTTTCCGCATTTAATTTGACGTTTTTCAATTTCAACATTATTCAGGCTTCTTATGAAAACGGGTGTTCAAATCAAAATGCAGTTGTGCACTTCATGATTTCTTCGGTCAAATTAATCTTCCAAATATGCATACAATTGGAAAAATCGTGCAAAAACTTTAGCAAATCGGGTCTGCAGAGGATGTGAAAACGTCAGTTCATGCTCATACAGCTCATACTGTAGAAAATATTCGCTGCTGTTCGTAATAGTGTCACTGAAGAACCGTCCACCTCAACTCGTCATCGTGTCCAATAATTTAACCTCTCACTCTCATCTCTGGTAAGCATTATGCATAAAGATTTGCATTTACCTGCTTTTAAAGTGCAACTGACTCAGCAACTGAAGCCTCTGGACCATTCCCAGCGTCGAAAATTATCAGAATGGCGGCCACATATGGCAAGAGTGGATGATAAATTTTCGAAGAAAATCACCTTAAGTGATGAGCATATTTTCACTTCAGAGGATTCGTCAAGCAAGCGCTAGGAACACAACTAGGACGAACCACGAATTTCGCCCAACACGACGAATATGCCGGTTAAAATTCGCTGTGAAAATTCGTCGTATGAAGCACAATAACGACGAAAAACATCTGTTATAATTGATAAAGTTCTTTATTGTTTGTTCAGAGATAAAAAAAAATTAAATGAATCAAAGAAATTCAAATAATTAAAATAATGAACATCATGTTCATTATGATTATATAAATATTCATGAAGTTTAACATTTTCAATTATAATTTTACTGGTATCCATTTTCTCAGTTTTTCTAATTTTCCCTTATTATAGTTGAACAGCTGATGGGGTGACCATATTAAAAAATTTGGTTGCTAAAAAAAAACATTACCAAAAACAAAAAATTAACACTAAAAAAACATGTCTTATAATCTAATATGTTGGCTTTTTATTTTATATGCAAAAAGTAAAAACCAAGCACTTAAAATAAAAACTATTAAAGTAAAAACCTAACTGTTTTTATTAAAACACTTGAAAACTAAAACCAATATGGCCACATGGTACAGATTTGTTCGTCGTTCGCCGGCATAAGAAATAGAAATAAATCTATTTCAAGTTCGCCGCTGTGACTGTGTGTATTTTCATATATGTACACCAAGGCGAATCAACAGGTGGTCGCAATTCAATTCGCTTCAACATTTTCTCTCGAGACGTCACAAGTTTTGTTGTCGTTTTCTATCGGCTTTGACAACACAGAAGATAAAATCGTGGAAAAATGTTGAAGCGAATCGGTATGCGGGCACCTGTAATGGATTCGCCTTGATATACACCAATGTGTTAAATTTTTGATGGCGAATATTCGCGGCGAAAAATTCGTCGTTCATCCCAGTTGGGTTTTTAGCAAAGCACTGCAAAAAGCACCGCAACTTTTACGTAACAAATATAAAATTTTAGCAAAGAGAACATAAGGCGTTTCTTATTTCTAGTATAACAACGGCAGTCCTAAACAAAACAATCAATCTCAAATTTGTCTTAGTAGTTGACCAGATTCTAAAAAATTTTTTTGTTGCACTTATTTATTATCTGTACAACAAGGCACTCTATCTGCCCTTTGCTGCTCTAGTACCACAAGAACAACACCGCTCTAGAGCCATTTCGCCATTTAAACGTGTATAGTTTTTACCATGCTTTAGGCACACACAAAGGCATTTAAGCTACATACATACGCTTATGTGTGCATATATTGCTGTAGTTTTCCATTTTAAGAAACATTCGATTTAATGAACATCGGATATGGCGAACAGCCAAATATTTTCCAGTGCGTACCTTATGTAACATGTAATTTTGCTTTGTACTCGGTTTAACGTAACTAACATGTTAAACAAATCATAAGGGGTTTTCACAATGGTAGCTGTGCAAATATGCCTTGTGCGAATTTGCAATGCATTTAATGGTTGACCGTGAGCGCACCGTTGTTTTTTTTTTTGGCAAATCTGCACAACCTGTTTGGTTTATCCCCGGATATTTTCTTGTAATCTTTGCTTGTTGAAGGTTTGAAAACTCATTGCTTTGCATTGGATTTATGGTTGAATTCTTTTATGTATTTCTTATAATAACCCTACTGTAGTGCGTAAATAATAAGGCATGAAAAGGCACAAAGGGCAAGTTGGCAGCCGACTTTATTTTTGTGTTACAATCCGCTGTCGATCTTACTTTTTATCTCGAAAGCTACCCATAAAAATTAAAACTTAATTGCGAGTTATTCTTTTGTTATTATTAAAATATAGTTTATATGATTGTTTAAAAAAAAAATACTTTTAATTCACATGAATGTGTTTTTATTGTATTAAAATGTTTCATCACTCAGCGGAAAATCGTTAGTCGGCCTCGCCATGTACTGGCGCCATCGATTGTTGTTTACAATTTATTTTCAACTGAGCATTTTTGCACACTTCTATTTGCTCAAGGGTTTTTTTTTTGTTGTGCAAATGAGGAAAAATGAAGCAGAGTGCAAATAAATACATTTGGTTGTTGTGTGAAAAAAGCAGAGCATTTGTGCTTCCATTTGCACAGTTTGCATTAACCATCACAATTTTTAGCACAAGTTAATAACAATGCGTCCAGCAAACAATAATATTACATACACATCTTTGCTGTATTAAAAATTTTGCAGGTATGCGAAAGTTTGAAAAGCAAAATTGCCAACATTTTTGTTGAAGTTTTCGATAAAAAATCAGGTTATGTCAAAAAAAAAAAGTAAAATTTTTCAACTTAAAATTGACATTTCAAACTTGAATGTTGCTGTGTCAGCGGTTTGTGGACAATTTTTAACACTTCTTTTTTTAACATTTTTATTTCCTAGCGCTTTCTTGAAAATAAGAAGAATACAAAACTTAAACAGAAAGATGTCAGTTTTGTTTACGTTTTGTATGTTTGGTTCTTTCTAGCAATTACTGTTTCCTTCTATCAATCCTATACCAAGGTTAAGGTTAAACGAGTTGTCTAAAATTGTATTTTTTGTACAGAGATGTTGTACATTTGATTTCCTATACTTTTTATGTACATATTCATCCAGCCGACAATCTCTTACATAATAAATAGAGAGTCTAAGGCCCCGCTTATGGTTCACAACATTTGTTCGTTTAATGTTGTATTTTTTGAAAAATGATTATGGTTTACAACTATTGTATCAAGTGTTGTAAAAAACTTACAACACATAAGAAAATGTTCTCAAAATCTTACAACATCTAATTGGGTGTTATCTTGTTGATGCTACAAGCTAAATTATGAAAAAATGATAAAATTTGTGTAAGTCTGCATATGAAATATGTTGCAAAAATTTAAAAAAAAAACAATTATTTATTAAAATTTATTAACAAAATATAAATAAAAATGCATCTGTACACATAATTATTACCCATTTTTTGATAACCAAAAGAGTTTTATTTTGTATTTTGTAGTTGCAATGGATTTAAACTGCAATGCACAATTTTTTGGTCCTTTCATTGTTAAAACCAAATTAAACATCAACATTTACATAAATTTTTATGGCTTTGTTTGTATTTTTCTAAGAAAAACGTTTTTCATTTTTTTTCATTTTTACCAATGCTTTTCTACGCGGTAGTTGCGGTGTTATATGAAATACAACACCCAAAAAAAATCTCCATGCCTTTTGGTTGCAAAACTTGACAATCAAATGTCAAAATTTATTGTTTTTCGCTTGTGTTTGTGTAATGAAAGCAACATACGCGTGCATCTTGCTGGAAGTGTGGCTTTATTTGGTAGTTTTTTTGGATGCAGGCATGTATTTTTGCGGAAAGATGCTCTACAAATGAAAAACAACTCTGTGACATACACAACACCTAGATGTTGTGAACCATAATCACCAAAAAAAAAAGAGTTGTAAGTTGTGTTGTGAACCATAATCGGGGGGTTAGAAATCGGATTACAAAGAAAAAGTTACTCAAAAATTCTAAACCACAAGCAATAACTTTCATTATAAAACGGTTCACAAATGGCGAACTATAATATTACAGCACATACTAAGAAGTTGAAATAGATAACGTACTTTCTAAATAAGTCTCCAGTATTTTTCTAAATTTTTTTCTTTCCTTTAATACGTTTTTTTTTTTTAATAAAAAATGTCTTTTGAATTTTGCACTTTCAATAGAATAGTAAAGAAGTGAATTTTGAGTAAAAATTACTAGATTTCATTTTTAAACTTAGTACGGGATATAACCTTTAATAATAATATGCCTCCAATAAGATTCATTAAATCGAAGAATTACTGTAATTTTTTTATAACAAGGCATCTATAAATGTCACTACATTGAAAAGAGAAACCTTAACAATGGACTTTTGAGCTCTTTTGTATAAATTAATTAAAACTCATTTAAATGGCATGTCATGTCATTGCAATGATTGCATAGGCAAATGTTTGTGTTTAACAAGTGTTAAAATTATAAATTAATAATAAAAAAAAACAAGTTTACATAAGTAAATTGTATTAATGTCACTATTTTGTTGTTGTCAACCCATTTGTGTTGTTTTTGTTAAACACGGTCTGGGTGGGTGCATGCATGAGCTGTTGTTGTTGTCGTTGTTGCTGTTGTTTCAACCCGATTGTATTTGCCATCAAACAGCTATTGAAAGGCGTGAATCATATTGAAAGTAACTGTCAAAGTTTCGAAAGATTTTCACTTATTATAAGAGCATAAACACCTGATATATTGATACATTTAATTATCAGAATAATGGAGCAAGTTTCTGGTAATAACACAATAACACCAAATGATTGATAGCAATATACGAAGTAATTCATAAAAATTTCTTATTTCAGCTTATAAGTTGGTAATAGTTATTATAATACACTAACAGTGTTATTAGCAACTCATAAATAAATTCAGTCAAGTACGAGGCTGGCTAACACACTTAGGGTTCCGTTCGCATATATGTGTAATGTACGTATGGAATGGCATATATGAATACATATATTGCATAAATTTCATCTCTCTGTCTCTTAAAGCTTGAGAGTTAGGTTTAATTGCTACTTTATGTTGTATGGGGACACCTAGTAATTTTCGACTTGTTATTGTTGTCATTTGCTGCTGTAAGGCATCTGGGAATACATATACTGTGCTAATTTTGGCTCTATACATCTTACGGTTGGAGAGTTATAGCTATTAATCTACGTTGTAAAGGGACACCTGGTAGTTTTACAGTTGTTGTTGTTTTTAGCAAGTGTTGTTGTGGAGCATATGTGAATACACATATTGTGCAAATTTCATCCCTCTGTCTCTCACGGTTCGAGAGTAACGGCTAGTTGTTACTTTACGTTGTATAGGGACACCTGGTAGTTTTCGACTTGTTGTTTTTAGCATTTGTTATTGTAGGCCATATTGCACATTTAATCTCTCCGTCTCTTACAGTTTGGGAGTTACGGTTAATTTTTACATTACGTTGTACACCTGGGACACTTGGTAGTTTTCGACATGCTGTTGTTTTTAGTATTTGTTGTTGTAGGGCATATGAAAACACATATACCCTTATTCATAAAAATTATAACAGGTTTATTTATAATGCTGTTATTTGAGAAATTTGTATGGAAAACTTGTCAAATAAGAGTTTCATAAACCTAAAATATTTATTATGAATAAGGCGCATGTACTGTGCGAATTTCTGCTCTCTGTCTTGTACAGCTTAGCAGCTACGGCTAATTGTTACTTTACGTTGTATAGAGACACCTGGTAGTTTGACAGTTGTTGTTCTCCTTAGCATTTGTTATTGTAGAGGATCTATAAATACATACCCTTTGCGAATTTCAGCTTTCTGTATTTTACTGTTACTGTTACTGAGAGTTATAGCTAATTCTAACTTTTCGTTGTATAGGGACACCTGGTAGTTTTTGCTTTGTTGTTGTTTTTAATATTTGTTGTTGTAGCAGCAGGATGCAGCAATAGCCTGTAAAAATTTCACCTCTTTAGCTCTTACCGTTTCGGAGAATGTACGCTGTGACGGACGGACGGACGTAGTTGTCTCGGTAATAGGGTTCCGTTTCACTCTGATGAGTACGGAACCCTAAAAATGCAATTCATAAACAGATTATACGGGTGAAATAACTATTATACTTGCAAATTTATATTTTTTATAAATTTTCCAAAATCAAAAATTTTGAAACTTTCCAAAAAAAAATATTTTTTTTTATTTTTCCTAATAACTCTAAAGTTATTGACGACACCAAAAAGTAATTTCAGCAAAACTTAAAGATGGTATATTTAGTAATTTTTTGATGTATTATATGATAGAATCGGACACCCCGTTTTAAAGTTATGACTAGAGGTCTGGATCAACCTTTGCGAAAATATCAGATTTAAAAAATATTCTAAAAAAAACTGATCCATAAAATTTGAAATTTTAATGATTTTTGTACTAAGATGGGTATAACAAATCAAAAAATATAGTGGTCATTCATGGATTTTTTGGCTGTTGGGTAAAGTATTAGTATAGTGTTTGTCTATTAATATACTTATTCTATTTTATATTAAATTTGTAAATTTTCTGTATCTAATATTTGAACTGCAAAGTTTTTCGTTTATATCTAACGGGATCGAACCACAAACCCCAAGACTCTAGCGCAGCCATCTTTTTAATTTGATATACACGCAGTTTGTGGTGTCTTTTCATATTCACAGTAATTGAATATTAAAAAAAAAAACAATATACAAAAACGCTAGGGGTCAGCCTGGTGTATATGAGCTTGCATTTAAGTGTTAGATGTAGAAATATGTGTACATCCGCATGTATGTATGTGTGTGTATAGAGCATGTACATATTTGTAAATGTATAAATTTAATTTAAAAGTTGCCGGTTCTTACCACATGACGACTTGGCTTTTAGTTTTTTCATTAAACTTTTTGTGTTTCACATTTTTTTGCTGGCAAATGCTCTACAACAAGCATAAACGATTTGTGTAAGACCAAATCAAGCATATGTTAAGCTACGGCTAGGGGCCTGTCATCTTTCAATAGTTTTGCTGTACAATATTGTGGTGTCCTTGTTAATTTTGTTTTTTAATTTTCTTCTACAAGATTGGCCTAAATTTTTTAATTAAATAAAACTTCCATATGGTCGTCCTGGCTGCGTTGTAATTTTCTTGATACAGATTTTTGAAACATACTTTTTACGGCTTTTTCTTTTTGCAGAATAAAATAATAAAAAAAATGCTTTTATTGTTTCATATTCCTGAGTCGCAGCTGCAACATTTTTAAATGTTGTGACAAGTTTGTTTCTTCTCGTTTGTGTAGTTGGGTTTCTTTTCTTTTTGTTTTCTGCTTCATACAATTTGCTTTATTTTCCTTCAACTTTTTATAGTTTCAGTAGCAGTAGTAGTTTGTATGTATTCATAATTTTTATTGCAGTTTTTTAAAGTTAAACCTACATTATTATTTGTATAAATAATATTAAGAAAAGTAAAAACAACAATCCTTGTTTTTATTTAGACAGACGACGCAAACGGACAGACGAACAGCACACATTCTATGGGATGCAGCATGTTTTTGGAAACAACAAGAAAGAAATAATAATAAAAACAATATTGCAGTATAACATTTGCTGCAGTCAAGTGATGTAATAAAATATATGTGATTTTCTTAAAAAGCAAAGAAAAAATTAAATCAAGTTGAAAGTCTTCAGTTAAATGAGAGACAGAAATATTTACTTTTTTTTCGAGACTTGGCAAAAATAGTAATTGAGTTATTTAACTTTTCTTTGTGTCCAAATTGATCCATTTAAAAGCAATTTATTTTGTGGGCTATTTTTTATTCTTGTTTGTTTTATTTTGCCAAATTAACTTTAGAATAATATTTGCTTGTCGCATTTCTTAAATGAAAAAAAGAGGATAAGAAAAAGTTAGGAGAAAAAGCCCAACACAAAAATGTCTTGAGCAACAAAATTAATAAAGCGATGCCGCATTTATAAATTTTGGGTTCAGCTTTGATTTTAAGAATTTGGTGTCATTTTTCATGTTTGATTGCAGCAGTTTTTTTTTTTTTTTTTTTTTTTTGCTTTAAAGAAAGGGCTCTTTGTCAAGAACACTATTAATCAGCATTTAAAAGAGAAAACACAAACATCCGTTAAGGCTGCTGGAAAAAATAACTTTTTTAACAAGTTTTACGCGTTTTACTAAATCAGTGTTTCTCAATGCAAAAGTCGTTATCGTCGCACCATGATTTGCTCTATAAACAAAACTAGGAATTTATTTTCTTATTTATTTATTTAGTAATTTATTTATTTCGTAATTAATTTATTAATTTATTTATTTATTTATTTTTTTATTTATTTATCTACTTATTTATTTATTTAATTATAATACTCATTTATTTATTTGTTTATTTATTTATTAATTTGGAACAAACTACCATGTGTCGTTGTCAATTCTTGGCTTCAGCCAATTTTCCATTTTAAATTCGATCACCAGGATGACTGAGTTTACTTCGCAGCTCTTTACCGCGTAAAGGTAAGTACTCTGTTCAAAATTCCACGCGGAAAGTTGTCAAAATCCATGTAAAAATATTCGCATGAACTTTTCGTGAAAAAATGTTGCAGAAGTAGTACTCTGCTCATTTTGAGCAAAACATATGAAATGTATGTATATGGCAACATTTTCTTTTTGCAGCAAAATAATTGAAGTGGCAATTCTTCCACGTGAAATTTTTAGCAACTGCTGACTGCTGATATTTTCATTGCAAAAATTTAAGTAAAATTTTTTGGACAAAAAAAAAAGAAATGTAAATTTATAAAGAAAACCAAAAAAATTAAATTCAGTGCGACAGAAATGCAGGAACTGAAATCAGCCGTGCAGAAAAAGAAAATTATTTGAGATTTCTTTGTTCGTTGTGATGTATTTGTACAAAAAATTAACTTTTTATTCTATAATTAAATTTTTCTCATCATAATCCAAATTGCAAAACATATGGGTTTTGTTTACAAAAGTAAAACAATGCAGCATACTTTTAATGAAAAACTCGTTAAATTGTGTAAAAACGGCGGTATGGGTAACATTAGATACATGTCAAATTTTCCGTACGAAAAAATCAATGTTGCTCAACATTTTCCGCAGTTTCGAACACAGTACTTGCCTTAAAGCATGAAGGCTGAAATAACAAGACTCAACCATATTTGAAGATTTTCCTCTCTCTCTCTCTCTCTCACCATACTTTTAAAGACTCTGAAATAATTCAAATTTCCTTCCGTTAAAAGCTGATTTAAAAGTTCTTTCAAACTCAATTTATCATTTTAATTTGTATTTGATTTCGTAGGAACATGAATTATGAAAATAATGTTTTAATAACTTGCAAACATTATTTTAAAGATTCCCAAATGAAATGTTGCTGACGTTTTCACTTTTTAAGGAAGTTGTAAATTCATGTTTGATGTAGAAAAACGTACGTTTTATTTTTACAAACATGTATGTATATCATAACCTTGTTACAGAATATAAAAATCATATTTTATACATATGTATCTGGAAATAAATAAACTCGAACAAATAATCGCACTCCAACAAAAGTATCTTTGATTTCAGTTTTCCTTCAGCTTGAATTATGATTCCCTTTTGACTCATTTCGCATTTAATGTTTTTTTCAATTTGTTTCCTTTTGTTTCTTTTTTTATTCTTTTCTCGCTATTATAGTTTTTGTTTTTCTTCTTCTCCTTTTGTGTCTGAAACTTAATATTTCAACAGTTTCTTTTATTTTCAGCTCATATTTGGTTCTTTCCAACAAATCACTATTTCAAAGTTACAAGCTGCTTTAGTGTAAAATCCCACTATTTCTTTGTTTTAAAAATTTAAAACGGAAAAATATTATTCTGACTTATTTTTTTTTTGCTGATTTTGGTTTTCTATTCGTTTTAATTCCTTGGCCTTCATTTTTGTGCTTATAGCCAAGCCAGTACATAAGGGGTGTACTTATGTGGGTGTGCTTGCGAAGAGGTTATGTGTGTGTGAGTGGGGGTGAGGGGAAGGCACTTTTAGCGGCAATTTTGTTCAAGGGCAGTATGTGGAAAGCGATTTGAAGAAGAGCTATTTAAAAGAATATTTTTTAAAATTTAATTTCTTCCCATCATTTCAATTAAAATTTTTTAAAAATTAATTACTGATCGAATCGAATGAAACGAATTTAAGTGCTTGGCAATTGTAATTAATTGGTTCAGGTTTTGCGGTAACAAGAATGTAGGAAGACCTCGTTTAGCTAAAAATGTGGTTAAAAATAATTTTAATGGCTTTCGATTAAGGACAGTTTTCAAAGAAACAAGATAAGGAACAATTCGAAGGAGTGGTTGCGAAAAGATAGAGAGAGACACAGTTCAAATAAATCGTCCAATCGCGCTGACCAACAACAAAAATGTTCTTTAAACAAAAGTTTATGATTATTGCACAGTTCTGCTGGCAGAAGTTCGGACAGTAACGGGATGTATTAGGGAACTCAATGAAGTCAGAAGGCCAGGGCCAGTGAATATATTTACAGACAGTCAGAGGTCCATCAGAGCGATGTAAGCTGAGTGAATTAAATCACATTTGGGGGTTGCATATACGCTTTTAACAGGTTCTCGAAGCATAGTTTACCATGCGTATAGTGGTGGGGCTGGACACCCGGGAATAATTGAAGGTGGGAAGGGAGAGTCACTTACTTTAAGAGCAAGAGATTTAAGCAACATAAGCCTGGAATGCATGGAACTCTTCGACGCAGTTAAGGCGGCGTTACAGAATTGGGCACACAGAGCTCACTCAACTCTCTGGAATCACAAAACCGTGTAACTGAATACAGGAATATTCTGGGGAGTTTCAGATGAAAAAACAGCGAAGGAGCTACTAAGGCTTAGCAAACTCGAATTCATTAGCACAATGATGACAGGTCTCTCATACCTACTGGCACCTCTGAAGCAAGAGTACATGAATGTAGAGCATGTGGAGAGGATAGTGACACATTAGTGCACCATTTACGCCAATGCTCTGCCTTTTCACAAATACGTTGCCGCCATCTAGGGAGTGATACTTGGGTAAGGTTTATAATAAGAAGCCAGGCTTTGAAAAAAATGATTTTTATAGGTATGTAGAGGGGGTCGTGGACCTCCCAACACTGAAGTCAAAGAATGCCAGAAGCTTTTAGTTTCTTAATAATTCGATACTGAGGCTGTGAAATTTACTAGGGAACATTTTACTGTAAATATATAATTTTATCGAACTTCTGTAATACATTTATATTAAATTACTTTTTCAGGCTTAAGTTCACCCCTTGGGTTTTCACTACTTTTTAATCAATATCAATTAAGTAAAGAAAAGTAAAATTTATTTGCTAGGTGGACAACCGGCTGTTTCTGGGTAGCAAACACCCTTCATCAGCACCCTATGAACTTTGGACGTGTCAAATTTCACAATTTTGGCACAGCCGCTTTAACCACTCGGCAACCAAAGCTCACGCAATTCTACTTTCTGTTTGTATACTTGATTAACATTAATCAAAGCAATGATATTTTTGCAGTCCTGGACGATATTTTATCATCTCAGAAGACTGTTATTTGTGCTTTCTGTTTATATGAAACCTAGCAAATAAATTTTACTTTTCTTTACTTAATTGATATTGATTAAAAAGTAGTGAAAGCCCAAGGGTTGAACTTAAGCCTGAAAAAGTAATTTAATATAAATTTACTAGGGAAAATATAAAAATGTTGGTAAAACAGTACTGCCAGAAGACAGTTGTTGCCCAGAACGTAGAATCGTGAATTCATGAACGGATGGGAAGCCTCCAAAATCTTATCTTTTTAATTTCATTAAAGAAATTTTTTCACAGGTATACAAAACTTGTTCCTGACAACTCGCGTACAAAATCTATACCATCTTATGGCAATTGGTATCATTGACCCTGATACCTTGCTGAACATATCCTACCTACGTGGTATATGGTGGAAGAAACTAAGAACGTTTTTAATATGACCGAATTCCTATGGGCTTGTCAGTCAAAACCATTACGGTTAAGCACAACAAGTCTGGCTAAAGTGTATGTCGAAAGACATCGTCTACCATACCCAACTAAAACCAGGTTCTTTGCAGAACAGTGTTATGGACCCCCAACGCGTTCGTAGATTTAATACCTCTTGATATAATTGGGCGTTTCTCTCAACACATGTACTAGCATTTATGGGCTAATGATTTCTTTCATATTTCCACATTTTCATTTTCGAGCCCATAAATTATTCTCAGCTAAAACCGCAGATTTGTCTTATGTGAAGTTCATTTAACCTTAGGAAAGGCAACAAAAAATGTGAAAAGGAACCCCTTTATAAATACATTACTAATTAAATATCTATGACCGTCTGCTAGTAACAATTGAAAGTATCTTGAAATAACAATTCAAGTTCTCTTTGCTGTGACTGTAGTCAACGTTTCAAGGTATTTAAACATTATTACCCTGCGGCTCTAGATTAATATAATAAATATTGCAAAGACTTTGCATGTGGATTAGAGGCGGTCGATTTACCAATGGATATTGTGCCATCGAGTTTTCGATAGATTTTAGTATGTGGTAATAAGGCTTCCAGTATGTCATATAAAAAAATTTATTTTCGAGTGTCTGGTTTAAATTTTTTTATATTTCTGTATGGCAGCTCTTCTGAAGGAGGCGTGACACGGGGTCAGTATGTTCAAAAGTAAGTAAAAGTGATATATTGATTTTGTCAAATCTTATATGCCCTTTACCATAGAAAAAATTAGACTTTTTGCCCAACCCTCTGTAAATAAAGCACACCAGCTGCAAGTCCCAGCGACTTCCACGGGATTTTGAATAAAACACACAATCCAAGTAGCAAAGTGTATTTATATTAAAATTCCTACACTAAATTCAAACAATGTAAGAGAATACAATTCTTAACAATTAATTAATAAATTGTGATACATACTTTTTGGTGTGGAAATCACCAGGTTAAAATTCATAAAATTACAAAGTTTATTGAGTTACAAAATTACTCGACGCTACGCGCAACCAGCCCGTATGA
Organism: Sturmia bella; assembly: GCA_963662145.1. Taxonomy (NCBI): domain Eukaryota; kingdom Metazoa; phylum Arthropoda; class Insecta; order Diptera; family Tachinidae; genus Sturmia; species Sturmia bella. The sequence goes on along the minus strand of OY759168.1, from coordinate 21,784,486 downwards.
TTTCTGATTACAGAAAAGATGGCTGCAAAAAGGCGCATGTTCTTGAGCTGACCTTAAATACTATCGTTATTTGGAAAATTAGTACAATCACAAAATTATAATTTGGCGATGCCAGACTTATAAAATAAAATCATTAATTTTGGTCTATTATTACTTTTCTCTTATAACTAGGAAGTGATATATCCCAATGAAAATTACATCGTAATGACATAGGCATATATTTATGTACACTTTTCCAAAAACTGTACTGATATAGACGCACTTGAATATTCGTACTATATTGGAATAATAAGAGCATTTCCAATACCCTTTTTTGCGCAAATATAAAAAAAAATGCATTTCAAAATTTTAAAACAACAAAATGCACTAAAAATGCTGGCAACGCTGACAACAACAATTTATAAAACTTCTCTAAAAGTTGTATGTTATTTTCATGCAATCAGTTTTTGGTGGTTAAAAATAATAAAACTTGGCTAAAACTCAATTTTCTGTAGTATTTTCAATTAAAGTATACTTCTGGAACATTTGTGGTGCTGATTGAATTGTTGGACACGATACTGTGTATATGACTTCCAAATTGTGTGCAGTAATAGTGTAGCAGCTTTACCATACCTGGCCTTAAAGTAGCGCAAGTTATATTAATAACAACTTCACTAGCCAAAACAAATTTTACTTCTCTATTAATACATGCACACAGCCACCAACGTCATTATTTTGTAGGTACCAATGTATGAATTTACTTATCGACACAATCAAGCATATGAGTGTGTACCTAAACAAAAATAATTAGCGTTTGCTAAAGTTTGATGTAAAAAAACTTTCCTTTTTTAGTTGTTTGCAAAACTGAATTATATATTTCTGAATATCTCTACTTTCAAATTGGGTTAAGTGCAATTGTACCAAATTTTACACACCTGCGAAACAAAAGTATCAACTTAAAAGGTGAAGTCTTACATAAAAAAAAACTGTATTAAGCCTGCTTAGGAACGCTTCCATGGAAAAATAACGGGTTATCCATTTTGCGCTTTCAAAAGTAAACGTAAATAAGAAATATATAAAAAAAAAATTTTTAGCGATATTTCTTTTTTATTACAAAGTTGATATTATGTGTGAAACACTACATCATTTAAATGACCACCACGCGAAGTGTTGCCAGCATTGATTATTTTGAGGTAATTTTCGACCACTTTTTGGGCGGTATCTCAGCCATAACTTGACGAATGTTGGTTTTTATGCGCTCAAGAGTTAAAGGTTTATCTGCACAAACACGGTCTTTCGCAAAGATCCACAAAAAAAAAATCGAATGGTGTCAAATGGCATGATCTTGGTGGCCAGTTGATATCGCCTTGAGGAGATATTACGCGGCCAGGAAATGTCGCTTGCAATAAAGCCATATTCGCTCCAGTTGTGAGGCATGTGGCACCGTCTTCTTGAAATCAAATATTCTCCAAGTCGTATTCTTCAATAGCAGACAAAAAATGTCGGTTATCATATATATTTCATAACGCTCCGAATTGACGGTGACAGTCGTTCCATCGCCGTTTTCGAAGAAGTAGGTCCAATCACACCTTCGGACCAAAGAGCGCACCAAACAGTTAATTTTTCTGCATAAAATGGCCACTCTTCAATTACTTGAGGATTCTTAGAAACCCAAATACGACAATTTTGTTCACTAACACACCCACCGAGTGAGAAATGTGCTTCATTGCTGAAAAAAATTTTGTTCGAAAAATCGCCGTCCACCGGCTGTTGTTCAAGCACCCGTTCCACGTGTCTACGACTTTGTGAATGGTCAGCTGGCTTCAGTTGTTGTGTAAGCTGGACTTTATATGAATGTAGTTGTAGATCCAAATGCAAAATACCTCATAATGTGCCGTAATTCCTGAGAACGACGAGGAATCGACACATTCGGGCCTTTGACAACACTTTCACTTACAGCAGCGATATTTTCAGCGGAACGAGCGAAACGATGCTCAGGCCTTATAATATTTGTAACTGCCCCAATCCCTTCTAATTTCTTCACAATTTTGCCAATTTCTAGCGTAGTTGGAAAATTATGTAAACCATAATCTTCTCTTAAAGCACGATAAGTGGTTGTGGCAGAATCACAATTTCTGTAGTATGTTTTGATACGTTTCATGAGTTGTGATAGTTAATCGATCCATTTTCGTCAATTTCAGACTTTCAACTGAGTTGAAAAAAACTAGTGTGACAGATGTCGAATTCCAGTAATCTTATATATACTTTTGAAATCACGAAATGGATAACCATTTTACAACAAAAAATTTTAAAGCGGGCGCCTCAAAAATATTTCTTTGATATGCTGTAGCAGAACTTTTTCTCTCATGCCAAAAGCTATCGAAAATTCGATGGCGTAATGTGGACAAATTTTTGTCGATACAAATCGACCCGGCCTAATGGGTATGGTTATTGATAATTAAAAGCGTTCGATAAAAAAACAGAAATCATGGTTTACTTCAAAAACAGTAATTGCTTTTTTGCACACAATCGGTAAACTACTAACATGCGCACACATTTTACCGAATTGGCATAAAAGGTAATTTTAATAGAAAAAAAAAAATATATTAGAAATATTAATTTTATGTATAATCATTAGCACTACATTTTTCTTAATGTATGATTTTAAAGGTTTACCAATTTTAAGAATTTGTATATTTACGAATGTTAATCTATATGTCAATAGGAACTCATATTAAAAGATTACTATAATAGATAATCACCACAATCGCGAGTAAAATGTAAAATTTGTATTCCCATAAAATTTTCATTTCCCAAGTAGGGAAATTTGCTATCATGAATATTATGGGAAAGTTTGTTTTGCTATCAATATGTAGTGAGTGTACAATAGGGAAGAAGAAATATAAATACAAAAGGAAATTTATTGAAAATTTGTGGGTAAGTGATGAAAAAAGTAATTAAAATTATGTTTTTTAACTAATAAACAGCAATTTGTAGTTAAAAAGGTAAAAAGGGTGAATAAATCGGAGTTTTCATGCCTTTTGAATATTTTGACAGATTGGCCGATAGAAAAGCTGCTACTTTCCATTGTCGCGGGAAGCAGCAGCACCTACTTGCGGCGATTTGTGTGCACACATACACGCATAAGCATAGTGAGCACAGGCATGATAAGAATGTTTGCCTTACCGTGTTAATTTCTTTTTGAGTATTCAATATTCGAATGAATGCTGTGAATACAGAGTAAATATAAACAAAAGAATGTATTCATGTAACCCTAACAAGTAGTAAAAAGGAATAAAACCCTTACATTTATGTCTCAAAAATATGTAAAATTCCAGGAGAAACAATAAATCAAGATCCTGCTTGCTTATGAAAGTGTGTGACGTTATGCATGTTTGTCTACCTGTTATGTGAACACATTATCATTCATTCTTAATTTACCATATTCAAATTTGAGTACGTATTATACATGTGCTATATTTGTAAGGAGTTCTTTAGCGGTAATAGAAAGAACTGTTTGTAGTCAATCTCAAAAAAAAAAAATTTTTTTTTTACTCCTCTTATGCCACCTACCGAGAACATACAAATTGTTTTACCTGCACTGCACGCGAATGAAATTCGATATGTGAATAGTTTTTGAGCTGTATCGAAATTTATATCTTCTGTTTTAATTGCAAACAATGAAACTACACAATATCAATCAGATGGCGCTATACACTAGTAGCAATGAAGCAATGAGGGTGTGACATAACCAAAGTACTGGGGTAGCGAAGCACACCGGGTTATCGCTAGTAGATAATAAAAATGAATAAGAAAATCATGATTCTAACTGGGGCACAATTGGATGTCTTGAAGGCACCAGGCTTACTACCAGCACTCAGTTTAAGCATAAATTTATTAATTTCCGTTGTTGGCCTTTTATTGCGTCAAACTTGTTTCAAAGCTGCAGCCATACTTCAATTATTTATTATTATTTCTATTATTAATAATTAATGTCAATTAGAAAAATCATCAAATCATTGACCTGCTTAAAAATGCAGCCAAATTCGTAATAATGCTTAAACAACTATCGCATACACAAACATACCTATACAAAATCCAAATCTTCAATTAGAGATACCAGCTAGCTCAAAATTAAGTTTACAGCTCCTCAATTAACAAAAGTTTCAAAATTACATTTTATATATTAACAACAGGATTTGCAACAAAATTTACATAAATAGCATTTTTTCACATTAATTTTCTAAGCTTAACATTTGACAGATATTTCTTATACAGATGTTAAAATTTCTGTGACTATTCGCCCCAGACTGTGCAGTTCAGACGAATTTAATCTTTCGCCTTAAGTTATGCAAAGAAAAGACACAAAAGGAAAATTCAAATAAGCGAACAAAATTATGTGTCTTAAAACTTTAAAATGTTTTAAAGATTATTGCCATGGCATGACAAATTAATTACTTTTTTAGCCAGGGAGCGAAAAATTTTTATTACTTTCAAGTTTGAAATCTAAAAGGCGGGGAAAATTAAATCAGGCGAACTATCATCACTATATTTATGTTAAGACGTTAGTAAGACTTTTCAGGAAAGTGCTTAACAGTTGTGTGTTTCCCAACTACTTAATCAGGCTCAAGCTCATTTCTTGGCGTCGGCATGCTGAGGTATGAATAGACAGAAAACTATTAATAAGCTATATATATTACATTAATTCAGGTCCAAAAATGAACCTTTTCAAAAAATGTTTGTTATATCTTTCAGCTGTCTATATGCCGACGACATTTCGTTGGTGCTAATCAACTCATCAGTAGACTTGAAAAATTCTTAAAAGTCTGTTTGAAACTCAACTACTTACTCCATCAGAAATGTTCAAACAAACCTTTAACACAGCAAACATTTCTTTTTTCGTTTTGCAACACTTCTACTTTTCGTTGCAACTTTCTATGTAACGAGTCACCATCGGTTACTACGATTTGTATTTTTGAAAGTATCAAAAAGTAAAAGTTTTTCAAAATTCAAATATGAACTTAATTATTTATTTGCTTTAAGAGACCATTGAAATATATTAATTGATACAACAGAGGTTGAAGAGGTTCATTTTTGGATCTGAATTAATACATTTCAATTGGCTCTTAAAGCAAATAAATAATTAAGTTTATATATATTACAGCTAAACTAATTAATAAAAAGTAAAAAAACGACACTTATGAAATTTGGCATTACCAAGCTCAAACTCGAGCTGATGATAAGCGCGGCAACTACAAAACAACTAGTTGTCCATTTTGCCAGCAGTCTAAATTTCCTCTTTTTATTAAAGTGTCTAATGAAATTAATTTATCATAAGCACTTTATGCAAAATTAAGCTTTAGACTGATTAAGAAATTTATAAATATAAATGACTTAAATAGGTATCTAAGAGACATAAAACTCCATATATGCGCCACTATCACCAACTATGGAGCAAAAAAATAATAATTAAGGTATAAAACTGGGTTTTTTATGATAATTCTAATACTTTTGAATTGCAATAGCACACATTTGTCACAGTTAATTTGGATAAGAAAATTTCCAACTCAAGCAGTTTTCTCAGATACGTTATTTTAACAGCTGGACGAACGGATATTGCTTAATTACGTTTTCTTGCATTTTGAATTCAGAGCTGAAAGACTCATTGTGAAAAATTAGAAAAATGTTTAAATTAAAATTAGACTCATAAACTTCAGTACATATTTCCCTTATTTCTTCCAGTAAAAGTTATAACAATCAAAAGTTTTCCTCCAAAGGATTTGTGTAAATATTAAGCAAACAAAAAAATTCTATAGCGGAACTCACCCTTCATTGCAAATGACCCTTGCAGACCTTGCAGATATTGCAACCGTAGCATATGTGCCATAGTCTGCAACACTACAAAAACAAAATGTATGAAACATAAGCGGAAATCACCCTTGGTTGCACATCTGCAATTTTAGCAGATATAGCATGATTTTTTGCTACAAAGCGTGAGTGTCTTTTTCAAGCGCTTAGCAAAATAATTATATCAGCTGATTTTAGAGTAACGGAAAATATAAATATTTTTGTTTTGCAAACTGAGAAGGAAGTTTAGAAAACAAATTGCAAAAATTTCGTTATTCATCTTTTCGTTGGCCGTCTTTTATCGTTGACTTTTTGTTTAATTGCCTTAATTTTATTTTTACTTTCTTCATTTCCTTCCCTGTTTTATATATTTGTTTACAAAATTTAATAAAGGAAGTTTGCCGCATGAGATAAGCTAAGCCGCAGCTAATATTTAAAAAGCAACGCCGTCGATAAAATTTGCACGTGAAGCAACCGCCCGATTTTTTGCTTATTTTATAAAATTTAATAAAAATGATGCATAATATTAGATATAATATTCACTTTTTACTATTTTGTAAATGCTGCTTTGAGCAACGTTAGCATTCATTTAATTCCAGCACAGGCATGTTTTGTGGCGGCCTTGCCGTCATACAGTTTTTTAAGCGCAGGAGTTTACGTGTTGAAATGTTGAAAAACAAGCAGCTGTTTTAGCATTTAGCAACATTTGCAAATACGGATCTGCAATGGTTTTTAGTTATGCATATTTGCTTAAGTGATGCAAATCTCGATTTCATACATTTTGTTTTTGTAGTGTTGCAGACTATGGCACATATGCTACGGTTGCAATATCTGCAAGGTCTGCAAGGGTAATTTGCAATGAAGGGTGAGTTCCGCTATAGATTTGCATCACTTAAGCAAATATACATAACTAAAAACCAATGCAGATCCGTATTTGCAAATGTTGCTAAATGCTAAAACAGCTGCTTGTGTTTCTACATTTCAACACGCAAACTCCTGCGCTCAAAAACTGTATGACGGCGAGGCCGCCACAAAACATGCCTGTGCTGGAATTAAATTAATGCTAACGTTGCTCAAAGAAGCATTTACAAAATAGTAAAAAGTGAATATTATACCTATTATTATGCATAATTTTTATTAAATTTTATAAAATAAGCAAAAAATCGGGCGGTTGCTTCACGTGCAAATTTTATCGACGGCGTTGCTTTTCAAATATTGGCTGCGGCTTAGCTTATCTCATGCGGCAAACTCGGTTTATTAAATTTTGTAAACAAATAAATAAAAGAGGAAAGAAAATGAATACGGAAAAAAGTAAAAATAAAATTAAGGCAATTAAACAAAAAGTCAACAATAAAAGACGGCCAACGAAAAGATGAATAATGAAATTTTTGCAATTTGTTTTCTAAACTTCCTTCTCAATTTGCAAAACAAAAATATTTATATTTTCCGTTACTCTAAAATCAGCTGATATAATTATTTTGCTAAACACTTGAAAAAGACACTCACGCTTTGTAGCAAAAAATCATGCTATATCTGCTAAAATTGCAGATGTGCAACCAAGGGTGATTTCCGCTTATATCATTTAAAACAGATGAAATTAACAAAGTTTTGTAGCCAGACAGTTATTTTCTTTGCATAAGGTATTTCGAATAAAACGTTTAGTTAGAAATTTAAGAAAAGAAAATGGTAGTACTTCGCACTCTGATTTTTTCAGCTTCTTGTCACATTAATACTTTATTTTTCCTAACTTCTTCTTTAGCTTTAATTTGTTTGATATATTTGACGTAGGCAAATAAACTGTTCAAACAACTGAAAGAATGGATATACATATACATATATCTTTGTTAGATTTTATAAATTTATTTTGGAAATTCAGAAGGATAAAATTTATTGGATTTCAATTAATCAAGCTTAAAGGCAGAAGAACATACAACTTAAAATCTGTGAACAAAGCTGAAATGAGAGTGTTAGAAAACTAATAAAAACAAAACATGAATACACCCTTTATTGAATTCGTCGTAGTTAATACTCTTAATGTTATTTTCGTTTATGTTATTGGCCAACAAAACAAAAATATTAATAAAAGCTATCATATTACAAAATTGCATTAATTGCACTTTTGTTTAAGTAACTTTAATTGATTGGTCAATTTCACACAAATTTTAATTCTTTACCTTTTACTATGTCAGCATTTTTTCTTTAATAATTTTAGTATAAATATCACAATAAAAGTTTACAATATCGCTCAGTAATAAAAACTCTTTTGTTTAATTTATTGTGCCCATCAACCTTTAAGTTACAAGTGCTTAAAGGCCTAAATAAAAAATTAGTACAGTTCAAATTAAAGTGTTTGAACTGAATTATACTAATATCCCGCATTAACATTTTTGGTGACCCCGTCTTTTAGAATTCTTTTTAAAGTTTCCCCCCACCAGTGGTAAGGAACTTTAAAAAATCAACACGCATCCACATAGCAATACATTGCTACAATCAACGTTATCCTGTAACAAGGCACAGGATCTCAATACGTCAATCTCGCCCACAAGGGAATAACATTAGTGGTCAAACCATTGATCCAAATTTCGTGATCCTGTAACAAGGCACAGGATCACAATACATTGAAAGAAGGAAGACGCAAAAGTACGTTCAGCAAGGCCACCAGTCGAAAACAACAATTCTGAACACATCAGTTCAAATCCTGCTTCAGGTCAGCATATAATTTGTATAAAGGATACTGCTTAACATGCCCAATATGGAGGAGCTTTTAGATGCCCAAAGAGAGACTGGTGAAGAAATCCAGAGGATAATAAGGAACTTCAAGAAGGATTCAGCCGAGAGAAAAACAACAGTTGGTTATTTTGAGGAACGATTACGGCAGCTGCAAAATTCTTGGGACTCGTTTCAGGCCAAAGACACAGAAATACGCGAAGCTTGTGATGATGAGCCAATGAAATTAGATTATTTTGCTGAAAATTATTATGATAAAATCAACTCTATTGTTGACAAACACATCAAGTTGTTCACTAATGAAGCTGAACGTATAAGAGCACAAACTGAGAAGCATCCTAAAACTACAGCTAATAACCCTGAACCCCTCGCACCCGGAAAGTCCAGCGCACAAAATAATGCAGGTCAGCACATTGAAACGTCAAGCAGTACAATTCGAAGACTAGACGCCCGTCTGTCTGCGCTCAGGCGATTATTGATGGGGCTAACATATGCAGATGACCTTCCTCTACAATATTTCGAAATAAACATCAGTACAATCAAGAGACTATGGGATCAAATCGAGATGCTGCATGATGAAGCTTATAACCAGTTACATAACCCAGCTGCTTGCGGACTAGATCAAGGGCAATATGATAACATAAATGACTTAACGCAGATAAGTCTCGTCAATCTCTCTGTTAAAGCTGATAAACTAAAGCAAAATGGTGCCCATACGCAGAATAGAGAGGCACTACCAGCGACAAACAATACTAGTGCGGTACATTTGCCAAAAGTCACAATACCTCAATTTAGTGGCGATTACTTAAAATGGCAGCAGTTCCATGACCTATTTTCCGAAATGGTGGATAAACAACCAATTCCCGCCATTCAGAAAATGTGGTACTTAAAAAGTAATTTGTCAGGAGAAGCTGAGCATTTAATTAGTCAATTTTCTTTATCCGAAACAAATTATGATGCTGCCTGGAAAACATTAAAGGATCGTTACGACAACAAAAGAATCCTTGTAGCTCATTTAGTGGACAAAATACTCAACCACCCATCTGGAACATCAACTGCATCATCTGTTAAAGCTCTGCATGATACCATCAAGGAATGCTTGCTTGCTCTAACCAACTTGGGAGTCACAACATCCTCTTGGAATGCTATTCTCATACAAATATTGATTAAAAAACTCGATAGAAACACTCATATCAGATACATGCAATCATTGGAAAACCCAAGGGATGTGCCAACCATAACTGAGTTTTTATCATTCCTTGAATTTCAATTCCAATCGTTAGAGGCAGTTTTGCCAAAGGACAAATCTACACATAAAGTGGTATCAACAATTATCACATCCACCAAAACCAGTAATAGCACATGCAGAGCGTGCAATAACAGTGAACACAAACTATATCACTGCAGTAAATTTTTGCAATTATCAGCAGCAGAACGATTACGCTGGGTACAACAGCACAGACTATGCGTCAACTGTTTCGGAAATGATCACGGTTCGAAAACCTGCAATTCAAGTAGCTGCAAAAAATGTAACAAAAAACACAACACATTGCTTCACTTAGAGAAAAAAGGCAATACTAAAGCAATAAAGGATTCATCTAATCAGTCTTCAGGACCAATCATGTCGTATCCAAACCCAAAAATAAAGACATCTGCGTCAGAAGTAGCAGCAGTTACATCAGCAACAACAAACGTTGCAGCGGGCCGGCAGGGCTATGTTTTGCTAGCAACAGCAAAAGTTATAATTACAGCACCAAATGGAGTATCAGATGAGTTTAGAGCAATATTAGATTCTGCATCACAAGTGAACATTGTATCTAAACGGCTTTGCCAAAAATTATCCATTTCACCATCTGAAGCTTCACTGTGCATTGACGGTGTTGGCGAAACTCAAAAGAAGTCAAAATATCGCATAAATATCGGGATGAAATCTAAGAATCACAAATTTTCAGCAAACGTGGAGGCATATGTTCTACCAAGCATAATTCCCCCACAACCAAACAAGTATGTCGACATTTCAACTTGGAACATTCCCAGCAACATCAACTTGGCTGATCCTCATTTTTATCAGCAAGAAAAAATAGATTTGTTGCTTGGAGCAGAATTTTTCTTCAAATTAACCCAAAATGGCACTATACACCTTGCTGACGACCTTCCAACACTTCAGAATACAGTACTTGGTTGGATCGTAGGTGGCACAATCGGGAAAGATCCATCTCCTAGCAAGTTATGTGCAACCACATGTGCAGTATTTGGTGACTCCACTTCATTGGAAGAAGCCATAGAGCATCTTTGGAAATTGGACGAGATTGAAGGCAGTGAAAAGAGTCTCTCGCCATCAGAAAAACAATGTGAAGCACATTTTGCGCAACATACACACACCAATGAAGATGGCCGGTTCGTAGTCAGCCTTCCATTTCGTGAAAATCCAACCGCTTTAGGAGAATCCCACGCGATGGCATACAATAGATTCGTGAGCTTAGAGCGTCGACTCCAAAAAAATAAAGACATCCGATTGCAATACGTACAGTTTATGCAAGATTATGAACAATTGGGACACATGCAGCGGGTAGATATCGACACCATGTTGGAGCCTAGATACATCATTCCTCATCACTACGTCTTGAAACCAGAAAGCACTACAACAAAACTCAGAGTAGTGTTCGACGCTTCAGCTAAAACATCATCAGGCTACTCATTAAATGACCTGATGTTTACTGGGCCAACTGTCCAGAGTGAACTATTCTCGATATTACTGCGGTTCCGACTTCCAAAATTTGCTTTCACCACCGACATCGAGAAAATGTACAGACAGATTGTAGTTCATCAGGACGATCAGCAGTATCAGTTAATAGTTTGGCGAGAGGATCCATCACTTCCTATTAACTATTACAAACTCAAAACAGTCACATATGGTACTCGACCAGCACCTTATTTAGCTACCAAGTGCCTACAAAAAATTGCTGAAGAAGGCTCGATAAACTATCCATATGGATCACAAATGCTCAAAAATAATTTCTACGTAGATGATGGTCTTGGAGGCTCCGATAGTCTCAGCATCGCACTTCAAACACAGAAGGAACTTATTACGGTTTTACGAAGTCACGGCTTCAATTTGAAAAAATGGTGCGCAAACCACCCACAGCTGCTGAAAAATATTCCACTCGGCGATCAGGAGCTGGACCTAGATTTTAACAGTAACAACGCTAGCACTATAAAAACATTGGGATTATTATGGCTGCCTAAGACAGATCACTTTTGCGTCAAGGTAAAGGTGAATCAGTTACAAAATGTCACCAAACGTACAGTAACATCAGATCTTGCAAAATTATTTGATCCTCTTGGACTGCTAGCTCCTGTAGTCATCAAGGCAAAGATGTTTATTCAGCAGTTGTGGCAACTAAAATTAGACTGGGATGAACCATTGCCCGAAGAACATCATATTAGCTGGACGAAATTCAGAAAGGACTTAGACAGTTTGAACAACTTTAAAATTCCTCGACATATGTTTAAGGGCGAACTCGCAGAGAAAACAGAACTACATATTTTCTCAGACGCGTCAGAAAAGGCTTTTGGGGCTGTCGCCTATATCCGAGCAACACTTAAAGATCGAAGAGTTATTGTACAATTACTTTGCGCAAAGACACGAGTGGCTCCATTAAAACAACAAACCGTGCCACGTCTAGAGTTATGTGCTGCTGTTGTGGCTGCTCAACTCGTGCACAGAATTAAAATGGATCTTCAAATCAAAATTCAACGTATATTCCTCTGGACTGACTCCGAAATAGTACTCTCTTGGATAAATTCTCAATCCTCCTTGTATCATACATTTGTGGCTAATCGAGTCTCCAAAATTCAATCATTAACGTTGCCCAACCAGTGGCGCCACGTCGGATCAAAGGATAATCCAGCCGACATACTATCCAGAGGTCTACCAGCGTACAAACTTTCTGAATGCAATTTCTGGCTATATGGACCACTATTCCTGCACGGCCGAGAAGAAATGTGGCCATCCCCATTTTCAAGACAACTTTCAATTCCCAATGACATCGAGAAGAAGAAGACACCGCTACTCTCAGCAGTGAGCATTACCAATAATGAATTCATATACAAAATTCCACATAAGAACTCATTTAAGACCTTGCAAAGAATATTGGGTTATGTCCTGAGATACATAAAAAATTCAAGAATAAATAAACAAGAGCGTCCTATACACAAAGCATTATCTCCGGTTGAACTAGATAATGCACTTTATACAATTATTAGAACCATTCAAAGGTCCGACTTTTTATCAGAAATCAACCAGTTTCGAAGAAACAAAGAAATCGACAAGAAGAGCTCCATCATCAGCCTGGCTCCATTCATAGATGGCGAAAATATCATACGAGTTGGAGGGCGATTGGAAGCATCATCGTTATCGTACGACGCAAAGCATCCAATCCTGGTTCCGTATAACGACCCCCTCATAAAACTTTTATTTACAATGGTCCATGAAGAGAATAAGCATTGTGGACCACAGGCACTATTAAACATAATACGACAACAATTCTGGCCAATAAAGGGCAAAATTATGGCGCGATCAACTGTACAAAAATGCATCAGATGTGCCAGGGCACGTCCACAATTGTGCCAACAGGTAATGGGCAGCTTACCTCAGACTAGGGTGACTCCAGCACGCCCTTTCATTAATACCGGAGTTGACTACTGTGGACCATTTTGGATCCATTACAAGGTCAGAGGCAAAAAACCAACAAAGGCATATATAGCTGTATTTTGTTGTTTTGCCACAAAGGCTACTCATCTTGAACTGGTAACTGATATTTCGACTGAAGCATTTATCGGCGCTTTAAAGCGGTTCATCAGCCGGCGTGGTCGTTGTCAAAACATTTACTCAGACAACGCAACTAACTTCATAGGAGCAAAAAACCAGTTAGCAGAGCTGGCTAGTAGTATTTATTCGGACAAAGGGCAGGAATCAATTATCTCAACCGCCAGCTCAAAGGGAATAAATTTCCATTTTATACCACCACGGGCACCACATTTTGGTGGATTATGGGAAGCAGCGGTAAAGTCTGCAAAACATCTGTTACTGCGTAGTGTTGCAACTGCGTCGCTGACTCAGGAAGAACTGGAAACAGTCATAGTGGAAATCGAGGCGATACTCAACTCTCGCCCACTGACTCCTATGTCAAGTGACCCCAACAATCTTGAAGCTCTGACGCCCGGCCATTTTTTGATTGGCGAAGCACTGGTATCACAAATCAATAGCAGCGCAACAACAGTAAAGGCATCAATACTATCTCACTGGAAGCTCGTGGCTCATCTCAAACAAGAATTCTGGAAAAGATGGTCCACTGAATATTTGAATCAACTGCAGCAGCGTCACAAGTGGAATAAGCAGTTTGATAATCTCAAAATTGGTGATATGGTGATAGTCAAGGAGGATAATTTACCAGTCATGAAATGGCCCTTAGCAAGAATAGTCAAACTTTATCCTGGTAATGATAATGTGGTCAGAGTTGTGGAAGTCAAAACAAGCAATGGACTATTCAAACGCCCAATACACCGAATCGCTCTTTTACCCACAGAACCAGAATCTAAAGAACCCATTACTTCTGATGACTACAATCCAAACATTAATAATAGCACTTATAATTCAACTGAAGAGCCTAGTGACCCAACTGAGGAGCCTTGTGCCAAAAGGGTGAAAACACTATCAACTAATCTCCCTCTGGCATTAATAACAATGCTGTTGTTGTTACCAATCGCACTTGCAACATCGGTAAAAACCGAAAAATTTGGAATGAAAGTAGGCATCCACTTCGAAGAAATTGGTAAAACTACAATTTCAACCACTGAATGGAACATTTTGGTGTACTATGATTTGGCTGCATATTGGTCTGAAACATCAATTTTGATCAATGGCACGAACTCTCTACGACACCTTTGCAAAATGATAGAATTAAACGAATCGTGTCTCAGCATTATTAAACATTTTGAACACATGGAAGACGATCTACAACTGGAGAATCAACTGTTGCGGAGTAAAAGAGGCGCCCTGGACATAGTTGGAAATGTTGCTCATTCTTTATTTGGCATATTGGATTCTGAATATGCTGACCAGATATCCAGTACGATACAGAAAGTAAAGGAAAATGAGTCATATTTGTTAACATTGCTGAAGAATCAAACATCAATTGTTGACTCCACCATTAATATCATACGACAAAACCAATTGACAGCCAAGGCAAGATTTCAACAGTTGGAGCAAAAAATTGAGGCACTTTCGGAATCAACAAAGCAAAACAATAAGGTATTGTTCCAGATCAATCTGACTCAGTTATTTAATAGTGCGGTTTTAGAATTGAATCTAGTGGCAAATAACATACGAAAAATACAAGCCTCAATTCTTGATACTCTTATCGATACCCATCATGGAAAAATCAGCCCATTACTACTAACACCTCAGCAATTACAAAATGAAATTAATCAGATTAAACTCCATTCACTGCCATCAGTCGCTCTTCCTATAACTGGACAAGATGAACTACTACAGTTATTCAAACTAATGAATGTTCAAGGTAGACTTACGCACCAGCATGCAATATTCAAGATAACTTTGCCGTTGGTTGAACCTGAACAATTTAAGATTTTCCAATTGTTCCCTATACCCAACATGCTGAACAAAACCATGGTAGCCATCAAACCATGTACTGAGTTCATGGGCATAACGACATCAAATAAACAATACATTCTTCTTACAAAGGCAGATCTAAACGCTTGCGACCTAATAAAAGAAAACGTGTTTTTGTGTCACAACATTCAGACTCGTTACAATTATGGTTCAGAAGTATGCAAGTGTGAAACCAATTTGTATAATAATAAAACAACTCCAACTTGTACTCTAGAAAAAACTACTACTAAGTGGATACCACTCAACAAAAGAAATCGATGGATATATGCTACCACAGCACCATCTCGGGCCACAGTCGTGTGTAATAAGGAAATTACTCATCTTTCCTTGAGGGGTTCGGGCCTGCTCACGTTGGATTCAGATTGTGTGTTGAAGCACGAATTTGCTACTATTAAGGGTAGACAAACGATCTCAAGTACAATAAGCTCTTCCTACACTAGCCTTGGTAACATCTCAGATCTATCAACACAGCAAGGTATTACACGCCCCATAACCAACAACCAATTGAACTCAATTCACTTAGCGAGTATGTACCCCGACAGCATCAACGAACTATCACAACTACAAAAATCACTGAAAGAACAGAACATACTAGCTTTGCCCAATGAACTGAAGTCCCACCAGCAGCATAGCCATACAATTGGTTACCTTGCACTTTGCTTAAGCTTGTCAACACTCATCATAATAACTGTTCGACGTAACGTTTGCAGAAGCAAGGAAAAACCACACATAACAACGGCTATTAAAGATCCTGAAGAAGACATCGAACTGCAATCAATTGAACTCCACCACACAAAACCTACACCAAGACCACGTCAACAAGTGCATAGGTTCACTCTAGATGTTTAGGCAACAAGAGTCTCACAGATCAAGTTCGTCCAAACATTGGCATTCTGTTGAACATCCGTTCAACGTGGGGGAGAATGTTAGAAAACTAATAAAAACAAAACATGAATACACCCTTTATTGAATTCGTCGTAGTTAATACTCTTAATGTTATTTTCGTTTATGTTATTGGCCAACAAAACAAAAATATTAATAAAAGCTATCATATTACAAAATTGCATTAATTGCACTTTTGTTTAAGTAACTTTAATTGATTGGTCAATTTCACACAAATTTTAATTCTTTACCTTTTACTATGTCAGCATTTTTTCTTTAATAATTTTAGTATAAATATCACAATAAAAGTTTACAATATCGCTCAGTAATAAAAACTCTTTTGTTTAATTTATTGTGCCCATCAACCTTTAAGTTACAAGTGCTTAAAGGCCTAAATAAAAAATTAGTACAGTTCAAATTAAAGTGTTTGAACTGAATTATACTAATATCCCGCATTAACAGAGAGCATCGAAAAACAGTGAGCAGCAATTGTAACAAGGCAAATACATACATAAATGTGTAAGTATATATTAGCTTAAACATACATTAGTATATATTTATTAGTGCACATACAATCATGCAGATCTTTATCTCATTATCTTAAGCCGAATCAGTAAAATTCGAAAAAGTGTCTAATTTGTCAAATTGAATTAATCATTGTCAAAAAAAAAGAATTGATTTTGTATAATTTATTTAATGTAACTGTAATTTTTTTTAAATTTTTGTCAAATATAATTTCTCTTTATATTAATTTATCTATAATTTTTGAACGTTATTGTTAAAATTGACAACACTATTTTTTAAAGCTTTAGGTCTTTATATTTTTCTTTCTTTATTATTCGATATTTCGCTTACAATTTGTTAGCATCGTCAGGAGTCTTTAATTGTTTTTTTTTTATTTTCTGTTATAGCGAAATATCGAATAATAAAGAAAGAAAAATAAAGCCTTAAAAAATAGTGTTGTCAATTTCTCTTTATAAATCATCTCTTCTTTAGATGTTCAAATAAGTATGTTCTCAAATCAAGGCAACATTTCAATTAACATGTAATGTGGTTATACTCAAGTCATATGACTTATTGAACTCACTAGCTGACAACTTGAATCGTTAAGCATATTTACCAACTAAAAACTGTTACGAATTTGTTAAAATAAGACACAAATGAACTGGTTTCTCGTCTAAAAGGAAGTGATCCATAATACTGAAAAGTTATCAGACGGTAAAAAATAGAGCAGTTATAACAGGCGGACCCAAAGGCAGTCATCCGATGTTGTTTGACTTTCAGAATATCGGTAGTGGCCCTCGCAGTGTGTACTGTTGCTCCGTCCTGTTGGAACCACATGTCCTCCACATGTAATTCGTTGCCCTATATCGCCCTATAGCGCCTTGTTGTTTGACCGGTGGCATCCTCGAAAAAAAATGGCATAATGACTCCTCCAGCGTGTGAGTTGCGCATTATGTAGTCACTTTGAGTGGGTGCAATGGCTCCTTGTACATCACTGGTGGATTTTCGGTGCCCCAGAAGAGATAGTTTCTCTTGTTCACGTACGCGCTGAGGTGAAAATTAGCTTCATCGCTCATTATGATTTTGGTCGAAATATCGTTCATTTCGTCATACACCCGATTACTCTGCGTTCTTGGGTGGTGTTTCGCTTCATGTTTGCTCACTTATATTCACCCAATAGGGTGATTTCTTCCGACCCACCTGCTACAACCAGCAGTTTTGAGACTGCCTCGCTTTTCAGTAGCACCCATTTAGTCTTAAACGTATTTATCGTCTGGTTGCTGATGACAGGCATAGCAGCTTCGAAACAGCCAGCTGAGCACCTGCTAAACTTATCATTTTGCTGTATTTGATTTTTTTTTTTCCACAAAATAATATCAGCCTTTCACAAAGCGGGCTCAGTCCTGTAAAGAATACACTTGCAGTCAAATTCATAAACGTTATATTAAGCACTTATGAGCGAAATCTCTTGAAAGTGATATTCATAAGTAAACAATTGGGAATTATCTATCACTGACTTATTGTAGGCAGTAGTTATAGATACAATAAATTGATTTATTTAAAACTCAACTCAAAAATCTTTATAAATTTAAGGCCTAGAAAAGCATGCTGTAAATAAATCAGAAGCCTGATTCCTTTCATATTAAATTATATTTGATATAGTCTAAAAAAGTTATTTGACTTTACTGCAGAATCCAAAATGGAGGAAAAAATTAAAAAAAGAAAACAAATGAATCAATCTTAGTGATGCATTTCAAATCAAAAGAATGAAGACAAACTCGCTCTTAAAGTTAATTATGCGCTATTATTTGTTCTGCACTTGTATATATGTATGTACATCAGGGTGGGGTGATTAGTGTGGAAGGACAAAAACCTTAATGGGCGCTTCGCGTTTCTGCTTCTTGGGATTGTACTGAGCAAAAAAGTCTACTAGACCATATCCCGATTTGGACTTTAAATTTTTTCTCAGACTTCTGTCACCATTTTTCTGGATATTTTGACCTATAACAGCCAAACCATTGAGATTGTCGGTCCAATACTCAGACAAACATTGTAGCCAAGACAATAGTAAAGAACTCTCTAGCATATTGCAGACGCATTGGAAAGCTCCTTCAGGCAGTTTTGGCCTTGTGAAAGTGCAAATTTGTCGTGAAAATATTGATAAATTACCATTTTCAGTTTTTCATGGCGCAAAAACATAAGAATGTTCTATTTGTTATTTTTATTCCATTTTTTATTTTCTATTTTTTCTATTTATTTTATTTCTAATTTTTTATTCTTCTATTTCTTTCAGTTCATTTGATCCATTTTTGTTAGTTTATTGTAAACGATCACAGCATCAAAATCACTGTTTACAACACATCAGACTTACCGTTTGTATCTTGTTAAGGGCAAGTTTTATGTTTTATGAAAAATAAAACCAATAAGAGGTCAAATTTCTATCATGAAACTACATATATAGATCTGAAATGCCACTCTCATCAACAAGCGGCTTTATGGTACTGCAAGCTGTTTATCAACCTGCATGTTGGCGGTTCCATCCTGTTTGAGTCCTTTTTTTTTAACAACAACAATATGTGGTAAAAAATTATTGCTGATTTTCAATCCCCAAGCAGAAGTGGCATTTGCTTTTTATGCATGCGAGTCACGTAAAAAGATTTGAAATCTTTTATATGAAGCCACTCTCCCAGTTTTACTTGAGCTCCTTAGCTCGACAAGACATAATCAGGTATGTTCTGAAAATCACTTTTCACGAAAGTGATTTGAAATCACTGAAATGGTGTTTTGTGCACAAATTTTTTAGTAACTTCGTGATTTGAAACCGGTCAGCTAAACGCTTACCGATTTTGAATCACTTGCACATGTTTTACAATTATTTTGTTAGAAACCAAGTAAAAAACTTATTGAGTACTTTATATAATGTGGTTCTTACTTATTCATGCAATTCTTTTATACAAAATAAATTGAAAAAATCACAAATTACTGAAGATACTGCTTATTACCTATAGACTAGATAAGCGGGTCATAAATCTGACCAGAAATATAGAAATTATAATTCGTCAAAGAGGACAGCATTATTAAAACACTGTCGTGATTTTGATCACTACCCTGACTTCGAGGGCACTTCAATTTTGGGCACAGAGTTCTATTATAAACGTAGATATATGTTGGAAATGCTACATATTATCAAAGTACCATTAGGAAATAGAATCAATTTTAAATCAGATACAGACGGATTAGCTCAGAACTATAGATATTTGTTAAATAGGAAACACAGTAGAGAATAGAATACACGAGTAGGACGTTTTATCTTAAATTATTTAAAAATATATTTCATTTTTTATATAAAACTAAAAAATATATATAAAAAAATATGTTGTTATGTTATGTTCAGTGTTAATATGTATTTATATATACATGTGTATGCGTATATGTAAAATGCAGTTATGTGCATATATATATATGTGTATGTGTGTGCGTTTATGCATGTGGGTATGTGGATGTGTATACGTATGTATGCATGTATGTATGTATACATATATGTATATGCATATGTACATATATGTCGATATGTTTGTGCAGCTTCATGTATACATATGTGAGGACGTAGATGCATGTGGGTGTGTGGGTGTATGTAGGTGAGTATGTGCATATGTGTGTGTACATGTATTTATGTAAACTTAATTATTATGTATGTATATATGTATGTTAAAATATTTTGTTAAAGTGTATGTAATTTTCAAACATTTGTCAGTATAAATTGTTTTTGTTTTTGAAAGTAGTTAAAAAAAATTTTTTTAAAAAACACCAAAACATTCCTGAAGAAGATATCCATTGTGATAGCGAAATATTGAATTTAATAAATACTTTTTAAAAAAAACAAGTGACCTAAGGCTTGAACAATTAAAATACTAAACAACAAAGGTCGAAAAATTAGCATCAAAAAAAAAAAAAAATACTTCTGTTCATAATCTTCGTGATTTACTTTTTATCAGTCAGCTATTTTGGTTTGTTCGAAAATATATTGTGGTTACCTGATTGTATGAGCCAAATGAATTATTGATAATTTATTCAATTAAACTAATTATTTTAAACAAAATTTAATTAAATTTATAATTAATGTTTTAATTTTATGAATAATTTCGCATTTTAATTGGTAAATTCAATGATATAAAAGCAAAAAATTTATGTATATTACAAAAATACTTAGTTTAGAACAGTAGCAACACTCTTGTTTTTGTATTTATTTCCTTTTGTTTAACTTTTCGCCTCTTTCCTCTTTATAATTTTATAATTATGTATGTAAACAAAACAAACCAGCTGTTTATCCGTGATTTCAAAAATAGAAAAGCACGCTGAAAACTCTTAAATCTCGTGATTTTCAGAACACCAAGAAATCACCTCAGTGATTTTGAAACCGTTCGTGATTTTAAATCACCGTGATTTCAGAACAGGCCTGAATTACAAGGTAATTTATTTTTCCATATATCTCTTGAGTTTGACGCGGAAAACGAAACCAAAAGACAAGTTCTCAATTTTTTTCAATTTGGCTGTTAATTTGTAGTTCTTAATATGTACTAGAGATGTGCGGTTATCGTGAATATGTCGAGTTGTATGTTTTATGAAAAATCAAACCTATAGGAAAAAGGGTAAACTTCTAACATGGAAATACATGTATACATCTAAAATGCCGCTCTCATCCACAACCGGTGATGGCTCAATGGTAGTGTAAGCTGCTTAGCAACCTGCATGTTGCTGGTTTGAGCCCGTCTTGTTTCTTCTGTTTAATTTTTTTTATAAAACAACAAATGTGGTAAAACAAACTGTGTTATGTTTTTTTTTGTCTATATCTCAGTAAGTATAAACCCGATTTTGCTTATTTTCACTCCCCCCAGCAGAAGAGAAATTTAGAAGAACATTAAAGTAAAATTCAGATCAATAAGTTGTCCGGTGTGTTTACAATCTGTGCATGAAAACAGGTGTTTTATGAAACAAATCGATATAATTATACCCTCTTAGTAAAGGGTATAAAAATACGTCTGGGTTTAAAAAACAGGCTAAAAAACAAAATTTCACACATATTCAGCCCAATCATGAATATTCTCAAGGAGTTTTATTTCTAAGGAAAATACGTTTCTCGAGAAAAAAAATTCCTCCAATCATAAATTACCTGAGAAACAAACAAAAAAAGTTGGTAATATCGAAAAATTTTTTTAGGAAAAAACAAAAAACATATGTTTTTAAAATACCTATTTTTTTTCCTCCGCCGACTATTTTTCCCCTTCGATGTGGCTAAAACAGTGAAGATTAAAAAAAATGTTCCTAAGGAATTTATCTTATGTTGATAAGAGGAATGGGAAAAGAGAAAAAACTCTCACGGGATTATCATTCATGATTGGGCTGATTATGAGTCCCCTAAAGGAGTGAATAAAAATTTCACGAAACATTTATTGGGATGAATATGTAATAAAAAAAAAATTTTTTCTATGTCAAATAGATAAAATTTTGGCCTCAAACAGCAAAGTATGCATAATATGAAAGCACAGAATAAAAAGCTAACAACTAAAGGATACCTTCAAAGAATAAACTGAAAGTTAGCTGTAACTTTTGAACCTTTAAAGATATAGTCTTGAAATTGGCACATTATATTTCGTTTCTTAGTTTCTGCAACGAAAAATATCAAAAATTGCACCTTTTAATTTAAAAATTTGCTGTATTTTTTGATCCATGAACAATTATGTATAGAATACTGGCTTATGGTAAAACGAAAATCACATTTAAAGCATTCAAACAACCTTCGAAAATATATTGCTTTAATTTTAAGTATTTTTTTATTACTTTAAAAACAACTTGTTTTCTTTGCAAATATTATTTCCCATTTAGTTTTATTTTTTTCCAAATTTCACCAAAAATCACACATTACTCGTATTAAGAAGTGCATTTGTAATCAAAACATTTGCCACAAACCAACAGGAAAATATAACCTTTTAATCTGTTTGTTCAAAATACATACACCATGCATACAAACAGTGTTGCCAGAGGTGTAAAACAGTCGCCATTTACAACTGATAATACAATAAATCTAGCTCCAAGCAAAACATATCAAATCAAAATATGGAAAAATTTCTAAAAACAAATTCCACAGATTTTTTTTTCTGGAGATCACTAAAAGCTATAATGACTGCTTCACAGTGCCTGATTTACTTTTACTAGCATTCCATTAATTTGGCAACTCTGTACGCCAGTTGTAAATCCTTGCTTCAGCACATGTGTTGTAGTGTTTAATTTTTCAAAGTTTTGTAAACTTTTCGCCATTAAGACGCAGCCGGCAGAGGCTAAATACCCCAAGCAGGAGTAAATGTAATTTGTACCTGCTGCTTACTACATACAAATACATAGCTCGTACCTGTACGATTTGAGTTTGGTAATCGATACTTTATTAAGATATTGAACCCTTCAACTAGTTACCTTTTAAATGGTTTAGTTGGTGGCTTACAACAGCCACGTGGGCTGTTGTGGCTGTGTTATGCCTTACAACTTTCTTATGGTTGAGTTTAGGCAAATATTGGTTGAACAAGAAACAGGACCTCTTCCTGAATCAACTTGCATAGCAAAAGTTTAGTTTTCTTTTCTTTCCATTAGTTGTTTGTTTTGTAGTTATTTGTTATCTTTGGAGTTGGTAAACCTTTGGTTGGCTGGTTGGTTGGTAAGAGTGCTTCTGTCAGTGGCTGGCATTATTTACAACTGGCTAAAAGGCTAAATGTCTCACTCGATTATACTTCAGCTTAAAGTCAGTCATTTGAATTTTTATTTGTTTGGTTTTACTCTACATAAATTTTAAGCAACTTTATGCTTTTGGGTAATGAATGAAATGGCATGAAGGCATAAAAAGTAAGAAAACAAAATAAAGCAGGCGAACAATATCATGTCTCTATTTGTGTAAGTGGTTTCTATTACTGATGGCACAAAGTCTGTCTGTTTATTTCTTGTGCTGTCTCTCTTGCCTGGCCTCGGCAAGAGTCTAATAAACAAATCGCAAATCTCATTAAGACTTCGACTTCCTAACCCCAAAAGTAAGTTATTTAAAAGAAGGAAAAAGCAATAAGGAGAGCAAAAAAATGGCAAAAAAAGAGAAAAAACTACAAAGTTATTCAGCCCCGAGGATACAAAACGATACTTCATTTTATCCAGCCAGATAGATTCGTCAGCTTGTAAGTTATTTTCCGCATTAAACATGTTTTCCAAGTCTTATCACACGAAAAATATCAAATTGCCCAACGAAGGGAATAGTGTAAAAAGAAATTAAAATTGAAAAAATGTTAGTTGGAAAAAATTAATAGAATCACACAAAAACGTTTGTATGTGATGGCCTTAAGATAAAAACTCAGCGCTGAAAGTAGTTGAGTAAAATTACAAGTAAATTATTTGTTAAAATAATATTTTAGTTTTACAACTCAACTTTAAACTCAACTTTAAAGTTTGTCAATCCCATAAGTTATATGATATTGAGAAAAAAAAAAACTCTTCACACATATTTGCTTTTTTAAGCCTACTGTGCAATATTTCTATTATTGAGGGTTTTCACGATGGCAGTGCAAACTGTGCAAACGAAACAAATCTGAGCAAAAATCATCTGCTTTTTTTCATCTATGATCTTAAAATTGTTTTGAGTATAATCTTTGCATACCTGACCTTTAAGCAACGCAAATAACAACAATTCTCTCTAAAGTAGATTTTACATGTCCATTAATATATACATAGTACACACCATCGCCCAGGTGAACATTTCCCACACATCTATGCCTGTATGTATTTATCGGCAAAATCAAGCAAATGAGTACGTACCCAAACAAAAATAGTGAACGCATATTGAAGTTTAATGTTAAAAGAAAATTGTTTTCCTTCGTTCCCAAAACACCAAACAAACACTTGATTCGTTCACAGGTAAAAGAAAACACCAACTGGGTCCAAAAGTTGTATTAGGTAACAAAATGTTTTCCCTCGCTACTTCTAAATCGTATTAAGTTTCATTGAACCAACTTTTACAAACGAAACTACGCAACAAGGTGTATTTAAAAATTAAATTAATTATTGATTTGCATTAAGTTTATCAGGCTCAAGTTCTTTCTATATTATTTTGATGATTGTTATTAATTAAATAAGACAAAGAAAACATCAAAGACATTATTTATATAAGAAAAAGTTCGAATAATGAAAAATTAATTAATTATTTATTTGCTTTAAGAGCTAATTGAAATTAATACATTTCAAGTTCGAACTATTAAAATATTAAACAGCAAAGTTCGAAAAATTAGCATCAATAATATGCTAATTGAAATGTATTATTTTAGGTCTAAAAATAGACTTTATTAATGTTTTCTGTCTTCTTCAGCCATCTATATGCCGCCGACATTTCGTTGATGCTAATCAACTCATCAGTAGACTCAAAAAATATTAAAGGAATGTTTGATACCCAAAATGCTCATGAGCAAAATGAAAATTAGAAATATTCAAACAAACCTTTAATACAGAAAACATTTTTTCGTCTTGCAACACTTTAACTTTTCTTAACAACTTCTGTACAACGAGTAACCGCCAATTACTACGATGTGTATTTTTTTAAAGTATCAAGCAGTAAAAGTTTTTTGAATACTCAGAAATGAACTTAGCTACCAGCTCTTAAAACAAAGACGGCTGAAAAAGACAGAAAACATTATTAAGGTCCATTTTCAGACCTAAAATAATACATTTTAATTGGCTCTCAAAGCAAATAAATAATTAACTTCTATAATTAACTTTTTGAATACACAGAAAATTTTTCTTAAAAATACAATATAATAAAAACATAATATAATAAAAATATAATACAATAATATAGATGAAAGAGTCAATAAGGCTCATATATGTTGGTCAATCTGTAAACGGGCCATAGGCACAAGATGGGGGCTTGGTCCAAAGATGACACACTGGCTTTATAGTAGCATCATTAGGCCGATTATGACCTATGCTTCTATAGTGTGGTGGACGTCGATGGAATATAAATGCAACATCAAAATTGTACAGAAAGTGCAGAGAACCTGCTGTCTTGGTATAAGCGGGGCTCTCAGAACAACACCAACAAGGGCGATGGAAGCAATATTATCCGTCGAGCCAATCGAAATTCGTATAAAATATGAAGCGGCTCTCACAGCGAAACGATTAAAGGTGATGGGTGAGTGGATCGATCAGGGACACGAAACGCATCATCAACAAATCTTTACAGCCATAGGCGAGTCTATACCGGAAAATGCGACATCAGATCGTATACCGGAGACCAGACTAGAGGCCAATTGCGAAACATTGATTCCTGACTTACACTCCTGGTTGACCGACCCTTTGAACCAGATCCCCATGGGTCTTCATTGTTACACGGATGGATCAAGGGCGAGGGGAAAAACAGGGCTTGGTATTTATATAGAGAATACCACGGAACTGTTATTTCGTCTGCCGGACTTTTGCACAGTCTTTCAGGCAGAAATTCGGGCAATTACGGAGTGTATTAGGGTGCTCAATGAAATGGGAAGGCCAGCATCTGTGAATATATTCACGGATAGCCAAATGGCCATCAGGGCGATCTCAGCTGAGCGGATTAAATCACGAACAGTTTGGGATTGCAAAAATGCTATTAATAGTTACTCGTGTCATGGTGAACTGCGCATCATATGGGTGCCAGGGCATGCGGGAATAACTGGAAATGAAAGGGCAAACTCACTTGC
Organism: Sturmia bella; assembly: GCA_963662145.1. Taxonomy (NCBI): domain Eukaryota; kingdom Metazoa; phylum Arthropoda; class Insecta; order Diptera; family Tachinidae; genus Sturmia; species Sturmia bella. Next base: position 21,758,098 of record OY759168.1, on the reverse strand, counting down.
TTCAAGAGCAAGAGAGTTAAGTAACATAAGATTGATATGCGCGATACCTTTCGATGCAGTTAAATCTGAGCTAAAGAACTGGGCTCATAGAGCTCATCTAACTCTCTGGAATAATGAAACTGTGGACCCAGATGAGAAAAAAAGGGGGGGATTGAAAAGACTTAGCAAGCCCGAATTAAGTAGATTAATGGGAGTTCTGACAGGCCACTCTCCACTACTTTCACATCTTAGCCGCTTAGGAATAGCGGGAGGAGATGAATTTTTTAGCTTGTGGGGAGGAAAGCGAAACATTGGAGCACTATTTATGTCAGTGCCCCGCTTTCTCACAAATACGATCCCGACATTTTGGGAGAGACACCTTACCAGACATAACCCAATTACGGGGCGTATGCTGGAGGAAACTAAGGAACTTTGTGAATGACACAGAGTTCCTATAGACCTATGGGTCAAACTGTTTCACGGTAAATCCACGGAGCGCACAACAAGCCTATATTGGCTTAGGTGTATGTCGTAAGACATGAGCAGAAGAACCCCTCCTTTCAACCTAACCTAACCTAATATAATAATATAATATAATAATATAATAAAACGGAAAAAGATTGGAGAGTATTGGATCTTTATCTGATAACAAAAATTGTATTGCACAAAACCACAGAATACTACCAGAAGAAGGGTCACCAGCTCTGCCGGACTACAAAAATTACCAATTTTCTGTAAAATTTCATGAAAGTGGCAGCCTTGCGGTGCTCGAGCATCCAGTGAAGGACAGCAAACATAAAAATATTTATATAGCCTTCTCTGTTGGTAGACTCTGCATTTGTTTACAATGCAGTGCAAATCTAATGCAAACAAAACAGCTTTGCAAGCAGACAAATAATAATTATTTGTATTTAATGTTTTATTTGCATTGAATACATCACTAGCAGTACATGTTTAAAACTTGATTTTCAAAGCTTTTCATTCATGTTTTCTGCTTTTTTCGTAAAAATTATAACAAAACCAATATTTTTTCTAAACACTTTCCAACACCATATTTTCATTGTTTATGTTTGTTTTTGTGTACACTAGTTGGTCTCATACACTCATGTTGCTACGATTTTCTGTACTGCTCACTTCTGACTGGCCCCCAAACAAATGATATGGCCACTTTACAAAAGTCACTTTTGGGATATCGGTGTAGTCTGTGATAAAACTATCAGTTAAAAAAGTTAGCAAGCAAATATTTTGTCCAGCTACAACACGAGAGTCCCATCTCAATGGAAGACTATTCAAAGTTCTTTGGATTGACTGTTTATACAATTATGTAGTTTAGTAAAAGTATGTTCTTATTACATGATTCAATTACCCATTTTTTTTTTTTTTTTTGCAAAATCTTGCTCTTAAACCAGCCCCTATTACCATAAAACTTACTTGCCATTAGTATCAGCCTAAACACCAAATAGCCGTCGTATGTTTAAAAACTTTTCTTTTAACTTTCTTCAAATCTCTGGTCATGCTTTAACTTATACTACACCCATAACAATATTCGCCTTTTAACTCAATCGTTTAAGCAAACTTTGATGATGGTCAGGCCCAACCGCAACTTTTAAGTTTTATTAGCCCGACATGAAATGTCGCAAAACAAAAGCAAAGAGAATCTGTTAAAACAATTTCGTTTGTTTTCTTTTTGCAGCATTTTGTTGTTGCAAATAAATACATTTTCTTTCGAAAGTTTTCTATTTGGAAATTTCTTGCTCATTTTGTATGTGGCTTTTACTGTGTGCTTGTTTTAGATTTTTAATGTTTCTAATGTTGTTTGGCTGGTGGTTTTAATGTAGCTAAACTTTTTCATTCTATTTATTTTCTTTCAGATAATTTGAGATTCTCTTTTTTTTTGTATTTAGAATACAAAAGAGAGAAGATAGTGAAGGAATTACATCGCTATTGATATGTTTTTTTTTTTTAATACGCCAATGCCCTTTCAGGCACTTAAAGAAAATCACATACGTATTTTAATGTCCTAGATCTATGTACATATGTACATGGAGGGTTGGTCGGCCTGTACACAGTGGAACTGGAAAGTTCTAGCATTTTTCATTGCTCGAATGTACTCAATAGTTCTCATGTGGTGGCGATGTCTGTTGGCAGCCAAGATCATGGATTTGACACCGTTGGACTACTTTCTTCAGGGTTATTTAAAAGAAAAGGTATAGTAATAGGTCGAAAATTTACACCACCGGAGATAGATGTGCCGCCATACATACATAATTTAATTATACCAATATTATCACAATAAAAAGAAAGCACAAACTTTCCTAAATAATTTTGTGTTTTATTCAAAATCAACATCGACCGTTAAAATGTAACCATTCTTTAGTATTATATTTTGTTCATTTATTTGCCTTCTTTTCCTCTTTTAAACGCCCTTTATTGTTTTTTTTCAAAACCAATTAAAACTGAATTGCAACAGCTCCAACTGCTAATTGATTAAAGTAATTGTATTGTGCGAACGGAATTCGTTAGAGAGCAAAATCTTAATGACTCAATGAAATTTTTTGTCTGAATTTCTAATTCTTTAAATTTTTCAACAAAATTTTATTTCGTGTTTTTGATTAGAAAAACAAAAGATTGGTACATTATCTTTTTCGTCAATCAGTATTGAGAAATGTTTGCTGTGTTAAAGGTTTTTTTAAACATTTCTGATTCTCATTCTGTTCATGGGAATTATGGAATAAGTAGTTAAGTTTCAAATAAACTTTTAAGAATTTTTCAAGTCTACTGATAAGTTAATTAGCACCAACGAAATGTCGTCGGCATATAGACAGCTGAAAAATACAACAAACATTTTTTGAAATGTTCATTTTTGGACCTGAATTAATACATTTCAATTGGCTCTTAAAGCAAATAAATAATTAAGTTCATATTTAATAAAACCAAAAATATTAAAATAAAATTAAAGGAAAAACTGTAAAATAAAACGAATTTTCCACAGTCTCATGAGATGAGAAATTTCATCCGTAGAAGACAATAATACGTTGCTTTCTCATTAATATTGATAGAGAAAAAAAAAATTCAGTGAGCTTTGGCTAGTTCATTTCAGTGCGACGAGCGTGGCAATTTAGCAACATTTGGATGTCCACCGTGTTAAAATTAATTTTACTTTCATTGTTTAATGTTAAACTAAAAAGCAGCGTTTTATTAAAAATAACTTAAAGTCTGTATAAAAGATTTAAAATTTTTAAAATAAAGGGTATTGTCTATATGTGATCAAAAAGAAAGTAAACGTAACGGTCAAAGGCATGGCAAGCTAGTACAATAATATTTCACTCATTTACTTCAAGACATCATTTATGGACGATGGAAGACTAATTTTGTCTGCCTATTTTTTGGATTATTTAATTTTGCCTTTTATTCCTTCGTCAATATTTCTCTTTTATTTATGTAAAAATAGACTCACATACATATTGGTTGTCTCATATAAAAAGGACATAACTAGCATTTTCTTTTTTAATCTCGGTTTCTTGCACATTTTGATGAATTGAAGGATTTTTTATTAAAATCTGGAGTCTGCAAAAAAAATCGTGTTAGGGCCTTTCCATATGAGACTACTCATTATATTTAACTTACTCTGGCCAGCGCTTAACCCACTGTTGAGCCTTGTTCGCATAACATTTCTCTCTTTAGTCTCGAACATTTTTCTCGTACGTATTACTCAGCAATTTAATATAAATGAACACGATAAGCGCTAATTTTCTTTATGTTTCGTATCATCATGAGCAATTCAAGCAGATACACCAGGAATTTGTTTGTATTAGTTTATGCTTACAAGTGAATGCCCATGTATGACACGACTCTTTATCCCAGCAAACAAAAGTAATGAGTTTTAAAATTTATAAGGCCAATTTTGTCAGTTTCTAAGATTTTGCACGATTTGGTAATAAATGAATGAGAGCAAAAAACCATTATCCATGAAAGATAATAATTAAAAAAATTTCTACCTTACTAATTTTTCATTTGCCTACGAGGATTACCTTTTATGTTTCGGGACTAGAGAACAAAAACAAATATTAATCATTGAAAATTACTTAATTGTTTTTCAAATAATTCTCCATACACTTTTGCATGCCTTTGAGTCAATTGTCGAAACACTTTTGCCATTCTGATTGGAGTATCTCCAAAACATGCATTCTGAATATGGCAACCGCTTCTTCAGGTGTCCTCTGACGCCTGAACTGACCTCTCAATTTGTTTTTTAGGCAAGAGAATAAAAACGAGGCATTCGGTGCCAAGTCGGGATGACCCATCAAATTGATATTTTGGGTGCTCAGAAATGCAGTTGTTTGAGCCGATGTGTAAGAGCTCGCGTTGTCCAGCCGTTTTCGGCGGCTAGATTTAATGATTTCTTGTTGGTCAACTGGCAAACAAATCGTTGTGCACAACTTAGAATGGACTGTTCTACGTTGTTTTAATGTAACGATTGCTACATGTCCAGTTTTAAAAATAAAACGAAAAGACAAGAAACAGGCAACCATTTGCTTGGAAGTGCTTCATGCGCGAACATTTTTTGTAGGATTTTGGACATCTTGTAAAACTCATACAGTCAACTGCTGTTTTTCACCACCTGACATGATATCATATACGTATTTCGAAGCATCGCTATCGTATTCTTGAACCAATCGATACGACCTAAGGCGAACAAATTTATTTGACAGTCAAATGTTTATGCATTATTAAATGTATACTAGTAACTCTATTGCCTAAGGTTGTATCAATCTCACGATAGATCACATGACGTTCTTGCAATACCAGTTCGAATACAGGTTCACACAATGGATTTTAGAACAACAACTGATTTTGGACGACCTTCGTCGAACTACGACCATTAATCTCGCTCCTTCATGAACTGTTGCTGAATTAATCGACGACGAAAGTTGGAAAAAAAATAATCACACAAAAATGAAGATGAATCTTTTAAATTACTGTAAACATTACAAATAGCGCTCATATGTTAAAACCTTCTGAGTACGTATAACCTTAAAAAAGTATTTAACTTTACTATAGAACTGTCAATTGCCAAATTGCAATGCCAGTGTTGCAAAGTCCCGAATGAAAAGAGACAGACAGCACCCATACGTCAAAAATTTTCAGGAAAGTTATTTTCCTTTTTTTTTTTTGCTCTAGAGTTATAGTGTCACCCACAAATGATAATGTGAACTAAGTCCTTTGTTTGTAATATGAATACATCATACGCATAATATAATTGCTTCAGGTTATACTTTTAAATTTCGTTCGAGCTTAACAATAAATAATTACTCACATAATAATACTTTTTATATGGAGCTTTTCCACCGAGTTCTGAATCCATTTGAGAAAGCGCAAAAAGCTAAAAAAAAAAAAAAATATTTAAGAAAAGTCAGTAATTAAATTTGTAATGAAAATAAAAAATTACTAATAAAATAAAAAAAGATTAAGAACAACAGTTGCTTTATAGTAGCATTTGGTAGATTTAAATTTTTAAGCCAACAAAAAATATCAATAATGGCCGTTGTTACAAGTTGGCGGTGGTTAAGGGCACCTTTAATGGAAGTGGGCGATAAAGTGTCCAACAAACAGTTTTCATTATTACAGCTCACTGATAAGATAAGGTTTGATATAGCAAAGACGCAACCAAATAGAGTAAATGCAAAATCTAACCCTCCCGCTAATTTGCAGTTTGGATTGTTTCTCCGAAAATTTACTACTGACTTTTTTACAAAGGAAATTCGTAGTAATGAGAAATGTTTAATCTATTCAATGAAACCTGATGTTCAAGAAACTGCAATAAAATAATTTCGAAATTATACCCATAAACAATTATGTCAGAACAACGACGATATGCAGCTTTCACTGCGGTGATTTAAGCTAATTACGCTTAAAGATTACATCTAATTTTGCATAATTTGTACCACATTTGTACGCTGCCGTGCTTCTGACTACTGATTATTTTCGATTCTTAGTTGTGCAGTTGGCATTCGATATTTGAGTACTAGATTTTATTTCTTTTTTTTTCACTTGCTAATAAAGGGTTTCAGTTATTTGGTAGGAAAAGTATAAGTACAACTCATACATGTCTTTGGAAGCTAGTATACACAAAAAGCAAATTGAGTTTACTTCTTTATATTAAAACTGAGATTGACTATTTTTCGTCTGATGAAATAGAAGGCAGGAGAGTCTACATTTTTTTATATTTTTTCCAACAGTGTGAATTTTGTTACCAAACTTTTGTAATTTTCTACAGAAAGCATTTTACGTCTTGCAACACCTTTACTTGTTGTTTAGCAGCAACGAAATGTCGGCGGCATATAGACGGCTAAAAGAGACAGAAAGCATTAAGGTCTATTTTTTTAGACCTAAAGTAATAAATTTTAATTGGCTCTTACAGCGAATAAATAATTAAGTTCATTGGTTTTTAATTTACAGTAAAAAAAAAACGAAAGAAAAAACTCAAATAAATAATACAATTTATTATTTGGTTTTTTCCGACCCCTTTTTTATATTTTATCCGTCTAATTCATAAAAATTGTAGCAGGTTTATAAAGCTCTTATTTGACAGATTTTCCACACAAATATATCAAATAACAGTCTAATAAGCCTGTTATAACTTTTATGAATTAGGGGGTATATATTTATTTTCTTGAGCTAAAGGTCTTTTATTAAAATTATTTATATATTTTTGTCAGTATTTCTCTCTCCTTTGGATAGCTTCTTGAGGACAATAATAATGTAAACTTTTTTCATTGTTATTGTCCTGAGCAAGCTATACAAAAGAGAGCAAAATATCGACAAAAATAATTAAATAATTTTAATAAAGAACCTTTAGCTCAAGAAAATAAATATATAAAATAAATAATACAGTGCAATGACCCACATGTTTATTTCATTTATTTTCCAAACGCACGTCCTCAGGTTTGCTGGGTGCGTTGCTCCGTGCAGCAACAAATGTTCGAGTACTAGATATTTTTGTTACCGTCATTAGAGCATTTAAGTTGCTGCTACTGTTGTTGTTGCTGTTGTTGTTGTAACTTAGCTATCATTATAAGAACCGCAACAAAAAATGTAGTCTGAAAGTTTATAATGGATTTCAGATTTCTTTGTTGTTCAATTTCTCTTTTTTGGTTTTTTTATTGCTGTGTGTTAAATTGTGTGAAGAAGCAACAACAACATTGAAAAAAGTAAATATGAATTTAATTTTTAAAATAAATTCGCAAACACATTTAGGAATTCATATTTACATATTTGAGTTTATAAAGCAATCATTTCTCGGTAGTAAAGAACTCATTATTTGCAAATATTGTTGGTAAAATTGTTTATGTTTACGTTGGGAAGCACAAAAACAGATAAAGCCACAAAATAACACAATATTATTTTAAAATATATGAACACGCATTACACAGGCCTACAAATTATGGAAAATAGCTTGATGCTGAAATCTCGTCAGTGAATTTGAATAAAATTTTTTCACATAAAATAAATGCATACTCGAAGTAAGGCCGAGCGATCAAAGCTCTTGAGAAAGAAGCAAAAAAAACGACTTGGGAGGAATCGGTAAGCCACAGCTTGCTACAATGAACTAGTAGATAACTAGCCAGAAATAGATATTGCAATGGATAAATTAAAAAAAGAATCACTTAAAATGATAATAAAGGAATAGTTGCTCTCCATGCCCAAAAAAAACGTGACCACTACTGTTTTGTTAACCTTTATTTTGAGCAACTACAAGCATGAAAGCAACTCAAACACATAAACAGTTTCATATATGCAACAACAAACAAGAACGAAGTGAAAAAAATTTGAATTTCACAAATTCACATTTTAAGGTTATGGTTATGGTTGCTCAATGAGCACCTACATGCATAAAAGCAAAAAAACACATAAACACTCGCATAGATACAATAACAAATAACAACGAAAAGAAAAAAATTTTAATTTCACAAATTCACATTTTTTAATTCAAATTCACAGTTTTAATTTTTTGTTATCAGTATAATCAACTTAAATGGAAAAAGTAATTCTTTATCAATGAAAACCAGTGCTTGCTAGTGTTATGCATTGCATGTAATTTTCTACATAAATACTTTTTTATTTTACATATAAGCTTTTATTGAAGTATCTACACAACAGTGCAAAAACAAATTAAAACAACAGCAGTGCAACAATAAAGTAAGTCATTCGGTTTGCAAACATGTATGTGTATTGTTGTTGTTTTCATTTTATTATTTACTAAATTAAGGTTTGTTTTAATTATCTTCTTGTAGGTATAATTGTGCTTGCATGCACAAGATCCTTTTGTGCTTATTTTGGTTTTAAATTCAAAATATTTTTACTTTTGCGATTAATAATAACAGGCAAATGAAATGAGAAGAATATGACAAAATTCAAATATTACAGGGTATTTAATCTATTTCACTCTTCAGTAAATTTTCTTCATTATAATAATTATTCAAATCTATCAGTTTGTGTCATCAAAAAATTGTAAGTAAAAGGCACATAAAAAATGCAATTACACTAAAGCCCCGACTTGCGTCGTTTCGATTTGCGTCGCTTTTTGAAACTGGAAAAATTCGATTTGCGTCGTTGCGATTTCAAGTTGCGTCGGTTTGAGTTACGTCGTTTTGACCCCGATTTGCGCCGATTCGATTTGCATCGTTTTGATTTCGATTTGCGTCGCTAAACACGGTTACATTTTTCACTGCATCATTGTGCATTACCATTTTTAGCATTTGTAGTGTAGTATGTATTTAGCATCTTGAATTCATTAGTTTTTACAACTTCTGGCAACAACAATCGTCACCTGTACGTTAAGAAATTTTCAGATTTTCTTTTTTATATAAGTGGTGCTAAGAGCAGCTGTCTGGTTATGGTAACAATTTAGTGTGTGATTCACCAGAATATGCCTTAAGGATGTAAAATATGAGTCATTTTTATGTTTTCTTTTCTTAATTTATGGTTTTGTTATTTCTTTATAATATACATATATAAACATTCGTTGAAGTAAATTAAATACATAAAAACGTATTCATGCTAGTATTTTTTATCAAAAATACAAAATTTTTTTGCTTTGTTTTAAATATTTTCCCCAACAAATTAAATTTCAGTGCATTTATAGAGAAAAAAAGTGATTCGCGTTTCTCCGGTCGCCGTTAGCGACGCAAGTCGGGGCTCTAGTGTAGTTGCTTAGAGACACTTTTTCAGAGGCTGACGTCAGGACAAAGTGAATTATATGTATATATGTATTAAATGCCAGCGAAGGTGCCGAACTTGGGCAATCTTTGCTCTCTTTGTTACGTGTTTGTTATAATTTAAGTTCGTTTTCAAAAAACCAGCGCATAAATGTGTGACAGGGGTTATTTTAGCCTAGAAAAATTTATGGGACATATTTTTTTTTATCAAATCTCCTGTGTTTAAAAAAAATCACACACTCTTAATTGCGAAATTTTAATTTTTAAATCGGGCACCATTATCCTAATATATAATTACAACAACCCGTAAAAAATCAGTAACATATAGAGTTACACATCCAGTTCTCAAATTACTCAAAGCTCCTGTTTTTCACATTTTACTGAAATTTTAATTACATTGAACTATGATGTTGTAATATATTTATATTATATCATTCTTAGCTGGCTTCCGATGGTTTTTTAATATAAATTTTTTTTAATAATTAAATTTAATTACAAATATTATCCTGAAGATGCTAACAAACTGTTAGCGATGTGTTGAGTAATATTGTTAGTAAATCTTTTATTAAAAAAACGTTCTGAAGCTGCATAAATTAGTATTTTGCAAGAATTAAAAAGATCAAGTAAAAATTATATATTCCTAACTGGCTCAAGTTCAACCCTGTATTTATTTATTTCAGGGATTTTTCGAAACTGATTTTGAAAAAGGGTGAGTTTTGTTTAATTCACAAATACAGTTTTCCAATGTTGAGCTATACCCCATTTTTAGATATTTTTCACTTACAGCAATAACTCATTTTAGCAGTCTTACATTAAAAAATTCATATTAATGCATGGCTCATACTTTTCTCTACACTTATCATAGTTTTTGGAGGAATTACATTTTAAAAATATCAACGCAAATTCGAAGGGAAATTCAGTCTTTCTTTTTTTATTAATATTTTTATTTCAATATATACAAATATATCGTCACCTGAAATGCAAAACGGCGTAACAACACATTGTAAACATTTTCAGTACAGACAAAAAACTTCATAAAATCGAAACTTATGATTTTTTCAGTATAGCATTAAAATACGATGATATAATTATTTCTTAAGACAAAATTCGCTTTCAACGTTATTTTTATCAGCTGTTTGGGATGTGCCATTTTGAATTTAAAAGACCTGAAATCAAAAGGGCGTAACATAATAAATTTTATTAAAATGGAAATATACGATTATGATTTGCTACTCAAGTTTGAAGGAATAGGAAGTACAAATAGTGATGCATTTTATATTTTATTAAGCTTATAAAATTTTTCTTAGCAACTGAAAATTTGAAAACAATATAACATTTCATTAAATAACGGCTAAAAAAATTAAAGATGAATTAATTGCATTATCACAATAATTAATATGGATTTAGTATAAGAAATTTCTATGGCTAGATTTTGTGAATACTGGGTTAATCTTCAAACGGAATGTTATCGTAAAATAAGTGGCAATCTGCAGGTACTAATTTTTTCTGATCTTTAATAAAGTCGTTGTTTTTGACATTAAGACTGGAAAAATTTATGGGAATATGCTTTTTTGATTTGCTCTACCATAATCATTAAAAACGCCCATTTTAATATTTCCTTTTTTTTTTTTTGTTACGCCCCTTTACATTTCACAATTCCATGAATATTTCCTTGTTGTAAATTTGACAAAAAATTAACAATCAAAACGCAAATGTAATTCCACTTTGGATTTAAAGTCGGGATCTACATAATTTATAATTTCATCATTTAATACACCGTTGAAGGCAACAAACTAAGCTAATAATCGTTTGTGAATAACACTTTAAGCACTTTTCTTTATTATTGAATAGTAAACCTATATTAATTTTTTCTGAAGTTTTTTCTTTCATCTGATTATAAATTAAAGCCCGCTTAATGTTAAGATTATAAGTTTCGATTTTTTTTGGTTAAGAGAATTAAAAAAAAAAAGAAAAAAAATCTCTCTCTATTCTGAGGAAGTAAAAATCGAACTAGAAAGCCCGATTACATTATTAACAACTGTAAATCATATAGTTCGATTATAAATTTAAAATTAATGTTGGGCCCGCTGGAAAGTTGCTATCACTGATACAATAGCCACAAACACAAAAATCAATTGGAAAACAATTTAATGTGGGTGAGAGAATATACAAATATATTCGAATTAACAGAAAAACACAATCAGCACAAGAAAGTTGATTGTATGTAGGCACTCAGTAATGAAGAGTTCAGGTGGTAGGATTTCTGTTTGCACAGGTGGTAAGGTGGCTATGCACTGCTACTTAAAAGCAATAACAACCAGTCTTGGCCTGGGTGCGAAGCAAATTTGGGAGCTGATGAGCGACGCGGCGGTCTTGAAACAGTCATGGTATGTACTCCAGCCAGTAAGTCTTCAACTTTACATTTCTTTAAAAATGTTGATCACTCCAATTTTATCACAAAAAATCTTTCTCAACTCTGAGGAACTAAAAGTTGAAGTAGAAAGCCCGATAAAATGATTAACATTTGTAAATCATATAGTTCGACTATAAAGTTAAAATTAGGGAAAAATGTTTTTGTGCGATTTATTCGAAATAAAGAAACCAAAACCCCATTTATAAAGAACACCGAAACATCGAAAAAGGTCAAATAGTTGACAAATCTAGTGCCACATTGTTGGCAAAGCAGCTGCAAATCCGTAGTTGCGTATGCTTTACATTTTTGCATCTGTATTACTCATACGCCGCGTTCTTTGCTAATTATCATATTTCCGCAAGGCATAATTTTGCTGGTTTAAAAAAATATTTGAATTTAAAGAAAATTAAAAATATATCTATAAAATTAAAAATTGTACTTGTAAACTTGTAATTCGTGATCATATTTTTCAAACATATATGCATACACACACACACACACACCGACAGAAATACTTAGTAGTTTTCTTCATACAGATATACAGGTAGTTTTGCTTTAGCTGTAATAAAGTATATATTTACTCTTTGATTTTCATAGTTGTGGTCTCATATTATGCTATGGCAATAGCGTGCAACCAGTTGTGGCCTGGTAAAAAGAAATGAAATGGGAAAGCATTTGGAGCTTGTTTTTTGTGAATTTATATAAATCTAAATTTCAAATTTTCTTAAGAAAACAAAAATTATTAGTTAATTTTTCTCAATAGCTCTAGAAATAATAGTTATACTAAAAAAAATATTCAAACGGTTTAAAAATAGTAAAATTTTAAATTTTTAGAGTTATTATGTAATATAATCGATGAGCTATTCGATGAATGAATTGGTAGAGTGTCCTACTAAGAGTCGTCAAGTCACAGGTTCTGGGTGTTTCTGCAGATTATGGAAATATTCAGAGAAACAATGCACTTAAAGAACAAAAGAAATTGAATTTTTAATAACTCATTAGCTGGGGGACAATTTTTTTAACTCACCAAAGCTTTAAGATAGACTCAATTTAGGCATGCGCTACAACGTTGCATTGTAACTAACTGAGCCATTGATCTACTTTTTCTTTATATTTAACTCGACGTTTTAATTTTTTCTTAAAACGAATAGCAAATAACTGGTCTCGCTGAAGAAGTCTGAAATGTTTAGTTTTTCCTGCAGCTTTCTGTTGCTCACAACAATCTTTTATGAGATCTTAAGAATTCAATGAATTTTTTGTGACATTTTTCACAGCACGAGGAAAGCCTTCTTCTTTAATTATTTAAAATCCTGCCATTTGCTTTGAATTGTAAAACCATGCCGTCTAAGTGCTTTAAAAATTTGTAGCTCTTACTAAAAATGTATGAAAACTACTCTATAACCCTGCTTCAGCATAATTTTTCGCCACTCTGATTTAACATTTCAATGCGTTAAATTTCCTACATGTGATTGTTAAAAGTATGCTCAGTTGCCTGGTTGACTGAATGACTGACGTTTTAATGGTTGAGTTAAACTTTTTTGCACTATTTCTTTGTTAAAGGTTTTTAAAATGCTCGTTTAGGGAGCGCAAATGTTAAACTGGAAATATAAAATAAAGAAACACTTTTCAAATAAAAGTAAAAAAAATATTTTTCATTTGAAATTAGTTAAGTTGTCATGGTTGGGAGAAAAAGCAGTTTCTTTTCTTTCAAATGCTAAAGTATTCACTTCGAAATAAATCTCTACCTAAACCTGAAACTTTAGAATACTTGCAAGAAACTTTCTGTCTGTAAGTTTTTTTCTTACAACCTTAAACTATACTAAACCATAGACAAGGTTTTTGCAATTTGAATTTAGCAAACTTCACATATTTTCACATATGATGGAAAAATAATCAAAGAAACTACATGTTCCCACAATTCTTTTTTTAAAAAGAATATACCCCTCATTCACTTATTTTAATTTTTTTCTTGTTTCTTGTTCAAAAGTGTACATTAATTGTATTTAAATAAGGATTTAACTACTCTTGTGTATTTTTGAATGTTTCTGGCTGTGTAATTGTACGTATGTACATGAGTTCGTCTCTGCAACTTTTTGAAGAAAATAAAATAAATTAAACCGAACTTTAATTTATTAGTTTTTAACGTACAACAAACAAACGCTCTGAAGCCTTCTCCCCTTCTTGAAATGGCAGCAACAACAAAAGAACCAAATAAAAAAAATGAATAAAAGTAGAGGAACGTTCATTTTTGTATGACGTATGTACATGCATTCAGACACACAAATACATCTATCTGCACATGTACAAACGTATTTATGCCAACAAATATTTTTTATTTATTTTAAAATCCGTTTATACTCGAAAAATTCCCAGGATTTTCACCATCATGCATACATATGTGGAAGATGCAGTTGCCAAGTTACCCTTCGCTTTTTTTCTCTTCTGCTTCTGCTTCTGCTGCTCGCTCTTCTATTTGTATGGTTTTCTATTTGCGAAATTACAAAAATTCCTTAGTAAAATGAAAATCATGCAGGAAAAACGCCAAAGCGAAGGAAAAAAAGTTCCCAAGAAATAGAAGGAAAAAACACAAGAAATGTTGATGATAGTGAAAAATACTACTACAACAAACATTTGCAATAACAATAGTTAGATTTGAAAAGAACTTAAACTTCAAAGTGAATATTTAACTTTCGTTGCATTATCATATTAGTTGTCAGTTGTTGTAGTTCTTGTTAAAAATTGTTTTGTTTTTTTTTTCTTCTGCAGGAGGAACCAAATGAATTGCACTATGGGACTTTTAGCTGCATAAACGGGGTGAGTGGTAGTCATTAATCACATGATTGCTAATGAAAAGAAGAAGAAGAAGTTATGTTTTGTCTGAGCGGAGATTTGGTAACATCTCCGCAACTCAAATGTTTTCAAATTATTTTTTACCGCAAAGACTTCTAAAGGTTTATCATGTACTATTTTCTTAAAGTTTAATATATTTTAACAGTAAAAATATAGAGAATGCCATGACTAGGGTTTGGGAATTCCCAGACTTTTTCCCTTTCCGGGATTCCGAGAATCCCGGGAAATTTTAAACTTGTAATTTGTAGTAATAAACTTTTTTTGCTTGGTTTTATTTAAAATTATATTATAAAGTGCATATACATTAAAACAAAAATTAATTAAATTAAATAGCACATGTTAATTCAATTTGTGCAAAGAGACAAATAACTGTAAGAAAATAATTTGAGATCATGTTTAAATAATAAAAAAAAAACATAACAGAATTCATACCATCATTTCGATAAAAAAAAAATAAGTTTTTAGTACGACTAAAGCATTAAGTAACTCGCTTGATGTTCGATTTCGTTCTTTTGTGGCAAAATTCCCAGCAATGGAGAAAACCCGTTCGCTATCCACAGATGTTGGTTTTATTGTTAGTAAAGCATTAAAAAAATTATTGTTGCGGCAATTCGTTTGAGCACCCAATTTACACCAGATTTTGAACACGCAAAATAAGAACCAGAAGTATATAAATTCAATGGTATATTTATTTGCAATGGTAAAATTCCTGTTCGTAAGATATTTATTATTAAAATAGACAATATATATGTACTTCCAAGTTAATACATACTTTTTAGTGTGTAAACTGACTGCGGAAAATAAGGAGTATATAAAGTTAATTTACTTCAATAAATACACGATATCTAAACAAATTATTTAATTTTAGCTTCCAAAATCTCGAGTCACGGCCTTTTAACTTCGTAAAAAGGAAATTCCATGTGCTCGATATTAGAGATATAATCTTCACAGCGGTTACTGGTTACTAAAATGTTTAAACCAGATACTCGGTGAACTTAAACTGCAGTATCTGCTCGACAGTGGCGCTAACAATTATCTAAGTTTTTATTTCGAATATTGCTTGTTTCATATAAAGCAAATTATTTTCTTAGAAAATTAGTCTGAGGAAGTCATGTTCTGAAAATTACTTTTGGTAGATGTATTTTGATATCACACAAAATGTATTTTTCACAGCCAGCTGTGTAGCTCTGAAATCTTACAGAGCCAGAGCAGTTAAAATTTAGAGATTTCATGAAAAAATCACTGAAATTATTGTAAGTATGGGTTTGATGATTTTAAAAATTTTGAAGACAAAAATTAATTTTATTATTTATTTGCTTTATTTCTGGTCTAAAAACAGGCCTTATTAACGTTTTCTGTCTTTTTTAGGTGTCTACAAGGTCTGATAAAAAATAACTGTTATTTAAAATTTTTTCAAAAAGTATTTATTTATTCATCAATTCAAAGTAATCCGCCTCAATGCTCATGCAAGCATTTTTTCCCATCCTCGAAACACAACTGAAACGCTATTTTTAGTATCGCCAAAAGCTCCTGTTTCAATCTTTCTTTTATCTCCTCAATCATCGGGTTTTTCAGTTTTTGGGAAGAGGAAAAAGCCAGCGGGGCCAAGCCCGATGAATACGGTGGTTGAGGCATGATAAGGGTTTTATTTTTGGCCAAACACTCATGCACAAGCATCGATGTGTGAGCTGGTGCATTATCATAATGCAAAATCCCTAATTGCGTTCCTGACGAATTGCTTTCAATTTCAAAGTAGTATAGTTTCAAAGTAGTTTTACTTACTGGACCGTACTTTATGGCCACAACTCATGAACCTTCACATTTGACCGAACTTGACGTGCTATTTTCGGTCTTGGCTCTTCTGGACGCTTCCATTGGAATGCTTAGACTTTGGTTTCAATGTCATTGCCATACACTCGTGATTTGTCACAACTTATGATGACTTTTTTGAAGAAATCTGGATCGTCGTTGGCGATGTTCGGCAGCTCCGGAGCGAGGTCCATGCGACATTGTTTTTGCTCAAAATTTATCAATTTGATTATTATTGTATTAAATTTATCAGGCTCAAGTTCTTTTTATATTATTTTTGAGATTGATATTAATTAAATAGGACAAAGAAGACATCAAAGACATTTAGCTGGGTGGACAACTAGTCGTTTCCAAGCTGCCACACTTTTTCGTCTGCACCTGTTCTTGAACTCGAAACAACTAGTTTTCCACCCTGCTAAATGCCTTTGATGTCTTTTTTGTATTATTTGTTTAATATCAATCACAAAAATAATGTAGAAAGAACTTGAGCCTGATAAACTTATACCAATAATATTATATAAGAAAAATTTCGAATAATGAAAATTAATTAACTTATCAATCTTGGAACCAAAAACATCCGTAAAAATTGCTTGGCGTGAGCCGAACTATATGCCAACATAATCAGCAACCTCTCTGATAGTGATTGGACAATTATCCAAAATCATTTTCTTCACTGCTTCAATGTTTTCATCGATCGCTGACGTGCTCGGGCGACCAGGGCGAGCATCCTCATTGACATCTTCTCGGCCTTCCTTAAACCGGTTATACCACAATTGAACTTGCGTTCTGCTCACAGTGGACTCGCCAAACGCCACAGTCAATATTTCAAATATCCCTGCGCATTTAGTTTCATTTTTTACACAAAATTTAATACCGTTTCTTTGATCCATTTTTTCGAATAGTAAAAAATTGAAGAGCACACCAAAGTACGACTAAACTTTTTATCTGTCAAAAGCAAACTGACAATCCAAAATGGCTCATGTTGTCAACAGATATAACAGATATGTGTAGCAACATAACAGAAAAAAAAATGCGAAAATTGAACATACGTAACTCACGAAATTTTAAAATAACGGTTATTTTTCGTTGATGCTACTCAACTCCTCAAAAGACTCGATAAAACTTACAAAAATATTATTTCATAATTTCCCTGAACAAAATGAGAATTAGAAGTGTTCAAACTTTTTAATATTTTGATTTTCCCGTTTTTCCCCGTAATTGCTTTTTGAAATATTTGGAAAAACTCTTTATTTATTTAATAATATTTAATCATTATTTGTGGGTGTTTTAAAAAAATAAAAGAAATGCGGTCGTGGGACCCCCGTTAGGAACGGAGTTCCTTACGTTTTTTCTTCATCTTCAAATGAAATCTGTGTTTTATTTTGTGTTATTTTTGAAATTTTTAAATTTTATATGCTTCTTCAAATTTTTGGAACGTTTCATTTTTTTACTTTTGACACATGCAGTATTTTTTTTTGTCAATCTGCTACAAAACGATGAAAAGCAACTGTTGTCCAATTTGTTAATATTGCTGTTTTTTGTTGTGACATACTTTGCTTTAGCAACATCTAGCAGCCGATAGTGTCCGTTTTCACAACTAATTAATATAAATTAATAGGTGTCTCCGCTGCTGTCAGCGGAGACACCGCCCATCACACACATTTGTTTGTCGACAGATACACCAATATATATAAACAGCTCACGCGCTTTCGTGCCGATTTCTACTAATTTGCACCACCAGCAAACCGCGTTAAGGAACTTCGTTCTAAAACTTTCGAAGGATCACTTTGCCGAGGTGGTAATGCTGGTTTAAAAGAGAAATCACACGTACATGAATGTTTACAGCAGTTTTTTTTTCATTTTGCCCTCAAGAAAATGATAGAAAAGCTGATGTATGAACATATCAGCAATGTCGGTCTTATGATGCATCAAGTGACCGAACCTGTTCTTGCTGGGAACAATTACTTCAAGCTAAACTGGACACGCGAAAAGGTGCCCCCATACTAGAACTACCCTTTTCTTATAATATTGCAAATTTTCAACGACCGAATCCATTTAAATGAAATTTGAAGCATAATAGATATTGATTGGAATGTTACTGTTTTATCTTAACCGAATTTTGTTCAAATATTTCAGACTTTTTCCTAACATGCATTATACGACAGTGCGTAATCCCGCTTGAACGGGCCAACTTCGCATATGCCTGCACTCAATTAGTAAAGTCTTAAATTTTATTTAGCAACAACGAGTGACTTCAAACATCCCATTGTCTAAAAGGTAAAAATTTTAACGAGCAAAAATTAATGCATTTCCTTTTAACTCACAATCTTTTCTTTTTCTATGCTTAAGATTCTGCTCATTTATTTTTGTTCCTCCTCTATCCCCAACAGAAGAGTAGGATTTGTTTTAACTTGTAAAGCAATTAAAAAACTTGTTCGTTTCGTTTGTTTTGTAATTTAATTACAATTTTAAGAATACTCAAATATTTTCACACACACTTGCATTTATTTTTTTATAATTTTTCTTTCGTTTAATTGCTCCCAGTTAAAGCTCTTTTCTTTGAAACATTGGGCGGTTTTTTTTTTGTTTTTTGTTTGCTTGTCTCCCACAAGGAAAATTCTTTTGATAAAAAAAGAAGACTCTCATAAAAGATATCAAAGCTGCTTATGAAAATTCAAACTCCTTGTTATTTAAAGATTATATGCAACTGAAAACTATTAGTTTTGTTACTAAAATACAATATTATACAGTTTTGTAGAAAACTATGTGTGTATTTTTATTTATGGTTTACTTAAAGGCCACCTAACACCAGCAGCTATGTGCACCTGTAGATTTGATAATATAATATAATATTTTCTTTTTAAATAATCATTTATTTTACAATTTTTTCTTAAAATACAAAATTTAAGATTTTTTTTTTGCTAGGACCAGATCTCAGGGGATAACCCCATTGTACTAGAACTAGGAATAGGAAAATGGCGAGTGTTTGTGAACGTTTGATTAAGCACAAAAATTATAACAGGATTAAAGTCATCATTAAATGTCGCCAATTTTTCTGTTTAGTATTCAGTGTATAAAAACTTTGGCAATATCCAGTTAACAACATTTAACGAAACCTCATTGTGCAATATTGATTGCACAATGTTGACTATACAAAACAAAGAAACCTTCAAATAGCCACGATAATACCTATTACGAATGTTTACTTTGGCGGAGCCCAAATCTGAATACTCCCGGGGAGTTTCTCTCTTAGGGAAAACAATTTTCTTGAGAAAAATATGTTCTCCTTGGGAACAAAAAACGTGGATATATATCGCCTTAATGTCAGATATTTTGCGTTTTGTCATTACATTTTGTTTTTCTTTATTATTATTGTTTTTCTTTATTCTTTACTAACATTAATAAACGTTTTCAAGATATAGGTACTTCTGAAAAACTATTTGGATTGAAATTGAATGAAACTTTCAAATCACAAAGAACAGGAAAAGAAGTACAATAAAATTTTTTAAGGTCGTAAGTGCGGTTTGAAAATCGATTTGTTTGTTTTGAAACGGGAAATGATTTAAGATCACATGCAATAGCAGGTCCTAAGTAATTGGAAATCACAAAACGGTTCAATATTTTCAGAAATCTAGGCATTAATAAGTTTTTTCAAGATACAGCTATTTTTTGTAAGCCGTGTAACATCTTACCAAAACGTCAATAATGTCGCTAAGTTCATAAGTTAAGCGATTTGAAAACCGATATTTTTTTTGTTTGTTGAAACGGGACATAATTTGAAATTACATGTGATAGGAAGTCGCAAATAATTAGAAATCAAAAAATGGTTCAATATTTGCATTAATAAACTTTTTCAAGATACAGGATTTTTGCAAAGGTCATGTAGATTAAAGTCACATGAAATTTTCAAATCAAATAATTCATTTGATTCTAAGAGCAAGAAAATAAGTACAATATCGATTTTAAGATCACAAGGGTGATTTCACAATCAAATTTTTTTTTCTTGAAATGGGCTATAATTAGAAATCACATGTGATTGAAACCCCCAAGAATATCTCATGTGGATTAAAAGAACATGTGATTAGAAATCGCATACATTAGAAGTACAAATTTCCTAACATCTCACACGAAAGAAACTGCTTTAGTTATATAGAGAGAACCAACCGATTTTCATGTGACATGTACATACAATATTATAAATATAATAGAAAAAATACGTTCATACTTTGTGTAAAGCGCACATGCCCTATTCCCTTCTTAATTTAATTTGTTTATTGCAAGTTAAACGAGTTTTCAGAAAGCTCACCAGACTTTAAAAAACTTCATACGTACATAGTAACTGATTTATAAAATATACATATATTATTAATTACATTTAAAGCCACATCTGTATTTGAATTTTAAACTTCATTGTTTGTAGTTCAAACTTTATGAACTTACAAAATGAATTATTTATAAGTGTTTATTCAAATCTACAAAAGAATGGTTACAGACGAATGTAAATTATACAGATACTAATTCTTAAAGGCATACATATCTACGTGCGTATGTATGTATGTACGAGACATGTGCATGTATTGAATTACTAATATGTGCACATGTGTTTTATAAATTTGTTTAGAATTTAAATAAATGTTTGAATATCTCCTTTTTTGTGCTGGTTTTGCATTTTTAATTTTTATTTTCTCTATTGTATTTTATGTACAAATTTTGCTCAACCGAAAACAAAAAAGAATCTATGAATATGTTTATGTAAATGTAAAATTGTGCATAGACATTTATTACACACATATATTTATATGAAGCTGGAAAAGAGAACATTTGTTTTTCCTTTTCTTTTAATCCAAGAAACAATTTTATTTGGCAAAAATTGTTTTTAGCAATTTTTCCAATTGCTTAGACAGACATAAAAAAGAGGTTTTTGATTTTAAAGCAGAGTATGATTAAAGCGTTATTTTTTTTTTTCTGAAAAATATTTACCTTGGATTCGTAACTAAAAATATGGACATTGTAAATTTTCCACGCAGTTTCACCTCAGAGGACTGGTTAAGAAGCAGAACTACCACATTTGGACACATGAGAATCCACGAGTGATTGTCTATAGCCTTATGCCTCTACATAGAGAGTAATTTTTTGTGCGATTCAAGGGCTCAAGGCGCCATCTGGCCATACTTTTTCGAAAATTAAGTCGGCCAAGGTGTTAGCGTAAATGATGCTCGAGACTGAGAGATGATATGGACTGCTTGTGGCCAGAAAATGGGGAAACTGTAAGGAACGATATGTGATCCAACACTTATCGCAATGGCAATGAAAGAATTTCTATTTTGCCCAAGAAATTCAGCGCCCGTCATATCTCACATTATGACGGTGTTACTTAGCCTCCATTCACAATCATGTGATTTCACAACGCTGGATTTCGTTCTTTGGGAAAATTTAAAGAAAACAGAGCACGGCAATAAATCCAAAGCAATTCAAGACTAAAGGTATGAGATAATTGATCAACATATGCCATTGAAGAACTGGCGAGAATTTGGCCAGTATTTGTAATTATTTATAATTATTACAAAGCCTTCTAATACAATAAAAATATACTAAAATAATCATCTGAAAAATGTTGTTTGATTAGCAATAAGCAGTTCGCCTTTTGCTTGGAACATCCTCCAAGAAAAAACTTCCTTACTGTTTACTTTAAATGCCCGTATCTCCCTTAATATTGCAGATATCGAGAAAATAAGCAAAATTCGGTACCACATGAAAAATGACCAAAAATTAAAGAAAAACTTTAAATGCCCGTATCTCCCTTAATATTGCAGATATCGAGAAAATAAGCAAAATTCGGTACCACATGAAAAATGACCAAAAATTAAAGAAAAGCTTTAAATGCCCGTATCTCCCTTAATATTGCAGATATCGAGAAAATAAGCAAAATTCGGTACCACATGAAAAATTACCAAAAAATTAAAGAAAAACTTTAAATGCCCGTATCTCCCTTAATATTGCAGATATCGAGAAAATAAGCAAAATTCGGTACCACATGAAAAATTACCAAAAAATTAAAGAAAAAACTTTAAATGCCCGTATCTCCCTTAATATTGCAGATATCGAGAAAATAAGCAAAATTCGGTACCACATGAAAAATTACCAAAAAATTAAAGAAAAACTTTAAATGCCCGTATCTCCCTTAATATTGCAGATATCGAGAAAATAAGCAAAATTCGGTACCACATGAAAAATTACCAAAAATTAAAGAAAAACTTTAAATGCCCGTATCTCCCTTAATATTGCAGATATCGAGAAAATAAGCAAAATTCGGCACCACATGAAAAATGACCAAAAATTAAAGAAAAAACTTTAAATGCCCGTATCTCCCTTAATATTGCAGATATCGAGAAAATAAGCAAAATTCGGTACCACATGAAAAATGACCAAAAATTAAAGAAAAACTTTAAATGCCCGTATCTCCCTTAATATTGCAGATATCGAGAAAATAAGCAAAATTCGGTACCACATGAAAAATGACCAAAAATTAAAGAAAAACTTTAAATGCCCGTATCTCCCTTAATATTGCAGATATCGAGAAAATAAGCAAAATTCGGTACCACATGAAAAATTACCAAAAATTAAAGAAAAAACTTTAAATGCCCGTATCTCCCTTAATATTGCAGATATCGAGAAAATAAGCAAAATTCGGTACCACATGAAAAATTACCAAAAAATTAAAGAAAAAACTTTAAATGCCCGTATCTCCCTTAATATTGCAGATATCGAGAAAATAAGCAAAATTCGGTACCACATGAAAAATTACCAAAAATTAAAGAAAAACTTTAAATGCCCGTATCTCCCTTAATATTGCAGATATCGAGAAAATAAGCAAAATTCGGTACCACATGAAAAATTACCAAAAATTAAAGAAAAGCTTTAAATGCCCGTATCTCCCTTAATATTGCAGATATCGAGAAAATAAGCAAAATTCGGTACCACATGAAAAATTACCAAAAATTAAAGAAAAACTTTAAATGCCCGTATCTCCCTTAATATTGCAGATATCGAGAAAATAAGCAAAATTCGGTACCACATGAAAAATTACCAAAAAATTAAAGAAAAAACTTTAAATGCCCGTATCTCCCTTAATATTGCAGATATCGAGAAAATAAGCAAAATTCGGTACCACATGAAAAATTACCAAAAATTAAAGAAAAACTTTAAATGCCCGTATCTCCCTTAATATTGCAGATATCGAGAAAATAAGCAAAATTCGGTACCACATGAAAAATTACCAAAAATTAAAGAAAAACTTTAAATGCCCGTATCTCCCTTAATATTGCAGATATCGAGAAAATAAGCAAAATTCGGTACCACATGAAAAATTACCAAAAATTAAAGAAAAGCTTTAAATGCCCGTATCTCCCTTAATATTGCAGATATCGAGAAAATAAGCAAAATTCGGTACCACATGAAAAATTACCAAAAATTAAAGAAAAACTTTAAATGCCCGTATCTCCCTTAATATTGCAGATATCGATAAAATAAGCAAAATTCGGTACCACATGAAAAATTACCAAAAATTAAAGAAAAAACTTTAAATGCCCGTATCTCCCTTAATATTGCAGATATCGAGAAAATAAGCAAAATTCGGTACCACATGAAAAATTACCAAAAAATTAAAGAAAAACTTTAAATGCCCGTATCTCCCTTAATATTGCAGATATCGAGAAAATAAGCAAAATTCGGTACCACATGAAAAATTACCAAAAAATTAAAGAAAAAACTTTAAATGCCCGTATCTCCCTTAATATTGCAGATATCGAGAAAATAAGCAAAATTCGGTACCACATGAAAAATTACCAAAAATTAAAGAAAAACTTTAAATGCCCGTATCTCCCTTAATATTGCAGATATCGATAAAATAAGCAAAATTCGGTACCACATGAAAAATTACCAAAAATTAAAGAAAAAACTTTAAATGCCCGTATCTCCCTTAATATTGCAGATATCGAGAAAATAAGCAAAATTCGGTACCACATGAAAAATTACCAAAAAATTAAAGAAAAACTTTAAATGCCCGTATCTCCCTTAATATTGCAGATATCGAGAAAATAAGCAAAATTCGGTACCACATGAAAAATTACCAAAAAATTAAAGAAAAAACTTTAAATGCCCGTATCTCCCTTAATATTGCAGATATCGAGAAAATAAGCAAAATTCGGTACCACATGAAAAATTACCAAAAATTAAAGAAAAACTTTAAATGCCCGTATCTCCCTTAATATTGCAGATATCGAGAAAATAAGCAAAATTCGGTACCACATGAAAAATGACCAAAAATTAAAGAAAAACTTTAAATGCCCGTATCTCCCTTAATATTGCAGATATCGAGAAAATAAGCAAAATTCGGTACCACATGAAAAATGACCAAAAATTAAAGAAAAGCTTTAAATGCCCGTATCTCCCTTAATATTGCAGATATCGAGAAAATAAGCAAAATTCGGTACCACATGAAAAATTACCAAAAAATTAAAGAAAAACTTTAAATGCCCGTATCTCCCTTAATATTGCAGATATCGAGAAAATAAGCAAAATTCGGTACCACATGAAAAATTACCAAAAAATTAAAGAAAAAACTTTAAATGCCCGTATCTCCCTTAATATTGCAGATATCGAGAAAATAAGCAAAATTCGGTACCACATGAAAAATTACCAAAAAATTAAAGAAAAACTTTAAATGCCCGTATCTCCCTTAATATTGCAGATATCGAGAAAATAAGCAAAATTCGGTACCACATGAAAAATTACCAAAAATTAAAGAAAAACTTTAAATGCCCGTATCTCCCTTAATATTGCAGATATCGAGAAAATAAGCAAAATTCGGCACCACATGAAAAATGACCAAAAATTAAAGAAAAAACTTTAAATGCCCGTATCTCCCTTAATATTGCAGATATCGAGAAAATAAGCAAAATTCGGTACCACATGAAAAATGACCAAAAATTAAAGAAAAACTTTAAATGCCCGTATCTCCCTTAATATTGCAGATATCGAGAAAATAAGCAAAATTCGGTACCACATGAAAAATGACCAAAAATTAAAGAAAAACTTTAAATGCCCGTATCTCCCTTAATATTGCAGATATCGAGAAAATAAGCAAAATTCGGTACCACATGAAAAATTACCAAAAATTAAAGAAAAACTTTAAATGCCCGTATCTCCCTTAATATTGCAGATATCGAGAAAATAAGCAAAATTCGGTACCACATGAAAAATGACCAAAAATTAAAGAAAAACTTTAAATGCCCGTATCTCCCTTAATATTGCAGATATCGAGAAAATAAGCAAAATTCGGTACCACATGAAAAATTACCAAAAATTAAAGAAAAAACTTTAAATGCCCGTATCTCCCTTAATATTGCAGATATCGAGAAAATAAGCAAAATTCGGTACCACATGAAAAATTACCAAAAATTAAAGAAAAACTTTAAATGCCCGTATCTCCCTTAATATTGCAGATATCGAGAAAATAAGCAAAATTCGGTACCACATGAAAAATGACCAAAAATTAAAGAAAAACTTTAAATGCCCGTATCTCCCTTAATATTGCAGATATCGAGAAAATAAGCAAAATTCGGTACCACATGAAAAATGACCAAAAATTAAAGAAAAACTTTAAATGCCCGTATCTCCCTTAATATTGCAGATATCGAGAAAATAAGCAAAATTCGGTACCACATGAAAAATTACCAAAAATTAAAGAAAAACTTTAAATGCCCGTATCTCCCTTAATATTGCAGATATCGAGAAAATAAGCAAAATTCGGTACCACATGAAAAATGACCAAAAATTAAAGAAAAACTTTAAATGCCCGTATCTCCCTTAATATTGCAGATATCGAGAAAATAAGCAAAATTCGGTACCACATGAAAAATTACCAAAAATTAAAGAAAAAACTTTAAATGCCCGTATCTCCCTTAATATTGCAGATATCGAGAAAATAAGCAAAATTCGGTACCACATGAAAAATTACCAAAAATTAAAGAAAAACTTTAAATGCCCGTATCTCCCTTAATATTGCAGATATCGAGAAAATAAGCAAAATTCGGTACCACATGAAAAATTACCAAAAATTAAAGAAAAGCTTTAAATGCCCGTATCTCCCTTAATATTGCAGATATCGAGAAAATAAGCAAAATTCGGTACCACATGAAAAATTACCAAAAATTAAAGAAAAACTTTAAATGCCCGTATCTCCCTTAATATTGCAGATATCGAGAAAATAAGCAAAATTCGGTACCACATGAAAAATTACCAAAAATTAAAGAAAAAACTTTAAATGCCCGTATCTCCCTTAATATTGCAGATATCGAGAAAATAAGCAAAATTCGGTACCACATGAAAAATTACCAAAAAATTAAAGAAAAACTTTAAATGCCCGTATCTCCCTTAATATTGCAGATATCGAGAAAATAAGCAAAATTCGGTACCACATGAAAAATTACCAAAAAATTAAAGAAAAAACTTTAAATGCCCGTATCTCCCTTAATATTGCAGATATCGAGAAAATAAGCAAAATTCGGTACCACATGAAAAATTACCAAAAATTAAAGAAAAACTTTAAATGCCCGTATCTCCCTTAATATTGCAGATATCGAGAAAATAAGCAAAATTCGGTACCACATGAAAAATTACCAAAAATTAAAGAAAAACTTTAAATGCCCGTATCTCCCTTAATATTGCAGATATCGATAAAATAAGCAAAATTCGGTACCACATGAAAAATTACCAAAAATTAAAGAAAAAACTTTAAATGCCCGTATCTCCCTTAATATTGCAGATATCGAGAAAATAAGCAAAATTCGGTACCACATGAAAAATTACCAAAAAATTAAATCACATAATAAAACAATTTCCTAAAATTTAAAATGCGTTTTGAAATTATATGAAAGCCACAGGCTTTTATTTAAAGACAGTTCTAATTTAAGAGCATTTTAATTTTCCGATTCTACGATACAAATCAAATTAATAATGTCTAATTCGTATGTTTTACTCGATTTCAAAACGCCATTTATAAATTTCCTTATTTAACTCAAGCTATGGGCTAAGTTATAGATCGTGATCAAAATTATGTTCAGTCGCCAATCTGACAACCTCCATCTCTAATGCAGCAACTACCATTACCTTTTTAATGATATATGGTTGACTGCGTTATCAGTTTAATTTACTGCTTTATCGTTTTCACTGCATGCAAACTAAGCAAGGTAGTTATACTATAAACTTCAATGAAACAGTCCCACTTACAAAGTATATATTTTCAGATAAACGACATGATCAAGCATAAGAAATACAATCCCAAAGAACTACATGAGAAGCCACGAATGATCCCCCATTACGACAGATTACTCTCATTACTTTCCATTTTATATTGGAATTAATTTTAAGTAGCAAATTCATGTTTTAGCGGAAGTTTTTTCCTGCTAAAGCTAAGTCCCTCGTTTCATACGAAATGCTTGCGAAAGTCCATATAAAAAAATTCACACGAAATTAGTACTAAATAATGTTGCGATTGTAGTACTCTGTTTATGTTGTGTAAACTTGCGCAACGTTTCTGGCAACATGTTTTATTTAACTGCAACATTTTTGTAGCAACTTTTTTTTTTGAATGCGAAATATTCACCCATACCATGAAAAAATTTTCACCTAACATTTTTTCCCGTTTCGCAAAAGTGCGATCATGAATAACTTTTCCCATAAAATGTGTTCCCATTTAAAATTTCCCCTTATCGTGAATCGATTTTTTAAAGACATACTTCCCATTTTTTTCCTTCAATTTGTTCATTTAATTTTCTTTGAGGAACTAGAAAAAAAAATGCAAGTATTTGCTATATTTTAATGGATATATAAATTAGCTGAAAACTATTTTTAGGTCTAAATCAATAAATAATGTGCAACATGACTTGCTTCTCAATAGAGTGCAAAATAAGCGACCCATTGCATGTGGTTTTGTGAAGGCTTCTAAAGGTATGGTGGCCGAATTTCGGTATTCGCTTACAGAAAAACTAAAAAGTGAAAAGAATGAATGGAATTTTATCCATGGATATTTTATCCATTCTGCGACTTTCCTAAAGCATCCAACACTTTAGAGAGCACTTCGCAAAAAGTAGATTGCGCAGAAAATTTGTATTTTCTAGTGAAGCCAGATGGTAAAAATGTAACTAATTGGCAACACTGTTAAGCACAACATATGTTCAGAAAAAGACGTGATTACTAAAATAATAATGGAGAAACAGAAAATGATGATGTTTCTTACAATGCAATTAATGCAGAAAAGCCACGAAATATTGCAAGAACGGTTCAACAAACGGCATGCAACTTTTGTAATCGCTAGTGAAAGTAGAAGGCGCAGACACCAGTTAATTCTTGGAACATTTAAAAGTGA
This sequence comes from Sturmia bella, assembly GCA_963662145.1. Lineage (NCBI taxonomy): Eukaryota > Metazoa > Arthropoda > Insecta > Diptera > Tachinidae > Sturmia > Sturmia bella. The sequence continues at coordinate 21,729,402 of OY759168.1, read as the reverse complement.
CTACTTGATATCTGTTGCAGAAGCAGTTTTCAAGAAACGTAGGAAAAGACGATTCAAAGCTCGCCCTAGAAGTGACCACTCCGGACACAAAATGAGGAGTTATACTTTGAGTCGATGGGAATGAAAAAAGCATCTTTCCTCAAATTTCGTGCGATTTTTAGTAAATTATTTCCTTTCTGTCAGATGATTGTACGTGTGCCACATCGAAGAAAACTTTAAAACCGATAAAAAAAAAAGTGGCAACTTTTGGTGTTTTATTTGCGAATAGCTTTTTAATCAGTACTTGTTTTCGTGACTCAGCTATTCACAAATAAAAATTTTATTTACTGTTTATACGCCAAATTTTTCTATTCACAATAGTTTTATTCGCGAATAAGCAGTTCGTATGAACGTAGTATATATGACGTTGACGTTATTTCGTTTTTGAAGTCTACGGATGAGTTGATTAGCATCAGCGAAATATTGGCGGCATACGTACGGTCGAAAAGGACAGAAAACATTTATAAGACATATTTTTAGAATTATATTACACATAACAAATTTTTGAAACTACTTTGAAAAAAAAAATTTTATGGATAAATTTAACGACACTTCACTAAAAAGTCGCTTTGTCAACTAAAACAATTGTTATTTCGTAAACAATTTTCCTAAATTTGAAGACAAGGCAACTTTATTCGAAAACCTGAAATTAATAAACTTTATTCATCGGTGCTTCAAGTTGCGAATGAAAGCATAAAATACCTGTGCGTTTAACTTAGAAATTCTGGGATTTTATGTGCTTCTTAATTGGAAACCTTTCTTTTGCAAATTTCCTGGTAAATACCTTTTTCTAATCGCAAAGCATAATGTATATACATACATGCATGAGTAGACATTCGAAATTGAAAACCTAAATTGAGTTCCCATGAAATTCTTCGCTTAGACTAAAGAAATCATTAAGCACAAGTAACCTTTTGAACATCACATGATTAATTCAACAAAAAACGCTTATGCCAGCATTATTACCACTTAATTTCATGCAACAAAATACTTAATAATAAATTGAAAACGATTTTGATCCTTTTACACTTCTCATCTTCTCTAGCGGCGAAAATGATTACTTTGTACTTTTCAGGGTCACAGCTTCTGCATTTAAACATATTTGTTGTGCTGTCAGTGTTTGTTTTAATAAAAATGTCTGTCTACTTTAAGTGGAGGAAATAAATGAACGTTGAAAGCAAAATAATCATTCATAAACAAAACAAAGCTTTAAAAAACAGATTTTGATGGCTTAATATTGTTGGCCTCTTACTGCTCTTCACTACAAGTGCTCCCCAATTTTTAATGCTTTTCACATTTTTTTCCCCTATTTTTTGTAAATATTTTCCTTTTTTCACCCTGGGGCTTTGTGTTTTATATGCTCTTAATAAATGTTAATTTTTTATTAACATCACGTTCGCATCCGATTGATGATGATATTTAAAGTCAGCCAGCGAACAACACAAACAATATATGTTTTCTCTTTTACTTTTTATAAATTTCATTTTTAATCTTTAACAAAAGAAAAAACTTATCCAACTTCCAGCATAAAGAATTAATTTTCTAAAACGTGAGCAGCAGCAGGATAAGCACTACCAAAGCTGTCATAATGTAAAAGCTTACTTAAATGAACTAAAGTTTTTACATTTTGCTAAGTATTGCATCGAAGAAGGAAAATTCCGTACGCTGAGGAAATTTGTAATTGATTGCTGGTTTATTAACGATTTATGAACAGAAGTGGGCCACTGGAATAGTCTTAATGAAGTTGTGAAACAAATGAAATGTTTAATGAAAAATTATTGGGGCGGGGAAAAAGGCACGATCCAACGCAGGATAAATATTTTGAATTTGAAAATAATTCAGCGCTTGGAAAAAACATTTTTATTGAATTTTTCTTTACTATAATTACATGTGTGCTATCAAGGATATATCAATGAAAAGTGATATTTTTCAATCCAAGTTCTAATTATTAAATTGTTTTTTACAAACTATTAATAATATGCAAAACGAATTTTTTTCTCAGGCACCTGTTGTAAGGAAGTGCTATAAAAAGTAAAGGTGTTGCCAGACGTAAATTTTATAATAAGAAGTTGGGCTTCAAATATTCCTTTTAGATTTTTCAAGTCTACTGATGAGTTGTTTAGCAGCAACGAAATGTCGGCGGTATATAGACAGAAAGCATTAAGGTCTATTTTTTAGACCTAAAGTAGTAGTAACTTATGTTACACATACACGAAGGAACCAGGCAGTTAATATGTTAATATTCATATTTATAATTTAGCTTCTTCATACATATGTAGCATACATACTTCTTACTTAAATTGATTGTAGTTGAATTTCATCTGATTTTTGCGGTGGCTGAGTATGTATGGCTGCTGCCTTCAAAGTCGAATGCTGCATATTCGAATCTTAGCAGAGGCTTTGCAGTACAAAAATTAAATTAGCGAATTTAAAACGGAGATAAAACCGATAGAAAACTCTAATTAAATAAAATTAACACCTAAGAAAAAATAAAAAAAATGTTTACAAGTTGATTACGCATGAATTATTTGACAGTTAGAATAAAGGAAAAATCATTACATTTACCGATTGGGCTCTGTAGATTTTTAACATTTAAATTCAAATGAAGTAATAAGTGAACTTAAATGAAAAATGGGTAGCACGGTTTTTAAATGAAGTTTCATTTATTTTAAAGAGTGTTTTCAATTAATTTTACGGACAACATTTTCTGAGTGTATATATACCTTTTTGTAAAGGGAAATAGAAAAAAAGAAAATACTTTTAAAAGGGGTATATGTAGTTAAAACATACTTTTTATGAAAGACACTTTTATAAAACGTCTTTTTGATAAAAAGAACTTGCTGCAAGAGGTATTTTGTATTCAGTGTAGTTTTTGCAAATACATGTTTTTTTTTTGAAAAATATACTTGATATACAAAATGAGTTTTCTTAAAAACTAGATTTCCTCGCCCCACAACTTTTTCTCCGATTTAATATAAATATGTGTTTTTATTACATTTCAAGTGCACCCTTAAAGTAATCTGCGTTTCTGCGCCATTCTATACGTATGTACATACATATGTATGTACATACGTATGTACATACGTATGCATCATATATTATGAAAGCGCAGTAAGCACCTGTTGAGAGATGTGTTGCCTGATTGTTTGCTATTAAACGCTATAAGCACATTAATAAAAACTTTAACAAAAAAATAAGTTAATAATCCTGCCACAAGCATGCCATTAAGTAAAAACTAATACACACAAATAGGTGACTTAATAACCAGCCAAGCGAACAAGCACGGCAGCAAGCAACAAGGCAAAGGCATGCATGCTACTGCCACAACAACAAATTCACTTTGCCACAAATTAACAAAACACAACAACAATAACTGAAACTTTCTTTCAAGACTAATGAAAGTACTTGGAAACTAATAATATAAAAACTCAAAGCAAATGTGGAGCAATAGAATGGCACAGAAGAGGTAAATATGTACATATGTATGTGCGTGTGTTTTGTAAGCAGGTAAAAACAGTATCGATTCTCTTAAAAAGAAAATATAAAAATAAGCAACAAAGTCGAATTTGTTGCATTGTAAGATCAACACCTATGAAACTTTGTGTGCACTATATACTTGTACACAACTTTTAGCAATACAGCAGTAGTGGAGGTATCGAAATAGCGCAACAATTAAGTGTTGTGGCGGTGCAAAGCATTTCTGAATTATGGCAGAAATTTGTAACCAAACTAAATTCATGCCAATGCTGCACAAGCAAAAGAAAAATAAATAGAACTACTTACATACCCCGATTAACCACGGCAATGACGATGAGAATGACTACTACCGCAACAAGAATATTAGTAATTTTAGCTCTGCCACATACCATCAACATAATAAAAGTGAAAAACTCCAAATGGGTAGAAAGTTTTTGTAAAGTTTATTAAAAATAAAATAAGAACAAAACGGGGTAAAAGCGTATGGCTGAGTGTATGCGTGGTGGAGCCCAGCTCAAGATTGTGTGGTTGCAAAAAAAATAAAATAATGAAATAAAACACAACTATAGCTGCCACATAATTCCCAACAGGGCTGGGCAGTATCTGAAATACATGTATTTGAAATATGTATTTAAAATACAAATACGTATTTTGTATTTGTATTTTAAATACGTCTCAAGAATTTATTTGTGTTTTGTATTGAATATTTTGTATTTTGTATTTTAAATACTCGTGCTCTCAAAATATATTTTAAATTTGTGTTAAAATAAATACGCTAAAAATTATTCCATTCATACATCAACTAAAATCAAAAATTGTGTTACTGTTTTACTTCCAAAAAATAGCAATACCACAATTTAACTACCAAAGTACCTGTGTAAAGAAAACGCAACTGAATGCACATATGTACATACATTGAGAAAGTTGCCAAACTATCAGAAAGTTAAGAATTGAAAAAATAAAATACAAAGAAAAACAGCGTTCGACATTTTAATGTAGAACAAAAGAAAAAATATCAATCAAATGTTATCGCGGATAGACTATATATAGTTATATAGCATTTGGTTAACCATTTTTAGGGTTCCGTACTCATCAGAGTGAAACGGAACCCTATTACCGAGACAAGTACGTCCGTCTGTCCGTCACAGCGTCCATTCTGCGAAACGGTAGGAGCTAGAGAGCTGAAATTTTCACAGGATGTTGCAGTACCTTACCGCTACAACAACAAATACTAAAAACAACAACAAGTCGAAAACTACCAGGTGTCCCCATACAATGAAAATTTGCAATTAGCTATAACTCTCGAACCGTAAAAGATAGAAAGCTGAAACTTGCATAGTGTATGTATTTATAGATGCTTTACAACAACAAATGCTAAAGATAACCACAGGTTGAAAACTAGCAGGTGTCCCTATACAACCTAAAGTAACAATTAGCTGTAGCTGCTAAACTGTTAAATACAGAGAGTTAAAACTCGCACAATATATGTATTTACATATGCGCTACAACAACAAATGCTAAAAACAACAACATGTCGAAAATTACCAGGTGTCCCTATACAACGTAAAAAAAACATTAGCCGTAACGTTCAAACTGTAAGAGACAGAGAGATGAAATGTGCATAATATATTTACTCGCATATGGCCTACAATAACAAATGCTAAAAACAAAAACAAGTCGAAAACTACCAGGTGTCCCTATACAACGTAAAGTAACCGTTACTCTCGAACCGTGAGAGGCAGAGGGATGAAATTTGCCCAATATGTGTATTCACATATGCTCCACAACAACACTTGCTAAAAAAAAAAAACAACTACTGTAAAACTACAAGGTGTCCCTTTACAACGTAGAGTAATAGCTATAACTCTCGAACCGCAAGAGATAGAGAGCCGAAATTCGCACAGTGTATGTATTCCCAGATGCCTTATAACAACAAATTACAACAACAACAACAAGTGGAAAATTACTAGGTGTCCACATACAACATAAAGTAGCTGTAAAAACAGAGAGATGAAATTTATAAAATATACATGTGTATTCACATACGCCATTCTATACATACATTACACATACATAAGTACGGAACCCTAAGTGTGCGAGCCAGCCTCGTACTTGACTTAATTTATTTTTTAATTCCATTATATGTCTTTCAATAAAATATCATTTTCTAATAAGAAATCATTTTGTCGTTAGCTGGGTTTCTTTATTCGCCATCAAGAGATTGTTTGTCTGATATCACTTTTGAAAAACTAGTGCTTATAAAAGAAAATAAAAACTTTTTTGATTAAAAGTATTTTGTATTTCAAATACTTGCTTTTGGAATGCAGTATTTTGTATTTTGAATACATGGAAAAAAAGTATTTGTATTTTGTATTTTAAATACACAACTTTCATATTTTTTGTATTTTAAATATATTAGAGCATGTATTTTGCCCAACACTGATTCCCAACAACTACATACTACTACAATAGCAACTACAAATATATTAAGCCGCTAGCAATCGATTGGCTGTATTAAACCGTGTTTCTCACTTTAAGTTGTGGCAAGTGCCACATGCCTTAGCGCTCCCAACTCCAAGCAATTGCAAAAGTTTTCAACAATTTCTACTCATTTCCTAATAATATGAGTTAAACAAGTTTTGTAATTTTAGAATATTAAAGAAGAATATTGAAAATGTATTTCTTACTTTTGCACTCACATACTTTTTCATAGAAATGAGGAAGCGGTTGACGTTCATAGAAGATTGAGTTTGAAAATTATAAATTAGTTTTCAATTTTAGAGAGGTCAGATCGGGAGAATTTATATATTTCTAGAGACGTAGACTTTTATTTTAATTCAATCTTCAGACAACATTGTTTACTATTAAAACAACTTTAATGTATTAAAGGCCACTTTTACAACTTGCCATTAATTAAAAGCATGGTTTTATCAGGCAGACAAGACATTTTTCATTATTATGACTTCTCTTCAACAACAAAATTAAGCGTTAAATTATCGGAACCATAATCCATTTGGTAAATTAACGGCAGCCTTAGCTTTTACATTTACAATATTTGGCGGGGTCGTTGCTACTTTAAACAAAAGTGGTAGACTAATTGGAAAAATTGGAGTGAAAAAGTGTAATTTTTCATGCATTTTATCTCCCTCCAAACCTGAACCTTTCAACAGTATTGCCACAAAATAACAAAAAACTAATTTTTCTTACCAGGAAGTTGTAAAAATGGAAATTGCTTAGCAGGCGGCTTATCGTTCACTTCAGTAAAAAAAAAATACCCCAAGCGAAGTGGGAAAGTTCACCATATGAAAAGAGTCCAACTGTACCAATATAGTGTTGCTAAATCAGCGGTTTTCGAACATAATCAGGGACTTGAACCAAGATTTCGTTTTTGATGTATCGATCTTCGTAAAATTCAGAATTTGAAAAAAAAAGTACCAGACACTTGTACAATTGTTTGTATTAGGGTTTCAGCCGCTTGTAATAATTTTGTGCTACTTGCATTAGGCACAGAGATAAACATCTAAAGATTTGGCCCGTTTTTATTCATATTTGCTAATAAATGTTTCAAAAGTAAAAACATTCACAGTGCACTCGAAATTTTTCTTAGGAGTATAATTCTTGTTTTACTTTTTTCCTGCTGCCATCCGTCTCTTCAACTCAAAAAAGTAAAAATTTTCTGTTTTTATCCCCTTCGCCACCAATATTCCGCGTTCTGGAGCAGTGTAGCGTAACATTGTTTATTAACGTGTATTTCGCATGTGTTTACTACACAAATGTCGAAACAGAATTGACATTAGGGGCCAATCGTAAAATTTATAGCATTTTCTGATAGGAGAATTACTTTTGCGTCACCTTGTAGAATACTTTACCTCAACACTTTTAATTGCTAAAGTCTTTGTTTACAGTAGCACATTTTAAGCAATACTTCCTGATCGCGGACTTAAATCAGTTGCAGTGTTTATGTCCATCAGCCAGTAGCTAGACTAATGTCGAACTTGTTCTTTTGTTCGTTTTTGCCACCAACCAGTGATCGAACTCTTTTAAATAGCATGGGTTTGATCGTTGGTTCCTTGGCAGAAACGAACAAAAGAACAAGTTCGATACAAGTCCACCAGTAGCCTTTTCAGTTAGACAAGACAAGAACCTTTGATGTTCGTAATTGAAAATGCAATCGATTTTGCCGGTTACTGGCAGCCGCAGTAGTTATTTTAGGCCCTAAGTGTTTGAAATAGACATCTTTACCTGTTTTTCTAGCATAATAAAAACTAAAAATAAAACTAAAGCTATATACTTGATAAAACCAGCAGCAATATATCAGTCAAGATAACAACTGCTATATACGAGTCTGTTCTAGAATCTGAATTCACTCTAAAGTGGATTACTTTAGAATTTTTGGTGTTCTGCAATCCGAATCCCCATGTTTTTATTCGTTTTCAATTAGAGTATTATAGGGTGAGTGAAAGTGACTTTTTTAATAAAAACAAAATTTTCTCTTTCAATTTAAAGTGATTTTTTTATTGAATTTAAAAAAAAAAATGAATTTACACACAATTATTGGTAAAAAAAAACCTTTTCTTTAATTTCTTCCAAAAACTTTGTATGTTTGTCAAATGGCACTTGTACAAAACCAAAATACAAAAATGTTGCTTATGTTCGAAAACACGAAGTTGCCCCACATATTACAGTGTGATATGTCAATGTTTTTTTGGATAATGCTTAATGCAATCAGAATTTATTGAAAAAGAAAAATTGACATTTTAAAGGAAATTATAATAAATTTCCTATATTTTGTTTAATTTAAGCAATATCTATATTAATATGATTGTATTTAGTGGTCAAATTCCATTGTAATAGTCCGGCATTACGTTCTTTTTACAACATATGGTTGTCATAGATCGTAGTTCATGTGCTCATAGCCGGCAAACGGCCGCGCCGGTAATTTCACAACCTTACTTACACCCGTCGCGGTCAAGAGCGACTGATTGCTGCTTGCGGTAGAACTGCTTTCTCAAGATAATCTATTAATGTTTTAGTTTTTGTCATATTTCAACTTAATTTTTTAATTTTTTTGCGTGATTGTAATAACATGGCTTAGACGATTGTTAACCGTCGGTTTTTGCTTTGCCGCCGGCTACTATTTGTATGTTAAGCTATCTTTCATCATCGGCTTCGCTGTTGTTGTTTATGTATTTGACATTTAGAATTTTTTTTCGAACAGAAACTTCGAATATCTAAAAACATGCTGAATTCAGAACACCAATTTATGAATTATGCGGCTTAAAAAAATTTTGCTAAATCAATCCGAATCGGATTCTAGAACAGACCCGATAGATTGGTGGAGGTATTTTCAATAACGACAAGCGATAGTATGACCACCTGTTAGTGGAAGGAGATCCCAGATTTTTTAGTAACCTTGTTTTCAAAAGAATTTTAAAGCTTTTTTATTCTGCTTATTGTTTTCCAAAACTTACATATATGTATTACAAAAGAAGAAAAAATATACATTCACAAAACTGTATTATGCTGCATTTAGTTTTTCTGATTAATAAATAAAATGATGACATTATAATCGAGCAGTTCTAGGTTTTAAGAAACGGGGCGCTGGTCTCTTTCTTTTAACTTTGCCATAAAATAGTAATTGGAAATTACCATTTTCATAATTCATGGCCAATAACTCCAAGAAGTAACGAACCTCATGCTTTGCTTTAACACCTGGCCACAAAGTGTCCTAACGAGCAGCTACTGACTTACTTACTTACCTGCCGCTAGGCAAAGTTTCTCTTTTAACTTTTTGTTGAATCTTTAAGCTTTTTACAAAAGGTCTTTAGCAACGAAGAAGCATTGGCTTAAGTGAATAAACGAGCGTTAAAGGGAAAATTGAAACAATTTAAAAGGGTTTTACAAGGGATTTATAATTTAAGTTTCTGGTTGTTGTTTTTTTTTTTGTGCAGCATATTAATTTGCAAAAAAAAATCCATAATACTATTCGTTGTTTGCTGGAGAGAAGTGTTTGCATTGCAGTTCAGAATTCACACAGCAAAAGAAATTTTGAATTAAATGAAGTGGTGTTGCATATAAAAATTAATTTCAATAAAAGCCTTTTTGAGGTTTATTTTGTGGCTAAACATTTTTCATATTTTACGAGATTTCGCTTTTTACTTTTTTCGCTCGAAGCTTTTTACTCTTGTTTTTTTTTTTTTTTTGTAAAGTTTACGTAATAAATTAATAGTTGGTTAATGCATTAAAAGAAATATGCACTAGAGCAAGGATCAAGCCCAGAGAGAAGATGAAATACAATATGGAAAGTTTTTTTTTGGTATTTTTGTTTTGGTTTAGTTTGCCAACATTTTGAAAATCATGATTAAAAAAAAAATCAAGAGCTCTAAATCTCAACCAAAAATCTGTTCTTTTTTTCACTTGAAGTTTTTGACAAACTTGAATGCTTTAAGCGATTTAAATGAAAATAAAAAAATAAAAACATTCGACTCTGAAGAAAATAATATGGTTCTCAAAGCATGCATATTAAAAAACAGATATTGTGCGAAAGCATGACCACTACATTAGAGTACATGTGTCCAGACAAGCAGCATATGCTCACTCATACAGCTGAAGACAAATAACAATAAAATGATATCAGAAAGAACTATTAAAACATAATACTTCAGAAGAGCCTGGTTTAACGATAATTTATGGCAAATAGTAAATAAAACATAAAACTAATAAATTTTTCTGTTATTCGAACTTTGCGTTTATCAGGCTCAAATTCAGTCTATATTATTTTTGTGATTGGTATTAATCAAATAAAACAGAGAAAGCATCAAGAACATTTAGTTACATTCAGAATATTTTTGAAGTAACTGACCGTAGTTGATTCCAGAAGTAATCGGTGATAAGACATTTAAAAATAAATGCAATTTAAATTTTTAACTGATTTGTTCAGTGGCTTAAAAAACTTACAACAGATAAATACGAATCTTCGGTCACAGTTAATAATGACAGTAGTAACTTATGTTACACATACATGAAGGAATAAAGCTGATAATATGTACGTATACGTATTTATAATTTGGTTTCTACATACATTTGTGGCATGCATACTATTAACTAAAATTGATTGCTGTTGGCTGATTGTTGCGAGGGCTGAGTGGGTATGGTTTTCGAGTAGGCTTTGCAGTACAAAAATTAAATAAGCGAATTGAAAAAGGAGATAATACCGATAGAACACTATAAAAATATAAAATAAAGAGAAAAAAATCGCCACCTAAGAAAAATAAAAACATTTTTACAACTTCATTATGCATTTTTGTACCTTAAACTTGCTTAAAATAAAAGCCAAGAATAAAATAGTGGTCACGCTTTTTCCAGCAAATATTTATCTAATGTGAACATATCTTTAGTACTAAATTTCGGATGTATTGAACAGCTGTGAGCATTGAATTGAAACACGCAACAGCATTGTGTTTTTAACTGTAACGAGGCAGATCCTGGCAGCAGCTTAGTCAGGCTGATATACAGCACTGCTGGTAAACAAAACTGCATTACAAGCAAAATCTGAGTATGTGTAAAAATTTAGCCAAACGTAATTATGGGTAACAAACTCATAACACTTGGCAGACTTCCTTAACATGACATATGCTCGATGTCCTAAAGAAGAGCAACTTATTTACCTCTTATTGAACAGCAGCTGGGGGGACTCAATTCTTTACGTGTTTTGGGAACTTAGTTCATCATAGAATGATATATGACGCTTACAGTTGGTCCCAATATTAATTATACACATACTGCTAGTTATATGGCGGGCATTTGGACTTATTGGGCAGTTGTAATTCATAAATTTACTTTGAGAAGTAGAATAATAATAAATAAGTAAATGATTAGCACAGTTGAGGCATTCCATCAGTTGTGTTGTTATTCTAGCATAATCAATTTGCCCCAATTTCAATGGAAAACTTTTTCTAAAATTTTGTACAGCTTAAATTCCACTGCACTTTACTCAACTAAACCGATTTAGTTTAGATGAACTTATTAAAATAATCTCTTTTCAATGCATTTATTATGTTAAACGGAAAAAGGCATCATACTAAATTTGTGAGTTTAAGCATTGAAGCTGAAATTAAATATTTTACACTTAAAGTAAATTTTCATTTGCCATAATTAATTCAATTGGCCTAAACGTACACATCAAGTGGCAAGAGGCGAACGAGAGCCAAAGCAAAATGCATATAATGGACACAAAAGAAAAGGATTTTAATATGTTTATAAAATTAAATTAAATTTTATTATTATTATAGTGCAAGTAGTGGTAGTGGTAGGCAAACAATTTTATACCAAGCCAAACAAAAAGAAGAGTTATTAAGGAAAAATCTCGTTAATGAATATAATTAAAAATTTATATACCAAAAAAATGGGGAAGAAATATAAAGAAGCCGTCTCGATTAAAAGCATTCTATTACAAAATGATATGAAAAAGAAAATATTTAATAAATAATAAAGTCACTCACGGGGCACAAACGACGCAGTCATCGAATCAAGGAAGCTAAAAGTTTATCTCAATATCGAAAAGAAAATTCTAACGTAAGGGTTGGAGCAAAGATTTCCAGCTCTTGGTGTTAACTATAGATTAAAGGCAAACAGGTCTATTAAATAATTGATTTTTGTGATTTATTTTGTTAAATAACTTGAAACAGTCTGGTGACTACTATAAAATTTAAAATAATTATTCAAGCTGTTAAGAGACATTTTCCCCCAACGAATAAATTCAGCTGCATCGCAAGTTAATCAGCGGCAGCAGAATTATTAGCGGAAACAACAACAATAGAAATAACCAACACTGCTAACATGGGAAAAAACTAAAACACCAACGGTAGCAAAACCTAATAAAACCTACAACAACAACAACAGCTGTAGTAACCAAAACTGCAGCAGTTTAATAAACAGACGAAAAAACCAAAATAACAACAACAATAGAAGTAACAGTAAAACTGCTACCACAATTAAATTTAATTCAATCAAAAACTGCAACAACAACAACAGCAAACGCCAAAACCTTTCAACAATTAGGCCAGTGTCAATTACCAGCCCAAATCATGGGAACCACTGACATTGCAAAAATATTAGGGTGGTGCAAATCGGGCACAGTCAGCAGCGGTATGGAAACAACAGTCGGACCTGGATTATATCTCTATATAATAATAGCATAATTCCCATAAAGATTTCTATCATAATCAGAAACATTAAGCTAATTTTGTAAAAACCTTTTAATTTTGTTTGTCTGAATAACTTTTATGGTGTAAATTTGTAGCAATCAACAGTGATAAAGAAGAGAAGAAAATTAAACTTGAAGACTTATTAGCTGCGACTAGTACCAAGATTATTTCACGTTCGCCATAACAGTCATTAGCGCCCAATTGCTTCGAACTCAGATCATACTTAATCACAGGCTTCTAGGTGCTGTTTTCAAAGTTGTTTTAATACTTGCTTTTTTATCATTAAATTATATGCAATAGATATTTTAATGAGAGATGATAAATTTGCTTGGGATATCCCATGTTCACTTAAGCTCTCAACTAGAGCTTCCTTTATTCCTTGTGATATTAAATTTTGTCTAAACGTCGCAAATCATTCAGTCTTTCGCGATCCTATGTAAGTAATAACCCAATTTGATAAATGTCTTTATAAAATAAAAATAAAAAAAAACCAAAAACAATTAAAGAACTGAATACAAAAGAGAAAAAAACGCGCACACATTTAAAAACTTAATTTCATAAATTGTCATAAAATACAGAACAAGCAAAAATTTTTTTTTTTTTTGTTGTACAGCAAATGACAACAAATAGTTAACAAACCATATTTGTCATACAAAAAATTAAAAGATGAAAAATCTAAGCAAAACAAATAAAAACATACAAAACTAGGAAAATACGGTTTATTTTCATAAAAATGCCAGTTGCCACAACAGGAAACTAAACGATATGCAACACAAACGTCAAACAATGCTGACTAACGAGTAACAACATCAGCTACAACGGCAACACATGCACACACACACACACACACACACATGCATGCGCATAAACATACAATAATAGTAACAACAACAGCAACGATAATAATATACCGCTGACAACGATGAGGAACAACATTTTGTGCCAAAAAATGACAAAGTAGTGAAATGTAACAAAAGAAGAAGAATAATACATCAAATATGAGAGCAACACTCACACAATCATACACATACTCGCCTGCACCCATACTTCCATACATATGCGCATATGTATAAATTTAATATCTTTGCACGAATAATCATTTGTGTGGATGTGTCTGCAAGCGAGTGTGTGAGGAAACCGTAACAAAAAACAAATAACAACAACGGCACACATGCCCAACAACAAAACACACACACACACACACGCACACCTACAAATGCAAGCATACATAAATGTTTGACTAGCAAGCCAACAAAGAAAAAAGAAGAAGCAGAACACACACACGCACACAAACATCTATCTATATTTTCAACCATCCATCTATTCATCTAACCATCATCTAAGCATATACAAACACTTCGGCGCAAACAAAAACTTAACAGCCATCATTGTCATCATCGCCATCATCATCATCGTCATCATCCAGCTGCAACATCATTACTCCGCTCACACATGTCTTCATCGTAACGTTGCTGCTGCACACAGCCATACAGCAGAGTTGCAAGGACATCATCAGCAACAATAATAAACAGGTTTGAAAAAAAATACACATACTCAACAGCAAAAAGGAAAAAGTGAAAAGAAAACAGCATCAACAGTGAAGCACCACCACCAACATTATAAACTGTGGCAGCAATGCGAAAAAATACAATGGATTTATGCCTGCAACAGTCACAAAACAAGACGCAAGTGCCTCACAGCTGTCATTTGTATTGTTGTTATGCTGACGCTTGTGGTGACATCTAAAGTGGCACAATGGTATAAACATATACAATATTTAAATATAGCTAGATAATATTGTATGCATTAGTATGAGAGCTTAAACGCATTCTTTCATAAACACACACACACACACACACACATGCTCCTACTATATAAAACCAAGTAACGTGCAGTTGACGGCAACGAACGTATCACCAAGTTAAGTAATATTTGTAAAAACACTATTTGTAAACAGTAAGTACATCATATTCTGAGGGTGATCCTGTTACATTTTAATTCGGGTTAAACGGACACATTCAGGACAAAAGTAATATGATTAGATACCGCAAAATCGTTTTAAAAATACTGCTTAGCAGCTGTACAGCGTAAGAGATGTGAATATTACTTCAAAGGCACCTGTTGTGTGGCCGGTTAGAATGCTCACAATAGGAGTATAGAGAAAAGCTATTTGAATATAAAGGGCAGATTTTTCACATTTCATTTCAATGATCGGTCCATGGGAAGGTAAAATATTCATCCATTGATAAAACATGCATTTTATTTTCTGCAGCTATATTGTCTACAATTTTTTCACAATTTGTTTTATCAATGTCCTCATCATCAATCCATTCAACATCTTCACAGCCTTCTTCCAGAGAAATGATGGCCATTAGCTCATTTTGTGTCTGGGCTGCCACTCGTACCGCTCTTGTTTTCCAATAAATAATACTTTTTGTTACGTAGCATTTTTACGAACCCCCCTTCCCCCTCCCTTAAGCGTTACGTAATTTGTGAACAGCCACTAAGCTAACGCGGAAATGTCGTAGATAACTACTGATAGATTTACGGCAAACTCGTTCTTTTATTCGTTTTTGTCACGAACCAAGTACTGAAGTCATTTAAATAATATGGATTCGATCATTTGTTAGTGGCAAAAACGAATAAAACAACGATTTTGCAACAAGCCGAAATGAAGTACTCTTCCCACTATTTTTCATAAGCAATGGTTGTGGTCTGCGCTAAATAAGGGAAAAATTCGATTTCAGTGACCTGAGTGTTTTAAAGAAAAAGAAAAGAGGTGTAGTTGCTAATAATTTTATCGGACTTGAGTTCGATTTTTACTTCCTCACAGTTGATAAAGATTTTTTTTTTTTTTTTTTGTAAAAATCGAGTGAAGAACATTTTTAAAGAAGACGAGAAAAGTAAAGTTGAAGGCCATCAGCAACCAAATTTGCTTCGAACCCAGCCATTCAACTTTACTTTTATTGTCTTCTTTAAAAATGTTCATCACTCGAATTTTATCACAAAAACTCTTTCTTAACTTTGTTAATAAAATTATTAACAACTGTAAACTTTATATTTCAATGCGAAAAAAGGGATAAAAACAGATATTTGGTACTTTTTTGAATTGTCAAGGCGGAGGGAGCAGGCAGAAAGTAAAATAAGAATTAGACTCTCAAGAAAAAAATTTCGAATGCAACATGCACATTTTTCGTACTTTTGAAATCTTCAGGGGTCGAAGAGGGATAAAATGGGCAAGATCCGTTATTATGTATCTCGGAGTCTAGTGCAGGTCCCAAAAAAGTACAAAAAGGGCCTGAAAGCCTGCTAAAAGTAATCGGACAGGTGTCTGGTGGTTCTTTGAAATTCTAAATTTTGGGTGACAAAAGGGGTAAAATCAGAAATTTGATACTTTTTTGAATTGCAGAGACGACTGGCAGCAGGAAGAAATAAAATAAGAAATAATTCTTATTTGATTTCTTCCTTCTTTTGCATGATGTGATCTTTCCATACGAGCTTAGAGTCAATTGTCATACCAAGGTATTTTGCCTTTATGTCCAACAGAACTGGTGAGCTTTATATTTGATCCGGTTGAATATTTTTCTGTTTGTTTTATCACTATTTACTCGAATTCCCCAACTGGGTAACCACTCCAATGTGTTACTGAGCAGTTGCTCTACATTGTGCATGGCCCATTTAACGTTTTCATGAGATGATAGCAAAGCAGTGTCATCAGCAAATGTAGCTATCATATTCTTATTTGATGTATTTTATTTGTTACCCGTTGTATTTGCTAAATAGAAGAGTGCTTTCTCTTAAATCCAAGTTGGTGATCGGGGCTAGGCTGCCCTTCTAAGAAAATGGGCTCAGTACCTTGAGAATTTTTCAAAACGCTTTGACAAAGGAGCAGAAGGCTAATTGGCCTAAGAAAAAAATTTCGAGTGCATTATGGAATGTTTTTACTTTTGAAACATTTAGCAGCAAATACGGATAAAAACAGGCAAAATTTTTGTGTAACTGTGTAACTCCAGTGTATCCTATTCATTATTTTATAACTATTTTGAAAGTGTTAATTAAGGTCCAAAACTGATGAGTTGATTAGCACCAACGAAATGTCGTCGGCATATAGACAGCTGAAGAATACATTAAATATTTTTGAAAAGGTTCATTTTTGGACCTGAATTAATACATTTCAATTGGCTCTTAAAGCAAATAAATAATTAAGTTCATATTTTGAAAGTGTTTAACTTGTCTCCAAGTATTGTGGTTTGCACTAACGTTTATATAATTCATTAACTACTTTTTGACACCTACGGGCGCATGTCAAAATAATTTGCAAATACGTGGCAGCTTCGTCGAAATGGGAAAAAAAAACACAAAGAAGAATGCAAAAAATAAATAAAACAAAAATTGTCTAATCGTTCTATTATGCTCCAAGTATGTAAGTAAACTGAAGTAATATTTATTGCATATTATTTTATCTATAATTTTTGACCTTTATTGTTAAAATTATCAACACTATTTTTTTTTTTAAACTTTAGCACCGGTATTCATAAAAATAAAACATTATTGAAACACATTTTACAACAAAATTTTCATGCGTTGATGAAATATTGGAGAAAATAAAATAATTGCTATATCAATTTAAATTTGGTTTAAAATTATTTACTGAAGGACCTCAAGCCGAACTTACTTTATAAATAAAATAACAAAATTTTCATATAAAATTTTTTCTAAAATGTATTTGAGCAACGTTTTATTTCTTATGAATACCGGTGTTAGTTAGCCTTTATATATTTCTTTTTTAATTTTTCGATATTTCGCTAACAATTTGTTAGCATCATCAGGAATATTTAACTGTTTTTATTTTCTCAAAATAAATAAATAAAAACAATTAAAGATTCCTGATGATGCTAACAAATTGTTGGCGAAATATCGAAAAATTAAAAAAGAAAAATATAAAGACCTAAAGCTTTAAAAAAGAAATTGGCTCTAAGCTAAAACCAACCAGCTGGCCTTTGAAGGCAGCTGATTTGAAACACCTGCGAATCTCTTTATAAAGTGTTGCTGACTACCAAAAGTGCTAATTTATACGTTAAACTATTTAAACGATTTTATTGGCGTTAAAATTGATTACTGAATTGCACTACAAGAATTATGCAAGTAGCACAAAACTTTTCAAACCCAATAAAAACAATCAAACAAGTGTCTGGTACTTTTTTTCAAATTCTGAATATCAGAGAGACCAAAGCGGCGAAAAACAAATATTTTGTTTAAGTCCCTGAAGTTGTTCGAAAACTGCTGATTTAGCAATACTCTTGTCATTTATATTGGTATGATTGAAATCTTTTCACATTGTGTATTTTCCTACTATATATGTATGTATGTATATTTTCACTGCTCTCTAAAACTTGAACAATACAAGAAAAACGTAGTGTTAAGAAAATTATAATGAAAACGTTGTTCTGCTAAACAGCCAAATTTTTCTATTTTTAAGAACGGAAATAAACTAGAAAAATATGATAATGACATAAAAATGCCGCAGAAAAACTTGCCTTGAAATGCTAATCTTAAAATTTGGAGCAAAGCTCAGTTTACCCGGTACTGACTTATTAAAAAAAACATATTCGAGGCCTACGATTTCGTTCACTGTTTAGTTGCTCTAAGCCATTATACATGATAGACAGATTTAGCAATTCAACCAAATTGTGCGAATATTGCATTAAGTGAAGAACGCCGCTATGGAATTCCATAGAAAAGAACGAATTTTTTTTTTTGTGAACTGACTACTCATTTTATATTGCATCACAAAATGATTTTGAGTCTGCAGCATCATGATCAACTTGGTGGAAAAGTGCAAAAAAACATGTTAGGAAATGACTGATTTCGGGAGAAAAAAAGAAAAAATATTAACTTTTTTCTATCATGATGGTAAAGCACATTTGTACAATCTTATAACTCTATGTAGGCTGAATTTAAAAACGTTAAAGTGGTGTAATTGTTAATTTGCTCACAAAAGACTTGAACAATAGAACTTTCGAAGTGCACGCAATCAAAATGCCGTTTAAACGTTGCAGCAATAATAGTATGATTATTGTAACCAAGTTTACAGGTACTGCATACAAATAATAGCTTTGTTTTCCCAGTTCTTGCAACAGGCTCTTGGGGGCATTCAAAAAAATGTATACATATGTGTTTGAAATGCTTATTAGGAAAAAAATTTTCATGAAACATGCATTATTTTAGATCTAAAAGTAGACCTTATTAATGTTTTCTGTCTTTTTCAGCCATCTATATGCCACCGTTATTTCACTGATGGTACTCAACTCGTCAGCCGTCTCGAAAAGTGTTTGAAAACCAACTACATATTCCATAATTCCCATGAACAAAATGAGAATCAGAAATGCTCAAAGAAACTTTCAATACAGAAAATATTTTTTTTTTCTTGCAACACTTTTACTTTTCTTACATATTGGAAGGCTAGAAAATGTTTTCTGTACTAAACGTTTGTTTGAACATTTCTGATTCTCATTTTATTCATGGTAATTTTGGAATAAGCAATTGGGTTTCAAATATTCCTTTAAGATATGTAGACTTCTGAAGAAGACAGAAAACTTTAATAAGGTCTATTTCTAAACCTAAAATAATACATTTCAATTCGCTTTTAAAAATAAATAAATAATTAAGTTCATTTTTATGAAACATTTTCATAAGAATTTATCAAAGTGGAATTTGTTTTTGACTAGTACCTAGAGATTTTTATTTATAGGCCGCTTTAGTTTTAGCAACTCTTTACTAATTACTCAAGTTGAAACTGAAATAATTTGAAGGATGTATTTGCTCATAAAATAAAAAATATGATTTATTTATGAACCTAAATAATTTAGTTGATGCAATTGAAAGTTTAATTTGTTCAATTAAATTATCAAAATAATTTTTGATTGCTCTTACACATTCTTTGAATTTTTTTTGTTTCTCTACTCTCTATTCATTGAATAAAAATTACTATTTTCCCCGGCATGAATTATTATATTTTATATGCTACTTTGCTAGCATTTTACTGAAACGAAAACATGATTAGAAAACAATTTTTTCTTCATCCTCTATTGAAAAGGAATAAATTAGTCAGCAAAATGCAAGCATTACGTTTTTTTTCAATTTGAGAAATAATAATCAGAAAGTAAGTCAAAACTTTGCTTTCACTTTTCCTAAGCTATTCCTAAATGAATACCACACTACAGCACTATTGTGCTGAACTTTGAACAAAACAAAATACATTTCAGCGAAATACAACAACTTAAAATCTCAAATATTCAAACAATTCAGTCAAGGTAAGTTCTCAGCATTTTAATTCTTTTCAAAATCTATTGTAAGTCTTCTTTCTACAGTTGACACCATCATGCACATACATATGTATGTATGTATATATGCAACTTGAGTTGCATTGTTTATTAAGTCAACTTATGGATTAACCTACTTTCAATAAACAAGCACACAAACAAACATGCCAACATACATACATATATTACACTCCCATGAATAGACTCTAATGCATTCTATCCATCCATCCGTCCGTCCGTCCGTCTATCTATTGTTGTTTGTTGTTCTAGTTCATGCTTTATTCCAAAAAAAAAAAAAAAAAACAGAAACCCCAAATATTCACAAGACTTACAAATAAATAAACCATTGAGATGTGGCTTTGGAGAATCTTTCAACAATAACAAAGCGAAAGAGTTGGAAGATGAAATCAGATGAAAGCGAAGGGAAACACCATCGAGCATATCGCATAACGTGACATTGTGTCTACTTATTTAAGTATTATCTAAACGACAATCATGCTTAAAAATCAAATAAAAATAGATAATGGAAAAAAAAAGTAATAAACAACAGATATGGCTGGAAGTAAGTGCGTAAAAGTTTTCTTTGTTTATGTGTCAGTTTAAGCATTTTCAATTAAAAAAAATGTCAAGGTCCCCCAAATGTATGGAAAACTTTAGCATTAAATACACTATTTTATAAAACAGAAAGCTTAAGATATTATAAGCGGTTGGAATTGATTGTATCTAATAAATTCTTTTGAAATTGAGTTTTGAAGTTTGAGTTTGTGATAAAATTAGCAAAAAAAATTAAAAGTGTTTTTTTTTTTTACAATGACAGCCTAAAATATTGTTACGTTTTAACGTATAGTTTATTTGATCTTTTTTTTATTTTATTTATCATTATCTATCCTCATTTTGAAAATGTTTCAATATTGAAAACAGAAAATAATCATAAGAAAACCAAGGGTTGAACTTGTAATTGAAAAAGTAATTTAATATAAATGTATTACAATAAGGAAGTGCAATGAAATTAAAATTTACAGTAAAACGTTTTATGTTAGAAATGTTAAAGATTATTAGTACTCCAATATCACGTAGAATAAATTTTAAAATAGATAAAGAGAATGTAGCACAGAATTATAGATATTTACCCCCTAATTCATAAAAATTATAACAGGCTTACAAGACTGTTATTTGACATATTTGTATGGAAAATCTGTCAAATAAGAGCTTTATAAACCTGTTATAATTTTTATGAATTAGACGGTAAGAAATTGAGTACATAATGTGAAATGCAATATTATAAGTATAATGTTAACACAGTTTTTTTAAAAAATGTACATAGTTCTATGAGTAACATTTGTTTTTTAAGATTTAAGTTAATACACAACATGTTTGAGATATTAACAAAACAAATGTTAGTCGTAGAATTATTAGCGGTTCTCACTCTTGATAGTAAACTCGGTTGCACATTTGGTTAAAGTAGCAGATTTGATTAAAGTACTAGTGTTTACATCACTGCAGCAACAAAATGTACTGAATTTTTATTTTCTACGCTGTGATTAAAAAATCAAACAAAAAGCTTTAGTAAACATTGCAAGAAAATTACTGGGAATCACAGATATTCTGTGCTGTGAATCGTTTTGCCGGCAAAACTTAATTTTGTGTTGAGAAAATCAAAAATATGGCAAAAACAAATAAAAATGTACTGGTGAAGAGAAAATGTGACAAAATTCACAACAAAAGGTGGACAGATAAAGAAATTCAGCAAGTTTTAGAATATATGCAAGAACATGCAGACTTTGAGGTAAGAAAGTCACTCGAGCTTTGTGGTAAAAATCGAAGTGAATATAGCAGAGTGGTAAAATTAGTATCAAGAGTGAGAACCGCTATTATTTATTAGTTTGAATATGTATGAGTTTTTCTTAAGGTGTAAATATTTTTAAAAGATTTTTCTTTGAGTTTCAATTTTTGAATTTTTGAATTTTTATACCTCAAAACTTTTTTAATTGTTATTATTTTAAAATAATATTAAAAAATATTCCTGAAGAAGCCAACAAATAGTGGGCGAAATATTGAAAGAAATAAATATCTTTGTTTTGTTGCAAACATTTTTATAAAAAGATCTTAAGCCTTAAAATTAAAATATTGTTACGTTTCTAACCTTAAATAAAAACGGTCTGCGGATTCTTTAATTGCAAATAAAAAGAAAACATAATAATAAAAGTAGCGTTTCGACTCTGTTAAAACCACTGTATTTAAAGACCAGACCGTCCTTTAAGGTTGTTGTTCACGGTAGCAAATAGTGTTACAAATGGTAGTTAGTGGTTCGTCGTGGGTTAATCCAGTACAAGAGATTAAGTAGCAACGCTATAAGCGTTTAGCACATATAAACGAAGCAAAACACCACCATGCAATTTGAATAACGGTCCTCAATCGATTGGTGTAAAAGGATCTCGAAAATGCTGTCACATTTTAAGCTTTAGCACAAAGGTTGATAAACGAGATTAATTTGTTGTATTGAATTAGATATTGAAGCTGGTTCTGCACTTGGAATGTTCTGAAAGTTAAGCAACTATGTAAAATTGGTGGCAAGCTCTTTGCATTTGGGACTGTTTGAACTGGTTACCGTCAACAATAAGACGTGTGTCTGAACATACAGTGTAACAGTATGAAAAGTGTTTTAGTAAATAACTAACAGAGATTGAACTGAATTGAAAGTGCTGTAAAAAACAGCTGAATGTGTTTTAATTCCGTTTGCAATTAAAAAATCCGCAAAAATCGTTTTAGTTTAAAGGAGTATGCAGGTAGCAAAAGGATGCAATAACACAAAGTCTACTTGTTATTCTAGCTTATAACAAACATAATGATTTGATTATTTATTGAGATATACACAGGTACCTATGCCATGTGACTAAGACAAGCTATTGCTAAAATTTTTGACAATAACGGCAAGAGGAGGGTTTTTTTTTTTTTTTTGGTGAAAGTGTGTAAGTTCGCAAGAGTATGCAGGTAGCAGGTAACAAAAGGGTGCGAAAATACGAAGTCTACTTGTTATTGTAGCTTATTACTAACATAAATATTTGATTATTTTTTGATATGCATGCTATTGAGATAAGCAATTGCTTCAGTTTTGCGCAATGACAGCAAAAAAAAAAAAATTTTTTTGGGGCAAAAATGGGTATTTTTGCTTTTTCGGGATTAAAATGAACATTAACACACAGTCTTCACTAGATGAGAGCTCATTTTATGGTTACTATATGCAGCTATATGAGTAAATAAAAAAACTGGAAAATATTTGCAAATATATATTTTTTCTAAATTTTCCAAAATCAGAAATTTTGCAAAATTAAAAAAAAAATTGTTTTTTTTATATATTTATTTGAGCTCAAGGTCTTTTGGAATTTGAGTAATTATTTTTGTCAATATTTCGCTTTCCTTCGGATAGCTTCTTCAGGACAATAATAATGAAAAATGTTTTGATTGGTTTTTTTTTGTTTTTGAAAAAAGGGGTCAAAATAAATAAATATTAAAATTGTTTTTTTTTTTATTATTTTCCTAATAACTCTAAAATTATAAACGACACCAAAAAGTGATTTCAGCAAAACTTAAAGCTAGCATAATTAGTAATTTTTCGACGTATTACATGATAAAATCGGACACGCCGTTTTTAGGTTATGACCTGGAGGTCTGGATCAACCTTTACGAAAATCGCATAGCTAAGAAA
The DNA here is from genome assembly GCA_963662145.1 of Sturmia bella. Lineage (NCBI taxonomy): Eukaryota > Metazoa > Arthropoda > Insecta > Diptera > Tachinidae > Sturmia > Sturmia bella. The sequence continues at coordinate 21,705,652 of OY759168.1, read as the reverse complement.
GAAAAAAAATTTTAAGAAAAAACTGATCCATAGAATTTGAAATTTTTATCATTTTTGTACTTAGATAGACATAATTTTAACTTTATAGTCGAACTACATATATGATTTACAATTGTTAGTAATTTTATTAGTATTGGGTTCCATTTTACTTCTACAAAATCGAGAAAGATTTTCTTGTGATAAAATTAAAGTGATCACCATCTTTAACGTAGACAATAACAGTAAAGTTGAAGACTGGGGTACATACCATGGCTGATTCATGTTCACCATGACGCTCAGCAGCACCAGTAAAACTTCAACTTTATTTTCCCTGTCTTCTTTAAAAATGCTTTTCACTCCAGTTTTTTCACATAAAAAGTCATTCTCAATTTGGGGGAAGTAATGTGGAACTTAAGCCCGATAAAATTATTAACAATTAGTTTTAATATAAACAATACCTGTACTGCTCCTTAAAAAAGTGGGAAAAAATTGTTTTTTTGATAAGAAACACATAAAAACTAATTTGGTTCAGTATTTGTTCTTTATTATTTCTGGAGTTATTGAGCAACAAATAATTTTTTTAGAAAAGTTTTGTATATAAAAGTTAAGAAAAACACTAAATACTTAATTTAGGGTTTCATTTATTCATAGAGCTGAATAAAATGAGCCCTTATGTATGAAAATCATCGAACAAGTACTGATTTTATTTCACATAAAGCAAAACAACTTGAATACTTAAAGAAAAATTATATGAGCTGTTGTAAGTGGGAGTATGTGAAAATATCAGCAAAAAATTCTATAAAAGTGGATTCAGTCATTTCTGAGAAGTTTTTACTACATAAACCAGAAGTATCAGAGCAGCATGTAACGAACCGATTTTTATCTTTGAAAGATAATAATATTTTCTTTTTGCATTTTACACACACAAACACAAATGTACAAAATAGTTTTAGCTTTAACCACCGCCTTAATCGATTGATATGTTTTTGTATTTTAATAAACTGCTCTTGCAACATGCTCAACTTAAACAACTAAAGGCGAACAAAAATTACCGCTTAGGAGTGATTGCTCCTTGAGCGAAATTCTGAAATATGTAAATTTGTATTTATGCATCGTTAACATAATGATATCCATATCTACCGATATTTTATAAATAATAGTGCATGATTACGCTTGTTTCACATTTTACTATGCAAAACAAAGTACTTGATGCTTCCTCTTACCTGTATTACTCAATGCGTCAACGCTTATTGAAATGTTTAAAATTCACAAATATTTTGCGAATTCTATTGCTTTCCAACATTCGATGTTTTGCAAGGTTTAATTTTTTCAATTTCAAATTCATAGCTTTTGCTATTAGATTTACATTTTCCAAAAAAAAAAAAAACGGTTGCAGTAACTTTAGTAACGGTAAAAGGCAGCGGAAAATTGTTTGCAAAAAACATATAGAATCTTTAAGCTGTAAGATTGGCTGTAGGTATATGTATGTGTAGCAATATTTTAAAAGTGTGTGTGTGTGTGTGTGTGCGCGTGCAAGTGCGTGCATGAGCAAAGGCAAAACTATAGCCAGAGTTGAAAAAAGAAGCTTAATTGCAGCGATTTATAATGCTGTACCATTTAGCTTTTCGCAGCCAAGGCACGAATTATTACAAAAAAGTTTCCTACAAATGTGTGTGGAAGTAAAGTGCGACAGCTGTTCTGTTATCCAAAAGTTAAATTTTTATTTCTTCTTCTTTCCATTTTTCTACCCCTGCTTTTATAAGTAACTGGAACACAAAATCATCATCATAGCAAGCATTTTTTACACGTAAAGAAATCCTGTTAAAATTATTGTAAGCAAAAATTCAATTAATATTTGCAGGAGTGAATTGCAATTTTAGATCTACACTCATAGAAAAATGTATTTTCATACTGATGACAGCGTATCATAAAAATTTTAACATCAATATTATGCCAAACGACATCGAAGATGTAAAACCTGATATTAACCTGATGACAAAAGTCAATAGAGAGTTTCGGCATAAATTGAGTGTCCAACAATGTGCAGACTGCTGTGACATCAATTCTATGATGCAAAATGTTAATAACTTTTATAAGTTTTACCAAAAGGAAAGAAATAAAACTGTGTTAAGTTTTATTAATTATAATTATATTTAAAAAAACTTATGGTCTTATTGATTATTTTTGTCTTTAAATGTGTTCGGTTCAAGTCAAGTTTTAACTTACCTCATAATTATGAACATTACTATGTTTTATTTTCATGTATCCTCACAACAATTTGTACTGAGCATTTGCTTTATATTAAGAGAATTTACCGAGAGTTTATGAAGTTATCATATTTTGGGCCTACGGCTGATTACGAACAATCCTTAGTTTTTAGTTCTTATTTGTATCTGCTGAAGTCAAGTCAACACAGTTATTGTAAATATATCCAAGTATGAAGTCAATACTAAATTACTTCACTTCTTCATTTAACTCGTCTTTTATATGTAACAATTTTTCTTTGACCATCCACCCCAACAAAATGTATTCCTAAACGGTTGCAATAAATTCCATCACTGCAGTAATTTTTCATAAACATAACTGTGCGTTAAAACCTGGTTTTATACAATTTGTAGTGTGAGCATAAAACTAGTTTTGTATGGTTTTAATGTTAGAACCAGATTTAATCTTTTGGTGTGAAAACAGCAGATTTGGACTTAAGCAAGTTTAAAAATATCTTCAATTTCTCCTGTTTCACGCTTCACTAGTACAGCTGCATACAAAAAATATATAATCAGGTCTTAAATATAAAAACCGATAGTTAAATGTTTATTTTAATGCTGCCAAAGCAAAAGTATAGCCACTTTTATGTACATACATATGAAGGAAAACAAAATGTGTGATTATGTGCAAAATATGTCTCCGAAACGTCCCCGAAAGAAAGTGACTTCAATGTCTTGCGATTGTTGTGGGCTCCGTGAATCCAATCATGCAGAATTGGACCCATAAGGTTATAGGAACTCCGTGTCATTCACAAAATTCCTTAATTTTCTCCAACATATACAGTTTGGTAATAAAACAAAAAAAAATTTAAAAATTTTAAGCATTGAGAAAAACCACAGAATACAAAAAAGTCAAATTGCCAATTTAGTCGACGAGGGCAGCCCTGTTTACAATTATTCACAACTGTTTTTCATGATTTTCTTGGCGTGTAGCTCCATTAACCAAAAAATAAATCTGACCAAAGTAACTTGATTTTTCTTGCCTTGTTGTATTATGAAGGCAGAGATGTGAGTATTTTCACTACTTGTTGGTAGGTATGTAGAGCGAAATCAGAAAATTTCGTTTGTGGCCATTTTTCGAAGGTTTTTCACTGATTTGTTGGAGTATGTTTGTTTGATTTTTTTTTTTCTCTCTCACTTAAATTCGGAATATTTATTTTTCTGTTCTTTCACACCTTTTTTCTGCCTCTTTCTGTTTTGTTTTGTTTTTAGAAGCAAACAATAAATTAATCTCGCTTAACGTAGCATAACAACATTTACACATAGTTGATGCTGTTTTCACAAAAGGAAAAACAAGCACCAGCAACAGCTAAACCAGGATGGCATTACGAAAAAGGGGCTGCGAAAAAAAGTTTCGCTAGCAAACTAACAAAACACAACAACTCATAAACAACTATGACAGCTGAAGGAGCAGCATCGGCAGGCAGTAGCTGTGTGGTAGTGGTAGTAGCACGGTGGTAGCAGCGTCATGAGAAACAAGCACAATAACAGCATGTCAACAAAGCAGGTGCTTGAGTTGTATTTGAATGTTAAGGCACAGCTTTGACAAACACAAATTCTCACACACTCTCATATACACATAAAAGAATTTCAACCCACAAACATATTGCCCAGCCAGCAAAACAAAACAAAATGCAATTTGAAAAAAATTGCATTTAAAAAAAAAGAAACATTAGCGGTATTCACACCGAACTTGTTAATTTGTAATCGGTAGCTTGTTAATTTGTTAAAGTTAGCAACTGTGAACGACCCCCTTTTTCAAACTTTGTTAGTAATTATCTTTGCAAATTGAAGAAAGATGTAAGATGTACGGCAGTGTAAAAAGGCTATTATTGTTTTCTTTTTGCAACAGCTGATTGTTTAATTACTCGACCAAACTAACACGACCAAAAAAAAAAAATGCGGGCTGTTTCAAAGCTCTCTAGCTTGCACGACTTTTAAGTAGGGGAACGTTTTTTTGTGCAAAACGAGATCACTATTGTTACGAAAAAAAAATTGCTTCAATTTTATTGTTACAAAGGAAACGGTTTAAGCAAAGGAATGCGAACCATTGATATGCTTTTGCTTGGGTCATAAGTCAGTGTGGTGAAATAAGAGTAAATCAACCCCACCACCATCATACACCATCTGTGTTCCCAGGTCAATGCATTTCTTCCCCCAGAAAAATTGTAAAACACCCTAAAATTCAATGTTTTTCTACAAAATCCCCCTACAAATTTTTAGTGAACATTCTGCTTTAGTTAGCGAATCACTATATGTATTTTTCAGTGCATATGTTATGATTACAGGCGTAAGTATATTTATTATAAATTTTCGATTTATTTGTATTCACATATTTTAAGATCTAAATACATATTCAAAGGCAGCTGGAAATTGTTCTCCGCGTATCTAGAAAAAATTAAGTGTCTCCAAAAATATTGAGAGTTTCTAAGTCTTCTTCGTTCTTTACGTTCTTTCGACATTTTCATAAAAAAGAGTTTAAATTTTATCAAAGGTTCTTAGATATATTAATTTTGCCAATTCTTAAGAAACGGAAAAAATTGAAAGAAATATCCCATAAGGAAAAATTCATTCAACTTAACAAAAACGAGTACTTGAAATTACCAGTTGCAAAATTATGTACTTGAAGCTACCAGATGAACATAAAATATTTCATTTAATTTCGTTAAAGTCTTCAAATTTAGCAGTTGAAAAATCTTCTAATTCCTGCCATTTTACCGTTTAACCAACCACAGAAATCTCCTAAAAATACCCCAAAAATAAACTGTTTTCGCCTAAAATTTCTCCGAAAGAATTTAACACCCCAAATTAACCCCTAAAAGAAAAAACCCTAAATCTAAGGGGAAACCCCCTAAACTGGCAACACTGTACACCATCCACTAAACACCTGGTCATATGTGGTAAATATTTGCCTAGAACATGTTTGCTGCCATGGTGCAACTAATAAGGTAGCCTCATCAGCTAAACCGTTAATCATCTGACGACTTTAGGTTGTCAAGAAAATGCAGAGATGAAAGGCAGCCAAAATGTGAACCCAGTCAATGTGAACTTTGTTATCTATCTTCTATAAATGCAGAAGCGCCGGCTTTTTAACAGTTTACAGAAGTTGTATAAAAACAAAATGCATGTTGATTTTATTGTAGTGAAAAGGTTATCATGTTTGCTCCTACTTGCTTCAAATACTTACAGAAGTCAAAGGCCCATTCTATCAAACGATAAAAGTGGGAGAGCTGAGAATTTTACAGAGCATGTGAATATCCGGCCGCTCCAATAAAAACTACTAAAAACAACAGAAAGCTAAAAACTAAAGGGATATTAAAAGTTTGTTTGAAAATTTCTGATTTTCATTTTGTTCGTGGGAACTTGGCAATAAGTAGTTGAGTTTCAAACATTATTTTAAAATTTTTTCGAGCCTACTGATGAGTTGATTAGCATCAACGAAATGTCAACGGCATATAGACGGCTAAAGAAGACAGAAAATATTAATTTATGTTTTTAGACCTAAAATAATATGTTGCAATTGGCTCCTAAAGCAAATAAATAATAAAGTTCATTTTTTTTAAGTTCTTGTCTGTTCAACAAAAAAAGTGTGTGAAATAAGTGTAATTTGAAAAAAGGAATAAATTTATTTTCTCAAAATCGTGTTTGGAACCTAAAAGCATTTTATGTACACATCGCGGAAAACAAATATTTCATACTTTTGGTCAAATATTCCACAATTATGGTCGTACTTAAGAACTGTGTTGTGAGTCAGTTGGTCTTCAATTTGACGACGTCAAACAGAAACACAATTTCCTATGTGAGGTACTCATGTATTTACTTTCTTTCCTTTAAATTTCTGATAGAAATACAACTTTGCAAACATCATCTCATTCGAGTATTATCAAAGTATGTGTTTTGCTGGCGGGGACATGAACAAATCAAAACATTCAGCATCTACAACGCAAACACGGGGTCACATTTACCAACTCATTTAGAGAATTTAGTGTTGCTTGTTGTTGATACTGCATGCATTTCAGTTTGAAGCTTTACTTTTGTGAAAAAAGAAAAATATCATTTAAAGTCGTTATAATCTTCTTTACATCCAGCCAGTTTTTTTTCACATTAAAGTTTTTCTTTTCTTGGTTTTATTTTCTGTGTGTGTGTGTTTTTTCTTTTTGTGTTGTTCTTTTTTTTCTGGTCTTGATTTCATGGTGTTACCTGGTTGCCTGCATGTAGTTTTTAATTATTTGATCACCTTCGTGACCCTGTTAATGTACAACAACATTTACAATTTTATGACACTGTAGATGTTTTAATTGTTTTTGCTGATTATATTTTGTTTATGCTGTTTACATTTACATATATGTACAGCGGTGGCAAGATATAAACATTTACGTGGAAAAACTATCGTTCGGAAAAAAAGCGTCTATTAGTTGAAAGTTGCGGTTAGTAATTGTAATTTAATGGTGCAGTAAAGGAATTCAACGAGCTAGCAGATTGTCATTGATAGCAGCCATTAGGAGATAATTGTAATTTGATTAAATTATTGCAAGTATTGGATATGATTAAATATAGAAAGCAAGCAAAAATAAGATTATGATCGAAATGAGTGCTGGTAAGAAACTTGGCGGCGGCGCAGCAACTAGTTGTACCCCAGCTTAAATCGTAATTTTGATTAATTTGTCTCTTTTAACCAGTAGCAGTGATACTAATCGTCTGCGCTAAAGGCCATCTATTATAAATAGTAATTTATAATATGTAAAACTTAAGAAAAGAAATCAATAAGGAATGGAATTTGATTTTACAGAACCATGTTTTGCAAAATCAAATAGTGATTTTACTTTCACGTGCCATGTGCGAATTTCACAGCGGAAAATTTGGCAGGAACTATGCAAAAACATTAAAATAAAGTGTAAGACCACTTTAATATATTATGCAATTCGCTGGCCCATTGACCAGAGATGGATGTGCAGTCCTTGTATAAGAGCGTGTTGGCAGTTTATAGAAAAACATTGACCTCGAGAGTCAGCTGGCTTATTTCATTGCAGCAAAACGTAATTCTTAGTCAAATATGAACTTAGTTATTTATTTGCTTTAAGAGCCAATTGAAATGTATTCATTCAGGTCCAAAAATAGACCTTACAAATGTTTTCTGTCTTTTTGGACTCTACTGATGAAATGATTAGGACGGCTGAAAAAGACAAAAAAACATTTGTAAGGTCTATTTTTGGACCTGAATTAATAAGTCTTAGACCTGATGCGACTAAGTTTTTCGCCACTACTATGAAGACATTTATTTTATTAAGGCCCGCAACTCTTTTGCTAAACTGATGCTGTTAGTACTGCTTGCTGTGAATTGCTTGTTTGTTTATTTATTTTCTTGTTTGCTAACATCCTCTTATGTTTGCTTTTAACACATTTGTTCATTCTCTCATTACAGTCACCATAAACGCTGCTTACAGGCTCCCTTTGTTGTTGCAAATAAAATTGCTTAGCTTTTTAAATAAAAACAAGTGCACAGTGTCATGGAAACGAACTCGATTGTGGATTAGTACCAATGTATTAACTTATGCATTGCACTGTCCCCAAGACAGTGTCCTCGCTCCAATGCGTCTGATATTCCCACTCCAGCATCAAATAATAACATGATAGCTACCTTTGCTGATGACACTGATTTACTATCATCTCACGAAAAGGCTAAATGTGCTGCACAAAAGCTACAACAACTGCTCAATAACACGAAGGAGTGGTGCCGTAGTTGAAGAATACAACCTAGCTTAACCTATATTGCCTGCTAGAAAGAGAGTCCAAGCTAACAATTCAAAACACACTCCACACTCATATACAATACAATTATAGCGCCAGTCTGGAAGTATGGTGTAGAAATTGAGGGCAGTACAAGCACAACTAATTTAAAAATTTTACTGTAAATTTTTAATTTTATTGAACTTCTGTATTGTAATACATTTATATTAAATTACTTTTTCAGGCTTAAGTTCAACCCTTGGTTTGTCACTACTTTTATTTAATATCAATTAAGTAAAGAAAAGTAAAAATTGCGTGAGCTTTTTTTGCAGAGTGGTTAAAGCGGCTGTGCCAAAATTGTGAAATTTGACACGTCCAAAGCTCATAGGGTGCTGATGAAGGGTGTTGCTACCCAGAAACAGCCGGTTGTCCACCTAGCTACTAAATTTTACTTTTCTTTACTTAATTGATATTAATTAAAAAAAAAGTAGTGATAAACCAAGGGTTGAACTTAAGCCTGAAAAAGTAATTTAATAAAAATTTAATTTAAAAATTATTCAATGAATCCAATCTAAAATACTGCGAAGTATTATCAACGCTGAATGATACATTAGAGTTGAGGACATACATAGAGATCTAAAAGTAAAAAGAAGAGACAAAAGCCTTAAGCAAACATCTCGTTTAGTTTGACATTCCAACAGGAAACTCAGACAGTTGTCGGCGAACGAAATCCTGGTACCCAGAAAACTTAAGCGATATGCATCATCAGAACTAGTTAACCGTTACTAAAACGGTCAAGTTGTTGCATAAAAACTGATTTATATATGCATATAACATTCTCAAAAGCATACAATATAAGTTATCTTGAGCATTGATTTAGTATAATTAACACCCCAATTGAGTACATAAAATTACTCATCGTCATTTTGTTGACAGGTGTACTGAAAAAAGGGACAATAAAAAGAAAAATAATTTATTCACATTTCCAAGAAATAATACAAACCTTTCCTGTTTGACAGAAGCATAAATGTCGGTTAGATTTTGCGAAAATAAAAAAAAAATTAAGAACTACTAAACTCTTGACAAACCATAAAAAATTTTAAATACTTTAACCCTCCGATGAGTGACAGTTCTGAACTTCACGGCCGTGTGAAAAGGTCCCTACGGACCTTTTTTTGTAAATCATGTTGTAGGATGAGCCAAATAAACAATCGTTTCGTTCAAAATTCACAATCAGAATGTCAATCCCTTTTTATTTTTTCAATATCAAAAAAATACTTAAAATGCAATGATATCTTATATATTTAATACACAACAGTTTAACAAGTATTTTATGCAAAGGTACAATATTTACAATGATGAACAAAACCAATATATAATCGCATAGCTATTAATATTAAAGTGACAAGCAAACGTTACTAGCTAATCTATTCATATTACTGCAACATAATACAACAAAATACTACAATGTTTTTTTCATAGACAAATTTTTTTTGTTTTTATTGTTTATAACTGAATTCTACATAGAAAAATAATTTTTTAAATTTTTTTATTGTTTCAACACATAATTTACTTGCTCTGAACACAAAGACCTAAACTCAAAGACATTAGGGATGATGATAAAAATAAAAAATTCTAAGAAAAAATTCGAAGAACAAAAAATACTAAGAACAAAATACTATGAACAAAAAATTCTAAGAACTGGTATAAAATTAGAATTTTAATTATGTGTTGAAACAATAAAAAAATTATAATGATGCCCAAAAACATGGATTTATTAGTGAAATTCAGTACAAGGTCCATACGGACCTATTCACAAGTCCGCGTAATATTCTCACTAAAACCTCAATAACTCCTAAAGTAATGATCCGATCGGCTTGAGTTTTTTTTTTCAAAAGATGCGCAACAAAATACAGAGTAACTTTGGGGGGGTTTTAGTGGCCGAAGTAGAAGTAATTTCAGTTTCAAAAAGCAAAAAGGTCCCTAGGGACCTTCTCACTCATCGGGAGGTTAAAACTTGCTAAAAAATAAATTATGCGGATAGAGCGAAAATAGTGAAAATACCACAACTTGGTAAATTTGAAAAATCGCCTGAATTTATTACCAAAATAGTTAAGCTTTTCCATTTGTAGTTTCTGCATTTTTGATTTCGAAAAATAAGAAAAGTATACTTTGTGGATCAGTGTAGGCAGAAAAATTGATTAAGCGATATCTGTCTATTCGCATAAATGTAAACTTTTGAAAAATCGGATTCGCCAAAAATTGCCTTAAAAAATTTCTTTTTCGCAAAACGTTTATATCGCGGGTTATTAGCAAAGCTCATCAGCTAAATCGGTTTACGTACAGCAGAGACATATCCCAATAACTCGAATTTTTAGGGCTCAAAATGGTATTTGTTTAAAAATTTGTGGTGCAAAGTACATATATGTAACCGAGATATGGGGCAAACTGGCTTTTCCAGAAATCGCCCTAAAAGCGGACGAAAACAGTAAACAATTTTTTGTACTGCCTTTTAAAAACAAAAAATAAAATCAGAAAATTTGGTCCACGAATAACCGATATACAAACACACCGGCCCTTTAAAACAAAAACTGAAAATTTTTAAACAAAAAAAATTTTTTTTTCATCAAAGCTGGTGGTAATCATCGCTTTTAAAAATGATACCTCAAAATGCCAAAAAAAAATTCCAGACCTTTTATAATCTACTACAAAAACACCATTAAATTTTAATCGTGCCTGTCGCTTCGCAAAAAAATATAGTAGAATTTTACCATTAACTTTCAATCGTGATTGACGTATTTGACCGTCAAAAGTGTGCAATAATTGCGATTTTAAATTCTATAGCAACAACGACAGATGCCGTTTTTAAACTATGCTCAACACAATAAGGCAGCTAAGTTTTGATGTTTAAAAAGAAGCCAATAATTTTTACATTTTCGATATCAGTCCAGGCAGGATGAAGTGCAAACCAATATTTAACGAAGCGGGCACTGTGAAATGAAAAAATTGTGAACATTGCACATAAGTGCGAAAGTTCTCATTAACTGCACAAGTTGCAAAAATAGCCAAAAATTTGGAAATTCCGAAAACCATCTATATTTTATAAATAGAAAAAAATTGCCAAGATTTTGCTAGTAAGAGGCTTTGGGGCAAAAATCGTCAAAGTAAACCGTAAATACTCGAAAAATTGCCACAATTTCATGCACTACAAAAAAGTCTGAATTTTGCCTATAGCACGAAAATCGCACAAATGTTTAATATTGCAAAAATCGCCAAAACTTGCTAGAAATTCTTAAATTGCAAAAATTGCCAAAGCATCCTAAATTCTTTATACTGCAAACATTGCAAGAAAATTTCAATTTTCAAAAATCATATTAACTTTTCCACCAGCACAAAAACCGCCAAAACTTTACAAAATTTTGCAAAGAGCACAAAAATCGCCAAGAATTTGGCAAGAAAAAGCAAATAAAATAAAAACTCCGTAAAACTGCCAAAGTATCTTTGCGAGGTTAAATTGCAAGAAAATTTCAATTTACAAAACCTTTCTTTAAACTTTTCCACCTGCACAAAACTTGCCCAAAATCGTTTCAAATAGTGCGAAAATCGTCAAAATATTTGACGTAACGATTTTTGGTATAAAAAGCACCTTCTGTTAATTAAAGAGTTCGTATAAAGTCGAAAGCGAAAAACTTGCTATCGGCCCACCTATAATCGATATATAAGCATATACAGGGTCCGCCATCTAACTCTTTTTCCAACTAATGCTTATTTCGTGAATGGTAACACTTAGCCCATGTCTGATTTAACAGCTACTTAGTTTTATCCTTCCGCTGAACGAATTTTTGTTGTGTATAGGCTTCGCTAAGTGGGCCTGCGATCGACTTACAGAAGTTGCCGATTTTGCCAAAAAAAAAAATCATCTTTTCAGATGAATCTCATTTTGATCTTGACGGGCATGTAAACAACCAAAATTGTCGCATTTGGGGCACAGAAAACTCGCACACTCACATTGAAAAGTCGACGCACTCAAAACGAGTCACAGTTTGGTGCGGATTTTGGTCCAGAGGCATAATTGGGGCATTTTTCTTCGAAAATAAGCAAAGAGTTGAGCGAGTTTTTGTTCACAAAAACTGAAAAGGAGGATATTGGCATTATTTGGTTTCAACAGGACGGCGCTACGTACGACACAGCCAAAGCTGTTTTCAAAAAAAAAAAAAATTATTTGGCGGACCCTTTTTATTCGATATGGGTGCATATATGTATATTCCAAAACGATTTTTAAACAATATATTCGATAATAGAACGAAGAACATTTCTAACATGTTGAAACTACAACTTTAATCACGAAATTTTAAATAGTGAATATCTCGAATATCTCCATAATCACCATTGTGTACAGCATGCCCGCATTACTTTTAGTACTAGAGTGGCCAGCTCATGAAAAAAAATGAACTTTAGGCAACGTGTTGATCTTTGCTGTTTACAATATTGTTTTGGGCCTTGTATACAAAAATGTTTCTTTTCACTTTATTCGTTAACAAAAAATTACAATTATCCTTATATCTAAGTGGGAAAACCTGTAACGTTTAAATAACGGTACAACTACGTGCATATGTGTGTGCGTATAAAGAGCTTTCGTAGGATATTTTTGTTTTCGAACAGCTGCATGTTTTGTTTTTTTTTTTTTTTTTTTTGCTTACACCTGTGTTTTCTTAAGTTCTGTAATTGCTTATTTCATTTGCTCATTTTTATTTAGTCTGTTTTTTGTATCTTGTTTTTTGAAAATTGCACTTTAAACATCACTAATGAGTTTGGCATTGTCTTTTTGTATGCGCCACAATGTATTTTTTGCAACATCAAATGATGGCATACAATATCCTTAATTAAATATTTTCGTTTTTTGCTTAATTTATGCAATTTCCTCTGCTAACAAGTCTTATTGGTTTAAAAGTTTTCTTGCATAACGTACCCTTGTTATTCGTTTAAAAGTTATTTAAGTTGAAATAGGAAAGCAACGCAAGGCTATAAACCTGAGTGCAAATTTAATTTAATAAATTAATCATGCAAGAACTTTACAAACCAAGTTTTAACAAAATATGAGCGAGTGGAGGGTGGATTGCAGAGAATGTGCGAGTGGAAAAAAAAAAGAAAATAAATTGAATAATAAGAGACGAAATACATACATAAAAAGGAGTCAGCGTGTTGGAACTTGAGCAGTATTAGCAGCGTTGTCAACTTTGAAGTTTCAAAACGGTAAAAAGAATTCGTATTTTTTACCCTTTTTTTTTCTTTTTGAATAATTTTGTATGAAAATCACAATATTTGTATAATAGAAATCGAGACTATTCCTTACACGCGTACAAACTGTACTCCACAAGGGACCAGGACTAGTCCAAAAATAGTTCCAATATATGGAAAGGACATGATTCATTTTACATTACAATTCGCTAGTAGAGGACCATTACCTCAGAGTCATCAAAAAACTAGTCCAAGTAAAACTACTCCTCACACTATTAACACAGGGTTAGTAGTGAAATTACTTCACTTCACTACTCCTTGGATTACCACAGAAAACTGGTTTGGAAACCATTCATTTATTAAAATACTATGAGAAACAAAAACAAGCAATGTCACACAAATTAAAAGCATATGAATGTTTTGTTATAAATAAAGAAACACATAAATAAATAACGATTGTATTAATAGAATATATCTGCGTACTTCAAACCTGTATAAAAGGCAATGAACTGATTTTGGATGGACCTTTTACCCTGATTTGGAATTTTTAATATATTTTTTGGTATAAGTTCCAATAAGCCAATTAATTTCATTGAACACATTTGAGTTATTTAATTTATTTCAATAATACTATTTTTCAATTGTTAATGTCTTCCTTTTTTTAAGAGTTCTTCTTTGAGGACGCGCACTGCACTTTATTTAATTTCTCTATTATTGAACTTTTTACTAGTTATTTAATTTTGACTTACAATAGAAGAAATTTTTTCACTTTTAATCATTTGAACTGTCAGAAAACACACTAAACGAAACAAGGCGTAACAGTGTTACCATAGTTGTATTTTTTTTTTTTTTTTAATCATGTATTCCGAGTATTGCCAAATAATTTGTTTTATTCATCATAGTTCATATTTGCATTACATCGAAGAAAATTGCACATGTTTTTTTTTTGTTTCATAATTTGATTTTTTATTATTTCCAGAAGGTAATCAACTTCTGTGGCAGTGAAATTGGGAGTCCTTTTATCGCTTTTGCTACTCATTTTAATAATTTTTACAAAACAATTTATTATTTTCTAAACTTTTCACAATTTCACTTGCTTCCAAATTTGTTTAATCAGCTGTTTTTTTATTGAGTTATCGATAATTTTTGACACTTGCATTGTGCTGCCGTACTTTTATTACAATTAATTACCACAAATAATTTTAGACTGTAAAACAGTCCAACTTAAATTTTAAGGAAAATTTACTAATTTTGTATTTAAGTCCCAAGTCAAAAATCGGGGGTTAGTGACAATATTTTTAATAGCATCTGTCCCGGCCGACTTTCTAGTTTTTAAAAATTCAGTTGCCTCAGAAACTTCTTTGGAAACTTCTATCGACCAACTTTATGACAACTTATCAACACCACTTCGCAACACAGTTTATTTTAGTACCTTTAGCATATTGTCACTTTCGCCATATACCTTTTCCACCTGAGTGTCAGATCTTTGTCATATTTTTGTGCTGTTTTAGGCAGAAACACTTTTTTTTTAATAAATTTAATGATTCAGAATTTTTGCAGTATTCAAAATTTATACTTATGCTTAAGGAAATAAAATGTTGTAATAAATATTAATATTTTTATGTACACACTTTTGGTTTACAAAATATTTATGACCTTTTGAAAAGGCTCAATCCACCACTACTGTTTTTGTTTATTTTTTAATGTTTTTTTTTTCTGTCCTTTTACCATTTCATTGAAAATTTCTTTCAGAAACACCGAAACGTAAAACAAAATTATAAATTTGTTATATATTTTGGTACTGCATGCAAAAAAAAACCCCATGCATGAAATAATAAAGTAAAATAAAGAATACATAAGCATTTATGAAACATTCATAATAAATCTACACTTCCTAAATCCCCTTGAAACCATTAATACCAACATAAAATTCATAAAAATGAATCACAAATAACAAATATTCCAAATAGAATGTATGCAAACAAGCATACACACAAATATTTTGAATATTTTATTGCGAAAATTCATTTTATAAACACAAAATAAATACAAAAATAAAAAAGAATTCAGGCAAAGAAAATCTTATACAATTTGGTGCCTGTTCTCTTGTACTTAAAAAAAAAAAATGTTTATTAAGAATATAAAAACTAATAAATTTGAACCACTAAACGAGAACATGGCTTTTGAAATAAACTAAGTTCGTTTTTCATTGTTCTTTTTGCCACTAAAAACTTTTTGAGGTGTTCATTCGTTCGTTCGTTTGTTTGTTTGGTTGTTTGTTTATTGGCTGTAAGAAATGTGCTGTCAACCCAACACCTTTCTAATGTTTTCGACCCTTAAATAAATATTCATTTGAAAAATCACCCATGTATTTGCTAAAAGGTGTGTAAGTATGCCACAAAATAACATATTACCCCTACAGAGGTCAGTCAGTGCCAAATAAATTACAGTGACAACAGCAGCAATACCAATACCAACAACAACAACAAAGTCTAAATAAATAAAAAGGTGTAAAACTTTATAAATAATGCATGCACTAATGTTTTGTTTGCAAACTCAAGCGTCCATTTAACTCTATTCCCATTTTATAATGTTATTTTGAAATCGAGGAAATATTAGATGTCATAAATTAATAAATAGCAATAATAATTCACCAGGAACCTTATTTTCTTGAATTTTTGGCGCACACAACATCGCAGTGTAGCAACGACGCTAAAACGCATTTTTATTTTCAAACGTTACTTACATTTTCTTAGGTATTAGCTTGATTTTTCATTAGTTATGTATTTCAAATCACTTAAAGCAGAATTTCAGAACTTAAAGCAAATTGAAGTTTGAGAACAATTTCTCAAAATATGTACATATATTGTTAAGAACAAACAGTGATATTGTTTGGCAGAAAATTCTTTAAACTATAATAATAAAAAGGGAACGATGAGGTGTCGAACCAACAATAATATGCTCGCAAAATAATTAATATATCCAAGTGAAAAATTTAAATTTAGTGAAGCATACTAAATATTTTAAATCAATCTGTGGCCGAAAATCGGCCACAGATTTTTAACTGAGTTTTTTTAATAGTTTTGCTTGCGCAATAAACACGGAGAGAGAGAGAGAGAGAGAGAGAAATAGTGCATTTTCATACTCATATCTGTAGTAAAAAGTATTGGCATTCTCGAACTTAAATATAAAAACATAATGAAATTGGTGTGTTTGATATAATTAAAAATTAAGACAGAAAATATACAACAACTTGGGTGGATGAGTGGCATGGTTGTCACTCTGGAAACATGAGCCCCTGAGTTCAAGGACGGGTGCTGACGAGAGAGTGTGGCGGCTTCGAAACAACTAGTTGGCCGCCCTGCTAAATGTCGTGGATGTCTTCTTTGTGTTATTTAATTAATATCAATCACAAAAATAATATAGAAAGAACTTGAGCCTGATAAACTTAATACAAAAACAAGTAAGAGTGCTATATTCGGCTAAGCCGAGTACCCATCACAATTAATAATTCCGATTGATTTTTGGTGCCAAAAGTTGTTTTATTTGGCTTTTAGAGCCGACTTCTTAAGATATCGGGAGGCGCTATATCTCGAGTGTATATGGGCCGATGTCAAAAAATTTTCCAGTTTTGCCTCTAAATAGTCTATATTTAAAACTCTGATTGATTTTTGGCGCCAAAAAGTTGTTTTATTTGGCTTGTAAAGCCAATTTCTTAAAATGTCGGGAGACGCTATATCTCAGGTCTATATGGGCCGATTTCAAAAATTCTTAGATTTTTGGGATCTACTGGGTAATAAAAATGATATGGCTAACTTTTTAGGAAAAAATTTTTTTTTAAAAATCTCACCAAAAAAAAATGGCCAAAAATACCCCTCAAAACCCGGTTTTTTGGATATATCTCGGCCAGCCGTGGACCGATCTTATTAAATTTCAACAGCAGACCCACTACTGGGATTTAACACATTCTAGCGGAAGAATGAGGTTGCTATCTCAAACCGTTTTCTCAGAAACGGTATTTCAACGACTACGGACGGACATCGCTCAATCGTAATCTCTATTGATTCTGATCCAGAATATATCTACTTTATGGGGTCTTAGATGGTTATTTCATCTTATATATACTACACAAACTTATATATACACAAACTTATATATCACTTATATATACCCTTAAACATTTTTATGAAGAGGATATAAAATAAAAAATTTTATTAGAATGGCCCTGACTCCTCAAATATTGAAGATAGAGCAAAAATAAGCTAAATTCCGTACCCGAGGCAAAAATTATTAAAAAAATAAAAAATTTTACTAAAATGGCCCTAACTCCTTAAATATTGAAGATAGAGCAAAAATAAGCTAAATTCGGTGCCCGAGGTAATAATTATTAAGAAAACAGAAAATTTTATTAAAATGATTTATACTCCGCCGCCCTTGACTCGAAAAATCTTAAAGGAATATTTGAGATCCATCAATTTATTTCAAACATTCTTTTACGATTTTTCGAGTCTACTGATGAGTTTATTAACATCAACGAAACGTCGGCGGCATATAGATGGCTAAAAAAGACAGAAAGCGTTAACCTAAAATAATGCATTTCAATTGGCTCTAATAAATAATTATATTAATTTTTGTACAGCTTTTTGTGTTACTTTTGCATTGCAATTCTTTTTTGTGCGTAATGGAATAGCACTACATCTTTATAGATTTTGAAATGCAGTTAACCACATCTGTGATACAATAGAAGCTTATTGCATTGAATATGTACTCATTATAATTCTACTTAACTTAGTAAATTCTACTTCCTTAAAACTTCTTTAAAAGTAAAAAAAAAATATTTAGATATTTTTCGTTTTTAGCGAACTCGTTTAAAGTAAATTTCGTAATTTACTTTAAATTATAGGCTTAATACACGTGCCTAGATTTTTACACACATCCTTTGGATACTACAAATTGAGTTTTTTAAATTCCTGAGGCTTACTACAAAATTATAATTTGTTTTATTCGTAATCTAGGCTTTCGGTTCAAACGAAAGAAATATAAAACGTGATTAAGTGCAGAGCAATTTTTTTTCTCTTATTATTGGACTTACAGCAGTGACGTAGCAATATATGAATAAGAGGTTTATATGAACAAATTTCCCACTTGATAATAAATATTTATTTACATATGTGTATAACATGAACTTGGGATTTGTGTGGCGCAAACTGAAAATTTGATTTGCAAAAAAGTTCTAAAAATTTAAGAAAAAATTAATTATACAAGTACATTACACTAGGTTTTCATTCCAGGAACAGCAAGAGTTTCAAACTCCTTAATATGTTTATCATCCAGGAGTACAGATAAAGCAGCATCAGTATCTTACAAATATTTGAAGTAACATTGTTTTGTGCCTCCCCAATCATCATTCAGAACAAATTTCTAAAAAAACTAGGCGTATGATTAAATGAGTAAAAATTTGATTTTGAGCTGGAGCGGGATTGAGAATCTTTACTGGAAAATCCACTTATAATAAAATTCGAGCAATGAAATAAAATTTATATTTACAAACTCTGCTATTATCTTACTGCTAGTTTCACGATTTCGTGCTTGTTCAGTTTCAAAATGTATTTAATGCAAGCGCTCGAATAGGCGCGAAATAGGTACACAGTACATACAAGTTAGTAATGTTGCAAAGAAATCCTTAAACAAATAGTAAGAAATAGCATAGAAGAAAGAACAAAACTTTGTTGTGCACGTAAATTTCTATTGAACTTGTTTGACGCAGCTCCATCTATAACATCTATCAAGAAAATTACTTCTCTATGTTGATGATAAGATAGTAAAACATGAAACAGGCATGGATGTACCCCAGCTAATAAGAACTAAAATTTATTTTTCTCACTTTCTTAAAAAATGCTGATTGCTACTCTGACAGAATTTTGCTCATGAATTCAATGAGTTGCTTCTGTAACATAATGAAAAAATTAATTAATTTTCAACCAATGTTTGAACTCATTAAATCAGTGAACTCTGATTTCTCAAATTTATGTTAAGTAGCGTTTCATTTAACATAAGGGGTCTTATTCATAATAAATATTTTTGGTTTTCTAAACTCTTATTTGACAAATTTTCCATACAAATATGTCAAATAAGAGCCTTATAAGCTTGAAATAATTTTTCTGAATTTGGGGGATGAATTTTAGTCATTAAGCAAAATATTTTTTCATTTGTTTAAAGACAAAAAGTCATTAACTAAATGATTTAATGAAAACAAGTCTAGATGGAAAATGTTACGAGTTTCAGCAGGCCCTATCCTAGAGGAGCAGATTAGTCCTTATATGGAAACCGGGCCACGAAGAACATGAGGGCAATGAAAGGCCAGATCTCTTAGCCAAATATGGCGCGGTAAGGTCCAAAGTATTGACCGGTTCTGCGGGTATGGCAACAGTCTTAAGGACAGCATTCTGTAGCAATGTGAGGATAAAAGTCTTGCTGACTATTTGAGAGCCCTAAAGGGCATGTGGCAAGCAAAAAATGATAATAGATCCCGGCAGAGTAAAGTCAGACAGCATTGTGAACCTCGATAGTAAGGATATTATACTATAAACAGGTCACTGTAGGGTAAACTATAGTCAGGGCTGGGCAGTATTTGAAATACGTATTTTGTATTTGTATTTTAAATACGTCTCACGAATGTATTTGTATTTTGTATTTTAAATACTAAATGTGGGATCATACGCTTGCCGCAATGCACCAATTTTTGTTACATTTTGTATGCCAATCGTGTGATAGCACAATTTATTGGCTCATGCGGCAACTAAAACGAATGTTGTTCCTATCCAATCAAATACAACCCTGATGCGACAACCGTGTGAACACTTGACATACAACTAATCACCAATAAAAATTCTAAAAATGCACCAATATTTATTGTGTTCTCATGCGGCAACCAAAGAAGGCAATGCCCGCCAATAATCTACATACATACTATGTATACATTTATTTAGTTTCAAAATTGTTTAAACGCGTCTTCCAAACATGATTTCTGCTTTTCAATCAGTAAAATTCAATTGTTGTTACCATTCATTTTTTGCTTTTTCAGCCTGCACAACATTATAATATTAGCCGAAGCAATTTTCTTTCTTTTTAATAAACAAACCATATTTTTAACATTTAATTCATTTTTTTTTTTTTTTTTTTTTTTTGGGAAAACAAAGTTTGTCATCAGCTACAACAGCTGTTTCTCAGAGTTGCCGTATAATATAACAATCGTGTGACTATAATGCGGCAATTATTGGTACTAAATTGTTTTGCGGCAATTTGCGACAATAAAATTTCAGTAAAATGTCACAATCATGTGATTGCAGAGAATTTGATTGGGAAAAATTTTTTATTATGCACCAATTCAGCCCAATAAAAATTGTGTAAAATTGGTGCATTGCGGCAATCGTGTGATCCCACCTTAAGCGCTTGATTATTTTGTATTTCAAATACTTGTGCTCTCAAAATACATTTTTCAAAATACATTTTTAATTTCTGTTAGATCAACTAAAAGCGCAAAACTTTGTTACTGTTTTATTTCCAAAAAATGGCAATACAACAATTTAATTATCAACCACAAAGTACCTGTGAAAAGTAAACGCAACTGAATGCATACACATTGAGAAAGTCGCCAACTTTTCAGAACGTTAAACAATGAACAAATAAAATTTAAGGAAAAAACAGCTTTTGACATTTTGATCTAAAACAAGAAGAGCAAAAATAACCAATCAGATGTTGACTTGGACAGACTTTATATAGTCTTTGGTCAAACGTTTTTTCATTGTCACTTCATTCTTAATTCCGTTATTTCTCTTTCAATAAAATATCGTTTTTTTATAATAAATCATAAGGTTTTTTCGATAGCTGGTTTTAGTTATTCGCCATCAAGAGGTTGTTTGTCTGATACCACATTTGAAAATCTGGTGTTTAGGAATGGAAACAAAAACTATTTTGATTAAAAGTATTTTGTATTTTTTGTTACACTGTATTTTGTATTTCAAATACTTGCTTTTAGAATGCAGTATTTTGTATTTTAAATACACAACTTTCATGTATTTTGTATTTTATATTTTAAATACACCAAAGCATGTATTTTGCCCAGCACTGATTATAGTCTCAAAAATCTGAAATTGGTAGGGAGCGATTCCAGCAGGCTCTGCAATGAAGATAAGAAAACGTCGGAATACATCCTTTGTGAATGTTTCGCTGTATATAGACTCAGAGCTACATAGCAGAACACTGGGTTATTGGATCCCAAGGACCTCGATAACATCAAACCTACGGTCCTAACGAGATTTGCTACTAGCCTAGATATTGGTCTATAGGGCGGTACAAAAAAATCTTTTTGGTCGTGGTTGACAATTGGCCCCAAGTGATAATAATAAATAATGGAAACGGGCATAGTTTCTTATTTCAAAAAAAAGCTTAAAAAAACTGACAGCACTTGTTCCATTTTTTTCAATTTGTATCTGTACTCAGGGGATTACCCCTATATAGACATTGTATTGCACTGCAATTCGGAAAATAGGAAAAAATTACCAAATGTAAGTGGATTTTTAATTAAACACGAAACTGTAACATAAAAATAGAACATTTGTTTTTGCAAAGCTGAGTAAATCAAAATTATTTGCATCGCTCGTGTATATTTTTTTGACACCAGCACATTTAGCGCAAGCTCTACAATATTGTAAAACTTCGACTATACAGAACAAAAAGACGACACAAAAAACACGACAATACCTATTACGCATGTATACCTTAACGATACTATTTTTAAAAACATCTCCAATTTATTAAGATCTTATTTGACTAATAGATATATGCACTTAATATATCAAATATGCGTCTAATAGATATGGAATATTTGCGGAACACGCGTTCACCTATTACGACTCCACACCTTATAGAAAGGATCACTAAAAATACGTCCGCTCCTATCAACAACATTTTTATGAGTGAAGACATTTTTAGGTGCTACACGCAAGTAGACCTCAAGACCTTTGCAAAATGCAAAAATATTCTGCCATACATCCAATTTTCTTTACAAATTAAATGAAAATAAAAAGTAATTGAACGCATACATTTACTGAACGATATCGTTCGTTTATTCAATGACATTTTTCATTAATCCAATCACATTCTTTCACGAAGTTACGAAAACTAATGAACAGTTTTTGAAATGAAATTAATTTACTAGATCTATGAAAGTTCGTGGCCACAATGAAAACTTGCATCAGGCTAATGAAATAAATTCATTATTTTTGTAGTGAACTACATATATGATTTACAATTGTTGATAATCTTATCGGGCTTTCTAGTTCGGGCTTTTTACTTCATCGTAACTGAGAAAGATTTTCTTGTGATAAAATTGGGAGTGCTCAATATTTTTAAAGAAAACAAGAAAAGTAGAGTTGAAGACTTCCTGGTTTGGGTGCATACCATGGCTGTGTCATGATCACCATGTCGTTCGTCAGCATTCAAATTTGATTCGAACTCAGGCCATGACTGATTGTCTACTGTTTTAAGCAGCAACGCGCATAGCCATCCTACCACCTGGGCTCTTGGTTACTGATCAACTTTTCACTCTATCACTGTAAAACTAATTGAAGTAGAAAGCCCGATAAAACTATTAAACTTTAAATCATTATTATTATGAAGGAAGATTCCTTCAGTATACATTAACCACTAAAACTTTTCTGCTCAATTTTGTGGAAGTACAACTGAGCTTAATTAAACTCATTTAATATGTACTGAACAATTGCTTATGCTTCTTATTGTCAAGATTTTGTTCAATTCTGATTAAAGTTCAAACCAGGGGGCAAATCACCGCATTCGAAATCGAGTCTTCTCTCGTGTGCACAAATATTTCGAAGGCTGCAATTTTTTGGATCACAGTATTTGATCGCAATTAATATTGTCTACTACTATTTTTTACATCGCAGCACGCATATGACAATAAGGAAACAAAACGAAAAAGGAAAACAAAATATAAATAAATTGGTGAAAAACTTCAAGATAAATGAAATCTTTTGAATACGTTTTATCGGAAATAAATATCTCTGGTCACATGTCAACGAGCATACCACCCGTATTGCAGTTTGCCGCTACATTGTCCCTTTTGGCCAGTGGCAGCTTTCAGCACACGGCCGGCAATAATTTTTTAGTGGGGTTGGCACAAAGCACTATGTGCAAAGCGGTGAAAATTGTAACAAATGAAATACACTACTCAGTGGAAAATATTTTTCTTGGTATTCATTTTCCCGAAAAACAATAAAATTTATATTTTTTAAATTATTTCTTTAATTTTTCGTCGCTTCTTTGCTATTTTATTTGTTTTGCTGCTAAAAGCTAGAGTTTATTTGTTTTCGATAGTGTAGTAACAATCGAGTACAACATCGATTAGATGCGTTTCGATAACGAGTCCTGTGATCCACGATTCTAATACGGTGATTTGCCCCCAGTTTGTAAAAAAAATATTAGTTTTTCAGTGTTTCTTTCGATCTCCCCACCATCGTCATTTTGGTTCCACGCCTTTCATTTATTTCTTACTTCATTTGCAAGTGAAGGCTTAATGTGTTAATGTCTATTTTTAACGTATGCTTCCAAAAGAAAATGTGAAAAAAAGCGCAAGAAAATTCCTCATATTTATGCTTCAGTAAAGCTTTAAGTGATGTGTTGTTACATTTGCGTGTATGTGAGTGTGTTTTTCTATGGTGAAAATTCTTGAGTACATGTGAAACACGCGCATTTGTGTAAATTGTATCCTTTTGTGTCGGCAACATAAAGGTGGCAAATTTATTACCGGACAAATTTCTCACGACCATGAAGAAGGGGGGAAAAACCAGCAGAAATTCACAGAAAAGCTAAAACCGAAGGTGCGAACTTCTGCGCTCTGAAACGACGTTAAATAAAACCAAACTAAAAACTTTCACATGCAGGCGTGGAACATGCACACAAATTCAAACATTTATTTTATACGTTACCGGGAAAAAAGTAAGACATTTATACAAATAAGAAGAATAAAAAAAAAGAAATTACAAACGCGATAAAATAAATAAATGCAAATTCCCAAAGAAAAAATTAAGTACCTTTGTCAGCAGAGGTGTTAACATCGCACAACAAAAACTCAGCCAACCAAAGGAATGAACAAAACGGCATAACATCAACTAAAAAATAAAAAAAATCCAACAAAATCGGCTTTTGTAAGTGTACAACAATAACAAAACATAAAAGTATACATAGTGAGCCCAGTGTTGTATCCAAAGACTTCAATACAAGTTACGTGGTGTTTTTTTTTTTAACACTCCAGTATGTATTTTTAAGGCGGAAGTAACAACCTGTAACTGTGAGTACAAGAACTGTATTTTTTGGAATCAATTTATGATTGTTGTAACATTTGGTTTATTCCAAGGATAAAGTTTAAAGAATTTTAAAATAACATGTATATAAAAAAAAAAATTCTTAAGATTTATGTAGCACAACGTATGATATTATTAAAAATCAATTTTCAATTGCCGAATAGTACACTAAAATGTGAAGTCTTATAACGTGTGTACACGTAAAGAAGAAATATGGTTGAGGAAACCATATTCGAAGAGAAACTTACTATTGTTGAAATATATGGCTACAGGCTAACAATATTAATTGTTAAATAAAACATGCACATTGCTACTAATTCCGATTTCAGTGATTAGGTTCTTTTGACCACTAGCTATGTTATTGCTATATTCAATCATAACCTTGTCATTTTCAACTATATTGCTGTGGCATCCAAAAATACTATTGTCATTTTCAATCATACTTTTATTTCATCCAAACATACTGGTATCGATTCTGATCATGTCTTTGTAATTTCCATTCATGTTATGTTACGCGAGCCGCCTGTCGTTAGACCGGCTCACTTGGATCCTAGAAAAGTCCCGTTGTGTTATTTCCAATCATACTGTTATCAAATGCAAATCTGTTACTCTCATATTTCAGGCTACACATGACAAAATTGGCTGAATTTGACAAAACCATGGTTTCTCGCTACAACATTATGATTGAATTTGGGAGCAGTATGTTTACCCTAGACATTTTTTAAGTAATATGCTTGAAAGTGCCAATATTAATGTTTAAAATTCCAATACTATGGCCAGGCATTGCAACATTATGATTGAATACAACAATAACATGGTTACTGGCTACAATAGCTTAATCGATTAGAATATTTCCAGAATACAAGCAAATATTTTTACATGAATATATCACTAAGAGCCTGTACTTATACACACAGTAAAAGCAGCTTTTCATATGTTCCACAATTTGTTTTGCACAGTTGCCTTATTTCGGTTTTAACAACGGCGGTTTTTTAAACAATTTAGGTGTTGTTTCTTTTCAATAAAAAAAACGCTCATTAATAAAAACACACAAAATTTTTTAATCACAGCCCAAATAGTGGAGTAAAATTAGCTTTCAACGGCAACAACAAAAACTCATTTAAAAATAACAATATTTTGCTTATTATCTGGATTGATCAGAAAAAAATATGTTTGCAACAAATAAAGCTTGGTCAAATGTTTATTATAAAATGGTTCTGGAAATTGCTTTTTTTCAAATAAATATAACCTTATTTATATTTTCAGCCATAGTGACAAAACAATTATCGAACTGTTTACGGCACCTTAAATAAAAATATCTTGTTTGACACAACCTCTCGCAGCGTTATAGAAAACATAATATTGCTGTCGCAGCCATATTGTTAAATGTTTTCCTTTGAGTGTAAAAAAATGCCTGAAAGAAAATTTTTTGCCAACCTGAAATGAATAAAACTTCACTAGCTCTAGCATGTCTAGCGTTCTAAGTTCCAGGAATAAGTTGTTAATTTAGATTCTATTTTATTTTCAAAAATTTATTTACTTAATTATTTTGCCTGCCAGTGTAAATAATGCTGAGAGTTTTGGTGAAACTTTGCTTTTGTGATTTTTTGCTCCTTTTGTATACTCAGCACACGATATTTTTACATATCGCGTTTTATATCAAAAACAGTCATAACTAAAATTCAAAACTTTACTTACGCAAATGCAAAACTAAGTAGCTTTATGCTAGGCTGGAGAAACAACCAGAACCTTCGCCAAATGGCCGCTCTAGCAACTCATGCATGGAGGTGAAAATCAAGAGACAACTTTTCGCAACATTTCGTAAAAAAATTGAGAGCCAGACAATGGTTTGTACTAAAAGTAATAAAATAAGGTGATTTGGAAAAATTCAAAGTTGTGACTGCTTAAAAGTTATCATGCGATATGCCCACATACATACACACCAACAAATAAGTATGAAAACAAAATACCTCTAAACTTTTGTTAAGTAAATGCTGAATTGCTACAAAGAAGCTTCATAAAATGAAATGTGAATTGAAAAAATATAGAAAGAAATAATCAAGATAATCTTAATTTATGCAAAAGAAGAATTTAAATGTCAAATTTTGTGAAGTAAACAACTCTTACTGTGACAATGGAAGTGAAACATTATAAAGAAAAAATAAAATAAGAAAAAAAAAGCTTAAAATTGTTGCGAAATTTCGTTGGCGTATGAGCATTACAAAATCACATTAAACACGTGTGTGGAATGCATTTCTTATACTAAACCTCCCGTTTGTGTACACACACATACAGTCATATGTATATACTATTATCTTAAAGTAAAAAAGATTAACTGCCAGGTTCCTTTGACGATTTTTGATGAAGATAAACTTTTCCTTTTACCAGATTATGATTTTCTTAAGTCAAATTCTTTTAATGTGATTTACGAATGCATGAAAGTCACCAACAAACCTCGTAACAACGCTAAAACTAATTTTTTTGCCTAATGGATGTTTTATATGAAAAAAATATAAATAAAATTTTTGGAGTTTTTAAATCGAGCTGAAAGCTATTTTATATTTATATTTTGATAAAATTAGAAGATACACAACGGAGTATCGATGTATCGAAATAAATTAACATTTCTGTAAAAAAAAAAAACAAAAAATATGAATGACCTTATAGTGCATTTACATCTACGCCTTAAACAGGTTATAAGTTGTTTATCGTGATAAACTAGTTTGAGAAACTTGTTTATCCATGTACATAAATCACAAACAAGTTTTTAACTAGTTTTTGAGATAAGTTGGTTGATAACAACCAGTTTTTGCAAATGCGACTCTATTTTTTATGCTTTCGTCTGGCAAGGCCAGGCGAATTCGAGGCCAGGCGAATTTTTATGAGTTTCATTTTTAAAACATTTTATGAAGCACAAAAAAGTAATTTTTGATTTTTGTATTTGCAATTGAAAATGTCATAAAATCAATAGCAAGTTATTTTTAATTTCTATTTTCTTTTATGTTTGTGCTGGTGGCAAAACCAAACACCAAAAAATAATATCTTTGTGCTGGAGTTAAATACGTGTAAGTACGTTTTTAACACACACACACTTTCACTTTATTACACTTTCCAGTTTTATTAAATGTAAAGAGAGCTTTTTCGTATTTTTTGGAAATTCTACATTTCGTATTTTCATAAAACATAGTTTTATCTCGTTCAAAACCATTCACAAATGAAAGTGTGTGTGTTTGAGTGTGGGTACACTTGCCCAAAAAACGTGACCACTACTTTCCTGGAACAAGCAGATACATAAAAACAAATAAAAATTCATAGATATGCACGTGTACATGCAGAACAACAAAAGCACACAATAGAGGAGGGGGAGGAGCGTGTATTAAAAGATTTTATTATCTATCTCAACCGATATAAATAAAATTTCAATATATATATGCACATTTAATTAAATATTCTTGTTAGTTGAATATACATATATTTAATTCTAATAGTTACAGAGCATTTTTTATAAAATTTGAATCAAAGTTTTGCTTGATCACACAAAGTCTTTGATCATACAAACACTTTGCGAGAGTCTTTGTGTAATCAAGTTATGGTTTCTACAGAATTTTGTATTTGCCAGTTGAGCAAACAAAGCTCCTCAAAATTTAACATTTATCTCACAAGTTTTTTTATAATTTCTCTCTTCGTTATTGTTTGTATCCATATTTATATGTATGTGTATACGTATTATTAATCTGCATGCCTGTGCTTGCCCCAAATGAAAGTAAGAAATGTAGTGGTCACGTCTTTTCGTTCAAATATTCAATCAATCTAAATTTGCCTAAGTGTGGAACATATGTATTTATGTGTGTGTATGAATGAATATGTGGTTGGGGTTGCTTTAGTTTGTTGGCTGGGCTGCTAACGTTTTGCTACACTGCATTAAAAACTTTAACCTGGGGCATTAAAACCGAAGCTTACGGTGGTTTGGTTACCCTTTGAGCATGCATTGTGTATTTGTATAGTAAATGAATGTGTGCACGTATTTATGAATGAAAACATTGTAGGTTTTTTTAGCAATCTATATTTTTTGGTATTCATTTGCTGCATGTTAATGATTGTGTTTAAAACATTTAACCGAGTACACATAACAGAAATCTTTTAGATTTTTTAAAATAACAATGCTACGACCAGAGGCAACAGTAACAGCAACGTTTCTAAGCCCTCTTACAGTTAACTCTAGAACCAATTTTGCTTTGAATAACATAAAAAGTCAAATAATTGTTTCTTATTTGCTGTAAAAGCCGAAAAAAATATTTAAGAAACAAAAAAGCTTAGAGCTGTTTCATGTATTTAAGTTTTCAGCCGCCAAAATTTCGTTGGTGCCAACCAACTCCTCAGTACGGGCAAAAACACTTACTGCACCAACAGAAGGATATAATGGAGTAAAATATATGAACAACCCCCAACAATTGTTTCCCCCCAAAGCTTTTTTCGAACACACCGACTCCATGCCGCGCCACCGCGGGGGCTTTTCCCACAAAAATGCAAAGAAAGCTGAAAACTTGATTTGAAATGAAATCAGTTTTTTGATATATCATATTGAAATTTTTTTTTTTGAGATGCCGAAAGCTATCAAAAAATGTCAACAAATGTTTGTCCATACTTATGAGGAAAGAAATTAATATAATAACAGAAAATCGCAAGGTAACGTTTTGAAATCACATGAATCAGAAAAAATTCAACTGGTTGCTTTAAGAGATATTAAAATGATAAAAAATAAATAAAACTAATTACATTAATTCAGGTCCAAAAATGAACCTTTTCAAAAATATTTGCTGTAGCTTTCAGCTGTCTATATGCCGACGACATTTCGTTGGTGCTAATCAACTCATCAGTAGTCTTGAAAAAATGGAATAAGTAGTTAAGTTTCAAACAAACTTTTAAGAATTTTTCAAGTCTACTGATGAGTTGATTGGCACCAACGAAATGTCGTCGGCATATAGACAGCTGAAAGATACAGCAAATATTTTTGAAAAGGTTCATTTTTGGACCTGAATTAATACATTTCAATTGGCTCTTAAAGCAAATAAATAATTAAGTTCATATTTAAAACTAATTACAGGTATTTAACAAATATCAAATATGGAAAAAGAAGTGTAGCGGTCTCGATACACATAGCTGTCCTTATTTTTTAATTTCGCTGAGAACTTCAGTTAAGAGTGTTAACTATATAATTTTTATTTGATCCTTTTAATTATTTAATAAACTAATTTATACAGCTTTAGATCGTTATTAATATAAACATTTTATTAACAATATTATGCAATATTTCGCTAACAGTTTGTTAGCATCTTCAGGATAATATTTATAATTAAGATGCTAACAAACTGTTAGCGAAATATTGAATAATATTGTTAATAAAATTTGTATATTAAAAACGATCTGAAGCTGTATAAATTAGATTATTCAATAAGAGTGTTAACAAAATAAATATAAAAGCAATACAGAAATAGCACAAGCAGTGTCAAAAACCAATTGACTTTAGAAACAAGTGCAACTAGTTGCTTTGAGACGGAAAAAAATAAAGCCAAACAAATATAACTGCTTAGGTTTAATGAAATTAAATACGGATATAAAATAAAACAGAAACCAGTCTGGATGCCAACGAGAAGTAGTGAGACTTACAAAAGATATATGTCCGTCCCCCAGCTGAAAGGATGCTAAAGATTACCTTACTTGTTTTCTTTTAGATATATTTATTGCAGCAATAATAATAAAAATGGACTTAGAAAGAGAACAAATAGAGTGGGAGATAGAAGGAAACCTTGCGGTACCCCTGGAGCTTATCTTAAACTCGCTTGATACTTAATGAACTATAACTAAAGGAATGTCAATATATCCCGAAGAGAGTGATTCCAATAAAACTCAAATTATGCAGCTCCAGATACCTCAGATATTATTTAAACATAACTTTCATTGCCCCAGACAGCGCTTAGCGAATTACAATTGAGTTGTAATTTTTAGTGTTATTGTCCTCCCTTTTATGAAGATTGGTCTTACACCAGCCACCTTCCCATACATTGGCAACTCATACCCGAGCTATAATATTCCAACAAATTGTGGTATGGGATAGGGAAGCATAAAAAACTACTACTTCCTGGAATGATCCGCCCAAGGAAATTTTATTTATGTTGAGGCACAACAAGAAATTTTTACAATGATTTTAAGGACTAGACCGTCCAAGGCACGGAGTTAATTCGTAACATCATGTTTTTAGCCAACTAAATATTGACACTTCTTTGTAGAATTCAATTCTTGGGGACGTGCATCATTGAACACTGAATTAAGATGGTTGAAGCTTTGTACTTTGATTTTTTTTTTTTTTTTTTGTTGTGGTGGTAACTAGAGTCCAAAACAAGTCTGTAAACCAATTCTGTAGGAGTTGTTATCTGGAAAACATTGCTGTTGTTAGCAATAGTGTACCCGAAGAGCCTTCACCCTAGAGTCGACTTTATTGCAGATCTCACGAACATCCCTGATGCGAATTTTGAACAAAAGTTTGAATTTATACGCTTGCAGTATTCCAACGAATCAGTAGCTGAAGCTTAATGGCCATTTCAAGTGTCGGAAAGGCACCAAACGGTAATTAGCAATTAGGCACGATTTCACCAACATTGATTTGTTAATAGACAGAACTGCTGCCTTTGGGCAAGTCTGGTTGTTAAAAAGTCAATGCATTCACAAAGAATAACTTTTTGGTGCGGTTTATGGTTTGGTAGTGTCATAGGGCCGTACTTTCTCAGAAATGAGTTCGGTCATCAATGCCGCACATGGTATTCACTATCAAGAGATGATAACACAAGGTGTGGCGCAAACAAGATGATGTCACTTGCCACATAGCCAGTGAAATATTGGCTGCTTTGAGCGAGAAACTCAATTACCATGTTATCTAAGGGCATGGCGATGCTAACTGGCCACTAGGATCATATGATTTGACATAGTTATACTTCTTTCTTTGGGGATATTCAAACGAAAAGGTGTACATTTACAAGCCATCAACCGATTCAGGAGCTAAGCAACTTTAACAACATTGAACCTAAATTGTATCTCAGAGTCTTTGAAAATATGGGCCAATGGGTAGAGATGTGCCATCAAAGTAGTGGCTTTATAATACAAAATGGCCTGAAAACTTTCTGTTTTATTTACAATTAAAACCGTGCGTTACGGTTAGTTCCTATACTAAGCCATTTTGACAATTTTACCCCTATTTTAATTGAAAAATGCGCAATGAGCCTGCACTTATAGTTTGAATCATGTTGCAGATAGAATATAAAATATATTCTAGTCAAGAGCAAAACACAATAATAAGATTGAAAGTTCATCAATTATGAAGAACTCAGGTAGCAGGATGTCAATGCGCTGCTGCTTGAAAACAGCATGCACCTAATAAAGTAGAACAAAATCAATAAGATATCTCTATGATTTTTTTTTCAAGAAGGATTCCTTATTATTTTAAATAGGAAAACCTTATTAAAAAAACAACAATTAATGAAATTAAAAAGATGATTTACGTGTGTTTATATAGGAAACTAATAAAACCAATAGGGAAAAATTAATAGGATAACCTAATAAAATCAATAAGAAATCCTTATTGTATACAATTTACAAGAAAACCTAATGGAATCAATAAGTTCTTCTCTATAGAATATTTTTTTTGGTACCAACTATAGTTACGACCTGACTTCGAAGCCATTTGCTTGCTGATGATCGCTATGGTTGCCGTGACACAGTCCTGATAGTTATGACCCCCAACTCTTCAGGTATACTTGTCTTGTTTTCTTTTAAAATGCCCATTACTATAATTTTACCACGAAAAAATCTTTCGCAATTTCGAGAAGACAAAATCGAACCAAAGCCTGATAATTGTAGGATTAGTAATGCGATAGAACTATCAGCTTTGATTTTTATCTTCTTTGCCTTCTACTTGCTACTTGTTTTAGTTTCCCACGTATTGCATTAAACCTAACATTTCTTGAATATAGTTGTATTTATATATGTGTAGGAGACTTTCCCCAGCAAACACTTGTTGAAATATTTCATTGTAAAATCTAGATTTTAAGTTTTCAAAAGTATTGTTTTGAAATTTGAATTTAAAAATTTGAATTATTCTAAAACTGAAAATTGAACGGAAAACATTAATTTGTAAAATAAACGTTTGAAAAGAAAAATGTTATTTTTTAATCTTCAACGGAAAAGTGAAGCTACTAACATAATGTAATTCACAATTATCAATTCTTGTATTTAATATTTCAAATCTAAATGAACATTTACCTGCCACCAGCGTATATGTGTATATATTCTTGATGTTACTCCGGCTTTGCTATATAAAAATCACTTTTAATGAAAGAAAAAAACAGAGAAAACCAGTTATAATTAACTTCTAAGCCATTACCATGTCACAAAAGAAATTATTATAGTCACACTCAGTTTGTGGCGTTTAAGTCACTTAAAATCGTATGCAGTTGCAAATAGTTTTATAATAAAGTTAGACAGTCAAAGAATCACTCATTCATTCACATGTCAAACTTGTCATCGAGTTATTTATATATTATAACAACATCAACAACAAAACCAAACAACAACAGCACTACACAGCAACAAGGACGAAAATATTTTTGCAACACTAACAAACAAACTGGAAAAAAGAAGAAGAAGAAAAATAGTCAACAAAAATACCATCAAGTGATCAAAAATCATGCAAACGTATAGATGCGCACATGTCACACATGCTTGTACCTTTGGCTCTCGACTACACATTCATATTCATAAAACGGAAACGGAAATAAAATAACTGCCGGGCTAAATAGTTACGTGACTAGAAAATATCACAGATTTATTATTAGTTTTTTTTTTGCAAACACTTTTAGTCACTTTCTGACTTTTGATGCAACCTATATTTTTCTCTTTTTTTGTGTTAAAGGCACACACTCATATGTACTTCTGCATGTTCATGCACATGCTCGTACGTAGAGATTAGATTTGTCTTACCAAATGTGTCGGAGTATGTACCGACGTACATAAATATGTATATACCTACACATGAATGTATACATGTACTTTGTGTTTAATTCTTTTTTTTTCATTTTGTCCTGTCCTCTAATGAAATATTTTTTCATGTAATATCTTTTAGAAAACGTAAGTGGCGGCTATCACAGACAGAAACGTGACGTACAAAATTATTAAACATGTCCTTTGTGGAAGCAAAACTTTTTGCTAAAAATAGATTTTACGAAAACATACTTGTTCCACAAACCCCTCTTTACTTCGCTACCACACTATTCCGGCAGGTTAAACCTTGTTGATATTCGGCAACTTGGTGTTTTTTTTTTCTGTGGTATTGAGCTGGAGGATCTTGTGCACGTGGAGGTTAACTGGAAATAGGGGAATCAGAGCCGGGAGGCACTAATTTTTAAGATATCTTTAATAAAAGCTATTTTTTCAACGCCATTCTTTTGATGACACACACAACTTTGCAATACACTTTCTTAGAAAGTCCTTTTTCAAATGTTAATTAACATATCAAGTTGGCTGGAGTTCGATTTGACTTTCTCAAAATTGCACATAAAAAACTGCAATGTAAAATTTAATTCTGACTAAAAATCAAGGGAAATTTCTACTGAAATATTAGCACAATTTAAAATTAACTCTCTACTTAAATTGCTTGTTGTTCCATTAGTTAGAATTAGTGATTAATAATTAAGGTCGACTGAGAGAAGGGAACAAATAAAAAAAATTCAGTTTTCATTTTGAACAAAAGTGATACCAATTGTGATGATCGGGCTTGTTGATCTGGGATTTGGACCACTTTGTTAAAACCTTTTCTTATAAGATCAAAAGTAGGGTTGAGAAATAGGGGATCTTATAAGAAAAGATTTATTGTAAGTTTTGATGAGACTTACAATATGGGTAGGAAAAGAAAATTAATAACCATAAGAATTTTCTATGAATTCATGTACTTTATTATCCTGCTACCTTGTAAGTTAGAGAGTTGAGCACACTGATGGTCGAGGGTGTGAATCCTGCTAAGGTTGAAGATGAATTGCCGTAATTCGCGGGCTTTGCAAAAAAACTTCGTCCTTGACATTTGGAAACTTTCCAAATATCCCATCAACAGTGTGGACAACTCATACTTTCTTTAAGATATTAACTAAATAGATACATAGTAAATATACATGCAAATAGTTTCAGTAAATTAAATTTTAAATGTATTGGCGAATCTAAATAAGAATTCAAGTGATTCAATGGTAAATTAGTTTATCTAATACAATGGCTAATTCGTATTAATTTTAGTTTTATATTAAGCATAATTAAGAAATGTTTGTCCAAGTGCTTTGGACACATTTATATTCTTGGCTGTATTTACATATGAAATCAACAGGAACCAAAATTGTTTTAGTATTAAAATTAAAATGAAAGTCCGTCCTTTGCAGCAAAATCAGCATTTTGTCATTTCACTTTATTCTGTGCGTGATAATCATTATATAATATGTTTATACGTAACCTATTCGCAAATAAAAACTTTCGCAAATAAATAACTCACTGTTTATGCGTCAATGCGAATGCAGAAAATTTGTATTTTTTAGTGAAGCCAGATGATAAAAATGTAACTAATTGGCAACACTGTTAAGCACAACAAGAAAAAAGACGTGATTACTAAAATAATAATGGAGAAACATAAAATTATGATGTTTCTTACAATTCAATTAATGCAAAAAAGCCACGAAATATTGCAAGAACGGTTCAACAAACGGCATGCAACTTTTGTAATCGCTAGTGGAAGTAGAAGGCGCAGACACCAGTTAATTCTTGGAACATTTAAAAGTGACTACTTGATATCTGTTGCAGAAGCTGTTTTCAAGAAACGTAGGAAAAGACGATTCAAAGCTCGCCCGAGAAGTTACCACTACTGGACATTGATTAGAGAGCCTTGCTCCAGCTGCAACGACCGCTTTCATATTTTATTTTTAACATTTTCACCTCTTGTATTCAAATTTTACAAATTTTTTTGCTTTCGTGCAATTTTTAGTAAATTATTTCCTTTCTGTCATATGATTGTACGTGTGCCACATCGAAGAAAACTTTAAAACCGATAAAAAAAACGTGGCAACTTTTGGTGTTTTATTTGCGAATAGCTTTTTAATCAGTACTTGTTTTCGTGACTCAGCTATTCACAAATAAAAATTTTATTTACTGTTTATACGCCAAATTTTTCTATTCACAATAGTTTTATTCGCGAATAAGCAGTACGTATAAACGTAGTAATAGTGAATATGAAACAGCTTAGGATGTACCCAGTTTTGAGGTACCTCAAAAAGGTTCAATAAAGTACTAAAAAGTATGCATGTTAGGCCGGGCGAAAGTTAAAGTGGCCATAACCCCTTAAATATTGAAGATACAGCGAAAATAAGCAAAATTTATTTTAAACAAATTTTATGTCCTTAAATATTGAAGATACAGCCAAAATAAGCTGAATTCAGTGCCTGGGGCAAAAATTATTAAAAAAAAAAACTTTTTATTTT
The DNA here is from genome assembly GCA_963662145.1 of Sturmia bella. Classification (NCBI taxonomy): domain Eukaryota; kingdom Metazoa; phylum Arthropoda; class Insecta; order Diptera; family Tachinidae; genus Sturmia; species Sturmia bella. The sequence goes on along the minus strand of OY759168.1, from coordinate 21,669,502 downwards.
CTTAAAATGCCCATAACTCCTTAAATACTGAAGATGCAGCGAAAATAAGCTGACAGCCTGTTCCTCAATGTCGCAAGAAAATGTAAGCGATCGAAATGTAGTCGCTCGATTTCGACTCAATTTGGATTCCTCTATGTCGCCAGCTTGCGTTCGTATAGTCTTACGTCATGAAATTTTTGGCATTTACTTCACAGAGATGCCAGATCGGTAAATTAAAGTTTTAGTTGATTTTTTATTGCAGTATTGAAAAAAACTACTAAATTGTTCTGGTGTAAATACAACCCGTCATAAAACTGGTCAGCTGCATTTGACAAGCCAAAGCAAATACATACATAATTAACACTGAGTACCACAGAGTATTCTGTGATGTAATAATTGTTTAATATATTTACTAAATAAAATAAAAATAAAAAATATTTTTGGGGTTTGTAGTTTTATTTCCCAGTTTTTTAACAAAAAAACAAAAATGTTTTCTATAAAAACTCTCACTCGATAGCAAAACAGCAAGTGTTTGATTTTGACATTTGTGTTCGCAGTGCTGACGATATGATCGATATTGAGGAATCGGATTTTGTGTGAAAACACTTACGTTTTTTCGACTTGTCGATCGAGTCATCGTTAGAATAAAAGAACTTCATAGAGGAACCCAAAACAATTTTCTTTCGCTTAGAAAGCGAACAATCGCACGACTGCGACATTGAGGAACAAGCAGTGAATTCGGTACCCGGGGGCAGTATTCATTAAAAAAATTGTTATTTTCTTAAAATGACAATAACTCCTTAAATATTGAAGATACAGCGAAAATAAGCTGCTTGCGGTACCCGAAGCAAAAATTATTACCAAATTTTTTATATTCTTAAAATCACCATAATTCCTTAAATATTGAAGATATCGCAAAATAAGCTAAAATTACTCATTTTTGAGCTCCTATAAAAATATATAATAAACTTTTTACTCAAGAAAGCACTAATTGTTTTTGTGAAGATAAATAATTGTTTGTATGGATAATTGCCTTAAGACATATTTTTCTTAAAACTCTGCTGTTTTTAAAAGCTGGTGAAAAGTGTTAAGCAGTTTTTGAAACACAGAGAGCCATAACTATAGACATCGAAAAAGTATACTTTAAGCAATTTTAAGTCACTGCTAAATAAAAGTAAACTTTTTGTCTACTATAAACAAGATATAGCCGACTTTATACGCAAAATTTTGCTCTAAACTTAAGACCAGCAGAAGTTGTCTTTAACTTATTTATCAACAGCTTTGCTCAAACAAATGTCACTTTTATATGTAAAAGCTTTTTAATGTAAATTTTTTAAATTAAAGATTTTTTAACAGCTTCTATTAATCAGAATTTTCTTTAAATTTTTACTTTTATTCAATTCGCTTTGATGTTTTTTGTTTACTTACTTAATTCTTTGACTCTATTCAAATTCTTCATTTTAGCATTTTGTCAAAAATGTATACCTCTTCAGAATCGATTGATTGCGGTATCGTCTTAAAGGGACTGTAATTCCCTATGCAAAACTGCAACAACCTTCTTGATATCTCGAAAACTGTAGAAGATACAGCTAATTCTTTGACTCTATTCAAATTCTTCATCTTAAATTTATGTAGCTGTGTGTGTGTGTGTTTACATGTATACATAATTTTTAAGAGTCATCGCATTAGAGATGGAATTTTACTTAAATTTGTAAGAGGATGTATGATAAATATCTTGCCATTTCCGATAAATAATGTGGCACCCATTTAAAGCTGATTCAGCTTAAAGTCCACTTTAATTTTGACTATAGTTAGAAAAAAGTTAGCAACACTTTTTTAAAATTTAAGTTGTTTCTACAAAGAACCGACTATAGTTAAGGCCCACAGTGCTTAAAAATATTTTATCGAGGGCTTGTTCATAAAGTGCTATATTCTTACACATAATTTTACTGTATAGCAAAGATTCTTCTCTAACCCATAGATTAATATTGAAACTAGTTAAACCTTTTTCAACATAAGCCTTCGATGTGTCTTTCAAAAGACTATTTTCCCTTGATGATTTTGTCAACGTAAACTCTGTTTGAAAATTTCGTTTTCATAAAGCAGTTACATATTTGAAAACAAATATCAACACTTCTTTTAAGAGGTTTTGCCCCAAAAGTATCTTTCTCAAACACTAAGCAGTAGCTTGCTAATGCAAGCCATATACTTTCTAGTTGATTTAATACGTTTTCCTTCCATTTTGACCAGTTAAAGAGCAAGTATGTATGGACGTGGACAAAAAAAATTAAACATGTTAGACTGAAAAGTTAAGCAGACAAATAAATGAGGCAACAACAGCACGGCACACATGCTGACTTTAAAGTTTGTTAAGTTTCAGAGAAAATCTCCTTCTCGTTCACTCTTGCTTGCACTCTTTCACTGGGGGCTAAATGGACATCAGTGTGACAATGATGATTTAAAGATGTTGATGACTTTTGGTTGGCAGACTTTCCACATGTTCATTTGTATGTATGTATGTGTATATAATATGTTACAGATTTACTTCTGCTTCTTCTTCCAACTACAGACTCCTGGAGTTTGTTTGTATGTATGCATGTGTACACTCACATTTACACTTGTACTTATTATTTATTGCCGGCCAACCGTTTTGGAAGAAGCTTAGTTTTGATAAGAGGTGTACAAGCGTATATTTACTTTGTAATTTGTTCGCAAATAATTTGTAATCACATAGACAAACAGGATTAAAAAGAGCAACATCCTTGCTAACTTTGCCACACATAAACGATTGTACGGTGGCCTGAGTAAAGACCAGTTAAAAGCAGTTACAATTGGAGGCATTTTGTAAATGTAAATGGGTGGTGAGCAAAAACGTTTCAGAAGCATTAAATTCAAGTATTTGAAAATCAAACAATATGGCAGTTTTTTTGCTTAATAATATAAAGTTTTGTTCCTTAATTTAATGAAATAAAGTTGGAAGTTCAATTTCACTATTTCCCCCCTTTCCTTAACTGGTTAACTTGATGTTTAACTTAATAAATTATCCTGATACAGACCACAATGTCAATTGGTAGTTTTCTATTATTCTCAGTAGTTGTAAGAATAGTGTTTAAAGTACATTCAAACTGTGGCATTAAGCATATGAGTATTACACAAACAAGCACATAAATTGTAAGTATGATTATATGTATGTATTTTTAGGTTTAGATATAAAGATCTGTATGTGGTCGTCTGTACCATGTCAACGTGCGTAACACTTTGTGTTATTTAGGAAATGGACAAGCTAAAAAATGTGTTTGTCATAATAAATTGATACTTGGCGTAACTAAACTTCTAGCAGACCTTAAACGCTAAAGTGTTGCCGCTTTAGAAAAAAAATTTTTTTTAATTAAAGTAAAACATTGTTGTGAGTTAATAATAACAATAACAACAACAAGCGAAAGTTGACCAACAGCACAATTGGCTAATATGCAAAAACAGAGTCAAGCTGAAAATAGGTCAACAAACTGATATTGATGAAAACAGTGCATTAAACTGATATTGCAGCCCATGCAATAATCAGAATTAATTGTCACAGCAGTGGTTTATGCTGACGGTGTGATTATTAACAATGGGAACAACAACAACAGCGGACAGCAGTAGCAGCAACCGCGAACAGCAGCACGGGCAGAGACCCAACACAATTAGTTTATAGTATAAATAGAGTAAGTTTTTAGAATAAGACAGGATTTGATTGAAAAGAATAAAAGACTTAACATCAAGCCAAAAACTGGTTCTTAGTCATTTCCTCATATAACACAATAAAAGAGCCTGCCACACACCAACCCCAGGGTCCCTGGACGGCTCACATAATAAATAAACAAATAACTAAATAAAAGACTGCCTGCGATCTCCACGGAGCCCTCCAGGCAGTATAAAAAAAATAAAGAGTATCCTGCGATTCCTAAGGGAACCTCCAGAATAATTCTGAATAAAATATATATTAATAAAAAATCATAACAACATCATAAAATGAAAAAAATTATATAAGCGATTTTTATAGAAAAAAAATTCAAAAACTAAAAATCATATTAAAAAAATAAATCATATGAAAAAGATTTCGTTCATAAACAAAAAGGGAAATGATCTATTAATACTAAAAATGTACAAACTCCGCAAAGGGTGTCGCAAAATTATTTTCTGCCTTTATGTATACCGCCGACATTTCGTTGATGCTACTCAACTGCTTATAACCTGTTATCGTCTTGAACACAATCCTCGCTATTGAGAGTTACAATTACTCAAACAAACCTTTAATACGGAAAACAATTTTAATCATTTTGCACCACTTTTACTTTTCTTCACAACCCTGGGTATGCCACCTGAAGGCTGAAAAAATACAGAAGCAATTAATAAGTTCTAATCTTAAGCCTAAAATAAAACATTTCAATGCATTATTGGCCAGCAATGTAGTGGCGTATGAACTGGTGAGATCCTCTTGTTGTAAACAGCTAAACAACAACTGAGCAGGACAGGTAATGGAATGAAATCATCTATCTAATAACGGGGCTCACATGGCCCCGCCATAATTACAAGAAAACCTTAGCTTTGTCAGATTTTCTGCGACAAAGGTTACCCACCCCAGTGGTTGTTCTAACAGGACACTATCACATGGGAGTGCATGCCAGATAACTAAATCTTCCATATAACGACTTCTGCAGAGGCTGAGGAAATGAAGAGGAGGAGGAGCAGGAGGAGGAGAGTGTCGAAGACTTACTATGCCCAGCTCTTTCTAACAAAAGAGCAAATTACTTGGGCACATTGACACTACATGGGTTGGCGGATGTGCCGGAATGCAAATTAGACAGGGTGGATCCGCTCAATTGGCTGGTTCAGGGCAGAAGCAGGTAACACAGCGGAACCATCTAGGACCCAAGTGGATCACTTTCACGACTGGCAGCCCATGAAACATAATATTAAACTATTTAAATATAATCATAATACACAAATATCTCTTTTTAAAATTAATAAATTTAATGGAAATCAATGTAAAAATAAAAGTAAAAATTCTCGTATTAAACCTCCTCTAAATGAATATAATCCTTCAAAAAGTTTTCCATGTTGTCTATAAGAATATAAATATAATGTATAAGCAGCACTAAAAAATGATAATAAAGATAATGTATACATAGAAATTCAAGATCAACTTACAATTCTATTAATTAAAGAATAATATTTTATGTAGGTGAAACCCCCAAATAAAATTAATATATAAAAATTCATCCTTGATCTAATGGTGTGTGATGGGTTTTTGAAAACTTTCAAAAAAAAAAAAAAAAGCCATGAGAGCTACACGTCTGCCAAAAATTTTCATCCTTAATTTTTTCACTCAATTTCTCTAAGTTTCACTACTTAAGGGCAATTCAGACTATTATACTGTGTATTAATACCTGCCAAAAATTCAAATAATACGTGCAAGTGTGATGGTGTGAATGCAATGTATTATGAAAACGAGAAATAATACGATAAAAAATTGACATCCCATAAGACTTCACCGTTTTTTGAAAAGTTTCTAAACGATAATACATTTCATTCGATCAGGGTTGTTTTTTTAACATAAGCAGCTGTTGAAAAATTTACTAGCCAGTTGTTTCACAGCCGATGGCGTGCCGTCACTGATGGTATTTGATTTCGTTATACAAGTGTTCGAAATTTGGAATTTGGTTACCGTATACAAATGTATTTTGCTCTAGCTGTATTCAGAAGATAAACTATTTTTATGTTATTCAAATTGGTTCTGTTTTACATAACTATTATTTTAGCTGCTGAATATTTTTTAGCGCCGGCACGTCCACCGCCAACATGAAATTGCTCTTCTGCCGCCGTGTAAAGTTTTATGTTGGCACGTTTATTCTGTGATTAAACGTATGTATGATTAAAGTATGCTACAGCTGTTTTCTTTTCCACTCAATTTTTTTTTATTTGAAGTGTGATGGTGTGAATGTAAAATGTAATTTACGTTAGACTTTTTGACAGTCGCAAGAAATCTAATTATACTTTCATCTCACAAAACTCGATAAAAGTATTTATACTTGTATAATAGTCTGAATTGCCCTTTACTGAGCTCTTCTACAAAACATCAACAATTTTTTTTTTCATTCACAGATAAAAGAAAAAACCAACATAAACTAAGTTTAAAAATTGTAGTCGCTAACAGAATTTGTTCCTTCTCTTCTTCCAAATGGTGCTAAGTTCAATTGTACTACCTTTTACACACCTGGTACATGTGAAGCAAAAGGAGAAAAAAAGGGGAAATTCTTACAGAAAAAAAACAACAATTTGTAGTAATTTATGTGTTCTAAATCTCAGTACTTTTAAACCCGATTTTGCCTATAACATGCAAGAAGATATGGTTTAAAACCGATTAATTTAAAATTAAGGTCAATAAATTGTATAATGAATTCAAAACCGGTGTTGTTTTGCGAAGCAAATCTATATACTCTTTTAGTAAAGGGCAATTTAATATTATATATGTATTAAATTGCTTTCGAAAGTGGTCTATTGGGGTACTCCAGGGAGTGGTGAAGTAGAGTAGTTTTAAAATTAGTACTTCCTACGAAACTGAAACCTTGAAGGGTGCTCCATGGAATAATCCTAAGAGCCAACTATAATATGCTTAATCGAAACTAAGAATATGGGCGAGTGCATATATTCCAATGTGCTGAATTAGCAAATGAAATTGAGCGAAAAGCTCAATTTCATTTGCTTAAGCATAGTAGTTGATTAGCATCAACGAAATGTCGGCGGCATATAGACAGCTGAAAAAGGCAGAAAACAATTAATAAGGTCTATTTCTAAACCTAAGGTAATACATTTCAATTGGCAAATAAATAATTACACAGATTAATTTCTCTCAGCCAAATACTCGTGTCAAATACTAATTTAAATTTTAATTAAAACAACAGGTAATCGAAACAAAATGAAAAATTGCTCGATTACAAAACGAACGAGAGCATTACAATTCTCTGAAATGTGGCATTTTGCAACCGGCCTCTTAAGCGATTACTTTTTAATCATACGTTTCAAGGTTTTATTAATAAGCTGCAGCTTTCCTAAAATTCATTATGTTTGAGCTAATAATTTCCAGGAATCCCAAGCAATTTTGCTGCAATTATGTATAGAACTTATAATAAATACAGTATTTGTATGTGTATAAATGTATTTGCAAAAGCATTTTAGCTAAAATAACTGGTTAAGGACTTAATGCACATTATGCCTCTATTTGCCTTCCTCGTAAATTGGACTGCTAAAGATGATATAAATCATGTTGACGTGCTGTTGATGCTGGGGCAGCGAACAAATCGTAGTGATTGCTCAATTGAAATGTTTACTTAAGCAAATGCAAAGAGCAAATAAAACTTATACATAATAACTACTTTGCGTATAGAAAGGAAATGAATGGACAACGAACGACTTGTTGAAAGTCATTAACACACACACACACACACACACACATACATGCACACGTACACACACATGAGCATGCAAATGAAACTGAGTGCATGCATACACGTCCAGATGCCAACATGTTTATGCAAAAATTTGATAAAGAAAACAAACCAGCAGGGAGCTAAATTGAAGGAAAAACTTTTAGAACTTGAAAATAAGAAATAATAAGCTGCTGCTTGCTGACAAACTTCAAAATAAGTAAATGATGGTGAATGTTTGTCTTACTTGTGTCAATAGAAATCTTTACAAGCAGGAAACAAACAAAGGTAAATACACACATGCATACATATGCAAGTCTTCTCAAACGGTCCACATACGCCAACAGAGGCCAGTTCAGACTGTTGTACTGTGCATTAATACTGGCCAAAAAATCAGATAATACGATGCAGTGTGATAGTGTAAATGCAATGTATTATACCAACGGAAAATAATACGATACAAATTTCGATAGTCTTGCCGACGATAGTATTATTTTTGCTTGTAAAGGGTCCGCCATCTAACTTTTTTTTTCAACTAGTGCTTATTTCGTTCATGTCTGATTTTATCCTTCCGCTAAACGAATATGGTTAAGTATGCGCTTGAACAACGCTGGGAAATATTGCGACATTACTTTGAAAATCATGGTAATGAATTTGTCAAAAAAAAAAAAAAATTTCCTTTTCAGATGAAGCTCGTTTTGATCTTGGCGGGTATGTAAACCAGCAAAATTGTCGCATTTGGGGCACAAAAAACCCGCACGTATACATTGAAAAGCCGACTGGTCACTGTTTGGTGCGGATTTTGGTCCAGAGGCATAATGGGCCGTTACAGTCAATGGCGATCGTTATCGGAATGTTTGTTATTGACAAAAATTGAAGAGGAGGATATTGACAACATTTGGTTTCAACAGAACGGCGCTACGTGCCACACAACCGAAGCTACAATCGATGTTTTATAGCATTTTCAAAAAAAACAAGTAAGAGTGCTATATTCGGCTGGGCCGAATCTTAAATACCCTTCACAATGGTACATACATTCCGATTGATTTTTGGTGCGAAAAGTTGTTTTATTTGGCTTTTAAATGGGCCGATTTTTTCTGAATTTCAATATCAGATCCACTACCGTGATTTAACACAGGCTGCAAAACTTTTATTTAAATAATTCCTAATATGCTCAAGTTCAACCACTGGGTGACACTAATTCTTTTTAATATCAATGAAATAAAGAAAAGCAAAATGTATTTCTTAATTATTTATCAGTTAACTTTATAGTAAAATTTATTTAACAAAAAATTGCATATAATTGCATTATTTTTAAATTATAATGCTAAACATTGCCATTAAGTGTGATTTGCTTTTCAATTTACTTACGTATGTGGGTACATGCATACGTATGTATGTATGTATCTATAATAGAAAACTCTAAAATAAATTCTTTATTATTGAATATTTTCAGTGTGTTCCATAAAACAATGATTATATACATACATATATACATACATACATATTTACATTGCTTGCTTTTACAAAATTATTTTTTTCTTGTGCACGTTGTTGATGATCTATTGCGTATCATCATACACGTGTGTGTGTGTATGTACATATGTAAGTACGTAGGGAAACCCAAAATGATTTTTTGTGTGAATGAATTTGAAGACGCAATTGTTTAAAAGAATTTCATTGCGTACCCTTTTTTCAACAATTCTTTATATCACTTTCATTTTCAAGCTCGTGTATACATATGTACATTAGACCTGGCGTTAAATTTTTTTTTTGGAAACTTGAATGCGGGTAGCAATAAAAATATGCGATTTGATGCCAAAATTGATTTAGTAAATTTTCAGGCTGATCGCATGGTGCCTACCCGTGCCATAATGGGGTCAAAGGTCAAAATTTTGAAAAATCACCAAAATACTTTTTTTTTGCATTTGATAAACTTTTTAATAAAAAGTACTGTAAATATAATGTTTTTTTTACTTTATTTTTATTTGATATGCTTATTATTTTTTTTATTTTAAACCAACGAAGATTTTGTGTAGGTTGGAAAGTCCTTGCGGTAGCCCTCTACAATATGTAATAAATATTGTTTATCAGCTTCGTTGTGTGTTAAGGATCTGTTAAAGTCAGTTATTAGCTTCACTTTTCTTTCGGCGGCATCATTTACAACAGTAATGCATTTGGCAATCTGTTCCCCTTTACAAAAGGCTTCGCTCGTAGACCAAGTTGACGGATCTAAGAGTAAGAAATCCGTAGAAATTTCGAAACGAGAGAAAAAAAATTTTGTTTTGGTGGTCACAAAAGAGCTTAAATCCTTGGATGTGAATAATTGTAATTCATCAACGCTTACACACACTTTTTTAGAAGGGAAAACATTTAGATCATCACCGATATGATTGTGTTTTTCGGTCTCTGCTTGCAATGCTAAAGCCATCTTTTTCTTTGTTTCTGAGTCTAAATATGGATCGAAAAAGGCAAGTGCGACTGCCTCCTCTGATAAATACCACAGATGATTCCGAATTTTTTCCAATAGCACTGTAGATATTTCTTTATTATAATAGGTAATAATCCCCTTTATCAACTGCATATCTCTATTTGGCGCTTCAACTGCATTTCCGGTTCTGTACCAGTATGGAATGTAGAGACTTACTAAGAAAATGCAAATATTACGAATTCCATTCAACTGATTCGCAGAAATTTTAAAGTGTGCACGAAACATGTATATTTTTAGACAATAGATGGCCTTGGACATGAATCTTGCATGAGACGTAGCTCCAGGTGTACGAAAAGTGAAATTGGGAATGCTACCACCAAGAAAAATGAATGCAAGTTGTAGCAGTTCTCTATAATCATGACGAATGTGAACTTTAGATAAATATTCAAGACAAAAGTTCTTGCTTGTTTCGCGTTCTTGGACAGGTATGACTGTCAAAACTTGATCATCCTGCATACATGTGCTGAATCCCTTTGAATTAAGTGTGCACCATTCCCGTGCAAATCGTTCAAAAATCGCCACCTCTGGGCCACTTGATTTTCCTACATTAATCTCAAATACAGCTCTTAATAGAATTTCTGCAATATGGTGCCGACATGGTAACCACAATAAGCTGCGTTCCAGTTTTTGTTCCAATAAAGTTCCAGCACCACTGTGAGAGCCAGTATTTACAGCAGTTGTGTCAAAACATATCATTTCTAACGAATTCTTCATATTTATTTTTAACAAATATTCGTAGACTGATTGAGCAACTGCAGCACCTGTTCCATCTTTAATGATCGGGATAGCGATCAATTTTTCAACGTTCTCTGACGTGAGCACAATAGCCAAGCGATCAACTTTATCCTTTCCAGCAATTGCGGGAAGTAGCTTTCCGTTCCAATGCAAAACAAATGTTTCAGGAATCTAAGTGAAAAACTAAAGCTCAAAAGAAACTTAAAACTTGGCCAAAATAAAAAAAATTACCTTGAAATTTTCAATAATTTGTTTGCCATGACGCCGACGAAATTTTTTACGTTGTTCACGCAAACTTGTGCAATTCAAAACAAGATTCTCAATATTGTGACCCAACGCTTTGGCAGTTGCACTGATGAAATGTATAGCAAATGGAGTTGACATATTGCCAGCATCCATACAAGCAAGCATTCTATCGTCTATAAAATTCTTCTTTCCACGTCTTTGAATCGGCTTACCGGAGCAACTAGGAATGTTATCATCCTGTTCATCCATCGCCTGCACATCATCTCCCCATTCATCATTCTCAAATTCAACATATTCCATAGTCAAGTCTGTTCAAGAAATTAAGTGGTAAAAATAGCCACTGTGTGCCCAAATACCACATAATAATTACCTGAAGTGCCTTTTTTCTTTTCATTATTTTCTTTTCGACGTTTTTCATCTTCCAATCTTTGTGCCTTTCTGTTTTCTTTATTTGTAACATTCCTATCGACACAAGTCATGATACCAACGCGTCCATTTTCCCGCTGCTTCGTTAAGAAGTCTATATCTTCCTGTATACTCATCATCTTGAGAGCGTCAGTGTGTGCAATGTCAAACAAATTGTTTAAATTTTCCTTAAATTCGTTTTCCTTTTTGCGATAACTAGGAAAAGGAGAATTGCATATTTTTTGGACTGTTCTCCACTCTTCGTAAAGTCTAATGACTTTTGCAGCACATGTTCTTTGATCTGGAGTTGGGATTCTAGCTTTTTCCCAAAAAGGTAATATTTCAGCCAACACCAATCTTGCACTTTCTTTAACTGTTTTATTTTCACAACGTACATTATAAAAAAAAACACTGAAGCACTTGTTGTTTTGATGGCAATTTCACACCACTTATTTTGGGTTCACATTTACCGATCAAATACACATTTGTATCAGCAGATCGAAGCCGTTTCAACGATGAAATTTTCTTCTGAGCCATTGAATTTTGAAAATTAACAAAGTAATTTATTTTACATAAGCGAAACCTTTCTCAACAATATTCAAATTTGCAATGACAAAACTTTATATATTCATATCAAAAGCAGTGTTATGTGCTTAGTATAACACTTAATAGTAAAAAAATGGGAAAAAGGGTATTTTGGTGTTTTTTCAAAATTTTGACCTTTGACCCCATTATGGCACGGGTAGGCACCATGCGATCAGCCTGAAAATTTACTACATCAATTTTGGCATTAAATCGCATATTTTCATTGCTACCCGCATTCAAATTTCCAAAAAATAAAAAACCCCATATTAGCTGCGCCAGGTCTAATGTACATACATACACATTTTTACAACAAAGCAAAAAAATTGTTTATGCTAACATACTTGCATGCATACATACATATGTATGTAGATACATACATACCTACATGCATACAAACGTATCTACATACATACATACATACATACATACATACATACATACATACATACATACATACATACATACATACATACATACATACATACATACATACATACATACATACATACATACATACATACATACATACATACATACATACATACATACATACATACATACATACATACATACATACATACATACATTCATACATGATCGCAAATATTATATACATATGTATATAATATTATATACATATGTATGTACCATTATGATTGATTTTTGGTACCAAAAGTTGGGTGCATATGGGCCGATGTCCAAAAATTTTCTAATTTTGCCCCTAAACAGCCTGTATGTACCATTCCGACAAATTTTTAGTGCAAAAAACTGTTTCGTTTAGCTTCCAGGCCCGACTTCTTGAGATATCGGGAGGCGCTATATCTCGAACATATATGGGCCGATGACAAAAAGATTTCCAGTTTTGCTTCTGACTAACCTATATGTATCATTCTGATTGATTTTTGGTGCCAAAAGTTGTTTTATTTAGCTTATAGAGCCGATTTCTTGAAAAATCGGGAGACGCTATATCTCAGGTATATATAGACCGATTGCATACATTTTTAAATTTTGCTTTTAAACACCTTATATATACCATTCTGATCGATTTTTGGTACCAAAAGTTGTTTTATTTGGCTTTTAGAGCCGACTTCTTGAGAAAACTTGAGGCGCTATATCTCGAGTGTATATGGGCCGATGTCCAAAATTTTCCACGTTTGCCTCTAAATAGTCTATATGTACCATTCTGATTGATTTTTAGTGCCAAAAATTGCTTTATTTGGCTTAAAAAGCGGATTTCTTGAAAAATCAGGAGTCGCTATATCTCAGATATATATGGACCGATTTCAAAAAATTTCCAATTTTGCTTTTAAACACCTTATATGTTCCATTCTAATCGATTTTTGATACCAAAAGTTGTTTTATTTGGCTTTTAGAGCCGACTTCTTGAGAAAACGGGAGGCGCTATATCTCGAGTGTATATGGGCCGATGTGGAAAAATTTTCCACTTTTGCCTCTAAATGGCCTATATATACCATTTTGATTGATCTTCGGTGCCAAAAGTTGTCTTATTTGGCTTATAAAGCCGATTTCTTGAAAAATCGGGAGACGCTATATCTCGGATATATATGGGCCGATTTCAAAAATTCCTTTTTTTCTAGGATTTAATGGGCACTAAAAATGATATGGTTTAGTTTTTAAGACAAAATTTTTTTTCAAAAATCTGAATACAAAAATTGCACAAAATACCCCTCAAAACCCGGTTTTTTGAATATATCTCGGCTATCCGTGGACCTATCTTACTGAATTTCAATAGCAGACCCACTACCGGGGTTTCACACGTTTTAGCGAAAGAATGAGGTTTCTATCTCAAACCGTTTTCTCAGAAACGGTATTTCAACGACTACAGACGGACAGACGGACAGACGGACAGACGGACAGACGGACATCGCTCAATCGTAATCGCTATTGATGCTGATCCAGAATATATGTATATACTTTATGGGGTCTTAGATGGATATTTCAATGCGTTACAAACGGAATCACAAACTTATATATACCCTTACACATTTATGTGAAGGGTATAAAAAAAAAAATTATTTGACGGACCATTTACAATGGATCAAAATTTGTATTTTAGTAATTATATAGAATTATATTTCGTTTCTGCTATGCCTTGCAGATAATGGGATTTTATTATAGACATTTTCGTGCTCTTAAACATAATGATTACATTAGCTATAAAATATTTCTAGTGAAAGGAACGACTTCTGCCTACATAAAGTGGCTCATATGGCGTCGATGAAGTTTTTTTCCCTTTTCTTTTTTAATTCTTCAAAACTTTTAATCAAATTGGGGTTGTTTCCTATAAAAGCACATACAGAATAAATTCGCTCAATAAATAATTTTGCCGCATATAGCGAGCCGCAGAGATGGTAATATTCTTCCTTAAGGTGGGATCATACGATTGCCGCAATGCACCAATTTTTGTTACATTTTGTGTGCCAATCGTGTGATGGCACAATTTATTGGCTCATGCGGCAACCAAAACGAATGTTGTTCCTATTTGTCCCAATCAAATACAACCCTGATGCGACAACCATGTGAACACTTGACATACAACTAATCACCAATAAAAATTCCAAAAATGCACTAATATTTATTGTGTTCTCATGCGGCAACCAACGAAGACAATACGCGCCAATAATATGCATATGTATACATGTATTTAGTTTCAAAACTGTTTAAACGCGTTTTCCAAACATGATTTCTGCTTTTCAATCAGTAAAATTCAATTGTTGTTACTATTCATTTTTTGCTTTTTTCAGCCAACATTATAATAATAGCCGAAGCGATTTTCTTTCTTTTTAATGAACAAACCATATTTTTAACATTTAATTTTTTTTTTTTTTTTTTTTTTGGGAAAACAAAGTTTGTGATCAGCTACAACAGCTGTTTCTCACAGTTGCCGTATAATATAACAATCGTGTGACTATAATGCGGCAATTATTGGTACTAAATTGTTTTGCGGCAATTTGCGACAATAAAATTTCAGTAAAATGTCACAATCATGTGATTGGGACAAATTTTTTATTATGCTCCAATTCAGCCCAATAAAAATTGTATAAAATTGGTGCATTGCGGCAATCGTGTGATCCCACCTTTAGACAGTGACTGAAAATTTGGATTGTAGTAATCGTATAGAAATATATTTAGTACACGCCATGTCTTACTGATAATGAAATTTTGCTATTGGCATTTTCGACTCTTTAGCTGTTGACTACTTTAGCTGTTGAATTTTTTTGGTAGGCTACATGCCTCCCGACTCCATAAAACTGCTCATATAACGTCGATCAAATTTCACCATGACGCGTACACTCTAAAATATTTTTGTTGAAAATTACGTCAATTAAAGTCTAATACTTTTAAACACATTGTGTTCAGTATGTTTAATTTTAAACACGATTAATTATATAAAAATACACATGTAAATTTTTGGAACGAAGTTCCTTAACGCGACTTGCTGGTAGTGGAAATTAGTAGAAATCGTCAAGAAAGTGTGTGAGCTGTTTATATGTACATATGTATTGGTGTATCTGTCGACAAACAATTGTGTATAATGGGCGGTGTCTCCGCTGACAGCAGCGGAGACACCTACCAATAAATATTAATTAGTTGTGAAAACGGACACTACCCGTTGCTAGATGTCGCTAAAGTAAAGTAGGTCACAACAAAAACAGCAATATTGAAAAATTGACCAACAGTTGCTTTTCTTCGGTTTGTAGCAGATTGACAAAAAAAATACTGCATGTGTCAAAAGTAAAAAAATAAAACAAAAATTTAAAGAAGTATATAAAATTTCAAAAACAACACAAAATAAAACATACAGATTTCACCTTGTATTACATTCAAAGATGAAAAAAAAAACACGTAAGGAACGGGGGTACTCCGACCGCATTTCCTTTTTTTATTCAAAATTATATTTATTTTAAAGAGATAGCAATTAAAAACTGAGATTATAATACCACAAAAATGAACTAAACTGTGTTTTAGTGATATTTAAATAATTACAGCCTGTTCAAGATTAAAATTCACATCACAATTTTGTTAACATATTTTTGAAAATATTGTTACAAATTTGGTCGTGAACGGACCGATTGTGATTGATTGTTCTAGAACGTACTGAATCTCGTTATTTTATATGTGCGTATGTTGTCTTGTTATTATTTGTAAATGAACACAGGAGGTATATACAAGTTAATAGCACCGGCAACTCTGCCGACCAACTAATTTCTGCCTGATCAGCACCTTGTAGGTGAACAACCTCAACATGCGCGTTTGATCCAATTTCAACAATAACCTGGTTGTGGGAAAATAGTTTTGCTGGATCAGCGTCTGGTTGTTTGCACATGCCGATGCAACGTGAGCTGTGAAGTCAACAAGCCAAAAGTTGGGACAACAATTAATCAGTCTTGGTTACGAGTTCGTTAAGTGCGGTATAATTAATATTAATGAATCAGTTTTAACTTTAAATAAAATTCTTGCATTGTTTTAAAATCAGTTTTAACTCCAAATAAAATCCTTGTATTGATTTAAACTCATTTGTGTAATTTTTATTGGCGCTGTGGTTGCGCCCTAATTAATTTTTTTAGCAACATCAATTGGGGAATCTTAACTGGCGCCCGAGCAGGGACCCACAAAATACAGTGGTGTCCTTTATAATATAAAAAGGATAACGAAATAAAAAAGTTCTGCGATTCCTACGGGACCCTCCAGAACTATAACTTACAAATAAAGAATAAATAATTAAAGTATAAAAACGCCCCTCCTTTGCCAAACTGATACTCCTGGTGATCCCTAAAATTATCACAGAAGGTTATCAGAGCAAATGTGAAGGTACCTGTACCCCAGTAGGTATCCACGACAAAATAAATATCTAATCAAAGTGGATACTAAAAAGGAAAAATACGGCCCTTCCGTGAGGGAACAAAAGATTTTCCAATTGATCGGGTAGTCGGAGTAGCCAAGGCTCAAACAAAATTTTTTTTAAGAAAAGAATAAAATTCAATATAATTAAAAAATTAAAATTAATAAAACATAAAAAAGAGAAAATATTCAAATTTAGAATCATAACACAAAAGTTTAAAAAAATTAATTATAAAAAAAAAGAAAAAGAAGAACAGTTTTATAAAGAAGATACAAAATATTAAAACGAAAGGATAAATATACATGAAAAAAAAAAAAAAAACAAAAAATATATATGTATGAAAAATATATAGAAAAATTTTGCGCAATATAAGAAAATAAAATTCAAGCATTTTTATAAGAAAAAATTTTTAAAATTATAAAGAAGTGGAAGTGTGAAATAAAAAAGTGGGTGAATAAGTATACCATTGGTGGCGATTATCAGGTGAGTCCTTTTACCACTATTCCGAAAATTTCCTTTTATCTGTGACCATGGAAGAAATGAAAGTGAGCCTAACCACTCTGACGGGAGCCGTTAATCGTCTCTTGGAGCAGGTTAAATTAATGGAGAGTAGGCTAAATGGGATAGAGCAGAGTAATAATATAGCCGAGTTGAATATAAGGGTAGATCAGATTGAAAGACAGGGCCGTAGTGACTTAGATAGTGCCGAGGTAACCGCTTTCACACTACAGGTGCCAAGAACAGAAGAGGACCTTAAGTCAATTAGTCGACTTCCCGATAGCGTCAAGGAGCTGCGATCCTTCGAGGGTAACCCTTTGCACTATGTGTCATGGGTGCATTCTGTCGAAATGATTCTCAAAGACTTCGAAATCGTGAAAGACAAGCCCATATACCGCTCGATAGTACAAAGTATTAGGCAAAAAGTGGTTGGAGAAGCTGACGCAGCCTTGGTATCGTATAATATTTTTGAGGCGGATTGGTGTGAAATGAAAAAAATATTATCCCTTCATTATGCTGATAAGAGGGATGTTCAGACGCTTGAACATCAGCTCAACCAGCTTTCCCAGGGAACATCGAAAGTTGATGAATTCTACTCCACGGTTAATCATCAACTTTCTCTTATTATTAATAAACTTAAGACGGAAACCTTTAGCGAAGAAACCGTTAATGCTTTGATAGCAACTCACCGGAATAGGGCCTTGGATATATTTATACGGGGTCTTAATCCAGAACTTTCTAGAATGGTGATTATTCAACGACCCAAAAATTTGCCAGAGGCATATTCGGCCTGCCTCGAATTGCAGAATCTGACCATGAGAAATAATATTCTGCACCCGAGGGCAAATATTCGAAGCAATACGCAACAATTCGTTCAAACGCGTACAATTGTTCCACCAAGACCTCCCAAACCTTACCCTCGTAACCAACCCCCAAATAATTTCAGATTTAATTCTTGGCAACAGAGAACTAACAACTATCAACAAAACCATTTTGATCCGCATCATAAGCCTTCACCTTTTCCTAGGCAATACGAGGCCAAACCAGAGCCGATGGAAGTAGACCGCTCAATGCAAACGCGAAGAATTAATTACATGAATCGCCCTAAGCAAGCTGAAAAGAGAAGCGGATCCGGAATATTCAATAGGGACAAGCAACCGCGCCTATTTCATTTAGATGTCAACCAGGGCTATTCGGAGGACACTCATCAAGAAGAAGAAATAGCAAACAATTTCGATGATGTGTCAAGTGAACAAAATTTTATGGAGGGAGGCCATCAAGCCTACCTTACGTAGAATATGTGACCACTAAAAATAGAAAATTTGAATTTTTGATCGACACCGGCTCGAACAAAAATTATTGCAGCACTAAATTATCTGCCGGAAGCATACCTTTATCTAAACCACTTGTAGTTAACACAGCAGGTGGAAAAATTAAAATAAGTAAAAAAATTGTAGGAAGGTTCTTTTTACGCTATGGGATATTAGACCCCCTTACATTCTACGTGTTACCTGGTTTCAATAGTTTTGATGGAATTATAGGTGACGATAGCCTCAAAGAGTTAAAAGCAGTGGTTGACAGAAAGGAAAACATTCTTTTGATCAGGGATACAATTAGGATACCCCTTAAGGAAAAAATTTCTTGTAGTTTAAATTATATATTGAGCGAATCAATGTCGGTAGGGACTAGAGAAAGGATTAATGAAATTATTAGTAAATACAAGAACTTGTTTGGGCCACTTGAAGACAGCCGGGCTGTCGCTACAAATGTGCAAGCAGCAATTAGGACGACAACGTCTGAACCTATTTATTCAAAAAGTTACCCATATCCTGCTGCAATGAGGGACGAGGTCGAAAAACAAATTGGCGAGTTACTATCTGAGGGAATAATACGCCCCTCGAAAAGTCCTTACAATTCTCCAATCTGGGTAGTGCCGAAAAAGCCAAAACCAAATGGAGAAAAACAGTATCGGTTAGTTGTTGATTATAAAAGACTTAATGCGGTGACAGTACCTGACACATACCCAATACCGGACATTAACGCCACTTTGGCGAGTCTGGGCAACGCAAAATTTTTCACAACTATTGATTTAACTTCTGGATTTCACCAGATTCCAATGAAACCATCAGATATTCCTAAAACCGCATTTTCGACCATGAATGGAAAATTTGAATTTCTCCGCCTCCCTTTCGGGCTGAAAAATGCTCCTGCGATCTTTCAGAGAATGATAGATGACGTTCTCAAGGAGTTTATAGGGAAAATCTGTTATGTCTACATAGACGACATAATAGTATTTGGTCGTAATGAGGTGGAAACCTTGGAAAATGTTGACACAGTTTTCAGAAGATTGGAAGAAGCAAATCTAAAGGTCAATATCGAAAAAACCCATTTCATGCAATCGGAAGTTGAATTTTTGGGATATGTGGTGAGCTCTGGGGGTATAAAACCTGATCCAAAAAAGGTAAAAGCTATCGAAAACCTCCTACCCCCTGCTAATTTTAAGGAATTAAAAGGATTCTTGGGAATGACGTCGTACTACAGGCGTTTCATTGTAGACTACGCGAAGGTCGCAAAACCACTAACAAATTTAACAAGAGGAGAAAATGCACAGGTAAAGGCTAGTCAATCGAAGAAAGTTTCAGTAAAATTGGATAACGAAGCATTACTTGCCTTTCAAACGTTAAAATCTCTCTTGACTACAGCAGAAATTCTTGCGTTTCCTGACTTTGAAAAACCATTCAATCTTACAACCGATGCTTCGAACTACGCTATTGGCGCAGTCTTGTCACAAGGAGAAATTGGCAAAGACAAGCCAATTGCTTATATATCCCGTTCACTGAACAAAACGGAGGAAGGGTACGCCACAAACGAAAAGGAAATGCTGGCTATTGTGTGGGCGTTGGACAATTTAAGAAACTATCTATATGGTGCCAAAAAAATTAAAATCTATACTGACCATCAACCTCTTACCTACGCGTTAGGTAACAGGAACTACAACGCTAAGTTGAAAAGATGGAAGGCTCGCATAGAAGAATATAACCACGAGTTGATCTATAAACCTGGTAGATCAAACTACGTTGCGGATGCTCTCTCTAGGTTGAGAACTAGTGTCAACCATATCAGTGACGAATCCACCATAACCGCCAGCGAAGTTGACTCCCAAATAACAAGAACGGCGTCAGAAACAAGGGAAGCAGATTCAATGTCTACGGGCTCAACCATTCACAGCGCAGACCAAGATAGCTCCGACCTCATTCCCCACATGGAAGTCCCGGTTAACGTTTTCAGGAACCAAATAATTATCAAAATCGGACCAGAACTACAATCAAGTGAAATACCGCATAAAAACTTCCTTCGTCACTATTTCTCAGCTCCTGCGTGGGATGCTAAAAAACTTTTAGACGTCCTCAAAAAAACACTAAATCCCAACGTAATTAATGGAATTAAATCTCCAGAATCGTATTTGCCAACTATACAAGAACTCTACTTGCAACATTTTTCAAGATACAAGATTAGGATCGCTCAAAAAATAGTTAGTGATATCCGCTCAGAAAATTTACAATTTGAAATTATTCAGAAAGAACACCGCAGGGCACATAGAAATGCTAGAGAAAATAAGAAACAAATTCTGGAGGAATACTATTTCCCACGCATGTATGCCCTCGTCAGAAAGTTCGTAACGAATTGCGACGTATGTAATACTAACAAATATGATAGAAACCCCTCAAAACCGCAATTCCAAGAGACTCCTGCACCAACGATGCCATGTGAGATTTTACACATGGACATAATGGAGATACAAAACCAGAAATTTATATCTGTAATCGACAAGTTTTCGAAATTTGCCAAACTTTTCCATATAAGTGATAGGTCTGTTCTGAATGTCAGGGAAAAACTAGTGAAAATACTTCATTACTTTACAGTACCCAAAATTTTAGTCACTGACAACGAAAGTAGTTTTATGAGCCCTTTGATTAGAGATTTTCTGGAAAGGCTAGGGGTAAAGATTTATCTTACGCCATCCCAACGCAGCGAAGTAAATGGTCAAGTGGAACGCCTCCACTCAACTTTGATCGAAATTTATAGGTGCTTAAGGGTAGAACATGCGGAACTAAGTGTACTGGAATTAATGTACGTTGCAGTAGATAGGTATAACAATACCATGCACTCGGTCACTGGAAAAAGACCCAGCGACGTCTTTTTTAACAGGACAAAAACATCTGACTTTAGGAAACTACTCGAAGCTCGCTCCAAAATAAATAGAGATCTCGGTAAGATTATCAAAAGAAATATTAAAGAACGTAACAACCGAATGAATAGGAAACGCTCATCGCCAAAGCAATATGCGAAGGGCGACGTAATATATGTTAGGATTAAAAGTATAAAAAGCAAGAACAAAGCTATATATAGAAAGGAAATTGTAGAAAAGGACAACAAGGTCACAGTGCGTACAGTGAGTGGTAAAAGGATCCATAAAGCCAATATAAAAAATCTAAAACAAAATTAAAAAGAGAAAACTTCCACTTCTTTAAGAAAAAATATATAGAAATTAATAATACCATACAAGAAATATGAAATATTCAAGGGTGGCTAGCATAATTAACAAGAGCCGGCCTATAAGTGGGATAGATCGTACCTTAGTAGGTTGGGGGAGGCATGCCTGCTCTCGACTAAAACGGAATCACGCGATCCCTCCATGGCAAGTTCGAGACAAAGCAAGACCAACCCAAAAGTATGAAAAGCAAAATACACATATAAAGAAAACAAAATATAAAACGAAAAAAGAAGAAGTATATACAAAATATGCTATAAATCTTTTTTTTTACGAAACATAATTAATAAAAAAAAAAAGAAATATTTTTTCCTCTTAGAATAAAGAGCAATTAGAAAAAATAGTAACAGTAAAAAGAATAAAATATAAAAAAAGGGGAAGGGTACTTAGTACATAAGATATTAATTAAAACTAATCAATCACTTCACATGTCATCTAAACATTTTGCATCGGCATCGCCGGGCTTATCATAATCATTTATATTTTTAAATACTAAATTGCTATTTTCAGAAAAATGGTTTTCAAGTTGGTTTTTTCTACCGTTGCATTTGTAAATATGATCATCTTAAATGCAGAGCAGATTTATCGCTACGACGTCCCTATAGTTACTGTAAGAGCCGGAAACGCATGGACTATTAATGGAAATTTCAAACTGGTCCACATTATAAACTTAGATGAGTTCGCAACAATTGCCGACAATGTAACTGCGCTTCTTCAAAACTATATGCCACCCAGTAAGACGAGGGAAGTAATAATCTATCATCTGACGCAAGTACAAGAAAGACTTATGGAATTGGGAAGCATACGAACAAGAAATCGTAGATCAATTGACTGGATCGGCTCCGCCTGGAAGTGGGTAGCCGGAAACCCGGATGCCGCAGATTGGAACTCCATTTTAAAAAGCCAAAATGCAATAATAGACAATAACAACGAGCAGTATAAGATCAACGAACAGCTCCTGAATACTACAAATGAGGTTGTCCGAAAAACTAACGAGCTCATTGACAAAGTGAACGAAGTTAGCAATGGAAAAGAATCCCAGAGAATTGGACAGGACACGATGAATCAAGTTCTTATTTTGAAAGACACTATTAATGAAGTGATGAGAGCGTGTCAGCTGGCTAAAGCTGGAATAATTAATACAAACCTGCTAGATAGGACTGAAGTTGAAAAAATCATTACCGAAATGGAGACACTGCCGTATGCCAACGCAGTAGAAGCTATCGAATATGGGAAACCGTCCATCTACACAAATGGGTCCTTATTGTTATACGTTCTTTCCCTCCCAAAACTAAAAAAAGAGTCTTACCATCGACTGATTGCTCGAACAACGATAAGGAAAGATAGGCAAATTGAACTTCCGTTTAAGGAAATTCTCATAAGTCAAGAGGAAACCTTCGGTGTGGCCAGTCCTTGTCTGAACATTAATAAAGCGACAGTTTGTCAACAAACATCTTTGATCCAAATAGCTGAAGAAACGTGTATACCACGCATGCTCAAAGGGGGAACCGCTAATTGCCGTTACAAGATTACCAGCGCGCAGGTAGTAGAAATGATAACATCCGATGTACTTTTTCTTACAAACTTCAAGGGTGTCATAAAAACGCAGAAACACACAGAAACACTTAATGGCACTTACTTGATACAACTTCATAACGAAAGCATACTCATTAATAATGAAACATTCTCCAGTACATCAGTCTCGAGATTACAACCACTTCCTCCCATATTAACGAGCGTGGCTAATGAGAAACTATTGGTGGACATCGACCAGGTTCACAACATAAGTTTGCACAACGTAGACAAACTTCAGTATCTGGGCACGAAGCTAAATCTTTCACTGGGCTCCAACATTGGTATCGTGATAATAATGGGCATCTGCATTGGTTCTTTGTGGCATAGAATAACCGGAAAAATGAGCTTACCAACTATCAAAGTTCCACAGTCAGCTGAACCTACCTTTCAACCTAAGCATGTGATCTGCGGGACGCAGACATTTAAGAAGGGAGGAGTTAATAGCACCGGCAACTCTGCCGACCAACTAATTTCTGCCTGATCAGCACCTTGTAGGTGAACAACCTCAACATGCGCGTTTGATCCAATTTCAACAATAACCTGGTTGTGGGAAAATAGTTTTGCTGGATCAGCGTCTGGTTGTTTGCACATGCCGATGCAACGTGAGCTGTGAAGTCAACAAGCCAAAAGTTGGGACAACAATTAATCAGTCTTGGTTACGAGTTCGTTAAGTGCGGTATAATTAATATTAATGAATCAGTTTTAACTTTAAATAAAATTCTTGCATTGTTTTAAAATCAGTTTTAACTCCAAATAAAATCCTTGTATTGATTTAAACTCATTTGTGTAATTTTTATTGGCGCTGTGGTTGCGCCCTAATTAATTTTTTTAGCAACATCAATTGGGGAATCTTAACTTACACACATGCTTACATAGAAACTTGTTGATAAACAAAACGGCAGCACAGCGAGTGTGCACATACTGACACACATGTGTAGATAAATGGGCATAACAGCCAAATAAAAGAAACCACCACCATACGATACAATATTCGTGTGTGTATGTATGTGCGCGGTTCAGATGCTTGAGTTTCACTGCCGCGTGTATGTATGTCGGTGTGTGTGTATATCTTTTGTTCATGATGAGTCATCGCACATCGCTCTAAAGATGTGGCGTGATTAGCTTCTGTAAATGTCTAGCATGTTCTAGTAATGATGATCATTGGAGGTATAAAAGCAGCGAAGCTTAACGCTGAACAGTCAGTCGATTTTTAGCTGTGATAACGTGTAAAGTGCCTTAAGTAATAAAAAGTGATTAAGTGAAAGTGTTGTTCTTTTAGTAAAGTGTTTACAAGTATAGTGTTGAGAGGGCTATCGGCCGAGCCAGCAATTTCCACGGGATTTTGAATAAATTACAAAACGCAACAAAAGTCTTGATTCATTACGCAATATAATTTTATTAAAATTCCTTTGTAAAAAATATACATATATATTTATATTAAATTCAAATATTCATAATAAAGATGATTAATTCTACATACTTTTTTGTATGGAAATTCCTGGAAAATCCTATGACACTATGGACAATCACGTCTTATCCGCTTCGCAATTAGAATAAAAATGGCTTATTAAAAGATGGCAATTAAATTCTTTTAAAAATGGCGAGGGCGGTAAGACGTTCTTGACAATACAACTTTCGTTAAATTGGCAAATATGCCATAATTTTTAAGCAACTACTTTTTCCAATTAAATTAGTGATGCCAGATTAAGAGGCAATCATGAGGATTTTGGGAGTCGCTTTAACATATAGTGTGTTAAAATAAATAAAGTGTTAAACTGTTGATTATTGTAAACTGAAGACGTGAGTATTTTAACTTCATTACAATTAAAGAATCTACGAGAAACGTTTTGAAAAGGTTAAAACGTAACAATATTAATGCTCACGTTATTATTTCCCAAGATTCCATCGGTATCTTCTATCGAGTTAACTTTTACTGCTTGTGCAGGAGATATAACACATCCAGAACATTTTTTTTTTTTTGCATTAAAGCATTTTTGCGAAAAGAATATGGATTACCGAAAAACTTGAAGCACTTCAATATCGGGCAAGGAATTTTCTCACTTGTAGAGAAATGTTTTAATACGTGGGAGTAAATTTCATTTACAGCCTCTCCAGTAAAACTGCAAAATTTCCCTAAGCAACTTATCTTAACATGAGACCCCAAATGTTTCCTGACCTTGCCTTTAGAGGTATGATACCGTGTAAAGTGCACTGCATTGCTTTTTTCATTTTTATGGACGTACAAATGCAAATGATACGTTTTTATGCTTTGAGACTTTTTTTTGACAAATTTGTCACACTAGCATTTTTTTATAAATATTTAAAATGTACATATGTAAGTTATTTATATCGCGTTGGTTATAAGAATGACCAATTATTATTTTTAATACGTTGTGTTTCTTAACGTAAATTTAATTTTTTTTGAAAAATAGTTGCTTTGAAAAATAGTTGATAATTTTAAATTAATTGTTTTTGACATGTGCTGAATTTTAAACATGTTTCATGTCGGTGTTAGGCATATTGGAAACTTTTTTAAACACATTTGTTTAAAAATTCACAGTTTTTACATAAAGTTAGTATTTTATTTAAAAATAGTGCAAATTATGTTTACTTCTTGTGACTTTTTATGTCGTAACATCAAAATGGACGTAATTGCAAACAACAAGATTATTTCATGAGGAATTTAGATAAAATATGACCGTAAATTCCAGTAAAAGTCTTAGAGTGTAGTATTCTCCATTATATTCGAAATGTGATAGTCTGAATGTAAAATGTCATCATAGAGGAATCCAAAACAATTTTCTTTCGCTTAGAAAGCGAACAATCGCACGACTTCGACATTGAGGAACAGTTGAGGCAGTTAATAAAAACATGTGTTTTAGGACATTTTGGCGCTTATTGCGAATTGTATAGGACTTTTATTAATGGATTATTTCAATTCTGTTTTGTTTAAATCTCTTTAACAAACTTTGCATTTGTTATTCTTGAGGCCAGGCAACTAGATATGCTGTGTCTATCTCTTGCGGCTCAAAAGTTATAGCTAATAATATAGGGCTTTGCTTAGTATTTAGTTTTTTCGTATTTCATACTGGAGAACTCATGCAGTTATATATCCTGTGCAAATTTATGGTTCGATAATTAAAGCTCATTTTCACAGTTTTTTGTATGGGAACATCCTTTAGTTTCCAACTTTTTGTTGTTTTTAGTATGCGTTGTTGTAGCGACTGGGTAACTACATATTTTGTGAAAATGTCAGCTCTGTAGATCCTACCATTGCGGAGAATAGGCGCTGTGATGGACGGACGGACAGCAAAGTCTCTGCAATAGGGTGCCGTTTTTACTCTACGAGTACGGAACCCTAAAAATGTATATGGACACACATGTATGTATCTGCATATATACCTGCATATACACATATATGTATGTATCTATTTCTATGACAGATTAATTTCCATACTGACAATTTCTTATTCATTAACAAACTTACCACTTACAAAAGATCTTTTTGGTCGAGGTGCACAATTGGCCCTAAATTATCATAATACCACTTTAATAACTTGATTGCTGAGAGACACGTTGAATTTTGTATTACTCTTGCTTAAACACTCACAGTTTCTTCAACAAATCACACTTTATTCACAAATATAAGAAATTTACTAATGTCTTCCACTGATTTCACTACTTCCTTTTACCTTCGGCAGCCAATAAAATTATCCCGAATACTAATCTGAAAAATACCTTCATGGCAATCTTTCACTAATTTCGCATTAAAGAGACATTTACATTTATTTAAACACATTTATTTAAACACTAACGCTTTTAATTAAATACACTTTTTTTTTTTTTTGATAAAATTATAAAATTTTCACTAATATTAGCTGTTAAATCGCGTTCGTAAGAAGAACACTAAAGAAACAGGCCGTTAGGCGCGAAGCCAAAAGCAGTGATGCCATATGGTAACTTAGCATCCACAACGGCCTGTAGATGGTGAAAGATCAAAGATGCCAGGCAAACGAAACCTCATTTATGAAAGTGAAAACGTTTTTTTTTTTTAAATTAACCATTATGTACTTATAAGTTTACTATCCTACAATAAAGAAAATTGCTTAAAGTGTTATTCACAAACGATTATTAGCTTAATTTGTTGGCTTTAGCGGTGTATTAAATGCTGAAATTTCTAATGCTTGTATGCTAAAAAACTTAATAACAGTATATTCAAAATTTTGTATGGAAATTTCCATACAAAATTTTTAATATGCTGTTATTAAATTTTTTAACATACAAGCATAAGTATGTAGACCCCTACTTTAAATCTAAAGTAAAATAACATTTTCATTTTGATTGTTCATTTTCTGTCACATTTGAAAATATTTGTTTAAGAATTTTAGAAAATATTCATAAAATTTTGAAATGTAAAAGGGCGTAACAAAAAAAATCAAAATGGGGGTTTTTCCTGATTATGGTAGAGCAATTAAAAAAAACATGCTTTCATAAATTTTTTCAACGACTTTATTAGAGATCAGAAAAGATTAATATCTGCAGATTGCTACTTACTTTACGATAACATTCCGTTTGAAGATTAACCCAGTATTCATAAAATCTAGCCATGGAAAATTCTTATACTAAGTCTACATTAATTATTGTGAAAATGCAATGAATTCATCTTTAATCTTTTTAGCCGTTATTTAATGAAATGTTATATTGTTTTTAAATTTTCAGTTACTAAGAAAAACTTTATAAACTTAATAAAATTAAACACATACAAAAAGCATCTCTATTTGTACTTCCTATTCCTTCAAATCATAATCATATATGTACATATTTTCATTTTAATAAAAATTCTGAAGTTACGCCCTTTTGATTTCAAAAGGGCGCATCCTACACAACTAATGAGAACGTTGAAAGCAAATTTTGTCTTAAGAAATAAATATATCATCGTATTTTAATGCTATACTGAAAAAATCATAAAGCTTACTTCTATAGTTTCGATTTTATTAAGTTTTTTGTCTCTTCTGAAAAATTTTAAAATGCGTGGTTACGCCGTTTTGCAGTTCAGGTGACGACATAGTGGTATATATTGAAATAAAAATATTAGTGATGTGTACAAAAACATAAACGAATAAAAAGAAGACAACCGAGTTCTTTTCTTCTGTTTGTTGTTTCTTTGATGATGTAATTACATGTACATATGTATACATACATATGTATGTATGATGCTTATCTTGAATGAAGGGGCTGTTCACAAATTAAGTAACGCAATTTTTGCAGATTATCTGTTCGCGTCGAGCCGTCGAAAGTGAAGATTTAACGATAACGCAGTGAAGCGCGTACTTAGAATGACCCTGATTGTAGTTCCAATTGCCTTTTTTTTTTTTTTTTTGACGGTGAGGTAGGGTTTAAAATGCCTTCGCACTTACAGTGGCCGTCGCCAACTGCGTTGTGTGGTGTGTCCACTAAAAAACTCCCTCCTCATTTCTGGGGTGATCCTTCCCGGGACCGCTATCTGCATTACTTCGGGAAGGCCCAGATCTACGTCCTCCAGGACTCTTCTCTATTTACCCACGTCTGGGCCCGTCATTATGCTCATACTGCTGGACCGCGTCGATATCCACAAAATATTAAAACCCTTGAAAAAGTCGACAAAAAATCGACGAAACGTCGGGTACAACAATAATTAAAACTTTGTTTTAATTATGAAAGATATTAGGCCTTATAAGCTAAACCAGAATTGGAACAAAACACGTAGAACAAGGAATTGGCCAATATATACAGAAACACAATTTTTACCTTTTTCAGTTGTAGAATTAACTCCACGTAGTGCCTCACAGCATTCCAGCTGTTCTCGCTCTCCAGCATTTTGCCAACTATGTTATCGGGTCTAAAGTCGCCAATCTGAGTCTTCAGTAAATCACATTCTGTCTGCCATCTGGTGCAGTTGAAAAAGGTATGCTCTGCGTCGTCTTCCGTAACTTCACAGTAAATGCAGTAAGGGTCTCTTACCTTACCCATCCGGTACAGGTACTTCCGGAAATAACCGTGACCTGAGAGAATCCAATTGCCTTGATGATATTTCAAACATAGACAAATCAAAAACTAGAATAGTATAAAACAAAAAATAGAAAATTATATTATTGCTTCTCAAACTTTACATTTTGAACAAATTTCCCTAATATCGAAAGTGAGAAGGATGTATGTGAGTATATTTTTCTCACCTCTTACAGGCCAACCTAAATTAGCGCGCCAAGCGTATTGTCCTGTCTAAACCACCCTTTTTGTGTGGAAATGGGTGGTTTAGACAACAAAAATACGCTTGACGCGCTAATTTAGTATCACAAGCCTTTAGCTTTGAAAAACACATGTGTATTTTATTGAAATAATTATAGTGGGAGAGAGCGAAATATTAATAGTGTCTTACCTTAAAACCGTAAGGTTTTAACTCGTAAAGCGTTTAGTTTTTGTCGAAAGTTCTCATGGCCATACAATTTGTGTGGAGCATGCCGAAAAAGAAGTGGTGACAGTACCTTGCAATTGAAAAATTTAATCTTGACAAGGTATAAGTTAACATGAGGTTGTTTATCATTTGTTTATATTATTCTGAACTAATAATTAATAATAAATATTGTTTGAATATTATTATTTTGTTATTTATAGTTCCGATTGTTACAAATGTTCTGGATACTCGTTCTTCGACCTTTTTATTTAACTTTGTTAGATTTTATAAATGAGCTTAAGGTCACTCAATTCTCAATAAATATATTTTCTATTTATTGATAAGTTTTTTCGATATTTCGATACGCCTTTGTGTATCTTCTTCAGGAAAACACATTTGTTTTCCTGAAGAAGATACACAAAGGCGTATCGAAATATCGAAAAAACTTATCAATAAATAGAAAATATATTTATTGAGAATTGAGTGACCTTAAGCTCATTTATAAAATCTAATATTGTTACAAATGTTTATTAATATATTTTTTCATTGTTAACATATATTTAAGGTCCTGTTTGTTCAGACTTGTTAAAATTTAAGTTACCTTATAATATGTTGTAATTTGGTTTTTGAATTTGTCATTATTTTTTCAAATTGAAATCATTATTAATAAACTGATGAACATAGAAACACGTCTTTTTTTATAAAACCGTGTATTCGGTCATAAATTCGTGTTCTACGTAACTTATACAATAATAATGTTAGCAAGAATTTAAAAAAAAAAGTAAAATAAAAATAAGAACATTTTGACCTAGATTTGTCAGGCATAATGAACTGTTTCACTTTCCGTTCTTGTTTAACTGGGCGTATAAACATGATGTCGAACATCGCTCATGACAAATGAAGACCGCTCATGTTTTGGCCATCCTCGGGCTCACAGTGAAGGAAATAAAAACATGAAAAACCACAGAAAAGATATAAGAAACTATTGACTATTAAAAATAACCTACAAATTAAAAGTACAAATGAGTAATAAAATAAAAATACCACAGAAAAAAATAAAAAAGGTTGAAAATTAAAAAAAAACCCCCCTACAAATTTGAAATATGCAAAAATTTTAATAAATAAAATAAATACTGATATAAAGCATAAATATGAACTTTGGCAAATCAAAATTTATGAATAGTTTGGACATACATGTTCTCCATATACAAAAACATATAGCGTATTAACAACGTTGCTCTGACAACTTTATGGTCATGTCATTTACAAGTTGACAGCTGGTGAAAATGTCTAGTAAGGCGGAAGCATGATACAACTAACCAGGTAGCCTTTTCGCTACAATAAGAACAACTTCAATAAAAATAACATGCATTTTGTTTTTGTACAACTTATGCAAACTGTCAAAACGACGCCACTTCTACATTTGCGTAAGAGAGATGCACTGAGCTTACGCGGATTTGCTACCTCGTTTTGGCTGCCTTTCCTCTCTGCAATCTCTTGACAACCTAAAGTAGTCAGTTGATTAACGGTTTAGCTGACGAGGCTACCTTGTTAATTGTATCATGGGCGGAAGTACAAGGTACACGTTAGTGAGCGTATCAGCTGTAGGCTTCAGTTAAAAGAAGTTTAACTAGTATTTTTTTCCTAGAACAAATTACACACAAAACTTTTCGACGAGTCCGCTGCTGAAGGTTGGTTATTAACTTTCAACTATTTCACGCATTGTATAATTTTGACAAGTACAGTAATGGAACTAATATTCTTAGTTGCGGAAAAAACCTATTCTAGTGGCTAAAATTGAAAAATAAATAAATAAGCAAGTTTATTACTTTAGGTCTAAAAAATAGACCTTAATGCTTTTTTTTAGACCTAAAGTATAAAATTTCAATTGGCCCTTATAGCGAATAAATAATTAAGTTCATTGTTGAATAAAAAAACAAATTTTATAAAAAAAAGAAGTCAGTACTACTGCAAAGACAAAATTGTTTAATGTATAAGCATGAATTTAAAATTAAAAAAAAAAACACAAATGACAGCAAAATTTTCTAAGCGAGTGCTGTGTAGTTTGCCCTTTAGTGGACGAATTAACGCCTATCATGCACTTCTTCTACATTCCTTCTTTTTTCTACTTACCTAAAATTCCTTTAAGTAAAACAGATGTGAGCATGAGACTCGTGAAAAAATCGTCGTGAAAATTAAATGTAAAATTCTTTTAGGTCCTTGCCCTTCTACTGACTACTTGAGTAGCTTCAACATTTAAAAAAGGTCCATTGAGATGTGAAATAATAAATTTTTCTTGACTTATAGAAAATGTCATATTCATATTTTTATTTCTAATCAAAAGTCCTAAACAATTTTCAAGATACAGGTTTATAGTGAATATATGCAAGCTAAACTTAATTATTTTAATTCCCAAAAAACAAATATAGTAATTTTTACAAAATATATATGTATATAGAACAATATTTTACAAATAATATTGTGTAGAATTGAAATTTATTTCAACTGCTGAGTTACCAAGCTAGTAAGAATATGTGGCACTTTTTCTTACAGTGTATTGAAAAAATGCAGCCCTGCGCAATGCCAGCTGTCAATACAATAGATTCCACAACTTACTTCTTGAAATTTTCTACTTCTGCGGATTACATTCTACAATTCTTGTAAATTTTTTTCCACCACTTTTATATTGTCTTCTTCGTGTGTCAGCTTTTTTCAATTCTGGTAGTTTTTAGAAAATTTCATTGGGCAAACTTTAGTAATTGATTAAAGCGGTGAGTAGTAATTTGATTAAACTAAATTAAGTGTTAAACATTGATGGATAACGGCATTTAAAAAGTTGTATTTAATATTAATTTTACAGTTTGTTGAAGTAACGGTGCAGAAATCAAGTAAACAAAATGCGAAAAACGCATTGTGCATGGATAACGCTCTTATTAGCTATTAATATATTAATTGGTCCGCAATTTATAAATACGGTCAGTGGAGCTGAAGAGGAGCAAGATTTTGATGACGGTGTCGTGGAAGATTTACAAGTAAGTAGAAATGTTAAAGCAAGGCGAGCGAAAGAAAGTGTGCTACGTCTTAATAGTGAAAGATATAGTACCTACATTTAAGAAAGTAATGTGTGCAGTCTCGATGAAAGGAAAACGACAATCGACCGGTTGGTTGATTGCCTTTATTTCTTGGTGGTTGCTGCGAAGTACACGTCAGTGTTTTTCTTTGCGGTTTTATGTTGCATAGTTAAAATGTTCGTATGATTGGTCTTGTGGTGACTTTGCTGATTTTATTTTAATTGATTTAACATTTTTCCATTTAATTTCAATTATCACCAATGACGTTCATTGAACTTTTTATTCATCTAATTTGTTTGTTTTTAATGGGGGTTTAAGGTGACATAACCTCAATATATACATATATTTTTTTTTTTTAATTTTCCTTTACGTTCTTTTCTGGTTCGAAGTGCATCTGTAAAATAAAGATGCCATATTGTACATAGTTCTGTATGAATAGAAAAGTTCTTATCGGAAGTTAGTTTGTTTTGTTATAAATATTCTTTCTTATTAGAAGAGATTAAGGAGTAATTTTTCTCTAAACCAGAATTTATTTAATATTTAGTAGATTTTGAGGAGGTCTATCTTTCACAAAAAGGAAAAATGCAATAAAAATGTTTACACACCTATATTGATATAGGTAACGTCTTTTAGTAGGTGTAGCTAATATCCAAAAATAATCACTTATGGAGAAAACTACGTATGCGGGTACACCACAATGCCTTATTTAGAATTTATAGAAAATTTTTTTAAAAATCTAAAAAAATTCTAATAATATTTGGTATTAAATCCAATTGAAATCTTTATTTTAAGCCTAAATTTTTGTATTCCATGTAATTGTGTTGTGCCTAGCATTCCAGCCCTCTATATGCCTCCGCTATGTCGTTGATGATGATTGTCAGTAGACTCGAAAAACCATGAAAACATGCTTAAACATTCACTTCATATTCCACAGTTTTTAGGAAAATAATGAGAATTTAATCAAACATTTGGGTAAAAAAAAAAAAGTGTAATCGCAGTGCTACATGTTCTGTTGAGAAGTAACTAAATGTTTGGGAATGCGATTATTTTCTGTATTAAAAATTTATTTGACCACATTCGAGCCATACGCAAACTAGAGCGGTTTTGTGTGCTTATCGATTTCTAGTGGCATATTTTCGCAAATATTCAAAACTTTCAACATTAGCTCCATTTGATGAATGTCTGCTGACAAAAGAAAGTGTAATAACTATAAATTAGTAATTATTCTAGGCTTAAATATACCTTATTATTTTTGATTTTTAGCTGTTTATCTGCCGTCGACATTTCGTTGATGCTACTCAACTTGTCATCGGCATATAGAGGGCTGAAAAAGACAGAAAATAAATATAGAGGTATAGAAAATAGTAATTAAACTAATTTTTGAACGTTAAAAAAATACTTCGTGAGATACTTTCAAAAATACAATTCGTAGTAACCGACCATTGGTCGTGGTATAAATCTTGTGGAGAAATAAATTTACACTCGCCCGGACCATGATCAAGATCGCATTTCACACACTTGTATGATCTATTACAATATTTTGACATGTGACCCCATTGTTGGCAACGCCAGCATTGTGTTTCTTTTTTTTTTAAATTTTCATGTAATTTACACAACATTGTATTATTTTAAGGCTCAATAAATATAAATCTAAATCTAAAATCTTGTGGAGCAAACTAACAGTGTTGTTAAACGATCACACTGTTTTTTTTGTATAAAAGGTTTGTTTTAATATTTGTGATTATCATTGTGTTCGTGGGAATTATGGAATCAGTAGTTAAAAGTTTCTAATATTCGTTTAAGTTTTTTTTCGCAAGTCTAGTGATGGGCTGAGTAACAATAATGAAATGTCGGCGGCATATAGACCACTAAAAAACACAAAACAATTAATAAAGGTCTATTTCGTGTTATTCTAAAGAATAACACATTGAAATTGGCTCTTATAGCAAATAAAAATTAAACATACATAAATTAGATTAATTAATTTTTATTATTCGAACTTGTTTTCTATGATTATTTTGTATTACGTTTATCGAGCTGGAGTTGGTTATGGAATATTATTGTTGCGTTCGATATTAATTAATTAAGACAAAGAAAACATCAAAGACCTTTAGCTAGGGGACAAATAGCTGCTTCGAAGCTGCCATACTTCTCATCAGCACCCGTCCTTGAAGTCAGGGGCTCATGTTTCTAAAGCGACACTCATGCCACTCGGCCAACCAAGTTGTTCTAGATTTTTTCTTTCCAAATTTTTAATTTTATTAAACACACTAATTATTATTTTTTATTTATATTTATCATTGCACCCGACACATATGATAACGGGATTAGACATTGATAAAACTTGATCAGCGCACTCAAATCAGTATCTAGTATGTACGTATACATTAGTGTTAATTATTCGACTTTGGAAACTCTTATCAACTATTTGGTAGGAAAAACACAACATGATATCGTTAACAAAAGCAAGTTTACGGTCGATAGCATAATCGAGCGAGATATGATCTGAAATAAAGAATGTGTGAGCCAGTGAAAAAGAAGGCATGATAGAGGAAGGAGAAATTCATATTACGTGAGATAAAAAATAAACAACTTTTTCTCTAATGCAAAGCTTGCTGCAATTATTTTCAAAAAGAAAGATCATACACAAACTGCCACAAGAGTATTGAAGAAAAACACTAGTTAGTCATTTTGTGGCTTAATTCGCCAAATTTCTGAAAAATGAAAAAAACTGATTTCTGTGTGTTGGATTTCTTACTCATGATGTTTACGTTTAAACAACAAACACCAAAAGCAATTAGAAATCAATGGCGTATTGATGAGAGAATATAACATATATTTCAATCAATAGAAAAACCCAGTAATAACGTTGAAAGTTTGTCAATAACACTAAATATATAGACAGTCAGTAGTAAGATGGTTGCTTAAAAACAGCGCGCAATTTAGTCACGATCTGATCTCGAAGAAATTTAGGTGCTGATGATCATTGTGGCGGACGTGAAACAGACTTAACTTTTCTTTAAAAATGTTGATCACTGCAATTTTACCGCCAAAATCTCTTAATTCTGAGCAGGTAAAAGTGGAACTGAAGCCTGATAAAATGTATTATTTTAGGTTTATAAATAGATTTTAATGCTTTCTGTCTTTCAGCAGTTTATATGCCGCCGACATTTCGTTGATGCTAATCCACTCATCAGCAAACTCGAAAAATCTTAACTGGTTATTTGAAACTCAACTTCTTATTCCACAATTACCATAAACAAAATGAGAATCAGAAATGTTCAAACACACCTTTAATACAGAAAACATTTTTTCGTCTTGCAACACTTTTACTTTTCGTAACAACTTCTATGCAATGAGTTTCACACATTCTTTTAGGATTTTTTAAGATCTACTGATGAGTTGATTAGCATCAACGATATGCCGTCTGTGGCAAATGGACGGCTGGAAAAGACAGAAAACATTAAGGTCTATTTATCGACCTAAAATAATGCATTTCAATTGGCTGTTAACGCAAATAAACAAGTTCATTTTTGCCTGATAAAATAATTAACGATTTTAAATCATAAATTTAGGCTGTAAAGTCAAAATTACTGTTTAAACTTGGAGTGAAGTGATTTCGATTACTGGAATATTGACCTAATTTTCGAAATTTGACGAATTGAAGTTGTAGCATTTTGTAATACATGGCCGAAAGTATCAAGAGCATTAGAAGCGAACAACCACAAATGCACAAAATAAAGAATGCATTTTGATGTCTGCCATCAAAAATGAATTCACTTAAGGTTAGAAACTTTTTTCGCTTCATTTTTGAATTATTGATGTTTAAATGCTTTAAAAAAAAAAATTACTCATAGCGTTTTATAAACACATACATACATGATTAATTTGTTTGAACCTTGTTACTTCAAAACCAACAAAGACTGCTACAGCTACGTCATAGATTTTTACTATCTTTTCAAAAGTAATAATGCTCTAATCAATTCATATTTTGTTTAATACTCGACACAAAGAAAAACTAAACATAAGCAAGATAATGGTGTTTTACTAATAATTTATTTGTATAATTTATTAAACAAGTGGGTTACTTATAATAAAGAAAAAGTATCGCTTAAAGATTTTATTTACTCAGCTGTTTAGAGAATTTATAGCGTATAGCAAAATTTTGTAGGATAAATTTTTGATCAAGTTCGATTCGACTAGTCGAGCGAGTATAGTGAAAAAAAATTGAAAATGGAAGCTGCCTTCCGTACACTGTATTTTGGCTGATGCTCTTGTTTTGTAATAAAAAATACATTGTTAAAAATTTTTTTTTTGTAAAAAATGCGATCTTTTTGATGTTGAAAAAGACATAGTTTTAATGAAAGTAAAATTCTACATTTTTAATCGTATGAAGTAATTGTTTTTTATTCGTCAATTCAACGAAGTATGCCATCCACAGATCGTTGTAGTAAATAATAAAATAAACTAAATACATTTTGTTTTATGAAAAAACAAATCAAATAAAAATTACACCTAATTATATGACAATCTTTTTTAATTCATGTATTTTGTTTTAAAGTTGCTTCCAAAATCATGTATGTAACATCTTCACACTGGACATTTTTCATTGTTGTTATTAAAAAATCCCCACTTTTACAGTTTTTTTTTCTTCTTTTTCTTGCATTGATAAAATCATCGGTGTGGATACCTCAACAAAAGAATACAAATAAAATAATAATAAAACTAAAAAAATATCATGAAAACAGAAATTGTGTCTATTTTACCACCTCGCTTGCTTCAGTACACGTTTTCGGGCAAATAAAAAATGGCACTGAAAATTAGACGTTATAATTTGCATGCTGTCATTTTAATAAACATTTTTTGCGCCGTAAAAATTGTAAATATGGCAAATATTTTTATATTACCGAAGACAATTCGAGCTAAGCAAAATTTACGGGTACTTGGCAAAAATTAGACTACAAATAACGTGACCACTACTCTCTCGTTGGTCTTGTCTTGACCAAGTACATAACATAAATGCAAATAAATGTATAAATGTAAAAATGTATATACCAACGGATATATAACAAACACCAATGTAAAGAAAAAACAAAAAATTTTGTAAAAGCATTAAATTTCACAAGAGCGTATTTTGAGGTTATTTTTTCCCAACGAGCAAATGCAAAACTTCTAGCAAACAATTATTAGATGTGGCGAAGAATTTGCAGGAACAAACACAGATTTGCTCCAAATTTTATATTTCTTCGTTGAGCGAACATAACCTTAAAATATGCTCTTGAGAAATTTGTTTTTACTTTTTTTCTCTTTTTATATTATTTTATTTTTTTGTTGCATGCATGTGAACGTATATGAATTTTACATGTTTGTATGCATGTATTTGCCCAAAATAAAAGTCAAGCAGAAAGTAGTGGTCACATTTTGTTAGGCAAAATGGCTAAATATTGGTTCATATGTGATCGCATCTTGATTGATAGTTAAGATAATATACGTGCGGTGAAAAAATGTGCATGCCAAAAATTTTTAAAAAGTGTGCTATTGATTACTAATTAAACAATATCTTTGCTTTTTTTCCAATTTTATTGCTGTGTAACTGCAATACAAAAGCAAAGCAAATATGAGTGGACAGCGAAAGTGAATCCACTGGTACATTTCTCTGTTACAACATACATATGTATATTAAAATTCAGTACATAATACTTTTCTCTTTGAAACTATTCCTTTGCAAAATTGTTTTCCATCTCATATTTAATTGCTTTTATAGATTTTATAAACTGCAGGGCTTTTCAATAAAAGTGATATGATATCTTTAAGAAAAAGAAAACAGACTTATTGTTAAGGAGATTCAAAAGTGTTTTATTTAATGTGAAGGCAATAAAACGTCATTCATTCTGCAGTAACGAAACCGATGAACCCAATTTTCGAGCACTTTTTCCACTAAATCAAGTTGTATATCATGAATGAATGGCATGTTCCATATTGAGTTGTAAAGAAGCTTGAGGAGGGCCTGGTTTATTTCGAAAGACCGATGACTGCAAATTACAACTGTTAAATCACAACTTCAATATCATAATTTCTTGATGTTATCGAATCTCCTCCAAACATTTCTCGCAATAATTCAATTCTTGCATTTGATGTGTGGCACGTAGCCCCGTCTGGTTGGAACCAAATGTTGTCAAGTTTAACTTCTTCCAATTTCAGCCATAAAGTGTTGGCTATCGTCGATCTATTCGACGAATAACGAGCACACTTGGACGATTATTACGACTATAAAATGGCAAAAGCGCATGAAAAGTTGCAATTGGAGAACGATAATAAAACTGAATAATTTGTAAACGTTTATTCTTGCGTATATCTCTCCATGATGAAATTGTAAACACTACTGAATACAATGAAAAACAAATGACACATCATGACATATTACAAATGGCCGAAACGTCACTCCAAAATCATATCCCTATTTGAAAACCCGTTACATGCATAAGAACATTTATTTTGGCGTTAATTAATGCTATGACGATATTTTACAAGCATAGATGTGCAGCCAGATGCTTACAGTTCTTGTACGCTAAGCCGATGTTGGTTATACCATGGAGGAGAAAATCTCTTAGCCTGGAAAATGGCCGGTTGTCAAGAACAAATTTTGCATACTTATAAAAAATTGCTTTAAATGAAATGTGAAAAATACGATTTTGGATGCTTGAAACCGATTATGAATTCGCTTTCCTCTGACGCACTGTTTTACCAACATTTTCATATTTATTTATTTGATTTCAATACAAAGAAAGCCTCATGGCCAATAATACATGTATTGTTAGTGAAATGTCTATGTAAATTAATTTGACTAATTCTAAAATTAAAGCCTAATTGTTAGTTAGAAGGCTCCCCAAACATCTAAATACCGCCAAAAATATAAAACTAGTTTCGATATTGAGAATTACAATCGCATTTCATAAAAACCAAGGATACTTCGAAAGGTTTAAAAATTTAATGATGAATATTGTTAAAATACTCGAAGAGCATTTTACTATAAGTATGATAAGTATAACAAAATAATTTGGGAGTATTAGGAAGTTGACTCCAAATACGATGAACTCTTATCACAAAAGATCGATCAAATACTGAAAGGCGCCTCAAGGGGACGTTGATTTGAATGTTGCGTGTTGAGTTACCAAAAGAAAATTCGTTAGCTAGTAGTGAAGGTCTTCCAGTTTTAATGATTTTATAAAAGTGAAGTAAAATACGTATTTTCAGATAATTGTCAAAATTGCTTTTTAAAATTTCAGGGGTAAGTTCATTTCATTTTCATATTTTTCTTAGTAAATTCCGCAACTTCAACATCGAATTATTAATAAACTAAAAGCCTCCGGCAGAATTTGACTTGAGTTTTGTGAGGTCCACGACCCCCTCTGCAATCCTACAAAACTCATTTCATTCAAAGCCTGGCTTTTATTCAATCACGAATGCGGGAATTTAGCCCCAGGCTAATAGCAATAATTTAAAAATAAAAATAAATTCTGTGTTGCGTTTTTCATTCAACTACAAACAAAAACGCGTTTACCTCAGTATTGTTGTACGTTTAATTTTATGCATTTTTATTGTAACTTTTTGTGAAAAGTAAAATACAAAATATTCTTCTCATTTTATAAACGATTTGACTCTAATTACAACATGACATTTTTCTTTTAAACACAAGGATGATCCAGTTGCCTTGGCTACCGATGAAAATGGCGAAGAAATAGTTTATGAAAGTCCTAAATATGACCCAAGCAAATTTTATTTTGTTGATCATTTCGATGATGTGGAAAAATCCAAAAAACAATGGGTGAAATCCCAGGCAAAGAAAGATGACATTGCCGAGGAGATAGCAAAATATGATGGCATTTGGAGCTGGGAGCCACCACAACGCATTGTTTGGAAAAATGATATTGGCTTAGTATTGAAATCAAAAGCTAAACATGCCGCTATTGCCTCAAAACTAACTAAACCATTTACATTCAGAGACGAAAAGCCTTTGGTGGTGCAATACGAAGTCACACTGCAGGTATGTTGGCCAGCAGGATTTATGTATGTGTCAGTCGGCATTTCTAACGCTTGCATGTTTTATAGAAAACTAAATAAAACCAATCCAATTAAATTTTCTTAATACACATTTTCATTTCTTTCATGGTGTCAACAATCTTTTGTATGTTTTCCTTTCAAATTGTGCGCGCGTGTGTTTGACTGACTGACTGCCTTCGTTTCCTGTAGGAGGGTCAAGAGTGCGGTGGTTCATACCTAAAGTTGTTGTCCGAAGGCAAAAGTACTGACGACCTTACAAAGGTGGGTGTAATATTTGTGTTTTATTTTTTGTAACTAAAAAATTATTATTTGCCCCTCATTGTCATTAATATACAAATTTATATTTGCTTTTATGTATTTTTCAGTTCAATGATAAAACTCCCTACACTATTATGTTTGGTCCGGACAAGTGCGGCAATGACATAAAAATGCATTTCATTTTCCGCCATGTTAATCCTATTAATGGTAGCATTACTGAGAAACATTGCCGCAAAGCAAAGTAATTCTATTTCTTTTATATTATGGTTTTTCGTTTGTTGTTGAGTGTATTCAGTAAATGATAAACAATTTGTTGTAGCAGCTTTGTTTTTTTTTTATCTGTTTCTTTGACATTTCATCGATTTATTGAAATAATTTATGTTTGTTTACTTTAAAATATCTATTAGAGAACGTTTAGAAGAACCCTTTAAGGATAAATTGCCACACTTGTATACTCTAATTGTTCGTCCCGATAACACTTACGAGATTCGTGTGGATCATAAAGTCATTAATGAGGGCTCTCTGCTGGAGGACTTCACACCAGCTGTTAATCCGCCACGTGAAATTGATGATCCTAATGATACGAAACCAGTAGATTGGGATGAACGTGAAAAAGTAAGACAAATTTATGCAAGTGACTTGTTAAGAAATTTTACGACATCAATTACTAATTTATTAAAAGTGCATATTTATTCCAGCTTTTTCCCGTGTTAGAAAAGTGGAAAACAGAAAAATGTTGTTTACACATGGAAAAAAGAATTCAAAGTAACAAAATTGTTATTCTTTTCCCACATTTTCAACAAAGAAAAAAGCTGCATTGCATACATACATACATATATTGCGTTTACATATTTACCCAATCAGACTGAATAATTACATATTTGTTGAACATTAAAAATATTTATGCTTGTGATTTTGAAGATACCAGATCCATCTGCCCAAAAGCCTGACGATTGGGATGACGATGCTCCCCCACAAATTCCAGATCCAACAGCAACCATGCCCGATGGTTGGTTAGAAGATGAACCTGAAATGATTCCTGGTAAGTTCAGTGGAAACAATTAGAATACGTTCTAAATAAAAGAATTTACATGCGGCCTCTTCTTTTCGCACACATCTTTAAAAAATGTAACATTTCAATTCATTTTGAATTAGAATTATCTGGATTTGAGCACTATGTAAAAGCTTTGAAAGTCGACTAAAATATTTCCCTAAAGTGAATACCAAAAATATTTTCATATACTCGAAATTTCGAAAAAAAAAATATGCATATATTTTCCTTTTTTACTTTTTTGAATGTCAGTTGATAACTGGAAATAAGTAAAACCTTTTTGTTTATCCAAATAACATTTGAAAATAGAAAACAATTTATGTGGAAAATTGATTAAACTTTGAAATTGAAATTTATAAATTTTAATATCAAGCGAATTATTTACTTACAAATTTTATTTGGTTTAAATTTCGAACAGCAATATATTTAAATGCTAACTATCAAAGCTCATATCTAAATTTGATATATTCGAAATTTCGAACATGTTTTCGAAAACTGATTTTTATAGTAGGCAAAATATTGCATTGCCAACTATCAAGTTCATATCTAAATTTTATGTATTCGAAATTTCGAACTTATTTTCGAAGTCTCAAATATCACTAGGCTGCATAGCAGGTGCTCGCAAAATTATTAATTTCTGCATCTCGCAATATTATCTGTTCGAAATATCGAGTTTTGAATCGAAAACTCAAATTTTACTCGTAGGAAGCACTAAAATTTTATATCTTATACAATTCGATTTTACTATCGGAAACGCAAGTTTTGCTGGTCTGTGTAGCAGGTGCTTCCAAAATGTTCCATCTCTGCCTCCCAACGTATAATTACAATTATATTATCTCTTGAAAATTTTGAATTTTACTATTTGTCAATGTGTGCCTTTACATTTTATGTATTAGAAATTGTATTCGAAAACTTATATTTTGCTAATATGTGCAGCGGGTGTTTGCAAAATTTGCAATTTCTAACTGCCAACGTCGCATCTAAATGGTTTTTCATGCATATTCGAAATTTCGAACTTGTTTTCGAATACTCAAAATCTGGAAATATGTATGTATGTGTTTTAGGTGTCCAAAACATTTTCAAAATTTCGAACTCATTTTTCGAAAACGCAAATTTTGCCGGTCCATTCATCATTCCCATATTTCGAGCTCTTTTTCGAAAACTGGACGTTTTTACTAATATCCAACGTCCCATCTCTGCATTATTTGCTTGATGCTTGTGACTAAAACAGAGTGTTCACATTAATCTCAATAGAGTATTTAAGAATTACTGCCATTTTACAATTTCGATTTAAGAAAAAATCAAATCTGTTTTTGTAAAAAGTGTATTTATGCGAATGCTTGAACTGGTTTGAAGTCATGAAACTGCTGGTTAGTTAGTTTTTGATGAGGTAAGAAAGTCTCAATAATTTAATTTGTTTCAGATCCATCTGCCGTTAAACCTGATGATTGGGACTCGGAAATGGACGGTGAATGGGAAGCGCCTTTGGTCGATAATCCTGTGTGTGAAAAAGCTGTGGGCTGCGGCAAATGGAAAGCTCCCCTCATAACCAACAAAGAGTACAAAGGAAAATGGCGTGCACCCATGATTGATAATCCCAATTACAGAGGCAAATGGAAGCCCAAACAAATACGCAATCCTGACTTCTTTGAGGATTTTATACCCTTCGAAATGACTCCTATTGTACGTACAAGCATAATTAAGTATTTAACCTTTTTATACAAAAAAATATGCATTCTTGAATCCACCACAGTCTTCTATTGGCATTGAATTATGGTCCATGTCCAATGAGATTTTATTCGATAATATCGTTATCACCGACGATGTTGATGTGTCTGTTGAATATGCCCGCCAAACATTTGATATCAAACGTAAATACATTGACAAGGAATCGGTAAGTATTATAAGGATTTTTTCAAATTGTGAAACAAATTAAAACCGTATTTTTTATATTTAAAAAAAAAAAATAAAATCAAAAATAAGAAAACTGTGTGGCATCGCATGATGCGTCATATGAACTACAAGCCTGGCTGGTGGGCTTTATATTTCTTATATTTAGCCATACCAGCTGGCTGGTATGTCTATTATTTATACCGTCGATCCAAAGAGGTTTATTCAAAATCTTGTTTCTTTTTTATAATACTTAAGTTATTGCTAATTAGAAATACATATTGCTAAATACACTGTTGTATATTAATCATGCACTTTGCTGTGGGCATTTGTTCGCTTGTTTTTCGTTTCCGTTTGTAGGATACATTCTTAAGTAAAATTACAGCTTATGGCAAAGCAAATCCTTGGAGTTGGCGTATTGCCATTGGTGTCATTGTATCAGCGTTGGCATACTCATTCTATCGCCTCTTAAGTAAAGGAGGCAAGAAGGTAAATATACTGCTAGATGCTGTCATGAACAAACAAATTTTTATTTGTAATTAAATCACATGGATTGAGAATTTTAGTTGCTTGTGCAGTAAATAGAGTTGCATGTTATGTGTTAATTTTGTTATCGGTTCGAGACTTGTTTTGATTTTTTATTTAA
Source organism: Sturmia bella (assembly GCA_963662145.1). NCBI lineage: Eukaryota > Metazoa > Arthropoda > Insecta > Diptera > Tachinidae > Sturmia > Sturmia bella. The sequence continues at coordinate 21,624,699 of OY759168.1, read as the reverse complement.
TTTTTGTTTTGTATAGGAGGATGCTGCTGCTGCCGAAGCCAAGAAAACGGATGCTCCTCAGCCAGATGACGATGAGAATGTTGCGGCTGCTGAGCCAGCTGGAGATCACATAAAGTCTAGTCCCAAAAAGCAAAAGTCTGATTTAGATGTACAAAGTAGCGATGAAGACATTGAAGATGCCACTGATGATATTGTTGACGACGATGGGTCAAGTGAAGGCAAAGACTCCACTGAAGATGTTAATAGCGGAGAGGCTGAACAACAGATTAAGGTAGGTTACTTATGTATGTGAGGTTTTTGTTCCTGGTCAAAACAGAGTGAAAATTCCTTAGGAGCAGAGCAGTTCCTACAGGCATGTATGCATTTATTTTGCAGTAGCGGTTCTCACTCTTGATAGTAAACTCGGTTGCAGATTTGGTTAAAGTAGCAGATTTGATTAAAGTACTAGTGTTTACATCACTGCAACAACAAAATGTACTGAACTTTTATTTACTACGCTGTGATTAAAAAATCAAACAAAAAGCTTTAGTAAACATTGTAAAAAAGTTATTGGGAATCACAGATATTCTGTGCTGTGAATCGTTTTGCCGGCAAAACTTAATTTTGTGTTGAGAAAATAAAAAATATGGAAAAAACAAATAAAAATATACTGGTGAAGAGAAAACGTGACAAAATTCACAACAAAAGGTGGACAGATAAAGAAATTCAGCAAGTTTTAGAATATATGCAAGAACATGCAGACTTTGAGGTAAGAAAGTCACTCGAGCTTTGTGGTAAAAATCGTAGTGAATATAGCAGAGTGGTAAAATTAGTATCAAGAGTGAAAACCGCTAGTGTTTTTTTTAACGGAAGTGTTAATATTTTAACGAGATGAGTATTAAAAGAAAATAACCGAATGACTATAAATAAGTTGAAAAAGAAAATGAATTTAATATTTACTATAGAAGCCAATTGAAATTTATTATTTAAGATCTGAGAATACTTGGTTTAATTTCTAACAGCTGATACAAATGGTCGACATACATACATATGTATATTGACTTAGTGCTTACATATATGCCCAGGGGGCTTCATTGTTACACAGATGGATCTAGGGCCAGGGGAAAAACAGGACTCGGTATTTATATAGAAAATACCACGGAACTGTTATTTCGTCTGCCGGACTTTTGCACGGTTTTTCAGGCGGAAATTCGGGCAATTACGGAGTGTATTATGGGGCTCAATGAAATGGGAAGGCCAGGATCTGTGAATATAAGTATTCATGGATAGACAAATGGCCCTTAGAGCGATCGCAGCTGGACGGATTAAATCACGGACAGTTTGGGACTGCAAAAACGCTATTAACAGTTACTCGTCTCATGCTGAACTGCGTGCGCATCATATGGGTGCAAGGGCATGCGAGAATAACTGGAAATGAAAGAGCAAACTCACTTGCTGCAAGAGCAAGAGAGTTAAGTAACATAATATTGGTATGCGCGAAACCTTTCGATACAGTTAAATCTGAGCTAAAGAACTGGGCACATAGGGCCCATTTAACTCTCTGCAATAACGAAACTGTGGGAAGCATTACAAGAATCCTATGGGGGGGATACAGATGAGGAAAAAACGGGGGTATTGCTAAGACTTAGCAAGCCCGAATTAAGTAGATTAATGGGAGTTCTGACAGACCACTCTCAACTACTGGCACATCTTAACCGCAAAGGAATAGCGGGAGGAGATGAATGTAGAATTTGTGGAGAGAAAAGCGAAACATTGGAGCACTATTTATGTCAGTGCCCCGCCTTCTACGATTCCGACATTTTGGGAGAGACACCTTACCAGACATAACCCAATTACGGGGCGTATGCTGGAGGAAACTAAGAAACTTTGTGAATGACACGGAGTTCCTATAGACCTATAAGTCAAACTGGTTCACGGTTAAATCCACGGAGCGCACAACAAGCCTATATTGGCTTAGATGTATGTCGTAAGACATGGACAGATGAGCTCCTCCATTCAACCTAACCCAACCTAGTGCTTATAAAACACATTGCTTCGAGACGAATCTGCGCACCCCCTAATACGGCGTGTAACATTGTTCGGAGTACCATTTTAGCAAATCTGATACACAATTAAAAAACTAAACTCTTTTTTTAAGCGGGACTAAGAGATCCTTAAAATTCCGCAACTTTAACATCGAATTTTTAACAAACTCCAAGCCTCTGGCAGGTTTCCCCTCCTATCCATTTATCTGCCAGGTATGTTCTGACACTCGCATATCGCATTATATTTGCGCATGTGACGCCCGGTTTTTGGTGTGTTCAAATCGCAATAATATACTGAAGTGACCTGCTGAATTTACAATAAACTGAACTTTAACCAAGCAATGAAATTATAAATAAATTTAATTTTAATATGCTTTCTTTTTCTTCTTCTTTATATCAAAACTAGTTGATTTTACTTGCAATTTTCATTAAATATATTAGCGGTTTTCACTCTTGATACTAATTTTACAACTCTGCTATATTCACTACTATTTTTACCACAAACCTCGAGTGACTTTCTTACCTCAAAGTCTGCATGTTCTTGCAAATATTCTAAAACATGCTGAATTTCTCTATCTGTCCACCTTTTGTTGTGAATTTTGTCACGTTTTCTCTTCACCAGTATATTTTTATTTGTTTTTTCCATATTTTTTATTTTCTCGACACAAAATTAAGTTTTGCCGGCAAAACGATTCACAGCACAGAATGTCTGTGATTCCCAATAATTTTTTTACAAAGCTTTTTTTACTAAAGCTTTTTGTTTGATTTTTTAATCACAGCGTAGAAAATAAAAGTTCAGTACATTTTCTTGTTGCAGTGATGTAAACACTAGTACTTTAATCAAATCTGCTACTTTAACCAACTCTGCAACCGAGTTTACTATCAAGAGTGAGAACCGCTAATATGACAAATCGCAAGCAAAACGCGTGAGTCATAGAACTTCGAAAAATACCTTCCCGTTTTCAAGTCACTTGGCGAGTTGAAAAACTTGCTAGTGTGAGAACGTGTCTGTGCATAATTAATTTTGTTTATAAGATGTTTTAAATAAACATAAAAAAACCTTTAAGATTGAAGAAAGTTGGCTGACGTTGGTGTGCAGTTAAATGTAATGAATGAGCGGACTGTATGGTCAGCTAGTTGGTCACCTGAACTTTTTACTTTATACATGTATATCGAAGTATTGGATGAATATGATGTGGGTAAATGTCTGAAGGAGATGAGTGTATGAGTTTTATTCAATACAAATACATATATGTTATCCTTAAAGTATTAAAAGTAATACAGCAGCTCGTGTATTGATAGAATGAGCGTGTATTGAGCGCCTCGATGGATGAATTGGTAGAGTGTCCTATTAAGAGTCCCCGAGGTCGCAGGTTCGATTCCTGCCGAAGGCTTTGGGTTTTTCTGCAGACAAGCCAAAAGCTTTGCAGTTTTGTGTTTGTTTAAAAAAAAAAATTAAAAAAAAAGATTGAGAATCAAGTGAAGTTATACGAAAACGCTTCAGTCAAGCCGAAATATTTTAAAGCATAGTTGCCGTCATGATACAACTAACAAGGTAGCCTTATCAGCTAAACCGTTAATCATCTGACTACTTTAGGTTGTCAAAAGAATGCAGAGATGAAAGGCAGCCAAAAGGAGCAAATCAATGTAACCTCTGTTCATATCTCTTATAAATGTAGAAGCGGCGACTTTTTGACAGTTTTCAGAAGTTGTACAAAAACAAAATGCATGTTATTTTTATTGAAGTTGTTCTTATTGTAGGGAAAAGGTTACCTTGTTAATTGTATCATGGTTGCCGTCACTTATTGGAATGTTCGAAAATAATAATCCAATATGGAACATTTCCAATGAATGAAATTGGTAAAAAAAAAAAAAATACTTCACAATAGACTTTTTCAAGGCAAATTACGTTAACTTCAATTTATTTATGTTGTAATTGGTTAGAAAATCAATTTGATAGTCTTAAAAAAAAGAGAAAATTATTTAATTGTATTCAGAGATCTTAGCAGAACTTGTTAAAGGTTTTTTCTTTCTCGTTCAAAAAAAAAAAAAAAAAAAAAAAATTGTACAGGTTCTAGGTCTAATGTTAAAATTTTGTTTTGTTTAATTATTTTTTCAGGAAATCTCAACGAAACCCCGTAAACGCCGCGTGCGCAAAGATGAGTCATAATTTTTCCTAAAAGCCACCAAATTGAAACAATAAATCCATTGAGTATTTCTCTCATTTTTTAAGCAAATTTATAAGAATTCCAATAATGAAATGGCAGCAATTCCATAGATACAAATTAACTATAATTTAGTTGTCGTTGTTGTTGTATTCTCAGAAACAATATTAAAAAAAAGTAAGTCATAAGAAGATCGATCGAATAGCGTACTTCATGAAAAAAAATCAACATTTGCTTAATTATTTTATTTTCGTTTTTGTTGTCATCGAGAACCAATAAACCAACAACAACGAGTGAAAGTAATATGTTAAATTGAAGATAAATCAAAAGGGGAAATTAGCAAATTTGAAAAGAAATCAATGAAACGTTGTTTCGTTTTTATAACTAGATTCATAAAAACTATTAAATTTTTGTTTTTTTTTTTAGCAATTGTAATTGAAACCAACAACCAACACTTAAAGCTGTAGCAATCAGTTTTAATATTAATTTTTGTTAAAAAGGCAATTAAAAGCTCTTCATTAGAATAAAAATGCATTATTATTTATATATACTATTTATGTTGAATAGCAATTAGTTCTATGCTAATATTTTAAATTAACAAAAAAAAAAAAAACAATATTCTGATATAATTATTTTTATATGTATGTATATCCTCTGTATTTGAAAAAAATAAAAATAAAATTGAAATGTAAATTAAAAGTAATTCTTTTGTTTTTTATCCATTCTTTTAACAACTAAAAATTTTCCATTTTTTATCTTAAAAAAAAAAAGAATGCGACATTCTGTTCGGGAAACTGTTGTTTAATTAAAAATCGTTTAATTTATTTTAATTTTCTTAATACTGTTAATTTATTAATGAATCTTTATCCATGTAGTTTTATTTTAATTTTAGTATATTCAATGTATTCAAATAAACTTAATTCAAATCACTGAAAAAATTGAGTTTCTATTTAAGTGGTACAAATAGTAACCAGGTGTAGATTTCTGAAAAAGCAGAAGTTTGTTACGGGTCGAAAAGATTCTACTTGTTGATAGAACAAATAAAATTTGAAGGGGTGAAAAATTCATATGAAACTTGTCACCACTAACAATAGTTTGCAACCCACATGATGCATTAAACGAGTTTACACCTTAACCCTCTAACCGGCCAATTTTTTTCGATTTAAAAAAATTATTTATTGATAGTTTTTGGATAAATAAACATTCGATAGTGTTAAAAGTTGAACAAAATTTAAAACTTACCTTCCAGGTGAAACATTTTGAAAATTTTAATTTCTTCCTAGAATGTTTAAAAAAAATGAAAGGAAGAAACACTATGAACTAGAACAATGAGTATGCAAAAGTAGCCTGTAACCGGCAGGACCGTCTTTAGGCGGGGTCTAATTTTCACCGGCTAAAAGCTAAGTTTTGCTAAAAACTTGATATTAAAAACACTGGACACAAAAGAATATTATATATATACCTGTATAAAAATAATTTTTTTACACGTAAATTATGAATTACTAAGGATTTATACTTCTTTCTAAATTCAACTAAATTCCACAAATAATTAATTTATACACTTTGTAAGAAATATGTATATCTAGCACTCAACAGTTTGCAATCAACTGACAAACGCTTGCTGCCATTTGCCTCAGTAAGAGAATCGTTTGCTTCTCTGCTGATATTTACCGTTAGAACAGAGTTTTTTTATGAAATAGAGCCGCATAGCAACGTTTTTATTATACACCGCCTAAAGGCAGGCTTGCCGGTTAGAGGGTTAAATTGTTGTTTGCATATTCATTTAATATAAATATTTACTTAAATGAGAAAAAATTATTAAATGAATCAATATTTGCACAAACGTGGGCAGCTTAAGAATTGCTCAAATGTGATTTGCATAACAACAATTATGCTTAAGTTACAATTATGTCGCTTTCTAGAGAGTTATTAATTTTTGTGACTGCTAGAACAGATATTGCAACGATTTTCATCTACAACTTCAAAACGCCGCCATCACAAACACGTGACATCAATGCTGCTCTACAGCAGGTAGCCTTACAAGCCCAGCTGACTGCTGCTTTTAGCTTATAGAACTGTCGAAACACACATATGTACGCAAACAAATGGGTGAAAGTAGTTCAAGATTTATACCAAAAAAATACATGAAGTGTTTTTTGTAGCTATGCGACTACCTGGTATTGAGCTGCCTTGCGTAACATAATTATGAGAATCTGGGGCACAATGCTGTGTGTGTTGTTCATTTTGTTTTACATGGTTTTAAGTCAGTAGTTCATTCGACCGGGAATGCTGTAATTCAAACCCAAGGTACCTTTATACCAAGTAGCCTTACAAAGGCATCTGACCACTGCTTCTAGCTTCAATAACCTTACAAACCCAGCTAGTATATATGTATAGCTTTTAGCCTGAAGAATTGCTAAAATACACAACACAGACGAGAACAAACAAAATGCATGAAATGCTTGTTGGTGTTGTGTTTGTTTTAGTTATGCCGATACCTGGTATCGAGGTACCGTAGTTGACAGAATAAAAACTATTTCTACCAACAAAATACATGAAGTGTTTGTTGCAGTTGTGCGGCTACCTTGTTCAGACCCACGTATGTATGTATGTATGTATGTTTACGTAGTTACTTAAATGAGACATGAAAGCCCAGTCTGTTGTAAATAATATTGAATTGTTTCATATATTTATTTTCTTGAGCTAAAGGTCGGTTTTTTTATTAAAATATTTCATTATCTTTTGTCGATATTTCGCTTCTTCAGGACAATAATATTTTCCTGAAGAAGCTTTCCAAAGGAGAGCGAAATATCGACAAAAATAATCAAATATTTTAATAAAAAAGACCTTTAGCTCAAGAAAATAACTATATAAAATATAAAAAAGGGATCGAAAAAAGCCAAATAATAAATCTATAATATTGAATTGGTTTACTTGGCTTGAGTTCATCTGTCAGAAATTTGCCTTGCTTTTCTGTCCTTTCTATATTATGATGGCGATGCCAGACTAGATCATTGCTATTCGTCAGTACGACGATTTTAGCATATAATTATACGTTTTAATTTTTATGAATACCGATGGAAGAAACAATCCTGGTGCCGGATTCTGGCATTCGTAATCGAATATACTCGATAATAAAAACAATGTAGAACAAAAACAAAATGAGCAACAAACACACAGCATTCTATAACGAAATCGTTCAATCACGAGTGCCAGAATTTGGCCCCTGGTTCCTCAACTTTAACGAACATTCCTCATATATCAAGGAACAAAGCAATTTCAACTGCACACTCGCAAGATACCGTAAACTTAAATATGGGAGATGTTAATATGACACGATCTGTTTCCTTTTTTTCTATGCTTCAAGAATTTATTACAGTAAGAGGTAAAAAATAAGGTTGCATGATCCAATTCAATTAGCTCTGACCACTTTTGAAAATACAAATACAGTATTTATCGGATATAAGAACATCTCATATAAGAACAAAACGCTTATAAGAAACATTTGCAAAAACACCATATCTTTTTAGTGATTTTTCTAACAAAAAAAGTTTCATATAAGAAAAACGCTTATAAGAAAAAAACTGATAAAAGAACATTTTTCTTGAACACCAAAACCACAAAATGTATAGAAAAAGAATTTATATAAGAAACTTTCAAGGGCAACACTGAATTTATGTAGTTTGCATGGACAACTCTGTTTTCTGACAGTTTTACAACAACAACAGCGTTTTTTTTTTTACTTTTAGTGCTCATGAGAAGTTTTTGTTTCTTGCCTCGTAAATAAATAAATAAATAGTACAAAATGAATTATGTATGTACATGTATTTACTACATATAATTTTTGATGCTAATTCTTCGACCTTTGTTGTTTATTATTTTAATTGTTTGAGCCTTAAGGTCACTTGTTTTTTTATAATTGTTTATTGAATTCAATATTTCGATATCACAATGTATATCTTCTTCAGGAATGTTTCGATGTTTTTTTTTCAAATATAATTTTTTTTTTCAAATTGAAGTTGTCTAGTTTTTTTATATCTACTAAAGGAGTTAATAAAATAAAATTTGATTTGTTTTATTTTTCTATTTACATACATACATCTACGTATATACATACATAAAAAGGTAAAAAGCTCGTATATTCATATAAGAAACAAATGCCTTACGGCCGTAGCTACTTACATATATAAGAAATAAGTTTCTTATATAAAATAATTGTATATAAGAAAGAAACGCTTATAAGAAACTTTTTTCGTGGATTTTTCAAGTTTCTTATATCCGATAAATACTGTAATAATAACCGGTTCAATATATTGGGTGAAATCGAAATGGACAAAACTAATATCGATTTCAAAAACCATCAAAAAGAAAACTATTTGGTGAAACCGAAAGTCTAAAGTTATTGCCCTCCTATTAAAATTCTATGTTTTTCTATAAAATCAACCAAAAAAATGTTGGAGAATATTCTGCTTTAGTTTGCGAATCACCAATGTTAATGCATTGACAATGCGGAAAATTAAAAATTAACTGATTATATGTATTTTTCAGTGCATATGTTATGATTACAGGCGTATGATGTATATTTATTATAAATATTCGATTTATTTGTATTCACATATTTTAAGATCTAAGTACATATTTATAGGCAGCTGGAAATTGTTATCTGCGTATCTAGAAAAAATTAAGTGTCTCCAAAAGTATTAAGAGTTTCTAAGTCTTCTTCGCTTTTTACGTTCTTTTGACATTTTCATGAAAAGAGTTTCAATTTTATCAAAGGTTCTTAGATATTTAAATTTTTCCAATTTTTAAGAAACAGAAAAAATTCAAATAATTGTCCCATAAGGGAAAAATTCATTCAACTCAACAAAAAAAATGTACTTAAAATTACAAATTGCAAAATTCTGTAATTGAAGCTACTAGATGAACACAAAATATATATATCATTTAATTTCACTATAAAAACTTTAAAAAATTTATCAGTTGAAAAATCTTCTAACTTCTGCCATTTTACCGTTCAACCAAGCACAGAAATCCCCTAAAAATACCCCAAAAATAAATTGTTACCCCTAAGTTTCCTCCGAAAGAATTTAACACCCCAAATTCACCACTAAAAGAAAAACACCCTGGGAGGAAATCCCCTAAACTGGCAACACTGCTCTAAATACATTTGCTTTCATTTAAAAACTACAAAATCATGAAAATTTACATTAGCCTATACTTATTTACAATACATGGCTATACATTTACTAAAACAAACAAAAATGTTGGCGAATAAAGAAATAAATATTGAAATATCTGATATATAATAACAAAAAATTTAAATAATTTAATTACCAAAAACAAATAATAAATCTATTTAATTTTTAATTCATGCAAACTACGCGTAGTTTTGTAACATAATTATCATTATTTAAGTTTTTGCTTTATTAAAAGCTATTATTTTAAAAATCTCAGCATTAATTATGGTCATTAAATACTTGTGCATAATTAAATAGCAATTTAGTTTTAATACTGTAACAATAAAAAGGGGGATCTTTGGCCTGGCATCATTGATCTATAAACGAATACAGCAGCCCGTTGTGCATGCTGTGGTATGTTGGCATCTGGCATCTCTACTTTACAGTTCCCGCCAAGGCAGTTTGATACCAGTTAATCGCATAACTACACAAACACAACAACAACAAACACTTCATGGATTTTATTGATAGAAAAACTGTATTACTGTCATCCGTTTCTTTGTTCCCGCTTAACGGTCCGTTTCTTTAGTTTTCTTTTTACCAAAGCGGCGTAACAGCAAATATTAATGAAATATTTTTATTTTTTAATGAAAATTGTGTTTGGCTGAAAGTGTGGATGTTTAAATTAAGGAAATATTAAAATTCTATGCGTATTTAACGCGAAACTGGTGAAGAATCGCCATAAAGTTGTTATTCAGATCAGTTTTGATTAAATTTTCTTAGCTTTGTTTTTGTTGTCGAGTGCAACAAAGTGTTGGTAACATTTTTTGCACATTTATAGCAAAAAAGTGTGTTTAATTAAATGTGTGGCAGTTTAAATAAAAGTTATTTAGAGTGTTTCTTTAATGTGAAATTAGTGAAGAATTGTCCTGAATATGTTTTTCAGATCAGCACTGGGATTTTGGCATAAACAGCTGGTGGTAAGTTCGTTAGTGAATAAAATACCATTAGAATTAATTGGTGCTAGAGGTAGGTGCGTGTATCTGTATGTACATTAGAGTGGGCCAATGCTTTTCTCGGCAATGCTTAGACGGTTTGCCACGATACCATGGCTGTAAAATCAAAATCTAGCTTCCAATTTTTAAGGAGGGACTTTGGAAATGAAAAGTTTCTATTTAAAAATCGAAAGCTCGATTTTAATTTTATACCCATGGTTTCCCGGGTAAACCATTTTGAATTAATGGCAGATTAGAATTTAGACAACCATTTTGGTGATTCCTTTTTAGGGTTCCGTACTCATCAGAGTGAAACGGAACCCCATTACCGAGACTTGTACGTCCGTCCGTCCGTCCGTCACATCATCCATTCTCTGAAACGGTAACAGCTAGAGAGCTGAAATTTTCACAGGATGTTGTTGTACCTTGCCGCTACAACAACAAATACTAAAAACAACAACAAGTCGAAAACTACGAGGTGTCCTCATACAACGAAAAGTTACAATTAGCTATAACTCTCGAACCCTAAAAGATAGAAAGCTGAAATTTGCACAGTGTATGTATTTACAGATGCCCTACAACAATAAATACTAAAACCAACAAGTCGAAAACTACCAGGTGTTCCCATACAACGAAAAGTAACAATTAGCTATAACTCTCGAACCGTAAAAGATAGAGAGCTGAAATTCGCACAGTGTATGTATTTACAGATGCTCTACAACAACAAATGCTAAAAACAGCAACAAGTCAAAAACTACCAGGTGTCCCTATACAACGTAAAGTAACAATTAGCCGTTACTCTCGAGCCATGAGAGATAGAGGGATGAAATTTGCATAATATATGTATTAACATATGCTCCACAACAACAAATGCTAAACACACCAATAACTGTAAAACTGCCAGGTGTCCCTTTGCAACGTAAAGTAACAGTTAGCTATAACTTTCGAACCGTAACAGATAGAGAGCCGAAATTCGCACAGTGTATGTATTCCCAGATGCCTCACAACAACAACAACAAGTCGAAAACTACTAGGTGTCTCCATACAACGTAAAGTAATTAAACGTAACTCTCAAGCTGTAAGAGACAGAGAGATAAAATTTATACAACATACATACATATGTATTCACATATGCCATTCCATACGTATGTATGTACATTACACATACATACGTACGGAACCCTAAGTGTGCGAGCCAGCCTCGTACTTGACTGAATGTATTATACATATACTAAAATGTACATATGTACTTGTTTATTACAATGCACCTTGCTTTTAAAAAATGCGAAATCCCACCTTAGCTCCTCCAAAAACTTTTCTCCGTAGCAAAAACTCCATATTGAAAAATTTTAGTTAGAATGCATTAGAAGCAGACGTGCCGCATCCGCCAACAAGTTGAAAGAAAATGTAAACAAAATCACATAAGGGTGTTTCCATGGTTACGCACGTGACATTTGTACACGTTTAATTGTTTTGAATATTATAAAAATATAAATGGGTTGGAATTTTTGAATAGAATTTTGCCATTGTTACATTTAATGTGATGAGTTCCAAAAAGTATATATATTGGAAAATTGAGCACTGGGTACCCAAGTTCCATGCGATCAAAGTTGACTTACGCACGTGACAAAAAACGTAAGTGCCTTTTAAAGCAGCATGAAATATTGCAAAAGTAGGTGAATTGTAGAAGATTTTTATTTCGGAAAAAATGTTTTTATAAAGGTTATTAATGGACCTTTATAAACATGGTTTGTTCAAAAACAAGTGTGCATGGGTTGGCTAAGAAAAAACAATTTTTGATTACGCACGTTACATTACGCACGTGACACTTTTTACCTTCATACATATTTTTGTAATTTAACATATATTTTCAGAAGTTTTTACCATCATTTAAAATTATTATAAGTTAAAATTTTTTTTTACATAATAAAATGTCAATAGTTTTTTTTTTCAATTTTCTGTGCTTAAAAAAATTGTGCGAGCGTTTTGATTTTTTAACTAACGGTGGACCATTTCATGGAAATACCCATAAGGTACCATTACTGCTGCGAAATAGGCTGCAGTGGAATAAAAATGAGTTTTGTTTTGCCATATGCCCGTATTTTTAGTTGATTATTTTGTAGTCTTTATATTTTGTACAGTGGCACAAGGGCCAAATAGAGACATACCGGTGTCCAAAAAAATTTTTTTATTCAAAATCATATTTTAATTTATTTAGCAAAGGACCAATAAGTTTTTCTCTGATTAAATTATTGAGACACAACATAATTTTCAATAAAAAAAAACCAAACATATTGTTTTAAACCCATTTTGTTGCTGCAAGCTGGATACAATTTTGTCTGAGATAAAAACCCTTTTTTCATATCATTGAAACTAGAATATTTGTACACTTATTTATTTATAAATTTATGTATAACTACGGCTATTAGTTCAAACACATATTATAGATGTGATATTAAAACTAAACTCCAAATAAAGTTTTGTTTTAAACAAGAAGTATCTGTTTTCAGCAAAAGTTTTCAAATAGCATCTCGTTCGCCTCCTGCTTGTGTCCACCAGAAAAAGTTTCCCTTTTTAATTAACATTTAACATTGCACTTCACCACCAAGAATTTGTTGGTGGTTGTTTTATGGGTTCCCAAGTTCAGACGATTATTTGCAATAACAAAGTTTTGCAACAAACAATACAGACTGACAGACAGACCGACAGACCGACCGACACAAGTAGACAACAATAACGGTCGTTAAAACTGAAAAACACTTATTCGTATGTCTGACAAGTGTGAGATATTTTTAATTTTGTTTAGCCACGCAAAGCGCTCTTGTGCAATGACACCAAATATGTACGAGTACTATTCGCTTTTGTTTTTGTACCAAAAAAAAAAAAAAATTTTTTTTTTCAAGTTCAATTTCTATGTACATACATATGTACATATGTAAATGAAAACGTTGTCGTATCGAATGCGACACAAAACGTTTTAGATGGTGAATGTAATTGGAATTATAAATCATGCAAATAAGCATTAGCAGTAGTATTATCAAAGTTCGAGGACACATTTTTTTTTCGCTTTTTATTTATTAATGGATTAAGAATGTTTGTTGGGGATGATAAATTTGGTTTTATTTCATTTCGAAAATTCTTTACGTACGATTAAATTTGTGCAGGAAGCTGCACAAAATTTAAATATTCAAGAGCTAAAAGCTAAGAGAATTGGCAGGGACGGTAAAGGGGTTCTCTTTTTTAAATGTGTATATTTATAAGTATGTATCAATAAATATACACACATACATATGCAATATATGATACCTAGCATTATATACCTACCAGAATATTCTAGTACTCGTTCGATTCGTATAATTTCGTGCATTTAATATCATTAAGAATCATAATAATTTCAAGTGCATCACAAATATGTTATTATGTGCATGTATTTCTCCCTCCGTCTTCAATGTTGGTTGCCATCGCTGGTTGGCAGTGATAAAATGCAATTGTTTGTGCTTTCGACCCCAGCCAAAATATATTTTTGTTCGCATGTATGTGTCACTACAAAACTTAAAAACCCAAAACAAAAGTTACAGCAGCAATCAGCTTCCAACTAAAGCGGAAACAGCGTATTTAACCAAAATACCCCCAAAATGTAATGAGCGTATACGCACGCACACACACACAGACACACATGGAAATATACTTTCAGTGCAAAGAAATGTGTAGTCTGACAGCAGACCCCTTTAATGTCTATGGAAAGCAAATTAATGCAAGTGGGACCATTATACCGTAAAATGACCAAATACAGCTTTAGTGCAGACGCTATAAACATAAACACATAGGTACATATATACATATGTATGTATGTATTTGGTCGGTATGTATGTATGTATTTGGTCGGTACATACATGACTGTACAATTCCATTGCAAGCCAAATTTTAATTGAAATTACATTTGTCATGGTCTCTAACTGGATCTTATTTGATCTCGTTTACGGTGCTTACCGCACTGGCGATCAGTTGTTTACACTGCACAGTGAAAACAGTGGCTAATAAATTTAGAAGAACTTGGTGTTTTTGCACTGCTTTCAGTGCTTCGACACAAACCTTGAGTTGGTGCGCAGTAAGCTAAAACGAGAAAATTCTTGTGGAGAATCAATCCTATCTACTTCCTACACGTTTATAAAACTTTGGAATTTGAAGTGCAATCAGTTGTATTGCAAAAAATACAAAAAAAGTGCGCAGTAAAATTGATATTTGTTTTCTTGGTGAAAAGGGAACATTTATGATATACATACATACAATATGTATATTAAACATACAATATGTATGTTAATACATATACATATTTTAAATTTTGGGTAGGTACCAATTGCCATAAAATGAAAAAGTGCGCTGCCAGACGTTTGTCGATTTTATACGCGAAGCCGGTTTTGGTTATACCATAGAGGAGAAAATCTCTTACACTGCAGTTACACGATCAAGTTTTGCTATCAAGTTTTTCTTCACATACTGCTTGTCAAAATTCAATAAAATTGATAGCTGTGACGTAGGCTGCACGCAATTTCATAACAATTTGGTTTCAAGATGCCGTCAAGAAGAAAATTAAAAATAGCTGCTTCATTAAAAGTACTATCAGAAATAAAGAAAATAAAAGAAAAAGAAAAAAACTAAAGGGCGGGCAGAAAGGAAATATTGGGTGAAGCCCTTATTAGTAAGAAGGTTGGTAAATATTTAAAAATTATAATGAATGTAGATATGCTCTATAAATCGCAGCACATCATTATATATGTTGGTTTTGCACGTAAACATTTTTATTTCTATTTTTAAGCTTGAATCTGTTTAATTTTTATCACTTTTAATTGCAACTTTCAAACAAAACAACAAAATATTTGCAGACAGAACGAAAAATAATTGTTGTCAGCTGTTTTCTTGATTGTGACTTGATGCTCTCTATGGAAAGCAAAAATTGTCATCAAGTTTGCATCAATTTTCAAAATTGTGAGTGTATTAGTAAAACAAAGTGAATGTATTAAAACTTGAAAGGCAAAACTTGATCGTGTAACCCCCAACCAAGTTAGTAAGTAACAAGGCGAATCCATTACAGGTGCCCGCATCCCAATTCGCTTCAACATTTTTCCAAGATTTTATCTTCTGAGTTGTCAAAGCCAAGGCGAATCAAGTATAGGTGGTCGCATTTCAATTCGTTTCAACATTTTACAAATACCAAAATTAGCAAAAAAGTGCAAATTTAAATGTGGCTCTTTATACGGGGGCATTCTTTAAATTGAAAATTGATTTTAGTTTTTGAACCGTGAAAGACTTAAAATTTTCACCATATGCATATGTAGTTCGCAGTTAATTGGTTCATACACGGGAACACCCTTTAGTTTTAAAATCAGCTATAACTTTTGAACCATAAGAGATAGAGGCTCCAAATTTTAACGATAATAATAATGCTTCAAAGAGAAAATCTTATTGAGTTTATTAAGTAGTTTTGGCTCTGTATAAAAATGTGAATGATGCAAATTTAAGATCTACTTAAAATTTAAATTTCCTCAAAAATCCATTCTCTGGTTTAAACCCTTACTTTGCAATTTATTGTTTTTGTTGTTGATAATGACTATGACGTTGGTGGAGGCAATAAATGTAAGAATTGCTATCGTTGCTTGGATGTGTGCGAACAGCATTACCCCACCATACCGTCAGGAATCAGCAAAATTTAATTATTTAAGTGCTCACTCGCTTGATACCCAACAAACATAAAACTTTTCAATTTTATTCTCTAATTGCATACAGAACTTTTTCTTATATAATTATTTTTGTATTAAGTTTATCAGGCTCAAGTTCTTTCTATATTATTTTTGTGATTGATATTAATTAAACAAGACAAAGAAGACATCAAAGACATTTAGCAGGGTGGACAACTAGTTGTCTTGAAGCCGCCACACTTTCTCGTCAGCAACCGTCCTTGAACTTAGGGGCTCATGTTGTATATTTTCTGTCTAAATTTTTAATTATATCAAACACAAAAATTCTATTTTTTTTATTTATTTATTTTTTTCTTTTATTTTTGTACTTTATAATTTTATAATTATTAAAAATTAAATTAAAAAAATTAAGATCAGACGGCTGGAAAATTATTTTTTTTGATATTTCGCAGGGAAGCTTTTTTCCTCATACCAAAAGCTATTGAAAAATTGAGGGCACAGTATCGATTGCTAAATTGATACCTGCTCCTCTGCCGGCTTGGGACATGAATATATATATCAGAAATTCTCATTTTATGCTTCTCGATATCCTGGTAAAACCATCAAAACTACTTTTTGTCACATTTCAATTTATTTACAGAGCAAACTTCTTGGAAAATCTCGGGTACATATGAACCGATATCGAAAACTTTTACTATTATCTTTTTTACCATCTGAACTACTTTTGGTACGAACAAATTGTTCTGGCTCGCTTATATGCGAATTTTTTTTTTTTAAAGGCCTGTCTATGCTATATCAGGTACATGTGAACCGATATCGTAAAATATTTTTTTCGTCTATTAACAGCCAATCATCTTGGATGATTAAATTGACTTTTTTGTTGCAAAAAGTTGGTTTAATGCGCATTTTTTAAGAAGCCGGTTTTCATTATATGTGTGTTGTGTATGGAGCGATGTTCGAAAGTACATTTTTCCGCTTCTCATAACCTGCCTTATCACCAAACTCACTTTTTGGTTAAGAATAATATTTTAGCTACTTTATAAGTGAAATTTTATAAAAACACGATTTCGAAAATTTTTATTTTTTGTGGCTTCTCATGATCATGGCAAACAATGTTACCAACTTTGGAGCAAAAAAAAAAAATTCGAAAATTTTACCATTTTTTGCCCTCTCAGAAACCGTCTTATCCACATACTTTGGCTGTTCGTGAACTGATTGCACTGAATTTCAATAGAAAACCAAATGACATGATATACATATGTATGTATGAATAGATTGACACCAAAACTTATTCTGAGTCAAAGAGTTTTTTCAGAAACGGGTTTTCAACAGTCTACAGACGGGCATCGTTTAGTCGACTTTTCTGTCAACACTGACCCATAATATACATACATACATGTGTGTGTGTATGTATGTATATGCAAAATTTATGGGTCCGTATTGCAAACGGAATCACAAACTTATAAACTCCCTCACGAGTTTAATACATCAAGAAACAGTGTTAGCTCCTTCTGTGGAAGCCCTTGCAAGTCCTGTGAACCCAATGTATAGGCCTGCAACAGCCTGTGTCTTCTGTGGCCTAGTGCCACACATTCAATAATCAAGTGTTCCATTGTCTCCTCTTCTTCTCCGCAAAATCTGCAGGTTGCCGTACTGGATAGTCCCATTCTGTGCAGATGCTTCCTGCAGGTATAGTGGCCTGTTAGCGTCCCACACAGTGTTCCTAGATTCTTTTTATTTAGTTTTAGAGCGAGAGCCGCCCTCTTGGCATCAAAGCTAAGAAATTTCTTTGAGTGTTCCAGACCCCTAGTGTCGTTCCACAGTTTTTCTGTGATGAAGGTTGTCAATTTTCTAATCTCCCCCTTGAGAAGGAGCCAAAGGATGGAGTGGGTTCAATGAAAGCCCCATTGGCTTCCCTTTTTGCGTCGGTATCAGCCAACTCGTTACCCTTGTGCCCCTCATGACCTGGCACCCACATCAGAGTAATCTGATTGTGAGTGGCCAGTTCATTTAGCTTGTCGTGACATTCCAGTATTGTCCTGGATGTGAACGTATAGCTATTCAGGGCTTTGAGTACCGACTGACTGTCGGAGAGTATCTTGATTCTGACTCCTGTGTATCCCCTTTCGGATAGGACCCCTACAGCTTCCAGGATAGCATATAGTTCCGCATATTGTGGTGTCCCTGCCAAGTGTGACTGTCCTGCGTTACTGGGGCAAGTACGTACTTGCCCCAGCGTTTGCTGGCTGTGCTCTTTCTTAAAGCCAAAAAGTACTTAAATGTGTTTAAAAAACTCATTCTCTGTAGTTGTTGTATCTTTTGACAATTTGCACCGAAGAAGTCTGCATTGTTTGGCATTAGTTGGTTTGATGTGGAAACGTTGCGAAAGCAAAGTTTTTCTTTCGTTTTATTTATTTATTTGTTTGTAGTGTGCGTATGTAAAGGAGGAAATAATTTAAGTAGAAGTCAAACGAAAGCGCTCAAGTGCAAGCAGCTTGTCTGATAAGTTTGGTCAAACAGACATCTACTGAAATATCCACTTTCCGAAACGTTCATTAAACCAGCCACGTAGACAGCAGCATGCCAGCAGTATCAATACTAGAAGTCATACTGTTGATAAGAATCGACAACGTTGGGTCTTGTTAAAAATTTATTTATTCAACTGTTTTACTTTTCTCTCTGCTTTTACAAGGGTGAAGCATTTTTTTGTGTGTGTTTATTTTTACTTTAAATACGGTTCAAAGTTCTCATACTTCTTGTGGCGGAAATTTTAGCTTGATTGTGATTTTAATTTTAATGAAAAATTACATATTTATTTTGTCTTCTTTTTGTGCAACAAGGGTTACATTTTAGTAAAAATGGCTTAAAATATTCACGGAAGCAGAAGCTTGTAAATTATATTCCCTTTACATATTTCGCTGCTTCTTTTTTGTTTGTTTTTTTTTTAGTTGGCTCGCTACAATGGGTCAGTTTAAGGTATTGAATAGTCTATTGAGTTTGTTAAAGTGGTTGCCATTTTGTGCTACTCAGATGGGAAATTGATTCTGCCATATATAGGTAAATCTTAAGATTCTGGAGTCCAAAGTATGTTGAGGACATTCTTTTCCTTGTGCTTATCTTGTTAACTGCTATATAAGTCATTGAATTGAAATAGACTTAGGCATCTAACTTAATTCCAAAAATTACAGTGCTGGGGGATGACTGATGTAATGAGTTTCATATGAGATGTAGGAAGTTCGTAAGTTTTTTGTTGTTATATTGCGCATAGTTTTTATATTTTGTTTAGGTTTTTTGTGTAAACCTCCCAATAATTTTCTCTAGCTTTGGAAATAACAACAATATTTGCCGTTCATAAGCCATGTCACACAATTCAACTCCATTCGGAAACGGAGTTCAATCCGCATGTTGGTGCTACAGAAAACGAAAAGTTGACAAACATTTTCGGAATCGAATCAATTCGATTTCGCCGAACGGTATTACAAGTTCAAATACGAAGTTTGTTTTAAGCCAAGGTACCACGATAACCGGCAGCCTTACATACCTAGCTGACCATTGCTTCTAGCTTGAAGAACTGTGAAAATACTCAACACAACACAAACACATAAACGCAAACAAATGGGTGACAGAATTTAAAGTATTTCTATCAACAAAACACATGAAATGTTTGTTGTTGTTGTAGCTATGCGGCTACCTGGTATTAAGATATCCCGCATCGTCATAGGGAATGATGCTTTCTGAGATGCGATCGTTTGGCAATATATCAATTATACACTCACAGGCGATCATGTTGCAATAATTCAATGGGCAATGCAAATAACTTTTTGAGTGGCAAAAAACGAATTTTCTAATTTGAATATGATCGGAAATTCGATTAAGTTCTTGGAAGGTGCACGATCTTCTGACAACTCATTGCTTTTCTTTGGCAGCTGGTTTGGAGACCTTTCGGGTTAGGAACTACTTCTCGCCTGTAGATCTCATGAATCTTAGAGATGGTGGTCTGATCTTCGACGGTGCAGACATTGGATATATCCAATACAGTTTATAATACTGCGCAGTAGTACTGTGTGGCTATTTGTTTTATGTTCTTTTTTATTTAGTGTTTTTTTATTTATTTATTTATTTATTATTATAATTAGCATCAAAAATATATTATTATAATTATTATTTTTCTTGTTTTGTGTATATATTGTTGTGTTAGTTCTAGGTTTTAGTGTGTAATTATTTTAAGGTTTTAGTTTTTTAAGTTTAGCTTTAAAGGCTTTTTTTACTTCCTTTTTTTTGGGGATATTTTTAAATTTCAATGCAGGATGTTTTTTTTTTAAGAGATGTATAATTTAAATATACTTTATTAAATAAGTTTGTTTGTAATCCTTGATACGTATTAGTACGTAAGGAATTTTGTGTTAATAGTAAATAGAATAAATTTAAACTAACTTTGTAATATTTTGGAAATAAATCAATCAATCAATCTAATTTGAATATACACATACATATAAAGAAACGAGTGTTTAATGTTTTAAATTGTCATTTCAGTGTATTTAATGCATTAGTTTTCTTACGTCAAGCAAATCATTATTCTGCAATAACTGACTGCATGTAGGGTGTTCTGTAATACTTAGCTGCATCTGTCTATCGATGCAGTACACATCCCCCGCCAATCTAATTTATGGTGGAGTAGCAAGCAATTCGCTCAGTACCTCAAGGGAAATATATTGCTGCAGCTGTCTTTTCGGTTACTTTCAAATTAACCCTAGTTGATACATCCACAACCTAGCGTTCTGCTCAATGAGATAAACTGCAAAGGAACCTCAGTCCTCTTGGTGACCACATCCCCAGGGAGAAGTTCTTCGGAGAGTTCATTCTGCATGATCCTCCCGATTTCTCTACTAAAGATTAATTGAGACTATGGAAATTAATGGCTCGAGATAACTTCTATGGGGAAATTTTAGCCAATAATGGATGTGGTGCCCATTTCGACCAACCTTGGTTGGAACCAAAAATTTCATCAGAAGATGAAATTTTAATTTATTTTACGGTTGATGTTAAGAATGTATCAACTATAGTTGATCAACTATTGTTGATACATCCACAACCTGGCGTTCTGCTCAATGAGATAAACTGCAAAGGAACCTCAGTCCTCTTGGTGACCACATCCCCAGGGAGAAGTTCTTCGGAGAGTTCATTCTGCACGATCCTCCCGATTTCTCTACTAAAAATTAATTGAGACTACGGAAATGAATGGCTCGAGATAACTTCTGTGGGGAAATTTTAGCCAATAATGGATGTGGTGCCTATTTCGACTGCAGCTGGTTGGAACCAAGAATTTCATCAGAAGATGAAATTTTAATTTATTTTACGGTTGATGTTAAGTAAGAAGTACAAGTAAAGCAATATTACCACTTCAGCTGGGGTACAACTAACAGTTTAACAGCTGACATCAGCTTGCATTTTTGTCACAAACTTACTATGCTTAATTACATCTGAATTAAATAATACATGGGTCTTATTTTTTTGTACCCCAGCTCAAGTCATAATTTTGCCTGGATTTTGTCAAAAAAGACTTCTTTAGTCGTTTCCTGTCTACATTTTGAGCTATCTATGTATATATTTCTGTGAAAGGCTGAACACAAAAAACAATTGAAACATTAGTTTTAGATCTAATACAGGGTCCGCCACCTAACGTTTTTTTTCAACTAGTGCTTATTTCGTGAATGTCTGATTTGACAGATAATTAGTTTTATCCTTCCACTGAACGTGGAAGGTGGTTGTGTATACGCTTCGCTAAGTGGGCCTGGGATGCAGAAGATGCCAATTTTGCAAAAAAAAAAAAAATCATCTTTTCAGATGAACCGCATTTTGATCTTAACGGGCATGTGAACAAGTAAAATTGTCGTATTTGGGGCACAGAAAACCCACACGCATACATTGAAAAGCCGACGCATCCAAAACGAGTCACTGTTTGGTGCCGATTTTGGTCGAGAGGCATACTTGGGCTATACTCGATTGAAATAGATTGAACTATTATTAACTAAAACCTTTTGAGTGGCAGCTTTTATATGGTGCAAAGAAGATGCCAATCTTTAGGTGGACGAATAATTATAATCACTCGAAAGCGATAATAATTATTTAGGCGTTAAGGGAACCAAAAGAAAAAAGGGATTAATTTCTGTGGTTTTAGAATTGATGAGGAGCTCACCTTTTATATTATATCTTCCTTCAGGAAAATTGACATGTAATTCTAACAACGTTATAATAATTTTATTTAATTAAAAAAATGGGGTAAGGATTACATTAATTTCCTTTAGTTGTTAAAAAGCGACTGCGCAAATGATTTCAAGAAATGGTTTTTCATTCTGGTTTTTCTTTCCAATAAATTCAACTGCTATACTACTTATAATCTACTTTTCTCTTTCATTTTGGAGCACAAATTCAAATGTTGCCAACTTATTGCTAAGGTTAATTCATATTAAAAATATTTAATTCGTGTGCTGATTCATACAGCTTTTAAGAAAGACAGAAAAAAAAATATATATACAGAGGATTTAAGCTATTGGCCTTGAAATTATAAGTCTACAAAACGATTTTGGACATCGATGTTTTGCACCGTTTTCAAAAAAAAAAAGTTATTTGGCGGACCCTATATAATAATTTTCAATTGGATCTTTTGTGTATCCTTTGACATTTTTTAATTTTGTGTATCCTTTAATTAATATTAATCATGATAATCATCTGCATAGAAGCCTATCTAAAAAAAACTATTGCGCAGAGCATCGTTTTGCTCGAGGTGTACAATCGGCCCCAACATGATAAGGAAATAAACTGTAAAATATGAAGATTAAAACATAAAATTCATGCTAAGATGAAATTTCGTCTTGCAAGAGAATCCGTTTTATAAGGAACCAGATTTGCGGTAGACATCGAGTTTTACACAGCGTGCCCAGTGATTTCTAGTGATCTGGGGAATTACTCTGCAGAAGAGGTTAGATAGCTTGATCTCCTTAGCTAGGGGTTGCGTTACGAAGCAAGATATCGTAGAAAATAAAGTCACTACTCCAGTAGTTCTAATCAGCTGTTCGGGAGAGCTGATATGGCCACTAGGCTTAGGCCACTTCGCAGATGCTGACTTCAAATCAAACCACCTTTTTCGTGGAATAAATAGTTCAATTGTTTATGAATTGCGCCGTTATAGATTAATCTATGCACTATTTCCTAGCTAAACTAAGCTGCTTGTTGATTTTACATCTGTCTGGCTGGCCAACATATTGGAATCCAAAAGCTATTTTCTATACTGCTTCTACACTTTCTCTAGCCAAGTTCTTCTATCACTTGCATAAATGAACTCCAACGTATTGTGATTGGATCAGTTTATTTGTTTTTACACAATTTTCTGTTGCTCGAAATGTTAGCATAAGTTTAAGTCGTTTTCAACTCATCTAATAATCTAAACCTCTTTTGAACTAAGCCCAGAGTTTTTTCATATTATTGTCAATACTTGCATTGACAGATTTCCATTTTTCTTAAATAAAGAAAACCCCAATTGGCATTGTTGTTTTTATAACTTTTTTATGAATAACAACGGAAAAGGTCCTTTTATTTGCACTGCAACCTAAAAATGCCAATTAACCATTTTCACCAGCAACAAAATCAATTTTATCAGTTCATCGACAATCTATTATTTTTATTTTTAAAACAATTGCTGTTTGTTTTCTTTTATTTTTATTATTTAAAGAAGAACAACTGGTAATGCCCACTTCCGTAAGTACATAAAATATCAGCAATAGGAAATATTAAGATGGGGTTGCTGTTTCTTTCATTTTAAATCATTTCTGTTTCTTCTGTTTGTTTGCTTCTATATTTCATTTACACGCGCTTGTGTGTTAGTTTCGTTTTCTACCCGTGTAGTTTTGTTCAAAATTGATTGAATTTCTCTTAAGAGAATCTATTATTTTGCCAATAAAGATTGTATTGCGTGATACGAATTTAATGCCTTTCTTATATTTCTTGTAGCTGTTCCACTCGTAGAGAAAAAAGGATACGTTAAATTGTTGTTAATGTTTGCGAAAAATGTTTTTATAAATATAACATTATCGTTGTCTTTTTCCTTAATGTAGTAAAATCTTCAGTCATTAGGAAAAAAAGGGGAAAAATCTGGTTGTAACAAGTGTAGTGAAATGGAAATATTTGATTTTAAGATTTTGAGTGTAATTACTAGAAGTCAATTTGATTAAGTAAGGCAGCGTTGTTCTACAAAAAGTGGTGGAAATATTTACATGGCATTGATTAAAAGTTTGTAAAAGTTATGCAACATCAAATTAAATGATTTGCAAAGGAAACAGTATTGCTTAAAACATTTTGTAGATGAAATCTTTAAGCTGTAAACTTTGTTACAAAGAAAACAAGCTGTTAAATAACAGTTGTTTAATCGATCAGTTCTAAAAGTTTTGTTAAATGTAAAGCCATTTAAATTCGCAAAGTACTCTTACGATTGGTGACTACGCTAAACTTGCGTCACTATCGATTTGCAGTAACATTCTAATTTTCTGGAAAGCAAAAGCGCCATCTATCGTGAAGTTTCAAGAAACAGGAAAAGCGAACTCATTTAAAATTATTTGAAAGTTTTAGAGCTAAATGTAATGTATGTAAACTGTACTTTCGCATTTTAGAATCGAACTCATAACTGGTTAGCCAAATCGTTAAATTTTTGTGGATCTAGAGGATTATATTTGAATAAAAAAAGGGCAGAACATGTTATTAATTTATTTGCGTGCTATTATATGAAAATATGTAAAGCTCAATAACGTCATAAAATAAGAAAAAATTTCTTATTGAAAATATATGCGGGATCTTCCAAAAGAAAAAACCTCTAAACTTTGACAGTCATGAGTTGCCACACCCGTCAAATTAGCTGTCGTTTATTCAACAGTGCAGCCAAGTTGTGCTTGGCACACAAATTATTCCATAACACTTTGAAATAACACTTGCCATCATTTGATAAAATAACAAAAATTAATTTTGTATATTGGTGAGAGAACAACTCTGTGGTTTACTGATCAATAAATTAAAAATTTACTGTCAGTAATGAAGAGCTCAGGTAGTAGGATGCCTAGGCGCTGCTGCCTAAAAACACTATGACCTATAACCACATGGCGGACGTGAAACAGCCGTTGCATGGTCCCTGGCTCAAGAAAATAATTATATTAAATAGAAAATAAATTCAGTCAAGTACGACTGTGTGCTGGCTCGCACACTTAGGGTTCCGTACGTATGTGTAATGTACGTATGGAATGGCATATGTGAATACATATATTGTATAAATGAAGAGAGATGAACTCTCTGTCTCTTACAGCATGAGAGTCGTTTAATTGCTACTTTATGTTGTTGTTGTTGTTGTTGTTGTTGTAAGGCATCTGGGAATGCATACACTGTGCGAATTTCGGTTCTCTATCCCTTACGGTTCGATAGTTATAGCTGACTGTTACTTTACGTTGTAAAAGGACACCTGGTAGTATTACAGCTGTTGTTGTTCTTAGCATTTGTTGTTGTGGAGCATATGTGAATATATATATTATGCAAATTTCATCCCTCTGTCTCTCACGGTTCGAGAGTAACGGCTAATTGTTACTTTACGTTGTGTAGGGACACCTGGTAGTTTTCGACTTGTGATTGCTTTTAGCATTTGTTATTGTAGGCCATATGTGAGTACATATATTTCATCTCTCTGTCTATTACGCTTTGGGAGAGTTACGGCTAATTTTTATTTATATTGTGCGAATTTCAGCTCTCTGTCTTTTACAGTTCAGCGGCTACGGCTAATTGTTACTTTAAGTTGTATAGGGACACCTGGTAGTTTTCAACTTGTTGTTGTTTTTAGCATTTGTTGTTGTAGAACATCTAAAAATACATACACTGTGCGAATTTCAGTTTTCTATCTTTTACGGCTCGAGAGTTATAACTAATTGTAACTTTTCGTTGTATGGGGACACCTGGTAGTTTTCGCTTTGTTGTTGTTTTTAGTATTTGTTGTTGTAGCGGCAAACAAGAAAAACGTCCTGTGAAAATTTTAGCTTTTTAGCTCTTACCGTTTCGGAGAATGGACGCTGTGACGGACGGACGGACGTAGTTGTCTCGGTAATAGGGTTCCGTTTCACTCTGATGAGTACGGAACCCTAAAAAAGAGCCGGAGAAAACCAAATATTAAATTCAATCAATTCTGAGGAAGTAAAAGTAGTTAGCAATTGTATAACAAAATTGTTTCATTTATCTAGCCTTGTGGATTTTACGGCCAGCACAATTGTGTTCCCAAGAGGAATATTCACACTGTGTGGGAAAAATAAGTAAGCACTGAACTCATATCCTTATTATGGGAAACAGTTTATATTGCAGGATGAATTGATGATGCGAAATTCGATGTGCGTCAGTACCCGCTCAGAAGGATATATCTACTAGTGGATAAGAGGTCATAGATAGCCCATTCGCCACAATATTTCCGTATAAGTCACTATGTTCTGGTACCCAGAGAAGTTCCAGTTCTTAATGTCTTGCTATCTCATTTCGAGATAGCCAGCATCAGTGTGGATTGGGATATGTAATTCCATTGTACTGTAGTGCTTCATCCAGTTTGCCACCCTTCTTACCGCTGTAATTTCATCCTTCAAAACGCTTCATGGATTTTGTAGCTCAAAGCTGATCCCTTGCGAAGACCGTGGGACATGGATAGTCCCATCAACTCCTAAGTGCAACTTGTATCGCCCATCACTAGACATCTCATACTTGTCCATTTCGACGCTTGTAGATGCTGTACTCGACAGGCTTACTTTGAATATTTTATCAGTATTTGGAGTTGGTGGGCCGTAGGTAGCGCCACTCGCTAGGTTAGCTATCCTTTCAATTATCGAGGCATAACACATCTTTTCATACGCCTTCTGCCTTTACTCTTATCGCAGAATTCATGGCCGATTTCTTACTCATTAGTTAAGCCGGTAGGCAGCCAATACATCATTGTCAATAATGCCTTTGATGGTGTGCAGCTAGAGCGCTAGTTACCATCAAAGCAGATTTGTACAGTATAATTGCAAAGATCATGTATCACACTGTTTTTTTTTCAATGCCTTCCAGCACACAAGCCTTCCTTATACACACATATACATATGTATAGTATACATATCGTTATATGTTATGAATCTACGTTTCAGTTTACTAGTGAGTTTATAAGAAATGTTTTGAAGAATTTAAGCAAAAGTCTTGAAGGTTTTAAAATGAAATTTTTCATTCATCAGTATTTCTGATGCCACATACGTATTGCATACATGTGTACTTATGTTGGCTTTTTATTTTGCATTTCTTTGAAAACTATTTTTGCTTTGCATTGAAATCATTGACATTGTTCACCAAAATGTACAACCATCTATATATCATTCATATTTATGAATTTCATGTCAACTTTACAAAACCCTTAAGATATTCCTCAATAGAAATATGACACCAAAATACAATAACAAAGGAAGAAAAAAACATACACATGCACACAGAATGCAAAACGAAGAGCAAGAATAAAAAAGCGGCGACACAATTTTTTGTTTTCTTTTTCTTAAATCAAAACATTTTTGCAATTTATTCCTTTAAAATGCCGTATTGTGAGTCAGCCAAGCAGCCTGTGTGTTAGTTTGTTTTGATCCTGCTTGGTCTACAAGAGTAGTTTGTAGCCAGACACTCGTATATCATACGTACTTAAGAAGTGACTCAAAGATTTTCAGATTATCAAGAAATAAAACTGCTTTCGACTTAAATAAAATTAGTTGAGAGCAAAACAGAGCTTTTCAAAGTATAATCAGAAAAGTTATATTTTCATAAACAAGTGTATTGTGAGTAGTTTAAGCATACAAGTCCAAAAGATTTTAATATTGAGTTGAGTCACCTTTCAACTGGGTGTGCGATATGTTTAAGAATATATAAAAATTTGTTTATATGCCCTCAGAGTAGACTGGCACAGACACAACAATATTTTTGAGGTTAATATGTTTTATGATAAATCAAGTGAGGAAAAAATATGGCCAACAAATCAGCAGCTCTTTTCTGAAAACATAACTGGAAGGAATGGCTGATTTCGCCGAACATGTTGAATTCGCTGATAAAATTTCGCTGTTTATGTTGGTGACATGAAGCATAATAATAACGATAAAAGTTGTCTACATTTAGTACAAACTGCGAAGAAGTGTTGAATAGAAACTGGAGATGTTTTTCTATTTTATTTCGAAAAAATTTCCGCAGTTAAAAAAAATAATATTGCTAAATTTTGATGAGCTCTCTGCCTGAGTAGTGAAAAAATATTAGATACAAAAACTTTCATAGAATATTAACCATTTTCGAGTCGATTTGTACGGACAAAAAGTTGTTGACATTAAACCATAAATTTTTAGATATTTTTTGTCATGAGGGGAAAAATCCCACCATGACCACAACATAAAATAAAATAATTTTCAAATCGTTAGATTTTTTCGGCATTATGAATAATAAAAAACTTTATGCTAACTAACTTGCTGCTATCTTTTCCTTATGGAAATTTACATACAAAAAACTTAGCAGCTAGATAGTTAGCAAATGGTTTTTTATTATGCATAAGCCCTTTTATTTTTAAATATATAATTTTATTTGATGCTTTTAATTATTGAATAAACTAATTAAGACAGCTTCAGATCGTTTTTAATATAAAAATGTATTAACAATAATATTCAATATTTCGCTAACAGTTTCTTAGCATCTTCAGGATAAGATTTGTAATTAAATTAAAAATTGAAAACATTTTTTTTGATTTATAAAAATTTAAAAATTGAAAAATAAAAAGCAATATAAATAACAGTAAAAAATAACACAAGTAAAAATAAACTAATTCGAATTCATTTGCTATGTTAACATTCCCAACATGTTGCATTGCAACGTTATGCTAAAGGTGGGATCATACGATTGCCGCAATGCACCAATTTTTGTTACATTTTGTATGCCAATCGTGTGATAGCACAATTTATTGGCTCATGCGGCAACTAAAACGAATGTTGTTCCTATTTGTCCCAATCAAATACAACCCTGATGCGACAACCGTGTGAACACTTGACATACAACTAATTACCAATAAAAATTCTAATAATGCACCAATATTTATTGTGTTCTCATGCGGCAACCAAAGAAGACAATGCCCGCCAATAATCTACATACATACATACATATGTATACATTTATTTAGTTTCAAAATTGTTTAAACGCGTCTTCCAAGCATGATTTCTGCTTTTGAATCAGCAAAATTCAATTGTTGTTACTATTCATTTTTTGCTTTTTCAGCCCGCACAACATTATAATAATAGCCGAAGCAATTTTCTCTCTTTTTAATGAACAAACCATATTTTTAACATTTAATTCAGTTTTTTTTTTTTTTTTTTTTTTGGGAAAACAAAGTTTGTCATCAGCTACAACAGCTGTTCTCAGAGTTGCCGTATAATATAACAATCGTGTGACTATAATGCGGCAATTATTGGTACTAAATTGTTTTGCGGCAATTTGCGACAATAAAATTTCAGTAAAATGTGACAATCATGTGATTGCAGAGAATTTGATTGGGACAAATTTTTTATTATGCTCCAATTCAGCCCAATAAAAATTGTGTAAAATTGGTGCATTGCGGCAATCGTGTGATCCCACCTTAACACAGCAAACATTACCCATAGACTAACAATAGCGGTTCTCACTCTTGATAGTAAACTCGGTTGCACATTTGGTTAAAGTAGCAGATTTGATTAAAGTACTAGTGTTTACATCACTGCAACAAGAAAATGTACTGAACTTTTATTTTCTACGCTGTGATTAAAAAATCAAACAAAAAGCTTTAGTAAACATTGCAAGAAAATTACTGGGAATCACAGATATTCTGTGCTGTGAATCGTTTTGCCGGCAAAACTTAATTTTGTGTTGAGAAAATAAAAAATATGGAAAAAACCAAATAAAAATATACTGGTGAAGAGAAAACGTGACAAAATTCACAACAAAAGGTGGACAGATAAAGAAATTCAGCATGTTTTAGAATATTTGCAAGAACATGCAGACTTTGAGGTAAGAAAACCACTCGAGTTTTGTGGTAAAAATCGTAGTGAATATAGCAGAGTTGTAAAATTAATATCAAGAGTGAAAACCGCTAATGATAACATTTTAATATAATAATATACATTAAAAAACATTCAAGTTCCCAATCTTTTATTAACTAAACATCTATAATTCTGCGCTAAATTCTCTCCCCCTAATTCATAAAAATTATTACAGGCTTATAAGACTGTTATTTGACATATTTGTATGGAAAATCTGTCAAACAAGAGTTTTATAAACCTGTTATAATTTTTATGAATTGGACGGTCTGTGTCTACTTTAAAGTTCATCCTATGTGCTAATGGTGTTTTAATTATTTCTAACATTTTTAGCATGTAACGTTTCTTATAACTACTTTCTGTTGTTCACACTTTCAACATTTTCAATTTAATTACAAATATTATCCTGAAGATGCTAACAAACTGTTAGCGAAATATTGAATAATATTGTTAATACATTTTTATATTAAAAACGATCTGAAGCTGTATTTTTTATTTTTCCTTAATTTTTGTATGGTGGCTAAAAAGGCCTGGTACGGGGTTGATGTATTTGATAAAAATTTTGTGCAGAAATAAATTATTGGGGGTTGAATTTACATTTGAGTCTCCCGCGGGCAGCCTGTGGCCAGCTAGTGTGCTCGGGGGCTTTCCAGGCGATATACGGGCCTTAATACCAATCAGGTCCAAGGTGTCCGTAGAGGAGTTGAATTTATGATCAACCCCCAATTCGTAGGAGGACTACATTACAAAAAAAAAAAAAAAAAAATTATTGAAATTTACACACCTCCAAAATTCTTTTTGAAATGTCGTAGTAAACCTTTTTTGCTCATGCCGAAAGTTATCGAAAACTCGCGGGCACAATATCGCTTGCTTAATTGCTTAACGAGAATACAAACGTACACTTTCCAGGTAGCTACCACCCTAATAAATAACACATAATACATATCAGCAGCAAACTTCCATAGGCCTTCCAGAATCAGACCTCTTAGCCATCCTTTTTACAAGTTTTTCGAACACCATTTACAGTCCTTTGTGGAATACCTTCAGTTAAGCGTATTGAAGAGGGCGGTGTAGCCTAGTGCTGCCCTCCCTGCCAGATCGTGTGAAAAAAAAATATATGAGTAGAGCTCATTTGGCAGACACAGGGATTTCTACTCCTTCTTTTTCCCGCAGGGTCTCTGAAAATCTGCTATGTATGTATGTATATATGCATGTAATCCATCCAAAACCAAAAGCCATATAAAAACACTTTTGATTTGAATGAACTTGTTTATGTACAAGTGCATGAACATTCATTCATATATATGTATGTATATATGTGTATGGAAAAAGGCTACAAATGTAACTAAGACTTAGACGGTTTTGAAATGATGAAATAGACCAGACCATTTATGGCTTTTTGTTTTTCATGTTTCTTATCAATGACTTTTAGTTTAAGGCCATAGTTTTAGTAACTTCTGTACGGTTTATGTATTTTTCTGGAAGTTTTTCTTTGCTCTAAATGTTGGGGTATTCCGCATATATAATTTTCATAAAAATTTTATCATACAAGACATTTCATAGTATAATTTGGATTTAAAATTTGTTATGGTAAAATTTCGACCGTATTGGCAGGGGGCGGGATACTGGTCACAGAACTCAATACTGATCGGTGGCATGCAAAAAAATTGAATGAGGTACAGAATGATGGTGCTGCCTACCAATATTTGGTCACCATTCAAATCTTTAATTGGCTGCATGCAAACACTTGCCGAGTATTTATTTGAGCGCAGCTGGTTAAAATTGTTCCGTGGGAAGTTTTTATCTTTGAACAAACAATAAACAACTTTATCCAATTAGAACAGATGTTTTTGTTTTTTCATCGTTATTGTGCTTCATACGAAGAATTTACACAACGAATTTTAACCGGCGGATTCGTCGTGTTGGGCGAAATTCGTCGTTCGTCCCAATTGTGTTCCTATCATTATGTGTAAGTCTCAAATGTATAACTACCACCAAATTTTCCATTCAAATATGACAACAATAACCATGGAATGTCTCTCTTTCATTGTATACACCGTATGCGAAATTCTATTGTTATAAACTCACATTTTTTTTTTTTTGGTTTTTCTTTAGTTTTTGCCAAATGTCAAAGCAACGTAATTTACTGCTTGCATGCACCCGTTCAATATGCGTACGTCCGACTCGGTAGCATTGCCAAAATGAAAGCCATGAAAATTTTGCAAACTTTTAATAGAAAATTGTGACTAAAAGAAAACAATACTGTATGCGGTGTTTTGTCTTTAAGCCAAAAGAATACAAACAATTCATTGAAATTTAAAGAAAATTAATGTTCAAAATCGTAATTAAAAACGATGAAAGCTTCAAATTGTAGTCACAAGCGCATTCACGATTGCTTTCCTAATTAAATTCTCTTTTCTCTTAAATTCAACTGCATAAACGCCTATTATATCAGTTGATTTGTAGAATAAAATAAAAAAATATATTATCATTCCCTTACCTATATACACACATACATACATGCCAGGTATAATGGAGAGATAAATTTCGCTTTACTTTGAAAAGTTTTATGTTTTATTTTCGATAGGATTTATTAATCAATTGAATCCATAAATTTGCATGCATGCATATATATGTATGTAGATACTTAAGCATATACATACATATATATACTTCTATTTTTTATAACTACAATTAACAGGGTGACACAGAAATTTGTATTTATTACAAAAAAGTTTTACTTACACTGATTTTTACTCATTAGACAAACTAATAATAATTTAATAATTTAATATTTAGTTATTTTGACCCCTTTTTTCCTTATATTTTATATATTTATTTGAGCTTAAGGTCTCTTGGAATTTGAGTATTTATTTTTGTCAATATTTCGCTCTCCTTCAGGACAATAGTATTAGAATTTTGATTTCTGAGTGATTTTTCAAAACCCACACTAATAGATAACATGGCTCAGATATAGAATTATTTAGTTAAAAATTGGGGATGTCTTTGATTTCTGTGCATGCGGATATGGTTGCATTCATTCATGAAAAGTGATGAGTCCGCCATCTAACGTTTTCTTTTCAACTAGTGCTTATTTCGTGAATGGTAACACTTAGCTCATGTCCGATTTGACAGATAATTAGTTTTATCCTTCCGCTAAACGAATATGGTTCGCTAAGTGGGCCTGCGATCGACTTACAGAAGATGCCGATTTTGCCAGAAAAAAAAATCATCTTTTTCAGATGAACGCCATTTTGATCTTGGCGGGTACGTAAACAACCAAATTGTCGCATTTGGGGCACAGAAAACCCACAAGCATACATTGAAAAGCTGACGCACCCAAAACGAGTCACTGTTTGGTGCGGATTTTGGTCCAGAGGCCTAATTGGGTAATTTTTCTTCGAAAATGAGCAAGGAGTGGCCGTTACAGTCAAAGGCGATCGTTATCGGGCCATGTTGAATGCTTTTTTGTTCACAAAAATTGAAGGGGAGGACATTGGCAGCATTTGGTTTCAACAGGACGGCGCTACGTGCCACACAGCCAAAGCTACACTCAATGTTTTGAGCCGTTTTCAAAAAAAAAGTTATTTGGCGGATCCTTTACTTACTTCATTCTAGAACAAGCAAAAGTTCTCGAATATGTGAAGGAAATTAGTATGCGTTTGTGTGAGTGTATAAAAAACATGACAAAAATGCTTTAAAAACGGCTCCAGTCAATTCTAAAAAATTGCCCGAGTAGAGTGTCGTATGAATATTTGAATTAAGAAAATACATGAGTGTGTGTGTGGGTGTGTGCATGTAAAATATTACCAAGGAATTCCTTAATTTCCTTATACATAGCTTTGATATGTATTAAAATAAAGATTTAAGTAAAACAAATACATACAAATTTCAAATGAACAAGTTTAATAAACGTGATTTCGACTTCTGTTTTGTCTTTTAAGATTTTCAGGTTTGATTCTCTTATAAGGAAGAAAATAAAATCTCCCATCCTATTTATTATTAGAACATAACATCTTCATAACTATATGCTCCATGGTCTCAAGTTGTTGGTGTGATCGTGCATCGTGAAGGAAGTCTGTAAGGGCATATTTTTGTTCTTAAGTATATGCGGTAATCGTAGAGAACTGTATTTCGCTAGCGACACGTTTAAAAGATCATTTGATTTTGTAATATCTCTACAAAACGATTACATCAATCGATTGAGGCATCAATCGCCTTAGTCGATGTAATAGAATGACAGACTTGTTGTGGAAAACCGCTATTTACAAATATACTATTTACAAACATATTTTATTAGTACTCATGACTGATTTTAGTACACCTTATGCGTTGCATAAATGTTTGCGAAAAAAAACTATCTGCATTAAATTGCTTTTTATTCTGAGTTAATGCATCTGAAGTATGCATGTACTTGACTATTGAAACAAACAGTCAAGTGTATTCGGGAGTTTTTTTTTTCGCTTTGTAATATAAACTTATATTCATATACATGCTACATATCCACATACATACATATATTCTAAACATCAAATGATTGTAATTTATTTCATTCATTTAAATTCAAATACCGCTTTTACGGCTTGTTAACTGCTCAAATATGCTCAAATGAATGGAGCATTATAAGGGTACATATATGCAGAAGTATACATTGTATATACATTAGACGGGTTAATTTTTTTTTTTATCATACATAACTAATATTTACCCATTTTGATGAAAAGACATGACCACTACTTTTTTGTTGACCTTTATTTTGTATAAACATACGTGCATATGAATAACTAGAAATGCATAACTTTAAACTTTGCATGGATGCCCCTGCAACAATGAAAAAGAAATGTAGAAATATTAGTTGTATGATTCTCGTAGATGCGCCACTGGTTGCTGGCTGTGAAAATTGCAGCGAAGTATTGTCACGCATAGGTATTCCAGTAGTCACAAAAGCTACTAAATTGTCACTTCCACGATAGTCCCGGTATGATGTGACTGTGAGAATCATTCCCTAAATTTTGCGAAACCGTATTTTAAGGTTAGGTTGGCTCAGCAAGCAAATATAATATTTAGTATACATTCTTACTGCCCTTGCAAAGGTTTTGTGAGCGCAAAGTTTTGTAGTTGATAGTTGAGCCAGCATAACCCTAAAATACGCTCTTATGAAATTCTATGTTTTTACGTTTTTTCCTGTTTTTAGGGTTAAGTATTCATAGAGTGAAAACGGAACCATATTAATGAGATTTCGCTGTCCGTTCATCACAGTGGCCATTCTCCGAATCAGTAACAACTAGAGAGCTGAATTTTTCACAGTTCATGGTATTACCTGGCTGCTAAAACTACAAGTACTAAAAACAATAAAAATCTGAAAACTAAAGGGTCTATCCATATAAGAAAAATTAGCTATAACTATCGAGCCATAAGAGATGGAGAGCTGAAATTTGAACGGGATATTTAGTTACGTGGCATCTGCAACAACAAATACCAAAAGCAACGAAACTCTAAAGGCCGTGTCAGATAAAACTTTTGCTTCATTTAAGATGAATGTACATGTTTATATGGCACTTGTCACATACATTTTATTTGACGCAAAGCAAAAAGTTGGGCATCTTTTTGCGCGCTTTAACAATTAGCTGCTTTCATTTTCTTTTATTTTTTCTTGGCGAATAAATAAATAAATATTATAAATGTATTAATTCCGGTCCAAAAATGAACCTTCTCAAAAAACGTTCGGTGTATTTTTCAGCTGTCTATATGCCGAAGACATTTCGTTGGTGCTAATCAACACATCAGTAGACTTGAAAAATTCTTAAAAGTTTGTTTGAAACTTGAAACTACTTATTCCATAATTCCCATGAACAGAATGAGAATCAGAAATGTTCAAACAAACCTTTAACACAGCAAACATTTCTTTTTTTTTTTAATACATTTCAATTGGCTCTTAAAGCAAATAAATAATTAAGTTCATATTTAAATATTATAAATTTAATGAATAAATTCATTTGAAAAATATAATAAACAAAACTACAAATAAGTACAAATATAAAAGTACATATGTATGTATATAAAATATACAACTTCAATATTTTATTGATAAACAAACAATGCGCGGGTCTTGTCAAAGTTTTTATTGTGACATACACTTTTTGTTTTACGCCTTTTTTTTCAAAGTTATAAACGTCACGCAAAGCAAAAAAGTTTTATCTGACATGGCCTTAAGTTTTAAATGGTACCCAATAATGTTGATTTTAATAGCACCCCTTAATTTTAAAATTCACTGTAACATTTGAGCCGTACCATGTAGAGACTTGATATTTGCACAGTGGTCACTACATCAACAAAAGTCAAAAGATTAAAACTGAAAACTCAAATATAGAGCTCATAAGGGTGCCCTTAATTTAAAAATTTCAGAGAGAACTGAAATTTTCACTGGATATACTAACGAATACCAACAATTAGTACATAAATTCAGACAAGTGCTAGACTGACTCGTGGCATAACCCACTTCTCTGAGCAGAGGCTGGCTACTGCCTGTTTACAGCAGCCTTCAGATTTTAGCTTTTGGTTGTTTTGGTATTTGTTGTTGTAGCGGCCAGGCATCTACCTCCGTACATACTTCTACAAAAGCTAAAATCTAAAAGGTGCTTTAAACAGGTGGTAGCCTGCCTCTGCTCAGAGAAGTGCGTTATGCCACGAGTCAGTCTAGCACTTGTCTGAATTTATTTTAGTTTTGTTGCTATTTGCTGACGTATCTATATGTATGTTTATGGGCCGTTAGTTGTTTCTTTCCAAGTACTTGGCCAGAACAAAGATCAGCAAAAGCTTAGAGGTCCTGTTGTTTCGCCATCCGAGAACAATTTTAGCCAACCCATAGCAATACATCCTCTTATCTCTTTTATTTTGCGTTTTATCATTTATATTTTGGCTATAAAAATTAAACTATCCGTACGCTTTCAATGCTGATAAATTTTTATTTTTTTCCATTTAAAAGTGAAATGCTTATAAATGGCTTAATTTTTGAAAGTGAAAAGCAGCCACATTTGCAGCTCTTTTCAACTCTTATTGTGGTTGCCATTTTGTCTTAAAAAGCTGCACATCCCACATGCCCACGTTGAAAATGCATTCAGGCAGTCTTGCAGCAAACTGTTTTTCTATTCATTTATTTTTGTCCCTTTTTTTGCGTTTTATTGTTTAAGTGAATTTAGGGGGGTTTTTTTTGGAACATTTGTTTGTTTTACATTCTTCCTTTGGCTTTCAAGTGCAATGAATTACACTTTTGTAAAAAAAAAACACACACACGCAGAGTTTAAGGTACAAAGTTTGAGACGTGAATTTTTCCTTGAAGTGATTGCTGGTGGTTGTCTTTGTTTTTGTTAGTCACTTTAGCACGTGTGGTTGGTCGCCACATTCAATTTTGACAAACAATTTGTTTGAGTTTCTTGTTACATTTTAGTGAGATTTTTTACTATGAAACAAATTTTATTACTTAATCTTGTTTTGTATGAGCTTTTATGAGCATTTTTATATACATATGTATGTATGCCATAACTTGTATTAGAAAATTGGTTTTGTGCGACTCGTTGTGCATTTGAGAGAGTTTCAGAGTTTGTTAGGAATTTTAATTATTTGCTTTTTAAAGTTTTGTGTATTGAAAAAATAAATTGTAATACATATTTTTAAAAGATGTTCAAGAGCCTGGTGGTAATCAAGTGCAGGGACATGGAAATATAGCATTTCCTGCCCATATTTTGCAAACACACACCCACACAAACACATAATACTTCCGTTTATATATTCAGGTACTTTTGCTTTATATCTATTAAAATAAGTATTTACTCATCGGTTTTCTTGGCTGAGGACTAATTTAATTTCTATTGCAGCCAGCTTTATGAATAATGGCCTCTGGGAAGCATTTAGAAGTTCGTAGTTTTTGTGAATTTGAGGAAATCGAGTGTTTTTTAATATAAACTTTTTGGAACTGGTAGTGCAATTTAGTAGAAATCGTCACGAAAGCGTGAGAGCTGTTTATATGTATTGGTGTATCTGTCGACAAACAATGGTGTCCCTCGATTATTAATAGTTGTGAAAACGGACACTATCAGTTGATAGATGTCGGTAAAGTAAAGTATGTCACAACAAAAAACAGCAATATTGAAAAATTTTCTTCGTTTTGTAGCAGATTGACAAAAAAATACTGCATGTGTCACAAGCAAAAAAATAAAAAGTTCCAAAAATTTTAAGAAGCATATAAAATTTAAAAATTTAAAAAAAAACACAAAATAAAACATACAGATTTCACCTTGTATTACATTCGAAGATGAAGAAAAAACGTAAGGAACTTCGTTCCTAACGGGGGTCCCCCGATCGCATTTCTTTAACTTCGAAAATAATCTGTAACAGAATTGAATAGTTTTAAAGTTATATTAAGATGTATGCAGCAGGCTCTTCAAGAATCTCGCAATTGAGAAATAAATTATTCTTAAACCAATCTATCTGTAGAGCCTAAAATAATGATAGTGGATGAGAGAAAATGATACTTTTGCACACGTTTTCTATAAATTCCCCTCCGAAATACTGTTTTAAAAATTAAACCAAATGTCAGCTAATTCAGCTGAAAAATACGCAATACGCGTTTATGAAATTTTACAAAAAAAAAAAAAAAAGAACTCGTATGCTTAAGAAAGTCTAACCTGTACGTTTGTTCTATTTAATGGTTCAATTATTTTAAAATTTTAAATGCCTTTAAGCATTTCATTTCAAACAGTGTGGTCGAATTAATTGCATACTTGGTAGAATAAAATTTAACTTCCTTGAAAACTGAAGACAACAATTCAATGCCCTTCAATTATATTTCCAAGATCATGATAATAGAAATTTTATTGTCTGTTATTTAGCAAAGCGGTGGACTCTAGTAGCACATGCTTGCATTTCCTATGAGACCCTTTTTCGAATTCTATTATTTAAGCAGTGCTTAAGTCACTTTACCTCTCGAGTGGATGTTTTTAATAATCAGTTTTCACTCTACTCCATACACTCCACTCCACACATGTCTGAAGGCATTTAATTTCAACAGTCATTTATGGCATTTAATGTTAAATCGTGACTTCTAACAATTGCGAATTAGAGAAAGGTCCTGTGCAAACTGTTCTAAGCTAAAGAGGAAGAAGGAGCACATTATTGACGCCGAGGACGTTGGTTTGTGTTGCTTTTGGTGGTTTTGTTTTTGCTGATGGAGTTATTGTTGTTCATAACGCTTTTACGTACGTACTTAAAACAATGAGGTAGAACAGTGAAAACATACAAAACTTAATTACCTATTAACCTGAACAAAGTTCGAGAGCGAGCAACAAATCCTACACATGCAAGCATACAAACGTATGTATGTGTTTTTGTGAGGACACATTTACAAACATTCTTATCCGGGCTAGAGTCAAACATGAACATACAAGTTAAACCAAATACAAACAAATAAACCATTGGTTGAACAATGAAACACACAAAAAAAAAATATACCAGTGAAGTAAAAGAGTGCATTTCAATAAAATAGCAGCGATTTTCACACTTCGTATTATATTTAAATATAACACTATTTTAAACTTCTAAGTTTGAGCGACTTTTTGTTTGGTATTGTAAAAAAGTTGAAACAGCTGACTTTTGTTTAGATATTTTACCGACAAAAGTACACAAAAGAATTTTTCAATTGGTGTTTCGTAAAATATTAAAAGAAATAAAATCTAAAAAAATGCCTAAGGAAACCGTGGAAGAAAACATTATTAACTAATTGGTTCAAAATGCCATTGATCAAATCGAAGTCAATGAAATGATGATGTGCAAAGGTACATATTTATTAACAAAAAGTAAATGTATGTATAACCAATCTCTCAGTAGATAGTTACAGGAACGATATTGTTGGGCATATCTTGGACGAGGTTATCGATGACGTTATTTTAGTCGCATCGTATCATCGCAGAATGTTTAGTTGAGTTCCGAAGTCAATGAAGTGGTTCTTAGATACATATTTTAACTGGACTAGATGACAACAGATTTTTACAAATATTACGAGTGAGGAGAATTCAATTTCATTCTCTTGTTATTTTAATTTCGGATTATTTTGAATTTAACCAACCTCGTTCATGCGAACAATTCCCTGTTGAGTACCATTTGGCAATTGTTCTGTACAGGCTTGGGTCATCTGGAGAGGGCGCAAGTATTCTAGCAGTGTTTTTAGATCTGCATCAGTCCATCTTTTGTTCCAGTTTTTTTTCGCGATTTTTTTTTTTTTTTTTATAATCTTTATTTACAAGTTTTAATTGGTCAGTTCAATTGCCTCAGCGTCATATGACATTATTGAGGCGAGTCGGCATTTTACAATGAAAAAATTAATAGTAATTTAAACTTGTGTTATAATACAAGCATACTTAAATTATGTTATAAATTAGTTGGTTGTAGTTGAAACATAAAAACAATTTTATAATTTTATGCAAGAAGCATTTCCAAATCATGATATAAATATTTCTTCAAACTTGTTTTGAAATTAGATATTGTATTTAAGTTTTTCAAATTTTGAGGTAAATTGTTATACTCTAAACAGCCAATGTATTCAATTATTTGCTTTGTGGTTTCGAGTCTGCACCTTGTGGTTCTTAAATTGGAATTATTTCTGGTAGTAAAACTTGTTTGATTCCGTGAGAAATTGATCGTGTTATGGCCAATACTATTTAGTGATTTAAACATAAATATTAATAATCGTAGTTTATATAGTTTCCTTTTATAGGTAAAATATTTTTGCAAACTTCTTTATATAACATGATCGTGGGTAATCAATGGCTAGATTATAAACGGTTTTAATGGCCTTATTTTTTGCTCTTTGGAGAGATTTCAGTTCTACACTGTTTTTACATCCATATATCATTATAAGGTAATTTAAGTGGCTCTGTATTAGTGCCTGATACAGCATCAATTTTGTTCTTTCATCAAATTTGTATTTGAATTTGTATAAGATGCCTATTGCTGGAGATATTTTTGCTTTGATTTCTTCTATTTGTGAGTTCCATCTCAAGTTGCTCTGCAATATTACCCCCAAATATCTTGCCGAGTTAGATTCAAAAACTTCTTCGCCATTTACAAAAATTTTAAAAGTTTCAGCATTTGCATTTAAGTTGGGTTTAAATCTTAAGACTTTTGTTTTCGTTGCATTAACGACTAATTTATTTATTCTTGCGTATTCAAAAATCATATCCGCATATTCTTTTTATAACTTTTTTTTTAATATTTTCTACTTTTTTGGTCTTTTCCATTGCAAATTTAAGAAATGTTTACAATTCACTTTTTTATATGTAGGCAAAAAACAATGTGGCTCCAAATCTGTCAGCTATTTCATACTTGTAAATAAATCCACTTACTACATTTAGTAAATCTACTATTGTTTTGGCATTGCAGAGGTTTTAATTTAGTAAATTAAAAATTTATGAGATTTGTTGTTGCCGAGTTTTAAATTTATCAAGATTTATTAAATTTAAAATATCTCCAAGATCTACAATAGTACTTTAATACGAAGCGTGAAAACCGCAAGCGTTTTCTTTTCTGAGTGATATATTTACTAGTGCCTTCTGAACTCGCATCATGTTTATACACTGAAAAAATTTTCGTTAATAGTTCTAATGAATTTATTTCATTAATATTACTTTATTGATCCAATGAAAATATTCATTACGGCAATGAATTTTCATAGATCTAATGAATAAATTTCATTAAAAACTGCTCATTAGTTTTCATAATTTCGTTAAAAAATATCATTGAATTTATGAGAAATGTCATAAAATCAATGAACAATTTCATTTAGTCAATGTATTTGTTATTGAGTTTTCAATTCTCATTTGATTTGTAAAAAAAAATTAGGAAATATTTCAACATGTCGCAAAGGCTTTGAACTCTACTGTCAGTAACACATAAAAAGTAGCATCACACATGAAATGTCATTTTTTTTTGGAGTATCTGTTATTAAGATTATCAATAGACTTATGTGCTGTTTTCATTAGATCAATGAACAAATCCCTATATTTGATCAATCGTTCAATTTAGTTAATGATTTTTGTCACTAAGCCAATGATATAATTCATTAGCTTAATGCAATGATCATTAATATAAAGTTAATGAACTAGAATCCAGCATTGGTTGAAAAATATATTAATTGAGTTTTTTTTAATGTCGGAATTTATTGGATTTATGCAAATAATTCTTTTAGTGTATAGTGTCTGGTGATATAGGAGCAAAATCAATCTTTTATTTTGAAAACTGCGCTGAGCGTAGCTCAGCTATTTAAAATACTGTGTCAGCGAAGCCTAAGCTTTGGTACAATATTCGTTATAATTATTATCATTATCATTATAATTATAATGATAATTATTATCACTATTCGTTATAATTTAATGTTCTATCAGGCTTAAGAATCTAATATATAATTTTATATATAACACTACCATTGAAATAAAATCCACTGTTCACAACATGTAATACACATGTGTATGCCATACACAATAAAAAACAAGTAAGAGTGCTATATTCGGCTGGGCCGAATCTTAAATACCCTTCACAATGATATATGTACCATTCTGATTGATTTTTGGTGCCAAAAGTTGTTTTATTTGGCTTATAGAGCCGATTTCTTTAAAAATCGGGAGACGCTATATCTCGGGTATATATGGGCCAATTTCAAAAATTCTTCGATTTTTGGGATCTAAAGGGCATTAAAAATGATATGGCTAACTTTTTGAGGGCACAAAAATTTTTTCAAAAATCTAACCAAAAAAATGGCCAAATATACCCCTTAAAACCCGGTTTTTTGGATATATCTCGGCTAGCCGTGGACCGATCTTACTAAATTTCAATACAGACTTACTACCAGGATTTAACACATTTTAGAATGAGGTTCTTATCTCCAACTGTTTTCTCAGAAACGGTATATCAACGACTACAGACGGACAGACGGACATCGCCTAATCGTAATCTCTATTGATTCTGATTCAGAATATATATACTTTATGGGGTCTTAGATAGTTATTTCAATGCGTTACACACGGAATCACAAACATATATGTATGTATATACACATTTTTGTGAAGGGTATAATAAAGTTTAATGAAATAATTAAAAAATATATTAATTCAGGTCCAAAAATTTCAAAAGCGTTGATATTTGATTGAAAATACAAATCGTAGTAACCGATAGTGACTCGTTGTATAGAAGGTTGTAAAGAAAAGTAAAAGAGTTGCAGAACGAAAACAAATGTTTACTGTGTTAAAGGTTTGTTTGAACCTTTCTGATTCTCATTTTCTTCATGGGAATTATGGAATAAGTAGTTGAGATTCAAACAAACTTTTAAACATTTTTCAAGTCTACTGATGAGTTGATTAGCACCAACGAAATGTCGTTGGCCTATAGACAGCTGAAGAATACAGCAAACATTTTTTGGAAAGGTTCATTTTTGGACCTGAATTAGTTCATTAAAAATTATATCTTTTCAATAAATATTTTTGCATATTCAACAATACCGCTGAGAGAATATAAAATGTATGCCAAGCTACTAAAAAAACACGCTTGTAAAATTGGCATGTAGACAGTCAGTAGTTACTGGCTTGCGTAGTGGGTTGCTGAGAATGCCTCAGGAGTAAAATTTTATCAATCTATCATTCGTGCGTGAAGCACGAAAGCCGAAAAAAAAATTGCCATAATCAGTCACGTTTGTACTCAAACGAAATATGAACGCAAAAAAGTCTCATTTTATTTATAATACAGACATCTGTGGTCGGAAGCGTTAGCAATCTTCGCCTTAAAACATAGTTTCGAGAAAGTAGAAGAATTTCTTTGAAAAAACTCTTCTGGAAAGTTCTCGCCTTGGAAATTTTTCTTTAAAATCAAGTTTTCTCAATGGAAACTTGTGACAATGTAAATTTTATAGCTAGAAAGGAATTTCAAATGGTTTTAGGTCCACTACTAATATACATT
The DNA here is from genome assembly GCA_963662145.1 of Sturmia bella. NCBI lineage: Eukaryota > Metazoa > Arthropoda > Insecta > Diptera > Tachinidae > Sturmia > Sturmia bella. The sequence goes on along the minus strand of OY759168.1, from coordinate 21,580,518 downwards.
AACTCATTTCGACATTGTTTAAAATACATAATTTAAAGCTCTTTTTATGAGAACAGACTCTTTCAAAATAGTGTTAAATGTTTTGAATACGAGCTTGTATAAAACACAACACAGCTGCTGTAGCGATGGCGGAAGTGGTGGTAACAACAACTTAAACAAAACATTAAAACATGTTTTTATAGAGGAAGAAAATATTTCAACATGACCTAAAGGACTAAAACAAAAACAATCGACATATTAAACATGATTTTAACTTACTCAAAAAACTTAAAACTAGCTGAAAAACTAAATATATTCAACTTCTACTACAAATTAATACTCAAATACAAAAGAGCTTTTGTAAAGTTATTAGACATCTGCGAGCATGTATGTGCATATAGATGCAGAGCCTACGGTGATGTAAAGAATTTTAGTGGGAAATTAAATTAATTACATGAACTGTTGGGATTATGCTCTGTCACATGATTTAAGAGGAACTTAATATAAATGTTAATAAAAGTTTACACTCTAATGAGGTGGAAATAGTTTATAAAAGCGAATAAGTAAATAAAATACTTGAGATGATCGTTTGCTTTTTGGCCTGTCATTTAAAAATACCGCTCAACAAAACCTCTAATGGCAGTAAAGCCCATGATTACAGTTTATACAATGGAGCACCATAACTGCGTGTCTACTGGATGTGTCTGAAAATATACGACGTGATTTAATTGAACACAAATTAAACTCTTGATCCTTCTCGATCATTCAAAAGCCTTTGATACGGTTGATCACGGCATGTTATCCTCATGAAGCTGAGGCACTATTTTAATTTTTCTGAAACGTCAACACGGCTTTTGTCATCATACCTTTCAAATCGCTCGCAATTCGTTTATTGGAAAAATGCCCAATCTTCTTCGCTAGGTTTATCTAGAGGTGTGCCTCAAGGATCAATTCTTGGACCACTGCTTTTCGCAATTTACGTAAATGATCTGCCAAAACAACTCATGCACTGCAATATTCATATGTACGCAGATGATGTGCAGTTATATCTGAGTAGTCCAGTACAATCTGTCGCCGAAAAAATTGGGAGACTCAATAATGAACTAGATAACGTTTATCGCTGGGCCACGGCAAATGGTCTTTGCCTTAACCCTAATAAATCGAAATGCATAATAATTCGTAGGAGAAAACTTGACTGCAATATTGGTCTTGACATTTTAATAAATGGCGTAAAGCTGAATATTGTGGATGCTGCCAAAAACCTTGGGCTAATTTTCAATAATAGCTTCAATTGGACAAATCCTGTGAACAATTGGACAAATCCTGTCTGGTAGGTCAAACTTATAGGAAGCTAAGGTGTCTTTGGTCAACACAGTATTATACACCTCTCAATATTAGACAAATGATTGCAAAATCTTACCTTCTTCTAGGCTTAGTGTACTGTTGTGAACTGTTTGCAAATTGCGATTCCATCAGTAAGAGAAAGCTGAATGTTTTATATAATAACATTGTAAGATATGTTTATGGCTTAGGAAGATATGAGCATGTGTCCAATTTTTCCTCAAAGCTATACGGTGTTTCACTTGATGATCTTTTGAATATTCGCGCACTCTTACTTTTACATAAGATTATATATTTGGAAGCTCCACGATATCTTAGCAATAATATTAGGTTTGATAAATAAATAAATAAATAAATAAATGAATAAATAAATAAATAAATAAATAAATAAATAAATAAATAAATAAATAAATAAATAAATAAATAAATAAATAAATAAATAAATAAATAAATAAATAAATGAATAAATAAATAAATAAATAAATAAATAAATAAATAAATAGATAAATAAATGAATAAATAAATAAATAAATAAATAAATAAATAAATAAAAAATGGCTGCATGGGAACTATTGTTGTTACGACAATTGTTGTTGACTTCGTAAACTTCATACTTTGTTGTTAATCAATAACATGAAACTGATCGGTTACGAAATGTAATCCAAATGTGTATTTCATGCACGATGCGAAAGGAGCTTATGAATTGACGATATTATTAACTTGGCATGTCAAGTTTCATACATACATATGTATGAAGAATATCTTGGAAGAGTTTACTGTTTTGGCTACTTCAATTGGACCTCAATTAAAAATTAATTTTTGTTTCAAAAATCAACTTTTTTAAATGTTTCTTTTGCTGCACATACTTTTCCTGATGTTTTAGGTTTGACCTAACGATTGGCATATTCATGTGGATGTAGGTTCAACATATTCAGCCTTTACATCGACAGCAAAATTTATGGCTCTTAACGAAAGCAAAAAAATGCTAATAATTTAACTCAAATGAGCTCAACAACTAGTGTTTCATATTTAGATTTATACCTTTTCAATGTTTTTGAAAAGATTTTTTTTTTTGTTTTGATTTTTTAAGTTTCATAGCTCCATCATGATGGTTGGTTGAGCTTGTGCTCGGGTACTCTAGTTGCAAAAATGAATTTTGTTGTATTCATAGATGCATTTTTTTATTTTTATTAGCAATGAATTTTCATTGGCATTGATTGGATTTAATGATAGCGGAGAAAAAATCTAACTAAAATTTAATGCTATAATTCCATTGTAGTTGTTATGGCAATGGAAAAACGGACACAGTAAATAACAGGTTTTTAGTCATACCAATTACACTGTGCTAGTCGAAAAAACCGACAGAAGGGGCACCCAGTGACTAAATCTAATTCGGGTGCGCTGAATTCAGTGGTGCTAACCGTTTTTTTAGGTTAGCTCTTGTTTTTCAGAAACACCTTTATTTTAAAAATGGAGGAGGTAGGACAACATATATTCCCTTAACTCAGAAAAAATTTAAAATTTTGGAAAAAGTACAAAAACCGAAATTCAGCAATAAATTATCTTTTAATAACTGTAAAAGTCTTTTTAATCGGCTAACCCCCAATTTTTGACTTGGATTTTAAATGCCATTTCAATTTAAATTTGATTTAAATACAAAATTGAGTCAAACAGTTGCTATTTAAATCAAACTTAAACGGCCTGCCGTGCCCATTTAAAATCGATTTAAGTTTTTCATACTGCCATATGATTTTGACAATTTGGTTTTGTTCTGCAAATTAAGAAAATTGCAAATGTTTTTTTGTTTGTTTCAAAATTAGATTTTTTATTATTTCCAGAAGGTAATCAACTTCTGTGGCAGTGAAATTGGGAGTCCTTTTATCACTTTTACTACTCATTTTAATAATTTAACAATTTATTATTTTCTAAACTTTTCACAATTTCACTTGCTTCCAAATTTGTTTAAACATCAGTTTTTTATTGAGTTATCGATAATTTTTTGACACTTACATTGTGCTGCCGTACTTTTATTACAATTAATTACCAAAAATAATTTTAGACTGTAAAACAGAAAGCTATTTTAAATCCAACTTAAATTTTAAGGAAAATTTACTAATTTTGTATTTAAATCCCAAGTCAAAAATCGGGGGTAAGTGGTTTAGAAAACACAAATTTTTTTCGGTGAGAAATATAAATTTTTTTGCAAAAGTTCGAAATTCTTTGTTCTTTAAAATGCATAAAAATCTAAAAATTAAGTTATGCTAATGAATTTTCATTTATTTATAACAAATAAAGTTTCAAACAAAAGAAGCCTTAAATGACTAAAATCGGTGCACAACTTTGGAAGTTATTTACAAAAAATCAAAAACTAAAAAAAAATTTTTTTTTTGTAAATGAAAGTAGTATGGAAGAAACATTTTATTTGCTTATCACAATAAAGCAATTTCAACTGACGGAAGTAAAAAACAACTTACATGTCGATACCCCAAAGGCAAAATTTCATAACTAATTAATTTTTTTAATTTTTCAACAAATAAATATGAGGAGCTTTCGATTAAAAACTCTCATTCGATAGCAAAACAAGAAGTAATTGATTTTGACATACATATGTATGTGTTTTCAGTGTTGGCAACATGTTCGAAATAGAGGAATTGAATTTTGTATGAAAGCGCTTAAGTGCCCAGGACACTTTCAATAAACTCTTCACACATTTGACTGTGTGCGTGCGGTTGTGCTTGTTCGGCTCTATTTGAAGCAAAATCAAAAGTTTTTGGTATTTTTATTGAAGCAATTTTTTCCCTACGTGTCTACTATTGCGCGACAGAAAGAAAAAAAACTTATATGGTTTGAAATGTCGTGGTGAATATATGCATAAGTGTTTGGATGAAAAAATAATAGTAAAATGAGTAATCTTTGCTTCTTTTTGTTTCTTTATGCATACATATGAAGTCTGTTCATATTCTGCAAGAAATGTGACTGCTGTGATTTGTGTTGTACTACTGACAATTCCCGAAAATAATATTTATTATAAAAATTTTGCAATATTATACAAAAGAAGAGACTTTCGGCTGCATTCTAGATGCATTTCTTCAGGTTTCTACAGGAAAAATTATTTTTAAATGCTTATTCGAGGTTACAAAATCAACCGAGAACTCTCTTTTCTCTTTTTCTGGCTTTGGTTGAAGCAAAATCGAAAACTGTTAATTTTTTCTTATGCTAGGAACACAACTGGGACGAACGACGAATTTCGCCCAACACCACGAACACGCCGGTTAAAATTCGCTGTGTAAATTTGTCGTATGAACATCTGTTATAATTGATAAAGTTGTTTATTGTTTATTCAAAGATAAAAACAATTAAATAATCAAAGAATTTCAAATTTTGTAAAAATAACTAAAATAATGAACATGATCCCATTCATTCATGAAGTTTAACATTTTCAATTATAATTTCACTTGTATCCATTTTCTCAGTTTTTTAAATTTATAATCTTATTATAGTTGAACAGCTGATGGGGTGACCATACTAAAAACATTGTTTGCTAAAAAATTTTTCATTACCAAAAATAAAAAATTAAACACTACAAACATGTTTTATAATCTAATATGTTGGCTTTTTATTTTAAATGCAAAAAGTAAAAACCAAGCACTTAAAATAAAAACTATTAAAGTAAAAATTAACTGTTTTTACTAAAACTTTTGAAAATTAAAACCAAATTGGCCACATGGTACTAATTTGTTCGTCGTTCGCCGGCGTAAGAAATATAAATAAATTTATTTCAAGTTTGCCGCGCCGCGTACAATGAATTTCGACCGACGCTGTGACTGTGTGCATTTTCATATAAACCAATGTGTTTTATTTTTGACGTCGAATATTCGCGGCGAAAAATTCGTCGTTCTTCCCAGTTCTGTTCCTAGCATTATTTGACGCCTACAAAAAGTAATTTTGTAGGTATGCACAGCGCAAGCTAGAAATAATTCACCACCCGGCGCCATAATAGAAACGAAAGCTACAAAGTCATAAAAATTATGGGGTTTGCCGTCTTTTATTGTGTATCTGCTGCAAATTATTACAATAAACGACACACACACTCTATCAAACGTTAGTGACGAGTGTGTTGAGCGTTTCTTGGGCACTTTAAGTTTTTTTCGCCTTGCCTATCGAGTTATCGTTCGAATAGAATCACACATTATAGAGGAACCCGAATCAGTTTTCGGTATTAAGGAGCAGGCTTAAGCTAGATTTACACCATTGAAATTGTCTTCAAAATTGCTCTTCAAAATGCTTTAAACTCGTGTAAACAGCAAAATTTGTTCAAAATGTATATTGATTAAAATTTATTGAACAAAACTTTTGACGATTTTATTGATGCCGTGTAAACAAGCATCAAAATCGCATCTGGCAATATTGATAACTATAAATAATTTGACAGCATGTTCATTCTTTTGATTCAATACATATCAGCTGTGTTTATTTACGAATGTATGTTTGTTGCAGCAAGTGGCAATGTAAATAAATTTCTTGAGGAATATAAGTAATATTAAATTAATATGAGTTGGTAAGTATTATCTACATATTTAATAATTATATGTATGTTTGTGCAATAATACATACATGTGTATATCAATATTTTTAAATGTGATACCATAAATGATAATTTGCGCAACAAGCGCAAGTAACAGAAAAAGTGGACTGGAGATGAATTGAAACTGTTCATCGAAATGGTTGAAGTACGCGAACCGATTTGGAATTTTAAAATTGATGGGTACAGAAACCGAAATGAAAAAGAGAAGTGCTGGTCATAAATTGCTGCTGCAACCAATCATTGCATAGCTGACTGCAAAGCACAATTTAACGCTGTGCGATCACGCTATAATGTATATTGTTTTTTTTTTTTTGTTTTATGTTACATTTACACATTTAAAAGTTGTATATGTATATTGTAGGCTTTTTTATAATGATAAATTATTTCACAAAAAAAGCAAATCACCTGATCAAACTCAATATTTTCAATATAAAAAGTTTACCAATAGTGTAAATTAGCTTCAATAAATTTTGATCAAATTTTTATCAAAAGATTTTGAAATATATTGAAAGAATATTTTTATCAAATTTTTGAAACGTGTAAACAGCACATCAAAATAAATTTTCAAAATTTTGATAAGACTTCAAAATACCTTCAATCGTGTAAATCTAGCTTTAGAACTTTCGCAATCAGTTGTGTTCTTTATGCCAGTTGAACTTTGTTTTTCTTCAAGTGTTTACATTCATTGTGCTTTTTGCAAGGCATTCGTGATTTATGGAGTAGAACAAAAACAAATTTATTCGATCATGGATGGTATAAGTCGGCCCAGATCACCTATTGTAAAAAAATTCAACGGCTGTGTACGGGTTTGTATTTTGCAAAGTTTTCCCTAATTTTCTCGCAATTGTGCAATGTTAAAATAAGGTTTTTTACACTTAAATAAACTGGATTCAATGTTAAAATATGTTTTAAAATTAATTGATGCCATATTCTTTTTTGTACTAAAAATTTCTGAGGCAAAATAGTTTCTTGTTTTTTTTATAGTTTTTAATAAAGTTTAAAATTTTATATACATACTCGTGTATTGCAGCCAATGTTCACAAAAAGCGGCACATACAAATATTTTAAAGTGATACACCACACTGGAATACAAACCAAATCTATGTTTTGTGTTGGCGCGACTGTTTTAAACATTTACCAATATTTTTGCATCAACAACCTGACGTGTTGTTAAAATAAACAATTTTTTCACCATTCATTTTGTTGTATATTTTTATCGTATCTTTTTGTTGACCATGCAACACGTTGGTTTAATTTATATGTTGTGTGTGTTTTCTTTTTATTTATTTTTTTTTAACAACCAGTTACATTTTGTTTTCATAAAATTTTTTCAAGTGTTTTCTTTTCTTTTTTAATTTGAAACATACAAACGCAGACACCCACCCACGTACAGCAAACAGAAGGACATCAACAATTTTGATTTTTATCGCAGACGAAGAAGAAAAAAAATATGCTACAACTGCATAAAAAAGGAAAGAAAGAACATAAAAACCATGTAAAGAATTTAACTACAATTTTAACTAAGTTCATTCATTCATTCTGTCAGTCACTATTCAGCACGAGTTAATGTATTCTGTCGGTTTGTCAGTCATGCTCTATATAGTTCCTTGCGTCTCTAGTAGGGGTGGTAGGTGAAGGAGGTCAGGTCGATTCCCTGCAACAACATTTTTATACTTTTCCCCAACTATACTTAATAGTAAAAAAAAATTTAAAAAAAAATCCCTCAAGCCCCCAAAGTTACTGACATTCACTTAAACATTTCTCTTCATTTGTAAATGTTAACTTGATTTGCAAAAAAATAAAATACTTTATAATAATAAATACAACGAGCGCATTGCGAAATATAAAACAAATATTTTAAATTCAGTAGTCTGTTTCTGTTCAATGTGGAACCTTGTCATGTTTATTCTTTTGCTTACATTTACATACATACATACATACATACATATAATGTTTCAATTAAAATAAATAGTTTTGTTTATATATAAATTGAATGGCTTAACGTTGATTACAGCAACCATCAAGCGTTTAGGAATGATATGCCAACCGGCTGCCTAAATAAGGAAACAACTCAGGAGCAGAGGTCGAAGCCGATCGGCTATTAGCCGGCTTTCAGCCGCCGCCGAGGATTGATGACATAGCACAGCCGCCGCCGATAATTCGGCTCAACACGGCTCAAAACCGAGCCGGTTTGTTTCGGCTGAGCCAGAATTTCACAGCGCAGCCGTTTATTTTGAGATTTGGCACATTTTTATTTTGCTCATTTCAATGTATAATCAAAGGAAGTTTAATTCAGTGCTGAACTATTTTTCTTTAGTAACATTTTTTTTAATAACCACTACATCCAGACTTTTTCGTAATGTAATTTTAACTCCTATTTATTGTTTTGCCTCCCTCTGGACTGTATTAAATAAGGCTCATTTGCTTCTTGATCTGATGTATGTATGTATGTATATGTCTATTTTTCATAGACATATACATACATGTCCTGAAAATGAGTTGTAAGGATCGAAATATAAACATAGATGAAGAAGCACTTGAGTTTTATTTATTACGAGTCAAAGGAATAGAACACAAAAAATTGTAGTTAAAAATACTAAGAATTGATTCAGAAAAACGAAAATAAATTTACATACAATAAAAATTTATTTTTCTGACAACAAAAATTTAAAAAAAGTGTTGAATTTTTATTGTATAGCTGTTGCTATTTTCTGTCTTTTCTTTAACCGCCAATTTTTCAATATTTTGAACATCTTGTTAATATTTTTTGATTTTATTCATTCACCAGGTACATTTTGTTTACTTTCTTTTTTTAGCGTAAAGACGTATATAGAGAATAAAATTTTCATTTGTCTCTTATTATCTTTGAATTTGCTTCTTTTGCTCGCATTTTTATTAAACTTAAATCTAGAAAAAAAAAATAGTATTAGCGAACTACCAGCCGTTGATTTTTACTAAGCCGCCGTTGCCCAAAATTACCTCGGCTGCTGGCGACTTTTAGCCGCCGCCGCTTATTTTGCCATCGAGCCGCCGCCGACCGACAGCTATCCTCGGCTTCGACCACTGCTCAGGAGTCTGAAAAAAAGCCAAGTTGATTGATTGTTTATTTATGACTTAAAAAGAGGCAGGCAGTTGAAGCAAAACAAAGCGACTTTGCCACATAAAATATAATTTTCTTACACTTACAGACATACATACATATGTATGTTTGCTGGCAACAGTCAATAAAACAACAGCGTGCTCAAATGCCCATTGATTTTGTTAATTTTATTTATCGAAAGGCTACGAAATAATTCGCTGACAAAGTGTAACGAACCTGAGGCGTTAAGAAGGCAGAGGAGGTTCAGCCTCGGCATATGGTTTTAAATCAGTATGGCCGCATCTGCACAAGAGCTTTTAGTAAGTGTAAATCCAGCAGATTCCAAAAACCTGCGATCAGAGGATTGTTGCACGATAAACTGTGGCTCAGGGTCAGTTAACGCTGGTAAAAGCTTTTTTTTTTAGGTTTTCAGCTACATAAACATCCTTATATATAGCTGCGTACCTTATTCGAACAAAATCATTTTTTCAAATTTGGCCTCAGCGCCAGAACGGCATTATTGAGGCAAGTTGGCAAAACAATTAAAAAATGTACAAATAAAATATTAGCTACTTAAAATGATTATAGTGGATATTACAAACTAGACTTGACTTGTGTCGAACCCTTGTTATTTAAACCGGCTCGTGGCAAAAACGAACAGAAAACTAGTTCGATACAAGTTTATTACAAACTTTATATTCAAAATTATATCAAAAGGGTTTCAATTGTATTTAATAAGTTCCGCCCGGGGGCACAAAATGCATCTTGCTGATCGTAACCAGCTTGGTGTCGTGTCAACGGGGTAGAAGGGGTGCAGGATACCTCGACTGGCTTGGTGGCTAAAAATCTTAGGCATTTCCCGAGGGAGAGCGGCGTCTTCTGAGGGACTTGCTGAAACCCCTCACCGAGGGGCAATTCAGCAGTACGGGGACCGGAGCCCCGAGATGACTCTTCGGAGTCATCTCGCCGGTCATAGGTTGAGGAGCCTTCCTTGGCTGAAACGTACTGGCTGTGGTTGCTACCATAAGTTCGCATGGGAGGGAACGTTGGTAGCCATACTGATCATAGACCCTCGGGTCTATGTTCGGTCGCCCAAATGGGCCCATAGTGCTGTTGCTAAGCAACAGACGCTGCTTTGTAAGGAACTGGATTGGCGGGAGCATTAGCGTTGGTTCAAGGACTGATGATCTTAGGAACTTCGGGCTACCACGGTAGTTGTGTATCCTTAGCCGTCTAGGGAATTGCAATGCAGCAGAGGTTAGATAGCTCAACTCCTGAGCAAGGGGTTTTGTTATGGCCAAGTAACGTAGCAAATAAATTGCTACCCGAGCAGTTGTTCCGGCTGCTCGGGGGCGGTGGTGTAACGTCCTGATTACACCACGTGGTTTGACCACCGTGAGGTTGGGCCCTAGTGGCAGGTACTCAACTAAATCATTCCACATCTGTATCTAATAAGTATTCTTTGCAAGAGGACTTGAAAATTAATATTCGATCAGTTTGTTTCAAAGGTATAGGCAAATTATCAAATCCAATTCCACCAATATAGTCAATTCTTTGTTTCGTTATTTCTACTCTACATCTAGGAATTCTAAAATTTTTTCTATTTCTATATAGTACGATATATTATGGTAACCAATATTATTAATACATTTAAAAACAAACATGAAAACTTGGTATTCATGCAACCCATATATTGGTAATATTGTTTTACATACTTCTTTACACAATGATACTGTTGAACACTGTACAGTTGCGTTACGTTTCGTTGTGAAAGATTTTCAAAACATAAACTCCATTTAAAAGCGAACGTTTTATGTATTTCTTAAAAGCCCCGGATATGTACAAATAAGTTCTCACTCACGTTGGGTTGTGCGGGTGTCGTTTATTTTAATAATTTTAATAAAAAAACACAAATATCATAATTTTAGTGATTTTCTAGCGTTCGTTTCTATTAGGCCGTCGAGTGGTGAGATATTTTTGTCTCGTACAAAGATAGTTTTCAATAAACCGTAAAATTATCTTTTTTTCATCCGTGCACGTTTCCATCACTTCGACAATTTCTTATCAAATGACCTCTTTTCACCATAAAGGCTTCACCGAAAAGGCTACACATAAAAACTTAGAAAATGTTTGATTTTGCTTTAATCAAAGCCATAGAAATGAGAGTTCTCGATTGATTTTGCATCCTGCAATGCATTGTTTTTACTTTTAAAAATTAAATTCCCCTGTAGTAAACTGAAAAAAGGCAGCAAGAATATTGTAATGAATTGTCCATAAAACAATGTACCTACATTTTTGTTATCACAATGTCAAGTGAAAAGTGTTTTTTTTTTCATATTCTAAAATCTATTCTTTTCTGTTGCCAAACTCAATCCTTCCTGCCGCGATTGATGAATTGATTTTAGTTTTATACATATTTATTTCAAAAAAGTAACATTTCGTCAAACAACAACCGGAGTTCGTAGCTGACGTCTATATAATTTTTTTTCTTTTAATCTTTTGTTTGACTTGCACAACATCAAGAAAAAACGTAATAAAATAAAAAAGGATATGAGTGGACTTTCTCTTTTACCGCGCGTGACTTGTTTATAATAATGAATGATTTATTTGTTTTTGCGTTTGACTTCCGAACGCATGCCACAACAATCAAGGCGGGAAAACGCACAGGGAATTGAATAAAAAAATAAAATTGGAAATCGTATTTTTGAAAGCAATGTGAACATCCACAAAACCACAAGGATTCTTGAACGTACATGAGGCATATTTTACTAAGTACCCAAGAACTATCGTATATTCTTGCAAAGATTTTTTAATACTTAAATTCGGTCAAAACTAGACAATACACCAAGACTTTCTATGCTTTTCGAATTCTTTGTACATAGAAAAGTCTCACAGAGATTGGAGAAAAAAATTGTTTACAGCTTAGATAGAGTAAGAAGAAAATGATTTTTATATGTATTTGCTATAAAAGCTAATTAAAATTGATTATTTAATTCAACTCTTTATTTAAAGATTAAAACAGTTTTTTTGTTCCCTTAAAGAGTTTAGCATGATTTAACCTTTTCTGCTCAATATTATATAACAAACATTTAATACAGCCACATATGGGCTTATATTTATTATACTAAGTGTTAAGGAGAACATTTTGAAAAAATCTTTATGAAGAGTTTTAGGGTTTTTATATAAAAACTTAATACAACAGGTAAAATTAAGATGAGATGACACCATTGATGTGGTTTTATTCATAATTAAGGCACTAAAATTCAAATTAAGCAGGGGCCAAATCGTCGCATTCGATATCGAATCAACTATCGAGCAAAAATAATGTAAAACAAAAGCCAAAATAAACAACAAACACACATCATAAGTGACGGAATTCGTTCGATATCGCATGCGACGATTTGGCCACAGGTTTATTTTATAGTTAAATAGTTCAGCGTTTGCCTATATGTGAAGGCGCTGACTGGGGTACTGCCAAGGTAAATTGAAATTCATTGTTTTTTTTTTCAAATTGAAAATACTTTTTACTGTAAATTTTTTTAATTTTGTTATTGAACTTCTGTGTTGTAATACATTTATATTAAATTACTTTTTCAGGCTCAAGTTCAACCCTTGGGTTTTCACTACTTTTTAATCAATATCAATTAAGTAAAGAAAAGTAAAATTTATTTGCTAGGTGGACAACCGGCTGTTTCTGGGTAGCAAACACCCTTCATTTGTATACTTAACTAACATTAACCAAAGCAATGATATTTTTGCAGTCTTGGACGATATTTGTCATCTCAGAAGACTGTTGCTCTCTGTTTATATGAAAGCTTTTCTACATGTTCTGTTTTGCATCATTGAGATCTAGATGCTCTTTTATTGATACAATTTGAACATTTACGCCATGCCCTGCGTTATTAACATTTTACTGTAAATTTTTTTAATTTTGTTATTGAACTTCTGTGTTGTAATACATTTATATTTATGTAATACAAGGGTTGAACTTGAGCCTGAGAAAGTAATTTAATAGAAAATACTTTTTGTTGTTGTTTTCGGTGAGGATTTTCAGCCGCTTTTATGACGCCGACATTTCGTTGAAGCTACCCAACATATAAATAATAACAACTGCTTGCAGATCAACCAGTATATTTATCCTTTGTAAAGGATTAATTTGGAGCACATATTTCTAGAACAAAAAAAAAAATGTTCTCAGTCTTAGCAGTTGTTGGAGCATTTTTATTTAGTGTATTTGCTTACAACACAATTTGATTGTTCATTATAAAAAAGTTGTTATGAATAGTTTTTCTGCACACTGTGCATTCCTTTGTCTTTTATTTCCAATATTTCTTTTGTATTACACAGTACAACATTTTTCAGGTGATTGATTCGGGACTCAATTCTGATAATTGTTTATGAAAGTAGCCCCAAAAAAAAAAGAAATTCTGCATCATTCGTTTGGTCTTGGTACCTCAAATAATAAATTAAAAATTAATTTGAAGTTAGTAAGTATCGTGTAGGGGAGTTTGTCACGTCTAAGGAAACTTTGAACATTTTCAATTATTGTCATTATCCATCCTCGTTGAAATTGAAGCTTGTGGTTCTGATGACCTTATTTTCTTCGTAGGTTGTTCATATTCATGTTCTGAGTCTGCATCGTCATCATGGATAGATAGTGACAATAATTGAAAATGTTCTAAATTTTGTTTCCATGCATAGATAACATATAAAAATCTCATATTTTCTGTGTAAGAATAGCTTTAATATGAATCGGAATGTTTATTTTCATGCAAAATGAAGCATCAATAAAAAAGTCTAGCTGTTTGAAAGCCACCAAAAAGCTTGAGCTGGTTTAGAGTATGTGAAAATAAAAGGTTAGGTTAGGTTAGGTTGATTGGAGGGGTTTGCTTGCCCATGTCTTCCGACATACACCTAAGCCAGTATAGGCTTGTTGTACGCTCCGTGGATTTAACCGTGATACACTTTGACCCATAGGTCTATAGGAACTCCGTGTCATATGTGAAAATAAAAACTGTTTTATTTGTTTCATGAGCCTCAAAATACTTTGTTTTCTTGAGATATCATAGATATGACAAATATTTTTTGATTCTTTACCCTGAGTACCAAATTAAGTTTCCTTTCAGGCAGATATAATTCTGCTTCAAAACAAAAAATTATGAAATATTAGTATTTCATAATATTATTTATAAAATATTTGATAATTTATCTCTGAATTCAGATATGAGAGGGAACAAAAAGTACTTACTTCAATGAAAAAGTGAAATATAAGTTATTTTCTTATCATTTTGCCACAATTTAAAAATCGTGTACTTTAATATATAAAAATAAAAAAAATAAAAAAATTAAAGCTTTGCAAAGCACGAGAAATATGCAAATTATATATATTTTTCTCTTCAGTAACGAATGGTATTGTTTACAAATAATAATCTCCTTTTCCTTTTGCTGAAAAGATTATTAATTGTGAAGCTGTCAGCGTTGAAAGCTTAACGGTCTTTTGCTCCCCTGGAAATCAGGGATTTTAATTAGCGGAAGTTACAAAGAAAAGGAAACGGAAGAAAGTAAACATCGCTTTCCTTTTCATGTCTTAAGTTCAACCTAAAGAACTTAATATTACTCTTGGACTTCATGTAGTACCGTTATATTGTATTATTTGGTTATTAAGGCACCATGGGTATATTTCAACAAAAATTTAAAAAAATTTTGAGTTTTTCAAAGGAATATATGTATATATGTATATATATATATATATATATATATATATATATATATATATATATATATATATATATATATATATATATATATATATAGGTTTTTTGAGCAAAAAAAATCATCACTTGAGTTTGATAAATATTGTGGGGGCTCTGCACCATTCAATTCTATGGTAAAGAAGTGGTTTAGTGAATTTCAATGCTGCCATACAAGTGTGTAAGATGCTGAACATTCTGGACGTTCAGTTGAGGTTTCTACGTCCAAAACAATTTAAAAAAAATCCCCATACGGTTTTTTGGTTTGCATGGAATTGGGGCATTAGACATTTCATACGGCTTAGTGACTTCAATGTTCAATGATTACTGGGGTATGAGAAAGCTTTCCAATTTAGTTTTTTTGGATTGGTGCTACTTTTGTTAACAACCGACCACAAACACAATCGAAAGACTCTTTCGCAGGAATTGTTCAGCCGCAATCTGGATGAGTTTCATAGCCGCTAACGAAACGTGGATGCAACGCAATACGCTGCAGACTAAACAGCATTCAAGACAATAAGTTTCGTGGGTTGACTCGGCGTCAGAGAAGGCAAAGGCAGGCTTGTTAGAGAACAAAGTCATGGCGTTCGTTTTTGAAATGAGCGCGATATAGTTCACTTTACCTACCTTTGAAAGGGGAAAATAATCAATGTCGAATATAATACAAGCATATAGACTAACTTGAATTAGCGCATCAAGAATCTTTTTGCTGTCTGTACCACCCATTCGCTTACAAAGTGGATGGCTTAATAAACAAAAAACGATTAAAGCACCAATTTAGGTTCGTCTGTTATTGGATCGATTCAGTGAAGAAAGAAGACCTTTCAGACCAGGACATGTGCAGTTTCAACAAGGAAAATCCATGAATTGGGCTGCGAATCGCTTCGTTTCACCCCCAGTCTTCCCAGAAATGGCCCGGAAGAAAGAGATTTCATTCCAAGGATGAAATCATTTCAAAAACCTCAAGAACCAATGGTGGCTATTCTGAAAAACTCGTCGAAAAAGTGAAACTTTCCTTGGCAAAGCAAAGCAAAACACGAAGAATTGTTTGTGTTTTTGCCAGAATAATATCAGTGAGACAAATGACCACGCGTCTCTCCCTAGTTAACGTTAAATTTTGTATGAAATAAAAACACAGTTTGTTCGTGCTCTTGAATTTTTTTTTCTTTTTTCTATGTATAGGTTCACTTCACTAGCATGTTTTCTCCGCCAATATTTTTCGACAGGTATAAAAAAAGAAAAAAGCACTGCTCACATGCTCAGTTTCAATGGCAAAAATTCATAAATTGGGCTACGAATTGCTCCATAATCCAGCCATTATGGCTCCGACTGACTATTTCTTGTTCCCAGGAATGGCTCGACAGAAAGAGTTTCGCCTCCAATGACAAAATTGTTTCTAATTATTTTTTTTTAGTAAAAACAAAAATATCTCTATCTCGAATAATTAATAATATTAGTTATCAACAGCTCAAATGTATTGCAAACCAACCCATTGTTCAACAGGTACCAAATAACTTATTACTTATTAAAACCACAGTATTTTAAGTTGAATTTTTAACATAAATTCTGCCTGGATTACTGTAATAATCACATTATTTAAAGACAAGCCAACAACAAACAAATGTTTAAAAATAAAGTCCACCGACTAGGGCCAATTTCAAGCATTTGATAACGGTATAAAACGCAATGAAATTCCGTTAGAAATGTCAACTTTATAAAATTTATGATGCACAGCGGCGCCATCAAGATTTATGAACATTTTTTGTTTTAATTGCTGTCCTGCCACCAACCAACCGTCAACATGCTCGCACTACAACACACTTGAACTACGGCTGCTAAAATAAAGAAGATGGGATAAAAATTACTTTTACTTATTCATTTACTGGCTTGCATTTTACTTGGCTTTACTTAGTCAAGCTTACACTTAACAACAAAAAAAAAAAAATCAAAAAAGAATGAATAGATAGGAAAAACCAAAAACCCATTCCAGTATGAAAAGCAACAATCAAAACAAATTTTTTTTTTCTGCCACCGTCAGATTCCATACCATCAACACCTTTTTAAAAATGCCAAGGCCAAAAGTAAAACACAAGAAGAATCGTGCCACCAACATGAAATTGAAAACATGCCCAGAATGTTTCATAAAGACCGAGGGACGGGGGTGAAACCAAATTACAAAAGATATGAAATCTACCGTCTTCAGTTCAAAGATGGATGAAGGAATTATGCTAAAAAGAATATTGGAACTACAATATTTGGCTTTTTGTTTTGACGGCTCTAGTATGCAGTTGGTTTGAGTCGTTAAAAAAGAAATGTGGATATTTTTTTTCATCGAAAAAAAAAGTTGAACAAAAGCCTGAGGAAGAGTTGCTGTGTATACAAGAAAATGGGTGTTTTTGTTTATTATAAAACAACTTGATTTTAATATTTATTTGAAAAGTACTTTTAATGAAAGAGGTCAGCAAGATATTATTTACAACAGGCCCGTCCGTTTTGTATGTATGGACAACATTTTTTCGAAATTGTGCCAACGATTTTACGATTGCTTTTGACATTAGAGAGAAAAGTTCCACTGGTTTTTATATTTTTGTGCAGAAGGGGAAGGATATCACTGAGAGTTATCAAATATATGATAATTTGACTTGAACCCTGGAGCAAGTTAGTGTGATAGGAAGAAATTTTTATTTTCAAGGCGCCTAAAAATGGGTGTCCGATTTTCAAGTGTTTTTGTATTTTTGGGCAGAAAAGCACATGATATCAGTGAGGGTTGGTTGAAAAATGTATGATCACTTGAAATTTTCATTTTTGAGGCGTTCAACTACCGAATTTTTTCGATTAAAAATCATATCTACACATCTCTAGTTCTTAAGCCTATATGACACTACATTTTTCTTGCATTGTTCAAGTTTTGGAGAACAGTGCAAATATAATGTAATAGATGAATTTAGTATGTGCAACGGGTTCAGCTATATTAAGCTAAATGCAAAACTGTCAACATTTTTGTTGAAGTTATCGATAAAAAATCAGATTAAGTAAAAAAAAATTTAAAATTTTTCAACTTAAAATTGACATTTCAAACTTGAATGTTGCTGTGTCAGCGGTTTATGGACAATTTTTGCGATTTAACGCTTCTATTTTTGAATATTTTTATTTTCTAGCGCTTTCTTGAAATAAAAAGAATACAACATTTACAAAAAAGATGTCAGTTTTGTTTATGCTTTGTATATTTGGTTCTTTCTAGCAATTGCTGTTTCTTTCTATCAATTCTATACCAATTAATGAGAGAAAAATGAAGTAATATACGGGCTTTACAAATATGTAGAAAAAATTTACTGCGATGACAACTGAAGCTCTATGAACTCTCAAGTTTCTTATATTTTCTTTTTTCTTGTATATTATTATTTTGTATTATTTTTTTATTATTTTAAATAGATAAAATGTATATACATGTGTACATAATTATAAATAATTTATTTATGTAAATATATTAGTTATCTATATTAGGCTGAACACTTTTGTTGTAAGCCTGATGGACAGTATACAATTATATTTAAATACATAATTCATTGTGATTTAAAACTTTTATACTTGAGTTAATACTCAACAAAAAAAAAAAAAAAAACAAAATAAAATTTTAGCAAATTTTATCAGCAATCAAATTCATTTAATAGCAATTTTCTATAATTCATACACAGCAGTATATATGTGTATAGGGCATTATAATTATAGCCATTTAAAATATTAAGTACTTCGTACATATTGAGCTCGCTTTTTCCAAGGAGATTACTCCTGTACTCTTTATAAATTGGGCAAACACCAGTAAAATGAAAAGTATTCTCATGCATATTGAGCATGTCGTATCTGAATTATTTCTAAAGGTTCTAGCATTTAAATTCAGCAGACCTGCTCGTACTTTTACTGTCATGCTAGTGACATAAGACGATGAATTTGTCATGAAGTTTGGAACGGTATAAAATTTTAGTTGAGGGTACAGATCGTGATGCTGAGAACTGGTTGCCTTGGCAATATTATCTTCATGCTCTTTGCGTTGTAATAGTTTGATAATGGGTTTCCAGTAATTACATAGTGGTCTATTGGAATCAGTTGCAGAAAACTGAAGGTTGCGAGCGAGATTTGACCACTCTTTTGCCCAATACACATTTTTATTTATAATAATCTCTGCTAGAATACGCGGCTGTTGACTTAAGTTTAAAACTTTATTTATATAATTAAAGTGCAGTTTCAATGTCGAGACACAAAGCGAGTCCAGGGACCGGATTCTGGCATTCGTGATCGAATATACTCGATAATAAAAACAATGTAGAGCAAAAACAAAATTAACAACAAACACACAGCATTCTATAACAAAATCGTTCAATCACGAGTGCCAGAATTTGGCCCCAGTTGAGTTTCCAAATGTAGTACGTAATTTGGTGTGGTGGTGGGAAGATACGGCACTTTTTTAATAAAAAATCTAAACAGTTTCTCTACAATCTTTTTTCTTGTATAAAGACTCACTGTAATTTGGAAAAATAAAGTGTAGACGGATTTTTTTTCCCAACTGACCAATAGTTCGTCCGTTAATTAAATTTGATATTGTGAACAGAAAAATAGTTTTGCCAATAAACAGAGTATTGGCTGAAATAAAAATATCTATCTCGAAGAGATGTAAAGCAGCAATACTGCCGCTTACGTTCTCAGAACAATTGGGACAGCTTAGCAATTGGAGTGCTTTACTACACACGCTAAAAAAAACATTTTACAATATGATTGAGACAACAATACTATGTTTTCTATAACGAGCGAAAGGTTGTGGCAAACACAGTTTTTGTTACTCTTTGATCATTTTATTGCAACCATCCATGCAAATTTAAATATGTTTATATTCAAATATGAAGTTAATTATTTATTTACTTTAAGAGCCAATTGAAATGGATTAATTCAGGTCCAAAAATGAACCTTTTCAAAATGTTTGCTGTCTTTTTTAGCTGTCTATATGCCGACGACATTTCGTTGGTGCTAATCAACTCATCAGTAGACTTGAAAAATTCTAAAATTTTGTTTGAAACTCAACTACTTATTCCAAAATTCCCATGAACAACATGAGAATCAGAAATGTTCAAACAAACCTTTAACACAGCAAACATTTCTTTTCGTTTTGCAACTCTTTAACTTTTCTTTGCAACTTTCTATACAACGAGTTACCATCGTTTACTGCGATTTGTATTTTTGAAAGTGTCAAAAAGTAAAAGCTTTTTTGAATATTCAAATTTGAACTTAATTATATAGACAGCTGAAAAAGACAGCAAAGATTTTGAAAAGGTTGGTTTTTGGACCTGAACTAATATGTTTATATTCGTTTGAAAAAAAAAGAAAAAACAATTTCTACAACCATTTTAAAGCCAAAACTTGAACAAGCTTTATTTGTGACAAACATGGTAATTTTGATGGAATAAATAGTTGCCAAATAATAAACAAATTATTGTTGCTTTTAACAGAGTTTTTGTTGTTGACATTGACAGATTATTTTTCTCCAATTTCATGTTTCTTTTATTGAAAAAAAAAACCCAAAAAAAAAAAAAATAAGTTAAATAGAAAACCGCAGTTCTTAAAATCGAAATAAAACAACTGTTCACAATAAAATTTAAGGGACATATGAAGAGCTGCTTTTATTGTGTGTATAAGTAAGAGCTTTGAATGATATATAGATGTGTATGTACGCAAAAATATTAGTTTGCATGCCGTAATTAATCTCATTGAAGGCTGTTGTGGCCAGTGAGCATGTTACTTTTGTGGTGTCTCATAATATATCCATCTTCAACCATATTATTAAAATAATGATTTAGGATAACTAGATTGCTTCAAATTAATTTATAACATTGTCATGAGCAACAATATTTTTGTTAAATTCAGTCATGTGCAACCTGCAATATGAAAACAATACAGCTGGATTTGGCAATAGTATGGTTGAAAGTTACAAAAGTATGGTTGGCGGTGACAATAGTATGTTTGAATGGGACAACATAATGGCAGGATATAGTTGAAAATGAAATTAATATGGTCAGAAATGACAATATTGTGATTGAATATAGCAATAACATGGTTAGTGACCACAATAATCTAATCACTGGAAGTGGAACTATTAATAATGTGTGTTATTTAACAAGTAATATCGTTAGCCTGTAACTATACATTTTAGCAATAGTATGCTTCTCTTCGAATATGGTTACCACAACAATATTTTTTCTTTACGTGCAGTAATGCTTCTATGCGACTAGTGCTTATCCCTAAAATACTTTTTTTGTTTCGTATTAATTACTCGTATCTGACAAAGCGACTTGTGCCACTGCAACTCTTAACCCTAAAATAAATTTTTTTTTTATTAATTTATATACTCGTATCTGACAAAGCAAATAATTGGGAACATTCTGATTAACCATTTTAATTATTTGAAAATCAGCATCTGCAACTTTTTTTTTCTTTGCGCATTGCACCCCTTCGTTCCTAATTTTGTGTGATTCTGCATGAGCTGACTTGGCATGGAAACATTTTCTCTTCTTCCACTCCTCCACTTACATACATATACATATATATTTATCTTGCTTGTTGGCTTATCTCTGTAACTAATATAATCTAAATTTTATCGTTATAATGGTTTACTGAACTTACAAGTGATTTTAAGTTTTTCTTTTTTCCTTTTTTTTTTATTTGAGATGACTTAACTCAACTTGCAGTTTTAATTAGTGACAAAATTTGCTTTCTTGCAAAAGGAAAAGAAATGACGAGCACCACACAACGTTGCAACTCATCATCATCATAAATTTTGTGATAAACAATTTTTGTTATTTTGAAGGCAAAAATCTCGGTTTCATTTTTTTGTACTTGAGGCAAATTTAAACACAAATTTTAATGTTTAATATGATTTATGAAATGATATTATATTTATTACGTCTTTCGTATTATTTTAAATCAACAAACCAAGAAAACAGAATTAAATGAAACAACAACAAAAAAAAACATCAATTGTGGGGTCGGCGCATTGCTGCCAACAAGCAGCATCAGCATCAGCATCAGCATCAGCATCTTCATTACAATGCCGAATGGCAGAGCAAAAACAAAAATGATATAAATTTGTGGTGAAGGTAGTGTCGTGCCACTGCTGTGCTGATAACTAATGCTGATGATGATCATTAGAGCTGTTGCAAGTAATTGACAATAGAGCAGGAGACAAGCGGACAGCTGGACACATTATGTTTAAATAGACGGGCAGACGGACAAAGACACTGACAGGCGGACAGCCAGACAGACAGACAGACAGACTGACTGACTGACATACCTTATCATTGAGCATTAAAATGGGAAAAAGTATGATTATTTTATTTTCATTTTTTTGTTTCATGTATTTAATTCTATTTCCAAAGTTGCGTTTGCATTATTTCATATCCTTCCTTTCATTTATATTTTATGTAATTGTGTCAGAGTTCATTGCTGGAAATGCAAGTATTATAATGCTTGATGATGCTAGTCGGTTGGATTTCTGTGTTGGCTTGGTGGTTTGCTTGTTGCCCTGTGACACTGTTCCTACAATTTCTCCTCCATTTTTTTTTTTTTCTCTTTTGCATCTCTAGCGAACTGGGGTAACCAACCGTACTTGATGTCTACTCTGCTCAACTCAATTCAAACGAACTGTGACAGTTGTAAATTTTTATTGTGTTAATGTGACAAAGTGAAAAATGAAATTTTTTCTCAACAATCACTTCATTTTTTGTTTTTTTTTTGTTTTAATAGTTTACTTCTGCTTTATTGTTTTATTATTATTTTTTTTTAATATCAATACTCAAAGAAGAAGTTATTTTAAAGTGGTTAAATATTTCTGGTTACACCAAGTGCTGCATACTAGAGTGGCACAAACACTTGTCGATATTGAGCCATTGGTTTTGCGATAGTTTTCGTCATGAGAAAAAAAGTTCCACTACGATCTATCAAAAAAACTCATCAGCAAGGCTGGCAAATTTCGACTTCTTGGTTTTTTTGTATGGGAGTACAACTAAGGAGGCATGATACAGGCTCAGAGAGTTCGGAAAAAATATTGAAGAGAAAAAGTTACTCGAGGTTGGTTAATAATTTGGCTTCTCTACCAACATCGTGAGACTGATTAGCAGTCCCACGTTTTTTCTGCATTAAACTGTTTATCAGGGACCGTAACTCTTACGAATTTTATATAAAAAAAAAAAAAAATGAGAGTTATTTTAGATTTTTATATTTGTAGATAGAAAATAATAGTTTTTTTGATATTTATTTTTTTAAATGAAAAATAAGAGTTATTTTGGATTTTTATATTTTTAGATAGAAAATAAGAGTTATTTTTGATATTTATTTTCTTAAATGAAAAATAGAAGTTATATTTGATTTTTATATTTTTAAATGAAAAATAAAAATTATTTTCGATTTTTATATTTTTATATCAATAGTAAAAGTTATTTTTGATTTTTATATTTTTATATCAATAATAAAAATCAATTAAAAATTCTTGACATGGCTTCGAAAATTAGCTTTAATTGTTCATTCTGTGCCTGCCACTCAAGTCAGTGTAGAAAGGTAATTTTCAGCACTCAGACTAATATTGGGAGATTTGAGATATAATTGATCTGAGGTACATTTAAAATCAATTATGATGGTAAAATTGAACACCTGAAAACGGGCTCTTAATACCGACTTGAATGGCAGCCAAAACTTATAAGTTATTTCTATGCATTCATGTTTTTATAGCTGATAATGGATAAGTCACATAATATATTATATTCATATAGAAATTTGAATGAAGCAGCATATTATAATACATACGGCATCAACAAATAACTAAGAGCTTTGAATTGATTTTTATTATTGATATACAAATATAAAAATCAAAAATAACTTTTATTTTTCATTTAAAAATATAAAAATCAAAAATAACTTTTATTTTTCATTTAAAAATATAAAAATCAAAAATAACTTTTATTTTTCATTTAAAAAAATAAGAATCAAAAATAACTCCTATTTTTGATTGTTAAAATAAAAATCAAAAATTTAAAAATCATGCAATATGTTGAATGCATTTCGCCTAAAAATCATGATGGTGTAATTAAAAGTTTTCTACGATGTTCATTTATGTATGATTTATTTCTGCAAAAATTTAAAAATACTTCTTACTTCCGATCTCTGCTGTGTATTGTTGACCTTTACTATTTATTTGGAAAATCGAATTGGGCTTGGGCAGCGTTTAATAAATAGTTTTACACCAAAATATTCAAAGAGTTACTCATGTACGAAAACACGCTAATAAAATTAAATGACTTTGCTGAAGATGACTAATAAATTTGGTTGAAATATGGAAGAAAATAAAATAAATATGGCTAAGGCAAACATATAGCCTGGTTCAGGCAACCAATTATTATGGGTAAAGTTACCATATAATATGGTTGAAATCACATAGGTCGGTGGTCTACAACCATGATATGATTATCTACAACTCTACTAGAGGGCTGTCTACTAACGTTTATTTCAACAAACAATATCGTCAGAAAGTGTTATCTCAAATATACACATAATATTTCCCTGTAACCATATAGTGTTATAACCATTTTATGATCGAAACACACTAGTTTTGAAAAAAAATTTCGAATATGTCTAGCTTAACGTATGTAGCGTCAAAAAGCCCTAGTACAATATTAACTGTATTATTTAAGGCCTCAAAATATACCTTATTAATGTTTTCAGTCGCCCATATACCACTGCGGTGGCTTATGGCATTATATTGATATCCAGATTGATACTTTTAAAGTTGATTAAAAGATCAGACTCTGAATATATTCACGGACAGCTAAATAGCCGGTAGAGCGATCTCAGCTGAGTGGATTAAATCACAAACAGTTTGAGATTAAAATAACGCTATTAACAGCTACTTGACCCATGACGAACTGCACATCATATGGGTGCCAGCAAGTGGATAAATTCACTTGTTTCAAGAACAAGGGCGTTAAATAACATAAGCATGGTATGCGCGAAACTTTTCGATGCAATGAAATCTGGGCTAAAGAATTGGACATACAGAGCCCATTTAACTCTTTGCAATAATGAAACCGTGGGAATTATTGCAAAAATTCTATGGGGGGATCCAGGTGAGACAAAAAAAGGGGGGGCTACTAAGATTTAGCCAGCCCGAATATAGTAGAATAATGGGAGCTATGACAGGTCATGGCGCATTTTAAACGCATAAGAATAGCGGGAGAAGATGAATGCAGAGTATGTGGGCAGGAGAGCGAGAGATTAGAGCACTATCTCTGCCAGTGCCCCGCCTTATCACAAATACGCGTCCGATATCTTGGAAAAGACTTCTTACCAGACATAGCCCAATTACTGGAGGAAAATAAGGCACTTTGTGAATGATGCGGAGTTTCTATAGAACTCTGAGTCAAACTTTTTGTTTTCAAATACGCGGAGCTCCTATATTGACTCTCCACCTATATTAACTCTCCACTCACCCCAACTCTACCTAATTAAAAGTAAAATTCTTTTGAACGACATTTTATTTAGCATATTTAGAAATTATTATTTAGCAATTATTTCACCATTCGTTGCTGTGCGTCTTGTGCAACAACAGAAAAACAAGCCAAGGTTGTAAAACATTATTAAATGTGCCCACTATTGTTTTGCAAGTCAGTGTGACTGTTCAATATATTGCTAATTTTTGTGAGTAAATTACTGTGTTACTGTGCAAAATACTCACTAACACATAAATATTTGATAAATTTTTGTAAAATTGCTTTCTTAACAAACTAAATAACATTTTAAAGTCCATTAGATTCCACAAAAAAAAAAACATGATATTTAAAAAAGAAATGCTATGGATTTTTTGTGCTAAATTAATACACTGGGGAAATAAACTAAATTTAATTTCAATTGAAAATTGAAAAAAAAACGTATACAAAAAACATTTTGTAGCAAAATAAACAGAAAAATCATTTTTTTAATACTCATGCAACAACACCCACTTCAGTAATCATTTCATCAATTGCTTTAACGAATGAATGGAATAATGATGGTGGGGGCCAGGAACGTGGATGATGTTGCATGCACTACTAATGGAGTTACTATTGAAGTCAAAGGAAAAATATCTCTAAGCTTGACTGCTGCTGGGGCCACTGATGGCATGGTGTTCCAGCTAGTTGCTAGACAATACTGTCTTGCTGGTGTCAACTTGCGATGACAAATTTTATACAAACAAATTTGTGATAAAAGCTAATTTTTCAAATAAACAAAAATATAATAAATGGCAACAATTTGAACAAGAGGAACAAAAAACACTATTTTACACTATTTTATACGACAAAATATTTATGTGTATAAAAAATGAAGGCGAATGGAAATGGAATAAAGCAGGATGTTGTGGAAATAAACATAAAATATTGAACGCCAGCTGAAGGACTGAAGGGCGGAGAAAAGCAAAAAAAAAAAAAAAAAACCCATGGAAAAAAGAAAGACATTCTGAAAAATGGAATATAAATGCAATTTGTTTGGTTATCATTTCTGTTTGCTACAACAGAACTACTAGCAAATGCAAATGCAAAAAAATAAGTATTAAAAACAATAATGCTCCATTTGCACTTTGCAGCTGCATTTCAAAGAATAAAATCACAATGAAATTTTATTGCATCAAGTCGAATAAAGATTTTCCATACGGAGCAAGTTGATCATTATTAAAATGTATTGTTATATAGTTTTAAGATAAAATTTTGTAATTTTGGTTCAAATGTGCAACAAATAAAAATATATTTTTGTTAATACCATATTTTTTTTTTTTTGATGCACTATGGTTCCCTAACTGCAGAAATCATCATAATAGGTTTTTTCGTGAATTTGGTGTTTTTCGCCTATATACTCGAAATCTGCAGACATTGAAGAGTTTGCATTAACTGTTGTTGACTGGATAGTGTCGAAGGTACTTATATTAAAAATCTAAAAGTCAAATTAACAGTACACTAACGCCCCGACTTGCGTCGTTCCGATTTGCGTCGTTTCGATTTGCGTCGCTTTTTAAAACTGGAAAAATTCGATTTGCGTCGTTGCGATTTCAAGTTGCGTCGGTTTGAGTTGCGTCGTTTTGACCCCGATTTGCGTCGATTCGATTTGCATCGTTTTGATTTCGATTTGCGTCGCTAAACACGGTTACATTTTTGACTGCATCATTGTGGATTATCATTTTTAGCATTTGTAGTGTAGTATGTATTTAGCATCTTGAATTCATTAGTTTTTACAACTTCTGGCAACAACAATCGTCACCTGTACGTTAAGAAATTTTGAGATTGCGTGAAAAAAGGGAATCCCCTTTTCTTTTTTATATAAGTGGTGCTAAGAGCAGCTGTCTGGTTATGGTAACAATTTAGTGTGTGATTTACCAGAATATGCCTTAAGGACGTAAAACATGAGTTATTTTTATGTTTTTTTCTTAATTTATGGTTTTGTTATTTCTTTATAATATACATATGTATATAAAAATTTGTTGAAATAAATTAAATAAATAAAAACGTACTCATACTAGGTAGTTTTTTTTTAAAAATACAACATTTTTTGCTTTGTTTTAAATATTTTCCCCAACAAATTAAATTTCAGTGCATTTATGTACATAGAAAAAAGTCATTCGATTTGCGTCGCGTTTCTCCTGTCCCCATTAACGACGCAAGTCGGGGCTCTAGTGTAGTTAATTCTGATATGTTCAAAGTTAAAAAATAATTGTTTTATTCGAAAATGAACTTAATTATTCATTTGCTATAAGAGCTAATTGATATGTAATATTTTTTACACCTAAAATAATACATTTCAATTAGCTCTTATAGCAAATAAGTAATTAAGTTAATTTTTGAATGTTCAAAGAACTTTTACTTTTTGATACTTTGCAAAATACACAGAGAAAACAGCACCTAATAAAATAGAACAAAATCAATAAGATATCTCTATGGTTTTTTTTTCAAGAAGGAGTCCTTATTATTTTAACTGGGAAAACCTTATTGAAAAAATCAAAAAGGAAACTTAGAGCTTTTATTAGGTATTCCTATTGATTTTTGTAAAAAGAGTTTCTCAACGATTTTATTTGGATGTCATATTGACTTTTTAAGAAGCCTTTCTCCTTAATTTCATTAGGTTATCTTATTGATTTTTGCAAAAAGGATTTCTTCTTGAATTTATTAGGCTATCTTCTTGATTTTTTTAAAAGATGGTTCCTCCTTGATTTTATTAGACTATCTCATTGATTTTTTTAAAAGGGGTCGCTTATTGATTTCACAAATATGGAAATGAAAACATGCTGCCATACTTTCGATGTAATTAAATGCGAAAACCTATCTATGACTGAAAAAATACATCTTAAATTGAAACGAAAATTAACTAATTTTACATGAAAATTATCAACTCAAAAATTGGAAGTAGATCTATTTTTGTCTCTTTTTTAAAATTTTTCACGAATTTTTTCACTTTTGCACCGATTGAATTCGTTTAACTCTCTAACTTGGAATTAAGCATTTTAAGTCTGTTTTGTCTCCATTAGCGTTTTCGCAAGCGTTCGCATTTTTGCAGCATTCTGTTTAGCGTTCTTTTCGACTATATGTGAAATATAAAAATGCCAAGTCCAGGATTTACAAAAAGATTTGTAAACCTATTAGTCGAGGAAATCGCCGGAAAGACCATTGATTTTCGCTGAGGCTCAACTCTTAAAAATAAGTTTAGAATCGAAAAAACTATACAACACAATTCGCATTGTTCAACTTTAGATTGTTAAGTTTTCTTTGTGTCAGCAAGTAAAAGAATTAATGCACTTATTTCTCTTAATATTAAAAGAGAACAAATGCATTTATCATTCACATTTGAAGTGCATCTGCTGATGGTGATGATGATGAGAACCAATGAAAGAATAAATAAGCAATAATAATAACGAATGGAGCAATTTGTATTGGTATTTAGTTTTTGTTTTTGAATATCTAAAAGATTTATGTTAATAAATTCAATTTGCTTTCACTCTAAAGCAGGAATGAATTTATATTATTGCTTAAGGCAATTTATAAACATAAGAATATTTTTTTTAATTAACAGTAAAAAAAAAGTATTTGTTTATTGGGCTTTTTTAATGCAGATAATGAGGATCTTTTTAGGGTACCGTACTCATCAGAGTGAAACGGAACCCTATTACGGAGACAAGTACGTCCGTCCGTCCGACACAGCGTCCATTCTCCGAAACGGTAAGAGCTAGAGAGCTGAAATTTTCACAGGATGTTGTTGTACCTTGCCGCTACAACAACAAGTACT
The DNA here is from genome assembly GCA_963662145.1 of Sturmia bella. Taxonomy (NCBI): domain Eukaryota; kingdom Metazoa; phylum Arthropoda; class Insecta; order Diptera; family Tachinidae; genus Sturmia; species Sturmia bella. Next base: position 21,551,447 of record OY759168.1, on the reverse strand, counting down.
AAAAACAACAACAAGTCAAAAACTACCAGGTGTCCCTCTACAACGAAAAGTTGCAATTCGCTATAACTCTCGAACCAAAAAAGATAGAAAGCTGAAATTTGCATAGTGTATTTATTTATAGATGCTTTACAACAACAAATGCTAAAGACAAAAACAAGTTTAAACTACCAGGTGTCCTCATACAACCTAAAGTAACAATTAGCCGTAGCTGCTAAACTGTAGAAGACAAAGAGCTGAAATTCGCAGAATATATGTGTTTACATATGCCCTACAACAACAAATGCTAAAAACAACAACATATCAAAAACTACCAGGTGTCCCTATACAACGTACAGTAAAAATTAGCCGTAACTCCCAAACTGTAAGAGACAGAGAGATGAAATGTGAATAATATATGTACCCGCATGTGGCCTACAATAACAAATGCTAAAAACAACAAGTCGAAAATTACCAGGTGTCCCTATACAATGTAAAGTAACAACTAGCCGTTACTCTCGAACCGTGAGAGACAGAGGGATGAAGTTTGCACAATATGTGTATTCACATATACTCCACAACAACACTTGCTAAAAACAACAACAACTGTAGAACTACCAGGTGTCCCTTTACAACGTAGAGCAGTAGCTATAACTCTCGAACCGTAAGAGATAAGAGTCGAAATTCGCACAGTGTATGTATTCCCAGATGCCTTACAACAATAAATTACAAAAACAACAACAAGTGGAAAATTACTAGGTGTCCCCATACAACATAAAGTAGCTTTAAAAACAGAGAGATGAAATTTATAAAATATATGTATTCATATACGCCATTCCATACACACATTACACATACATACGTACGGAACCCTAAGAGTGCGAGCCAGCCTCGTACTTGACTTAATTTATTTAATTCTTTTAAGCTCTCCTGCGGACAGATTTTTCGGTTTTTTCCTTACCACCTGCCAAACAAAATATTCTGCTAATTTTTAAAAATCTGAATAGAATATTTCTGATCTCAGAAGCCAAACATAATTGCTGTATTTCTTCAACGTTCGCTAACCTTAATCGCTAATTTTTTTTTTAGCATTTGCTTCCCATTGAATTGACAATACCAAGAAATTCATATTCAAATCCTTCGAAACCAAAACTCTTGACTAAACCTTAAAATCTGCTTCAATACGAAATTGTTGGTATCCTTTAAAATGTCTCTGTACTTCCGTTTGGCAGCTGCGTTACACTTTTCAGCTTTGCAGACAATAATCAAGATGAAAATGTGTGTTGTCAGCTTTTAAGAATTCATCAAGTAGAACATAAAAAATGAAGTCTGTTTTTTTTTTAGTTTTTAACGCTTATTTATTCTACCTGGGTATTATTACATGTTTTCTTTATTTATTTGTATTGAATTTAACATTCAAATACAATTTTTGAAACATCTTCGTGTTCAACATTTATACAATCAGTAATAATATCAGTTTAATAAAAAAAAAAAACCAAAAAAAAAGTATTTTCGAGTGAATAAAACAAATTTATTCAATAAATAAATAAAAGGAACAAAGAAGTTGAACTAAAATTATGCGCTATTGAACACACATAAAGAATTCTTGAAATTGCATCAATTTGTGAACAAGAACAACAACAAGCACGACATCCCAAAGAAAGAAAGAAATTGCTGGAGAAGTGCATAAGGAAATAAAAAGAAAACAAGAATCAAAACGAATATAGATGAAGAGTCTCTATTTAAAAGTAAATAAAATAATAATCAAATCAAGAAGAAAATGAACTGTAGTACTAAACGGATGAATAAAACATTTTCTTGGTGAACGGGTTGTGAAAGGAAATGTAAAAGAATCAAGATCAAATGACTGCTTGGGAGCACTACTTATTTTTTGGGACTACGCACTCATAAAGTGAATATGGAAACTTATTACTGGTTTAGTAAAGAACTACTCAAATATTAACTTAATAACTTATTTGCTTTAAGAGCCAATTGAAATGTCCATTCAATTCAATTCAGGTCCAAAAATGAACCTTTTTCAAAAATGTTTACTGTATTTTTTAGCTGTCGATATGCCGACGTCTATATAGACATATAGACAGCTGAAAATGACATCGGCATATAGACAGCTAAAAAAGAGTGTAGACATTTTTAAAGAACGGTTCATTTTTATACCTGAATCAGTAAAGAACTACTTTGAAATTTGTAATTTGTAAACTAATTTGGGTCTTGGATTGTTTGCACAGTTTCAATATTGCAATCAATTTATTGCAGGCAAATAAGTTGTAACAAATAAAATATTCAGCCCAATCATGAATATTCTCAAGGAATTTTATTCCTAAGGAAAATACGTTTCTCGAGAAAAAATTCCTCCAATCATAAATTACCTGAGAAACAAAAAATAAAAGTTGGTAATATCGAAATTTTTTGTAGGAAAAACAAAAAAAAAAACATATTATTAAAATACCTATTTTTTCCTCCGCCGACTATTTTCCCCCTTCAATATGGCTAAAACAGGGAAGGTTAAAAAAAAATTTCCTAAGGAATTTATCAACATAATAAGAGGAATGGGAAAAGAGAAAAAACTCTCACGGAATTATCATTCATGATTGGGCTGATTGTATATTCTTAATTCCCAATTATTTGTTTTTAAGGAAACATTTTTTTTAAATTAATCTCAATCCAGCTGATTTCTGATTGTTCTGGATGGGACATCAATCGGCTTAAACTTAAAACATTTTAGTCTGCTACAAAATCCCGCATGTTATCTCCATCAAACGCTTGAGGGGCGTTGGGATTTATTGAAAATTTACTGTCTGTTCCTCTATGTTGCAAGAAAATATAACCCATCGAAATGTAGTCGCTCGATTTCGAATCAATTTGGATTCCTCTATATCGACAGCTTTCGTTCGCATGATCTTACGTTACGTCATAGACATGGCAGATTGGTAAATTAGAGTTTTGGTTGATTTTTTATTGAATTATTGAAAAAAAAAACTACTAAATTGTTCTGTTGCAAATGTAACCCTTCTTGAAACTGTTCTGTTGTACCCAACAAGCCAAAGCAAAGGCATACATTATGTCATAAGTACAAAAGCAAATAATTTGAAAGAGTGGAAATAGTTTTTGTGATGTTTTAAAATTTGAAAATATTTTTTTATACAAGTTTAATGAATAAATTATGAACTTAACTATAGCCGTGCATTTGGTGGCAACCGAGGAAAAGGCCAGTGAAGATGTACAGATTGTTGCCACTCCTCTCTTCCATTGATTTCGTTGACGCCCTGAACACTGGTATTCCTCTGGCAAACTAGAGATTTTCTTCCATCCAGCGAAGTGCCGGCAACTGTTCCATTGCTGATTTTTTTAAACTAATATAAAACTCTCAAGAAAAACTACATACATATGATAATTGTTTAATATAACTGGTTATCTATTTTGCGGTTTCAAAGGTATAAGACTGGAATTCGACATCTGTCAAACTAAGTTGATAAACCAGTTTTTTTCTTCTCAGTTGAAAGTCTGACAGTGACAAAAATGGATCGGTTAAATATCACACAACGCCTAAAAATTATCAAACTATACTACAAAAATGGTGATGCTGCCACAGCCACATGTCGTGCTTTAAGAGGAGATTATAATTTACATAATCGTCCAAGTATGCAAGCAATTGGCAAAATTGTGAAGAAATTTGAAAAGAAATTTGACTGGAGCGATTAGAAATATTGTAAGGCCTGTGCATCATTGTTTCGCTCGTTCAGCTGAAAATATCGCTGCTGTAAGTGAAAGTGTTGTCGAAGACCCGAATGTGCCGATTCCTCGTCCTCGTCGTTCCTTGTGGCGTATTTTGCATTTAGATCTACACAAACATCCATATAAAGTCCAGCTCACACAACAACTGAAGCCAGCTGACCATTCACAATGTCGTAGATACGTGGAATGGGTGCTTGAACAACACAGGCGGTGGACGTCGATTTGTCGAACAAAATTTTCTTCAGCGATGAAGCTTATTTCTCATTCGGTGGGTATGTTAGTAAACAAAATTGTCGTACTTGGGGTTCTGAGAATGCTCAAGTAATTGAAGAGAGACCATTTTATCCAGAAAAAGTCACTGTTTGGTGCGCTTTTTGGTCTGAAGGTGTTATTGGACCGTACTTCTTCGAAAACGACGATGGAACGACTGTCACCGTCAATTCGGAGCGTTATGGTCGGTCATATGATAACCGACTTTTTATTGCCTGCTATTGAAGAATACGGCTTGGGTTCAACATGACGGTGCAACATGCCACACAACTCCAACGAATATGGCTTTATTGCAAGAGACCTTCTCATCAAGGCGATATCAACTGGCCACCAAGATCTTGCGATTTGACACCATTAGACTTTTTGCTGTGGAAAGACTGTGTTTATGCAGACTCTGTTTATGCAGATAAACCTTTAACTCTTGGGCACTTAAAAACCAACATTCAAACTTTATAATAAAAAAGAAATATCATGGAAAAAAATATTTTATATGTGTTTTATTTACGTTTACTTTTGAAACCGCAAAATGGATAACCAGTTATTTGCTTGCTATTTATTATCCATTTTTACTTTCGAGTTGTTTAACAAATAAATATAAAATTTCTATAAAAACTCTCAGCTGATAGCCAGACAGCAAGTGATTGATTTGGACATTTGCGTTCGCAGTGCTGACAATATGATCGAAATAGAAGAATCGGATTTTGTATGAAAACACTTAAGTCTCTTCGTTCGAATAAAAGATTATCATAGAGGAACCCAAACAATTTTATTTCACTTCGAATGCGGAAAATCGCACAACTTCGTAATTGGAGGACAGGCATTCATTCATCATTGGCGGTTTTGAAAATAAAATAAAAACATCTTTCGGCATGAAGCTCATCTTCATTTCGGTGTGCAAGTTAATAATACGCCAAATTTCTCTATTTGGGGCTTTGAAAACCCACACGCGGTTTTACAGAATTCACCCCTTATGAGGGATTGTTTGGTGTGGCGCTCCAACAAATTGATGCAAGTTGCCACATATCTAATGCCACAATCAATTTATTGGATTAAACTGCCATCAAAGTCTAATCAGCCGGAGTGGTGATGCCACCTGGTCAGCGTCTTGCTGACCAGGTTCAATGACAATTCAATGACAGTTCAATGACAACATTGAACTATTTGCTGTGAGGCTTCGTTACCGACAAACCAGATACAATTGAGCATTTGAAGGCTAACATTTGTGATTTGGCCATTGCCGAGATATGACTTCATACACTTAAAAAAGTGCTCGAGAGTCGATTCGATCGGATAGAGTACTATGAGCCCAGCTGCGACGGCATGTGATTATAATAATATTTCATCTCTAACGGAAGCAATTATGCTTCACAAAAAGATAAAAAGTTCAAACCATTCTTAGGTTATTGCATTTTCAAATTTCAATCTTTAAATCTATATATTGTGCAATCAGTAATCAAAATCAGAAAAAAAACGATCGCAATCGTGTTGCAATATCAAAACTAGTTCATGGTTAGAATTGATTATAAAAAATATTGAAGGAAAAAAATGTCAATGCATTGAAGCTTGTGCATTTCTTGAAAACATTTTAATTCAATGTCATTCAAATTGATTGCAGTTTCTGTATTGTGCAGCCAAGATCATAAAACTTATTGCAAACGTGTGGCAATGTCAACGAGCGTCTAGATTAGATATTTATTTTGTTTTTGTGGAACTGAATTTTTCATATAGGTTAAAATTTTTCATTTTAAAACAGGTTCGCTGGAGTTCTTACAATCTTAGCGTCACAAAAGATGCAATAAGTTGCTCAAGTTTTGACATCAATGGCATATTCATATGTAACAACTCAAACCTTTGGACAAACAGATTATATTTTACAAAAATTATTCACTCCACTTATGCACTACAAAATACACTTGGGCACTCGTATAAAAACAAATTTAAATCAATGAATCTTGTATTGATGAAATGATTTTCTACATAATTTCATTTATAAAAAAAAGCATCTAAAAGCAGCAGTCAAACAACATCCTTTCTTGTCATCAAAAAAAAAAAAAAAAAAAACTAAAATTATCTTTAAACAGAATTGATCCTTTTGTTTGTCAGTCGGTGTATTTGCACATTTGCCTGTCTGTCTCTCTGTCTGTTAATATGTCTTTTGATTTGTATGTTCTGCAATTTTTATTTCTATTAGACAAATAAAGGTATTCGAACATTTTACATGCTCGGTTTGAAGACATTTGTACGGAACACACACACACACACGAGCAGCTTTCTTTATTCTTAAGAAATAAATAAATAAAAATTAAGTTTAGCTATGAATCTACATTTAAGTACGATGCACATCAATGCGAGATTTCTCCTTTTTCTTCCATAGTTGAATACAACAATCATCAATGAAAAATATTAAAAAAAAAAAAAAATTAATTTTTCAGGTTGAAAAATCACTTCATTAGAGTATGGGAAGAAATGAAATCTCTTTTTGTATGGTAAAATCAGTAAGGATAAGTGCAGTTTGGGCTGCATGAAACCGTCATTTATACGGCTGGCAGTATGAGCATCATCAACTTCTTTATGAGCATCATCAACAGGCTTGACACGATTGCTGTGAAACATGCTTAATTGCTTTAAACAGGTCTTGTTTGTGATTCCCTTTTTAGAGAGTTTATAAAACGCCCTTTGTTTTTTATATGAATATATTTATTTCTGTATTAAGTTTATCAGGCTCAAGTTCTTTCTATATATTATCTTTGTGATTGATATTAATTAAATTAGACAAAGAAATCATCAAAGACATTTAACATTCAAAGACGGTTGCTGACGAGAAAGTGTGGCGGCGTGGAACGTTCCTTTCATAAAAGGTACTTCTTAAAATGTGATTTTTTTTAAAAGTACTTATTTTCAAAAGGTACTTTTTTTTGAAGGTAATAATTTAAAATGCACTTTCTTTAAAAGGGTTTTTTAAAGTAGTTATTTTTAAAAGGTACTTTTTGTAAAGGTAATATTTTGAAAAGAATTTTTTTTTAAAAAGTACCTTTTTTTAAAAGTAAAGCACCTTCAAAATTTGTTTTTTAAAGATACTTTTTTTAAAGCCACTTTTTAAAAGGTACTTTTTTTAAGGTACTGTTCTTAAACGGAGCTTATTTTTTTAAAAAGGTAAATTTTTAAAAAATAATTATTTTAAATACTATTTTTGTAAAAAAGTTTTGTTTTGAATAACTTTTTTTGAGAGGAATTTTTTAAAAGTGACTTATCTTAATGTACTTTTTCATATGTTCCTATTTACAAGGTATCTTTTAAAATGCACTTTTTTAAAGAAGAAATTAAAAATTTAAATGAATTTGTTTTTATAACAAAAAGTATTTTTGAAAAATCTTGAAAAATTAACATCCTTCTTTGAAAAGTACTTTTTGCAAAGGTACTTGTTTACGTGTATTGGTTTAAAAAAAGGAGTTTTGAAATGAGCTAGTTTTTGAAAAGTAGTTACATTTTTAAAAGCTAGTTCTTAAAATACATTTCTAATAGGTTCTTTTTATCAATAGGTAAATTTTTCTGATAGGACCTTGTGTTTTAGAGGTTAAAACCCCAGACTATCCAATACTTCCATCACCGCTTCAGGGCAAAAAGTAAATGTATTATGAAATTTGTCTTCTAACGAATTTTAGCTGTTTAATAATTTTTTTAAGCTTGATAAGGCTTTGAGCCCTAAGCAAATGTAACTGCAAAATCCAAATATACCGATAAACTGCAGGTTGATTTAAATGAAAAAAATAAAAATGTTTAATGCCTTCGTTAAAATTCTATTTTTAAACACATGCCTTGAAGGTTTTCCTTTAGAAATTATGGTTTTAAAAGTAATGGTTAAAACATGTTCATTACAATGGTATGATATTGAACGCGTTAAATAATGTTCTGACAGTAAATATTCAATTAATTGGAATTAAATTTTTAAAGATTTTCTTTTCCTCTTTCCGCTCATTTTATGTTTGCTTAAAAGGCTTTTTTCAGCTTCAAATTTAAGTCAAACTATTAACTTGATACGTTCGCACACTCTGCCGTCCACATTCACAGTACATTTACTTATTCATTTATTTATGCAGTCACTCACTCACTCACTCACTCAGTCATTCGTTGGTTCGTTCATTTATGCATTGACTGACTAACTATTTTAATAATAAGACATATATTCATTTAATAGATAAATTGAAGTTGATTGCATTTGAATTGTTCAAAGTTTGATTTGGAAGGCGTGGAAGTTGTTGCCTTCTGGCGTCTGGGTTAAAGAGGAAAAAGCAAATTTTTGTTCCACTTGAGTGAAATCAATGAATGGAGCTGAATAGACTCAACTTTAAGGAAACGAAGAAGCAAAAATATGATTCATATTTCATTCGCTTTACAACATTTGCTTTGGCAAACGTTTTTGTTTTCACTTCAAGTCTTGGTTTTGGTTTTGGTCTGGTTGCTTTTTCGTTTTTTTTTTTTCAACAGAAACTGGTGCTTTGGCTAAATAAAGTTTTTATCAAGAAATTATTAAGAAGTGTATTTTATGTATTAATTTTTTTGCTCTAATAAAATTGTACTCTTAATATTTATAAAATAAAGTTCTTGAGATTGCTGTTGATTTAAGTTTTTTTTTCCTCTCAAAAATTGGACTGAAACTTTTGGCTTATAAATTTCTTTTCTAAACGATGACTGTTTTGTGTGGTTTTGTAGAATTTTAAGGAATTTTAACAAATATTTTGTACATCTGCTATTCACTTGGAAAGTTCTAGGTTGCTTAAACATGTAAAACATTTCATTGCCTTTAATGTTGTTTTTGTTTTTCTTAAAAGAATTAAACTTTTTTTGTTTGCCCTTGATTTCGCCAGAAAAAATCTAAAACTTTATTCAAGACAACCGAGTAATGCGCTTAAGCATTAGTTTTTTGCATATCATTATCAAAACTTGAACATTTCAAACTTTTATAAGGTGTGTGAGTGCCAGGCATGAAAAATTTGGTGTAATACTACTATTTGAAAGAGAAATATGATTAAATCTGCATGAATCCTCCCATATATTTGGTATATTTTTTAGAACAGAAAGAAAATGTTCCTTGAAGAGAAAATGGATTTTGATTTGAGTGCAATTTTCATTTATTTCGCGCACACTTTGCTAATTCACATTTGCCATCACTGACTTTTAGATGTTGAGTAAACACGCATATGACTTCGTTTAAGGAGAACATATGTGTCCGCAAGTATCAAGGAAAACTGCTCTAATTTTGCGTCAGGACAAAGGATAAAAGCGACATATGATCAAAACTTTCAAACGTGTCAGACACGAACGAAATATTTTACAAACTTGTTTAAGCATGACAATGTGTCACACAACGTGTGACCACGTAGCAAAATACACGAAACGTGCAATAATGTAAAAGTGTATATGCATGTGTGTGTGTGTTTTCAGATGCATACATATGTATTGTATGTGCCATTGTAAATTGATACAATATTATCATATTGAAAACAAGAAATAGAAATTGGCAAACCTTTTAAGTTTTAATATTTAACTAAAACGGAATTTGCATTTTGTGCATGTGCGAGTTTGGCGATTAAGATGGTGGGAAGAAAATAAAGTAATGATTTGCAGAAGAAATATATGGAAGCGTTTTTTTTTCGTATTGTGTTTTTATTTTAAGCAAGGGACATCATCAGCTGCTCTTCTATATTCAGCTAAATATAGAAAAAAAATGTTCGAATATGAACTTAATTATTTATGTGCTTTAAGAGCCAATTGAAATGTATTAATTCAGGTCCAAAAATGAACCTTTTCAAAAAATGTTTGTTGTATCTTTCAGCTGTCTATATGACCGACGACATTTCGTTGGTGCTAATCGACTCATCAGTAGACTTGAAAAATTTTTAAAAGTTTGTTTGAAACTCAACTACATGGGAATTATGGAATAAGTAGTTGAGTTTCAAACAAACTTTTAAGAATTTTTCAAGTCTACTGATGAGTTGATTAGCACCAACGAAATGTCGTCGGCATATAGACAGCTGAAAGATACAACAAACATTTTTTGAAAAGGTTCATTTTTGGACCTGAATTAAAAAAAAAAATTTGGTCGAAGGCCGTTATTATTTTGTTTTTAAAACATTATGGCATACATTTAGCCATTATTTTGTTTTACTTTAGTGTCCAAGACACGCTCAACAAACTCACCGCTCAGTTTCACTGTGTGGATGCGGCAGTCTGTTTGAAGCAAGATCAACACTTTTTGATATTTTAGTTGAAGCAATTTTTTTCGTACGTGTCCACTATTGTACGACACAAAACAGATTATTTGGTGTGAAATTTCATGCTAAAAGCTTTTGAAAAATCGATGCCACAATATCGATTGCTAAATCAAACTAACCTAATAAATTCATTTGTATACATGTATACGTATGTATATGTTTAAGTAAAAGGAATGTTTGTGCATAAGTGATAAGCTGAGAAAATACTAAGCAAAAAATTTAAAAAAAGTCAACACGCCACGAGTTCTGGAAGTTTTCACATAACGCCTTTAGAAGTCGCCAAACTGCAAGAAAACTGTTAAAATATAAGTTCGTGTTTGGAATGTCATTAATTTAAAAAAAAAATTTACGTATTCTTAGTAACAGATTACTATTTGTTAATACTTTTAGTGAACTAATATATTGGCTGAGTAAGCTTGAGTCTAAATGTGTACTCAAAAAATAGAAAAATTAAAGAAATATTTTTACCACCAATTATTTGAATATTCTGCACCAAGCAAATTCAGTAGAAAATAGTGATGCTTTTTGCTGTTGTACACAAATTTTTAAATACATTTTTTTGAATTCAAGAATTACGTTTAATTAAGATGCCGTTAGTAGAGAAATAATTTTAGCTTAATGATCTTTGCTTTGAGTTTGTATTTTGGCTTTTGTCCCATTTTTTGCTTTCTTCTTTTTCATGCTTTTAGATTTTAATTAAGTCTTAAGCAAAAATGACAATATCACGTTGGCAACTGTTAAATAGCAAATATTTAACTCAAACAGCGAACAAAATAATGGAACAACTGTTGCAGCGCCCCAAAAAGTTGATGTCAGAACAAATAGTATTTCCCAAGAGTAACAAGTTTTTTTTTTTTTTTGTTTGAAGCATCAATGGCTGCACACAAAAAGCGTAGTCGAATAAATATGGCTTATATATAGACTTACGACGTTCGTAGATACAGGTCAATACACATATATGTATATTACATATTGTGGGTGTACTAAATATCTGTGTATAGCAGTGTTGCCAGGAATTGAATAGAGTTTGTTGGACTCATAGCTGCTAAGGAATGATTATTAATTAATTAATAATTTGATGCTTTTTATTTTAGAGATAAAGTAATTTATTACAATAAGTTTTTTTTATATTTCATAGCAAGTAATAAACTACAATGTAAAAAATTTTTTGTTGGAATTCTTTATATTATTTAAAGATGATCAGATGTAAATTTTGTTGTTAACGGCAAATGTGAATATGTAGGTCAAATAACTAAAAAGAATCAAACATATATAAAAGAATCAACTTAAAAGAAAAAATAAAATTCTTGAAAGTAATTGTATTATATCTTGATTACATTTCACTATTTGTGGCTGGTTTCCAACAGTCAAAAGTGGGCGCGAATATATTTAGATTCTTTGTATCGGTAATAAATTAATAATCAGAAATTTCCAAAAGCAGGATAATGTAATAACTACAATTCTTTATTAGTAATCGTAATTAAAATTTCACAGATATGATTGGACTTTAAGCGACGTGAAAAAAGTCAAATCGGAAAAAATAACGAAGAAAAACAAAAAAATTTCAACAGTAGTCAACTAACAAAAAAAAAAATAATTACTTTAGGTCTAAAAAATAGTCCTTAATGCTTTCTGTCTTTTTTCAAACATCCTTTTTAGAAATTTCAAGTCTACTGATGAGTTGTTTAGCAGCAACGAAATGTCAGCGGCATATAGACTGCTGAAAAAAGACTGAAAGCATTACGGTCTATTTTTTAGACCTAAAGTAATAAATTTCAATTGGCTCTTATAGCGAATAAATAATTAAGTTCATTGTTAAAAAAAATAACAATAATTTGGGGGAGCATTTTTGTTCGAGAAATATGTTTTTTCTTAAAATCAAATACATATATTGTGCTACTAAATATATTGCTCATACGCATACATATAATGCTCATGCTCATGTATTGATATTGCTCATACGCCTTGCAAAACAAAATTCATTATAAGTAAATCTTAAGGTGAAGTTACATGGCCCGCTTTAGACGCGTCCACGCTTTTCATGCTTTTTATACGTTTTATGCGTTCTATGCGTTTCATACTACAAGTTACATACAACGCTTCATACGCGTCATCTTTTGTTGTTTTGATCAGCTGTTGTGCAAATATTTTTAGCATACAAAACAAATATTAACAAAATGGAAAGAGAAATTGAAATTTTAAAAGAATTAATGGACTTTATAGAGTTCATAAACATTGTTATTTGTGCGATAAGAGCTTACGAAAAGCTCCAAAATTGTACATATGTATGTATGTATATACATACCTGGTAAATTAAGCTAATTACTTATTGCACTCCATGCAGCTGCTCTTTTATTTTTGTTCGGATAGAGCAGCAAGGTTTTATTATATAAAAGCTCGTGGTTTTTAACTGCATTTATTAGCTTCTCTTCCATATCGCTTGTTTTAATAAATTGAAAATATTTTTAAACATAACAGTGATGATACTCAGTACGCAAACGCAATCGATAAATCGAATCCAAATTTCGTTAATGAAAAAAGTGTTGTAAATAACAATTACAATTTGTTTTATTCGTAAAAATGTTTATAAAATTTATTTATAAAATCATTGGTTATTATAAACAGCTGACATTTTCTCATGACGCTTGCGACGCATATAAAAGTAGAAAGTAGGTCTACTTTATGCGTTCTACGCGTCTTCGCGTTCTATGCTTTGTGCTCTGTAACTTGTCACATACAAATGCACTAATCCTACTTTTTTGACAACCGCGTGAAAAGCGTCGACGCGTAGAAAGCGTACTGTGTAACTTCAGCTTTAATGATGGCCAATTTTTGAATTGATAATTTGCATTTAAGCACAGAATTTATTTTCCCAGCACTGTTTTGATTGCAACTTAAATAAACAACTCTGGTCAATTAAAGCTCATTTATGTTTTATAGATTAATCATATGTTTTTTTGTGTGTTTCTTGTTGCTGATGTGCTTAAAAAGTAAACAAAGTACACACACAGACGCATGTATGATATTTTGCTTCAAGCAGCATCTCTAACATAAGTTGTTAAGATTATGCAAAACAATAGTATGACAAGAAATACTAGCCCCCTAATTCATAAAAATTATTGCAGGCTTATAAGGCTCTTATTTGACATATGTGTATGGAAAATTTGTCAAATAAGATTTTAATAAACCTAAAATATTTATTATGAATAAGACTCCAATAATATAAATATTAAACGGCTTTAATTAGCAAAGTTTTTCATCGCTGGTAATAAATTAATTATTTTTGTTGAAAATCATTTTTTCCTCAAAAAAACAAGGCTGTTGTATGGAAAGATTTCTATCAGATTCAAAATTTCGGAACCGTTCTTTTCTTGTAATGAAATGCGAACACTTACCAAGGACTGAAAAACTGACACTGCATTTAAATCCATCGTAAATTTCAATTAAACTTAACTAATTTTACATTTAAATATCAAGTGAAAATTGCACATAAGCACCACAATGCATTGCGTAAATTTTTAAGTTGTATTATAGCCTTTTTACACTGACGCACATCTTACATCTTTCATCAATTTGCAAAGATGTTACATCTTCCCCATAAGAATTAAACAGGGCGAAAATTCTACATCTTTCTACACCAGTAGAAGATGATCCTTTCTCATTTTGTTCCATCTCACATCTCTCGATTTTTTTAATGCCATCACTAAAATAATTGCAGAAAATCGATTGCTTTTGTACCATCACTAGCAAAATGACAATTCAGAAATCAAATTTAACATAAAAAAATGAGTGGAACATGTATTTTCTTATCATTTTTAATTAATTACATACATATGTATATATAAATTTTAATTGCAGTGCAAAAGAAAGCCCATCGTATGGTCAATCAATATGGAGAACATGTTGCTTGACCTATGGAAATAAAAATGTCCAAAATGGTCCATTTTAAATGGACTTGGACATTTAAAATTTTTTTTTATTTTTCACAAAAATTTTGCGTCTTCTTTTTTTGACATCTAAATAAATGAAAGATGAAAGATGTTGTCAATGTAAACGACTGTTTCACATTTTCAATATCTTTCATGCGTTTCACGTGGATGTCAGTCGGTGTAAAAAGGCTATTAATACAATAAGCATCTAGTGCTCATATTATAAAAAGATAAAAAGCATCTGAAAAGAGCAAGAAACTTTTTTTTTGAGAAAAATTATCTAAAAGAGACAACCAAGTAAAGGTTTAGTTGATGTACCCACTGACCTCAGGAAATGATCTTCAGCGCTCATTATAATTTGGGTCAAAAATCGTCCACTTCGACATGGCATTGTATTCGCTACATAGCTTGTTCACTTATGCTCTACAGCTGTCTAGTTCACAAACGTAAAAACAGATTTGGCATTGGTCGCTATTTGCAACTAAGAGCAACTTTCAATAGTATAATATCTTTTGGCTCACCTGTTACATACACACAAGCATTTCGTAGTCATCTATGTATGTACTTATCGATTTAATCAGGCATATGAGTATGTACCTAAGCAAAAATAATTAATATGTGCTAAAGCTTAATATTAAAAAACTTTTCTTATTCATTAGTTAGAAAAAAAAAAAGAATTTTTTTTTACAAATTAGAGAAGAAACAAATGCAACTTGGGCTAAAAATTACATTCCCTACCAGAATTTATTCATTCTCTACTTTCAAATTGTGCAAAGTTCAATTGTACCAATTTTTACACATCTAAATGTGCGAACTATAATAAAAAAGTGGGAAAATTATTACACCAAAAACTATGTTTAGTATATATATATTTTTTTTCTATATCTCAGTAATTGTAAAATCTAGTTTCGCCATTTTCAATGCAGTGCTAGAAGAGATAATTAAAAACTAAGTAGTTTAAAATTAAAGTCAATAAATTGTCGCTTGAAAAGAGGGTTTTTGGGTTACAAATCTATATACATACATCATTTACCAAATCTGGAGAGTGAAATAAAAAAATCATAAACTAATCTAACATACCTTTAAGAGAAAACAACCCTTGCAATTTTTTTATTTTTTATTTAAAGGCAGGCTGAAATGTTTCTCAAGCATAGAGCTTTCAGCAACATTTTCACGTGGAACAAATTCTACTCTAATTATTTTCTAGCAAATCGAGAACGTTGCTGGATGTATTCAACATGTTTCTCATGAAATAATCATAGATTTAGCTCAGCAACATTTTAACATTTTTAATAATTAATTTATACAAATGCTTTTTTATGTGCAGTTTGACAGTTCTATGCATAAAGACTTTATAAACAGTATATTTATTTTGTTTAAATTTTAATTTAATTCCAACAGAACTCGAACAAAAAGGAAACTCGTGTTTTGCTGCAGCTCATTCCCTCAAAAACTCCATATTCAAATGCGTAAACTGTTAATTAAAATTTCATTGTTGTTATTATTTTAATTTATGGTTTTATTTCTGTTTATACATATAATGCTTCAACCGCTTTTTTCCAGCTCAGAGGCGCACGCATTTATTGTTAAAAATATTATCAACAGTTTTTATTAAACTTTTCTTATTTGAAGTTTCTATGGCATTTAAATGTTGTATGATTTCTCATTCTTTCGCTAGCCATATTTGTTGTAAATATTTTTCTTTTGCTATACATATAACTATTTTTAGCCAGATTTATATGTGTATGTATGTATGTTCATATATTTTTATAAATTTTTATATAAATAGGTTTATTTGTAAACATTAGTCTGGGTCGACTTTTATGGTCAAGAAATTGTCGATGTTGTCCTTAGCTTATGGCTTGAGAAAAAAATGTTCCATCACGACATATTAAAAAAAATTATTTTTGAGCCAGAACGATTTGGTGAGAACGATCGTGTTTTTGTGTTCTATTGAGTAAGTTGCAGATTCACAATGGGTGATAGCGTGTTTGGTTAACAGCCTATTTAAAAAAATGCTTGGTGTTTGTTGAACGCTTATTTTGCCAAAGATTGTATAGATATTACTCAAATAAATAGGCGCTTAATAAATATGGAATATTTCTTATAAATAAGACCGTGCACATATAAAGTCATAATACTAAATTCGTAAAAGGTTTTTGTGATTTTCGTGTCTGTTTTGCGTCTATGTACTCGAAGTCTAGAAATACTGAAGAGTTTGTGCTAACTTTTGTTGGTTGGATGGTGTCAGCAGTATTATTTTTTGTTTAATGAAACGTCCACAAAATTCTCTATTTTCCCCTTTACTTACCTAGTTCCAGTACAGTGCAATGCAAATATAGGGGTCATCCCGTGAGTACCAAGATAAAAGGATTTAGAAATTGTTTCGTTGTTTTTTTATATGGGACATCCCTCAAGCTTAGTACTGTGTTCAAAGCTGTGCAAATGTTGAGTCACATTCTTGACGTACGGCTTTAAAAGGCAGCTTAATCGTGAGCCAAAAGAAGTCATCCGATGTCGTTTGGCTTTCAGAATATCGGTTATGTCTCGCATAGTGTGTGCCGTTGTTCTGCCCTTTTGGAATCAAACATCCTCCACCGAATTAGTTTAATTCCAGCAAAAAAAAAAAAAAAACTCAGTTAACATGCCCCTATCGTGAGTTGGTGTTTGAACAGTGGCGTCCTCGAAATAAAAATGGCCCGATGACTCCTCCAGTGTGAACAGCGCACTATGAAGTTACTTTGAGCGGATAGAATGGCTTCTCGTGTATCAGTCATGGATTTTAGGTGCCCCAGAAGCGATAGTTTTGCTTGTTTACATACCCGCTGAGGTGGTAACAAGCCTCATCGCTCAGTATGATGTTGGTTGAAAAATCATGCACTTCGTCCATTGAGAAGTGTATCACTCCATGGCTTGTTCACTTGTATTCTACAGCTGACAGGCTCACAAATGTAAAAAAAGATTTAACATTGACCGTCATTTGCAAAAATAAGATAACTTCCAATAGGCTAATTTCTTCTGGCTCACCTTGTGTTTTCAATCAATTGTGTTGAGCTCTGTTTGAGTAATGAATTTCCTACTTAATTATGCAGTGGATACAAACAAATGATTCGATGCAACCCCTTAGTACCAAAAAAAAATCATATATTTCCTACCAACTAAATATTGTTCATATTAGCTCTGTTTCTTTACTCTACTTTGCGATCCCGTGGGATCCCAATTTGCACGAAAAGCGTTCGCGTACTTTAAAATTGGACAAATGAGAGCATTTGTGAGAGAACATTATTCTTCTTCCTCTTCTTGCACGAAACAGATTGTATTTTTTCTTCGTTCTAGTTTGGGCAAGTAGTTCAGCTATCAGCTGTTTCAAAGAATAAACAAAATCGTAAAAAAAATAAATGTTTTGGGGAAACTAAAAGAAAAATTGGAAATTAGCAAGAACAAATATTTTAAAGCATTCTCTAGAAAATTGTTTATTTTCTAAAAAATCCACTCACATTGTGTGAAAAAAAATTTTAAAGCATTCTCTAGAAAATTGTTTATTCTCTAAAAAAAAATTTGTAGATTATTATACATATATTTGTATTTACGAATTCATTTACATATGTATATGAATTTATGAGTTCTGTTGTGTTCGTAAAAAGTTGTATGCATTTCATTCCTTTTAATTGTTTGGAGAAAACTTTTTTAATATAACTTAAATAAAATACATAAATATTTTTTTATAAATTAAGCTGCCAGAACCCTGTCGTTTTTTTTTGTGGTAAAATATTTGTTTTTATGCGTTCCCGTACTTTTGTGCATTTTTGTCTCTGAGAGAGAATCTATAGTTTACTCTCATTTTACCGAACTCTGAACAAAAAGTAAAGAAACAGAGCTATTCAGCCATGTTCTGTATTTCACTTTGAAGTAAAATTAATTTGAAATCACTTCAATTTGAACGTTTGGTGTTCTGCATTCTACTTTGTATGTTTCAAATTCATTCTGTTTTCGAACACTCAATTCGTAGTGAATTGCCATGTTCTAGAAACTACATTTATAAAAAAAGAGGTGCTTTGAAACTATTTACATTAAATTTTTATCGTGAAATTAAAACTTTTTGCAAAATGTAAGTATCTTTTACGAAAATAAATAAAAATATAAAATTAAGTTATGAATTTTTGTAGGGGTAAGCACAAGAACACCTCGCAGGATGCAATAATGTTACGTTGTATGCAAAAGAAGATCTGGCCAAAGGCTTTATTAAAGGAGACCGCGTCAAGGCGGAAGAGTTATGGAAGGACCTTACTACTGAGTTAAATAGTAATGGTCCTCCAATAAAGGACATTTCTGGCTGGAAAAAGGTACGTAA
This sequence comes from Sturmia bella, assembly GCA_963662145.1. NCBI lineage: Eukaryota > Metazoa > Arthropoda > Insecta > Diptera > Tachinidae > Sturmia > Sturmia bella. The sequence goes on along the minus strand of OY759168.1, from coordinate 21,532,896 downwards.
CATACATATTTCATCGAAGTGCATTATTTATTTTTGATAATGTATATCTGAACAGGTCTGGATGGATTGCAAAGCGTTAGTCAGAAAAAAAGTTGCGCATAATAGTACAGAGTCCAGAGCAACTGGTGGCGGTCCTTTTAATAAATATGTATTAACAAGAATGGAAGAAGCTGTTGGTCAGTTGTGTGGAATTTTCACAGTTGTTGAAGGTGTTGAAAACTCAGTGGATTTTGGTGACCAAGAAATTGAAGTTGAAATCGCCGAATTACTTAACGAAGATGAAGACATGTCAAAAGATAATGAGGCCTCCACAAGCAATTCTGCTACTCCGAGTTTAAAACGTCAGAGAGAGAAAGGCTGGAATTATGACATGAAGGAATTCATGAAATCCCAAACTAACGTTGTGTTGATGAGTTATGGACACCATTACCAAATTCATGTTTTTAAATATCCTTTATAAATTTATTCTTCTATATTTCTTAGCTTTGTATATTTTTTTTTTAAATAAAAAAGACTTGTTTTATATTTTAAGCTATAGCGTTAGCTGTTTGTTTACTTTTTCGAAGTTCATTTCGAATGAAAAGATAAAACTGCAATCCACTACTTTTGAAGAACATCAAAAATAAAAAGTCAACTTTTTAAAATTTCATTTTACTTTCATTCCACTACTTTTTTGGAACATGCCTGATTATGTCGTATCCAAAAGTAGCTAGAAAAATGTTGCGGTTGCATAAAACATGTTGCCAGAAACATTTCGCAAGTTTCCACGACATAAACAGAGTGCTACTACATCAACACTATTTCATAGTTATTTAATATATGTACATCTTTATTATATGGTTTTTTGACAGAATTTCGTATGAAATGGCGAATAGAGAACTTGGCTTAAGAAGGCAAGGCACGGAGCCGTTGAGGTTGAGAGAAAAAACAACATTGGGGAAAAAGATTATTGCAGGTTGGTCACACCACTGGCACTACCCTCTACTGGCAGCACTAGAGGTGCATCAAAAATGAAATTTTAACCCCATCACTAATAATAATCTAATAATTGTTTTCTTCAATATCTTTTTCCTACCCATCGACCCCATGCCATCGCTTCTTCGGGGGGCTCCCACATAAAAATAAAAAAAGTTTTAAATATGAAGCCCCGCTTTTTTTTCTTTTTTTTTATATATTGTAGTGACTTTTTTTCGACAAGTTTTGTTCATACAAATTGACCCCATCTAATATAGATTTATATAAATTTTTACATCAAAATGTTTATGTGTATACATACCTACATACATACGTGTATGAAATTTTTGCCATCGTTTTGTTTTTCAGGCTGCAGATACCATCAGAAATCGCACAGAAAACTGTATGCGAAGAAAAAAAGTGCATAAATTCTGATGATTGCTATTAATTATAATTTTATGCTTATGAATTTTCATAAACAGTGTTATTTCCGCTACAAAAAAAAAAAAAAACTAACCATGCTGTTTGCTGTTTTTTCTTTTTTATTCAACTTTGCTCGCGGTTTTCCACAATGTCTGCCATAAATAATGTGCATATTTGCTGCTAAAAATATTTCAAATGAATGAGCGAATGTCTGAAGCCATCAATGCAAGATTATTTCAGTCAGAGCAACTAAAATGAGTCATAATGGTACTTTTTAAGCCTGCAAGGTACTGACTTGTTGCGATTTACTAGCAGACGATTTGTGCATGAATGAAAATATTTTAGCCGTAATAAAAGAAAAAAATCGTTTCAGTTTGCTTCGACCTTAAGTTCATATAAAGTTAAATATATTTAAACTTCAACTGTAGTTGTAATTTTCATAATTATTTTGCATTACTTTAGATCCAAAAATTAACCTTTTTAAAAATGACAGCAAATATTTTTTAATATCCTTCATTTTTGGACCTAAATTAATACATTTCAATTGGCTCTTAAAGCAAATAAATAGTTAAGATCATATTTGAATATTTTGTATTACGTTTTTCGGGCTCAAGTTCTTTCTTTATTAATTTTGTGATTGATATTAATGAAATAAGTTAAAGACATTTAGCATGGGGGACACCTAGCTCTTTCGAAGCCACCATTCTTCTCGTCACCATCCGCCCTTGGACTCAGGGTGCTGGTTATAATGGTTGTGTTTGATATAATCAAAAATTTGGACAGAAACTAAACAATAATTTAGGTGACATGAGCGTCGCCTTTAAAACATGAGCCTCTCAGTCCAAGGACAGGTGCTGACGAGAAGTGAGGCGGCTTCGAAACACCCAGTTGTCCACTCTGCTAAATTCTTTTGATGTTTTCTTTGTCTTATTTAATTAATATCAATCACAAAAGTAATTTGGAAAAACCTTGAGCCCGATAAGACTAATACAAAATCATTGTACAAGAAAAAGTTCGAATAATAAAAATTAATTAATTTAACAGTTATAATTTTTAGGAATTACGAAACAAAATGAAAAGAATATTTCTGCAAACAAAGTTAGTTTTTTGGGCGTTATCTTATTAGACCTTAGTTCCATTTTACTTTCTCAGAACTAAAAAAGATTTTTTGTGATAAAATAGTGGTGATCATCAGTTTTAAAGACCACAAGAAAAGTAAAGTTGAAGACTTAGTGAGTTCCAAATTGCTTCAAAGCCAGGTCCCGGTGAGGCAGGCACGGCAATTTTAAGCATTACTTTATCAGGCTTGAGCTCGAGTTTAATGCCTCCGAATCAAATAATTAGGCTATAAGGTTAATTAATGCTTAAAAATTGCTGGTCCGGCATATCAGTTGTGATCATTTATACAATATCGAAACAACACCCAAATCATTTGGAAATCTAGTTGGATGCTCATGTCAAAATATAAAATACATTGCAATCAATAGAAAATACAGTGATAAAATTAAACAGAGACAATCGGTAATAAACGGTGGCAGCATGGCCAGGAGATGTTACTTAAAAACGGTATCAATTGGTTATTACCCAAATTAGAAGCCACTTGGCTGCTGATGATCATCGTGGTGGTCGTGAAACAGCCATGGCATGTACCCCAGCCAGTAAGTCTACAACTTTACTAATCTTGTCTTCTTTAAAAATATTAATCATTTCAGCTTCACTGCAAAAAGTCTTTTTCAATTGTAAAGAAACAAAACCAAATTCAAGTGCGACAAAATAATTAACAATTGTTAATCATATGGCTTGACTATAAAATATGGTTTGACTATTATATGGTTGCACAATAGATCATTATTGGTCGCAGTGCAAAGGGCCATCCTGGACCAACCTAGTAATAATAATCATATGGTTTGACTATAAAGTATTTTTTTTATATTTTTTGTCACATCCTTTTTTTCGTATTTTTGTTTTAAAAAACTTCTATTAGCCAGAATTTGTTTCTTAATTGTAAAATCACCACAAAATTTCTAGCGTTCAATTTTTTTTCATAATTATATTTTAGTATTTGTATATTGGAAAAAAAAAAAATTTACAACTCGTAATCAAAAGGCTCAACAATTTTTAAGTGCCTTCTTTTAATTTCCCATCTCTAAGATTTGCGCTTTCGTGTTATAATTGGTTTATTAGATGTTAAATTATAATTCATGCAAAATAAAGCACCAATAAAAAGTCTTCAATATTTTTTCCAAATTCATACCTTTCATACGATTTTTATGATTTATGTCTCATTTTGTTCATAGGTTATGCGACCTTACGTGAAAATAATAGAAGTTGACACTTTTTTACCGTTTTGGATTTTTCATGAATTAAAAATTTTAAAAATCCAATTTTTTAGGCAAAAAATATTTTTTTTCTTCATACATTTATTTATAACTGCGAAACTTTTGTTTATATAGCGAAACGTTATATAAACAGATTAAAGGAATTGTGGTTCTTAATTTTTTTAAATTTATTTCAGCTTATTCGGACTAGTGGTTCTCGAGTTATGACAAACAAAAGAGCCTAAAACGTGACAAACTCCCCTACACGATACTCATTAACTTCAAATTAATTTTTAAGTTATTATTTGAGGTACCAAGACCAAACGAATGATGCAGAAGTTCTTTTTGCTTTTTGAGGTTACTTTCATAAACAATTATCAGAATTGAGTCCCGAAATCATGTGTTGTACAGTGTTATTTAACAAACCTCCCTTTTCGGCCTCATTGTTGCTGCGACCCGTGGTGTTTTTTTTTCGCTTTGTCAGCATTGAATTCTAAAATATTGTTGAAAATTTATATGTAAAATTTCATTAATTACTCAAATGATTTTTATGATATATTTTTACATAGACAATTATTTCTGTACACACTTGTTTTTATGTTCTCTTTTGTTTGTTTATAATTTTTCCTATAAATATAATATATATAGCTTTCAAATAAATAATTAATATGTTGGCATTAATTAATTTAATATTAAAATCGAGCAATATATTTTCAACTAAATTGTTCACAATAATGACTCAGTATAAATTACTTATACATATGTATATTAAATGTTAAGTATGTTGATTAAATTTTTTTTTTTGATTGCTTGCTTTTGCTATAAATCAAATGTTTAGTTTTAAAGCCACAAGGTTAAACTTTTTGCACATACTAATTACTAAATGAAAATAGTTTCTAAACAAAATTCTGTTTACATAATGAAGGCAACAATATTGCAGAATTGACAAAATGATATGAAGTGTTATTTTATTGACAATTATAAATTAGAGTTGAATTTGGTGGAACGTACTTGGATTAAAAAGCTTTAAATGCAAATTTCGAATAGATTTTTCGATATTTAATTTGAACATGTAAGGCAGAAAGAAATCTTTAGCATATTTGCAAAAGCACTACTGCCATACCATAATTTGCTGCGCGCCCTAAAAGTTTTGTTCTTTAAGCTCGTTATGCCAATCCTTGTATATTACAGTTACTAAGTAAACAAAATTGTGTTTAATGTGATCTGTGTAGATTTTTTTGATGCTAATTTTTCGACCTTTGTTGTTTAGTATTTTAATTGTTCGAGCCTTAAGGTCACTTGTTTTTTTTTTTCTAAGTGTTTATTAAATTCGATATTTCAATATCACAATGGATATCTTCTTCACGAATGTCAAAGACGTTTTGATGTTTAACAAAAAAAAAAAAAAATTTTTTTTTTAAAAAAACATCAAAACATTCCCGAAGAAGATATCCATTGTGATATCGAAATATCGAATTTAATAAACACTTATAAAAAAAAAAACAAGTGACCTTAAGTGATCTATGTAGGTAAAGGGCTTTGCAGTTTGCAACACTTTAACTGTATTCTTGTGAAAATATCAAATAATATATGTAATGGAATGTGTTATGAAAATAAAAAGTAACACAACAAGAAAATTATATCTCTGCAATTTGTTTTAAAATTGTTCTTAACGATGACATGTTTTTTTAATTAAATATTAGATGAAGTTGGGGTTTTATGGCACCAAAAATGAGACAAATTTTTGTGTAATAAAATAAAAGTGATCAAAGATTTTAAGGAGGAGCAGAAAAGTAAATTTGATAGCTTTTTCGAAACAAACAGAGAAACAAACCTAAGATATTTCAGATACCCTACAACCATACTGTTTCTTTTTTGACAAATTCTAGAATATTTAAATTTTCATATTCAAACCACCTAAGCTGTTATGCAAAATTTTAAATACTTTTCAAAATTAAATACAAAAAAAAAAAATATGTTTATATTAAATTACTTTATCAGGCTCAAGTTCGACCCTTGGGTTTTCACTACTTTTAATCAATCAAAAAGTAATTTAATATAAATATTGATTAAAAGTAGTGAAAACCCAAGGGTTGAACTTGAGCCTGATAAAGTAATTTAATATAAATGTATTACAACACAGAAGTTCAATAACAAAATTAAAATTTACAGTAAAAAAAAATATGGTTGATGGAAAACATACTGTATAAATTTAAAGTGACCATATTCGAAGAAACGTATTGTAAGTAAGGCCTGAACTCATGTATGTGTGCAGGAGGAAGCAGCCATGCGGGCTATCACCATCTATGATAGAGCTGTACTAAAGGAAGGTACCCTTATTGGTCATCTAGCGATCCTGAGAGGATTCAGAGATGTTTTGAATATGTCTCGGTCGAGTGATCACATGGATCCCATACTCTGCTTTGGTAGAAAGTATGGAGTCCTTTTTCCTACGAGGGAGGAGTGGTGCTCAAACCCAATATGGCTACGAGATGACTCACAAAAATGGTACACTGATGGATACAAGTCGATCCAGAGAGTGGGAGCGGGAATAGTGGGGCCTAGGGCACGCAAGGCAGTAACTCCAGGCAGGGATACCACAATTTTCTAGGCGGAGCTGTATGCTATACTGGAAGCGGTAGGGGTCCTATCTGAAAGGGGATGCAAAGGAGTTAGAATCAAGATACTCTCCGACAGCCAGTAGGTACTCAAGGCCCTGAGTAGCTATTCGTTCACATCTACGACAATGCTGGAATGTCACGACAGGCTAAATGAACTGGCCACTCACAATCATGGGCTTTTATTGGACCCACTCCATTCTTTGGCTTTAATAAGCTGCTCCTCAGGGCGGAGATCAGAAAATGGCCAACAGCCATCACAGGAAAACTGTAGAACGACACTAGGGATCTGGAACACTCGAAGAAATTTCTTAGCTTTGATGCCAAGAGATGCCCACTCTGTGGGGCGCTAACAGGATACTATACCTGCAGGAAGCATCTACACAGAATGGGACTATCAAGCACAGCAACCTGTAATAATAATAATAATAAAAATAATAATAAATAATAAGGCCTGAACACCAGACGTATTGTCATTCAAAACATTTTTAATATTTACTTGAGATCAATAAATAAAATCTAAAGCTCAAAACTTTAGCCTTATTTGTCAATTAGTCCGCTTAACATTTGCTATTTGTGCTTTTCTAAATAATAATAGTTACGAATGTCTCAAAAGTCAACTGGCTCGGGCATTTACGGCGTAACCATAATTGTGCTTAAAAGTGCAGTCTCCTTCATTTCAAGGTAGTTCAAATGATCACTGTTGTACAGAACTGCTAGTTTATGCATATGTTAAACTGAAAAGGCAGATTATCTGATTTTCTGGTTATAAGAATTTCCCTTTGAGGGATCAGTTTTGTTGGCATTGGCCATATTATTGGTTTGTTTTATCATAATATTGCCATTTCTAAGCATATTAGTTTCAATAAAGAGCCACCAGCATATATATCACATATGCAGTTCAAAAGTGGCTTAGCTGAAAATTTTATAGCCTAGACAGACGACAGCGTTAATGCGCATTAGTGGCCACTGTGCGCATTTAGTTGTGCATTATCTACATTCGAATGTGCATTTAGCTCTGTCATAAATGCACACAATCAAACTGCATTTATACTAAATTCAGTTACATAATATGGCAGCACCGTCAAAATTCGTAAGCTGTTGATGTTTTGTTTACTATTGTGAATAGATAAAATGGAATCAGAAACAAAAAAGGTAAATTATTATTTTTTCACATAATTTTTGGATAGCTTTCCTGTTGAGGCGAACGCGTTTTAACTTTAACTCTCTTGTCGTCCATCATGGGGACATCATGCTCCCAAAAAGTGCTATTGCGATCCTTTAAAAATCTAATATATGTATGAATTGTATTCTATATCAACAGATAATATTAAACTTACGAATTTCCACACTTCCCTTTCTTTTATATCAGAATATTCTGCTGCCATCCGGACTTGTTGCAACAAATTTAAATTTGTGATTGCAAATGCACGCACAATTTTCATATTATGGATCAATTTCATGAAAATAATTTTCAACTTTCTTGAAAATAAATATTGATTTTCCATCAAAACCACAGCTGCAACCTTTACGCTCCGTTTTTTATCCATTTTATGTATGAAAGTGAACTCCAAATAAATATTTTAAATATCAAAACAAAAAATCAATAGCAAACAACAGCTGTTTATTAAATGCAGCAACCGTCGTCTGTCACCGTAAAATTTTAATGCAAATTAGTGAGCTCTTAATGCGCATTAGCGCTGTCGTCTGTCTAGGGTATTAAGTTTTAAGGCCATATTCATAATAATTATTGTAGGTTTATTAAGCTCTTATATGACGTATTTCTACGAAATATTTGTCAAATAAACGTGTAATAAAGTTTCAATAGTTTTTATGAATATGGGTGTTAGGTTTTATATACTTACACCGGTATTCATAAAAAATAAAATGTTGCTCAAATACATTTTAAAACAAATTTGATATGAAAAATTTCTTCTAAAATGTATTTCAACAATGTTTTATTTTTTATGAATACCGGTGTTCAACTTTGCTCAATACAGTAATTTAAAAAAATTAATTATTTATTTATTGAAATTTTAAAATAATAAATTATAATTAAGTTAAGGCGGTGGTGAGCACTAGCAGCAGTGGCCATCGCCTCATTTTGTATAAAGTGACTGTTTAATTCTACTTTGTAATTTTTAGGATTTTTGTATCGGTTTATATAAATATGTACATACATTTATTTTGCTTTTAGATTTTGTCGTATATATTTAGCTGTTTTAAAATATTAATAAAGTTATTTAGATTTTCTTTTGATGGATACGATAATAAATAAGTGTATTTTTGATTATTCTTTTCTGCGAACTCTTTTTCGATACTTTGCTTCAATGCATTGTTTTGTTTGCTTAAATTTTGTGGAAGCTTCAAATGCAGATAATTTCTTGCAATAAACTTGAAAGCTACATGTATTATTACATGCTAAATACTATCCGAATTATGATGTAGGCGGATTTTATCAGCATTTGAAAATTAATATACCACCAGGCATATCAGCCAAATGCGAATACCATAGGCAGGCATACATATTTGTTCATGAACGAGCCAGTCAAATATACCGTCAATTATTGGCCAAGCATCCTCTTGAGGTTTAATCTTCTCAACGAGTTTTGAAATGTCTGCATGAATATTGAAAGTTAAACTTTAGCTTTTACCGCATTTTAATGATTCCTCGTTTACGAAAGTACACAAGAATAAATATGGCAAACCAATTTTTGTTACACGCGTATCATTCTTCCCATACGAATGATTGTTACTTTATTTAACTGTGGCTACATGAGCTGGAGCTACATGAGCCAATTTCAAATCCAAAGCCATTCTATGGTGACTATGGCAATAGTGCCGTAAATAGAAAGTTGGATTTGCAAGTAAACAAAAAGGAAAAATTACACAATAAAAATCAGGAAAATCAACTCAGTAGTGATGCTGCACATCGTAGCTGATTACAAACTCTTATTTCTCTTTGTCCCTTTTTTTTTGGCATATTGTAGATCCTGCATATTGCCAGTGCAGTAATGGAATTTAGTAAAATTTCTGCAGCGAATTGAAAATTTAATGCCAGCGAAAGCATTACAAATTAAAAGAAATGCACCGCTGAGAGCGAAAAGAAAATTTTTCTTAATTAGAATGACCTCTTAATTATTTTTGAATTTATTAACTTTTAAAATAAAGCAGAAGGAAACCAAGAAGAATACTGTTGAACAAATGCAGGTAAAAATGTAAAAGTTGCAAAAACTTTCTGCGCAAAAACAAGAGAAAATAGCTTGGGAAGCTCAATAGAAATAACAATGGCTTGCTGAATTTTGCATTGAGAGTTAAGCGGGGACTAGTAGAAACTTATCCACCCCATAAGCTGAAGACTACACTATGCAACGACAAACAAGAATCGTTTATAAACACATTTGTTTCTTTTTTTCGGTACATTGTGGTAGGCTAGCTACAAAAATGATGAATATTTCACAATAATGCCCTAAAAGTGGCTGTAGTCAATTCTAGCATCTTTTTTTTTTCTCGAGAAAGCAAAAGAAAGTTATATTCTTCTTATCAGATTGGCACTCAATACCCACAAACGTAACAATCCCGCTTAAATCCCATAAATTTACTGAAATTATTTTTTCCGTGAAATATTGACATAAGTATATCGTTTTCATTATTGCCGGACTATACCGGCTTGATAGTTTCAGCACACTCAGATGAATGAAATTTTAATTTCAACTGATTTGTACAGTTGCTTAAAAAACTAACTACAGATAAATACAGATTTTCGGTCACACTTAATAATGACAGCAGTAACTTAGGTTACACATATATGAAGGAACCCAGCAGTTATTTTGTGTAAACATATTTATTATTTCGTTCCTAGATACATACTCCTTACAGCAGCTGAATTGCACTCAAGATGTTGGATGTTCGGGTCTCGGCAGAGGCTTTGCAATACAAATATTAATCAAGCGAATCGAAGAAGGAGATAATACAAATAGAAAACCATAATTAAATAAAATTAATTAAAACAATCACCACCGAAGGAGAATACTTTTTTTTACTTTAGGTCTAAAAAATAGACCTTAATGCTTTCTGTCTTTTTTTCTCATACTGTTCATGAGAATTTTGGAATAAGTAGTGGGGCTTCAAACATTCTTTTTCGATTTTTCAAGTCTACTGATGAGTTGTTTACCAGCAACGAAATATCGGCGGCATATAGACGGCTGAAAAAAATACAGAAAGCATTAACGTCTATTTTTTTGGCTTAAAGTAATAAATTTCAATTGGCTCTTATAGCGAATAAATAATTAAGTTCATTGCATACATTTTTTTTACAAATTGATTACGCCTTAATTATTTCACAGTTAGAATAAAGAAAAAATCATTATTTTTTACCGATTGGGTTCTATAGAATTTTTAACATTTAAATTCCAATGAAGTAATTAGTAAATTTAAATGCAGAATAAGTAGGACGGATTTTAAATCAAGTTTCATTTATTTTTTTCAGTTAATTTTACTGGCAAAGATTTTTGAGTAAATGAAAGTCAAACAAACCTTTTTTCAATAGTTTCTGCCAGTCGCACAGATTTTATAAATCTGTGGTTGGCAGTATTTAAATTTTACCTTTTTGTTATTTTTATTATATATGGCTGTAGAGGCCAATCAACTCCATTTCCTGCACAAATTTTAAGTCTCTATCGCTAATAACAGCTTTTTTTTACAGTTTCTTGCATGAAAGCACCCTTTAATTTTCAAATTTTTATTGGTCTAAGCATTTGCTTTTGCTCTTCATCTCTTACTGTTTCAGAGAATGGACGCTGTGGTGGATAAATGGGCGGGCAACAAAGCTTCAGTAGCAGGGTTACCATTTCACTCCATGAGTGTGGAAGCATAAAAATTCAATTGCTAACAGTTAGAATGCTTTAAAGTTTTTGGCCAAATTGTGAGAAAAAATCGAAGCTGTCGTATCAAAATTATTATATGTTGTCTGCAGCACACGTAAAGAAAAAATATGGTTGAGGTAACCTTATTGGAAGAAAAACATACATTGTTGAAATATATGGTTGCAAGCTAACAATATTAATTGTTAAATAAAACATGCACTCTGTTACCTATTAGGTTATTTTAGGATATTAATTAAACTAACCTTGTTATTGCTACATTTAATCATAATCTTATCATGTTCGACCATACTATTGTCATTTTCAAACTCATTGTCGTCCAAACATCATTTTGCCCATCTAAACATACTATTGTCAATTATGGTTATAATTGTTTTTTGTTACTTCCAATCATACTATTGCGAAATCCAACTATATTATTTTTATATTGCAGGTAGCACCTGACAATATTGCTAGAACAAAAAAAATTATTCCACACGACAATAGTTTGATTAACTTTGACAGAAATATTATTGCCCCAAACTTTTTTTTAATAATATGGTTGTAAACGGCAATGGTATGGTTGGAAGTAGTAATTTTACGATTGAATACAACAATAACATGTGTTTAAGCGACCGTATTTATATATGTATATCTGTTACCAATAATGTTTTCATATACTAAGAAAAGGAAGAAACGACAGTGAGAGCATGAAATGTGCTCCTTTTGTTTTTATTCAATTGTTTCTTGTTTTATACAACTGTTATTAACCATAACATTTAAATCAAAATGTGATGGTAAAAAATTCAATTATTACAGTAAAACAAAGAATTATTCAAACGAGTATGTTAACTTATACGACATGATATTTCACATTTATATAGAAAAGCTTCTAATTACACTTTGGTAAAGGGTATATAAGATTCGTCACAGTGGAATATAACACGCCTACTTGTTTGTTGTTTGATTTAAATAATAAACTTTATTTTATTAATAAACTCTCAATTACAACACAAAACTTGGAGAAAAATTAGCTGTCAACGGCATCAACAAAAATTTTGTTAAAAACTACAATGTTTTCTTTATTGTTTGGCTACCATTTGATAGATCCAATACATTATGTTTGTCACAAATAAATCTTGTTCAAATATTTATTTAAAAACGGTTTTAGAATTTGTTTTTTTTTTTTCAAATAAATATAATAAATATATTAAAATAAATACATATATTCAAATAAATATTTCACTTTTCATGGATGGTAACAACAAAATTATGAAATTGTAACAAAATTTGCGTTTACGGTGACCAAAATTTCTTTATAGAATTTTAAATAAAAATATCTTGTTTGCCACGATCTTATACATCGCTGTAGACAACATAGTTTTGTTGTCGGAAACGTGTTGTAAAATGTTTGTTTTTGCATGCCGCCTGTCCATGTTTGAAGAAAAAAAGGCTCAAAAAATATCTATCCATAGAACCTGAAATCCAGACAATTCTTTTAGTCAGGGGCCATGACAGTTAATAAGAAAACAGTGGTAATAAATGATACGAAAATATGTGTCTTCTTTTTTTTAGGTCATCATTTTTTTTAATGATTTCACATTCTACCTGGATTATTTTCAGTTTTTCATCTAAGTGTTTTCATTACCAAATGTTGTTTTATGAAACAAAATCAATTTTAATGTTCATTTCTGTTCCCTGTATTTATATCTCTCTAACATATACATATATAAAAAAATAAGCTGACATGATTACTTCTATCCACTTTCACTATTCATTATTCTACGTTGAAAAGAAAATTTTACTTTTACCCCTCTTAGTAAATTAACTGCAGTTCTTTATTTGGATATTTATGCAACGTTATTTTTGTAATTTTTTCTTCTTAACATTTCACTTGGATCAATGCCATAAAATTGTAGGATTCTTAAATTCGTTTTTAATTAAAATTCTTCTTTTTTTAAACGAAGTACTGAAACTGTAAGAAACAGAAATATTAATCAATTTAATCGTTCTTGTTGTAAATAAATTTTTTGTTTAGAATTTTTACGTTTTGCTGTTTTCGAAATTAGTACATCTCATGCAACTACATATGTATATGACGTGTGCAATTTTCAAGTCTCTATCTCTTATGGTGCGAAAGTTACAGATAGTTTTCACAGTTTGTTGTATGGGGACACCTTTTAGCTTTTAGCTTTTAACTTTTTGTAGTTTTTGGTATTTGTTATTGTAGCGTCAGACTACCTTCACATTGAAATTTAACTCTTGGAGACCCTTTTTTTTAAGTTTTGTTTTTGTTTTTGAAGTGCACGATCCATATCGATGAATGAGCAGTTAATTTCCTTTTTGCAACAGATTTATTTGAAATCCTGTCACTTTCATGCAACCAATAAATTAATTCTTAATAATTTCTGTTTCTTTTAATTTCTTTATGCATCAGTTTTCTTGATTTTTATATTTTGCTACAGCAAAAGAAATAAAAGAAATAAAAGAAAAATTCTTAAACATTTTCATTTTCCCCATATTGTTATTGCTGCTATTGTTGCTTTTGTTGATGATGTCCTTTATAATTGTTTTGTATACATAAACTGGGTCAATAGCCTTTAGGGGCCAGTAACAACTGGTGTCTTCTTGTATTGTTTTTTCCCTGTTGCTTTTGTTTGGAGGGCAGTTTTTTTTTGCATTTTGTTTATTATTTTTGCATACAACTTCATATTTATTTGTTTGTCTGTCTGTCTGTCTGTCTGTGAGTGTTGGGTTGCCTGCACGTTTGGTTAAACTTACAATTTGTTTGTTTTTTTTTATTTACTATTGTGTTGTGTACCTCATGTGTAATTTACTAAAATGGGACTGACTGAGTTTTAAAATGACTGTCGTTCTGCTGTATCTGGCTGTCTTGCTTAAAATTTACTTGTATATACATACTCACATGTGAAAATGAAATCTTGTCGCCCACCTCTATCTTAATATGCAAATATCTTACACACATTTCTTCACTCAATCGAATAATATTAACACCCATGTTTTACGAATATTTATGTATGTACATATATAAAAGACACAAAGCATTGTCCTTAAAGGGAAAGAACTCTTTGAAAACGCAGTTGCCTCTTGCATACATTTGTTTTCAAATAAAACGCTTAAGGCACGTTCAGACTATCAAATATTAGCTGTCAAGTAGCATGACCGCTACTCTCTTGTTGCCTTTGTTTTTGCAAAGCGCAAGGACACAAAGAGCGAAAAATACATATAAAGGGTGTTTATTTCTCGATGTAAAGAACTTTAAGTTGGCATTACTGTTCAAGATGGTGACCGACTTAACAGCTGTCAAGTGATTTTTTCTCAGTTTGGTTAGGCAATTCATCATGAATATACTCACGCCTGAACAACGCCTGCAAATAGTGTAATTTTAGTGCAAAACGACATTGCCGTTGTCCCCGATTTTCATAAGCGAATTTTGTTTACCGATGAAGCGCACTTCTGGTTGAATGGCCACGTCAACAAACAAAACTGCCGCATTTGGAGTGAAGCTAATCCATCCTCAAGTGTATGTCGAAACACCGTTACATCCAGAAAAACTGACTGTTTGGTGCGCTCTATGGGCTGGTGGAAACATTGGTCCGTACTTCTTCAAAAACGATGATGGCCAGAACGTTACAGTCAATGGTGATCGGTATAGAGCCTTTATTACTAACTTTTTTATTTCTAAATTGAATAACTATGATGTCCAGAAGATGTGGTTTCAACAAGATGGAGCAACATGTCACACAGCTGGTGCCACAATCGATTTATTGAAAGACACTTTTGGTGACCGCCTAATTTCACGTTTTGGATCTTGTGATTTAACACCGCTAGACTACTTTCTGTGGGGCTATGTAAAGTCATTGGTCTATGCGGTCAAGCAACAAACGCTTGTTTATTTAGAAGGCAATATTCGCCATGTTATTGCCGATATACGGCCACAAATGTTGGAAAAAGTCATCGCAAATTGGTCGTCCAGATTGGACTACATCCACGCCGGCCGTGGCAGTCATATGCCAGAAATTATATTTAAAATCTAATGCCACAAGATTATCTTTCGGATAAATAAAATTCATGTCCATTGAATAATCCATCATTGTTTTATTGCAACTCTTAAAGTTCTATACATCGAAAAATACACCCTTTATATTTACATTAAATAACTTCTTCAGGCTCAAGTTCAACACTTGGTTGGTCACATTTTTATCAATATCAATTCGGTAAAGAAAAGTAAAATTTTGTAGCTAGCTGGACAACCGGCTGTTTTTGGGTAGCAAACACCCTTCATCAGCACCTTGTGAACTCGTATCAACAAAATGAGCCTCCAGATCTCAAGAATGCAAACCAGAACATGTATGGAAAAAAAGCTCTCATAAAAAGAGCAACTAACAGTCGTCTGAGGTGACAAAAAATCATCCATAAAATAGACTACACAGAGAAAAAAGCACTTAATAAAGTAGAACAAAATCAATAAGAGCTCTCTATGGTTTTTTTCAAGAAGGATTTCTTATTATTTTAAATGGGAAAACCTTATTGAAAAAACAACAATTAATGAAATTAAAAAGATGATTTACGTGTGTTTATATAGGAAACTAATAAAACCAATAAGGAAAAATTAATAGGATAACCTAATAAAATCAATAAGAAATCCCTATTGTATACAATTTACAAGAAAACCTAATATAATCAATAAGTTCTTCTCTATAGAATTTTTTTTGGTACCATGCAAATCGGAAACTGAGTAAAAACAAACGTGAGTAACAAGTTTTCTTCTTGGTTTTATGTGTTTTTCTTGTTGAGACAGTTAATAAGATTTGCAACATTGAAATAATAAGAAATACCCATAGAAAAATCTTCTTTTCTCTCTGCTGGGATACCCCTCAGCCTAAAAACGTTTCAAAGAGAAAATCTTATTGAATCTATTAGGAAGTTTTCGCTCTGTGTAGAAGAGAGATCATTGCTTTGGTTAATGTTAGCTAGGTCTATAAATAGAAAGTAAAATTGCCTGAGCTTTAGTTGCCGAGTGGTTAAAGCGGTTGTGTCAAAATTGCGAAATTTGACACGTCTAAAGTTCACAGGGTGCTGACGAAGGGTGTTTGCTACAAAAATTTTACTTTTTTCCTTAATTGATATTGATAAAAAAGTGACAAACCGAGGGTTGAACTTGAGCCTGAAAAAGTAATTTAATATAAATGTATTACAACATCATTGTTCAATGCAATTAAAATTTTAGTAAAATGTATTAATTCAGGTCCAAAAATTAACCTTTTCAAAAAATCGGCTCTTAAAGCAAATAAATAATTAAGTTCATATTTTAGTAAAATGTTAAAAATATTAAAATTTTTTTTAAAATTTAAAGTTATTAAAATAATAAAATCCGGTACATTAACAGCACAGAACCCAAATTATGCCTTAGAGCCTCTGAAAATTTGGACCATCGGATGGAGGTGTGCCACGGCCATTTGCTCGATATTTTGTTTCCATACCAATATTATCATAATAAAAATAAATGACAAAATTTCCTAAATATTTTGTGTTTATTCAAAATCAACATGTGCCCTTCGAATTTAACCTCCCTTTAAATGAAGTCAGTCGTTCTTATCTAAACTGGAAATAAATACTGTGCGTTTGTTTATGAATAGACATATGAGTACATTGTTGTTTTAAGGGATTTGCTCCAAGCAGAGTTTTCATCATATTTTGATAAATTAAGCAATTTTGTGTTGAAATAGCTTGTCAAAATAAACGTCACTTCGAGATAAATCGACTTTAGGGCTTCAATATAGTGAAGTTTTATTTATTTATTTCAGCTAAAAGTTTTATATACAACAGCTGAGAAATTAGTACACATAATAGAAAACAGAATTAATTAACCCATCATAAATTACATTACAATATTACAAGCAGTTTAAGTGCAAAATAAGTTTTGCTTAATAACCTATGTATTGCCAGATCAGTTAATGAGATCATAAAATATATTTTCTTCGCCACCAACTCTACGGAAAGAGACAAAATTGAAAAAGTGTGATCTATGAAAATGCAATGGAGCGTATGATCTTAGTTGTCTGGTAGGGATATTAATGTTTACTCTATTGCGGAGATTAGTTGAATTAATTTCTCCTTTTAAAAACTTTAAAAGGCATGAGATGTCAGCTACAACTCTTCTGGTTTTTCAATGCAGGGAGGTTAGTAAGAGCTAGTCGGCTGCGATATGTAAAAATAATCGAGATGGATGGTTCGGGTACTTCTCACTTTCAGACATTGTAGGTACATACTCAATTTTATAATACCACACTTGTATGTATGGGAAAATGTATTTATGTATTTACATATATAAATGTTTTATGTCTGTTCATATGTAAATATAGTGACATAAAATGATGGTTACATGTAAAAGTTTATGCCGCCTTAGCAGACGTGAAATGTTAACAAAATATGGGTGAAATAATTCTCTTTGGCAGTAAAGCACTTTACTCAGATTTTCTAGTTTATATTCTTGTGGCTTTAGGAAAAATTTCCGTTTTGCATAGTGAACTGTTAAAGCTAAATAAGAATTGATTCAACATGGATTGCGTAATACAACTACAATATAAGTGTCAGCTTTCACCAGTTTTCTTTTAAATTTGTTTGATGAAGTGCCACTTTTATATAGACCTGCTGACTGAAACTTATAAAAAACCGAATATGAACTTAATTATTTATTTACTTTAAAAGCCAATCGACATGTATTAATTTAGGTCCAAAAATGAACCTGTTTAAAAAATATTTGCTGTCATTTTCAGCTGTCTATATGCCGACGACATTTCGTTGGTGCTAATCAACTCATCAGTAGACTTGAAAAATTCTTAAAAGTTTGTTTGAAACTTGAAACTACTAATTCCATAATTCCCATGAACAAAATGAGAATCAGAAATGTTCAAACAAACCTTTAACACAGCAAACATTTCTTTTCGTTTTTGCAACTCTTTTACTTTTCTTTGCAACCGGTTTGCATCGGTTACTACGATTTGTATTTTTGAAAGTATCAAAAAGTACAAATCGTAGTAACCGATGGCAGCTCGTTGTATAGAAAGTTGCAAAGAAAAGTAAAAGAGTTGCAAAAACGAAAAGAAATGTTTGCTGTGTTAAAGGTTTGTTTGAACATTTCTGATTCTCATTTTGTTCATGGGAATTATGGAATAAGTAGTTTCAAGTTTCAAACAAACTTTTAAGAATTTTTCAAGTCTACTGATGAGTTGATTAGCACCAACAAAATGTCGTCGGCATATAGACAGCTGAAAAAGACAGTAATTTTTTTGAAAAGCTTCATTTTGGGACCTAAATTAATACTTATAAAAAACCAATATTCATGTTGCATCTACATATATGTATATCTAGACATACAATGTCCATGGACTAAGCAATTTCTTAAAGTTAAATTTTGCCTTTTGAAATTATTAAATTCTGCTTCTTTCGCCCTTAAAATGTTTTACTTTCACATGATCTGGTTTTTGTTTTTTCAATACAAATTTACTTACTTTTGTTTTGCTATGCAATTTATGAAATTTAGAATTTCTACTTTGAAAAGAATCTTCTGAACTGGCAAGTACTTGCACAACGATACATCGATTCAATTTTGAAAATTGTTATTTGCCTAAAGTTTGCTCAAAAAAAAATCTGCAAACGAAATGCACTTTAGCAGTGGTATGCTGTAAAAGAGGGACAAATTATGCTGTGTCGAGAAAAATATGAAGCCAAAGCAAACACCCTCACCCAGGGAAAAAAAGCGGCACTTTACAACCAGTAAGATGTGCAACCTATTGGCTTTATTCACGTTTATTGTATACTATCAAAGGTCTAAGCTCCTTAGACCACATTGGAAATCGATTTTTCCACACCTTTTATCATGAGGAAAACTTCACTACGACATTTAAGAGAAATAATTTTCGAGGCGTCCGATCCAAAATTTGTTTCTATTGTTCTATCAGAGTGCCCGTGAGGATTCCTGGTACTGGGTCGATTTGTTCGTAAAAAGTATTGTGGAGAAAAAGTTATTGGGAAATAATTTTTGGCCCTTTAAGCCTTGGTTCAATTTTACTTCCTCAGCATAGAAAAAGATTTTAAAGAAGTCAAGAAAAGTGAAGTTACATTCATTCTTATCAGTTGGGGAACATATAATGGCTGTTTCTCGTCCACCACGATGATCATCAGCACCCAAATTGTCTTCGAATTTAGATCATAACTTTAAGCAGCGCCCCTTCGCCATCATAATGCATGAGCTCTTCATTACTGACTGCCCATTTTCAGTGTTGTTATCAACTTTAGACTTTAGCACTGTGGCTTTCTGTTGATTTTATGGAGTATATTTGTTTTCCTCTCATCATCATCCAACTGATTTTCGAGCTTGTTGCTCTTAAACTTTTTAAACCGTTTTTCGAAAAGAAACTAAATTTACTACCATGCCCACAATGTCAGTCGACATCGCTCGCCTGCTTAGTTACAAAAAAAAATTAAAAACTTTATTGTGTTTTCAATACTTTTCTGTAAGCGAACGAAGTCTACTGATATCGTAGTCCTCGCACTAAACTTTTTCAACCTCAACATAAGTTTTAAAATATTAAAATTTAATTAAAAATTTCATACTAGAAAAACTGCTCAAAAACTTATATTTTGTCCCCCTATAGGATAAAAAAAATTAAACGGCAGCCCTAGTTGAAAGTAGCGCATGGATCATACTTAATAGAGCGATTTAGTTTGTAGAAAATATTTGCAGTTGCATAAATTTAGAACCTTAAAATTTAAGGCTTAAATGTTAAAAAAAAAAAATTGTTAACACAGTATTCTATATTTAGCAAATATTTAAGCAATTCCTTTGACCCCTCATAACTTCTTCAAACACAAGTATTAAACTTCTTCTCCGGCCTTTTAAAAAAACTGTATATCACACATGTGTCCATTTCCCGTTTGCACCCACTTATAGCATAAAAAAAAATCAATAAATAAATTTATGTCTTCTCGCTCATAATGCCCCTTAATGCCTTTAATACCCCCATTAAACTGCCTGCACACATCTGCTGTCCCTGTTTCAATACATTTTATCATCATTTGAATAGTTAAAACTGACAACACAACTCAACTCAACTAAAACAAAAACAAAAAAAAAAAAAAAAAAACAAGGAAAACAACTTCTATTACATCTTCCCGCTAATAAATACAAATACCAGCCCGACATTTACGTTGCCATTAAATTAAAGTGCGTATGATTTCTATTTGCAAAATGCTTATGATTTTCCCACTTGTTTAGAAATCAAAAAAGGAATGTAATGAATTCCACTTATTTTCCATTAAATGTATGGAAAAATGTAGTTTTTGTGTTGCCTTCATTTTATGGTTAAACGATTTCGACAAAAAAGTATATAGATAGGGTAGAGAAGGGAGTTCTGTTTGCATTTCTCTGCTGCCAATGGTGGCAAGGTGAGTTTTCAACAACAACAAGAACAACAATGTTTGGTTGTAAAAAGGATTTGGCGTCCAGCCGCAAAGTTGAATGGCTGCCTGACTTTCTGTTTGCCTCCGCCAGATTTTCATTGTATACTGTTAAGTATTTTTCACTGATGGGTTGGTTGTAAAAGTTATGAAACTCTTTTTTTATTTTTGTTGAGCAATTTGGTTTGCGGTGAAAATATTCTTTCAGTTTTGTAAAACGAAAATAAATCGGCAGTAGTTGTGAAGGCAGCAGAAATTAGTTTTTAGCCAAACATTTTGTAAAAGAGTGAACAAATTCAAGAAAGAAAAAAATAAAATGCAAAAAAAAAAAACGTAAAGCTGTAAATTCTAAAAGATAATTAGAATTGTCTATGGTAGGCTCGCCGCAGCATTTTACGGAGGTAACTGGACGCACCGCAAGAACTGACTGGCTAGGCAAAAATTAACTGGGATAAAAAAAACTCGATGCCTTAAGCAACGTTTTTTTTTCTTGAAATAATTTTACCTAGAAAAATAGCACAAAGAAGAACTGAAAAATTAATTTTCAATAGCTCATACTCGTACATACATAAATAAATGCATTAACAAGTTTAAACTGAAACAAAACAGTTGTAAAGAAGGGTTCTCAACTCTAGACTAGTCAAGACTAGTTTGGGAATCGTACGAGCTTCTGCAGGCCCTATCTTTGAGCAACAGATTAGTTCTCATATGAATACTGGGCTATGAAGGGCATGAAGACAACGAAAGAGTGGACTGCTTATCTAAAAGTAATGCAGCACTGTCCTCTATGGGTCCTGAGCTCTTCTGTGGCCAGCAGCTTTAAGGACAGCGATCTACGATAATGGGGGAGAAAAGCCTTGATGAGTACTGGAGTGCCCTAAAGGGCATACGATAGACAAAAAGGCTGCTGGATCCCGGAAAAATGAAGTCTGATCGTATCTATAGTGAGTCCCGGCGGTAAAGACAGGACTAATGATGGGGCACTGTGAGCAGAACTATAGACAGAACTATACACAGAGAAAACAGCACCTAATAAAATAGAACAAAATCAATAAGATATCTCTATGGTTTTTTTTTCAAGAAGGTTTCCTTATTATTTTAACTGGGAAAACCTTATTGAAAAAATCAAAAGGGAAACTTAGAGCTATTATTAGGTATTCCTATTGATTTTTTTAAAAAGAGTTTCTCATCGATTTTATTAGGTTGTCATATTGATTTTTTAGGAAGCCTTTCTCCTTAATTTCATTAGGTTATCTTATTGATTTTTCCAAAAATTATTTCTTCTTGAATTTATTAGGCTATCTTCTTAATTTTTTTAAAGATGGTTTCTCTTTGATTTTATTAGACTATCTTATTGATTTTTTTAAAAGGGGTCGCTTATTGAATTCACTATTTTTTTAAAAATAATAATATTTTGAAATTTGATTTTATTTAAAAATATTATTTTTTTTTTTACTTAGAAATGTGTCATACAATTGATACATATGTATATATTGTACATTTAATTCATTCTTATACACATACATACATTTAATAGTTGATACATATTACCAGTATTTTTTCATTTGGATAACTTTAAGTCCGTTGTTAAGAAAATAAAAATGGATAGGCGGTCCGTCAATATCATTTAAATTAATTAGGATGTATTTTTCAGTCTCATTGCCGATTAAATACGATTGGAATCTTTGCGAAAAGTTCAAGTTTATAAATTTTCTGCCAATTTGTATATTGTTATCTTATATATATATATGTTATATATTTACAGCATCATCTTTAGTTACTGTGATTATATATATGTATCTATGTATACCATCTATGTATGTATATATATGTATACCATCTCAAAAAACTGAAATTGGCAAGCAGTGATTCCGCTTGGCTCTGTTATGAAGAGAAGGAAAAGGCGAAACACCTCCTTAGAGAAAGTGCCGCTGTGTATAGATGTAGAACCATATACCTGGGCTCTGGGTTGCAGAATCCCATACTGTCTACAGCGGTACCGAGATTGGCTAATAGTGTAGGTCTCGGTCTATAGAGAACAAGTAACATCAGCACAAAATATATTTTTGACCCCAAGAAATAAAATTCCTCTGTCTAAACAATGTACCGATTTTCGTCCACTCACTACCACAGATTCATGAGAAGTAGGCCAAGATTGCCTTATTTCTGATTTAATGCTGAAAGAGGTTTACAAGACTTTCTTATCTCTAAAGCTTTGTGAAATTCTAGAGTTTCGTGCTAGTAGAGTACATACGAAAACCTATCACCGAGACTTTGGCGCTCACATCGCGAAACGATAAAAGCTAGAGAATTTATATATTCACAGAATGGCATATTCTGCCCAGCCGCTACAACGAATACTACAAACCACAAAAAATTGAAAGCTAAACCGGTTCAAAAACAGCTGAAAGTTAGCCGTAACTTTTGAGCCATGACATGGCTGCAACAACAACACCAAGTACTAAACAAATTTCAAAATTAAATGGGGTTTCCCGTAAAAGAAACTGTATTTCAAGCATATTTAAACAAAATTTTCACTGAGTTTTCCCGGTCTTCTCGTCCGCTAAGGCTCATTTTTGTATTATTAGTTCATGGATGACTTTTAATCAAATGCCTAGGCACTTTATTTATAAATTATTATACTAGTAGCTTATATATGTATTATGTAATATAATTTAACATGAGCCCCTAAGTTCAAGGACTGGTGCTGACGAGAAAGTGTGGCTGCTTCGAAACAACTAGTTGTCCACCCTGTCAAATGTCCTTGATGTCTTCTTTGTCTTGTTTAGTTAATATCAATCACAAAAATAATATAGAAAGAACTTGAGCCTGATAAACTTGATACAAAAATAATTATATAAAATAATTAAAAGTGGAACTATATGATTTGAAATTGTTAATTATTTGATCGGGATTGAACTCAAGTTTTACTTTCTAGGATATGACAAAGCTCAAACTGAAGTGATCAAGATTTTTAAAGAAGACAAAAAAAGCAAAACTTGAGCACTTATTAGCTGGGGTACATACCATGGCTGCTTCAGTGATAAGAATTGAAAATTGATCAATAAAATTAAATATAGACAGTCAGTTATGAAGAGCTCAGGTGGTAGGACGGCCTTGCGCTGCTGCTTAAAAACAGTACGAAAGTTGTCATGGCCTGAGTTCGAAGCAAATTTAGGTACTAATAAGCGTCGTGGCATATATCCCGGCCAGTAAGTCCTCAAGTTTATTTTGCTTGTCTTCCTTAAAAATGTTGATCACGCCAATTTAATCACAAAAAATCTTTCTCAATTTCGAGGGATAATTAATTTAAAAAAAAAATTTTATTTTAAATAATATAAAATATATTTTCATTCTAGACAGTAGATGAAAGGTGTCGTGCCACTCATGACAAATGTTGTAGTTACACAAGAATTAAATGTTAGTGGGTGCAATATTTATAATTCGATTGGAAACAAATTCCGTTGTCGCAGTGAATCTGTATTCTCTGTGTAGAGCTGATTTCGTGTATATCATGCAGCTGCAGGTGTCATGAAGCTTCTGTTGTGTGACAGCTCGGTGCTGGCGACAGTCAGGTGCTCTAAGCTAAGCTTTTTAGATTTATTAGTAATCATAGTTGGTCTTGGTCCACCAGTTACTCTTGCGGCTGTTTCCGCAAACACTTTTTGCTCATTATCTGAGACCCAGGGCTCCTAAATCATATCAACAGCACGATCTTACTCGTCTAGCAGAACCAAAACGAAGTATGTATAAATTAAGGCAATTATGTAAATGGTAAACGCTTGTTTGCCTTTAATTAAAAGTCATATAAATTACAGCTTAAGTAAAAAATAGTTAATTTAAAATGATTACGCATTAAAAGTCAACATTTTTGTAAGAACAGCTGTTTTGCGTTATATTGTATATTTTAACACTCACCAATTATGCAAAAGCAGACCAAATGAACATTTCGCTAAAACATTCAAACAACATTGTTCAATGTTGATAATCGTCGTCTACTGTGTGTTGTTGGTGTTTTTGTTACCATTGAACCCCGATAATCAGTGGTAATTTTAATAAGCCATTACATATGTTTATCATTTCAATAAAATATGGCTGACATTATTTTATTGAAGAATAAAAATTAAATAAATAATAAACTAAAAGTCTAGCATTGGTAAATTCTGTTTTTTTCTTGTTTTCTTTTTCTATTCAAAAACATTTGCCTTCTATTTCATCACAATGTTGGCTGAATATTTGTAAGGGCTTTGCGAACGATTGTGGATTGAATGAACGGAAATAAAGCCGATGTGCTTTTTTCTTTTTTTTTTTGATTTATAGTCAGTCACTTGTATTTATTAATATTCCCTGTTAACTCAACCAGCCTTTTCATTGTAAACACAATCATCGTTTAAACAACATTCTGTTGCAAGGTATATTTCAATAGTGAAATCAATATACATAAGTATATATTTTATTCAGTTGTTGCATGTATTATGTCTTTGTGGATAAAAATTATGAAATTCACAAAATGGATAATATGCCCCATAAACAATTCCGTAACGGAGCGCCAATTGTTGTGTGGAAGTGACCTCTTAGTGTCATTATGGTAACGAACAAGGAATTGATTTTAAATTTATTTAGAAAACTGATTGCCTGAGTTGAGATATAGTCAAGTCAATTAATACCCTGCAAGAAATGGCTGATGGAAACTAATACAGTAACAGCTTATTTACTAACACATGCAAAGGAATTTTATAGCTTTCAGCGTTGCCATTACAATGATTTTTTTAATATTTTGATTTTCCCGTATTAGTTTGGTAATTTCATTTTGAACTACGTTTATGCATTAATGTTTTTATAGATTCATTTGGTTTGTTTTCTTTGAAAAAACATAGTGCTGTGGATGTTTTTTCCATATGCTTCAGTTTTCTATTGTTAAAACTGCTATTGACTACTGTTTTTCTCTTAATTTTATCTAAATATGTCTAAAATAATTTATTTTGTTCTTCTTGTATGGTTTTTTTTTAATTATTCGAAAAAACCCTTTTTTAATTAGAAATAAAGAAATAAATAGCATTGCATGAAAATTTGTGGGCATTTTGAAAAAAAAAATTTCGAATAATCGCTTTGCTGAGGTGGTAACGCTGGTTAAAAAAATAGCTCACACGTACACGAATGTTTACATCAGTTTTTTCATTTTGCCCTTAAGAAAATGATAGAAACCCTGATGTATGAATCCATCGGCAGTGTCGGTCATATGATGGATCATATGACCGACACTGTTCTTGCAGGGTATTTTATTTATTTTAAGCTGCATGCCGACGCACAGTATGACCAAACGAGAAATAAAGGATAATAAATGTGTATCTTTGAAAAGTGCGCAATTTCGCAAGTGCTGAATTTCGTGAAAATCCTGAATCTCATCACTTCATGCCCAGATAAGATTTCACACCCTGCGTCTGACATAAACTTTCGCTTCGATCAATTTGAATATATAATCCTCTTTTCATAGCCTTTATGAAAATGTTCAAGTTTTAAACATTCAGTAGGTTGGTTTAAGGAGTAAGCCGTATGATGCAATTGTGTCAATAAGTTTTTCTGCCCTAAACAACCGATTAGTAATATCTATGTTGCCCCATATTCGTTTAAAGAAAGAACTATGTTTCAATGTTATCTCCATCATTTCAATTACTTTGAATAATGTATTTATAAATGAGTTTTCGTATATATATTAAAATTTAAAATATTTTAGACGTGGTGGGATAATTATAGAAACAAACTAAAAAAACATACAGATTTTCTTACAATAACAAGGAAATGTACAGATGAGGGGTAATGTCAGACCATAGAAAACATGTAGACAGGTAGATAAAAACGAAAGTGTGTTGTAATGCTGTACCAGATTTTCTGCCTGCTATATTTTAACAGATAGTCCATCTCTTAAGGACAATAAACACAATAGCTCAAAAAATTGCAGACACAGTAGGTTAGGTTAGGTTAGGTTAGGTTGAATGTGGGGGTTCTTCTGCCCATGTCTTACGACATACACCTAAGCCAATATAGGCTTGTTGTGCGCTCCGTGGTGCAGACACAGTATATATTGGGAATGTTATGGGGGTAGCAAACACTGTGGAAAATAATGCGTGTTTGCTAAATGTCATCCGAAGTGTGGGTTTTGTGGTCATTTTGCTCAGTACGTAAAGTATATATATATATATATATATATATATATATATATATATATATATATATATATATATATATATATATATATATATATATGTATATATATATATGTATTACAGTTATTTTTGCTTAATTGAGTTTTCCCACTTTATTGCACTAAAAATCATAGAACGAAATCATTCAGTATACCTGTCAATGTTGAAATACCCGTTTAATTGAGTTCCGTTTAATTGCGTCACCCGCTTAATTGTTTCGCAAATTGAGACCGCATTGTGAAAAACACGAGAAAATGTTTCGCTTAATTGATTCCGTCTACTTAATTTTTTTCTGCTCCACAAACGCAAAAAAAATTATTTTGCGGCAAAAAGGTCATGGTTCTGTTCCTTTATAAACATTGTACCTGATTTGTAATTTGTTTTAATAAACCTAAACAATTTTCCAACTTAATATGTAACTAAAGAGATGAGTTTTATTTTCCACCCATGCCTAAGGGTGTTTCGCTTTATTGCACATATTGCACAATTAAGCGATTTTCGATTAATTGCGTCGGCGACTCAATTAACCGAGTTGGACAGACAAATAATAAAAAATAATTTGTAAACAAATAAGAAATTTCACTGAAAAAATAAAAAAATTCTCTTTCTCACAAATTTTTTTACATTCGGAAATTCATAAAAAAATGTTTATGTAATTTATTCTTCAATCGTTTCCAACAATAAAAGATGATAGTGTTTTCTAATAAATAACAGAAATTTAAATAGATAAAAATTAAATTTAATATAATTTTCAAGTAGGTAAATAAAATGCTCCCAAGAATTTGAATATTTTTAATAAATCTGCCCTCCTGCCCACATTTTTCAACGGGCGGATGACAACTAAAAGTCAGATTAAATTTTTTAAGTATATCTAATATAACTTATAAAAGGTTAAAAAAAATTCGATGGGCGATTTCGGTTTTTTTACCAATTAATACAGAATTTTTTTGAAAAATTTTCCGAATTCGTCCTATGCTAGATGTAGCATGCATTCTTTATTTTGAGCTTAAAATTAAGAACATAGTAAATTTCAAAAGCTATACTTTGACAATACTTAGAAATTTTTGTTTTGAGCCGAACTCCGTATTGGTAAAAATTTTGCCATTTTTCCCTCATTTTTCAAAGTCTTGATGTTGATCTCTTTTCACGAGCACTCGACTTAAGATGATTGAAATTTTTCTTTTGTGTAATACCAAAAAAGAATATAGTTTAATAACATCTTCAGGACTTTGGATATGCTGTTACCGGAGATATTTACAAAATAAGAAACAAAGTCAAAGCCAAAAACCAAAATTTCAAAATTCAAAACCAATATCTCTTAAAACATATTCCATATTCATAATAACTATTGTAAGTTTATTAAGCTCTTATTTCTACGGAATATTTGTCAAATAAACATGTAATAAACCTTCAGTAGTTTTTATGAATATGGGTGTTACGATATCAACAAAAACTAAATTGCGTTTTGTTTATATACTTATATATTTATTTTCTTGAGCTAAAGGTCTTTTATTATAATTATTTTTGTTTTTAATTTATCCACTTATTTACTTTTCGAAAATTTACAAAAATTATGAATCGAACAAAATTTTTCATACACGGGATAGTCAAATTTGAGACCCTGTAGGACAACGTGTGATACAACATTATTCCTAAAAACTGGGTCTTTCTCTATGATTCTTTCATAGGTTGTCTCATGATCAGCTCGCATGTTTCAAAGATACAGATTTATTACCCGTTTTTTTCTCCTTTGGCCCCACTCTTTGATGGGTCAATATTTTTCTATTGCTGGCAATTTTTCATTTTCAGTAGATGGCCAGCACGTTGCTAGTTCTTATAGTAATGTACAATCTGAACTGAAAAGTTTTAATTTTCAATCGATTGCCAGCACGTTGCTAGTTCTTACAGTATTGTACAATCTGTCCGCTCAAAAATAAGAAGAAAATTTATAAGAAAATTTTACAATTTCATGGCTAGACAACTGCCTGACAATAAATTTATTTGCTAACGAAAATTGTGCCAATGCTTTTTCTTTGAAATATTGTCAGAAAGAAATTGTAAGTTTAAACAATTGATCAAAAATATTCTATACATTTTCTGACAATATTGTAAGCTTTTACAGTCGTCTGTACAAAGCTTTTAATTCGATGTACTCAACAATTCGATATTATTGAATAGACCTTGTTTATTCCTTTACTTTAATTCACTCTGCAAAATGTTTGCGGGCCATTTGCAATTGCAGACTAATATATTTTTTTATTTCCCTGAAAGTCTGAGTGTATTTATATTGATAAATATTTGTTGTTTGTATTTTCTTGTTTCAATACATATTTATATATTAATATTATTGCAAAATTATTTTTTTATGCCACATTAAGTGGTCGGATTATGAATTTCTGTTTGCCTTTGCGATTTTGTAGAGGTATTTTATTAACAGTGATGTTTTACATTTAACCAGTATTTACGGTGGTTCTCTTGATGCTGAGCACTTTGTGTCCTGCTGTATTAATATTCATTATTAACAATTCAAGCAATAATTGATTAAAATTTACCGCAGTTTTATGACTGATTAATTCACTAGCCAAATCTTTGTTTTTCTGTTTTCTTTTAATCAAATACACAATTGGAGAGTGAAAAATCTGTCAAGTCCTTTTTTAGTTGGTTTTATTTTTAAAAATTCGATTACACATTAAAAACCTCAGAAAGCTGCTGTAGCAAATTAAATTATTGAAATAGGTATTTATTTTTATAGCTATCTGGATTTCTAGTAATATCTTTGCAGCATTCTTTTGCTTAGCAATATTTATTACAATTTGAGTGTATTAAAAGCACAAAGAAGCCTAAATTGAGCTTAATGGTTTTGACCAGGTCTGAGCACTTGACTTTTCTTTGCAATGTTTATGGGCGTGATTATACAAATTAAAATGAATTTTTAATGAGTTTTAATTAAAAGTTTTCACTTAGCATCTCTTGAAAATCATTTCAAATGCGTTTTCTTAACTGCAGAGAAAACATACATATATAATAAATTAAGTCAAGTACGAGGCTGACTCGCACACTTTGGGTTCCGTACGTATGTATGTATGTGTAATGTATGTATGGAATGGCGTATGTGAATACATATGTATGTTTTATAAATTTCATCTCTCTGTTTTTACAGCGACTTTATGTTGTATGTGGACACCTAGTAATTTTCCACTTGTTGTTGTTGTTGTAATTTGCTGTTGTAAGGCATCTGGGAATACATACACTGTTCGAATTTCGGCTCTCTATCTCGTGCGGTTCGAGAGTAACGGCTAGTTATTACTTTACGTTGTATAGGGACACCTGGTAATTTTCGACTTGTTGTTGTTTTTAGCATTTGTTATTGTAGGCCATATGCGAGTAAATATATTGTGCACATTTCATCTCTCTGTCTCTTACAGTTTGAAAGTTACGGCTAATGTTTTTTATGTTGTATAGGGACACCTGGTAGTTTTCGACATGTTCTTGTTTTTAGCAGTTGTTGATGTAGCGCATACGTAAATACATATATTGTGCGAATTTCAGCTCTCTGTATTTTACAGTTTAGCAGCTACGGCTAATTGTTACTTTAGGTTGTATAGGGACACCTGGTAGTTTTCAACTGGTGTTTTTCTGTAGCATTTGTTGTTATAGAGCATCTATACATACATACACTGTGCATATTTCAGCTTTCTATCTTTTACGGTTCGAGAGTTATAGCTAATTGCAACTTTTCGTTGTATAGAGACACCTGGTAGTTTTCGACTTGTTGTTGTAGCGGCAAGGTACAACAACATCCTGTGAAAATTTCAGCTCTCTAGCTCTTACCGTTTCGGAGAATGGACGCTGTGACGGACGGATGGAGGGACGGACGTACTTGTCTCGGTAATAGGGTTCCGTTTCACTCTGATGAGTACGGAACCCTAAAAATGAGCTTAATTATTTATTTGCTATAAGAGGTAATTGAACTGCTATATTTTAGGTCTAAGTCAGTCTTAGCGCCCCATTAGTCTACTATCATCTTGTCAGTAAGTTGCCAGAAGAGTTCATTAAAATTACACTATCCACTTTTCATTGATGAAAATAATATATTGGTTTCAGAAATGGGCTCAATATGACGCATGCTATAATTAGAATCAAGAACAAAGTTAAACGGGATTTTGAAAATGGGAAATCAAGGCGTATGGTCTTGTGTGATATAAAAGCAGCATTTGAGTCTGTTTGGTGCGATGCCCTTATTTTAAAAGTGGCCAACGCTAACTTTACCACCTCTTTTATAAAAATTATAAAAATCTTTTGATCTTTGGTTTTTTTTTTATAAAAAACAGTTTTAGGCAATTATTCATTTATTTTCAATATTTCGTTAACAATTTGTTGGCATCTTTAGAAAAATATATTATAATTATAAAATTCAAAAAACAAAAACAAATTATTGAAAAAATTTGATTAACAAACATTCAAAAAATATTTTTCCCGCCTTTATTGCATCCTTTTTGAAAATATTTCTCACATTTTTTGTTGAATTTAAATGTCTTATTAAAAATGTTATGCTTGATTTGGTGTTGATTATTTTATTCCTGATTGAAGCTGGTTGATTGTATTCCGAACATGTTGATTTTTCTTCAAAACACGGTAATTGATCCTTGGTTCTTGATGATTCGTGCTCATTTTATTTTTTAATTAAAAAAAAAAATGTGAAAAATATTTTCAAAAAGGATGCAATAAAGCCGGGAAAAATATTTTTTTAATGTTTGTTAATCAAATTTTTTTCAATAATTTGTTTTTGTGTTTTGAATTTTACAATTATTTTCCTGAAGATGCCAACAAATTGTTGGCGAAATATTGAAAATAAATAAATAATTGTTTAAAATTATTTTATATACAAAAACCAAAGATCGAAAACTTTAATAATTAATTTAACAATCTAAAGATCAAATAATATAAATATAAAATTATAAAAATCTTTTTACAAAACCGTGAGTTTAGGGTTTATATAAGTAGGTAAAACTACTTCTAATAAATTGCGCGCTATAGCTGGTTGCCTGCATGACACCTGCCATTCTCATCCATTCTCTATAATGTATACACGCCAGACTTTCCCAACTTCGTCTTCATACAAAATTTATATGTGCTGATTATGCAGCCCTGTTATAACATGAGTTGTTCGTTTTCATGTTATGTTTGTTTTATGTACATTTGTGTTGGTGTCATACAGTCGAGTGTATTACCCTGCAGTTCGCTGGACCGGTCCCAAATTGGTATTTTCACCTATCAGTAAGGGACACTGTTAGTCTTTTTACCAGTAAAACGACCGGAGATTTTAACATGTGGTTGTCGTACAAACAGTCAATTGAGCCCCTATAGATAACTATGGGACAGTGTGTTTACCGGTGCCACAGTATCAATCCCGTGGTTGATTTTTTTTTCATTGACAATGCTTCTGAGTAAATAACTTCAAACTAAGACCTCTTCGATAACAAATTGACAGAAAAGTGTGAGTGAACACCTCTTCGATAACAAAGGAACAGAAAAGTGTGTATTGACATTGCGGAAGATAACGTTGAGTCAGAAAAATAACCGAAAAATGGGTCAATTGACAAAATAAAACTGCAGCGTCACGTTGCTACGATTTTCTATACTGCTCACTTCTGACTGGCCCCCAAACAAATGATACGGCCACTTTACAAAATTCACTTTTGGGATATCTGTGTAGTCTGTGCTAAAAAGCTCCATAAGACTTCTTTTGCTGCTATGAACTATGTTAATAAAACTACTATGTACCAAAACCCAACTCTTTATATAGTATTCCCTCATGCGCATCACATTCCTTATGGTGATGTGGTCATGGCAAAAGTGACCACTTGACTGCTCTTATCAATTCAAGAATCGTTAGAATTATTTATTTATAACAAATATTATCTCTTAATAAGAATTGGTATTGTATTTAAGATTCACTGAAAATTGATGGCCTGGCAAAGTATTGTTTGACCAATAGTTTTTCGGGGTGGCCGTAATTATTTCATTTGGGAATTTAGCTATTTAAACTTGATTTTCACCAAAAATGTTTGCTTATATAGCGAGGGAATAAAAAGAAACCAAAATGATACAAGTTTGCATTGATAGTTGAAAAACAAAAATTTGTATGGGCATAAGAAATTACAAGTAAAAACTGTAATATATGTACATATATCGACATTTCAATATTTTTCATAAGTTAAGGTATTAAGAACTTTAGTTTTTTTGCAACTTTTTTTCTTTTAAGTTGAAAGAAAACAGTTTGTTTTATTTCCGCTTAACCTGTAAATATGAAATCGCATTTAAATTAACTTTGCACAACCCTTGCGAGAACTTAAGAAGAATTAAGATGAAAAGCAAGTAAAATTATAATAATTCCCAGACTTTATGTTATGTCAACTGTTATCCGACATTTTCAACCACATTGAGAAATTAATTATACTACTGTCTACCTTGAAGTGTATTTACCTTAACCAATATCTTGTGATTGACTCACGCACTGTAAATTGCTGCAGCAAATTAAAAGAAATAAAATTACAAGAGACCGCAGTATCGGCAATAAATAAAAATTGTTTACCACGCAGTCACATCTTAAAATATGACCAATCAGATCGATCATCAGATGCCATAATTGTGTTTCTGTTGCTGATTAAATGACAAATTTTGTTGAAGAGAAAATTATAAAATATTAAGTTACAAAACACAGAAAGTTTTCGCTTAAAGTTGTATTCAGTTTATGTTTGGATTAAATATTTTTCGAAAAATAAATGTGACCATTACGCACCAAAGAAGCTGTAGGCGAACTATAAGAAACTGTCCACAAGAATCCATCTAAGTCTGTTCGTCGACGTGCTTCTCAATCGGCAATCTCCAGAACAACGTAAGTCCATTATAAACAATGGCTAATAGAATAATTCCACTTGCTGCAATGTACCACAACGTTTTTAACGTCTTCATTGCCGAGTCACCGAACACGCAAAGAAAAGACATTTTAAAGTCTGCTTGCTACAACAACATAATGTTCTCTATAACAATGTGTAAAGTTGTGGCAAACAAGTCGATTTCATTTATAGCGCAGTGAATATGCTTTTGGTTCAACACAAACAAATTTTGTGTTGAACTTTGACCACAAAACCATGGTACTGCTCACAAAATGGAAAAAAGGTTACATTATTAAAAATAAAAGATATCTGCAGCCATTGTATAATGAACGGTTGATTTATATATATGTATTATATTTAACAATTAATATTGTTAGACTGTAACCGTATATTTCAACAAAAATATGTTTCTCTTCGAATATGGTTACCTCAACGATATTTTTTCTTTACGTGAACATAATTATTCATCTTAACCGACGTGTTGATAAAGGGAATTGTCGAATTTCCGCTATAAAAATTCTAAACAATGCATCAATGACACCCTCTCAACTGTACTGATTGAGTGATATCTCAAACGGTCCATAGTTGTCTGAAAACAATATTGAAGAGCCACAAAGAACGTGTGAAAATTTTTTTTTTGGCTTCCAGCAAATTACATCCTGATAGAATGTGTATTAACCTCATTTCTCAAATGTTATGGGCCCATATTTTTAAGCATTGCCTTAAATAAACTTCACGGTGTCAACATGCCTCCGAACTGTCCTCCGAACAAAAGTAGTAGAAATGTAACGAAAAGTTGAGAAGCGTAATGAAAAACATCTTGGAAAGACTCATTCGAAGCCAACGGAAACATTTTTACAATTTTTGATAAAGAGTTTGACTCAAAACAAACGAATTTGATTGTGAATAGTGAAAAAAGTTTTCACAGAATTATCTTAATATTTGCTTATTAAAATAGAAAAAAGCATGAGCATAATACGTTAAATAGAATGTAGGCCAAATTTTAGGGATACATGAAGTGCAACGTCGTTAATGTGCCGATTTAGCTCATCCTTTAACTCTTGAATTGTTTTTGTCTCCTTGGTGTACACTTCTTATTATAAATATTTCCAAAGCAAGATGTCAAGCGCTGTTGACTTACATAATCGTGGCCATGATCCACATATCTCCATATGGGTTTGTGTGTTTTAATTGTGAAACTGTCAAAAGTTGTGCAATCGTATGTGGTCCTTGTAGGCTGGACAGTCTCAGCACTATTATTACACATACAAAATATAAGCAGAAATTTTGTTGTTGCGGAGTTGCACTGACCTGATAAATAGGCCTTGATCGTGGCGGCCAATCAGCATTGCCACGACGTGCAGTGACACATCGAGTTAATTTCTCGCTCAAGAGAGCCGTTGTTTTGCTAGCCGTGAGGCAAACGACATCATCCTGCTAGGAGCACATATTGTCCAGGTCCATATCTTCAATTTGTGGTAGCAATAAGCCCGTTATCATATCGCAATTGCCAACACTATTCTCAGTAGCTACTTGGTTTTTTTTGGAAGAAGAACCTTCTGATGACTTCGCCAGCCCAAAAACCGCACTTAACCGGTTAACGATTGTGCATGCATCGGCTTTTAAATATTCGCTTGTAGATTCTCATTTGCCCAAATGCGGCAATTATGTTTTTTAATGAATCAAATGAGATGAACGTGTAATGAACATTAGAAAGTGCTGGAAATACGCTTTGAATTGAATACCATTTTGCTAATATACTTCAATCTTGTATTGTAAGTCTGAATTTGACAAGCACTGAAACAAAAAAAAGTCAAATTAAGGGCCACAAAAAATTTTTATGAATTAAGATCTCATTCAAAAAAATAATCGTATCAAATCTTAAATTGCAGGAAGAAGTTAATTGCGTTTAATTAAAAAAAAGTTCTTACTGGTTTTAAGTGATTTTATGGGGAAATCGAAAAAATATTTTTTAATAAGAAAAAAAATCTCTAATTTGAAGAAGTTTTGCATTTAATTCCCGGCCATATGTGTTTTTTTTACAAAACACATTTCAAATTCTCATTAGTAGGCTTAGTGTTCGTCTTCGATGTGGCACAAGTAATTCTTTTTATGTCACTCTTAAAAGTGTATTGTAATATTTTTTAATGTGTTAAACGAAAGACCAATATTTGTTAAAACCAGACACAATATTAGTGAATCAATCCATTAATTATATTTGTTTTTTGTACCTTTAATATTTAGATATACTGCTTCTCCTGCTGTCCAGTGTGAACTTTCAAAACTTGAAAATTAATAAATTTCCTTCGGCCAAGGATTTCCGTCAAAAATTTATTATTTATAAATCAGTGTGGACATGGACAAATATGTATTAAGTCTTTGTTAGAGACCCATTCAACTCACTAGCAACTATTCTAACGGATCAGCTCCTTTTCTGTTTACAAATCTATGGACGTGGTTTTGCATGTGCCAACCCCATTGACCAAATCTTTTTGGCATGAGACAAAATTAAAAAATCTCTATACATTTTCTTTGCAGACTTTCACTAGTGTTTAATTAATAATGAATAAGAAAATACGAGTTCTTTTATGTTTCATCTATAGAATTGTTTTACGATTAATTTGAGAGCAATAAATCAACTGGGACATGTCACAAAGGGCATTAAAGTCCCAATCTATTTTAATATTCCCCAATATGGCTTACACATGAAGATATACACATAAACACAGGGCGAGACAGGTGTTATCCAATTGCTGCAATTCCCTCATAACTCAAAAAATATCTTAATAAATATGTTTGTAGCTTACTTTTATTTATATTAAAAAATGAATTTAGTTATTTACAAGGTGTAAGTAGAAAATACAAATTGAATCCACACTCTATAGCAAAATATATACCCTACACAATATCGGTTTAATGCCTAACCATCTCACCACGTGAGACTTAAAAAAAAAAACAAAGTTACCGAAGTTGACTTTTAAAAAAACAAACACATAAAAATAGATTAATAAGGTTATCTTTCCTATGTATATACAGGGTGGCGCAAAAATAACCTTCCGATGTTTTTTGGCTGTAATTAAAAAAAAAAAAATTAAAAACTTTGATTCTTCTTGTGGATTATTTTTATTTGGTCTTTTAATTTTTTTACGTCAAGTCGAGAATATTATGTCATAATTGGCCGCCGCCACAGCTAATTGTCATTTGAGCCCTTTTTATAGCATTTTCCATCAAAAAAAAAACTTCCGGCGATAGGTCCTCACATTCTTGACGGATATTGTGTTTAAGAGCTGCAAGAGTCTGAGGCTTGTTGACATAAACCCGCGACTTCAAAAAGCCCCACAAAAAAAGTCTGCAGCTGTCAAATCGGGCTCTTCGTGGGTTACACGCGGATTTTCAGTGCCCCAGAAGCGTAAATTTTGCTTATTTACGTACCCGCTAAGATGGAAATGGGCCTCATCATCCATCCACAGTCACCGACCGATTATTGGCGAAATAAATTATCACCAATATTCCGCGTTCTGGAGCAGTGTAGCGTAACATTGTTTATTAACGTGTATTTCGCATGTGTTTACTACACAAATGTCAAAACAGAACTGACATTAGGGGCCAATCGCAAAATTTATAGCGTTTTCTGATAGGAGGATTACTTTTGCGCCACCTTGTATTATTTGGATCACACTAAGCCTGTATCATGCATGTTTAGGGGAATCCTATAGAAAAATACAAAAAATTTGAATTCAGACGTCTCGCAAATGGTTTTTCGATGTGTAACAGTGGAACTTTTTTTCCTCATACAAAAAGCTATCGACAAGTCGATGGTACAATACCGATTGCTAAGCCTACTGCCCCTAATATACCTACCGCTTAATTGAGTTGCTAAAAATGCACGACTTTTGACGCAATTAAACGGGAACTCAATTAAGCAATAGTCAGTTAATTGAGTAGCTGAAGCAATTAAACAAAAATCGCCTAATTGAGCAATATGTGCAGTAAATCGAAACAACCATGCGTAGATAGAAAATAAAACCCATTTCTTTAGTTACATATTAAGTTATAAAGTTGTTTAGGTTTATTAAACTAATATGAACTTAATTATTTATTTGCTTTAAGAGCCAATTGAAATGTATTAATTTAGGTCCAAAAATTAACCTTTTTAAAAAATATACAGCTGAATAATTAAGTTCATATTTCAATATTCAAAGCGTTTACTTTTTGATACTTTCAAAAATACAAATCGTAGTAACCGATGGTAACTCGTTGTATAGAAGGTTGCAAAGAAAAGTAAAAGAGTTGCAAAAATGAAAAGAAATGTTTGCTGTGTTAAAGGTTTATTTGAACATTTCCGATTCTCATTTTGTTCATGGGAATTATGGAATAAGTAGTTTCACGTTTCAAACAAACTTTTAAGAATTTTTCAAGTCTACTGATGAGTTGATTAGCACCAACGAAATGTCGTCGGAATATAGACAGCTGAAAAAGACAGTAAACATTTTGAAAAGGTTAATTTTTGGAGCTGAATTAATTTATTAAAACAAAATAAAAATCAGGTACGTTCATCGTACAATATTTATAAAGAAATAGAACCATGACCTTTTTGCTGCAAAATAATTTATTTTACGTTTGTGGAGCAAAAAAAAAAATTAAATAGACGGAATCAATTGAGCGAAACATTTGCTCTTGTTTTTCGCATTGCGGTGTTAATTTGCGAAACAATTAAGCGGGTGGCGCAATTAAACGGAACTCAATTAAACCGGTTATTTAATATAGATAGGTATACTATATGATTTTGTTCCGTGATTTTTAGTGCAATAAAATAACATAAGTAAAGCAAAATGTGTGAATTTTTTGAGTTAAGACTTTATTGCAGGGAAACAACCATACAGGCTCATTTTAAATCGTCATATCGATAAAACTATTTGAGTTGTATTGTTAAATATAACGGGGTCGTTATACAAATGGAAATGTGTGTTTCCGACGATGTTGTTGCAGCCAACAAAATCACAATAAAACTGACGCCATGTCCATGCACAATTCAAACATTCTCATAAATGTTTGATTTTATGTATGTGTGTGTGTGTGTGTGTGTGTGCGCGTGGGTGGGTTTGGTGTTTCCTGTATTTGTGCATATTTAACAAATACGATTTTAAAACATAAATTCATTTACCTCAATACACTTATGAAGCAAAAAATATTAAATCTTTGAAAGATATGTTGACTTTAATTAGTTAATTGAGAACACAAAAAAAAAGAGTGGTAAGTACAACTTTTGCCGTTGGATGATATAAGAGATATTTTTTAAAACAATTATTTTACACAAACACGGACTATTACAACTCTTATACATAGTTAAAACAAGTTGGCGAAATAAATATTTATTTTATTTATTTTATTTATTAATTTAGTCTATGGAAATTAATTCCCTACAGACAATTTACAATACATAATATACAATTTTGTTACATTTAAAGAAAGCGTTTTAAAAAATTAAAATATTAAAAATTTTTTTATGAATTTAAAAAATAAATAACTGAGTTTTTTACTGCAGCAGGATTTAAAGAAAA
Organism: Sturmia bella; assembly: GCA_963662145.1. NCBI lineage: Eukaryota > Metazoa > Arthropoda > Insecta > Diptera > Tachinidae > Sturmia > Sturmia bella. Next base: position 21,493,575 of record OY759168.1, on the reverse strand, counting down.
GTCAAAAAATCTATAAAATTGATTAAAAGTATAACACATTCTCCTGAGGGGATCAGCATCAGCATAATTTTCTCTATAAACTTTTACCAACAAAGGAATAAAATTACGTGATGTACGTTGAGGAACGTTAAATAAGATTTCGTTGATCAAAAATCCAGAGCAGACATCGCCATTAATAATATTTAGAATAAATGATACATTCAGCATAACTCTACGGCTTTTGAGAGTAGGCAGCTTGATAAGTGCAAGTCTATTTGTGTAAGGGGGCATATTAAGAGGATCAAAATGTAAACTTCTAAGACAGAACAAAAGAAATTGTTTCTGCACGGATTCAATTGCATCAGAGTGACATTGATAAATTGGATCCCATATTACTGAACCATATTCCAGAATGGGTCGTACCATTGCTATGTATAGTGCTTTTCCAATGCTGTGGGTCATTAAACTCTTTTGCCCATCGTTTTATAAATCCAAGTGTACCTCTAGCTTTGTTTATTGTTAGAGTAAGATGAGAAGTAAAAGTCAGCTTGGGGTCGAATAATATACCTAAATCGAGGAAACTATCGACCACATACAATTGATGCTCGCCAAGAACATAGTTTGCTGTAATTTGGTTAGATCTTGCAAACCGCATTAATTTACATTTATTAAAATGAAGTTCCATCAGATTTGCACTGCACCATTCATAAAAAGAATATGGAAGAATTGATTACACAATAGAAAGTTCGCATGATGTAAAATTAAAACGAAAATTTATTTCTTCAAAACTGGGATCAGTACTGAGGGAACTCATACGATGTATAAGTAAAAATATAAACATGACTTAATGGGGGTTTGGTGAGAAGTGTGTTGTCTTCTGAACAGTTAGTTGTACCCCAGCTCAAATCATAATTTTGCTTTATTCATCTTATATAACTAATATTTAATAGATTTAATTTGCCATTATTTGTGAAGTAATAAAAAATTGTTTTTTTTTTTCTAAGAAAAAGTTTAAAATTTATAATGAAAACAAATTTGAAGTACCTACAAATATGAAGGAAAACACTATGAAGTTAATTAATTTCTATTTTTCGAACTTTTTCTTATACACTATGTGTTGAAAAATGCGGCGCATATGCATAGTTAATAAATTTGAATATTTATCATCATTTCGAAGATTTCAGGTGCTAACAGTGACCAATTGGTTTGGATTTATATCTTGGTTTTGTCGAATTTTAAGAATTCAAGAGGGCAACATTTTTCATTGCCTTCAAATAAACTTTGAACAGAAACAATTGAAACAATTGCTTTTGTAATTGTTAATAGCAAGAATTGAAAGGGATAAATCTGTCATACTTTGGTGTCCGTTTGCGTAGGTCATTGTTTTTGCTTCGTGTAATTTTAATATATATTTTATGCTAAAAGTTACCTAATGTTTTTGTGCTTCAAAAGTAAAATTTAAGAACGATTGGCTTTCATTTTTAGAAAACTTCTGCATGAATAAAAAATGTTTCATTTGCTGTTGCTAATGATTTAGTGACTCGAGATAACTGGCAACGTCATCTTTCGGTAAACAAAAACTATGATAAGAAACACGTTTGGACTAAAGCATTCTCAAAATATAACTGAAATTAAGAAGAGTGTTGATGGATCAATAGAATAAACAAGCCTGAAGCTTTTTAAGTAAAATAATTGTTGCTGACTGCCGACCAAAATAACGCCAGATGCTTGTACGCACTCATAACAATGAGTGCGTAAGTAACAATTTATATTAAATAAAATAATTTAACTAGAAAGCTAATCAGGCTAATCTCTGTGGTTATTAAATTTGGTTTAGTAATGAGAAGAAACCCTTTTCGATTTTTTGTATTTTCAAAGCTGAAAATTTAGTGTTTTGCTTAAAAGAGAATGTTTTATTGTGTAAACAGCGATTTTGTTAATGCCGTGACGATTTTAATAAATTGGTGTAATGGTTTTGATGGATTTCTTCGCCAATTCGAATGATTTTCACTCCATTTTATCTGGCAGCTCTGCACGTGTGATTTACGTTGTGAAACTACTAATTCTACTACTAATATCAAGAACATACATATATCAATAACCAATCAAAAAAAAAAAAAAAAAAACTGTCAATGTTATCAATGACACCATCGATAGTTTTAGAGCTATACATACGAAATCTTATTTATCTTCCTCAGAATTGATAAAGATTATTTATCATAAAACAGCAGAGATCAGCATTTTTACAGAAAGTAAATGTGAAGACTTATTGGCTGGGGAACATACTATGACCTTTTCATGTCCAGCACGACGATTATTTACACTTAGTGCCTTAATCAAAGTTGTAAGGTTATTTTCAAATGAATGAATGGTTTGTTCTTTTTATGACATAAAGATATCCTATCAATATATGAATGTTCGTTCTTTACATGTGTGTATTTGTTATATATCGTGTCACGATGTTTATTCTAGCTGATCTTCGAAAGCACTAAATCCATTTGAATAAAATTTTGCATATTTATTGCAGATCGATTTTTATAATTTGTTTTCGATTTTTAAGAAAGTTTTTCAGTGAATTGTATTTATATATACATATATTATTTCGACATCGAAATTTTTGTAAAATCGAATATTTTTTGAAATCGATTTTTTTTCGAAATCAATTTATGTTACAAACGTATTGACCAGCAAGACTTCCGACTAACTTGGCAGGCATATCTCAGCGGATTCCAACTCTTTTCACTGGGTACTTTGCACATAAAAAAACTAGACATTTTTTTTAATCACACCAAAAAAAAGGCACTCGAAAACGAAACAACACAAAAAAGTCGAATTTCTTGGCACATATGAATTTATTCGGGTTTGTCCGTCTCAAGTTCCTTTGCAACCTCAAACTCCTTTTTTAATAACTTGGTCACTTATAAGCCGTATTTACAATTTTTTTACTTTTTGAAATTGTTTTATATTAATTTTTTCCAAAATACATTTCTTTCGAAATCAAGAAAATTCATATTTTGAATAATTTTTTCGAAATCGAAAATTTATTCATTTTTTATATTCAAAATCGAACTTAATTATTTATTCACTATAAGTGCCAATTGAAATTTTTTATTTAAAGTCTAAAAATCAGCCGTCTATATGCCGCCGACATTTCGTTGATGCTAATCAACTCTTCAGTAGACTCGAAAAATCTAAAACGAATGTTTGAAGCCCAACCATCTATTCCAAAATTCTCATGAACAAAATGAGAATCAGAAATGTTCAAATAAACCTTTTATATAGAAAACTTTTTACGTCTTGCAACAGCTTTTGTCGGCGACATATAGACGGCTGTAGAAGACAGAAAAACATTAAGGTCTATTTTTAATAATAAATTTATTTTTTTCTTTTTTGAATAACTTGACCATCTATAACACAATTTTCCCAAGACTTAGAGGTTTTCGAAGGTGTTTGGCAGTGATGTGAGTATCAACATTTTTTCAAAATCGATTTGGAGGTTTACAAAAGGATTTTCAAATAATTTTTGCTTCTTGAAAGAGTTTGTTAGTAAAATGTGAACTTTTATGTCATGTTGAAATATAAATTTTAATTTAATATCATCTGAGGCTGTTATAAGAACCACAACAACGCGTAGCAGTTTCAGTTAGTATTTTATAAAATGAATCCAGGTGCAAGGAAATTATTCAAAATATGATATTGTTAATTGCTCTAGAACCGTTTTCTGTTAACATCTCAGTGCAAATACAATGAAATATGGGTAAAATAAATGTGTACTTATGAAATTATGCTACTCACTGCCGAGTCAAACAACAATAGACATATCAGGTATGTTGTTGCTTTTTAAGCCTCTGCAAAATCCTTAATATTATATTTCTGCTTATTGTATCAGCAATTTAAAAAAAAAAACTTTTAAACTACATATGTACATATGTGTTTGTTTTATATAAATAAATATTTCAATTAATAAACGAATATTCAATTTATAAAGTAGCTTACATTAGTTTTTATGCCTTAAAATAAATTATTTTTAACAGGTTTGCAAATGCATACAGAAGAGTAAGTGGAACTGTTGGCTGGTGAACAATTCACAGTTTTTTTTTTTTGCTTTAAACTCTTAAGCCCATTTCAATGTTGTTATTGTTTTAATTTATTAAGTGTTTGCTGAATTGTTTTCCATTTGAGAAAGTTTAAAGATAAATACTGGATGGTGACCTGGTCGGAAAAGTTTGAATATATCTAGAGTAAGGGCTTTCACAATTCCGATATTCTGACAACTTTGGCTGATCTTTTACTACATGATAGAAAAGGACAAAAAGAGAAAAGCTTCTCAACTTATAATTTTAGGGTGTTTCAATAAATTTACTAAGCACTAGTTCTATTTCCCAATTCTTTTGTTTTCGGACCACTACTCAGGGAATAATCTCTAAATATATGTATCTACCACGCCAGACCTATTACGAATCTACTACTACGATTTTATACATGCACGATCTTATTTTTAAAAATATTTCACGTTTATTAAGCGCTATTTTGACAAATATCTATATAATCTTTGTCAAAAAAGCGTCCAATAGACATCAAACATTTGTGACAAATAAGCCAGAAACAAAAAACGAGTCTACCATTTTACAGATCCACTATTTATCCAAGGACCATAAAAATACATATGTCCGCTCTCACCAAGCGTTCTCAGAAAAAACATACGAAGCATGGTTGACCAATGTCTGGCTTGAAATACGTAATTCAATCCACTTGTACTTAAATCAATTCCAAGCAGTTTTTGGAGTACAGTAAGTATGGATTTCTTTAAATCAAGTTCGATGCGCATGTTTTAAGTAGGGAATATTCAAGTGCTAAATACTTCATTCAGTCAATACTGATTTTGGATTGAATATGGGTAAAATCCCTACTTAAAAAGACACCCACCGTACTTGATTTAAGAACATACGTAAATTTTATACTTTTGACTCGAAAGCATTGAATTTCTTTTGAATGTAATACAGGGTGGCTCAAGAATAACCTTCCGATGCTTTTTGGCTGTAATTAAAAATAATGAAAAACTTTGATTCTTCTTGTGGATTATTTTTATTTGGTCTTTTAATTTTTTTACATCAAGTCGAGAATATGATGTCATATAAATGGCCGCCGCCACAGTTCATTATCATTTGAGCCCTTTTTGTAGCATTTTCCATCAAATTGGCCAAAACTTCCGGCGATAGGTCCTCACATTCTTGACGGATATTGTCTTTAAGAGCTGCAAGAGTCTGAGGCTTGTTGACATAAACCCGCGACTTCAAAAAGCCCCACAAACAGAAGTCTGCAGCGGTAAAATCAGGCAATCTTGCTGGCCAGTGCAAATTGCCAAAACGGGAGATTAGGCGCCCGGGAAATGCACCCTTCAGCATATGGGTTATATCATGTGCCGTAGTACCGTCCTGTTGGAACCACATGTTTTCCGATCCCAATTCATCAAGTTGCGGCAAAAAGAACTCGTTCATCATTGCTCTGTAGCGCTCACTATTCACAGTAACCGTTTGGCCCGCGACGTCTTCGAAGAAAAAAGGTCCGATGACTCCTCCAGCGAAAACAGCACACCATACAGTGACTTTGGGCGTGTGTAATGGCTCTTTGTGGGTTACACGCGGATTTTCAGTGCCCCAGAAGCATATTTTTGTATATTAACGTACCCGCTAATATGGAAATTGTCCTCATCACTCATGATTATTTTTGATGAAAAATCATCTTCCTCTTGGTGGTGATCAAGGATGACTTAAGCGTATGTTACACGCGATTGGCGGTCAGCAACTAACAGCTGATGCACCGTCTGGGCTTTGTACGGAAACATCTTCAAATCTTGTACCAAAATTCGCTGTAAAGACCGTCGACTGATACCCATTTGCGTGGCACGTCGTCTGGTCGATGTTGACGGCGCTTCCATGACATCCTCGGCTACAGCAGCAATATTCTCTGCAGAACGGCTATTCCGGGTTCTACCACACCTGGCAGTATCTCTTTGAGGCAGGCGGCTAAACGTCGCAGTGTTTCACCAGTAGTCGTTGGACGGCCAGGAAATCTGCGACGAAGTTCACGTTGTGCCACAAAGTCACCGACCGATTATTGGTCAAAAAATAGTCACCAATATTCCGCGTTCTGGAGCAGTGTAGCGTAACATTGTTTATTAGCGTGTATTTCGCATGTGTTTACTACACAAATGTCAAAACAGAACTGACATTAGGGGCCAATCGCAAAATTTATAACATTTTCTGATAGGAGGATTACTTTTGCGCCACCTTGTATGATTATGCACTTGCTTCGATTCGATGTCTTTGAAGCCTTTTTAAACCCAAATTTGTACATGAAATTATCCACTCTACTTCCTTAATTGAATATCAATTTATAAATTATTTTATCCATTTGCTGATATGAACATGAATCATGGCCAGTCCAGCTACTCTACCAATTCAGCTATCGCGGCAATTAAAATATTGGAACAAAATTTGATACTTAAACAAGCAAACACAAGTACATCCAAGAATTTCGTAGTCATTTTAAGCCATGACGGGATCGATTATCTTTAATAATCCCCATTCAGATTGTTATAAGTACAGTTGTGTGTTGTGCATACAAGCACGTTTCGTACTAAAATCAAGCAGAAAAACCTTAAATTTAGTACTAGCTTTTTCTTTCTCTTCAAAATCTACTAAATTTCAATTGTGGCTAACGTACTTGGCTGTCAAAAGTACAGGAAAAGTGCGATTTTATAACATGATGAGCAACACCGAAAACTGTCGTTTTTTGAGAAAAGTAATAAATTGGAAGGTGGCGTGCTCTGGCGTAGATTTCTCCCCCACCTTGAATTTTTATTCTTCTACGACAATATATTTAGTTTTCTCGGTTTTTTCGTATTGGGGAAAAGCACTGTGTGGTGCAAGCCGGTGAAATTGGCTGGTACAATCATATATTATTTTCATCAAACATTTTTTACTACCTACCTTTATTTTTATGCTTTAATTCCTTATTGTTTTTTCTTCTCTTTTGTTAACGTGCACTCTCATATTTCCCACCTGTACAATATTATTTTAACAATTATTAATGTTTGTTTTTTATTTTGAACAGAATAACGTTGTTGTAAAAAAAAATAGCATGTGTTGATTTATCACTATGATACGATCAAATATTTCTGTTATTAAGTTTTGTTTATTATATTTTCATATTGTTATAAATATTTTCACTGTTGATTGATTAAAAAATTGCTCACATACTTCGTGTCTTCATGAACAAGTTGGCGGACTCCCCGTTTTACATTTTAATTTATTAAACAATTTAATTAAACCACTTTGAAACTGTCCAAAAGATAATCGAAATTATATATGAATACATATATAATTATGTACGTAGGTTGCATGTATGCGTGCATGTGGCCAATAAAGTATGGCATACATGGAGCGGAGTAGTTCAGTGACCCAAAAACGTACGGCGGTGGGGGGGTAATCGAATTTTAAATGACAGCTTTAATAATGAGAATGCAGTTAAATGGATTTTAAAGAAAACTTAATATTTGTAATGTGTGTCATTAATAAATTTGCAGAATAATGGCAGGATGAGATGTTGGAAAAAGCAAAAATGGACACTTGTAGTGTCATGCAAAATATTGTATAAGTGATTACTTTCTTAAATAATAAAATGAGCATATAATAATGCGTGACATGGTAAGTGCTCAGTGGGAGCAAAAATTTATAGAAATTTATTGCAGATTTAGCTGTTTAGTGCAAACGGTATCCTGTTTCTAATTAGCGTTTTACTACACAATGGAGGTTTTATTGAAATTTTACTTGTGTTTTTACTAAGTATTTGTATAGAGGTTGCTAAAACCTTCATCTTCCATACCTAATGAATTTATATTAAAATAAATGTGAAAATCTAAATAAAGGAATATCTGTCTTCTTCCATTTTCATTATTTCATAAAAAATTTGTCATTTACCATTTTAGAAATTCATCGGTTGTAGACACCGCGTCCAGTCCACTATTCACTAATGCACAGAGTCGTGCGATTTATTCACTGGAAATTGCTAAATCTGCTAGAACTCTGTAATATTTAAAAAAGTTATATCGAAATGGCCACACTATTATAGCCTAGACAGACGGCGGAGTTAGTTGGCATTAAGAGCTCTCTACTTCTTTGAGTTACAATTTTACGGTGACAGATGACGGTTTCTGCATTTAGTAAACAGCTGCATTTAGTAAACAGCTGTTGTTTGCTATTGATTTTTTGTTTTTGTATTTTGTACATGCAGAATATAATTCACACATACATACGTATATATATTACATTTTTAAAGGACCGTAATATCACTTTTTGGGAGCCCTTTTAATTTAGTTTTTTGTTGAAAACAAATAAAACAGCTTACCTTTTTTGTCTGCGGTTACATTTTATCGATTCCCAGTAGTAAACAAGATGTCAAGAGCTGATGGATTTCGTCGGTGCTGCCATATTATGTAACTGAATTTAGTAAAGATGTGGTCTGATTTTGTACTTTTATGACAGAGCTAAATCCACATTCGAATGTAACTAATGCTAATGCGAGTAAATGTGCAAAATGGCCACTAATGCACATTAATGATGCCATCTCTCTAGGTTATTATACTCTTGTGAGCGATTTCGAAAAACCAACTCTGATCGCATGGTAAAAGTTAGCTTTTGAAAATTTTCAAAAGATTGGCGAATCAGACAGATTTGTGAAAAATTCAATTCTACATGCACTTTTAGTCCACACTATTACACTTTCCTTTTTATCAGATCGTAAGGTTGTGTAGGATAGTGAGTAGTCCCATGGTGGAGGAGTGAATTGTTTGGCTGACTCCCATTAGCTGTTTCTTTTCTACATTTCGGCGGCAGAAACTCAACTCTCTAATTAATTCGGCGAAAGATAATAAAATCTATTAAAAAAAAAAAAAAAAAAAACTAGCCAATGCTTTCGCGAAAAATATGCCGCCCTCAACGTTATTTATCTTTTAATTAAACGGCATATTCGAACTTTAAGAACTACAATTTTTAATTACGTATTAGGCTTTTAAGTTCGATTTTTATTTCCACAAGATTAAAAATAAATGTTTTTGTTAAAGTTGAAGCATTAAAAATTTTAAAATAAGACAAAAAAAGTAAAGTCTTATTAGCTGTAGAACATGCAATGGCTGTTTCATATCCCCCACAGTGATCATCAGGTCCGAACCCAGTTCATAGTGAAATTGTATATTCAAAAATGAACTTAATTATTTATTTTAGGTATAAAAAAAAGACCTTAATGTTTTCTGTCTTTTTTGTCTTTCTGTTTAGCAACAACGAAATGTCAGCGGAATATAGATATATATAGCGGCTGGAAAAGACAGAACCCATTAAGGTCTATTTTTAGACCTAAAATAAGAAATTTCATGTTGTTAGGTATTCTCTTCTTGAATCAATTTTACAGGATTATAAAGGAATTTCGAAGAGGAAAACCTAGTGGGAGTCAGTCGAGCAATTCACACCTCCGGAGACACCATGGCATTAGGTAAGAGGGTGACCGAAAAATTTTGAGAAACAGTTTTGTGGTATCACCTGTAAGAAGGGGAGATAATGTGTGAATGTTTTCTGACAGCAGGCTCCTTGAGGCATGTCAAGACGATGGGGGGAAATTTTCTAAAACTATTTTTGTATAAGAGCTCCCCTAAGAAGGAGTGAGCTATGCCGTGAGAATGAAGAGAAAGGACAATTAAGGGAAATTGATCATACATTTCACTTCTCCGAAGGCACAGTGGGACTAGTTACATCGATTAATGAACAAATTTATGAACCCCTAATATTTGGTACACAGCGCCCGTAAGGAAGAAAGTTATGATGTTAGTTTGTTCCTAGGAAATATCGAAAAACGAACCCTAATAATACATTTGGCTCCACTACAGGCACCCTGGTGCTTTTTAAGAAGATCGAGGAAAATTTCCAAAATTGGTTTTGTGTGGGAACGGCCCAAATGAGATTCTTCTCCTTTAGGCCTCAGATTTGGTTTGTTTCATGGGTAAAAACGTCAAAAGAAAATTAATGGAAGCTGGCAATATATTTGCCTTGTCCAGAGGCACGTTGCGGCTAGTTAGCACGCTGGCAAGAAAACTTATGAAAGTCTAATTTAAACCAAGAAGATAGTATGTTTGGAAAAAATCTAGGAAACAAGAAGTTAATGTGGCCCGGTCTTCTAATTTACTCCACTAAAGCTGACTTCATGGCAGTTGTGGTGCTTTTTGTTAACTTGATTATATTTCCTTTAACTTGTGGTCGGCTGTGGCTCGCCTTCTCCTCATGTAGTCTGCTTAAAAATTTTTTCAACGTATTTTTTTGTTACATACAACATTTTCGAAACTTGAGAAAGATTTTTTGTAATAAAATTGTAAAGAACAACATTTTTAAAGAAACCAAGATAAGTAAAGTTGAAGACTGACTGGCTGGGGTACATACCATGTCTGTTTCACGACCACCACATCGCTTATCAGCACCCAAATTTTCTTCGAGTGCAGGCCATGACTAACATTTTTGGAAACAGTGATGTTGCAATTTGGCATTTTTGAAATAAGGTACACTCTTGCCTTCACATAAGAAGTAGCAACAAGGTGAAGATCGAAGAACTCATGCTCCAGTTGCTGGAGGCAAATCGGTCAACTAAAGCAAATGAAATGCAAAATTCTCAAAAAACAAACAACAAATACAGGGGCTTCCAGTAAAAGCAGATGTATTACTAAAGTTTGTCTAAAAAACTTCAATTATTGCAAAATGTCTTTGCAACAATTTCGGAACGACAGCTATAAATTGACCACCACCATTTCTGAAAAATCACATTGTGCATTGTCGACAAGAGTTTTTATATTAAACTAAAGTAACCCGGTAGTGCGATTCAGTAATCAATTTTAAAGCTAATACATTTTTTAAAATAATCTATCATATAAATTAGCTATTTTGGTAGTCAATAACACTTTATAAAGACATTCGCAGGTGCTTAAAATCAGCTGTTTTTAAATCTGCCTGATTGGTGTTAGCTTAGAGCCAATTTTATTTAGGGTGTTTATTTAAACTTTAAAGGTTTTATTGACATTATTTTGAGTTCTTGGCTTACGATTTATCGGAAGATCAGAGTTTCATCGATCTTTATATGCACGTACTATATAATTAATAAATATTACTTCAGTTTACTTACTTGGCGCATAATAAAATGATTAGACAAAATTTGGTTTTTGCATTCTTATTTGTGCTTTTTGCCATTTTCGACAAAGCTGCCACATATTTTCAAATTATTTTGACATGCACCCATGAGTGTTAAAAGATATTTAATGAATCTTATAAAGATTAGTGCAAACCACAATACTTGTAGATAAGTTAAATACTTTTAAAATCATTATAAAATAGTGAATAATGCTACTGGCCGCGTCACTGGGAAATACAATACTTTTCTTAAATTAAGCTGTGTTTCGCACATTTTTCTCAACTTTTTCTTTCATGTCATTCTTCTCATGAGCGAAATCCGTGCCCTGACCAAAAGAAGTAGGGACTCAGTTTTATATAATTATTTTATATACTAATTTTGTATTACGTTAATTGGGCATAAGTTCTTTCTATACTACTTCGTGATTGGTTTAATTAAGTTAGACAATGAAAACATCAAAGACATTAAGCAGGGTAGACAGCAAACTGTTTTGAAGCCGCTACACTTCTCGTCAGCACCCGTCCTTGAAGTCATGTTCCTAAAGGGACACGCGTGCCACCCGATACACAACTCAGGTGGCCTGCTAAATGTCGTTGATGTTTTCTTTGTCTAACTTAATATCAATCCCAAAATGATATGGAAAAGCCCGATAAACGTAGTATGAAATAATTATATATGTATATATGTATATAAAAAATGTTTTAAAAGAAAATTGTATTAAATCAAGTTTTTTTCCGACGTTTTGTCTTATATATGATCCTGTTTTCATATATCTGATACAATAGTTTGTGTAAAGCAGAAAGATATTAAATTTTCTACCCACCACACAATCAGTACATTGTTCTTTTATGCTGTTTATATCATCTTAATCTGTATTTTATCTTAAATTGTTGTGGGAGATCAAGTTGCTGTGTTTCACTGGGTTAAAAATCGATTTGACTTTATTTGCCATAGAGTCACTCATATTTCGTAATAAAGACAATAAAACAAGACAGATATAGAAATATGTATTTTACAGGCATACAAACAATTCTTCTACTGTGTACAGCACAATGTAAAGAGAAATAATTTCGATTTTAATGAATAAATATACAGATTGGAATTTAGAATTTGTCTGCCAAAATATTCTAGATTAAAATGATTGCACACATACATAAGTAAGTGTGTAAACATTAGGGGAGCCTTTAATTACCTTTTATATTTTTCTTCTTATTTCTGGTAATAAAGTTGAGTTTTCGTCTTTAGAGTGCTTGGCAAACTATTGCAGATTTTCAATGTTTCAACCGTTTTAAAAGCAAATTCTTTTTATTTTTAAATTGCAAGAGGTCTTTTCCAGACGCCGTTAGAGGGTTGACGTGTACCAATAAAATGTTGCTTGTAATGTCCAGAATAAATTTTCTGAAGACATTATACAGCAAAAACTTAAGTATCACATCGTTTTCTACGTTTTTATTTTACTGCGCAAAAGACCCAAGAGTTTTTAGACATAAACTTTTAAAACAGTAATACACTTATGTCTTCTCTAGTCCCACTTTTAAGAGCCAGTTTGTAGAACACTGTTATTTTTCCGTTTATTCAACAGTGTGAATGTTACCTTTAATGAAAAAGTCCAAAACTAAAAAAAGAAGCAAAAATATTTGCATATTAAATATACACTGTTCTTAATGGCTTCCGTACTCGGAAGACAGAGTCCACCTGCAACAGGTTTCCTAAAATTTAACAGAAAGCCCCGTTTTGTTTTGACTTTCAGTTGCCGGTAAAGCTCTTTTCAAGTAACCCCGCATTTCCACACCCAAGTGTTTGTTTGTGCATCAATATTTATATATCCACATGCGTTTTTAGGCCAAGAATAGAACAGCGGTCATGCCAACCGTAGCTTTCGTATTCCTTCAACCATTTGTGTTAAGTTTGTGAATATGTTGAGTCAATAATTTTCTTACATGGCTCGGAACCACCTTAATATACATAAAACTTTAGCAATACTCATTAATAATTCTGAAAATCTTATCACTATTGTCATAAAATAAGATTTACATGCACAAGTTCGTACATATGTGCGTATACACTTGAACTTGCAACTTGCGTCAAATGCAAATATTTTACACAATACCTGACAATTATTACCAGTTGCTGTAACTATTGGATCAAAATTTCTAGTGTCAGTTGAATACATCAACAATATGTGCCCCAATATAGATTTGTACAAGCAAATAACAAATGTCGGCCTTGCAATCAAAATAATTAACATTTTATATCAAATTGTTCCTAACGCACAAATTTATGCTTGAAAAAATTAAAAAAAAAAATTTAATAATTGGAAAAATAATCAGTAATTGAAATTTTATCGCTGCTAGAAAAAAAAAAGATTTGATAAATATCTATCCTTTGCGACATAAACTTGCAAACCACGAATTTAAATTTGCACTCATGATCAACATTCTCATATTATCATGTCAAAGATCTGAAGGAAATTTTTTATTTTATCAAAAGACATAATTTTTTTTAAATATTATATAGAACACAAACTATTTATTTAGAAATCACTAAAGTTATGAATTTATTTAAACTAAAAAAACACATTTTTTAAAACAGGAAGTTAAAAATCCCCTTTCTGCTTCCCAAAACCCTGGCAAAAGCAGATAAATCTCACAATACGATAACAATGGTCAAGAGTAAGAAGGATAAGCAAATTATGACTCAATTGAGCGTTTTTATCGCATGACCATTTAGCTAGCTCTCACATAAAAACAAAAAGCAAAATCTAATAGAAATATGGGGATTTTAAATATTGATAATTATATCTTATCTAATTGATCATTATATCTCTGGTCGCCTTCTTGAAGTTAATGACAGACATATTTTCAAAACTAAATTTTTTATTTTTAGCAAACACTGCCACGCTTTAGGTGGCAGTAAAAGTGTAGACAGGAAAATTATTCCACATGACGAACCGTACGGCTGAAGGAATGAGTTGTCTCTGTAATGCGTTGTGTGATTCACTGGCCAATCAGCTACAAATGGATGAGCCCTGGACAATGGAGGTATATTAAGGCGACAATGCTTAAATGAATCATTAGAGTAGGATACTTTACTGCTGCTGTTGAGCTTCTTCGTCCTCTCTTATACACGGTCGAGCAATACAAAAATAGACTCTGAGACACTGGATCAAACTTGATAGCTGTATTTCATTTTTGGTCGCATATACATATGTGGCCGGATATATATAGTGAGGAGATGGCCTGGCGTGAAGGATATCTTACACCGTTTCAAAAAACCGAGGCACTTAAATGTTTCTTTTGAAATGTGAAAAATGCATTCAGTCCAGCAAACATCTCAATGAATTTTTATTCCAAGAAAACTAAGAGCTTCCGCTCCCTCAATATTTATACCAGCAATGTGTACCGATGGAGCAGCATCCTCGATCGTTCGTCTATGTGTCACTAACAAAATAAACAATATTGGGTCTTGACCGGGTTATCCCTGTTTTTACGACCTTATTCGGAGCTTATACGTAGCTGCACAGAGCGAAAACTTCCTAATAGATTCAATAAGATTTTCTCTTTGAAACGTTTTTAGGCTGAGGGGTATCCCAGCAGAGAGAAAAGAAGGTTTTTCTATGGGTATTTCTTATTATTTCCATGTTGCAAATCTTATTAATTGTTGCAACAAGAAAAACACATAAAACCAAGAAGAAAACTTGTTACTCTACTCAGTTTCCGATTTGCATGGTACCAAAAAAAAATTCTATAGAGAAGAACTTATTGATTCTATTAGGTTTTCTTGTAAATTGTATACAATAAGGATTCCGATTGGTTTTATTAGTTTCCTATATAAACACACGTAAATCATCTTTTTAATTTCATTAATTGTTGTTTTTTCAATAAGGTTTTCCCATTTAAAATAATAAGGAATCCTTCTTGAAAAAAAAACATAGAGATATCTTATTGATTTTGCTCTACTTTATTAGGTGCTTTTTTCTCTCTGTGGGTCTATGGCTGAAGGAATACAAATGAAAAATGCTCAGCCGCAAAGGAGTGTATAACATTAAAAGTAACAGACAGAAGATCACAAAGAAATATAACAACTAGAGTGAGAGAAAGAACATAACCTTTTGAATTTATCTTGAACTCGTTTAGACACCCCATCTATAACAGCGTATATTACAGTCTTTGGGGAAACTCCTTATAATCCATATTGAAGGAAGTCATTACTGACACCAAAGGCAATACGTTTTGACAGTAAGGCATCTTGCCACTTTCTGTCAAATGCCAAAGAAATATCCAGAGATACTTTTCGTCGAATTTACAATTTGTGGAAAACATTTGTTTTTAAGAATGTCTCATTTTTGAGTCATATTTGGTTTACATGCCCTTTTATTTCGTTCAGATTTCTCATGAATTTGTTTGATATGGATTCATGTCAGCGTTTCGCACAAAATGGGTAACAGAATACTAAATTTTATGTCATAAAACTATAATAACACATCGTTTAATATTCGGTTCTATAACAATTCATTATATTAATCACTTTATGAACATAATTCATTGGCTCTTTGTGTGCTGTTATTTGTAAAGGACTTTGTGTTTTTTGTCTTACACCAACATGTGTGTGTGTGTGTGTGTGTGTGTGTACTGTAGCACAATCCTGCACAATGTATGCCCGTATGTAAGTATGTGCTTGCAAAATGTTCATGTTCTTTCATTCTGTGTATTGTAGTAACAAATATAATTTATGTGGCTGGGAAATTGGGTACTAAATTAAAATTTAATTACCGTGACAGCAAAGGACCAATAAGCAGCTTAAACGTGTAGTTTGTCAGCCATTTATTTGTCATATCACAACCATTTAGAAAGTGTTCGATAGGCGGACATAATCATTTATTAGATTTAAATATTCGCCACTTTTTTCACTATTTATCTTCTTTATAGAGCTGTAATAATGAAATATTTATTTTAAAAGTACTGGGATTTAAAACTGACAAATGATGGTGGGGTAAATGAAATTAACCAGTACATGTTTTACTCAAACTCAAATGCAAATAAATTACAACAGTATAATCTCAAAACAAAGTCATTTTTAAGACTTGCAATTAAAAAATTGTTAAATTTTAAATTGTAAGAATTTTTTAATACAACGCTTTTTCTCTTTAAAAGCTTTTGTGTTTTTGTGCTTTTAGTATTTTTTTTTTTCTTTTATTTTTATTTTTACTTTAACTTACTTCTACTTAGGAGTGTTAAATGAGATTCTAAAGATTTTATAGAATTAGTTTAATAGTCCCAAGTGCTTTTAACACAAACACAGACACACAATCCCTGATAAACTTACTTATCAACTTATTTATCCAACTTATACACACTCACATTAATGCTCAAATTGTAAGTGTATTGTTTGTCTGCCTGTAGTGTGCTGCTGTGCTGCTACTTGCATCCATCCGCCTTTTTGCTAGTAAAAATGTTATATAACACAATTATTTATATGGCTGTCTTCTGTCGTTGCAAGTGTATGCATGTGCAACATAGAATTAAAAAAAAAAATATGTATATAATAAAGAGTTGAGGAAAAGATTTTAAATCGGTGTTGCATTAAAGCTCAAAGGAATGGCACACTACATTTACGCTTTTATGGACTGGGTCTTATCGAAACTTTCAAAAAGTTTAAACATTTACTTTGAAGGTAAGAAGCTCTTTGTGCTAATAAAACTATTTTTAAAGCATTTTGTGAATAAGTGCTTGTAAACGACTTGGACAAATTCAAGAATTTGCCACAAAATATCAGGACTTTGTGCGAGATATTTTTTAACCTTTGCATTTATTGCCAGTCATTACATTAAAGGAATATTTCGTGCATATTTTATTATGTTTTATAGTATTTGCTCCTTGAGCAAACATAACCTTGAAATATGCTTTTTGGAAATTTAAATTTTTTACGCTTTATTTTTTTATGTTGTTTTGTTGCATTTTTTAATTATTTGTATGCTTTTTCACTTTTTACCAAATTGAAGATCAGCAAGAAAATAGGGGCCACGTTTTTTTTTCAAGTGGCCCAATATAATTCATATGTAATTTGTTCTTTATATGTATATCTTTTTATAACGTAATATTGTGTTAAACTCTTTTCATAAATAAGATAAATTAGGGAGCTTTTGAAAAGGATTGTAAGATATTGGATCACTGTTTATGACAGAGCCCTGCTTTCTCACCAACATGGTGGCGCCATCTAGGGAGCGGCATTTTGCCGGATATAGCCCACCTACAGGTTATATGCTGGAGGAAACTAACTGCCTGTTCCTCAATATCATGATTGTGTGATTGTTTGCATTCTAAGCGAAACAAAATTGCGTTGGGTTCCTCTATGATGTTCTTTTATGCGAACGATGATTTGATCGACAAAACGAAGAAACGTAAGTGTTTTAATACAAAACCCAATTCCAATTCATGCCAAAATAAATCGCTTGCTGTTTTGCTATCGAATGGGAGTTTTCATTGAAAAACTTTTATATATATTTATCAAAAAATTGAAAAATGAATGGTAAATAAATATGTTAAACAATTACCATATGTATGTATTTTTCTTAACAGCTTTGCATCAGTTTTATAAAATTAACACTGAAAGAGTTGGTGGCACTTGTTCTCTAGATGGAACAAAATCCTGAGTTTGCCAAAGAATTACTAGTGTTTAGTGCGCCGAAGAGTTCAATGAAAGAGGAGTGGCAACAGCATGCAACAATCTCTTCATCTTCGATAGCGTCTCCTCGGCTTCCACGAAATGCATGACGATGGTTGAGCCTATAATTTATTTATTAAATTTTTATAAAGAAATACTTTTAAATTGAACAACCCCACAACAACAACTTTCCACACTTTCAAAATGTTTGCATTTTTATTTTTCATTTGCTTCGTTTTGTCAGATACAGCTGATCAGTTTTAAGAAGGATTGTATTTACACAAAAACAATTTAGTAGTTTTTTTTTCTTCAATAATTCGATAAAAAATCAACCAAAACTTTAATTTACCGATCTGGTGTGTTTGTGCTATAAATGGCGAAAATTGAATAACGTAAGCCCATGAGAACGCAAGCTGTCGAAGTAGAGGAATCCAAATTAATTCGAAATCGAGCATTTTGATCGCTAGTATTTTCTTGCAACATACAGGAACAGGCAGTTAGGAACTTTGCTACAACAGCGAATTTCTATAGACCTCTGAGTCGAAAATATTGCATTTCAATTCATGGAGGGAACAGCAAGTCAACACTAGTTTAAGTAAATGCCGGAAAGAATGGTCTACTGTGTCTCTCTTATCAATTTAATATAACCTAACTTTCATACTCAAATAACCGGGTTTTCGGTAATTAAAAAGCTGCAAAGTTTACCAAAGTATACAAAAACTCAAAAGTTTTGAGTGAAAAACACTCACACACACACACACTCACACACACACAGACATGTAATCGAAGTTCTATATCGGTCAAAGTCTTCCGCTCGAAAATTTAACCTCCACAGTTAGAACACCTTGTTTACCTTTCATATGCATATTTTTAATTATGAAGTTAAAGTATTTGCAACAATAACAAACATCTTTAAATAATGTATAACGCCATAAGCTGAGTATCAAGTTTAGATGCTTGAACTAGTTCAAACAGAAATTTCGGGAAAATTTATATATAATTTCCGTGCTTTCAAATTCGTTGTAGTCAAATATACTGGTTATTGTACTGAATAACTTGAACAAAGCTAATTGAAATGCTCCAAGAATCTGACTGCTATAAAATCTACCTGTTAATGTACGAGAACATATAACCAAGTATATTTGTGCACACAAACACATGTATGTATGTATATATACCTTCATGCTTTCACCTGCACGTAAAGGTTACTAAGCACATTGTTATCAGTTACGTGCATTTACTTCAACAACAGCTCAATTCAAAAGACTATCTATTTGATAAGATGAAAATTTTACAAATTTTCCTAAAGAACAATGAGAAATTTTGAGGAGTTAAACTCACTTCATGAATACATTAACTTTTGGTTTATTGCAGGCTTGCAGTAAGCGATATGCTCTATAGATATATGTGTGTGTGTGTGTGTGCATATAAGCATAAATGGATACATTATGCGACTCTGGAGAAATCAATGCTTTTACTTTATATCCGTACTTCGTACATACGATATACCGGCATAAACATATTTATCTGTATACTCCATTATAATAAGTTGAGTGGCGTAGCGTTGTTGCATTTTCTAATGCCAGTATGACTTTAATGACAGCTGCAAGAAAAAAGCGTTAAAATGTAACAGCTTTTTGCATGGATGGGAGTATTACAACAAACTATAATTCAAATTAAGTTTGCTGTAGCAATAAATTATTTGGTTTTTTCCGACCCCTTTTTTATATATTATATATATATTTTTTTTTGAGCTAAAGGTCTTTTATTAAAATTATAATAATTAAATAATTTTAATACGCAAGCTCGTATCAGTAAGTTAAAAAAAATTTTTCTGTGAAAAGACTAAACAATTTTAGATCAGGAGAGCCCATTTAACTATTTTGTTTTTTTAATTTCAGTAAAATAATTACAAAAAATTTAAATTTCAACAACAGCAACACTTTTGCAATCCACAACTCCATAAATCAACGTTTTATAAAAATAAAATTGGCCACGCATATTTATAACTACTGAAAACATCATTATGCTAGGAACACAACTGGGACGAACAACGAATTTCGCCCAACACGACAAATACGCCGGTTAAAATTCGCTGTGTAAATTCGTGGTTTGTATGAAGCACAATAATGGCGAAAAACATAAACATCTGTTATAATTGCTAAAGTTGTTTATTGGTTGTTCAAAGAAAAAGAAAAATTAAATGAATTCAAGAATTTCAAATTTTGTCAAAATAATTAAAATAATGAACATCATGTTCATTGTGGTAAAAGCCTTAAAGTTTAACATTTTCAATTATAATTTCACTTGTATCCATTTTCTCAGTTTTTTAATTTTATCTTATTATAAATGAACAGCTGATGGGGTGACCATATTAAAAAATTGGTTGCTAAAAAAATTTAGCATTACCAAAAACAAAAAACTAAACACTACAAACATATTTTATAATCTAAAGATGGGATCACACGATTGCCGCAATGCACTAATTTTACACAATTTTTATTGGGCTGAATTGGAGCATAATAAAAAATTTGTCCCAATCAAATTCTCTGCAATCACATGATTGTCACATTTTACTGAAATTTTATTGTCGCAAATTGCCGCAAAACAATTTAGTACCAATAATTGCCGCATTCTAGTCACACGATTGTTATATTATACGGCAACTCTGAGAAACAGCTGTTGTAGCTGATGACAAACTTTGTTTTCCCAAAAAAAAAAAAAAAAAAAAAAAAACTGAATTAAATGTTAAAAATATGGTTTGTTCATTAAAAAGAGAGAAAATTGCTTCGGCTATTATTATAATGTTGTGCGGGCTGAAAAAGCAAAAAATTAATAGTAACAACAATTGAATTTTGCTGATTCAAAAGCAGAAATCATGTTTGGAAGACGCGTTTAAACAATTTTGAAACTAAATAAATGTATACATAGTATGTATGTATGTAGATTATTGGCGGGCATTGTCTTCTTTGGTTGCCGCATGAGAACACAATAAATATTGGTGCATTTTTAGAATTTTTATTGGTAATTAGTTGTATGTCAAGTGTTCACACGGTTGTCGCATCAGGGTTGTATTTGATTGGGACAAATAGGAACAACATTCGTTTTAGTTGCCACATGAGCCAATAAATTGTGCTATCACACGATTGGCATACAAAATGAAACAAAAATTGGTGCATTGCGGCAATCGTATGATCCCACCTTAATATGTCGGCTTTTTATTTCAAATGCAAAAAGTCAAATCTTAGCGTTTAAAATAAAAACTATTAAAGTAAAAAAATTTACATTTTTTACTAAAACACTTGAAAACTAAAACCAAAATGGCCACATGGTACTGATTTGTTCGTCGTTCGCCAGCGAAAGAAATTGAAATAAACCTATTTCAAGTTCGCCGCGTACAACAAATTTCAAACGACGCTGTGACTGTGTGCATTTTCATATGCATGTGTTTTATTTTTGACGGCGAATATTCGCGGTGAAAAATTCGTCGTTCGTTCCAGTTGTGTTCCTAGCATTACGCGAAATACCAAGTTATTTCAGCTTCATATCTCTTTTTGATATAAAATGTATTACCGATTGTATTCAATATTTCGCCCACAGTTTGTTAGCATCTGCAGGATAATATTATTCTGAAGATGCTAACAAACTGTTAGTGAAATATTGAAGGGAATTGTTAATAAATTTTTTATAAAAAAATTATCTGAAGCTGCATAAACTAGTTTTTTCATAAATTAATAAGATCAAACAAAAATTATATATCAAATTAATCGGAAAAAAAGTTTTTTTTTCTTTGGTTTTCCCTGCAGTCAATGAATGTGCCATATTTAAAAATGAACTTCCTATATCCTATAAGAGTCAAATTAAATTAATTATGTTGGGTCGAAAAAGAATTTTGTCCATATTTTCAGCCTTCTATGTGCCCTTGACATTTTGGGTCTACCTCCAATAGAATGTGGCCAATAAGCGAATCAAAGAATTCTCTGAATTTTTTGTTCCTTTGATTCTTGCAAAATCTATACTTTCCCATATGGTTGCAAGTGACAGGGTAGCGCCCATATTTAAACGCTTACAACTACTCGGATTAAAATTGAATGCTCTTCAAACTGTAGGTTTGAATTACAATTCGGATCAACAATTTTCTTTAAAAATTTTGTTGTGTTGTAGAATAATTGCTTGCGTTCAATTGTTAGTCCATAAACATTTTTTTTTCTAGACTTTTGTGTGGATCTGTAAAAGTTACTGAACCAAATGCAGCAGGGAGTTTATTTTGCTGCCTTTGAGTGATTTATTTGCCGTTGAAATTATCTTGTTTTGTGGTTGATGCATTGTGGAATTCAAGCAAACATTTCTACAGTTTTACGTATTTAGTACAAAATGAATGGGTATCATCATCTCAACAAGATTCCGCATCAACACACTCACACACATACACACACACTGACGTTGAAAATATTTTATTTCCAGATTTAGTTTTTACGGTATTTCTTACCAGATCCTATCGACGAAGTAGTAGGTTTATTGTGTTTGTAAACAATAAAAAGAAAAAATAAAACGCAACTTTACTTAAGGGAAATTGCAAAGAAACAGAAAATATTTAAAGAAAAAATCTCTGTTTGTTCTCTTCTGAAACCATTTCTTTCAGGTGTGGCAAAAATAAACATTTTTCAGTTCAACTTTGTTTCAGTAAAAAAATTTAACAGCACATTGTAGGTAGGCTGTATAGCAAACAGATGACAGCTGAAGCAGCAGTTGTTGGCTGTTGCGGAAAGGATGGAAGGACGGGGTTGGAAGCTGTTTGATAACCAAATAACCCACTTAAAACTGCTACCGAAACTTCTTTCCATTTATACAACCGCTTGTTGTTATGCTTTTTTGCTGTCTGCCTGCTGCTTAAAATCGTATTTCTGTTCAAATGGCAGCCTCTCTTTCCAGAAAAAAAAGAAGGAAACACAAACACTTGTCTACTAAAAAAAAAGTTTGACTTGCTAAACAATCAATATTTGTGGGAAATCGGATATATATATACTTAGACTAGAATGAAAGTTATTGGCAAACACACACACTCACACACTGATTTGGTGTTCTGTTCGTTCTTATTTAGTTGCTTTTCCTCAAATTGGAGTTTTTGTTTTGTTGTCATTTCTTATTCAGATGGGCTTTTCAATTCAATTTTATTACTTGAGCATAATTTTTGTTTCCTGTGATGATTGCGAAAATTTAATAAAATTTCAACAAACTGAAAGGCAAGTGCAATGAAAAGAGGAAACATACCTTCCAGCTGGTTGATTCTCATTGTAAAGGATTTTTTGCTCTTGTATAGAGTGGAAAAAAATATGTTACAAAATAACGCTGCTACAACATTTTATAATTTTCATTTAAAGTAATTTAAATCCTTATCAAATAATTGTAGTTAAAACTGACCACAATACATTGGAAATCAATTGAATGTTGGCGAGAAATACACTCAAAAAACAGTTCAGTCCATTTGTTATTAAATCAAACCCAAGCGGTGTCAGAAGTTTGGGAACGGAAAGTACGAATTTTTTTAAATCAAGTTCAATGCACTTGTTTTAAGTAGGGATTATTCAAGTGCTAAATAGTTCATTTTTTGCCAGATTTAATCCAATCTTGATTTCGGATTGAATATAGATAAAATCCCTACTTAAAAGCACAACCTACTTGATGTAAAAACATTGATAATAACCATACTTTTGACACTGTTTGGGATGGATTTAAGAAGGAAAGGATTACATTTGTTTTGAATATAATGTGATTAAGCAATGGATTTGATGCGATGCTACGGGTCGGCTTTAGTCTAATGGTACCAATTGGCGTAATATGAAAAAGAGTGCTGCCAGATGTTTACAGATTTTGTACTCGAAGCCGGTGTTGGTTATACCATGGAGGAGAAAATTCCTTAGCCCCACCGAAGGCCGGTTGTCAAGAACAAATTTTGCATACCTATGAAAAAATTTATTAAATTAAATATAAAAAAATACAATTTTGAATGCTTGAAACCGTTTATAAATTTGCGATTATATGTTCTGTGCAAAACCTTTCCTCTGGCAGTACTGTTTTACCTACATTTTCATATTTTTCTTAGTAAATTCCCCCCTACTTCAACATCGAATTATTAATAAAGTAAAAGCATCCGGCAGACTTCGACTTCAGTTTTGCAAAGTCCACAACCCCCTCTACAAACCTATAAAACTCATTTCTTTCGAAGCCTGGCTCCTCATTCTAAAGTTTCCCACATGTTTCTGCGGCCTATTTAATCCCAAATTCGTACATGAAATAATCCGCTTAAAGGAAGTAATTCAATGATAATTAATAAACTATTTTGTCTATATGCTGATTTGATTCTGGATTCCAACGACTGCCAGACCAGACACTCAACAAATGCAGCTATTGCAGCAATTAAAATAAACTGAGCCAAGTAAGAAGCTGACTAGCGCAGCAAATGTTGCGTAGACGAAGGCTGCTCCTGGTACTACGCTTAAGCTCTTAACTATTGATTCCTTTTAGTATTAGCTGTTGTAAAGGGCACACAACTACATGCACGTTGAAAATTTTAAGCCTCTATTTGTTACGGCTCAAAAGCCATAGCTAATTTTTAACATTAAGGGTGTCCCCGTGCATGAACACCAATTAAGTTTTAACGTTTAGCTATTTTTTGTATTTGTTGCTGTAGAGACCTGTGGAAATTTGAAATCTCTATCTCTTACGGCTTAAAAATTAAAATCAATTTTTAAATTAAAGGGTGTCCCTGTTTAAAGGTTAACATTTAAATATTCTATTTTTGCTCCGTTTTGTAATTGTTTGTGTAGGCCTGGTAACTGCCTTATACTGTGCAAATTCCAAGTCTCCATGGTTCAAAAGTTACAGCTGATTTGAGCTTCTTGTTTGAGAGCACCTTTTAGTTATTCATTTTTTGTTATGGCAGAGCCCGTGGTAACACATTCGCTTTTCTAGCTCTTATAGTTCAGAGATTACAGCTAATTATATCTAATTTTCACAGTTTCTTATATGGGGATAACCTCGAATTTTTAATTTTATGTTTCTTTTTAGTATTTGTTTGGATAACCACATTTACTGTGGTTTAACTCCCTAGCTCTTACCATTGGGAAAACGGGGCCTGTGTCGCACGGACGGACGTAGAAATCTCTGTAATAGAGTGTTGTTTTTACCATAAAAATTAAACAAAATTCATTACTTATACAAGAACACACAAAGGCTGGTTACAAATACAGCCAAAAATTTCGCACTCATTTTGAGTTATTACAGAATTGATTCTCTATATTAATTCCTTTTCGGCTTGTCTTAAGCACACTTGGGTGTTGTCCGTACTTAAATGTTCAAGTAAGTTTTGTACTAAAACCCAGTAGGAAAAAATTAAATTTACTGGGAGCTTTTTCTCTCTGTGTATATAATGAATTCCAATCCACAGAAAAACAGAGTGAAAAAACTGAAAGTAAATCAACAGGTTAATTATGGCAGCAGGATGGCTAAAAGCTGCCTCTTAAAAATAATATGCAATTTGTTACGACGTGGGTTCGAAGCAATTTGTAATTTAATATAAATGTATTGCACGAAAAAATGTTTTTTGTAATAAAGGTTTGTGTGAAAATATCTGCTTCTCATCTCGTTCACAGGAATTATGCAATAACATTATTTTAAGAATTTTTCGAGTCTACTGAGTTGACTAGCATCAACGAAATGTTGGCGGCATATAGACGGCTGAAAAAACAAACAAAAAAACATTAACAAGTTCTAGTTTAAGACCAAAAATAACACATTTCAATTAGCTCTTATAGCAAATAAATAATTAAGTTCACTTTTGTGGTATTTTCAATATTTAACGTCTTGTGGCCGCAAATTTGCGAAAATTAAAATTTTTTTTAGAGTTTTTGTTTTGAATATAAAATTATGTAAATTTTTCCGAGATCGTCAATATTTAGCTTGCTTTGAGAGTTAAAATTTGTTTTTACATTTTTGCCTTGAGCACCTAATTTAAAAATTTCCCAATATTTTCGTTATAAAAGGATATTTTTCAATAATTGAAAAAATTTTTTTCATTTTTTTTCGGCAGTATCCAATTGTGCTTCTTTTTCCGACATGTTCACTATTAAAATACCTTTTGTCATTTTTCGATAAAAAAAAGGTTTTAGATTTTCATTACTTTTTGATAATTAATGTCGAAATCCATAGAAACTATGAACAAGTTTCTTTCAGTGTAGTATGACTAATACGAGAAATCTTTCAGTTATAAAATTGCCAAAGTTTCGACCAGATGGTCTCTTATTAGCATTACAAGCCCCAAGACTTTTACATGCTTACTAATTTAAATTTACATCATATGGCAATTTTTTTTATCAAGTCCCAATCTTTTTAATCTATTTATTGACTTTTAAGTTTTCTTAGTGTTTCAGTCTGAACAATTATCATGAGTGCATTGCAGTTTTTACCAATGTGTGTTCTTTACAATTTTCTAAAAAGGTTTCTAATTTAAAAGAAAAGAAAAACACACCTTTTCAATCTCTTATTGAATTTTTAATAGCATTGATGGAAATGCAAATCCAGAATCTGTTTTGTTTTTTTTCATTTTTCCGTATGTTTGTGGCGCAAAAAGTCAACATTTAACTGATTACAGCCTGGCAAAAGATAACTTAAAAGAGGCAATCAAATAATGTCAATTAAATCTCAATTCATTTCATTCAAAAAGTCTTGACCAAACGAGCCTTCTAATTTTCAGGAGCAAAGCCGTAAAACACTTTTAAGTCCTAAAAATCTGTTCAATTTTCTGGCTGCTTTTTCAATAAGTTTTGTGTAGAGCAGACGAGTTTTTCCTTACCATGTGCATGTATGTATGTACGTAGAGCTCTTAATTTTTTTATATTTCTTTTACCTGGTTTTCTGCAGAAAAACATTCCCGATAAACTTTTAGCCCACATTCATGCATACAACTGCTTAAATATCATTTCGTTTTACGAAAAGACTTACGCACATACACATACATAGACATGCATAGTTTTCTTTAACTTTTGCATTTAAATAGTTTTTGACACTTTCTGTCTTTTGTCAGAAACAAAATTGAAATGTCTGACAGATGCTTTCGTTCGATTTGCAAACATATATTTGTGCGTATAGATTTTAATTAGGGTGGCCCTAAAACCTGTGGGAATGTGCTGAGAGCACTCAAATAAAATTAGCTTTTTATCAAACTGTTTATTGTAAATTTTTTTATATTGGAAATGAGCTGAGAGCACTCAAATAAAATTAGCTTTTTATCAAACTGTTTGTTGTAAAATTTTTTATATTGAACCATGAGCCTGGAAATGTCGCACAGTGCGTTTAATCTATATAGCGATGAGACAAAACCAAACAAAAAATCGTCAACAAGACTTAAAATTTTGCGAGCAGTTATAAAAATATAAATAAAAAAATATAAAAAAAATATAAATAAAAAATATAAATAAAAAATATTATAAAAATGTTTCATTCAAAAATTCAAGTTTTTGATGAAACCAGACAGCAGACAGCATTTAAATTTTTTCTATATAATTGCATATAAAATCCAATATGTCCGTTGGCACGCCTACCGCCCACTTATGCCAAAATTTAAATTTCAAATATTTTCTAAGTAACTGCACGCAAGGTAATATGAGACCCTGTTTTTTTTTACCCCAAACGTCAAACTATAATTAAGAAATATAATGGGACTCGGGACTATCTCCCGTATATATCATAAATTTATGTTTCAAATTTATTCGTCCTAATTTATTCGTCCTAACTGATTCATACTACTAGTAAATTTAAAGAATCTAGCTTCAGTCTTTTATGGTGCACATTTATACACTAGTCCATTTCGCTGCTTATGGATTCAATTCATACTTATCAATTTGTGCTCTAAAAAGTGATAATTAAATGGAAAATGTGGAAACAGGCTTGCGTCACATTTTGTCGCTAAATAATTGGTTTGGAAAATTTTTTTAAGAGTAAAAAAACATTCACGAAACAAATGTGAGCCCCCCTAATGTACATACATGAAAGAAAGAAACGAAATAAACCCGAATTACAAATTTTCAGACGCATGTTAGTAAACAAATATCTTTTGATAGCAAATAGAATTGATTTTTTTTTTTTTTTTGAAACATGCTCCGTAAACGTGAGACTAACCCAGAATCTCATAACTGACGGATACAACCATTTATCAAGCCGGCATCGTAACAATAAAAATTTTTATTATAAAATTTGCACTTTTGACTGAGACAGGAACTGAAAAAAAAAAAAATTAATTGGCTTGAATTTGAAAGTAACTTTTACAGATAGAACACACATTGTCTTATCACATAAATTCTGTGATTAGTAGCACAAACGACATACTTTCGTTTAGCATTCTAAGAAGATGCTGACATGATGTCATTGTCGATAAGTCATTAAAAACATGGGCTTTTACTTATATATTTCGATCGAAGACTAAAGCAAACTGTATAGTTTTTAAAGAGAATTTACTGATTTTCATATACATAATGTTTATTTTTTCAGCTGAAATAAAGGGTGGTCTAATAATAACGCACTATGTTAACTGCGAGTTGCATCGTAACGTCAAGTGTTTACTCAACTTATTTTGGCATTTCATTGTTTCCATCTTTGACAAAATTCAGCCATGGAAAGGGGCATAAGTGAGCAGCGTACTAAGACCTTTTAAGCGCTTCACGAAAATTGGCACCGAAATTAAAATAAGTGGGTTTTCAGTCAGCTCGCTTTCACCTCAGTTGATTCGTTAACAAAATGCTTCGGGTCATACTTCTTAGAAAATGAAGTCAGCCAAGCAGTTACCGTGAATTGTACACTGTACAACACATGATTTCGGGACTCGACTCTGATAATTGTTTGTAAAAGTAGCCCCAAAGAGAAGAACTTCTGCATCATTCGTTTGGTCTTGGTACCTCAAATAATAACTTAAAAATTAATTTGAAGTTAATGAGTATCGTGTAGGGGAGTTTGCCACGTTTTAGGCTCTTTTGTTTGTCATAACTCGAGCACCACTAGTCCGAATAAGCTGAAATAAATTTAAAAAAATTAAGTACTACAATTTCTTTAATCTGTTTATACAACGTTAAGCTACAGAAGCAAAAGTTTCGCAGTTATAAATAAATGTATGAAGAAAAAAAATATTTTTTACCTAAAAAATTGGATTTTTTTTTAAATTTTTAATTCATAAAAAAATCCAAAACGGTAAAAAAGTGTCAACTCCTATTATTTTCACGTAAGGTCGCATAACATTCGAACAAAATGAGACATAATTCGTAAAAATCGATGGACGCATTTCGCTTTAATGCACAATTTAGTAATTTTATGTCAAACAAAAGAGCCTAAAACGTGACAAACTACCCTACACGATACTTGCTAACTTCAAATTAGTTTTTAAATTATTATTTGAGGTACCAAGACCAAACGAATGATGCACAAGTTCTTCTTCTTACTGCTACTTTCATAAATAATTACCACTTGAAAAATGTTGTACTGTATTATATTCGCTATCGCGAGATGATAACACATTTCATTTATCCAGTAGTGGAATTCAGTAACTTTTAAAGACAATCCAATCGTTAAACTAATTATCCGCATTTGGTGTTTTCACTAACGATTCAGTGATTCATAAACTGTCATATTCAACATAATTTTAAATGGAGATTCAAATGGCATCCTTGCGGAAAAGAATGAGAAACCAAACTCACCACTAATAATTTTGAATAAAGTAGTCGACCCACAGTTAAGTCACAGTAATTGGCGTGCGACTCGACTACGCTATAGAACATTGGCTTGTAGCTATACTAGAATACTTTAACATTTTGTGGTTAAAATAAACCACAATCAATTTCTAGTTGTTAAGTTAGCACCAGTAACTGCAGTCATCGGAAAGAATGAATCAGAAAGCCAAATATTTTGTAGTTAATTATTTTTAACGCTGAATTTATCGGTAAAATAAGCTAGTGAATTGCACTACAGGTGTGAAACTATTAACTAAGCAAGTGCCTATTTCAAGGAGGTCGAAAAATCCTAATTTTTGGGATTAGTATAATTTTGATGTTAATTTTTCCACCTTTGTTGTTTAGTATTTTAGTAGTTCGTGCCTTATACCATATTCATACGTGCGCCTTTATTCGGATAATCGCAATAAAGTCCATTATTGAGCTCAATATTCCATACAAAAAGTCAATAAAGTTATTGCTTAATAAACTCAAAATCGCTTTGAGTATTGAGAAAAATATGAAACACGACACTGTAAAAGATGTGTTTAATAAGCAAAAGTATACAATGCGAGATGAATGACGAGATAAACGTCAACAAAAGCAAACAAAACAAAATAAATTATTTGAAAATATTTTTCACTTTTGCTTTCTCACTACCAAAACAAAAACAACAACTTTTTTCCAGCTGTTAAATACTAATTGAGTTAGCGCAATATTTGTATGTATGAACGCAAAAAATATTATGTCAATAAACTGAATATTATCTCAATTAGAAATGCATGTATGAACAAGGTATTAAGGTCACTTGCTTTTTTTTATAAATGTTTATTAAATCTTTTTGAAAAAACATCAATTGTGGGTTCGAAATATTGAATTTAATAAACATTTATAAAAAAAACAAGTGACCTTAAGGCTCGAACTATTAAAATACTAAATTGGGATTAGGTTAATTTACTGAAGGGGTTTGTTTGACATATAACCTAAACCAGTATACGAGTGTTGCTCGCTACGAGGATTTAACCGCTAAGAGTTTATCCATAGGTCTATAGAAACTCCATGTCATTCGCAAAGTTCTTTAATTTGCTCCAGCATATGCCCCGTAATTGAGCTGTGTTTGGTAAGGTGTCGCTCCCAAGATGGCGGGACCGTATTTGTGAGAACGCAAGACACCCTCTTAAAAAATGATCCAATGTCTCTCTCTCCCACCCCCCACATACTTCACATTCATCTCCTCCCGCTGTTCCTATGAAAAAAAAAAATAGATTGTGTTGAAAAATAAATTTTTGCTTTGTAAAAAAACTGTGCTTCATTCAAAACTTTTTATTTTATCTACAATTAGCATCTTGAATGAGGCTAAAATCACCCTATAGAAGCCACACGTTCACACGTATCAGATTATTGTCGTATGCTGCCTTACTCAAACTGACAAAAGACACTCCTGGTTGTTCGTCCTACAGAGTTGTCATGGTAACCTTGTGAATTTAATTTTTTCTACAATTTTTATTTCACAATGATTAGTCCGCAATGTTTTATTTTGAGAGTGTGTTATAAAGTGCACTTGCCTTAAAAATTAGTTCACATTTTTGACTTTGATTTAATGTCAATCATGACGAAACATCAATATTTAGCGGCGTTTATTTTTTACTACGCTTCACAAATTCCTTGCATCAATTGCTGATAAAATTTGTAGTATTTGGTTTTCTTAAACATGTGCTATTTAAATGCATTATTATGTTTTTTTTTTATATTTACTTAAAAGTTTTCTAAATACTACGACAAAAAGTACAAACAGCAATTCAGCTGCATACTCGATAAGACTTCCTTTTTAATCTCGTTAGGAGAATTTATTTGAATACTGTTTACAGACTACAAATGAGAATTTGTGTTCGTTTTACTATTTGTAGAATTAAATTTAAGGAATATTTATATTGTGTGCAGATCAGCTTGATTTCTGTTTTATTTGCTTAGAAATTTAAATTAAGATGCCATTATTACAAATAAAATGCATCTTTCTGTTTTCGTAAATTTGCTCAACAATAATATCCAGTGAAAAACTTTTTCGTTTGACCTTTTTCTTTTGTTGAAAACTGTGCATTCAAGTTTTTTGTAACAAAACTTCTTTCTTTCTTTCTTTGGTTTGATTCAGATTTGCTACTGTGTCTTACGAGAGCACTTGTCATTGTTATTGCAGTTGTCTAAGAGACAAAAACATTCCTTCAGTTGATTTTGTCAAATGCGAAGCATTTAAATTTTTGTTTACCTAATGTATATGTTTTGCAAATAATTTAGCATTGTTTTTGCTTCAAGTGTTTGAGCATTAGCTCTGAGTAGAAAGTAGTTACCTACAAAAAACAAAATACAATTTGATGCACCTTATGAGACATAAACTTGTGCAAATTGAACACACGCACACTCACATAAAGTATGACCTGCATTTGTTCATATAGAATGATATTCCTGTTTTGTTTCGAATACTCAAAACAATAGCAATTTGTTCCTTAAGAGGAGCTTTTCCTTTGCAATCATCTTAAGTCCAGACCAATTTGGTGGCAAGAGTTCTTTGCGAACGTTTGACCAGATCGAGTATGTTTTTAAGCGATCCTTTTTATAAGGTGTTGTGCCGTAATAGGTGAACACATATTAGCTTTTAGGTTTACTAAAAAAAATAGATTACTTGAAAGATTTTTTGGACAAATCTGTACGGATACATATTGGTCAAATAAAAACTAGGCAAACATGCCATTTTTTTTAAATAAGATTGTTTAATTATAAAGAAGTAGCAAGTAAATTCGTAATCGGTCTGCCATGGTTATTTTATCGTCTCTCTTTTCTCAAAAGATTGCGATTGATTTCTATATATATTTTCGAGTTCTGAACTCCACAAGCAGCACGACATTCATGCATGGAGTTTGAATTTTATATTTGTATTCAAACCAATAAGAATTTTGTAAAATATATTTAATCTTGTTCAGTCGTTTTGTTTGCTCGCATTATCATTCCACAAGAAAAAAAAATGACATTCTTTGAGAGCTGGAATACTTTTCCTAGTTGTTCTTATTTCTATTTTCGCTTTCGTCATCATATGAGTACTATTTAAAAATTAGTCTGTCTTGTCCTTATACAAGTGGAACCGAACTTAAGCCCATTAGATGCGTTATTAGCAACAGTTTTTTTTACTCTTCATAAGACAACTTAAAATTCCACACAAATTCAATAGCTAGCAGCTGCATTCTTCTACCATTTAATTTGGTTGGTTTTACAATGCACTCTTACACTCATTTCTGAAGGAGCCTTAATTACAATCAAAGTAATGAAAACCAATCCCCTTTTTTTTCAAGAATAATTTTTTTTTTTAATCGAACTCGTTCAAGGAAAATATGTATATGTTTTGCAACTCTACTAAGCAAATATGCAAAATTTGAATTGCAGGTTGTCATTGGATACTGTACTTTTCCCTTCGCTGTAAGGTTGGCTTGATGCTATAATAATTATTTTCACATTATGAAAGAAATAGTAAATACCGATTTTCTCAGAATTAATTACTTTGAATTTATTTCTGTCTTACGCTCCTTAACGTGATCATTTGCGTAAACTATTTACTGCACATCAACGCGTATGCGTGCACCAAATATAGTATTTGTTATAGCAGTGTGTGTTAGGAAAATGTGTGTTTTTAGATGGAAAACAATACAGCCGTGTTAATTGAAATTTCAGGGTATTCTGGAGTATTATAGTATATTGATTTAAACTAAGTTTTATTTAACCATGAAGCAGCTCACGTTGTTTGGCAGGATGTTACATAATTAACGTTATAATAAGTGAGCGAATAGTTTGTTTACATTTACGTTCAAGTTTGTTTTTTTTTCTTGGTGTAAAACTAGTTTACCGGAAAACTGGAGGAAAAAATATTAAACGGGGGCTATTGGCCTCTGAAATTTTTATCTACATATGTGTGTGTGTGCTCGGTGATAGCAAATTGGCAACTAGAAAGTTAAGAGAAATTTCCACAGTGTGACTAGATTTTCTCATACCCAACAAGAGCAAATGTATTTGCAGAGGGCTTCACAGAAAACTGTCCACCTCTTTTAAATGCTTTTAAAAAATTTAAAAAGACTTTTTGTGGTAAAATTGCAATATTTAACATTTTTTTGTTCATGGTTTTGTTGCACGCCTTTCGCAACCTTAAGACGATGTAATGATGGGTGATACTGTAGTAACCAAAGTATTTTGGGTGTAAGAATCTAGTCTTTTACTTATTACGAAGTAGAGCCCATATAATTTCACTCTTGGCTATGAGTAATTTGTAATAATGGGTCTTAGAAGTAAAAACTGAAAAGCGTACTACAATCCGGTGAAGTAAAAAGGTATTAAAAAAATCTATTCAAAGCTTTTGACATAAAATGTTGGTTTAGGAATAGTTTTAGCAAAGAATTTCCAAGCATGAGGGGCTCTAAAGGAGTAATGCAATACATATTGAGTATTGTTTTGTTGGCCTAGTTTTGCCACAAAAACATTGTTCTGTTGCACAACCCCTACCTCCTCCCCCTCCACCCACCAGGCTTTTCTCTTGATGCCTCTTTTTTTGACAATCCCAAAATAAGGGATCTAGAGTTTCTAAGACATGCTTCCAAACGTAGCCATACAACACTTTTTCTTTTTGAAAAAAAAGTATTAATCACCTTAAACATTTCTATCAGATTTAAAAAAAAAAAAGAAAGCTGTTGACTAGAAATAAGAAGAACTAATAAGGATTTATACAATATCTTATCAAAGAGATGTAAAAGTGAAAAAAGTTTTAAAAAATGCTTCTAGTCAAAAAAGAATGTATCAATCACCTCCTCCTTTTATATGGTGGATGCACTTGTAGTTCTAAAACTGATCAAATTATGTGCTAATATTAGAAAACTATCTGCACTAAGTCATTTCGTAGGTATGTTTTTACCATCACGCTGTGTATTGTTCAAAAAATCATATAAGAATATTAAAATACCTCAACTGATTTTCGTAGCAATTGGCTCATTTGGTTTGTGCTCAAATGTTGTGGACTTATGCTTTGTCATTCGGATAATCAAACTTTAGTGCCAGCTAAAGTCAAGCAGCTGCAAAAACCACACCAGGAGTACAGGCCAGTATGAATTTTGTTTCCAATAAGAGGCAAGAGAACATAAAGACAATGCAAAAGGTTGTTGTTGATGTTAGTTGTCCAATTGTCACTCTAGATATGATGTGATTTTGAGGAATTTTTATAGAGCATATATTTTCATGCTCCTACGAAAAACAAGATGGGAAAAAAGAAGCACCAATAAACGGTAAAAGAAGCAAAATTAAGAGCAACGGAAGCTGTGGCTTCCTGTACGATAACATAAAACTGCAACGCACTCATAAAGAAGGCTTAAAGCGAAAGCAGCATATTGAAAATGTTTAATTCTAAAATAGTCTGAAATAAATTTGGAACATATTACTCGTACCTATTAAAGTGAAAATCAAACTATAATCAGTCTTTCCGTCTTTTTAAAATGGCGCCAAATCATGGGTGAAAATCTAGATACACTCTTTCTTTATTTAGGCTATGTATGCGTATGTGTTTGTACATTTAATTTGTTGAAGTTTTGACGAGTTTATGAATTTTACTTTCAAACGGAAATGCATTTTCAAGTCACGTTCTTAAATGGTCAGACACGGCCAAACATTTCGTGAAGAAAAATTCTGCTTGCATTGACTTTGGCTACTTTCATGCCACTCATGCAACAGTCACATACCAATTTCTTTTAAACGCATGGGGTATTTACGAGTTGAAACTGTGATCTAATTCTTAGATCTCAGTTTATGATGAAAAAAAATATAGACATTCCTGCATAAATTTATTTCAGAACATACCGACGAGATAACTTTATGTTGATGAGGTATTGAAGGGAATGGGCTTCCTTGAAAGTATAGAGGATGTGCAAACGAGATTATTATTGCGCATTACTTCAGTCTTCTCCCAGCATCATGACTAACAATCAAATAGTTACGCAGTTGAATGAAGTTAAGTACCTCGGCATACACCTTGACTGTCGATTAACTTGGAGTCCTCATATTGATGCCAAACTGCCTCACATTAAGTTAAAATCTGTGCAAATTAATTGGCTTATCGGTAGGAATTCAAGATTAAAGTTGGAGTGCAAAATTTTATTATACAACGTGATCCTAAAACCGATATGGCGCTACGGAATTCAGTTATGGGGTACAGCCTCAGCATCAAATATCGAAAAAATGAAAAGGTGCCAAAACAACATTCTCCGCACGATTACAGCAGCTCCATGGTACGTCAAAAATGTACGAGTTCATGAGGACCTACGTCTACCTCTAGTAAAAACAGAATTTTTAAGGTACGCGAACAGATACATTAGCAAATTAGAACATCATCCGAACCCTCTTGCACGCACCATCTTAAATTTTGATGGCCACTAATCGACTAAGAAGGAAAGATATCCTTTCTTACATCCAAGCGCAAGACAGTTGATTTTTATATATTATAATCTGATTTTCACAGCAAAATACATTTATGTCTGTAGCTCTGGCTGGACTTAAATTAAAAATTTTTTCTTTTTAATTTAAGATTTGAATACTTATGGTTAGTTCAATTTTGAAGATACAATAAATAAAATATGAACAAACAAAAAACAAACTTCAGTCTTCAATTGAATCTTTCTTGAAAGTGTAATAGGGGGCAACCGACCAAGAAGAGTTTGAATGTAGAAAAATTTGCGACAGCATTAGCTGAATACTAAATAATTTGATAATGCTATGGAGAAACAAAAATTGTTAATCAGTGTAGCACTAGCACAGCGCTGGGCTTGGGTTGCAATTCCAGGAAATATTATGTAAATAACAGGACTGCGTGTTGCAAAGACAAAAAATGTGGCAACATGTAGACAACAGCAGCAAAAATTGTTCTAGAGCTTAGACTAATTGATGTGATTCAGTTGCTACACTGATGTATAATTTCAACTTAGAAGAAGGTATTGTAATCTGGCATTATTCTTTATCAGTTCACTATGCGTTTTGTTTTGTTTTTTTGGTTTTTTAGCTATTTTTATTTTCGAATTAAAGTTGTACTGCAGCTATACATATGTACGTATCTAGGTCACCCTGTCTAAAAATTAATAATATTCCTCATACGCACTGCATGCCTAAATGGTCACAAAAGTGTAGCATATTTATTTACTGTGCCGACACTGTTACGTATGATTAATAAAATTATTGTAATAAATGCCTGTCTCACATTCAGTGTTGGGCAAAATACATACACTCTGATGTATTTAAAATACAAAATACATGAAAGTTGTGTATTTAAAATAAAAAAATACAAATGCTTTTTTCCATGTACTTAAAATACAAAATACTGCATTCCAAAAGCAAGCATTTGAAATACAAAACACAAAATACAGTATAACAAAAATATGTATTTAAAATACAAAATACTTTGATTCATAAAAGTTTTTATTTTCTTTCATAAGCAGCAGTTTTTCAAAAGTGATATCAGACAAACAATCTCTTGATGGCGAATACAGAAACCCAGCTAACGGTAAAATCTCAATGATTTCTTATTAGAAAATAATATTTTATTGAACGACATATAATGGAATTAAGAAAAAAGTGACAATTAAAAAACGTTTCACCAAATGCTATATAGTCTATCCAAGTCAACATTTGATTGATATTTTTTCTCTTGTCTTAGATTAAAATGTCGAATGCTGTTTTTCCTTTTAATTTTTCATTATTTAACTTTCTGACAGCTTAGCGACTTTCTCAATGTATGTGTATTCAGTTGCGTTTTCTTTTTCAGTAGGAACATTTTCGATTTTAGTTGATGTATGTTGTTATGTTAGGAGGGCCGCCGGTCCTGAGACTGACTCACTTGGGTCCTAGAAAAGGTCCCGTTGTGTTAGATGTATGAATGGAATAATTGTGTTGATGTATGAATGGAATAATTTTTAGCGCATATTTTTTAACATAAATTTAAAATATGAACTTAATTATTT
Source organism: Sturmia bella (assembly GCA_963662145.1). Classification (NCBI taxonomy): domain Eukaryota; kingdom Metazoa; phylum Arthropoda; class Insecta; order Diptera; family Tachinidae; genus Sturmia; species Sturmia bella. The sequence goes on along the minus strand of OY759168.1, from coordinate 21,455,924 downwards.
ATTTGCTTTAAGAGCCAATTGAAATGTATTAATTAAGTTCCAAAAATGAACCTTTTTAAAAAATATTTACTGTGTTTTTCAGCTGTCTATATGCCGACGACATTTCGTTGGTGCTAATCAACTCATCCGTAGACTTGAAAAATTCTTAAAAGTTTGTTTGAAACTTAACTACTTATTCCATAATTCCCATGAACAAAATGAGAATCGGAAATGTTCAAACAAACCTTTAGCACAGCAAATATTTCTTTTCGTTTTTCCAACTCTTTTACTTTTCTTTGTAACCTTCTATACAACAAGTCACCATTGGTTACTATGATTTGCATTTTTGTATAAAACAAGTTATTGCAATTTGTTTAAAAATAAATCTTTCTGCATTAAGCTTGGCATGGGATAAGGTAACTTTCTCAAATGCAGGTTCGTTAGGAACATTGTTCTTTTTCATTATTTTTAATCAAAACTGTTCCAAATTAATTCTTTAAAAACATATTTGTTTCATATGTAGAAAAATTGTGTTAAACTGTTCGCTATTTTTAAATATGCAAGCAACTCTGTAAATATATTTCAAAGCGGGTTTTTGTGAATTTAAAAGGAACGCAGCACGTAAATCTCATGATTTTGAGGAGTGGGCATTAAGAGCTTCTCCCTTACTACGGCAAATATGTGCCTACCAATATGGATTTTTTCCTACGTCTGCCAACAGTCGTTGTATTTTACTCATTCGGAAAACAACTCTAAAATGTTGCTCTTTTCTGTTTGAAGGGGATTGCTTGCCAAACAAATTCTTTTTTTGGTTTTGGATACGAATTTTTCCCATTGCAAATTATAACCAGGTTTTAAAAACTAGTTGGTTATTCAGAAAGGACATATTATAGCCAAAACTTTCCTCATATTTGAATTTACAAGGCTTTAACTGCAATTGTGGAAGTGCCATTTCTTAAGTATCACACAATAACTTGGCAATTTTAAGCATTTTTTTGTTGTTTACTTTTCACTTAAATTATATTTAGGAAAACATATTTTGCTACTGGTTTTGTTATTAAAAAAATGTCAGTTATAATTCTGCATTGATTCTAAAATTTTAGCAATCTGTTTATTAAGTAAGTAATTTTGTTTTTATTCAAGGCGGTTTTCGCCTTAAATAAATATGATACACCATCATTGTTGAAGCATAACAGCTTTTATTTTTACCACACTATTTCATTTCACTTACTGGGCCGTAAGCTACAGCTTGCACTCTAGTTACACAGCCATAATTTAACCACAAATTTACAGAGAACTCGTCTGCACCTCAATTGAAAAATTAGAAAATGAGTAAATAATAAAAACGTTAAATGTTTCATTCATCTAATAAAATTTTAAATTGGAAAAGCAGCCAAGAATATTTACACTAGTTAACAGAAAGATTGATTTTATTTTATTTGTTTACTTTCATATTTTCAACTCCAAAGTAATTGCATGTCAAAGTCGTAAAATCAACAATATGCTTTTTGATTCCCTGTGAAGAAAACAAATTTTCTAATGTTTAAGCATGTAAAATTTTTTTGGTGGCGATTAAGGTTTATTTTCTCAAATACAATTGATCTAAATATTCCCCTACATTAAGTCGACATGAAAATATAATACTTACAGGCCAGATTTTGAAAATAAGTAATAGTTTCTCACATAAATATTTGGCACATTTAAAGCTTCAGACATTTAATAAACCCCTTCAAAAACAAAGTTGACAAAAGTAGAGGAAAACTCTCGCTGCTTAGAATTTTTTTTTTCAAAATAGAGGCATAGGAGAATTCGGACATGTTTTGTACATTCTCCAAAATGTGGAGAATGCATAAGTAGCATATTTTAGCACTGTATGCTAAATATCGCTTAAAAATATATATTAAGATTTTAGCAACAGCGCTAAAATTCAATGTTCGCCCACAAATGTTTTTAAAAGTAAAGTCATCACTAGGAATCGCTTAGTTCAGCTTAGAGCTTTTTAACGATATCTCTAATTCTAGCTAGTTACAGGACCGCAGGTCGCTATGTCTCTCCTCTCACCCCTTCAGCACCTTGGCGGTGCTATATTTCCTAGTTTTAGGGCCGGTAAAAACTATTATTATTTTTTATGAGCAAAATTGCTCTGCTCATTTCTAAGCAACAGTTATGTTCACATACAAAAGTTTAAAAAAAATGTTAATAGTTTTCTACTGGCTAACTAGCAAGAAGCAAATCAGTCAGTTTCGTTGACTTGTGCTAAAAAAAAAAGCAAAATTCATTACTCCACTACATTTTTCGTGCCGATTCAAATTTATAAATATTTTATACTCTTCCGTAGCAAATCCTTGATGCGGTTTTGTTTACAAATATTTTAAACTGTAAATAACATTTTTCATACTTTCTATATCAGTTTGTGACTATAGCTTTTCTAGATACCAAAATGATTGCTTTAAAGTGCATTGCAAACATTAATCCCATTTAACTGTATAACTCAATAAATGCAAAGATTTTTGAAAGAAATCAGTCAAAGCGTTTCGTAAATTTGCAAACAGCATAACATTTAATAGAAATTAAAATACTATAAATGAAAAACAGTTCACTAGCGAATGAAATGTTAACAGTGTTGACCATGCAGATGCATGCTCACAATCATATGATTGGCATCAATTTAACAAGACAATTATACCAGAGATATCGCAAAATATGTATACTTCGTAATGTCCTAAACAGCGGAAGCATTTTTTATAGAACCTGCCTGCTGATGGGCACTTGGTTTTTTCCTACAAAAGTGCAGTATTATGCTCAATACTTGTTAAGCTATCGAAAGCGAAGCCAGCATCCAAACGACGTAGGGAAAAAAACCTTATATACTGACTTAAATCAGGTTACTCCCAACAATGTTCGATGTCAAAAAGACCTGACAAAACTCAAGTTATAGAAATACAAATTCAAAGTTCAGAGGTGGACATGTACTAGCCTTGCTTTTATGTTTCGGGACTTGGGAACCTTCGTGTTGCAATCCAGCAACTGACAGCTCTATTATAAAGTTGGACATTTTAAGGTTATACGTAGTCAATCTTGAAAGATTGATCTGGATCCTATTTTTTTCTGTGGATTAACTCAGCGTCAGTGCATGAATGACCAACTCAGTTCAAATTGTGGCGATGAAGCTCCATCAAGTACCAGCATTTATCGAAGGTATGGTGAATTCAATCGTGGTCTGTATTCATTCCAGGTCATCAATCAGTTGTTGTTCCAAAAACCATTGCTGTCGTTTACTCACTGATATTGCAAGACCGTCTTGTGATATATCATGTGATTTAGACAACCTTAGGCATCAGTAGGACCAGCATACATGAAATATTGCATAAATATTTGACTCTAAAAAATTTTGTTAGCGTTGAAGGTCACACTATTTGTCAATAGCTTAAGAAAATTCTTGTGTCGAAGAAAGCAAGGTCAAAGAAATTGTCAAAAACTACAATCGCGACGCTTCGAAATTGTCTGCGACATGGTGACAGATAATGGTTAGTAGATTCCCGGGTATGAGCCCGAAAGTAAACAGCAGTCGACTGTATGGGCATTTCAAGATGAACAAAATTCAACAAAAGTTATTCGCTCACGAAGCACTTCCAAGAAAATGGTTTCCTGTTTTTTTCAGAAAAACTCTACATGTCGCAGCCGTGCCACTAGAACAACGCAGAACAGTCAATTGTGATTGGTACACAACGATTTGTTTGCCAATTGTCTTCCAAGAAATCAGGAAAACCAATCGTCGAAGATGGATCACTCTTCACTGCGACATAGCGAGCTCTCACACATCGGCTCAAACAAGTGCATTTTTGAGCACTCAAAACATTAATTTTATGAGTTATCCATCTTACTGTCCTGACTTTACAGCAAATGACTACTTTTTACGCCGGTATGCTAAAAACAAGATGAGAGGTCGACGTTTTCCAACACCTGAAGAAGGGGGTGCTTTATTTAGAATACATGTTTTGGAGAAACCTGATTCAGATTTGCAAGAGTGCTGGGACAATTGGTTTACTGCCTGTTCCTCAATGTCGCAGTCGTACGATTGTTCGCTTCCTAATCGAAAGAAAATTGTTTTGGGTTCCTCTATGAAGTTCTTTTATTCGGACGATGACTCGATTGACAAGTCGAAAAAACGTAAGTGTTTTCACACAAATCCGATTCCTCAATATCGACCATGTCGTCAGCACTGCGAACACAAATATCAAAATCAAGCACTTAATGTTTTGCTATGAAGTGGGAGTTTTTATAGAAAAAATTTTTGTGTTTTTGTTAAAAAACTGGGAAATAAAACTACAAGCCCCACATATTTTTAATTTTTTTTATTTAGTAAATACAGATATTAATCAATTATTACATGCATGCATGTAGTTTTCTCAAACAGTTCACTTGTTTGCTGGATGGAAGAAAATCCTGAGTACTACCAGTGCTCATCGCGTCAAAATACTTATTAAATGCAAAAAAATTTCAATTTGTTTGCGTTTTTATTTTGTACTTTTTTTATCACAGAGTACTCTGTGTTATTTATCTATGTATTTGCTTTGGCCTGTCAAATACAGCTGACCAGTTTTATGAAGGTTTGTGCTTACACAAGAACAATTTAGTAGTTTTTTTCAATAATTTTTTTTCAAAAACTTTAATTTACCGATCTGGCATCTCTGTGAAGTAAATGCCAAAAAATGTCATGACTTAAGACTATGCGAACGCAAGCTGGCGACACAGAGGAATCCAAATTGATTCGAAATCGAGCGACTACATTTCGATCGCTTACATTTTCTTGTGACATTGAGGAACAGGCAGTTAAACGCAAGCCAAAGTGTATAGATATCTGCATGGGGAATATTTTGAAAAACAATAAAGTAATCTTCATCATCATATTCTAGTCCCGAAATATAAAAGACAACCCTCGTACCTGGCCACTGGCGTTGAACATGAAGTTTCACAGCTTTGTTGTATCCTGTTTTGTTTTCTTTTCTAAAACATATTTAGCCACAAATACTAACATTTAATATTTTTGTATTGAGAAAAAAGCACTTAATATTAAATCAAAAACATTGTTTAATTTAATAAAATTAATACTTAAACGTTCATTTCAATTGTAATGAATAACTGAAAACACGTGTGTCTGGTAACTGACGTTCAAATGATAAACCTCTATAATCAACACTTAATCCAGCGGTAGTCAAATTATTGCATGTGGCAGAAAAATTAATATGCTAAAAATATGATGTCACTGATGATGGTTTTAAATTTGATTTAATGTTAATATTTAATAATGACACTATAATAACACTGATAATACGATAATAATTTAAAACTAAACAGCCAACGAAATCTACACGTACTACTCATCACTTTATGTCGTCATTTTTTCCAATTTAATTTTCTTCCATCCTTTTTTTTCTATTTATAATTTGTATTTGCAATGATTTTATTCAGCGTCTGGGCGTGTGTGCGTGCGTGTGTGTGTGTGTGTGTGTGTGTGCATACGTGTCAATTTGAAAATAGTATTTGATAACCACAAAATGTAATTAAAAAGATTAAAATTGAAACCAAAAATGTTAAAGTAACACAGTTTTCATTTTAGATGTCTATATATTTTAGACTAAACTTTAGTTGGTTGTTTGAAATGCACTATTTTTTGTACAAAATGTTTTATAGTTTTTTTTTTCTTTCTTTATTTTTGCATGAAATAAACCAATATTAAAATCGATACTAATATTTCAAATGTGATACGCAACATAATTAGTAACCACAAAATTTATTATGACGATATTGGTTATATAAATATATACAGTTTGCTCTTAATGCAAATATCGTTTTAATTTTTAACAGCATAATAGTATGACCAATTTTGTCACTATTGGTTTTAGGTTGCATTTGCAGACATTCCATAGTGCGAAATTGAGAATTTCATTTTCAAGTCGAGAAAATTCCAATTGAAATTGAGAACTTTAAGGGCTTAAATGCAAGAGGTTTTGGATTGGATTGGAAAACGTGGAATTCAAAGAACTGTATGAATTCAGCTCTTCAATTCATAAAACGATCTATATAATTCAATGCTTAAAGATGATTTCACATAAATGTTGACCGCATTATGCGTATATAATAACAGCTTATGCGTATATAATAATCTAAATTCGTGATAAATATTTGTTGTTGCAGCGACTGGCTAATGACATGTTCTGTGAAAATTCTACTTCTCTATCTCTTACCGTTTCGCAGAATGGATGTCTCAGTAATAGGGTTCCAATGTCTCTCTGTGGATACGGAACTCTAAAAAACGAATAAAATTATGACATTTTTTTTTTTTTTTATACCCTTCACATAAATGTGTAAGGGTATATATAAGTTTGTGATTCCGTTTGTAACGCATTGAAATATCCATCTAAGACCCCATAAAGTATATATATTCTGGATCAGCATCAATAGCGATTACGATTGAGCGATGTCCGTCTGTCCGTCTGTCCGTCTGTCCGTCTGTCCGTCGGTCCGTCTGTCCGTCTGTCCGTCTGTAGTCGTTGAAATACCGTTTCTGAGAAAACGGTTTGAGATAGAAACCTCATTCTTTCGCTAAAACGTGTGAAACCCCGGTAGTGGGTCTGCTATTGAAATTCAGTAAGATAGGTCCACGGATAGCCGAGATATATTAAAAAAACCGGGTTTTGAGGGATATTTTGTGTAATTTTTGTATTCAGATTTTTGAAAAAAATTTTTTTCTTAAAAACTAAACCATATCATTTTTAGTGCTCATTAAATCCTAGAAATGAAGGAATTTTTGAAATCGGCCCATATATATCCGAGATATAGCGTCTCCCGATTTTTAAAGAAATCGGCTTTATAAGCCAAATAAGACAACTTTTGGCACCGAAGATCAATCAGAATGGTATATATAGGCTATTTAGAGGCAGAAGTGGAAAATTTTTCCACATCGGCCCATATACACTCGAGATATAGCGCCTCCCGTTTTCTCAAGAAGTCGGCTCTAAAAGCCAAATAAAACAACTTTTGGTATCAAAAATCGATTAGAATGGAACATATAAGGTGTTTAAAAGCAAAATTGGAAAATTTTTGAAATCGGTCCATATATATCTGAGATATAGCGACTCCTGATTTTTCAAGAAATCCGCTCTTTAAGCCAAACAAAGCAATTTTTGGCACTAAAAATCAATCAGAATGGTACATATAGACTATTTAGAGGCAAACGTGGAAAATTTTGGACATCGGCCCATATACACTCGAGATATAGCGCCTCAAGTTTTCTCAAGAAGTCGGCTCTAAAAGCCAAATAAAACAACTTTTGGTACCAAAAATCGATCAGAATGGTACATATAAGGTGTTTAAAAGCAAAATTTGAAAATGTCTGTAATCGGTCTTTATATACCTGAGATATAGCGTCTCCCGATTTTTCAAGAAATCGGCTCTATAAGCTAAATAAAACAACTTTTGGCACCAAAAATCAATCAGAATGATACATATAGGTTAGTCAGAAGCAAAACTGGAAATCTTTTTGTCATCGGCCCATATATGTTCGAGATATAGCGCCTCCCGATATCTCAAGAAGTCGGGCCTGGAAGCTAACCGAAACAGTTTTTTGCACTAAAAATTTGTCGGAATGGTACATACAGGCTGTTTAGGGGCAAAATTAGAAAATTTTTGGACATCGGCCCATATGCACCCAACTTTTGGTACCAAAAATCGATCATAATGGTACATACATATGTATATAATATTATATACATATGTATATAATATTTGCGATCATGTATGAATGTATGCATGTATGTATGTATGTATGTATGCATGTATGTATGTATGTATGTATGTATGTATGTATGTATGTATGTATGTATGTATGTATGTATGTATGTATGTATGTATGTATGTATGTATGTATGTATGTATGTATGTATGTATGTATGTATGTATGTATGTATGTATGTATGTATGTATGTATGTATGTATGTATGTATGTATGTATGTAGATACGTTTGTATGTATGTAGGTATGTATGTATCTACATATGTATGTATGCATGCAAGTATGTTAGCATAAACAATTTTTTTGCTTTGGTGTAAAAATGTGTATATATGTATATATACACGAGCTTGAAAATGAAAGTGATATAAAGAATTGTTGAAAAAAGGGTACGCAATGAAATTCTTTTAAACAATTGCGTCTTCAAATTCATTCACACAAAAAATCATTTTGGGTTTCCCTACGTACTTACATATGTGCATACACACACACATGTGTATGATGATACGCAATAGATCATCAGCAACGTGCACAAGAAAAAAATAATTTTGTAAAAGCAAGCAATGTAAATATGTATGTATGTATACAACACACTGAAAATATTCAATAATAAAGAATTTATTTTAGAGTTTTCTATTATAGATACATACATACATACGTATGCATGTACCCACATACGTAAGTAAATTGAAAAGAAAATCACACTTAATGGCAATGTTTAGCATTATAATACAAAAATAATGCAATTATGTATATGCAATTTTTTGTTAAATAAATTTTACTATAAAGTTAACTGATAAATAATTAAGAAATACATTTTGCTTTTCTTTATTTCATTGATATTAAAAAGAATTGGTGTCACCCAGTGGTTGAACTTGAGCATATTAAGAATTATTTAAATAAAAGTTTTGCAGCCTGTGTTAAATCCCGGTAGTGGATCTGATATTGAAATTCAAAAAAAATCGGCCCATATATACCCCAGATATAGCGTCTCCCGATATTTCAAGAAATCGGCTTTAAAAGCCAAATAAAACAACTTTTCGCACCAAAAATCAATCAGAATGTATGTACCATTTGTGAAGGGTATTTAAGATTCGGCCCAGCCGAATATAGCACTCTTACTTGTTTTGTTTTACTGTCAAGCATAAAGTTTGCATTTCCGTACAAAACTTTGTACTTGTTCGAATAAGTTGTTGCACTACTGCTTAATTTTTCTGTTTTTCTAATAATTTATTAAATGTTCACATGAATGTATGCAGATGCCTGCACATGGTTTTGCTCTACCTGGCGGTTAAGCTGTGTACATATTAAATTCGTAACCTTTTAATCCCTTCACATTGTTATTGAATCGGAAGTGAACTTATAATTTGCTCTGCAATCCCTTAAGGTCTGCTCTGCTGTAAAATTGAAAATATGTTAATTCGTTACAGCTCTTCTGGACACATTAAAAATCGTCTACCTTTTCTCCATAAATTTTTTAATTTTCTACATTTTTATTTCACAAGCAGAATACAAGTTTTACATTAAGTTCTTTTTTCTAACTTTTTATTCATCTCTTTCCTTTTATTTTGTTTTTATTTATGTATAATCCAATAGTTACAACAATTTACATATTAAAAGCATACAACAAATACGTGCACATAAATGAATGTGCCAGCATGGTGTACATGATGTGGTGTGCTGGCAGTAAATAAAAATAAAAACCTAAACAATTTTACACATCATTAACTTCTTATAGTGAACGGGTTAAGTAATAAGGATCCCGTTTTGCTCTGCTTCTGTTGCTCTGGCTGTTGGTTTCTTTAATGTGAGTTTTTTTTTAAGTCATTAAAAAAAGCACATGAATCGAAGAAGCAAAAAATTGAATGCGGTAACGTTTTTCCATTTTATGGTTACTTAATAAGATTGATTTATAACATTCATTAGTAAGCATTTTAGTAGTGGGATTTTTCCACATTTTATTTGCTTTGTTCTTTTCTTTGCTTAAATTTTAAACAAACCTTACAGTGGGAACATTTTTTTGCACGCAATCCATAAACATATGTAATAAGTAAATTTTTTGATTTGCTGAGAATAGCCATTTCAAATTTTCAATTTTACACAGCACATCAGGATAAGGATTGATGTTTGTGTGTAGATGGGCTTTAGAATATTTTACATATTCAAATGGTCAGAAAACTGCTGGATTGGCAAAAATATAAAAGGAGGATTTTAAATCAAAAATATTAAATATAATTTCTTGTTAGCAACTATTAAAAATATTTTTGTACAGTAGTTAATTATATCATAGAGCTGGGGTTCGATTTTTACTTCCGCAGTATTAAAAAAGATTTTTTTTTGTGATAAAATTGTCATGACAAAAAATGTTTAATGAAGATGTTCATTGGGTTAAGTAAAAAAAAAACTGGTTGGGGTAATCATATTCAAAGAGGAACATACTATTGTTGAAGTACTTATGTATATGGTTTTAATCTAACAATATTATTTGTTAAATAAAACATGCATATTGTTACAAATTTGGTCGTGAACGGACCGATTGTGATTGTTCTAGAACGTACTAAATCATCGTTATTTTATATGTGCGTATATTGTCTTGTTATTATTTGTAAATGAACACAGGAGGTATATACACACATGCATACATAGAAGCTTGTTGATAAACAAAACGGCAGCACAGCGAGTGTGCACATACTGACACACATGTGTGGATAAATAAGCACAACAGCGAAATAAAAGAAACCACCACCGCACGATACAATATTCGTGTGTGCATGTATGTGCGCGACTCAGATGCTTGAGTTTTGCTGCCGCGTGTATGTATGTCGGTATGTGTGTATATCTTTTGTTCATGATGAGTCATCGCACATCGCACTATAGATGTGGCGTGATTAGCTTCTGTAAACGTCTAGAATGTTCTAGTAATGATCATTGGAGGTATAAAAGCAGCGAAGCTCAACGCTGGTCAGTCAGTCGATTTTTAGCTGCGCTAACGTGTAAAGTGTCTTAAGTAATAAAAAAGCGATTAAGTGAAAGTGTTGTTCTTTTAGTAAAGTGTTCTTAGTAAAGTGTTTACAAGTATAGTGTGTTCAAATAAATAAAGTGTTGAACTGTTGATTATTGTAAACTGAACACGTGAGTGTTGTAACTTCATTACAATTAAAGAATCTACGGAAAACGTTTTGAAAAGGTTAAAACGTAACAATTGGTGTCAGAAGTGAAATTGTAAAATGAAGTTCGACGAGCTTAAAGTGGAACAACTGAAAAAGGAGTTGTGCAAGTTGGATCTGCCCACAACTGGTAACAAAGTGGAGCTGCAGAAGAGGCTAATGGAGGAGTTTGATCGGTTGGGTCTGGACATCAAAACTCATGACTTCGAAGAAAAAGAAGAACTGGAGATGAGTACACGATCATCTACAAGCAATATGGACTTCACCGCTATGTTTGCAATAATGATGCAGAAAATGGAGGAAAACTCCAAATCCATCAAAGAGGCGTCCAAAGCAACAAATATAATGATGAAATCGAATAATGAAATGCTTCTAGCAGAAATAAACGCAAAGCATACGACAACGAATGAAAATTTGATGAAACTGTCTTCGGCTATAGACCAGAGAGTGAATGCCATGGAAGAAAAATTATGCGGCTTGGAGCGAAATATTCACAAAGTGGGAGAAAAATTTGTTGCCCTAGAAAATGATGTCGATCAAAAGCTTCATAGCCTGGAAGCTAGAATGAATGGGCTTCAACTGCAGGAAGTGCCAGTCCGAGCTATTCCTGAATCTGTGAGCAGAGTGAAAGCGCCCACCTTTGACGGCAGCACACCTTTTAACATGTTTAAGTTTCAGTTTGAAACTGTGGCCAATAAAAATGCATGGACGGAGGAAGAGAAGTGCATTGAGTTAATTTTGGCGTTGAAGGGTGTCGCTGCACATGTCCTGGAAACTGTGCCCGCTTCACCTAGAGACAATTATGAAGTCATCATGGCAGCTCTGCAACGCAAGTATGGTGGAGAACACAAGAAGGAAATCCACAGGATGGAGCTGAGAGGCAGAGTGCAGAGAGGCAATGAGACTCTTCAGGATTACGCAATGGAGATTGAGCGTCTGGTGCAGCTTAGCTATCCTGGAGAGAGCTACTCGTTTTTGGACCATTTCAAGACGGAGGCATTTGTGAACGGAATTCGAGATCCCGACATTAAGCTTGCTGTATGCGCAACACAAAAGCCTTCATTCGCCGAAACCGTCTCATTTGCGTTGGCCCAGGAGACAGCCAGACTAATTTCAAGGCCACAGGTCCACAAAATACGGGAGCTAGAGGTAGTTCATGAGCCAGGAGATGGCTTGGCCGGTATGATTAAAGAGGCAGTGTTGCAAGCGTTGGCCGAAATCTCGAACAAAGGCCGAGCTAAGTGTTTTAACTGCGGAAAGACAGGCCACTTTCAGCGCAACTGTAAAGCTCCCAGGAGGCGTACTAGATCCGTATCTCGACAGAGGCCGAGCAAAAGGGCAGGCCAACAACAGCCGACCAAGAAGTCACGATCATACCAATGGGGAAACGAGCAGAAAGAGTGCGTCATTGATGTTCGGCTAACGCAGATAGACTCCCACGAAGACTGGCTAACGGCGCAGAAAAATGACCCGGTGCTCAGAAAAATAATAGCTGCTAAACAGAGTGATCGCAGGCCTGCACGCAATGAAATTGCGGCTGAGAGTCCCCTCGCTAAAGCTTATTGGGCACAATGGAGCAGCTTGCAGCTGGTAGACGGATGCTTATACCGAATATGGGAAAGTGCGGATGGCAAAACTACTTCTAACTTAATAGTTGTACCATCATCGAAGATACCGGAAGTTTTGCGAGAGTTCCACAATGGTCCCAGTGGTGGTCACCTTGGAGTTAATAAAACACTGGAAAAGGTAAAGCAGCGTTTTTACTGGGTTGGAGCGCAACAATCAGTAGCCGACTGGATAGCGAACTGCAAGGAATGTATAGCGGCGAAGGGTCCAGCACGGAGAACTCGAGCACACCTGCAGCAGTACAATTCGGGTGCGCCCTTTGAGCGAATAGCTATGGATGTAGCAGGTCCTTTTCCAGTCAGTACTGCCGGTAACCGTTATGTCCTTGTGGTGATGGACTATTTCAGCAAATGGCCAGAAGTATACCCCATACCAAACCAGGAGGCTCAAACTGTGGTAAATGCTTTCATCAATAATTGGGTGTGCAGATATGGTGTTCCAATGGAGTTGCATTCCGATCAAGGCAGAAACTTTGAGTCTGCAATTTTTAAGGAAATGTGCGAGCTCTATGGAATAAGAAAAACCAGGACAACACCACTTCATCCGCAATCTGACGGTATGGTTGAAAGATTTAACCGCACGCTGGAGGAATACCTGAGGAAAGTAGTGAGCGACCATCAGAGAGACTGGGATGAGCACATTCAAAAATTCTTGTTGGCATACAGGTCCGCTGTGCATGACTCAACGTCTAGAACACCAGCAAAAATTGTCTTTGGAACAGAACTCCGATTGCCTGGAGATTTGGAATTTGGCATAAAACCTGTACCGAAGAACGAGGATGCCGAGAATTCTTCACAGGACAAAAGTGACCTGCACGACCTACACGAATTTGTACGCAACAGAATTCGAGTAGTCAGCGATAAAATGAAAGCCAGATACGATCGAGCTGCAAATTCCGACGGATTCCACGAGGGACAACTGGTTCTACTATATAACCCACAAAGGAAGAAAGGACTGTCTCCCAAATTACAAACGCATTGGGATGGACCGTATAAGGTGATTAAGAGGTTGAACGATGTTGTATACAGGATACAGAAGCATAACAGCCATCGATCAAAAATGAAGGTTGTACACTTAGAACGACTCGCAAGGTACGGAAGTAGTGGTTCTGGGCCTGTTCGGGACGAACAGGCTTGAGCGGGCGGCAGTGTTACAAATTTGGTCGTGAACGGACCGATTGTGATTGTTCTAGAACGTACTAAATCATCGTTATTTTATATGTGCGTATATTGTCTTGTTATTATTTGTAAATGAACACAGGAGGTATATACACACATGCATACATAGAAGCTTGTTGATAAACAAAACGGCAGCACAGCGAGTGTGCACATACTGACACACATGTGTGGATAAATAAGCACAACAGCGAAATAAAAGAAACCACCACCGCACGATACAATATTCGTGTGTGCATGTATGTGCGCGACTCAGATGCTTGAGTTTTGCTGCCGCGTGTATGTATGTCGGTATGTGTGTATATCTTTTGTTCATGATGAGTCATCGCACATCGCACTATAGATGTGGCGTGATTAGCTTCTGTAAACGTCTAGAATGTTCTAGTAATGATCATTGGAGGTATAAAAGCAGCGAAGCTCAACGCTGGTCAGTCAGTCGATTTTTAGCTGCGCTAACGTGTAAAGTGTCTTAAGTAATAAAAAAGCGATTAAGTGAAAGTGTTGTTCTTTTAGTAAAGTGTTCTTAGTAAAGTGTTTACAAGTATAGTGTGTTCAAATAAATAAAGTGTTGAACTGTTGATTATTGTAAACTGAACACGTGAGTGTTGTAACTTCATTACAATTAAAGAATCTACGGAAAACGTTTTGAAAAGGTTAAAACGTAACAATATTGCTACTAATTTTACTTTCAGTGATTGTGGTCGCTAACCATGTTAGATCTATATTGAATCATATTGAGCCAATACCTTTGACAATCATTTGGGAAATTTTAATTTTCCTAAATTATAAATTTTTGAACATTTTGCACTATACGGCGTGATGGTAAGAACCTACTTTCGAAAATACTTAGTGGGTATAGTTTCTTAGCTTATAAACAGAATTTTGTCAGTTTTAGAATTTCAAGTGCATGCTCAATATAAGACAGGACGAAATTGATAAAATTCAATTTTTTTTAATCTTTTTTGACCAGAAACATTTTTTAAAACTTTTTTTACTTTGACATATACTTATTTTAAAGTGCTTTTAATAAGCAATCAGACATTGTCATATTTTTAATAATCTTGTAGAAAAGTTTAAGGTCATTAATACTTTTTACTGTAAAGTGTTTGCGGTATACAAATGATAAAGTGTTGTATGGCAACCCTCAGTAGCAGAGTTTAGAAACCCTAGATTCCCAGTTTTAGGACACTTAAAAAAGAAAAATTAAATGAGAGGTCAAAGAGGATGTAACACAAGAATGTTTTGTCGTGGCAAAAGCAGGAAAACAAAACACCACTTTGCAATAAATCTTTGTAATAAATAAATCTTTAGATTCTTAAAAGCAAAAGGCAGTATCACATCATCATAATGTTGCTAAAGGCGTGCCGCAAAATCACTCATAGGGCAAATATAATATATTATTATTTTACATTTATATTAAATTACTTTTTCAGGCTTGAGTTCAACCCTTGGTTTGTCACTACTTTTAATTAATATCATTAATTAATTAATGCTACCCAGAAACAGCCGGTTGTCCACCTAGCTACTAAATTTTACTTTTCTTTACTTAATTGATATTAATTAAAAGTAGTGACAAACCAAGGGTTGAACTTAAGCCTGAAAAAGTAATTTAATATAAATGTATTACAACACAGAAGTTCAATAACAAAATTAAAATTTACAGTATAATATTATTATTTTACCACAAAGTTTTTTTAAAATTTGAAAAAGTAATAACCGAACTAAAGCCGAAAAAAATAGTTACGAGCAATCAAAAGAGTTTATCAAAAAATCGAGGTAATGTTTAAAGTCCATGGGAGTGGCATAAGGTTTGTCATATGTTATCATTTCGTTCCACATGATATTTTAAAATATATTCCAGATAACAGCAAACACATGGCGAAAGAAAAGGTGAAAAAAGTTAATAAGTGGACTAAGCGAGCAGAGTCAGTTATGAAAGGCGCATAAAGAAAAAGGTGATTCTGTGTGACAACCGAATTTTCTATCAACCCAATTTATTCAATTCCCATGTAACAGCAAACTGTTTCATATGTACATGTAAAGAAAAAATATGGTTGAGGTAACTATATTTGAAGAGAAACATACTATTGCTAAAATATATATGTAGCTACAGACTCACAATATTATTTGTTAAATAAAACGGGCATATTGCTACTAATTCCACTTTCAGTGATTTGGTTATTGAGGCCACTAACCATGTTGTTGCTATATTAAATTATAATCATGTCATTTTCGATCATAATATTATTATTCTTCACCGTATTGTTGCCGCATCCAACAATAATATTGTCATTGGTCCAGTCATTGGTCATTATCATTGGTCTAGCCAAACATACTATTGTCAAATCTAACTATATCATTTTGCTGAATCTAGAAAATGCATTGTTCCTCAGGACAATAGTATCATTGAATCTGACAGCGATATTGTTACCCTAAATCTATTTTTCTTTAATATTATGGATAGAAGTCGTGAGTAAAATGTGACATTTTTATTCCCATAAAATTTTCATTTCCCAAGTAGGGAAATTTGCTATCATGAATATTATGGGAACGTTTGGGAAGAAGAAAATAAAAATACAAAGAAAATTTGTGGAAAATTTGTGGGTAAGTGATGTAAAAAGTAATTAAATTTATGTTTTATAACTAATAAACAGAAATTTGTAGTTTAAAAGGTAAAAAGGGTGAATAAATCGGCGTTTTCATGCCTGTTGAATATTTTGACAGATTCTCTGTCGGAAGCAAAAAAGATCATTTGGCATTCCGCTCACTGTAAAACTAAGCGCAGGCTTACGTTTTTTTGCAGAGGGTGGATACCAAAAAAGTGTTGGGAGAGATTGCTAAATAGGAATGGCCCAATCCACTTTTTGCGAAGTGCTCTCTAAAGTGTTGGATGCTTTAGAAAAGTCTCTGCGCAGAATGGATAAAATATCCATGG
Organism: Sturmia bella; assembly: GCA_963662145.1. Taxonomy (NCBI): domain Eukaryota; kingdom Metazoa; phylum Arthropoda; class Insecta; order Diptera; family Tachinidae; genus Sturmia; species Sturmia bella. Next base: position 21,439,251 of record OY759168.1, on the reverse strand, counting down.
ATAAAATTCCATTCGTGATCTTTTTTAATAGGAGGGCTAGCACTTTTTAGTTCTTCTGTAAGCGAATACCCAAACTCGGCCACCACATCTATAGAAACCTTCACAAAACCACATGCAATGGGTCGGTTATTTTGCACAGTATTGAGAAGCATGTCATGTTGCACATTATTTATTGATTTAGACCTAAAAATAGTTTTCAGCTAATTTATATATGCATTAAAATGTAGCAACTACTTGCATTTTTTTCTAGTTCCCCAAAGAAAATTAAGTGAACAACTTGATACAAAAAATGGGAAAAATTTCTTTGAAAAATCCATTCACAATAAGGAGAAATTTCGAATGGGAAGACATTTTATGGGAAAAGTTATTCATGATCGCACTTTTGGGAAAAAATTTTAGGGGAAAAATTTTTCATGATAGGGGTGATTATTATTAAAAATTACAATCGTTTGGCCACACATAGCAATATTATGATTGAATACAGCAATATTAGTTATTTGAATATGTACCGAAAGCAAACAAATATTTGTACATACCCATTTAACTAAAATAATTTTCTTTTTTACTAAAATTATTTTTCAACGCCTATAACAACTTAATCTAAATATAATTGTTAATTTGTTCTTTTTACTAGCACTCCCATTTATAAGATTATTATCTTGTTGTGCTAGATTTTCACTTAATAATAATAAATAATAATAATAAATAATAATAAAATAATAAATAATAATATACATATCTACCTACACATCTGTATACCACTTAAAGCTCCTTCGTATGCACACAATAAAAGCAGCCCTTCATATGTTCCATAATTTGTATTGTTTAGTGGTAGTAGCTTTAATAACCGCGGTTTATTATTTAATTTAATAAATAAATAAAAAATGCATTAATAAACACACACACACACACACAAACTTATGATCAGAACATAAAACTAGACAAAAATTAGCTGTCAATGGCAACAACTAAAACTTTGTTAAAAATAGCAATATTATCTTTATATTTTAGTTACCATTCGATCGATCGAAAATACCATATTTGTCACAAATGAAGCTTGTTCAAATATTGATTATAAAATGATTAAAGGTATTGTTATTTCGAATGAATATAATCATAATTTCATTTCAATGGAAAGTGACAACAAAGTGATCAAACTCTAATAACAACTGTGTTTACGGTGACCAAAAATTGTTTGCGGCATTTTAAATACAAGAAAATATCTTGTTTGCCACAACCTTTCGCATCGTTCTACACAACATAATATTGCTGTCACCGCCATATTGTAAAATTATGTTTGCTAAACTGTTTCGAGCCAAAGTCAGGAATAATTAAGTACTGGATTTTAAGCAGCAGCGCCTAGCAAATCCTACTACATAAGCTCTTCGTTTAAGCCTGAGTTCGAGTTTATTTGAGAAATATATTTTGCGATAAAATTATTGTGGCAAAATTTTAGTGATCAAAATTTTTAAAGAGGACAGGAAAAGTAGATTTGAGAACACATTGACAAGGAACATACCATGGCTGTTTCACGATCACCACCATGATCAGCAGCACCAAGTTGGCTTCGCACACAAACAATAACTAATTGCATACTTTTTTTAAGCAATAACCATCCTACCACCTCTGCTCTTTGTAACTGAATGTCTATATATAATCTTATTGATTAACTTTACATTTCATCTTTGTCAACAGAAAAATTTACTGGCATAACAGAATGTGAAATTCTTGTGATCAACATTTTTATTTTAATACATTTTTTTTTTATTTATTTATGACTTTTTTACACTTGCTAAAACTCTTTTATTTTTATTTGAAAGTGTTTTATTTATTGAATTTATTAAGTCAATGTGTTCTCAAATTTTGGCAAAGAAAATAAACAAAACGGCTGACAATAGTCATGCTTGAGAGAAATACTAACAAGAATATTTGTGTTCTACACGTGTTTGAATTAATTTTTTTTTTTTCGTTGTGAAGCTAAAAGCTCGTTAAAAGATTTAAAATTTAAAAATTTCTGACGGTTCGCTTGTAACAACTCTACCGTCCGCCGCTCTGCCAAATTATTTTAAACATATATTTTCCTCACAAATAAACAAAATTGGTGATCAAAATATTTTATTCTCTATCACTATTCAAATATTATGGCAAATTAAAATCAAAGTAAATATAGAAAAAAGCTCTCTTTTTATTCTTTTGAAATTCCGTTAAATATTTGTTAAGTGAAGACATAAAAAGTAGCAAACAAATAAATGAATTAATTAATTTGTTTGCATTTAACACTAAAAATAATAATAAACAAATAAAAACTTTGCATTTCGAGAAATTATATAGATTAAAAAAGTGAGACTGTGCTTCCGGTTCAAGATATTCAAATTTCTCTACAGAAGAAAGAATTTAAGAAAGCAATGAGCAAGCAATGCATTTGAGTGTCAACTGGAAGACAACAAAGAATAACAAATTCCGAAAAAACACAGGTGTCAGAAAGCAATAAAAAATCTATAATTTTTATAATATATTTGCGGTACATTGGAGATATTTTAAATTTAATAAATCTTGATAAATTTAAAACTCCGCAACAAAAAATCTCATACATTTTTAATTTACTAAATTAAAACCTCTGCAATGCCAAAAACAGTAGTAGATTTACTAAATGTAGTAAGTGGATTTATTTGCAAGTATGAAACAGCTGACAGATTTGGCACCACATTGTTTTTTGCTTACATATAATAAAGTGAATCGTAAACATTTCTTAAATTTACAATCGTAAAGACTTATGGCTGTAAAACATCTAAACAAAAGTCAGCTGTTTCAACTGTTTTACAATACCAATCAAAAAGTTGCTCACACTTGGAAGTATTATATTTAAAAGTATTTTAAATATAATACGAAGTGTGAAAACCGCTATTGTTTTGCAACAGTAGTGTAAACTACATTTCGAAATTATTTTTTTGATCGTATACAGCTTTATGAAATTAGATTCGAAACTTGATACATATCTTTGTTTATGGGATGTGTCTGGAATACGGCAGCCTTAACGGTTGCCTCAACGAACGTATCCCTACATATTTACAAACATATGTGTGCATTGGCATTTGAAATCTTGCACAAACTTGTTTTTACGTAAAGTAAAAAGTTCCGAAAAACAAATGTTATTGCTTTGCAATTTCTGTAAACACCCATAGAAAAAAATTAACAATACTCTTTTGAATCTTATCTATCTTATTTGATATTTGTGGTTTTCACGCTTCGTATTAAAGTACCGTTGTAGATCTTGGAGATATTTTAAATTTAATAAATCTTGATGAATTTAAAACTCGGCAACAACAAATCTCATACATTTTTAATTTACTAAATTAAAACTTCTGCAATGCCAAAAACAGTAGTAGATTTACTAAATGTAGTAAGTGGATTTATTTACAAGTATGAAATAGCTGACAGATTTGGAGCCACATTGTTTTTTGCTTACATATAATAAAGTAAATAGTAAACATTTCTTATATTTGCCATGGAAAAGACTTTTGGCTGTAAGATATCTAAGCAGAAGTCAGCTGTTTCAACTTTTTTACAATACCAAATAAAAAGTCACTCACACTTAGAAGTTCAAAATAGTATTATATTTAAAAGTATTTTTATTTTAAATATAATACGAAGTGTGAAAACCACTACTGTAAATCAATTAGTAAAACCATTTGTATTTAGTTTGCTGTAAGTAGCATCCCTGAGTAGGCTGCTATGTATATGTTTATACGTATTTTGGTTAATTACAGATTATTTAATAAAAGTATGTTTTTGACAGTTATGCTAAAACAGTCAAGACTTTCAGCAGAACACAAATCTCAGAAAAAATTTACTAGAAATACTAAGGCATTGGAGCTAAATTTCCTTTTAGCATGCGCCAATGTCTAATGCCACCAGAAATGTTTAAGATCAAAACTATTTGCTTGCACTATAAAAAGCCTTATTCCTCACACTTGTTGTGAGTGTAAAATTCTTTAAGAAATTTCTTTTTCCTCCGCTGCCACTTAAATCAATAAAAAACTGTCGCCATATGTATTCAGATTCAAATACTTATGCACATATCGCTACCTCAAATGTCCCACTCTACAACGTTTTCAATAATAATAAATTTAGTCAAGTACGAGGCTGGCTCCCACACTTAGGGCTCCGTACGTATGTATGTGTAATGTATGTATGGAATGGCATATGTGAATAAATATATTGTAAAAATTTCATCTCTCTGTTTTTACAGCTACTTTATGTTGTATGGGGACACCTAGTAATTTTCGGCTTGTTGTTGTTATTGTAATTTGCTGTTATAAAGCATCATCTAGAAATACATACACTGCGCAAATTTCAGCTTTCTATCTTTTACGGTTCGAGAGTTATAGCTAATTGTAACTTTTCGTTGTATGGGGACACCTGGTAGTTTTCGACTTGTTGTTGTTTTTAGTATTTGTTGTTGTAGCGCCAAGATACAACAACATTCTGTGAAAATTTCAGCTTTCTACCTCTTACCGTTTCGTAGAATGGACGCTGTGACGGACGTACTTGTCTCGGTAATACGGTTCCGTTTCACTCTGATAAGTACGGAATCCTAAAAAGTATATTATATTAAAAAAAAGATTATGTATTAATTATATCAAATAGTTTAGATATATAAGTTCTAAACAAAAAACTTCCACTTTGGCTTTCCATAGTGCGATATGCACATCCACACACCCACATATTCGAAATTTACAAATTGGTACATATATATTTTTTGTTTTCCAACACATTTGGTGGAGAAAAAAAATAAACACACCAAATAAACACCTTTTTAGTGACGTTTCTTTTGCACCACGCAAAACAATTAGAGAAGCAAAAATTGAAAATTTCAATAAAAAGAATTTTCCATTTGGGCGTGAAAAACTGTTTAATCTTAAGCTTTCGAACATTAAATGAATTGGTATTTGGGAACTGCATGCAGCCAGGCAGTCAGTCAGATGGATTCACATCAGCGAAAAACCAAAATGAGCCACTCAGTCCGGCCAGTCCGGCCGTCAGTCAGTCAGTCAGGCAGTCAGTCAGTGAGTCGACTGATTCTCTACTCTGCTGCTTTCGTTTGTCTACTTAAAATTATAGAAGAATTGCTTCTTCCTACAAACTTGGCCATTTGTGAATTTCACAGAAGATGCGGAGGTAAACAATGTATCAGTTGTGTTTTCATTTTGAACGGCAGCAGTTTAGAAAAGCAAATCGTTTGTGCGTTTTAAATTGTTACGAAAATTATTGAAACTGAAAATCATTAAAAATTCTCTCAATCATGCCTGTCAGCAAGAAACGCTTTACAATTTTTCATTTTCAAGTTTCTACAATTTAAATGTGAATGCATTTTTGGTATGATTTGAAATGCTTAAAGAACTGAATTGGCATGTAATCTTAGACGTGATTTGGCCTTGAAAATTTATCGCAACTAAAATTCGCAAACAAAAATTGTTCTATATATGTATTATGTAAAAGGTGCCGGTAATTAAATGTGGAAACTTTGCAAATTTCATTAGATTGTGTTTTGAGTTAAACTGGAATAGTATGCATTTGTTTGTGGAATATTTTCTTCATTAAAAATTGGCACCTGTTTTGAAAACAACGTAAATAAAAATACAAAAAAAAAATCTACTTAAAATTAACTAAATTTATGGAGTTACTGTTAGATATTCAAAAAATATTAACTGTGGCCGAAGAATGTATTTCTTTTGCACAAATACAGAATGATGTGAATGCAAGAAGAACTTTATTGAGCTCCTTAGAACTTGTCGCTTTTTTAATGGTTACTGAAAAACAAATAAAGAGCAATGTGAATTAAACAGCATTAGAAAACTTATTATTTTGGCCGACTTGAACATTATTTCAATAGCTTAAAAGTTATTGTCAGCAATAGATCTTCAATTCAAATTAGAAAATATTTTGGTAAAGGACTGTAGTAACTATTATTTGAAAAGGACAAAAATATATAATCTGATGATGTTTTTATTTTAACACAGATATATGTAGTTAAAGGACAAAATTCTTTCAACTGGTATTGATAGATAAAGTGGCAGGAAATGCCAATACCGAAATATTATTTGCACTATTAGTTAATCATCACTCTATGAGATAACACTTCTAATTAAATTTCTCACGTAAAAGAGCTGTGTTGCAAATGACACTGTTTTGTTGGAGTTATGTGGCTTTCAGGTCATTTTTCTGGTCATAAGAAGTCTGTTATCATCTCGCGATAGTAAAACCCGTTTACTAAAACTCAAAGCCACTATTCTTCACGTCACCATCCTTCTATTGCAGAAAAATGAGCCTCTGGGTTAAAAAAATTGGTTTTGAAGAGAAGCGTGGCGGCTTCGAAACAGCTAGTTCAACCTTAGCCGCTCAGCAAAGATATTCCTTTTTTTGTCTGTTTAAATAGCAGCATCATATAACACGAGCTCAAGCCGGATTAGCGTAATAACATTTGTTTATGGAAAAACGTTTATTTATATTTTCTTTGCTCAAAGTTATTTTTAAATGATTTAGCTCCTTAAACTATTATAAAAATGTACTTATGTTCAAATTGTGCCAGATCATCCAATAGTGTATAAATAAATAAGAAAATAAATGACGGTTGCTCAGCTCTTAACTTAATAAAGTCTAATATGTGATAAGAAAAAAATGTTATTGCAATGCTGGCTACACATTATGCAATCCATTTACGCAATCTAATAAATTTCATGGTAGATTGCAATTTTTGTACACTTACTTATGGTTTTATTTCAGATTGCATTTTAGACTTCATCAACATCAAAATAGTTTGATCTTGTGATTGCTTTGATGTAGATTGCGTTGTCTGTATCGTGATTACATTGTGAAAACATTGTGAAAACATATACCTTATCTCCCTCGCGATATTTATGATAATGGAAACAACTATATTTGATATTGCGCTGATGATTTCACTGTCGCCTGCAGCGTGTAAGTCAAAACATGCAATCTGAGTGAAAAATACACAAATGGATTGCTGGTTATGTTGAATTCACCATAAAATAAATTAATTTGGTTGCCAGTATGTATAAACATTAGAACTGGTCAAAATTTGTCAATACTGCAAAAAATGATTTTTCAACAGTTTTTGGCATAAGAAAAAGAAGTTCAACTACGACATGTGAAGAAAACATTTTCAAGGCGCCTGATTTTCAATTTTTTTAAATATTTTTGTATGGTATCTTTCAAAGAAGACGTGCTACGGAGTCAACGTTCAGAAAACATCTTAGATAGAAAACATTGTCGGGGTGAGTCATAAATTTGAAACCCTTGCGAACATCCTGCGATAATTTATAGTGATGAGAAAAAAATGTTATTTTTGAAGACACGCAGAGTAGTCAAAATTATGACCAACCCCAATACTTTTTCTTCCCGATAATTTTTTCGAACACACCGGTCTTGCACCATGCCTCCTCCTTAGGGTAGTTTATGTACAAAAATAAAAAAAAAATTAAATGCGAAGTCACGAAAATGATGTTTTTGATATGCTGCAGCATAGAAGATTTTCTTCCTCATGCCAAAAGCTAACGAAGAGTTGATGGCACAACATCGCTCGCTAAGTGGACCCACCTAATATACATGTATGTATAACCCAGTGCCTATATTTGATGAATTTATATGACGATAAATGTCAAATTCTGCATGATATAATACAAAACAAAGAAGATAAAAATTATTTCATATAAAATTTAACAATCACATAATTGTGTTTTAATATTGTTTTTGATCCGCAAAGTATTGTTGAAAATTTTTCCAAAACTGTGTTTTTTTTTTTTTGAAGGAGATAATAATAAAATTTTAAGTGAATGCCCTGCTATAAAATTAAAAAAACAAATGAAATGATTAGAAAACTGTACAAAATCCAAACAATATTCATATTGCAAAACTCCTCTAAAATAAAACTAAAATCATTTCAATTTTACAAGTGATTCAAAGAATATCAAGTACTTAAACATTCCTGCTGTTTATTAAAAATTAACATCAAAATGCCACCTTCAGAAAACTCCTCATTTCATGACACGCTCAACAATTATTATGCAGATAAAAACTCAACTTTAAACTCCTACTTTGAAGATGACTTTTACGAAATCAGTAGTTTGGTGCGCATTACGGTGCCATTGTGTTTTGGAGTTATTGCTGTTACTGGCTTCTTTGGCAACATATTGGTCATATTGGTGGTTTGTTTGAACAAACAAATGCATTCGACAACAAATTTATTGATTGCAAATTTAGCTGTGGCAGATTTACTTTTTGTTGTGTTCTGTATTCCCTTCACCGCTGCTGATTATGTGGCAGACACTTGGCCTTTTGGTGATTTGTGGTGTCGTATTGTGCAATATTTGATTGTGGTAACAGCGTTTTCAAGTATTTATACGCTGGTGTTAATGTCAATCGATCGTTTTTTGGCTGTGGTGCATCCCATACGTTCGCGTATGTTGCGCACGGAAAAGATTACAAAGATTTGCATTGCCACCATATGGGCAGTGATATTAGCAACTTCTACGCCGGTGGCCATGTCGCATGGCCTAGTGGTAAGTTGTATGAATTTGTTTTTATGTGTTTAAGTTATTGATACTTATGGTGGAGGGCTCTTTAGACACCAGATTTTTCGAGTCTACTGATGAGTTGATTATCATCAACTAAATGACGGCAGAAAAAATAGAAACATTAATATCTATTTTGAGTCCTAAAATAATAAATAAAAATAATTTTTCACAGCACGAGTACAACATGTTCAGATAAAGTTAAACTAAAGTGTACACAAATACAAACCAGTTACCGCTTGTAAATTTTTTCAGCAGCTGACAACGTTGTAGTGCAGTTTAGTTTTTCAGCTGAAGCATGCTTTGCCGGCCAAGGTCTATCGAAGGCCTGTTTCCTTTGAAGTGTTAACCACTACCCTGGTTCGCAGGATTCTTCAGTATATTTTCTTTGATTTTATACGAGCCAAATTATTTAGTTATTAACTATTGAAAAGTTCGGCTCGGGCTGAATAAAGGGTTTTTAATACCAGAAAATTTGGGTTTAACTGCTGTTTTGGAGCAGATGAATAAATAATCCGACAAGCCTAATTCTTGCAATTTCAGCTTTAAATAGTATTTGAAATATTTAAAGTATTTAATTTTGAATCAACGTTTCAACATATGTACATACATATAAATTAATGATTTTTTGTTTGTTTTTAGTTACTACTTGTATTTATTTGCACTTGGATTAAAAAAAATTTTTTTCAACAAGATATTGTTATATTAGACGGTGTAGGTACATTTAATTTAATACAAAATAACCGAGTATACCCCTAATTTATATAAACAATATTAGTTTTGCTTACAAATGTGCTTAAATGTTCTGATATTTGCTTTGTTTACTACCCCAAGTACTCAAATTTGATTTATTATATTTGTAAAGAGTAAACCATTCGTTGAGAATTTTTCTCATAAGAGAAACAAATATTGTATTTGGTAAGAGAAGATAGCGTAGAGCAAATTATCGAAAAAAAGAGAGTGTATTTAACTATTTGTTATTTTTACTTTTGCTAAAGCCTAGTGTTAAGAGGCTAAAAGCTCCCTCTTGTGAACTTTCATTGCAGTATTTTATGTTTCATTGAATACCTGAAACAATTCGTATTTATTAGGTAATAATTTTAGTGATAATGTATTTACATCAAAATTATGGGCCTCTATTGCGATTATTGCAATAAAGGTGCATGCCACTTATTGTAGGATATAAGCACATAAGAAAATAAATTTGATTAAAAGCCAGCTTACACATGTACATGTACAAATTAATTTGAAAACAACTCTCGACTAAATTGCTTACTGTTCTATTTATACTAATCGTTTCAAGGCCCTCGTGGACCTCGTGGCTGCACAACAGTAGTGAGTTCGAGTTCCGTCGGAGACAAACGAAACTCACTTCTACGAACTCACTACTGTTGTGCAGCCACGAGGCCCACTCGGGCCTTGAAACAATTGGCACAAATAGAACGGTAAGCAATTTAGTCGACTTTGCACTACAAAGTCATTCAATTTAAGAATCAAGCGTACATGACCAATTATTTAAATTCAATTAATTAATTCTTGTTTTTCGATCTGCATTCCTCCATAATTATTTTGTATTACATTTATTGGGCTTAAGTTCATTCTATATTATTATTATTGTGACTAACATTACTTAAACAAGAAAAAGCAAACATCAAATACCTTAAGCTGTTTAATGTTGCTGAAGCGACACTCATGCCTCCCAGCCACCCAAAATGTTTTATCTTTTTCTTCTAAATATTAACTAATTCACACGCCCACCCAATTATTTTTTTTTTATTATCTATAATTTTTATTGCATATCAACAGGATGAAAGTTACTCATAACAAAGGTAACCATGATATATTAAAATTGGCTGTGTATATTTTTCTTAAATTGTCAACTGTAATTTTCATTACCTAGCTTACAAATATGTGCTGCTGTGCCTAGCAACTGTTAACTTAATTAATTTGTGTTATTTAAAATTTTTCTTTGATAAATATTTTGTATGGCGGGTGCTGATGAGAAGTGTAGCGGCTTAAAAACAGCTAGTAGTCCCCTAGCGAAAGATCTTTGATGTTTTCTTATTCTTGATTAATTAATGCCAATCACAAAAATAATACAGAATAAACTTAAAAACGATAAACTTAATACAAAATAGTTATAGAAGAAAAAGCAAAAGAACAAAATAATGCCAGGAAAAATTAATTTTCATTTTGATTCTTAGTTGAATTGAATACAACATCAGATTGTTCTATGGAGCAAAAGCACTACCGTAGAGCATGAAATCAACATTGTTTTCAATATTTTTAACCTGGTTTTTTGTCTGCTTGGGCAATTATTATAGTTTCCGTATTAAAGGCTACTTTTTCTTTGCGTGTCCAGTATAAATTAAGTGATTACTTAATTGATAATCTGCTTCTGAATAATTTTCTATAAAAGAAATGATGTTGTTGGCTGCATTCCAATTTATGCAGCTTTCCTCCAATTTATATCGATTCAATTAACATGTAATTGACACTTTATTTCGTAAAAGTCGTATGAAGTTTAATTTTCCATTTAATTTTTCTTGTGGAAATAAAAGCTAAAATTTGTTTTATTAAGTATTGACATCAAAATAATGTCAGTTGCCAAAAACCATGCGAAACAAAATATGCAGCAATAAACACGCATTCATACACATATGTATGTATGTATGTATATGCACGTATTCAATACGAAATGTTTTCTCTTCTCTGCTATGAAAGAATTTTTTTTTCGGGCATTTAAAGGAAACCTTAAGGCGGTCAAAAATATTAAATCTAATAAAATAGTGATTATAGCAATAAAAATAACACTGCATATTTACATAATTTTTAATCACGCTGAAGTTCAACTTTACGGTTTGATTAATATACGATGAAAGAATTAAAAGTGAAATTTTAACTTTGTAGTTTGTATTATATTATTTACAATTATTCATAATTTTATTGGGCTTGAGTTAAATTTTTTACTTCCTCAAAATTGAGAAATCGAAATTGGAGCAGTCACCATTTTTAAAGGAGTCAAAAGAAAAGTAAAGTTGAAGACAATACTGATTGGCTGGGGTACATACCGAGACTGTATGTCCACCACAACGTGATATGTGGCTACTGATGAGAAAAATTTTGCTTTTATTAATAAATTTATCAGGTTTGAGTTCAAGTTGTACTTCCTCAAAATTGATATGAAAAAAACATTTGTGATAAAATTGGAGTAGTCAACATTTTTAAAGAAGACAAGAAAAGTCAAGTTGAAGACTTACCAGCTGGAGTAGATACCATGGATGTATCATGTTCACCACGTCGGTCATCATCACTAAAATTTGCTTCGAACCCAGGATGCTTAAAATCAGTATACAATTAGTCATGCCCTGGACTCGAAGCAAATTTGGGTACTTATGATCGACTTGGTGGTCGTGAAACAGGCATGGTATGCATCGCAGCCAGTAAGTCTTCAACTTTACTTTTTTTGCCTCCTTCAAAAATGTTGATCGCTCCAATTTGATCACAAAAATTTTTTCTCAATTTTGAGGGAGTCAAAATCGAGCTCAAAGCCGATAAAACTATTAATAAAAGTTAAATTGTTCTTATCGTCAGCCAATATTCACGTCGTGGTGAACGTGATACAGCCATGATATGTACCCCAGCCAGTAAGTCTTCAACTTGACTTCTCTTGTTTTCTTTAAAATTGTTGGTCGCTACAGTCTTACCACAAAAAATCTTTCTCAGTTCTAAGGACTACCGAAGTAAAAGTCCAATAATGTAATTAGCGATCGACTATTAAACAAATGTTTAAAAGGAAAACTTTTATAGCAACATGGACAACTGACTATTGCAGAGCATCTCATCAACACTCGTTTCAACTTAGGACCAGCCTAAATTTCATAATTCTTAGCACTATCGCTGGTACAAGTCGACTTGCCAATTCAGTGATCTCTATGGTGTCTTTTGGATGATTTTTTATCATCTCACAAGACTATTCCATATATGACTTGAGCAGTTCCTTGCGGTTTCTTTTAATATTTATAGCGCTTTAATCATGCTCATGTTCGACTCCCAAACAATTATCTGTGTCAAATATTAATTAAGCAATAAAAAGTAAATTATTTCTAGTTTAGTTCACGGTATATGGTGCTGGTGAGCAAGCAATTTTGAAAGATACCAATTTATTGGGATCTTTTAAGTAAGAGGGCACAAACTAAATTCTATGTGAAAACCCTAAATTAAAAACCAGAGAAAACCAACAGAAAAAAGTATTACTTTTTATCAGCTGTTAATAAGAACAAATACTTTTAAAATGCTTTTTGTATCTATAAAATGTTCAGGTCAATTGCAGCAGATCAGAGTGTCATTGAGACATTTGTTTGCATCCTTAAAAATGCCAAGTTATTGATTAAATAATTTCTTTTTCTGCCTCTCTTGGCATGCAATATTTTGACTACATATGTATATAAACTTTTCATCGAATTATAAATTTTAAACGTTCTCACTGTTTCAAAAAACATTTTGAACAAATGACTAACAATCTGTATTTTAGTTAATAAATTAAACACATATTAACATATAAATGTTTATTTTATGATTGTTTGCAAGTGCTTGCCTGTATTAGGGTATTAAGTCGGTATAAAACGTTCTTAAAGTCTGCTTTACAAGTGTGTTCGACAAAACACAAGTATGTACTTAAAGAAGCACCGTGTTTCAATTTTGTACAAATAGGACTTTTTTCTTTGCATTCTCATTACTAGTAGTAAGCTTGAATGTGTACATATATTCTTTTAACATGTTCCAGCAGTTCTTGTGCCATTTCACGCTCGACTTGTGCTCCGTTGCATATGTAATTTTTGGTGATTCGGCTTGAAACCCTGATATCAGAATTAAAAAACTAAGTTTTTGGTATTTAATTAACATCTGATATTTATTAAAACCCCAAAAACACAAAGGATTGTCTCAATGAAAGTGTGTATTATAAAAAAATAACTTAGATGTCTTAGTTAAAGCCCAATCGCTAAAGCAAAATATTATTACCATTCTTTAAATGGTAAATCTAACAAAATTACCATTCTTTTTTAAGATTTCTATTATTACTTTTTTTTTTATTAATAATAAAAATAAACATTTTAGAAGCAGAAGTTTCACGGAATTAAACGTTAGCAAATAGCTTTAGAGGTTAGAAACCAGAGATGGAAAAGTCATAGCTACAACTTGGCTTCAGAGCCTAAAATCAGTAGGTACAGAAATGAGCGTATCAAAGAGCCCTAGAAATGGCGCCACAGTACTCAAAAAACTAAAAGCGAAAAAACTTTTGCAAAGAGCGGATTAAACAAGCTGTGGAAAGTCTCATTAAAAATGGATGAGTGACAGAACTTCGAAAAGTAGTCTTTGCAAGTGACTTGGATGCTTTAAAAACGGTGAATGTGAGAACAAGAATGATAATTTTGTGCGAATTTATTTCTTTTTTTACTATTATTATACCATTCACAACAAGTATATTCTGAGCATATACTCGTATAAGCTTGTGATTCCACTGGTAATTTCCAAATACCCATCCCAGAATGCAATACGTGTGTTCGTTTTCAGTATTAACGGAAAACTGATTAAGCGACGTCTTTCTGTCCATCTGTAGGCTAATGAAATACCGTTTCTGAGAGAACTACTTAACCAACACAAAATCTCTTGCTTTCACTCAAGTTATATATTCTGACATTTGTTCGGTATTGAAACTGGTTTTCAAATAAGAGGGATATATTCTGAAACCGGGTTTTTAGGGGTTAAAATAGGAAGAATATATATTAGGACAGCTCAAAATGTACTGAAAAAAATGTTTCAATTTGTCTATTTTTCGATAGCTTTAAAAATGAACTCCACTACGACTTATCAAAAACCTCATTTGCGAAGCGAACGTTTTTCAATTGTTTTTTATATTTTTGTATGGGAGCCCAGAGAAGAAGGCGTGATATGAGTTCGTAGTATTAGAAAAAAATATTGGGACAAAAAAACTATTGGGGGTTGGTTCTTTCACAAGTTAGTGTGATGGAGGAACATTTATTTCGAGCCCTCAGAGAAGTCAAATGTATGACCAACCCGCAATAGTTTTTTCGTCGCAATATATTTTTCTAATACAATCAATTCATATCACGCCTTCTTCTGGGGGCGCCAATACAAAAATATAAAAAACAATTAAAAAACGTTTGCCTCGAAAATGAGTTTTGTGATAAGTCGTAGTCGTATCACAACTTCTTATGGGAGCTCCCACGAAAAAAATCTACAAAAAAATCGGGCGGCTCGATATTAATTTTAAATTTTTTCTCCCCAATATTTTTTGGAACACACTAACTCCGAACCGCAGCCCTTTAGGTAAGATCTTAATTAAAAATTAGAAAAAAAAAATTGAAAGTCAGAGGCCTCCAAAATGATTTTTTAAATATCGCAGTGGTACCTTCTTTCGTCACGCCAAGAACTGTCGAAAAATCAATGGCCAAATATCTATTAAATATGTATGAAAGTGGCTGGTGAAGAGTATTGAAGATTCGGCCAATTACAGCACTTTTAATTGTTTGGAATAGAAATTGTTATTTAGTTAACACACATGTTTGATCATTTTTATTTGGGGCATATTTTTTTTCGATTTTAGGTCATATCAAGTATTTACTGCTTTTTTAAGCCCCTAAAGCATTTTCTTTTACACACCTATTCGCACGCCCTACTTTCAGCACGTGGTCCAAGAAAAAGTGTTAATTTATATCGCCGAAATCCCGCTTTTTAGTTTGCTTCTCGAACTGAAGGGCATGACAATAAAGCCGATATACTCGATATTTGCACACTTTAGTACAAATGCATTTATTACGGAACGCAGACGAAGAGATACTCTTGTATTTATTACACATACATACATATGGATGTATTTGAGTGTTTTGTTTTATTTGTAACTTGTAGCAACATACAAACAACTTTTATGTATCCAGTAACGAGGGCACACCACACAATATTTATTACAATGTTAAACGATATTTTGAACACAATACTACAAATTGAATACATTTATCGTTACATATGGGTACGTACAACTTGTTTATCTATTGAATTAATGGTTAAGGCCCATTTTGTGTAGCAATTAAAGGTGTCATTTAAAAAGTGTGTTTGTGATTTATAACCCTAGGAGCAAGACACTGTATTAGATTTCTTACATATGTACGTATGTTGAAAAATTTGCCCCAGCATGTTTACACAAATGTAGTTTGCAGCACAAAAAATTAATAAAAAAAAAAAAAAAAGAATACTAATAAATAAAAATTTCCTGTGAATGAATCTAGAACACAACTAGTGTAAGTTAATTGCCTTTGAATGTTGTTTTTGAAGAAAAAGGTCTATAAAGGCCATTTAAGATGGTTGTACATTTTTTAGATTCTAGTTACCTTCAGTTCATGACTTTGCATTTTAATATGGGTGTAATTAATTTTACTTAAACATCAGAGTTTTTCAAAAATGATGTTCTTTTCTATTTGTTTTTCTTTTACATTCTGTTATCTGCCTACCAATTCGCAAACATATTTGCCCCTGTGCAAGTTTGTTGGTTGGATTCAAAGTTTTTTTCTCCCCTTCTTCATGCGCAATAACTTTAGTGTTTTAATTAAAATATAATTTTAATATTCTTCTGAACATATTTATAACAAGGAAGTGTGAAAAACGTCTGTATAATAATTTATAAAAGATTGGCTGCAACAAAATAAATAGAAAATATATTAAAGAAAACACATTTTCGAAATGCTTTTTTTTTTATTGTGAGTTATTTGATAATTAAATTATTCGAAAATTGCTAAAAATTGTTAACATTCAGAAAACATATGATTGCCAATTTTATTATATTTAATGTTTATATTAAAAAACACTCTCCTCTTTGTTTACGTTGCAAATATTTTGCTTATTTGTTAAAATATATTTTTTTGTTTTCAACAAAAGGGTAAAAATTAAAAAAATATAAACAATGGAAATAGCCGAAAAGATTATCATATACATATGTATTTCCTTCATAATGTTCTCACACTGAATGGTTTTAATTAAAAATTACTCCTTATTGGTCTTAAACATAGCAAGTTTTTCCCTAATGCTAGGAACACAACTGGGACGATCCACGAATTTTCCGCCGCAAATATTCGCCTTCAAAAAAAAGAAATACATTGGTGTATATGAAAATTATTTAAGTGCTAAGCTTTGACTTTTTGTATTTAAAATAAAAAGCCAATATTATGAGATTATAAAATATGTTTGTAGTGTTAAATTTTTTTTTTTTTTTTTGGTAATGCTAAATTTTTTAGCAACCAAGTTTTTTAATATGGTCACCCCATCAGCTGTTCAACTATATTAAGATAAAATTAACAAACTGAGAATACAACTGGATACAATTGAAATCATAATTGAAAATGTTAAACTTCATGTTCATTATATTAATTATTTTTACAAAATTTAAAATTCTTTGATTCATTTAATTTTTCTTTTTTTATTTTTGAACAACCAATAAACAACTTTATCAATTATAACAAATGTTTCTAGTTTTCGTCGTTATTGTGCTTCATACAACGAATTTCAACCGGCGTATTCGTCGTGTAGGCTGAAATTCGTCATTCGTCCTAGTTGTGTTCCTAGCATAGCTCTTATTCCAGTATGTACATTAGGGCGTCTCAAAAAAAAAAAAGTTCGCCGTACACCACAGAATATAAAGGATTGTTGCAAGGCAGTTTTGAAAAAAAAATTTTTAATTTTTTTTGCCGAAAGTAGGGGTCGCCAAACCACATTTTTCGTTATATCTTCGACATTTATAGTCCTATCTCAAAGTGTGATATATCGATGTTTTCGTCTTGAGGAGGCCAATATTTTGATTTAATAGTCATTAACCTCAAATATCTCATTCTAGTATTTACCTACCAGATCTCAGTTTCTACCACCCTAATGTACCACCCTATTGTCAGAAAATTAAAGCCCGTAAAAAATCATTAAACTTTTGTTAAAGAAGTTTTTCGATATTTCCAACAGAACTGTTAAAAAATACAATTTATGTTTTTTGCCGAATGTAGGGGTTACCTTTTTGAGTATTTTTGTCAGATTTTCTGTATTTACTGTCGGATCTCACAGTGCGATATATCGATGTTTTTGTCTCGAGGAGGCCAATGGCCTCAATATAACCGTTCTAATAGTTAAGGCTGTTCTTATGAAATATTTCCATAATTCCGGTAGATCTATAAGAAAAAAATTCATGTTTTTTGTCGAGCCTAGGAAATGTGATTTTAAATTGATTTGAAATTGATTTGAAATTTTTCGTACAAAATGTATTGTTATCGATGATAACGGACCAAGATCCGCTAGTACGTTCAGACGGCTATAACAAGATTTTGTCTGCGCGAAATGAAGCAGCAGTAGGCATTCGTCAAATGTACGGTGCACAAGTTAAAAATTTCATAGACTTCGAAAGTGACTCATATTACCATATGATCAATTGGACCAAATTTGAATTGACTGAGCCGCCGTGCTTGCAGTTCTATATGCAAGACCAGCTGGAAGCATTACAGTTTTCAAAAGAAATAATCGAGATACCAGGTAGCACAAGAAAAACAACTTTGTTTGATAGTTTTGTTGACTTACCTTAATTAATTTCACAGAATATCCGTGCCATTCTCAAAACACCGAGCGTTTTGTTCATGTAGTACATGAGTCTGCCATGGCTGTTACCGATGAGCAACGCCTAGGCCACATTTTTTCCAAGCTCGAAAGCCGTGAAAAATATAGCCAACTTGGGTCATTTCAAAATATGATTAAATAAAATTGTTTTAATATACACAGATCTTTGAATTTTTATTGTATTGGTACAGATATTATGGTAAGTTCGAAAAGAGTGTATCACTATTTAAAAAAGAAGATACTAGGCAAAAACATCGATATATAATACTATAAAATCCGACTGTGAATACCGAATATATGATAACTGTTTAAAAAGTCAACCCCTACATTCGGCAAAAAACATAAATTATATTTTTTTAACACTTCTGTTGGAACTATCGAAAAACTTCTTTAACAAAAGTTTAATGATTTTTTGCGGGCTTTAATTTTCTGCTATTAGGGTGGTACATTAGGGTGGTAAAAAATGAGATCTGGTGGGTAAATACTAGAACGGGATACAAAATACCATTGACTATTAAAGCAAAACATTGGTCTCTTTGAGACAAAAACATCGATATATCACACTTTGAGATCCGACTGTAAATGACGAAGATATAACGAAAAATGTATTTTGGCGACCCCTACTTTCGGCAAAAAAAATTTAAAAAAAATTTTTTGAAAATGTCTTACAACATTACTTCGTATTCGGTGGTGTACGGCGAACTTTTTCTTTCTTGCCTATATGGCGAGACGCTCTAATGTACATATGTATATCTATATTAAAACATCATTTCTAATATACATTTGGGTACTTAGCCTTAATCTTTCAAAGTCCAATACATGTTAAAATTGTAGAAATCATCTGAACAACAGTTAAAAGGAGTACAACTGAAGCAAAAAATTTAAAATGTATGGTACAAATGAATTACAAAACATTTAAACAGCCGCAACAATACTACTAGACCAAAAATGCGAAAATCCTCAAAAAATTTGCATAACATAAAAAAAATATTTTAACCCCCTAATTTATAAAAATTATAACAAGACTGCGCATGCATGAATGCGCGTGGTTGTATTTTTTGTGTTGTGAAAATTTTTTGCGAATTTTTTTGGGCCAAGAGTCCAATTGTGTTGCTGGGAACTGACTTAATCATTTCGGAACCGTTTTGATTTTTTTTGTGTTGAGTAAATTTTTGCGAGTTTTCACGTTTTTTAACCAGTTGTGTTGTTTGCGACTGTTGAAATCCCTTCTAAACTATTATGAATATATTTTTTGTGCTGTGCACATTGTTCGTAAATTTTCTCGTTTGTGTTAAAGTTATATGTTTGTATCTGTGAGGCGGTCATTTATCAGCATCAGTACTACGGCGAACATTAGTTAAGGAGCACTCCTTGAGTGAAACGTAGCCCTTGTGATCAATACAATAATTTGCATGGAAGAGAAGCTTGTTTTAATAACCCTCGTGGAGACCCCGATAACTATTAAGAAATATGTTTTTATACTTCTTGAGGTCAACGAGATTCAGCGGATTAAAATCATATTATATGTATAACCCTCTAAGCCACGAGATTGTCGAGACCATGTGTATCCTGCAGCGAAGACTCACCAGCACCAGGAGACTGAGGGGAACTCTTCGGGATTGTTCTGCCTAATCATAAGTTTAGGAGTCCATCTCTACTGAAATGTAGTGATTGTGCTTTATAATTCTTAATAGGCTCAAGTTCAATTCCTAAGTGATTTCTTAATATTAAGTCAAGAAAAAAAAAACGTTGTAGCTAATTGAATAAATGGCTGTTTTGAAATCACCTCTCAGAACTTTGGACTTGCTAAATTTCACAAATCTAGCGCTGCCGCTTAAACAGCTGGGCTACCAAATCTTATGCTATGTAACTTTCCATTTAGTATATATTTAATCAATACTCGTATTAATCAAAGCAATAATCTTTACTGTCTCTTTTGGAGTACATTCGGCACCTCAGAACACTGTTGCTTGCCTCTTACCACTTTGTTGTTTTAGTTTTAACTATGAGTTTTTATTGCTCATTCTAATAATACAACTTATAACTTTGAGTATCTAGCGGTATTTTTGTGAACATTTACTCATAGTTTTTAATTATATTGATCTACGCTGTAATACACTGATTTGTAATAGGCTCAAATTCAACATCTTGTGGCTAGCAGAAAAACATCGTTTCGTATATACAATTAAATACTGACAAGATCACACCTTTTAAGAGAAAAGTTCGCGAAATTCAAAATAAATTTTTTTTTATTTCCCAAATATTTTTTTAGTGCTGTCGTTCCCTTAAGAGAAAATTCCTTTGAGTGGAAGACATTTTGTTTGATAAAAAATGCTGTTTTATATGAAACAACTACCACATAAATGAAAAATTGTCACTTTGCCGGTGACGAAACATCGCATGTAATGAATTAATTTTAATTTTCAAATATAGACCCCAACATATGAAAATTCTGTTTATTTTGCTTATTAAATCTGAAATAAAAATTGATTTTGGGTTATTTTATTTCATGCTCTGCTTCTTGGTTTTATAAAGAAGCTTATAAAATGGTGAGTTCATTTAACCGAAATGGGTTTCTCTTACCATGACTTGTTTAAAAACAATATTCTACATAAGCAAAACAGATTTCTTGCAATTTTTTTTCTTCGTAACTGAATTCGACGGTATAATTGCACAAGAAATTATGGAGTCAGGAGATATTGGTACTCTTGACTTCTGCAATGGAACCCTGCGGCTAGTCAAGGTGATAAGGGAAAATTTTCCAAAGAAGATATTTACATGGGATCCTCCCAGGAGTAGAGGCAGAACGTTGGCATGTGCCCAGACGGAAGTTAGTACGCATAATTAGGAGAAAACTAATAAAAATCTTAATTTTATATGCAATGATTTTATTATTTCGATTGCCTCAATATTCTGATTCACTCAATTAAAAATGTCTATTTGTACAGAGTATCACACAACATTTATGAATTAGAGCGTAAATATGCAAAAATGCTTTCAATCGAAGCGTGTGTCGGTCACACTAGTTAGTGAAATCCCTAATTCCTTTGTTACTTTTGATATTAATACTTTTTTGTGTTCAAAAATATGTGCTAATATCGTTTAGCACATACATTTCGTTAAAGTTATTTCAAACGTACTTGTTTTAAACCCATCACTTTTTGGCTTAAGGTCCCCAAAAATTTTGGGAGCTCAACCGACAACAAATGTCCAAGTTAAGTTGAAAAAATGGAAAAATATACCAGAAACAGTTAAAAATATTTCTATAATAGCCACGGGAAATTCAACATAAACGTTAACATGCTTTGGCTCTTAATTACCCAAAAAAATTTCGAGCAAGGTAATTAATCTTGAATTAGAAATTTTTCAATTTTTAGAGTTCAATTTCAAAATCTAACCCCCCGATTATGGTTCACATCATCTAAATGTTGTGTTGTAAGATTTACAACGCAACTTACAACTCTTTTTTGGTGATTGTGGTTCACAACATCTAGGTGTTGTGTATGCCACAGAGTTGTTTTTCATTTGTACAGCATCTTTCCGCAAAAATACATGCCTGCATACAAAAAACTACCAAGTAAAGCCACACTTCCAGAAAGATGCACGCGTATGTTGCTTTCATTACACAAACACAAGCGAAAAACAATAAATTTTGACATTTCATTATCAAGTTTTATATTCAAAAGACATGGAGATTTTTTTTTTTTTTGGTGTTGTATTTCATATAACACCGCAACTACCGCGCAGAAAAGCATTGGTAAAAATGAAAAGAATGAAAAACGTTTTTCTTAGAAAAATACAAACAAAGCAATACAAATGTATGTAAATTTTTAATTTGGTTTTAACAGTGAAAGGACCAAAAAATTGTGCATTGCAGTTTAAATCCATTGCAACTACAAAATACAAAACAAAACTCTTTTGTTATCAAAAACTGGGTAATAATTATGTGTACAGATGCATTTTTGTTTATATTTTGTTAATAAATTTTAATAATTAATTGTTTTTTATTCATATGCAGACTTACACAAATTTTATAATTTTTTCATAATTTAACTTGTAACATCAACACGACAACACTCAATTAGGTGTTGTAAGTTTTTGACAACACTTGATACAATAGTTGTAAACCATAACCACTTTTCAAATAATACAACATTAAATGAACAAATGTTGTGAACCATAATCGGGGCCTAAGATAGGCGGTACATAAACTTAAAAAACTCAAATCAAATATTGTACACTCTAATTTGCTAGGGAATTGCCACGCATTTGCTTAATAACGTATTGTTTTCTAGGTGATTACTACAATTCTCAAATGTGCATCAGCCACATGATACATATACATTTACAATCTCTCATACCTACATGTAGTAAAGATTAAAATTTATTTTATGGATATTAAACTGACTGCAAACTGAACACAAATCTCTTTAAATCTCTATTTTTGTCGATTCTATTTTCAATTATTTTATTAAACTAAATTCTTTGACGATATATGGATGATTGAAATGGCCATAAATTGTGAATTTTCGTTATTCTAAACATTTATTTTGCAATTTCTACCCGCACACACCCACATACACAAGAAAATAGTTGAATGTACACTAGCGTGTATGTTGGAAAAAAAAACGTGGAAAATAAGTTTCTATTTTGGAAACAATAGAACTAAAGAGTTTGAAATTTATTGGGATGCTTAACATATTATTTGCCAGGGAAAGTAATTTCGTGAAAACTGCTCTGACACATTCATATTTTATTTACTTTTTGAAAGTTGTAGATTTAAAAAAGTTAACAGCTTTTTTATTTACATATAAAAAAATTTCTCGATAGTACTTTCCTTTGTAAATGCAGTGTACGTTATTCGCTCTAATATCTACTGCCAGACCCACGATGCCACTCGGCATCGCTTGCTGGCTTAATTACATGGAAAACAATAACAAAATTCGAAACTTTGTTGATGTTTTCAGTGCATTTGTGTAAGCAAACGATGTCGAATGATGAACTGACACGCAATAACCATGCAAAGAAAAAAATGTTTTTTTTTTAATTTCTCAATCAATGGCAATGTTTCGGACTGTAGAGAGCGCTGTCGCATGTTGACGCTCTTTTTCCATAGAACTCGCCTAACAGCGTAAGATGTATAAAGAATTTAATTATTTCTGTATTAAGTTTATCAGGCTCAAGTTCTTTCTATCTATTATCCTTGTGATGGATATTAATTAAATTAGACAAAGAAGACATCAAAGACATTTATTTAGCAGGGTGGACAACTAGTTGTTTCGAAGCCGCCACACTTTCTCGTCAGCACCCGTCTTTGAACTCAGGGGCTCATGTTTCTAAAGCGACAATCACGCCACTCAGCCACCCAAGTGTTGGTTGTCGCTTTATATTAGGAATATTATGCATTACAATACATTTTGCCTGATATCAATGACTCAAAGCAGATTGAGAAAAAATCTAATATATTTATTATGAAAGCTTTGCCATCCGGGCTTTTAGTTTCATTGATGTAAACAAAAATGTTTCGTGATGCACCAGCTAAATAATGTCCACTCTTCTCTGAGCTTCATGAAATGCAAAAGTTTGTTTTAAAAAACTGGAAATAATTTTGAAAAACACAGGCTCTACGAAAAAAAGCATTTTAGTTCTATGCAATCCTTTTCTTCTGTATTTTTATAACCTGTTGTTGTTTACATTAAAATAAATATAAATAAATCACTTTGAGAATTAAAATAAATTTTGTGCTTTTACCATTCGCACTTCTCACCCCAAGAATCATTTTTCTTCAAAGCAACTGCAATAGCAAATGTTTTTCTTTTACACAAAGAAAGAAAAAAAATCCAAAATTTATAAACTTAAAAAATTTAAAAAGTCAAAGTACCAAACCGTTTAATTTTTATGCCGATTCTCGTATGCCAGTAAATTTGCCTCTTTGGCAAATATGGCTGAGCAGGTTATCAGCCACATACATACATATGTACATATGCACATACATTTTGGTAAACATTAGCAGCCACAATCGCACACATGCACGTACACTCATACAATTTCAGATATGCCTGCACATTATAAAGTCATTAAAATTTTTGAAAATATTATTTTTACAATTTTGTGAATAAACAATATTTTATAATACAATAAACATTAATTATACAAACGTGTATGATTAAAAACAATTTTTTTACTAAAATTTTTTGGGAAGGGAAAAATGAAAATTAAACATTTGAAAATATTTTCCGTAAAGTTTTTAATATTCATAACGTAGAATAATAACTTCACAAGCCACACAGTGTAAATTTAACATTAGTGGAAATCACTCTTTGATGTTGAATTTTTGCCACATACACGCGTGTGTAGTATGCAATGGAGCTTGTTTTTGCACAGGGTAGTTTATGTAATTCTTTTTCATATAATCGTATTAGTTCAATGAAAATCCTAAAGTGATTTATGAGAGTAATTTCAAGCAGTAATTTAACTTTATCGTCAAACTATGTGATTTGCCTTCCTCTAAATTGAGAAATATATATTGTGTGATAAGCGTCGTGGTGGTCGCGAACCAGCCATGCCATGTACTAAAAAAATCTGTCTCAATTTTAGGGAAGGAAAATCGAGCTAAAGGCTGATAAAATTATTAACAATTGAGAATCATTTCTGCTAAAGAGCATGTTAAGGCCCATTTACACCAAAGAAACAAAAATTTTTTTTAAGTTCAATCAAAATCTAGTTCTTCTAGATGGGATTTCCCATACAAAATATTGTATCATAAGTAGATTTTGGTGAAATATCTAAAAATCTGCCCAGGGATGCAACAATAATTTATTACATTTTAGAGTAAGAAATGCAAAACATTTTCAATAAAATTTCTTGTTTAAATCTGAGTACAAGTTAAAACAAGATTTAGGCAAATTATACGTACATAACAGGCAATAATGCCTCTAAGGCACCGAATGCTGCTATAAAAAAAGGTTTTGGAAAAAAATATTGATAAATGTCAGAAAATAGCGGTGTAACCGTTACAGATTTCAGAGTAGATTTTAATTTATATCTAACATATCTCATTTTGGTGTAAAGCGGCTATTAATCATAAAAATGATTTTCAGTAAAATCGTGCTCATACATATTTTTTAGCTCAAATAAATAATATGTGGGGTTTTACACTTGGTTTTACACGTGGAAAGACAGACAGGCAGATAGAAAATGTTATCCCTAATTGGCAATGGTGGCGCATATTTATTTTCAGTTTCCACTTACATACAGCTCAACTGGTAACACACGGGGAAACTTGCTTTTGAAAAACGTAAATGTAAAAAAATGGTAATGCTTTAACGCACCGTATAGACAAAGTGCCACCAGAAAACAGTCCTTCGAGTTGGCTTACCACAATAGCATGATATCCCCTATTGCCAATTTTTTTTTTTTTTTTTTTGGTATTAAAACCTTATTTGCAAAAGAGTTTATTGATTCGTTTGAATTTCAGTCAGGGGTAAACACATTCTTTTTAATTTAATTTTAAAAATGTATTTAAAAATCCACTATTACAAAAATTTTTAATAAATATCCAAGCAAGCACTGTAATGATAAACTTAATCCTTTCATCACACTTGAAAAAAAAAAATATTGTTAAGTTTATGTAAATAAATATTTAAACTTAATAATTCGAGCTTGAGGTCACTTGTTTTTTTTTAACGCTTGTTTAATGCAATATTTCGATACCTCAATTCCGGAAGAAGATACCCATTGAGGTATCGAAATATTGAATTAAACAAGTATATAAAAAAACAAGCGACCTCAAGCTCGAACTATTAAGTTAAAATCAGGGAGCGGAAATAAGAGTTATTTTTCAATTTTTGAAGCAATAAATCATACATAAATGAACATCGTAGAAAACTTTTAATTACACCATCATGATTTTTATCATGATGTATAAAAAAGCAGGAAAATTCAGACAGAATTAGAGAAAAAATCAACCAGAGCTCAGTTTTCGCAACCTCCTAATACAAATTGAAACCGAAAATTGAGCAGAAGCTCGTGATTTTGCAGCAGCTGCAACTGCTTAACGTTTTAATAATATTTTAGGTACGAATTTTTCGTCCCAAGTTTTTCCCGGTATTACAATCTCCACACTCTTCGTAATGACATGTAATGTATCGACATGTAATAAGTTTGGTGGTGAAAAGCTCCCAAAAAAAAACCTGTTTTACTGTAATAATAAATCCAAAAAATGTGAAAAAGATGCTCAATAAAATATATCAGACTTATAAATAACAGACGACATTGTAACCCACTCAGAACTGTACAAAAAGAAATAGTGTATGGTTATGCAACCATAAAATCCGACCTCAACGAAATTGGACTTGAAACCAATCAAAAACCTACTGTAGTGTCACGAAATCCTATTTTCACGGTTTTTTGTACGAACTAGAATTAGTTTTTAGCATTATTGGATTTCATAGTACTAAGGTGGTTGTTTTTTGTCTATTTCAAATCCGATGCCGATAAAATCGAATTGTATGACAACACAAACTGGTAAACAATTTTTATTCGACATTTCGTTTTCCTTCGAAAAACTTTTTTTTCTACTGAATATTGAACATTTCTAACAATTGGTTGTTGAAAGATGTGCATAAGAAAAACAAAGTACCACGCACTCAATTGATACATAGTTGCATCTATTTGAAAAATGTATCTATTGAAAAAATGTACTCTCCAATGTATCAAAAATATATTTCTTTATTTTCAAACTATGTAATTAACATGAATCAGAGTTAAATTTATAACACATTTTGTTATCGTTCAAAATTGCAGCGAACAAACGATCCTGGCGTTCCCGTCTTCGAGATGTGTCAATTTATGGAAAATAATTTTCTATCACTGTCAGCGTATCAAACCGTATTTTTTGCCAGCTCATATTTACTCCCTCTAATGGTCATTAGTGGTTTGTATGTGCGTATGATAACTCGTTTGTGGCGACAGGGCAGTGGCGTTCGCATGTCTGTTGAATCACAGAGAGGACGTAAACGAGTGACACGTCTGGTCGTTGTTGTTGTGATTGCATTTGCATCGTTATGGTTGCCAGTACAGGTGAGTGCTGTAAAATTATATGTATGTATAAGTAAGTGTGGTGATTTGTGTGTCTCTTTCAACTTTAAAATTCTGAAAATGAGTTTGCCTGCATGTGTCTGTGCGTGTGTGTGTGTGTGCTTAACAAGAGTGTATTGGTATACTAATATTTGGAAGCAACACTTGAATGAATTGAAGGATCAACAAGGAAGCCGACTGGTAGACAATATGAGAAAGTGATGAAGTTGTTGGTGTTTTCGATTTTGTTTTTGCTTGAATGTAAATGTAATTTTGTTTTGTACAGTTCAGATAGAAAAGTTTAGGTTGCAATGTTTTCGTTTTGTTTTTTTTTTCTGCACCATTTGTCTATGGCTTAAAGTTGATTCAATATTCTTGTTAATAATGACCTGTTTTGCACTCAATGCACTATGGTTTAAACATAATTTTAACACAATCAAGATCTAACAAATTTAATAAATTCGAGATATAAATGTTTTTAACAAAGAAAAAGAAGTCATTAGCAATAGCAGCCTCAAACATACAACTCGCTTAACACAACATTCCAACTCGGAACTCAGACAGTTGCCGGTAAAAGAAACCCTGGTACGCAGAAGCATCAAACAATATGCTTATTCAGAACTAGCTTACTTACGCTTTTAAGAGGGTCATAATGATGCGTAAAACTAAGTTTTATATATACATATGTATAATTTTTTATTCGACATACGCTATCTTGTTTACTGAGTTCAAATAGTTAACACTTAACTATGTAATTTCAATCACTTATTGTCACATTGTGACAGGTGTAATAAAAATTGATTATATCTGAATACTTCAATTTTCGACTTAAGCTACTCTTCTATATTGCCACAGCAATACAGAATTTCGCAATCGGTGTTGAGAGAGCAAAACCACAGGTTCATTTTGTCATGTGAACGTGGCATAGAACAAAAAATCAAACAAAACTAATAAAAATAGAAATAAAACAGAAATATTGATAAACAATTCAACGATTGTTAAAAAAAATCGGGCGCATATTTTTTTTCACTCATCTCTCAAAGTTGTTTCAACGTTAACACCGAGAACTCAGTTTCAACAAAATTCGTATTTCTATGCTCGCAAACTCTTATTTTAATTTTTCACACAAATTTTAACTTTCACACAAAAATTAGTTTCACAAAAAGTTTAGCAAATCAGTAAGCCACCTATTATTGATTGTGTTTGAAAATAGAGGTTTGGCAACATTGTAAAAAATGTCAAACAGCTGTTGTGTTGCACTGCTTGATAACTGAAGCTTAGGCCATAAATTTTTAATGATTTTTTCTTCATAATGTTTGTGAGCACTCGAAAGCCGTGGAGAAATTAAAGCGTGTTATGGACCTCTCTGTACATCTTTTTTTTGCCACCGTTTTCAATTGAAGTTCTCATTCTAAGTATCACAAGTGGAATTAATTTTAACTATATCGAATTTTATCGAACTTCAGTTCGATTTTTTACTTCCACAAAATTAAGATGTTTTTCTGACAAAATTGGAGTGATTAACATTTTTAAAGAAGGTAAAAAAAGTAAAGTTAAGGACTTACTGGCTGTGAGTCTATCTATTTATTTTACGACCACCACGTCGCTCCTCAGCATCCAAATTTTCTTCGAAACGCTGAAATTTGCTGACTGAGTTCTTCATTACTGGCTGTCTATATTTAATCTTATTGATCATTCTTCCATTTCATCACTGTGTTTTTCAGTGCAGTACAGAGTGTGTTTGCTCTTAATTTCTTGTTTGTAAAACAGAATATATGGCACAGTTAATAGATGATCTGCGACAGCAAAGAAATTTATTTATGGCCTGTGACTAAAAGATAATAGGAAGTTAAAGATTTTCTCTTGAGAATTACTCCACAATTGAAGGCCTTTCCGAGTACTTAATTTAATTTATTTTATGCTTATATCTGCCTAATGAAATTTTTGTGAACTATAAAAAATCCGCTTAATACTAAACCAATGTGCAGCCAAAAGTTTGATATAGAAATATAGCCTCCCCCTCCCTTTCACACGTTTATATCCAGAGATTATATGAAATATTTAACTAATGGCTTCTTTCGTTTTACAGGTGATTCTGTTGCTTAAAGCACTTAATGTCTACCATACGGATACAAAATTAACTGTGATTTTGCAAATTGTTGCACAAACTTTCGCGTACACAAGTTCCTGCATAAATCCGGTGCTCTATGCTTTTTTATCGGATAATTTTCGCAAAGCATTTCACAAGGTAGGTAGAATATAATCTTTAGACATTTTACCACAGAAGGTTTTACTTGTTTTTTTAATTATTAATTCAATACTGTTTTCAGAGTTCGTTCAAACAACAATTTACTTTAGCCAAGTATAAAAAAAAAACAAAAAGAAAAAAGTGTTCGCCTGCCAGCAAATATATGTATATTAAAACTGTTTTTTTTTTTTTTGTTTTTTTTTTTGTTGAAGAGCATCTTCTCATCATTGGATTTTTTAGTTTGTTCTAGTTTGGAGCTGGCTTATTTCTGTCCTTGATCATCAGCGGTCATTATAAAGGGTTCGCCAAATTACTTTTTTTTTAACGGCGCAAAACATTGAGTGTAGCTTCTGCTCTGTGGCATGTAGCGCCGTCCTGTTGAAACCAAATGTTGACAATATAATCCTCTTCAATTTTTGTGAACAACAACTCATTCAACATGCCGAATCCATTGTCCATTGACTGTAACGGTTACTCCTTCCTCATTTTCGAATAAAAATGGCCCAATTATGCCTCTGGACCAAGCTTTGGACTCGCTTTGGGTGCGGCGGCTTTTCAATGTATGCTTGCGGGTTTTCTGTGCCCCAGATACAACAATTTTGCCTGCCAAGATCAAAATGAGCTTCATTTGAAAATATGATTTTTGTTTTTTTTTTTGCCAAATCGGCATCTTCTGTAAGTCGATCGCAGGCCCACTTAGCGTAGCGTATACACAACCATATTCGTTCAGCGGAAGGATAAAATTAATTATATATCAAATCAGACATGAGATAAGTGTTACCATTCACGAAATAAGCTCTAGTTGAAAAAAAACGTTAGATGGCGGACCCTGTATTTTTTCTATTTCTACATCACTCGTTACAAGTTAAGTAACTATCAGTTGGTTGCAGTTGAAAGAGTGTTGAAAGTCAGAAATGTCACACTTTTTTTTTTTTTTTTTTTTGTAGAAAACAAAAAACTTTTAAAAACACTTTAATTGTTTAATTAAAACCGCTTTTGCTTCCGATGATATACACTGAAAACCACTATTGAAGAGAAACTATATAAGCTTTGGCTTATATAGTAAAACTAGATTCATGGTTTGTGGCAGAAAAAACTGAGCGAAAATAAAAAAAACAGCATTACTTTTGAATTCAAAATTTTAAGTGAATGGTGTTATAAAAAACAGACAAATTATTTCGAATGTGTTCAATTTACTTGGTATCTATATCTGATGAGTGATAAATGATTAGATGTTTAATTCTAAATGAAACAATTTTCGTCTTCTTTGGGACATTTATCATGATGAAAATTCTATTTATCATGATGAAAGTTCTGCAGATATAGACACCAGGTTAAAGCTGTCTTATCAAATTGAATACTCAAATTTGATATTAATAATGGCTGGACATATCAGATGAACCAATATTTTTTATTAAGTTTGAAACTATGAAAAGCTTAAGGCAAGTCAAAAACATCATCCAAAATGCGCCTGTCACCCATTTATCACCATAACTGCATGCAATTGCACAACTTAGTTATTTATTTGCTTTAAGGGCTAATTAAATGCATTATTTTGGGTCTAAAATAGATTTTATTACTTTTTTTTGTCTTTTTCAGCCGTCTATATACCGCCGACATTTCGTTGATGCTAATCAACTAGTCAGTAGACTCGAAAAATCTTAAGGGAATGTTTGAAACCCAACCACTATATTCCCATGAACAAAATTAGAATTCGAAATGTTCAAACAAACCTTTAATACAGAAAACATTTTCTTCGTCTTGCAACTCTACTACTGTTACTACGATTTGTATTTCTGAAAGTATCCAAGAAGTAATAGTTTTATAGTTGCAGGGGAGAAGTATAAACGCCAAAGTTACTTATTACAACTATTAATATTTATTTGTACTTCAGTTTACATTTAATTTAAATAATTATGAAAAAGAGCTAAGCGGCCACAGCTGTAGATGTGAAGACTGCCCGAGAAATTAATTTCTGTTTTCTCCTGTCATTCTTACTAGCAGTGTTGCCAGTCAAATTGTTATTCACAATTGGCAGACTTGGTGCAGCCACTGTTTTTTGAATATTCAAAAATGAACTTAATTATGTAGTTTCTTTAAGAGCCAATTGAAATGTACTATTTTAGGTCTAAAACTTATCAAGTTTATAGCTGAGCCTGAAATAAATGAAAAAAGTACCTTAATTATTATAAAACCGCTAGTCGGTTTTTCAATTACATGTGATTGCACAATTTCACAGAAATGGTTAAATTTGACTTTTTACCGGGTCTTAGAGATTTTTCTTGTGATAAATTGGATTTAGCGCTTTTTCTTGTTACTACAAAACATAAAAAACTGAGGTAATTGTAATTTTGCTTTTCATAATCAATGTATTTTTACTTGATTGTGTGTTAAGGCATTGAAACTTCAATTTTCAAGAGAAGTGCACTTTTTGCATGTTAGGCCAGCTATATTAGTATTTTATTAAAAATTTGTATTGAAGTGAATTGCCTTTTCTGTCACATTAACATTTTAATATTTTATTTATGCATACTTTTTAAGTTCAATATGCCTTTAAAAATTTACAATATTTGATTTTCCCTACAATTGCGCTCTTATTTTGCGGTTGAAGATTTTTTTTTTTTTTTTTAAATTGCTGGCTCCACTGCGTGCAAGCGAACTACTTGCAGGTGGTGAGAATTAAAATCATAACACTTTCGATTTGTGGAGAGCCACTTTAATGAAGTGGTTCTTTGTTCTCATTAAAATCTATTTATGTAAAAGAACAACAAAAATGAAATGAGTGCTGTAATTACTCGTATTAAGTAGTTGCTTTCAGAAAGCACCCAACAGCAAACAAGAGCACAATAATGAAATTCGTAGCATTTCACACCAGCCAAATTAAACACAGTAGGGTGCAGAGAATGTAATATTTAATTTCATATATACACCATAATAAAATTAAAGTGAACATTAAAAGTAAACATTAAACAACAGCTCTTTCGAAGGCAACACTGAAACAGGCACATTTTGTACCAATATCGATTTTAAGATAAACTAAATTGTTTACTCAGCCATGCATTTAACACTAAAAAGTAGTTTTTATATTCAGTCTTTGTAAGTATCTTAAATATGCATTTGTCAGACTTAAATTGTACATGCCTTAAAAGTCTAATATAATTTACTTTAACAGTTGCTGATATTAAGCCCATATAAGTTTATGCATCTCATGATAATTTTTACTGCATTAAAGTTAAATGGCAAATCTTTGCAAACAAAATTTTAATTAAAATTCTTGTTAATGAATTTTTATATGAATTATTAACAGTTTTCAAAATTTCATTTAACACTTTTATGATCATTATTTTAAAATAAATTTATTAAATCAAATTTAAGGCCCACATGCCTGCCGATATGCAGCCGTAAATATTTACATAAGAATGTATTAATATATTTGAAATTATTAAATTCTTTAATAGTGTTGGCGTTAATTTTTGATTTAAGGCTGACTGGCAATCTTTAAAATGTGTGCAAATTTGAGTTGTTTGCATGAAGATGGTCGGTATTAATACCGAAAAGCTTTAAATGAGTTAAAATGCATACGTCTATATGCATGTATGTGTGTTTGGCTTTGAATATGTTTTACTATGTTGCTATAAATACAACTTAAAAACACAAATCCCAAAAGCCAGAGTTTAATTGGCTTGAGTCAGTTTAGAGCCACTGCAGAAATATTACATTTAATACGAATCTCAGTTCAGGACCATATGGACATTACAGAGAATCGTTTAATTTTTTATCTTAATATTTCAGTCTCAATTTTAGTATTTGTTTTCTAAATTATTCAGTTAATTCACAAATTAACTTAACTACTTATTTGCTTTTAGAGCTAATAAAAATGTGTAATCTTAGACTAGTAAATATACTTCAATGTTTTCTGTCTTTTTCAGCCGTCTACATGCCGCCAACATTTCGTTGATGCTAATCAACTCATCAATAGGCTCGAAAAATCTCCAAGGAATGTTTAAAACTCAATTAATTATTTAAAAATCTCCACGAACAAAATGAAATAAATAATCAAATTTATCTTTGAGCATTCAAAAAACTTTTACTTTTTGATACTTTCAAAAATTCAAATCGTAGTAACCGATGGTTACTCGTTGTATAGAAGTTGTTGAGTAAAAGTGAAAGTGTTGCAAGACGATAACATGTTTTTTGTGTTAAACATTTCTTACTCTCATCTCATTTCGTTCATGAGAATTTTGGAATAAGTAATTGGGTTTCAAATATTCCCCTAAAATTTTTCGAGCCTACTAATGAGTTGATTAGCAACAACGAAATGTCGGCGGCATATAGATTGCTGAAACAGAGAGGAAATATTAATAAGGTCTAACATATTAACTAATTAAATATTAATAAGGTCTAACAGAGAGGAAATATTAATAAGGTCTAAAAAAAAAAAATATCATTGCTTTGGTTAATGTTAATTAAGTATACAATCAGAAAGTAGAATTGCGTGAGCTTTGGTTGCCGAGTGGTTAAAGCGGCTGTGCCAAATATTGTGAAATTTGACACGTCCAAAGTTCATAGGGTGCTGATGAAGGGTGTTTGCTACCCAGAAACAGCCGGTTGTCCACCTAGCAAATAAATTTTACTTTGATATTGATTAAAAGTAGTGAAAACCCAAGGGTTGAACTTGAGCCTGAAAAAGTAATTTAATATAAATTAATAAGGTCTATTTTTAGACGTAAAGTAATATTATTTAGCAAATATTAGCTATAAGCAGCTCTTTTAAAACCAAAATTGTTTATGTGCAATTGACAATTATATATTAGGCTTTTTAGTTCAGTTTTACTTCTTTCGCATTGAGAAAGAGTTTTTGTGAGAAAATTTAGTGTTCAACATTATTAAAGTGTTTAACATTATTAAAAAAGAAAAGCAAGCTCAGAGACTTATTACCAGGGGTATATACATATAATGGCTAATTCACGACCACTGTGGCTATCCTCAGTTCCCCAATTTCTTCGAATTCAGGCTTAGGCAACAGGGCTTAAATTTTTTTTATCCACTTTAACTGTTTGCACTGCATTTTTAAATTAATTATATTATCACCAACATTAAATTTAATTCCAATAGATTTGTGTGTTTGTTGCTATTGTATCACAGTGATGTAGTCGGAACTAGACACTTTAATGTAACATAATGTAACGTTGTAGTCGAACCTTTAGTTTGACTTTTTTTTCAAAATTGTAGTAATCAACATTTTTAAAGAAGATAACAAAAGTAAACTTTAAGACGTATTAACTGGAAAACGTACGTTTCACGTTCACTACGACGATCACCAGCACCCAAATTGCTTCGAACCCAGTTCACAACTAATTGCATACTGTTTTTAAGCAGCAGCACCTATCCACCCTACAAATACTACATGAGCTCTTCATTACAAACCCTCCATATTTATTTAATCTATTGAGCAACCTTAAATTTTATCAACCTTAAATGTTTTGTTGTTAATTAGAATGTATTTTATATTCTCTCTCCGAAATCAAATTGATTTCTAATGGGCTTTTGTGTTTATGGCCATTATATTACATGACTGGTGCCACTGTCAATGATGATTATGAGTAGCTGCTTTCTTAGTTTATTAACCTTTATGTGCGAATAGACTACTTAAATCTTGGTTAATTGCTATTTTATAAATATTAAAACATATTATACTCACCTTGTATAGTACTCATCTATTGAAATTTTGAAACTTCGTATAATAAGTTTATAATTCTGCCAACTTGCTCCAATAATGCCTCTAAGGCGCTGGGGCTGTTACTAAAATGAATATTCTAATACATTGTACCTTCAATTTTAATAAAAAAAAAAAAAAATTGTCTGGTGGCTTCACAATCGGTGACCGAAAATAGATATTTTATGATAAATCTATATATACCCTTTTGGCAAAGCGTATAAAAATAAATAAACAATCAAATAAATCGGCAAAACAATAATTAACATCACCATCGCAAAAAAAAAATTACCAATGCTTTCCTTTTGTGATTTACATCCCACTGGAATGGTTGTGAATGGTCACAACCCAGAATATGTATGTAATACATCCTGGCGTCTTCTGATATCCATGCCGCCTTTTTACCTTTGGTAAAGAGTTCGACAGTGTCTGCATGACTCTAATATTACTGGCTTTCCTGTAAGCAAAATAGAGTGCCAAATAAATTAAATCCACTTAAAGGTGTCTGTTACCCCCAGCAAACAGGGTGCCTTGGATCAAAATGCTTCAAGGCAAAATCTGCTACTGGGGAATCCGAGTAAAGGCCGTACGAACAAAAAATTATTTATTAGTTTCTTTTAGTTTTTCGCAAAAATTTAAACCAATTGCAAAAAATAATTAAATAGAGAATATAAACATGAAGCAATTTTTTTTGCAAATTATTTTAAAATCATTTATAAGCAGCTTTAGAAATTTATGTAAAATACTTAATGAACTCAAGCGATTGATGTGAAAATTAAACCTTAAATAAATATTTAGCACTATGAAATAATAATTTTGTTTGTAATTTTTTCCAATCTTTAAAGTAAACAATAAGATTATAAATTGTTGTTTATTTAATTTGTACTAACTCTACCACATTCGTTCAAAAAACTGTCATACGTTTTTTAAGCCAAGTTGTTTTTTTTTTGTGATGTTATATTTAAAATTTAATTGAGTTGCTAATTTATAACACACTGTTTTTTTTGTTCTTTAAAAAAAAACTTTTTTATCTCTGCTAACAGCTCTATTTAACAATGTTATTTGCTGATCAATAATGTTTGCAGTCAATTGTCTAGAAAATATGAGAATATTAAACACACTCGACTTGGTTGAAAATTAGAAAATATTATTTGTGTTTGCTTCAGCGGCATGTGGGTACGTGTGTTATGTATGTACATGCAATGGCACTTACATGAACTTTTGCACAGCAAAATTCTGTAAAGTTTTAGGCTTGAAGTTACAAAAAATTTTTGTAAATTGGGCAAACCTAACCTTAAAATATGATTTTTTCCAATTTATATCCATGTAAAGGGTGTTTTTTTCGATGTATAGAACTTTAAGTTGCAATAAAACAATGATGGATTATTCGATTGACATAAATTTTATTTATCCGAAAGATAATCTTGTGGCATCTTGTCTAGTGCGGATGTAGTCCAATCTGGACTTCCAATTTTCGATGACCGATATTGTCTTCCAAATGGTCAAGTATTTGTGGCTTATCCGCATAGACCAATAACTTTACATAGCCCCACAGAAAGTAGTCTAGCGGTGTTAAATCACACGATCTTGGAGGCCAATTCACAGGTCCATAACGGGAAATTAGGCGGTCACCAAATTTGTCTTTCAATAAATCGATTGTGGCACGAGCTGTGTGACATGCTGCGCCGTCTTGTTAAAACCACATCTTCTGAACATCATGGTTATTCAATTCAGGAATGAAAAAGTTATTAACCATGGCTGGCTCTATACCGATCACCGTTGACTGTAACGTTATGTCCATCAAGATTGTGGTGTTAAAAACTAAACTATTATTTTGTATTTACTGTGCTTTGGTGATCCAACATTTGTAGAAATGTCACAGTTTGGCCAGATCAGTTTTTTCAACATTGGGTACATAATTTGTTGATAAGTCAGAATTTCTTCTTGGATTGTTTTATCAAGACAAGAGCGATTGCTAAGAAAATGATACTGAGCGATAAAGGAAACTATGCCAAATAGTATTCATTCTATTATTTGTCTGCTGTTGTTTTTCCTCTGTCTTGTAGTTGCGTACAAAACTGATCATAAAGTTTAATTGCAGTGGAATTGTTCCAAATTTCACACACACTCACTCACACACACACACACACACACACACACACACACACACATACATACATCTGAAATTCGAAGCAAAACTGTTGAGCAACTAGAAACAGACTGTTGAAAATATTTTGTTATTTGAATTTGTAAATAGATATTATATATTTATAAATAATTTATTGCAATTCAGCCAGGTAGGAGGTTTGATTTGACTTATCCATTTTGAAACGAACAAAAGATTGATATTTTTATAGAATTTTTATTATGTGTGATTTATTTGTAAACATACCAGCATACGAATAGAAGTATGTAAGCACATACATATGTATGTATGTATGCAGGCATGAAGCGATGATTTTTAAAACTTAAAATAATTTGTTGTCTGCATTGGAAAAGATACACAACGTTTGCTTTGAAGCAATTATTATTGTTTGTGTTTTCTTATTTAATAAACAAATATGCAAGAATATAAACAATTTTTTAATTTACACATTTCAATTCCCTGCGGGGGGCTTTTGGGGCATGCTGTTGTGCGTGCCAAGTCTTTTGTTTTGTAGATTAATTTTTAATAAATTAATCAAGTATTAACAGGCAAATTTCAATAAGTTTGTTTCATGGTGTGTGGTAGAATTGTGGTAAAATATTAAAATTTGTTTTAAAAAAATTTTCAAACTCTTTAAAAACACCTGTTATATTTAACATCATTTTATTGTTAATTTTTTCACACTCTCTTGACGTTACTTATGATGGCGCCTTCATAATTAATTGATTTAAAAATTCCCAAATGCACAAACCATAAAATTGCTAGTAAATGGCATTTAAATCTTTGTCTAATTGATTGAAATCGACCGCATTTAGCAACCGCAAAAAAAATTATTGCGCACCAGTAATCAAACGCACCCAACAGCAACAAAAAAAAAAAAGCACTTGTAGATATGATTATTTATGCAATCATATCGTAGCCATTACAATAAATGGTAATGGTATATACAAGATTGTAATATCGCTTGTAATTCGTACACTTTACCTTAAAATATGTGTAAAAACTATATGCCTAAAATGGGCATATTATGTATCAAAAATAATAAGAATGTTAATTATATCACGTTCGTCTGTTTGTATGTCTGTCAGTATGTTTATATATTGTTACTAACAAAACCAAGTGGCCTAGTGTTTGCATTAGAAATTCGGCTTATGAATAGCAGATACACATACATATATAAAAAACCCCCGTTTTGCGGCTCAAAAACAAAGAGTTTTTATACCCTTCACATAAATGTGTAAGGGTATATATAAGTTTGTGATTCCGTTTGTAACGCATTGAAATATCCATCTAAGACCCCATAAAGTATATATATTCTGGATCAGCATCAATAGCGATTACGATTGAGCGATGTCCGTCTGTCCGTCTGTCCGTCTGTCCGTCTGTCCGTCGGTCCGTCTGTCCGTCTGTCCGTCTGTCCGTCTGTAGTCGTTGAAATACCGTTTCTGAGAAAACGGTTTGAGATAGAAACCTCATTCTTTCGCTAAAACGTGTGAAACCCCGGTAGTGGGTCTGCTATTGAAATTCAGTAAGATAGGTCCACGTATAGCCGAGATATATTCAAAAAACCGGGTTTTGAGGGATATTTTGTGTAATTTTTGTATTCAGATTTTTGAAAAAAATTTTTTCTTAAAAACTAAACCATATCATTTTTTGTGCTCATTAAATCCTAGAAATGAAGGAATTTTTGAAATCGGCCCATATATATCCGAGATATAGCGTCTCCCGATTTTTAAAGAAATCGGCTTTATTAGCCAAATAAGACAACTTTTGGCACCGAAGATCAATCAAGATGGTATATATAGGCTATTTAGAGGCAAAAGTGGAAAATTTTTCCACATCGGCCCATATACACTCGAGATATAGCGCCTCCCGTTTTCTCAAGAAGTCGGCTCTAAAAGCCAAATAAAACAACTTTTGGTATCAAAAATCGATTAGAATGGAACATATAAGGTGTTTAAAAACAAAATTGGAAAATTTTTGAAATCGGTCCATATATATCTGAGATATAGCGACTCCAGATTTTTCAAGAAATCCGCTCTTTAAGCCAAATAAAGCAATTTTTGGCACTAAAAATCAATCAGAATGGTACATATAGACTATTTAGAGGCAAACGTGGAAAATTTTGGACATCGGCCCATATACACTCGAGATATAGCGCCTCAAGTTTTCTCAAGAAGTCGGCTCTAAAAGCCAAATAAAACAACTTTTGGTACCAAAAATCGATCAGAATGGTACATATAAGGTGTTTAAAAGCAAAATTTGAAAATGTCTGCAATCGGTCTATATATACCTGAGATATAGCGTCTCCCGATTTTTCAAGAAATCGGCTCTATAAGCTAAATAAAACAACTTTTGGCACCAAAAATCAATCAGAATGATACATATAGGTTAGTCAGAAGCAAAACTGGAAATCGTTTTGTCATCGGCCCATATATGTTAGAGATATAGCGCCTCCCGATATCTCAAGAAGTCGGGCCTGGAAGCTAAACGAAACAGTTTTTTGCACTAAAAATTTGTCGGAATGGTACATACAGGCTGTTTAGGGGCAAAATTAGAAAATTTTTGGACATCGGCCCATATGCACCCAACTCTTGGTACCAA
The DNA here is from genome assembly GCA_963662145.1 of Sturmia bella. Classification (NCBI taxonomy): domain Eukaryota; kingdom Metazoa; phylum Arthropoda; class Insecta; order Diptera; family Tachinidae; genus Sturmia; species Sturmia bella. The sequence continues at coordinate 21,399,202 of OY759168.1, read as the reverse complement.
AAATCAATCATAATGGTACATACATATGTATATAATATTATATACATATGTATATAATATTTGCGATCATGTATGAATGTATGTATGTATGTATGTATGTATGTATGTATGTATGTATGTATGTATGTATGTATGTATGTATGTATGTATGTATGTATGTATGTATGTATGTATGTATGTATGTATGTATGTATGTATGTATGTATGTATGTATGTATGTATGTATGTATGTATGTATGTATGTATGTATGTATGTATGTATGTATGTATGTATGTATGTATGTATGTATGTATGTATGTATGTATGAATATATGAATGTATGTATGTATGTATGTATGTATGTATGTATGTATGTATGTATGTATGTATGTATGTATGTATGTATGTATGTATGTATGTATGTATGTATGTATGTAGATACGTTTGTATGTATGTATGTAGGTATGTATGTATCTACATATGTATGTATGCATGCAAGTATGTTAGCATAAACAATTTTTTTGCTTTGGTGTAAAAATGTGTATGTATGTACATACATATGTATACACGAGCTTGAAAATGAAAGTGATATAAAGAATTGTTGAAAAAAGGGTACGCAATGAAATTCTTTTGAACAATTGCGTCTTCAAATTCATTCACACAAAAAATCATTTTGGGTTTCCCTACGTACTTACATATGTACATACACACACACATGTGTATGATGATACGCAATAGATCATCAACAACGTGCACAAGAAAAAAATAATTTTGTAAAAGCAAGCAATGTAAATATGTATGTATGTATATATGTATGTATATAATCATTGTTTTATGGAACACACTGAAAATATTCAATAACAAAAAATTTATTTTAGAGTTTACTATTATAGGTATGTACATACATACATACGTATGCATGTACCCACATACGTAAGTAAATTGAAAAGCAAATCACACTTAATGGCAATGTTTAACATTATAATTCAAAAACAAAAATAATGCAATTATATGCAATTTTTTGTTAAATAAATTTTACTATAAAGTTAACTGATAAATAATTAAGAAATACATTTTGCTTTTCTTTATTTCATTGATATTAAAAAGAATTGGTGTCACCTAGTGGTTGAACTTGAGCATATTAAGAATTATTTTAATAAAAGTTTTGCAGCCTGTGTTAAATCCCGGTAGTGGATCTGATATTGAAATTCAGAAAAAATCGGTCCATTTAAAAGCCAAATAAAACAACTTATCGCACCAAAAACCAATCAGAATGTATGTACCATTGTGAAGGGTATTTAAGATTCGGCCCAGCCGAATATAGCACTCTTACTTGTTTTAACTAAATTTTCTAAAAATATTTAATATTTAATAAAATAATTACACCGGTATTCATAAAAAATAAAAAATTGTTGAAACACATTTTACAACAAATGTTTCATATAAAATTTGTTCTAGAATGTATTTGAGCAACGTTTTATTTTTTATGAATACCGGTGATAATATTTAAAGCATTATGCAAATAATTGTTATGCTTTTATATACTTACTTACATATATACATATTACTCTATGTAATTGGATTTCACTGGTGCCATGTTTAGTTCTCGGCCGAGAGTACAAACAAATTTCAATTTTTAATTACCAATTACCAATGAGCCTAAACCTTCCTTACTTCAGTTGATTTTCCCATAAGAATGTGTTTTATATTATGAAATAATTAAATCCATCACATGGAGAAAGGCCTTTTTTCCATCAATTCAATATTAAACCACCGCTAAGCAAGTGTAACTTTTTTTTTTTAATTATCTTTCAGGCTGTCAACTGTTCGAATCGTTTTAATGATTACACTTCGGATTTGCCGCCGGCTCGAAAAACATCGTATGCCCGTACATCATCCACAGGTTTTTAATTTAAGTACATATTTACTTACGTTTTTTCTTTTTTAATTTAAAATAATAACTTTGTGATTTGTTAAATACGTCGTTAATGTTCAATGGCTATTGATTTATGCAAAGTCAAATAATTTATTTAGCTGTGTATTTTAATTAAAATTAAATTTAAGATTTAGTCATGAAAAATAAAATCCGTTTTAACATACATATATGTATTTTATATGAATTTGTTTTATGAATGAATAATCAAATCATCATTATGTTTGTTATAAACTAGAATCGCAAGTAGACTTCGTATTATCGCCCCCATTTGCTACCTGCTGCCTTCATACTCCTTGAAAGCAAAAGTAGACTTTTTTCTGATAAAATTATTAACAATTGTAAATCATATAGTTCCACTAAAAAATTAAAATTATGTTTACCATAAATATAGCGTGATTATTAAACAATGGTTGCAGATGCTGTTTTCTTAAATGAATGTGACCATATTTAAATTTTCAGGGATGATAACAGAATAATCAATCTATAGCAAAAACTATAATTACGGCAGCCAAAAATATGTTTGCATAAACCTTGCTTGGCATTTTAAATAAATATGCCTTATTTGCCACCACTCTAAGCATCGTTATAGCGAAAATAGTATTGTAACCGCAGCCATATTTTGCAATTTTTTTTTCTTTGTGTATGAAGCAGTTCAACTGAAATTCTAATAAATTTTCTTTCACTGTCAAACATTTTTAGCACCATAATAAGCATATTTTCTTACAACATTGTTTAAAAAATTAGCTTTCGAACTCTAAAAAAAATTAATTTTATGGAATTTGTTTAATAAATAAATAAATCACTCTAACAAAAAGAAATACGAAAATAGTATAAAAAATATTTTACGTTACATTAAGCATACAATAATATTACATTTCATAAATGCAGTCACAACAAGAAACTAAACATTTTTGTCAAAACATGTCACTGAAGACTCGTAAGGGTTCCCATTTCTAAAATTAAATTTATTAAAATTTTAGAGAGAAAAAAAATTTAATTAAATGTATTTTAGTTGGCGTTTTAAGTGAACACTGTATTCTGTTAATTGATAAGTTTTGTAAGTGTAAATGTTTTAATATTTAAGAGAATTTTTTTTTTTTTAATTTTAAAAATTATATTTTTGTACTTGTTTTTAAATATCAATAAATATTTGAATTGAATCATTAAACAAAAATCAGTTTAATCTTTGTTACAAAATTCAATTGAATTTTACTATTTTAGGTCTATAAAGATATTTTTCATTGCTTCCTAATTTGCTTCTTAGCAGTTGACATGACATCAACGAAATGTCGTAAACGACATTTACATTGAAGGAGCCAAATGAAATCTGTTGTTTTCGTTATAGTAATATTTTCTCAATGATTTGTGGTCAATCTTTTAAGCTGTCTACATTCCAGCGACATTTCCTAGATGCTACTCAACTCGTTAGTGCGCTCGACAAGCCTTGAAAGAATAAGTAATCCAGTTGCAACAGTGGTTCAAGGTTTTTCGAGTCTACTGACAAGTTGCGTAGTGGCATCAACAAAATGTTACCAGCTGAGCAGCTTATGGAAAATATTTATAAAGCTCATTTAATACGTAAAATATCAAATTATCTAGTTTATTCGATATGTTTTCTTATATTATTTTATCTATAATTTTTTACCTTTATTGTTAAAATTGACAACACTATTTTTTAAAGTTTTAGGTCTTTTTATTTTATTCTTCGAAATTTTGCTAACAATTTGGTAGCATCGTCAGGAATCTTTAATATAAAAAAATAAAAACAATTAAAGATTCCTGACGATGCCAACAAATTGTTAGCGAAATATCGAATAATAAAGAAAGAAAAACATAAAGAGCTAAAGCTTTAAAAAATAGTGTTGTCAATATGTTTTCTTATGTAATTTTGATATTTAATATGATATTTTTAGGTGGAATGTATGCCCTTCTGGATGGCTCCTTTATTTATTTATTTATTTATTTATTAATTTAGTCTATGGAAATTAATTCCCTACAGACAATTTACAATACAGAATATACAATTTTGTTACATTTAAAGAAAGCGTTTAAAAAAATTAAAATATTAAAATTTTTTTTTATGAATTTAAAAAATGAATAACTGAGTTTTTTACTGCAGCGGGATTTAAAGAAAAGTCAAAAAATCTATAAAATTGATTAAAAGTATAACACATTCTCCTGAGGGGATCAGCATCAGCATAATTTTCTCTATAAACTTTTACCAACAAAGGAATAAAATTACGTGATGTACGTTGAGGAACGTTAAATAAGATTTCGTTGATCAAAAATCCAGAGCAGACATCGCCATTAATAATATTTAGAATAAATGATACATTCAGCATAACTCTACGGCTTTTGAGAGTAGGCAGCTTGATAAGTGCAAGTCTATTTGTGTAAGGGGGCATAGTAAGAGGATCAAAATGTAAACTTCTAAGACAGAACAAAAGAAATTGTTACTGCACGGATTCAATTGCATCAGAGTGACATTGATAAATTGGATCCCATATTACTGAACCATATTCCAGAATGGGTCGTACCATTGCTATGTATAGTGCTTTTCCAATGCTATGGGTCATTAAACTCTTTTGCCCATCGTTTTATAAATCCAAGTGTACCTCTAGCTTTGTTTATTGTTAGAGTAAGATGAGAAGTAAAAGTCAGCTTGGGGTCGAATAATATACCTAAATCGAGGAAACTATCGACCACATCCAATTGATGCTCGCCAAGAACATAGTTTGCTGTAATTTGGTTAGATCTTGCAAACCGCATTAATTTACATTTATTTATGACAGAACAAAATTTTTGAATTCAACTTAATAGTCGAATTAAAGGTGGTTCAATTTTAAGAGCCGATGTTGATTTTGAATAAAACACAAACTATTTAGGAAAGTTTGCCATTTGCTTTTGCTATGATAATATTAGTACAGTTCAGTTATGCATCGAATAAACTATTTCGCACGACCACATTTTACAGCGTGTCAATTTGTATGGAAAGTCTCATGTTTTCATCATCATAAATAATCCAAACAGATAAACATTTTTATCTGAACAGACTGTATTTTGAACATAAAAGTGAGAAGAGAAATCAAGTAACAAACAAAAAATATATTGTCCGTTTATGCGAATTTCGTTCGCAACAAATGTATGTATTCATCTTAGTAGCGCAACGAAATACTCTTTGGAGCCTCAAAAATGTAAATTCTTATTTGTGACGTTATTGCAGCAAATTAATGCCACATTAGAAAAATAATAACAATTGCTGTTGTTTTTCGGTTTTTGATGATGATGTTGTCTGTTTTTGGTAGGCGACCACGTTTACAATTTATGACAAAACACAACAACAGGAAGTTGCCATAACAAATAACCAAAAAAGAAAAACAGTGACTAGGTGAACAAGCTGCAATATGCAAGCATGTTATTTCATATACAGGCATACATTAAGTCGGGTCTTTTTGCATGGACAAACATTTGTCGATATTGTGTCATTGATTTTTTATAGCTTTTGGCATGAGCAAAAAAGGTTCCACTACGCCACATTAAAGTTTTCGATGACTTCGATTTAAATCATTTTTAATTTGTATATTTATATGGGACCGTGACACGCTTCCTTAGGGGTGCTCTAAGGAGATCGGTGCACTCACAAAGATTATTGGGACTGGTCATACACTTAAGCTCTCAATGGACGTGCACCCTGGTTCATGTTATTGTGATGAAAGATGAGAAAATTTAATTTTAGAGGTACCCAAATACGATTAATCAAATGTGTGACCATCGTACAACATTTCTGTTATACAGACCAACCCCCTACCACATGCCTCCGTAAAAGGAGCTCGAAAAAAATACGAAAAATATTAAATTGGACTAACGAAAAACCGATGGCACAATATCGATTGCTAAATCGAACCACCCTAACATACATTCATACTTGTACATATGTTCAAATGTGTGAATATGAGATATGACAAACTATTATTGAACTAAAATCTCTAATTTGCTGCAATGAACAAACGAAATTGAGTTGGGGAGTATTTTTAATAAGAGTCATGCTCGTTATCACTGCATACTTTTAATGTCAGTTTCAAATATTGTGTTGAACAACAGGTCTATCTATCGAAGATAAAAAAGATATTGAAATATTTTCATCGCAGCTGCTTATGTTTTTAATTTTTTATGATCCAAGTTTGTGATTCATAATTGTTTACTACTTTATCGGGCTGTAGTTCAGCCTCTGAGTTCAAGGGCGGTCTCTGACGAGACGCGTAGCGGCTTCGAAGCAGCCAGTTGTCCCTCATCTAGAGGTATTAAATTGTTTTCTTGTACTCTTTAATAAATCACAGCAATAATATTAATAATATAAAATGAGCTTAAGATCGATAAGCGGAATGAATACAAGTAATTAAAGAAGAAAAAGTTCGAATCATAAAAATTAATTAATTTTTGGGTCGGCCTTAGTGTAATGTAACCAATTGCCATATACTGAAAAAATCGGCTACTAGATGCTTACAGATTTCATACGCGAAGCCGGTGTTGGTTATACCAAAGAGGAGAAAATCCCTTAACGCGGCCGAAGTCCGGTTGTTAAGAACAAATTTTTCATGCCTATGAAACAACTTTATGAAATAAAATTAGGAAGGTGTGATTTAAGATGCTTAAAACCGTTTATGAATCAGCGATTTAACGTTGCGAGCAAAAACTTTCCTCCGGCAGACTGTGACTTCAGTTTTGAGAGCTCCACGACCCCCTCTATAATCCAATAAAACTCATTTCCTTCAAAGCCTGGCTCCTTATTCTAAAATTTTATCTAATTTTTTTTAAGAAATTAAAAAATTGATTTTTCACCACTACCACTTGAAGGTTTATTGGTTTCTTTATTAACATTGCTATGAAAATATCACTTTGGTAATGCACCAAGGTACAAATTTATTTTTCGATATTACTGAAAATTGAACACAGATGGCAACTGGGGTCCTCAATGCCAGTGGTTTGCTTAATGGACTTACAATTATTTAATTGAGCACTTGCAGGTTCTTTGTGAATGGTTGATGGGAGTGCATGTTCAGCCGTGGTAGGAATTGAGAAGACTAATTTCAGTTTATAAAACGCTTATGTGACAACTATTATATGGAACTTTGTGATATAAGAGCTTAATAAACATGAAATATTTTTTATAAATAAGACTGTTAAAGCGTAAAGTCATAATAAGTGAATTCGCAATACGTTCTTGTCGTGGCTTCTCTCTGTTCTATAAGTGAAGAAGTATTTCAGGTTACGTTAACTGTTGTTGACTGTAGAGTATCGAAGGCTTATACACTAGATACTGAGCAGACAAATCACCAGCAGTTATTCCTGAAGTATTCAACATTGCAGAAATAAATGTTATTTTCTCTAGTACTGTTTTCTTCTTTTTTCAAACATCCCCGAACACTTCTTATTTTCCCATATTCTCCCTTCCTCCAGCATTTTTCTAGTAGAATACAACGCATTTGTAGGGGTCATCCCCTGAGTACTGGTCCAAAATAAAAAACAATTTGCCTTTTCGGGTCTTCATTTCTGATAAATTTTTAAATTTTAATGCGATACAAACATGTGTGGTATAACATTTTTCAAAGTTTCTTGTTATTTAAATTTCGTAATACACACATACACACGCACACTCTGAGACGCATCATTACAATAAAGCACACGCACACAGCCAAAAGTATCACCCCCATCAAAGTACATTAGAAATGCATTGTAAATACTACACACACAAACTCAGCCATGTTGATGGCTGTGTGTGTGTGTTTGTGTGTGTCTGTGTATGTGTGCATGTAGATAAAATTTACCACTGACCTAGACAACGAACGACGAGAAACAAGTGTGTGCTTTCGTTTTTCTTTTATCTCATAAAAAGAACTCGAACAAAAACAAAACAACCTAAAACGACTTAAGCAAAGTGCAAAATTTGCCATTAAATTTGAATCGAAGCGGTAGAGTTTTATTTGAAATGTTTTCTTCTTGCATTACAGCAATAAAATGAAGTGAAAATCGAATAACAACTTTTGTTGACGGAATGACTTGTTTCCGGTTTGTTTAAAAAGAGCTCTCTAGGCATTTGAAAACGAGTGAGGACTACTCAGTCAACGTTACGTGAAACGAAACGAAATTGTGTGGAATGAAACTTAAAAGAAGGAGAAAACATTATAAAAGAAAATGTTATCAACATGTTAAGCACTGACCAGGGATGAAAAATGAGATTTTGCAATGTGTACTAACTTACAAATAGAAATTTGCTTTTTTGTGTTGAGGCTTAATATTATAATATATAAAAATTGTTTCGAATATCAAAAGTAATTGGCGCCTACACTTCTGCGTCAATATGGGAAAATTATATTTTCGATACAAGTTCGTTTATTGCGATAAATCTACATAAATCAGTTCTTTTTTATGTAAAACCACGGAAAGAAGTTTGTAGTTTCTGTTGACGGTTCAAGGAGCATATAAAATACCTTATAGTTATATTTCTAGGTACTAGCTTTAGAGCTCTTCTCATTTTCTCTTGTGTCGACTTAAGCTACTCTTTCATATTGACGCAGATATTATGCATATTAAATATGAAATTTATTTCATATATAATGTGCAAATCGTTATAGCGAAATACTCTCGAGAGTTTGTGAGAGATAAAGAAAAAGGGGTCAAATTCCCTTAGTATATTTCAAACTTTAGAATAATTTGATAACCGTGATAAACACCAATAAAACTGATTATTTATGAAACAAATCAAAGCAGCATCGTACATATCAACATATCAAGCAACCTAAATTATTGTCATTGTGTCAATATCGGTCGTTATTATAAATAACATTCGATCTTCAATATTCACCGAGTATAGAAGATCGAGCAACGAATGTAAAATTGGTATTACGAGTTGGTAGCATTGTCAAAAATTTCGTTGCTCAACGAATTTTTTATTGAATGCAATTTTGCTTTCGATACAGTAGTGTGAGTAGAGAAATATACATAAGTCAAGCAACACACACCTGCAATTTTCTGGCAAAGTTTCTTAGCTTGGCATTTTTAGCATGCAGGAAAACAACTATGTGACTTACACAACACCTGTATGTAGTGTTGTAGTTAAAACAATTCAAAACTTGGTTGTTGTAACCCATAATGAGGAAATATGGTAGATTTAATATCTTAAAACACTTTAATGAGACATAAATATTACATTAACTTTCGCATCTCTGAAGCAGGCACAAAACATTATTCCGAAAAAGTGTGGTGAGTTAAGAAACATACAAAAAAAAACCCCTTCTGCTATTAGCACATGTTACTGTGTAACCGTTAAATCTGTCTCTGTTAACATTCATTAGCAGTATGTTAACTTCCTTAACAGACAAATGTATATATTAGATTTTACAATAACAGAGCAAATGTTATGGAATATAAAACCATACGTATAAATAGTGATGAAAGTGTTAAAAAATTAGCAGTCTTATTTTGAGACTAAACAATTCGGTTGCATTACTTCACAACATTGTGTTACGTATTCAAAGTTTTAGCCAACTATTTGTACGAACTTTATAAACCCATAAATTTAAATATAGTTTCGTGTTTTATTCATATTGTAATTTGAACATAAAAAAAAAAAAAACAAATTTTCTAACTGGTAATTGGGCCAGTCGTCGACCTATCAATGTCACATTGAATGAATGACTCTCAATAATTTCTATTTCAATTTAATTTCTTATGTTTTTTTTTACAAATAAATGTATGTTTACAAGTACTTGAGAATTAAGCAATGCAGTATTTTTCCAAGAAAAAAACTTAACAAAATTTTACATATGTACATACTGATATTTACATTTCAAAAACTGGACTTTGGCATGAAGTCGAAAATTTCATGGATCAAAAATGTTTAATCCAAATTGACCACCATGATCCTTAACAAAACAAACTTGAATTTGAATACGTGTGAAGGAACGTATTCGTACTGCAATGTCATACAGTTCAGATCAATCATACGTATCGCTTGGAGTTTCCATCGCAGTAGTTATTTTTTTTTTTTTTTTTTTTTTTTTGTTATTAATGATTCTTTTGAATGAACTTGAGCCTGAAAAAATAATTTAATATATGTAAATGTGTTAATGTTTTCTATTATTTAATATATGGTTTTTTTCAACCCCTTTTTAGGGTTCCGTACTCATCAGAGTGAAAGGGAACCCTATTACCGAGACTTCAACGTCCGTCTACGTACAGAAAATGTAATGGCCCGGCCGCAATAACAACAAATACTAAAAGCAACTATACGTTGTAAGCGTTCTCATACAACAGACTCTGACAACCAGCCGTAACTTTCAAACCATAAGAGATAGAAGTTTGCACAGAACATGTGGGCTTATATGGGCTCTACAACATGGGCACTTAAGTCTTGCATACTATTTCCAATGCTGGGCAGAATACATGCCTCGATATATTTAAAATACAAAATACATTAAAGTTGTGTATTTAAAATAAATACCTTTTCTCCACGTATTTAAAATACAAAATACAAATTTGTATTAATTGCCTGGCAGTCATAACAATAAATCAATAAATGTTCAACACAAATCTTTTTCTACTCAAAATAATTGACAAAAATAAATTTTTGCTAATTTCTACAAGTATTCAATTTCAAGTGATACAAATAAATTGTTTTGAGTTCATCGTGTAACAAAATGAAATAAATTTAGTACACAAATATTTGAAATAAAAAAAAAACAGTTTTTATTTTCAGAAAACGCGAAACTGTGGAACATTTTTCACTTTGACAAATTGAACAAACATATTTTAAATTAAAATTTCAATCAATCGAAACCGCACAACTTTTTCAGATTTCTATTCTTGAAATTTCAATAGAAATATTTAAAATTTCATGCATTTATATTCAATAAAAAAAATCTTTTTAAAAAGCTTGAATTGATGACATTTAGGATTTTTTTTTTTTTTTAATATTATCAATTCATACTTTTGAAAGAGAATAGCTTCAAGAAATATTAAAAAATCCTACTTTTAGGAATAAAGATACTACAAAAATTAGTTCATGTGAATAGATTCTCTTGCGGGGAACAAAAGAGGCATCTTTCTTACATCAATAAATTTTTCAGCCATAATTTTTCATGAACTGATTTTCCTGCCTGGTATTTGAATTCATCCAAGATGTACCATTTTGTTTACTTTGTTTTAATTGCTTTAATTTTTGAAGAATATTTTTATGTGCTCATATTTAAAGTCGATTTCTTATCTGGAAAGTAGTGTGCCTTTATTTTGCACTTTTTTCTTAATAGTTTAGCGAGATTAAGATCAAAAGAATAGAAAAAGTTCTCAAAACTGTTAATATGTAAAAAAAAAAAGAATAAAGCCCGTGCACTTCTAAATTTTTTGTGAAAAGAATATTGAAAATGTTTTATTTTTTAATTTAAGTTGTACATCCTATAGCAACCAGAAGTTTTTCTATTCAAATAATATTAAACTGAATATTATTCCAGAAACTTTAAATTAATGCAGTTTTTGTTTCAACAGCAAAGGCAACACTTCTAATTTGGTATGGCAACCAAAATTCTGATGGGTATTTTTTTCTAAAATGCTTTTAAATATTAATGATTATGGTGACATTTTCTTTTGATTGTAATTTAACTAAAATCACTAAACTGGCATTTTAGGAATGCGTAATTTTGTGTAGAGACGAAAACGACATTAAACACTTCACATTCAAGAATCAACTTATTTATTTACTTGCTTTAAGAGCTAATTAAAAAGTATTATCTTAGATCTAAAAATAGAGAGAAAACATTATTAAGGTCTATTTTTACACTTCACATTCAAGTTAATTTTTTTTTCAATGAACTGAAATCCTTTTTTATATGATGAATTTATTTAATATGTAAATTATTTCCTAAAAATAATGCGAATTTTAAAAACGTTTTAATGCTTTTTTTAAATAAAATAACTAAATTTGTTATACAAAAAATAATAGTTTGAGTTGTTTATAATTTCTAATAAAAAATTTAAATTAAACTAACCCCCAATTTTTAACTTGGATTTTAAATGACAATTCAATTGAAATTTGATTTAAATACAAAATTGAGTCAAACAGTTGCTATTTAAATCAAATTTAAACGGCCTGCCGTGCCCATTTAAAATCGATTTAAGTTTTTCGTACTGCCATATGATTTTGACCGTTTGGTTTTGTTCTGCAAATTAAGAAAATTGCACATGTTTTTCGTTTGTTTCATAATTTGAATTTTTATTATTTCCAGAAGGTAATCAACTTCTGTGGCAATGAAATTGGGAGTCCTTTTGTCACTTTTGCTACTCATTTTAATAATTTTTACAAAACAATTTATTATTTTCTAAACTTTTTACAATTTTACTTGTTTCCAAATTTTTTTAAACATCTGTTTTTTATTGAGTTATCGTTAATTTTTTGACACTTACATTGTGCTGCCGTACTTTTATTACAATTAATTAACAAAAATAATTTTAGACTGTAAATCAGACAGCTATTTTAAATACAATTTAAATTTTAAGGAAAATTTACTAATTTTGTGTTTAAGTCCCAAGTCAAAAATCGGGGGTAAATCTATTTTTATTTTTAATTTTATTCACATGTTACAACTATGCAACAAATATTCCCCCATGTTCCAGTTGTTGCAATCGACGTCCCATTAAGTCAACACCTAAGAACTCACACTTGTATATATATTAATCTTCTACAATAATTTTCTGCTTCTTTGTAAACATTTCACATCTCCTGGCCGGCCCTAGCGGCAAGATAAACCCAATAACTGTTATGGGTAGCGAAAAATCAAGCGTCAAATTTTTATTGTCAACTTAATGTAACGACGATGACGACAATTGGAATATGGATCATTGAAAGCAACAAAATCGGAAAAAGTAAAGAGTGCCCTACATAAGAAGCCCTCTTTGTCTGCTAACTGAAATGGATTAAGCCACTATCATGGCAGTATTGACTCCTTACTGTACGAGTCAGTCTCATAAATGGCTGAATTTATTTATATTATTTGAGGGAAATCACAGTTTTCATTTTCAAAGTTTTACCAGTCAACAACAAGGGATCACGATTATTTATAATTCTTGTATGTGTTGGGTTATTTTGAGCAGCATTCTGAAGAAATATACATATACTTACACACTTACTTTTAGACTTGGACTCAGAAAGCACTAATAACCAGAAAGTTTTCAATTTTATAACTTTTATTTATTTAAATACAGATATACATTGTTTTGGGGTTAATTGAAGGTTTATTTATATAATATTAATTTTAAATTGCAAAACAATGAGATTAAATTTTAACTAAATAAAGTTTAATTAATAACTGCGGATTCAGGGGTACTGAGGAGTTTTTTTCTTTTTAGCATTATTTGCAGTCCTCTAAAAACGTTATTAGCAATCGTTGAATTTTTAGCATATATGTACATATAAAGTAGCTGACGCAATTGTTCAAAAAGAATTTACTTTTCAAATAAAGAAATGAAAGCTTTGTTATACGTACATACTTGGTTGAGCATACGAATTTGAATTAGATGATATAATCACAAGCTTTTTTCGATTTAAATATTTGGCTTAAGCCTAAAATCATGGCTGAATTCACAGGCCCACATGTATTGTCTATGTATATGACTGTACTGGTAGAGACCATGTCAAGTTCTTTACTTGTGAACTTAATGTTTGTATTCAAAATTCTCTCTCCAAATACTTCAATAAACATACGGCTGGGCTTGTTTTTTGATTCAGCCTAAAAATAGAATGGTATGGAAATAATTTCTAAGCAACAGAAAATTTTTTAGGGGAATGTTTGTCTAATATTTTTTATTCATATACTATAAATTTTATAATACATACAATGCTTTTCGGTTTAGTAAAATATGCCTTAATGTATTTTCCTGTCCAATATATAAATGGTAAAAATGGTATAATTAAAAAGAAAAAAAGATCGAAGCAAATGGAATAACGAAATTAATTTTTTTTTTTTTTTTATAGTTTTGAACACAAATTTAAGAATGAAAATTGTACAATAACCGACAGCCAATCTACATACATAATTTTCTTAGCGTATATGATATTGAGTTCATTGTTGTGTTTTGGTGCAGTCCCCAAACCAGTGCCAATATTTATTCAGTTTCAAAAAACAGTTGATATGAAGCCAAGATCTCAGAGACCAGAAACGATTTCGTAAAAAAGATTTCGGATTACGATAAGAGGTATTCAAAGTAGTTATGATGGGGTGAGTGGATTTAAGCATCCACATTGTGCCAGCGATTTTCCGATTATATTTTTTTCATGAAAAAAGAGTTCCACTACCACATATCAAAAACATAATTTTCGCGGCGTTCGATTTTCAAACTTTTGGAACGAAGTTCCTTAACGCGGCTTGCTGGTAGTGCAAATTAGTAGAAATCGTCACGAAAGCGTGTGAGCTGTTTATATGTATTGGTGTAGCAATTGTGTAGGTGTCTCCGCTGCTGTCAGCGGAGACGCCTACCAATAAATACTAATTAGTTGTGAAAACGGATCAGTTAATATATGTATGTCGCTAAACTAAAGTATGTCACAACAAAAAACAGCAATATTGAAAATTTTTCCTCGTTTTGTAGCAGATTGACGAAAAAATACTGCATGTGTCAAAAGTAAAAAAATAAAACGTTCCAAAAATTTTAAGAAGCATATAAAATTTCAAAATTTTAAAAACAACACAAAATAAAATATACAGATTTCACCTTGTATTACATTCGTATGGAACTTCGTTCCTAACGGGGGTCCCCCAACCGCATTTTTTTTTTTTTTTTTTGGTATCTTTGTACATATGAAGGTACAGAGTCCGTCTGTTTAAAAAAATATTGGAGGTTGGATATACATATGTACATTTGACTCCCCTGAAACTCATCAGTCCCAGCGACTCGTATTGGGCGCCTCGAAAAACAAATTTATTTTCGATAACACTAACGTGCCCATAGAGAAGTCACATTTATGTCCAACCTTCTCCTCATGCCAAAAGCTAGCTATCGAAATATCGACTAAGCCTAATGCTCCTTCCTGAATATCTTAAAAATAGTTGGTAAATTAAGAAAATAATTAGGTGACACTACGTATTTGTAAGCAGCACATAAAAAACTTAACACAAACAAATAAGAGATATATTAAAAGTTGTCAAGGAAAACGTTGATGCCTTTTTCCACACAAGATTAATAGCGTTTTCAATTTCGACAAAATTATTAAATGCAGTTTTATAATTCAATGCATAATATTTTTTGTAAACACACATAATCAAAGACGACATTTATCTATGAGCAACGTGAAAATAGTTCTACATATTACTTTTTCTGGCAAAACAAATCTACTTTGTTTCAAATCTGCTTTGTTTATTCAACTTGAGTAGCAATTCAAGGTGTTAGAAGAGTTTGGATTCCAGCTGTGTTTGATATAATTAATGGCTTGAGTATCACTTTAGAATTATGGGGCTCTGAGTTCAAGGACGGTTGCCGCCAGTGTAAGTGTCCACTTGGCTCAAGGTCGTTGATGTTTTCTTTATCTTGTTTAATTAATATCATTCACAAAAATAATATAGAACAAACTTGAGCCCGATAAACGTAATAGAAAAATACGAATATAAGAAAAAGTTCGAACAAGAAAAAATTAATAAATTTTTTAAGCTTTTTATATGAAATTGAAGCAAAGAAAACTTAATTTACATTGAAATGAATTGAGCTTAATGGGAAAAAATTCAATTTGAAACGAAAAGGGTTGAATTTGAGTCAAAAAAAATTCAATTAGTTTTGAATACATCGAATTATTGATTTTTAAAGTTTAATTTCGTTCCAAAAAAAAGTTTAACTTGATAAGCTGTAATTAAATGTATCGTCAGTTGTAAATAAGTATTCGTATTATTAAAGTGCTGACAAAAAGTACTAAATTGTTCCTGTGTAAATACTACCGCTCTACTGGCCAGCTGTATCTGACAAACCAAAGGAAATACATACATACAGAAATACATAAGTACATAATAAAAAGCAAACATTTTCAAAGTGCAGAAATAACTTTTCTGCATTTTTTATACAAATTTAATAACTAAATGGACTTAACCATCGCCATACATTTCGTGGAAACCGAGGAAGAGGTTACATAGTGAAGAAGTACAGATTATTGTAAAGCTGTTGCTGCTACTCTTCCATTGAACTCTTTAGCGCACTTATCACTGCTATTCTGAGAATTTTCTTTATTCCAGCGAATGAAGTGTCAGCATCGGTTGCTTTGTTGATTTTTTAAACTAATGCAAAACTGTTTAGGAAAGCTACATACATACATATGAACTTTGTTTAATATATTTACTAAATAAAGTAAAAGTGAAGAATATGTGGATCGTCCAGTTTCATTTCCCACTGTTTTAACAAATATATATAAAAATTTTTCTATAAGAACTCCCTCTCGATAGCAAAACAACAAGTGCTTGATTTGCACATTTGTGATCGCAGTACTGATGACATGATCGAAATGGAGGAATCGGATTTTGCATAAAAAAAACTTACATCTTTTCGACTTGTCGAGTCATCGTTCGAATGAAAGAAAATCAATCACAGAGAAACCCAAAACAATTTTCTTTCACTCGCACTTGGAACAATCGCATGTCTTCGACATTGAGGAGCAGGCAGTTGGATGGCCAAAGTTGCCCATTTAAATTTCAAACAAACAAGAGCTGAAAAATTCAATTTTGTGCCTGAGTAAAATTTAGTTGCTTCTTTTATTACGATTACCATAATCATTTTTATAAATAAATTGGTGAACAAATATTGCAATATTCTTAATTTCGATGATAAAGGAGACTTCAATAAAAAAATTTTAGCCCAAAATATTGTGTGTATTCAAAAATGGGAATATGTGACACCCGATTTACACATATCGAGTTTGACTCGTCAAGTTTTTACGAGAGAGAAGAGAACGACGGTACCTGTCAACGGTAGTCTGCGGAACTTTATTGGCGGAACTGTGTATTTCTAAAGAATTGTAGCGAAAAGAGAAAAATTTATAAAACAATGTCATGCGGTATTGGTCGCTTGAACAAAAACATTGAAAAAAAAAAAAAAAGTTCATGTCGTTATTGCTTTGCATGCAAAGACCGTGATACACTATCCTACTCAATCGTACGAACTGTTAAAAATGACATGTGTGCTCAAAAAGTATATGTGTATGAAAAACTTTTTAACAAGTCTGTCCGATTTGCTAATCTTTTGAACATTTTCAAAACATTCTCTTTTTCTATGCGATCAGAGTTGCATTTTCAAAGTTGTTTATAAAAGTATAATAATTTGGCCTTTTTGATACGACTTTTTAAATTAGGACAGAATTCTATAAGATTTAGCACACAATTTTCAGTGAATGAATCGTACGATTAAGTAGGATAATGTATCACGGCCTTAACTAAGCGGACGATCGAAGTCTAGAGACATCGTGGGCCTGGTGCAAAGTGTTTATGTGTGAATGTAAATGCAATTTTGAAAAGAGAATTGACGACGAGTTGACTAAGAGTTAATTAAGAAAACCTGACGTGCATCAGCAGGCTCTAATTGAAGTGTTAATAAGAATATATTTTATTAAAAATTTTAATTATTATACAGTTGTCATTATTTTTTTTTTTTTTTTTTTTTTTGGAATCAAGAGGCTTAAGAAGAAAATGCTTAAGCATCGATACATATTTTTGGTGTTAATATTTCTTTAGATACAAAAAAGTACAAAAACTTAAATTAAAAGTCACACAAAATTTAGTGAAAACCTTTGAAAAAATCATTGGAAACAAAAATCAACAAAGACATAAAACGTTTAGAACAGATTGGTATCTTTTGGCAATTAGTTATTCGCGCTGTGCTCTTGATGTGAAAAAGGACGAACGGAGAAAATGGAAAACTAAAACTTAAATCAGAAGAACAGCAAATAAACGAAACTAAAGTTCAGAGGCCGTAGCTGTTGCAATTTTTTTTAATGTTTTTACTCCAAATGTCTTTTAAGTAAAAACACTAAATGCATTTTATTACTAGCGACGAAAAAATAATAAAAGGTTGAGATCTCTTACAAAAAATTCTGTAAACTTTTATAGAGACTTGGCATTTTTTAGAATATTGAAATGGAAATTTGAATTCTATTTTCAGCAAAACATTGAACATTCGCAAAACCATATTCATCGTTGTATGGTTTTTGACATCGGTATCAAACCTGCAGTCGCATTGTGAATTACAAAATTAAGGCCCAAGAAACAACTAAGATCAAAAATTTCTTTGCGACCCCTGATTGAAGTTTTTTTTTCAGCGAAATAGGATTTCTTTATAGCTTTGAAATACTTATTTCTCCTACACATACAAAATGGAATAAGAAAATATTATAAAGGAGACAAAAAATAAGAAACTGCTTTCTCAGATTTTGCAATTAAATACAGAATTAATGGGTACGATGAAAAAAATATATATAATAATTCTTTTAAGTTTTTCGGTTGTTTTGTAAGGTGGGAAGATGGCAGAAACAATGGACAAATGCAGAACGAAAATGTATGTATGTATATGGTGTAAAGTACTGAAGATATTAATATAAATTTCAATTTTGCCTTAAGACTACTACTACTTTTTTCGTCAAAGACATGCACTGCACTTTTCTTTCAATTCCGGCAGCAACAAAAGAAAAGCATCAAAAACGAAAAAGGCGAGAAAAAAGACAAACGCCATTGTGTTGAGCTCGACATTTTAACCATAAACTTGCAGGTACACGTTTTCTATGGCAAACTTACTCTTAATATGTGTTTCCCTACTTTTGCGCAGGCATACAAACACACACACGCACGCACACATTTACTTTAAATGTAAAAGCATGCACATGCATGCATACATACATTTGCAATTTAATGTGTACATACATATCTATATGTACATACATAAATATCGTGTAATACATTATAATTTTTCATTTTGTTGAGCATTTGGTTGGTGCTGTTAAAGCCGCTTGTTGTTGTCGCTCTTGTTATCGCTCTTATTGTTGTTGTTAAAGACTTTGTAACATCTTGTTGTAGACTTTAATATGATGAAATTCCTTAAAGGCATCGCGAAAACGTTGTTTTTGTTCATTGCCCAACTTTGCATAGAAATCCTGAGCAGATGTCACGAACAATACAGTTTCGTGATGACCCAATTTTTCACAACTCATTCTTGCCATTATCGTTGTTGGCGTAGATGACTTTTTACTAGATGCTGTTGTCGTTGTTGCTGTTGTTGCAGTTGCTGCTGCTGCTACTGCTGATGTAACAGAGTTTGTTGTTGTTGGTATGCCACTCAACAGCAAAGGAAATAATTTCATTAAATGAAGATTTATAGAAGCCGAAAGAAATACAACACTCAGACTCCAGACGGCTTTCTGTTCGGGCAACGCTAAAAACGTGGGCAATGAACAAGTAAGCCAATCTTGTAATTGTTGCAAAAATGAAGAATCAATGGCTGAGCGAAAAACCTGTTGCCAAGAAAGAACACAAGTGAGAAGTAGAAAAACAGAAAATATTATGTGCGCTGTGATTTTAAAGTAATTAAAATTGTGAAATATTTTTAATTATTCTTTTGAGATGCAAAGAAATTTAAACACATTCCAAGTAACAGAAAAACAAACGGTGGTAAAATTGGACAGTTGATCAGTGGCTTAAATGTGGACAGTCGTCAAGTAATCAAGGGCTTGGGTAGTGAGATGTCTATAAGTTAGTGCTTAGAAACAATTTGCGAATTAAGTATGACCTAAGTATGAAGGTAGAGGAGCACTGATGTGAAATATCAATACGCCCTTTAGTTGCGCTCATGTCCTTCGTGGCCCAGTTTCCATATGAGAACTAAATTGTTCCACAAAGAAAGGGCCTAAGGAAGTTCGTAACATTTCCAAGCTAGTCTTGACTGGAATGCGTGAGATGTCAGTGCTTTTAGAGCTGCTTGGCTCTCTGAGAGGATGCATAAGACGGCTCTAGATATGTGCCTACGTAAGCATTCCCTCACACAAAGCTCACAGCTCGAGAAAACTGAGACTGTTTCCTTATTGCAATTGCTTCTGAAAGTTAGGTCCAGCTGTTCCAGCACTCCAATTTGGAGTAAATCACAGTTAAGCGACCTGTTTTACAATCACGTTATCCTTTCTCCAGGATGAGCGGTCACTAATGACCACTTTGAAATTCCTGGAGAAAGATAGTGTTTTATTCATTATCTCTGAGAGCGTAAGACTCGGTGTATCGCAGAAAATTTCCAGGATACCTGAAATTGTCATCCCTGGGTATGAGCACATCAGGTAGTCTAAGAGCTGCTCTAGCTGCCTTTAGCTTCACACACATGTGAAGAATTCAATCGAACTCAAGCCTGATAAAAGTATATTTTGTCATAATGTCAAGCGCTGTTTTATCAGGCTAGAAAAAAATTAATTTGAATTTAATTTTTTTTTCGTTCGTTTTCATATTTGTATTCCGTAATTTCATAACAAAAAAAATTATGCAAAAAGTTTTATTATGTATACTTGATATTTTGCATTCTCTTCGGGAACGAAAAACCAACTTTTGTTATTTCTTTTCTTTGCCCGGGAAAGAAAGCAATGCAATCATTTTTCCCACCCTTGTTTTTTCTTATATTCTGGTTTTTATTTTACAATTTTCTGATAGCTTGGCGGTCAATATGTATTTATATTAGATGCAACTCTGCGTTATTGAATATAGTTTGGTAAGAAACATGAAGACAGCATTTAAGTCGGAGAAGTTAAGACCATTGAGTTGGAAATGTTCGCTCAAATAACTTCTTTCAAATTTTACATTCCTTTAATTTCAATAACACCAACACTTAATGGCAACATCTTTCAATTCAATTTATATTTTAAATAACGAGGAAGTCTACAAGCACGAAAACAAATACATACGTGTGTGTATTTGAGAAATATTTCACATACATATACATATATGCATAATTGTACATACCTGAAATACAATCACAGCAATAACATCACTATGTGGTTGATTTATGGCTAAAAACTCCTTTATGACCTTCGTCAATATTTCTTTGGGTGGCACTAAATCACGTATCATTTGGCACAACACTTGCCCATAAATCCAAGCCGTGTCTTTAGTGGCGGTTTTAATGCACTGCAGCAGAATATCAACTTTATCTGTTTGTTGGGCGATTATCTCTGGGTCGTCTTGTACAATGCCATTACTTAACTCTGTGTTTTCCAATTGTTTTCTTGAGCCTATTAAAATAAAATGTAAGTTTATCAGTTTATTCGTGCACACAATTGAGAATAAGATTTGTAATAGTAGAATAATTTAATAAGCCAATTCCATGCAGTGTTTTGAAATCAAGTAAATGTATTAAAAGTATTTTTGATTGCTGTTTTTAATAATTCGCAGCAAAAATATTTTGAAGTAGTTTGAATATGACAAACATTATTCACGACTTCTGGGTCATTGCTAAAAGGATGTTGTTTAAAATCACTAGCCTTATCGAAAGAGATATGGAAATTATGAAGGCATTGCAAATTACGTCATCTACTTAATATTATTAATTTAGTTTGTTGAAAACAAAAACAATAGCGAAATACCATTAATTAATTTAGGTCCAAAATTGAACCTTTTCAAAAAATTTACTGTCTTTTTCAGCTGTCTATATGCCGACGACATTTCGTTGGTGGTAATCAACTTATCAGTAGACTTGAAAAATTCTTAAAAGCTTGTTTGAAACTTAACTACTTATTCCATAATTCCCATGAACAACATGAGAACCAGAAATGTTCAAACAAACCTTTAACACAGTAAAATTTTCCTTTCGTTTTGCAACTCTTTTACTTTTCTTTGCAACCTTCTATACAACGAGTTACCATCGGTTACTACGATTTGTATTTTTGAAAGTATCAAAAAGTAATAGTTTTTTGAATATTCAAATATGAACTTAATTATTTATTTGCTTTAAGAGCAAGTATTAACTTAATACATTTCAATTGAGTCTTAAAGCAAATAAATAATTAAGTTCATATTAAAATACCATTAAGTTATGAAAAATCAGGTTCAAAGTCATGAAATAAACTTTGGTTCAAATCATTTATTTTAAATCAGAGATTTTCCCTGAAATTCTCACACAAATACATGATATCCAATGACTCTACCATGTAAAAATCGTGTGCTCTTGAGCCCATAATTCAACAGCATTTTCATCATGTAAGTTTTTGGTAGGGTAGGAATACCAGCTTTTATCCACCGCAAAATCCAATGAGAACCAGTAATCAACCAGCCACAAATTGACAAAAACCGCATTAAACCGTTCTTTATAAAAGTCGATCCCAAATCAAAAATTACGTCTTAGCTGTTTCAAAAATGCAATCCGCAATCAAAACTCGTACTGAATAAAACAAAAAACTCGGTTAGTCGATGATAAAGTAGAATTTCGATATTAAAATAATTTTGTAAAATTGGTTTGGTGGTTTCATTCGTATATTGCAAAGTTTGAAACATATGGTCAAGATGTTTGAGACATGTAATATACCATTAACATGAGACTTATTTCGCTCTCTATTTTTGTTACACATCCCAAGTATGAACGAAACAGCTTTTTGAGCAAAACAAAATTCTGAGTACGAAACAGATTTAGAAACAACTCTTTAAACACAAAATCCTAATTCCACCTTTAGGTTAAGAGCAAATTATCGTTCTTGAAATGAACACAAAACAAGATACACGAGACCAAGAGGAGAAAATAGAAGATATACACACATACATATGCATATGTGTATATATTTAGATATTTACACATTGAAAAAAGAAAATATACTTATTTTGAAAATAAAAATACTGTACTTTGCTATTAAAGCAAATTCAATATTTTAGATCAAAAAGGATTTCTTTATGCCTACATGAATATACGCATATGCATGCTCATATGTATGTATGTATGTACACCATAGATACCGAAATGGAACAAGAATATATCATGTAAACGATGCGTGTCATAATCGTTTCAGAGAGTGAAACAAGTCTCGTGTGAATGGGCTATAACCCTACATGCATGTGTATTTGACTTTCTATAGAGTGGTCCAACGAGAGTGACTCCTGAAGGCTAAGTATTTTGCCCAACTTGATATTACATTTGAAAAATTCTTGCATCGAAAGGTACTTAATGTAGCAGCGTGATAAGATCGTTTATGTCTTTCACAAGTATTGGCGTTGAAAACAAAATGCACTTCGTGCTTGTCTTTTGGTCCGCAAACTTTTTTCACCGTAGTAGATTCGTTATACTCAGTCCACAGACATCAACTTATGTTTATCAATTCTTGAGTTTGCGAACAAGGGGGCCAGAAAAGAGTGGAAATCAGTTCCAAGCAGCTTAGATTTATTTGGCAATTCGTTTGAATTTGCATTGGTCTCGAACCGTAAAAGATAGAGAGCTGTGAGATGATAACGGACTTCTTGTGGCCAAACATTAAGAACATGGACCTGGATGGTGACAGAAAACCTACAACGACTTGGGTGGCTGACTGGCTTGAGTGCCGCTTTAGAAACATGAGTCCCTGAGTTCAAGGACTGCTGCCGACCAGAAGTGTGTCGGCATCGAAAGAGCTAGTTGTCCATCAAGCTTAAGGTCTTTGATGGTTTCTTTGCCTTCTTTAATTAACATCAATCACAAAAATAAAACATAGAACAAACTTAAGTCTGTTAAATGTAATACAAAATAATAATTTAAGAAAGAGTTCGAACTATAAAAAATTAATTAATGAATTACTTAAAAAAAATATGAATTGAAGTACTGTTAATCAAAACCATTACCCTTTACTAAATTCCACTTATACTTCTTTTTCCGCAAGCTTGAGGTCACTTAATTTTTTTTTTTATATTTCGACACTCCTTTTTGTATTTTCTTCAGGAAAGGATTTAGATTTTCATAGAATTTAACATATATTTTATATATTTATTTGAGCTTAAGGTCTTTTTATTAGAGAATTTTAGTATTTGAGTATTTTTGTCAATATTTCGCTCTCCTTCGGATAGCTTCTTCAGGACAATAATAATGAAAAATGTTTTAATTGGTTTTTTCAAAAAACAAACATATATAAAATATAAGAAGAAAAGGGTCAAAATAACTAAATATTAAATAGAATTTAACACATTAGAATAAAAAATACAAACAAATTGTAGTGACAAAAAAGTTGAAAACTTATTAAATACGAGGAAAAATTGTTCTACATAATTGAAATAACGTTGACGTGTTGTATTGAAATGGCCACAAACTAAACTCAAATTGTATTTGTTATTTGAAGAGGGGCTCTCAATGGCGGCAATAAGTATTTTCAAACAGCATTGTAGTAAAGCAAATTTTAATTACAGCAGGCAAGTAAACACACGTCTACACACTACTTACTGGCCAACAATAAATATAATCGCATTATAAAACTGTTTGGTGAAATTGTGGCTCAAAACCGTGGCATAGTAACTTAAGCAGAGCAATCAAATTAGTCATTGTTCAAATTTCTACAGGCGAAATTGTTTATGGCAATACATTAAACTGATGCTTTGGATTTCAAATGTACTGCAATAAAATAATAACTTCAATATGCTTAAACTTTATGGGAAAATGTGTAATTTATTTGCTGATGTGTGGTACCGATAGTATTTTAGCAAGGATTTCAGTTCAAATTCACTCAATAACTGAGATAATTTATTAAAAGTAAAGTGTGTCAGCGACAAGCACATGCTTTGTGGGGAAAAAAAGTGAAAAAATATCCGCGAATTGTGTTTTAATGTCACGAAATCACCCGTAAAAGAATAATACACGAAATCAAGCTCAGTAATTTTTCCCAACTATCAGTCTTTCTGCAGGGGCTCCCATACAAAATGTTTTTATTAATTAAAATCCCTATCTCATTCCTTGCCTTTCAGGATCTCTTCGCCTTATGGTGGCTATCACTTATACTCTTTTTACGCTACTCCACATCGTCCTAACTAAGTCCAGGGTGCTAAGATGGCAAATACATACATATGTATTAATTTTTCTGACTAAGCATTATGAGTTCTGTCGGAGCACATAAACTCGCCACCGCCCTTTCTTCATCCATCGTCCCACCTAAGCTCAAGTCAACGAACAAGCTCAAACTGATTTTTCCTTTTAAAATATCGTCTATTGATTTTGTTTCGGATCGCCATGGCAAATGGTAACAAGTAACATTATTCCGTTGATCTCTTGTTACCTGTCAACAAAGAAGACGACATATGATTGAAAATTTAAAATATAATTTTAAATATAGATATGTGTGTTATGTCCACACGACAGAGCTCGTAAGTATTTGTACATTTGATTTTAGTTCTACAATTTACAATTTCACCTAAATAAATAAAAATATAATTTACATACAGATACAATGAAAACAGTGAGCAAAAGGAAATGAAAATTTAAATATTTCTGAACACAAGAAAATTGATTTCATTTTTTGCCCCAATGGACCCCTGAATTATTTACAGAAGTTAGTTGCAAAATATTAATCCCTTTTTATTAACTGATTTTCCAAGTGCTGTAAAAAAATAATGGAAAAATTGTAATAACAACATTAAATGAACAAATATAGAAAAATCAACACTCAATCCCCAAATCAATAGATTAACAAAAAAAAAAAAAAAAAAACAAGAAAATCCTTTTCACAACATTTAGACTTAAAAATATATACTTGTATTTGTACCAGTATATTCACGTATGTTTGTTTGTTCATGTATTTATATCGGTATGTAGTATGTGTTATGAACAAATGCTAAAAAAAAACGGGAAAACGATGGAAATAGTATTTGTAATACTTACCCACATAAATGCAGGACAAAAGCAATTTTAAAGCGGGAATTGAAAATTTTTCATTTTCCAATTTGGCCAATTCAAGAGCAAGCTTTTCAACACAGGGCCGCAACATTTGCTTGCGATTGTCTGCACTGTGGCTGGTGGTAACGCCACTACTACCGGTGGTTGTGCTGCCACTGTTACTGCTAACTTTATTATCTAGGACAACCATACGTTCCAAACCCTGTGGAAATGAAATGAATATAAACAAACAAACATGTATGTTTGTTTGTATCAATATTTTAAATATTCAATATATGGCAAGAATTTACATATGGGGCATTCACTGTTCATGAAACGGAAAAACAAAAAAACAAAAACAAAACTGTTAGTCCTAATAATTTGATACTTGGCATAACAGTACGTCCGTCTAGTAGGCAAAAGTGTGAGAGCAAAATATTTATTTTGAGTTATGTATGTACAATATTTCTTGAGTCATGTGATGCGAAAGTGTTGCCGCTTTTGAATATTTTTTTTTTAATTATTAAGTTAAAAATCATTAAACAAAACAAAAACTAAATAATTGATCTTTATTGAAAATAGTAAAAAAAATTCATAAAAAATATATTAAAAGAAATTCAAAATTTTATATTACGTTTATCGTAATACATTTATATTAAATTACTTTTTCAGGCTTAAGTTCAACCCTTGGTTTGTCACTACTTTTAATTAATATTAATTAATAAAGAAAAGTAAAATTTAATAGCTAGGTGGACAACCGGCTGTTTCTTTGTAGCAAACACCCTTCATCAGCACCCTATGAACTTTGGACGTGCCAAATTTCACAATTTTGGCACAGCCGCTTTAACCACTCGGCAACGAAAGCTCACGCAATTTTACCTTCTGTTTGTATACTTAATTAACATTAACCAAAGCAATGATATAATATAAATGTATTATATATAATATAAATGTATTACAATACAGAAGTTCAATAAAATTAAAATTTACAGTAAAATGTTTATCGTAATATTCACATTCGGTCTACAACATTATTGTTGTGAGTGATATTAATTAAATAAGACAAAGAAAATGTCAAAGACCTTTAGCTAGCGGACACTAGCTTCGAAACAGCTAATAACATTTTAAAAGTGGCAACACTCTTGTGGACATCACCTCGACAAATAAACATCACACAAAAAAAATATCTTGCACACTCAGTCTTTTCTACAAGAAGTAGCGTTATGCCAAATATCAACTTATTCCGACAAAATATTTTTTATTTTTATTTTTGGGTCGCCCGCTTTACAAATAATGCCCCATATACATACAATATACATGTGCACAAACAAATTTACATGTTGATGTCCAATGCTTATGCAAATGTATACTTTTTGTTATGTTCACTTTTGCTTTGTTGTTTTTGGTTATTTTTCATGACAGGACCAAAGAAAAATAGAATAACCAAATCCACATGCAAACAAACATCAGCAATGACAACAACTTTTAGAAAGTTGTGTTTGTTGAAAAATATACATAAAAGAAAAAATACAAAAAACAAATTAAGATAATAACAGTTAAAATAAAAATAACAATTTCAATTGCAATTGAAAAGTACATTCGTATGTGTAAGACCAGTCAATACCAAATAATACAAAAGTAAAATCAAAAGAAAAATAAATGAAATAAAAACACTTGATTTTCCAACAACATTACCAGAGTTAACCACAGTTTTTTTTTTTTTTTTAATTTAATAAATGATTTGAAAATCATTATCAATGTCTTTGCCTTAATTAAAAATAAGTTAGTTTAGGTTACTAAAAGAGGCTGATGGCCCATGTATTTTGAACTACACTCAACTATTTTTTGTGCTAGGACATATTCAATATGAAAATGAAAACATTTACATATATAATTTTACGTTTTAAATAATTATTGTCAGCAATATTCCCATGGCTTTAAAATTAAAAGTTCAAAGTCTCTGATGGCATCTCACTCTATTGACTTGTCTTTTACTTCTTCAACAACGATATTTCGTAGGTAGTATTGGTATCGAAACAGTCGATTAAAAGCAAAACTATCGACACTATTAATAGTATTTCAGTTTTACACTGGGCGCTGCCATTTTTGTATTTTGTATGTACGTATGTTAGGCCGCATTTTTTTCTTTTTTTTTCTGAGTCACTCACTATTACCAATTTTATATAAAATTTTTAACAGAATAGCTTAGTCTTGCTCAAAATGTTATTCCTTAATGAAATAATAGAAAAGTGTCGTTTCACCGTAACGGTTGCACATTACTATTTTCCGAATAACCACACTTATTTTAACCGATATCCATGTTAAACTAAGCTTAGTTAAACTTAAAACATACATTTGTACATGTGCTGTCATTACGGCGAAATAATATTTATAATATTATTGAGATCTCAGTTGAACTAGTTGGGTTGGGTTCAACTCAAAATAGTTATAATATAAATTAAGTGGCAAAACTTCCTGTTCGCATACTCCTCCTAGACGGCTTGCCCGATTTCAATGAAATTTTCAGGGGTGATTGGGGTCTGTGTTGAGGGCGTTGTGCAAAAAAAAGAGTTTTAATCGATTTAGGTGTAGCGGAGCGCACCGGGTAAAGGCTATTCTGGATCAAAACGATTTGTTTTTGTAAAAAATTAATGTTATTATTTTATCATTTACTTTTCATTTCATACTTTGTTTAATATTCTAATCGCTTGAAATATCATGCAGGACAACGTCTGTTATCACGATTTTGCAACGGTAACTGACTTGCAGTCAAAATTAAATTTGAATGGAGAACAACGTTTGCCGGGTCAGCTAGTTTTATATAAAACTTTTTGGCGGAACAACTTAGTTTTTATTTAATGAAATAATAAAACAAAATTGGATTCCCTCGTAGTGGCAGCACATATTTCTTTTTTCAATTTAACTAAACATCTCAGAGATCTCAAAAACACAGCGTTAATGCTATAGGTTTACAAAACCTTTGTGTGATTTAATTGCAGAGTAAAGTGAATATAGTAAATCAGTGAAACATTTATTATTGATTGTTTTTAGAAACAACCAATTGGGAAATTTACAGAAAATGTCAAACAGTTGATTTTTGGCACTGTTTAACGACTAAAGCTTTAACGCCAAATTGTTTTCGTTTAAATGTGGTTTAAGCATCCACTGACTTAAGGATTTACTAGCTTAAATGTAATTTAACCCGAAGATAAGCTTGTAGCAATTTGTTGGACAAAAGAAAGCGTGGTATGGAGTCCCAGGGCCTGAATTTGGACACAACGAAAATGAAATGTTCCTCTCATCACACTAACTTGCTCGACAGTGCCCATAGAGGAGTCATATGTATGACCAACCGCGGGAAATTTTCTTGCTCAATATTTCATTCGAACACACCAACCCCGCACCACGCTTCCTTAGGAGATCCCGTACCAAAATAAAAAAGGAAATTAAATTTAAAGTCAGACGCCTGAATATGATTTTTTTTTTTATTGAAATTTTTTTTATTAAAATCTATCGAACAAGCGATGACACTTCGATTGCTAAAGCAACCAGCCTTAATGTATGAACATTGAGACCGATCAATATTTGAAACATTTTGATAGCATATTTTAACAGCACAATTCGATATTCAAAAGTGTAGCGCTTCATGCTTAAAATGTCTCAACTTCTTCCTAAATAAGTAGCAAATATTTTTGAGGTCTTAATATTTGATAGCATATTAAGCTCGAATTTCTTCTCCTTATACATGCGTTGATATATTTAAAATACAAAATACTGCATTCTAAAAGCAAGTATTTGAAATACAAAATACAGTGTAGCAAAAATATGTATTTAAAAAATGTTTGTTTCCTTTCATAAACACCAGCTTTTCAAATGTGGTATCAGACTAACAACCTCTTGATGGCGAAACCAGCTAACGGAAAAATCTCAATGATTTCTTATTAGAAAATTATAATTTATTGAAAGAGAAATAACGGAATCAAGACGTAAGAGACAAAAAAACGTCTGACCAAAGGCTATATACATAAAGTCTCTGCAAGTCAATATCTGATATTTTCTTCTCTTCTTGTTTTAGATCAAAATGTCAAACGCGGTTTTTCCGTGTATTTTGTTTTTTCATTACTTAACTTTCTGAGCGCTTGGCGACTTTCTCAATTTGCATGCATTCAGTTGCTTTTACTTTACACAGGTACTTTGAGTTTGGTAATTAGATTGTATTATTGCCATTTCTGGAAATAAAACAGTAGCGAAATTTGGCGTTTTCAGTTGATTCAGTATGAACTAAATAATTTTTAGCACATATTTTCTAACATAAAGTAAAATGTGTTAGGTAAAACCTATTTTGAGAGCACAAGTATTTGAAATACAAACTACTTAAGCGCTTAGTATTTAACATACAAAATACTAAATACATTTATGAGAAGTATTTAACATACAAATACAAAATACGTATTTGTATTTTAAATACATACGTATTTCAAGTACATGTTTTTTAAATATTGCTCAATCCTGCCTGTATATTATTTGAGTTAGCTACTTCCTAAGATCAAACATTAGTTGAAAAAACCTCAAAAATAAAGTTTGTTTATATCTTTCACGCCCTTTAGTTTATTTATATACTGTGTCATAATTTGTGGTCGGATCATTACATTTTTTGTACCGTTGTTCATATGCACATTTCTCTCTGTGATAATTTTTATGTCCAAAATCAAATTGAAGTTGTCACTTTCCCATCGCTGGTGGCTACCTAACAATATGACAACTATATGCAAGAAAAAAGCTACTTCAATAGCATTTAAACTTTATTTAAAAATATTTAATTTTACTAATAACCAAAACAAGTGGCAATGCTATCACAACTATTATCAAAATTTATATGAAATGTAATCAAAACGCATGGCAAATATTTTCCGTTTGTTTTTTCCTGGCGAACTAGAAATGTAAATAAATGACTTTTGATCGTTTTAATCTTTTGTAACTTTTTTGTTTATTAATAGAAATATTTTTTAGCATAATTATTATGAAATTAATGCAAGCTTTTTTGAATTTTGCAAAAAGTTGTCACTTTAGCGGCTAGAAATCAGGGATGGGAAAGTAACAAATTCATTTGAACAAAACATATGTATTCAAAAGCCTTAAGCCATGGTATACAAATTGTGATCGCTCCCAAGAGGGCTACGCTAAAGAGCTTAGTAAAAAATAAAAAAATAAAAATTAGAATTTGGGTTATAAACTAATCTTTAATTCCTGTGATGGGTTGCCCTAATGTATATATCAATAAATATGAGGAGACTAGCAATTTGGCATAGATTTACATACAAATAACAAAACAAAATCAAGATTATTAAAGTTCGAATTAAATGTAAGAAACTGATACTTTTTGAAAGCATTAAAATCCTTGATATCAAATATAAACAGCATGATCTATATTTTGCGAAAAGTTTATCAGTTATTTTCTCGCCATCAAACACATAGTTTACATTTTATGCCCTGTGTATTAATGTAATAGATATTCTATTTTTGTTTTTTTTTTTTTTTTTGTTATTTTACAACTGCATACCATCACTAATACGAAAAAAAAAACTTAAAATAACTTACATGCAAACAACAGAGGTAGACTTGTTCGTTGCTCGAATTTTTCAATAATTTCGTTACACTCAATTTAGTATGATAAGCCAAATTGCACTGCGGATCAAGTTTTGAAGTCCATTCCATTAAACAGTAATTTAAAGTCCAAATTAATTTTGTATGGACATCACTGCACAGTAAAGGACTGAAAATAAAGCAATTTTAAATGAAATAAATGTTAGAACCAACAACATGATTTCATTTTAGATTGTTCTTCTTCAGTAAATGAAACATACACATACACATGTATGTAGGTATGTGCACAAATGAAGTATGGCTACAACAAGACATTTACATTTTTCCTTATAAATTGCATTTACCTTTCTTCAATTAAACCATGTTTATCGATGTATGCCAAAACAATATCCTTCAATCGTCCCAGCTCATCACTCAGTTTGCCAATCGTTGTACTGGTCTTGGCATAACTTTCTAACAGGCTCAACAGTCCATTCAGAGCAGAACATCTTACGAAAAGATGTGATGACTTTAAGTAATTTTTAATTAAAGATTCCAAATTTAACATTTCTGTGTGGGAGGGTATCAACATGCTTTTGGTCTTGCACAGCAAATAGATTAAATGTTGATGTGAGATCGTATCGTCCATGGGTATGTGAGACTTTAAGTAGTCTGCCTTTTCCCAGATTTGTTTAATCTGTTCACGATTTTCACAAATTTCTGTGAATTTAACTAAATTTGGTAGTATTAAAATGTGGTTTTGCTACAAAGAAGAGAAAAGAAAAAAAAAACAGATGAAATAAAGAAACTGAATTAAAATAAGAATAGAAAAAACTCAACATAAGGAATAAAAATGAAAATTCACATACATAAAAAAATAAATAAAAATGAAAAACAAATGTGGGAAAAAGTGGAAAATTGTTATTCTTTTGTAAGACTTTAATATTATTCAACCATGTATAGAAAATATTTTTATAAGCATTTGTCTTTGCAAACGGCTTTCAAAGAAACAGAGTGTTTCAAAAGACATTGTTAAATGCAAATAAAATGACAGAGAAAAAGAGAGAGAGAGAGAGGCACCATACTCAACCACGCATATTGTTTAATTATGCCATAAGCCTCTCAATAAGTCCCCACAGTCGTAGGTTCGATTCCTGCTGCAAGCTCTGCGGGTTTGGGTAGAAAAGCAAAAAGCTGCGCAGTTTTGTGTTGGTTACAAAAAACAGATATCATTTATTATTTTCTTTATTTTTATTTGAAAATACTTGATTAAAGATTAATGTCTTTTTTGGCGCTAAGTTGCATGCATCCTCATATGGCGTTCAATTTTTATTTGTTACAAAGCAACAAATTCAAATACCTACTAGTACACTTTAGTAAATAGATAATTTTTAAGCCAACTTTCATAAAAAACTGACGAAAGGCAACTTACAAGCTCGAAATAGAAATTTAAGCCTACTAATGAGTATGGTTTGCTGAAACATAGGTTGGGATTACACCTTGTGGCCAGTGAGTTTTATTTCATAGGTAGTGCATCGAGCTTAGTATCTGTTTAACTATTCGCAATATGCGAATAGATATATTGAAATAGATATATTTCAGTCCAGCGGCTCATTAAACAATGGTCCAAACTACACCCACAAGAGGCAAAGAGTGGCGGAATTTACGTCAGCACCTGCCTTGATGGCGTTATCTGGCGGTGAATCAAACTACGTGGTGAAAGCAAGACGTTACATTACCGCCTCCAAGTAGTGGTCAACTATTTGGATGGAAAGTTATTTGCTGCGACACTTTGACTAGTATCACAAACCCTTGCTGATGAGATTGATATATCCAACTGTTTTGTATTGCAGCACAATATTCTGCAAGGCACATATTGTACCAAACTGGTAGCCTGAAGTCCTCCTAGCTTCGATGGCTACAGACAAGCGTTGTTCATTGCAATACATAGTCTACTGAGGGTCTAACGATATTTCGGGATGACATTTTATATGAGGAGTACTCCAAGCAGAGCAATCCCGAAAGGCCAATCTTCGGTTATCGTCCCTGTAGTGCCCCGAGTGACACATGACTAAAATTTTTTCACCAAGATGACCTAAGCATCCTGGATCTTTACACCAGTAAACAGAAACACAAATTGTGCAGGTCATCTACTAAAGTTACACCTGCCACACAAGGCATAGTGAATGTTTCCGAAACCTATAATTTTCGTTGCCGTAGATTCTCAAAATTGAAATGACATTTTAAAGAGAACATGCCAACACGAAAATTATCTAAGTAATGTATCGAAATTTTCGTAGTAGTTGGCGTAGCAGGCTGCTGAAAACATTTAATTTTTCCTCTACTGAATATGAAATAAATTATTAGCCACACACTATTCTCAATAATAGGCTGTGTTCTTTTAAGCAAATTAATACCCAAACAACAGATTAGTGAAGTTGTCGTAAACTATCCTCAATAACAGGCTGTGTTTCTTTAAAAGAAATTAACGCTCAAATAACAAGTTTTGTAGCTGCAACTCTTATTTTGTCGATGAAACGAGAGAGGGGAAACAAATCTTTTTTTTTCCCTCATTCATAATGTAAAAAATTATTTTGAAAACTACCAAATGCAACAAAATCGTAGCTAAGGAAATCAAACCTACATATGATAATTGCACAGCCAGTGTCACCAGGTTATGGATTTTCACTCCATATTAAGAAATTGTTTGTTTCTGAAACGAACTTTAATAAAAATGAGTGGCAAGCAGTTTGATGGTAAGCTATCTCTATGCTTACTGGTGTTATTTAAATATATGTATATCATGTAGAAAGGCCCTAACTCACATTTGCTTCAATCTCAGACTTTTTCCGCATTTCAATATAAGAACCTCCAATTAATCAAGAATGCGAAAAACTTGAGATTGGATAGTATATACAACTCTTCATGAAACTCATGGTATGTCTATATAATAGATATTATTAAATACATATCTCTCCTAAATTTTAAAATTATTTTCAGCAGCTACTTTCGACACTACCCACTTCGAGTATGTAGACACAAACAGAGACGGAAAACACAAAAAACACGATTAGACCTATTATGAATTTACTATTATGACTTTATACCTAAACGGTGTTATTTGTAAAAACATTTCAGGTTTATTAAGAGCTATTTGACAATAAGCCAGTAACCGAACACGTGTTCCACAACTTATCATACGGATTTTTTAATGAGAGTACACTCTCATTAAAAGTTCCTAACTAACAAGTAAACAATATAAAACATTACTGATATTTTAGTTATTTCAAGATCAAAGTCAAAGGTGAATATACTTTGGTTCCATTCATCACTTTAACTGAGCGATTCGCACACCAACACATGATCGTCAATGACACGCTCTTGTAGAAGACATGCATTTTACACTCGAACTGCACAAGATCGTATGCGCTCACAGCGTTTTTATCATGAGTTTTTGATGGAACATAATTGAACTTACGTATGTGTTCCATAGCAATTGCGTTTAAAGTAAAATTTTATGCTAAATTAAAGATCCATATTCTGAATTTTGTTCTAAGTTCTTCATTAGCGCTGTACTAAACTACTAAAATTTTACACCAACTTTTGCCAAACTATGTTGAGTTTTTTTCTAAATGTGAAAATTCGCAAAACTGAAATGTGCTAAATTTGCATATAACATTCATGTGCAAAATGTGCATCCGTTTTAAAGTATTTATCCACTGTACGAGTTCATACATATTTTACATTAACGTACGCAGCACGTTTTTTTCTAAAGGAATCTTGCTTTCTTTTTGCAAATATTGCTGTTATTTCTCATGTTGCCACTTCTATTTTAAACTGCTTGTTTCCACTAGCAACTCTTATTCCCCCATTGCTACTTAGACTAGAGGAGTAAAAAAAAAGTGGATAATAACCAAACTTTAGTTTACTTCTTTATTTAAAATTAAAAAAAAAAATTTGGAGTTGTTCGAATTCTAAGAAACATTTAACGCAAAGAATTTTCTTTTTGCAATTTCTTTGGTCTTATTTCGACTTAAACCCTTCAAAAATTTATTAAATGCCAATTTTAGTTGTTAACACTGAAGGAAAAACAACAGCCAACAAAAACTCACCTCAATCATTTGCATAAGAACATCAAATATTAGCTGTGAACTGCTTTTATAATCGACACCAGACTGTTTTGTAAAATATTGATAATTTCTATAGGAAGTATTTGCTGCTGCGCCGCATAAATGTTTGGAAGATGATGACGTTTTTGTTGAAACTTCATCAGCGCCAGCCAATGACAACGAATCGCTTTCATCTACTGAGGAATTTTGCGATGATGATAACGATGATGTATTTTCCATTTGTTGCCAAATAAAATTTAAATCAAATTGATTTGCTGCAAAATGATGAGTACCAATAACTGAATCACAGACAAGATTGCGCTCCAAATTGCTGTGATAGAAAACATTTGATGGCGAAATAATGAGTTGTATCTCATGAAGCTTCTTCAGGCTGCAAAGAAAATACAGAAAGTTTAAAATATGAGAAAGAAATTAGAATTTTAGTTGAATAATTTTGAAAAATAATTAGTACAACACTAGAGACTATTTTTTTCTTTTGGCGTATGTGAAATGGCGGCAAAGTTCTGTAAAAATGATGTGTTTGTAATAGAAAAAATTCTCATTTTTTCTATCAGAAATTATAATTTTGTTGACCACAAACAATTTTAACTCTGAATATACATATATTTTATTCACTCTTGTTTATATGGTAATACAGATATTCACTCGCATTCTGCTTGGTGACAACAAAATTGTCGACATCAATACGAAATGGTACACTAAAGCGATATTATTTTATTAAATGGATTCCATGAAGTCTACGAGGAGGCAACGAGAGAAGCGAATCCAATATATTTTGTCGACTTCCTATACACTTATAGGCCAAAATTATTTCCGTTAAATACACGGAGCGCACAACAAGTCTACTCTGGCATAAGTGCATATCGGAACTAATGGGCCAAGCTAATCTAACCTACACCAAAATGAAATCTAATTCTTCGAGATTTGAATAAAAGTAGATTTCGGCGAGATTTCCCAAAAAAATGAAATCAACTTCGCAAGTAGATTTTGGTAAAATCTTTCCATATCTACTCAGTGTAATATATTATTTTAGGCCCAAAATAGACCTTAATGTTTTCTGTCTTCTTCAGCCGTCTATATGCCAACGACATTTCGTTGATGCTAATCAACTCGTCAGTAGACTCGAAAAATCTAAAAATAATGCATGAAGCACAACTACTTATTCCAAAATTTTGAAGACTACATTTTTTTTAGATTTTTCAAGTCTACTGACGAGTTGATTAGCATCAACGAAATGTCGTCGGCAGACATCGGCATATACATTTCAATTGGATCTTATAGCGAATAAATAATTAAGTATATTTTTGAAAATTGTAATAGATTAAATGATATTGGTGAATTTCTGACGTTTTCGACGATGGTAGTACCTTTTTTGAAAAACGTTTTATTTTCTACTCGAATACGTCAACCGTAATCAGGCTATATATGTAGTAGAATTAAGGCTCATTTCGTGTTTAGAAATAATGCAGCTAAAGTGATTTGCAGAACAGACCCGTGTTTGAAAGAAATGTATAACACAAAGTTGAAACGGCGAGAGATTATTGTCAATAAAACTTATTTGTTAAATATGAGTGCATAATAAAATAAAATAAAAATACACACACACACACACACACAATAACAAAATTTAACTTCACACGTTTGCTCGTTTACAGCAAACGCATCTACACTCAGAATATTTTTGCAGTAGCTGGCCGTAGTTTATTCTAGAAGTAATCGGTGCAATTATTTTTAAATGACAAAACGTTTAAAAATGAATGAAATTTTAACTGATTTCTACAGTTACTTAAAAAGCTAACTACAAATAAGTACGAATTTTCGCTCACAGTTAGTAATGACAGTAGTAACTTATGAATTGAATATCTCCTGATTGTTGCGATGGCTGAGTAGGTATGACAGCTGCTTTCAAGTCGAGACGCTGCATGTTCGAATCTCAGCAGAGGCTGAGCAGTACAAAAATTTAATTAGCGAATTGCAAAAGGTGATAATACAGACAGAAAACTATAATTAAATAAACCTAAGCAAAATAAAAAATGTTTACAAGTTGATTACGCATGAATTATTTAACAGTTAGAATAAAGGAAAAATCATTATTTTTTACCGATTGGGTTCGGTAGCTTTTTCAACATTTAAATTCAAATGAAGTAATTGGTAAATTTCAATGAAAAATAAGTGGGACGGTTGTTAAATGAAGTTTCATTTATTTTAAAGCGTGTTTTCAGTTAATTTTACTGACAAAGTTTTCTGAGTGTAAGAGTAAAAAGAAAAAGCTTTGAAATGAATTTTGATAAATGTTACCAAAACAATGGTGTGTGTGCAGAGACTTTTTGCTTGAAATCTATCAAATTTCAGTTTGGTGTAAATAGGCTACAAGAGTTTAAGGATAACATTGTTTTTTAGCGATCAGTAAGTAGTCTCAAACAGTTTCAAAGTCTAATGCTTGAGTCAGCTGATCCATTGTTTTCATCGTTTTTGGTGAAAAGTGTTTACATCATTGGCAAAAATAAGCAGAAAGTGGTTAAGTTATGCTAAAACAAAATTTCATTCGGGTTTTATCGACGAAATACAAAAAATAAAACCAGTTAGCAACAATGTGTGTTTGCTGCAGCCACTTCTAGATTTTCGCCTACAGAATACCAAATATTCGCAACAAAATCAGGGAGAAAACGGCATCGTCATGGGTTGCCGCCGCCAATCAGAAAATATTTACACTTTTAAACAGGAATCAGGTTGAATTAACATTTTACAATTACATACTTAATTTTTACACATAACTAAATAGCATACTTGGGGTTCAAGTTCGCAAAACGTGCAGCACCATTTGGTACTCAATTCAACTTTAGCTGGTGCAATTTGCTACTTGCCCGGTGTAATCTAACATTTTTTTGAATTTTGCTTTTTAAGCCCACATTTTCGTTGCCATTTTACGATTGTCTTTTTGACACATCAAAGCCTTTTAGGTAGAAAACAGTAAGTTCAACAAACGTGTATGTGCACAATTTTTATCATTGGCATTGCAAGTTGCATGTATATCAATTCAAATACAGTGCGTCAAAAGAAAAATCACACAAAAGAAATTTTATCGCCAACAGCAACATTGAATGAGGCAAAGTAAGTTAAGCTGCGTACAAGCCCCTCAAAATACATCAGCTACTGCTAAGTGTCAGAAAGTCTCTGTGACGGCGTGGAACTACATGTGGAGCGGCAGGCAAAATGTGCAGCGATTAAATTGTTTTCTGCATTCCTGCTTTACTCGAACATTTTATTTTTTAACTCTCATTATTTTCTTGAAAATACTAGAATAAGTAATAAGGAATCAAACAGTCGATCAAAGTTTTTCGAGTCTACTGACGTGTTGAGTGGCATCAATGAAATTTCCGACTGAGAAGTTAGATGGAACACAATTCGAAAGAGTTCGTTTTGTAATGCTACAGTGAACACAATAGTTTTTTCTCAAATTGTACAGTTTAGTATGATAAGTCTTTCATAAGAGGCATAAATTTTGAAGCAGATAACCCACAATTTTTTTTTTTTTTGATAACTTGATATTTAGCATTACTTTTAGTAAATATGAATATTACTTTTACGATGTTAGTTTGTCGAGTTGTGGGGAGCGGAAGAATTACCGCTTCTGAATCTTTTTTGTTTTTTGTTTTTTATTATTTAGTATTACGTCTATCGGACTAAAGCTCATTCTATATTCATCCTACTTTATTTTTTTTTTGTTAGCCTCTAGTGGGAATCGAAACACTAAGCCTCAAGACTGGTGAGCAGCCAACATACTCACTCAGCCATCGCAACCCTGCCGGCAACTCAGTTAACTAGTAATGAATTATAAGCTAACTTTTTTACAACTGGTGGTGGTTGACACTTAGATTATTTTTAATGGAGATGACTGACTATTTTAACATTACGATGTCCTAGGAGATAGTCAATTGTCCGACGTTGCATTACTTTTCAACTAACTTAAAGTTAGCTACTTAAAAGTCAGTACCCACAGAAAAAAATGTACAAATCAAGGCTGATTTTACATTTTTCGGTGGTAATATTATATTTTATTAAATTAAATTTCATCCTACTTTTTTTTTTGTTTGTTAGCCTCTGGTGGGAATCGAACCACTAAGCCTCAAGACTGGTGAACAGCCAACATACCCACTCAGCCATCGGAAAATTTAAACGAATGCGACAATAGGCAATTTAATTAAAGAGTTATTTACCGTGTATGTGTGTGTGTTATTATTTTAATTTTAACTCGGCACTACGTTTCAGCTAGGTTATAGCCAGTACACTAAAAGTGAATTACAAATCGATTATATATTTTTTTTTTTTTTTTAGCTTGGACCAGCACTCAGGGGACGACCCCTATTCATGCATGCGCATCGTGCCGGAACTAGGAAAATAGGTTTTGGGGAGGAGGAAAGAGGGAGTAGTGTTTGTGCACATTTGATTTGAACTTCTTTACATTGTAGCTGGCGGGGAATATGTCTGCAGGCAATTTGTTCCACAGACGAACCGTGCGGCTGAAAAACGAATTCTCCCTGTAATGCGTTGTGCGGTTCACTGGCCAATCGACTACAAACGGATGTGCTCTTAACGATGCACGTGTGCTGCGTAAAAATATGCGGGTTTGGGGAACAAGATCCCTGATCTCGTCTGAGCAAAATCCGTTATAATAGCGATAGAACAGTGTAACGCACCCCACACTGCGACGATGCTCCAGTGGGTTAATAGAGCTGGATACCCTACTGTAGCTAATTTGAAGCTAGTCCATAAAAGTTAACGTAAAGTTAATTATTTTAGTAGTCGACTACTCAATGTCCGACAAGGAATTATTCACTTGTATAGCATTACATCTTAATATACTATTAGTTAAAATTTGTAACAATACATTTAGCGCGGACAAACTCTTGTCCGTTTTTCGATTTGAGTCACTGTATATGTCGTGTTCGTGTACACAAATGTACGTTTTGTAGTATGAAAGTGCTTAAATTTCCGCACCTACATGCATACATACGTATATTTTTAAAAGACCCTTAAGTGCTATAATGTTGTCTAACTTGTTACATTAAAGATAACACACACACACACACATCGACACACAATGTCGCACTTGTGTAACACACGTCCTGACACTTATGTTTTGAAACAATAACAGACAGAGCAGTCTCAGTACTTTGTCTAATACTTTGTTTTAGTAAAAACTCTTTTACATTTTTTTTCCTTGTGACTTTTTATTTGTGACTGCAATTGCTTGCATTTAATAAAGTTCCTGCTCTTCCAAATTACACAGTTTCCAAACACATGCACTTTTTGTTGATATGAATATTAAATTTATTCCTGACTGCTCTATGCTGTGAAATGTTATACATGTTAGATTTCTTTGTTTTTCTCTTCTAACTCTTACCTTATGGTATCACAATTAATACGATTCCAACGAGTTGTATGATGATACAGTGAAAGTTTATTGCCCACAATTGGAAAAGTTTTGTACGTAATTAAAAGTTCCATAATAGCTTCCAAGCAAATACTTCTTATTTGAAATTGTTCTTGCTGGTCCACCATATTTTCGTCATAAACTTTATTGATTAAAAGTAAAAATGTCATAAAATATTCTTCAAACTGTTGACGTGTTGTAAAACCAAAAATTGATAATCTAAAAAGAGGGAAAATAGAAAAAAAAAAACATGAAATAACGTAAGAACTTGATAACATCAGTAGACTATTTGGGACAAGTTTTATTGCAGAGAGAATGTAAATGAAAAGGCAAAACAATTTACGGCATAAATGGTTTAAAGTTGTAAAAATGTCTAAGAATTTTATGATTGGCTGCTGTTGAAGGACGTTTACATTATATTTGTTTTTTTTTTCACAAGGCAAAAAAAAAATCATTTCCGATGACCTAAAATATGAACAGAGGATTGTTATTTTAAAAATCAATTTTGAGTTAATTTGTAAAGACATTTTACTATTTCGTCTGTTCTTGTTTTTACTTAAAACAGCATATATCGAACAGTCCAGCTTATGTTGAATTTCAAATTCTTGAAAGCTGTCGTTGTGGTAGTAAAAATTTTAGCTGACTTCAAAATATGTAAATATTTCAAAGGGTTGCCAAAACAATAAAAGCAGTAATTATATACTAAGGAGCTAACTTTCAAGGGCAAGTTACAGAGCACACGCTCTGCGCGCTGAAATGCGTTTCATGTGGCTGTGAAAAAAAATAGAAGCAGTGCCATTGTATGTGACAAGTTACACAGTAGATCTTTTTTTGTACGCACCACATACGTTTCGAAGAAGTCAGCTGCTCACTTATATTTTATTTATATAGAACTGCGCTGTAATACCTTTTATTTATATAATTTTTAATATGCTCAAAACTCAATCGCTATTTTCATTAATATTGATCAAGTAATAAAAAGTAAAATTGCATGGATATGTGGAGAACAACCGGCTGTTTCAGGGTAGCCATACTCCTCATCAACAGTCAGCTGTGCTTGATAACTAACAATGATGACATTGACTGTTAATACTTTTGTGTTGTGTAATAATTTTTTTCAATATTTTGTAACAGAAAACATTTTTAAAAAAATTTTTTGTGATAAGTATGTTTCAATAAATTTTATTCTACAAAAAAAAATGCTTCTACGAACTGGGCATCATTACTATCATGTGTACTAACGTTTTCAAATTACTTAAACATATATTGTTGCACAAAAAACAAATGTTTATAAGCGGTCATATGATCCATCATATGACCGACACTGCTGATGGATTCATACATCAGGGTTTCTATCATTTTCTTAAGGGCAAAATGAAAAAACTGATGTAAACATTCGTGAACGTGTGATTTATTTTTTAAACCAGCGTTACCACTTCAGCAAAGCGATCATTCGAAATCTTTTTTTCAAAATGCCCACAAAATTACATACAATACTATTTATTTCTTTATTACTAATTTAAAAAAAGAGTTTTTTCGAAATATTTAAAAAAAAACTATACAAGAAGAACAGAATAAATTATTTTAGACATATTTAGATAAAATTAAGAGAAAAACAGTAGTCAGTAGCAGTTTTAACAATAGAAAACTGAATCATATGGAAAAAAACATCCACAGCACTATTTTTTTTTTTTTTTTGGAACGAAGTTCCTTAACGCGGCTTGCTGGTAGTGGAAATTAGTAGAAATCGTCACGAAAGCGTGTGAGCTGTTTATATGTATTGGTGTACTGTCGAAAAGCAATTGTGTATGATTGGCGGTGTCTCCAGTGACAGTAGCGGAGACACCTACCAATAAATATTAATTAGTTGGAAAACGTTCAAAAAATTTAAAGAATCATAAAATTTAAAAATTTCAAAAACAACACAAAATAAAACATACAGATTTCACCTTGTATTACATTCAAAGATGAAAAAAATACGTAAGGAACTTCGTTCCTAACGGGGGTCCCCCGACCGCATTTCTTTTTTTTTTTTTAAGAAAAAAACCAAAGGAACCTATAAAATCGTTAATGCATAAACGTCCCTGCAAGAAATAGCTGATGGAAACTAACACATTAACAACTTAATTACAAACACATGCAAAGCAATTTTATAGGTTTCAGCATTGCCATTACAATGATTGTTTTAGTATATTGATTTTCCCTTATTAATTTGGTAATTTTATTTGGAACTACGTTTATGCATTAATATTTTTATAGGTTCATTTGTCCATTATTTTTTTAATATAGTTTATTATATTCTTTTTGAATTGTTTTTTGAAAATTTTCAAAAAATTCTTTTTTTATTTATCAACAAAGAAATTAATAGCATTGCATGTAAATTTGTGGGCATTTTGAAAAAAAGATTTCGAATGATCGCTTTGCTGAGGTGGTAACGCTGGTTAAAAAAATAGCTCACACCTACACGAATGTTTACATCA
The DNA here is from genome assembly GCA_963662145.1 of Sturmia bella. Lineage (NCBI taxonomy): Eukaryota > Metazoa > Arthropoda > Insecta > Diptera > Tachinidae > Sturmia > Sturmia bella. The sequence continues at coordinate 21,355,803 of OY759168.1, read as the reverse complement.
GTTTTTTATTTTGCCCTTAAGAAAATGATAGAAACCCTGATGTATGAATCCATCAGCAGTGTCGGTCATATGATGGATCATATGACCGACACTGTTATTGCAGGGGTAGTTCCAAATGAAATTACCAAACTAATACGGGAAAATTAAAATATTAAAAAAATCGTTGTAATGACAACGCTGATTGCTTGCGATAGTAAATAAGCTGTTGTGTTAGTAAATAAGCTGTTAGTAAACAAGCTGTTACTGTGTTAGTTTCCATCAGCCATTTCTTGCAGGGTAGAAGGCGTTCACTACAGCTAATCAAAACTTAGCAGGTAGAAAGCGTTGCATGTAGCATAAAGTTGAAAAAAGCATAAAACGCATAGAACGTATGAAAATCATGACGAGGAAAAAGCGTGTTACTTAACTCCAGCTTCATAGTTACACCACTCTGTGAATATCTTCACTATCTAAAAAAACGGTGAAAGTTGTATCGCCTTTCATGACAATTATAACTTTTTGTGAATAGTAGAATTATTTTAAACAATTTTTACTCAAACGCCTGGTAGAGTACATCGCTTCGATTGTCACAGTCACAAACAAATGACGTGACTACAAGAGTCATACCCCATCTTCTACTGAAAGACCGCTGTAAAAATGAAGAATTTCAATGTTAGTTCAAGGAAAATGTACATTTCCTTTGTTTTACTAACAAAACTTTAGACGCTGATTTGTAAAATGACACGTTGAATAAATGAAAACTGAGCAGTTAAAATTAAGAATTTAAATAATTCAAAAAATCTCTTTTCAAAAATATTTTATTTTGATTCGTTTAAAGATTCAAATTTCGCACTACCAAAGGTTTCTTTGCGCCGCTGTCATCTTTAATTGCAAAAATATAATAATCTGTTCAAGAACAATTTTTCTCTTCCCATGACTACTTGGGTATTTCGAGTGACAACGGTTTATGCAATGATTCCCAATCCTATACACAATATTAAGATTTATGCACTGGAAAATCTAATAGAACTTTGTCTTACTTAAAAGTTCGCTTCAAAATTACGTTTATGATACTATTTAAAAAAATCTCTGTTCAAACATTTTTTGTCATAAATTAGTCTATAGATGCAAATTTGGCAGTGCCAGAAAAGTTTGCTTTGCATCGCCGACATCTTCAATGGCAAAAATATAAACTTGATCCATCCCAATCGGGGGTTGTTCTATTAGAAAATCAGATAGAATTTTATTCTATGTACTTAAAATATCACTTCAAAATGGCGTTGCTGATGCCACCCTGTTACACTTCTCTGGTGTTTTTGCCATGACTTTTAAAAAAGCAACACTAATCGCATAGAAAAAATATTTTTTTAAGTTTTTCAAAAATTAACAAGTCAGACAGACTTGTCAAAATATCTGTCACACATACATACTTTAGAGATCATGCGATGGTGTAAGATAATGAATCACAGAGATATGCAAGAAATCTCATTACTCTTTAGGTAAAAATACATCGCTTGAGCAATAAGAAATATACTTGATTAACACTTTGAGAACATTGCAGCATCAATTGCAATGATTAGAAGATGGCTGACTAAGAAGATTCCAGCAAATGTAATACGAAGCGTTAGGTAAGATCCAACAGCCGATTGAGAAAGTGCGCTAGCAGTTTCAATATTCAGATGTGAATCGTTTATGCTTGACAACGAAGCTGAGTTTTTGTTGATGGTTGGGCAAAATACTATAAAGTTATGTAACACTTTTACACATTACATGATATCAGAAAAAATTAAAACTGTAATTAAAAGAGGCTTAAGAAAACCTAACACCGTCATAGCGACAGTGTGTGGGATACCTGGTGCCGTTCACATCGATAAGCTCTATAAAATTGCCGGCCTAATTTTTAAGACATTACATCTCTATAAACTACACAAACGCCAGAGTGCATTCAGTTTAACTTAAATGCATAAAATCAAACTGTATTTATATTGGGTTTAGCCTCTTTCAATATGGCAATACGTGCGTGCACCTCTTTCTCTCTGTTTACTTGATATACGAAATAAAAAAACAACAAGCACTAACATTTCGACCAATTTGTTACAAAACCTCGTATAACGCCAAAGAACAAACGTAGATATTCTCATATTGTGCATGACTTTAAAATTAATTTTTATTGAAATTTTTATTTAAGTTCTTTTAGCGAAAACTAAGAGGAAATTTTCTTTAGTTTAATAAATTGAGCTTGAGGTCACTCAAGTTTTAATAAATAATTTTTTTTTTTTATTTATTATTAAAGTCTTCAATATTTCGATACGCTTTTGTGCATCTTCTTCAGGAAAACGTGTTTTCTAATATTTTATAAATTTTCAAATATCAACATTACAAAACAAATGTTATTGACAAACTAATTGAAAAATAAAAAGTGTTTCACATACATACAGTTACATAGTAGGCTTTACGTACATACTTATGTCTATACAACTATTTATATTTAAAATTAATACAATTATATTAAAATTATTAATAATTATTTTATACATAATAACGCTTTTAACATAAATTTTTTTAGTTTTCATTTTCCTGAAGAAGATACACAAAGGCGTATCGAAATATTGAAGACTTTAATAATAAAAACCGCAAGCTGAATTTATTAAACCAAAGAAATTTAAATAAAAAAGGTCGAAAAACTAGTATCCAGAACAACTAAAAGGAAATATTAAAATTGAAACGCATTTTTTTTTTTAACTTCAAAGGAATAATAGGACCTAAGCTTATGCTGAGATAGAGATACAAAGGCTTCGCTAGAGCTGTGACAAACTGGTTATACCAAATGCAAAAACTGTCGTCTGTTAGGGTGAAATTTTAATTTGCATTAGAGAGCTTTTAATGCAAATTAGCGCTGTTGCCTGTCTGTGCTATGGAGCGTAGATCTAAAAAAATTTTGTATTTCATGGTGTATCAATGCAAATCGTATTCTCAGCGAAATGGAAATGCTTCAATCAAGCTGAATAAAATTCTTACTTTTATTACGAAAACATATTATACATTACCTCTTAATAAAACTCTTAAGAATGTCGACATCACTTAGACTCTCTATTGGTATGATTGGCAACATTGAAGTACTGCTTAAAGTTGTGGTTGGTGGTAGTGAAGATGTTCCGCTGGAAAATGCTGTGGGACTTTTATGTGAAGGAGATGTCGTTGGCGATGTTGAAGCGCTTTGGCAGGCTAACAAACGTTGTTGCTGTTGAACTATTTCGTAGGGTGTTACAGCCAACGCGTAGAAAAGATTAAATCTCAGAGCTGATATTGAAATAGATAATAAAGCAGGCTGTGAAAAGAATAGAAAAAATACAACAGAAAATTATTTTAAAAAAAGAAATACTCAAAGTCAAAATACACAACACGCGTGTAACTCGTCAACGTGCTAAAGATTTCTGTCGGAAAAGTTAAAATAGTGTGCAAGTTTCACAAGGACGTACCACACAAAAAGTTCATCAACTCGGAACTTCTTCATGCGTTCTTTTTCCTTCCTTAGAATTGAGAAAGATTTTCTGCGGTAAATTGTAGTGAGCAACATTTTTAAAGACGAGACAGGGCTGTTTCACGTCCACTACAATAATCATCAGGACCAAATTGGCTTCGAAAATAGGTCATAACTAATTCCATACTGTTTTTAAGCAACAACGATGAGACATTCTACTACCTGAGCTCCGTATGACTCACTGCTTATATTTTATCTATTGATTTACTTTCAAATTTATTGCTGCAGAGTTCTGTTGATTGAAATACATTTTACATTTCCCCAGCAGCATCCAATTGATTTCCCATAGATGTTTGTGTTTGTTGCTATTCTATCACTAATGCAACGCTTTCAAGCTTTGCACCGGCGCCAGCGATTTTCAACCAGTAATCTAACTTTCAAGCCGAACGTTGTGATTTACAATTATGTATTTGTATATGCCGATTGAGTAAAAAATTATATAACGCGTGTTGGGTAACTGGAAGCGTCTGAAGCCTACAACGCGTTTAACGCGAAAATGTTCTAACGCATATTAAAATTAATTTATCAGAGTTATTCGTGAGTACTGCTCAGTAAAAAACAATTATGTAAAAAAATTTCATTATTCCAATTTTTTTTTTTTATAAAATCTGGGACATACACAGACAGACTAATAATGATGGGACATGAAGGAATTTGGATTAAAATATTAATGTTCCTCTTTAAAAAAGTAGACATTTGACACATTCTATAAACGTGTGCTGTTTTCAATTTTTTAGTGAAGAGTGAACATTTTATTTCTACAACTGAAGAAATTAGGACACTTACATACAGAGGGGCATTGAAGCGAGTCTTCATTTTATTTTTACCACCTTTTATCTACAAAATGATACAAACTGTTTTCTACATATGTACATATAACATTTTATATACAAGAGCAAACTATTAAAAACAGTGTAGGATTTGAACTTACCAAGGAAACAAAATCAAACTGGTTATTTATGCCTTTGAGGTCTAAAACATCTACACTATTTGATGTTGTTGAACCACCAAACAACGTTGCCATTTGATATTCACTTAAACACGAGTTGTTTTTGCCAACTACTGTTTCAATTAATTTTGCAAGAAGTATAACTTTGGGATTGTATTCCGCCGTTAGCCAAGTTTCATTTTCGAAATTATTTATTTCATTCTGTTGCTCATGTTCATCGTCATCGTATGGCTGCTGTTCTTGTGCTGGCTGGCATTTTGTTGAAGACCTCAAAGAATTTTTATATTTTCTAAAGAAAGCTGTATTTTCCAATAACAAAGATACCGACAAAACAACGGCATCAAGCACCAAACAAATAATTTTATTTAGTTCACACTTTGTCAGTGGCAAGCATGAATTCATTGTTTCTGCAGCGCCCGCACCACCCACACCCACACCACCACCAACACCTTTGCTTTTTCCACTCAAAGTTGGAATAGTTTTAACAACGGTTTGTTGTTGCTGTTGGTTAAGTGCATACCAAATGAATTTTTGATGTAGCAATATATCAATACAATGCAGACACACGTTTATACAATTTCTTTCCTCATGGGTTAGTGACACTGGCGAGGGCCTATTGAATATCGCTTTAATGCATTGACAACAGCAGCCGATGAAGCGCACCAGTGTTAAAACGTGTCCCGGTCGCAACAAGTGTTCACTTAAGAATTTATCAATGAATTTCGATTCGATGTAAATTAGGGCTGTCACCTCAATTTGTTTAATGTTTTCCATTAATGCGATTACAGCTTCACACAATTGTATGGTGGTATTGATGGTGTCGGTCGTAATGGGTAAAAGAAAGCCATCATTATTTGTAACAGCAATAATATTACCAATACCGATGCCAATGCCAATATCAGCCCCAACACCAACACCAACACGACTGTCAACATCACCAACACAACTGCCAGCAGCAGTACTATCGCCATCAACAACTTGAACAACTGTTGCCGATTGTTTATTGTTGTCTGTGTTATTATCATTGTTTGTTTTTTGCTGCTGTTGCGCTCTCCGAATACCAACAACAACACCACCACCACCATCACCATCATCAGTTCGAAACGTCTGCTCTTGTCGTGGCAGCATTGCAGCAATACGTGTCATGAGCTGTGCTAGTGCAACACGCGCTAATGGATTCGGTTGCATGTAGTGTATGTGTGGATTATATTGTATACAATTGTTGCGAAATATGTGCAACATTGCCTGTAGTGAGCTGGCAATTGAATGCCGTAAAATACGCGTTGCATCAAAATTTCCATTACTGAATATCTTTTGTAGCTTACTTTCCGATTGTATTTCTAGCAGGATTTTCACTATTTGCTGGGGATCATTGTTGTTTTGTGCAGAGAATTTAATTAACTGTAATGGTAGAGGGAAAAAATGAAAAATAAAAGTCACCACGCACTTATAAAATAACAACTTTTTCTAATACTCGTATAGTGTGTCTAGCAACATGTTCACACGCACCACCACATGTTTGTAAATAAACTCATAAATGGTTCAACACATAATAGAATAGAGAGGTTCACGTCTGGTATTGTCAATTATGGAAATTAAATTTTTTTTGAGTGGAAAGTGGCAAATTCAAATTCTAATATTTTAAGTAGAAGGTATGCTTGAATTTATTATATGCGTTATTTGTGTAGATTTCAAAGAAATCTGTTATTGCTTATGACCACTTTTCCTTTCGACTTTGGAACCTTTTATTATGTTATCGTTTTCTTTTTGAAAGTAGAATTTCAGGTATTTAAATGCATAATCAGGTATTTTTAGGCCTTTTGATTATACCCGAACTAAGTGCATTTAGTTCGTATGTCTGGCTGTCTTTCAAAACGTCAAACTTGTTTACTTTGTATTGGTTGCGTAGTATTTTAATGGGTCCCGAATGTGCAAATATTTAAAAAAGGTATACATGTTATATATCGTTGGAAAGGAATTTGTATCTTCTTTTCAAATGTATGCAAAAATTTAAACTTTATTTATGTTTTCAAATCACATTCGCGAAAACAATGAAAAAAATAATAAAAGGCTAGTTTTTCGCACATAAAAATCAAAGTGAAACTTGAATATCTGGAAGACGGTAAAAGATACATGCATAATTTTTCAAAACATATTAAAATACTCAAATTTAAAATAAAAACGTAAATTTCAGAAAGATATATAAATCATAAATCCATTTTTTTAGCAATTCAAAATTGTCCCATCCAAAAATTGACTTTTTTTAATAATCTCAGTCTGGCAACGCTATTATATCTAGGATGTCGCGAGCTTCTGCAGCAATAATACCAACTAATTTTTTAATAAAACCTAGTTAATGGAATTTCATTTCACTTTTGGCAAAACTTTTCACACGCCCACATATCCGAAAATTGTTTTAAAAATTGATGATTTTCGACCACTGCCTAATGTAGGGTACTTAGTCTAAATTAAAAAAAATAAAATTTTTACACACTCTTAAGAGATTATCTTTCGCTACATGTAAAAATAAGTATAAAAGCTGGAACAAAATTTTTTACGAATTCAAAAATAATGAAGCCACCTTTTTTGTGAAAAACTAAAATTTTTCGCTGAAATTTCAAAGTTTTGAATTAAAACCTATTTTATGACTTATCGGACCAAGATATTTCAATAAAATGGTACCTTATCTCCCTTAGAATTTTATAAGGAATATAACCGTGGGCTACAAATTTAAATTAGGATTTCAAGAAAAAAGTTATAAGCAAAAAACCAAAAGAAGTTGCGGCGAAAATAATAAAAAATAAAATTCTAAGGCGAATATCTCTTAAACTGTACGAGATATGAAAACATGTCTGTCTCATAACACTTTTTCTTTGCCTTGCTAAGCAAAATCAAAAAGGTAAAAATCTTTAAAATCGGCCAAGATATAAGAAAGTTATAAGCTGCACAAAATTTTTTATACTCGAGATAGGTAAATTTCAGCCCCCATAGCCCCGCCCCTGTTTTAACCATAGGCCTAAGAAGACTTGAGACAAAAAATATAACTCCTTGGCTATGACTACTGCAATTTTCAGCAAGATCCGTTTTGTGGCTTAGAAGTTCCGGACTTTTTACCACTTTTTTTCTTATTTACACCACTGTGCATCGTAGCAATTAAAAAAATTTAAACAAAATTCAATACTTATACTTAAAAGCAACACACAAGTGCTGGCTACAAATACACCCAAGAGTTTCGTACTCATTTTGAGCCTAACAGGATTGATTCTCTTTAATAATACCTATTAGGCTTGTTTTAGGTACACACGTACCTAATAGCCTCACAAGCAAGACTTAGTTCAAGGCGCCATAAAAAAGGGTTTAGTTTTTTAGAGTTCATAGTCCCACCCCAATCATGCTCAAATTATTGGGGTAATTGAAATTTTACGTTTTCGAGAATTTCATAAATATTTGCAAGTTATTTATAGAAGGGAACTGCGTTAAGGAATTTATGCAAATAAATTTTTAATATTTTTTCATTTATAATAAAAGAAGTTTTAAAAAGCAGGCCAAAACCAATTATAAACGAATCTCTTCTGAAGATGAAGTGGTACTATTGCGATCTGCCGCCCCAGGGTGGCCCTTCGCGGTCCATTGTGGGTGAGTCATACATTTGACTGCTTGACGGCTACCAAATGTCGTCAAATTTTTGTCCGTACAAATTAGTCCTTTTCCTTTTCATTAAAAGAAAACAATCCAGTTACAGTAATTATTTTTGTATTATTTAATTTTCTGTGATTTGATTTAAAATAATTTGCCAACTATTGATGTGTATGAATTTCAAAAAAAGAATCAAGTTTTCTACTCGTATTTAATTTCATTTGTTTAGCATTTTCCATTTTATATGAAAATGCTCCACAAGGTTTCAATTAAAATCATGATATAGTTTCCCAAGAGATTTATTAATGCTCATATTTTTTATGTGATTTAATTCTTATTGGAATCTTTTAACTTACCTGATTAAATATCCATTTCTCGTCTACAATATTTGAAACACTTCCCAAAGGAGCATTAACATCATCGTCTTCAATATCAGAGGAATTTTCCAAATCATTTAAACTATTAAAATAAGAATGAAAATCAAAGAGAACAAAATAAAATCAAATAAAGCACTTAACGAAGGAATGCATAACGTTTATAAAATGTAAAATGTAAAAGGTAAAGGCTATACACAAGCATTCGAACACAAGACCAAGGAGATGTGTTGAATAAAGGGCCTTCTAAAAGCTAAGACATTTTAATTTTATATCAATACCACATTTAATACTCTGCTGACGAATTTGCAAATGAAATAATTAATAGCCAGACGATATGAAAACCTAAAATGTGCATGGCGTCAAAGAAATGTTACAAAACGATTACTAAACTCTTATTTATTTAATACGAATTTTTGTGAATGCATCACTTTATACGAAAACTAGCTATACATTTTGAGAGTCGAAATATTAGACAACGAAATTTCCAGCTTAAATAAATACAACTTTCGAAACTAAACAGGTTTCCTGATATTTGAAGATACATCAGATAATCCTATCATCCTCTCCATCCATTTCGATTTCTAGACTTAATAGAATATCGTTTTAAAAGCTTCTCAAATTCTATATAAATCGATTTAGATGGTTTAGAGTTTTAGAGATCATCAGGATTGGAAATTATGTAGCAGCTGACCGGTTGCCTTTTCTCCTGTCTATGCAACTACCACAACAGTCATCGAAAACCTTTAATGTCGAGTTTATACTGACACTAATTTCGATATACATATCATTTCTGCTGCTGGTTATAAGCTACATGGTGTCTTTTCTGTCAAAAAGAGGCCGCATTTGTATGTTTGTGTGTGTGTGTGTGTGTGTATTCAAATAACGCCATCTACTACCAGCCTTCCGAAGAAAAAGTCCGAGGATATTACTGTTAAGACTCTAGTTTAACTGATTTCGCATAAGGTTTATTTAAAGGTGATCTCATCTGCCTGTTCATTACTATTTCCAACAGTAGTCTGGATCCCTAACTTAAGTAATGTCAGAAGGACAACCCCTCCAGAGGGTAATTTGGAATAATTTAGGGTTCATGTTTTTGTAAGCTAGTTGAACTATAACCAAAAATAATAACTTTCAATGGATTTTTTTTTTTTTCATTTTAAATTTTATTTATTTATTTTTTTTTTTCTTGCTTGCAAAACTACATGTTTCATCATTTTTGTATAGTGCGACACCTATAGATTGCTTTCAGGTGCATCGCCAAATTAATAGCAGTTTCCTTAATCATGAAATCGGCTAGAAGAAAACCTAATAAAATCATCAAATTTTTCTCTATTGACCTGTTTTGGTATCAAAAACAGCAAGAAAGTGGAAAAAATGGGAGCAACAGGTTTTCTCTTTGATTTAACCCCTGTAGAAAAGTCGTAATTTCTTTCTGCTATGATACCTTTCAACTTAAAAACGTTTCATAGAAAAAAAGAAATGCTGTCGGGGGACCCCCGTTATGAACGAAGTTCCTTACGTTTCTTCTTCTTCATCTTCGAATGTAATACAAGGTGAAATCTGTATGTTTTATTTTGTGTTGTTTTTGAAATTTTTAAATTTTATATGCTTCTTAAAATTTTTGGAACGTTTTATTTTTTTATTTTTGATACATGCAGTATTTTTTTGTCAATCTGCTACAAAACGAAGAAAAATTTTCAAAATTGCAATAGTGTCCGTTTTCACAACTAATTAATATTTATTGGTATGTGTCTTCGCTGACAGCAGCGGAGACACCTACACAATTGTTTGAAGACACACCAATACATATAAACAGCTCACACGCTTTCGTGACGATTTCTACTAATTTGCACTGCCAGCAAGCCGCGTTAAGGAACTTCGTTCCAAAAATTTGATTGATTCTATTGGGTAGTTTTGACTCTATGCAGGATGAATTGAAATGAAAGTCGCTCTGAGTCAAACACCAGCGAAAAATATAATTTGTTTTTTATATGTAGAAGATTTGCATGCAAAGAAATTTTTCAACTTGTCCTTTGTTTTTCATGCAAATTTTCTAAGCGAGTCACTCTTCTGTTCTCAATAACCAGTTTTGTTTTTAATACTTTAGGTCGTCAAAAGAGTACTAAATGTTTAATGTCTGTACTGAAAGCACAAAATCATAAGTATCGTTATAAACACAGGTAGGTACTGGTACCAAGAATAAATAAAGGAGAAATCAAAATCACTTACATTATAAATTGTAGTCGTTCGCTAAAGTATGATGTCGATGTAGTTGTCGTTGGCATTGTCGTTGTCGTTGCTGCCGTTGTTGTTAACGATGTCGATGTTCCTGTAATGTCTGTGCCATGTTGTTTATCCCCATCGTCTCTGGCTGCTTCTCCATCTTCCGTCAAACTTATAAATGTATCGTAAATGGCATTTTTATCATGCATTGAAGAAGCATCAACGATTAAACGTCTAGCTAAACGCTCGATTTGTAATTGAAGTGGCCTATTGGATGATGAGAATACTAACGTTGCCTCGGATGCCAATAGTTTATACAAATTATTTAAAATTTGTAAAAACCTGGCAAAGCATAATCTCGAACAGTCGACGCGTTCTTTGCATAAATATTCCACCAAACGTAACAGGTAAATAATTGAGTGCTAAAAGAACAAAAGGATACGAAAAAAAAAACACAAACAAACAGAGATAGATTCAATTAAGCTTTATGTCTTATTTATGGGTATGTGTATGTCATGCTGAAAAGTTGAACTACTCGTAGTTGATTGAATTGATAAAAGTAGTTTAAAATAAAAGCAAAAAAGAATAATTCATAATTGAATACTCGAATGCCTTTAGTACTTATCAACTTTCTTTATTGTTTTAATTTCCTTTTGCTATCGTTAATTCGCCACCCACCTTATTGAGTAGTTTTATATTATTTAAAACCATTGTTTGAAATAATGAGCAATTTTCTTCATCCACTTCACATAAATAGCACATGAATGCAAATTGTTCAATAATTAAAATATTTAGAAAATTCCCGTTGAATAAATGTTGCACTTGTTGCGGGTCCCATTTAATAGGATTTGGCTAGAGAATGGATGAAAGAAAAAGAATGAAAAAAATCATAAACATTTTTACAGAAAAAAATAAAATAAAATACAAAACTTGAATAAAGAGAAAAATATAGAAAATAAATTGCATAACTAAAGAAGATTTAACTAATTAATGGCTGGATATATAATAATCGCCAGCACACTCATTTGCTCACAAGGACATGCTGCACATCACATCAACAACGTTTAACCACCATCTAATGGTTTATCTTTTTAAACTATGCTCAAAATGCTGTAAGGCATTTTTATTTTTCCAAAATAGAAAATATACTAATACAATTCAATTAAAAAGGAGTTAAGTGTAAAATTGATGAACATTGTATATAAAAAAAATTTCACAAAAATGCAGGATCTTCGAACAGAAACGTTGGAACTTTGACATTTGATAATGGTTATATTGCTAAGCTACTGCATCCATCTGTCAGATCAGCTATCATGTATGGAATATAATTGACAATCTTTTTTTATATTGAACGAATGCAACCAGCGAGACATTTTATCATTTTTGCGCTTAAATTTGTCATTTGCCAAAATACACTTAAGAAATTTACATGAACTGATCATGAAAAGATGTTGCTGCCGTTCATTTTGTGAAAAACATTGAAGTGTTTCGAGCATTTTTTTTATCTGTATTCGCTGTAAAATAAAGGAAGCGACATCTGTTCTACGTGGAAATAGCCAAGGCGAATCCATTACAGGTGCCCGCATACCAATTCGCTTCAACATTTTTCCACGATTTTATCTTCTGAGTTGTCAAAGCCGATAGAAAACGACAACAAAACTTGTGACGTCTCGAGACAAAATGTTGAAGCGAATTGAATTGCGACCACCTATACTAGATTCGCCTAGGAAACGTAAAATAATGCAGCACACTTTTCTCCCATGTGTTTTTCGAGTATAGCGGCCCTGTACCACGCCTCCTTAAGTAGACGGACTTCTATACAAAAATAAAAGGAATTGAGATTCGTACGCCTTCAAAATGATATGTCTTAGTAGAATTTTGTGCGAACAACGCTGTGTATGTATGAGCAGGTCGACCTCTTTTGCAATTGCCGAAGAAATTGCATACAACAGCGGTTCTAACAGCAATGTTGGAAGGCGCTTTCACAGTTCTATTTTCGCTTTAGTACTTCAATTTTCACGCAGGAGAGGCTCGTTTCCTGTCACAGCGTACTGCTTGATATGGTTGGAGGCTAGAAAACTCCAATTATTTTTTTGAGGAATTTGTAACAGCCTCTCGAGCAGTGTAGATTAGACCCTAGAATTAAATGTCTTGATTTTTAAGCAGCCAGAAAGAACCGAATAGTTCAAAATTTTCTTAAGTAGGTCTTAGACTCCTTATGTCCGTCTCATAGTATCATTTCTTTTATTCGACTAGCAATGTCTGCAATCGAAACGCTAAATGTTGTGATGATGACGCCAGGGTATATGCAAAAATATGATTACAGGATATTTTTATTTAAAATGCCTCAAACACCATAAACACATTTTTTGATAAATGTTAATCATTTTGTTGCGGTGAGCTCATGAAAACGACAACAATATATGATTAACATTCAAACGTGTTATATTTACGACAAACATTTTTTTTTCATTACTTTGTAACTAAAATTTTGCTTATATGTAGTTTTCAACAAAATTATTGTTTTAGCTTATTTTTTCATAATTTTGGAAAATTATTCTTATAATTATGAAGAAATAATGAATATCTGATCTAAATAATGTATATCAAAATAATGAATTAATTAGTAAAACGGGGCAATAATGTATATTAAAACAAGATAACTTTGTAACATACATTATAGTTCACATAAAGATCTGTTAATATTGTGTGTTCAAGTGGGAACAATCAAACTACGTCTAAAAAGACACTACATGCGTATTTAACTTATTAAGTTTAGATATACTAGAAATCTCTTTTCCAAAATGATGTGTTTCGATTAGACAAATTTTTATATTATTTTATAATGAAATGGTTCCTAAAAATACACTCCATTTAAATTATATGACTGCACACAATCATATAGTAAGGTTACAAATAACCATTATATGGTGTGCACAACCATACAGTATGGTTATAGACAGCTATAATATGGTTATATATAATCAGATTATACTGTTCAGCCATTTAATTCGGTTTATGCAAATATCCATATAATTTCGTTAAAGCAAGAATATAATATGATTGCAAGCATATAATTTCATTTCATATATTTCCTCAATAGTATACCACTCTTGGAATATTGTCATCACAACCATATAGCAGATCGAAGCAACTTCTTCCGGAAGATCATTATTAGTACTGAAATTGTCCTAATTATCTGAGCTTAGCCGCATCACTTTAGTTCAGCCAATATTAATCTTGAGACCTGTGCCTTTAGCCTGCTCCGAAAGACGTTAAAATTTTGTGGCCATATCAGAGTGTCGGGAGAGAGAGAAGGCAGATATCGTCAGCATACTTCAGATCATCTGGCCAGAAGTACCCATATAATGTCTCTATTACCCTACATAGCACGAGTCACAAGATTATTTTCTCTCTCTCTCTCTCTCTCTCTCTCTCTCTCTCTCTAAACATTTAAAAATCGTTGCAGATCTCTTTCATTTAAAAAACTACACATGCATATCAGCGAGAAAAAAAAGCATTAAATTTCTATTTACTAATAAATAAAAAATTAATTTCCAAGCAATTGCTTAAAGTTTTTCCCACTCAATAGAAATAAAAAAATAAAGTGTGGAAAAAGTTGAATCATCAAACAGCTTTTCTATGACACATGAATTGGAGAGAGCTCTAAAAGCTCTATAAAACACACTAAGATCCGATAAGTTTTGTCAAGGACACAAAAAACACCTTTTTAATGTTGCTTGCATTTACAAGACAAGCGCACATCTGCCCTTGATAACCGAACATACGCGTGTGTACGTACTATTCTACCTGCATAAATACAATTCCAACACATACACAATGTTTACTACACATTAATTAAAATATTTTTACAAATTTCTAACTTACCTCGCTCTGATGGCAAACTTTATTCAAAAGTCCCCGCCTAACGTGATGACTGATGTCATCCCATTGTAGACGCTGCAATAAGGCCAACGGATCCAATATACCGAGAGTATTTAATAAATTATACAATTCCAGTTGCAGTTGTAATAACGAGTTTTCCACATCCAATTCGGGCAAAGTTTTTATTGAAGTAGTCGTTGTGGATGTTGGACATCCTTGTGTTGAGCACATCGTCAACAAATTATAGTATTCATTTAACAGTTTTGATTCACAAGCATATAAAGTGAAACGTATTGCGGCAAGCATAGAATCCTCTAAACGTGAGTTGAAGCATAGTTGATACAAAACTTTAACAAAATGACATACCAGACGACAGTATTGTGTGGTAAACTGTTGGCTGTGTGTGACGGAGAAGGCAGATGCAGATGTGGAGGCCAAGACTAAGGAGCTGCTACGCGATAAGCATTCACGTTTCAAAAGTATAGTGTGAATACACTCAAGGAGGACATCACATAAAACTGTTGCAAAATAGTTAATTTCATTTATGGTACTTGAACTTGTTGTTGTTGTCGTTGTTGGTGTTGTTGCTGATGCTGATGCCGTTGATAGTGTTTTCAAAGCTGCGGCTTGAGCAGCTGCAACTGCTGCAGCCGCTTTTGATGTTGTTGGATTCATATCCAAGAGCCAAGAGTGCGATGAGGCATCAGCAGAACTTTTTTGTTGCTCTTGTTTTTGCCTTAACTTTTCCACTATTGTTGGGTGATTTTTCAAATAGAGCTTTATGTGATTTACTAAATAAATTTCCTCGGTTTTGAGGATTACATTCGACAGGATAATCGTTGCATACGATAAATCACTAAAGTTTGCAACATCCTTTATTTTTTCCCAAAATATTTTTTAATTTTTTTCGAGTTTGAAGCGAATAACAGATACGTACGGTTTTTATCGTAGTTGTTAGAAAATTGTATTGTTGGTATTGTGTGTTTATGTTGGTGGCATGGCCAAAAGCAAAATGTTGAGTTAAAGTATTAGTCGTACGTAACAGGAGTAGAAACGGTAGCAGCAAGTAGAAAAAATTTTTTTTTTTATTTTACATCCCAAATTGTATGCGAGACGACAACGACGATGATGACGATGATTACGACGATGATGATTTCCCCCACACACAGTATTCGTAGTAAAACGTTGTTTTGTTGGAAAAATAAGGCATCAAGGCACAAACACGGACAACCATCCAAAAAATAATAATAAAAGTTGAATTTGAGTTTGAGGTGCCAGCATTAGACACGGCGAACAAAAGGAGAGAAAAGAACGAAAAAATAAATAAAACAACATTTATAAATGGAAAAAAGTTAGATCGTTACACAGAGTTAAAAGTACAAAAGTTTAATTTTTCTCTATACCAGGAATATACTCGTAGTCCATGGGCATAAACTTGGTAAAGAGTAGTATGCATATTCATGCAAACAAAATAATACACACCTACCCACCTACCTACCTACATAGTATATTTAAATATGCATACCATTTTTACTCGCATACAAACTTAATAAAAAGATTGGAATACATAAATACGAATATGACTCATACAAGTGTGAAATGCTTTTACCTTGTAATTACATTTATGTTTTATTTTTTTTTTTTTTTAGGGAAAATGCCTGCACACAAGCGCACATACCTATTTAATGATGTATGCACTTATAAATGTATGTAAATGTGTATATGGTACTGAAAAACGAATAGACGTTTAATATGTTGGATTTTTCTGCGTAAAAAAGATCGCTTAAAAGTTAAATTTATGTCAAATCTTGATAGTGAATGTGTATGTAATTATGTTAGGTTATGTTACGCGGGCGGGTATGTAATTATACTTAAAAAAGATTTTTTAACAGAGACTTCTGAAATTGAGCTTTTGATAATACGATCGATTGTTATTATTTATTAATTCTCTATGGAATAATAATCCTTAGAGACATTCTAAAGATAGGTTAGGTTGATTGGAGAGGTTTGTTTGCCCATGTCTTGCAACATACACCTAAGCCAGTATAGGCTTGTTGGGCGCCCCGTCGATCTAAGTTCGATAGGTCTATAGAAACTTCGTCTCATTCACGAAGTTCCTTAATTTCCTCCAGCATATGCCCCACAATTGGGTTATCTCTGGTAAGGTGTGTCTCCCAAGATGTCGGGATCGTGTTTGTGAGAAGGCGGGGCACTGGCGTAAATAGTGCTCTAGTGCTTTAAAGATAAATATGTTAAACATAAATAAGGGAAGGAATATACTATAATTAGATAAGTTAACGGTGGGCATTGAGAAACATGGAAAGTTAAATCGTTGATTAAAAACCAGAGCAGGCCTTACTATTGCTTCATATAGATTTTTCGTAACATACGAATCGTTAAACTCTTTAATCGAGTGCTTTACAAAGCTAAGAATACTTACCGTCTGATTCGTAAAAATTATAACAGGTTTATAAAGCTCTTATTTGACAGATTTTCCATACAAATATGTCAAATAACAGTCTTATAAGCCTCTAATAATTTTTATGCATTAGGGGGTTATAGTCGTATTTATCATCATACAATTAAGTTTTGAGTCTAGCAGAATTCCCACGTCCAAGTAACTAACTTCGAGTGATAATCATACAAAAAGTAGCGTACATTCAAAGGATTGCTTCTAGTAAAAGGCATGTATTTACATTAAGGGTTTTCACAATGGGTAGTGTAAACTGTGCAAACCAAGCAAATGTGAGCAAAAATGCTCTGCTTTTTTTTACACAAAACATGTATATGCACTTTGTTTTATTTTTCCTCCTTTGCACTAAAAGAACCGTGAATACATTTGTTAACTCAATCCAATGGATTTTCCAACCTTCAACATGTAAAGATTGCAAGAAAAGACCCAGGAATAAACCAAACAGATTCTGCAGTTTTGCACAAAAAAAAACGGTGCGCTCACTATCAACCACAAAATACTCTGCATTTGCACAGCTATCATCGTGAAAATCATCGTGAAAATTATTTATTTAAATTAAGATATATCAGATTTTCTTTACACCAACTGAAAAATGAATTTAAGTCCCCTTGGAGAAGTTATTGCTCGGAAATTTGACGAAAACTATGAAACGGTTTTATGTCGTCTGTATTGATGAATAATGCAAAAAAGAGGAGTTCCTAGATGACTTCCCTCTGGTACACCAGACAGAACATTTTGTGTTTTCTATCACAAAAGTATGAATAAGTCCACTTTATACCATAGTTCGTAAATGCAATTAAATGCAGCTTAGTCATCAAAAGCCTATGGTTGACTTTATCCAGGGCCTTACTGAAATCGCTATATATCACATAAGTTTTCTCATTTTAGAAGAAGCCGCGATGAATAACATTTGTAAATATTGTTGAAGCTTAAAAAACAAAAGTTAAGTTTTTGTAAATGAGTATTTTACTTGTATTATACACGTATAAATTTTGACAAAATCAGCTCAATACTGATAAAGCATTTTATACCCACGACAAGATAATTTCAAATTGTATATAAAATAAAATCGCAATAAACACATGCAGGAACTGATGACTAGAGATGAGCGATCTTGAGATGTTCATAAGTAATGAGCATTATATATAAAGAATAAATTATGTTTGTAGGTTTTTCCCTCCGTAAATGAATGGTCACCCTTTAACGTCAAGTTTTTTTGCCCCATTAATTTCGGCATTTCTTTGTTTCGGAAACACACTTTAATCTCGGAGGATTTGCGATATTCGAGCAAATGAGAATCCGCGTGCCATCATGCCGTTTGAGGTAGTTTCTAACAGTTACCGTGAAAGGTGTCCATTATCGCGAGATAATAAATTTGAGACTGTAGATCTGCACGATATATGGTTCCACTTGTTACACTGCCAACGAAACAATAGCTCATTTACGGAAGAAATTCAATGACGGCGCTGTTGATGATTTCATGATGATGATTTTAATTGATCGCCACGATCATGCTATTCGACACCGTTGGACTTATTTTCTGGGGTTATTCGAAGTCAACGCGTACGGCAATAGGCCAAGAACAGTTCAGTACATTAACAGTATGCCACCGAATCCGTTGCGAGCATTTGGCCGCTATTTTGTTTCACACAAAATTATAATACTTTCGTCTATCATAATCAAAAATATTAAAACAATTCTGCTTCTAACTAATAACGCGCGTTTTGGTTAGACAAGCCTTTTTTTGTAATCAACTAAATGGAACTAAAAACCAAGTAACAGCGAAATGACGTTGTAGCTTAAAAAATATGAGCCTTTTACACTTTTTACAATACGATGCTCGGAAAGCTAACAAATTTTAAATCAATTTCAGGCTCGATTATATGTAGCGCCAACTTTAGTTGCATTGCCAGCTGGCTGCGGATAGCTACTTGCCATCTGTAATACTGTTTTGACAACTGGCAAAGGAAACTTAAGTTCGGTTGGTATCGGCAATCAATTCATTTATTTATATTCAAGCTAAAAATTTCAGTTTAATTTAAATGTAATATGTATGAATTTTAAAATGGCAAGCTACTTGTAGCATGTAGTCTTATTAAGAGACTTACTTTTTCATGTTCACACAGAGCAAGTTTACTTCAGCAATTTTTCTTTTTTCAAGATTGCCAACGGCAGTACAAAAGGAATTTCCGAGAGCGAATTAGAAATCACAACCATTCAGTGTATGAAAACAAACGGTACCAGTGAAAAAAATTCGTATAGAATTTTTGTTTGTTTTATAAGCGATCAAACACAAAATAAATAACTTATAAAGAGAAAAGAGTGCAAACAAAAGAATATCCTATTTCTATCATCTTTCATAATATGCTGAGTGATTGATATAGTTCTCCGTTAATTTCCATAGCGTATAAAGTTTACACGCATATCATTTTGTTCCCTTTGTTCTTCTGCTAGCTACGTAATTTGACTTCAAATGCTGTTTGCTCTCATTTGCGAAAACAATACAAAAGTAGGTGACTGAATTGTTCTCACTGTTTTGGATTTGATTTTGATTTGAATACGGCAAAGTTAGAAACAAATGATTATGAAAAGTTTTTTTTTTTTTTAGTTTGTTTTCATACACTGAGACCCATTGCCAGATACAGACCAGTGTGTACCAGCTTTCGTTTCCTTATCTCACATAACTTGACGCAAGTAGCTTGTTCTGTAAACATTTGGACTTTGTGATGCAATAAACCCTTTTAAAACATAATGAAAAAAAAATCTTGATTTATGTTAATACCAAACTTACCCCTTCGATTATATATTTAATTAAGGACATAAACTCCTTACTATTGCCCAATAAATGTTTGCCATTGTTTTTAAAAAATGTATCCAACAGATAGAAATCGTTCCAATCTTGTATATGCAGACGATTTAAACATATTGAATGGCATATCATATTACAAACTGTATCACGATTTGGCAAGCATGTTGTATGAGTTTGTTGTTTGCTTTCATAACATCTAGTGATGTTACCACCAACCTCAACGCCTGGTGCATCGACCGTTATTGTTGCTGCTGTTGTTTTATTGGCATCATTTAACGTTTTGTTTTGTTCATATTGTTGCTGCAGTTGCTCAATTAGCAATAGTAAACTTAGCACTTGTTGGCAATCATTGGATTCAATGAATTTCTCTAGCATACCCAGAATGACTTCTTTTTGTGTGTCAAGTTCGTTGTTGAGTGTTGAAAGATTTTGTGTAAAAGCGGCCAATGAATTTGGGTCGCCACTCAACAGATTTTGTTTTACTGAGGCAGATGATGTTGTTGCAGACGCAATTAAGGAAGACAATTGTATATCTTTGGAAGTTATTGTAGATTGTTGATGCTGTTGTTGTTGGTTTGAATTGGTGGAAGTCATTAAGAATATTTCGTAGGACAAAGTTTTCAAAGCTTGTATTGCAACATCCCTGATATTATAATTCGCTAATAAATTGTTAATAATACTTATTATTTTTGGAATCGATATTAAGTTCTTTTCATTTTTCGAAGATAATTTGATAAGGAATTTAATGATTGGTTGAATCAAAATCAGACCATTACTGAAAGCAAATGAAAAAAAGTAGACAATAATGAATTACAATTGGTTAATTATTTTATAGGGCTTGAGTTCGATTTGAATTAAGAACTGAGAAAGATGTTTTTGCTATAAACTTTTAGTGATTAACATTTTAAAAGAAGACTTACTGGCTGGGGTACACGTACACACCATGAATAGTGATTTATGAATTGAATTGTTAAAAGAGAATTGGTAGATGTTTCCGAAAACGAACTGGCATGAAAAGCTTACCGAGCGCCATTTTTAGCACTTTTAAATGATAGGCGATACATGTGTAGATCTACACATATCATTTCATGGTTAATATGTATCATACGATGATTTCAATTTTATACAGTAAAGATTGTCAATCTATTTTGAAAACTCTTTTCGCCTAATTGATATCTAATCGAGAAATCGATCAATTATTTTGCGTAATTAAGCGAAATTAGATGCATTTAAATAAATAACATTATTAACTAATAGCGTTCATCAAATAACAGTAATTTTTTACACTGATTCATTTTTTATAGTGTGCTTTCTTACAAAAGTTCTCCACGTGTGTCCTGGATTGCGAGACGGCTTAAAGCAGTTGAGTGTTCTATTTACATATAAGTAGTTCATTGTTTGAAAATCTTTCGATGGGCAGTTGTTAAGAAACTTATCGACAAAACCACACACATATGTATGCACAAAGATTTTCTTGTACTTACACTGAAAGAATTTTGTTCATAAGGCCAATTAATGAATTAATTTAATGAAAAAAAAATTATTAATTTTCAACCAACGAACTTTGGAATAATCCGTCGTTGTTTTTTTGCAACTTAAGTTCTATACATAGAAAAAAAAAGCACCCTTTATATATAATTTTCTTTACGAATTAAATGGGAACTGAAAATTCAATGAACGATTTCATTGACTTAATAAAATTTTGCATTGATTTAACACACATTTTTCAAAAATCCAATGATATTCCTTAGCGCAACTATGAAAACTAATTCATTAAATCTATGAAAATGCATTGCCGTAATTTTTGTTTACATTGGATTATTGAAAAAATATTAAAGAATTAAATTCATTAGAGCTACGAACGAAAATTATTACAGAGTACTTACTGACTAGAGAATAGTCGAAATCAAGCATACAGTCCATTCACAGTGCCACACGGCAAATTATTTGCGAACGCACTTATAGACAACAGGTGTATATATAAACGAATAAATAAACTAGAAAACTAAATATATTAAAACTAAATAGCAGAAAGTTTCAATTTTAACACGAACGGTATTGTACATATTGGTTCAAGCGTGACTGGGTCTTCAACAGATCTGCTTTTAAAAGGAAAATTAATTTGCTGCCAGCTTCCTCATTAATGGTAATCTTGATAAATTTGTTTTTTGTTTTCGTTTTTAAGCAAACATAGATAATAAAAAAGTGGAAGAAATAATGGTCAGTTAAAAAAGTCAGATGATGAATTCATCACTACTTTACTTTGGTCCTTAGAACTATGTATTTCTAAAATTAAGGATAATACTTACCGTGCTATGCCACTCTCAATTATATCCAGGCTTTTTAAAATATTGTCAAATATAACATTTTTTGAGTCCAATATGCTGTAGGTAACATTAAAATCCAGCAATAGCACTAACAGCTCCAGTATTTGGGCCTGCACTCTGCCATTACATTTAAGGAATATCTGCAAACAGAAAAGAAATAAAGAAATGAGTATAAAAATTATGCAATGCTTACTAAGATGTTAATTGACAAATTTCTATATAATAAACGCTTAATAAATATTGTATAATTTTTATTTACAAGGTCTTAAGTCCTTACCACAATCAGTACTAAAAAAAAATTCATAGAGTATATCAAAACCTAAGAAGCACAAGATTTATGTGGTACTTACCGTTAAGCAGTGTATGACCAAAGGCTCAAAGAGTTTTATATGTTTGGATAACTCTAACTCATGCTCTGATTTCCAAGTGTGAAATTCTAAACTACTTGCAAATAGTTTTGCCAACAATAGATAATCATCTTGTGGGCCAACAACACTGTCAGAGGAACCATAACCAGCATTAGCAGCATCGTCTCTCAGGCCAAAAGAAGAAAAATCATAATCATGCAAAACGGAAGTTTCTTTCGTTGATAATTGTACTAGTGGTGGTGCAATTGTCATAGATGCTGTTTTTGTGGCTGATGATAGTGCATGTTGGCTAAAGTTTGCAAATACGGAAGGGGTTGATGCTGAGTCTGCTACAGCTGCTGAGGATGATGATGATGATGATGGCGGTGGTGGTGGTGGTGGTTGATTTGTATATTGTTTGTTGAATATGGCTGTTATTCTACAGCCGTCGTCTTTGCTTAGGCCATGTAACTCTTTGCATTTGGCCTTAAAAAAGGTTTTCATAAACGTTGTTGTTTTCGTTGCTGCATAATGGCCTTGCTTGCCTTGCTTCTGCTGCTGCTGCTGCTGCTGCTGTTGTTGTTGTTGTCTGTTGCCATAATTTCTAGCAAACAAATATTTCAACAGTTGTCGCAGACATGCTAAGCTCTCTTCTGGTGCATAATTTATGACTTTGGTCAAGTACTGAAGAGTTTCTTCAATTAATTTCAATACCGCATTACAAACTGTACTTGTAGAAGCTCCCGTAGCTGTTGCTGCCGAAACCATGGAGGCTCCACCGATTGGCACTGCATTTGGAAACAATACAGCACTTACATCCGTTGCACTTTTGGCAACAGCACTTCCACCACTGCCACTATTGCCGCCAACAATATAAGCAATTGCTGCCGCCTTATGAGGCAGCATTTCAATGCAAGCACTCATTGAGTTTAGACATGCTTTTAAAAGGGAAATTAATTTGCTGCCAGCTTCCTCATTAATGGTAATCTTGATAAATTTGTTTTTTATTTTCATTTTTAAGCGAACAAAACGAAAATGTGGAAAGAAATAATGGTCAGTTAAAAAAAAAAAACAGATTCTTAAAGTAGAGCAAATATGTCCTTCTGCAGATGTTTTCGTAATTATTGAATTTTTGTTAACGAACTTTAAAAGACAACATACATACACGTCTGCACATTCAAAATATGAAATACTTACCTTATAATTATCATAGGCACTTTTTAATTTTTGATAAAGTTTTGTGTAGACATACTCATTGCCAAAATAGCCGACACTAAGAAGATCAACTTTTTGGCTTCTGGCCATAGCAAACGGTTTTTGATTCGTAAAAATGTGATAATAAATATTAATAACTTTTATTGTATGCTTAAGAAGACTCAAATTGGTGTCACTATTGCCACGGACATCTGGTTGAAAAATTAAAGAACCTGCAACAACAAGACATTTTCTTATTAACAATATTGCAAATAAAATATGCTTAAAAATAAGATTTTTTTTTTAATTAGTCCTTTAAAATTTGAAAACTCATATACAACAAATTAAGCATGAGATTATGGACTACACGTTTGTATTCCGAAACCTAAAGCCAATGAAAAAAAATCACTAATGTTCAATCACCGTTTTCGGTATCCAGTGATGTATCAAAAAAAAAAAAAAAAATTATTAGAATATTGGGCGTTTGAGTTTTCGTTACTAATTAATTGTAACAGTCGCCGAACTCAACTAATTCAAGAGGCTTCGAATTTTGTTTTTGTTCGATAATTCATTCCAAAGCGACTACCAATCTGTGAGCCATTTTACAATAATAAACAGTAAACAAAATCCATTTCGTTTTATTAGATTAGAATTTTTTTCTTCTTTCCTTCAATAGCCGGGGTCGTATCTTTGCTTTTGATACAAATACCAAAAATATACCGTATACTAGTGTGATTAATAAAATAAATACGGACTGGAAGTAAATCGAAAGCTCAGTGGCGTTCGATGTCAACTGGATTCTGATGAGTACCGTGGTGGATACGAAATAGCTAGTTGTCCCCCAGCTAATAAAGAGAGTTTACGTTTATTGTCTTTTTTAAATATTAGTCAACTAAATTAGTTACAAATATATTTTTTAATTTTAAATTGAAATCTCATTTATTACATATAACACCATGCAACAAACAAGTCAAAAAACTATTGATAACCACCATTGTTTTTGCACTATGATCCCCATACAACAAAAATCATCGGCATTCGAATTTCGTTTCGAATTTTTTCGAACATATGACATATATTTTGTAAAGACTGTTGCAGAACCCTTTAGCGCACAATGAATTCAAAGAATTTTAAAAATATTGTTTTTTTTGTGATTTAAGGTATAAAGTATACATAATTTAGTTGCAGAAACTTTGAATTTCATTATTAATTTGATAAATTTAGCGTGAAAATTCACATTTCAAAATTAAAAACGTACAATTTAATTTAAAAAATAAACTCTTAGTTTTGAGATTAAAAGTTTTTCTTCTAAATGCGTTTATTTTTGAGTTGACAATTTGAAAACGATAAATTTTCAATACAAAAACCTATTTATTCATACCCGAAATATTTAATAACATTAACTGTGCAAACGAAGCAAATGTGAAGAAAAATGCTCTGCTTTTTTTCACACAACAAAATGTATTTCATTTTTCCTCATTTGCACTATAAAAAAAACCCTTGAGCAAAAAGAAGTGCAAAAATGCTGAAATGAAAATAAATAATGTAAACAATAAATGGCGAAGCCGATTAACAATTTTCCGTAGAGTAGACAAAACATAGTGGCGGTGACGACAAATTTTAATACAATAAAAAACACATTCATGTGAATTAAAAATAAATTTTTTGCAACAAATGTAAGCATAAACTTTGATTTAATAATAACAAAAGAATAGATCGTGTTTTAATTTTAATTTATATGGGTGTCTTTCTAAAAAAAACAAAATAAGATCGGCCGAGGCGGGTAATACAAAATTAAAGCCGGCGGTAGCTGCGTGCTAACTTGACGCCGATGGACTTCGTCCTCTGTGACATTTCGTTCCTTGTTATTGAGTTTTCGCAAATATAGCAGATTTTCATAAAAACAGTGCGCTCACGATCAATCATAAAATGCACTGCATATTTGCACAGCTGCCACCGTGAAACTCCTTAATAAAACTTTAGGTGTAAAAGTAGGCCTTATTGATAGTTTTCTGTCTTTTTAAGCCGCGTACATGCCGCCAACATTTCGTTGACGCTACTCAACTCGTCAGTAGCCTCCAAAAAACTTAAACGAATGTACTTACTACATATCCTAATATGTTGTGAGCCCAATGAGCATCACAAATGTTCAAACAAACCTTTAATACAGAACACAATTTTATCGTTTCGCAATACTTTTATTTTTCTTCACAATAACTCACCGTTAGTTAGTACGATTTGTATTCTTGAAAGTATCAAAAAGTAAAAGTTTCTTTGAATATTCGAAAATGAATCTAATTATTTTCTACTGTACGAAGATTGTGAAGAAAAGTAAAAGGTTAGCGAAATGATAAAAATTTTGTATATATCAAGTGTTTGTTTGAACATTGGTGATTATCATTGTCGTCATGGAATGGAAATTAGGATAGGTAGTCAGGTATTAAATGTTCCTTTAGGTGTTTTCGAGCCTACTGATAAGTTGAGTAGCATCAACGACATGTCGGCGGCATATAGACGGCTGAAAAAGACAGAAAACAATTAAAAATTTCTATTTTTAGATCTAAACTAATACATTTCAGTTGAATCTTATAGCAAAAAGAAAAGTAGTGAAATTATATTTAAAACGTTTTCATGTAAGCACTGAATTTTAATATCAAAACTGAACTTTTTCAGAATGAAAAAAAACATACGTAATGATTTTTTAATCTAAAGTTCTCTTCCAAAACGAAATCGTTTCTACAAGTTCTTTAAACTGTTTTTTTTTTTTTTTTTTGTTCGGTGTATAAAACACTTCCATGCGAGAGTAGTCGTATGTGTGAGAGCAGGGTTACCCCCAAAAAAAAATTTTTTTTGGCCAGCATCTCATAAAATAACGCACATACTGACAATTTTTAGCCAGAATCTAATTCGACTTGGCGGACATCATGATTATAAAGCAATATTGTGGTTATATTTGCACCGTGATTATCTTAACAGCAATTTTTTCTCTGTCCTAAAAAAACGTATTCGTACTCTCATACTTACCAACTAACAGTTTACTGCTGACATCAATCAAATCACTTTGACACGTTAAATCAACTGCTGTATTACAATTAAACTGGGAAAATTTCAAGAAAATTTCCATAAAGTTGAACTCGGTCCAAGCAGAGGAATAATCAGCAAACGAAAAATACGTTAACAGGTATTTTGTACACAAAATAATGCCAAACTGGAAGTAAATTTAATGCATTCAAATATACATACATACATACATACATACATACATACATACATACATACATACATACATACATATGTGCATATGTACATAAATATACATACCTGAAGAGTTTTATTGTCTAGCGACATTAATTTATTCGTTAGGCGATACAAGACTTTAGCTAAAACTGTTTCAATCTCTTCTCTTTTTGGTAAATCTGTATTGAATGAAGAGGACGACAGTGTTGTGGGGTGTGAGGATGCAGACCCCATCATAAGCGTTGTATCCAAACTAGTTAACATGTCACTTTGCTGTTCTTGTTGTGGATTTAATAAGCATCTTAGTGCTGGTGACATGTCATTAAAGATACTGTAGTCTAAGAAGTTGATCAATAATTTTAGATTTTGAATATAAGTTTTATGTAGAGCATCTTTGTCATTGTTGTTAAAAGATATTTTCTTTTGTGGAAACTGTGACGTTGCTTGTTGTTGCAGGCTGCTATTTTTGGCATTTTGCAAAATAAAATTACATAAACATTTTGAAGCATGTTCTCTAACACGAACATCATCTTCGCCAACCAATTGCAAAAGTTCATCAATAAATGAATTCTGTAACGAGAGCGGAAGAAGGATGTTCATTATGTATGATGGTTTTTTATGTTCACATTTTTTTCCCTTTTTCACAATAAAGTAAATTTCTATGGACCCTTCAAGCAAAGAAACGAGATTAAATTTTTTAAGCAAATCAAGAAACGTATTAACAAACAAACATACTGAAGTATTAGTTGCAGTTGTTGCTTTCCAATGTTTGTACGAGATTTATTTGCTTTACTAGCAAATGTCTATTATTATTATTTACCCCCAGTATTTGTTAGAAAATAAAATAGAAAAAAAAATCATTTTATTTATTTATGCTTCAAGGCACAAAACGCCAATATAGACATTTGTATACAAAGTTTACATTTTTAAGCTATTGATAAAATACACATATATGTACATACATACATACATACATACATACATACATACATATTTGCAAAAGTGGTAAGAAGACGCAAAAAATAACAATGCTAATATGTAGCATCATAAATGGAAACTTCAGGCGAAATGGTGATTTTAAATATTTTTTCAGAATAGTAGAAAATTCACGAAGCCAAAATTTTCTATAAGTCGGACAAAGATTTGACATGCCCATTACTTGAACAGTGGGCTATGTTAGGTAAAAAAAACAAATTTAAATGAGCTCTTGAACTATGAGTGGGAACCTACATATACACTCGGGAAAGCGGCAATGTAAAATCAAAATGTTGATTAAAAATCATGTTCGATGGTTTAGTTTAAAATGAATTCATTAATAAAATTTTTGGTTGCTCTCTTCGTTTGAATTTTTACTATGCATTAATGGAAATGGTGGCTGGACAGCCATGACATAAGTCATTTTCGAAGCATCCGATTTAAATGTTTGTCTTCTATTTTCGTATCGAAGCGCCTCACTAAGGAAGCTTCGAGACAATAAATTATTGGGGGTTGGTCATACGCTTGACTTCTCTACAGACAACCTGGGAAATTTCTTTTTCATAAGAGCGATAAGATTCAAACGGCACCTTCACAAATGACGCAAGAAACTTTATTAGAATCTGATCTTCCACTTAGAAATCGCAGATTTATTAAAAATAAACTTTTTTTTTACAAAATCCCACAAGGTGCACATTATTAAACGAAGATCAGTTCCTAAAAAAAAAAAATCATCATTGCCGGCTTTTTTTTTTCTTTTAAATTAAAAACTCTATTTGTATATTTGAATATTTATCTTCACATCAAGTCAAGAAAATCTAAACAATTTTAATGGTTATTCGTAAATGTAAAGAAAACTGTTTGATTAAATAACAAAGAAAAAAAGAAAAATAATGGACACGCAATACAAAACAAACAAAAAATAATAATAAAAATAAAAATACTAACCTCTAAGTTGCAGACAAAATCAGCATTATCTCCATCATCTACATGCCTATTTAAGGAGTTACCACAACAACAGCAACATGAATGACAGCTGGAACATGCATTAGAAGAAGATGCAGCAGTAGCTAAAGATGGGTAGCAACAACAATTGCATTTAGTAGAGGCACATTTATTGTGGTTTTTGCTGTTCGTGTTGCTGGTATAGTTATTTCCGTAATAAGAACGTAGTGAAGCATAATTTAAATTTGAAATAACTTCAGCATATTTATTTTGGACCAACCAATATTTGTTGTAGTGACAGAGACGAAGTTTGTTCAAAAGCAATTTTGGTGATACAAAAAGTGAACTGGATTTGTTGCCGCAACAGCAACAACAACAGCCATGACTTTCAAGACAAGATGATGTAAATGCCGTTGTTGTTGCTCTTATTGTATTGTGTGTATCAAATTTTTGCGGATGAGGAGGAGATGGTGAAAGGAGTTTGGTTGTGTTGTTAGTAGCATCATTAACAACACGTCCACTAACAAAATCATCGCTCTTCTCATTGGTCGCATTTGTATTATTGGGGCCTGAGTTACCACTGAATTCGTTGTTAAATTTTGTTTGCAATTGAAAAGCATTCAAAAGTGCATCTATAATCACATCATTATCGTTCAAGTGCCCCGAAACACACTTAAAGTTACTACGTGTAGGGGTGGCAGCAGCAGTATCAGTTCCTGTTTTATCTGTTTGTGCCATTCCAGAGGCATTTTCATATGATTTTTCAACTTTCGATGAGTCTTCTTGTTGTTTATTTTTGCTTATATTATGAGTTTCTTGTTTTTTTCGTTGGTCTTTTTGACACAACAAAGACGATGATGGTTCTGACATGTACTTATAAATCATATATGGAAATATTTTATCGAATGTGTTCAAAGCCTGTATAACAACTGTATGAATATCATCCTGAAGACCCTGCAAACACAAATTGTGAAAAAAATAAATACATACATACATACAGAATACAAAAATAAACTTTAAGGCTAAAACAAATTTGTTGAAAAAGCAGGCAAAAGTTTTGTTCTTTTTTTGTAAAAGCTTTCAAATAATGCACACAACACAAATTCTTTCGCATATTGATTGATACATAAGCTACATACATGCATAGATATATCAAAAATTCCTACACTGAAGAACAAAATCAAAGGTTTTTCAAAATAAGGATGTTCGACTGCTTAAGGCATCTAAGGCATTTAACTGGCAGTAAATGTTAAATTTGATGTGCCGAGTAACGAGTAAATGAAAATCGTAAAATTTTTTTGTTTAGAGGAAATGATAGTTCAGCAGCTTAAAAAAATATATCGCTTTTAGAAGGTGTAACCGAAAGCGATCGATTTTGAATACATATGTAAGTATATTGGAACGGGTTGATTTGCAAGAACAAATATTTGGTGCTATTGTGCGGCTAGCTTTTGGCGTGAGGAAAAAAAGTTCCACTACGACGTATCAACAAAATCATTTTCGGCGCGTCCGTATTTCAATTTCTTGTATTTTTGTAAGAAAGCCGCGCTAAAGGGCCGTGGTACGGCGTCGCTGTGTTCGAAAATAATTGTTGGGGACTAGTCATAAATTTGTCGGACACTCTGCGACTAATTAGTGATGATGTGAAGAAATAAGGAATGAAGAAAATATCAGTTACGTATTGATTGGTCCCAGGGTGCCCGTAGACAAGTCAAATGTCTGGCCAACTCCCAATCATTTGTTTTCAATATTTTTTTCAAACACTCCGGACCCCACGCCTTTTTAGCAGGACCTCATAGAAAAGTCAAAAATGTAAATACTGGGGCCAAAACGTCGCATTCGATATCGAACGAATTCCGTCACTTATGCTGTGTGTTTGTTGATTATTTTGCTTTTGTTTTACATTATTTTTGCTCGATAGTTCATTCGCTATCGAATGCGACGATTTGGCTGGACTGGAAATTGATTTTTTTTATTCGTATAGTCCCTAACGGTAAAATCTGTCGAAAAATCAAAGTCACAATATCGATTTCTAGATCGTTGTAATATATTCTGTGCCTTTCATAATTGTCGTTTTAAAACCAACTTACTGTATAAGAAGCAATTGCTTATTAGAAGAGTAACCCTCGAAAATTGAAAAAAAGTAAATGTTTGTGAGCGAAGAAAACTGGTCTAAACTTAATATTACAATAGAAACGTTGCAAGCAAAGGGATCATCGTTTATTATTTTAAAGGCAGTAATTTCCGATACATTCAGGTACATCCTCTTGCTTGAAATCATGTGATTTTCACAAATAAATTGCATCGAAAGCCTGACTTTATGGCGATCTTCTTTTATGTTTTATTCGTACCCACACTGAGCGAAAACTACCGAAAAGAATCAATAAGATTTACTCTATGAAACATTCTAGACTCAGGTATACCAGCAGAAGGAAACAAAGAATTTTCTATAGGGATTCCCTATTACTTTCGCATGGTAAGTCTTATTAATTTTATCAATCAACAAAACACATAAAGTTAAGAAGAAAACTTTTTTATTAGTCAGTTTCCGCTATTTTTGGTGCCAAAAAACCATAGAGTTTTTCTCTATGATGTTATTAGGGTTTCTTGCAAATTGTATACAATAAGGACTGCTCATTGAATTTACTAGGTTATCTTATTAGCTTTTTCAAAGAGTATTTCTTAGAGATTTCTTTATGATTCTAATGTGCAAGTGCACATCATGTATAAGAATACCTAATAAAAATCATAAGTTCCCTACTTAATTTTTTCAACATGGTTTTCCTTATTAAAAAAAACAAAAACTTACTTCTCAAAAAAACCCTACAGAGATATATTATTAACTCTGTTTTCTATGTGAGCAAAAATATTTTGCAGTAGTTGTAAAAGTTTGTCGTTTTCACGAATTTTAATTCATGTCATGAAAGGATGTCGTTAGAAAGGACTGCTTCATCGGAAAAATATGGTTTTATTGAAGTAATTGGAAGCGGCATTTACGCCATTTCTTTAATATTGTTAGGTTCATTAACAAAACAAAAAAAAACAAAAACAATGTGTCATCAATTTATGAAAAATCAGTTTCAAGTTTACTGAATATACTTTGGCTCAATTCACTCATTTTAGCTGAGTGAATATTACCTATATTCTCACACAAACACTTGACGTACAATGACATGCTAATGTAAAAAATTGTGCACCTAAATTGAGCCTACGATGCTGCACTTGAATCCATGATTCAACACTATTTTTGTGATGAAAATGTTTGGAGTTTTAGCTTAAAATATTATTCCAGACTTTAGTTGTGACAAAGAAATGTCCTGAAACAGAGTTCATTTTGAGTTTAGGAATCACGTGATTTAAAGAAGGTGCGATTGGCAAAACAGTTCTGATTAGTTAAAAAAAAAACATGGATTTGAAGTCAATTAGGCGATAATCATTAATTTTTGGTAGTACAGTTAAGCAGGCTTTATTTGAATAAGCAATATTGGTGGCTATTCTGAAAAACGCGCCGAAGAGGTGCAACTTTCCTTGGCAAACAAAAACAAAATACGAAGAATTGTTTGTGTTTTCCCTACATCGCAAGAATAAAATTAACGAGGTAGTTGGCCACGCGTATCTCTTTCACCAGTAAACGGTAAATTTTGTACGAAACATAAAAACAATTTGTTTGTACTGTTGACATTTTGTTCTTGTTTTACATGTACAGATTCACTTCACTAGCACGTTTCCCGAATAAGCACCATTATTAATAAGCCGAGCTGGAGGCGAAAAACTGCGTAGCTTTTGGCTTGTCTGCAGAAACACCCAAAGCCTTCGGCAGGAATCGAACCTGCGCCCTCGGAGACTCTTAGTAGGACACTCTACCAATTGATCCATCGAGGCGCTCTTCGTGATTGAATGGCGTAATTCGTCCCCTAGATATTATATACGGTCATTATTTATTGTTCCAGGATTCGTTCACTGGAAAATCTTCGAAATGGCATTGTTGGTGCCACAGTATGTATTATACGTTTGTATTTTTTTCTATCGCCAACTTTGAAAATGCACCTCTGATCGCATAGATAAAAAATCGTTTTAAATAGATTTCTATAGCAGATTTCTGCAGCTATAAGTACCAACCAAAGGCTTCAGCCAAGCTGTGGCAATAATGCGGTTTTATGAATCGCATATTTCGGTTATCGCTGGCAGGGATGGCACATCAATTGAAGTTACCAAAATCGATTAATACAAATCAAGGTTTGACACTTTCAAAATGGTATTCCTTCAAGTAATAAATCACAAACGTAAACAAATAGATGACCCAAATAACTGGATGCCCCAATGAACACAAACCATTTGAAATCTGCTCAAGAATTTATGAAAATTCTTTTGAATTTTGACTTATTTTTACTTTATTCATATTTGCTTTCCAACTTACCACGCAAAGAATAGCCAATAAATGTTGTAAATTAACACTCGAACTCGTATGCAGCCCGGCTTGCGTAGAACGGCAGTAATGTCCGATTATTATTTGAACACCAGCTCTTAAGATGGGATCATCATGATTGTAATAAAACAAAACTTCGTACATGAACTGATTAGCATTTCCAAGTGCTTTATTTAGATTGCGTTGTGTTAGTTCAGCTTCCTTTTTCGATTTTCTTATTGTCTTGGTGCGCTTGGGAGGTTTTGGCGGAGCCATATCTAATGGAGGTATATCATCTTCAGCTCTAGTTATTTCTACAAAATCTTGAAATTTACTATCTGATGAAATTATTTCCGAAGTCGACAAATCTTTTTTGGCTTTAAAAATTGGAGATTTTTTTACACGCTCTTCCGTTTTGCTAAATAAAATGGGATCGGCACTACGAGTCATTTTTGCAGCAGGTTGGCTAAAATTGAAATCCGTAGTACTTTTGCCAAAATGGTCATCAATTATTTCCAGCAAAGGTGCTTCATTCTCTTGGACACCGAATACATCTAATTGAGCAAATGAAGGCTTTCTTGCTGCTTCCACATTTAAGACTGTAACTTCCAAATGCTCATAGTCTTGTCCCACATTCGAACTATTATCGCTTGGTATTTGTAAAGGACTATGAGATTCTATTGTATCGGAACTCCTCGTTTGCTGTGGTTTTTCTCTAAGTTTTTCATGTTCCATAAACTTTACCGATATCTCCAAAATTTCGGGACAAACACGCACACATTGGCCAATGACATTAAGAGATACACTTTTGATGGAAACTCTTACAGAGGTATCACAACAGAAACCAGTAGGACTGCCTGCCAATAGAAATCTAGCGGATACCAAACGTGCAGTGTAGTACAGCAGGGTCTGTTCGTATACGCAACCAATATCGGAACTTAACTGAATTTGGTCTGAGTCGGGTTTCTTTTGCAGTGGAAAAGTTGATGTAAGAAAAGGATTTTCTGCAAAAATAAAACAAAAATACAAGCTATAAAGTGTAATTCAGTGCTTAGTCCCTTTTTCGTTTTTTTTTTTTTCAATCAGCTCTAGTTTTTTAAATATGAGTACCCTGAGGCCATTTTCGACATAACCTATATCTCCATATCTAGAGCTGATGGATAGATTTAAAATAAACGATCTGAAATAAGTAAAAGAGTTCCATGCAACAGCAGCAGACACACAAAAATTAAAAACTTCGAACATTACACTACAATAGTTCTATACAATTTTAATCAATTCTTTAAGGGTATTTCTCGAAAATTGTACAACAAATTGCTAAAGTTGTTAAACTACTACTACTTTAGGTCTAAAAATAGACCTTAATGTTTTCTGTCTTTTTTAGCCGTCTATATGCCGATGACATTTCGTTGATGCTAATCAACTCTTCAGTAGAAAAATCTTAAAAGAATGTTTGAAACCCAACTACTTATTCTAAAATGCTCATGAACAGAATGACACTCAGAAATGTTTAAAGAAACTTTTAGTACAGAAAACATTTTTTTCATTTTGCCACACTTTTATTTTTTTTAGCACTTACAACGTGTGACCATTGGCTATTACGACTTGTATTCCTGAAAGTATCAAGAAGTAAAACTTTTTTTGAACATTCAAAAATGAACTTATGTTAATTATTTATTCGCTATAAGAGCCAATTGAAATGTATTACTTTCGGTCTCAAAATATACCTTAATGTGTTCTGTTTTTTTTTCAGCCGTCTGTATGCCGCCGACACTTCGTTGGTGCTGATCAACTCGAAAAATCTTAATGTCATGAGCGAGTGAGACAAATAGTGAAGCCACGCAGCCAGATGTGTCATTTAATAATAATCAGCCTGATCACGGCTGGCGAAGTCGGTACCACGAATTTTTAATAGATAAAATGTAAAAACAGTGTTGTAAAACCTAAAAAGACTTTGCAGCACTGGTTGAAATTGACAAACAAAAAAAGTTCCTCGGCAGTAATTTTCATTATTGAAAAACATTTAAAGCCGGTGAAAAAATAATTAAAATCTTATTGAGTGTTGCTGCATTTTCATCATCTGATGAAGATGACGAGTACAATAAAGCCGGAAGATTGCATTGCGAAGGAAATTGCGACAAGGATCTGACGTATACTCTTTACTAAATCACAAGTAATTTGAAAAAATACAAAAAAAAAATAAATTATGTACATATGTATAAACAAATGTTATTTTTCAGATTCGTAAGTTATTTTGGATTAAATAAAGAAGCATATAAATATGTACTCCCCTTTTGGCACAACCATAAAAAAGTAATAGTGTGTCAAACATGCTGAAGATTGCGGCTACCTTGAGAATTCTTGCTGATGGTAGTTACCATTAACATTGGACTGCCGGGAGAAATTATTGAGTGCAATTGCAAGAAGCTTGCAGCTGCTTCTTCATTTGGCGTTAGCGCAGATTGTTTGTTTGGTCCTCCTCCAGTGGCTCGACATTGCGACTTGTTGTGGATTAATTTTTTTTTTTTAATTTGCACTTATAATCGGCCCATATCTTTATCCAACCTTCAGCATTGCGTATCGGTGGACCCAATGCTTTAAGCTCTGCCTGAATTTTTCTACACTCCTCTTTAAATCTAGTTTCTAAGAACACTCTACCTAACTGTGGATTTTTTTTCCATCAACTCTACCCATCCCATCTTCTCAAATTGTTTTGGTGTTGTAATTTATATTCTGAATTTTATTTTATTACTTTATATTTACAACAGGAAGCTAATTTTAATACTTACGGTTTGTTTGAAATCATTTGTTTTTATTTCCTTATTTTTTATGTATTAATTCAGGTCCAAAAATGAACCTTTTCAAAAAGTTTACTGTCTTTTTCAGCTGTCTATATGCCGACGACATTTCGTTGGTGCTGTTATAAATATTATTATTATGAATTAGGGGGTATGTGTATACTTTTAAAATGACGTGAACAAAATTTATAACGACAGAATGTACATTCTATTCTCATAACAAATCAGCCTTGCGCGATACCGAAAATTGTTATAGATTAGATAATAGTGATACATTTCTGTCGTTTTCGCCGATGGTAGTACCAATTTTGAAAAATTTTCTACTCGAATACACCAACCGTGATCAGGCTGATTGTCCTGAAGAAGCTATGCGAAGGAGAGCGAAATATCGACAAAAACATACGAAGAAATATAAAAAAACATATACATATAATAAAACACCGTTAGCTCAAGAAAACTATAGATAGTTAGATCTAAAGCTGCAAGAGCTTATTAAAGTAGCCGCAATCGATAAGACATAAAAGTACTTTGATAAAAACTGACAGGTATTATGTAAGTTACAGGCAAACCGCGCATGCAGGGAATTACTTTTAAAATGATAGTGGTAAAAGAAAGAACTATATAAAATACATATGTATCAAATTGGGAGAGTATTTTATATTTTTCCTCAATCTAGACAAATATCTGCAAATAATAAAGTTCACATTTAATTTGTTATGCGTGGAAAGTTGTTGCAAAAACTTCCGCATACATATATGGTAGTACTTACGGACAACTCTCTTTGGAGTTTCACACTTCTCTGCTGCTACTTTTTGTTTCACTTCTTTATTTGATACAGAAGAGTCAACAGAATCCAATGAATGTATTTCACCCATAATGGCTGTCGAAGGTGTTGGAAAAGTTTTACTTGTGTCAGGTGAAGAAGATTCATCAATAAATTCTATAATTTCAGTATCCACTCGTTTAAGAGAACTGGCATTCGAAGCCAATGAAACGGTATCCATTGTTGTGGAATTGGATGATGGTGTAACATTTTTTATTGTTGATGATGCAGAAGGACGAAACAGTTTTGTTACCGATTCAGAAGCTATAAAAATCGTAAAACGTAAAGAAAAACTTTTATCTTAAATTGTTTATGCAGAAAATAAAAAAATATACATAAAAACATACAAGTACATACATAAACTATTAATAGGGCATAAACTATTAACACAACAAACTAAAAACCTTATAACATGCTTTTAAACAAACATTTTGGTAAGAGAATTATTAGTGTGTACGAGTGTGTGTGTCGGAGTTAAGGAAAGTGCAAATGTATACATAAGTAGAGGAGATACAGCAAAGAAAGGAAGTTTTCAATATCCCTGCAATACATGAATGCCTGCAAGCAGTTGAATGGACAAACATGCGAGTACAAGCGCACACATACATACATAAATGCATAACTGCGGGCTGATCTTTAAAATAAACAACAATTATAGTTTAACATGCAACATCCTTGTGTGATGAAAGTGCACAAAAATGAAATGGACAATCGAATGTTTGTGGATGCTTTTTGCAGTGGGAAGTTTTTGGTTCAATTGGCTTGTGTGTGCGTGTTGTTGAAAAACACTTTGTCGTTTACTTTTTCTATTGCATTTTAGTTGTAGGAAAGTTTTCATTTCAATTTTTTTTTGGTTTTTTTTTTTTTTTTTTTTTTTTGGAAACAATGCTGTAAACGATCATATGGCTGCAGTTTAGAAATGTTCCTTTCAACATGCAATTGCTATTGTGTTGATACATAAAATTTTATGGAGCAAATTTCTTGCATTTCATTTAATAATCCTTCTTGAAAGGAAAGTTTTTTGTAACAGGTTGGTATAAAAATAATATATTTAAAAACTTTGAAAACACGAAAAGACCATAAACATTACGTGTGATATA
Source organism: Sturmia bella (assembly GCA_963662145.1). Lineage (NCBI taxonomy): Eukaryota > Metazoa > Arthropoda > Insecta > Diptera > Tachinidae > Sturmia > Sturmia bella. The sequence continues at coordinate 21,317,780 of OY759168.1, read as the reverse complement.
TTTGAAGGAGAATGAGAAACAGGAAGAATAAACAATTTTTAAATTCCTCTTTAAAAAGAAAACTTGAACATTTCCGGTTTTTAGCAAATACATGCTTTACACTTTACAATGTTTCAGGTTGTGACAAATGAGCGACAGATTACAAAATTTTTAGTACTGGACAAGAGGTTTCATTTGAGCGAATCGTACGTTCGCTTTCAGGAAGCTAATGTGAATTAATTCTTTTTTTTTCGTTCATCTTTCTGAATGTTACACACACTTCGGAATGAAGCAAAATACCAGGACATCATTACAAGCATAGCTGTTAAGTAATGAATAGTTATTAAAATCACTGCTAATTAGATTATTTTTGATTAATTTTTATTATTCGAACTTTTTCTTATATAATTATTTTTTATATTAAGTTTATCAGGCTCAAGTTCTTTCTATATTATTGTCATGATTGTCGCTTTAGAAACATGAGCCCCTGAGTTCAAGGACGGGTGGTGACGAGAAAGTGTGGCTGCTTCGAAACAACTAGTTGTCCACCCTGGTAAATGCCTTTGATGTCTTCTTTGTCTTAATTAATTAATATCAGTCACAAAAAAAATAATATAGAAAGAGCTTGAGCCTGATAAACTTAGTAAAAAAGTTAATTTAAGAATAAAATAATAATCAAAATAATAAATCGAAAGTAACTACATTAAAAAAAAATGTTTTTTGAAATAGTCAGGATTACTTTAGATTATTTGAAAAAGAGTCAAAAGTAATCCAAACTGGAAAGTTGATCAATATGATTAAATATAGACAGTGTCAGTGCAGAGATCAGGTGGTAAGATTTTTCAGGTCTACTGATGAGTTGATTAGCATCAACGAAATGTCGGCGGCATATAGACGGCTGAAATAGACAGAAAACATTAAGGTCTATTTGTAGACCTAAAATTTTTACATTTGCTGACTGTAATCGTTTAAAAAGTTTTCCGTTAAGTTAAAATGAAATGAATTTTGGTTGGTTATTTTTTCAAGATTTCAAAATAATTTTGATTTGATAAAGAAGAAAAAGTTAACCGGTTTTTAACTGAATTTTCATTTGTTTCACATCTCATTTTCTGTTGTTTTTACCTGCGTAATACTTTAATGTCCGTAATACTCTAATGTCCGAAAGTGTTCTTTAATTTTTTTTAAACAGTTCGAAATATGTATGTGCACCTTAATCACAATGGAAATTGTATAAAAACTATTAATTGAGCAATATTTGTGTATGTATGTGTACGTATGACTGTAATCAGAAAAACTCACACGAACCACAAGACATTCACTTACGACCAAATACAATGTAATTATACATATACATACATATGTATGTATATATCTGCATACTTTTCTATAACTTGTGTATGCAACCCATACATACATACAAAGGTTTTTATTCATTTACCTGCATTAATATTATTAAAGAACGAAGTGAAGGCATCATTATTTGTTTTTAAATTAGTGGCGTTGGCACTTGCATCCACATCATCGACATGTTGACACACTTCTTCTTCCTCTTCTTCGGTAAATAAATGTGTTTTCGCAATGCTGCCCTCAACAACCAAACCTCTTGAGATTTCTGCCTTAGATTCAATACTATTGATGGATTCATTGTCAGCACTGTACAATTGATTTGATTTCTCATCATCTGAGGATGAAGAAAAGTTAACAAGCAAATTTTGTGCATCATCTATTGTTCCCTTGCGGTGTAGCCGCTTTTCTATTACTTTCACCACACCATGATCAGAATTGGTGTCATTGATTAAGCCCAATGAAGTGGTTGTTTTTGTGGCAAATTCAATGTTTGCAGTTGTAAACAGGGACGAGGATGCGTTTGTACATTGAGACTCATTCGTTTCAGACAATGTTGTGAAATCCTCCTCCGCATCTTCATCTTCAACGTCATCATTGCTGCTATTGTTGTTGTTGTTGTTGTTGTTGTTGCGGGCTCCATCATTTTGTTGCTCATCTACATAATCAATATCGACACATTCACTGATACTGCGTGCTGTCTGCCTTTTCAGTTGTTGCAGCGAAGACAATAATGCATCTGGAGTTGCTGTTGTTGTTATTATCTTATGTGATGGTTGTAATAAAATATCACTAGATGTTTTTAATGTAGTTTTGTCTACTTTGATTTGTAGTTGTTGTTGTTGTAGTTTATTTAGTTCAATACACAGACACAGATATAATATTACAATAATAAGCAGACACAAAAAGACAGGCAGAATTAAGAACGAAAAAAATTTCGATTAAATTTTTTTTAAAGAAGTTAAATTATATTTGTTAAAATTTTATCATTTTTATTAATTAGTAGTGTTAAGGCAACAGGAGTTGTGGTTTTCAATCGGGAAAAAAACTGTCGATGTACAGATTACTGCTGATCGATTTTTTTTTATTTATAATTGTAATACCTATAAAACGTTGTGCATTTGAAGAGTGAATTAAATACAGGACAAGTTTCACTCGGGTTTGAAAAAAAAAACTGCAAATAAATATGCAGCTTTTAAGCGCATTGTCCTATTTATATAACAAACAGGTGGGCCAAAAGAAGTCATCCGATGTTGTTTGGCTTTCAGAATATCGGTTGTGACTCTCGCAGTGTGTGCCGTTGTTACGTCCTGTTGGAACCACGTGTCGTCCACACCTAATTTGTTCAATTGTGGCAGAAAAAACTCGATTTATATGGCCCTATAACGTGTTGTCGTTTGACTAGCGGCGACCTTGAAAAAAAATTACTCCTCCAGTGAACGCTGCAGTTACTATGAGCGGGTGTAATGGCTGCTCGTGCATTACTAGTGGATTTTCGGTGCCCCAGAAGCAATAGTTTGCTTGTTCACGTACCCGCTGAGGTGGAAGTGAGCTTCATCGCTCATTACGATTTTGGTCGAAAAATCGTCCACTTCGTTACAGACACGATTATTCCGCGTTCTTGGGGAGTGTATCGCTCTATGGCTTGTTCACTTGTATTCTACAGCTGTCGAGTTCACAAATATAAAAAGATTTAACATTGGCCGCTATTTGCATAAATAAGAACAACTTCCAATAGGGTAGTTTCTTTTGGCCCACCTGTTACTTTAACAGACTCTCATGCAGCATTTCAGGCGGTGTCACTAAGTTTATGTTCAGAGTTTGCACTTTATTGCTTGTATTAAAAGTAATAAAAATATGTGCTTCCAACGTGTATTAGGAAATTTTCGTATGCAAAATTTGTGTTCAAAAACTTTCGAAGTTGTTATGAATTTAACTGAATAAGGAAACGGATTTTAGAAAATGTTTTGATCAGAATAAAATACGAACAAAATGTACATATTTAAAATTTTTAACAATCAGTATGGTACAAAATTTTTTCAAGTCCTTTTTGTTATTTTATTATAAGAGGTATTTTTTATAAAAGGTATGTGTTTTATGAAACGTACTTTCTATAGAAGATGCTTATTTAAAAAAGATAGATTTTTATTAAGATTTAATTTTTATGAAAAGAATGTTTTCGTTATAAAAGATTCTATTACATATGTATGTATACAATGGGTAGTGCGCACCTTTTTATATAGTATACTTTTTTTTTAATTTATTTATTTTTAGTTCTTTTTTATAGAGGTCCCTTTTTATAATTGTCAATTTTATACAAATTATTCTTTTTTGTTAAAGGTACTTTTATGCACAAAAATTATTTTTTAATAAAATACTCTTACATAAAACGTACTTTTTTATCAAAGGTGCGTTTTTATACATAAAAGGTAGTTTTTTAAACAAGGCAATTTTGTGGGTAAAATATACTTTTTTAATAAGCCTCTTTTTTATGAGGTACTTAAAAAAAACAATTTTATTGAAGGCACTTTTTTATGCACGGTACTTTTCTTTATCCAAAAAAGTCTGTTTCATAAACAGTACTTTTTTATAAAAAGTACTTTTTATAAAAGGTACCTTTTATAATAGATACTTTTTATTACAGGCACTTTTTTTAAAAGAAGTATTTTTTCATTAAAGGAACTTTTTTATTAGATGCTTTTTTAAAAATTCTTTTAAGATACTTGTCTACATGAGGTACTATTTTAAAAAAAGGTACCTTTGAATAAAATGTAATTTTTTATAATAGGTATTTTTTTATAAAGGACATTTTATGAACAGGCAAATAAGGAAGAAGGTACTTTTTGGTTGTTTAAACGGTGCTGTTTTATTTATTTTTTATAACAACTGTACTTTTTTATAAATGATACTTTTTTATAAAATCAACCTTTTTATACGACACTTTTATATATACTACATACATACGTAATATTTTATAAAACGTATTTTTTTTAAAGGTACTTTTTATAAAAGGAACTTATTTATAAAAAGTACTTTTTTATAAAAGATACTTTTTGATAAAAAGTATCTTTTTTATAAAATATACTTTATTTATAAAAGGTACCTTTTTGTAATAGGTACTTTCTTAAAGGTACTTTTTCATAGAATGCATTTTTTATTTCTTTTTTAGAAATAGTTATTTTTTAAAGGAACTTTTTTGAGAAAATTTACTTTTTAAAAACATTTTTTTTAACAAGAGCGACACAAATAGTTTAATTTGTAAAGAATAAATTTGAAAAGTTAATTTTAAAATATAAATATATTGTTGAAATTGTGAAGTTTCATCAATTCAATTAATGATCTTATTTGTAACTATTTTAGGCCTAATATTCTCTACATAGTACGAATTTCTCTAAAATATATGTGTAATAAACTATTAATTCAGGCCCAAAAATTAACCTTTTCAAAAAGTTTACTGTCTTTTTCAGCTGTCTATATGCCGACGACATTTCGTTGGTGCTAATCAACTCATCAGTAGACTTGAAAAATTCTTAAAAGTTTGTTTGAAACTTAACTACTTATTCCATAATTCCCAGTAACATAATGAGAATCAAAAATGTTCAAACAAACCTTTAACACAGTAAACATTTCTTTTCGTTTAGCAACTCTATTACTTTTCTGTGTAATAAACGTTTAATAAGCATAAAATATTTTTCAGAAATGAGCCTGGTAATATTTAATAACAGACTTCTTCGTTGATGAGAGCCGCATTATATAGAACTTGGTGCCAAATATTTAGCTTAGAAAATCAAAACAAAAAATTCACAGTTTAAAAAAAACTAATGTAGATATTTGGACAAACAATTTTCTATATTTCGATAAGAAAAGCTCTTCAGGTAAAATCTTTCAAGAACTTGCCTTTTGCAATAGAGGATCAATAAACACCGAAGACACGTTTTATATAACCAAAAAAAAAATCCCTTATACCACTTAAAACAAAAACAGGCTGTTTAGAAACACATTAAGCAATATTAAGCATGATGTAATTTGGTCCGGATGTTAGTGTTTAATTAAAGCAATTGTATTTAAAAAAAAAAAACTGTAAAATGAGCTAACAAACCTTTTTCCTTTTCCAGGTAGTTTTTCGATGTTTCAGATCCTTGGAGATTGAAAATTTGTTGCTTGATTGTTCCTTTGTTTTTAAGATATTCAACATGTTTTAAATCTTTATTGCTCAGTAGTTGTAACAATAAGGGGGCTAAATGAGGATTAGTTTTCTTGTCTTGTGCAGATAGTCCTTCTAAGCATTGCAAGATCGAATTGATTACTTCCAACGAAGCATTTATTAGAGAATGCTGACTTAAAGGTGTTGTGGCCACTAAGTGCAAACAGTAATCGTAGATTTCCAAAATTTGGCGAGCTTCTTCTGCATTTGAAAAGCTACTCGACTTTTGAGCTGAAAACGTGTCTTCATTATCGTTGGCATTCCAAGGTAAACCTCTGATAGTAATGACCACAAGTTGGCGTAAGAAACCTAAAACTCCAATTACGGTATTTGTTTGGCGATCGCAGAGAAGGAGGTCTAAGAAATTTATGGTTAGTTAGTTGTAATTAGCAATAATGTACATACATATATAGTTTTGATTTAATTTACCTATAACTTTGCCCAGGGCATATTTGGCCATTAGCGATTTGCTACAGGCATGCTCTATTAAGTGTATGCAATTTTGAGCTGTACATCTCCGTTTTACCGCACAATCAGAGCCAATATTTTCGAAGAATACCTTAAATTAGGTTTGAAACCGTATTATAATTTTTGAAGAGTTTTTCCATATTTATTTACCTCAAACAGTTTGCATGTTTCACTGTCAGTTAACCCCTGTTGAATATGTCTGCCAAATTTCAGTACAAATTCACTTAAAGTCTCTTGCAACAGGGTTTCTTTTCTTTTGCTTATAACCTTCAGACATGGTAACAAATTCTGAGCATACCATGAAACATTGTGCTCCCGTATTTGTGGGGCATAGTAGCCGAATATTCTCAAGCAAATACGTAAAGATCTGAAATTTGTTGGCCAATTTAATGTTTGGGGAATACAAGTAAGTGAATTGAAAAAATAAATTTGAAAAGTTTTTTCGGAATCTTATGTACCTCTGATTTCCGTTTCGTTTAATCTCGCCATACAAATCCATTAGAATACGGCTAACCTTGGTCTTTTCCAGCACACGGAAAATTTTGTTTAGATTTTCTTCGGCGCTTATGCGAACCACCGAATCCAAATCTTCACAAAAGAGCAAAAGAATATTGACGGCTTTGCTGCAGTACGTGGCATAATTAAGGTGTGCCGCCATCACCGGTGAGATGATGCATTCCGATATGCGTTGGAAACACGCAATCTTTTCTTTTTGACTGCAAATGATTGCACATACACATGTACAGATTTAAAGGCAAATAAAACAAGTAAATTATTATTATAGCAAAAGATTCCACTGAAGAAATTCGAAAATCTATATATTTGTTTCATTACCTGCATTCAGTGTTTCGTAACTGATCCAATACTTCAGTAAGCGTATTAACAATATTCGTTTTATCCATATCAAAAACGTATTTATGTTATTTTAGGTTTATGATTTCAATTGCATTTTTTGCTTTTATATTTTCTAGCACAAATGTTTTTTTTCACTCTTTCTTTCTTGGGTGAAAATTTACGTTGTTTTTATGCCAGGTTTTTTATTTACTTTTTGTTTTTGATCAGCTGTTTGGTGAAAACAATGCCAAATGGCCAGGTGGGTCAAATGCTCGTACCACTTGTTTGAATGATGTGAGCACTAAAAGTAAATGATATGGTAACCTTATAGCTGTATTAGCAACAGGGTGATAAGCAAAAACACAGCTTAAGAACCGTTACTTTTAATTTATTTTTAACATGGAATATTCAAACTAAATTAAAAATCATTTATATTAAATTACTTTTTCAGGCTTAAGTTGAACCCTTGGTTTTGTCACTACTTTTAATTAATATCAATTCAGTAAAGAAAAGTAAAATTTAATAGCTAGGTGGACAACCCAAAATCATTGAAAATATTTTTTTGGATGTAATTAAGATAAATATAATTTATTATATAAATTATTCATGCTTAAGAGCTTTTTCTATAAAAATAGTAATTGGAAACAATTATATTTAGTTATTTTCTATATTTCGTCATCAATTTGTTAGCATCTTCATCTTCCTGAAGATACTAACAAATTGTTAGCGAAATATTGAAAATAAATAAATATAATTGTTTCCAATTATTTTTTATAAAAAAAAAGATCTTTAGCTTGAATATTTTATTTAAAAATCTCAAGTACAAATAATATAAAAATAAAGGTATATATAATTCAAAAATAAACTTAAATATTTATTCGCTATAAGAGCCAATTGAAATTTATTATTTTAGATCTAAAAATAAACCTTAATATTTTCTGTCTTTGGCATATATACTGAATATGTAAATAAATACAATATTGCCCAAACTAAAACATAGGTTAGGCTAGGTTGATTGGAGGGATTTGTTTGCCATGTCTTGCGACATACCCCTAAGCCAGTGTAGGCTTGTTGTGCGCTCTGTGGATTTAACCGTGAACAGTTTGATTCATAGGTCTATAGAAACTACCTCAATTTCAAAAACTTCCTTAATTTCCTCCCATAATTAGGTCATGTCTGGCAAGGTGTCTCTCCTAAGACATATAGTTTCATGATACAATTAACAAGGTAGCCTCGTCAGCTAAACCGTTAATCATCTGACTACTTTAGGTTGTCAAGAGAATGCGGAGATGAAAGGCAGCCAAAACGAGATAGCTAATCCGCGTAAGCTCAGTGCATCTCTCTTCTGTAAATGTAGAAGTGGAGTCTTTTTGACAGTTTGCACAAGTTGTACAAAAACAAAATGCATGTTATTTTATTGAAGTTGTTCTTATTGTAGCGAAAAGGCTACCTTGTTAATTGTATCATGTATAGTTTTACTTCAAAAAGTGTGCGAAATTATCAGTACAGATTGCGTTTTTTTTATTAATTTAGGTTCAACCTTAGCTTTCTCTAGCAAAGATCAAATACATGACGATTTCGCCTCGGTTATGGAAATTGGTGGTGAGCAGGAGACATTAAATGAATTTAAAACTAGCTTGAAACATAAAGCTTTGCCAAAAATTAGGAAAAAAGCTAATAATAAAACAATTTTGCCAGAGAAAAATATAATTACGGTATTCAAAGGGTCGTCCTAAAGTCAGAAGTCTTAAAATAATAGAACGAAAATATATGATTGCTGTGAGCAACCTGTCATAAAGAAGTGTGCTATATCAAATATGAATCAGCTGTTAAAGAAAAGGAAAGCAATTTAAATATTTTTGTCAAAATGCCAAAAATAAGTGAAAAAAGTAAAATAAAGCCAGTTTGTGCGATAATTATCTATAAGATGTTTTGATAGCTGATTCAAGTAAATTTTAAATGAAATATACTCATATTTATGATAACACAACGGGACCTTTTCTAGGATCCAAGTGAGACGGTCTTAGGACCGGCGGCCCTCGTAACATAACATACTCATATTTAGGAACAAATATACATTTTAATGCATTTATTTCTTAGGTGACGCTGTGATACTGTTAACTTATGACGAATCACTAAACACAGTCGATGAAGTCCTATTAATTTATGACTATTTTTGTTTGCAGCACAACAACAATTTTTTTAAAGTATCATAAAATGTTAGTACCCTGCCGGCAACTCAGTTAACTAGTAATGAATTATAAGCTAACTTTTTTACAACTGGTGGTGGTTGACACTTAGATTATTTTTAATGGAGATGACTGACTATTTTAATATTACGATGTCCTAGGAGGCAGTCAATTGTCCGACGCTGCATTACTTTTCAACTAACTTAAAGTTAGCTACTTAAAAGTCAGTACCCAAAGAAAAATATGTACAAATCAAGGCTGATTTTACATTTTTCGGTGGTAATATTTTATTTTATTAAATTAAATTTCATCCTACTTATTTTTTGTTAGCCTCTGCTGGAAATCGAACCACTAAGCCTCAAAACTGGAGAGCAGCCAACTTAACCCATTCAGTCATCGCAACATTTAAAACGAATGCGACAATAGGCAATTTAATTAAAGAGTTATTTACCGTGTATGTGTGTGTATGTTAGTATTTGAATTTTGGGTTAACTCTGCACTACGTTTCAGCTAGCTTATAGCCAGTACACAAAAAGTGAATTACAAATCGATTGTATTGTAGCTAATTTGAAGCTAGTCCATAAAAGTTAACGTAAAGTTAATTATTTTAGTAGTCGACTACTCAATGTCCGACTGGGATGAACTATAAGTCGATTTTATTTGTAGTCGACTACCAATTTGCTGGCAGGGTACTTTCTGACTTATATGAGACCGTTTGAATACCGTATATGTCTGTGGAAATTTACCAAAAAGAAATGTTAAAAAGTCTTGATAAGCTCATGGAAATCAATAATAAAAAGGTGGAACTAATTTTTTTCTTTGTTATATTAATGTTTTCATCTCTGTCAGACTCGGAAGAAGATAATTGGAAGAGCAAAATAGGATCCATTTTATGTGTATTTAATTAAGATAAACTTCAATATTTTTTGGCTCAAATGAAATATGGTTGAACTTTTGTCGTACATAAAATTATGACTTTGTTTACAATTTGTTCAGTGTTGTAAATTGATATATACACCTTTATTTTCAACACTGAAAGAAAAACTTGTAGCGTGTCGAATAACATCATTAGAAAATTTCGAATTATCGAAATCAATTTCTATTCGAATCTAATTTCGATCACGAATGAGAGAATCAGCCCCCCCTGACTTGTATTTTAAAAATAACTAAACATATTCTGACATGCCGAAAATGAGAATAGTTGGCACTTTTTACGTTGCATGCAATCTCTGGTGGATTTGTGAAAGACTAAAGAAAAAGTACTTTTAGTATATTAGAAACTCTGGAACACTTTGAGAGCCGCAATGAGCACCATTAAATAAGCAGCTTAATGTTTTTTTTTTTTTTTAATTTCATGTTTTTATTTCTAAAATTCGAAATGCACTCAATTTAATTATGAAATACATAAAACACATACTTTTTATAAGTTTACATTACATTTTTTCTTAAAAAGAGTTTAAAGGACAAATTTTTTGAAATAAGAAACTTGTGCATACATACAGACATAGATAGATAGTTTGCTTATTAAAAAAGATTTTAATGAATCTCCTTTTTATCAACTTAAACTACGAAGAAAAATTTTAAAACCTCCTAAAAGTTATTTTATTTTGTAATATTTTAAAGAAGAGAAAAAAATACTTTAACAAAATGCTGAAGATAGAAGATTTTGTAATGTCCTTTTTGGTTTGCTTATATGTACAGATATGTATGTATATTAAGAAAGAAAACACAAAACACGGTAATAAAAAATCAGTAATCACAGTCCTTTGGAACGTTTTGAATTAGAGATGCGTAGATGCCAAGAATTTTGGTACAAAGGAGCTTTTAATTGAATATATGTATGTACGTATTTTTTATGAAATATGCAAATGGTAGTTATCTTTATATTTCTCTTTTTTGTATGTACAAAAACCTAAACCTGAATTTAAAATTAATATTTAACTGGTTCTTAATTAAGATGGAATAAATTTGTTTATGATTTCTTTCATTTGAAATGCTTATTTTGCTCAAAAGAAAAGTGATGCTTAAATATCTGATGATAAATGAGTTTAAAACTAAGATTTAATTGTAGTGATTTTTTTCATTAATTCCAGCTAAAATATAAACAAATTATTAAACACAATGCACCTTAAACTAGTTACTATTATTTCATGGTAATCATAATATTTTTGTTGTTGTTTTTTTTTTTTGATAAAAATTAGGACTTGTAACTTAAACTGTAAAGCATAAGAAAATTCAACTACATACATGTTTTGATCTGTAGGGCGATATTTGTTCTACACAAAAAGTCTTTTGAAACCAATAAATTTATTAAATTTTTTTTAATAAAATTCGTGCAAAATAAAATTGAAAATTTCGGAAAAAAATTAAAGCTGACATTTAATATTTAACCTAAATAATTGCGATTGAGTCTATATACTTGTTAATTTGGGCGTGACTTCTTTGCACAAGAAACGCCCACAAAGTATTTAAGCAAAATATTATATGTTGAGCTTTGGCTAAAAAGCAAAAACGATTTTTGGTTTGAAAATTTTATGTGTATTAAAAAACAAATCTGCCAATAGGTTTCAGAAGGCTTTTAAAAATTCAAAATGATTTTAAAAAAACACACATACACACAGTAAATGAAATTCGAAAGAAATTTAACCTCGTTTTGAACGCAGCACCAATAATGTTAAAATTAAGAAACCTAAAATCCAGCCTAAAGTACTAAGAAAGCCAGAATAGACCGAAGTTTCTACAATCTCCCAGCCTCGGGTCAATATGGACCGCAGCGAAGATGTGGCCAAGGTTAGAGGCAGACATAAAGAGATGTACCTGAAAATAGAATGCAACAAGAGAAGTGAGTGAAAAGCTGCAGTTTTTTATTTGAAATTGTAACTCACTTCAAAACAATTGGCATTCCCTCAATGGGCCATATGACACCCGATAGCAGCAGAGTGGGATAAAATGAACCCAATGCCAGTTGTATAGCATTACGTTCCAATTCGCATACTGATGATATAAGAAAGCCGAAGCACATGCCGCACAATCCTTGCAACAGAGTCAACACAATAACCCAGAACAAGTCACCGTTATTGGTGACACCAAACACTACCAGCATGAAGACCAGCACCAATGTCGTTTGACCGCACATCACCACAAATTGAGTTATGACATGGGAAAATAAAATTTCAGCCGGTGTAACGCCAGCCACCCAGGAACGATCCAAAAGACCCTGAAATCAAAAAAAAAATAAAAATACATATTTTCGTAAATCAGGTATCGATCGGATGGTGATAAACAATAAAGTTAGGTTAGGTTAGGTTGATTGGAGGGGTTCGTTTGCCCATGTCTTGCCAGATGTACCTAAGCCAGTAGAGGCTTGTTGTGCGCTCCCATAGGTCTATAGAAACTCCGTGTCATTCACAAAGTTCCTTAATTTCCTCCAGCACATGCCTCTTAATTGAGTTATGTCTGGTAAGGTGTGTCTCCCTACTTGGTAACAGGATTAGAATGCACTAGATCTGCTTAATGCGTAAACTAAAAATTAGTGGGTTGGCATGTTCAGAGCCCCCTCTTTATGGCAGTCGGCATATAAAAAAAAGCTTTTTCATGATGTTTCTTGCGGAGTTTAACGTATGACCAAGCGCCCTAGTTTAGTTCCTTAATATTTTAACTCCTCTATAGCTTTGAGTTACAGGATATGTGGTCGAACGAGATCACCTGTCGAATATCGGGTCTTACATGGCCCAGGTATGAGCATAGGAGGACTATGGCCTTGCTGAACTTTCCGAGGCATAGGCTCCATACCCTTGTGGCTGTTCTAACAGGACATTGCCACATGGTAGCACATGCGAGAAGACTGAATCTTCCATACAATGATTTCTGCAGAGGTTGCAGAGATGAGGAAGAGGAGGAGAGTGTCGAACACTTTCTCTGCCGATGTCCGGCCCTCTCTAACAGGAGAGCGAATTGCTTGGGCAAAACGACACTAGAGGGATTACCGGAAGTGTCGGAATGCGGATTGGACAGGGTGGACTCCTTCATCCGTTCATCGGGCTGGTTCAGGGTGGAAGCGGTGGAGCTTGTGTAGGGAGATATCCCTACAGCCTATTTCGGGTAGTACAACGGGACCTTTTCTAGGACCCAAGTGAGTCGGTCTCAAGACCGGCGGCCCTCGTAACAAAACATAACATAACATAACATAACATAACATAACATAACATAACATAACATAACATAACATAACATAACATAACATAACATAACATAACATAACATAACATAACATAACATAACATAACATAACATAACATAACATAACATAACATAACATAACATAACATAACATAACATAACATAACATAACATAACATAACATAACATAACATAACATAACATAACATAACATAACATAACATAACATAACATAACATAACATAACATAACATAACATAACATAACATAACATAACATAACATAACATAACATAACATAACATAACATAACATAACATAACATAACATAACATAACATAACATAACATAACATAACATAACATAACATAACATAACATAACATAACATAACATAACATAACATAACATAACATAACATAACATAACATAACATAACATAACATAACATAACATAACATAACATAACATAACATAACATAACATAACATAACATAACATAACATAACATAACATAACATAACATAACATAACATAACATAACATAACATAACATAACATAACATAACATAACATAACATAACATAACATAACATAACATAACATAACATAACATAACATAACATAACATAACATAACATAACATAACATAACATAACATAACATAACATAACATAACATAACATAACATAACATAACATAACATAACATAACATAACATAACATAACATAACATAACATAACATAACATAACATAACATAACATAACATAACATAACATAACATAACATAACATAACATAACATAACATAACATAACATAACATAACATAACATAACATAACATAACATAACATAACATAACATAACATAACATAACATAACATAACATAACATAACATAACATAACATAACATAACATAACATAACATAACATAACATAACATAACATAACATAACATAACATAACATAACATAACATAACATAACATAACATAACATAACATAACATAACATAACATAACATAACATAACATAACATAACATAACATAACATAACATAACATAACATAACATAACATAACATAACATAACATAACATAACATAACATAACATAACATAACATAACATAACATAACATAACATAACATAACATAACATAACATAACATAACATAACATAACATAACATAACATAACATAACATAACATAACATAACATAACATAACATAACATAACATAACATAACATAACATAACATAACATAACATAACATAACATAACATAACATAACATAACATAACATAACATAACATAACATAACATAACATAACATAACATAACATAACATAACATAACATAACATAACATAACATAACATAACATAACATAACATAACATAACATAACATAACATAACATAACATAACATAACATAACATAACATAACATAACATAACATAACATAACATAACATAACATAACATAACATAACATAACATAACATAACATAACATAACATAACATAATATAACATAACATAACATAACATAGCTTTGAGTTAGATCACACACAACAATTTTAGTTCAGCAACTCTTAAGCTTGTTGAAGAATTCGGTGAAGGGAGTGAGAAGGGAAAAATAATCTCCCGTACTCAGTAATTTTATTTTCATCTACCATTTGCTCTTTTTTTTCTTGGATAATATTTGGCATTTCTTTTTATTCAATGTTTCGGTTTGTAGTGTACACACTGCTATAGTACAAGAGCTTAAAATATAAATGGGGTTGACCCACGTATATTTTAAGTGCAGTTTTTTTTCATGGTTGCTACACAAGCATCAAGTGACCTAACATTACCAAATTCAACAAGTAATAGTTTTTGAGCAAATGCTCAGTTTTGGTGGTTAAAGTTCTGGTACACCGAGAACATTAAACATCCGTTACGTAGCGTTAGTCCAACTACTACTTGATCCCCAACATTAAATTTATGTATCTTCAAATTATTTTTTCTCAACATGGTTTTCTTTACCTTAATATGAGCTTGTTATTATTAGTGAATAACAAAACTGCAAAAAATATACATATAAATAAGATACAGATGTAGGCCCATTGATTTAAGCGCTTTAGGGAAAATAAACAACGCGTAAAATAAACGTTTAATAAATTATGGTTAGTTTTCTAGGGTTAAATTACGTTCTCTGACTGAATGCACTTATGCATACAAAGCACATAATGAAACTAAGGAGGGTAATTCATTTTAACTTACCTCTGTTCGCTCAATAATTAAAGCCGACGATGTTAAGGCGACAGCCAGAAAGAATACAATACTGGAAATAAAAATATTTTTGCTTAGAATTGTTTAATTTTTCATGAATACAAGGTCATGATTTACGTTAAAATGACACCAGGAGCAACAAAATCCGTAAACGAAGGATTCATAGTGCCGTAAATGGGCTCCTTGAATTGTATGGGTACGTCACCCAATTTTGGATTATTGCCACATTGGTCTAGCAGACCCATTGCAAAGTCACGATAAGCCAACTGAATGTCACGATTTAACATAACTCCGATTTGTTGATTGGACATGTCTAACCATACTTTGATTTCAGATTGATCAATAGTTTCATCATCAGAATCGCGACCTAGAATTAAAAATTAATATTAAATTTATGATTTGGTTTTTTCCGACCCCTTTTTTATTGTATACATATATTTATTTTCTTGAGCTAAAGGTCTTTAATTAAAATAATTAAATAATATTAATAAAAGACTTTTAGCTCAAGAAAATAAATATAGAATAAACTTATTTATACAGCTTCAGATCGTTTTTAATATAAAAATTTTTTTTTAGAAATATTAATCAATATTTCGCTAACAGTTTGTTAGCATCTTCAGGATAATATTTGTAATTACAAACTGTTAGCGAAATATTGAATAATATTGTTAATAAATTTTTATATTAAAAACGATCTGAAGCTGTATAAATTAGTTTATTCAATGATTAAAAGGATCAAATAAAAATTATATAGAAAATAAATGTATAAATATTAAATTTATTTTTTCTTCGTAGAAAGAAATTGTTCACCTAAAGCCGCTCTAGCAGTAAAGGCATCCGTAAAGTTTTCCGTTATATAAATAGCACCCCAGGCTTGACCCACTCGTACCGCTTCTTTGGCCTCTTCCAGGTCTGTATAGAAAGTTTTCACCACACTATGGTTCAAATGATTTAAATAACGACAGCCCAGGTGCGAAAAGTGACAACCATCTTCCCAAAAGCAAAATTCCTAGAAAAATAAAATAAAATAAAATTTTGCAAGCCAAAAAACCAAATCACACCGCAGGTCACAAAGTGCTAAATTGGACGACCCTTAAGCATGGAAATTATAAAGAATTTTAAATGAAATCAATTTTCTTCAAATCTATGTAGGGTTAAATTACGTTGTGATGTAAAAGTACAATTTTTTTCCTTATGTTTATTTTTTCCACCACAACATATTGTGTTTGAACCCACCGTATTATTCATTTCATGATTGACGATGGCCAAATTTAAGCCGGTAGGATCCCGACCGATGGCCAAACAAAACAGTATAACTTGCATAACAGGCAGGGCAAAGATGAACAGCATTACACCCACATTACGCCACATACGCAGCATATTCTTCGTTAGCAGGGCCTTTATTTTGCCTTTCGACGTCACCTTATTATGGGAAATATATTTTATTAAATCAATATTTTATTAAATCTTAGAGGCTCACTGATTTTCATTGACTTACTTTACACAAACTGGCGTAACAATCTTGACAACTTTCCTCATCGTTTGGATTATTCTTCTTCACGGGTGGATCGTAAGGTTCTTGATTTAACTAAGACAATGAAAATGTTTAAAATTTGTTAGTAGTGATACAATAGGGGCCGAATTCCGGTATTCGTGTTCGAGTGCTGTATGTTTATTGCTAATTTTTTTTGCTTTAGATTATTTTAACTATCAAGTTCATTGGATCACGAATGCTGGAGTTCAGCACCAGAGAAAAAACTAAATGCTCTGGGGCTCTGACAATAGTTTAGAGGAGAAAAACATAATCAGCCCAATTATGAGTTTCTCTCTCTCTCTCTCTCTCTCTCTCTCTCTGGGAAAATTTCTTTCTTATGAAAAATATCCATTTTTTTTTTTGGAACAACAAAAGCGAAATACGTTACATTAAAGCCATACAAGTATATTTTGCATTTTGGCATTCAAGTGTTTACATTTTGAATTTTTTTATGTGTAAAAATGAGGCAGAAACAAAATCCTCACAGGGTTTTTGTGTAGAGTTGGGCTGAGAGATAATCGTCACATTGAAAAGTTCACACATTTTTCACCTGTTCGTGCACCACATCGATATATGAAACTATCGTTTGAGGTAGGTCAGGGGCATGTTGAGCAACTTTGTAGCAAATACAAGCATATTTTTCACTCGTACTCTATACTATAAACGTATTTTGCTTTTGCTTGTGAGCTTTTGATCAGAGTGGATGTATTTTTTGTAATGTGTAGTCGTAATAGGTAAACGGGTGATTTTTTTTTATTGGCTTTTTTAAAAAAATATTTTGTGTTTATAAAATTTTTATTTGGCAAATTACGTAGAGATATTCGCTAAATGAGATCTTAATGAACATGATATATTTTTAAAAATTAGTCCATCGAAGTGTACATTCGTAATAGGTTGCAGTCTTTTTGTGCTACATACATATACATATATTCAACGTTTTGCAATACTGAAGAGGTTTCGTTACAAGTTGTTAACTGGATAGTGTCGAAGGTATGTACATATGTATATCTATACACTGGACACTAAACAGATAAATTAATCACAGTTAATCCTGACTTATTCAGCTTTGCAAAACTAAATGTGGTTTTTATGTTATAATTTTTTTCTTTTTTTGTTTAATCAAACGTCTACAAACACTCCCCATATTCGGTTCTCCAGCCAACAATCGCTCTTACTCTCCCCAGTTTCAGAACAATGCAGTGCATGTATAGGTGTCCTCCCCTGAGTACTGGTCCCAGTACAAAAAAAAAATATTTTTGTGTAACATATTAACCCCTGACTCCATCACCTAATGGCAGCTTGTGGCTCAATTTCCACAAATTGCAATTAGTTTTCCTAATATGGGAAAACGTTTAGAATCTTGGGGGCAAAAACTTTACTACATGTGCTTGAGCAAACTAAGACATAATCTTTGCCGACATGTTCCCAAATTTCTTAATTTTTTTCGTATGCACTCAGAAACCAGCTTAAGAAAGCTGGTTTCTTTTTTTATGTTCTGCTAGTGTTTGTATCTATTAAATTTGCCTTGGTCGTGTACTACAAACCCTACCGCACCACTTCGGTGCCAACAAACTTCGTTTGTGTGTGTGTCTGTCTTGCAATTGCCAAAGTGTGAGAGCCCATTTAGTTGACTGTCACACTCTCTGTAATCGCAGGCCTAAACGTACGAAACGAATTAAAACTTTGTTTATAATTTAAATATTAATTTACATTACATCATCAAAGCATTACATATGTACGTAGATTTATTTTTTGGTTTATGAATTTGGTTTGTACTGTTCCTCTTCTCCTCTTTTAGTGTACCGAATCCCAGCTATACTATACATATCTAACAGGCCAACTTAAATCAGGGCATCAAGCATATTTTTGTTGTAGTTTAGAAGTCAATAACATGCTTGACTCGCTAATTTAGTTTGGACTGCAAGAAGTAGTCGTAACCTGATTTCACTGCCTTTAACTTTAATTTATTACACATAAACACTCATAGATTTCGGAAAAAGAAAAAGTTGTACTCACTGTATATATTGATCCATTGGTATCGTTTATTAAAACTTCTTTGCTCTGATGGAAATTAAGACCGACCACTCCGCCTTCTTGACTGGAACTTGGCTTGTCCATTTTACTGCCGAAGCCCATGGCATGCAATGAAATATTGTTACTGTTAGTTGGTTTGTTAAAAAGGATAATGAATAAATTTTGTGTTTTTTTTTTTTTTTTTTGCAATAAAAGCGCCAAATGTTGCGGCCGATCATTTAACCAATACAGTGGTGAGTGACGTAAACACAATTATGGTCATAAATGTTATAGCAAGAACATGACAATATCACATGCGGAAAAGTTGTTTTTTTATGTTAAATGCATTTGAAGTATATTTTATATTTATTTTAATTTTTTGAATTTCAATTGGGAGTAGTAGTGGATTGTTGTTGATAGTGATAATGGTAGTTGTTGTAGTAGTAGTAGTAGTAGAGAACAGATTTGATGATAAACACAAAAAAAAAATAATAAAAAATAAAAATTTTATTATTAAAACACAAAAACCATGCTTTGAGTTCTTATTTAAAGTCACACATTTTGTTTAAATAAAATACCTTACAATTATTTCTGTATTAAGTTTATCAGGCTCAAGTTCTTTCTATATTATTTTTGTGATTGATACTAATTAAATAAGACAAAGAAGACATCAAAGATATTTGTTTGTGGCGGCTTCGAAACAACTAGTTGTCCACCCTGCTGAATGTCTTTGATGTCTTCTTTGTCCTATTTAATTAATATTAATCACAAAAATAATCTAGAAGGAACTTGAGTCTGATAAATTTAATGCAAAAATAATTATATAAGAAAAAGTTCGAATAATAAAAATTAATTAAAATACTTTACCTGAAATTAACCTGAGTTATATCTCCTTTTTGTGACTGAATGCGAGATAGTTTTAAAAATACTTCTTCTAAACTGATACATTTATACATGGATAGTAAAACGCTGGGTGATTCTTCGGCCAATAAATTACCAGAACGCATTAAACCTATCTGAAAATATGAAGAAAAAGAGCAAAGAAATATTTCAGTTAAATTTCCGGCACTTTCATCATGTTTGTTTTTATTTTTCCTACCGTATGCGCTTGTCTGGCCTCCTCGATATAATGTGTTGTGATGATAACTGTTTTTTGTCCCGATTTCGTTATATGAACCAAATGATTCCATATACTCTGCCTTAGCAGAGGATCTACACCAACTGTGGGTTCATCTAAAATCAACAGTTCCGGGTCGTGCATTAGTGCCACGGCAAACGATACTCGTCTCTGTTGGCCACCACTCAAATTTTTCACCAAACGTTTTTCCGATGGCAAATCCAAGAAATTTAACAAAAAATGTAAGCGTTCTATAATTTCTTTGGTTTCCATGCCAAATATCCAACCGAAATACATCATTGTTTCTCGTATTGAAAATTCGCCATACAGTGCAATTTCTTGCGGCATGTAGCCAACTCGTTTGCCGGGCACACCAGAACCGGGTGTACCGGGCTTGCCACCCAACACGAATATCTCACCGGAATCTAAGCGTCGGCGGCCTACAATGCAGGAAAGTAAAGTTGTTTTGCCACAGCCGGAGGCACCAAGTAAGCCATAACTGAAACGAAACAAAGATAAAGGGAAAATATGTTTGAAAATTGCTACAAAAGCTCTTAATAAGATTAGAGTCGTCAATATTTCTGATTTTTTTATTGAACTTTCAAATAGACTTTTGTCGTACATATGTATGCATAACTATTAGTTTATAATAACGAAATAATAAATTAGCTTATCAAAACCTGCCTAGAAGAAAGGAAACCAACGTATAACCTTTTGTAAGTTGCATAAAAGTTGCGGCAGTGTGTACACTTTTACGAGCTGGAAAGCTGTCTGGTATTTTTTCGAAATTCTGAAATTCTGAAATAATCATTATTCTATGAAGAAAATATGAAATTCACTATGCAATTATTTCTGTATTAAGTTTATCAGGCTCAAGTTCTTTCTATATTATCTTTGTGATTGATATTAATTAAATTAGACAAATTAATTAATTAATATCAATCACAAAGATAATATAGAAAGAACTTGAGCCTGATAAACTTAATACAGAAATAATTATATAAGAAAAAGTTCAAATAATAGAAATTAATTAAATTCACTATGCATTTGCTTTTTACTTTTCAAATATTTAAGGAGTAAAAAGAAACAGAACGGGCCAAATACGCAATTCTGTGTCTCCGAGACATATAAAAGTACCAAATACAAGTTCAAAGAGGTTCTGAAAGCCTACTAAAAATAATCAGACAGGTGGCTGGTATGTCTTTGAAGTTCTGTGTTTTAGGGGGACAAAAGGGGTAAAAACAGAAATTTGCCACTTTCTTGAATGTCAGAGACAAATAGGAGCAGAAAAAAGTAACATAAGAATTAGACTCCTAATTTGCCATTTAAGGGCAAACAAGGACATAAATTAATTCTCTATCTCCTAATGAAAGTAGCACAAAATTCAAAAAGGGTATCAAAGCCTAATGCAAACAATCAGACAGGTGTCTAGTACTTTTTTTGAAATTCTCAATTTTAGGGAGATCAAAGTGGCAAAAAAAAAAAAAGAATTTGGTTCTAAATCCCCAAATTTGTGCGACAACCGCTGACTTAGCAACACTCTTCTTATTTACATTGGTATAGTTGAACTCTTTTCATATGGTGTATTTTCCTACTACATACGTTATATTTCCACCGCTCTCTAAAACTTGTAGTGTCATGTAGACTTAAGAAAATGATCCGCTACTAAATAGTCATATTTAACTATTTTTAAAAACAGGAATAAAGTAGAAAAAATATGATAATGACATCAAGATGAAGCAGCAAAATTTGTCTCTAAATGCTAATCTTAAAATTCGGAGCAATTTTAAAAAACTGAGAAAATGGATACAAGTGAAATTATAACTGAAAATGTTAAACTTCATGAATGTTTATATAATCTGGGATCATGTTCATTATCTTAATTATTTTTACATAATTTGAAATTCTTTGATTGATTTAATTTATTTTGTATATGAAGAAACAATAAACAACTTTATCAATTATAACAGATGTTTTTATTTTTCGTCTTAATTGTGCTTCATACGAAGAATTTACACAGCGAATTTTAACCGGCGTATACGTCGTGTTGGGCGAAATTCGTTGTTCGTCCCAGTTGTGTTCCTAGCGCTGGTCTTAAAATATATTTTACCTTTATTAAATGCTTATTTCATGAGCTGTACTAAAATTTGAGAAGTATAAAATATATTTTTTGAATAAAGGACATATACACATACATACATATGTAACAATGTATGAATTTCTAAATTGAGTAAATTTGTAGTTTATTTTTGAGCTCTTTTTCGGGCAACATTTTCAAAGAGTCCCACCAAAACCAAAAAAAGACCTCTCCAGCATATTGTACATGTGGTGGCCTTGCAAAAATTTAATTATTTTTTCTTTATTGCTAGATCTGAAGGTTAAATATTGTAATTGTTTTTATGAAAATCATATCAATTAACCATATGAAATTCAAACAGCAATTAGTTTCAAGAACGAACAAATTAATATCGATAAATCTAATTGATCAAGTTAAACCAAACAAGAACGATACATTGTTTTTTATTACAATGAAATAGTTACGATACATTTAAGCTTACAAATCATATTTTACAAAGCCATTTTTAATTATTCCACTAGTCGATGAGAAAGAACAGTCACAATCAGTTGTTCAATTTTCAAACTGTTTTCAAAGACAATACACAATCAACATTATCACACATTTTATTCAGCTGAATTTGTTTTTACCATCCATTTGCTACCGTAAGCCAGTTTCATTTCGAATAATATTTCCTTATTTATATACTGGGAAAATACTCGATAGGAAACTATGAGTATCGATAAGTTCTCTATAGAAAAATAGACGATAGCAAAGTAAAAGCAAAGAGAGAGAGAGAGAGAGAGAGTGATAGCATTCATTTGTCTGCACAAAAGTAGAGATACCATATCTCTACTTTCTTTTGAAAAATATAGATACTAATGAGTTTCCCCAAAGAAGTAAATAAAATTGTTCTCTATATAACGTTATATTTGTTGTGTAAAAATTAATAACGTTTCAGTAGAAAAGACAAATTATCAATAACTATGAGCCATTCCTATATTGGAGATAAATGATAAGAAAAATCAAGCAAGCGATAGCTTTTCAATGAAAATTCACGGATGTATCAAGTTGTTAGTAAGTTGCTTATTAAAAAAAAGTTATCGCTAAATTATCTATGAGGAAAATTGTAATAATAAAAATTGGGCAAATTTGAGGTTAAGAAGAAAGATAAGCCAACACATTTTTGCCAATTTAGTTTTATTGATACCAATGTTAAGCAGAAATATGGAAACTACGAGCAATAATGATATATGATGTAGAGCAAATGTCCACGTCGGATTTTCATAAAATTTTGAACAACCAGCTTTGCAACAAAGCTTCACTTCGCTCGTCAGCGCAGTGCTGAATTTTATCTTTCAGAGAACCAGTTGCTCATGGTGGTTTGGTCACGTAAGCCCCGCTTTTTAAATGACCTCAGAGAAAATAGTCCAGTGCCCTTGAGTCGCAAGAACTCAGTGGCCAATTGACATCGTGAAAACGATAAATAACGTGATCTGGAAATTTTTCATGCAATAACTGAACTGTTTGGCCTGCTTTGTGACTAGGGGCGTCATCTTGCTGAAATCAAAGGCCACTGTGATATCAACATTAGCCAATTTTCGCTACAAAAAAATTGGTTTGGTATTGCAGCACAGAGAATTCACGGTGGTGGCATTTACTTTCTCATTTTTGCAAATATACGGGCACGTGATGACGCCTGACCACAAACAGCACTTTCTTTGGTTGGAATGGTGTTTTGAGGACTATTTGTGGATTTTGAGAGCCCCATATGATACACATTTCATAATTGAAAATGGGCCTCATCATTAAAGATAATTTGGCTAAAAAATTTATTGTTTTCGTTCAGTTTTTTAAACAGCCCATTTGCAAACGTTCGATACAAACAATGGCCGGCTGGAGTTCCGTGGTAAAAATTTTCCAACTTTCTAAAAAATAAGTCTCAAAGAATGACAACTCAATACATGACATTTGACAGTCAATTTATTGTACACGTTTACAGCTCGATTTATAAAATTAAACTAGATCTCGGCAACAGTTCTATGTAGAGCACTGTAAAAGCTTTAATTTGACTGAGTAAAAAATTCAACTGGAAATTATTTCCCCTTCGCCTCAAACCTATGGTTATTAACTTAAACGCAATTGTTTCAATTCTAAAGCAACCATGTAATGGCAAAATTAATAAAAAAAAAAACAAAACAAAATCTAATAAACATTTATACACACACACACACACACACATCTATGCGAAGTATGTACCTAAACAGATAATCGCTCTAATTACAATCGCATGTCTAAACACCTTTGAACGTTTTTGAAATCTCATAGCAAAACTAAAAGCGAAAAATTAAATTAAAAAAAAACTCGTTATAACAATAACGTAAAAAATTTCATAAAATCAAAAGCACTTCCAAGTAGACTTTACAAACTTAAAACAATAAGCAAAATGCTTTTGATAAAAAAAAAACATTTTAAGAAATCAGATAAGAAAGAATTAAGGTTGAATATTTTGAAATGGCAAAACAAAACAAAGTTGTAATAATAATTGGCAGATGGTTAATTGTCGAAATGAATAGAAATTGAATGTTGCTGCTGTAAAATAGAAAAAAAAAAATGTCATAAATAATAATACATACAATACAATGAATTGGTTTGTTTCGAAGCCTTCGATTTTCATCATTGACTTGCAAACAAAATTTAGAAATATTTAGCACACAGTTAACAAATTTACTATTACTTAAATATTTATATGCACTTGTATTGGGTAATTGTTTTAGTCAGTACCACGGAATATGTAGAAATCATGCTGTAGATCTGCAAAACCGTCGATGGTGCTAACAATAGTTTCGTTTAAACGAGTAAATGCAAAGTCAATGAAATGGGTCTGAGAGCGACTTGTAAATTGAATATATGACATTTGAATATAGCTGCCAATAAATTTTGATAAACATAAAAATAGTGGCGTACGTAAATGTTTGAATTATGTCGTTTTCTTCTCTACAAAAAAGCGAAATTTTCAATACGTAGATGAACTGGGTTTTCATTAATTTTTTTTTTTTACTCACGTAAAAGAAATATGTGGTTGAGGAAATCATATTCTAATACCATGTTCATACATGCGCCTTTATTGAGATAATCGCAATAAAGTCCATTATTGAGCTCAATATTCCATACAAAAAGTCAATAAAGTTATTGCTTAATAAACTGAAAATTGCTTTGAATATTGAGAAAAAGATGAAACACAACACTGTAAAAGATGTGTTTAATAAGCAAAAGTATACAATGCGAAATGAATGACGTGATAAATGTAAACAAAAGCAAACAAAACAAAATAATAAAAAATAAAAATAAATACAATAAAAATAAAAACATTGCAGCATTTCCAATTTTTTATTTCTCCTTCTTTTTATTATTGCCGCTTTGGAGTCATAACATGAACGCACTACTTGTACAAGTTCCATATTTTTATTGTACAACACTAAAATCTTTGTAATAAAAGGCAGTTTTTCTTCCATTTTTCTTATTTGAAAATATTTTTCACTTTTTCTTTCTCACTACCAAAACAAAAACAACAACTTTTTTCCAGCTGTCAAATACTAATTGAGTTAGCGCAATATTTGTATGTGTGAACGCAAACAATATTATGTCAATAAACTGAATATTATCTCAATTAGAAATGCATGTATGAACAAGGTATAAGAGAAACATACTATTGTTGAAATATGTGGTCACAAGCTAACAATATTAATTGTTAAATAAATCAGGCACATTGTTACTAATTTCACTTTCAGTAATAAGGTTATTGTGACCACTAACCATGTTATTGCTATATTGAGTCATAATCTTGTCTTATCTGACCATGACCATTATCATTTTCAATCACATTTTTGTCACATTCAATAATACTATAGTCATTTCCTACCATATGATTGTTCCATCTAAACATGCAATTGTCATTTCTAACCATATATTTTGTAATTTTCAACCATACTATTGTCAAATCCATCTATATTATTTTAATATTGCAGGTTGCGGAATTCAACGAAAACATGTTTCCTCTCTACAATATTATGATTGAATTTGACAGCAATATGAGTGCCATACAACTTTTTTGTTTTAATTATGTGACATAAAATGGCAATGGTTGGTAGAAAGCAACAACATTATTGTTGAAAATGGCAATAGTTCGGCCAGGCATGGCAATATTATGATCGAATACAACAATAATATGCCTACTATTTGATGCCAGAGCTTGAAAGTTTTCAGCAGTTAAAATAATAATTATGTAAAACAGATCCAAATTCAATATCACACAAATGTTCTAGATATAGCATAGTTATAATTATATTCCAAAATTTGAGCTGCTGTGTGACGACACGCCATTGGCTATGAAATAGCCAACTACCTCGCTAAAAACCACAACGCTGATGCAAGAGAAGTATTATCTTTTTGAAAAGTTTGAAAATACAACAAAGTCGTATGGGATGTCAAATGTTTATCGTATTATTTTTCGTATGTATGACGGAATGCATTCAGACTATCAGATTTTCACGTATTATTTGAATTTTTGACAAGTATTAATACACAACAAGGTACCTCGATACCAGGTAGCCGCATAACTACAACAAACACAGCACCATCACACATTTCAAGTATTTTGTTGGTAGAAATATTGTAATTCTGTCACCCATTCTTCAAGCTAAAAGAAGTATTCAACTGCACTTGTAAGGCTACCTGGTAACAAGGTACCTTGATGCACTGTATAATAATCTGCCACTTCAATGTTATCGTACCTCTTCGTCAATGTTTTTAACCTACTATGTAAATGTTATTGTAGCGCGCTTCGTCACACGCTACGTTATCTGTTCCTTTTACATCTACTTAAGCATGTAGTAGTAACAATTTCAAAAATAAAACTGCTTTTACTGCTGCTAAAATTTTAAGTCAGCCAGAACAATCAAAAATTATTAACTACTCTACTCCACTCTACTCTACTCTACTCTGCTCTGCTCTGCTCTGCTCTGCTCTACTCTACTCTACTCTACTTCTCTTCTACTCTACTCTACTCTACTCTACTCTACTCTACTCTACTCTACTCTACTCTACTCTACTCTACTCTACTCTACTCTACTCTACTCTACTCTACTCTACTCTACTCTACTCTACTCTACTCTACTCTACTCTACTCTACTCTACTCTACTCTACTCTACTCTACTCTACTCTACTCTACTCTACTCTACTCTACTCTACTCTACTCTACTCTACTCTACTCTACTCTACTCTACTCTACTCTACTCTACTCTACTCTACTCTACTCTACTCTACTCTACTCTGCTCTGATCTGATCTACCCTACTTGACTTTGTCCTTTTTTATCGTAGTACTGCAAAAACTTCTATCGAAATATGATGGTAGCGGTAGTAATAGTAAAAACATACGGCTAAAAGTTTTTAATACTTTTTAGCTAGACTACATGGCGTTTTTCTTTGCTACAGCTACTTGTAGTCCAGTACTTAAAACACGGCTTTCTAGACTTTTCCCAGCAAAGAAACAAACTGAAATTAATACCTTTAATAAATATTTAGAATATTTATTTAATAATGAGTTTTAATGGATATTGTGCCGAACACTCAGTATTGAGCTGTCTGTATTGAGCCAATTATTTGCAGCACAACTTACAAGATAAGCAAACTATCATAAACTTAATATACTTAAAAAATACCATGACATAAACTCGTTGTGTTTACTAAAATTATTTTTTTTTTACTTTTGCAACACACAATTTTATGTCCTTAAATTGCCAATTGCTTTGAAAACAATTTTTTTTGCGACAAGTTAAAAAAAAAACGACAACTCTCTCAAGGTTCATTGAGCATTTTTCTTCATTTCTCAGGTTTTATTTTACAAACCACATAATTGTTGAAATGAAATCTTGAAAACAAAACACATAATAAAGTTGAAATATTAATGATGCATGTGAGCCATAAAAAAGAATGAAATCTATAAAGAAACTTGTATGCACTCTTGTGCCTTCATATGTTTAAGAAATTTTCCACTGCAGCACAAATTCTGGGGGATTGAAAGCCAAAAGTAAATTGTAAAACTTCCTGTTGCTCAACGTTTAGCAATTTATTTATTTCGTTGCTGCAAAAGGAAACTGGTTTTTAAAGCAGAAACTAAAACAAATACTAGAGATGCTTGCAAAAAAAAAAAAACAAAAAGCTTTAGGAATTTTACTATCAATATCGACTCATGTGGAAGATTTTTATTTAATTAAAAATGACTAACAACTTAAAAATTATGAACAGGGATATACATACATGTGCATATACGTACATACAACAAAATAGACTTGTTATAATTTAATTACTCACATGGTGCCCTTTGGTACTGTCATGTTCAAGTTGTTTAACACTTGATTTGCATTTTTCTTTTTGCCATACGCCTTGAAAGCATGACGAACTGATACCGCGGCCTGGGAATTACGCTGCCACTGATTTTGTGCTATTGTTCCGCCATCGTTGTTTGTGGCCATAACTGGATCCGAAGAGCTAAAAATAGAAATATTATTTTTTTATTAAGCCATAAAAATTAAAAATAGAGAGAAATTTCTCTCATCATTGAAAAAATATTTCTATTCAAACCATTTGTACTTAAATCGATTGCAGGCGATGTCAAAAGTACGGTAAGCACGGATTTCCTTAAATCAAGTACGTTTCGTTTGTTTTAAGTTTGGATTATTCTAGCGTCAAATAATAAATATTTTAGCCATATTCAATCTCAGTTTCGGATTGGTTTCTGCCATATTCAATCCTGGTTTTAGATTAAATATGACTAAAATCCATACTCAGAAGCAAGCACGCACTACTTGGCTTAATTAAAACTATTCGCACTTACCATACTTTTGACGCTGATTGGGATTGATTAAAAACGGAAGAATTGCATTTGTTTGGAGTGTGATGAGCGTCTTTAATTCCAAATTCGTACATCAAATAACCCGCTCTACTTACTTAATTTAATAATAATTCATAAATTAGTTTGTCTCTTTGTTGATTTGAGCCTGTAACCCAACTACTTACTGCCCGTCAAGACACTCTGCCAATTCAGCTATCGCAGCAATTGAATTAATGAAACAGAATTCAATACTTATACAAGCATACATAAGTGCTAGTTACACCCAATACACCCAAGAATTTCGTACTTATTTTAAGGCGTAACAGTATTGATTCTATTTAATAATACGCATACGGCTTGTTTAAGCAGACACGCTGAATATGGTTGAGGTAACCATTTTAAAAGACAAAAATATTATTGTAGAAATATGTAATTACATTGGTTTGTTTTCGAAAAAACCAATCAAAACATTTTTCATTATTATTGTCCTGAAGAAGCTATCCGAAGGAGAGCGAAATATTGACAAAAATAATTACTCAAATTCTAAAAGACCTTAAGCTCAAATAAATATATAAAATAAAAGAAAAAAAGGGGTCAAAATAACTAAATATTAAATATGTAATTACAGTTTAACAATATTAGTTTTTAAGTAAAACAAATGTTAATAAACATCAATTCCTTTTGTCAAGCTGAAACATATTATTATTAAGAATTGAACTTTCAAGGGTCAGGCTATTGTTGTTACCAACAATGTTAACATAGTCTTGTCATGTTCAACTATAGTTTTGTCATTTCCAAATTTATTATTATATTTTTGTATTCTATTTTATGGATGATTTTTTGTCATTTCAGAAGACTGTTAATTACTTTTTTTTATTTCATAGACGAGTAGTTAAAGCAACTGAGTCAAAATTGAGAAATTTGACACTTCACTGGGTGCTGATCAGGCGCGGATCCAGGTAAAGCTTTTGGGGGGGAATTTTGTATGGCATAAAATAAAGTATTATTATTGGTAAACCACTTATTAGCGAAATAAATCCGCGCCTGGTGCTGGTGAAGGGTGTTTGCTACCCAGTAACAGCTGGTTGACCACTGAGCTATACAAATTTTACTTTTCTTTACTTAATTGATATTGATAAAAAAAATTTACCAACCAAGGGTTGAACTTGAGCCTGAAAGAGTAATTTAATATAAAAGATTATAATGTTTTCTAATAAATAACAGAAAAAATTTATGTAAGTATAATTTTTACGCAGCTAGATAAAATGGTCCTGAAAATTTGCCTATTATTAATAAAGCTACTCTTGTGGTCACAGTTTTCACCGGGCTGGTGACAAAGAAGAGTCAGTTTAAATTTTTTTAGTATATCTAATACAATTCTAAGAAATTAAAAAAAATTCTATAGGCGATTTTTATTTTTGATCGTTTAATTCAAAATTTTGTTGAAAAATTAACCAGGCCCGTCCAATGCTCGATGTAGCAAGCATGATTTTTCAACTTAAAATTTAGAACATAGTAAATTTCAAAGTCTGTACTTTAACACTGACAAAGGATTTTTCTTTACGCCTAATTTTAGTCAAATTGAGTAATTTTCCACAAATTTTTCAAAGACTTGATTTTAATCTCTTTTCAACAGCACATACCTGTAGATAATTAAAAAATTTCTCTTGAATAATATTATACAATATCTAAGAAGTTGTTAAATAACATTTTTAGGACTTTGGCTATGCTATTACCGGAGATATTTACAAAATAAGAAACAAACTCAAGGCTAAAAACAAAAATTTAATAATTCATAACCAAATGCCTTTTTAACTAGTTATCATATCTGCATAATATAAATTAAATTAATCAAACAATTTAAATTTCTTAAAATCAGATTATATTTCCAAAAGTTATGAACCGAACAAACTTTTTCATACCTGAAGTAGTTAACTTTGACACCCTGTAAATCACCGTGTAATAGAACAGAATGGCTCAAATTTCAATATTCTTAAAAACTGGATCCTCCTCTATAATTCTCTTATATATTGTTTTATGACCATCTTGCACGTTTCAAAGCTACAGATTTATTACCCTTCTAACAATTTGGACCCATTTCGACCCGTTTCTACACGAAATTACGCATTTATTTTGCACTCTTTTACAAAAATGTGAGTTTTAAGATTTTAATGAAACTAAGAATGAAATAAAATATGATCTTAAACCTAAATAATTAAAGAAAATTTTATAAAACAATTCATACCAAATTAAAAATTTTGTTCTCTGCTGGCTACTAAATTATTTTCATTGGTTATTCTTGTCTCCAAGAAGGTTTTGAAAGTTTTTAGAAACAAAATTATTTCCACGAATTAAACTTTTTGTTGATTGTTTGTACGCCAAGCGGAAGCAGTATTTTCACTGATTCCGATTCAAAGGCCTACAAAATTTGGCTAAATAAAAATTTTCCAGCCAGATTTTGCAAAGCTCTCAATTATTGAAATGTCAAGTTTCTTTCTTTCTGTTTTTTTTCTGGAGACTGTACGAAAACAGCAATTAGTAGTTATTTGCATAAATTAGTACAATATATCATACAAACAAATAGACCTATTATTTTATTATCTGAACTCAGTCTCTTTCTTTTCGTTTGTAATACAAAGTAAGTTTCGCTATATAAATCAAAAGACCAATCACGCTTTTCTTGTGCATTTTCTTAGCAAAAAAAAAAAAATTAATTTGAAATATTGCAGCATTTCAAAAAGCTTTTAATTTATCGAAAGTATACTTGAAAGAAAAATATAGTTCAAGGTCACGACCTTACTTTGAATAATCAAAAAATAGTCTTCTCGTATGCAAATTCATTCAAACCAAATTCGCCCAACAACAAAATCCCATTATTTAAACAATCTAAAACTAAATTAACAAAAAGTAAAGGAAACAAACACTATGAAAACAATGTTGCAGAGTAAAAAGCAGAGGAAACTAAACCATGTCATAACAAATGTATCTAATTGATTAAAATTTTATATACATTTTTTCAAAAACTCATCCAAAGATGTGTGAAATTTATGCATATGAAACCACCGGTTTTGGAGCAAATCAGTTTTTGATACATTTCGATTTGCTTTAATAGAAGAAAAAATTTAGTAAAACGTCAAAAAATATATGTAGGCCGGCCTATTTATTTCTGACTGCTTTTGGTAAACGAACAAAAACCGCTTGATGATTGAAGCACAGCCGCAAACACCGCTGAATTTATTAAAAATCATAAATTTTCCAAGAGACCAAGTTTTTAATTTGAAATAGTTAGTAAATTTTACTTTTTGCAACTCTTTTACTGGCAAAAAGTTGCATGTCCACAAACATGATGTCAGTTAAAACGTTCTTACACTACATTATACAATCATTAGATGATTTTTGACCCTTAATCCAGCAAATTTTTCTTACACAACTGCCTGGTAGTATTCTACGGACTTGCTAAAGAAATGTATATAAAATACATGGACAAAGTCATTGTAGATTAGAAATCAATCTACATTAGAATTTCTTTAAATAATTCTTTTATTTATTTAATTTTTATCACATATTGTCACCTTGAATGCAAATGCAGGAAAATCCAGGTAAATTATTTTAAAATTATATTAAATTATACTATTTTTCCCTTAGACATAATCGAATACAACAAGAATTTGTTTCTAGAATTTTCAGTTCAACTTCAATATCTTTAGTTACAGATAATAAACTAAGCTCTTGTAAGCTTATACTACTAATGTCCAAAAACTCCGTGGCAGATAATCTATGTTTTAGGTCTATACTAGCTATTCTATAAGGCAGTGAATATAAATAATAAAAATTTTTGAATTCGTTCTTTTTCATTCAAATAAAAGTTGTAGTAGATGCAGCATCAGTTTTTAAATGGTAAATGATAGCATTTAACTGCATCAAAAGTATGGTGGAATCTTCTCTTTTCAAAAACTTTATGGAAAGCTTTCTACGCAACAACAAAAAAATTAATTGTTTTCAGGAAAATGATTTATTTATGAAGTTTCATTCCGTACTTTTTGCGCAAAGTTCAGCAAAATGAGAGCAATCACGACTTTCTCTTAATAAAAGACAAACTGCCTAAAAGTACGGAAACGCCGAAAATGGCAGTAACCTCTGTACAATAGGAAGAACCGTGGCATCATTTTCGCTATACACATATGTCTTTATATATAAAAGTGCTAAATTCTGGTAATCACTTTTTTTTATTTTCTCGACTTAGATTGTTGAAATATCACACATACTATTGCTAAGACAATAGATGTTAAATTTGTTATTCCAATAAATCAACTTCCAATAATTAATCGTTAATGAAATTAAAACATATTGATAGCAATTAAAACAGCTTAAATAGAATAACACAATAATGTGTTATTCTATTTAAAATAATGAAAGAATTTCATTCAGAAATTAAAAAAAAATAATCGAATAAGCGTTTTTGTGATTAGAATTGTTGCAGGTGTATTACAAGCCCCGATAAACTTACGTCAGTTTCTTAACTGTCAATGAACGAGAATCGTTTGCTGTTTGTCGTCTCTCGCCGGTAGAGAGCAATTCATAAAGTTTGGTTCCTAAGTCTTTTGTTTGGCTTTCAACAATTGATGCCGCATGACGACAATTGTTTTTCTCTGGCCTTTTGTTTTCGTCAGAAAAAAAAACGTACATTCATTTAATGAAAAATGTCTGGATATTAAATTATTGACAAAGAAAAGAAGCCATTTTTTGAAAACAAAATATTTTTTTAGCCAATGAAAAAAAAAACTCATATTTTATTGCATACCTGTGTAGAGTTAACACAAAAGTATGCATGTTTATCTTGCTTAAAATTTAAAATATAAAAAACTTGCATTTAAAAAGGAGTTTTTGCCTTCATTTGTATGTGCATATGTGTATAAGTTTTTATACTTCAAATGATTAATGACATTTGTTTGTTTATGAATCAATCACATAAATTTTTTAAGCAAAACCCAATGCTTTAAATATTCATAAAGAAACCGAATAGGGCTATCATTTATTTGGGTTTTATAAACATTAGAATTCAACTGCAAAACTGTTTTACAAACTTTTTTTTTTTAAATTCTAACTAGAAAATTTTGTTTTGGTAAAACAGTACATTTGGAATTTCGCCTCATGCCTCAAATGCTAATTTAATCTGTTAGAATTTCACTATAATTAAACTCTAGATTTTGTGAACTACATATTTTATACTTTTAAAATAATAATTTTGCATTACCAGAAAAATATCGACCACTAATGTTTGCCACTGTAAAGAAACTTTGAAAACGATCATTAAAGTTGAATAGAAAAAAATATGGCTAGTCTTTGAAAATAATGACCACAAGAAAGAGAAAAACAACAACTATGTAGGTTTTTTTTGGTCACAGTTTGAAATATAATAGATGGAATGAAATCAAAAGTGTATAATTATAAAAGACCTGCCCACTATTCTTTAGCTCAGACATACAAGAACATTCACTTTCACTTTTTTTTCAATTTAAGCTTAAAGAGTTTTGACTACGTATTTCGATCAACCTGAAAGTAAAAGTGCAAAGCTTGACCATTTTTTTATGGCAAACACAAGAGAAACAAATTTCAAATCTATTCCAAACAATTAATGGAAATGCATTATCAAAATATTCATCAGAATAAGCAGTGCATTTGCGACCTGCAGTGACTGGTGGTGGTTATCTTGTGGTGATAACGGAGTTCTTGCAGACAGAAATTAAGGAATGTTAAGATGTGGTTGCACCAACAGGATGGTGCCTGTGTATATATAGCCAACGAAACAAGGGCTCTTTTGCACGAAAAAATTCAAAGACCGTGTTAATTGGCTACCCCGGTCATGTAATTTGGCACCGTTGGATTCTGTTTTTGGGGATATTTGAAAACATGATTACATCCCATAAGAACTAGAGAGCACTGTGATGTAGCAGGTCGGTGCAAATGAGTCACAAACTCCAGCAGCGCTGAGTCATGGTGTTGAATTGGTGGGGAAGCTAGATTGGTCGAGTCAAAAGTCCTCTATATTTTTCTTTTTTTAGGGTTCCACACTCATAGAGTTAATACGGAACCCAAGTGTTGACACTTCGTTACACAAGGGAACAAGGTATTTGCTGTTTATGAACTGAATGTTGTTTTAAAGATAATTTGGGACGCTGAATCCAAATCTGCACTTGGTTTTTTTGTATCAGCTCGACTTTTTGAGATATACCGTTATAACTACAATTATGGCTCTTCCAGTACAAATATTTAAATAACTTGAAAACAGTTCACCATATTCAGCTAAAAAAGAAAACCAAAATTCGCCAACAAAATTATCTTTAATCCGTGCCTACATTGTTTTTAATTTAAACGAGTAGTTTCAAAGATATCGTTGTAGTTTTGAAAAAAATATAACAATTTTGTATTTAAAAAAAAAATCTTGTTTAAAAATTCATAAAAAAAATAATGCAACTAAAGTCACAATGTTGGTCTTAAAGCATTTAGTTTGATATATTTTGAATCAAATGAGCTTTATTTCATTGAAATCGGTGCACAACTTTTGATTTTCTCAACGATTTACTGAGATAACTAAATTGACAAAAATCGCGATTTTCATATGTATGTTTTTTTTGTTGTTTTTTTTTTTTCAAAACTACAACGATATCTCTGAAACTACTCCTTCAAATTAAAAACAATGTAGGCACGGATTAAAGATAATTTTGTTGACGAATTTCTTTTTCTGTTTTCTTTTTTAACTGAATATGGTGAACCGTCTTCAAGTTATTTAAATATTTGTACTGGAAGCACCTTAATTTTACACATAACGGTATATCTCAAAATGTCGAGCTGATGGAGAAAAGTGGAGTTTAGATTTAAAATCAGCGACCTCAAATTAGTAAAAAATTGCTATAGAATTCCAAACAACACTCAAAAAGTTCAATTTTGTTCCCTTGTGTTATCTATCACAGCGCTCCTTCCCCAAAGCGGTAAAAGCTAGAAAGCTAAAACTTTCACAGCCTATATCGATACCTGACCGCTGCAACAACAAATACTGAGAACAACAAAAAGTTGAAATCTAAAGGGTGCCCCATGTAGGAAACTGAAAATGGGACAAAACATATAGCTATCTATCTCTACAGCATCAAATAGCAAAACTAGTAGAAATCTACAATAAAAACAGTGCCGCATACATGGGGGCACCTTTTAGATTGAAACTTAGCTGTAATTTTTTTTTACCCTTAAGAAAAAAAAAACTTGAAATTTGAACAGTATATCTAGTTGCCTGTCCTCTACAATAACAAATACCAAAACTAAGAAGACACTAAAATTTAAATAGTGGACAACGCTTAGAGTACCCTATAGTTTGAGAACCAGCTGTAACTTTTGAACCGCAAAGGCTAGTGAACTGATATTTTCAGTAAATGTGTAGCCACCTGGCTGCTACAACGAAAAATACTAAAACAACCTTAAGTGAAAAGCTAAAGGTTACCCCATGCAAGGAGTACCCTGCGTCTGCTAAGTGAAATTGGTTAAGGCTCTTAAGCGGTAATACGGATCAGTCTTGTACTGGCCTGAATTTTTCATTTATAAATTTATACAATACTTATTTTCCTCTTCGGAGAGCTTCTTTAGGTCGCTGATGATAATCCAAATTAGTAAATGTGAATAACACATTAATAACCAAAACATAAGTAGATCACCAAAAAATAAAATTTTTACTAATAGTTACTAATACAGACGAAAAATTAACGGGGAATAATTGAACCTTGATTATATTAATTTCATTTGCTTCTTTTTTTAACGTTAATAATTATGTACATTAAATTTCATACATACAGATTACAAAGTTATATAAATTTGCTTCTCACTTGATTTCACGTGTAGTTCTTGATAATGCGTCGTTTAACTTTACTATGGATTACTTCCTCTTGTGTATTGAAATGTTTAAGCAATAACAAGTTTTTAGCACAAAACCCATTACATAATTTATTCATCATATTGCCTTGTGATGATTCATTCAGACAAATTTTGTTTTATTAAACTCTCATCGGCTTAACAATATTGCCGTATTATTAGGAAACATTAATAAGTCTGCCAGTAAAACAAAGAAGAATATACACACGCGTGATCAAGCATGTAATAAATTTCTTTAAATTTGAATTTGTTATTTTTTTGTTTCTAAATTTGTTTTATATAATTTACATAACTTTAAATAAATTTCCACAATGTGCTTTGTGAGCATAAAGAAATACATACATTAGGGGCGATACTTTTGGATTGGAATACGCTGAATTAATACAATGGGATTGGGGTTCGCATTGGAGTTAAAGATTGAGAAAAACGGCTTGCTCTTAGGTGAGTTAAATGTAACGATGGCCACCAATAACTTTCCCCTGCCAATATTGTTTCTTAACACTCGAATCATCTATTTCCCATACAAATATAATATTTTATGAAATTTCCACTTTTAAGTTGCTTCAGGGTACCGTTAGAAAGTTTAAATAAATAAACGAGCTCCTTAGGAGAGCTCCCGTATCGGAGTCTAAGGTTAGGCCAAAAGGCTCAAAATCCATGAAAAGTTTCATTACTGTACTTGAGTCGGCCTTAGAATGATAAAAATGTAATACTGACTCCCAATTACTTTTTCTTGTCAACATTTCTTTTCATTATGCCAACCCACTCTCCACCTCATTATTTCTAAGGGTGACTCCTATATAAATATAATATGTATACAAAATGTCGCCCCATTGCCACCAGGTGTCTCAAGGTGCCGTCACGCTTATGACCAATCCCCATTGGTTTTTCCTCTGCTGTATTGTTTGGGATCATGCCAACTATCTATTGTTTTTTAATTTTTTTTCGATTGGTCCTAACTAGCCCTAACTAGCCCCAGGATGCATTTGGAGGCCTGTTTCATAATTTTAACCGAGCCGAGGAGCTCCCATACCATTTTTAATACATTTTTAATTTCTCCTCTAAACTAACTTCGGTTTCGCAACAAGGGATTCAAAAGCATTGCAAGCCCCAACAATGTTAGCCAAATATCAACGTTTATTAAAGGGGACCCCGTTTGACCGTAGTGGCACCAAGTGATTGCCCTACACACATTATTTGTTTAATTTTAACGTTTTAGGGAAACGCACTAAGCCCCGTTCTTAAGGGGAATTTCATAGAAAACATTTTTTTATTATTTCTGTTTTCGGCAACTTTGGCTAAGCTCCAAATTATTTGCCAAATAAATAAGATCAAGTTTGTGGCTTAAGTCTTCCGATTATCTGAACTGAATATTTAAAATAAAAATCAATGGCCATTTTTTCCTATATATGTACGTATGTAACAACAAAATGTCTATCAATATTTTAAAAAGGAAAAATATTGCGTAAAATTTAATATATCTTGAGTATTTGCACTGGAGCTCTTAACATAAGCAACAGTCCAAACTCAAACAAAAACACATACTCAGACACTTCTATACACACGTGTTTTACTTCACGCTGCCGTTTATACAATGTAAATAATAATAATACATACGTACATATTTTAATTTTTATGTACGTTTAGTTTTAAAATTGAAACTGTTGTTGGCATACGATCAAACCACAAGGTCACTGAATACAAAAAGATACACCTAAATGATACACGTACACACAAACAAACATACTGTGTACGAGTATATGAACAAGTGTGTAGAAAGACAGTGTACAGCAAAATGAGATGCTTTTAAAAGTTGTTATAAATGACATGTTTTTTACAATGTAAGTCAACTTTAAGTAGGTTACACATTAAACTATTTTTTTTTTTGTTACCATATCCGCCTGCTTGTATGTTTCATGTCTAATGAACTTTAACCAACCCTGAATATTTTAAAAATAAAAAATAAATATTTTTTTAAGCTTGACATTATTTCGCAATTCGCTTAACGTTGTTGAAAGAAGAGGTCATTTACTTCTTTTATGCTTAAGCATTGAAAACGATTTGGCTAGAAATTGTATTGCCAACAAAACCGCTGCCTACAGCAGGGCTGCCTAGTATTCTTTATTTTTCTCCCCAAGCTTTAAAAAAATTGTTAAAAAAAAGCTACAGTTAAAAAAGTATTTACTTAAATACTACAATAGTATAAATAATATAAATAATAATAAAACAGCGATGGGTATTGAAAAAAAAAAAAAAATTCTGTGTTGCAAAGCCAAAGTTGTTGGGCAGAATATGGCTTAAAGGTATTCTCCACAAATGGAAAACTCAACAACCAAAATATATCTATCCAATATAACAAAGCTATTTACAGAATCGTGTTTTCTCTGTTAAATATAATGACGAGTGTTCTGAAATGTTCTCTATGAAGACTGGATTACCGCAAGTCAGTGTACTCGGTCCAATACTTTACCTGTTATTTACAACAGACATTCGAACTGCAGCATGAAATAATATGATAACTACATTTGCTGAGGATACTGTTTTAATATCATTCCACGAAAACGCTACTTGCGCTATGTCAGACCTACAACAACTGCTCAATAACACGTTGGACTGGTTCCGTAGTTGTGGAACACAGGTGAACAGTGACAAAGCAACTGAAGTAATTTACACAATCACAATCACAAATGAAAGGTTTAGGCTACTATTTTTGCTGCTAGAGAGAACATCTCAAAAACAGGCTGCTCATTATACAAATCTGGAAGTATGGCTAAGTTCAACCCGGACATCTGATTCCTTGGAATCAATTTTAATTATAGAATGAAAGGTACTTTTTTTTATTTTTTTTTTTTTTTATTCACAAATAAACTTGATTATTCATTTCCAATAAGAGCCCATTGAAATTTATTATTTTAGGTAAAAACAAAAAAATTAATACAGTCTATTTTTAGAACTGAAATAATTTATATTATAAATTTATTTCTTAATTCTGTAGTAAAATAAACGTATCGGTTTCCTGCTAAATTAACACAGCTAGCAAGTATGCTCTACTTAAACAGCTTATATTTCCATTTTCTTAGTTATTGGAATGGTTGAATAGTTTAGGGCTTAAGAGACGTCAGGCTTCAGGTTCGAATCTTGGCAAAGGCAGACAAAACCAAAGCCTAGAAACGGTAATAGAAAAAGAGAACTAAACAGAAACTACAGTAAGTAAAATAGAAAGAAATTCTTAAAAAAAGAAAATGAATTAAGCAGAAAAAAAATTTGTTTGAAATAAAGTGGTTTTTTAGTGTAGGAAAATAGTGCAAAGGCTTCTTCAATAACAGCATGGAAAACTTCATTAGCTCGCTAGCTAGTAAATTCATGCCAAGAATGAGGCTTTTTCTCTTTGTGTATAAGCAACAAGAACTTCTTGTATTTACATGGATACAATAAAAAACAACAACGAAAGCAGGCACTAAAAATGTAAAAAAATTAAAATTCAGAAAAGTTTGTTTTGAGGTTATGTTTTCTAAACGAGCCAATACAAAACTGAGAGCAAATTTATAATTGCTCTTAGTACAACGGGATCCTCGGAGACTCAAGTGGGCTTGTCTCTTGACTGGTAGCCCAAGAAGCATACATTTTCTTTTGTAAAGTTTTTATAAAATCAAATAGTTGTTCTCTATAACTTTAGTATTTGTTAGCTGAAATTCTTTTTATTTTTCCCAGTTTTTGTCCTCTTTGCTGATATTTGTTGATGTATCCATATATATGTATATTAAATTTTAGCTATTTGTATACATGTGCTTGGCCTAAAATAAAGCTCAATAAGAGATTAGTGGTCACATTGTTTCTGGGTAAATATTAGTCAATGTGACCATACCTTTACATAAAGAACGCCATCAAATATATACGTCTGGTGATTTATTTACCGTTGCTACATGAAACGTTAATGATTATAATTTACAAAACGTTTCAGTTTTATCCACAGAAATTTGTCAAAACAAAATCCCGACAACTAATTTTTCCAACATTAGGAAAAAGTTATGAAATTCCCCGCAAATTGCTAATTATAATTTTTATTGCTCCAGTGAAAACCAAACTACTTTAATCAAAATCTTTATACCCTTTACAGACAAAACTTCTCCCAGTTTGTGCTTAGAATCGCACATCTGGCAACCCTGGTGTACAGAGCTCTTTAAGCACAAATGTCTATCAATGCATTATAATGCCGTTGAATTATTACAAATAATTTATGTATATACTAAATGGAATCTTTTATTTTTCTCTTCTTCTCTGCTTCATTATTGCACGTTTTATCAACAAATATAATAAATAAAAAAAAAATTAAGTTAATAAAAAACTATTATCGGTCAAGATCGTTTTTTAATACGTTATTAAATGTACGCAGTCTTAAAACAAATTAAAACCCAGCAATAGTTTTATAAGACGTTAATGTTGTGACTCAGTGTTGGCCTCTAGAATAATTATTTTTCTTTTTTACTTCCATTAAATGATAAACATTTGCACTTACATAACTATATAAATCTTTGTGAAATAGTAAGACGAACATTGAGGTTCAAAATCCTCTCATAACTAAAAAATATATTTTTTTCGGCAGTTTTTTTCATTGATTAGTCAATATAATATTTCATTTAAAATTGCTGCTTTTTCTAGTGACAGCAAGACCTTTCCGAATTGAAAAATTTTTTTATTAACCTGTAAAGAACAACGTAATTAGCTCAAAATATATAATAATGTGTTGTTAAATTTGTTTGGGGTTTCCCAAATCGCCCTCTAACAAGATAAAGGAGTAGCAAATACTAATACGCCACGAATTCACAACATAGACTTTACGTTTTTTAAAAGGTGCGTCTTAAAAGGTACTTTATTTTTTTAACTGCTGTTTTTATGTGCTATTTTATGTACACCTTTTCAAAAAGGTAATAGTACAAACTTTTTCTCTTTGAAATAATTTACGTTTTTAATGTACTGTTTTTTCAAAAATTTTTTTCTTTACTTTTCAAAAACTTATTTTTTCCACAATTTTACTTTTTGGATAGATACTTTGGAAAAGGAATATTTTTGGGAAAGGAAACCACGTATTTAAAAATGTTGCCGATTAAAATTCGCTGCGTAAATTCGCCGTATGAAGCACAATAACGGCGAAAAACAAAAACATCTGTTACAATTGATAAAGTTGTTTATTGTTTGTTCGAAGATAAAATAAATTAAATCAATCAAAGAATTTCAAATTTTGTAAAAATAATTAAAATAATGCACATGATCCCAGATTATATAAACATTCAAGAAGTTTAACCTTTTCAATTATAATTTCACTTGTATCCATTTTCTCAGGTTTTTAATTTTATCTTATTGTAGTTGAACAGCTGATGGGGTGACCATATTAAAAAAATTGGTTGCTAAAAAATTTAGCATTATCAAAAACAAGAAATTAAACACTACAAACATGTTTTATAATCTAATATGTTAGCTTTTTATTTTAAATGGAAAAAGTCAAAGCTTAGCACCTAAAATAAAAACTATTAAAGAAAAAATTAACTGTTTTTACTTGAAACACTTGAAAAATAAAGCGAAAATTGGTGCTTTAGACGGCAACAATTCACTTAACACGGTAATTTAGGTTTGACTGTAGAGAAATAGGGAAAGTATTATATAAGTACGTTAATTGTTTTTAGCAAACATCCAGAGTGGGTGTTGCCTACAGCTTATGGTAAAAATCTCTGTAACAGAAACTATCGAGGATTGGCTTATTGACACTAAAATCTTGTATGCGTCAATTCAGAGCAAATCTGTGTTCCCATACAGTGAAATAAGTTTATTGTTTTCAAACACGCTTTAATGTAATAGCCCTCTTTATGGCGGTTATAAAACTACATACATGACAGAAACTTCAAAATATGTAATTATCTTTAATGGTTTTTGGGATAGAACACGCGTAAGTGACAATGATCTCAGGCGAGAATGTGAAAGACCATAGAGCTGTAATGTTTACAGAATACAAATTTTGTGTGAATACAAATGGAATTTCCAAATAAACGCTGTTTCTTGGTTTATTGTCATCAAATGTTGAACGAAAAAATGTTTTTTGAAAGTCAAAAGTTTAGTTCTATTTAAATGTACATAATTGACTATCAGTTTATCGAATTATAAACTGCTTGAGCATTTTCATAAATACATTTAAAAAAAAATGTTCAAAACTTTATTTATGTCTTAAATGTTGTTATGAGAACGCTTGAACCGATTAGTAATCGATAAGCTGGCGGGATGATTTCTTTTGTTTTTCTTAGTTAAAATTTTAAATACCTTATCCTGTTACTGTCGAAAACATTGAAAACCAAAATATTTAATTCAAATTAATAAAATACTCTGCCGCACCCGGGGTTCTTAAAACATTTTAATTTAAAAATTCGTTGTGAAAAGGCGTGAATATTTATTGAATCTTTTTTTTTTTTAAGTTACTGTTGTTTTAACAACATTTACAATCATACAGTACACAAACATACACACGGCATCATATAAATAGCAAAAAAAGATACATTTAAAATAAGCACACTTATTTGATTAAATGACAAATCCCATCGCGTAATAATTTATTATGAATTTATTAAATATAAAACATTTACTTTAGAAGTTACCGTACAAAAACCATTGGCAATAAACAGTTTGTGTTTTTCCTTAATGTCAAATGACGTAAGCAAAAACTAAAGCCGGTTAATATTTTTCTCTTGCAACAACATCTTTTTAAAAATATTTTATGGCTTTTTTGCACATGATGTTGCGATATTTTAACTTTGGTTCATTCCATGTGTAGAATTATTTGTATGAGAAGAATACTAAATGCGGACAATCTTAACAAGTATGAGTCTGCATACGAGAACGTACATACATTTTGGAGTGCGAATATCTATAACACGTAATGTTTATTAATCATTTTATGACAACAATAACTCGTACGTCTTGCGTACGAACTAAATTATAAAACGAAATTCAACACAACGAAAAAAGCATTTCAATTTCCAACGTAATAATATTAAATATGTACATAATCAAACTTTTAAACTAAAAAATCTTATTTTTTTTTTATCAAAGATATCCTCGTTCTGGGTATGACCACAAATAAATTCAAAATAAAACTATTAAGAGTAGACGGCACGTTTCAAATACTTGTTAGGACAGAAAATAGTTACCAAGTAAAAAAACACTATTTTGTGCAAACAGAGATTCAAAAATTTCTTTACAGTTTTTGTTTTCTTCGTCAAATAATCATACTATAATTGTAATCACTAAAGTCCTTAAATGATACACTAGCAATTTGGGTATTGCCATAAACTCAAAGACTACTAGCAATATAGCTAAATTATTTCGTTAAGAAACGGTCACATTACCATCACGAAACATCATCACATTAACAATTTTTGCAGAATTTGAAATACTCACTACTTCCTGATCGACTTTTACTTTGAGCAAAGTCTAGGCGATAGGTTGGAACAGCATATTTATGCTGAAAAATTTGATAGAGGGGGCAGCATTCGCGCAAATGCAAAATTTGTTCACCACACGTACGCTTACAAATATTTGCTTAC
The DNA here is from genome assembly GCA_963662145.1 of Sturmia bella. Classification (NCBI taxonomy): domain Eukaryota; kingdom Metazoa; phylum Arthropoda; class Insecta; order Diptera; family Tachinidae; genus Sturmia; species Sturmia bella. Next base: position 21,273,191 of record OY759168.1, on the reverse strand, counting down.
AGTTTGTTAACCATTTCAACAAACATATGTTGGCACTGTTTACGTTCACGTTAATCGTATAAAAAAAGAAGCACAAAATGTAATATCTTGAGCAATTTCGTGGTATGCGCATATATATATATATATATATATATATATATATATATATATATATATATATATATATATATATATATATATATATATATATATATATATATATATATATATATACATATATATATATATGTATGTAAGGATTTCTGCAACAATTTTTAAATTTGCATGGGCCTTCAAGTAGCATGCAGGTAGCAAAAATGAGCGAAAATACAAAGTCTACTTGTTACTCTAGTTTATAGCAAACATAATGATTTGATTATTCATTGAGGTATACACAGGTAATTATTGCATGCCCCTAAGACAAGCTTTTTTATTATATTTTTGGGCAATAACGGCAAGAATAGAGTATGCAGGTAGCAGGTGTCAAAAGGGCGCGAAAATACAAAGTCTAATTATTGTAGCTTATAACAAACATAACTATTTGATTGTTGTTTGATATGAATCTATTTTATGCTACTAAGTGAGCGAGCAAATGCATCAGTTTTGGGCAATGACAGCAAAAAAGTATTTTTTTTTTTTTTTGCCAAAATGGGTATTTTTGCTTATTCGGGAATAAAATAAACATTACACTCATAGAAAAATGTATTTTCATACTGATGACAGCGTATCATAAAAATTTTAACATCAATATTATGCCAAACGTCATCGAAGATGTAAAACCTGATATTAACCTGATGACAAAAGTCAACAGAGAATTTCGGCATAAATTGAGTGTCATCAATGTGAAGACTGCTGTGACATCAATTCTATGGTGCAAAATGTTAATAACTTTTATAAGTTTTACCAAAAGGTAAGAAATAAAACTGTGCTAAGTTTTATTAATTATAATTATATTTAAAAAAAGTTATGGTTTAATTTATTATTTTTGTCTTTAAATGTATACCTAAACGGTTGCAGTAAATGGCATCATATTGACGTATATTTGCCATCACTGCAGTAATTTTTCATAAACATCATATTGATGACACTGGTAATTCTACGTAACATTCTTTGACATCAAAGAACGGAACAAAACAAACATGCTAATCATATCTATCAGGTAACCGCGTTTATGCATGTTTGCTGTTTAGTCTACAAAGAAATCTATTATTATTATTATTATTTTATAATTTTTTTAATTATTTTGTTTTATTAATAAAATTTTTCTTTAAAATAATTTCAGTAGTTTTACTTTTTCAATTCGAATAATCTTTTAGTTGAAGTCATTTCTGTAATGTTAGTATATCATCGGATAGATGAGTTTTTAACATCAAATTCAATCGAAGTTGTCGTTTAGCTGATGTTAGTTTGTCAGTGTATTGATAATACTTTGTCATTGCATTTATTTCAATTGGTCATGTCTCTGAAGTTAAAGTTTCACCCTATTGACGTACGAGTAATCATGGCTTCGGTGTCAGAATGACATGACATTGATGTAACAATTGTTATATTTATCGCTAATAACAATTAGAACACCTTATGTAAAATTTTACATCACCGTGATGAAAAGTGTCATGAGGTCAAAAACGATGTTTTTTGTCATCGTATTCATGTTAAAATACATCATAGCTATAATGGTTTTTCTATGAGTGTAACACACAGATTTTAATAAATGAGGACTTATCTTATTGCTATTACATGCAGCTATATAAATGTATAAAAAAAAATTGGAATATATTTGCAAATTTATATTTTTTATAAATTTTCCGAAATCAAAAATTTTGCAATTTTTCAGAAAAAAAAATTTTTTTTTTCTAATAAATCTAAAATTATTAACGACACAAAAAAATTATTTTAGCAAAACTAAAAGCTAGCATAATTTATAATTTTTTGACGTATTACATGATAAAATCGGATATATCGTTTTTAAGTTATGACTAGAGGTATGGACCAACCTTTACGAAAATCTCATATTTTAGAAAATAAATTCCAAAAAAAAAAACTGATCCATAGAATATGAAATTATTATCATTTTTGTACTTAGATAGGCATAACACATCAAAAAAATGTAGTGGTCAGATATGGCTTTTTTTTTTTTTTTTTTGGCTGTTGGGTAGTGTTACCATCAACGAAATATCGGCGCATACATCGCAACAACTAGAGCAAATGGAACAGCAAGCTATTTAAGCAGAGAGTTGTTTTTCAATTAGTTCACTATTTTGGTGCAAATTTAACATGGTTTTTAGTGCAATTCATGTAACAAGATCATCAAGAGAGTTATGGTCAAATTGTTGGTGGGCACATACTTGCAAATCTGACCGCAACCTTAAGCCTAAAGCTAAGTCTAGATATGTCGAGTCAGAATATGCATGCTGGCAGCCATATGCCTAAATTCCTGTGTCAGCATTTTTTATATGATAACCATCTACACGATATGTTGAAAGTACCCAATTTTTTTATGACAACATATGTCACTGAATGAAATACCAATCAACGAGTTAGCAAACAATTTTTGTTTATACGATATGTTAAATTTTATAAGGTGATACATATGCTGAGTCGTGTAAGCAGTTATTTTAAATAATGTCAAATGAGTTTCTTACTTAATATTTTTCAAGTTGTAAATTGTGCACTAAAAATTTTATTATAAATAAAAATAGCCGAATATCGTCAGATGTACAAAAAATCTATAAAAAAAAAACCTTATTGTTTACATATCTAAAATATACCTTTAAAATATACCTTACCGCCGATATTTCGTCTTATGACAAATTGAGTAGCATCACTGAAATGTCGGCGGCATTAGGACGGCTGAAAAGGACAGAAATCATAGCAAGGTATATTTACAGACCTAACACTGTACATTTAAACAAAATTTTTATTTGTTTAGTTTTAAATAATCTAAAGTAATCTCGACAGCTTCATAATTGTTTCTAATTGTTGTTAATTATTTATTTTGAAAATTTAAAGCAATCAATTATTTTATATTTGAAATCAAAATAATCAAATTAGTAACGATTATGATTAATAATCATTATTTAACAGCTGTGCCTTAAATTCTAAAGCAATTAATTATACACGTTTTGGCCAAATAAACTAAATAATAAACAGACGTTGAGGCAGATGTTGCCTTAACAATGTGGCCGCTATAATCTACCATAGTTTGAAAGCCTGCTATTGAAGACACTTTTTCCTAAGTTCGTTCATGGCATAAGTGCTTATTTTTTGCAATGGGACTCAAAATTATTTCCTTACCGTCTAATTCATAAAAATTGTAACAGGTTTATAAAGCTCTTATTTGACAGATTTTCCATACAAATATGTCAAATAACAGTCTTATAAGCCTGTAATATTTTTTATGAATTAGGGAGTTAATATTTTTGCTATAACAGAAATCCATGAAGCAAAACCTTTTATGAAAAATTTGCCACCCAGTTGTTTCTTACTTGCCATCCAATGAGTTTCTTACTTGTCGAAGAAACTCATTGGAAACGGGAACAGATGTACTTGGGAATGTTGATAAGGTTTAATCAGTATATTATTCTGAGCATGAATAGCACACCGATCTTTCTGAATTTTGAATGCCTTCATCCCAAAAAACATGCTTTACTTTTTTATGGATAAACAAAGCAATAAATTTACAAAGTAAAAACCAACAACTTGTAGGCAAGTCAATTTTTATTTCTATTACAAATTCATTTCTGGTTCAAGATTTATGACTTGTTAAGCGAGACAAAGATGTTCTATAAAATAAAAACATTACGTTGAAATATTCAAATACTCATTTTAAATTCTGTATTTCGAGTTCACAATAAAATAATTAAATTTATTACTTTGTTTTGTAACTTATTTTATTTTTTCGCTCCAGGGGTCAATAAACCTTCGAATTATTTTTATTTCTCTAACTGAATTATATTGTACTAAAATGTTAATGAAAACAACAAAGATGAGAATTTAGGTAATTACCTAAATAACACCTCTTCAACTTATATCAAGGTGTTTATCGAATTATTTCAACTAATTAAACGTAATTACATTTTAACAAAGATTTTCAGCAATTTGTTGGAAAATACTTAACTGTTGAGCCCTAAACTATTACGATTACAGCTTTATTTTCAGATCAAACAAGAAATAAATTTTAGCTACAACGTTTATGGTACTTCAAATACAACTACCACGTACATACGTACATACATACTTCTGGAAACTACAAAAAAAAGTAAGAGTGCTATATTCGGCTGGGCCGAAACTTAAATACCCTTTACAATAATATATGTACCATTCTGATTGATTTTTGGTGCCAAAAGTTGTTTTATTTGGCGTATAGAGTCGATTTCTTGAAAACTCGGGAAACGCTATATCTCGGGTATATGTATATGGGCCAATTTGAAAAATTCTTCGATTTTTAGGATCTAATGGGCATTAAAAATGATATGGCTAACTTTTTAGAAAAAAAAGTTTTGTAAAAAATCTGACCAAAAAAATTGCCAAAAATACCCCTCAAAAAACCGGGTTTTTTTTTTATATATCTCATCTATCCGTGGACCGATCTTACTGAATTTCAATAGCAGATTCACTACTGGGATTTAACACATTTAAACGAAAAAATGAGGTTTCTATCTCAAACCGTTTTCTCAGATACGGTATTTCAACGACTACAGACGGACATACGGACACCGCTTAATCGCAATCTCTATTGATTCTAATCCGTAATATATACGTATACTTTATGGGGTCTTAGATGGTTATTTTAATGCATTACACATGGAATCACAAATTTATATATACCCTTAAACATTTTTGTGAAGGGTATAAAAATGCGTATTTGTACACAGAAAAAAAACCTAATAAAGTAGAAGAAAATCAATAAGATATCTCTATGGTTTTTTTCAAGAAGGATTCCTTATTATTTTAAATGGGAAAACCTTATTGAAAAAACAACAATTAAAAAGATGATTTACGTGTGTTTATATAGGAAACTAATAAAACCAATAGGGAAAAATTAATAGGATAACCTAATAAAATCAATAAGAAATCCTTATTGTATACAATTTACAAGAAAACCTAATAGAATCAATAAGTTCTTCTCTATAGAATTTTTTTTTTTTTTTTTGGTACCATGCAAATCGGAAACTGAGTAAAAACAAACGTGAGTAACAAGTTTTCTTCTTGGTTTTATGTGTTTTTCTTGTTGAGACAATTAATAAGATTTGCAACATGGAAATAATAAGAAATACCCATAGAAAAATCTTCTTTTCTCTCTGCTGGGATACCCCTCAGCCTAAAAACGTTTCAAAGAGAAAATCTTATTGAATATATTAGGAAGTTTTCGCTCTGTGTACCAAAGATAATTTTATTCGAATAAAAATAAAGCATTGTATGTAAACATAACAAGTTTCTGAAAAATTTATACTGTCTAAGTTTGTAGGAAAAATAGAAACAGGTCTTTGTGCTAGAAATTTTAAATATCTTCTAAGCATTTTGAAAGCCAACATATGTTCGTTTATTATTTAGAAGGGAAAACAATTTGAATTTGAAAGGAAAATTTATATTTCAAGAAAAAGCACAAAATTGAGCAAAACCTCAATTTATAAGCTATGTGCGGTGACACATAAACAAATATTTGCTGATTTGTGGCGAAAAAAAACTTGACCACTACTTTCTTGTTCACTTTTATTTTGGTCAAATACAGGCATTTTAACAACTGAAATTCAAATACGTTCACTTTGAAAAGAACGACAAACAACAGCAAAATGAAAAATTACGCAAAATAATGTGAAAACACCGAATTTTTCAAGAACATATTTTAAGGTTATATTTGCTCAACTAGCAAGTTCAGAGCAGGTTTGAGATGTTCTTGCAAAGATTTTGTAAGATTATATAATAGTTCGATATAAATGTTGCATTTGATCGTTGAGCTGAATATGCTCGCTGGAATTTAAAGTTTTTACATTTATTACTTTTTTCTTTGTTGGTGTTGGTGTTGATGTATATGGAATGTAGTATATTAAATCGGATAGATTTATATGGACAAACAATTTTCGTTATTGTGCCATCGATTTTTCAACAGCTTTTGGCATGAGAAAAAAAACCATTTTCGAAGCATCCAAACTTAAATTTTCTGAATTTTTGTATATATTTCGAAAGAAATATTTACGCGTAAAAATTTTTGCTTCCAGTAGTGGCAACTGTTTTTACTTTTTTTTAGACTGAAACCAGTATTCAGGGCATGACCCCTATATATGCATTGTACTGGAACTGATGGGTGAAAAACAAAAAAATACAAAGAAAAGAAGAAAAAAAAAGTATAATAAAAAAATTATAAGCAATTCAAACCCCTTCGTTAATGTTGGCCCCTTCTTAGAAAATAAAAGGAAACCTTTTTCATATTTCATATTTTAACCATTTCTTTTTGAAGTACTAATAATTTACTATTAGGGGTGAGGCTGGAAAAATCACAAATACATTTTCAGGGCCACCCTAATCCACATATATCTCTGTTCTGTTTCAGTTCAATGTGCTAATGACTTAAAACAACAACTTGTCTCAGTAACAATTTTTTTAAGCATGGAAAATGTATTTTTTTTTTTTTTGTTTCTCGTACTGCTACCTACCATTTTAGAAATCCTATGTGTATTTTAATAATTATTCAATTCATTCAAGAGGAACATTTTAAATAATTTTGTGTGTGATTGTTTTATATTTAATTTATATTTCAAACTGCAACATTCTTTCAATTAATTATAGACTACTTTACTTGTACAGTGCCGGCCAAGACAGTAGCACCAACCACTATTATTGATATGAATTCATTTTCAATAACTGTGCCATTATATTTGGACGCAACTCTATGTTATTTGTTGTAACTCGAATTAAATGCATGGCTATAAAATATTATAGATATTTAATTTTTTTAATAATTTAAAGCAAATACTTACGTTATAAGCATGATGTGTAAATTTTGTGTTTATTTATGGTAAATTGTTTTGATGGATTTTGAAACTGTTTTCTTTGTACTTTCTAATAAAAATTAAACAAAACAAAAAATAATATGAAATAAATATAATCAAAAAAAAAAAAAAAAATTACAAAACAAATTCAAAGCTGATGATGATTTAATTACGTCAATTCTCTTTTATAATGTATTTTTAAAGCAAAACTTGAGCAATAAAATTTCTTTATATTTGCAGCTAAATCGATTTTGCTAAAGACTTTTATGCTGTAAAAAAAAGAAAAGAAAAGAAAAAATTAAACAGAGCAAAATTTAATGAATTTTGGTCAACCAAACTGTTTACAAATTCTGAAGGCATTTTTCTGTGACAATAAAAAAAACTCATTAAGTTTAAGAATTTAACAAATTGAAAACAATAATGAAAACTCTGCCGAATTTTTACAAAATGCGTATTCATATAAAACAAGTTTATAATATAAATACAATTTTTTTCACAGAAACTATCAAGTAGGCAACAGCTTCAATACAAGTTTAAAATTCGCATATTATTGGTGACTTTTTTTTATCGTTTCATGTTACACATAATTTATTCAACGAAATGGAAGTTACCACGCTTAAAACCTGTTCGCTCATTTCTGGATTCAACTAATAATAACCAATATTTGTGGAACTTGAATTAAAATTTTAAATCATTTGCAATTAAAATGTCTTTATAAACGAATGTGTATGTATGTTTGTACACTCGAAGACATGCTGTCTAGAATATTTAGAATTGAAATTCCTAAAATAAATAATGCTTGTAATTTGTGCTGCTTCATCTAAAGGGAGGGTTGTTGTTGATTTACAATCTTAAGCCGGTTTTAAACTGTATATATTGGGCAGTGACTTTTCCAACTTTAGATTTCATCTGCAGCTTTGCATGCCAGCTACAGTTGACATTTACAGATGGTTCAAAATGTTTGCCTTCACTCTTTAATTTTTTGTTTCATCTAACATAAACTCATTACCCATAGCACTAAGCCACAACCAACAAAAAAAACCTCCGACACCCACCATACTTGTTTTTTTTTTTTTTTTCTTACGTGTCACTCATTAGCTTTTTTTTTTCTAAATTTCTATATTTCTATATTCATCGTAACATAACTTTGAAATATTATTTTAGTTTTTCGAGCCTTAGGCCTGTCTGTCTCTCTTATTTTTTGTTTTTTATTTGCCGATATTTTGCTCTCCTTCTGATAGCTGCGGCGTAGCAATAAATTCTTTATTCGGTTTTATTACACAGTATCTCCAAGAATTCTAAATTCTTGTAGCCTTAAACTGTTCAAATATAACTTGTTTGTATTATTTTAGATCTAAAATTAGATCTTATCAATTGTACCGCCAACATTTCATTGATGCTGCTTAACTCGTCAGTGGACTCCTAAAAAGCTAAAGAATGAAACTATACTACTAAACAGAACTAAAATTCGGGAGATGAAAGCTCTGTGCTAAATAAATTTATTTCAAGTAACTCCTTTACACAAATTTATTAAACACAATTTACTTCCAATGAGTAAATTGTATTTGAAGGGGGAAAAGGAAAATGAAATGAGTGTTAGTTTTCCTTTTTATAGGTATAGATATTTATTTACCAATAACACTGTGCTAGTTGAATAAACCGACAGCCGGGGCACCCAGTGACTAAACCTAATTCGGGTATGCTGAATCCAATGGTGCTAAACGTTTTTTTTTTTATGTTAGCTCTTGTTTTTGAGATATACCGTTATTTTAAAAATGCAGCAGGTAGGACAACATATATTCCCTTAACTCAAAAACCAAAATTCGTGGAAAAATTCTTAATCGTGGAAAAATTCGACACAGTTCGGCAGAAACAATTCCGTGCTTTTATAAAATCTTATAAAGGACTACCTGGCAAGGGGGAAAATGTTATTTTAAAAACTTCCTGACAAAGGAAGAAACCAAGAAACCAAACTTTAATAACTAAAGAGTCGGTCTGTTCAAAAACGAAAAGTGAACGTTGGATGACGGATTATCAGTCAATTATTCAATGTCTGCTTAAACAACTAATTATTGTCCAAACTTATTTGGACAACTACATAATCTGTTGTTCCCATGAACACAAATAGAATTAAAAATTTTCACACAAACCCTTAATACAGAAAACAAATGTCAAAGGAATAGCAAATTTGTGTGGGATTGTGAGCAAAAGTTTAAAAAAAAAAGTCAAAAACATAGAACTTCGTAGGGCAGCCTTAATCTTAAAAAGTGCGATATTAACTCTAAGCTCTCTTTTGTTGTGTCTGAATTTTCCATGTTAATGTATTCACAAACTCACAGCAAAATTTCAAGTATAACATTTTAATCCCTTAAATATCTGTTTTATTAGTACTTTTTGCACATTTTTGAAAAATGGACAAAACAGATCCATACCCTGACGAGCTAGAGGGTTAACATATTCTACAAAAATGTTTTCCGTAACATTTTACATCAATTTGCTGAACACATTATGTATCTAAAATAAAAGGGCCACCTGCTTTCTTATGCCGATTGCCAATAAGAATATTTCAGAGCTTTACCCCTCCTCAAATGAAATTCAGATGTAAACTTTCAAAAGGATGATATGTATCTCTTCCATCAAAATTTATGGGCTGAACCCTGTAATTTTTGAAAAAGCTTGATTTTGCTGAACAATGTAATAAATGATTCATTTATTCACTACAGTCACGTTTAAGGTGCGATTAAGTAATAAAAAAGTTTTGTTAAACTAGTGTTTTCACTCTGATTTTTTGGGCATATGTAAGTATTTTCGCTTTATCTATAATAAAATAAGTATTGTGAGTTTCTAAATATTAACACCGGTATTCATAAAAAATAAAACATTGTTGAAACACATTTTACGACAAATTTTTCATATAAAATTTTTACTAAAATGTATTTGGGCAACGTTTTCTTGGGAATTTTTTTTTTAATATTTTTCCATGACTCCATAAATAATGGTTACACAAAAAAATCATATTAGAACAGCTTAAAGCTTTAAAAGTCTTGCACATGCTTTGTACTCAAATTGAATACATCGTTTCAAAGTATGATATGGCGTACACGGCAACATCTTGAGAAATTTCGAATATTTCAAAAAAAGTTCTAAAGAATAACGAGACCATAGAATCTGGAATAATGTTGATTGTATTTGGCACATAAAACAAAGATGGTCACTATCAGTAGTAAGAAAAAAGTGTCTGATTTGTTGCATGGTGTAATGGGGGTGTACCACATAATCCCCAAAATCAAAATTCCCAAATCAAAATCCCCAAATACAAAATCCCCCAAATACAAAATCCCCCAACACAAAATCCTCAAACACAAAATCCTCATTTTCTGTGTAATTTACATCAAAATTAGGTTAAAAATCGAGCGATTGTTAACCTAATTTTGATGTATTTCACACAGAAAATGAGGATTTTGTGTTTGCGATTATTTCTGAAATTAAAAATCAAAACATATTGTATGATAAATTCACAAATATTCAATAGGTACATACTAAACTAAAATATATAACAATAATAATGGTTAATGTTTAAAAATAGAACAAGAGTACACAAGGAAAAGGAAATTGAGAGTGAAGTTTTATAAACGAAATAACAAAATAAGTGAATGGAAAAAAATGAGAAATAAAGTAAAGTGAAATTAAAAAGTTGTACTTTTGTTAATATGATGGGTAATATCGTAAAAACTTAGGGATTTTGTGTTTGGGGACTTTCTGGCACTATCTCCAAAAAAAAATGTGGGAATTTTGTGTTTGGGGATTTTGTATTTGGGGATTTTGATTTGAGAACTTTTTTCGCTTGGGGATTTTGTATAGGGATTTTGATTTTGGGGATTATGTGGTACTCCCAGTGTAATGCTTACGGCCACAAATATCTGCATTAGGGCTTATCGGCGGAGCAGTCGATATTGTGCAATCGATTTTGTGGCACAGTAATTTTCTTTCCCACACTTTTTTCGAGAATAAAATTCGACGTCATATAACAACCTCGTTCAATTTATATTTTTTCATTTTGTCAAATTGCCTACGAGAGAAAATTTGTTGCCTTGCAACTCTAACCGAAAGTCGAAACAATATTATCGATTCGAATTTAGAGAAGAAGCATTTGTGTAAAAAAATTCTCTACGTTATTACTTTATCAATTTTAGTGTCATAACTTTTTCTGCAATTTCATATTTTCTGATAGCAACGAAATTTTTTTTCGTAACAAAACACTTGCAAGAGTAAAAAAAAAAAAAATTAAAACAATAACCTTGTTACGGTCAATGTTGTACTTTGTCTTCTGTGGAATGAAAGCGCAAGCAATAAATTGCAAATAAACTACTTGGGTCAGCATAAACAATTAACTGCATAGAGTTTAGCAAAATATGTTTAATTAAATTGCTCAGAAAACAGCAAAAAGTTTATAAAACAAAAGTAAAGAAAATTTTTACTGGTATTGAAACAACTCAGCAACAACAGCCAGTCAGCCGTTGACATTGAGAAATTTATCAGTTTGTTTTATTACAAATTAAGTGATCAGGGATGCTCGCAATGCAATGTAAACTTGAGCTGCTGTTGCTATGTTGGATAGACATTACAATGCGAAATTTATAGTATTTTTCCACCACAAACTTTATATATGTATATATAGCTTGCGAATTTTGGGCCTTAAAAGAAGCTGAGCACATAAAAATTAGCATTGAGTAACTTAAAATGCATTTTATTTTCAACACGTGTCTGTCCAGCTCGAAAGAAGGACTTAATTTCAAAAGAAACCCTTTTGAGGTCAAACAATCTCCAAAGAAGAGCTAAAGTTGTGGCAATAAAATAAATTATCTAAACAATTCGAATACACGAGAAGCCAATAAACTAAACTAAATTCAAGCAATTGTTTAATTCTGGACTTTACCGTCTTATTGTTTTCCAATGTTAAATAAAGTTTGTATTATTTACTTCTTGAATATTCAAAACCTGGGGAGTAATAAAACAAATTACTAAAAATATTCAAATTTATGCACCCCATACCAGATAAGAACATAAAGTTTAACAGTCATAAACAAAAGACAATAAAACACTTTGTCATTTTATCAAATTAATTGTCAAATTAGTCTGTCTAGAACTAAGCTAATACGGAAAACCTATTAAGCTTATACTTTTCTGGTTGATGAAACTGTCAGTTTAAATTATACAATCGTATGATTTTTATAAAGTTGACATTTAAACACACGACTATGTATAGAGGTATGTACAAATCTACTATTATAATTATATGTATACATATAAACGTAATTTAATACCTGAAGGTAAGTACAGGGTGACTTTTTAAGGTGAATACGCTAAAAAGAAAATTACTATTCGTATTAAAGTTCAAACCGAACTTTTTGTAGATCAACAACTAAAGCTTCTTTCATATCAAATGAAATCCTTAACAAGCTAAATTGAACTTCTGCAAATCAAATCAGGTTTCATTTCAGCTTACAAAAGTGCTCATCGCTACAGTAAGATCGATAAAATACATACATACATATTTGCTACAAAAACTTATCGAATTCACTTTTGAAACTGCATTCGTCTGCATACAGTGAAACATTTCTGACTGCCACGTCGGACCTGACAAAAGCGTGACAAAAACTGCATGTACTTATGTAGGATGAAACACACGCCCTTATTATAAACAATCTTCGATCTTCGACAAACGTCAACGAAATTTTATTGAACGAATTTTAATTTCGTATTATGACGGCCATGCGATGAACAAGCGCTATTGTGAATTCTGCTTACATAGAGTATTCACAATAATTACATTTGATCAACTTAAAGATTAGTGAAAGTTATTTGTTTGCAAATTTATTTAAAGTAAAGCTGAAGTTACACAGTACGCTTTCTACGCGTCGACGCTTTTCACGCGGTTGTCAAAAAAGTAGGATTAGTGCATTTGTATGTGACAAGTTACAGAGCACAAAGCATAGAACGCGAAGACGCGTAGAATGCATAAAGTAGACCTACTTTCTACTTTTATATGCGTCGCAAGCGTCATGAGCAAATGTCAGCTGTTTATAATAACCAATGATGTACCTACTCTCAACGTTATCGATAAATACATTTTATATCGTAAAATAATTTATAAAATCTTTTGCAAAAAAAGCATTTTTAATAAAAAAGAAAAGTTTTGTTACAAATTTTATAAACATTTTCACGAATAAACCAAATTGTAATTGTTTTTTACAACACTTTTTTCATTAACGAAATTTGGATTCGATTTATCGATTGCCTTTGCGTACTGAGTATCATCACTGTTATGTTTACAAATATTTTCAATTTATTAAAACAAGCGATATGGAAGAGAAGCTAATAAATGCAGTTAAAAACCACGAACTTTTATATAATAAAACCTTGCTGCTCTATTAGAACAAAAATAAAAGAGCAGCTGCATGGAGTGCAATAAGTAAGGAGCTTAATTTACCACGTATGCATATACATACATACATACAATGTACAATTTTGGAGCTTTTCGTAAGCTCTTATCGCTCAAATAACAATGTTTATGAACTCTATAAAGTCCATTAATTCTTTTAAAATTCCAATTTCACTTTCCATTTTGTAAATATTTGTTTTCTATGCTAAAAATATTTGCACAACAGCTGATCAAAACAAAAAAAGATGGCGCGTATGAAGCGTTGTGTGTAACTTGTAGTATGAAACGCATAGAAAGCATAAAACGTATAAAAAGCATGAAAAGCGTGGACGCGTCTAAAGCGGGCTATGTAACTTCACCTTAATACATTCATGCGGAACGTTTAGTGGAATAGAATTATTTATTAGAATAAAATAATAAAATTGGAAATGGATTTCAACACATATGTACGTACGTACAATAAAACAAATCTATTTGAATTTGTAGGTGCATATAACAACAAACTTTTGTGCAAAATGCCTTTTGAAATTTGAAGACTCTCCTCCATTAATGAAACTAGTTGCTCCATTTTAAATGTGGGTTTTATTAACTATCGACTATTGCCGTATTAATAACAAAAATGTAGATTCCTTGTTTTATGGACAATTAATTACAATATTCAACAAAAAAAAAAAGCTGACTTCCTGATCGATCGATAGCGGGATAGAAAGTCTCAGATTACAAGATGCAATTTTGGTTTCGATTTAGTAGCGATTTTCGGGCAATTCTATTTTGAACTGCCTTTCGTGTCTACATACGACAATTTTCGCAAAAATTGTAATGGCAATTTTAGTGTTTCCTTTAGCTTTCATTTTTGTATAATTTGACACTGGTTTTTATTTTATGTGTTAAGAAAAACAACAGTAATATTCCTTATAAATTCAAATAATTTCACATGAACTTCTTTTTGCGTAATTTATTTACCATCAATATTTTAAACTATGGTGCTGCAGCTGCCCTGCAAGAACAGTGTCGGTCATATGATCCATCAGGGTTTCTATCATTTTCTTAAGGGCAAAATGAAAAAACTGATGTAAACATTCGTGTACGTGTGATTTCTTTTTTGAACCAGCGCTATCGCCTCAGCAAAGTGGTCATTCAAAATCTTATTTGTAAAATGCCCACAAAATTTCATGTAATGCTATTAATTTCTTTATTGATAAATAAAAAAATAATTTTTCGAAAATTTTCAAAAAACAATTCAAAGAGAATATAATAAACTATATTGAAAAAAAAATGGACAATTGAACCTATAAAAACATTAATGCATAAACGTAGTTCCAAATGAAATTACCAAATGAATAAGGGAAAATCAAAATACTAAAACAATCATTGTAATGGCAACGCTGAAACCTATAAAATTGCTTTACATGTGTTAGTAATTAAGTTGTTAATGTGTTAGCTTCCATCAGCTATATCGCACACCCTGCAATGTGTATACACAACGAGCCGAAACAGAGAATAAAAATAATTGTCAAATATTACCATCGAAAAAAGCGATCAAAATAAAATCTTCGAGTACGGACAAGAACCCTTCTTACTCCCCTCTCCAAATGCTTCGTCTAGCTTAAGAATTGCTCAGCCGAAATTGCCTTGTGTGATGTAGCTTATTTGAAGCCTTCATGGCGAAAAAAAAGTAATTTCGTAGGTATGCAATTGTCAAAGTAATGGAAAAGTGCTCGGAAGCAAAAATAATAATTTTACGGTTTATTGTAAACTATCTATGAACAAGACAAAACAACACAAGCCAAAAATAACTCACCACTCCACGGCTACAAAGTTATGATACAACTAATAAAAAAACCTTTTCCCTACAATAAGAACAACTTCATTAAAAATAGTAGTAATTTTGCTTTTATACAACTTCTGAAAACTGTCAAAGAGACATCACTGCTATATTTACAGAAGAGAGATGAACAGAGCTTACGCTGATTTGCTATCTCGTTTTGGCTGCCTTTCATCCCTGTATTCTCTTGACAGTTTTAAGTAGTCAGATGATTAACGGTTTAGTTGCATCATAAACAAAATCACAAAAATTATGATGTTTGACGTTTGTTATCGTATGTGTGCAGCAAATTAATAAAATAAACGACACGTACACAATCAAACTGAGTAACGTGCTTATTGAACTCGGCCTAGACGCTTTAAGTTGAAATCTGATACATTTTCTTCTACAAATCTTGATTTTTTTGTAGATAACACCGGTAGAGGTATTGACAGTTTGGTATTTATATATTAGTATATAGATTTGATCGCAGTTACGATCGATTACGTTATATTTGCACTATTCTCCCAAACTTGAATAATGCGTGAAAAATGGGCTTTCAGAAAGCAAACTTGAATTTTATAATTTTTCTATAACAACGCAACCTTTTAAATAATCACCTTTTAAGCAATTGTTAACATTGCACAATAATTTTACTGAACGTCTGAGAAAATCTTGAACAAGTGTTAAAATATTATTTAAACAAAATCAACGAGTTTTGTGATTGTAAAGTAAATTTAGTTTTAAACTTTAGAGAGAAAAAAATTGTTTTGATCAAATCATTGTTATATTTTATTGACTTGTTTGTTTTTAACATTAACAACAAGTACAGCAAATGAAACACATGTGTAACTACATAAATAAAATTACGCGACTATGATTGTCAGTATGTAAGAATGTGCATACGTACATTTACAGAAATGCGGCTATATGTATGTTCATCTTCATTGAAAGCATCAGTTTGATAATGATCAACAATATTAAATAGATTTTTTTTTTTTATTTCATTAACGTAATGTTTACTTCACCAGTATGAAGGTACACTCATTAGGGGGTTTCAATTTTAAGCGAAACTCTTGTTTCTGTTTTTGTATTAACTGCCTATATATTGCTTTATAAAAAATATATCTACATATAAAATTGATAACATACTAAAGTCATTTTCGTTTCTGAAAAGCACCCTCCATTAATTTTGCACCTTTTTTTCCAAAATGCAAGTGTAAATGCTTTAGTGAGACTAAGATCAAAAGGAAATGTTGTAGCAAGTGCAAGTAAGTAAAAAAATAATATTAAATGTATTATTTTAGTTATAAAAACAGGCTTTATTAATTGTTTCTGCTTATGTAGCTGTCTATATGCCGCCAACATTGGGCTAATGCTACTCAACATTTCGAGTGGACTCGAAAAAGCTTGAAAGAATGTTTTAAACTTTACTATATATCCTAATATTGCCACAAACTTTTAATACAGGATTCAATTTTATCATGTCGCAACACTTCACAACCTCCATACAACGAGTTATCATAGGTTACTGCGATTTGTATTCTTGAAAGTATCGAAATCTCAATTTTTTTTAGTATTCAAGCATTAATTTAATTATTTATTTGCAATTTTATTCTTTATATGAAATTTTTGAATATTATTTTTTTTAATATTAATAATAATTTGTTGAGCTTAAGGCCACTGTTTTCGACGTTATTTTATTTGGCATAATTTTCAATATTTCGGTACCACTTTGTGTGCCTTTGTCAGGAAAAGGGTATCGTAATATTGAAAATTATGCCAAATAAAATAAAGCTAATAGCAGTGGCCTTAAGCTCAACAAATCATTATAAATATTAAAAAAAAATTAATATTTAAAAATTTCACATAAAAAACTATTGCAAATAAATAATTAAATTAATATTTGAATATTAAAAACAAAAATGAGATTTCGATACTTTCGAGAATACAATTATTAAGATTATTTATTTGCCTTAAGAGCTAATTGAAATATATTATTCTAGATTTAAAAAAAATTAATTTCAATTCGCTCTCAAAGCAAATAAATTATTAGGTCCATTTTTGAAAATTTTAAAATTATTAAAACAACTCTATTCTGTATATAAATTTTTTTTTTTTTTTGCTTTTGTTTGCAAAACAAAATTAAACATTTTCACCGGTATTCATAAAAAATAAAACATTGTTGAAACACATTTTACGACAAATTTTTCATATAAAATTTTTTCTAAAATGTAATTGAGCAACGTTTTATTTTTTATGAATACCGGAGTTTGCCTTTAGTTGTGGTGGGTGGATCATCTAAATGTTTAAATTTAAAAATGCACTGCAACAACAACGATTTAAAACTTTGCCAAATTTATTTGTTTGTTGTAAAATGCATGTTTTTCGGCCATCAAACGTCTGACTCGAAAAATCGTTTGTAGCATGAGATGTGTGACAAGCCTATAGAAACCGGACACCGTTCATATCAATACCATAAAGAGCGGCACAAAAACCAATTACCATGCTATGATAAATCTCTCCATTGATTGCAATGGGGTCCACATTTTCAATGAAATACAAGATGCATCAAACTGTCACTCGTAATAGGTGCATTGGCTCTTGTAACATCCTCTGAGAATTTTTGAGCCCCAAACAGGAGAATTTTGCTTATGAGTATGTACCTACCAAAATGAAAATGAGCTTCATCCCAAGAGATGATTCTTTTGGAAATTTTTTCAATAAATTCGAATGTCGCTTAAGCGAAAATCGGCGCATTTCGTTCAGTAGATATAATAATATACCGAATTTCGTAGCAGCATGGAATGACATAAGTATTGCAGGCAGAAAAGCTTTAGAATCAAAAGCTATGCAAATTTAATATGTATATATTTTTATTTATGTTAAGTCCGCAGTGACCAGAAGGAGCCGACTATACATATATGTTGTGGAACGCATGAGACTGTAGGGGAGGTTCCAACCCTACAGTCTGGATACGCCGATATAAAACAAAACTGAAAAGGAAATTAAATAAAACTACCTTGACTACCTGCCTGCTCAAGTGTCGCATAAAAATTAAACCCCCTAATGTACATATTCATATTTCAGCACAAAAAATTGAGCTTGTTTTTCTACGTGCATAGTTTACCGTTTATCTGCGTGTATGAATCAACTCTTGTGGAGACATGAACCAGTTTATATGTATTTCTACCAAGGTCATAAAAAAATTTCTGTTACATGTATGTATGTATATTTGTTGAGAAAAATCCCAAACACACATGTACGTTAAGCCAATTTTAGTACTTAAAATTGTTCGTTGGCAGAGCAACAGTAAAGGTGGGATCATACGATTGCCGCAATGCACCAATTTTTGTTACATTTTGTGTGCCAATCCTGTGATAGCACAATTTATTGGCTCATGCGGCAACTAAAACGAATGTTGTTCCTATTTGTCCCAATCAAATACAACCCTGATGCGACAACCGTGTGAACACTTGACATACAACTAATCACCAATAAAAATTATAAAAATGCACCAATATTTATTGTGTTCTCATGCGGCAACCAAAGAAGACAATGCCCGCCAATAATATACATGCATGCATATGTATACATTTATTTAGTTTCCAAACATGATTTCTGCTTTTCAATCAGTAAAATTCAATTCTTGTTACTATTCATTTTTTGCTTTTTCAGCCCGCATAACATTATAATAATAGCCGAAGCAATTTTCTCTCTTTTTAATGAACAAACCATATTTTTAACATTTAATTAATTTTTTTTTTTTGTTTATTTTTTTGGGGAAAACAAAGTTTGTCATCAGCTACAACAGCTGTTTCTCAGAGTTGCCGTATAATATAACAATCGTGTGACTATAATGCGGCAATTATTGGTACTAAATTGTTTTGCGGCAATTTGCGACAATAAAATTTCAGTAAAATGTCACAATCATGTGATTGCAGAGAATTTGATTGGGACAAATTTTTTATTATGCTCCAATTCAGCCCAATAAAAATTGTGTAAAATTGGTGCATTGTGGCAATCGTGTGATCCCACCTTAAACAGCTGCTCTCCAAATTTAAAAAAAAGTAATAGATAATACGTATTTCTCATTCCACAATTTATAAATTGTTGTATATATTTGAACTAAAATTAAGAAAATTTATTAAAAATAAAGCATGAAATTCAATGAAGGGCACAAACCGTAAGACACCGAAAAATGGTAAAGCAAATGAAAAATTTGAAATGATAAATATAGTGGTAGCAGGCCATCACAAAAATCAATTAGAAACCAATTGGATGTTGGTGTGCGAATATAAAATATATTCCATTCAATAGGAAGACATAGTGATAAAATTTGAAAGTTGAAAGAGCTCTAAGGTCGACTTGAGAATAAAAGCTTGGGTCAACGCAGTACTAGATAGTGGCATAACTACAACAAACACAACACCTACAAACATTTCATGTATATTACTGGCAGAAATACTTTGAATTCTGACACTCATTTACTTGCGTTTGTGTTGTGTATTTTGACAGTTCTTCAAGCTAGAACCAGTAGTCAGCTGAGCTTGTAAGGCTGTCTGGTATGCAGGTACTGCAATAATTTTTTTCAACACTGCAATAATTTTCGTTCATAATTGCAATGAATTTATTTCATTAATATTTTTTCATTAATACAATGAAAATGTTCATTACGACAATAAACTCTTCATTAGTTTACATAATTTCGTTAAAAAATATCATTGGATTTATGGAAAAATGTCATCAACTCAATCAACAATTTTATCAAACCAACGTGTTCGTTCTTTGAGGTTTCAATTCTCATTCGATTTGTAAAGAAATTTGGATATATATTAACATATTTCAATACTTCGCAAAAGTCTACTGCGAGTAACACCTCAAAAGTGGCATCACACCTAAAATGGAATTTTGTTTTTGGAATATCTGTTGATAATAAGATTATGACTGAGTAATAATATACGCCAAAAAAAACTATGTTCTGTTTTCAATAGATCAATGAACAAATTCCTATATTTAATGAATCCTTTGATTTAGTTAATGATTTTTTGTCAGTATTCCAGAATGACAATTGGGACTCGCCCACTTCTCTAGCTCAGATTTAACTACTTCGAAAGATATCGCGCATACTAACTCTTTGCTCTTTCATTTCCAGTTATTACTGTCGAGTAGCTGTTCACAGCGTTTTTGCAATCCCAAACTGTTTAAGATTTATTCCGCTCAGCTGAGATCGCTCTAATGGCCATTTGACTACCCGTAAATATATTCACAGGTCCTAGCAAGCACAGAGTACACAGAGATATTAAAAGTGACATTTGAAAATGGCTCAAATCAACTTCTAGACAGTTTGTGTAAAGAGATTGGCTATAGTATGCATTTTTTACGAAAAACAAATGTAAAAAAAAACAACAAAAAATAATACGTTTTTATGAACAACCACCACCGAAACAGCAAAAATTTAATAATTTAATGTAAATTAAAAGTAAAAAATTGGTAAAAAGTGGTCAACTAAAAATCCTCTTTAACTTAGGATTTGATAATACAAATTTTAGTGTTTGGAAATTGATTACGAAGAGCATGTATTTTTTACTCACAAAACCACCACTACAAAGTAAAATTAAAACACTGTCCTTAAAGTCACGCAATAAAACATAATTAAATATTGTTTAGCTCAGTGAATACTATAAAGTATTCACTTTTTAAACATTCATAAATTTATAATAAAAAAAAGAAATGCGGTCGGGGGACCCCCTGTTTGTGTTGTTTTTGAAATTTGTGTTGTTTTTGAAATTTTGAAATTTTATGAATCTTGAAATTTTTGGAACGTTTTCCAACTAATTAATATTTATTGGTAGGTGTCTCCGCTGCTGTCAGTGGAGACACCGCCAATCATACACAATTGCTTTTCGACAGTACACCAATACATATAAATAGCTCACACGCTTTCGTGACGATTTCCACTAATTTCCACTACCAGCAAGCCGCGTTAAGGAACTTCGTTCCAAAACCACCACTTTTTCTGTAGAAAATGCTTTTTGTTTTGTTTTGACCATGATACAACTAACAAGGTAGCCTTTTCGCTACAATAAGAACAACTTCAATAAAAATAACATGCATTTTGTTTTTGTACAACTAATGCAAACTGTCAAAAAGACGCCACTTCTACATTTACAGAAGGGAGATGCACTGAGCTTACGCGGCTTAGCTATCTCGTTTTGGCTGCCTTTCATCTCCGCAATCTCTTGACAACCTAAAGTAGTCAGTTGATTAACGGTTTAGCTGACGAGGCTACCTTGTTAATTGTATCATGGTTTTGACCATGATACAATTAACAAGGTAGCCTTTTCGCTACAATAAGAACAACTTCAATAAAAATAACATGCATTTTGTTTTTGTACAACTTGTGCAAACTGTCAAAAAGACTCCACTTCTACATTTACAGAAGAGAGATGCACTGAGCTTACGCGGATTAGCTATCTCGTTTTGGCTGCCTTTCATCTCCGCATTCTCTTGACAACCTAAAGTAGTCAGATGATTAACGGTTTAGCTGACGAGGCTACCTTGTTAATTGTATCATGGTTTTGACTACAAGTTCTCGAGCGATTGTGGAAACGAGACGTACAGAGCTTTGCGCCGACATGCTATCTCATTCTGGTCGCGTTTCATCTCTGTGCACTTTGTGCTAGCAAGACAAATTTGTTGCACTGTTTTTTTCTTTTTAACATAAGAATAATAATTTTAAAATATCTTATATCGGCTTAAGCTACTCTTCCATACTAACAGAGATTTGTTAGAAAAAACCTTTATCTTTTACCTTTTAATGGCAAGCACTAAGGATCTAAGAATATTTTTTCACAAATTCTATTAAATAAAAGAAAAATTCTTATTTCTGCGAAGCTAAAGGGTTAAAAAGTTCAACACAAATATGTTTCTTAACATTTTCCAACTGTTTTTTGTTTTTGTTTTTACAAAAATTTGGCCGAGTTTAGGAAAATCTCTATTTATATGCTTCACAAATATCCGTTCATGCTTAACGTTTTTATTTTTTATGAATTGTTTTGCTTAGTTGAGATACGAAACCGGTAGATTTAGTTGTGAAAAGTTTCGCAATCAATTATTTGAGCAACAATAAAACAAGCGCGAAAATTTAATTTTTTACACTTAACTATAAATTTACTGCACACACACTCACACACGCACACACAACTGAAATCAAAAACAAAATGAATTAAACCATGCATGTGTAATACAAAGTTAATTTTAAATTGAACAAACACTGTTTCCACATGAGATAAAATTGTTTTCTAAGCGTCCTTTCTTTTGTCATTTTGGTTTAATTACTGTCGTTTTCGTTTCTGCATCAAAAGGCAACATTTTTTATTTTCCAAGGCAACCAAAATTCTGAAGGGCTTTGTTTTATTCAAGTTTTTAAATATTTATGGTTATGGTGGCATTTTCTTTTGATTTTAGTTATACTAAAATCTTAAAGTGGCATTTTAGGAAAAAAGTGAAAAATAAATGCGTGATTTATTTCGTAGAAACAAAAACGGCATATAATTTTTTCTTAGACTGGGACCAGTACTCAGGTGATAGATGACCCCTATATATGCATTTCATTGTATTGGAACAAGGATAGTAGCAAAGAGGGATTGGTGGGTGAAATAAAACGACAATGGGGAGTGTTTGTGCATGTGTGATTAAGCAAAAATATTATAACTAAATACAGGACATTTATTTTTACAAAGCTGTGTAAATCAGGATTAACTGTTGCTAATTTGTCTGTTTAGTGTCCAGTGTATGTAACTTGGACACCATACAGTTACCAACATTTAACGAAATATCTTCAGTATTGCAAAATTTTGACTGTTGAAATATTACGAATATATACTTTGACGGATTTATTTTTAAAAACATACCATCTTTATGAAGATCTTATTTGGCGTATATCTATACATAGTTTGCCAAATAAACATTTAATAAACATGGATTATTTTTTAAAATAAGCCAATAAAAAAAGCACGCGTTCAACTATTACGACTACCATTCATTCGATATACGATTTATTATAACTTTACTGTATAGAGGTGTTCGAATAAATATTGCGATTTTTTAAGCCGATAGCCACTGTTGCTAGTGCTTTAGTCTTAAGATTTATTGTAATTTTAATTATAATAAATATAAAATAAATAAATTGCGATTTATACAGACTTCTAATTTCTCGGAATTTCACTGATATTTTTGTGTGGGAAAAATTTCAATAGAGGCGTATTTTCAGCAGCCTCAGCAAATCATAAGACATATCGAAGCTAATCTACATTTAACCGGCAGTTTTACTTGGATTTTATAGAGAATTTTACGCAAACTGAATGCCAAGAACTCTCTGCAAAATTTTTGTTGACACAAAAGTTTGGGGCGATACAACCCCCGATTTTCTTCCCATTGTCGTCACATCAAGTCAACATCAAAAAAAAATCTTGTTTGTACACTCTCCTACTCTAGAAGAGGTCTCAGCTTCTTCTAGACCACTCACATCTTCCAGACTTTAGAGCTAGATAAAGTCGCCTTCATTGGCTGCTGATAGCAAGAGAAGAACAACCAAATTTTTTACGTTGACTTAATGTGACGGCAATGACTTCGATTGGAATATGGGGTATTATGTATCCTATTCTTCTAAGCTCTTGTATTTTCAGATTTTTATATGCTTTTACAATTATATGCAGTAATGGTGTCTCACCTCACCAACAAAAAGAAAATGAATATTTATTTCTGTATGTATTGTTCGAATGAAAAAAAAAATAAATAAATAAGCAATTAACCAACAAATGAAACTCAAATTTCCAAGGCAATTTGCGGAAAATAACTGGCAAACGGCAACCACCAACGAACAAGGAATTTATCAAATTTGTAATGCAATATATAAATATGCATATTAGAGCAACTCACGAAAAATAGTTGTATAATGTGACTGCGTCAATTTCTCAACTGTTGCATTGAAAACCAAAATACCATTAGAGAAATAAACTTCTTGTTATCAACACGAAATTGTGTGAACGAAAGCAAATATTCCATGTCCCATTTGATAGGTCTTTTAGCTTTGCTAATTATTAACTCATTTAAAACTACCCCATATGTGCCATATTTATATTAGTATATTCTCTCTTGCTTACCAGGGTGCGATTGTTTCAGGGAAACTTTTTTTTGCGAGAACTAATCCGTACAAAATTTGTTTACACCATCGAAAACGAGGTGTAATTTTAGTTTTAAAGGCATACACAGAAAGAAAAAGCTCATCCTAAGTTTTAATTTTATTTTTTTACTTGTTTTTAGTACGAAACACACTTGAAAATTTAAGTACGCATAACGCACAAGTGTACTTAAAACCAGAAGAAGGGGAATTATTATACTAAATACATACTCGAAGAGAGCAAAGCTAAGTAGCTAGCCAGTTAATCTGTACATTATAACCCTTTTGTATCTAACTGTTGAACAGTTCTCAGCAAAGGTAACAAACAAAAATAAATAGAATTTGTATTATGAAAAGAAATTAAACAAAGATATATTTCTTTTCCCCTGATTACATCTCAATTATAACTTTTTCATTGAGGGAGAGGTATAATTCACGGTCGGCATTGATCCCCTTGTTAATGATCTTTACCCGAGCGTTTAAGCAAATTAATGCACAATTTGTTCATGGTCCTTATGGCTTAAAATGAGTACAAGATTCTTAGCTGTATTTGTTACCAGCGTTTTTGGGTGCTTGTTTGAGTATTGAATTTTGTTTCATTTTTTTAATTGCTTCGATAGCTGAATTAGTAGAGTGGCTGGACTGGTAGTAGTTAGGTTCCAATTTCAAATCGGCAAAGCTACAAAATAGTTTATAAACTATTATTAAATTAAGGAAGCAGAGCGAAATATTTCAGGTACAAATTTGTAATTAAATAGGAGTTGGAAACATTGAATTACACTCAAAAAAAGATTCAATCCTTCCGTACTTAAATCAATCGCAAATAGTGTCAAAAATATTTTAAAGTAAGAACGTTCTCAAATCAACTACCGGGTGCTTGTTTTTAAGTACAGATTTTAGCTATATTCAATCCGAAATCAGGATTCGATATAGCAAAAATCGATGCGAAACTAGAATTGATTATGGCCAGAAATAAGTATTTAGCACTTAAAAATGCGTATTTTTGATTTAAGAAAATCCGTACTTTTCGAATTTTTAACACCGCTTGGGATTGATTTAAGTACAAATGGATTGAATTATTTTTTCAGTGTATATGGTTTCCTTGATTGGCATCCAGTGAGGCAATTTTGCAAGGCGTGCAAATTTTTTATTGTTTACTTATGTGAAACGTATTTTTGCTGAGACACAATTAAAAAATGGTTATAGTTCAAGTAGTGCCCAATAGAAGGGGTCAACCTGTAGTTTGAAAATTAGCTACCACCTCTGAACCGTAAAAGATAGAATAGATACTTAAGTTTCCAATGAATATGACCAGATACATATATATATACTGCACTATCAAATAATAAGACAAAGTTAAAAAACCCACATCTTTAAAATTATTTTCATCTAGTTTTTATAAAATTATAGACACAGCTCTATATCAGTGAAGGCCCTTGCACGGTACTATGAAACCCTTACTGAACGAGTCAGGCTGAATTTTTTTTGTGCATACTTGTGTATGAATAAGAACCCATTTTAACATACGGTTGCCAAATTTGGTTTAATGTTTCTCCTTCCTCTTCTTCCAAATACGCTATTATATACTATTACACAAGTATAAATACTTTTATCGAGTTTTGTGAGATGAATGAAAGTATAATTAGATTTCTTGCGACTGTCAAAAAAGTCTAACGTAAATTACATTTTACATTCACACCATCACACTTCAAATAAAATAGCAGTACTCAGCGCTTGGTGCGTTTTTGGTTGCGACTATTTGCGTTTGCGATTATATTGCAACTGATATTGAGCACCCTTTTTAACAACTTTGCAAATTTTATTGCACTCCAAATAACAGCTGATAAATTAATACACAATTTTGAACTTTTCACGTTTTATTTTTTTGGTAATTACTGCTGGCTCCATCTCTACTATTTTTTGTTTGCTTTGTTTTAAAATGTCAGCTGTTCGAGTGTCAGTGTTACAAACGCAATACTCATGCGAAAAAATCAACACGTAATTAGCGGTGCGTAAATGCAAAAATATTGCGAGTGCCACCTTGTATATTTTGTTGTTAGGTTGCAAAGAAAAAGCAACGATTTCTTGCATTCGCACTTACGCAAGACATTTGCACCAAATAATGCACTGCGCTAACAAAAAATTTGAGTGGAAAAGAAAACAGCTGTTGCATGTGTATATACATACGTTAATCATACATACGTTTAATCACAGAATAAACGTGCCAACATAAAACTTTACACGGCGGCAGAAGAGCAATTTCATGTTGGCGGTGGACGTGCCGGCGTAAAAAAAGATTCAGCTGCTAAAATAATAGTTATGTAAAACAGAACCAAATTGAATTGTATACGGTAACCAAATTCCAAATTTCGTTTAAAATTCCTTGTATAACGAAATCAAAATACCATCAGAGACGGCACGCCATCGGCTGTGAAACAACTGGCTAGTAAATTTTTCAACAGCTACTTGTGTGTAAAAAAAAACAACCCTGATCGAATAAAATGTATTATCGTTTAGAAAATTTTCAAAAAACGATGAAGTCTTATGGGATGTCAATTTTTTATCGTATTATTTCTCGTATTCATAACACATTGCATTCACACCATCACACTTGCACGTATTATTTGAATTTTTGTCAGGTATTAATACACAGTATAATAGTCTGAATTGCCCGTTAAGAGCATGTACATACTTCGTTATACAGATCTCCAAGTAGTGAATTTATGAAATATATAAGTAACTCTAGACTATACAATGCTGTCAAAATCAGCCGAATTGATAATTTTATCATACACCTTAATGGAAATCATATTAAATTTTGTTGTGACCATTATGAAAATAACCTAATAATGGCTCCCTACTATGTCAATGACGAATATATGTATATTCAAAACACTACAAATTGACTATGTCCCTCCGGAAGCGTTCGTGTACCTTGATAAGAACGGTTTTATACAAAACCAATGTTAAGAAAACAAATATTAATGCTATCTCTAGCAATCAACTGACAGATGAGAATAAAAGCTTCGATACAAACTTTTTTCGTGGGCATAAGAACATATTTCCAAATTTAAATACTGATAAATACTGGTGGCTGAGTTAAATGCCATACTTTTTTTTCTTTTAATTCCTGCCTTTTTCTTTTATTATAATTATTGTCGTTGTAATGTTTTTGGAATAATTTTTCATTACGAAACATTCGCTACTAAAACAGATATATGTACATACCTCGTATATAATTTGTATAAAAAATATAATTAGTTTTAAAAAATATGTATGTTGTATAGATATATTTTATACCTACATATATATTTTTGTACTAGAGAGCTCGATTATGGGACAGTGTATAATTGTATGCTATTTACACTATTATTTTGTTTATTTGTAGTAATTGTAATAAAAAGTATTCTTTAAATAAACAAAAAAAAATAAGAACCACAAGGCTCAAATGCCAGGAAAGCATTTCACGTATGTATATTTTTATAAAAGTATTTGATTATATTATTAGAATCTATCAAAAGTGGGTCATCAAATAAAATTAGTATAGAATTTGAACAAAGTAAATACAGGGTCCGCCATTTAACGTATTTTTTTAACTAGTGCTTATTTTGTGAAGGGTAAAGCTCTAAACACATAGACGACAGCAGACAGCAAGCAGCAATATGTCAAAAATAAAATGCATGTGTTTAAATGAAAACGATTATTTTGACGGCAGCAGGGCAGCACGACTGCACAACAGCAATTGCTGCTGCTGCCAACTTAGGCTATTTTCTATTTTGACGGGCAGCAAATAAGCAAATATAGTGTTGCCATTATATATATAAATTGGACAAATTAGAACAAAAACTTTTTTTTTAATATTAAACACAAAAGAACATTGCACAAATACAATAAATAAATAAAAGTATGTGTTTTTATAGTTTTTTCGTGATATTATTACATTTTTCATCAATATTTTCAATTTTATTCATTATGAAATAAGAAATACGGCATCCCTGAAATTAGCATTGCTAAAATACACAGCTGTTCATTTTCAATATCAAAACAATTTTTTTCGTTTGAGCTAATTTTTTGTGATATTTTATTTAATTTTCATCCTGGTTGCTTTGAAAAATTGTTCTTCATCTTTTTCCTTGAGCTGTTCTACACATGTTTTGTAAATGCCCTCCTCATCACGGGTTGTATTTACTGGGCGAACCCACCATCTTCGGTTTCTTGTACTATTCGTCTTATGGGCTTTATACACTTCAGTTGTAGTCTGAGCTATTTTAACAATTGTTTTGATAAAATTCACTGAATTTTCTTCGCTCATTTTCTATATCTTTAAACTTTGAATTTGTAATATTTATAAAAACTTGAAATTGATTTACACATCAGCTGATTATTATGTTGTTGCTGTCTTCAAAATAATTATGAAGCCGACTTCAGAGCAGCATTTGAAGTTGGCTGCACTTGAAGTTGGCAGCATTTGCAGTCTGCTGTCGTCTATGTGTTTAGAGCTTAACATTTAGCTCATGTCTGATTTGACAGATAATTAGTTTTATCCTTCCGCTGAACGAATATGGTTGTGCATACGCTTGAACAACGCGACATTACTTTGAAAATCATGGTAATGTTGTAGAATGTGTGCGAAAATTGCATATGGATTTAGGAAGAAGAGAAGCCACGTCAGGTCCATATGTTCATTATCCTGTCCAAAGAAAGTCAAAGAAACTGGCAGCCTCATAGAGAATATTGCTGCTGTGGCAAAAAGTGTGCGTGAAGCGATATCAACATCAATTCACTGTCGTTTTCAACAATTGAACATTTCGGTGACATCATTGAGACGAATTTTGCACAAATAAATCAATTTTATAGCATTATCAAAAAAAAAAAAAAGTTATTTGGCGGACCCTTTATATAACAATTATAATAATATTTTTCCCATATGTCTGTGCAATACCAAGTAAAGAAAATTATACAACAATTTAATGTAGAAAACAAAAACAGCAAAATAAAAAACAAATTAGTTTGTCTCAAAACTGAAAGACAATGAACGAAATCCCCCCCCCCCCCCCCCCCCCCCCACAAAGATAATAATGAAACTCGTATTACTAAACAATTTTTATTCTACAAATCACCATTAATTTTCTTGTTAAGTCAGCAAAACAAAACAAAATGAAAATAATAGTTCTTATAATGACTTAACGTACAATTGTTTATTTTCGAATAATACATGCAACAACATTTACGCTGCCCCTTCCCCACAAAAGATGTTGTAATCAAGCATAACATCACTTGCCCAACAGCAACGACAGCCAGCAGCAGCAGCAGCAGCTTCAGCTGATTGTTGTTTATTAGCATTATGTACAACATTACAACAACCACGTTGATAATAATAACAATAATATTCAAAACGTTTTATATTCATGTACGTAGTTGCATGCAACAAAAGCTTAGAAACTGAAAAGTGGTAAAACCAGTTGCGATTTCGACCAAAATGATAAAAACACAAACAAACCCATTTAAGTCCGACAAATGGTTGGTCAAACAAACAAAGAAACACTTTTGCTTTAGACGGGTTTTCAACATTTTATTCCCCCCCCCCTTTAGTTTTATTACATGCAATCACATTCGTAAGTGCAGCATGCAACAGGTTTTTGAACGCCGGTTTACATAAAAATCTTAAAGAGTTAAATTTATTTAAAATGTGTAATCTTAAGTTGAGTGATTCAATTTGCAGAGAACCATGAGAAAAACATTGTGCAACTAACACACGTTTCAGAGAAAAGAAAACAAAACCACTATTTCAACACCATTTCCTTGGAAAAAATAAATGCTGTGAACTATGTTATGCTGAGAAATGTTTAAAATGCTTTTTTTATTTTTTTGCAGCATAAAGCATTAATTTAATACTATAGCCGAACTTTATGATTTACAAATGTAAATTAATTTATGGCGATTTTAGCTGGATTTTAGTTCCTCAGAATTGAGAGAGACAAAATTGTAGTGTTCGGTATTTTTAAAGAAGACAAGAAACTTAGAGTTGAAGCCTTATTGCCTGGTGAACATACCACGGCTGTTTCACTTCCACCACAAATATTCCCAGCTCCACAATCACTTCGAACCCAGGTCATCACTAATTATATACTGTATTTGAGCAGGTGCGCTTAGGCCTCCTTTTACCCAAACTCTTCATTACTGGCTGTCTATACCACATTGAACCACATTGAACATTAGAATATGTTTTATATTTTCTCATTCTTTCACATCCCACAAAGATTTAGAACAAAGATGTGAATTAGAAAAAAGCTCGAATTTGCTATGGCAATAGCTCAATTTGCTATGGAAAATAACACAAAAATGTATCTGAAACATATTTCCAAAAAAGTCGAAATATTCAGCCCAATCATGAATGATAATTCCGTGAGAGTTTTTTCTTTTTTTCCATTCCTCTTATTATGTTGATAAATTCCTTAGGAAATTTTTTTCTTAACCTTCCCTGTTTTAGCCACATCGAAGGGGAAAAATAGTCGGCGGAGGCAAAAATAGGTATTTTAAAAACAAAGGATTTTTGTTTTTTCCTATAAAAAATTTCGATATAACCAACTTTTATTTTTTTGTTTCTCAGGTAATTTATGATTGGAGGAATTTTTTCTCGAGAAACGTATTTTCCTTAGGAATAAAATTCCTTGAGAATATTCATGATTGGGCTGATTGAATTATTTAAATAAAATTAAAAAAATCATGGAGTACATTACAAATTTTTTATAGGGTAAGCCACATGCGGATGGAATGCGGGACTTGTCAGCACTGAGCAAACCTGACGCCAAGTCGTCGTATGCGTGATCGAATGATTTCCGTCACGTATTCTGTGTGTTTGTTTTTGTTTTACATTACTTTCGCGCTACAGTATAGTATTCTAGATCGCAAATTCAAAAACTTGCCCTCTGAATTAAGTGGAAAGAAGCGTACAACAATTTGTCAAGTAAAATTACTTACACAGCCTATATTTAGATTTATTTATTTATTTCTTTATTTATATTTATTTTTATTTATTTTATTTTGAAACATGAACACTAAGGAATATAATTCTTTTATAGTTCTTTAATACTGTTGTTCACACAAAAGGCATAAACAAAACATAATAACAATAAAAAGATACATCCATTTATATTATAGTCAGGGGTGTTTTTCATAAAACGTCAAAAATAAATTCGTGAAACGTCAAAAAAAACGTCATTTATAAAAATGTGCAAATAAACCCAAAATTAATTGATTTTATTTAATAATATCTTTTATATCATACAAAAAACTATTCAACATGCATTTCACTATAACAAAACGAGTAAAATTGTACATACATACATATGTACGTATTGTAAAAATTTTATTTTTAAATTTAATATTTCGTTATTTTGACCCCTTTTTTCCCTTATATTTTATATATTTATTTATTTTTTAAAAATAAAGCAATCAATTTTGTATGAATAATAATACAAAATTGATTGCTTTGTGCCTTTTAATTAAATTTTTTGTAATGTTTACATTAAAACTCTCTGAAGAGTTAAATTTTAAATTTTAAACATTGGAGCACTACTTATGTCAGTGCCCCGCTTTCTCACAAATACGATCCCGACATTTTGGGAGAGACACCTTACCAGACATAACCCAATTACGGGGCGTATGCTGGAGGAAACTAAGGAAATTTGTGAATGAC
Organism: Sturmia bella; assembly: GCA_963662145.1. NCBI lineage: Eukaryota > Metazoa > Arthropoda > Insecta > Diptera > Tachinidae > Sturmia > Sturmia bella. The sequence goes on along the minus strand of OY759168.1, from coordinate 21,241,094 downwards.
ACGGAGTTCCTATAGACCTATGAGTCAAACTGGTTCACGGTTAAACCCACGCAGCGCACAACAAGCCTATATTGGCTTAGGTATGTCGTAAGACATGGGCAGAAGAACCCCTCCATTCAACCTAGCCTAACCTAACCTATATTTTAAATAGTCCTTAGCAAACAAAATTCCTTCAATTGTTTTTGTCCCCAAGGAATTTCTAATTTTAGTTCTGTTTAAATTTACTTGACTAAAAATTCGTTCAGCGTTGGCAGATGAATTTGACAAAACCATTAAATCGTTAATAAAACCACATAAGATGATAGGAAAAGCCGGTTCGTTATTTGATAACTTGATTAAGTTGACTTATTTCCAAAAAATATTAAAATCGATTGAACTTTTATTGAAATTTAAAATCCGCATTTCTCTTACTTCGTTTTCAACTTCCTGGTACTTTTCAACTTCTCTTTAGATACCAAATTAATAAAAAAAAAAAATTTAACAAGGGTATTAAAAAGGTATTGTTATTTAAAATAACGGATGGATTAATTAAATTTAAATTATTTAAAACTGAATTTTCAAAGTCAAATCTAATCTAATTTGACAGCATAACTCCACATAAAATACATTTATCTACAATTTGGTTATAAATTTCAACGTAAATTCTACACTGCGACATTTTTTCTTTTACGTGAATACCAAGATAAAATTCATCTCTTGGTATAAAACGTTTCCTTTCACAAAACTTTCTGTCATCCCTGGTGTATGGATATAATTTATCATTATTTCTTAAAAAAGGTAAACGCAATACTACAATTAATAAAGTTGTGTTATCTGACTGCCATAGTTCATAGTGATACTAGTGATACTACTTACTTCTTATGCTTGTTGTAAGCGATCGTAAGAATGCTGTCTATTAGTCTCTTTCTTTCTTTCAGGAGTAAATTAAAATATAAATATTTTTTAAGTTTTCTTTCAATTACTTGGGGGTTACACGATCAAGTTTTGCCTTTCAAGTTTTAATACATTCACACTTTTTTACTAATACACTCACAATTTTGAAAATTGATGCAAACTTGATGATAATTTTTGCCTTCCATAGAGAGCATCAAGTAACAATCAAGAAAACAGCTGACAACAATTTTTTTTCGATCTGTCTGCAAATATTTTTTTGTTTTGTTTGAAAGTTGTAATTAAAAGTGATAAAAATTAAACAGATTCAAGCTTAAAAATAAAAATAAAAATGTTTACGTGCAAAACCAACAAATATAATGATGTGCTGCGATTCTTCAATCTACATTCATTATAATTTTTAAATATTTACGAACCTTCTTACTAATAAAGGCTTCACCCAGTATTTCCTTTCTGCCCTCTGGTTTTTTTCTTCTTCTTTTATTTCCTTTATTTCTGATAGTACTTTTAATAAAGCAGCTATTTTTAATTTTCTTTTTGACGGCATCTTGAAAACGAATTGTTATGAAATTGCGTGCAGCCTACGTCACAGCTATCAATTTTATTGAATTTTGACAAGCAGTATGTAAATTTAAAAAGGAGCGAAGCTAGAAAAACGTCAAAATACAAGAGCTTCTGTGAAGAAAAACGTCAAACGTTATTTTAGTGTTTTTTGATCAAAATTACGTCAAAATGACGTAAAATCGTCACATCTAACATGCCTCATTATAATTCTAATGCATAGATAATACGGACTATGATAAGAGCAGGGTATGTGAGATATTAAAACTTTATCTACGACAACGGCACGCCCCTTAACAATTACTTTCTAAATGTGACCTTACGAATACAGGTTAAGCAAAGAAAACTAAGAAATGCTACATCAAAATCTTTTTAGTTGTTAGTTAAAAAGACTTGGGTGTATCTTATCATGTCATGGCTTATCGCACCCCTCTCTCACCCCTTGCAACCTAACCTAGCTTAAGCAAACCAGTCCTAACAATGGCTTGAGGTAGTCTTATATGCTGGGTATGTTTACAGTGAACTTCACGTTTCATCTAGGAGTACGCAAGTATGTCGAAAATTACATTTACACACGAATTGTGGTGTTTTAATTATACAATTTGGTGTTTAGTTTTATATGATATAACCTGAAAATAGTTCACAACATCTGTACTTTGTTTTAGTATTTAATTCTATTATTTGTTTTCTGTTTATTTCTTTAATTGTTTATATGAAGCCAATATTTAATAAATGCTACTCAGCTCTTCAGTAGACTAGAAAAACTTTACTACTTATTCTATTGGAACATTCTTTTAAGTTTTTCGATGCTACTGACGAGTTGAGTACCATCAATGAAATGTCGGCGGCCCATAGATGGCTGAAAGAAGAGAACAATTAATAAGCTAATTAATAGTATTTTTTTTTCTTAATTTTTATTAATTTATATACGAGGTCTGTTCAAAAGAAAATGTCAATTTTGATTTTTTTTTTAACAGTATTATTTATTTCTCAATATTCATTTTTTCCCTTCAATATAGTCCCTCTCAGCTATACTGCACTTTCTCCAGCACTTCTTCCAATCCCCGAAGCACTTCTGAAATGTGGTTTTCGGTATGGCCATCAGCTCGTTCGTCCACTCTGACTTTATCTCATTAATTGTGGCAAAGCGCTTTCCTTTCATTGGCCTCTTCAATTTTGGAAATAGCCAGCCAATTCTGGTGAATAAAATTGTTGAGGCATGCTGCTTTTGGCCAAAATTCACATCTGAGCAATACTAATGCAACAGTGCTTTCGTTCAAAATTTAACAATTTTGAAACAAATTTCGCTGCCATATGTTTTAATCCCAAAACATTAAACGAAATTACATGGCATGAGCCATAGAATATGGCAACATCCTCTGCAACTGCTCAATAGTGATGAAATTATTGATCAAAACAATTTGTTTCACTGTTTCAATGATTTATTCAGTTGTGTTGATGTGATTGCAACTCCAGGATGCTCATCATCAGCAACATTTTCTCAGCCTGCTGCAAAGTGCGTGTACCACTTCTGAACACTTTTTTGAACCAAAATGGACTCGTTAAATGCCACAGTCAACATTTCAAGTACCTTGGAGCACTTTATTTTTTATACGTAAAATGTAATACACATTTTTTGATCCAATTTGTTTTTTTTTTTCAAAAGCCGAAAATCTAAGAACACTCACAAACGTGACCAACTTTTTTAGTTGCCAACAACAAAACTACTGCTTTAAATTGGCTAATAGTGCCAATATATGACTGACTAGCACACGTGTACCAACATAACAAAAAATTCGATAATCGAATGTACAAAGTCCATGAAAATTCAAAATTCACCTTGTCTTTTGGACAAACCCCGTGCATAGATTTTCAGTAACATATTTGGCTAATCGCAAACACTATCTATAGTCTGGGTGAAATAAAGAATTGACTTGGCTACATAGCTGATGTCAGATACTCTTACAGTTCAAAATAGAACAAGCTCAAATCGAAAGCTTTTTTAGAAATAGTTTTTCTTTTATCCACCGTTTAACATTTTGCAGTGAAAGATTTGACAAACACACTGTAAAATACAAACTGTGTTAAAGCACCATTCTATTAATTTGTATGGCTCTGCGTCTTACTTTGAATACACTTTATATGCATAAATTTGTAAGAACTCAGTGAACTGCAAAGAGAAAAACAAGCATTTAAATGCCACCCCTCTACCTTGGAGTAAATTAATTCATGTGTTTGCACCCCAGTTGCAAAATCTTTGAAATTTATCTGTCCTCGCTTTTTAAAAAATATTAATCACTAAAATTTCTCAAAAAAAAAATAATTTTCTATTTTGAGGAAGTAAATCACTAATCAAACATTTTTTTTTAATATGTAATTAACAATTTATTTGGTTATTTTCCACAAATATTTTTCCCCAAACTGAATTCCTTTGTAATGAATTTTTAGCACAAATTCGTAGTCTTTAAAGTATTTATTGGTCGTAAAAAAGTACTAACCCGAGAATACCCACTAAATAGTGTTTTGTGTTTGATTTTTATGACTTTCTGGAAACACTGTAAATCAGCAACTTTTTTTTTAGCTGAAAAATAAAAATTACTTAATCACAACAGTGACCAACTAACTTTATTTCCATAGATGTATTAGTGATTAAGGTGTGTGGTGTCACATTAATCTTTTTTATAATTAACTTGAATCTGAACACTTTAACGCTGCAAATACGAATTCACCGCAACGAAACCGTTCACTCTCCGCAAGAGATTTTTAGTTGTTTATCTGAAATTTTTTTATGATTGTGTGCCGACTTTTCAAATTCAAAATCTTTGAAGGAGCAGCAAGTAGGGGCAGCTACATCAGCAATAACTCTGCAACGCTTTTTGTGCAATTTGGGGAATTATGTCATCGGAAAAGCCATAAGAAAAAATAAATAAATACATAAATAAAACAAGAAAAAATCAAGAAATTTTGCTATTGCTGTGTCTGCATTACAAGTGATTGACTTGCAGTCAGTCTGTTCGTCTGTCTGTCTGTCTGTCTGTCTGTCCACTCAAACATTGTTATGGTGGACAACACAGAAACACATATTCGTGGCGAAGAAAGAAAAATGTGCTGCTGTTGGGGTAGGCAATGGGAACAAACACGAGAGACACAAGTTTATTGGGCTAAAACCAAAAGAAAATGAAAATAAGTAGTAAAGAAAACAAAAACCTGCAAATTTCAAAACAATACCATACATGTGTGCCAGCACATACGCATTATGTACATGCATGTCGGTATGTATGTATGTGTATATAAGAAAAGTTTATAAAACTTATGCAAAAGAGGCTTGAAAAAATTAGCTTCAGTATTGATTTCATGCGAAATTCAAATGCATTGAAGGGATTTTTCTAAGGCTTCAAAAGTAGGAAAGAAATTATCATCTATGAGGTAATAGTTATTGCAACAATGTATTGATAAATGAATTCAGTTTTCAAACTGTACTTATGCAGTTAGATAGCGTCGCCTAAAATGCCAAATGAATTGAATACCTACATATGTGCCGAAAAATTATTTTATGCAACTTGCAAATGTAAATTAATTTATGCCGGTTCTGTCCTTGAAACAAAAAACCTGCTACTGCATTTTTACTTAAATTAAGAAACCAAAAATTCTGAGGTTTAACAAAATTTAAAATATGTATGCTGTCATTGGCTTGATACAGATGGCGAAAGACCCTGCTGTAAGCGATTTTGCCGCAAAGTCAGCTTTCTGAGACAAAATGTTATTGCACTTTTGTTTTATTAAAAATTCTTTTCTTTCTTTGCTGCTTCAGAAACAGCAAACAAATGGAGAAGGCCTTCAATACACTGGCGGAAATCACAAGCAAAGTTGTATCGTTTATCGTTGTATTTCGAGAAAACGGAACATATTACTAATAATTTTTGTTTAGCCTCCACTTCACATAATAAAGCAACAATTAAAATACTTATAAAAAAAACAGTACATACATAAACACCATAAACTCCTCCAGAGGCATAGTGGGGCTAATTACGGCAACAGAAAGAGCGTGTGTTAATAAATTTCAGATTTGCCTTAAACTTGTATAAGCACATACACAGTGCTGGGCAAAATACATGATTTGGTGTATTTAAAATACAAAATACAACATACATGAAAGTTGTGTATTTAAAATACAAAATACAAATACTTTTTCTCCACGCATTTAAAATACAAAATACTGCATTCTAAAAGCAAGTATTTGAAATACAAAATACAGTGTAACAAAAACATGTATTTAAAATATAAAATACTTTTAATCAAAAAAGTTTTTATCGCCATTCATAAACACCAGCTTTTCAAATGTGGTATCAGACAAACAACCTCTTGATGGCGAATGAATAAAACCAGCTGTCGAAAGTCTAGCCAAGTCAACATCTGATTGACATTTTTTTCTCTTCTTGATTTAGATCAAAATGTCAAAAGCTGCTATTTCCTTATATTTTATTTGTTCATTGCTTAACTTTCTGAAAGCTTAGCGACTTTGGGTAGTCTGGGCAGCATTTGAAAAACATGTATTTGAAATACGTATTTAAAATACAAATACGTATTTTGTATTTGTATTTTGAATACGTTTCATAAATGTATTTGTATTTTGTATTTTAAATACTAAGCGCTTGAGTATTTTGTATTTTGTATCTCAAATATCAAATATTTTACTGTAAATTTTAATTTTTATTGAACTTCTGTATTTGCTACCCAGAAACAGCCGGTTGACCACCTAGCTATTAAAATTTTACTTTTCTTTACTTAATTGATATTAATTAAAAGTAGTGACAAACCAAGGGTTCAACTTAAGCCTGAAAAAGTAATTTAATATAAATGTAATAATTTTTTTTTATTCAAAAATTAACTTATTTGTTTGCTTGAAATGTATTATTTTAGGGCTAAAAATAGACATAAATGCTTTCTGTCTGTTTTAGGAAAAACACTAAGGTATATTTTTAGACCTAGATTAATAAATTTCGAGCAAATAAATAAATTAAATTTTTAATAAAAAAAAATAAATAAAATTTCAAATTCTCAACCCGAAATTAAATTTTTTTACCTTGATTTTTTATGACGTAAGCCTCTTTAGTAGAGAAAAAAAAGGTAAATAATATTATTGAATTAAAATGTTTTGTTAGTCTTGGCCCTGATTTAATTACGGAAATCGTGGAAAATTGTATAATAGCCAATGAAACAATGAAATGTTTACAAAACTTTTTCCTCAAAAAAATCCTCTTAAATTACCAGTCATTTGAGAATAATTTTTTGCTACTTTCCATTACCATTTGCTACCATTACAAGCGTTTAAAGCGTTTGACCTAAACTTCCGATTAAATAATTACAATATATTTTATGACGTTTTCTTTTATTTTGTTTTGCTACACAAATCTTCTCGAAAAATATTACGTTTGAGATTCATAAAAATGAGAAACAATGAAAGTTTTTGATTTGAAATTAAAAAACGAAACACAAAGTTGTTAATTTAAAAGATTAAATAAAAGCCACATGCATGATGCATGCTACTCGGTTTGATTTCATGTAATGTGCATGCCATACATATGTATATACTTACATGTGCTTACAAACAAGCAGGTATAAGTTGGAAACAACTATTTTAAACTGTAATAATGAACCACTAAGTTAAACAGACATAACATGATATTGACAAACAATATATGTAATATCGTGCGATACTGAGCTAACTACATACAGTCTCGTACTAAAAGACACAAACCTCCCAGTATCTTTATTCGTAGCAATCCACTCAATACCATTATTTATCCACTACTAACACACTTGAGAGCTGAGCTTTAACAGCAACAATTACGTTTTCCACCTCTGCTTAAAATATATAATTACACTTGCACAAAGCCTTTAAACACATTGACGTACATGCATGCATACATATGCACATTTTTGTACGCAAACAGACGTCTTGTGTGCATATGTACATATATATTTACGATATAAAAAATATTGTAATGCGTTTTGCAATCATTTAATACCAGTTAAAAAAGTAAAGTGGATATTTTTATCGTTGTTTTTTTTTTTTTCTTTTTCTTGCAGTTGTCTAGCACTAAAACTACCAGTCTTTTAATTTGGGGAGCTGGAATACTCAGAAAAATTAAAAACAACTGGTCACACTGCCGAATTGAAGAGAAAACAGCAAAATTTGTACAACTGAGTGAAGTGTCATGCACTATAGAGGAAACAAAGTTCTAAGTAAATAACTATGGGGCTGTTCACAAATTACGTAACGCTTAAGGGGTGGTTACGAAATGTTACGTAACAAAAAATATTAGTTATTGGAAAACAAGAGCGGTACGTATTGCAGCCCAGAGACAAAATGAGCTAATGGCCATCATTTTTTTTTAACAAATACAAAACTGCGAAGCCTTCGGCAGGAATCGAACCTGCAACCTCGGGGACGACTCTTAATAGGCCACTCTAACAATTCATCCATCGAGGCGCTCGACGGATGAAGGCTGTGAAGATGTTGAATGGATTGATGATGAGAACATTGATAAAACAAATTGTGAAAAGATTGTAGACGATATAGCTCCAGGAAATAAAATGCATGTTTTATCAATGGATGAATAGTTTACCTTTCCATTGACCGATATTTGAAATGTGCCAATTTTTAGTCCCTAATTTTTATCAATAGAATTTTCTTTTAAATTGCACGTTAAATACATAAATTAAATTTCGTAAATTATATACTATGTACAAACACATATACATAAAATTAATTACATTATTATTTTTTTAAAAAATTTTTTTTTTATTTAGTGGTTGTTATGTTATGTATGGTGGGAGGGGGGCGGGTTACATATTTTGTTACGATCTTTTACGTAGGGGTGGGGTGAAAAATTTGCAAAAATTGCGTTACATAATTTTTGAACAGCCCCTATTAAGCTTTACTGCAATTATTCTATGATAATGGATGAAACTACTGCTCCAGGAACACCCTAGAGAATGGTTATGTCGATGGTAGAAATAATTATTCAACATTTTCATGTGAAGAAAAAAAAGACTTTTTCCGTAGAAATATCGAGAAGAAAAATGTGATGTAATGTCGATATAGAAGAGTAGCTCAATTCGACGTGAGGAAAGTTGATGGCCAAACACACAAGGTGACTTCACGCCAGATGGTTGCACACTCCAACTAACACATAAGTTTTGGTAGTAGTAGATAGTTTTTTGGTTACCAGCATCTGAATTTACCTAAATGTGTTCAGTTACTCGTGAGCTGTGTTAAATATGTAGACTAAAATGGCGCGGATATTTTTGTAGGCAAAGAAAAAAATGAACAGCAATAGTTGATTAAGAAAATAATCAACTGTACGCAGTGTGTTGAGTGTTAAGTTCACTTTGCAATGAATTTGCCTTGGCTAAATATTAGTGAGCGGCCAATTGTGCAGTGACTAAACATGCTTAGTTTGGTCCAAGGCATGCATGTATGTCAATGCGTTTAAAGTCCAAGTTAGGTGAAGTTGGCAGCTCAGGTGATTATTTTTTACCTCCCATTTTTTTACTCTTGCTACATCAAAAAGGTGTTTTCTTTGTTGGCAAACCATCTCCCTGCTGTGAGAGTGAGTGATCAGCACTATCAATTCCAATTGAAATTTTGACATAGCAACAAAACTTTTTCACTAACAAAATGTATGGAGTTTTCGGTTGCGACTACCCACTTTAATTTGCCCTGGATTCTTCTATAATTTAACCATGAATAGACTTACAACGAGCCTTGAAGAAAACTCACGCTCAACTGAGAAAAGGCATGGTGCATTATTCTCACGAGCGAAGAAACTCATTTCTGGTTGAATGGATACCAAAAATTAACTGTTCAGTATGGATTATGGGCCGTTAGCATTATTGGGCAGTACTTTTTCAAAGATGACAAAGGCAGGAATGCTATTGTGAATGGCAAGCGCTACCATGCAAGGATGAATTTTCCCAGTTAATTTTCAATTAAATAATATAAACAAACATTTTGCACATTTTTTTAATTTTATAGGCGGCCGCGAATAAGATATACCTTACAGCCGTCAACATAAATATAAAAATTAATTTTTGCCATGGAAAATTTGTGTTCAAATTTGCAATACAAATTTTTGAATGTTGAGAAATTAACTTTTTATTGAGTAATGCCATTCGTTTCTCTCACTTGAGAACATTATCGTTTTTAGTTTTCTATTAAATATTTATTTTTAAAAAGCAAACGTATTTGCAAATCATAAAAAAAAATGTAATTGCAAAAATATTTTAAGCCATTTCCTCCCCTAAATCCTTTACTGCTGTACTGTTGACTCGATAGAGATGACAAATTGTACACACAACTATTGTATTCAATTGTTGATCAATGAAAGTGCAGTTTGCCACAAATATGGAATATTTTATGAATAATTTGCTTGGCATGCCTTAAGCTAAACTTCGCATTAATAAAAAGAAAAAGATGAATTAATAACTAAATATTCTAATGATGATTCAAATGCATACCAACAAATAAATCACAAAGATTTGGATGTCTAACAATAATAATAATAATGATATTTACTTTACATTCTGAGCTGACTGAATATATTATTTTCAAATTAAATCCCTTTCTGTTTATTAGTTTATTAATAAACAGTTCATATTTAATTAAACCTTTTTCCTGGGGCTATTTGAATATAAGAATATTTAAGTGATGTGTTAGTATTTATAAAATATTCCAGTTATTCCCATTTTATTGTTTGATTCGAGAAAGGAATTAATTACCCCAAATGCTTTTAAGCTGCACTATAAAATTTATCTTAAATGCAGCCAAGAGCTGTACAAAAAACTTAAATTAAGTGAATACTTATATTCTAATAACCAATACGATCACAAAATATAATTGAGTCATTAAGACTTTAAATTGCGCTCTCTCATATTTTCCATTCACACCTGGCAATTAGTTTACTCAATTAGCGGATGGTGCTGTCGCGATTCAGTTTTAATACGTCTTCATATAAATAAATAATATTTGAACATTTGAAAAGAAAAGAAGATAAATAAACAAACAAAATAGATTTACCACCAATATTAGTTATTATATTTACATTATATCTAACGCAGACATTAAAGAGTTTTACGCAAGCTCCATATTGCTAGGAACACAACTGGGACGAACGACGAATTTCGCCCAACATGACGAATACGCCGGTTAAAATTCACTGTTCACGACGAAAAACAAAAACATCTGTTATAATTGATAAAGTTTTTTATTGTTTGTTCAAAGAAAAAAAAATTCAATGAATCAAAGAATTTAAAATTTTGTAAAAATAATAATAAATTAAATGTTAAGGCTTAAGATCTTTTTATAAAAATGTTTGCAACAAAACAAAGATATTTATTTACTTCAATATTTTGCCCACAATTTGTTGGCTATATTAAAATAATATTAAAAAATATTCCTGAAGAAGCCAACAAATTGTGGGCGAAATATTGAAATAAATAAATATCTTTGTTTTGTTGCAAACATTTTTATAAAAAGATCTTAAGCCTTAAAATTTAATTTATTATTAAAATAAAAAAAGATCAAATAAACTATACTAAAATAATGAACATCATGTTCATTATGGTAAAAGCCTTGAAGTCTAGCATTTTCAATTATAATTTCACTTGTTTCCATTTTCTCAGTTTTTTAATTTTATCTTTATATAGTTGAACAGCTGATGGAGTGACCATATAAAAAAATTGGTTGCTAAAAAATTTTGCATTACCAAAAACAAAAAATTAAACACTACAAACATGTTTTATAATCTAATATGTTGGCTTTCTATTTTAAATGCAAAAAGTCAAAGCTTAGCACTTAAAATAAAAACTATTAAAGTAAAAATTAACTGTTTTTCCTAAAACACTTGAAAACTAAAACCAAAATGGTCACATGGTACTGATTTGTTCGTCGTTCGCCGGCGTAAGAAATAGAAATAAATCTATTTCAAATTCGCCGCTTGCAACGAATTTCGACCGGGGCTGTGACTGTGTGCATTTGCATATACACCAATGTGTTTTATTTTTGACGGCGAATATTAGCGGCGAAAAATTCGTCGCTCGTCCCGGTTGTGTTCCTAGCATATGCCATATAGAAATACAATTATGTAAATGGAAAATTAGTACATATTGATCCATTACTTGAGTAGAATGCACTGGATGTACTTTATCGCGACAAAAGAGAGTGAGAGAACATGTATTGAATACAAACGATTAGACTTACCGTGGATCATAATTTTCGTTTGTTTTTAAAATTGGACGAAACGCAAAAGCAAATTTTTAGTAGCTGTGACACTCATAGAAAACCAAAACGCAAAAGTTCGCGAAAATTTTGAGAAAAAATTGTAAAATTTGTTGCCAGTAAATTACTCTAAATTGCAAATTTTATGATTTAGTAAATATTTGCACTTTTCAAAAAATTATTTTCAGTAAATTTTCATTCTATGGGAATATTTCAAAAATTTTCTGCCGCTGTGTTTTTAACGACGTTCTTAAAAACTATTTTAAACTTTTTGTTTCATTTTGAGGATTATTGTTTTGAAAATATTCAAACAAGGCGAAAAAAAATTATTTTTGGCAATTTTTGATAACTGGTATAAGGACACCCTTTAGTTTTAAATTTTTGTTATTTTTTGGTATCTCATGGAATTACAAATCATGTTCAAATTTCAGGCTCTTATATGGAAGCACCCTTTAGTTTTCAGCTTTTTGTTGTTTTTATTATTTGTTTTTATAGCAGCCTGGTCACCACATGTGCTATGAAAATTTCAACAGTCTAGCTTTCACCGTTTCGCAGAATGGGCGCTGTGACGGACAGACAGACAGACAGACTGACAGCTTAGTTTCGATATTAAGGTGCCTTTTTCCCTCTGTGAGCACGGAACCCTAAAAGGATCTTCCCTTAATTTTATAATATTGAAAACTAGCTGTACCTTTAACAAATTGCTTTAATGGTGGGCCTTTCAAATTTAAAAATTTATACCAATTTGAAATGTATTGAAATTGTTTATAATAAATTTTCTAAATTCATTTCAAGCACATATTTTTTCTTTATACATACACATAGAGGTATGTGTGAATAGAGGTATTCAGCTATTTTTATAATTAACTTATTATCCTATTCATGTAATTTTAATTATATAAATTAAACGCATTAAAAACTGATTATCATTTTCTAATTATATAGAAACTTATATAATTAAAATGCGATCTGTGATCCAGACCTATCAAAGTCAACATGCTCAGCAGGGAGCTGTTGCTGATAAAATGAAAAGAAGTCGATTTTCACAACATCTACAATTTTGTAACGGCATCGAGAGCTAGAGAAAGAGAAAGAGAGAGGGAGGGAGAGAGATCTCTTACAACAGAGAACCAGTAGTTTACAATCTCAATAAAATCTGCTTATCCGCTTAGATATTGCACATTTATTTATCATTTTAATTATAATTTTAATTTGACCTTTTTATTACTATAATAACCTTATTATTTAAGAGTATATCTCTTTCAGTTTGCAGCTGTTTGTATGATTTTTATTCTCACAACTGTCAATTTTATATGGCCTTTTTTAACACTATAATTGTTAGTTTATCTATGAAATTAAATGATTTTTGATATTAATTATTTCCAATAGATTTATTGGTATTTTAATTAAACTGCATCTATTTTAATTTATAATTTAAATATAGACGTTATAAACACATGCATGTATGTATCTGTTCCTTTTGGAAAAGTACAGGGCTATTAAGCTATTGTTATATACTTTACTCAGTTTCAAAAACAGGATTACTATTTTTACTGTCTTTTTCGACTATTATACCTTGCATGATGTCTTTGCACCTGCGCAAAATCGAGTAGAAAATTGTATAGATTTACATTAAAGTAATTAACAAAATCATCGGCAGTTACACTACCGCTTCATTTCCACAAAATTTATTTATCAATGTTGTAAGCCAGAACAAATTTGTTACGTCGACACCGCTTGCTTCTCTGGTCCCCTGCACACGTATAAACTATAAATAATTTATTAATAATCATTGCCCTTATTTCGTTTGTCTTAAATAAAAATTAAAGCAAAATCGAACCAAACTTGGATGCTGATGAGCGACCTGGTGGTCGTGAAACAGCGCTGGTATATACTCAGTATCCCCCTAATTCATAAAAATTATTACAGGTTTATAAGACTGCTATTTGACATATTTGTATGGAAAATCTGTCAAATAAGAGCTTTATAAACCTGTTATAATTTTTATGAATTAGACGGTAAGTCTTCAACGTTACTTTTATTGTCTTCTTTAAAAATGTTGATCACTCCAATTTTATAAAAAAAAAGCCCCATAAAATTATTAACAATTGTAAATCATATAGTTCACTATAAAATTAAATTAACGATTAAAGCAAAATTAACGTAAGCTCTTTGCTTTTCTTTTATGTTTTATAATTGTTAATTACATACAAAAGGGGCTTAAATTCGGTTTCACTTCCTCAAAATGGAGAATATAGTTTATAGTTAGAAAAATAATTTCAAAAACTTAGAGACATATATATACATACATATTATTCAAATATGAACTTAATTGTTTATTTGCTTTAAAAACCAATTGAAATGTATTAATTCAGTACAATGTATTAATTCTCATTTTGTTCATGGAAATTATGGAATAAGTAGTTGAGTTTCAAACAAATTTTTAAGGATTTTCAAGTCTACTGATGATGAACACTAGTGTTGCCAAATCCCGAAACATAAAAGGCAACCCTCGTATAAACTAATGCTTCCTTATTTAAACGCCAACAATAATATATGTATATAATTCCGGTCCAAAAATGAACCTTTTCAAAATGTTTTCCGTCTTTTTCAGCTGTCTACATGCCGACGACATTTCGTTGATACTGATCAACTCATCAGTAGACTTGAAAAATTCTGAAATGTTTGTTTGGAACTTAAATACTTATTCCATAATTCCCATGAACAAAATGAGAATCAGAAATGTTCAAACAAACCTTTAACACAGCAAACATTTCTTTTCGTTTTGTTCATATTTGAGTAACTTAACAGATGCAGACAAATGCATAGATAAACTTAACTAAATTTGTGGCGATGAAGCTTCATCAGGACCAGTGTTTATCAATGGTGTGGGGAATTTAGTTGTGGCTGTAGTTCACTCCAAGGCGAATTTCGCGAAGGTCGTCCAAAATCAGTTGTTGTTCCGAAAATCACTGACGCTGTGCGCGAACTGATATTGCAAGATCGTCATGTAAACTATCGTGAGATTCAGATAACCTTGACCGGGACCAGTATTTATTCCATACTGCATAAACATTTCACCACCAAAAAAAATTTGTTCGTATTAGATCCCATACAAATTTTCAATAGCTCGAAAAAAGGCTCATGTCGATTCATCGAAAGAAATGCTCAAAAAATACGATCGCGGTGCTTCGGAACACGTCTGTGACATCATGACAGGTGATAAATCAGAGATTTATGTATATGAGCCCGAAAGTAAACCTCAGTCAACAGCATGGATATCTCAAGATGAGCAAAATCTAACAAAAGTTGTTCGCTCACAACGTTTTTTTTTTTTTTTTTTTTTTTTTTGAAAACTAGACATGTGTCAACCGCAATACAAAAAAACGCAGAACAGTCAATTTTGAGTGGTACACAATGTCCCGAAATCAAAAAGGGAAACCTCATAGTCGAACTATATGATTTACAATTATTTTGTCGGGCTTGAGGTCGATTTTATAAAAGCTTTTGGCAATTTGGTTTATTAAAAATTACAACTTTTGACAATAAGCCTGACCATTGTGAAAAAAAAGCTTTGACTAACCCCCTCTTACTTACCTCTTTCGGTTTTAGGTATTTTTTCATAAAACTTATTTCTCAGCTAAGTTGTCTTCCAAGAAATCAGGAATACCAACCGCCGCAAATAGATCAAACTCTTCACCATGACAATGCGATGTCGCATACATCGGCTCAAACATTTGCAATTTTTTGAGCAGCCAAAACCATCGCTGTTATGAGTCTCTGCCGTATGGTCCTGACTTGGCACCGAATGACTTCTTTTTATTTCCATACGTAACAAGCAGACAGAGAGGTTAACATTTTTCGACACCTGAGGAAGCGGTTGCTGCATTCAGAATGCCTGTTTTGGGGATACCTCAATCTGAGTGGCAAAAGTGCTTCTACGACAATTGGTTCAA
Source organism: Sturmia bella (assembly GCA_963662145.1). Taxonomy (NCBI): domain Eukaryota; kingdom Metazoa; phylum Arthropoda; class Insecta; order Diptera; family Tachinidae; genus Sturmia; species Sturmia bella. The sequence goes on along the minus strand of OY759168.1, from coordinate 21,225,404 downwards.
ACGCGTGCAAAATTGTATAGATTTTCATGGGGAATATTTTGAAAAACATGTGATTTTCGATACATGATATATATGTATGTATGTATGTATGTTATATTAATATTTGTTTTTCTTCTCTAATCCCGAAATCAAAAAGGCAAACCTCATAGTCGATCTATATGATTTACAATTATTTTGTCGGGCTTGAGGTCGATTTTATAAAAGCTTTTGGCAATTTTGTTTATTAAAAATTACAACTTTTGACAATAAGTGAAAAAAAAAGCTTTGACTAACCCCCTCTTACTTACCTCTTTCGGTTTTAGGTATTTTTTCATAAAACTTATTTCTCAGCTCGAGATTTTAAAGCTCAAAAATGTTCATTGCTCCTAAAAACGATATTAGTACCAACATTCTAAAAACTTACTCTTTGAGCATCTCTTTCAATTCATGCTACACAATACGTCAGCAATATATCAAACTCTGTTTGAACTCACTACAGAAAATGCCCAAAATGAACTTGCCAAAATGCTGGCATTTGCTTGCGCTTGCATGCCTTATCTTGTCTTAGCCTCTTAAGCAAATGAGCATACTTTTAAAAAATGTTAATCTATTTGGACAGGTAACTGATTTGTTCGCCTTGACTTGTATGATAATTGTGTATTTATACACCACACCAATAGTTTCTGCTGACCAAATATTCACTACCACACATACTTATGCATATAAGACCTTATTTCCACTTACAACTTTTTTTTTCACTTCTTTTTTAATTTGCATATAGTAATTCATGTAAGTTCACGTTGACCAAGCTTTTCAAAACCAACACGAATTATTTAAGACTTATCAAGATAGAAATCACTTTGCACAAGTACTTTTGTTGTTGTTCTTGTTGTTATTTTTTTTTAAACAACTTTATTTTTGAAATAATAGTTTACTTAACGAAATTCAAAAGAAGTTCTTGCTGAATTATAATTTAAAGTATTTGAATTTATTTTAGAAATTAAATATTCGAAACGTGTCTGCAGACACAAAATCTTGATGCAAAGAAGCAAAAAATCCCAACCCTGCTCATCAGCGTAAGAAATATTTTAGTTTTCCGTTTAACAAAGCAAAAATACATGTGCTGCTTGTTTAGTTTAAAAATGAGACACAAAATGAAAGCAATTTTCTAATAACACGATACGGCAACTAAAGATTTATGTATGTAAAATACGCGGTGGGTTTTGGGATTGCAAAGAAAAATTAAATTGGACCAGGTTTTTTCTACACGGTCGGCAGGGGGCGAAATGAGGAACACAACATCTGTTTCTTCACTTTCATAGAACAAAGGGATATCGCTGTTGTGGCACACAAAACCCTTGTAGTGGTATTTTTTTTTTTTTTTGGAACGAAGTTCCTTAACGCGGAGTGCTGGTAGCGCAAATTAATAGAAATCGTCACGAAAGCGTGTACCTGTTGATATGTATTGGTGTATCTCTCGACAAACCGCCCATGTATGATGGGCGGTAAGTAGCGAAACTATTTTACAGCAGTGGAGACACCTACCAATAAATATTAATTAGTTGTGAAAACGGACACTATCAGTTTGCTAGATGTCGCTAAAGTAAAGTATGTCACAACAAAAAACAGCAATATTGAAAAATTGACCAACAGTTGCTTTTCTTCGTTTTGTGGCAGATTGACAAAAACACTGCATGTGCCAAAAGTAAAAAAAAATAAAACGTTCCAAAAATTTAAAGAAGCATATAAAATTTCAAAATTTCAAAAACAACACAAAATAAACATACAGATTTCACCTTGTATTACATTCGAAGATGAAGAAAAAACGTAAGGAACTTCGTTCCTAACGGGGGTCCCCCGGCCGCATTTCTTTTTTTTTGGAACGAAGTTCCTTAACGCGGCTTGCTGGTAGTGGAAATTAGTAGAAATCGTCAAGAAAGCGTGTGAGCTGTTTATATGTATTGGTGTACATCGACAAGCAATTGTGTATGATTGGCGGTGTCTCCGCTGACAGCAGCGGAGACACATACCAATAAATATTAATTAGTTGTGAAAACGGACACTATCACCTGCACTATCAGTCGCTAAAGTAAAGTATGTCACCACAAAAAAAAGCAATATTAAAAAATTGGCCAACAGTTGCTTTTCTGCTTTTTGTAGCAGATTGGCAAAAAAATACTGCAGGTGTCAAAAGTAAAACAAAAAACATAAAGAATCATAAAATTTAAAAATTTCAAAAACAACACAAAGTAAAACATAAAGATTTCACCTTGTATTACATTCAAAGATGAAACGTAAGGAACTTCGTTCCTAACGGGGGTCCCCCGACCGCATTTCTTTTTTTGTGTTATTTGTTTGTGTGTTGCTTTTTTAGTTTTATTCTTATGTCGGCGTAACCAGAGGGAAGGGTTGGAACCACCCCAATAGTATCATTCGTTCCAGAACATCCCTGTGGAGCCCTATCATAAATGGCCATTTGTGTTCCTCATTTCGCGCTCCCTTCCGACCATGTCACAAAAACTGGTTCGACTTCGTTAGCAATGGATAGTATAGTATAGCTTGAAGGTTTATGATGACCATTTATGGACCTCCAAATTTTATAAAAATCACTGGCCGAAAGACTCGAAAAAAAAGTCTTGCAAGACGAAAAAATGTTTTCTCTGCTAAAGGTTTGTCTGAACACTTCTGATTCTCATTTTGTTTATGAGAATTTTGGAATAAGTACTGAACGAAATGTTGGTGACATATAGACGACTGCAAAAGAAAGAAAACGTTAATAAGGTCTCTTTTTAAAGCTAAAATAATAGATTTATTATTTGGTTTTTTTGGCTTTTATTATTTTTTTCATTATTATTTTCCTGAAGAAGCTATCCAAAGGAGAGCGAAATATCGACAAAAATAATTAAATAATTTTAATAAAAAACCTTTAGCTCAAGAAAATAAATATATAAAAGCTAAAATAATAGGTTAAGCTATTGTAGACAAAAGGCAAAAAGATGCTTATAAAAATTTTACAATATGGAAAACCACAATTGGTTTGAAACGCGAAAACTTATGGATATTTTCGTATTTATTGTAACTTGCATTTTTTTGTATCTGCTCAGCGTTTTTATTATCTATATGAAGCCTATTGCTGCTATTTTATACTTTCCTACATTGCGAATTTTTGCTTTTAGGCTCATAAAATTTCTTTCAACTGCTAAACGTTTTTCATAAAACGAACGAAAACGAAAATCGAACTAAAGTTCGATTTTAAATGTAAATTAATGTTGAAAGTGTTAAAAGCATGGTCCTCAAGCTTGAATAAATTTATAAATACTGAGAATACATATGTAATTACAGAGTTTGCAAAAGGTTTAAAGTATGTGTTATAGAAAGCAAGGAAACAATTAGCCGCAACTTGAGGCCAAAAGGTGAAATTTTTTTAACAACGAGTTAATATCTACAATTTCCTTGCAATTACAAATAAATTAATATCATACATATACTATTAGCGTTGCGAAATTTCTGCGGGACTTTTTGTCGTTTAAAAATGTAAAATAACAATAACACAATAAGTGTATATAAAAATGCACAAGAACTATACATGAATTTTATTGGCCACGAGAGTTGGTCAAGAGTCTTACCATTTTAAAAAGTTATGTCTTTTGTAAATAGTTATATCCAGGCAAGTAATAAAATTGTAATATAACCAATACTTTTTAAAATGTGTTACTGAAATATCATTTTTAAAAAACGCGCCTGAATTGAGAACTAATTAAATAAGTTCTCTCCCAGATCAAGTAATTTTGAATAATATTTTGCCAACATTTCTTTTCCAAAAAAATATATCTTTTTTAGAACATTAAAAGATATTCCTTGAAAATATGTATTTTAATGAAGATGCTTTGAAGAAATTCTAAGTATATTTAAAAAAGTTTATTTTAGGCTGCCAATATTACCAACTTTAATTAGAATATTTTGACGAAACAACTTAGTTTTGCTAAAACTGTTCTCCATTAATGAAATAATAAAAAAATTATATCATCTCGCCGTAACGGTGGTACATATCTATTAGCAGTTTAACTAAACGTAATTTAACTGAGATGTCAAAAACCCAGCCTTTTAAAAAGTTGTCTTTTGAAAATAGTGCCTTTTAAAAATGTCGCTTTGAAAACCCTACAGAAGAGTACTTCTTAAAAATAATAACAAAAATAATAAAAGTACATTTTAATGATAAAAGTACCTTTTAATTAAAGTGCCTCTTAACGAAAGTAACTTTTAATACAAAGTACCTTTTAATAAAAATAGCTTTTATTACTTTAGGCCTAAAAATAGACCTTAATGCTTTCTGTCTTTTTTTCAGCCGTCTATATGCCACCGACATTGCTAAACAACTCATCAGTAGACTCGAAAAATCTAAAAATAATGTTTGAGGTCAACTACTTATTCCGAAATTCTCATGAACAAAATCAGAAGTGCTCAAACAATTTTTTTATACAGAAAGCATTTTACGTCTTGTAACCGTTGTTAAGCAACAACGCAATGTCGGCGGCATATATAAGGCTGGAAAAAAAGATAGAAAGCATTAAGGTCTATTTTTAGACCGAAAGTAATAAATTTCAACTGGCTCTTATAACGAATAAATAATTAAATTAATTTTTAAAAATTGCTTTTACTAAAAGTACGTTTTCTTAAAAATAACTTTTAACTAAAGTACTTTTTAACAAAAGTACCTTTTAATAAAAGTACCTTTTAACAAAAGCACCTTTTAACAAAAGTACGTTTTAACAAAAGTACCTTTTAACAAAAGTACCTTTTAACAAAAGTACCTTTTAACAAAAGTACCTTTTAACAAAAGTACCTTTTAACAAAAGTACCTATTAATAAAAGTATTTTTTAGCAAAAGTAGATTTAAATAAAAGTATTTTTCAACAAGAGTGCATTTTAACATAAGTAAATTTTAAGAAAAGTACCTTTTAACAAAAGTAGATTTAAGAAAGTAGAATTAAATAAAAGTCCTTTTTAACAAAAATGCATTTTATTAAAAGTACTTTCAAATAAAAGTATCTTTAGATAAAAATATATTTTAACAGAAGAGCATCAGAAGTACATTTTCATAAAAGTAGTTTTTTATACAAGTACCTCTTAGTGAAAGTACCTCCGTAAAAGAACATTATCATAAAAGCAAATTTTCGTAAATGTACCTTTTATCAAAAGTACTTTTCAATAAAAGTACATTTTTATAGAAGTACCTTCTAACAAAATTACTTTTTAACAAAAATGCCTTCAAATAAAAGCAGCTTTTAACAAAATTATCTTTTAACAAAAATGCTTTTTAGTAGTAGTGCATTTGAAAAAAAAAGATATGCGGTCGGGGGACCCCCGTTAGGAACGAAGTTCCTTACGTTTTTCTTTTCATCTTTGAATGTAATACAAGGTGAAATCTGTAAGTTTTATTTTGTGTTGGTTTTGGAATTTTGAAATTTTATGATTTTTTAAATTTTTGGAACGTTTTCCAACTAATTAATATTTATTGGTATGTGTCTCCGCTGCTGTCAGTGGAAACACCGCCAATCATACACAATTGCTTTTCGACAGTACACCAATACATATAAACAGCTCACACGCTTTCGTGACGATTTCTACTAATTTCCCCTACCAGCAAGCCGCGTTAAGGAACTTCGTTCCAATAAATTTTTGGAAAAACTGCTTCTTGAACAAAATTACTTTTCGGAGAAAGTATTTTTTAGAGAAAGATACTCAACATCTTTTAAACAAAATAACTTTCGAAAATCATTTCATTACCCTTTAAGAAAAGTATCTTTTGAAAACAAAGTCTTTCGAAAAATAATTACCTTTCAACAAAGCAAGCATTTGGCAAACTTTTTATAAAACTTTTGAAAAAAATTAATTTTTCCATAAATGTAACCTTTTTAAGCAGTAACTTTTAGCAATAAATACCTTTTAACAAAAATGAATTTTAAAGAAGTGCCTTTTAAATCCTATCATTTGAAATTTATCTTTAAAAAGTCGAATAAAAGTTATATTTTAAAAAATTACAAATTTTATTCTTAAAATTTCTTTTCAAAGCACCACCTTTGAAAAGCTGACCAAAAAAGTAAGTTTGAAAAAGTGTCCTTATGAAAGAAGAGCTTTTTGGACTACATTTAATAGTTCGCAAAATCCATGTTCCTTATTAGTGACTCTATTTATTGAAGTGCATGCGGATAAAAAATCTTACTTATAAACAGTATAAAAAGTAAACGCAAATATTCCTCTTTTTAATGTTACAAAACAAAATAATTAAAAAAAAAAAACATCTTTTGTTAAAGATTAAGATCACAAGCCATTGGCTTTTGACACCACAGTCACAATCACTTTGTGGAATAATTAGTACTAGAATTCGCTTAAAACTTCTCGTTAATTTCTATGGACTTTGAATTGTATGAACACAAAATTAAATATTTATTAAATGCACAATAATGGTCAGATAAAAATAAAAAGGAAATAATTGTGCAATCATTAAGAAGGGAGAAAAAGTAATGATGTTTCCCATAGAAATACATATCGTCAGCTTATTATTGATTTGGTGCATACAGAAAAATTCAGAGTGGAGAAGAACAACAATACTGAAGATATGCATGAAGTTTTTCGTATTTTCACCATTTATCGGTATGTTTTGACATTTCGGGTTTTTCTGTAAAGCGAACGTTTTTTAAAAATGAGAAGTTTTTAAAAACGAGCAAATGGCTATTTAGTGTTCTGCAAACTGTTCGATTTGACAACATTTTAAATAAAGTGCGAGCAACACATACAACCACAAACTAACACAACTAACTTTTCTAAGTGTAACGCGATTTTGGTTGCCAAGATCTGAATATTTGTTAAACACTTTAAAAGTTATATTTGTGCTTTAAGCAAACAAAATTACTATCACAAAACTTTTCTACCCCCAAAAATATTTAGAATAAAATAGCAGCAATTTTTTTGTAAGCAACGAGAAAAAAGTTTTACATGTGAAAACTGTTTGATACAAATAAATTTAAATTGAATTACAATAGATTTATAAAAAAATCTATGCATTGGTCACTATTGGTTTAAAGCAGGTTTTTGTCAATAATGGATCTAAAAGTTTCACAAAAAAATGGTTTTAGTTCATCCAAATCAGTTTACTTCCTACTGCGAGTAAATGTATATATATATACAAATATGGGAGTGTTTCTAAAGTTACAATTTTTATACTTAAATATATTTATACTTAAATATATTTTTGTAAAAATAATAAAAAAGAGCATCAATTTCCAAGTGACACTTCTTACATTTCTACAGTGATTTATCAGAACAATATGACATAGTGTTAATGCCAAAAGTGGATAACTAAACCTTTGGCATTAGTAACAGGGATGGACTTATTTATCCCTCTTTTCACTTATAAACATAAGCTGAAAGTTGTCCTAAACAACGCCTAAATTTAATGACAGCTTAATTAATAAAGCCTACCATATTGGTTCCGATTGCTAAAATTTCATGTAAGACACTTGTACTTTGGATTCCTATGACTACGGTAACAATAAATATCCATATCTGCTATTCTAATTCAAAATACTAATTTCTTGGCTTTATTTTTTTTTTTTTCATTTTTCCATCGTATTTTGAATTATTCGAGTAAACAAAATAAAAGTACGATTTTCAACTAGAATTTATTTTGTTTACGCGGTTGGCTCAGAGAGTGACTTCACCTAATTTTCCAGCGAGTGTCCAAAACTATTTTCACAGTAACACATAGTTTTTTTAATAATTTTCTGCAAGCAGTCACCACTTGAAATATCACCAGCTTTCGTTTGGACATTAAGTTACTGGATATGCTGTATAAGGACTCTTTCAGAGGCAGAATTTTTCTTGACTGGCTAATGGTTATTGCGGTTAGTGCTTTCATCGAATTTTATTTGAGTGCAAAGCAAAATAATTTTGCCATAAACAGAATATTAACTCAATTAAAAATGCCTATCTGAACAGGGTACAAAGAAGTAACTCGGAGAACAGTGCTGCCATGCGTTCTTTGCCATCCACTGCTTCCGACAAATGAAATAAGCGGACTGAAATCTAAAAAATAAAATCAACTGTGTTTTGTTACTTTCAAATTGAATTAAAGTTGAATATGTGCATTAACATCAGTATTACTTATATTTCTTTTTGAATATTTGTATGGAAACGGCAAGAACAATGGCGGTCATATGATGCACATTGCTGATGAGCTTGTACATCATAGCTCCTATCATTTTCTCAAGGGCAAAATAAAAAAAAAGATGTGTACACATTCGTGTACATGTGATTTTTATCTCTCACTCAATTTTAACTTTTATATACCAGTGCTACCAAAGTGATCATTTCAAATCTTTTTTTCCAAAATGCCCACCAAATTACAAACAATGCTATCAATTTCTTTACTATTAAATAAAAAAGTATTTGCAATCTATTTATTCATAGAAAGGGTATGAAACAAGAAATTTCGAAAAACCATACAAAGAGAACAGAATAAACTATTTTAGAGGTACATTTAGATAAAATGAAAAGAAAGCAGGCAACCAGTAGCAGTTCTGACAATAGAAAAGCAACTCATATCGAAAAAACTTCTACAGTACCATTGTTTTCAAAGATAAAAAAAAGACAAATGAACCTATAAAAGCATAAATGCTTAAGCGTAACTCCAAATGAAATCACCAAATTAAAATACAAAAAAAACATGGTAATGGCAACACTGAATTTAAAAGTAAAAAAATTTCTTTGCATGTATTAGTAATTAAGTTGTTCATGTATTAGTTTCCATCAGCCATTTCTTATGAGGACAAATCTATCCTTAGTTTTAACAGTTCCCATTTTTACTGAAAGGGTATGCCTTATTTTAGGCCTCCAAGCAAATTGTGGCATGGCTCGAGTTTTAGATATTATAGTGAAGATGTCAGGATCTCGCCTCATCTACTAAGCAAGTAAAGCAACTTTTATGAAATTTCAAATGATATAAAAAGTCAACGACTTTTCCCCGGCTTCTGGTAAAATTATCTACTGTGCACTCTCTACGATCAGTAGGCCTTCAGAAAAGCTCTAAGTGTTATAAAAAGGTAATAGCGAATGGTTGTTTAACCAGAATACCAACTTCCAAAGCTTCAGATGGTTGGGCAATGCTAAAAAACGAACTGTTTTGAAAACCATTCATTTAAAGAAACATTAAAAAAGCTATGAAAAAGATCATAAAAAATTATAGCCATTAAGAAGAAACCTTGATATTTTTTGTTTGTTTTTTTTGCTAAAATTAAGAAAAAATTCTACAGCAAGCGATGCAGGGTTAATGCTTATTGTACACCTTTTTTTCTTTTACACAACAAAGTGCGAAATTATTAAGCTATTTATATATTCTAAAAGTTTTTATCTTAATGAATAAATAATTTTTTTATACGTTTTTGAAAAGCAAAACTAAAAAGTTATAGGAGCTTTCAAAAATCGTATGTTTTAGAAATCTGTAGATAAAATATTTACTTTCATAAGCAGCAAAATTAAGCGTTTGATAAATATTTAACTAGATTATTTATATTCAAAGTGCATTCGTTTGTTGAGAAAAATTGTTTATGAAATGCAATTAAAGTATAAAAAGAAAATCTAGCATTTCTAGAAAAATAAGATGAAACCTTAAATACTCGTAAATATGCCTTCAAAATCTGCTACAGTTTGTTGAAGAAAAAATTTATGAAATCATCTGAATTTTTAACTCACCTCAAAATAGTTTAAGCTCCCAAATTCCTTTGCAAATTTTTTTTTTTAAAAAGTTTGTGTTTATATTGATTATGTTTTTTGGCTTATTTTTCAACCAATATTTAATTTACTTTTTATTTCGTATTTTTATAAAGCTTTGACTTTAATTTAAGTTTTTGCTGAAATGCAGACACACATGTACATATATATTTTGTATTGCACTTTTAATTTCAGTGGTTTGAATTGTGTTCATTCATCAGCAAAAATAAACCAAACACATTTTATTTATGCAATATTTACTTGTTAATTATTAGTATATTTGATTTCTTAAGCGAAATTGTATTTATTTTTTGTTTTTTTTTCTTGCAAGTTTTACTTCCTTTTTGTTGTTCTTAAAACGAAAGACTTATGACACAAACGTTAACACACACCTTTTTTTTCTCTTTTTCGGCGGTTTTGCTTTTGCTCTCTATCTCGCTCACTCTCTCTTTCAATTAAATCACTTAAAATTGCTTAACTTCCAATAATTGTTGCAAATTTATTTTATAATTTGCGATTTGTGTTAATGCTGAATAAAATATAATTAAATTTACTTATTAATTTGCGCTTTACTATTCCATGTGTATCAGTACAACGACGAATTGGTACTAAATCTTACATGTTTTTCTGTTGAACCAGCTCAAAGTGTCGCTTTAACGCTGACGCTGGCAGCACTGCTGGTGTTGTTCAAAGTAAAACTTTGCATTTATAAGCGCGAACGCAAACTTTAAGCTGATTTCTTAATGTTTGGTCGGTAATTTTTATTTGTAGTATGTTTAGGTTTTTACTACCTTGTATGTATGAGTTTGCGTTTGTGTAAATCTTGGTAAGAAGCTACGTATGTATGGTTGAATGCGATTTTTTTTTTGTTTTTTTTTTTTTTGCTTTATATTTCTTGACGTTTGTTGCTAAATTCGCACTTTACACTCGCATTCAACTGTGCACAAATAGTAAAACAAACACTTTAAACTCAATGCTTACAAACACTCTCTTAAACTCAAATCAAAAAAAAAAAAAAAATATTGAAAAAAACGAATTTAACAATTAAATTTTAATATTAACTTTTGAGGTTCCTACTAAAATTTTACGGAGAAATTTATTTAAAAAAAAAGTTCGTTAATTTATAAAACGTATTCGCTTAGAGAACAAAATAATTCGCTTAAACAAAATAGCAGCAGCCGATAGTAAGCGTATAAACGTGTTCAATGCTCAAAAGTTAAAACTCAACTATCAAAGCTTAATATTTCAACCACTTTTTCTACAAGCTCTTTTTTCGATACAACATCCGTTTATAAGTATTTTACTTGGAGTTCTTCTCCACAAGCCACCACAAAAAATCAATAACCAATTTATGAACAAAAAGTTGTTGCAAACTTGATGGCCTCCAAAACTCAACAAACAAAATGAATATGTATAAATACGTATTCTTTATTTTCCCAAAAATTGTTGTTACTGTTGTTGCTGTTGTTGTTGTTTTCTGTCTTCGTAATTTGAGAAAAAAAACTCTCGTTTTTGCTTAGCATATTTTGAAAAAAAAATACATATTTAATATTTTTATCACGTTTGTTAAAAAGCTAAACGATTTAAAAATACTCTTATAATTCGTAACAAAAGCTTTTTTTTCAAATTCACCACACCTTGCAATTTTCCCTTTTAACGTTTGCTTGTGCAGACAACACACGTTTTAGCTCAACCAACCACTTGGATACAAAAACAAAACAAAAAAGCACAAGACCACAATGCGTTTCAAGAAAACCTGACGTTTTGTAAGTTTGTTCTACACTTTGAAGAAAATTTGGAGCATGCTACGAATCCACCACAAATTTATCAAAGAGAGAAAAGGTAGCAGAATTGAATTCAGATTTTAAGCGTCAAGGCCTAACGCAGTTTGATATAGCAAAGACATAACCAAATGTGATAAATGCAAAAGCTAAACCCCCCGTTAATTTACCAGTTGGATTAAGGTTGCGATACTTTAACGCTCACTTTTTTTAAAGGAAAGATGAACAATGAAAAATCGTTTATCTGCCCGATAAAATCCAGCTTTCAACTAACAAGCAGTAATAATGGCCTTAGGGCCATTATAACAATGGTAAGGTTGGCGTTAGCTAAAGGTACCTTTAATTAAAGTGAGCGATAAGCTGGTTGGCCATTATTACAACTTACCGATACGGTTGGCTTTAGCTAAAGATATCTTTAATACAAGTGAACGATAAACTGTCCGTTACTTAAGTTAACTTAGTTTCATTATTTCAACCTGTCAGCAAGAAAAATTATTAGTATCTTGTTATTTTTTGGGCAATATTTTTGAAAGGTTTAAATAAATAAATTTTTTCAGCGAAATTTTTTCCAATTCATAAACTATTTCAGTTTGATATGCAAATGCTAAGCCTCATGTTAATTTACCAGTTGGATTATTGTTCCGATAATATAACGCGCACTTTTTGTTAAATGGAAGTTGTAATAATGAAATATTATTATTTCTGTATTAAGTTTATCAGGCTCAAGTTCTTTCTATATTATCTTTGTGATTGATATTAATTAAATTAGACACAAAAAAACATCAAATATGAATCACAAAGATAATATAGAAAGAACTTGAGCCTGATAAACTTAATACAGAAATAATTATATACGAAAAAAGTTCAAAGAATAGAAATTAATTAACTTTATAATGAAATATTGTTTATCTGCTCGATAAAATCCTACTTTTAACTCACGGCAAATTATAATAATGGTATCTAAATGCACACAGTGTTGCAGTAATAAAAACTTGTTCAAGTCTATATAGAACCATTTTCTACAAATCCCTTTATTTTCGCTCTTGTTCCCCTTAAACATGTTATAATAAATTTTATGTTTAGCATAAAAATATTACAAAAGTGAGCTTATTTATTTGCTTTAAAAGGCAATTGAAATGTATTATTTTAGGTCTATAAATAAACTTTGAGTTTTCTGTATTTTCCAACTCATCAGTAGACTCGAAAAATCTTAAACGAAAGTCTGAAACTCAACTCTTATTCCAAAATTCCCCTGAACAAAATGAGCCTCAAACATTCTCTTAAGATTTTTCGAGTTTACCGATGAGTTGATTAGCAGCAACGAAATATTGGCGGCATATAGACGGCTGAAAAAGACATAAAACATTAAATAATACTTAAAAACAAAAGATAATAAACTACAATCGATGGCAATACAAAAGAAGAATTATTACTTAAAAATATTATTTAAATTAAAAAAAAAACCATTATTTACCGAGCCTTAAAGTCAACTTTATTACCTGACTTTATTACCTGTAATTTTTTAACAAATTCAATAGATCATATCTCGCACTCAACACACTTGTTATTTCCGGTTTGTTAAAAGCTTTTTAAAAGAATTGTTCAAATAAGTTCAAAACTAATTGCAGCCACGATTAGTAACTGATTTTGGAACAAAATTCATCAGAACTTCACATGAAGATCTAGTTGAGTCAAAAGTACAAAATATATTCAGAAGGAACACTAAACTACTATAATTATGTTTGTTATAATTTTTTGCTTAATTGAGGGATAAGGCCAAGTTTATCATGCACGTGCTTGATCTTTTGAGTGCTGTAAACTTAAACTTTAAGCTAAACAAACAAATAGATCAAGGTCTATTTATATACATAAATATGAAAACATTTTTGCTGTTGACGTGCTTACTACTATAATAAGTGAATTATAAAAAAACACAGTTATTAAGAAGTGCCCTACACTAACTATTCGTATTGAATGTTGGCTGACCTTATGTGACTTAAAACAAAATTAAATTTTTAAAGGTTTGCATTCTTAACTAAATAACAATTATTAGAGTTTTCTAGTGCATTGAAAAAAAAATTGATCTTTTGAACTTAAAAAATTACTTTAGATTATTAAATAGCTTTTTTTAGCAGCAAATAAGAAAGTAATTGACAGAGGAATACTTTATATTTTTGCAGTAATTCTTTATTGAATGGGCGTTTTTTCTACAAGACATACATTTCCAACATAAAGTCTGGAATTTGCGAAATTACTTTAATAAATTTTCTCAGGTTTAATTGACACTTTTTATATTATTTTTGTAAAAAAAAAAAAACCTCACCGAGTGTCGAAATTTTTTTCACAAGTTTTTTGCTCCACAGTCCGTAATTTCATTCACATGGCAGGAAAGAAAAATCTGCGTTATTTTTTACACTCATTTGGGATCGGTTTGATTTTTCTAGGCCTTATTTTACCTTCTTCGTTTTAATTACTTTAACTTCAGAAAAAATGAACTGTAGGGGGCGCCACATACAAAAATTAATAAAAATCATGTTTCGTCTTGTTGACTCAATGCTTAAATGCTGTTTATAACATTGGCCATGTTTTTTGCATTTTTCTTACCGACAGCACATTTTTATGTAACGCCAAGCAACTAAGTCATCAAGTTTAATAATTTCCAATTAAAATACAATCAAATTAAAAAAGTAAACATTTTCATATTGAAATTATCACTTAATAACAACAAGTTGTAATTGATCCAATTAATTGTAACGATAGCTGGGTAGAGCTATCGAAAATATTCTTATTTATTTATTTTCTCAAACCCGGTTTTCAAAACTGAATTGTTTTTGCAGAATTAGAGAACATGGCTGTCATTGAAAATTGGACATTCCGCAAGGGCAACACGCAGCGCAAGTGTGACTGACATTTGCTTGATATTATGTTCCATACATAATAATTGCGTTAGAATTTTAAATGCAACCAAAGACAATCATTTAAACTGTTTTTTCTATTACTCGCTTTAGCTTAACTACATATAAAAAAAATCAAGTAAGTTACTTTAATAAGAACTTTTTTCAAAATCATTTTAGTTTTTTATCAAATACTTATTATTTCTTTTACAATAACAGAATTTTCATTTCCAGTACCACAAGGTATACTGTACGTATATTAGAAACGCCTTATTGGTATGGACCAACTCTTTCTCACAAAACTTGAATTGTCACTCCCTCCAAAAATATTCTGAGAGCGATAAACTACATAACGGAAAATTTTAGGCAGATCGCATTAGAAAAAGGCGTTCAGCCGTCGCACAAATTGAAAAAAAATGTGAAAAAATTCACAAAATGTGCCATAATTCACAAATCTGCCATGGTGTCAGCTTTAGTGACATGGTTTTTAAACATATTTTAATTTTCATGGATAGTGACAGCAAAATGATCGAACTGTAACAAAAACTATGTTTACGGTGATCAAAAATTGCTTACGGCATTTGAAATAAAAATGTATTGTTTGCCACAACCTTTCGCATCGTTATAGACAACAAAATATTGTTGTCGCAATCACATTGTTTTTTCTTTGCGTGCATATGGCCAACTAGCTCTACTCCCATTAATTTTCTTTTCTCAACATCTCCACGGAACAAGCCAACTCTCTATCTTCCCTCCTTATGGTGGCCCATAGGAAAAGCAGAGACACTTAAAAACATTTGAAATTACACTTATCATTTATACCTGTGTATCGTCGATGTCATGTAGAAAGATGCCAACTCGCCTTTTTTCTCAAAGTCGAATTTTTTGCATATTTCCCTACAGGAGACTTTTATTCACCAAAATATGCCACTAATGCCAACATTAGACACGAGTACTCTTCTAAACACTGAGGTTCATACACGAGTTTCATTTCAGTTTGCCGTATGAACATGGTTTAATAAGATGACTATAAATAAGATAAGCATAAAATTAAATTTTAATTGTATAGCAACCAAATGTTAATCATTTTATCGGGCTTTCTAGTTCGATTTTTACTTCCTTAAAATTGAGAAAGATCGTTTTGTGATTATTATCAAAAATTTTAAAGAAGACAAGAAAAGTCAAGTTGAAGACTTACTGGCTGGGGTACATACCATGGCTGTTTCACAACCACCACCACGTCGCTCATCACCATCCAAATTTGCTTCGATTGTTGATCACTCCAATTTTATCACAAAAAAATCTTTCTCAATTTTGATTAAGTCTAAATAAAGTTCGTAGACAGCAGCGATGAGATTTTTCAACTTTGTGTTTTTCTTTTTTCCAGCTTTCACTTTCGGGCCTCACAATTCAATACAATTTCAGTTCGGGTTCTTTTTTCAAAAAGGTGGTGTAATATTTTTTTTTTTTTTTTTTTTTTTGTAGTAATACTAGCCAGACTGGTTGGCAAGAACTCTGCCCACCCGACGAGCTGCAGCCGGAGCCACAGCGGCCACGCCAGCAAAGCCGACAGTCTGGCAACACCATCATCTATTTACATTTACATTAATTTTTTTTTTCTTTACTAGCTACAACTACTACAAAAGAATTTTATCTCCGAAGATAAAATTATTAACTATTGATAATCATAAAATGTTAATTTTGGTCTCCTTTTCAAAACATGATTTGCACCAGACAGCATGCTCACATTTATAAACAAAAAAACATCGACATGAGCGAAACCGCAATCAAAACATACAAGAATCGAGTAAAACGTTTGCTACTTGATTGAACTTTTAAAAACGTTATTTCTTCAAATATCAAAGTATGTGAGTTTATTTTCATGTGCCCATACATATGTATACAACATAAACAAAACTTTTGTCTGTCAAAAAACCCATCATCAGCGCTCACAAATCGTAAAAATTTTTATCAGTCGACTGCGGCAGCAGAAACTGCAACGCACAAATGACCTTGAAAACCGGAAATTTTCATTCAAACGAATTTTTTGTCCAAAAGACATCAACAAGTTAAAGGCAGAATTTTAGTGGCTAAAAAAAGCGGTAGAAGGGCACACGACCAAACTTTCCCAAAAAGATTTGTTTATGTGTACGCATGTCTTAGATTCCTAAATAAATATTTTAAAAGTAGAGAGCAAAACTTGCTACCGCAAATGATTTTATGAAACAACATTTAAAACATTTAAAAAATACACTTGGAAAATTCTATCGCTACTTAATCAAGATAAAGTTTTAATTTTAATTTACAGTGGGATTTTATGTATTTAATCAAAGTATTTATGTATTTAATCAAAGTTTTCAAGAATTCTATGGGGAAAGGCAGACGAAGAAAAACAGGGGGACTGTTAAGACTTAGCAAGCCCGAATTAAGCGGAATAATGGAAGTTATGACAGGTCACTCTTAACTACTGGCACGTCATAAGAATATGGGGATGAATAGGAATATAGAGCATGTGGGGAATAGAGCGAGACATTAGAGCACTATTTACGCCAGTGTCCCGCCTTCTCACGAATACGGTCATGTGCTGGAAGAAATTAAGTAACTTTTTAAATGACACGATGTTCCTATAGACCTATGCTTTAAACTTTTTGTGGTTAAATGCACTCACACGCGCACAACAATCCTACATTGCCTAAAGAGTATATCGCAAGACATTGGCCAATATACCCCTCCCTGTGTGCAAAGTTATTTTCGCTTTGGGAAGTATTGCATCAATTTCTTTTAAGGCAAGATTAAGAAATCTTTTCCAATTAACATGGATTAACTTTAAATTTGGGCATTCTTTTTGTACAAATTATTTGTAACCAACAATTTTTCATCTTAATTTTACTTTGCAATTTTTTCTTCGGTGTATGATTTTGCCACAGCGTTGCCAGTTGCTGTAAAATTAACTGTAAAATTAAATTTAAAAAACTGGGATAAAATTTTAATTTTCGGATAATTTTGATATAAGAAACTTAAGGAGATCAAAAAAGACAAGAAAATGATTTTTTCGTAATAGTTCTGCAGCTTTTTAGCTTCGCTTCCTACAAAATAATCGAATTTAAGTGCAATCGACCACAACTTTCTGATTGCTAAGAAACCAGTAAAGCAAATACTACAGTTGATTTCAACATTACCATTCTGTCATCTATATTATCATCCTGTTTGACTGCTTTACCATTTTCAGCTGAGTTAATGATCAAGTTAAAGAGCAAGTTTCTGGGATAAAGCCAAAACTTGTCGTTTGGTTAAACGTTTATTTCTTGTAAGCTACATTCAATCCACCCAGTTTTTTTTTTCAGTGGTAGCTTAAAACTAGGTGAAATTGCCATACCTTATGCGAAAATTTAGTATGCCAACACTTGCAATTTCTAACAAATGCTTGACGTCATTCGAGCACTTTTATACTTGGGAAAGTATGGCAGATTTCTTTTAAATTTTTCAAAGTTGCCACATTTGGAAAATTACAACAACAAACAGTACTCAGAAATCTCTTATAAAGAGAATTGTACACTACACTCTCCATTAAACCGAAAAGTTACGATACACATAAGCTTCGTCTGTTTATGTTTCAGTATTATAAGTGTGAAGCTCTACTCTAGACAGTTCTAACTAGAGTTTAGATGGTCCCGCCAGCGCTACTGAATTGAAATAAAACCATAATAAACTTCTAGAAATATAAATGATCAATATCCAAAAAACTGAATCGTATGCCCAAACCAAAGCAGTGGAAGCTCATCTTCCAGTTTTATTTAATTTACATTTAAGCCACTGAATACTTAAGCCGCATTTAAATAAAGAAAATTTTGCGTTTAAACAGCAGTCATCAAATAGTGCAAAACATAAATTTCTTGCAGCGTTGCCGAATTTCTGTTTCTAAAAACAACCAATAATAAATGGTTCATGGATTTAATTCACTCAAGTTTAAGCTGCAGTTAAATTACAGAAAAGTTGTATTAAACTAGAGAGTAAGTTCATCTTCGAGCTCTGTTTAGTTTACTTTTAAGCTATAGCTTATAGAATTTGTAAATTAAACAATCTCTTTATAAACAACATAAAAAATCTTTTATTTTCAATACTGATTGATTTTTAATGAAACATTACGTTGTTGGTATGAAACAGCTTCGTTATATTAACGAAAACTTCCGTTGATGCAATGTAAAATGTTCATTTCATCTATGTAAACTGTTCATAGTAAAAACGACAATGGTACGTTCTATCAACGATAATGAGTAGTTTTATTTATAAAAAACTGTCGTCGCATTAATCACATTTCTTCGTCATATTAATATGAAATAGTTTCATTTTATAAACGAAACTCCTTAACGAAACTCCTTAACGAAAACTCCTTTCGTTAAGGAGTTTTATTTTATGAATGAAGCGCTACGTTGGACCAAAAACAATGACATTTTCCTTAGCATTAATATAAAAAATCAGTCTATTTACGAAGCTTTTTGTTTCAGTGTAGTAAATCTTTAAATCAGTGAATACTTAAGCCACACTTCAATGAAGAAAACTTAGCGCTTAAGATTCAGCAGCAGCTTTTTGGCAACGTTATCAAATTTCTACTTTTAGAAATGACCAATGATAAATGGCTCACCGATTTTCTATAGTGCGTTTTTGAGATCTCAGTTAAACTAGGTTTAGTTAAACTCCAAAAATATATTTGCCGCTGTTACCAATTTTTTATGAAATTTTTTTAATGAACAACTTAGTTTTACTAATGAAGAGATGAATTTAATGAATTATTTGCCAAATGAAATGTATTATTTGAGATCTAAAAATAGACCTTATTAATGTTTTCTGTATTTTTCAGCCGTCTACAGGCCGCCGACATTTCGTTGGTGCTAATCAATTCATTAGTAGGCTCGAAAAATTGTTAACAAAATTTTTAATACTCAATTACTTATTCCATAATTCCCATGAACAAAATAAGAATTAGAGATTTTCAAACAAAACTGTAATACAGAAAGCATTTCTTCGTCTTGCAACACTGGCTGAAAAAGACAGAAAAAGCTCTATTTTTAGGCCTGAAATAATAACATCCTCTTCTTTAATTAAATAATAAAAAGTAATATCATTTCGTCGTAACGGCGGCACACATCTATGCTCAGTTTAACGGACATCACAAAAACCCAGCCTAACTGATTTTCTAGGCATTAGTGTGCTAAAAGCAAAAGGATACTCTATAAGAAATGGCTGATAGAAACGAAGACATGCAAAGCAATTTTATATCTTTCAGCGTATCCATTACAATGATTTTCTTAATATTTGGATTTTCCCGCATTAATTTGGTGATTTCATTTGGAATTACGTTTATGCCTTAATGTTCTTATAGGTTCATTTGTTCTTTTTTTCTGTGAAAAATAAAATCGTACTGTAGAAGTTGTTTCCATAACATTTGGCTTTCTATTGTTAAAACTGCTACTGTAGTTACTGTTCTTATTTTAATTTTATCCAAATTTATCTTTAAAATACACTAAAGCCCCGACTTGCGTAGTTCCGATTTGTGTCGCTTTTTAAAACTGGAAAAATTCGATTTGCGTCGATGCGATTTCAAGTTGCGTCGATTTGAGTTGCGTTGTTTTGACCCCGATTTGCGTCGATTCGATTTGCATCGTTTTGATTTCGATTTGCGTCGCTAAACACGGTTACATTTTTTACTGCATCATTGTGGATTACCATTTTTAGCATTTTTAGTGTAGTATGTATTTAGCATCTTGAATTCGTTAGTTTTTACAACTTCTGGCAACAACGATCGTCACCTGTACGTTAAGAAATTTTTAGCTTGCGTGAATAAAGGGGAATCCCCTTTCCTTTTTTATATAAGTGGTACTAAGAGCAGCTGTCTGGTTATGGTAACAATTTAGTGTGTGATTCACCAGAATATGCCTTAGGGACGTAAAACATGAGTCATTTTTATGTTTTTCTTTTCTTCTTAATTTATGGTTTTGTTATTTCTTTATAATATATGTATATAAACATTTGTTGAAGTAAATTAAATAAATAAAAAAGTACTCATACTAGTATTTTTTATCAAAAATACAAAATTTTTTGCTTTGTTTTAAATATTTTCCCCAACAAATTTAATTTCAGTGCATTTATAAGAAAAAAGTGATTCGATTTGCGTCGTTTCGATTTGCGTCGCGTTTCCCCGGTCCCCATTAACGACGCAAGTCGGGGCTCTAGTGTAGTTTATTCAACCCTCTTTGTATTGTTTTTCGAAAAGCTTCTTCTTATTTAATAATAAATAAATTGATAGCATTGTATGTAATTTGTTGGGCATGTTGGAAAAAAGATTTGGAGTGATCACTTTGTTGAGGTGGTAACGCTGGCTCAAAAAAGAAATCACACATACACGAATTATTATTAAAAAAAAAAAAATTAGTAGGTACATAAATGTCAGTATTAAAATACTACCTACAAACATGTGTAGGTATGAATAAGCTATAGTGACTAGGCCTTAAGCTATAATGTTTACAAGTCATTTTTGAGCTTAACTGAAATATTTTTACATTCATAGTTCTGACTGAGTGACTTGTATTATTATTAACTAAAATTGTAAATGTGTGTACATGTTTAGAATAGTTATCTAAACCTTGCTATAGAGTCCAGTAACTTTTAAGTATTGTAAAATTAGTTCAATTGATTCTTCATTTGGTGAGGATAGAAATGTGCATGGGTTTTCATTTGAAAATATTTGCAGCCTCTGGCTCTCAAGATTGGAACAATGAGTTAGTAAATGTGGCATGGTGACGGGAGTAGTATTATCGCAGTCGCAGATAGGGGGAGTTGTTCTTCCAATTATATGATTGTGAGTGATCATGGTGTGGCCCACCATGTCGAAGTCTTATCAATTTTACTATGTCCATACGACTAACACTAATATCCTTAATTGACCACATATTGAAATTTATCTTCTCGGAATTTATTTATCTATAGCAGTCATTTGTTTCATTCCAGAGTTTGTTCATATTCCGGTTAGAAGCTTCCAGCTTAGCATATCCTCTCATATCCAGAAAATTTCTGTTCACAGTGCCAATTAGTGGTAAGTTAGGAGCTTGTTTGGCAATGCTGACTGCAAATTCATTACCCTTTATGCAAGCATGTCCAGGTACCCAAATGCCAACGAACCTTGGAAAATATTCCATAAGGGAATTTCTAATACTGACTGCATAGAAGTTGTTGTTATTTATATTCAAAATAGCTTGTATTGAAGATAATGAGTCGGTACAGATTGCGTACTTTCCCGTTTTTTTTTTTGCAGTATTCAATGGCTTTGTAAATAGCAATAATGTACGTAGAAAATACAAGGCTATAACTGGGTAGCACGGAGGCTACAAGCACCCTATTCTCTGATGTCACAGCCAATGATACAGTTTCTGATGTTTTTGAGCCATCTGTATATATAAACGTTCTTTGAGGGACTTGCTGAAACCCCTCACCGAGGGGTAATTCGGCAGTACGGGGACCGGAGCCCCGAGATGGCTTTTTGGAGTCATCTCGCCGGTCATAGGTTGAGGAGCCTTCCTTGGCTGAAACGTACTGGCTGTGGTTGCTACCATAAGTTCGCATGGGAGGGAACGTTGGTAGCCATACTGATCATAGACCCTCGGGTCTGTGTTCGGTCGCCCAAATGGGCCCGTAGTGCTGTTGCTAAGCAACAGACGCTGCTTTATAAGGAACTGGATTGGCGGGAACATTAGCGTTGCTTCAAGGACTGATGATCTTAGGAACTTCGGGCTACCACGGTAGTCGTGTATCCTTAGCCATCTAGGGAATTGCAATGCAGCAGAGGTTATATAGCTCAACTCCTGAGCAAGGGGTTTTGTTATGGCCAAGTAACGCAGCAAATAAATTGCCATCCGAGCAGTTGTTCCGGCTGCTCGGGGGCGGTGGTGTAACGTCCTGATTGCACCACGTGGTTTGACCACCGTGAGGTTGGGCCCTAGTGGCAGGTACTCACGTTAATCATTCCACATCTGTATATATAAACGTTCTTTGACTATATTTTCCAGTAATTTCACAAAATAGGAGACTATATTGATGTAGCGGATGTGTACATAATTTTTTTCATTTTGTCCTTTAGAAAATGATAGAAACTATGATGTACAAGCCCATCAGTAATGCGCATCATATGACCGTCATTGTTCTTGCTGGGTAAATGTGCCATAGGCCAAAATGTAGCACTATTTATTTTGAAAAGTAAAAAAAATTAAACAGAACTCAAGCTCTCATGGTTTAAATACAGAGGTAATTGTATGTATGTATGTCTCTCACTAGCGCACTACTAATGAATATTTTTATAAATAAATTTATTTATTTATTTTTTTCTTTAATTTGGTCACAGCATTGAAGCGTTCGCTAGTTTGTTTTGTTTTTTTTTTCGTTGTGCGCGCTGACGCAACATTTTACCACATTTGTTGTTGGCGTTTGTGTGATTTAGTGAGTGAAGCTCATTTGACACAAAAATTTGGGCAGGCCAATAAACTAAATAAACGCATCATGTTAGCATAATTATGATTTAGCCAGTTTTACCATTTTTATATGCAAACCTAAAATACTTTCCAGCTTTAATCAGAAAAAGCATTTGTTTTGCGTGGTGTAGTGATATTTCTTGTTTGGCCTTTAAGTATTAACAAATATTTGGCAATTTTATTTTTTTTTTTTTTGTATTTATTTTTAACCTTTTTACGAAATTTTCAAAGCATACAGCCGTGTAAACAGGTTGCTTTCAGAAAAGGTATGTATATTTAATTTGTATTTGAGGCAATATCTGTGTTTTTCACAAATTTTATTGTTTTACCCTAAAAGACTTATGCCTCTTTCAGTAAAAAAACAAACGCTGCACACAATTTGTTGGTCAAGCTGTTAATTCGTCTGACTAATTTCTAAATGACCCAGAAATCTTCAAACACCACCACGTTTCTTAAGACTTTTTCGTAGTTGTTGCGTTTGCGATTCTTCACAGTTGTGTCGTTTAAATTACTGTGAGAACTATAGTGCTGTTGAAGCTGTTTTTGTTTGATGTTTTCGTTTAGGCTTTTCAAAAGAAATTATTCAATTTGGTGTTTGCTAAGTAGTTAAGCATATGCGGTAATATGCGCCATCTTACAAATGAGTAAATGAAAAAAAGAGACTATCGTATAAAAACACGCAAAATTTTTTATTTTTAAAAACCAGTTTCAGGACAATTTACTCTTTGTCTTAATTCTGAAGGAAGCTTACAAATTTACAATTTTCAAAACTACTTCAATACAAGAAGAGTTCAAAATGGTTAAATGTCTCACTTAACGTTATATTCAAACACAATCATTAACAAATAAATTTGATAACACATCACAATACAAAAGTAAATATAAATATTGCATCTTGTGGTTCCGAGTTCGTTTCCTGACAGCGAGTGCTTGCGAAACCATGGTATTAATTTTCAAAATTAATTTAAAATGCCACTTGCCACTTACTGCATGTCCCTATCCCAGAAAAACATAACCAGCTACCACCCCCATTGAAAGATATGGTTGAATTTCCCTTCAAAACGAGTGACAACAACTCATTTAAAAGGTTCTGAGAAAATAAAATCAAGATTTTTTTTAGTAGCCCAAATATAAGAACCTGAAAAAAGTTTATTTGCTTTAAGAGCCAATTGAAATATATTAATTCAGGTCCAACAACGGGACCTTTTCTAGGACCCAAGTGAGTCGGTCTCAGGACCGGCGGCCCTCGTAACAATTCAGGTCCAAAAATAGACCTTTCAAATGTTTTCTGTCTTTTTCAGGCGTCTATATGCCGCCGACATTTCGTTGATTCTAATCAACTCATCAGTAGACTCGAAAAGTTCTTAAAAGAATTTTTGAAACTTAACTACTTATTCCATAATTTCCATGAACAAAATGAGAATCAAAAATGTTCAAACAACACATGTTTGTTTGTAAAATGTTTACTGTGTTAAAGGTTTGTTTGAACATTTTTGATTCTCATTTTGTTCGTGGGAATTATGGAATAAGTAGTTGAGTTTCAAACATGCTTTTAAGAATTTTTCTAGTCCACTGGTGAGTTGATTAGCATAAACGAAATGTCGGCGGCATAAAGACAGCTGGAAAAGACAGAAAACATTTGAAAGGTTTATTCTTGGAGCTGAATTAATATTATAATTATTTTTATAAGTATATTATAGTTATTATAATTATTTTTATTAAGAAAACCGCTTCCATCTTATTTCAAAACAAGCTTTTGAATATGAAAAAACTTTAAAAATTGATTAAAAAACCATTCTATCCTGTTGACGAAGCCTTTCAAAAGGTAATAAATAGCCTTTTCACACTTATCAACATTTTCGTGGAACGTGTTGAAGATGTTGAAAATGTGAAACATGCGTTCACACACAACATCTAACATCACATATACATACACAGCTGCCAAAATAAATAAAGCCACGTTTTGCATTAAAGACAATAAAAATATAATATAAATAGATTTTGAAGACAAAATAATAGTAGGATTACCAGCAAGGCAGATTTAGTAGGTACAAGCACTAGCAGACCAAAAAAAAAAAAAAAAAATACACGAGAGTTGTTGGTAGAAAAATAACTGCATACTGTCAAATTCTTCTCGCATTTGTTTTGTTAAACTGGTTTGTGAGTGTGTACAAAAAACGAAATTACACAAATTTCGTAAAATAAATTTATTTAAACCACTTAAAAATTATTACTTTACTTTTTTATGGAATAAAAGAAGCAAAATCACTGGCTTATTTTACTTTTTCTTCAATAGTAGCTACAACATCACTTGCGCATTTCTTAGAAATCAGAGCACGTTAAACGGCTTGTAAACAAACTTTTGACACTAAGCAGTTAATAAACAACGAGCAGCTGTTTTAGTGATTTTACCTGTTTAATCTGCCTTGATTAGCGTTAGCTTGCAAGAACAATCTCTACTATTAATGCAGTGTATAGAATCCATAAAAAGCTTGCTGGAGGAAGAAGATCATGAAGACATCATTTTGGACACAACTCCTTTTTTAATGATTTTGAATGTCAAAATTTACAGTGATGCCACTACAATTTTGTAATTTTTTAGTGATGACACTAAAATAATCGAAAGATGTTGAGTGGAACAAAATGAGTTAGGAACATTTTATAAAGATGTTGAAAGATGTTGGTTTTTAGTCCTGTATATTTCTTATGGAGAAATTTCAACATCATCGCAAATTGATGGTAGATGTTAGATGTTGATAAGTGTGAAAAGGCTATAAAAGAAAAGCGATTTGTTTGGCTTGTTCGTGACGGTACAAAGGATATCTTTACAATAGTCACGTCCATTCACATATGTAAGTATGTACACGCGCTGTAATTTCAACATCAATTTCGGTTACAATTTCAATGTTATTGAACTTGCGTTAGCTCGATTATTGGATATGCTACTCAAAATATATTTTTAATTTTCTGTTGCAGCCAAAAATTGCTTTAGCTTTCTTATAGGTCAAAAGCTCCAACATCGATGCTCTGTTTTGTAGCCCAATAAACTTCTTTTACCACCAAAACTACTTGTTGCCACCATAAAATCTTTTAGATCGTTCATAAGCTTTATAAGTTGAAAATGGTGATTGAAGAACGATGCTTTAGCAGTACTTACATATTTGCAGAAAAGTATTTAGTTTGAGAAAAAGTGCTTCCACGCATAAAACTTTTTCTTTGATTTTTCTGCAATTTCTGCAAAATTTGGCTGAGTAAAATTTGTGCAGCAAGATTTCTTAGACAAGTTATTAGACATTCAAATGTTAATTTTCTGACTCTGTTTCTCTCTATATACATATGTACATAAATTTTCTTGCTGGAGAAAGTAAAGAAGCATCTTCCAGTAACATTTTGCACAATATGTTACAAAATATCAATATATCACGTAGTGTTTGTCCTAAACATTTTTTAATTCACACTCACAATATTCTATAGTGTTTTAGGCTTAAGTGGCCTAGAGATGAGCAGCAAACTCTTTACATTGCTTGATTATATGAGTGCGGTCGTGCTTGTTTGGCGACACACACACTAAATCGACTGTGTTTGAAGCAAAATTAAAAGTTTTTTGATTTTTGTTGAAGCCAATCAAGGCGGACTAAGCAAGATGAACTTAACAGCTCAGGTGATTATCTTTTGCCTCCCGCATTTTTCATCTTGTTATGCCAAAAACAATTTACAAGCCATCTTCCCAGAGTAAGGCGAAACCAGAATTTATAGCAGTAAAAAGATTTTATACTGACATGTAAGTATGTTAGTATGGGAATTTCACCTGTAACCATCTAGTTTAATTAGCCTTTAGCCAATGTATCCGCACGTCTCTAGTTCTGTTTGATAAAAAATCTCATTTGATTTGAAATTTCGTGGTAGATAGACACATACATATATTAAGTGCGGATGAAAAAACGGAAGCAATATGAGTAATATTTGCTTCTTTTTGTTTTTTTTTTGCACATACATATATATGTGAGTGCAGTGATTTGTAATTGAATCAGTTGTACTAGTGACAGCTTATGAAAATACTATTTAATATAAAAATTCAAAATACTGATGTTATTGAATATCAACTATCAATTGATGTTGTAATAACAAATATGTATATTCTTTACTTCATGGACAATTCATTACAATATTCGACAATAGATGTGACTTTCTGCTGCCTTATAGGCTCCTTTCTTCAGCTTACTACAGGAAACTTAATTTTTAAAAGTGTTCATAAGCATTTCCATACATTCCTGGATATAAAATCAATCCCAGAGATCTCTTTCGATCGGTGTGTTCGAAAAAAAAATATTGGAGAGAAAAAATTGTGGGGAGTTGGTCACAAATTTAACTTTGCTATGGGTCCCCTAGGACTCACTACACCCAAATTTTTTCCCCCATCACACTAACTTGCCTCAGGATGCCCATATCCCAATACTTTTTGCTCACTTCGAATAAAATGGCCCCGTGATATGCCTCAAAAAGTTTAAAAAAATTAAATCGCAGGTCCTCTATCGAAAAATCGAAGGTATAACACCGATCGCTACATCAATCTGCTACATACATACAATATTTATTAATGAAACAAATCATAAAATTATGCACTAAACACTTCAATCGCTCGATTAGACAAACACTTCAAGAGTCTTTGGATACAATGCACTGATTTGGCGATATTCATTTCTAAGTTCTGTCATGTTTTATTGCCAGCGTTTAAATATGTTTAAATATGTACACCGGTATTCATAAAAAATAAAACGTTGCTCAAACACATTTTAAAAAAAATTTTATGTGAAAAATTTGTCGTAAAAGGTGTTTCAACAATGTTTTATTTTTTATGAATACCGGTGGTAGTATATATTTTTTTGAAGCTCACAACGCTGCTGCGACACAAATAATTTTTTGGAATATTTTTACAAAAATAGTGACTGAACTTGAAACTTATTTTCAATGCCTCAACTCTGATGAAATCGTACTTACTAAAAAAATCACACATGCACTCACACATACACACAAACTTTTGGAAACAGTGAAGAAGACAAAAACAGTTTTTTTTGTTTTTAATTTTTGCTCGTTTTTATTAGCGTTAAATGAAAAATGACAAAACAAACAAAAATAGTTTGGAATGAACTGTGTCCATTTTTGCTTTAACGAAAACCATCAAATTCAGTTTGGAAATCTTCACTTATAAAAGGCGGCTGCAGAGCTCAGTTCGCTCGATGTTTAAAAGCAAATCATTCCTTTTGTTTTTTTTTTTTTTTTTTTTGGGAAATAATACTATTTAGTTTTTACCTTTTTCCTGTGCCCATTCCTCTTCTACGTAAATGCAATTTTAAAATGTACCAAAATGCAGTTTTTACCCGTTTTGTGGCCTTTTAAAAAAGTAGCAATTAGTTTTGCTAAAATTTTAGGCCTCTTTAAATCCTTGTCCGGAGATATTGAGTTACTGATTTTACCCGTTTTTACCCCTTATATTTCCAAATTTGGAAAGAACTGCGAAATCTATTTGGGTATTTTTTAGGGGTGGGTGGATAAAATTTAGTTTTTACTTTTATCCTGCTCCCATTCCTCTTCTACATGAACGCAATTGGAAAAAAGAATCAAAACGCAGATTTTACCCCTTTTATCCCCTTAAGACTGAAAACTTAAAAAAAAAATACCAAACCCTATCCAATTATTTTTAGTGTGCTTTTTGATTTTTGTGCTGCTTTCGCTAAGTCCGAAGATATTCAGTTACCGATTTTACCCTTTTTTATCCGTTTTTGCCCCTTATATGTCTAAATTTAGAAAAAGTGACGAGATCTATTTAAATATTTTGTATATACTTTTTTTCCTATTTCAAACCTTCTCATACATAAATGCAATTAATATTCAAGACTACAAAAAAATATCCTACACTTATCCAAATCTTTTTGTGTGATTTCAGATCCTTTTTAAATTTTTGTGCTACCAGCGAAATGGAGTCACCGATTCTACCCTTTTTTAGCCGTTTTTGCCCCTTATGCATTTAAAATTAAAAGAAACCCGAAATTCATTAAAGCATTTTTTTGGGCAGTAATATTTATCTTCTACTTTTTTCCTATGCCCAGCTAAAAAAAAGTACCAAAATGCTGGTTTTATCCGTTTTGTTCCCTTAAAATTTTAAATTTTAAAAAAGTACCAGACACATGTCCAATTAGATTTGGTAAACTTTTTGGTCTCTTTAAATCTTTGTGATACCTTTGCTAAGCCCGGAGATATTGAGTTACTGATTTTTCCCTTTTTCATACGTTTGTGGGATTGGGATTTTTGAAATTCATATAGCCTTACAGCCATACAGAGATATACTGTAGAAATGTCAAGCAAATCGGCTTAAGGTATGTTTCCATTACAAGTTGAATCACCCGCTTCACGCTCTCAATTATATTAAGGAATTACACTGTTTACACCACTCGTCTATGTGCTTCGATTTGACTTTTCTTTTTAATAAGCCAACATGAATTTTCCAGTTGTCGCAAAAAAAGCAACATTCATATTTAAATGTATTTGGTGTTGGCATTGCACGGCATTAAATACAACCCAGAACTTAACTTTTAGTTTTATGGGACAATTAGGTGGTTTTTGTATTTTATTTATTTAATTTTCGTTTACAATATATGATTTTAACAGATAGTGCAGATAAACTTGCGATAAAAATTAGAGAAGACAGGCATTGTTCGTGCTTCGCATGTAGCTTCAATATGAATCAACTTCATTCGCTTTCAAATTTTTGTGTGGCGAAGCACGTTGTTTCGCTGCTGATTAAAGCATGTTTCCACGACATATGCTTCGCTCTCTATTTGTGCTTAACACCCCAATCAGTAGCGAAGCCACGTGCTTCGCCATACAAAATTTTGAGAGCGAATGAAGTTGCTATATGTTGAAGCTACTTGCGAAGCATGCAAAATGTCTGTCTTCTCTAATTTTAATCGCAAATTTATCTGTACTAATTGTCAAAATCATCTATTGTAAACAAAAGAAAGAAAAACAAAAAAACAAAAATATCCCGCGAAAAGTGAAAGTTAGTTTTTTAATAGCAATAAAATAAGAAAAAAGTGAGAATAACAATGAACAATAAGCAAAATTTTGTGAAAAATGCTATTATGGCCCGAAGAATTTCTTCCAAGCTACATTTTATGGAGTATTCAAGAGCATGCTCCAACCTACATATGGAGCTCAACAAGAAATGTTCCCAGCTTTTAGAGCAGCTGCAAATGCTTAACGTTCTTAAATTATCAATAAGTTCGGAACGATTACCTTGGAAAATAGTAAGTTGTCTTGTCTATAGGTACATATGTATGTGTAATTTATGAGACATAAATATTTTTGGAAATAATGAAAATGTTTTGTTTCTTTATTAAAAACAACTGTCAAATCGAAACACATAGGTAAGTCATGTAAACAGCATGCTTCGTAAATCGTATAAAGAGAGCGAAGCGGGTGATGCAACTCGTAATGGAAACATGCTTTAGGGTTTTAAACACAAATAGAGAGCGAAGCACATGTCGTGGAAACATGCTATTAGCTGTTTAGCTGTCGATAAGGAACAAACACACATTCACTTTTTATATATGTATAAGATGATTTTTATTTGAAATCAGCCATCTGGCAGCAAGAGACCCTGGTGTTTGTTTTACTATGCCTTATTTTACTGCTCATCTAGTGTACTAAAGGAAAGGAAACGCTTTCCCATAACATTTTTTTTTAACATGAGTAATATTAGTTACTCATATCTTGCCTGTACATGACAAAGTAAGCACAATATTACATTCGCTCGTTTCAGTGCTTCTAAATCGAACATTCAGAGACGGGCAATTGTACACTGCACAATTTAAAATACTGAGTCGGCAACATAGAAAAAACTCACTTAATATTGCAGATGTGATTGTTCAAAAACTAATTTGAAGTTAAATGAAAATGTATTTAATTTGCTACATACTACATTCATAAGTATGTACTTGCATTTGGTAATTATTATTATTTTTTTTTCTTTGGCCAAAATTCCATTGCAGAAATAGTTTTTTAATGTTCATCCAAAATTATGTGTGTTTTTTTTTTGTTTTTCGTTTTTCTCTAGCTTTATTAATATGTACTGTAATTGTTAATATATGCATTATTTATTATTATAAATTTTTTTTTCTTAAGTCATTTACAATTTAAACGCGAATTCTTGTGCAATCACAGTAATTATTGACTTTGGAGGTTAAATATTGTTTTTTGATGTCATTAACAGTTGCTGATCAAGCTGCAGTGCGTTTTTAAACTGTTATTTTATGTTACATATGTGTAGCTTTTAAGGCTAATTTATGGCAACAGAACGTATTAACTGCACTTAATAACTTCAATAAAAAATTTTAATTAAGGAAAATTATAATAACAATAATATAGACGTGTAGCTATAAAACAAAACAACAGTTATTATAAGATTTCTGAAAACAGTTATTTAAGGTCAAACATATATATTTTATAAATTACCTTTAACTATTGAAATCAGTCGAAGTTGTTTGTTGGATTGGTCGACTCGCGTGACCAGCATGAATCATACGCATATACACGTGACTATACGTGCCATCAAATGAATTAAAAACTTAACTCCATTAAAGCTTTCTGATTGCCTAGCATTTGCATGCTAGGGAATTTGTGAGTTACTAAATAAACTCCATCGAAGTTACATATTTTTTGAAATATTTCATGGAAATGACAGCCTGACCCACCCATAGGATTATAAAAGGCTTTGTGTCTCCTGGGGACACAAATTGTTAATATTAAAAATTCTTTGAATTTATTAAATTGACTCACTTACGTGACTATAAAATATATATATATATATATATATATATATATATATATATATATATATATATATATATATATATATATATATATATATATATATATATATATATATATATATATATATATATATTTCATGGAAATGACAGCCTGACCCACCCATAGGATTATAAAAGGCTTTGTGTCTCCTGGGGACACAAATTGTTAATTTTAAAAATTCTTTGAATTTATTAAATTGACTCACTTACGTGACTATAAAAAAAAAAAAAAATATATATATATATATATATATATATATATATATATATATATATATATATATATATATATATATATATATATATATATATATATATATTTGCGAGTTAAAAATTGCTTTTATTTATTAATTGAATTCCTACCGGGTCTCAATTAATTCACGTTAAAGACAGTTGGCAGCCTTCCCCCCAGATTATATATAATAAAGCATCCATTTTCCATCCCAGATTATATATAATAAAGCATCCATTTTGGTAAGACAATTTGAATCTTTCAATATCGAAAAAACTCACCATACTGAAATTGTATCCATATTTTTAAATTCACTAACGAAATTAATTTGCTGGCTTCTTTATTTTTTCCTTGCTCAATAGATTTTAAAAACTCTAATTTTGTATTAAATTTTTTCATTGAGCCACATACTAAATAAATTTTAAATTAATTTCTGTTTTGCAAACGTTCTCATTGCGCAAAACATTACAAGTGTCATCAAATTTTTTTTCTAATTTGCCAAGAGATCAATCACTATATGAGAAAACTGTTTTAAAAATAATAAATAACATTACTTTTGAAAAGCCGGAAATTAAGATTATGGCATAAAAAAATCGAGTGCAAATTAAGTACGTTCGCGGAACGTACGTTACCACTACACAAAATTTTATCAGCTTTTCTTTTGAGGGTATAACAAGCTAAAATTTGTCTCGTATGCTCGCACTTTTGCAAGAGTTGCAATTTTTGCAACGTGAAAAAGGCTACTTGACGTTTTGGCAAAACTATTTAGTGTTAATTTTTCTATTTCACAATTTTTCGCCAACTTTCTCGTTTTTACACCCGGTTGTACTCCTTGCAAGTATTTAACGTTTTCGAAAGTCTATTTACATCAGTGTCTGCATTTTGAAAATTTTTTGCAATTTTGCTTCTGGTTTAAATGTTTGATTGTAAATGAATTTCATTGATTTAAATTGTTTTTTCAGTGTACAGTCAGATTCTTAAAAATCAAGTTCCTAATTATTCATAACTAAGTATGACTTTGAGCTAAGATCATAAATTATATTTCTCTTATAAAAAAAAAACTACGTACACAATAAAAAACAAATTAAAAACGTAGAAAACAAGGTTGATAACAATTGTTAATAATTTTATCGGGCCTGAATTCGATTTCGATTCCTCAGACTAGGGAAAAATGTTTTGCGATCAATTTGCAGTGATCAACATTTTTAAAGAAGGCAAGAAGAGTAAAGTTGAAGACTCACTGGCTGGGGTACATACCGCGGCTGCTTTACGTTCAGCACAACGCTCATCAGGACGATCACAATTTGTCATATTAATTTTACTTTGTAGTTGGATGGAGAACTTCTGAATTTCAAAACTGACAAAAATCTATAGTACAAGTTTTTTAGCTAAATGTTTATCAAAGTTTCTTAAGCAAACTGCATATCATATATGAGACGTTTGTTTCTTGCTTCATAAATAAGGAGCTGAAAAATGAATGAGAATTGCCGAAGCTATTGAGGAACAATATTTCTATTAAAATAAAAACCATTGAATCAAAGCAACGTATTTTTATTTTCAAATTGCAACTTAATGTTTTTTCTAGTCATTTAGGGCTTCCGCGCAATCGGCGTACACCGCTTTCTGTTACCTTAGCATACTCAACTACTTCAGTTTCAATTATGAGAGGTTACAATAGATAAGATACTAGTAAAATTATCTCATTAAATTACTCGATGTTGAAAAATAAACTATTGAGTGTGTATCTATTTCAAAAATATTTCCTTTATACAAAAGAAAAATAATAATAATAAAAACAACAACAACAAAAAACACAAATTTTATAAAAGTTACTTTTGAAATCTTGATAGGAAAAATATCAACAGGTTATTTTAAAAATTCTCATAAAATTTATAAGTTTGATAGATAATAATTTTTTTATACAAAAAAATATTTACCTAAATGAACTTAATT
Organism: Sturmia bella; assembly: GCA_963662145.1. Taxonomy (NCBI): domain Eukaryota; kingdom Metazoa; phylum Arthropoda; class Insecta; order Diptera; family Tachinidae; genus Sturmia; species Sturmia bella. The sequence continues at coordinate 21,191,411 of OY759168.1, read as the reverse complement.
ATTTTTTTTTTTTTGCTTTAAGGAAATGGCCGTTAATTGCCTTTAAGCAAATCTAGGGCGTACTGCATGGTATGCTCCCCATCTCGAGGAAGAACAGCATACAGAATATTGAAATAAATACTCGTATTTGCAAATATCAAAAATCGATATTCTCAACATCACTAGTACGTGCACATAGTACGTACACATAGACAAGTTTACACTTTATGCATATTACAGTGCACTTGTTAAATTTCCCACTGCAAAATTCGTACAAGACGTGTAAATGCAAAGCTAATTTGCCCCTGTACAAGCTTTTGTGTAAAAGTTTTGCATTAAAGCGCGCTCTATTTTCAACTGTAAAAACGCATGACATCAGCTGTTCTTTAAGCATAGTGTTTGTGGTCGAGCAAAAATATATGAAATTTAAGTTATTGTTATATTAATAAAAGAGAACACAAAATCTAAACTAGACTAGAACAATGTTGAAAGTGATGTACATTTAAATACCTACATATGTAGGTGGTTGTTGTTCTTAACAATTACAGGTTATGTCAGGTAATGGCAAAAATTACAAAACATTTTTGAGAAACATACATAATTACAGATGAAACGTTATGCTGGACAACCCACTTATTTACTGTTAAATAAGGGCGGTTAGTTCTTCATATAAAAGGCATTTATTATAAACGATATTTCGTTGTGAAAATTCTTGACAAGACTGAAAACTGATTCCGTGATTATTTCAATTATAAAACATATACATATATAAAATCAAATAGTGCTCGATAAAAATAGAATCAAGTTATAAACACAAAAACAATTTACATATTTATTTATTCATTTATTTATTTATTCATTTATTTATTTGTTTATTTATTTATCTATTTATTTATTTATTTATTTATTTATTTATTTATTTATTTATTTATTTATTTATTTATTTATTTATTTATTTATTTATTTATTTATTTATTTATTATTTATTTATTTATTTATTTATTTATTTATTTATTTATTTATTTATTTATTCATTTGTTTATTTAATGATTTATTTATTGATTTATTTATTTATTTATTTACTTGTTTATAAGTGTATTAATTTGTTAACGCAATGCAACAAAAATTAGTCTTAAATTAAAGTACTGCTTAGTATTTGGCATTCTGAATTTGTAAATAGTAATAATTGTAGTAATAGCAAAAAATTACAAAATCAATATTGAAAAAACAGAAAAAACCAAGAAGACAATAAGTTCACGCATTGCTGAAAAACATGGTTAAATATATTATGGTTGTAAACAGTAGAATTATGTGGTTGTAAGCATATTACATGGTTGGCATAACCATATTATACAACAATAGTATTGTTATACAGAACATGACATTGTTGCTGCAACCACAATTAAACGTGTTTTTTCTTTGCCTATTCAACTGAGATTAAATCATATTGAACAAAACAAAGAAAAATATTTGACAAGATTCTATTTAATGCCAAAATTCTATGAAAAGTGATTAAAAATGACACTTTTAAAGTGACTTGACACTATTTATGTTTTGAATTTAAGAGGGTAATTGACTCCGGATATGAATTGAATTACTGGTGCACACAACAAATACCCTTTCCTATAATATCGAATAGGTCGAGTTTTAAACTGACCACGCATGAGCCTACTACTTAAAACTACATACATGCATGCACCTATACATATGTACATACGTATGTGTACCCTGCCAGCAAATTGGTAGTCGACTACTAAAATAATTAACTTTACGTTAACTTTTATGGACTAGCTTCAAATTAGCTACAATACAATCGAAACGTAGTGCAGAGTTCACCCAAAATTCAAATACTAACATACACACATACACGGTAACCCTGCCGGCAACTCAGTTAACTAATAATGAATTACAAGCTAACTTTTTTACAACTGGTGGTGGTTGACACTTAGATTATTTTCAATGGAGATGACTGACTATTTTAACATTACGATGTCCTAGGAGGTAGTCAATTGTCCGACGCTGCATTACTTTTCAACTAACTTCAAGTTAACTACTTCAAAGTCAGTACATACAGAAAAAAATGTACAAATCAAGGCTGATTTTACATTTTTCGGTGGTAATAGTTATTATATTTTATTAAATTAAATTTCATCACACTTTTTTTTTTTTTTTTTTTTTGTTAGCCTCTGGTGGGATTCGAACCACTAAGCCTCAAGACTGGTGAGCAGCCACCTTAACCCATTCAGCCATCGCTACATTTAAAACGAATGCGACAATAGGCAATTTAATTCAAGAGTTATTTACCGTGTATGTGTGTATGTTAGTATTTGAATTTTGAGTGAACTCTGCACTACGTTTCGATTGTATTGTAGCTAATTTGAAGCTAGTCCATAAAAGTTAACGTGAAGTTAATTATTTTAGTAGTCGACTACCAATTTGCTGGCAGGGAAATAACTCTTGAATAAATTGCCTATTGTCGCGTTCGTTTTAAATGTTGCGATGGCTGAATGGGTTAAGGTGGCTGCTCACCAGTCTTGAGGCTTAATGGTTCGAATCCCACCAGAGGCTAACAAAAAAAAAATAGGATGAAATTTAATTTAATAAAATATAATATTACCACCGAGAAATTTAAAATCAGAATTGATTTGTACATTTTTTTCTGTGGCTACTGACTTTGAATTAGCTAACTTTAAGTTAGTTGAAAAGTAATGCAGCGTCGGACAATTGACTACCTCCTAGGACATCGTAATGTTAAAATAGTCAGTCATCTCCATTGAAAATAACCTAAGTGTCAACCACCACCAGTTGTAAAAAAGTTAGCTTATAATTCATTACTAGTTAACTGAGTTGCCGGCAGGCTATGTATGTATATGATATAAACACAATGGCTGCTGATATTTGACCCTGAAAACTTAATTGTTTGATTCATATACAAATTTATTTATTATAAAGTTTCTTTACAAAAATATGTGTGTATGTATGTAAATTATCTAAGCAAAAGTTCAATAAACTTACATTGTCTCACAATCAGACCAACTAAAATGGCGTTTAACTTTTTCAATATCAAGCGAAGTTTGTTGCTGCCGGGCCGAAGATTGTTGTAAAGATGAAGCCAACGTTAAAGACGTTTTTCTGCGCACCATTATTCTGGTGAAATGCTTAATTAGTTTTAAATTTTCTTAGTAAACGTTGTAGATAAATAAAGCTTTTATCACAAACACAACGGCAAGAAAACAACACTTCAAACTTCTTTTTTCTTCTTCTTCTTTTCTTTTTCTTGAACAATACAAAATTTAGATTTAAGAATAAACACACAAACACTTTACAACTTTTAAGAAGAGTTATTTTATCGAAACAAGAACCACGAATAAAATTAATACTTTGTTGATTTTTTAACTTTATTAAGTATTAATAAATTTATGCATTTCTTTTTCTTTCCACGAAACAAACGAAATAAGACGACACGAAATGAATCAAATTGAAAATGAAACTGAAAGTTTTGTACAACACGATGATGATCAAAAGCCAAAGACTTGGCCAAGGCAAACAGTATGCATTTATACATATGTACATGCATACGTACAGAAATATGTAAGTATGTATGTATGCACGTACACACAATGCGACACCAACGAAAAGTGAAATATCCAACAAAAGCAACAATAAAACTTTAAGAAGAGTGTAGCTTCTGTTTCTCAAATAATTATTACAATCTATTGCACAAACTTTTGCACTCGCATGCCAACATAAATGCAGTTGTGTTTGTGCATATGTGGTGAGTGAAGAAGAAGAAGAGATGTTGAAATGAAAGAAATAGAAAATGAAAACGAAAACCGGTGCAAAGTCAAATTAAACGAAAAATAAAAAATAAATTACAAAAACGATAATGGGGAAATGCAAAAACAAGGTTTAATAATACTAAAATTGGCAACTGAGCAGAGACTTAAATGTATGCGCATATTTACTTGTGAGTTTTGGGATTTTGAAATCAATAAATTATCAAGAGAAAAGAAAAAGACCAGTTACATTTGCACATACTGGATCAAATAATTTGCTACTTTGCAACTTCTGAACAAATTAAGGTTTTAATAAGTTTTTTATTAGGCAGACAACATCTTAAGCCCTTAACCGTTTCGAATTTTATTAAAATTAGTCAATGCCAAAGTTGGAAGTTTTTCTTCTTCTGGCTTAAAAATATAAGCTTTGCTCTTGCTAAAACTTTGTAGTTCTTAACAAATGGTAATTTACACAAAATTAAAACATTACACCATGGCTCAGAATGAACATTTAACGATAAGCCCCTCTGGACTATTTTCTGGGATGCACAAGTGCACTGGAGTGGTTCAGTCACATCTGATCTTTTGATGTGCGTACAACAATTTTAATTTTTAAATGCTTTGTAATAGATTTTCTTATAAATAAAATAGAAAATCTATTTTATTTATAATAAAATTTTTAGTGTCTTTAAAAATATTAAATATTAAATGTTGCCATCGTAAAATTTGGTACTTTCAACACATCGTGAAAATTACTATCATATAAAATATGCTGACATAGAAATTTGCTACTATTTTTAAGCAGATGGGTGTCAGCATACATATGCTGATTCAATATATCATTTAGAATTAGCTTTATTCGGCTTGTTTTAAGTACACCTGTGTGTAGGCTTAAATTTAGTAGGAGTCTTTTTCTTCTGTGTATCTGTTATGAGTATTTCGAATCGCTATGATTTACTATCCTACTCAATCGTACGATCTATTCAAACTGACATGTGGGCTCAGAAAGTGTGATAGTGTGAACTAAAACTATAAGTATGTGTGTGAAAGATTTTTTGACAAATCTCTCTAATTTGCTATTTCTTTTGAAAATGTTTAAAAACTGTCTTGCGATCAGAGTTGCTTTTTCGAAATTGTTGACAAAAATATAATATGTACTGTGGCCGTTTTAATGCGAATTTCTAAAGTAGTAGCAATTTCCAACGAAAGCATCGCACGATGAATGTGTAGGTTATGGAATCACGGCCTTAACCGACAGCGAACAATGAGACAATTATCACTATTATTTTTTTCTTATTTTAATTGTTTGAGCCTTAAGGTCACTTGTTTTTTTTTTTTTTTTTTGGAACGAAGTTCCTTAACGCGGCTTGCTGGTAGTGAAAAATACTAGAAATCGTCACGAAAGCGTGTGAGCTGTTTATATGTATTGGTTATCTGTCGACAAACAATTGTGTAGGTGTCTCCGCTGACAACCAATAAATATTAATTAGTTGTGAAAACGGTTGCTAGATGTCGCTAAAGTAATGTACATATGTCACAACAAAAAACAGCAATATTGAAAAATTTACCAACAGTTGCTTTTCTTCGTTTTGTAGCAGATTGACAAAAAATACATACAGATTTCACCTTTTATTACATTCGAAGATTAAGAAGAAACGTAAGGAACTTCGTTCCTAACGGCGGTCCCCCGACCGCATTTCTTTTTTTTATAATTGTTTATTGAATTCAATATTTCGATATCACAATGGATATCTTCTTCAGGAATGTTTCGATGTTTTTTCAAAAACCTTTTCTTTTTAACAATTTTAAAAACAAAAACAATTTATATTGACAAATGTTTGAAAATTACATACACTTAAACAAAATATTTTAACATATATACATACATAATAATTAAGTTTACATGAATACATGTGCTTAGAAAAAAATTATTAATACCGGCTAGCGGTTAGCATCAAGTGTATTTAAATTCAAATACATTTGGTTTTTCAAATAAACTCAGTTTAAGTTTTAATAAAAATGACGAACAGAAGAAGCAAATTCAAAGAAAACAAGAGACAAATAAAAATGTTATTCTCTTTATACATACGTCCTAGGTATTTATATTTGCTCCAACTTGTATAAACAAAATGTATCTGTTATTCCCAAGTGTCTTTAAAGTATTTAAAATACTTAAAGTATTTGATTTTGGATCAACGTTTCAACATATATACATACATATGTACATACAAATTACTGATGTTTTGTTTGTTTTTGATAACAATCTGAATTTATTTGCACCTAAAATTGAAAAAAAAAATTATTTTTTCAACTAGATATTGCTATAGTATACTATTTCCTTTGCTTACTACCCCAGGTACTCAAATATGACTTATTTTATCTGTAAAGAATATACTATTTGTTGAGAATTTTTCTCATAAGAGAAACAAATATTGTATTTTATAAGAGGACAAGATGACGTAGAGCAAATTAACGAATAAAAGAGAGTGTATTTAACCATTTGTTATTTCTACTTTTGCTAAAGCGTAATACTGGCAAAAGCATTAGTAACTTCCGGTACACACAGGTCAACTCTCTTTTGAAGTTGCTTGAATGTCCACCCAGTGCAACCAGTTGCTACTAATTTCCTATTCTTATGCTTGAAATTTCTTTCATTTCAATTCTTCACACGCCCATGCAAATTTAAACGAGTTGCCCCCCACACAGAGAGCTCGATACCGATTAAAGTTCGTTTTTCGCCCCACGCCAACAAACTCAAGAGTTGCTCAACAAAAGTTGATCGAAAAGCTAAAACTTTTGTTTTACACTGCAGTTACACGATCAAGTTTTGCTATCAAGTTTTTTTCACATACTGCTTGTCAAAATTCAATAAAATTGATAGCTGTGACGTAGGCTGCACGCAATTTCATAACAATTCGTTTTCAAGATGCCGTCAAGAAGAAAATTAAAATTAGCTGCTTCATTAAAAGTACTATCAGAAATAAAGAAAATAAAAGAAGAAAAAAACCAGAGGGCAGAAAGGAAATACTGGGTGAAGCCGTTATTAGTAAGGAGGTTGGTAAATATTTAAAAATTATAGTGAATGTAGATATGTATGTCTGTATTTACTTTAGAGTGGAGCATGATTTGGAGGCGCATTTGCTCAGAGATATGGTTTGGGAAGATGATGATGGCGATTTCAGGAACTTTGTTCGAATAAATATTACCAAATTTGAAGAGCTTCTAAAAATGGTAAATATTTACCTGAACCGTAATACAATCCTGTGTATATTTATATGAATGTTTTCTTTCAACTAGGTGCACCACCAAATCGCAAAAAGTGACACAATAATGCGAAAGGCTATAACTACAAGGACAAAATTATGTGTAACGTTAAGGTTTATAGCCACTGGAGATTCCTACAAATCATTGGAATTCCTTTCAAGAATTTCGCGAAACACGATTGGAATCTTTGTCCCTGTAGTGCTAGAAGCTATTTATTCAAGCCTGCAAAATATATATTTGAAAGTAAGTTACTTACGTATTGTAAAATAAAAAAACGGGTTGAAAACTGGGTTTTACTATGTCTCGCGTATATACACATACTGCACCATCAAAAACTTTTATTTTTTATTCCTACCAATCTTGTTTTCTCAAAAACGGTATTTCAACGACCTACAGACGGGCATCGCTTAATCAACTTTTCTATTGATGCTGATCCAGCATATATAGACTATGGGGTCGCAAATGTATTTTAAAGAAATTACAAACGCAATGTCAAATTTATATATACCCTTAACACTTTTTTATTGGGTAGTTTCAAACGAATATACGTAGATATGTATACTTTATTATGTTTGTGATGAACATTGTTTTGAATTCATTACTTTTCTTCATCACATTAATGTTACAGTATTATTATTATACATATAGTAAAGAAAACACTAACTAAAAATATAACGTAAAAACTGAGATCACATATTCATGCCTGATAGTATAAAAAAAATTAAAATTAAAAGTGTATTAAAAAGAAGTTAGAAAATTTGTCGTTTTGCATTTTTGATTTCAACAAAATGCCTGTGTGATAAGAAACAGAATGACATTTTATCACTCTTCTTCTATTATGTCCGCATCAGACATTGCACAATACAAAATATTACTCGATGACATTGAGGTTGAACTTTCGGACGGAGACGTTGATGTTCTCGATGGGATGATCAAAGATTTCCTTCTTAGAATGGCCACTTTTCTTTTTGAAAGTACAGTTTGTATTTCTGCCATTACCTCATATGCATCATCTTCCGGAAATTCTTTTATTTGTTTGCCAACTCCTTCTGCAAATGTATCAAATACAGAGTTCTCCTGATTTATGGCAATTAGCTTATCAATGGCTTCATCCAATTTTGATTCTGGTGGTTGCTTTCTTTTTTTCGCAGATGATGGTGTGGCAGATATTTGTGTTAATGGCAACTGTGTTTCTGTTAATGGCAACTGTAAGAAAGAATCATCAATCGCCTCAGAGTCCAACGATGTTTCTGATGATGCAAAAACGTCTTCCTTGAAAGATTATAATATATATACATATATATATAATTTATGTTCGTTATTATATTTCACATTTTGTTTTATTTCTCAACAGATGCCTAACACTGAATGCGAGTGGCAAGAAATTAGTGAAGATTTCCACAGATTGTGGCAATTTCCTCACACACTTGGTGCATTGGACGGGAAACACATCCGAATTAAGGCTCCTGCGCACTCAGGTTCGCAGTTTTATAATTTTAAGGGGTACTTCAGCATAGTGCTTTTCGCTGCTGTTGACGCCCATAGCCGTTTTATTTATATGAATGTCGGTTGCAATGGGAAGTCTTCAGATAACACCATCTTTAGTGACAGCTATTTGTATCAGGCTTTGCGAAATGGTGCTTTGAATATACCGGAACCTACCCACCTGACTGCCGAACAAGGAAACAAAATTCCTTACTTTTTTGTTGGCGACGACGCTTTTGCTTTAGACAAGAACGTCATGAAGCCATACAACAGAAGCGGAAGGCTAAGCGTGCCTCAAGAAATTTTTAACTACAGGCTGTGTCGCGCCAGGATGGTGGTAGAGTGTGCCTTCGGTCGGCTCTCTAATAGGTTCCGTATATTTCATCGACCCATTGAAGTGAAGCCACAAACTGTGGACGCTATTGTGAAGGCTTGTTGTGTCCTTCACAATTATTTAACAAAACCACGAACGGCGACAGCAGATTCAGAACCGGATGAGCAATTGATCACAGAAGCTTTTTCCGCAATTGGCCATCAAACGCACAAAACATATAAGTATGCGTGCAGAATCCGGGACGAAATTGCACGGTACTTAACCACATATGGCAATGTAAGCTTTCAATGGCAAAAAATAAATATTAAATAAAACGTTTCCATCTAATGAGAAATAAATGTCTTTTATTTACTTTATCCACTTACATGGTTAGAATTGTCGATAGTTTTCCTACGAATTAGAGATGTGTCAAGAAAGTTCATCTCATTGAACCAAAAAACACTTGGTATATATACCGATTCTGCGGCGCATCCAGACTTTTTGCTTTTTTCCACTTTAGACTTCTCCGCACTGTAGGCTGTTCGAAGAGATTTTATTTTTTTCTTCACATCTTCCACAGACATTTTTGTTTCTGCGGCAATGGAATTATAAGACTTAACTTTTAAGTCATTTCGTCGATATGATGCTACATTCATATTCCACAGAACTTCGTGGCTTCTGTACAGCTCTATAAACCGCAGCACATCATTATATTTGTTGGTTTTGCACGTAAACATTTTTATTTCTATTTTTAAGATCGAATTTGTTTAATTTTTATCACTTTTAATTGCAACTTTCAAACAAAACAAAAAAATATTTGCAGACAGAACGAAAAAAAATTGTTGTCAGCTGTTTTCTTGATTGTAAATTGATGCTCTCTATGGAAAGCAAGAATTGCCATCAAGTTTGCATCAATTTTCAAAATTGTGAGTGTATTAGTAAAAAAGTGTGAATGTATTAAAACTTGAAAGGCAAAACTTGATCGTGTAACCCCCCAGTTACTTGAGTCTTAATTCGTTTAAGTTACTGCCGTCTTTACAACCAACAGCAACAAGTGAGAGTACAATGTCGTTGAACAACAACTCACTCAGGCATGCAACATCAACATGACAACCATTTTGTGTTGGTAACGACTACATTGTTACGCTATTCACGCACTAGTAGCTCAATGAAAATTCCTTACATTTGCCACTTACTTATTTCGACCATTACCTGTTGCACTATAGAAATGTTACCAAACAACAACTTTGTTGTTATAGAAAGCAAAAACAAAAGCAAAAAATGCATAATATTTTATTTACCATAAAATTACTCTTCTTCATTCACACTCTTTCGACTTGCCATGAACTCTCTTTACTGGGTTGCTTAGATAATTTGTGGCATAAATATTAAGTCAATAATTTTTCATCAAGCAAGAAAAGCAGTTTTTTAATAAGGAAATAGATTATTAATTAACGTCAATGTTAATTAGTAACTGTTACATATCCATATTTGATTTTAAATAAATTTAAAAAGCTTAAAAGCGAAAAATGGAAGATAGTGTGCGTTCGAAGGGTACAGGCTCTGAAGATGAGCCTTTAGTACCCGAGAACTTTGATGAGCAGTACTATAAAGATCTATTAAGTAAAATTCCAGAGGTGAGGCGAACCTTTAGATAAAGTTAAGAAAACATTTTTAATTTATTTACTCTTTTCAGATTACAAAAGCTCTGAGGCAAAAAGATACGCAAAATAATGCAGATAATGTTCAACGCTTGGTAATTTGTAGTAATCGCTTCAAGTGTAATTTGAAACTGGAGACATCAAAGTGTCAGGCTTTAGAGGAAGATTGTGCCAAGCTTAATGCGCAATTGGACAGTGCTCAGAAAATGACACAATTGGATCAGGATACCATATCGCAACTGAGAGAGGTTATAGGTGCGGCTGATTTAGAAAAAAAATCTATAGCGTTTTAAATTGTTTTTCCTTAATTATCATAATTCGCGTAATCATATATTTTTAATGAAACTCCATCCGTTATTTTGTTGTCAGAAAATGCTTGGCGCCAAAAAGATGCTGCTCATATACGAGAACAAACAGCTCAGGACGAATTAAACAAACTTAAGGAAACCGTGGAGGAGCAGCTGCACACTATTAAAACCTTAAGTGATACAAGAGCTAATTTGAAACAGTAAGTTTTACACAAATTTCGCATATACTAGTATGATGAATTAATTAATTATTCAATTTACGACTTATAAGCATTTTAAATTTTAATGCTTGTATGTTAAAAAATTTAATAACAGCATATTAAAAATTTTGTATGGAAATTTCCATTCAAAATTTTTAATATGCTGTTATTAAATTTTTTAGCATACAAGCATTAAATTTCAAGGATATGATTACGGCTTATTACCAAATTTTTTGAAAAAACTAATTTATGCAGCTTCAGATTGTTTTTTTAATACATATAAAATTTATTAACAATGCAATGATTAATATAGAAAAATAAAATAGAAATGGTGTGTTAATACATCGTGAAAATTACTATCATATAAAATATTGTTACGTTTTAACCTTTTCAAAACGTTTTCCGTAGATTCTTTAATTGTAATGAAGTTACAACACTCACGTCTTCAGTTTACAATAACCAACAGTTCAACACTTTATTTATTTGAACACACTATACTTGTAAACACTTTACTAGGAACACTTTACTAAAAGAACAACACTTTCACTTAATCACTTTTTATTACTTAAGACACTTTACACGTTAGCGCAGCTAAAAATCGACTGACTGTTCAGCGTTGAGCTTCGCTGCTTTTATACCTCCAATGATCATTACTAGAACATTCTAGACGTTTACAGAAGCTAATCACGCCACATCTATAGTGCGATGTGCGATGACTCATCATGAACAAAAGATATACACACACACCGACATACATACACGCGGCAGTAAAACTCAAGCATCTGAGTCGCGCACATACATGCACATACGAATATTGTATCGTGCGGTGGTGGTTTCTTTTATTTCGCTGTTGTGCTTATTTATCCACACATGTGTGTCAGTATGTGCACACTCGCTGTGCTGCCGTTTTGTTTATCAACAAGCTTCCATGTATGAATGTGTGTATATACCTCCTGTGTTCATTTACAAATAATAACAAGACAATATACGCACATATAAAATAACGATGATTTAGTACGTTCTAGAACAATCACAATCGGTCCGTTCACGACCAAATTTGTAACACTGCCGCCCGCTCAAGCCTGTTCGTCCCGAACAGGCCCAGAACCACTACTTCCGTACCTTGCGAGTCGTTCTAAGTGTACAACCTTCATTTTGGATCGATGGCTGTTATGCTTCTGTATCCTGTATACAACGTCGTTCAACCTCTTAATCACCTTATACGGTCCATCCCAATGCGTTTGTAATTTGGGAGACAGTCCTTTCTTCCTTTGTGGGTTATATAGTAGAACCAGTTGTCCCTCGCGGAATCCGTCGGAATTTGCAGCTCGATCGTATCTGGCTTTCATTTTATCGCTGACTACTCGAATTCTGTTGCGTACAAATTCGTGCAGCTCGTGCAAGTCACTTTTCTCCTGCGAAGAATTCTCCGTATCCTCATTCTTCGGTACAGGTTTTGTGCCAAATTCCAAATCGCCAGGCAATCTGAGTTCTGTTCCAAAAACAATTTTTGCTGGTGTTCTAGACGTTGAGTCATGCACAGCGGACCTGTATGCCAACAAAAATTTTTGAATGTGCTCATCCCAGTCTCTCTGATGGTCGCTCACTACTTTCCTCAGGTATTCCTCCAGTGTGCGGTTAAATCTTTCAACCATACCGTCAGATTGCGGATGAAGTGGTGTTGTCCTGGTTTTTCTTATTCCATAGAGCTCGCACATTTCCTTAAAAATTGCAGACTCAAAGTTTCTGCCTTGATCGGAATGCAACTCCATTGGAACACCATATCTGCACACCCAATTATTGATGAAAGCGTTTACCACAGTTTGAGCCTCCTGGTTTGGTATGGGGTATACTTCTGGCCATTTGCTGAAATAGTCCATCACCACAAGGACATAACGGTTACCGGCAGTACTGACTGGAAAAGGACCTGCTACATCCATAGCTATTCGCTCAAAGGGCGCACCTGAATTGTACTGCTGCAGGTGTGCTCGAGTTCTCCGTGCTGGACCCTTCGCCGCTATACATTCCTTGCAGTTCGCTATCCAGTCGGCTACTGATTGTTGCGCTCCAACCCAGTAAAAACGCTGCTTTACCTTTTCCAGTGTTTTATTAACTCCAAGGTGACCACCACTGGGACCATTGTGGAACTCTCGCAGAACTTCCGGTATCTTAGATGATGGTACAACTATTAAGTTAGAAGTTGTTTTGCCATCCGCACTTTCCCATATACGGTATAAGCATCCATCTACCAGCTGCAAGCTGCTCCATTGTGCCCAATAAGCTTTAGCGAGGGGGCTCTCAGCCGCAATTTCATTGCGTGCAGGCCTGCTATCACTCTGTTTAGCAGCTATTATTTTGCTGAGCACCGGATCATTTTTCTGCGCCGTTGGCCAGTCTTCGTAAGAGTCTATCTGCGTTAGCCGAACATCAATGACGCACTCTTTCTGTTCGGCCTTGATGCAATGGCGGCATTCTAGACTGCATGGTCGTCTCGAGAGGGCATCCGCATTATTGTGTTTTGTCCCTCTTCTATGCTCGATGCTAAAGTCATAGCTCTGCAGCCGTTCAATCCAACGCGCCAACTGCCCTTCGGGGTTTTTGAACTGCAAGAGCCATCTAAGCGCAGAGTGATCAGTCCGCAACGTGAAATTCTGGCCATACAAGTATTTATGGTAATGCTTAATGCATTCCAATACTGCCAGAAGCTCACGCCGTGTCACGCAATAATTTCTCTCTGGCTTTGAAAGTATTCGACTATAATAGCCTACTACTTTCTCGACTCCATCTACCACCTGAGAGAGTACACCTCCTATACCGAAGCCACTTGCATCGGTATCTAGCACAAACCTTCCTCCAGCAACCGGGTATGCCAGAACTGGTGCCGTGCACAATAACTCCTTCAGCCTCTGGAATGCTCGTTCCTGTTCGTTTCCCCACTGGTATGACCGTGACTTCTTGGTCAGCTCGTGCAGACTGGCGGCTACGCTGGCAAAATTTGGCACAAATCGTCTATAATATGTGCAAAGTCCCAGAAAACTGCGCAATTCGTGAAGATTACGTGGCTGTGGCCAGTCCCTTACGGCTTTTATTTTATCTTCGTCCGTCGAAATGCCATCTGCAGTTACACGATGTCCCAAATATTTCACCTCTTTCTGGAACAATGCACACTTCTTCGCGCTAAGAGTGAGTCCTGCCGACGATATTCGTTTAAAAACTTCCGCCAAATTTTTTAGGTGCTCGTCAAACGTTTTTCCCATTACGATTATATCGTCGAGGTAGACCAAACACGTCCGCCAGTGAAGCCCCTTTAATACCTGTTCCATCAGTCGCTCAAATGTGGCTGGAGCATTACAGAGCCCGAATGGCATTACTCTAAACTGCCATAAACCATCTCCAGCACTAAACGCAGTCTTCTCCTTGTCCTTGTGGGCAATTTCTACCTGCCAATAACCACTTTGCAAGTCCAATGTTGAGAACCATTTTGTTCCGGACAGCGTATCTAGGGTATCGTCAATCCTGGGTAGTGGATAACTGTCCTTTTTCGTGACGTCGTTTAGCTTCCGGTAGTCCACACAAAACCTCGTGCTACCATCCTTTTTCTTCACCAAAACTACCGGTGAGCTCCACGGGCTTGTAGATGGTTCAATTACCCCACTCTTCTCCATTTCACTGACTAACTCTTTAACCTCGTTACGCTTGGCCAGGGGTACACTTCTGGGCGCCTGCTTTATGGGCCTCGCTTCGCCAGTATCGATTTCATGCCTCACAATAGCCGTTCTCCCTTGGCTCTTACTGTTCATGGCGAAAGCGGAGGCGAATTTCCTGAGCAGCTGCTTGGCTTTATTTTTATCAGATGCTGGCAGCCCTGTGACCCATTTCTCGACATGCTGTTCAAATGTTTCTCGTTCTTTAGGTGACAAGCAAGTAGATTTTGGTTTGGTCTCACAATTTACAATTGCCTCTGCTGGAGTACAGCTTCCTATATACGATTTTGGACTTACGACCTTTTCACTGGTTGATAAATTGAGCACTCTAACTGGGACTTTCCTATCGGCACGCATTTCCACGAGAGCTTTCGCTGTTAATAAATCGCCCGTTATATTTTCTGATTCTACTACCCACAATCGACTGTCCGCACAATCTCCATTCGTTCGAGCCCATATCAGTGCCTCAGATCGTGGTGGAATCCGTTGAGTATCTTCAGCAACCAGTTTCAGCACATGGGGCTTATTCTCGTAGCCAACATCTAACTGTATTTCCACATCACGCCACGTCATAATTTGTTGACCCATGTGCAGATTTATGCCATGTGCTATCATAAAATCTGCACCAATAATCACCTCGTCAACAATATCGGCGACAATAAACATGTGGCTGACGGTGATGTTAGCTATACGCACCTTTGCCTCAGACTTACCATATACGCTAGCGGCCTCCCCAGTAGCTGTACGCAGCCTCACGTTACGTAGCGGTTCAACCCTTCCTGGTACCAAATCAGGCCTTATTATAGACTGCGACGCTCCTGTATCTATGGTTAAAGTTTTCTTTTTCCCATTGATGTATCCACTAACAGTTAAGTTGCTGTTTTTCTGCTGCATCACTGATATGGAGATTGTGGGGCCCTCGTTTGTGGGAGCCAGCTTTTGCCCCTTAAAGCTGACTCGTTTTAGTTTAACGGTGACTCCTGGGGCTGTTGATGGCTAGCCCTTTTGCTCGGCCTCTGTGGAGATACGGATCTCGTACGCTTCCTGGGAGCTTTACAGTTGCGCTGAAAGTGGCCTGCCTTTCCGCAGTTGAAACACTTAGCTCGGCCTTTGTTCGAGCTTTCGGCCAATGCTTGTAACAATGCCTCTTTAATCGTACTGGCCAAGCCATCTCCTGGCTCATGAACTACCTCTAGCTCCCTTATTTTGTGGACCTGTGGCCTTGAAATTAGTCTGGCTGTCTCCTGGGCCAACGCAAATGAGACGGTTTCGGCGAATGAAGGCTTTTGTGTTGCGCACACAGCAAACTTAATGTCGGGATCTCGAATTCCGTTCACAAATGCCTCCGTCTTAAAATGGTCCAAAAACGAGTAGCTCTCTCCAGGATAGCTAAGCTGCACCAGACGCTCAATCTCCATTGCGTAGTCCTGAAGAGTCTCATTGCTTCTCTGCACTCTGCCTCTCAGCTCCATTCTGTGGATTTCCTTCTTGTGCTCTCCACCATACTTGCGTTGCAGAGCTGCCATGATGATTTCATAATTGTCTCTAGATGAAGCGGGCACAGTTTCCAGGACCTGTGCAGCGACACCCTTCAACGCCAAAATTAACTCAATGCATTTCTCATCTTCGCTCCATGCATTCTTATTGGCTACAGTTTCAAACTGAAACTGGAAAATGTTAAAAGGTGTGCTGCCATCAAAGGTGGGCGCTTTCACTCTGCTCACAGATTCAGGAATAGCTCGGACTGGCATTTCCTGCAGTTGAAGGCCATTCATTCTAGCTTCCAGGCTATGAAGCTTTTGATCGACATCATTTTCTAGGGCAGTAAATTTTTCACCCACTTCGTGAACATTTCGTTCTAAGCCACACAATTTTTCCTTCATGGCATTCACTCTCTGGTCTATAGCCGAAGACAGTTTCATCAAATTTTCATTCGTTGTCGTATGCTTTGCGTTTATTTCTGCTAGAAGCATTTCATTATTCGATTTCATCATTACATTTGTTGCTTTGGACGCCTCTTTGATGGACTTGGAGTTTTCCAGCATGATGGATTTGGAGTTTTCCTCCATTTTCTGCATCATCATTGCAAACATAGCGTTGAAGTCCATATTGCTTGTAGCTGATCGTGTACTCATCTCCAGTTCTTCTTTTTCTTCGAAGTCATGAGTATTGATGTCCAGACCCAACCGATCAAACTCCTCCATTAGCCTCTTCTGCAGCTCCACTTTGTTACCAGATGTGGGCAGATCCAATTTGCACAACTCCTTTTTCAGTTGTTCCACTTTAAGCTCGTCGAACTTCATTTTACAATTTCACTTCTGACACCAATTGTTACGTTTTAACCTTTTCAAAACGTTTTCCGTAGATTCTTTAATTGTAATGAAGTTACAACACTCACGTCTTCAGTTTACAATAACCAACAGTTCAACACTTTATTTATTTGAACACACTATACTTGTAAACACTTTACTAGGAACACTTTACTAAAAGAACAACACTTTCACTTAATCACTTTTTATTACTTAAGACACTTTACACGTTAGCGCAGCTAAAAATCGACTGACTGTTCAGCGTTGAGCTTCGCTGCTTTTATACCTCCAATGATCATTACTAGAACATTCTAGACGTTTACAGAAGCTAATCACGCCACATCTATAGTGCGATGTGCGATGACTCATCATGAACAAAAGATATACACACACACCGACATACATACACGCGGCAGTAAAACTCAAGCATCTGAGTCGCGCACATACATGCACACACGAATATTGTATCGTGCGGTGGTGGTTTCTTTTATTTCGCTGTTGTGCTTATTTATCCACACATGTGTGTCAGTATGTGCACACTCGCTGTGCTGCCGTTTTGTTTATCAACAAGCTTCCATGTATGAATGTGTGTATATACCTCCTGTGTTCATTTACAAATAATAACAAGACAATATACGCACATATAAAATAACGATGATTTAGTACGTTCTAGAACAATCACAATCGGTCCGTTCACGACCAAATTTGTAACAATATGCTGACATAGACATTTGCTACTATTTTTAAGCAGATGGGTGTCAGCATACATATGCTGATTCAATATATCATTTAGAATTAGCTTTATTCGGCTTGTTTTAAGTACACCTGTGTGTAGGCTTAAATTAAGTAGGAGTCTTTTTCTTCTGTGTATCTCTTATTGATCGAAAAGCTAAAATTTTTGTTTAAGCTTTAATATGTTATTTATTTGGATATGTTATTTAGACATTAAAATTTAGACAGAAAATATACAACAACTTGAGTGGCTGAGTGGCATGGTTGCCGTTCAAAGACGAGTGCTGACGAGAAAGTGTGGCGGCTTCGAAACAACTAGTTGTCCACCCTGCTAAATGTCTTTGATGTCTTCTTTGTCTAATTTAATTAATATCAATCACAAGAATAATATAGAAAGAACTTGAACCTGATAAACTTAATACAGAAATAATTATTTATTAACAATATTATTCAATATTTCGCTAACAGTTTGTTAGCATCTTCAGGATAATACTTGAAATTAAATTGAAAAATGTGGAAAAATTTCGATTTATAAAAATTTTAAAATTGAAAATTAAAAAAATATAAATAACAGTAAAAAAAATATCACAAGTTATGCTTGATCTTGCTCCTTATTGACCTAAGCTGGTTTACAAGACTTCTGACATGTTGATTCTTCTTGTAAATTTGGTAATTAGTCCTTGCTTCCCATTGATTTGTGCTCATTTTTAGTATTAAATATATAAATTTTATTTAATCTTTTTAATTTTTGAAAAAAACAAGGATATATGTTTGCATATGTATGTTGTACAACAGCAAATACTAAAACCAACAAAAAGTTAAAAACTAAAGGATACTCCCACACAAGAAACTGAAACTAACTACACTGATAACTTCTGCAGTAATTCTCGAATATTCTGAGTGTAGAAAAGTAGAAATTAATTTCTGTCAGTACGTGCCATGGTAGCCTAATATGATGGTGAATTCAACCATGTCCCAAGCTAGTGATTAATCAGCTGTTCTGCTGGATATCTTGATCCATAAAGAGATTGAGGTATTTTACATTTCTGTATTTCAATACCCTATACTGTAAGGGATTCGAAGTGAAGTCCGGTAAGCCGAAGTCGTCTATAGACAGCATCAGGAATTTAACAAGACCCGATAACTTCCGACTAGCTCATTAAAATGTAGAATCCATTGCAAAGCAACACTAAACTCTAATATGTTTATATCATTCTGATCGCAATGTAAGCAACCTTTCTTCAGACACACCAATCCCAAAGTTATCCTAGGGCTAATGCAGAGCAATTCACTAGCTTATTTTACCAATAAATTTAGCGTTTAAAATATTTAACTATAAAATATCTAGTTTTCTTATTCATTAGTGATAAATAACCACAGTTCCTCGTGCTAACTTAAGGTGGGATCACACGATTGCCGCAATGCACCAATTTTTGTTATATTTTGTATGCCAGCCAGTGTGATAGCACAATTTATTGGCTCATGCGGCAACCAAAACGAATGTTGTTCCTATTTGTCCCAATCAAATACAACCCTGATGCGACAACCGTGTGAATACTTTATATACAACTATTCACCAATAAAAATTCTAAAAATGCACCAATATTGTTCTCATCATTGTTCCCAGGTCAATGTATTTCTTCCCCCCAGAAAAATTTGAAAACCCTCTGAAATTCAATATTTTTCTACAAAATCCCCCTAAAAATTTTTGGTGAACATTCTGCTTTAGTTTGCGAATCACCAATATTAATGCATTGACAATGGGGAAAATGCATAAAATTGTTAAACTTTCCCCAATTAAAAAGTAAAAATTAACTGATTTTATGTAGATATTTTTCAGTGTATATGTTATGATAACAGGAGTATGTATATTTATTATAAATTTTAGATTTATTTGTATTCACATAGTTTGAGATCTAAGTACATATTTATAGGCAGCTGCAAATCGTTATCTGCGTATCTAGAAATAATTAAGTTTCTCCAAAAATATTATGAGTTTCTAAGTGTTCTTCTCTCTTTACGTTCTTTTGACATTTTCATAAAAAGAGTTTCAATTTTATCAAAGGTCCTTAGATATTTTAATTT
Source organism: Sturmia bella (assembly GCA_963662145.1). Lineage (NCBI taxonomy): Eukaryota > Metazoa > Arthropoda > Insecta > Diptera > Tachinidae > Sturmia > Sturmia bella. Next base: position 21,171,595 of record OY759168.1, on the reverse strand, counting down.
TCCCAATTCTTAAGAAACGGAAAAAATCCAAAGGATTGACGCATAAGGAAAACATTCAGCTCAACAAAACAAAATAATTAAAATTACCAGTTGCAAAATTCTGTACGTGAAGCTACCAGATGAATATAAAATATCTCGTTTAATTCTACTTTAAAAATCGTTACTTTAAAAGTCTTCAAACTTATCAGTTAAAAAATGTTACCGTTCAACCAAACACAGAAATCCCCTAAAAATACCTCATAAATAAATTGTTCCCCCTAAATTTTTCCCGAAAGAATTCAACATCGCAAATTCACTAAGAAAAGAAAAAAAAACCCCTAAATCTAGGGGGAAGCCCCCTGAACTGGCAACACTGGTTCTCCAGTGGTATATGTATATACCAATAATATACATGTGTATACATTTATTTAGTTTCAAAATTGTTTAAAAGCGTCTTTCAAACATAATTTTTGTTTTTCAGTAAGTAAAATTCAATTGTTGTTATTATTAAAACAATTGGAAAATTCTTGCAGTTTCAACATGCATTTCAAAGAGTGCATTTTTTATTTTTGCAAAACAAAAATGTCATCAGCTATAACAGCTGTTTCTCAGAGTTGCCTTATAATATAACAATCGTGTGACTATAATGCAGGTGAATAATAAAGTTTCTAATAATAAATTTGATGTTCTGAAAATAATCATAATCTGAAAAAAAATTTTGACTAACTTGACAAAATACGTTTAAAGCTTTCAAAACAATATGGCTGGGAAAGCTTTTTCCCTACAATTTCCGTTTAGGTTGGATTATAAGGCTGAAATTTTCGTATAGGAAACACTTTTTGTTAGAAATCTTTAAAAATATATTTCGCAATATATCTAAAGAAGATGTTTGTTTGAAGTGAAGTTAAACTTCAATTTGAGATACAAAACTGAAAAGAGAAATTTTTTTAAGAAACTTCAAAAGTTTTGGTTTTTTGAGATATAACTGTACGCATTATAATAAAAGGTAAAATGTATACACATCGTAAAGAATATCATAGCGAGCAATTCTACATCATTATCTAAAATTTAAGTTTTTTAACTTGTTTAAATGAATGATGTGTACAAGAATATTTAATTTATCATCCCTGCTTTTTTGGCACGACTCAAGCTAGAACGTCAAATGTGAGCGTATTGTAATGCATTTTCAAACATATTTGCTTCTTTTTGACCACAGCCCCTATAAATTCCCCTAATAACTGAACATTTTGTGTGCTCTCCTTTTCTTGCAGTCGCAGGGATGAAAATAAAGAGAAAGAAAATCTGAAAAATGAAATAAGAGAACTGACTAAACGCTTACAAATGCAACGTAATTACGCCGCCGACTTGGAAACGATGAACCAAACTCTAGAAGAGAAAAATAAAAATTTACTCAAAGTTTTGGATGTAAGTAATTAATCAAGAGAATTGAATTGAAAAGTTTATTACCAATTTTATTGTTTCAGGATACTTCAACTGAAGCTTTTAGCAACAAAAAACGTATTGATGCGTTAACGAAAGAATTAGATCAATTAAAAACTGATGAGTTGAAATACCTCGAACAAATATCTGCGTTACGCCAACAATGCGACAAACTGACCAAAATGAAAGTGCGACAAAATTTACAAATTTTATCCTTGAAAACGAATATGGAGCACTTAAACTCTTTGCATAACGCTACTTGCAATAAATTAGCCAAAATAACGGTAGACTTGGAATATGCCATCCAGGAGAGGGATAAAAATAAAAGAGATTTGATACAGAAGCTGAATATATTAAAGGTGAAAAAAACAATATAAGGTCACACCGGCCAAGTTCACTGAATTCACAAAAAAAAAAGGTCCGGCTTAAAGATCGTGACTCTTCTAATCAGGGAAGTGCAAAAGTAGACTGACAGAAATACATACATCCTTGTTCAGAAAAATTACTTCAGATTTATAGAGCTCTTGTTTGACAAATTTTTATTTATTAGGAATAAAAACCTTATTCTTTAATTTTTAGTACCCGCAGCCAGATTCGACCATTTTACAAAACTCTTCCGCTTTTTATGATGTGTCCAAGATACATCGTTGTTTGAAAACATATTTTAGTGTCTCTTATGTTGCAAAACTGGAACTGCAATTGTGTCGGTACTTCCACTGAGTGAGTTTCTGTGCAGAGGTCAATTTCTCTGGCAATAAATAATACAACCGCTTATAAAAAAGTAAAAGTGAAAAACTAGTTTTTGCCATGATACAACTAATAAAAGGTAACCTTTTCCCTGCAATAGCAACAACTTCGATAAAAAATACCATGCATTTTATTTATGCTTATCTTCTGAAAACTGTAAAAAAAAACGCCACTTCTATATTTACAGAAAAATGATGAACAGAGCTTATGCTGATTTGATTTCTCGTTTTGGCTGTCTCTCATCTTTGTAAGAGAATACAGTTTTAAATAGTCAGATGATTAACAATTCAGCTGATGAGATTACCTTATTAGTTGTGCAGTTATTTCCGCTTAATTGAGTTTCTAAAAATGCACGGCTTTTGACGCAATTAAACGGGAACTCAATTAAGCAGTACTCGGTTAATTGAGTCGCCGACGCAATTAAACGAAAATTGCTTAATTGAGCAATATGTGCAATGAAGCGAAACGCGCAAGCGTAGATGGAAAATAAAACTCATTTCTTTACTTGCATATTAAGTTCGAAAATTGTTTAGGTTTATTTAAACAAAATAAAAAGCAGGTACGTTCATCGTACAATGTTTATAAAGGAACAGAACCACGACCTTTTTGCCTCAAAATATTTTTTTTTACGTTTGTGAAGCAAAAAAAAATTAAGTATACGGAATCAATTAAGCGAAACATTTTCTCTTGTTTTTCACAATGCGGTCTCAATTTGCGAAACAACTAAGCGGGTGGCGCAATTAAACGGAACTCAAACGGGTATTTTAACATAGACAGGTATACTGAATGATTGCGTTCCATGATTTTTAGTGCAATAAAGCGAGACACTCAAGTAAGCGGGTCTCAATTAAGCGGAAATAACAGTATCGTGGTTTTTACTATTTACACTTATTGTATTCGTAGATCATACACACTTTTTAACCAAATTTAACAGAAAACCCAAAATAATATACAAATCTATTGGAGAAACAGCTCTGGCATTATAACACTGTTTGAAAAGTGTCAGCTGTCAAGTTGAAGATGATATTAACATACAGCCTATATTAGCCATCGATTTGCTGGCTCAATGACTACATTCTTGGTCCCACATGAATTCGACTAATGCAGACCGCTAATGTTCATGCTTTGCTCCTGTTCAAACAGCTTTGTTCAAACATTTGTTCGCTTAACAAATACCCAGCAAACATTTTTGGAAATTTTCGATTAAATCGAGTCTTTTTCGACTCTTCTGAGCGATTAAAATAGTCACTCTGGATTTTGAGTTGAAAACTAGTGTTTTGTAGGGACAACATGGTTACCATAGGGTACTCTCACTTCTGATAGTTAGTCTCTACGACTTTGAGGTACTACGACTCATTTTTAATCAATTCCACAATCATCTGGGAATCGTATATTCCTCTGAATGCAAACGAAGTTTTCTTTCGCATTTTTTTTTTTTTATTTTAATAACAAACACAAAACTGCGAAGCTTTTGGTTTGTTTACAGAAACACCCAAAGCCTTCGGCAGGAATCGAACCTGTGACCTCTGGGACTCTTAGTAGGACACTCTACCAATTCATCCATCGAGGAGCAACAACAATTTTCTTTATTGTTTTTATTGTTTCCAATACAAATATACGAAAGAAAACTTCGATCGCATTGAGAAGAACAGGCACTTAATCTTTTTTCAGATATTTTACGATCTTATACTTCGTCGCTTTCGGGCCAACTTTCATTTATGTTCGAGCCATGTATGTATGTATATCACTAATTATAAGTGAGTCGTATTCGAATCATTTTTCTATCTTGTCTTATTTACTTAAGCCCGTATGACACTACATTTTTCTTGCATTGTTCAAATTTTGGAGAACAATGCAGATATAATGTAATAGTAGAATTTAGGAATGTGCAACGCGTTCAGCTATATTAAGATAAATGCAAAACTGTCAACATTTTTGTTGAAGTTATTGATAAAAAATGAGATTATGTCAAAAAAAATGTAAAATTTTTCAACTTAAAATTGACATTTCAAACTTGAATGTTGCTGTGTCAGCGGTTTATGGACAATTTTTGCGATTTAACGCTTCTTTTTTGGAAAATTTTTATTTCCTAGCGCTTTCTTGAAATAAAAAGAATACAACACTTACAAAAAAGATGCCAGTTTTGTTTACGTTTTGTATATTTGGTTCTTTCCATGATACAACTAACAAGGTAACCTTTTCGCTACAATAAGAACAACTTCAATAAAAATATCATGCATTTTGTTTCTGTACAACTTTCGCAAACTGTCAAAAAGACGCCACTTCTACATTTGCAGAAGAGAGATGCCTGAGCTTACGAGGATTAGCTATCTCGTTTTGGCTGCCTTTCATCTCTGCAATCTCTTGACAACCTAAAGTAGTCAGTTGATTAACGGTTTAGCTGACGAGGCTACCTGGGTAATTGTATCATGGTTCTTTCTAGCAATTGCTGTTTCTTTCTATCAATTCTATACCAATTAATGAAAGAAAAATGAAGTATCATATGGGCTTTATTAAATTTTTCATCTATAATAAATTCCTTTTTAACATCATCCAAGGAAAACGGCATAAAAAACAAACATCTTGTAAACATTTGCGCGATTACCTTCTAATTCCGCACAATTTATATTTTTTTATTCTTAAACCAGTCGCTTTTTCGCACCAGCTTGAGTATAAAAATCTGATTGATAAGTTTTGGCCATATAAAGAGCTATTGTTATTTTCTTGAGCTGAAGGGGTTTTATTACATATGTATATATTTTTTGTATTTATTCGAATATTTTTGTCGATATTTCGCGAAATACAAAAAATATATATAATAAAAAGTTCCAAGTTCCAGTACAATGCAGTGCATACATAGTGATCATCATTTCAGTACTGGTCCCAGTCTAAAAAAAAGTGGAATTGTAAGTCTGTCTAGCTCCCAATGTCTAATTAACAATGACACCGGTCTCGCTGCATGTAGTCTGCCATGTGGCTTACACATCTTGTAGAAAGTAAGCCAGTTTTGCATTGTATATTGCCATCTTTTTCCGACCTTCCAAACAAGGGGTCCAAGATCACTATTTTTAATGACCCTAGTGAAAGTCTCACTGACGTTATGCCTATGAATCCAGACTAAATAATATCAGATATACCAGTTTCGCCAGTGCCAGCATCAGTTGTCTATATCCAAGCAGTTATAATGTTTATAAATCATTTTAACTCAAACCAATATGTTATTTTAAGATACGAGAAGACGAAATTATAAAGTGGAAACAGGAAAATGCTAAGTTGGCCAAATTGCAAGATAATGCTTCCAGAAAATATTCTACCTTGGAAGAAAGCCGCAAAAGCTATGAAGAGGAGAATCTAAGACTTAAGTACTGACTATTGTTTAATTTTTGAAAACACTATAGTCTATTTTAATGAATTTCCTTCAGAACCCAAATGAACACTCAGGACAAGGAGTTCGAAGCCATGCGTCGAGTTGTACAACAGTTTGAAAGAAACAACAATAACCTTGTGAAAGAAAGAGATGCCTTGAAAAGTGATTTTCTTCAACAACAAAAACTTTGCGAGGAATTACGACACACAATACAAGAAACACAACACGAAATACGTTCTCTAAAGGATTCCCTTTCGCTGCAGGAGAAGAAGAATAGAAAATTACAAGAGGAAATCACTGAAATGACTGCAGAAAAAACTAGAAAACTTGATGAGATACAAAATTTGTTAGACACAATGGACAGTTTGCAAAGTAAAGTATAAAATTGAGTCGAGCTATTTTTAAACTCTGCGTTTATTTCATACACAAATACTTTGTTTTGGTTTACAGACAAAATTCACTTGAAAGAGTCTTACGAACTGGAACTAAAACGTACCATAAGCGATCTTGAGAACCAGTATTGCAAACTAAAATCCCAACATGATACCTTAACGAATGAGATCAACACCCTTCAACGTACCATACAATCTTTAAATGAGGATAAAACCAAATTGAAAATTTCTGTAGAAAATTTACAGAAAACTATTGAAACCCTCAAGGAAAAAGTCAGCTACAGAGATGGTGAAATTGGAAAATTACAGTTACAAGTTGATAGAAATGAAAAAGAACGTCGAGTGCTAAAAAATGAGTTACGCAACGCCCAGCTAAGCCAACAACAAACCAGGGCAGAGTTGCACGAAAAACGTAAAGAGAATGATAATTTTTGTAAAGCTCAGCAAGATGAAGAGAAACAGCTACAACGTTTACGAAGAGAATTCGATAGTATAATAAATGAGAAAAATTCTATTTGCTCCCTTCTCAAGAAGAAAGAAGAACAATACAATCAAACTAAAATAGAATTGGAAGACTTGCAAAGATCTCATGATTTGTTGCAAGCTTCAATTTTGCAACATCAAACAGACATGAAACTCATGAGAACTGAAATTAAGAATCTTGTTACAGAGAGAAATGTTTTACGTAAAGATCGTGAGAGTGCTGCCGATTTACGACACGAACTGCTGCAAATGCATAGAGTAGTAAATCAGGAAAGAATAAAAGCACGCGCTTTACAAGAAGAGATGCTGACACCGATGAATATACATCGCTGGCGTACTTTGAGAGGAAAGGATCCGGAAAAATGCGAACTAATCGAAACAATTCAAAGCCTAAGAAAGTGAGTGACGTGACATTTTACCTTCTTCTCTGACTTTCATGTACTTTTTCGATCTGTAAATTTGTTAAACTAATTGAAAGTGAGGTCTGGTTGAAGACCGCCAACCGTACCATCATTTTTTTATCTATTGCACTTTAATTTTTTAATGTTCTGCCAGCTCTTTTCATAAAAGTCTTATCAGGTCTTGTTCCAGCCAGGGGCAGGCTTGTATTAGCTTTGTAAATTAGTTGTAAAATCTAAATCAGTATTTCACAACCAAAGAACCTGCAACCACAAAACTATCGTTTGAGCACTTCTATCAAATCATCCATCGAGCAGTTCTTTTAAATTTTTTCTAGCTTTGAAAATTGTAATAATTATTTTTATAGTCTGAACGAGAATAGCCAGCTGCGTTTATTGCTCAGCTGTTAATGTTAGGCCCAAAAATACACCTTATTAATGCTTTCTATCTTTTTCAGCCGTCTATATGCCGCCGACATTTCGTTGATGCTAATCAACTCGTCACTAGACTCGAAATTCTATTAAGAAGCATCAACGAAATGTTGGCGGCACTTCTATTGTCTGAAAAAGACTGAAAACATTAATAAGGTGTATTTCTAGACCTAAAATACTACATTTCAATTAGCTCTTATACCAAATAAATAATTAAGTTCATTGCTCAGTGTATTTCAGTTTTCCTTTTCATTTTAATTATAGACAACTGTTAAACTACAATGTGACAAGTATGGAGCAGCAGAGGGCTTTAATGGAATCCCAAAGGCTTTATGATACTTTAAAGGAGTTTATTGTAAAGCTACCGAGCATCAAAATAAAGGCAGAACTCAATGAAGTTAAGGTTTGTTCAAATTATAACAACGAACTGCATAAAAAACATTATAAGTTGGCGACTGCAGTCGACCAACAAATTCATAAAATTTGGAAAATCGATACGGTTCTGATTATAATCTTCTGCCAATTTGATTTGACTCTTTCAGGTTATTAATGCAAAAAAAAATCATTGGTAATTTAGTCTCCAGCTTAGCAAAACTTTTATTTTATTTAAATTCAATTTAAACGTTGCATTAGCAAATCAGTTTGTTCTTTATTATTGAGATGGTTTTCCAAATAATGGTAATGGCAACATTACAGCAAAAGTTAGCCAGGCGCATAACTGTCTTCGTTTAATGATAGTTTAAATATTCATTGTATTACAGAATTACTAATTTAAACTAATTTTAAACTGAAAAGACGAATTATATGCCACTGATTTTTTGGACATAAATTTAACCTGAATTTCTCGATATTTGCTATTAGTGTTTTTCCAGAAATTGGGAAGTTTGTTCATTTTATATATAACCCCATGTTGAAATCCGTGACTACTTCAAATAAAATTAAACCTTTTGTTCGGTTTAGTGTTGTTTGGTTGCTGATAGCCAAAGAAAAAGTGATTTATTGATAATACAGGAATCTTCATTAAAGTTACAGTTTCGATTTTAGTACAGAAAAAAAGAGATAATTCGAAGTTAGAGAATTTAATGAGAATAAACGAAAGAATAACAAATTATAGCAAACATATAAAGTATAATTAAAAAATGAGAAATTTCTGTTATTTAACAAAACATATTAAATAAAGTTATTTCATAAGCGGAATTCAGTTAACATGCATTAACACCCCAAATTAAAGTGAACGAAGAACCACAAAAAATTAAGCAACTCCACGAAAATAAATAACTCCTACTTTTGTATTACTAATTCCACTTATCATTTAGGAAACTTTCGTAAGACAAGCAGGAGGAGTTCTGATTAAAAAAAAAAAACTATCACAAATTCAGGCATATTATCAAATTCTTGCAAAATTTCTCTTTAGGGAAAAAAATCTCGAGAAAAAATTCTTCGGTTCTAAATTAATAGAGAACAAAAACGTGAAAACTTGGCATCACTTTGTTTCGAAACCAGCCAATTCGCTGGCTGACATTCAATTGTTTACTTTTTTAATATTTCTTTAATTGTTAAACAGGTTTTCAATTTTTGATAATTGTGTGTCTCTGTGCTAAAAATATTTTAGCACAGAATCAAGAAAATAGTTTTTGTTCATAGTTTGCAAAGTGTATTTTTCATTATCTCCCTTTAGAAAGGCCGGGAGAAAAATGTTAAGCTTTTCGTGAACTTTTTTTCTCCGGGAATATTTTTCCAATAAAGTAAAATATTTTACCTTAGCAGAAGGAATGGGCTTCGAATTGGTCGGATTCATTTTTGGAATTCATAGACTTCATTCGCAGGCACCAAGTCACCAAACTGAAACATGCACTGTGTCCCCTTAACAAAACCTTTGGGGCCTCAGTTCATTGGGAAATTAGTGTCATTAAATTTATTAAGCTTATTATTAAGACCCCGATTATGGTTTACAACAGTTGTTCATTTAATATTGTATTTTTTAAAATGCGATTATGGTTTTCAACTGTTGTAGGCAATGTTGTCAGAAACTTACATCTAGTTAAGTATTGTGTCGTTAATGTCACAAGTTAAAAAGCGAAAAAGTGAAAAAAATTTAAGTGTGCACATGATTATTAAAATTTATTTCTCAAAATAAAAATAAAACAAATAAAAATGCATATATACATATATACATTATTTGTAATAATTTTTGATTCCAAAAACAATTATATTTTGTATTCGGTAGTTGCAATGAATTTAAAATGCAATGTGTACTTACTTTGTTCCCTTCACTATCAATCCAAATTAAATATCGGAGTTATCATCCATTCGTCTGGGTTTATTTGATTTTTCTAACATCAACGTTTTTTCCATCATTTTAATTTTATCAATGCAATTCTACCTGGTAGACACGCTATTACAAGAAATACAACACCAAAAAAAATCACCATGTCTTTTGATGGTAGAACTTGACAAATAAATGCCAAAATTTTTTTGCTTTTCGCTTGTGTTTGTGTAATAAAAAGAACAGGCGCTTGCATTTTTCTGACAGAGTTGCTGTATTTGGCGGTTTTTTGCATGCAGGCATGTATTTTTGCGGAAACATGCTCTTCAAATAAAAAACAACTCTGTGACATACACAACACCTAAATGTTGTAAACGATAATCGCAAAAAAAGAACTGTATGTTGTTTTGTAGATGAAACAACACAACACTTAGGTGTTGTAAACTATAATCGAGCATAAATCTGGTTTCAAAAGCCTTAAATTTACTTTCCTCCCATTTTCATCATCCAGGCCACACTAACTCGCAGAAATACTAAGTTGAAAGCTCTAAAAGCTGAAGTTAACACCAAATCAATGGAGGAAAAATCCAATGTTGTGGAAATTGAAGATCTTAAAGCGAATCTTTTCAAAGTAAAAAACCAACTTGTACAAGAGAGAAAAATCAAACAAAAATTGCTGGAGGAGAGACAAACTTTAATGCAAATGCAAGTACAATGTTTATCAGCGCCACCACAGCTGCAGGTCACATTCAACAGCACAGTGAAAACATAATACACTATTTGAAATATGTTTAATAACGCATTTACACTAAGGCGGAATCTAGTAGATTTGCTTCAGAGTCTCCAACAAAATCTCAAGCATTTACACTACCATTTTCTGATACCCTGTGAAATTTCATTTCTATGAAATTTCATATTTATGAACAGGTGTTTAAGGGAACAAATTGTATCACATATTGATGACAGCGTATATTTATGAGCAAAACCGCAATCTCCATGTAGAATTAAGGAGTTTTGACAAAATCTAACTAGTTTCAAAGTTTATTTTTTATGCAAAATCTCGTAAAAATCAACCAGACTTGGCGCGAAGTCTCATGTCTACTAGATCCCACTTTGGCGTAAATCAGTTGCAAGTTTACAAAATTTGAAGCATTTCTATTAAACTAGTTTTAATAAAAAGGTAACTTCATTGTATTTGGTAACTTCATTTCCAAACTACCTGGAGAATTTCACTGCAGGCAAATGGGAGCAAGGGATTAATTATATTACCAATTCTGTATATAAAAGCTGTTGTTGCAAAAAGTAAACAATAACAAACAAAAAAGTTCAACTCATTCAACCAACATTACAACAATTTTAATGTCTTTGAGTTAGTATTTGATATAAGGGGCTGTTCACAAATTACGTAACGCTTGTGGGGGCATAAGTTTTGTTACGCTTTGTGACGAGGGAGGTGTTCGTAAAAATGTTTCGTAAACAATTTTTAAGTATTTATTTTTTGAGCGAAAGGTCTAGTTTTTATCGGGTTTTTTTTTTTAAACCAATAAAAACTATTTTCATTATTATTGTCCCGAAGAAGCTATCCGAAGGAGAGCTAAATATCGACAAACATAATTAAATATTTTTAACAAAAAAAGTCCTTTGGCTCAAGAAAATAAATATATAAAACATAAAAACAGGGGTCGAAAAAAACCAAATAGTAACAAAAAAAATATTATTTATTGTATGCAAAATTTTGATTCGTGTTTTGCATGTTTTATCAATGGATGACTATTTTACCTTTCCATGGACCGATAATTGAAATAAGCCAATTTTTATTGCCTAATTTTTATCAATAGAATTTTATTTTAAATTAGACGTTAAATACATGAATTTTATTTCTTGAGTTATATTTGTATATACTATGTACATACACATGTACATAAAAGCTCTGTTTCTTTACTCCACTTTGGGATCCCGAGGGGTCCCAATTTGCACGGAATGCGTTCCCGTTCTTTGAAATTGGGCAAATGAGAGTATTTGTGAGAGAACAGTATGCTTCTTCTTCTTCTTGCACGAAACAGTTCGTACTTTTTCTTCGGGCTAGTTTGGGCAAGTAGTTCAACTGTCATTTGTTTTAAAAAATAAACAATAACATAGAAGAAATAAATGTTTTGCGGAAGCTTAAAGAAAAATGGGAAAATTGCGTCACGTAATTTGTGAACAGCCCCTAAGAGCACTTGCAAATATTTTAAGATTTTAAAATCTTTAAAAAAAAAAAATAAATAAATAAATGTGTCCAGAAAAACATTTCATTTTCACAAAAATATACCATGCGGTTTTTAATGTTCCCGTACTTTTGTGTGTTTTAGTGTATTATTGAGAGAAATTCTTGATTGCTCTCATTTTACCGGACTTTGTCCAAGAGTTATGGGGGGAAGATTAATATTTTCGCTTCTTTCATTCGTTTTTGTATTTCCCTTTATTTTTGTTAAAAACATCTGGTAGCTGATTTATTTAATTCTTGCACAACTTTTAATACAAATACTTCACAACTCAATGGGAGAACTTATTTGCTAAAAATGGTGATTTCAAGAGAACAGTAATTTTTATTTATTTTTTTTTTTAGTGTAAGATACTTTGGAGATCACGATATTTATCTAAATAGTGCTCTTCACGAATTGCGAATTAAATTAAAAGTTGTGCACAAATTATTTTATAACAGACGAAAAGTATAAATATTTTGTTTTATCAAAAGTACAATTTTTTCTCATCTTCTCTCTGATTTGAGTCCAAAGGGTTTTCATCCATCTTTTGCGTTTCATCCGATGGACTAAAGGCACAATCCATGTAATTCTCTTGACTTGCATAATCTGTAACATCCTGTTGCATTGAGCTGGCTGTGACAACATCACCGCCGCCACACAACTGCTGACTTGTTAATTTAAGAAAAGTCTCTTTAAACTCTTCAATAACACATTCTCGAGCCTTGAGCTCAATCTCGTCAATTGCTAATTCGGCACTGAGCGATTTAAGCTTTTTGAGTTGACGCTTGTTGACACGCTTAAATGTAATATAAGGAAAATATATAATTTTAAATTATTATATTTAGCCTTGCGTCTAAAGCACAGTTGGGTGCTAAAAATGTCTAACTAGAATTTTGTTCTCAGGAAGCGTCAAAAAATATCCCGATGAGAATGAGAATTTTTTAACTTCACCCTTCCCTAGTAATCTTTGCCTTTACTCCCGGCAATGAAACATCTAATAGAAAATACGATTCTGCATATTCAACTTGTTAATATGTAAATAGTAAAATTTGTAAATAATAACACTTATTGAACATAAAGGATTCTCAACAACACACCCACATCTCACAGTCATGGAGGATACTCAATTATTTATAGTATCTTGCAATATCCCTTCCCAGAATATATTATAGCTTGAAACAGATCGGGTTCACTTTGCAGGTATGTTTATCGGTCCTGTTCTGCAAATTAGGGGATTTCTAAACTCAAAATAATCCCTACTTCAACAAAAAAAATCTATGTTACTATTGCAGTCTTAGCTTTACGAGAAACACAAAACATCTTCATAGTCATATTTTGGCTGCAACTTGTTTTTTAGAAATCACGTAGTTCCAAGCAAACTGATTTTCAGAACAGGTCTGTATAATTGTTATCCTGTTGGAACGTCCATTAAAGTGGCATTTCTTCATCTGCAAAAAGAAACATTACCTTTTATGGAGGAGCAGGATCTCTGTCAACATGATCGGTACCGTTTCTTGACCAAAGTAGCATCATAATATCATGATCTTTCTCATTATTCCATCTAAGCAAATGCTTTGAATTGTATTTAGATTTATTGGAGAAATTAAAAATAAAACAGTGCTCCCTGAAGAATCCGAATTAAATTTAAGATATTCAGGTAGAATAACATTTGCGTGTTGGCCTAAAACAGACCATTTAGGTTTATTAAGCTCTAATTGTACAAATTTGCATACACTGAAAGAATTTTCGTTCATAGTTCTAATGAATTTATTTCATTAAAATTTTCTCATTAATCCAATGAAAATGTTCATGACAGCAATGCATTTTTATAGATCTAATGAAATTAAAAACTGTATATTAGCTTTCATAATTTCATTGAAAAATATCTGCCTATTCCTCTAAATGCGAGCAAGTTTCCTTTCGCAAATTTTTATTAGAAACAGCAATATTTTTTTGAATGTTTCGGTTGCTTTTGATGAAAATGTGCGAAAAAAAACTTAAAAAAATTTAATCAAATTCATTGAGTTTTCAATACTGTTTTGATTTGTAAAGAAATTTCGATATGTAGTAACATATTTTAACATTACGCAAAGATTTTAAAGTATACTGCGTGTAACACGTAAAAGGTGGCCTCCAACATAAAACCGCATTTTTTTTTAGAATATCTGTTATTAACATTATTCATAGCCTCAATAATATACGTCATAAAAATTATGGTCTGTTTTCATTGGATCAATTAAAAAATTCCAATATTTAATGAATCGTTTCACATAGTTGATGATTTTCTATATAAATACTTCATTAACATAATGAGTAAAATTCATATATTTACTTTTCAACCCAACGTTGGTTGAAAAGTAATGATTTTTTTCATTAAATTCATTATTTTCTGCCTAAATTCATTGAATTTATGAATAAAATTCTTTTAGTGTACAATACTCGTAATTCTGTACAAACGCTTGGCAAACATAAAATACTTTTTATGCATAAGCCAGTATACAGGGTGTCCCATAACCTATCGTTCAACGTCAAGCGGTGACTGCTCTCAGAAAATGTATAAAGAGATCAATGTCGCGTAGTTTAGAAGATATTGCCGTATTGAAAAACAACCACCCTGTGTTGATCTTTTCATTCCTGTGATCACAAATGTTGAATTAAAATTTTTTCTCTAATAATATTGGCAGTTATCCTTTTTTTTATCTACATTTAAGAATTCGGACTCTCAAAGAAAATGTTACATTTTGCGACTTTTTGTACTCAAAATAAAAACAACAACCAACTTCAAGTAGCCGTATTGAAAAAAAACGCACTAGATATCTTCGGCAAGCTTCGCCAAAAGTTGGCGCAATTTATCCCAAATTCAAAAATGTATAACATTCGGTGCATTTTATTCTTTCTTCAAACTGAGAAAAAAAATGTTTGAACAGAAACATGAATTTTGTTTTAACATTTTATTATCAAAATTTTACTGAAATTTAATTTGGTTTAATAAATGAGCTCAAGGTCACTGTTGTTGTTCAATAAATATATTTTCTATTTATTGATAAATTATTCGATATTTCGATACTCCTTTGTGTATCTTCTTCAGGAAAATGTGTTTTCTAATATTTTATAAATTTTCAAATTTCAAAACAAATCATAATGACAAAATAATTGAAAAATAAAAAGTGTTTTACATACATAAATAGGCTTTACATACATACTTATTATCTATACAATTATATATAACTATACTAATGTTAATAACTTTAATAATTTCTAGCATTTCCAACATGTATCTACGTTTGTAATTATTCTCTGTACTCAAAACTGTAGTGTTTTCGAAGTCTGGATTATGATTAGGATCACAACAAAAACAGCATTATCCACACATTGTCGTGACTTCGAAAACACTTCAGTTTTGAGTACAGAGAATAATTACAAACGTAGATACATGTTAGAAATGCTATTAAAGTTATTAAGTTATATATAATTGTATAGATAATAAGTATGTATGTAAAGCCTATTTTTATTTTTCAATTATTTTGTCATTATGATTTGTTTTGAAATTTGAAAATTTATAAAATATTAGAAAACACATTTTCCTGAAGAAGATACACAAAGGAGTATCGAAATATCGAATAATTTATCAATAAATAGAAAATATATTTATTGAACAACAACAGTGACCTTGAGCTCATTTATTAAACCAAATAAAGTTAAATAAAAAAGGTCGAAGAACGAGTATCTAGAACATTTTACTGAAATTTTTGAACTACATACATTTATGTTAAATTGCTTTTTCAGACTCAAGTTCAACTCTTGGTTTGTCACTTTTAAATTAATATTAATTAAGCAAAGAAAAGTAAAATTTTTATAGCGAGGTGGACAACCGGCTGTTTCTGGGTAGCAAACACCCTTCATCAGCACCCTATGAACGAACTTTGGAGGTGTCAAATTTAACAATTTTTGGCACAGCCGCTTTAACCACTCGACAACCAAAGCTCACGCAATTTTACTTTCTATTTACATACATATGTATATACTTAACTAACATTAATCAAAGCACTGATATTTCTGCAGTCTGTTATGGATGATTTCTTGTCATCTCAGAAGACTGTTATTTGCTCTTTATATGAGAGCTTTTTCATATGTACATGTTCTTGTTTGTATCATTGAGATCTAGATGCTCATTTATTGATACAACTTGAACATTTATACCATGTTCATACATGCGCCTTTATTGAGGTAATCGCAATAAAGTCCATTATTGAGCTCAATATTCCATACAAAAAGTCAATAAAGTTATTGCTCAATAAACTCTATATTGCTTTGAATATTGAGAAAAATATGGAACACAACGCTGTAAAAGATGTGTTTAATAAGCAAAAGTATACAATGCGAAATGAATGACGTGATAAATGTAAACAAAAGCAAACAAAACAAAATAATAAAAAATAAAAATAAATACAATAAAAATAAAAACATTGCAGCATTTCCAAATTTTTATTTCACTTTCTTTTTATTATTGCCGCTTTGGAGTCATAACATGAACGCACTACTTGTACAAGTTCCATATTTTTATTGTACACCACTAAAATCTTTTTAAGGCAGTTTTTCTTTCATTTTTCTTATTGGAAAATATTTTTCACTTTTTTTCTCACTACCAAAACAAAAACAACAACTTTTTTTCAGCTGTCAGATACTAATTGAGTTAGCTCAATATTTGTATGTATGAACGCAAAAAATATTATGTCAATAAACTGAATATTATCTCAATTAGAAATACATGTATGAACAAGGTATTACTTGAATATTTAGAATTAATTTTTTTATTTTTTATTTTCAAACCTTTCAAATTGTATGCGCTACAAATTTATTTTTTGATTTTTTTCCATATGGCAATACGTTCATAGATTTCATAATACTACTAATAAGGTGACATTTTCCCTACAATAAGAACAACTGCAATAAAAATAACTTGCATTTTCTGAAAACTGTCAAAAAGACGCCACTTCCTCATTTACAGAAGAGAGATGAACTTACGCTGATTTGGTATCTCATTTTGGCTGCCTTTCATCTCTATATTCTCTTAACAGTTTTAAGTAGTCAAATGTTTAACGGCTCAGCTGATGAGGCTACCTTATAGCCTTTTTACACCGACTGACATCCACGTGAAACGCATGGAAGATGTTGAAAATGTGTAACAGTCGTTTACATTGACAACATCTTTCATTTATTTAGATGTCAAAAAAAGAAGACGCAAACTTTTTGTGAAAAATAAAAAAGGAGGATTTGTAACTTGTTTCTTTCCATAGGTCAAGCAACATGTTCTATATTCTCCATATTGATTGACCATACGATGGGCTTTCTTTTGCATTGCAGTTAAAATGAATTTATTTATAATTAATTAAAAATTATAACAAAATACATGTTCCGCTCAGTTTTTTGTGTTAAATTTGTTTTCTGAAATGTCATTTTGCTAGTGGTGGTACAAAAGCAATCGATTTTCACCAATTTTTTTTTTTTAGTGATGGCACTAAAAAAATCGAAAGATGTAAGATGGAACAAAATGAGAAAGGGTCATCTTCTGCTGATGTAGAAAGATGTACAATTTTCGCCCTGTATAATTCTTATGGGAAGATGTAAACATCTGTGCAAATTGATGAAAGATGTAAGATGTGCGTCAGTGTAAAAAAGGCTATTATTAGTTGCATCATGATGGATTTTTCTTATAATTTTTCTGGGAGCAGTAAGCAGTGGACACCCTGTATTTATATATATTTCCCAGCATCAAAGTACAGTTTTGTTGGTTTTACTTAAAATCCAGCCTATAAAATTCTTAGTAAAAATTGTGTGCCTATGCAAAAAACCTTTTAATGTCTAATTATCCACATATGTATGTATGTAAGAGTAAAGAGAAGGCAGCCAACAAATCATAATCTAAACAAAA
This sequence comes from Sturmia bella, assembly GCA_963662145.1. Lineage (NCBI taxonomy): Eukaryota > Metazoa > Arthropoda > Insecta > Diptera > Tachinidae > Sturmia > Sturmia bella. The sequence continues at coordinate 21,153,913 of OY759168.1, read as the reverse complement.
TGTAAATGAAGTATGTAAGAAGAATAAGAATAAGCTTATCATAAGGGATTTCCTAAACCTTTATTATATTTGATGACATTTTACTCACCTGTGTTTCCACTAGTTTCTGTTTGACGTCTGTCGAAGGTATATTTTCAATAACTCTTTTAAGAGTTTCAGTCACTTTATAGGAATCTTCTAACTGTCTCTGAAGGTTAGCATTAGCAATTTCCTGTTTTAAAGTGCGTCTGCAATGAAAACCAATAATTCTAACTTATTCGTTTACAGATTATGAACAAATAATGCGGCCAAACAGAGCCGCTATATACAGTGCTCTGTTTGTATGTTTGTAGGTATAGTAACGGGTTATCTATTTTGCGGTTTTAAAAGTAAACGTAAATAAAACTCATATAAAGTTGTTGTTTTTTTTTTTGCATGATATTTATGTTTTATTATAAAATTTGAATGTTGACATTATGTGTGAAATACTACAGCATTTAAATGACCACCACACAAAGTGTTGCAAGCATTGATTCTTTTGATGTAAGTTTCGACGACTTTTTGACACATATTGGGCGGTATCTCAGCCATAACTTGACGAATGTCAAATCGCATGATGTTGGTGGCCACTTGATATCGCCACGACCAGAAATTACGCGGCCAGGAAATGTCTCTCGCAATAAAGCCATATTCGCTAGAGTTGTGTGGCATGTGGCACCGGCTTGTTGAAACCCTCCAAGTCGTATTCTTCAATAGCAGGCAAAAAAGTCGGTTATCATATGACCACAATGCGCAGACTTGACGGTGACAGCCGTTCTATCGTCGTTTTCGAAGAAGTAAGGTCCAATCATACCTTCAGACCAAAGAGCCCACCAGACAGTGACTTTTTCTGGATGTAATGGTCTCTCTTCAATTACTTGAGCATTCTCAGAACCCCAAATTTTATTATATTTTTATTATTTCTTGCTATAAATTCTTTGTTTTTATTATTAAAACCCAAAGAAATACTTTTGTTTTTGTGTTTAAAAAAAGTTTGCTACATTTCCTTTTAAAATAGTTTTTATGTTTCACGGGCTGGCAGTCGTGGGACCGGCCCACTTGATTCCCAGATGCATTTTCTTATGCAGCAGATGCATTCCAAAAAAAGCTGCTTTAAAAAACTGCAAAAGTAGTAAATACGTATAACCAACTGCCACAGTTTAAGCAAGTCTGCAGAAAAGTTATGGTGCAAAGGAAACGAAGTGATGATTTTTGAAGAATCCTTGTTCTCAACTCAATCCCTTGGTTTCGTTTTTTATATATGTATATATATTCCCAGTACCAGTATAATACAATGCATATATAGGGGTCATCCCTGAGTACTGGTCCCAGTGAAAAAAAAAAAAAGAAATGCGGTCGGGGGACCCCCGATAGGAACGAAGTTCCTTACGTTTTTTTCATCTTTGAATGTAATACAAGGTGAAATCTGTATGTTTTATTTTGTGTTGATTTTGAAATTTTATGATTCCTTAAATTTTTGGAACGTTTTCCAACTAATTAATATTTATTTGTATGTGTCTCCGCTGCTGTCAGTGGAGACACTGCCAATCATACACAATTGCTTTTCGACAGTACACCAATACATATAAACAGCTCACACGCTTTCGTGACGATTTCTACTAATTTCCACTACCAGCAAGCCGCGTTAAGGAACTTCGTTCCAAAAAACAATTCTGATCGCAAAGTTTTTATTTTGAGCTGCCTTATCTCCATTAAAATCTTTCTCTATTTGAGAAGAAATTAATACATTTTGAATTAACTGAAACCCCACAAGATTTTGTTCTATTGTGTAATTTATACAGAACAAGGCTAGCAAGTACAGTACTTTTGATCACGATATCTACATACATATGTATGTATGTGTTATGTATTACTCTTATTAAAAACTAACCTTTGTAGCATTTGCATCTTTGATAACATTTGAAATTTGTTAGGATCATGACCTTTTAAAATCCGCCAGCGATGTACACCTGTGGGAGTTTTGGCATCTTCAGTCAGAGAACGAACTCGTACACGTTCTTGATTGAGCAAACGTTGTAGAGAAATGACTTCTTGGCGCATATTGGCTGTGCTTTTGATGGCACGTGACAAGCACTTGCGTTCGGTATTTAAATTTGCTATTTCCACCTTAAGCAGACGTATATCTTCAATACGTTGATTATATTGGGTTTGTCCTACAAAAGCGAATGGGAATTGAACAGGAAAATGCAGTTTCTTAACTTAAGGAAAGTACCCTGATCTAAAGCTGTCTGTGTTATATTAAGTTTCTCTTTCAGCAAGCTAATTTCATCATTTCGCCTCACCAGCTGCAATCCAATAAGATTTTTTTCCTTTCTGGTCTCTTCTAAGTCTTGTGTGATTTTCATGAATTTTAATTCATCATCAGAAATGGTCTTTAAGAGACTTTCATTTTTAACTTTTGTCTCCTTGAGTTCCTTACGCACGCTGGCTAAAATATTTTCAGTATTTTTCAATTCACTTTGTAGCTCTTTTTTGTCATTATTTAAGCGCTCAATTAGCAAATTTAAGGATGAGATTTTATTTTGATTCGCTAAGATTTCATTAGTTAACTGAGTGATTTGGTGGGTTGTTTTCTGTGGGAAAAGAAATGTTGACATGTGTTTTTTGTATCCATAACATCTTTTTTCTACTTACAGTATGCAATAACCGGAAATTGTCCCTTTCTTGGGAACAAGTTTCTAAAGATCTCTGCAAGATAATTTTTTCCGAATGCACTGTCTCCAGTTGTTTTTTCATATTAATCAATTGGTGCTGTTTCTGCTGCAACTTTTCTGTTAAGTCAGTGACTTGATTGGTCTTGATTTGAACCTGGTCTGGAATTTTATGAAAATGATGCCAAAAAGCTAAAAGCAAAATATTTTTGTTTACCAATTACCTTTAAAATAGTCTATTCGCTCGTGCAAGGATTCAACTTCTTGAGCCATTTCATCTCGCTCTTTTTCGGCTTTTCCTATATTGATCTTGGCTTCGTCTAATCTGACATTTAGTTTATTGATATCCAAGCGCAAGTTGTCAATATTGTTATTCTGCATCATTATGGTATGACGTAAATCGGCAATTTGGTTGTTCAATTTGATAATATCACTGCGTAATGTATCACGCTCTCTTTGCATGTTGTCCTTCAAACGTCTCAGATCCTCATATTTGTGGGCAGAATTTAAAAGATCTTTTTCCAAGGAATTTGATTGGTTTCTTTAAAAGAACCCACATTAAATAAAGTTAGTATTTATGTTTTTCAAAATTTACTACCACTTACTTCAATCTAACTATATCATCGCTCAAATTATTATTTATTCGATTCATTTTATACAGTTTTGAGGAGACGACACTATGATCTTGTACAACTTTCTTGTACTTATTATTGAGTTGAGCTATTGTGTTACTTTTGACTTTGTCTTCTAAACGCAAACTTTTTACGAGTTCATCAAGTTCTTTTTGCTGTTTGTGCAAGCCGGCAACATCAACTTCAAATTTTGCCAACTGTTTGGCTTGCAATAATATTTCACTTTTTTGCTTTTCAGCAACAATCTTTAAACGATCATATTCACCTGATTTTGATGTTAATTTTAAATTGGTCTCATCAAGCTTAAAATATAATTCATTTTCAAAATTTAATTTAATTATTATATGTAGGTCTTGAAATAGAACTTGTTAAATGGTTTTTGCATTCTTCAGCCGACACTTCCTTGATGCTACTCAACTTGTCAGTAGATTCGAAAGAGCATGATGAAATGTTAGAAACTTCACTACATATTCTATTATTCTCATCAATACAATTTTGGCTTTTATAGCAAATAAATAATTTACTTAATTTCTTAATATTACAAAACATTTTACTTTTTGATACTTTCAAGAATACAAATCATTGTAACCGACGCGTCGGTAACCCGTTGTATGGAGGTGGTGAAGAAAAGCAAAAGGGTTGCGAAATGATCAAATTGTTTTCTGTATTAAAGGCTTGTTTAAATGTTTGTGATTCTCATTGAGTTGATGAGAATAATAGAACATGTAGTGAAATTTCAAATATTCTTTTAAGTTTTTTGGAGTCTACTGGCGAGTCCAGTGTCATCAACGAAATGTCAGCGGCATACAGATGGCTGAAAAACACAGAAAACAATTTTTGATATCTATTTAATAACAATAGCCTAAAATAATAAATTTGTTTTTATTTAAACCAGTTCCATTAATATTACGGAAAATTCGTACAAATCGTGGGCTCATATTCAAAAATTGCTCATACTACAAATTTGGTTACTGCTGCTTAAGTCATTCGTCACTTTGCGAATATGAGCGCTCGATTCACCGATTATGTTATTTTCGTGGACAATGCTCAATAGGGCAAATTTTATTGCCATGACCGGTCATATTGAAAACTCAGATGCTTTCGATATAACATGGGTATGACACTCGTCTCAAGAGGTAAAAAAAACTTTTTCTTTCACAATTTTTGGCATTTACTTCACAGACATACCAGAGATCGGTAAGTTAAAGATCTTTTTTTCTTTTTTTGTAACAAACACAAAACTGCGAAGCTTTTGGCTTGTCTGCAGAAACACCCAAAGCCTTCGGCAGGAATCGACCCTGTGACCTCGGGGACTCTTAGTAGGACACTCTACCAACATTCATCCATCGCTGCGCTCATTGAAGTAGTGACAAAAACTACTAAACTGTTCTTGTGTAAATACAACCCTTCTTAAAACTGATCAGCTGTATCTGGCAAGCCAAATCTAATAAATACCATGATACAACTAACAAGGTAGCCTCTTCACTACAATAAGAACAACTTCAATAAAAATAACATACATTTTGTTTTTGTACAACTCATGTAAACTGTCAAAAAGACGCCACTTCTACATTTACAGAAGAGAGATGCACTGAGATTACGCGGATTTGCTACCTCGTTTTGGCTGCCTTTCATCTCTGAAATCTCTTGACAACCTAAAGTAGTCAGATGATTAACGGTTTAGCTGACGAGGCTACCTTGTTAATTGTATCATGATAAATACATAAATAAGTACCAACGGCTGATCAATACCAGGTAGCCTTACAAGGTCAGGTGACTACGGCTTTTAGCTTGTATAACTGTCAAAATACACAACACAAACACACATACACGAACAAACGAATGACAGTTATACAGTTTTTCTACCAACAAAACACATGAAGTAGTGTTTGCTATTGTAGTGTTTGTTGTAGTTATGCGATTACCTGGTATCAAGCTGCCGTGATAAGTACAAAATAAAACAGCAAACATTTTTAAAGTGTGGAAATAGTTTTTGTGGCGTTTAAGATTTAAAAGTACTTTTTCTTAATAGACATTTAAAAAGTACTTTGACGCATTGAACACGGGTATTAATTATTCCTCTGGCAAACTCAGGATTTTCTTCCAAGTGAACTGTTTAGGAAAACTACATATATACATGCATATGATAATTGCTTAATATGTTCACTAAATAAAATAAAATTGAAAAATATGTGGATATTCTAGTTTTATTTCCCAGTTTGTTAGCAAATAAATATAAAATTTTTTCTATAAAAACACCAACTCGATAGCAAAACAGCATGTGTTAGCAGTGCTGACGACATGATCGAAATAGAAGAGTCGGATTTTGTATGAAAACACTTACGTCTTTTCGACTTGTCGATTGAGTCATCCTTCGAATAGAAGAACGTCATAGAGGAACACAGAACTTCGACGACTTCGACATTGAAGAACAGACAGTTACTTCATGATAATATGAGTACTGGTTTATATCGATTTAGAAGAAAAAAAAAAATAATTTTTGATGCTAATTTTTCGACCCTTGCTGTTTAGTATTTTAATTGTTCGAGCCTAAGGTCACTTGTTTTTTTAAAAGTATTTATTAAATTCAATATTTCGATATCACAATGGATATCTTCTTCAGGAAAAAAAAACATTCCTGAAGAAGATATCCATTGTGATATCGAAATATTGAATTTAATAAATACTTTTAAAAAAACAAGTGATATAAGGCTCGAACAATTAAAATACTAAAAAAAAATAAAAGCGAATTCAGCCAAATACGACACTGACTCCTACAGCGAGAGTTCCGTGCTACCGTGCGAGGATATGGGCTACTCTTTAGTTCTTAAGTTTTTATTGTTTTTAGTATGTAAATTTCAAGCCTCTATCTCATACGGTTCAAGAATCACAGCTAATTTTAATTTCTTATTTGAGAGCAGTCTTCAGTTTTTAACTTTTTGGTTTTTGCTGTTGTAGAGCCTATGTAAACACATAAGCTGTGCAAATTTCAAGTCTCTATCACTTATGACTCAAACGTTGCAGCTAGTTTTAGATATTTTTCATAGTTTCTTGTATGGGGACACCCTTTATTTCAACTTTTTATTGTTTTTAGTATTTGTTGCATAGCGGCCGAGTAACCGTGAAAATTTTAACTCTCTAACTCTTACCGTTTGGAAGAATGGGGCTTGTGGCGCACAAATGTGCAGACGTATGGCGAAGTTTCAGTAATAGGGTTCCGTTTTCGCTCTATGAATACAGAACCCTAAAAAGCTCTATACTATATAACATACCTCTTTACTGATTGCATGAAGTTTATTTAATGTCTTGTTATTCATTTCTTTTTGATCCTCTAGGTTGCTCATCAACGTTCTCAGTTTAGTATTCATATTAATTTTCTCTACATCGAGAACTTTGACACGGGTTCCCAATTTGGCTAAGCTATCCTCATGATTGTGTATAATGTATTCCAAGGATTCGGAATAGTATCTTTGTGTTTCCAAACGTTTTTCCAAATCGATTACTTCTCCACTAAGACGATCTCGTTCACGTAAAATAATATTTTTATACTTTGATAAATGGCCGGTTCTTTAAGAGAAATTATTTTAATTTAAAAGAGGAAAATTTTTTATTTAAAGAAATTTAACAAATTTACTCCGTGGTCTCATCCTGCTTAGTATCCTTTCTTTCAAATTTTTCACATTTTATTAAAATATCTTGGAGTTGTGCTTGAACATCCTGTTCGCGTGCTAAAGCAGCATCTGATTCATGCCAGGCTTCAGCTGTTTTCAATATAAAATTAAATAGAAGTACATTTAAAAATATGCAAAAGTAAATCTTATTGCAATATTAAATAAAATGTAAAAATAAAGTGAACAACTCTACATCAGAGAAGAGAATATCAGTAACATAATCAACAGAAAATTCTAAGGTAATAATATTCCGGAAAAACCATGCTCCTAAAATAACAACGAGGGTAGTGCTGTTTGCCAGGAGCATTGGTTCCCACTATGAAAATGGTAGTTAAGCAATTTTCATTTCATGGGAAAGGAATGAATAACAGGCTTATTCCTGGGCCTGAATTTATCTTTATTGGACAATTCATTCGATCAAGAATGCCCCTGTCTTTCTTGTTCTCACAGTGGGATAAAATGTGATACCGACTCCCATTAATTTGTTTGTTCCCAATATTTTTTTAAAACATAGCTATGTATGTATGTGTCTTTTGTCGCTATTCAATAGGCGGCTCCCATACAAAAACAATCACCCCTATCGTGAGTAAAATGTGAAATTAAATTTTAAAGGAAATTTGCTGTCATAAATATTATGGGAGCGTTTGGGAAGAAAAAAATATAAATACAAAGGAAATTTATTGAAAATTTGTGGGTAAGTGATGTAAAAAGTAATTAAATTTATGTTTTATAACTAATAAACAGAAATTTGTAGTTTAAAAGGTAAAAAGGGTGAATAAATCGGAGTTTTCATGCCTGTTGAATATTTTGACAGATTCTCTGTCGGAAAAAACAATCATTTGATATTCCGCCCATCGCAAAAACATGCTTACGTATTTTTTGCAGAGGTGGATAACAAAAAAGTGTTGGAAGAGATTACGAATCAGGAATGGCGCAATCCACTTTTTGCAAAGAGCTCTCTAAAGTGTTGGATGCTTTAGAAAAGTCTCTGCGCAGAATGGCTAAAATATCCATTTATAAAATTCCATTCATGAACTTTTTTAATAGGAGGGCCAACACTTTTTAGTTCTTCTGTAAGCGAATACCAAAATTCGGCCACCACATCTTTAGAAACCTTCACAAAACCACATGCAATGGGTCGGTTATTTTTTTTTTTTTTTTGCACCCTATTGAGAAGCATGTCACGTTGCACATGATTTATTGATTTAGGCCTAAAAATAGTTTTCAGCTAATTTATATATCCATTAAAATGTAGCAACTACTTGTATTTTTTTCTAGTTCCCCAAAGAAAATAAAATGAACAAATTGATACAAAAAATGGAAAATTTTGAATGGGAACACACACTTTTGGGAAATGGGAAAAAATTTTAGGGAAACAATTTTTCATGAAAGGGGTGAATATTTTTATAAATATTCTCCTTATTCTAGAGCAGTAAAGTATTCTCAGTATTTCCACGGAACAAACCAACCCTCTACCTCTACTCCCCAATCATCTCAACTAGCGCCAGCTTGCCTCTAGAGGACTCAAACAGGGCCTCTTAGTCGTCCTTTATACATTTCCGTGGAACAAGCCAACCTTTACCCCTCTTCCATTGTGCATCTGGAGAAGTGACCAACTCCCAGTAATTTTCTTTTCTCGATAATACCACGGAAAAAAGCAACCCTCTATCTCTCCATCTTGGAGGACTTCAATACAAAAGTTCTCTCAAAAATGTTTCTGTACTGTTTTTGTCTTCTTTTAAAATGTTTATTATTGTAATTTTATCCCCAAAAGTCTTTCTCAACTTTAAGGAAGAAAGCAGCCAACTAAAGCAAGATAAGTAGTCGGCAATAATAGTTTTAAGCATTCAGATCTGTTCTGAAAATCACTTTGCTTCAAGTCGCGTGATTTCCAAACATAAATTGCATTGAAAACCAGACGTTATGTTTATCTTTAGGGATTTTTCTTTACTTTCTTTTTTAGTAATTTAAAATGTTAATCCAGACTGCATTTATGGTATAGAATTTTATGTTGTAGAAGTAAGGCTGCTAATTTTGAGTTTAGAAGCACGTGCTTTCCAAAGCAGTTCCGATTAATTTAACTGTTAATTACTTTATCGAGCTTGAATTCGATTTTTCGTCATCAGAATTGAGAAAGTTTTTTGTTTTGTGGCAAAATTATTAGAGTAGTTTGTTTGAAGGAGTTTGTCTGCCCAGGTCTTGCCACATACACTTCAGCCAGTATAGGCCTGTAGAGCGCTCCGTGGATTTAACAATGAACAGTTTGAAACATAGGCCTATAGGAACTCCGTGTCATTCACAAAGTTTGGCTATGTTTGTTAAGGTGTCTCTCCCAAGATATCGGTACCATATTTATGAGAAAGCGAGGCACTGGCTCTAATGTCTTGTTCTCCTCCCCTCATGCTCTACATTCAACTTCTCCCGCTAGTCCTACGCGTTTAAGATGTGCCTGAGGTTGAGAGTGACCTGTCATAACTCCCATTATTCTACTTAATTCGGGCTTGCAGTCACCCTGTTTTTTCATAGTCTGGATCCACCAATGGAATTATTGCACTGATTGCCACAGTTTCGTTATTCCAGAGAGTTAAATGGGCTTTATGTAACCAATTCTGCATCGAAAGGTTTCGCGCATATTAAGCTTATGTTGCTTAACTCTCTTGCTCTTGAAGCAAACGAGTTTGCTCTCTCATTTCCAGTTGCTCCCGCATGCCCTGGCATCCGTATGATGAGCAGTTCATCATGAGTCAAAACTCAAAAAAAACTATAGTGGCAAAACTATAGTGACCAACGTTTTTAAAGAAGACAGAAAAAGTAAAGTTACAGACTGATTGGTTAGAGTACATACCATGGCTGTTTCACATACACCACGCTCATCAGCATCCAAATTGCTTCGACCCCAGACCATACCTAATTTTACAATGTTTTTAGGCAGCAGCGCTCAGGTGTCCTACTACCTGAGCTCTTCATTACTGACTATCTATGTATATTTAATCTATTTGCCTTGAAACAGCCATGGTGTGCACCCCTGCCAATAAGTCTATACCTTTCTTGTCTTCTTTAAAAGTATTCTTCTACCACAAAAAAACTCTTTCTCAATTTTAAGAAAGAAAAAGGCCAGCTAATGTGCGATAAGTACATAGTTGACAATAATAGTTTAATTTTTTGTTTTCAATTTAAGGATGCTGAGGATAATTTGGAAAATCAATTGACACCATATTTATGCAATATTTGTGGAATTGTTGAGAATTTAGGAAAGTTATTAAACTTAAGTGCCAAATTAGCCCCGACAAGTCTAAGAGGACTTTTTAAAAAATTTGTTTATTTTACCTAAAGCTGCTTGTAAGTGTTGCACAGCATCTTCCGAACTCGAAATTAGTTCCAAAGCCAATTTTAATTTAGTATCCGCATTGGCAACCTCTGGCTTAAGCTTTTCGCTTTCCTTAAGCTCCTCCACATATTTACGATGCAATTTAAAAATTATATCAATATAAAGTTTGATTCTTGAAGCCTCAAATGTACGACCTGATTGCATTAATATTTGTATAACCTGGATTGAAAACAAAAAGTTAAATGAAAATCATTAACAAATATGAACTTAATTATTTATTTGCTTTGAGCCAAGTGAAATGTATTAATTCAGGTTTCTGTCGACATTTCGTTGGCGCTACTCAACTCATCAGTAGACTTGAAAAATTCTTAAAAGAATGTTTGAAACTCAACTACTTATTCCATAATTCCCATGAATAAATGAGAATCAGAAATGTTCAAACAAACTAAAGGAAAACATAGTAAACATTTTTTTTTTTTCGTTTTGCAAAGAAAAGTAATATCGTTGCAAAGAAATAGTGGTTCGAGCAGTGTGTGCCGTTGCTCCGTCCTGTTAGAACTACATGTCCTCCAGACCTAATTCGTTCAATTGCGGCTGAAAAAACTCGATTAACATGGTCCTATAGCGCGTTGTTTTACCAGCGACGTCCTCGAAAAAAAATGGCTCGATGACTTCTCCATGCAGTCATTTTGAGTGGGTGTAATGGCTACTCGTGCATCATTCGTGGACTTTTCGTGCCCCAGAAGTGATAGTTCTGCTTGTTCACGTACCCGCTGATATGGTAATGAGCCTCATCCCTCATTATGATTTCCTTCCGAAAATCGTCCACTTCATCATAGACACATGCCCCGATTATGGTTTACAACACCTAAGTATTTTGTTAATTCATTCACAACACAACATGCAGCTCAAGGCAGCTCGATACCAGGTAGTCGCATAGCTTGAGGAGTGCATCGCTCCATGGCTTGTTCATTTGTATTCTAAAGCTGTCTAGTTTACATATATAAAAGCAGATTTCACATTAGTCGCCATTTGCTTAACTTTCAATACGGTGATTTCTTTTGATACACATCTGCAGTGAGGATCCAAGGTACCTCGATACCAGGTAGCCTTACAAGTCCAGCTGACTACTGCTTTTAGCCTGAAGAACTGTCAGAATGCACAGCACAAACACACAAACGCAAACACATGGGTGACAGAATTACAGTATTTCTGTAACAACAAAATACATGAAATGTTTGTTGTGATTTGGCTGCCTGGTATCGAGATACCTTGCGAATTGTTGTACGTATTAAAGTTTAAAGTACGTATTATTTAAACTTTTGTGACTCTCATTGTGTTGATGGGAATAATAAAATATGTAGTCAAATTCCAAACATTCTGTTAAGTTTTTTTCGACTCTACTGAAGAGGAGTAGCCTCAACAAAATGTCAACGGCATATAGACAGAAAACAATTAATAACTTCTATTTTTAGACCTTAAACAATACAGATCGTGAAAACATTAGGTAAGGGGGAAACTAGCTTCCGAATTGAAAATTGTAACAACTTACCTACAACTGTCTTTGCAAATTTATACATTTTAGCGGTAATACTATTGCAACTGTTTAACGTTAAGAAAAACTGCTTGATTTTAGTTTTTGCAGGTTTGTACTTTTCGGAACTGTGTGGCGCTTTTACAACACTATTTAAATTAATTTTTTTCCTCTTGCAAATTCACGGAACTTACAGCCTTTTGTGGTCTTTAAAATTATGGAAGTATTTAGCTTTTTCAGAAGCTATTTTGAGTAAACTTTTTGCAACTTGCAAATTTTTTACGAATTTCCGCACCTTTGCACCTTGTTGTGTGCTGTGTTGTATGTATGTCTGTATATTAAAAACAACGGTACGGAAGAGAACAAGATATGAAATATGAAATCGGTCTAAATTCATCACAGGTAAATCTTTTTTTCAGATTTCAAAACCTACGTTTATCATCACATACCTGAATAAATGTAGGAAAGCTAAGAAAATTGTTTTGTTTTTGTGCTGGTACCATCATAAAACTCAATTATTATTTAACGCAATCTATCAAAAAAAAAGTTGGCACATCTGGATGCAGCCCACTCAAATTAAATTTACCCTCCTTATATCTCGGTTGTTACATTCTTTTAACTGTGACAATGTTATTAACGGTAGGATCGTGCCTAGCGTATCTTGGTTTGTCTACCTTATTGGCTCTGGCAAAGAATTCCTCATTCAAATCTGTTATTAAATCCAAATTCTTTTCTTCCACAACATCCATTGAGTCCTCTAAAGGCAATACCGGATCATCAAGTTCTTGTTCCTTTCTTTGTTGTTTGCCTTTAAAGACCTCTTTGCCAGTTCCAGCACCGGCTTTAACGTTCTTTACAACAGTTGATGGTTTTTTCGGTGGCATTTTTCTTTATGATTTTTAAGATGCTTATGAAAAGTTGTAAGAAAATTTATTAATAACTCATAGCACATGACAATTAAAAAAAGTTGCCAGGATTGTTTCCTTAAAAAATTGCATCAAAAGTTTGAAAATATTTTTCCCATTAATTTCTATTTTAGGTTTTTTTCAGTTTTTTAAAATAACTTCATAAGCTCCGAATCAGAAATAGAAAGGATCCATCCCATCTTGTAGGCCTCCAAAATAAAGAACAAGAAAATCTTCTTTTTTTCGAGCATTTCATATCTACATACATACATATGTATATGTATGTCAAATTGTTACTCATTTACATACAAAAGAACGTAAAAATTCACGAAAATGCAAAATAGTTGCAAAAAATATGAACATTTTTAGCATAACAATCCAACCTAAATTTTTGTTATCTAAACCACCCTTTTTGAATAGAAATATGTGGTTTATGCAGCATAAATACGCTTAATGTGCTAATTTAGCACACTGTAAGAAAAAAATTTATTTTCAAGAAATCGCATGCACAACTGACTAACCCCCTAATTCATAAAAATTATAACAGGCTTATAAGACTGCTATTTGACATATTTGTATGGAAAATCTGTCAAATAAGAGCTTTATAAACCTGTTATAATTTTTATGAATTAGACGGTAAGAATCCAGAAATGTGAATTTTTGTTTTTTGTTTTAATGATTTTATGCCCTATTATGGTTTACAAAGCAAACTACATAGTTGAAGTGAAATCAAAACAAAGGAATTTATTAAAGAAGTAATCGGGAGCCGAATTACGACATTCGAATGAATTCATTAGATCACGAATACCGTAATTCGGCCCCAGTTCACTTCAGTAAAATATTCACTGTGAGTAGTTGTACGGAATTTTGTGTTTTTCTAGGTTTTTATTTCAAACATTTTTATTTTCTTTAGAAATTTATTTGATTTAAACACTTTAATTTATTTAATTACGACTCTTATTTAAATTGTTATAGCACAAACTAATTTTAGTTCTCACAAAAAATAAGAATCACAGAAATTACCAATAAAATTATATTAGATTACTTTTTCAGACTCAAGTTCAAGCCTTGGTTTGTCACTTTTTAATCAATATCATCAGCACCCTATTTACCTTTGGGCGTGTCAAATTTCACAATTTTGAGAGTTTATGTTCCTGAAAACAAGCTTGAACAACTATTTCGCAGCTATTTGCAAATATTTTTGTAGTCCACACGTGAACATAGTGTTGGCAATAGAATTTAACAGCTGTGAACATAATTATTTCCAAGTTTATTTGCCGTAGAGGCCCCTATTTAAAAAAGTTTTTTAGTAAAAATCTATAACCTGCAAGACTGTTCTGAAATTAAAATAAAACTGTCAAATTCGCATTTCATTTATAAGGTCTTTATAAATCAAATATGAATTTTTGATTTATAAGGACCTTACTCTGCAGTCACACGTTCAATTTTCTTGATTCAAAATGATAATACAAACTGTTTTTTTTTATTTTTGTGAATTTTTACAATCCTGGCAACTGTTTGTCACACTCAGTTGAGTTGACAGCTGTGGCACAGGCTGCACACAAATTGGTAATCAATTTTACAAAAATCCTGTTCCGAACAAAGTGTATCGGTTCTCTGAAGTAAAGGTAACAGCCAAAGCGACACACACATCAACAGCAGACCTAGCAGCTGCATCTGTCCTCTCAATAGGACCAGAATCCAAATGCCAGGGGCCCAGTCACTGTGAGTGAGTCACGCCTTCAGTGACCAAGGCCATTTTTATAGCACACATTTCACCAAACAAATTTTACATTTTTGCGGGATTCTCAAAAGATGCTCCCTACCATTTTAGGCATCAAGCACTACACAATCAGTAGACTCCACTCCATGGGGTGTATCTGTAGCAAAAACGCTAGTTATTAAATTTATAATTATGTAACTTCTCATGATAAGCATACACTATTTGTTTCTTTGACATCTGAAATTTCTATACGGAAATTATTTTAAAAAATGTGATACCGAAATAAAAGAACAAATTGAAACACGATTACAATTTTGAAATTAAATTTTTTAATAAGTTTTACAACAAATTTAAATTTGTTATTGTCTAAATGTCTTATATAAAAAAGTAAATATACACACATAATTGGTTTAAGATTTCACACATTTCGTTTTTTTTTTCTTTGCTTTTTTTTCTGTTTCTGTTTTTACTAACATAAGCTAAACATTTTACTACACACTTGTCATTGTGTAAAGTCCTATTAAATACAAAAATTATTATACATATAAGAAAAACAAAAACTAAACAATTTTAAATTGAATTTATGCTATAAGGATATTATTATGTATATGTATAAGAATTATAAAAAGTAACACATTTTTAAATTATATTATATTGAAACCCAAAACCCAAATTATATTTGAGAAATGATATGAACGACAAGTTATGATAGGTTTTTTTTTTCAATAATGATATCTTGTTCTTTTCATAACAATGACTTGCATTTACCGTATTTTGATGCTATAATTTGTAAATATTGCTGTATGAAAAAAAAAACTTCAGAGAATTACAGATGACAGACGAATTGATAGCATGTGAAATTGATAACGGAGGTGACGATTTTTGTTGTTTACAATGATTTAAGAGTTTATCTGTTGGCATGTTCTTTTTTTTTTTTTTTTGCAAAAAAGATATTTGTAAAAAAGGTAACATTAGTAAGATCATTTCATTGGCAGAAATGATCTATTCCTAAATGCAAATATATATTTTTACAATGAGCATTATTTTTAAACGCTCCATATTAAACGAACACATCGGAATTCGTATTTGTAACTTAAAATAAAAACGAGTACGTTTTCATTAATGACTAATAGAAGAAGAATACCAACACAAATTCAGACTGCACCATCATTTTAATATTCCATATTTACAAGTATTAATTTTTTTTGGGAAAATTGCAAATAAAATATAGAATTTCAATTTGCGTAAACTCCAATTTGAGTTGAAATGAAATTAAGAAATTTTTTTTCAAAATTCAGTAAGCAAACAAAAATTAAAAATTTTAGAACTTTATTCAAGATAAAAGTCAAAACTAAGGAATTATGTGGAAACAAACATAAATTTATCGAACGTAGGTCCTCCGAATGTAGTAAAGGCTGCAGACTTCAATAGAGCAGCATATAACAAAGTTCTGCTCTGTCTAGGTCTTTATATATGTACATTGTGTTCTTTCCTTCGATTCTTTACAATCTAAATAAAAATTGTATAATCAACTTTTCTCGGTTTGACACAAAAACTTCTGTTTTCTTAAATTTAAACAAAAGTGTCTGAATTTCAAAATTAAATTTTCAGTTTTATTTTGGCATTTTACCAATTACCTCAAAAGCACTTAGCACTTTCTCAATTTCAGAGAAAAGTAGTGTAAAATTATATAAAATCGAATATAAATAAATCGAACAGGTTTGTCAAATTTGATTTACTGCCAAGCTTTTCAAATTTCTTCTTTTCGGATTATTTTTGGATTTTGGATTTTGCCTTTACATACATATGTATGTGCATATATCAAATATAGTCAAAATGGTGTAAAAAAAAGTCATAGATACAACAGCTATTGAATCATACAATTCGCCTTTTAGAATGCCGTTTTCTTTTCTACAATAAATTTAGTATTTTCAATATTTAATAAGAAAAAATGTAGATGAGCATGGTTTTAGTAATTTTTTATACTTATTCACAGTTTTTACGCGCTTTTTTTCATCTTTGTCTTCCCAGGCCATTACGACTCACATTCGCAGAAAAAATAATCATTTTTGCTTTCTTGCACAATTTTTTCAGAAAAGAAATCGCCACAAGTAATTTCAGAATCAGTTTCTAAATCAAAGCTTTGCTATTAAACACAGACTACCCTTTACTGTCAAACGTAACAGGTTAAATTTTTTGATGAGCAAAAAAAACTTAGGAAAAAATGTTAAACGGACACTCTGAAGTTTTTCTTTATCATGAATAAGCAAAAAAAAAAAGGAAAAAAAAGTCAACAATAGTTAAAAAAGACAATCATCTATAAACTAAATATAAAAAAAACAATACACAAATGAAATGATTTGTGTTGAATTTCTCTACTAATCAGTAGTGGTCACAGGATGTAAACGAGGTTCGTTGTTGGTTTGACTTACTAATTGTGAGTGGTGATTGTGGTGATGAACAGATTGAACAGATGTGTTTGTCAAAGCATTCGTACTTAATTCATGGACATAACAAGAACGACAAACTCGTACAGCTTTGGTTAGACCATATTTTGGCAGAGGCGTTGAGTTGCTAGAACATACACCACAAAAAACACCACCACAATTACGGCAGTGATGACGTCGTCTAAATGCAGTAAATGGAGTGTTACAAGACATACAGCGTGGTGCTTTTTGATCGGGTATCCAGGCCGGAGGGGAGAGAATTACTGAAGATGTTGAAGTCAATTGTTGTTGTTGTTGTTGTTCTTGTTGTTGTTGCTGCTGCTGTATTGAATTGACATTAATTTCCGCTACCCTACTGTTCGTTGCTATTGTTGAACGTTCACATACAGGTGAACTATTTTCCGACGACGACACTGAGGGCGAATTGCTGCCAGTCGAGTTATAACGATTGCGAAAAACATGCTGATGCTGACGACGTTGTTGTTGTTGGTGTGTTTGAGCGCTTATTGTTATGGGACAATCTTGATTGTCAAGACTTCGACTACGTTCGATTTGTTGTCTTTGATTAAGCGACGATTCATTGTTTGTCTGTGCAGTTGTGGTGACTGTAGTGCCAGTCGAATGTCGATAAGCTCTGTTACCCTCGTGTCTGCTATTAGTTGTGCTGCTACTACTATTGGTACTATTGCTACTGTTTGATTGATTATCACCTTCGGGATTAACCTCTTCGGCTGAATAAATACTTTGACTTGAACCAGCACTTTCTTGTATGACATCATTTTCAGATGCTCTAAACTCAAAAAGTTCATTATCTTTCGTTTTTTCTGGTATTTCCAACTCTTCTTCAGTTACCGTCATATTCATTAGGAAAACACTACGCAATATTTGTCTTAGATCAAAGGCAAAATTCGTTTGTAGTTGATCAGCAACTCCAGCAATGCACACAAATAAACGATGCAGTAAATTTTCCGTATTCCTAAAAACCAAAAAATAATTAATCAAATCACAGGAGCAGATATGATCGTATGTTGTATAAAGGTAAGTAATATAGTAAGCGTATATGTATGTATGTATGTGTCTACATACATTTGTATACAAACAACAACAAAATTAAAAAGCAGAAATACTGTGGAAAATATTTGATGGCATTGAAAAATATAGAAGATATCGGTAGTAACGACGAATGTTTCAGAGTACTACTTGTTAGATTAAATTATTGTTTGCTCTAGATTTTGTATTTCTTCGTTGATCTAACAAAATCTAAAATTTTATGTTCATAAGCTTTCCTTTTATTGTGTTTTTTTTTTCCATATAGCATGTATACATATGAATATGCATTTTCGTATATGTACTTACATGTCCAAACTGAAGACAACAAGAAAGTAGTGATAACGTTTTTCGGACAAATATTTGACTAACTTGGGGGTTACACGATCAAGTTTTGCCTTTCAAGTTTTAATACATTCACACTTTTTTACTAATACACTCACAATTTGGAAAATTGATGCAAACTTGATGACAATTTTTGCTTTCCATAGAGAGTATCAAGTCACAATCAAGAAAACAGCTGACAACAATTTTTTTTCGTTCTGTCTGCAAATATTTTTTCGTTTTGTTTAAACAGATTTAAGCTTAAAAATAGAAATAAAAATGTTTACGTGCAACACCAACAAATATAATAATGTTTTGCGATTTATAGAGCATATCTACATTCATTATAATTTTTAAATATTTACCAACCTTCTAACTAATAAGGGCTTCACCAAGTATTTCCTTTCTGCCCTCTGGTTTTTTTTCTTCTTCTTTTATTTTCTTTATTTCTGATAGTACTTTTAATGAAGCAGCTATTTTTAATTTTCTTCTTGACGACATCTTATGAAATGACAAATTGCTATGAAATTGCGTGCAGCCTACGTCACAGCTATCAATTTTATTGAATTTTGACAAGCAGTATGTGAAAAAAACTTGATAGGAAAACTTGATCGTGTAACTGCAGTGTAAACCGAAATAAAAATATTGACAAACAAAATGTTAGGTGCAGTTATCAAAAAAAAAAAAAAAAATTATTTTGTTTGCGGATTACAAAAAATTATTTTAGATATGTACATACATATGTATCGTTCATTCATTACAAAGATTTGAGTGTGAAGAGTTTTTATTAAAGTTTTCTGTATTTTTCAGCCGTATGTGCCGCCGACATTTCGTTAATGCTAATCAACACATTAAGTATACTCGAAAAATCTTAAAGGAGTGAACAAAATGAGAATTAGAAATGTGCAACAAATCTTAAATACATTTTAATTAGCTCTTAAAGCAAATAAATAATTAAGTTCGTTTTATAAAATTTCTGAAAACAAACGAAAAATGTTTCAAATGATGCAATGTAAAAGCAGCTTTTAGCGCTGATATTAATTTGTCTTGTTGAAATTATTTTCTCATTAATTATTTTCCTGCAAAAACTTTTTTTCAGCACTGTTCACATAATTCATATATTGGAATAGAGGCATCAAACAATAAAAAATAGTGCTCACAAAAAAAAACTCACTTAAATTTCGTTCTTCCGATCGATCTCACAATGGACTTATTGTCCTCCAATATTGAGGACGATGAAGATGGGGTTTCAATGTCCAAAACACCGAAAGAAGATTTGGCTTTACTGTTGTCCATAGTAGAATCTTCCTTACTCACACCAGCACATTTTTCACATGACGTCGTTTTGGTGTGTTTATCAGCGCCATGCCGATGAGGTCGTCGATGATGGTGAGTATGGATATGAACGCGGTTTCTGTTGTTGATTTGGCTTTGATGTGACATACTATGAGCACTTGTTGTCGTTGAATGAGAATGATGATTGTAGCGATGATGATGATGATGATGATGTCTATGATGCCGATGGGAGCGTGAATGATCTTTCGTACAAACTTGTTGGGAGGACTGCGAGTTCGATTGTTGATCGTTGCTGTAACGCCTTCGCCTTGTACAAGACACTGTTGACGTTGATGTGGTGGTTTCGAACGGAGGGTTGGTTACAGAGTTTTCTAGAGTTAGAGATATATCATCAGCTTTCGTCGTTTCTATAGAAAAGTCAGAGTCTTGTAAATTTGAAAGAGCAGCTGAGGCAGAACTATTGTTGTTGTTGTCATTGGTTTCTCCTAAATTTTGACTTTTCTGATGCTGATTGTTATGATTTAAAGCTTTAGCACTAGTACTTGGTTGCTCTTCACCAAAATTGTCATTACAATCATCACTTGATGGCAAATCATTATCGCTCACAATAAAATTATCAGTTAAAGGCACCTCCTGCGGCTGCAATAAATTGCCAAGTGTGGTATTGGAAATCAAATAACCAGTAATGCAATCAGCCGATGCCATTTCTAGATTTATAATCTGTTCAACCACACCATCTAAAGCATAAATATTTTTATCTTCTTCCGAATGAGCTTCAGATTTGTTTTTCGAATTCTCATTTTCATCCTTATCGCCATCTATATCAGAATCATCATCATCAGCATAATGGCCATCTTCATCGCAAGTCGCCAAGAAAACATCATTTTCTGATTTTTCTTCTACATCATCGTTGCTTTCATATTCTTGCATCCAACTGTCAGGTGAGGTAGTGCCATTACTTTCACGACCGGCTGATGTTGTCGAAAGCAACGAATGCGAAGATCTAGGTGAAGATGGTGTCGAAGAAATTGGTGTGTTGTAGGAAGAACATTCATCAGACGACGAAGAACTGCTGGTTGTTGACGGAACAGGAGAAGGACTATCAGCTCTTCGCGTAGGTTTTGTCCTGAATGTTGCTGGTTTTTGTTGCAATTTTGAGGTAGTTGTAGTCGTTTTAAGTGAATTTGATTTCTGTTCTTTTTCTGGTGCAAGATTTGCACCATAAGTGCTACTTTCTGTATTGTTGTTTGCAACTGCTATCAATGCAGAGTCTTTTGAATTTAAAGTATCCTAAACGGGAGAAAAAGATGAAAAACATTTAATGTGACAATTATAAGCCCAATGATAAATTCATATGATAATGCAATAAGCGTTTTTTTTCATATTCTACAAGCTCCTTTTTGTTTAAAATTGCCTTTTGTTTAAAAATCCATCCCAGTTCAAAGAACCTATTAATTGAAAATTGTTTTGTCAGATCAGACAAATATGGGAACATTAAAAATAATTACATACATATTTGGTTAAAAACCATCACGTTGCTGCAAAGAAAGGATACATTTCAGTAACCTCATAAAATCTCAACATCCAGCCACTATTACATGAATTAGAATTCCCTTTTTTTGGGGTTTTTAACAATTAATATGCAAAAATACTAAAATCCATACAACCACTGCCATAAAATTTACCGAAGGTTAGGTTTGGTTAGATTGATAGGAAGGGTATGATAGCCCATGTCTTCCGACACACACTTAAGTCAGCGTAGGCTTGTTGTGGGCTCCGTCCATTTAACCACAATAGTTTTGACTCATAGTTCTATAGGGATACGGTGTCGTACACAAAGTTCCTTAGTGTCCTCCACCACATACCCCATAGGTTGGCTATGAACGGTGAGATGTCGCTTCCTAGATGGCGGGACCGTATTTGTGAGAAGGCGAGGCATTGGCATAAAAAGTGCGCCAATGGCTCACTATCCTCTCTACATACTCTACATTCATCTACTCCTTCTACTCTTATGCGGTTTAGATGTACCCTCAGTTGTGAGTGACCTGTTATTCTGTTTAAAAAAAAATCGTGTTTGCTAAGTCTTAGTAGCGTCTTTGTTTTTTCCTCGTCTGGAACCTCCCCCATAGAATTTTTGTATTGGGTGACACGGTTTCACTATTCCAGAAAGTTGAGTGGGCTGTATGTGCCCAAATCTTTACTTAAGATTTAAGTGCGTCGAAGAGTTTCGTGCATTCTTAGCTTTTGTTACTTGAATATATTGCTCATAAAGCAAGTGAATTTGTACTCTCAGTTCCAATTATTTCCACGTGATCAGCACCCATATGATGCGTAGTTCACCATGCGTCGAGTAACTATTAATAGCGTTTTTGCAATCCCAAACTGTCCGTTATTTAATTAGCTCGGCTGAGATCGCTTTAATGGCCATCTGAGTGTCCGTAACTAGATATATTCATTGAGTTCTCTAATATATTATGTTACTGCCCGAACTGCCGTGTAGCAACGTGGCCCCATGGTGATTGGGTTCGAAGAGTCGGGAGTCAATGTTTCGCAATTCGTCTCCAGTCTCGTTTCCGGTATGCGATCTGACATCACATTGTCCAGCGTGGACCCGTCTTTGACTGTAAAAATCTATTGCTGAAGCAGTTCGTGTTCCTGACCAATCCACCTATCACCCGTAGTTGGCGAAGGTTAATAATTTGATTATTGTGCAACAACAAATATAATGATTCAGTTAAAAATGGAACATACACATATAATTCCATGCCAAAAATTTTGCAACAAAAAAATTGGCGAGAATTAATAAAATTTCATGCAGCATTTAAGAAGTTGTTACTGCTTGAGTCTAATATCTTTGATGGTAACATTTTTAGTAGCTGAAAGTTTTGATCTGAATTAAAGGAATTTTAGTCCACTGTTTTGCTGAAGAGGAGGGTAATCAAAGTGATGAGCTAAGAGCCAATTTAATTCATAACTTTAATTTAAAAACACCTACGTTTTTCAATTGATATATAAAACAAAATTTTAATTGCATGCATACCTTTAAACTAATTTCTTCATTTGAGCATAACAAACGTTCCAAACAGTACAATTCGGTTTCATTAAGATTTCTCAAATAATCGCGAACTTTTAACAAAATTGATCTAAATGGGCGAAATAATTCAGACAACTGTTCGGCTGGCATATCCATGTTAAGAGGTCCGTCAGGATAAATAACCAAACCCGATACAATGGCCAGCCTGGGTATGGAAAACATAAGGGCCGGATCAAATGCATCAACCTGCTCCTGCTCTAACAGTCCCAATTTTAAAGCTCTCTGCAGAGTTTCCGAGCATAGAACACATATTAATTCTTGCGTTTCGAATTCTTCTTTTGACTTAACTTGAACCATGGCACTGACATAGCGCCACTCGAATTCGGCAAATAGGCGATCGAAACGTTTTAAACTCTCATAAAGTTGTTCGGTGGCAGCATCATTTTTATCCAAATTCAAGCGTTCACTATTCGGTACATTATTACGCAAGCACTGATCGCGTAACAAAAAACGTACGTTATTTAAACTACGTGTAACAGCTTCCGCTAATGGACGCATTTCTTTGCTCTCTTGTTCACGATTCATTATGGATGAACCAGCTGCAAGACACTCAGCCCCAAACCACAATTGGCCAGCTAAATTTTCTTGCAAAACTTCCTCTGGAAATTTAGCTCGAAATGCGCGTTGATCACGTTCATCTCCCAATAGCTCCTCGATAATTAGATTGGTTATAGCCAATACTTTGTCCTACAAGTACATATAATAAAAATTAAGTTAAATATTTGAAGGTTATATATACAAGGTGGGCCAATTTGAGGTTAGAAAATAAATAGGATGCCAAAGAAAGAAATGCTAAGCTAAGAGTTGAGCTCTCATCTCTAAGCATATATTTAATACAAAGTAAGGACACGTTAACAGTGGAATGGTACACTCTTGAATAACGAATTTAAGTTTAGAAACATTTACTATCAAAACAGTGAAAACTTTATGGCATCAAATTTTGCTGATAGGCGAAAAATATTTAGTGATAACCGCTTTTTTTCGACGCATTTGTCTAATGTTGACTTTTCAATTATTGCCTGTGTATTTTCAAATTCCGTAATTTCTAGCTTTGGCGATATTAGTTGACCATAAAGTCGAACACCTGCCAACTTGATATAGCTAAACTTTTATTCGGTGTCACATTCCATCATTAATATCCATATTCCTAATTTATATTGTTATCAATAAAACAGATTTAAAAAGAGTGCGTTTGAAGCTAATTTACTTCATAACCTCAAATCGCCCATTGTTTACTACCTACCTGTCCTTGTCGTAATCTGGATACCAAACGCGAGCATCTATCGGGCTCAGCTCGTCCATCAAAACTATCTAATTCACTAGCTACGGCAGCTAGAGCCCGATCAGCATGAAAAAATCGTGCTAATAGTGATTTATCGTCAGCCTTTAAAGAAAAGTAAAAATAGCTTTTAATTAAAATAGTTAAAAACAATAAACAACTTAACATTTGTATGTAGTTTATAATTATAATATATAGAGGAAAATTGTTGTTTTTCTATTAAGATAAACAATTCACAAATTCGAATGTGTACATGCAGCTCAATATTTTATTTATTTTTTTAGAAAAGGCTTTTAGTGTGGAATTATATGTTTTAAAATTCAAAATATGTATGCCGTTTTTTTTCCTAAATACAATAAGAGGAGCATTTTTTAAAAATCGGTTCCAAAAAATCTGTGGCTAAGCCCCGTCTAATAGAAAGCGATTCATCATTCACATGGTCATTTAGAAATATACTGGACGGATATATGTCGGATTGAAATTCTGGGCCAAAAGTTTGTGATCAAAGGAATTCCGTATGCTGTATGTTTGTGGTTCATTTCATTTTGCATTATTTTTACTTGAAATCAGCCAGTATCAGGGGGAAATGGTCGAATACGATCACTTTCCTCTGATTTAGGAATTCATGTGGCAACTCTTTGCGTAAACTTTTTGGAAAAAAAACAACAACAAATAGTTCTCATACAAAGAAATAAAGTTGATGACATCGTCAAAAGGTGTCTAAAATATTTAAATGTAAAAATTGCGCAGATCCTAGCCTTTCCTTAATTTCGCTGGTAAAAAAAAGAAGAGACCTGTCAGTGATTGCACTTTATATGGCAAACTGGAGCATTTACCTAAAACCCAATTTCCTAACTCTTGTCACACAATATAATAAAAAAAAAAAAATTGCAGTCAGAAACTTAATCCACACATATACTTAAATCAGTCCTAAATTACACTCTTTAGTGATCAACAAGGTGTTAAGAACTTTCAAAGTGGTCCCACCACAGAACTGAGTTCCGAAGTAGCTTTTTCTAACTTAAGAAAAAGTGTTGATAATATGTTTTTAAAACAAAATAGTTTCCAACTGCTAATTATTTCATCGGGCTTTTGAGTTCGATTTTACTTCCTCAAATTTGAGAAAAAATTTTTTCTGACAAAATTCTAGTGGTCTGCATATTTAAAGAAGGCAAGAAAAATAAAATTTAAGATTTATTGGCTGGGGAACATACCATGGCTGTTACCGGTTCACCAACACGCTCATCAGCACCCAAATTGCTTCGAGCCCAGAAAAACCCAGTTCTCCTTCTCGAAAAATAGACTAGACGTAACAAGAATACATCAGTTAAAAAAGGTTATTTCATTTCTTTTCCTTGTTTCTGAAAAACTGCTTCAAATATAATTAGCGAGTTTTTGAACTCATTATCGGATATGTATCTATGTGCAGATGCATGCATTTAATAGCTTAAATAATTCCTAAAATAACTGTATATTTATGCGGAGAAAGTTATAACATGAATCATCGGTATCACCCCTTGTTTTTTTATTCGAACCTCCCCTTTTTTTACCCCTTTTTACAAAATTTCCAAGTGTACATGTACCTATCAATAAAATGAAACTACGTTTAATTTCTCCATAATCACATGGTTATATGTATGTATGTATGTATGTAATTAAGGTCTTTATCATCACCAGTTTTATTAAGAAAAAAAAATGCAAACAAAAATTGAACTGCATTTAAAGTGAATTTATTAATAAAAATTGCATGCATACATATACATATACAGGCAAATGTACATATCTATTCATGATGACTTTAAATTTTTATGGACGTTGCTTTTATTAAGCTCAGAGGAAAGAAACAAAAAGTACCTACATATACCTACTTACATATGTAGGCAATAAAAACATGTCTTTGATGTTTCCTTTTTCTTTTTTGATTAATATCAATCCCTAAAATAATATAGAAAGAACTTGAGCCCCATAAAGGTAATACAAAATCATTATAACTATAAGAAAAAGTTCAAATAATAAAAATGAATTAACTAATTAGAAATGATTATGATTACTGGGCATTAGTTAACAGCTATGAAGTGCACTAAAGATAAATATCAGAAAGAAGAAATAGTGTAGAAATTACTCGTTAGAAATTACTCGCTTAAAAGTGCAACAAAGATTGCTGCTGATTTGAAAAAATCCATGCACAACAGCATTTTTCAGACACAGTACACAGATCCATTAAAAAAACTGATTCGCACAGCACACAAAAAACGTATTATATGAGCATATCAATAATAAGGAATATATTTTTTTGAGCTTTAGGTCTTCTTTAATTTAAAATTTTTTAAATATTACATTATTGCCCTGTAGCAGATATCCGAAGTAGAACGAAATGTCGGCAAATAAAATTAATAAATTAAAAAAGACCTAAAGCTCAAAAATATAAAATAACATTAAACTAAAAAGGGCTCGAATTTAACTTAATAACTAAAAAATATTGAAAATCAGACACTCCGAAAAAGATTTTTTTGCTATGTCAATATGGAACTTTTTTTTCCTCATGCCAAAAGCTATCGCAAAATCTATTGAACAATATCGATTGCTAAATCCACACCCCGCTTAATATGCACTTATTAAAAATATACACAAAATTATAAGCTGAAGCAGCGATTCTTACGTCTTCGGTCAAAAGTACGACTACGACACTCATGATAATAACGCATAACTATATACATACATATGTATATCGAAAATTTCCCATGCCAGATAAAATTCGGTAGACTGTGACGTCCCCGCAAGAATGATTGAACTTGTTCTATCATTCTTAACGTTCCCTAACAAGATTAACAATAAAAAAACGCACAAATCTCAAAAAGTTAAATATTTTTAAGAACAAATGATATATGGGAAAGTTCAGTGCAAAATAACTGTTAAAAATGCAATAAAATAACAAACGCCGGAAATTAATTAAGGTGCAAAAATTAATCTTTTCAAAAGGTTTACGGTCTTTTTCAACTGTCTAGGTATATGCCGACGACATTTTGTTGGTGCTAATCAACTCAACAGTAGACTTGAAAAATGCTTAAAAATTTGTTTGAAACTCAACTACTTATTCCATAATTCCCATATAATTGGGCCTGAATTAATACATTTCAACTGGCTCTTAAAGCAAATAAATAATTAAGTTCATATTTGAAAACCCCGGAAATTTTACAAGAATAGTCAAAAAACAAGTAAGAGTGCTATATTCGGCTGGGCCGAATCTTAAATACCCTTCACAATGGTACATACATTCTGATTGATTTTTGGTGCGAAAAGTTGTTTTATTTGGCTTTTAAAGCCGATTTCTTGAAATATCGGGAGACGCTATATCTGGGGTATATATGGGCCGATTTTTTCTGAATTTCAATATCAGATCCACTACCGGGATTTAACACAGTCTGCAAAACTTTTATTTAAATAATTCCTAATATGCTCAAGTTCAACCACTGGGTGACACCAATTCTTTTTAATATCAATGAAATAAAGAAAAGCAAAATGTATTTCTTAATTATTTATCAGTTAACTTTATAGTAAAATTTATTTAACAAAAAATTGCATATAATTGCATTATTTTTGAATTATAATGCTAAACATTGCCATTAAGTGTGATTTTCTTTTCAATTTACTTACGTATGTGGGTACATGCATACGTATGTATGTATGTATGTATCTATAATAGAAAACTCTAAAATAAATTCTTTATTATTGAATATTTTCAGTGTGTTCCATAAAACAATGATTATATACATACATATATACATACATACATATTTACATTGCTTGCTTTTACAAAATTATTTTTTTCTTGTGCACGTTGTTGATGATCTATTGCGTATCATCATACACATGTGTGTGTATGTACATATGTAAGTACGTAGGGAAACCCAAAATGATTTTTTGTGTGAATGAATTTGAAGACGCAATTGTTTAAAAGAATTTCATTGCGTACCCTTTTTTCAACAATTCTTTATATCACTTTCATTTTCAAGCTCGTGTATACATATGTATGTACATACATACACATTTTTACACCAAAGCAAAAAAATTGTTTATGCTAACATACTTGCATGCATACATACATATGTATGTAGATACATACATACCTACATGCATACAAACGTATCTACATACATACATACATACATACATACATACATACATACATACATACATACATACATACATACATACATACATACATACATACATACATACATACATACATACATACATACATACATACATACATACATTCATACATACATACATGATCGCAAATATTATATACATACATATGTATATAATATTATATACATATGTATGTACCATTATGATTGATTTTTGGTACCAAAAGTTGGGTGCATATGGGCCGATGTCCAAAAATTTTCTAATTTTGCCCCTAAACAGCCTGTATGTACCATTCCGACAAATATTTAGTGCAAAAAACTGTTTCGTTTAGCTTCCAGGCCCGACTTCTTGAGATATCGGGAGGCGCTATATCTCGAACATATATGGGCCGATGACAAAAAGATTTCCAGTTTTGCTTCTGACTAACCTATATGTATCATTCTGATTGATTTTTGGTGCCAAAAGTTGTTTTATTTAGCTTATAGAGCCGATTTCTTGAAAAATCGGGAGACGCTATATCTCAGGTATATATAGACCGATTGCAGACATTTTCAAATTTTGCTTTTAAACACCTTATATGTACCATTCTGATCGATTTTTGGTACCAAAAGTTGTTTTATTTGGCTTTTAGAGCCGACTTCTTGAGAAAACTTGAGGCGCTATATCTCGAGTGTATATGGGCCGATGTCCAAAATTTTACACGTTTGCCTCTAAATAGTCTATATGTACCATTCTGATTGATTTTTAGTGCCAAAAATTGCTTTATTTGGCTTAAAGAGCGGATTTCTTGAAAAATCAGGAGTCGCTATATCTCAGATATATATGGACCGATTTCAAAAATTTTCCAATTTTGCTTTTAAACACCTTATATGTTCCATTCTAATCGATTTTTGATACCAAAAGTTGTTTTATTTGGCTTTTAGAGCCGACTTCTTGAGAAAACGGGAGGCGCTATATCTCGAGTGTATATGGGCCGATGTGGAAAAATTTTCCATTTTTGCCTCTAAATAGCCTATATATACCATCTTGATTGATCTCCGGTGCCAAAAGTTGTCTTATTTGGCTAATAAAGCCGATTTCTTTAAAAATCGGGAGACGCTATATCTCGGATATATATGGGCCGATTTCAAAAATTCCTTCATTTCTAGGATTTAATGAGCACTAAAAATGATATGGTTTAGTTTTTAAGAAAAAATTTTTTTCAAAAATCTGAATACAAAAATTACACAAAATATCCCTCAAAACCCGGTTTTTTGAATATATCTCGGCTATCCGCGGACCTATCTTACTGAATTTCAATAGCAGACCCACTACCGGGGTTTCACACGTTTTAGCGAAAGAATGAGGTTTCTATCTCAAACCGTTTTCTCAGAAACGGTATTTCAACGACTACAGACGGACAGACGGACAGACGGACAGACGGACAGACGGACAGACGGACCGACGGACAGACGGACAGACGGACAGACGGACAGACGGACATCGCTCAATCGTAATCGCTATTGATGCTGATCCAGAATATATATACTTTATGCGGTCTTAGATGGATATTTCAATGCGTTACAAACGGAATCACAAACTTATATATACCCTTACACATTTATGTGAAGGGTATAATAAAACACGACGTTCATATGATGAAATATGATGATTAACTTTTTTGTTTAATGAAAAACGATGCATACGTAAATACTAATCGCATACACATGTGTATGTAAGTAGATATGTAACATGTATGAAGAAATAAGTGCTGACAAGCGCCAATTAAAACAGCTCATTTAAAAATCCCATAAAAACGGCAGAAACGAAAAAAGTCAACAATTTTTGTAACACTGTAAATCAGGTTTAATGTATGTATGTGCAGCTGCGTACATGAAAATAACAATTTCACTAATAAAACTTTTTGAGGCTGCGGAAGAAATCGATTTGCAATCTTCTTTGGATCAGTCGTATAGGTTAAATACGAAAGGTTTTTGTGCATCTTGAAACCGCCTAGTAGAGCACAAATTTGAGAGGTTCTCATAGAAGCCTGAAAAGACACCATGGTAGGACGTTGTCAACATTTAGTCCGTACACTTCAAAAATAAAAGGCAACAATAGTTTCGTAAGTAGGAACGTACGAGTATAATAAATTAATTTATGATATACATAAGTATACACACAGAAAAAATATTACATGCATGCATGCATGTATGTACATACATACATATATTCAAAATATTTCCTTAAGTGGGAGGAACTCCCAGTACAAAACTGTTTTTTTTCTTATTTATTTGTTTACTTCATAAAAGCAAGAATGAAGAGAAAAATAATTAAACAACTTAAAATAAATAACCAATTTTACTCAATTACACTAAAAATTAAATTATTTTTGTTAATATGTAATACATAACTCAAATACAGATCTATTTGTGGGATTCATTAATTTGCTTAGGAAATTTCCTTACATAATAGATGTGAAAATTATTTTAGTTAATTTTTTAGTGATTTTCCATGCTCAAAGAGTTCTAATTCGACATCCGGCATTAACCACTACTCATCAACTGCAATGAACGATATTGTCGAAATATACCAGCCATAGGACGTGATTGTGATCTTTACGGGCAGATCCAACTCGGACTCAAGAATTTAAACGAGATGTAACATTTAAGCTACGATACGAATGTAGCTTTTTTCATGCCGAAACTGGACCTGGCACTCCAGACTGCGACAAATACTCTAACAGATGTCTCAGTTGGCTTAGGAATGCAGAATATGTTTTGATATAGCAATTCCTGCAGACCTGGAGCTGTCCTGGGTACCGCGACAAAAGTGTGAGTCACAGATGAGCGGGCAAGATACGGTACCCCCTTACAGCAGGAGGACATGGAGACTTTGTTAGTGTACCGCCTAGCAGCTGTAAACAGTTAATACAACGTCAAATGGCGAAAGCTACACAATACGCATAGTAAAATCAGACCATATGTTAAATATCTGGTCTTATGTGGACCATGTATAATTGCAAGAAAAACAGCCTTGCGGGATTATCCACGAAAATAACTGAGCCATTGATTTAATATTCCGAAGCTGAAACGATGAAAAAGAGCAGAGAGTTTGGAACATTTCCTCTGGCTAGTGCAAATTAAAGCAGTAGGTTGTGCGTAGAGACATACATATGTTTCCGACTCGGGAACATCGCGAAAGTTAAAGTGCTTTGGGAGAAACTAATAGCGTATAAGTTTATATTATGAAGATGAAGCAGAGCGAAACATAAAAACGCATTTATAAAATATTTTAGCAACACTGACTGAAGCAAAAAGAAAAAATACTCACACAAATGCAAAATATTTCATACTACGAAAAGTAACTTTAAATAAAATAATTTGTTGTTGCTGTTTTGCATTGTGTGAATTCTGGTGTAGAGTTGAGTTGACTTACCTTGGGCTTATTAAGCCATTTAAGTAATGTTTCCATTTTTATTGAAAGTTGACGGAATTGCAAACACAGCAACAATAAATATATGTATTTAATGAAACAACTACAAAGGAGCTGATTGCAAACGAAGATCTCTTAATATTTGCAATCGTTGCTGTTATTGTCACAGCTTTTCCTTTATTAGCACACATCAACAAACATTACAAGTTGTAAATTTTTTTCGTTGAAAGGCAAAATATTAAAAACAAATCTTGAACAAGTTATTCACAATTTTTTTTCTTCCTTTTATAAATGTGCTTAAAATACATATGCATGTATATCATGTACTTATGTATTGTTTGTTGGACTTTTGAAATTTTAATCACTTGTTAATTACGTTTTTATTTATACTTTCAAACGTTGTTATTTTCTTCGTTTTAAAACAAAAACATCTTTGCGATTTGAAATTAATTTACAAATGAATCAACCAGCTTGTATTTGGTGTTTAATTTTTTCATTTTCACGAAACAAAACACACATTTAAAATATGTTTTAACAATTCTCTCTACTACAATTGCAAAAGTTTAAGCACTCACACAATGTTCATTATCGAATAACCCCCCCTTTACTTGAGACTTGTTACAATTATGGTATCCAACAAACCAACAACAACCATATGAAAATCATTCCTTTCTCATTTTATTCTCCTGTTTTTAGCTTTTCTTTGTAGTTTTACATTAAAAACACTTTTGCTCGACTTTTTCTCCTTTATTCCATTTGATCCTCTTTTTTCACTGTATAATTCCCTTTTTGATTAATATAATTAATGAATACATTAAAAAAGAGTAGATCTAAAATTAAAATCTTGTTTTTAATTGTAATTTTCCTAAAATCTTATTATTTTAAAGTCAAATAGGCGGAGTCAACAATCGGAACACAGACGCAAAGTAAAACAGAATGAATTCGAGGCCGCGCGGAGTGTGTTAAGTTTGTGAATCTTGCAATAATGACCATATTGAATGGGATAGACTAAACACACTCAACGATACTGCCAGATTTTGATATTAGTCTTGGAAATTGTTTAATGGAATTTTGTTATTATAATTTGTCGTGAGCACTAAAATTCGGAATTTAAAGATAATAAAATGTATCCAGGGGTCATTCAATTGATTGAGCCTTGGAATCTGCCATATTAAAATACATACATATGTTGAAGTTTTGATGCCTATCTAAATGTAGAGCTGCCAGACCTTAGAGAAAAATGCACATTCGAAAGTGTACACTTTCGAACAAAGGACATGCACAATCTGAATATGTACATATGCATGGTACAACTAACAAGGTAGCCTTTTCGCTACAATAAGAACAACTTCAATAAAAATAACATGCATTTTGTTTTTGTAAAACTTATGTAAACTGTCAAAAAGACGCCACTTCTACATTTACAGAAGAGAGATGCACTGAGCTAATGCATATTTGCTATCTCGTTTTGGCTGCCTTTCATCTCTGCAATCTCTTGACAACCTAAAGTAGTCAGTTGATTAACGGTTTAGCTGACGAGGCTACCTTGTTAATTGTATCATGATACAGTCTAGAGAACACCTGTCTTATGCGAGTGTCAGAACATGTCCGTAAAGGCTGTAAACTGCTATATTTACTTGGTAATGCATTTATTTAACCAACTCAAATTACTTTTTAATTATTCAATTTAGTACGAGACCAAGAGCAGTCAACGTAGGACATTTTCATGTCCCCTCACTTCAGGAGTCGTTACATGAAGACTTGCAAAGTTTACGCTTAAATACTCGTAGACATAAATTTATTATTTTTTGTAGACATTCGACACAAAACGCATTGATGAACCTTTAGAGTAACATTACGTTGCTGTCTAAACAGTAACACAAGCGCAATATGTTTGATGACGGTAGCTAAAACTCTTGTACTAAGGAAAGTTTTACACAGATTCCCCTTCCACAATTTTCAATTCCTATAATAACATTGTGGAACAAATTCAAGTTAGCAAAAGTTAGGTCGATTTTGAGAGTGAGGGGTGAAAATAGAGGCTAAATTACAAGACCCGTATCCGCGGCATTTGTTTATGTTAGTACGAAAATTTTTCGAACTTTGCAGCCAAATGAAGATTTTCAGCATATTGTTTATATTGTTTTTTGCCTATAACTCATTGACTAATTGATATTTTTAAATCTATAAAATTATTGCTAGACATGGCAACAATTAAAATTTTTCAAAAAATTGCTTTAGAAAATGTTTGTGGTACTTATGAAACAAAATGTTAAATGTTGTCTTTTTTTCATGCTTTTTGAAAAAAAATTTTTTTCAAATATTTTGCTTCATAAGCATCAGAAAAATTTCCCAAATCAAATTTTAATTGTTGCACACGTCGTTAGCGATAATTTGGCTTCTACAGATTTAAAAATATCAATTAGTCGACGAGTTATAGCAAAAAAAACATATAAACAACATGCTGAAAATCGGCATTTGACGGCAAAGTTCGAAGGACGATTAAAAACAATTCGAACTAACATAAACAAACGCCACGATACGGGTCTTCCAATTTAGCCTCTATTTTCACCCCTCACTCTCAGAAACGGCCCAACTTGAATTTGTTCCACAGTGTAATAGCATTGGATATAAATCAAAGCAGTATTTTAGTTAAATACGTTTTATTAATTTTTTCTTACAAAAAAAATATATGTTTATCACTACCATTCTAAGACTAAGAGTTTAAGTTATATTTAAAAGAACGTTGGTTGCAAAAAAAATTATTACACTTGATTAAGTTTTGTTTCTTATACTATGATACACATCTTTGTATTCATAGTGGCATGGTTTATCGCTGGACAGACAATATACCCCAATATTTTGGTTATTGTTTTAATACTTTAAACAAAATAAGTCAAAAATGTAACCGTAGAATCTTCAAACATTAAACATATTTTGGTTTAAATAAGACCTCACCGATACGATTTATTAATTTAAAAACAAAATCACACAACATTTATCAGAACTTAATATAATAAAAACAACTTTGTAAGATTTGTGAAAATAAGTTGTTGCTTTGGATTACGACAAATTGTGTTGAACTGTTGCGGCTTGTTTTGGTAAATTACGATTATTAAAGAGACCTAACT
The DNA here is from genome assembly GCA_963662145.1 of Sturmia bella. Lineage (NCBI taxonomy): Eukaryota > Metazoa > Arthropoda > Insecta > Diptera > Tachinidae > Sturmia > Sturmia bella. The sequence continues at coordinate 21,119,246 of OY759168.1, read as the reverse complement.
TGGAATTTGAAAACAATAACGTATCGACTGAAGGCAATACTTGATTCGATTTCATTAGAACCGGGCCAGCATTGACGGTTATAGGCAAGTATAGTTGATTTATAAACGATGGATTAGTATTACTGTTGCTTGTCGCTGTAGTAGTGGATTTCAAGTATCTTTGATTATTATTGTTGATTTGTATCAAGTCGGGAACATTGACGTTTGATGTGATGAGCTGAGGCAAATATGTGTGGGCTGTTGCAATTGTACGAGAGTCTTCAATTCTCATTGTAGATAAGGGGTTATTTGCTTGACTGTTAGCAATAGTAAAAGGTGGTAAATAAAAATTATTTGTTGAAAAATCTGAATTTGTAAGAGTAGAAGATGATGCAAATTCCATTGAGGCGGGAGAGGAAAACGGTGAAGATTCCATAGACGAACATATGGATTGCTTTTTAATAGCATCTGAAAGATAAGTAATGGAAATTATTTATCAATACACATAGTGACGATTAAATATTTAAAAAAATTTACAAGAAAATTATTACTAATACATAATACAAATAAATAATACAATCAGAACATTCAATACACTATTTCGCAGCTTCAACAGGTAATTTTTCGATATTATTATTATGCAATATTGGTATTCCAGGCATAGTCGGCTTTACATTGCAAATAATTTTTTAAATAAATACCCATACATGCAAAAAATAGCAGTTTGTCTGCTGTAAATACGTATACTCTGCAAACCCTGACACCAAATAGGTCTGCAAGTCAGTTTCGTAAAAAATTATTGTCGAATTACCGGCGGGAGGTGTGTAGGGCTATTTCCCTACAGCCTTTTCGGGTAGCACAATGGGACCTTTCTAGGACTCAATTGACAGTCGCATTTTAAAATGCAATATTATCAATCTAAATGGCATCAAATATTCTGCTTCCATTTTCACTAATGTACCACAAAATCCAAGCGAGCACTAATTTTTTATAAAGACGTGGTTCGATATTTAGGGCAAAATTGGCAAAAACCCAAAAATATATTTAAAGTGGTTCATAAAAGCGGGTTAGCGTCTATAATATTGTTCGCAACTGTTTAAGGTTGTCTTAAACATATTTAAGGTGTGTTTTGTACTGCAGTGGTATATCGGTTTAACGAACGATGTGTCAGGCCAATTCATTAAATCAGACACAATTTTTTTCTCGTTTGCAAATTTTTAATTTAATAGCTAAATCGCATAAGTGATCGTTAACCTTTTTCATTTTCCTCCATAATTTACAACTTTTCTTCAAGCAGGAGCCGTTCTTCTTTTGTACATTTAGAAAGTTTAACGACACTGATTTGGACGCCAAAATTATATTATTTAATATATTAATAAATCAATTCTGTGAAATAAACATTCGTTTATGAACTAGTGAAATAAATAATTAACTATGAAGCATTTTATTTCTTGGCACATATTATAATTGTTCTTTACTTACCGAATTCTTCTGTTTTTAATTTCAATTCCATATCATGATGTTCCTCCTTAATTTTGAAGTGCATATCAGCCATAGAATCGGAAGATATAGCATTATCTGTATCAGCGAAATTAGACAAGCTTAGATGATCAACATTGGTGGGCAAGGTGGCTTTGAATAACCCACATTCTTCCATCTCTAATGCCTGCTCCATTATTAGTTCCTCAGCGGAAGTAATACTTAAGCAGTGCAAGTCAGTAAAAACTACTTTGGTTTGTTGCTGTTGTTGCTGTGACTGTAGTCGCTGCTGCATTTGATGTTGCGAACGCTGTTGATTTAGTTTTTGTTGCTGTTCTTGCTGAGTTTGTTGTGGCTCATTCAATTGGACATTTACTTCTGATTTAGGTTCAATAAATTCTTTCTTTATAATTAAAGGTGGAGGGACTTGTTGAACTTGCTTTGGCATGGGCTGTTTTCTTTCCCTTTTAATTTTTTCAACTTTAACAATCTTTTGTTGGTGCTGTTGTTTTTGCTGTTGGGATATTTTTAAGCTATTAGTTGTGTTTGTTGTCGGCAGAGTTGTACAAATTACATTTACTGGTTTCGTGTTATATACCAGAGCCAAAGGTGGCGGACCACTGCCAGGATTCGACTTTATGAGAGGAACACTTATGTTATGTGTGGAGGAAGCAACCAAAAAATTTAATGCCGGTGATGTCGAAACTGTTACGGCCGAAGTTGTATTGCAGTCCGCTTTTGTTACGAGTGCAACAACAGTATTCTGTTTCTTCTTACGCTTTGCCGGTACCTTAGCCAGAGGCGGAGGTCCATTTGTTGAGATAATATTATTATTATTGCTAACAGTTACAGATGTGACGGGATTCGAAAGTGTTATAGATGAGAACACGGTACTGTGTGCTGTTGTAGTCGTGGTGAGTGCATTCGAAAACGTTAACATCTGTTGTGGACTTTGCAATCCTTTTGTATTCATTTTTGTGAGATCCGTTGGCTTTTCGTTGGAAATTGTTGCAACATTTTTATTTTTATTGCCCTTTGTTGCAGGAGTAGTAGTCGTTTTTTCTTCCGCCGTTTTCTTTTCCTTCGGCGCACGCGTTGACTTCTTTGAACAATAAGAAGGTATGTTCTCCAACATTTCACCGGTTTTATGATCTACTTTATGGCGACGTCTTGTATGTTTTAGCCAATTGGGAAAGTTTGTAAAATCCCTGGGACAGTAGTTGCACTTAAACGGTCTTTCACCAGTGTGTATGTTTGAATGTTGCTTCAGTTTAGAATTTGAGATGAACGATTTATCGCAAACAGTACAAGCAAATGGCCTTTGTTCTAGATGCACCAAGTTGTGCACCTTTAGACAACGTTCAGTTTTATACATTTTTCCACATTTTTCACAGCGATATGAACGCGTCTGTGCATGATATTTTTGGTGTCTTTGCAAATGACTACGCTCTTGAAAACGTTTTTGGCACTCGGAACATTCATATGGTTTTTCTGAAGTATGTATACGTTGGTGATGAGTCAAATTGATCTTTTGAACAAATTTTTGCCCACATATCTCGCAGCCGTATTTCTTGTTTTCAGTATGAATTTTACGATGCATCCACATACTACCAAGTTTAAGGCTGGAAAAGAGGTGTTTAAATTATAGAAATCATTATCAAAGTGAAAGTAGATAATGCGGTAACTGCTTCAAATGTATGTACACATATTATAACTCTCTGAACAATACAGAAAACTAAAGGCTACAATATACCAATGTACTTAGGTACATAATATGTATTTACATTTATTATTACTCTAGATAATTTAAATTTTATAAATTAAAAAAATTAACAAAAGTTACGACCTGCATACGTATGTATCGAAATGTGAAAAATACCTACAAATAGTGTTTTCTCTTACCACTTTCCACAATCCGGACACTTTTTCCAAGCATCTTTACGAGCATCAATGGGCCGATGTGTTTTTAAATGTTTCTTCAGTGATGTCTCAAGATCAAATTCTCTTTCGCAATCTGAGCACTTGTATACTATACGATGGTTTGCGTGTTTAGTTAGTTCCTGACTACCACGAATAATTTGATTATTACAATCTTCGCACTTATATAAAGGTTCCGGTAATGTTAATGTTTTCGGAGTAGTTTCCTTGTTATTTTTTTGTGTATCTAATGCAGCTAATGGTGGTGGCTGGTTTGAAGTCAACATAGGTTCTTTTAAATATTTGTGGTTTTGAGCATGTTGTGTTGGAACATCCCCATTATTATGCTTTTGATTTTCCGCTTGAGGTTTAATAAATGTTTGGTGAACTCGTATAATAGGAGCTAAGGAAGGTGGGCCTAAATCCGATTTCGCCAAGTTGTTGGATTTTTCTTTGCGTACTTTTTGTTCTGTCTGCTGGGGTTTTATGCTTCGCTTCAGTGGAGAAAATGAAATGCCAGAGGAAGGCTTAAGGAAAGTCCCACTAAAATCTGTCTGTTCTTTCTTGACGGTAACCTTAGGTTCGTTTTTATCGCTTAAAATAATAGCACTATTACTACTCAGGGTGGAAGGAGAAGTTTGCAAAGGCTCGCGTGTCGTACTGCAGCTTCCACCAATAACAGAGCCTGCACTGCAATTACTTACATCCAATTGTGAAGTCTGGGCGCTCTCATCTAGTACTCTCCAAAAATCAGAGGAAGACAGACTGTTTCCACCAATAATTCCTGATGGATCAGCGCTTATGGTTACACAAGCAGAAAGATCAATATCTAACGATTCATCTTTGATACTCGAGATTGAATCAAAATTGTTCATACGCAGTAACGTGCTCAGAATTTCATCACTCTGTTGCTTACTTACTGAACTGGTGTTAAAAATGGAATTAGATGATGAATTGAGAATATTGACTGAACTGGAGGTTTTCACCATCGCTGTTGCCATTGAAGATGAACCCCCAACACCACCCAGTATTATTTTAGGCGGCAATTTACTGCTAGTCTCTGCTTCTTCTTTCATTTTTATTATAATATTTATGTCACTGCCTTTAGAGGTTATGCCGTCTGCACAATTTATCTTTTTTAATCGCTCGCTTATACATTCACTTTTACTTTTTTATACTTTTCAATGTTTTTCCGCACAAATTTAAAATGTTTTTAACGTTAAAATAATAAATTTACATGAAATTTTCACAAGGAAAATATTACAATCAGCCTACAGAAAGACGCTTTGTTTTTGACACGCCATTTTTATTTTTGATTTTCGTCTCTTTTTATCTAGACTTTCGTAAAAACAATGCATATTTTGCAACTCTGCTTCATAAAATGCAACACTGGCAAATGCTTCAATACACTTGCATGGTTACATTTGTCATGCCTGCTGGTAAGCTAAGGGCGTTTTTACACTTGGGACATAGAAAGACAGACTGACAAACGATATGTGCTATTATCAGTGCAGTGCTGTAGAGTGGGTAGTACGTGACTATCCGTACGAGACATTTGTGGACATTTTATGTTTGTTGTTGTAATTTTTATGCTGTTGCTTGGCATCATTTTTCTGATACCATTGTCATTTTATTGCTGTAAGATGTGTGAGTCCGGTTGTGAGCAACATCTGTACAGAATTTCTCTCTCTATGTTAATTTTCCAAGTGTGTAAGCTTTGAACAGACCAAGAAGAAAATTCAACAAAATGTACGAATATCAGTTCTAAGTGGCGCTACGGAATAAATTTGTAATTTGAATAAATTTTTAAATTGTTAAAAGTCCAAAAATTTGTTACATACCTATAATTGTGTTACAAAATCTGGCATCTGTCTGTCTATTAATTTTCCAGGTTTTAGCATTGGCCTGATTCTGACACATTTGGTACTTAAAGTTTGAAATGTCAATTTTAAGTTGAAAACTTTGATACTTTTTTTTACTATCTTCATAAGAGCTGACAGTTTGGTATTTATATTTATATATCTTTGCTCCTTGTATGTGGTATATTTCCATGTTACGCTATATTTCCGCTGTTCTCCAAAATTTGAGCAAGACATGAGAAATGTTGTGTTACATGAGCTTTAACAACAATTGCAATCATATATATATGACTGCTTGTCCAAGCGTTTCTTTGAATGAGCGCAATGACGTACGTACATGATACAATTAACAAGGTAGCCTCGTCAGCTAAACCGTTAATCATCTGACTACTTTAGGTTGTCAAGAGATTGCAGAGATGAACGGCAGCCAAAACGAGGTAGCAAATCCGCGTAAGCTCAGTGCATCTCTCTTCTGTAAATGTAGAAGTGGCGTCTTTTTGACAGTTTGCATAAGTTGTACAAAAACAAAATGCATGTTATTTTCATTGAAGTTGTTCTTATTGTAGCGAAAAGGCTACCTTGTTAATTGTATCATGCGTACGTACTATTTTTTAGCTAAGACCTTGAAAGACAGACTTTTCCATTGTCTATTGATCTTGCTCAAAGCTTTCATATTTTAAAATTAATATACAAAGAGACGGTTACAGGTGCCAATCAAAGCTACAAACACAGCTAACAGTATTGAAATAACTCATTCTCACAGCAGAGAAGATCGATTGTAAGCAGTTTTTGACATAACAAGGTGAAAAAAGCGGGAAGGAAAAATTAAACACCTGAGCTGTCGAGTTCACCTTGTTTAATCCGTCTTGAGACAGCCCAAGGTTTTACAATAATAAAATGTACAGGGTTTTAGTTTGCAGCCTAATTAATTCGCCTTGGGGCAGTCCAAAAGAGAATTTAGAAATAGGTCTGCCCATGATACAATTAACAAGGTAGCCTTTTCGCTACAATAAGAACAACTTCAATAAAAATAACATGCATTTTGTTTTTGTACAACTTATGCAAACTGTCAAAAAGACGCCACTTCTACATTTACAGAAGAGAGATGCACTGAGCTTACGCGGATTTGCTACCTCGTTTTGGCTGCCGTTCATCTCTGCAATCTCTTGACAACCTAAAGTAGTCAGTTGATTAACGGTTTAGCTGACGAGGCTACCTTGTTAATTGTATCATGGGTCTGCCTTTTAATTGCGCAACTCTATATTGGGGCTAGCTATGTACTTTTAGATAGTCTGGCAACTGTGTAGATACAGTACTATCGACACACATGTTTAATTTCTAGAAGAATCAACGCCATTTTTTCGGTAAAATATAATACACATTCGTGAAATAAAATTACTGTGGGACGGATCAATTTGTGTGAGTTTGCAAATTATTTTTATATTAATAAATTTTAAAAAGGTTTTATAAATAACCAGGGAACAGGATTTATTTGAAGAACGTAGTAATCAACGAGGAAAATAAAATTCAAAGTGCAAAGTATACATAGAGAAATTTGTGCATATACATACACGAATAGTACATACAGCGAACGTCATACTTACATAGTATGTATGTATGTCGCAAAGAACATTCTTGCTCTAGAAGAAATAATTTAATATTTACACGTAGTTTATTTGTTGTAAGGTTATAACAGACGGAAAAATTGATTTGCTTTATTCAAAGGTAAGAAGTGTAAATGAAATTACTAGATACACATGCATATTTGTTACCAAGTGACGCATTGCAATTAAAAAAACTGATGAATATGATTTTATTCACTATAACGGAAATCCATGTAGTAGTTTACTTTCCTATTTATGATGCAAAGAAGAAAACGAAATTTTATATAATTTGTTTTGTGGTGGAAGGAAGGAAACGATGATGAAAAACTTGTGCAAGTTCTTCAAAGCCGAGACGTTTTCTTTTTTCTTTAGAAGCACCTGCCCTTGTCTGTACATGCATGCATTCATATGTATGCATGATGCGTGCATATGTATTCACATGTAGTGAACAAAGGTTGGTGTGTTTCCAGGGCTCTATTTGTAAAAATAAAGTATGTAAATTTTGTACTATAAAAAACGTGTGCAGAGAGAAGGCTTTTCAACATTTTATTGCTGTTTCCAAATTACCTTCCTATTAAAAAAAAAAAAATGTATTTTTGCATGTGGAAATCGATAGAAAATTTTACTTTAACAGTTTCTACTGTTTATTCAAGATTTTCTTTTCACCTCACTATTCGTTGTCATTGTGATGTGCATATGTATGATTGTTATGTTTCACAAAAAGTTGAATGCATATCAACAAAAAAAAAAAAAAAAAAATTGCAAGTAGAGTAGGAAAAAAATTCGATAGGACTAACGTCAAACTAAATAGTTAAGTACAGTAGAATCGCGAGAAACACAGACGAAAAAGTTAACTGAAGTGTTCTACGGACTAGTACCTTTTTGTATTTTTAGCTTTTCTAAGCGGTTTTTAAATTGAAAAGAATTGAAATTTGCTTTTAATGCTGCGACTGAGGATTTTCTATTTTTTCACGCTTCTACTGTATATCAAGCCGGGTCGGTTTGCATGGATACAAATTTGTTGAAGTTGTGACTTCGATTTATCGATAGCTTTTGGTTTGAGGAAAAAGAAATTCCACTTGCTATGACATCAAAAAATCATTTTCGAATAGTCCGATTTATTTAATTTTCTAAGCGCCCAAAAAGCTGCTCGTAGAGGAGTCAAATGTATGACCAAAACCCAATATCTTTTTGAACACTTAAGGATACAAAAACAAACAAAACATTTGATAATCGAAGGTCTCGAAAATGATTTTTTTGTGGCACCCATTGATTGCTAAATCGACGCCTTAATGTACCTTAGCGTAAAATAAAAGTTGTCTCAATTGATTTTTATAGTATAATGTACATATTTTTGCTTTCATCGCTTTATATAGCAACAGGATTCCAATCAAAGACAGAGACAAAGCACTGCTTTATGTCCTTATCTTGCAAACTTGGTGGATAGGCAGGCATATTGGAAACTTCTGTAAATAGTTATGTACAGCTCAAAACTAATACGAGTAGTGTAGCCAATATTTTTAAGATTATGTACTGCAATATATGAATTTAGCTTTATTGCCGTTATTTTATTATTACAGAGAAGTAAATGAAAATTTGCTCCTGTTAGAATGCTGGCGCATAGAGTATCAAAATTATTTGTACCTATAAACCATAGAAATTAAGTAATATCTAGAATTTTGTCTCAATATTCTTTTTTATATATGTAGAGATACATAATTTAATAGAACCTTTCCATCTTCTTTACATCTTGTATACACAAAAGTTTGGGGACAAGTAATCGTCAAAAGGATTGTTGAAGAAATTTTACGCTATACTGCAATTTCTCTATATAAAAGCTCCGAAAAGAAACTACCTAAAAAATGGTGAAAGAGACTGCATATTATGATATTCTGGGTGTAAAACCTAATGCAACACCTGATGAATTGAAAAAAGCTTACAGAAAGTTAGCTCTTAAATATCATCCAGATAAAAATCCAAATGAGGGTGAGAAATTTAAAGCAATTTCTCAGGCTTATGAGGTACTTGCAGACCCCGACAAACGTTCAGTTTATGATGAGGGTGGAGAAGCAGCAATAAAGAAGGGAGGTGCAGATGGCGGCGATTTCCGTAATCCCATGGATTTCTTTGAAAGATTCTTTGGTGGTGGTGGATTTTCTTCAAACAGACGTCGTGAACGTCGTGGCAAAGATGTTGTGCATCAGCTTTCTGTGCAGCTTGAAGAGTTGTATAACGGTGCTACGCGCAAACTTGCTTTGCAAAAGAATGTAATATGTGATAAATGTGAGGGACGCGGTGGTAAAAAGGGAGCTATTGAAAAGTGTATGCAGTGTCGCGGTAGTGGATTGGAAACGCGTATCCATCAGATAGGTGCCGGCTTGATCCAACACGTCGAACAAGTGTGCCGCAAGTGTGCTGGCGCTGGTGAAATTACTGATCAGAAGGATCGCTGCAAGCAATGTGTTGGACGTAAAACTGTACGAGAACGTAAAGTTCTAGAAGTGCATATTGAGAAGGGTATGCGAGATGGGCAAAAGATTGTATTTAGCGGTGAAGGTGATCATGAGCCAGATTCACAGCCAGGCGATATCATCATACTGTTGGATGAAAAAGAACATAAAACTTTCGCTCACGTCGGTACAGATTTAATGATGAAAATGCCAATTCAGTTGGTAGAAGCATTGTGTGGGTTCCAACGTGTCATTAAGACATTAGATGATCGAGATATTGTGATCACATCACAGCCGGGTGAGGTTATTAAGCATGAAATGGCCAAATGTGTAATGGATGAGGGTATGCCATTGTATAAAAATCCTTTGGAGAAGGGACGTCTTATTATACATTTTGAAGTTATTTTCCCCGATTCAATCCCAGTTTCCGTTATACCCCAAATAGAACAATGCCTACCACCTAGACCAGAAATAACCATTCCAATTGACGCAGAACACGTCAATCTGGTAAGTAACGAAGAAAGTTTTTAAATAATCATCCTATTTATTTTTTTCTTTTTGTCTTTTTCTAGTCGGAATTTGATGTTAAACAACGTAGAGAACAGCAACAGCAACGTATGGCGTATGATGAAGATGAACGTTATGATGGACCAAGAGTTCAACAGTGTAGCACAAATTAAGCGTGTAAATACAACAACACTCCCATTATTTAATAAAAAGCTAAAGTAGTATATTCACGCCAAGCAGCAGCAACAACAACAACAACAACAACAACTGTAATACTTTAACACTAACTCTTACAATTCCTTTAAATAATAAAAATAAAAAAATTATCAAAACATACCATACTCCCCAAAACAACACAAACGTATTAGATTTTTATTGCAGTTAGCCTTAAAACTGATCGTTGTAAAGTTTAGCGTAAGGAATAGCAAAAGTGAGATGTAAATACCAATTTTAAGCAAATAAGGGTAAAGAACTCAAATTGTCGAAACTACTTATTTGATGTTTTCGCAACGCAAGACTTGTCTGGAATTTTTTGTATGAAAACTCAACTTGTTCGAGTGTAATTTCTATGCAAATTCTTCGAAAAAGTCATTTGCTCTCGTTGCGGAGACAACACATCAGTGTCCACTTCTTAGTAGATCATCAATTTTATATTTATTAACTTCAGCAATACAACTACCTAGTACATATTCTTGCTTCCATTTGAACAACCCGTTAGAACTGCTTTTGTGGAAAATGTTAGTCGAATCTAAATTACATATTGCAAAAACTGTTTATTTAGTGTACCTACATACTTAAGAGTGTATATACATATTTCATGAATTATGCATACAAAAGATTTTATTCTATATTTCAAATAAACTGATCGATCGTATTTTGTTCACAAGGAAAATAGTTTATCATTATTTTCTAAAGAATTTGAATGATGTTTACACAAAATTGGAAATACACTACTTAACAAAATGGTTGAAAGGAATAAATTTAAGTTCACAGTAATCACAACTAGAACCTTTGTTCTTCTGATTCCTTTGCGGAATTCATATAATTACAGTCAGTGTACAGAGAATAATTGTGTATAACACTGTATAACGCATGATTTCGGGACTCAATTCTGATAATTGTTTATGAAAGTAGCCCCAAAAAGAAGAACTTCTGGATCGTTTGGTCTTGGTACCTCAAATAATAATTTAAAAATTAATTTGAAGTTAGTAAGTATCGTGTAGGGGAGTTTGTCACGTTTTAGGCTCTTTTGTTTGTCATTAACTCGAGAACCACTAGTCCGAATGAGCTGAAATAAATTAAGAAACAATCCCTTTAATCTGTTCATACAACGTTTCGCTACATAAGCAAACGTTTCGCAGTTATAAATGTATGAAGAAAAAAAAATATTTCTTGCCTAAAAAATTGGATTTTTAAATTTATATAAAATCCATAACGGTAAAAAAAGTGTCGAGTCCTATTACTTTCACGTAAAGTCGCATAACCTATGAACAAAATGAGACATAAATAACAAAAACCGATGGAGGCATTTCGCTTTTATTCACAATTAAGTAAAGGTATGAATATTTTACTGTAAATTTATAATTTTATCGAACTTCTGTAATACATTTATATTAAATTACTTTTTCAGGCTTAAGTTCAACCCTTGGGTTTTCACTACTTTTTAATCAATATCAATTAAGTAAAGAAAAGTAAAATTTATTTGCTAGGTGGACAACCGGCTGTTTCTGGGTAGCAAACACCCTTCATCAGCACCCTATGAACTTTGGACGTGTCAAATTTTACAATTTTGGCACAGCCGCTTTAACCACTCGGCAACCAAAGCTCACGCAATTTTACTTTCTGTTTGTATACTTAATTAACATTAATCAAAGCAATGATATTTTTGCAGTCCTGGACGATATTTTATCATCTCAGAAGACTGTTATTTGTGCTTTCTGTTTATATGAAAGCTTTAGATCTAGATGCTCTTTTATTGATACAATTTGAACATTTACGCCGTGCCATGCGTTATTAACATTTTACTGTAAATATATAATTTTATCGAACTTCTGTAATACATTTATATTAAATTACTTTTTCAGGCTTAAGTTCAACCCTTGGGCTTCCACTACTTTTTAATCAATATCAATTAAGTAAAGAAAAGTAAAATTTATTTGCTAGGTTTCATATAAACAGAAAGCACAAATAACAGTCTTCTGAGATGATAAAATATCGTCCAGGACTGCAAAAATATCATTGCTTTGATTAATGTTAATAAAGTATACAAACAGAAAGTAAAATTGCGTGAGCTTTGGTTGCCGAGTGGTTAAAGCGGCTGTGCCAAAATTGTAAAATTTGACACGTCCAAAGTTCATAGGGTGCTGATGAAGGGTGTTTGCTACCCAGAAACAGCCGGTTGTCCACCTAGCAAATAAATTTTACTTTTCTTTACTTAATTGATATTGATTAAAAAGTAGTGAAAACCCAAGGGTTGAACTTAAGCCTGAAAAAGTAATTTAATATAAAGGTATGAATTTCAAAAATTTCCTCGAGTTATGCACCAAATTCGTTGGAAAAAACATTTATGACTTTTTTTATGATTCTCAGAATTAAAAAAATTAATAAACCAAAGGTTATTTGACTTTTAAGATTGCAGTAGCAAAGTAATAAGCGTTAATAAATGTGAGTGGACAATTAAGAGGAAAAGAGGAAAGTGAACTGTTTTAGTTATTTGGGTTTTTCCGTTAGTTACCTGCATGATTTGTTTACAGCAATTGCACCCACGTTTATGAGTGCTTATGTTTTGGAACATTTCGAAATATACGCCCATTCATAATGTTACGCGTATCTGGAAGTTAATACAATAACTTGCTTTCGTTCCGTCTTTTGGAAATGAAGGTTAAGCGGTGTGAAAATATCCTGCCTGCTAGCTCTTGAGTAGATGTATGTGGTTCTTAACCCTTTTTCCTTATCGCGTAAACATATAAACATACTTCTTTCACACCATTAGTACGTTAAAATCACAAAACAGTCTGTGGTTAAAATAGAGGAACTGTGAAATCATCATCATATATGACTAGCTGGAAAGTCATATGGGGGTACCATTCTCCCACCCAATGTGCAACTCCTAAACAGTTACGTTACCCATAGTTTTACCCTGTCCCTTAGGAAAATATTTCTTTTACTTAACAATCTCCATATCTCGACGTGGTTATCCTTCCCTTTTTAATAACACGATTTAGTAATTCATCGTTACTTAGAAATAACATTTATTACCAATAAGGGCTAAAAAAAAATCAAAGCAGTAAGCAAAATCAAAAAGATTAAAATTCCATTAAAAAAAAACTTATTAAAAAATTCAAACGAGAGAAAATTTATTAACGAAGTAGAAGATAAGAAAAGGTAAATAAAAAGATCTTAAATTATTTCAGTTAATGAGAAGCAATAATCTCTTACTTAACTAAGAGAAGAAATGAGCACAACCAAAGCGGCTGCATAACAATTATGATTAAAATTATTACAGTTTTTATGAATAAAAATATTTCAAATAGGAGAAAATAGTATATGCATGTAATTTACTCACAACTTAACTCTTCCATTTCACTATCCCTCTCTGCTATGATGGGCCCAGCAACCAGGAGTAATAGGAATATATGGTTGTAGTTGTTGTTTTTTTTTTTTTTTCTCTTAAAAAAACTAAATGGTACAAATAAAGATACATTGAACACTCCAGCAAAAATGTTAGTAAAAATTACTTAATGTTATATTAGTTTTTATAGATTATTTATGCGCTAAGGCTTATGATGAACATTGGAACTTCAATTAATTAATTCATTCAATTGTAATACCATCTAATGTTTTAAATATTAGAAATCAGGTTAGTATGCAATTCACTTATATTGAGTGATATGAAATGATAGTTTTACTACATGTGTAAAAATTAATGAGGTTTCAATTTGTTTTCTGTTTTTTTTTTCTTACTTTCTTATGAGGATATATAATAATTTTCATTCAGGTAAGATTTAAACAAAATTTTGTTATCGAATAAGACAATATCAAATAGGAAGTGTGTGGGGATATTCAAATGTTAGTAAAATATTGTTACACCTTATTAAGATATTAAGTTTTTCCTTGTATAAAGTACTGTGTAAGAGTTTCAGATGTGATACTTTTAGGTTAGTTTGAGTTTTAATATGTGAATAGGGCGAGACACATGTGCCTGTAAGTTTAAAACAATATTAAAAGTTGCCTGGCTCTGGTAAAATAGTGGTAGCAGGCTTTTATCTCCCAGATTTTCCTAGGCTCAGAAGGATTTATTGTTTAAACTAGTTGTTGACTTGTTGTTGGTTTTAGTATTTGTTGTTGTAGCGGCAAGATACAAAAACATCCTGTGAAAATTTCAGCTCTCTAGCTCTTACCGTTTCGGAGAATGGACGCTGTGACGGACGGACGGACGTACTTGTCTCGGTAATAGGGTTCCGTTTCACTCTGATGAGTACGGAACCCTAAAAAATAAGATCCCGCTTATTTGCTGCTTTATTAGGGTTCCGTACTCATCAGAGTGAAACGGAACCCTATTACCGAGACAAGTACGTCCGTCCGTCCGTCCCAGCGTCCATTCTCCGTAACGGTAAGAGCTAGAGAGCTGAAATTTTCACAGAATGTTGTTGTACCTTGCCGCTACAACAACTAAAACTAAAAACAAATACTAAAAACAACAACCAGGTGTCCCTATAGAACGTAAAGTAACAACTAGCCGTTACTCTCGAACCGTGAGAAACAGAGGGATGAAATTTGTGTATTCACATATGCTCCACAACAACACTTGCTAAAAACAACAACAAATGTAAAACTAACAGGTGTCCCTTAACAACCTAGTGTAACAGCTATAACTCTCTATCCGTCAGAGATAGAGAGCTTTAAATCGCACAATGTAAGCATTCCCAGATGCCTTATAACAGCAAATTACAACAACAACAATAAATCGAAAATTACTAGGTGTCCCCATACAACATAAAGTAGCTGTAAAAACAGAGAGATGAAATATTTACAATATACATATGTATTCACATATGCCATTCCATGCATACATTACTTATACATACGTACGGAACCCTAAGTGTGCGAGCCAGCCTCGTACTTGACTAAATTTTTATTTTACATGTGCTGTAATAAATGTGAGAGCATCTCAGCATTTCCACAAAACAAAAAAATTCCTTAAATTTTTACATGGGATAGAACCCTTTGATTAATTACAAATGTGTAGCACAACAGGGAAGAGTTATTTTCTTCGCCAAACAAAAAAATTCGTAACAATAAGTATACCTGCCAGTAAAATATTGCAAAATTTGTAGTATTTGTAGGTGTTCTTTCATCGGTTTTTGTCATTTAACAAGAGTCGACAAACGCGAAAATTACAAGTTAATTTTTCTCCGGTTCTTAAAAGTGAATACATATCAACAAAACATATAATATATTTCAATAAGGAAAATAGCAAGTGCCCAAAATTGGATAATTTTTGTTACGTTTGTGGTCATATCGTCCCAAAAAGAAAGCAACTGGATCGAAAAAAATTGTTTACTGGGGAATTGTTATAACACCCTTATAATGTGGATACATGGAAAAGGTGGACAGTTTTCTTTTATGAAGCCAGTAATTTGGGTGGAAGACCTAACGGGACATGACGAATCCAGGTGCTACGCATGCATAAATTCTCGTCCTGGATTAAGTAGAAAATAAAAGTATTTTGAAAATTTTCTTTGCTTATTCCTACACTGTTATTTTTATGTATATATATAAGAAAATATGTACATACATACATATTTATGACAGCAACAATCCGTCCTTTTCAGAGCCACTACAAAATTTTAAAAACAGAATCAATTTGTTAAACAACAAATTAGCTTGTCATTGTTTCTCGTTTTGAAGCTAAATAATATAATTTTTGGATTATTGTTTATGATTTAACTCGAATAGAAGAAGGCATAGATAGTATAGTAAAAAGTTAAATCATAGTCAATAGTAATGTTTGAGCAAGTAAATGAATGAGAATGTTAAAATAATTTCATGCATAATTTTTTTATATGACATTCATACGTAGTGTAATGGAATTGGATATATGTACATAGATAATATAAAATGAAATTTGTAATCTGGCCAATTTTTCTTCTTTTTTCATTCCCAACAATAATTTTATGACAACAAAATAAATAAACGGTGGAACACTATGTGAAAGAAACAAAAGAGGATTTGCGAATAAATTGTCCAATTCTTACTACATACTCACTTTTTAATATACATTACATTTCTAATCAATAAATTATATTAATACTCAAATTAAAATTTGGTCATAAAAAGTAGCTTGAAAATAATTAAAAAATCGACCTGACATTTACATATGTACAATATCTACTTAACTCTCTTAATATGATATTTAATATATTAAATTTCCTGTATACTACAGCAATTATTGTAAATAAAATGTGTTCTTATTTTTAAAATGCACATGTTTTCATGAAAATAAATCTTTAAGCATAAAATGAATACGCAAACAAATACGAACTGTAATTTTGCAAAAATTCCTCATGCCTGCCATATACTTATGTACCCTAAATACAAGATAGAATTTCAAAGTTGAGAAATTCCTGAAGAATTTGGAGATTTTTCTGTTTTTCTTTTAAAAGTATGATCTTTTATATGTACATAATTATTTGAGAACTTAGTTTATATTTCTATAATAGGCAAATCAAGTCGTAATTAAATTTTCATGAAATGGGGTAGAATAATATCATAATGGTTTCTTTATTGAACATGAGAAAATTTCGTTGTCATAGAGTGAATTTTGAAATAATTTTTAAAAATCGAAAAACCTTTAAAACAAAATTCTAGTTTATTTGGAAGAAAGAAAACATATAAGAAATGCATGTGAAAAAGTTTTGTTAAAAAAATTCCAAAATTTCTTGAAAAATTTTAAATTTTTGTTAATAAATTGCAAATTACGTTTCCAGATATTGCCAAGAAAATGCTCATGGAATAAAAAATATGAAGGAAAAAAATATTTTTTCATTTTTATTATAGTATTCAATATCTAAGGTATAGATTTGATGAGGATACTTTGTAGAAATTTATAAAATGTTGAAGAAAAAATGGAAAACATAAAAAAACTTTTGTTAAAATTAATACGCTGTTGCAGTAAGATTTTTGCAACATTCACGCGATGACTACTATGAACTTCTCATTGTTTGAATCTAAGTAAATTTACTGAGAATTTAAGAGAAAAATTGTGTCTGCATTTTAATAAACGCGAGTTTAATTTAAAAAAAGTTCAAGTGCGAAAAACAAACAATGTCTGATTCTGCTATTGTACAAGCCGCCGCATCTCCAGTAGCTGCTCCAGCTGCCCAGAAAAAGGTTAAAAAAGCTGTCAAGGCCAAAAAGCCAGCAAGCGCCCCTACCCATCCACCAACTCAACAAATGGTCGATGCCGCCATTAAATCACTGAAAGAACGCGGTGGTTCATCCCTTCCAGCTATTAAGAAGTATCTTACTAGTACTTACAAGATAGATGCCCAAAAATTGGCTCCTTTCATCAAGAAATATTTGAAGAGTGCTGTAACCAGTGGCAAATTAATTCAAACAAAAGGTAAGGGTGCATCTGGTTCGTTCAAATTATCGGCTACCGCATCTAAAGTGCCAAAAGCGAAGAAACCCGCTGCTGTAAAGAAGGCCGGTGCTGCTAAGAAAAAGGCACCCGCTGCAAAGAAGCCATCTGCGGCTAAAAAGACAGCCGAGAAAAAGAAGCCAGCAAAGCCAAAAGCTGCTAAGAAGACGGCTGGTGCAGTGAAAGCAAAGCCAGCTAAAAAAGCACCTGCGACTAAACCAAAAGCCCCTAAAGCAAAGAGTGCCGCAAAACCTAAAAAAGCTGCCGCTGCTAAAAAACCAGCAGCCAAAAAAGTCGCCGCTAAGAAGTAAATACCTACTTCATAGGCATTTTGCCGACATGAAATATTTTCCCATAAATGAGAAATTATATTTTTTATTTCCAAAATAAGCCCTTTTCAGGGCTACAAAACATTTCTAAAATGAGATTAAATTTTCTTATAAACAATTATTTTAATACAAAATGCTGTCTACTTAACATATACATACATATGTAAGTAAATACTTATATTGAATACTTTTTTATGTGTTCAGGATCAATCGATTATTACATTTATTGTTAAATTTGTCACAACGTATATTGTTACAGAAAAAATTTGAATTATATACTATGAATTATTTTTAAATTATACTCCCACTGAATTTTAGCAATTTATGCCGACGCCTTTGTTCTCATTAAAATGTGTCATTTAATTTCTTATTTTCTTCATTTCTTGCGGTACACATTCCAATTTATTGTTACATACATACCGTTTTTTGAAACATATTTTGTATAAAACGCACTTGTAAAAATAAATCCTGGCTTCAGTATGAATTATAACGTCGATCGAAAAATGTTGTTTTATTGAGTGATACAAAAATTTAAATCGTGCTTCAGAAGCAAATAATTTATTTCTTTATCGAACATTACGTTTGTTCTTTCCACGAAGAGGAAGATGTACAATTTTGTTGATTTATATCTACCGACTGTACATAGTAAATGCATACATACACACACAGATCTGCAAGGAGATTCAATTTAGAACCATCAATTTTTGTTTCATATTTATATGTACATACATGCATTCGAAAAGGGTCTTAGGAACTTTATACATACATACTTATGTAAGTATGGATGAAGTTCTGAAAAAATATTTACCTATTTTACATTTAAAAAATGTATTTGTAAATGCCCCACAATATATTTTTTTAAAAACGTTACTTTATACATATATGGCAAATATTATTATGACGAAAAATATATTCTCTTTAAAAATGTATTTGTGGCCCTGAAAAGGGCCTTTGTTATTGTTGAAGAAAACTGAAAATGATGAAAACCAAACATCGAAGACACAATTTACTTGGAGCTGGTATATTTAGTTACAGCTTTAGTACCTTCACTGACAGCATGCTTGGCCAATTCACCAGGCAACAAAAGACGGACAGCAGTTTGAATTTCCCGACTGGTAATTGTGGAACGTTTGTTGTAATGTGCCAAACGAGATGCTTCAGCGGCAATACGTTCGAAAATATCATTAACAAAACTGTTCATGATACTCATTGCCTTTGATGAAATACCAGTATCGGGATGAACTTGCTTCAACACTTTGTAAATGTAGATGGCGTAACTTTCTTTACGCTTACGTTTGATCTTCTTATCGCTCTTGGTAATATTCTTTTGGGCCTTGCCGGCTTTCTTAGCTGCTTTACCACTAGTTTTAGGAGGCATTTTTTTTTTCTCACTCTCAATTGAATATAATAAACACTTCACAAACACTTTGTTGAACACTGTTCGAAAATATTTTTTAAACCCTCTTTATATACTCTTTTACGAACACAAACAGCAGCTCGTGTGTCTTTTGCATCGTTCTCATAAAACTACCCTAAAGTGTTTCAGCCAGTTTTACACAAAAGTATAAATAGCCTTGTTAGAGGCAAATAATTTTACAGTTTGTTTTATCAGTGATTCAAGTGAAGTTATCTATCAAAGAAGGAAAGAAAATAATATGTCTGGTCGCGGTAAAGGTGGTAAAGTTAAGGGAAAGGCAAAGTCCCGTTCAAATCGTGCTGGTTTACAATTTCCTGTCGGCCGTATTCATCGTTTATTACGCAAAGGCAATTATGCTGAACGCGTTGGTGCCGGCGCTCCAGTCTACTTAGCTGCCGTTATGGAATATTTGGCCGCTGAAGTTCTCGAATTGGCTGGCAATGCTGCTCGTGATAACAAGAAAACCAGAATTATTCCCCGTCATTTACAATTGGCCATTCGCAATGACGAAGAATTGAATAAATTATTATCTGGCGTTACCATTGCTCAGGGTGGTGTTTTGCCAAACATTCAAGCCGTTTTATTGCCCAAGAAGACGGAAAAGAAAGCCTAAATTATTGCACTTATTTTTCAAGAGAGAAAATCAAAACAAACAACACTCTTTCGTCATCATCATACCAACCGTCCTTTTCAGGACGACAAATTTTATTTTAAAAAGAGAAAATTTTACAAAAATCCTACATAAATACAAAACATATGTATATTTATTAATAAAACTTGAAATTATTTTTAGCTACCTATTTCATTTATGTATGTATACGATCGATCGGTGGTTGTTTTGCCGACAAGCATCTGCCCATATACATATGTATGTATCATACATGCGATGCAAAAACAAAATTCCTTGACCGCGCCCAATGTGTATACATAATATGTATACCAATGCAAAACTGGATTTAGAAGTTTTACACATACACACGTTCTCCCTAATAACATTTCTGTGCATGCATAATATTTCTTTTATAGCCAAGTATAATAAAAAAAAAAATACTTAACCAATAATTTTCTAAACTATAAAATGGACAAATGTCTCTTATAAATTTACTCACAATTTGATTAATTCAATCTCAGAACACATTTGTATATAAAATTGTATAAACATGATTGTGAAGTTACCAAAATATTCTTTCAATGTATTTCACCCCATGCACATACATCATATGTATGTATGTATAATATTGTTTTAATACAAGTTCCGATGAATATATTAATTATTTTAAAGGTTCATAAAAACAAAATCTCTTTGAAAAAAAAATTTGTGGTCCTGAAAAGGACCGATTGTTATTTAAAAAAAATATTTATTGTCAAAGCTTTTTGATGTATTTAACCGCCGAAACCGTACAAAGTGCGGCCTTGTCTCTTCAATGCATACACGACATCCATGGCGGTAACAGTTTTCCTCTTTGCATGTTCAGTGTAGGTGACGGCATCACGGATAACATTTTCCAAAAATACCTTCAAGACACCACGAGTTTCTTCGTAGATCAAACCAGAAATACGTTTTACACCACCACGGCGGGCCAAACGTCTTATGGCTGGCTTAGTGATACCTTGGATATTATCACGCAAAACTTTACGATGACGTTTAGCACCACCTTTTCCCAAACCTTTACCACCTTTGCCACGACCAGTCATTTTTATTTGCTTCTTTCTTTTTTTTCACTTGAAACACACTTTCGAAAAGATACACAAGAATTAAAGATTTTGCACACTTACCGCTTATATTTATACCAAAATCAAGAAAAATCAGAGAGAGTCAGAGATATACGACTGCTCTCTTCACATTTCTTGTGCAAAACCACTACTGCACCAACACACTGTCAAACATATGTATGTATCATACATGCGATGCAAAAACAAAATTCCTTGACCGCGCCCAATGTGTATACATAATATGTATACCAATGCAAAACTGGATTTAGAAGTTTTACACATACACACGTTCTCCCTAATAACATTTCTGTGCATGCATAATATTTCTTTTATAGCCAAGTATAATAAAAAAAAAATACTTAACCAATAATTTTCTAAACTATAAAATGGACAAATGTCTCTTATAAATTTACTCACAATTTGATTAATTCAATCTCAGAACACATTTGTATATAAAATTGTATAAACATGATTGTGAAGTTACCAAAATATTCTTTCAATGTATTTCACCCCATGCACATACATCATATGTATGTATGTATAATATTGTTTTAATACAAGTTCCGATGAATATATTAATTATTTTAAAGGTTCATAAAAACAAAATCTCTTTGAAAAAAAAATTTGTGGTCCTGAAAAGGACCGATTGTTATTTAAAAAAAATATTTATTGTCAAAGCTTTTTGATGTATTTAACCGCCGAAACCGTACAAAGTGCGGCCTTGTCTCTTCAATGCATACACGACATCCATGGCGGTAACAGTTTTCCTCTTTGCATGTTCAGTGTAGGTGACGGCATCACGGATAACATTTTCCAAAAATACCTTCAAGACACCACGAGTTTCTTCGTAGATCAAACCAGAAATACGTTTTACACCACCACGGCGGGCCAAACGTCTTATGGCTGGCTTAGTGATACCTTGGATATTATCACGCAAAACTTTACGATGACGTTTAGCACCACCTTTTCCCAAACCTTTACCACCTTTGCCACGACCAGTCATTTTTATTTGCTTCTTTCTTTTTTTTCACTTGAAACACACTTTCGAAAAGATACACAAGAATTAAAGATTTTGCACACTTACCGCTTATATTTATACCAAAATCAAGAAAAATCAGAGAGAGTCAGAGATATACGACTGCTCTCTTCACATTTCTTGTGCAAAACCACTACTGCACCAACACACTGTCAAACATTCATGTAAGTATACAATATTCTATACAATTATGCAACCAACCCTCTTTTTGTTGTTTCCACTATTTTTCTATAAATACCCGACTACTGAGGAGCCAAACGAATATTCGTGTTTAAAGTGTTCAGTGTATTATATCGAAAAGTGATTCAAGTGAAGAAGAAGAAAAATGGCTCGTACTAAGCAAACTGCCCGTAAATCGACTGGTGGCAAAGCACCACGTAAACAATTGGCCACAAAAGCGGCTCGTAAAAGCGCACCAGCTACTGGTGGTGTTAAAAAGCCTCATCGTTTCCGTCCTGGTACAGTTGCTTTGCGTGAAATTCGTCGCTATCAAAAAAGCACTGAATTGTTGATTCGCAAATTGCCATTCCAACGTTTAGTTCGTGAAATTGCTCAAGATTTTAAGACTGATTTGCGTTTCCAGAGTTCAGCTGTCATGGCCCTTCAAGAAGCCAGTGAGGCATATTTAGTTGGTCTTTTCGAAGATACCAACTTGTGTGCCATTCATGCTAAACGTGTCACCATCATGCCAAAAGACATTCAATTGGCCAGACGTATCCGTGGCGAACGTGCCTAATTTGCTCATTATAAAGTTGCACCGCCAACCACACAACAACAACAAAAATCGGTCCTTTTCAGGACCACAAAAAATTTCACAAAGAGAATCAATTTTTGTTTAATAAACTTATTTTAATAGTGAATTTGTTTTGATTAACTATACCTGATACTTTTTTATTTAAATTCGGCTTGAGCTAGTTTATTTTAATCAGAAAAGACAGATTATCTGACATTGATTTTTTTTTTGTTGGGCATCACTATATGTATATATTTATAAAAAGGCGTTGGTTCAAATGATTGCTACAATTGACCTTAATGATAAAAATAAATAATTTTACTTGATATCTATTTTTATTTTTTGATTTGGAACTAAAAATATTTTATAAATGCTCGTCGTATTTAGAAAATTTTCTTTGCTTATTCCTACACTGTTATTTTTATGTATAGATATAAGAAAATATGTACATACATACATACATATTTATGACAGCAACAATCCGTCCTTTTCAGAGCCACTACAAAATTTTAAAAACAGAATCAATTTGTTAAACAACCAATTAGCTTGTCATTGTTTCTCGTTTTGAAGCTAAATAATATAATTTTTTGGATTATTGTTTATGATTTAACTCGAATAGAAGAAGGCATAGATAGTATAGTAAAAAGTTAAATCATAGTCAATAGTAATGTTTGAGCAAGTAAATGAATGAGAATGTTAAAATAATTTCATGCATAATTTTTTTATATGACATTCATACGTAGTGTAATGGAATTGGATATATGTACATAGATAATATAAAATGAAATTTGTAATCTAGCCAATTTTTCTTCTTTTTTCATTCCCAACAATAATTTTATGACAACAAAATAAATAAACGGTGGAACACTATGTGAAAGAAACAAAAGAGGATTTGCGAATAAATTGTCCAATTCTTACTACATACTCACTTTTTAATATACATTACATTTCTAATCAATAAATTATATTAATACTCAAATTAAAATTTGGTCATAAAAAGTAGCTTGAAAATAATTAAAAAATCGACCTGACATTTATGTACAATATCTATGTACTTAACTCTCTTAATATGATATTTAATATATTAAATTTCCTGTATACTACAGCAATTATTGTAAATAAAATGTGTTCTTATTTTTAAAATGCACATGTTTTCATGAAAATAAATCTTTAAGCATAAAATGAATACGCAAACAAATACGAACTGTAATTTTGCAAAAATTCCTCATGCCTGCCATATACTTATGTACCCTAAATACAAGATAGAATTTCAAAGTTGAGAAATTCCTGAAGAATTTGGAGATTTTTCTGTTTTTCGTTTAAAAGTATGATCTTTTATATGTACATAATTATTTGAGAACTTAGTTTATATTTCTATAATAGGTAAATCAAGTCGTAATTAAATTTTCATGAAATGGGGTAGAATAATATCATAATGGTTTCTTTATTGAACATGAGAAAATTTCGTTGTCATAGAGTGAATTTTGAAATAATTTTTAAAAATCGAAAAACCTTTAAAACAAAATTCTAGTTTATTTGGAAGAAAGAAAACATATAAGAAATGCATGTGAAAAAGTTTTGTTAAAAAAATTCCAAAATTTCTTGAAAAATTTTAAATTTTTGTTAATAAATTGCAAATTACGTTTCCAGATATTGCCAAGAAAATGCTCATGGAATAAAAAATATGAAGGAAAAAAATATTTTTTCATTTTTATTATAGTATTCAATATCTAAGGTATAGATTTGATGAGGATACTTTGTAGAAATTTATAAAATGTTGAAGAAAAAATGGAAAACATAAAAAAACTTTTGTTAAAATTAATACGCTGTTGCAGTAAGATTTTTGCAACATTCACGCGATGACTACTATGAACTTCTCATTGTTTGAATCTAAGTAAATTTACTGAGAATTTAAGAGAAAAATTGTGTCTGCATTTTAATAAACGCGAGTTTAATTTAAAAAAAGTTCAAGTGCGAAAAACAAACAATGTCTGATTCTGCTATTGTACAAGCCGCCGCATCTCCAGTAGCTGCTCCAGCTGCCCAGAAAAAGGTTAAAAAAGCTGTCAAGGCCAAAAAGCCAGCAAGCGCCCCTACCCATCCACCAACTCAACAAATGGTCGATGCCGCCATTAAATCACTGAAAGAACGCGGTGGTTCATCCCTTCCAGCTATTAAGAAGTATCTTACTAGTACTTACAAGATAGATGCCCAAAAATTGGCTCCTTTCATCAAGAAATATTTGAAGAGTGCTGTAACCAGTGGCAAATTAATTCAAACAAAAGGTAAGGGTGCATCTGGTTCGTTCAAATTATCGGCTACCGCATCTAAAGTGCCAAAAGCGAAGAAACCCGCTGCTGTAAAGAAGGCCGGTGCTGCTAAGAAAAAGGCACCCGCTGCAAAGAAGCCATCTGCGGCTAAAAAGACAGCCGAGAAAAAGAAGCCAGCAAAGCCAAAAGCTGCTAAGAAGACGGCTGGTGCAGTGAAAGCAAAGCCAGCTAAAAAAGCACCTGCGACTAAACCAAAAGCCCCTAAAGCAAAGAGTGCCGCAAAACCTAAAAAAGCTGCCGCTGCTAAAAAACCAGCAGCCAAAAAAGTCGCCGCTAAGAAGTAAATACCTACTTCATAGGCATTTTGCCGACATGAAATATTTTCCCATAAATGAGAAATTATATTTTTTATTTCCAAAATAAGCCCTTTTCAGGGCTACAAAACATTTCTAAAATGAGATTAAATTTTCTTATAAACAATTATTTTAATACAAAATGCTGTCTACTTAACATATACATACATATGTAAGTAAATACTTATATTGAATACTTTTTTATGTGTTCAGGATCAATCGATTATTACATTTATTGTTAAATTTGTCACAACGTATATTGTTACAGAAAAAATTTGAATTATATACTATGAATTATTTTTAAATTATACTCCCACTGAATTTTAGCAATTTATGCCGACGCCTTTGTTCTCATTAAAATGTGTCATTTAATTTCTTATTTTCTTCATTTCTTGCGGTACACATTCCAATTTATTGTTACATACATACCGTTTTTTGAAACATATTTTGTATAAAACGCACTTGTAAAAATAAATCCTGGCTTCAGTATGAATTATAACGTCGATCGAAAAATGTTGTTTTATTGAGTGATACAAAAATTTAAATCGTGCTTCAGAAGCAAATAATTTATTTCTTTATCGAACATTACGTTTGTTCTTTCCACGAAGAGGAAGATGTACAATTTTGTTGATTTATATCTACCGACTGTACATAGTAAATGCATACATACACACACAGATCTGCAAGGAGATTCAATTTAGAACCATCAATTTTTGTTTCATATTTATATGTACATACATGCATTCGAAAAGGGTCTTAGGAACTTTATACATACATACTTATGTAAGTATGGATGAAGTTCTGAAAAAATATTTACCTATTTTACATTTAAAAAATGTATTTGTAAATGCCCCACAATATATTTTTTTAAAAACGTTACTTTATACATATATGGCAAATATTATTATGACGAAAAATATATTCTCTTTAAAAATGTATTTGTGGCCCTGAAAAGGGCCTTTGTTATTGTTGAAGAAAACTGAAAATGATGAAAACCAAACATCGAAGACACAATTTACTTGGAGCTGGTATATTTAGTTACAGCTTTAGTACCTTCACTGACAGCATGCTTGGCCAATTCACCAGGCAACAAAAGACGGACAGCAGTTTGAATTTCCCGACTGGTAATTGTGGAACGTTTGTTGTAATGTGCCAAACGAGATGCTTCAGCGGCAATACGTTCGAAAATATCATTAACAAAACTGTTCATGATACTCATTGCCTTTGATGAAATACCAGTATCGGGATGAACTTGCTTCAACACTTTGTAAATGTAGATGGCGTAACTTTCTTTACGCTTACGTTTGATCTTCTTATCGCTCTTGGTAATATTCTTTTGGGCCTTGCCGGCTTTCTTAGCTGCTTTACCACTAGTTTTAGGAGGCATTTTTTTTTTCTCACTCTCAATTGAATATAATAAACACTTCACAAACACTTTGTTGAACACTGTTCGAAAATATTTTTTAAACCCTCTTTATATACTCTTTTACGAACACAAACAGCAGCTCGTGTGTCTTTTGCATCGTTCTCATAAAACTACCCTAAAGTGTTTCAGCCAGTTTTACACAAAAGTATAAATAGCCTTGTTAGAGGCAAATAATTTTACAGTTTGTTTTATCAGTGATTCAAGTGAAGTTATCTATCAAAGAAGGAAAGAAAATAATATGTCTGGTCGCGGTAAAGGTGGTAAAGTTAAGGGAAAGGCAAAGTCCCGTTCAAATCGTGCTGGTTTACAATTTCCTGTCGGCCGTATTCATCGTTTATTACGCAAAGGCAATTATGCTGAACGCGTTGGTGCCGGCGCTCCAGTCTACTTAGCTGCCGTTATGGAATATTTGGCCGCTGAAGTTCTCGAATTGGCTGGCAATGCTGCTCGTGATAACAAGAAAACCAGAATTATTCCCCGTCATTTACAATTGGCCATTCGCAATGACGAAGAATTGAATAAATTATTATCTGGCGTTACCATTGCTCAGGGTGGTGTTTTGCCAAACATTCAAGCCGTTTTATTGCCCAAGAAGACGGAAAAGAAAGCCTAAATTATTGCACTTATTTTTCAAGAGAGAAAATCAAAACAAACAACACTCTTTCGTCATCATCATACCAACCGTCCTTTTCAGGACGACAAATTTTATTTTAAAAAGAGAAAATTTTACAAAAATCCTACATAAATACAAAACATATGTATATTTATTAATAAAACTTGAAATTATTTTTAGCTACCTATTTCATTTATGTATGTATACGATCGATCGGTGGTTGTTTTGCCGACAAGCATCTGCCCATATACATATGTATGTATCATACATGCGATGCAAAAACAAAATTCCTTGACCGCGCCCAATGTGTATACATAATATGTATACCAATGCAAAACTGGATTTAGAAGTTTTACACATACACACGTTCTCCCTAATAACATTTCTGTGCATGCATAATATTTCTTTTATAGCCAAGTATAATAAAAAAAAAAATACTTAACCAATAATTTTCTAAACTATAAAATGGACAAATGTCTTATAAATTTACTCACAATTTGATTAATTCAATCTCAGAACACATTTGTATATAAAATTGTATAAACATGATTGTGAAGTTACCAAAATATTCTTTCAATGTATTTCACCCCATGCACATACATCATATGTATGTATGTATAATATTGTTTTAATACAAGTTCCGATGAATATATTAATTATTTTAAAGGTTCATAAAAACAAAATCTCTTTGAAAAAAAAATTTGTGGTCCTGAAAAGGACCGATTGTTATTTAAAAAAAATATTTATTGTCAAAGCTTTTTGATGTATTTAACCGCCGAAACCGTACAAAGTGCGGCCTTGTCTCTTCAATGCATACACGACATCCATGGCGGTAACAGTTTTCCTCTTTGCATGTTCAGTGTAGGTGACGGCATCACGGATAACATTTTCCAAAAATACCTTCAAGACACCACGAGTTTCTTCGTAGATCAAACCAGAAATACGTTTTACACCACCACGGCGGGCCAAACGTCTTATGGCTGGCTTAGTGATACCTTGGATATTATCACGCAAAACTTTACGATGACGTTTAGCACCACCTTTTCCCAAACCTTTACCACCTTTGCCACGACCAGTCATTTTTATTTGCTTCTTTCTTTTTTTTCACTTGAAACACACTTTCGAAAAGATACACAAGAATTAAAGATTTTGCACACTTACCGCTTATATTTATACCAAAATCAAGAAAAATCAGAGAGAGTCAGAGATATACGACTGCTCTCTTCACATTTCTTGTGCAAAACCACTACTGCACCAACACACTGTCAAACATATGTATGTATCATACATGCGATGCAAAAACAAAATTCCTTGACCGCGCCCAATGTGTATACATAATATGTATACCAATGCAAAACTGGATTTAGAAGTTTTACACATACACACGTTCTCCCTAATAACATTTCTGTGCATGCATAATATTTCTTTTATAGCCAAGTATAATAAAAAAAAAATACTTAACCAATAATTTTCTAAACTATAAAATGGACAAATGTCTCTTATAAATTTACTCACAATTTGATTAATTCAATCTCAGAACACATTTGTATATAAAATTGTATAAACATGATTGTGAAGTTACCAAAATATTCTTTCAATGTATTTCACCCCATGCACATACATCATATGTATGTATGTATAATATTGTTTTAATACAAGTTCCGATGAATATATTAATTATTTTAAAGGTTCATAAAAACAAAATCTCTTTGAAAAAAAAATTTGTGGTCCTGAAAAGGACCGATTGTTATTTAAAAAAAATATTTATTGTCAAAGCTTTTTGATGTATTTAACCGCCGAAACCGTACAAAGTGCGGCCTTGTCTCTTCAATGCATACACGACATCCATGGCGGTAACAGTTTTCCTCTTTGCATGTTCAGTGTAGGTGACGGCATCACGGATAACATTTTCCAAAAATACCTTCAAGACACCACGAGTTTCTTCGTAGATCAAACCAGAAATACGTTTTACACCACCACGGCGGGCCAAACGTCTTATGGCTGGCTTAGTGATACCTTGGATATTATCACGCAAAACTTTACGATGACGTTTAGCACCACCTTTTCCCAAACCTTTACCACCTTTGCCACGACCAGTCATTTTTATTTGCTTCTTTCTTTTTTTTCACTTGAAACACACTTTCGAAAAGATACACAAGAATTAAAGATTTTGCACACTTACCGCTTATATTTATACCAAAATCAAGAAAAATCAGAGAGAGTCAGAGATATACGACTGCTCTCTTCACATTTCTTGTGCAAAACCACTACTGCACCAACACACTGTCAAACATTCATGTAAGTATACAATATTCTATACAATTATGCAACCAACCCTCTTTTTGTTGTTTCCACTATTTTTCTATAAATACCCGACTACTGAGGAGCCAAACGAATATTCGTGTTTAAAGTGTTCAGTGTATTATATCGAAAAGTGATTCAAGTGAAGAAGAAGAAAAATGGCTCGTACTAAGCAAACTGCCCGTAAATCGACTGGTGGCAAAGCACCACGTAAACAATTGGCCACAAAAGCGGCTCGTAAAAGCGCACCAGCTACTGGTGGTGTTAAAAAGCCTCATCGTTTCCGTCCTGGTACAGTTGCTTTGCGTGAAATTCGTCGCTATCAAAAAAGCACTGAATTGTTGATTCGCAAATTGCCATTCCAACGTTTAGTTCGTGAAATTGCTCAAGATTTTAAGACTGATTTGCGTTTCCAGAGTTCAGCTGTCATGGCCCTTCAAGAAGCCAGTGAGGCATATTTAGTTGGTCTTTTCGAAGATACCAACTTGTGTGCCATTCATGCTAAACGTGTCACCATCATGCCAAAAGACATTCAATTGGCCAGACGTATCCGTGGCGAACGTGCCTAATTTGCTCATTATAAAGTTGCACCGCCAACCACACAACAACAACAAAAATCGGTCCTTTTCAGGACCACAAAAAATTTCACAAAGAGAATCAATTTTTGTTTAATAAACTTATTTTAATAGTGAATTTGTTTTGATTAACTATACCTGATACTTTTTTATTTAAATTCGGCTTGAGCTAGTTTATTTTAATCAGAAAAGACAGATTATCTGACATTGATTTTTTTTTTGTTGGGCATCACTATATGTATATATTTATAAAAAGGCGTTGGTTCAAATGATTGCTACAATTGACCTTAATGATAAAAATAAATAATTTTACTTGATATCTATTTTTATTTTTTGATTTGGAACTAAAAATATTTTATAAATGCTCGTCGTATTTAGAAAATTTTCTTTGCTTATTCCTACACTGTTATTTTTATGTATAGATATAAGAAAATATGTACATACATACATACATATTTATGACAGCAACAATCCGTCCTTTTCAGAGCCACTACAAAATTTTAAAAACAGAATCAATTTGTTAAACAACCAATTAGCTTGTCATTGTTTCTCGTTTTGAAGCTAAATAATATAATTTTTTGGATTATTGTTTATGATTTAACTCGAATAGAAGAAGGCATAGATAGTATAGTAAAAAGTTAAATCATAGTCAATAGTAATGTTTGAGCAAGTAAATGAATGAGAATGTTAAAATAATTTCATGCATAATTTTTTTATATGACATTCATACGTAGTGTAATGGAATTGGATATATGTACATAGATAATATAAAATGAAATTTGTAATCTAGCCAATTTTTCTTCTTTTTTCATTCCCAACAATAATTTTATGACAACAAAATAAATAAACGGTGGAACACTATGTGAAAGAAACAAAAGAGGATTTGCGAATAAATTGTCCAATTCTTACTACATACTCACTTTTTAATATACATTACATTTCTAATCAATAAATTATATTAATACTCAAATTAAAATTTGGTCATAAAAAGTAGCTTGAAAATAATTAAAAAATCGACCTGACATTTATGTACAATATCTATGTACTTAACTCTCTTAATATGATATTTAATATATTAAATTTCCTGTATACTACAGCAATTATTGTAAATAAAATGTGTTCTTATTTTTAAAATGCACATGTTTTCATGAAAATAAATCTTTAAGCATAAAATGAATACACAAACAAATACGAACTGTAATTTTGCAAAAATTCCTCATGCCTGCCATATACTTATGTACCCTAAATACAAGATAGAATTTCAAAGTTGAGAAATTCCTGAAGAATTTGGAGATTTTTCTGTTTTTCGTTTAAAAGTATGATCTTTTATATGTACATAATTATTTGAGAACTTAGTTTATATTTCTATAATAGGTAAATCAAGTCGTAATTAAATTTTCATGAAATGGGGTAGAATAATATCATAATGGTTTCTTTATTGAACATGAGAAAATTTCGTTGTCATAGAGTGAATTTTGAAATAATTTTTAAAAATCGAAAAACCTTTAAAACAAAATTCTAGTTTATTTGGAAGAAAGAAAACATATAAGAAATGCATGTGAAAAAGTTTTGTTAAAAAAATTCCAAAATTTCTTGAAAAATTTTAAATTTTTGTTAATAAATTGCAAATTACGTTTCCAGATATTGCCAAGAAAATGCTCATGGAATAAAAAATATGAAGGAAAAAAATATTTTTTCATTTTTATTATAGTATTCAATATCTAAGGTATAGATTTGATGAGGATACTTTGTAGAAATTTATAAAATGTTGAAGAAAAAATGGAAAACATAAAAAAACTTTTGTTAAAATTAATACGCTGTTGCAGTAAGATTTTTGCAACATTCACGCGATGACTACTATGAACTTCTCATTGTTTGAATCTAAGTAAATTTACTGAGAATTTAAGAGAAAAATTGTGTCTGCATTTTAATAAACGCGAGTTTAATTTAAAAAAAGTTCAAGTGCGAAAAACAAACAATGTCTGATTCTGCTATTGTACAAGCCGCCGCATCTCCAGTAGCTGCCCAGAAAAAGGTTAAAAAAGCTGTCAAGGCCAAAAAGCCAGCAAGCGCCCCTACCCATCCACCAACTCAACAAATGGTCGATGCCGCCATTAAATCACTGAAAGAACGCGGTGGTTCATCCCTTCCAGCTATTAAGAAGTATCTTACTAGTACTTACAAGATAGATGCCCAAAAATTGGCTCCTTTCATCAAGAAATATTTGAAGAGTGCTGTAACCAGTGGCAAATTAATTCAAACAAAAGGTAAGGGTGCATCTGGTTCGTTCAAATTATCGGCTACCGCATCTAAAGTGCCAAAAGCGAAGAAACCCGCTGCTGTAAAGAAGGCCGGTGCTGCTAAGAAAAAGGCACCCGCTGCAAAGAAGCCATCTGCGGCTAAAAAGACAGCCGAGAAAAAGAAGCCAGCAAAGCCAAAAGCTGCTAAGAAGACGGCTGGTGCAGTGAAAGCAAAGCCAGCTAAAAAAGCACCTGCGACTAAACCAAAAGCCCCTAAAGCAAAGAGTGCCGCAAAACCTAAAAAAGCTGCCGCTGCTAAAAAACCAGCAGCCAAAAAAGTCGCCGCTAAGAAGTAAATACCTACTTCATAGGCATTTTGCCGACATGAAATATTTTCCCATAAATGAGAAATTATATTTTTTATTTCCAAAATAAGCCCTTTTCAGGGCTACAAAACATTTCTAAAATGAGATTAAATTTTCTTATAAACAATTATTTTAATACAAAATGCTGTCTACTTAACATATACATACATATGTAAGTAAATACTTATATTGAATACTTTTTTATGTGTTCAGGATCAATCGATTATTACATTTATTGTTAAATTTGTCACAACGTATATTGTTACAGAAAAAATTTGAATTATATACTATGAATTATTTTTAAATTATACTCCCACTGAATTTTAGCAATTTATGCCGACGCCTTTGTTCTCATTAAAATGTGTCATTTAATTTCTTATTTTCTTCATTTCTTGCGGTACACATTCCAATTTATTGTTACATACATACCGTTTTTTGAAACATATTTTGTATAAAACGCACTTGTAAAAATAAATCCTGGCTTCAGTATGAATTATAACGTCGATCGAAAAATGTTGTTTTATTGAGTGATACAAAAATTTAAATCGTGCTTCAGAAGCAAATAATTTATTTCTTTATCGAACATTACGTTTGTTCTTTCCACGAAGAGGAAGATGTACAATTTTGTTGATTTATATCTACCGACTGTACATAGTAAATGCATACATACACACACAGATCTGCAAGGAGATTCAATTTAGAACCATCAATTTTTGTTTCATATTTATATGTACATACATGCATTCGAAAAGGGTCTTAGGAACTTTATACATACATACTTATGTAAGTATGGATGAAGTTCTGAAAAAATATTTACCTATTTTACATTTAAAAAATGTATTTGTAAATGCCCCACAATATATTTTTTTAAAAACGTTACTTTATACATATATGGCAAATATTATTATGACGAAAAATATATTCTCTTTAAAAATGTATTTGTGGCCCTGAAAAGGGCCTTTGTTATTGTTGAAGAAAACTGAAAATGATGAAAACCAAACATCGAAGACACAATTTACTTGGAGCTGGTATATTTAGTTACAGCTTTAGTACCTTCACTGACAGCATGCTTGGCCAATTCACCAGGCAACAAAAGACGGACAGCAGTTTGAATTTCCCGACTGGTAATTGTGGAACGTTTGTTGTAATGTGCCAAACGAGATGCTTCAGCGGCAATACGTTCGAAAATATCATTAACAAAACTGTTCATGATACTCATTGCCTTTGATGAAATACCAGTATCGGGATGAACTTGCTTCAACACTTTGTAAATGTAGATGGCGTAACTTTCTTTACGCTTACGTTTGATCTTCTTATCGCTCTTGGTAATATTCTTTTGGGCCTTGCCGGCTTTCTTAGCTGCTTTACCACTAGTTTTAGGAGGCATTTTTTTTTTCTCACTCTCAATTGAATATAATAAACACTTCACAAACACTTTGTTGAACACTGTTCGAAAATATTTTTTAAACCCTCTTTATATACTCTTTTACGAACACAAACAGCAGCTCGTGTGTCTTTTGCATCGTTCTCATAAAACTACCCTAAAGTGTTTCAGCCAGTTTTACACAAAAGTATAAATAGCCTTGTTAGAGGCAAATAATTTTACAGTTTGTTTTATCAGTGATTCAAGTGAAGTTATCTATCAAAGAAGGAAAGAAAATAATATGTCTGGTCGCGGTAAAGGTGGTAAAGTTAAGGGAAAGGCAAAGTCCCGTTCAAATCGTGCTGGTTTACAATTTCCTGTCGGCCGTATTCATCGTTTATTACGCAAAGGCAATTATGCTGAACGCGTTGGTGCCGGCGCTCCAGTCTACTTAGCTGCCGTTATGGAATATTTGGCCGCTGAAGTTCTCGAATTGGCTGGCAATGCTGCTCGTGATAACAAGAAAACCAGAATTATTCCCCGTCATTTACAATTGGCCATTCGCAATGACGAAGAATTGAATAAATTATTATCTGGCGTTACCATTGCTCAGGGTGGTGTTTTGCCAAACATTCAAGCCGTTTTATTGCCCAAGAAGACGGAAAAGAAAGCCTAAATTATTGCACTTATTTTTCAAGAGAGAAAATCAAAACAAACAACACTCTTTCGTCATCATCATACCAACCGTCCTTTTCAGGACGACAAATTTTATTTTAAAAAGAGAAAATTTTACAAAAATCCTACATAAATACAAAACATATGTATATTTATTAATAAAACTTGAAATTATTTTTAGCTACCTATTTCATTTATGTATGTATACGATCGATCGGTGGTTGTTTTGCCGACAAGCATCTGCCCATATACATATGTATGTATCATACATGCGATGCAAAAACAAAATTCCTTGACCGCGCCCAATGTGTATACATAATATGTATACCAATGCAAAACTGGATTTAGAAGTTTTACACATACACACGTTCTCCCTAATAACATTTCTGTGCATGCATAATATTTCTTTTATAGCCAAGTATAATAAAAAAAAAAATACTTAACCAATAATTTTCTAAACTATAAAATGGACAAATGTCTTATAAATTTACTCACAATTTGATTAATTCAATCTCAGAACACATTTGTATATAAAATTGTATAAACATGATTGTGAAGTTACCAAAATATTCTTTCAATGTATTTCACCCCATGCACATACATCATATGTATGTATGTATAATATTGTTTTAATACAAGTTCCGATGAATATATTAATTATTTTAAAGGTTCATAAAAACAAAATCTCTTTGAAAAAAAAATTTGTGGTCCTGAAAAGGACCGATTGTTATTTAAAAAAAATATTTATTGTCAAAGCTTTTTGATGTATTTAACCGCCGAAACCGTACAAAGTGCGGCCTTGTCTCTTCAATGCATACACGACATCCATGGCGGTAACAGTTTTCCTCTTTGCATGTTCAGTGTAGGTGACGGCATCACGGATAACATTTTCCAAAAATACCTTCAAGACACCACGAGTTTCTTCGTAGATCAAACCAGAAATACGTTTTACACCACCACGGCGGGCCAAACGTCTTATGGCTGGCTTAGTGATACCTTGGATATTATCACGCAAAACTTTACGATGACGTTTAGCACCACCTTTTCCCAAACCTTTACCACCTTTGCCACGACCAGTCATTTTTATTTGCTTCTTTCTTTTTTTTCACTTGAAACACACTTTCGAAAAGATACACAAGAATTAAAGATTTTGCACACTTACCGCTTATATTTATACCAAAATCAAGAAAAATCAGAGAGAGTCAGAGATATACGACTGCTCTCTTCTCATTTCTTGTGCAAAACCACTACTGCACCAACACACTGTCAAACATTCATGTAAGTATACAATATTCTATACAATTATGCAACCAACCCTCTTTTTGTTGTTTCCACTATTTTTCTATAAATACCCGACTACTGAGGAGCCAAACGAATATTCGTGTTTAAAGTGTTCAGTGTATTATATCGAAAAGTGATTCAAGTGAAGAAGAAGAAAAATGGCTCGTACTAAGCAAACTGCCCGTAAATCGACTGGTGGCAAAGCACCACGTAAACAATTGGCCACAAAAGCGGCTCGTAAAAGCGCACCAGCTACTGGTGGTGTTAAAAAGCCTCATCGTTTCCGTCCTGGTACAGTTGCTTTGCGTGAAATTCGTCGCTATCAAAAAAGCACTGAATTGTTGATTCGCAAATTGCCATTCCAACGTTTAGTTCGTGAAATTGCTCAAGATTTTAAGACTGATTTGCGTTTCCAGAGTTCAGCTGTCATGGCCCTTCAAGAAGCCAGTGAGGCATATTTAGTTGGTCTTTTCGAAGATACCAACTTGTGTGCCATTCATGCTAAACGTGTCACCATCATGCCAAAAGACATTCAATTGGCCAGACGTATCCGTGGCGAACGTGCCTAATTTGCTCATTATAAAGTTGCACCGCCAACCACACAACAACAACAAAAATCGGTCCTTTTCAGGACCACAAAAAATTTCACAAAGAGAATCAATTTTTGTTTAATAAACTTATTTTAATAGTGAATTTGTTTTGATTAACTATACCTGATACTTTTTTATTTAAATTCGGCTTGAGCTAGTTTATTTTAATCAGAAAAGACAGATTATCTGACATTGATTTTTTTTTTGTTGGGCATCACTATATGTATATATTTATAAAAAGGCGTTGGTTCAAATGATTGCTACAATTGACCTTAATGATAAAAATAAATAATTTTACTTGATATCTATTTTTATTTTTTGATTTGGAACTAAAAATATTTTATAAATGCTCGTCGTATTTAGAAAATTTTCTTTGCTTATTCCTACACTGTTACTTTTATGTATAGATATAAGAAAATATGTACATACATACATACATATTTATGACAGCAACAATCCGTCCTTTTCAGAGCCACTACAAAATTTTAAAAACAGAATCAATTTGTTAAACAACCAATTAGCTTGTCATTGTTTCTCGTTTTGAAGCTAAATAATATAATTTTTTGGATTATTGTTTATGATTTAACTCGAATAGAAGAAGGCATAGATAGTATAGTAAAAAGTTAAATCATAGTCAATAGTAATGTTTGAGCAAGTAAATGAATGAGAATGTTAAAATAATTTCATGCATAATTTTTTTATATGACATTCATACGTAGTGTAATGGAATTGGATATATGTACATAGATAATATAAAATGAAATTTGTAATCTAGCCAATTTTTCTTCTTTTTTCATTCCCAACAATAATTTTATGACAACAAAATAAATAAACGGTGGAACACTATGTGAAAGAAACAAAAGAGGATTTGCGAATAAATTGTCCAATTCTTACTACATACTCACTTTTTAATATACATTACATTTCTAATCAATAAATTATATTAATACTCAAATTAAAATTTGGTCATAAAAAGTAGCTTGAAAATAATTAAAAAATCGACCTGACATTTATGTACAATATCTACTTAACTCTCTTAATATGATATTTAATATATTAAATTTCCTGTATACTACAGCAATTATTGTAAATAAAATGTGTTCTTATTTTTAAAATGCACATGTTTTCATGAAAATAAATCTTTAAGCATAAAATGAATACGCAAACAAATACGAACTGTAATTTTGCAAAAATTCCTCATGCCTGCCATATACTTATGTACCCTAAATACAAGATAGAATTTCAAAGTTGAGAAATTCCTGAAGAATTTGGAGATTTTTCTGTTTTTCGTTTAAAAGTATGATCTTTTATATGTACATAATTATTTGAGAACTTAGTTTATATTTCTATAATAGGTAAATCAAGTCGTAATTAAATTTTCATGAAATGGGGTAGAATAATATCATAATGGTTTCTTTATTGAACATGAGAAAATTTCGTTGTCATAGAGTGAATTTTGAAATAATTTTTAAAAATCGAAAAACCTTTAAAACAAAATTCTAGTTTATTTGGAAGAAAGAAAACATATAAGAAATGCATGTGAAAAAGTTTTGTTAAAAAAATTCCAAAATTTCTTGAAAAATTTTAAATTTTTGTTAATAAATTGCAAATTACGTTTCCAGATATTGCCAAGAAAATGCTCATGGAATAAAAAATATGAAGGAAAAAAATATTTTTTCATTTTTATTATAGTATTCAATATCTAAGGTATAGATTTGATGAGGATACTTTGTAGAAATTTATAAAATGTTGAAGAAAAAATGGAAAACATAAAAAAACTTTTGTTAAAATTAATACGCTGTTGCAGTAAGATTTTTGCAACATTCACGCGATGACTACTATGAACTTCTCATTGTTTGAATCTAAGTAAATTTACTGAGAATTTAAGAGAAAAATTGTGTCTGCATTTTAATAAACGCGAGTTTAATTTAAAAAAAGTTCAAGTGCGAAAAACAAACAATGTCTGATTCTGCTATTGTACAAGCCGCCGCATCTCCAGTAGCTGCTCCAGCTGCCCAGAAAAAGGTTAAAAAAGCTGTCAAGGCCAAAAAGCCAGCAAGCGCCCCTACCCATCCACCAACTCAACAAATGGTCGATGCCGCCATTAAATCACTGAAAGAACGCGGTGGTTCATCCCTTCCAGCTATTAAGAAGTATCTTACTAGTACTTACAAGATAGATGCCCAAAAATTGGCTCCTTTCATCAAGAAATATTTGAAGAGTGCTGTAACCAGTGGCAAATTAATTCAAACAAAAGGTAAGGGTGCATCTGGTTCGTTCAAATTATCGGCTACCGCATCTAAAGTGCCAAAAGCGAAGAAACCCGCTGCTGTAAAGAAGGCCGGTGCTGCTAAGAAAAAGGCACCCGCTGCAAAGAAGCCATCTGCGGCTAAAAAGACAGCCGAGAAAAAGAAGCCAGCAAAGCCAAAAGCTGCTAAGAAGACGGCTGGTGCAGTGAAAGCAAAGCCAGCTAAAAAAGCACCTGCGACTAAACCAAAAGCCCCTAAAGCAAAGAGTGCCGCAAAACCTAAAAAAGCTGCCGCTGCTAAAAAACCAGCAGCCAAAAAAGTCGCCGCTAAGAAGTAAATACCTACTTCATAGGCATTTTGCCGACATGAAATATTTTCCCATAAATGAGAAATTATATTTTTTATTTCCAAAATAAGCCCTTTTCAGGGCTACAAAACATTTCTAAAATGAGATTAAATTTTCTTATAAACAATTATTTTAATACAAAATGCTGTCTACTTAACATATACATACATATGTAAGTAAATACTTATATTGAATACTTTTTTACGTGTTCAGGATCAATCGATTATTACATTTATTGTTAAATTTGTCACAACGTATATTGTTACAGAAAAAATTTGTATTATATACTATGAATTATTTTTAAATTATACTCCCACTGAATTTTAGCAATTTATGCCGACGCCTTTGTTCTCATTAAAATGTGTCATTTAATTTCTTATTTTCTTCATTTCTTGCGGTACACATTCCAATTTATTGTTACATACATACCGTTTTTTGAAACATACTTTGTATAAAACGCACTTGTAAAAATAAATCCTGGCTTCAGTATGAATTATAACGTCGATCGAAAAATGTTGTTTTATTGAGTGATACAAAAATTTAAATCGTGCTTCAGAAGCAAATAATTTATTTCTTTATCGAACATTACGTTTGTTCTTTCCACGAAGAGGAAGATGTACAATTTTGTTGATTTATATCTACCGACTGTACATAGTAAATGCATACATACACACACAGATCTGCAAGGAGATTCAATTTAGAACCATCAATTTTTGTTTCATATTTATATGTACATACATGCATTCGAAAAGGGTCTTAGGAACTTTATACATACATACTTATGTAAGTATGGATGAAGTTCTGAAAAAATATTTACCTATTTTACATTTAAAAAATGTATTTGTAAATGCCCCACAATATATTTTTTTAAAAACGTTACTTTATACATATATGGCAAATATTATTATGACGAAAAATATATTCTCTTTAAAAATGTATTTGTGGCCCTGAAAAGGGCCTTTGTTATTGTTGAAGAAAACTGAAAATGATGAAAACCAAACATCGAAGACACAATTTACTTGGAGCTGGTATATTTAGTTACAGCTTTAGTACCTTCACTGACAGCATGCTTGGCCAATTCACCAGGCAACAAAAGACGGACAGCAGTTTGAATTTCCCGACTGGTAATTGTGGAACGTTTGTTGTAATGTGCCAAACGAGATGCTTCAGCGGCAATACGTTCGAAAATATCATTAACAAAACTGTTCATGATACTCATTGCCTTTGATGAAATACCAGTATCGGGATGAACTTGCTTCAACACTTTGTAAATGTAGATGGCGTAACTTTCTTTACGCTTACGTTTGATCTTCTTATCGCTCTTGGTAATATTCTTTTGGGCCTTGCCGGCTTTCTTAGCTGCTTTACCACTAGTTTTAGGAGGCATTTTTTTTTTTTTTCTCACTCTCAATTGAATATAATAAACACTTCACAAACACTTTGTTGAACACTGTTCGAAAATATTTTTTAAACCCTCTTTATATACTCTTTTACGAACACAAACAGCAGCTCGTGTGTCTTTTGCATCGTTCTCATAAAACTACCCTAAAGTGTTTCAGCCAGTTTTACACAAAAGTATAAATAGCCTTGTTAGAGGCAAATAATTTTACAGACAACAGACAGAGAGAAGAGAGTTTTTTGGCTTCTAGGAAGCAACATCTATCAGCGGATAGAAAAATAAATAATTAAAATATATATAAAGTTTAAAATAAAATATAAAAACGAGATTTTTGCTGAAATTGAACACAAATTATTTTGTTCACGGAAAAATAAAATATTTATTTAAATTTGAGACTAACAAATTTGAGAAGCGAGTAGTAGGCAAGCAGGTGATTGTGTCATAATTTGCTTTGGCCAGGTACTTGTTACCCACAAGTACTGGTTTTCATAGAACAAAATATATTTTGAAAATATGAGTGATGATGATGATGCTTCCTCTGTTAAAAGGAGGAAGAAGTCGAAATCGCTGAGGACGCTAGAGCTTTGTGAAGTAGAGGAGATGAGGAAAAATAATTTAATACACATGGAAAAATTTAACGAAGCTTGCCGCAAAATTGAGTTGCTCATGGGCGAGAACGAAGAATTAAGAATGCGCCTCGAGCAAATGAGTAATGTAGGCAATACTGTTGGCTTGCAAGATGCCGAAAGCCTCGAGTCTCTTGAGGAGGTGATGGAGCAGCAAGATGCTGTAGAAGCTCCAGTGAATCAAGAGACTTGTAACAAATCGGGCAAGGTTACAGCAAATCGGGTGAATCAAAAGCCAAATTTAAATAATGGTGGAAGTGGCAGTGGGCAAGATGAATTTAGGAGTAAGTCTGTACCAGTAATCAGGACTGAAGACGAACGACTTAATATTAAGGACCTGGTGGGACGACTGGACAATTATTTAGGACATAAAAATTTCAATGTTAGGGTTTTAAGAAAGGGAGTGGCCTACATAAAGGTCTGCACTCTTGAAGACCATGACAGGGTGAGACAGCTTTTGGACAAGTTGAAGGTCCATTGTTTCACCTACACTCCTAAGAGTCTTCGACCCTTTTCTCTTGTAGTTGAGGGTCTTCCTGACTCTTTTGAGTCTGAAGAAATATTAGAGTACCTGAACGGTCTCCAGATCAATGTTCGTATATTGGGCATGAACTACTTGGGAAATGACAAATGGGTTGTCAGAATTTCGAGGGACTCGGATATAGATAAATTTTTTGCAATAAAATTCATTTTGCGCTGCAGGGTGCATATAAGGAAATTTGTAAGGACTGGACTGACGCAGTGTTACAATTGCCAGCGTTATGGACATGTAAGCTCCAATTGTCGCATGCCCTATAGATGCGTAAAGTGTGGTGGTAGTCACGGACCAGCAAAGTGCAATATTCCGCCAAAGACGGATAACACTAAAGAGTTGTTTGTGACCGACCCCATTACCGGTCAAATCTCTAAGCGAATTGGACTTCCACTTAGATGTGTCGTATGTAGCACTGAGGGGCATGCGGCAAATTCTAAAGAGTGCCCACAGAGGATTAAGCTCCTTCGGAAGTTGGAGGAGAAAAAATCCAATACATCTGGAGTGCGAAATCGAGAGCAAGGTGTTGCTGGTGGTGGGGTAAGACCAGGCGTCTCTTACGCCAAGGTTGCGGCAAGTGGGGCTTCGTCCAATCGTGGGATTGCGGGGAATGGTGGCGTTTGTCCACATGGAGGCAAGGCATTAGGACAGAGTAATACTATTAAGGGTGGGATCTCGCTTGAAATGGCTATGGGGCAATTCGACCAAATCGACAAAGACTGTTCACGATTGCTTGGGGGTGGACTTTTGAAGTGTATGGACCGAATTGGGGGATTTGCGGTAAGGTACTGTGAACTTCAAAATGATGAGGACAGATCGCGTGCCTTGTTGGGCATGCTAATGACTTTGAGACAGGATGGTTAGTACACTTAAGGTCATATTCATTAACACGAATTCCATTGTCTCTCGGCATAGGAGATATTATTTGGAATTATTTCTGAAAGCGCATAAACCGGACATACTTTTGGTAGCTGAGCATCATCTTAACAGCCGCCACAGACTTGATATTAGCGGATACAAAATTTTTAGACGTGACAGGCATGGTGAATCACGCGGTGGTACTGCCGTTTTGGTGAGGGATGCTTTGCATTGCGAAGAAATTGTGTTACAGGCAGGTCAGATAGAAAGTACTGCTGTGCGTATTCGCAGATCTAATTCTATCGACTTGATTGCGGTAGCCATGTATTTGAGGCCAAATTTAACGTTTGCATCGTCGGATATGGATACGATACTGCGATTCGTAGGCAGTTCTAGTATT
Organism: Sturmia bella; assembly: GCA_963662145.1. Lineage (NCBI taxonomy): Eukaryota > Metazoa > Arthropoda > Insecta > Diptera > Tachinidae > Sturmia > Sturmia bella. The sequence continues at coordinate 21,076,119 of OY759168.1, read as the reverse complement.
ATCATTGGAGCTGATCTCAATGCAAGGCATCCTTACTGGGGGGATCACAACGCAAATACAAGTGGACGGAATTTGAGGGAATTTCTACTTTCAAATCCAGATTTAGAAATTCGACCAACAGATGGACCGACAAGACAATCGTCTTATCTAGACTTTTTCCTCACAACAGTTGACATTGCTCCTGTGAACTTGACCTTACTTAAGACATTGGACTACGAATCTGACCATAGGGCAGTTGAATTGAGTTTTTCTACGGATGCCTGCTTGATGAGAGATCGTTGTATGAGATACGATTATGACCGAATGAGCAGGCGAAGATTTATGGACAGACTGTCTGCAAATCTTGAGGAAATAGGGTTACCAAACGACAGGAATGTTTCGGAAGCTGAAATTGATGATTGCATCATTGCACTGGATGCTGCTTTTCAGGATGCTATGGATGACTCCATTCCAAAGGTTTCCGTGGGAGGCCGAGGTTTGTTGAGACTTCCAGAACACATCCTGAATTTTATTGCTGAGAAAAAGCGACTGAGACGGAGGATTCATAGAAGTCAGGACCCGGAACAACGGAACATCTACAGGGCTGATTTACGAAATGTAGACAGAATCATTCAGGGTGCCATAGGTAATTTTGAGCGAGATCACTGGACGAGATTTCTTCAGGGTATAAGACTAAATAACAGAACATTTAGGAATGTTAAGGCAGCTACTGGATTGAATGTCCGTCCGGCTATTAGGGGATTGACGAATGTTGATGGAACAACTGTAACGGACTCAAATGGGATAGCCGCTTTGCTATCTGAACATTTCTTTCAAGTGTGTCTTGAGCAGCGAAATCGTACTGATGACTTCGGAAGCAGTGTACAGCGGCATATTTCGACCTTGGACAGAACGACGCCTTTGGTTGTTTTTGGGGGAACTGTAACAGCTGACGGGGTGAATGCTGGTGCGGATCACTTTGCATTTGTTAGACCGGCGTCTATCGGAAATGCACTGCGAGTAAGAGCAAACAAGAGATCTAGTGGGGTCGATGGCATATCTGACTTTGTTCTGAGGAAAACAAATATGGTGGCATGGCAATTTTTAGCGGTTTTATTTAATCATTGCTACAATATTGGCTATTTTCCACGAGCATGGAGAGTAGCTCTTGTTGTACCAATATTAAAGCCAAGATCGGATCCTCTCGGGATTGGAAGCTATCGACCGATTTCTTTGCTGTCGGCCTTTGGAAAGCTGTTTGAGTTCTTTCTTCTGCAAAAGATAAATGACTGGATTGTTGACAGAAACATTTTGGGGGACTTTCAATTTGGGTTTAGGACAGGACTTTCTACATCGCACGCACTAATGGTACTTACTGACTATGTTTCAAGGGGATTGAACAGGCGATGCCCAACCATAGCTGTCAGTCTTGACTTCGCCAAAGCCTTTGACACGGTATGGCATGATGGATTGGTTTATAAAATGATGAGTCTTGGCTTTGGTTCGGACATTTGTCGAATGGTAAACAGCTTTTTAAGGGATCGGTCGTTTAAGGTTCGTGTTGGTGATGTTTTCTCTCGGGAGAGCCTGATATTTGCTGGTGTTCCTCAGGGATCCTTATTAGGGCCAGTTTTGTTTAACATTTTCATGTCGGATATGCCTGGGCCATCACAGGATGATCTACTTTTAGTGTATGCTGATGACGTTCTCATTGCTTCATCGGGTGCTCTAGCAAGAAATGTGAATGGCAGGTTAAATCAATATTTAGATGTTCTGGGGAACTATTTTACGAAATGGGGATTAAATTTGAACATTCAAAAGAATGTGGCCATGATGTTCAAAGGAAGACGGAAATATATTTATAAGAACTGCAGGACGTATAAACCGGCTTTAGTCATTGGTGGGGAAATAATTAGGACATCGGACAGAATGAAGTATCTTGGTGTGACCTTCCACGAAAATTTCGAGTATTATCGGCATATTGATGATATTCTCTGCAGAACGAAGCGCATTTACTCATCCTACCAAGGAGTTTTAAAGCGTAGGGTTGGTCTTGATAGGAAAATACGCCTACTGGTGTACCGCCAGATCATTCGACCTGCCATTTCTTATGCCTTTCCAGTCTGGTTTGGAATTTCCTCAGCACAGATGGAGAGGCTTAGGAAGTGGGAAAGAAAGATTTTGGTATCATGTCTTGGCCTAAGACCCTACATTGGTGTGGATGGTGGATGGCGCAGACCATCTTGTAGATCCGTTTATGACGGAATAGAGTTTGAACGTATAGATGTGTTTATGATCGGAAATTCGATTAGATTCTTGGAAGGTGCACGATCTTCTGACAACCCATTAGTTCGTCGGTGTTTTTCATTGGCAGCTGGTTTGGAGACTGTTGGGGTCAGAAAATATTTCTCTCCTGTTGATATTTTAACTCTTAGGAGTGGTGGTCTGGTCTTTGAGGGTGCAGACCTTTTATTTTATCATAGAAGAATTGGGACGTTGGACATCAACAACATCGTGTATAACACTGCTCAATAAATTTGAGTTTTATTTTTGCTTATTATTATTTGTATTATTTTTTTTTATATTCTTTTGTTTGTATTATTATAATTTTGTTCTAGTATTAAGATTTAGTGTATAATAGTTTTAAGTTTTCCTAGTTTTTAAGTTCAACTTAATTGGCCTCCCTTTTTTTAATCCTTTTTTTTGGGGATATTTTTTAATTTTTAATTTAACTTTTAAAAGATGTATAATTGAAATATACTCTGTAAAAAATTTTTGCAATCCTTGGTAAGCAGTAGTGCGTAAGGAATGTTAAATTAATTTTAAATAGTTTAAATTAAAACTGAATTGTAAAATTTTGGAATCAATAAATCAAATCAAATCAAATCAAATCAAATAATTTTACAGTTTGTTTTATCAGTGATTCAAGTGAAGTTATCTATCAAAGAAGGAAAGAAAATAATATGTCTGGTCGCGGTAAAGGTGGTAAAGTTAAGGGAAAGGCAAAGTCCCGTTCAAATCGTGCTGGTTTACAATTTCCTGTCGGCCGTATTCATCGTTTATTACGCAAAGGCAATTATGCTGAACGCGTTGGTGCCGGCGCTCCAGTCTACTTAGCTGCCGTTATGGAATATTTGGCCGCTGAAGTTCTCGAATTGGCTGGCAATGCTGCTCGTGATAACAAGAAAACCAGAATTATTCCCCGTCATTTACAATTGGCCATTCGCAATGACGAAGAATTGAATAAATTATTATCTGGCGTTACCATTGCTCAGGGTGGTGTTTTGCCAAACATTCAAGCCGTTTTATTGCCCAAGAAGACGGAAAAGAAAGCCTAAATTATTGCACTTATTTTTCAAGAGAGAAAATCAAAACAAACAACACTCTTTCGTCATCATCATACCAACCGTCCTTTTCAGGACGACAAATTTTATTTTAAAAAGAGAAAATTTTACAAAAATCCTACATAAATACAAAACATATGTATATTTATTAATAAAACTTGAAATTATTTTTAGCTACCTATTTCATTTATGTATGTATACGATCGATCGGTGGTTGTTTTGCCGACAAGCATCTGCCCATATACATATGTATGTATCATACATGCGATGCAAAAACAAAATTCCTTGACCGCGCCCAATGTGTATACATAATATGTATACCAATGCAAAACTGGATTTAGAAGTTTTACACATACACACGTTCTCCCTAATAACATTTCTGTGCATGCATAATATTTCTTTTATAGCCAAGTATAATAAAAAAAAAAATACTTAACCAATAATTTTCTAAACTATAAAATGGACAAATGTCTTATAAATTTACTCACAATTTGATTAATTCAATCTCAGAACACATTTGTATATAAAATTGTATAAACATGATTGTGAAGTTACCAAAATATTCTTTCAATGTATTTCACCCCATGCACATACATCATATGTATGTATGTATAATATTGTTTTAATACAAGTTCCGATGAATATATTAATTATTTTAAAGGTTCATAAAAACAAAATCTCTTTGAAAAAAAAATTTGTGGTCCTGAAAAGGACCGATTGTTATTTAAAAAAAATATTTATTGTCAAAGCTTTTTGATGTATTTAACCGCCGAAACCGTACAAAGTGCGGCCTTGTCTCTTCAATGCATACACGACATCCATGGCGGTAACAGTTTTCCTCTTTGCATGTTCAGTGTAGGTGACGGCATCACGGATAACATTTTCCAAAAATACCTTCAAGACACCACGAGTTTCTTCGTAGATCAAACCAGAAATACGTTTTACACCACCACGGCGGGCCAAACGTCTTATGGCTGGCTTAGTGATACCTTGGATATTATCACGCAAAACTTTACGATGACGTTTAGCGCCACCTTTTCCCAAACCTTTACCACCTTTGCCACGACCAGTCATTTTTATTTGCTTCTTTCTTTTTTTTCACTTGAAACACACTTTCGAAAAGATACACAAGAATTAAAGATTTTGCACACTTACCGCTTATATTTATACCAAAATCAAGAAAAATCAGAGAGAGTCAGAGATATACGACTGCTCTCTTCACATTTCTTGTGCAAAACCACTACTGCACCAACACACTGTCAAACATTCATGTAAGTATACAATATTCTATACAATTATGCAACCAACCCTCTTTTTGTTGTTTCCACTATTTTTCTATAAATACCCGACTACTGAGGAGCCAAACGAATATTCGTGTTTAAAGTGTTCAGTGTATTATATCGAAAAGTGATTCAAGTGAAGAAGAAGAAAAATGGCTCGTACTAAGCAAACTGCCCGTAAATCGACTGGTGGCAAAGCACCACGTAAACAATTGGCCACAAAAGCGGCTCGTAAAAGCGCACCAGCTACTGGTGGTGTTAAAAAGCCTCATCGTTTCCGTCCTGGTACAGTTGCTTTGCGTGAAATTCGTCGCTATCAAAAAAGCACTGAATTGTTGATTCGCAAATTGCCATTCCAACGTTTAGTTCGTGAAATTGCTCAAGATTTTAAGACTGATTTGCGTTTCCAGAGTTCAGCTGTCATGGCCCTTCAAGAAGCCAGTGAGGCATATTTAGTTGGTCTTTTCGAAGATACCAACTTGTGTGCCATTCATGCTAAACGTGTCACCATCATGCCAAAAGACATTCAATTGGCCAGACGTATCCGTGGCGAACGTGCCTAATTTGCTCATTATAAAGTTGCACCGCCAACCACACAACAACAACAAAAATCGGTCCTTTTCAGGACCACAAAAAATTTCACAAAGAGAATCAATTTTTGTTTAATAAACTTATTTTAATAGTGAATTTGTTTTGATTAACTATACCTGATACTTTTTTATTTAAATTCGGCTTGAGCTAGTTTATTTTAATCAGAAAAGACAGATTATCTGACATTGATTTTTTTTTTGTTGGGCATCACTATATGTATATATTTATAAAAAGGCGTTGGTTCAAATGATTGCTACAATTGACCTTAATGATAAAAATAAATAATTTTACTTGATATCTATTTTTATTTTTTGATTTGGAACTAAAAATATTTTATAAATGCTCGTCGTATTTAGAAAATTTTCTTTGCTTATTCCTACACTGTTATTTTTATGTATAGATATAAGAAAATATGTACATACATACATACATATTTATGACAGCAACAATCCGTCCTTTTCAGAGCCACTACAAAATTTTAAAAACAGAATCAATTTGTTAAACAACCAATTAGCTTGTCATTGTTTCTCGTTTTGAAGCTAAATAATATAATTTTTTGGATTATTGTTTATGATTTAACTCGAATAGAAGAAGGCATAGATAGTATAGTAAAAAGTTAAATCATAGTCAATAGTAATGTTTGAGCAAGTAAATGAATGAGAATGTTAAAATAATTTCATGCATAATTTTTTTATATGACATTCATACGTAGTGTAATGGAATTGGATATATGTACATAGATAATATAAAATGAAATTTGTAATCTAGCCAATTTTTCTTCTTTTTTCATTCCCAACAATAATTTTATGACAACAAAATAAATAAACGGTGGAACACTATGTGAAAGAAACAAAAGAGGATTTGCGAATAAATTGTCCAATTCTTACTACATACTCACTTTTTAATATACATTACATTTCTAATCAATAAATTATATTAATACTCAAATTAAAATTTGGTCATAAAAAGTAGCTTGAAAATAATTAAAAAATCGACCTGACATTTATGTACAATATCTACTTAACTCTCTTAATATGATATTTAATATATTAAATTTCCTGTATACTACAGCAATTATTGTAAATAAAATGTGTTCTTATTTTTAAAATGCACATGTTTTCATGAAAATAAATCTTTAAGCATAAAATGAATACGCAAACAAATACGAACTGTAATTTTGCAAAAATTCCTCATGCCTGCCATATACTTATGTACCCTAAATACAAGATAGAATTTCAAAGTTGAGAAATTCCTGAAGAATTTGGAGATTTTTCTGTTTTTCTTTTAAAAGTATGATCTTTTATATGTACATAATTATTTGAGAACTTAGTTTATATTTCTATAATAGGTAAATCAAGTCGTAATTAAATTTTCATGAAATGGGGTAGAATAATATCATAATGGTTTCTTTATTGAACATGAGAAAATTTCGTTGTCATAGAGTGAATTTTGAAATAATTTTTAAAAATCGAAAAACCTTTAAAACAAAATTCTAGTTTATTTGGAAGAAAGAAAACATATAAGAAATGCATGTGAAAAAGTTTTGTTAAAAAAATTCCAAAATTTCTTGAAAAATTTTAAATTTTTGTTAATAAATTGCAAATTACGTTTCCAGATATTGCCAAGAAAATGCTCATGGAATAAAAAATATGAAGGAAAAAAATATTTTTTCATTTTTATTATAGTATTCAATATCTAAGGTATAGATTTGATGAGGATACTTTGTAGAAATTTATAAAATGTTGAAGAAAAAATGGAAAACATAAAAAAACTTTTGTTAAAATTAATACGCTGTTGCAGTAAGATTTTTGCAACATTCACGCGATGACTACTATGAACTTCTCATTGTTTGAATCTAAGTAAATTTACTGAGAATTTAAGAGAAAAATTGTGTCTGCATTTTAATAAACGCGAGTTTAATTTTAAAAAAGTTCAAGTGCGAAAAACAAACAATGTCTGATTCTGCTATTGTACAAGCCGCCGCATCTCCAGTAGCTGCTCCAGCTGCCCAGAAAAAGGTTAAAAAAGCTGTCAAGGCCAAAAAGCCAGCAAGCGCCCCTACCCATCCACCAACTCAACAAATGGTCGATGCCGCCATTAAATCACTGAAAGAACGCGGTGGTTCATCCCTTCCAGCTATTAAGAAGTATCTTACTAGTACTTACAAGATAGATGCCCAAAAATTGGCTCCTTTCATCAAGAAATATTTGAAGAGTGCTGTAACCAGTGGCAAATTAATTCAAACAAAAGGTAAGGGTGCATCTGGTTCGTTCAAATTATCGGCTACCGCATCTAAAGTGCCAAAAGCGAAGAAACCCGCTGCTGTAAAGAAGGCCGGTGCTGCTAAGAAAAAGGCACCCGCTGCAAAGAAGCCATCTGCGGCTAAAAAGACAGCCGAGAAAAAGAAGCCAGCAAAGCCAAAAGCTGCTAAGAAGGCGGCTGGTGCAGTGAAAGCAAAGCCAGTTAAAAAAGCACCTGCGACTAAACCAAAAGCCCCTAAAGCAAAGAGTGCCGCAAAACCTAAAAAAGCTGCCGCTGCTAAGAAACCAGCAGCCAAAAAAGTCGCCGCTAAGAAGTAAATACCTACTTCATAGGTATTTTGCCGACATGAAATATTTTCCCATAAATGGGGAATTATATTATATTTTTTATTTCTAAAATAAGCCCTTTTCAGGGCTACAAAACATTTTTAAAATGAGATTAAATTTTCTTATAAACAAAATTATTTTAATACAAAATGCTCTCTACTTAACATATACATACATATGTAAGTAAATACTTATATTGAATACTTTTTTACGTGTTCAGGATCAATCGATTATTACATTTATTGTTAAATTTGTCACAACGTATATTGTTACAGAAAAAATTTGAATTATATACTATGAATTATTTTTAAATTATACTCCCACTGAATTTTAGCAATTTATGCCGACGCCTTTGTTCTCATTAAAATGTGTCATTTAATTTCTTATTTTCTTCATTTCTTGCGGTACACATTCCAATTTATTGTTACATACATACCGTTTTTTGAAACATATTTTGTATAAAACGCACTTGTAAAAATAAATCCTGGCTTCAGTATGAATTATAACGTCGATCGAAAAATGTTGTTTTATTGAGTGATACAAAAATTTAAATCGTGCTTCAGAAGCAAATAATTTATTTCTTTATCGAACATTACGTTTGTTCTTTCCACGAAGAGGAAGATGTACAATTTTGTTGATTTATATCTACCGACTGTACATAGTAAATGCATACATACACACACAGATCTGCAAGGAGATTCAATTTAGAACCATCAATTTTTGTTTCATATTTATATGTACATACATGCATTCGAAAAGGGTCTTAGGAACTTTATACATACATACTTATGTAAGTATGGATGAAGTTCTGAAAAAATATTTACCTATTTTACATTTAAAAAATGTATTTGTAAATGCCCCACAATATATTTTTTTAAAAACGTTACTTTATACATATATGGCAAATATTATTATGACGAAAAATATATTCTCTTTAAAAATGTATTTGTGGCCCTGAAAAGGGCCTTTGTTATTGTTGAAGAAAACTGAAAATGATGAAAACCAAACATCGAAGACACAATTTACTTGGAGCTGGTATATTTAGTTACAGCTTTAGTACCTTCACTGACAGCATGCTTGGCCAATTCACCAGGCAACAAAAGACGGACAGCAGTTTGAATTTCCCGACTGGTAATTGTGGAACGTTTGTTGTAATGTGCCAAACGAGATGCTTCAGCGGCAATACGTTCGAAAATATCATTAACAAAACTGTTCATGATACTCATTGCCTTTGATGAAATACCAGTATCGGGATGAACTTGCTTCAACACTTTGTAAATGTAGATGGCGTAACTTTCTTTACGCTTACGTTTGATCTTCTTATCGCTCTTGGTAATATTCTTTTGGGCCTTGCCGGCTTTCTTAGCTGCTTTACCACTAGTTTTAGGAGGCATTTTTTTTTCTCACTCTCAATTGAATATAATAAACACTTCACAAACACTTTGTTGAACACTGTTCGAAAATATTTTTTAAACCCTCTTTATATACTCTTTTACGAACACAAACAGCAGCTCGTGTGTCTTTTGCATCGTTCTCATAAAACTACCCTAAAATGTTTCAGCCAGTTTTACACAAAAGTATAAATAGCCTTGTTAGAGGCAAATAATTTTACAGTTTGTTTTATCAGTGATTCAAGTGAAGTTATCTATCAAAGAAGGAAAGAAAATAATATGTCTGGTCGCGGTAAAGGTGGTAAAGTTAAGGGAAAGGCAAAGTCCCGTTCAAATCGTGCTGGTTTACAATTTCCTGTCGGCCGTATTCATCGTTTATTACGCAAAGGCAATTATGCTGAACGCGTTGGTGCCGGCGCTCCAGTCTACTTAGCTGCCGTTATGGAATATTTGGCCGCTGAAGTTCTCGAATTGGCTGGCAATGCTGCTCGTGATAACAAGAAAACCAGAATTATTCCCCGTCATTTACAATTGGCCATTCGCAATGACGAAGAATTGAATAAATTATTATCTGGCGTTACCATTGCTCAGGGTGGTGTTTTGCCAAACATTCAAGCCGTTTTATTGCCCAAGAAGACGGAAAAGAAAGCCTAAATTATTGCACTTATTTTTCAAGAGAGAAAATCAAAACAAACAACACTCTTTCGTCATCATCATACCAACCGTCCTTTTCAGGACGACAAATTTTATTTTAAAAAGAGAAAATTTTCCAAAAATCCTACATAAATACAAAACATATGTATATTTATTAATAAAACTTGAAATTATTTTTAGCTACCTATTTCATTTATGTATGTATACGATCGATCGGTGGTTGTTTTGCCGACAAGCATCTGCCCATATACATATGTATGTATCATACCAATGTGTATACATAATATGTATACCAATGCAAAACTGGATTTAGAAGTTTTACACATACACACGTTCTCCCTAATAACATTTCTGTGCATGCATATTTCTTTTATAGCCAAGTATAATAAAAAAAAATACTTAACCAATAATTTTCTAAACTATAAAATGGACAAATGTCTCTTATAAATTTACTCACAATTTGATTAATTCAATCTCAGAACACATTTGTATATAAAATTGTATAAACATGATTGTGAAGTTACCAAAATATTCTTTCAATGTATTTCACCCCATGCACATACATCATATGTATGTATAATATTGTATAATATTGTTTTAATACAAGTTCCGATGAATATATTAATTATTTTAAAGGTTCATAAAAACAAAATCTCTTTTTGAAAAAAAATTTGTGGTCCTGAAAAGGACCGATTGTTATTTAAAAAATATATTTATTGTCAAAGCTTTTTGATGTATTTAACCGCCGAAACCGTACAAAGTGCGGCCTTGTCTCTTCAATGCATACACGACATCCATGGCGGTAACAGTTTTCCTCTTTGCATGTTCAGTGTAGGTGACGGCATCACGGATAACATTTTCCAAAAATACCTTCAAGACACCACGAGTTTCTTCGTAGATCAAACCAGAAATACGTTTTACACCACCACGACGGGCCAAACGTCTTATGGCTGGCTTAGTGATACCTTGGATATTATCACGCAAAACTTTACGATGACGTTTAGCGCCACCTTTTCCCAAACCTTTACCACCTTTGCCACGACCAGTCATTTTTATTTGCTTCTTTCTTTTTTTTTCACTTGAAACACACTTTCGAAAAGATACACAAGAATTAAAGATTTTGCTTTTGATTTGATTTATTGATTCCAAAATTTTACAATTCAGTTTTAATTTAAACTATTTAAAATTAATTTAACATTCCTTACGCACTACTGCTTACCAAGGATTGCAAAAATTGTTTACAGAGTATATTTAAATTATACATCTTTTAAAAGTTAAATTAAATTTTAAAAAATATCCCCAAAAAAAGGATTAAAAAAAAGGGAGGCCAATTAAGTTGAACTTAAAAACTAGGAAAACTTAAAACTATTATACACTAAATCTTAATACTAGAACAAAATTATAATAATACAAACAAAAGAATATAAAAAAAAAAAAATAATGCAAATAATAATAAGCAAAATAAAACTCAAATTTATTGAGCAGTGTTATACACGATGTTGTTGATGTCCAACGTCCCAATTCTTCTATGATAAAATAAAAGGTCTGCACCCTCAAATACCAGACCACCACTCCCAAGAGTTAAAAGATCAACAGGAGAGAAATATTTTCTGACCCTAACAGTCGCCAAATCAGCTGCCAATGAAAAACACCGACGAACTAATGGGTTGTCAGAAGATCGTGCACCTTCCAAGAATCTAATCGAATTTCCGATCATAAACACATCTATGCGTCCAAACTCTATTCCGTCATAAACGGATCTACAAGATGGTCTGCGCCATTCACCATCCACACCAATGTAGGGTCTTAGGCCAAGAGATGATACCAAAATCTTTCTTTCCCACTTCCTAAGCCTCTCCATCTGTGCTGAGGAAATTCCAAACCAGACTGGAAAGGCATAAGAAATGGCAGGTCGAATAATCTGGCGGTACACCAGTAGGCGTATTTTCCTATCAAGACCAACCCTACGCTTTAAAACTCCTTGGTAGGATGAGTAAATGCGCTTCGTTCTGCAGAGAATATCATCAATATGCCGATAATACTCGAAATTTTCGTGGAAGGTCACACCAAGATACTTTATTCTGTCCGATGTCCTAATTATTTCCCCACCAATGACTAAAGCCGGTTTATACGTCCTGCAGTTCTTATAAATATATTTCCATCTTCCTTTAAACATCATGGCCACATTCTTTTGAATATTCAAATTTAATCCCCATTTCGTAAAATAGTTCCCCAGAACATCTAAATATTGATTTAACCTGCCATTCACATTTCTTGCTAGAGCACCCGATGAAGCAATGAGAACGTCATCAGCATACACTAAAAGTAGATCATCCTGTGATGGCCGAGGCATATCCGACATGAAAATGTTAAACAAAACTGGCCCTAATAAGGATCCCTGAGGAACACCAGCAAATATCGGGCTCTCCCGAGAGAAAACATCACCAACACGAACCTTAAACGACCGATCCCTTAAAAAGCTGTTTACCATTCGACAAATGTCCGAACCAAAGCCAAGACTCATCATTTTATAAACCAATCCATCATGCCATACCGTGTCAAAGGCTTTGGCGAAGTCAAGACTGACAGCTATGGTTGGGCATCGCCTATTCAATCCCCTTGAAACATAGTCAGTAAGTACCATTAGTGCGTGCGATGTAGAAAGTCCTGTCCTAAACCCAAATTGAAAGTCCCTCAAAATGTTTCTGTCAACAATCCAGTCATTTATCTTTTGCAGAAGAAAGAACTCAAACAGCTTTCCAAAGGCCGACAGCAAAGAAATCGGTCGATAGCTTCCAATCCCGAGAGGATCCGATCTTGGCTTTAATATTGGTACAACAAGAGCTACTCTCCATGCTCGTGGAAAATAGCCAATATTGTAGCAATGATTAAATAAAACCGCTAAAAATTGCCATGCCACCATATTTGTTTTCCTCAGAACAAAGTCAGATATGCCATCGACCCCACTAGATCTCTTGTTTGCTCTTACTCGCAGTGCATTTCCGATAGACGCCGGTCTAACAAATGCAAAGTGATCCGCACCAGCATTCACCCCGTCAGCTGTTACAGTTCCCCCAAAAACAACCAAAGGCGTCGTTCTGTCCAAGGTCGAAATATGCCGCTGTACACTGCTTCCGAAGTCATCAGTACGATTTCGCTGCTCAAGACACACTTGAAAGAAATGTTCAGATAGCAAAGCGGCTATCCCATTTGAGTCCGTTGCAGTTGTTTCATTAACATTCGTCAATCCCCTAATAGCCGGACGGACATTCAATCCAGTAGCTGCCTTAACATTCCTAAATGTTCTGTTATTTAGTCTTATACCCTGAAGAAATCTCGTCCAGTGATCTCGCTCAAAATTACCTATGGCACCCTGGATGATTCTGTCTACATTTCGTAAATCAGCCCTGTAGATGTTCCGTTGTTCCGGGTCCTGACTTCTATGAATCCTCCGTCTCAGTCGCTTTTTCTCAGCAATAAAATTCAGGATGTGTTCTGGAAGTCTCAACAAACCTCGGCCTCCCACGGAAACCTTTGGAATGGAGTCATCCATAGCATCCTGAAAAGCAGCATCCAGTGCAATGATGCAATCATCAATTTCAGCTTCCGAAACATTCCTGTCGTTTGGTAACCCTATTTCCTCAAGATTTGCAGACAGTCTGTCCGTAAATCTTCGCCTGCTCATTCGGTCATAATCGTATCTCATACAACGATCTCTCATCAAGCAGGCATCCGTAGAAAAACTCAATTCAACTGCCCTATGGTCAGATTCGTAGTCCAATGTCTTAAGTAAGGTCAAGTTCACAGGAGCAATGTCAACTGTTGTGAGGAAAAAGTCTAGATAAGACGATTGTCTTGTCGGTCCATCTGTTGGTCGAATTTCTAAATCTGGATTTGAAAGTAGAAATTCCCTCAAATTCCGTCCACTTGTATTTGCGTTGTGATCCCCCCAGTAAGGATGCCTTGCATTGAGATCAGCTCCAATGATAATACTAGAACTGCCTACGAATCGCAGTATCGTATCCATATCCGACGATGCAAACGTTAAATTTGGCCTCAAATACATGGCTACCGCAATCAAGTCGATAGAATTAGATCTGCGAATACGCACAGCAGTACTTTCTATCTGACCTGCCTGTAACACAATTTCTTCGCAATGCAAAGCATCCCTCACCAAAACGGCAGTACCACCGCGTGATTCACCATGCCTGTTACGTCTAAAAATTTTGTATCCGTTAATATCAAGTCTGTGGCGGCTGTTAAGATGATGCTCAGCTACCAAAAGTATGTCCGGTTTATGCGCTTTCAGAAATAGTTCCAAATAATATCTCCTATGCCGAGAGACAATAGAATTCGTGTTAATGAATATGACCTTAAGTGTACTAACCATCCTGTCTCAAAGTCATTAGCATGCCCAACAAGGCACGCGATCTGTCCTCATCATTTTGAAGTTCACAGTACCTTACCGCAAATCCCCCAATTCGGTCCATACACTTCAAAAGTCCACCCCCAAGCAATCGTGAACAGTCTTTGTCGATTTGGTCGAATTGCCCCATAGCCATTTCAAGCGAGATCCCACCCTTAATAGTATTACCCTGTCCTAATGCCTTGCCTCCATGTGGACAAACGCCACCATTCCCCGCAATCCCACGATTGGACGAAGCCCCACTTGCCGCAACCTTGGCGTAAGAGACGCCTGGTCTTACCCCACCACCAGCAACACCTTGCTGTCGATTTCGCACTCCAGATGTATTGGATTTTTTCTCCTCCAACTTCCGAAGAAGCTTAATCCTCTGTGGGCACTCTTTAGAATTTGCCGCATGCCCCTCAGTGCTACATACGACACATCTAAGTGGAAGTCCAATTCGCTTAGAGATTTGACCGCTAATGGGGTCGGTCACAAACAACTCTTTAGTGTTATCCGTCTTTGGCGGAATATTGCACTTTGCTGGTCCGTGACTACCACCACACTTTACGCATCTATAGGGCATGCGACAATTGGAGCTTACATGTCCATAACGCTGGCAATTGTAACACTGCGTCAGTCCAGTCCTTACAAATTTCCTTATATGCACCCTGCAGCGCAAAATGAATTTTATTGCAAAAAATTTATCTATATCCGAGTCCCTCGAAATTCTGACAACCCATTTGTCATTTCCCAAGTAGTTCATGCCCAATATACGAACATTGATCTGGAGACCGTTCAGGTACTCTAATATTTCTTCAGACTCAAAAGAGTCAGAAAGACCCTCAACTACAAGAGAAAAGGGTCGAAGACTCTTAGGAGTGTAGGTGAAGCAATGGACCTTCAACTTGTCCAAAAGCTGTCTCACCCTGTCATGGTCTTCAAGAGTGCAGACCTTTATGTAGGCCACTCCCTTTCTTAAAAGCCTAACATTGAAATTTTTATGTCCTAAATAATTGTCCAGTCGTCCCACCAGGTCCTTAATATTAAGTCGTTCTTCTTCAGTCCTGATTACTGGTACAGACTTACTCCTAAATTCATCTTGCCCACTGCCACTATTATTTAAATTTGGCTTTTGATTCACCCGATTTGCTGTAACCTTGCCCGATTTGTTACAAGTCTCTTGATTCACTGGAGCTTCTACAGCATCTTGCTGCTCCATCACCTCCTCAAGAGACTCGAGGCTTTCGGCATCTTGCAAGCCAACAGTATTGCCTACATTACTCATTTGCTCGAGGCGCATTCTTAATTCTTCGTTCTCGCCCATGAGCAACTCAATTTTGCGGCAAGCTTCGTTAAATTTTTCCATGAGTATTAAATTATTTTTCCTCATCTCCTCTACTTCACAAAGCTCTAGCGTCCTCAGCGATTTCGACTTCTTCCTCCTTTTAACAGAGGAAGCATCATCATCATCACTCATATTTTCAAAATATATTTTGTTCTATGAAAACAAGTACTTGTGGGTAACAAGTACCTGGCCAAAGCAAATTATGACACAATCACCTGCTTGCCTACTACTCGCTTCTCAAATTTGTTAGTCTCAAATTTAAATAAATATTTTATTTTTCCGTGAACAAAATAATTTGTGTTCAATTTCAGCAAAAATCTCTTTTTTATATTTTATTTTAAACTTAATATATATTTTAATTATTTATTTTTCTATCCGCTGATAGATGTTGCTTCCTAGAAGCCAAAAAACTCTCTCGTGTCTGTCTGTCTAAAGATTTTGCACACTTACCGCTTATATTTATACCAAAATCAAGAAAAATCAGAGAGAGTCAGAAATATACGACTGCTCTCTTCACATTTCTTGTGCAAAACCACTACTGCACCAACACACTGTCAAACATTCATGTAAGTATACAATATTCTATACAATTATGCAACCAACCCTCTTTTTGTTGTTTCCACTATTTTTCTATAAATACCCGACTACTGAGGAGCCAAATGAATATTCGTGTTTAAGTGTTCAGTGTATTATATCGAAAAGTGATTCAAGTGAAGAAGAAGAAAAATGGCTCGTACTAAGCAAACTGCCCGTAAATCGACTGGTGGCAAAGCACCACGTAAACAATTGGCCACAAAAGCGGCTCGTAAAAGCGCACCAGCTACTGGTGGTGTTAAAAAGCCTCATCGTTTCCGTCCTGGTACAGTTGCTTTGCGTGAAATTCGTCGCTATCAAAAAAGCACTGAATTGTTGATTCGCAAATTGCCATTCCAACGTTTAGTTCGTGAAATTGCTCAAGATTTTAAGACTGATTTGCGTTTCCAGAGTTCAGCTGTCATGGCCCTTCAAGAAGCCAGTGAGGCATATTTAGTTGGTCTTTTCGAAGATACCAACTTGTGTGCCATTCATGCTAAACGTGTCACCATCATGCCAAAAGACATTCAATTGGCCAGACGTATCCGTGGCGAACGTGCCTAATTTGCTCATTATAAAGTTGCACCACCAACCAAACAACAACAAAAATCGGTCCTTTTCAGGACCATAAAAAATTTAACAAAGAGAATCAATTTTTGTTTAATAAACTTATTTTAATAGTGAATTTGTTTTGATTAACTATACCTGATACTTTTTTATTTAAATTCGGCTTGAGCTAGTTTATTTTAATCAGAAAAGACAGATTATCTGACATTGATTTTTTTTTGTTGGGCATCACTATATGTATATATTTATAAAAAGGCGTTGGTTCAAATGATTGCTACAATTGACCTTAATGATAAAAATAAATAATTTTACTTGATATCTATTTTTATTTTTTGATTTGGAACTAAAAACATTTTATAAATGCTCGTCGTATTTAGAAAATTTTCTTTGCTTATTCCTACACTGTTATTTTTATGTATAGATATAAGAAAATATGTACATACATACATATTTATGACAGCAACAATCCGTCCTTTTCAGAGCCACTACAAAATTTTAAAAACAGAATCAATTTGTTAAACAACAAATTAGCTTGTCATTGTTTCTCGTTTTGAAGCTAAATAATATAATTTTTTGGATTATTGTTTATGATTTAACTCGAAAGTTAAATCATAGTCAATAGTAATGTTTGAGCAAGCAAATGAATGAAAATGGTAAAATAATTTCATGCATAATGGAAATGGATATTTTGTACATAGATATTATAAAATAAAATTTGTAATCTGGACATGAAAGTTAAGCCGGCCAATTTTTCTTTTTATTCCATTCCCAACAATAATTTTATGACAACAAAATAAATAAACGGTGGAACACTATGTGAAAGAAACAAAAGAGGATTTGTGAATAAATTGTCCAATTCTTACTACATACTCATTTTTTAATATACATTACATTTCTAATCAATAAATTATATTAATACTCAAATTAAAATTTGGTCATAAAAAGTAGCTTGAAAATAATTAAAAATCGACCTGACATTTATGTACAATATCTACTTAACTCTCTTAATATGATATTTAATATATTAAATTTCCTGTATACTACAGCAATTATTGTAAATAAAATGTGTTCTTATTTTTAAAATGCACATGTTTTCATGAAAATAAATCTTTAAGCATAAAATGAATACGCAAACAAATACGAACTGTAATTTTGCAAAAATTCCTCATGCCTGCCATATACTTATGTACCCTAAATACAAGATAGAATTTCAAAGTTGAGAAATTCCTGCAGAATTTGGAGATTTTTCTGTTTTTCATTTAAAAGTATGATCTTTTATATGTACATAATTATTTGAGAACTTAGTTTATATTTCTATAATAGGTAAATCAAGTCGTAATTAAATTTTCATGAAATGGGGTAGAATAATATCATAATGGTTTCTTTATTGAACATGAGAAAATTTCGTTGTCATAGAGTGAATTTTGAAATAATTTTTAAAAATCGAAAAACCTTTAAAACAAAATTCCAGTTTATTTGGAAGAAAGAAAACATATAAGAAATGCATGTGAAAAAGTTTTGTTAAAAAAATTCCAAAATTTCTTGAAAAATTTTAAATTTTTGTTAATAAATTGCAAATTACGTTTCCAGATATTGCCAAGAAAATGCTCATGGAATAAAAAATATGAAGGAAAAAAATATTTTTTCATTTTTATTATAGTATTCAATATCTAAGGTATAGATTTGATGAGGATACTTTGTAGAAATTTATAAAATGTTGAAGAAAAAATGGAAAACATAAAAAAACTTTTGTTAAAATTAATACGCTGTTGCAGTAAGATTTTTGCAACATTCACGCGATGACTACTATGAACTTCTCATTGTTTGAATCTAAGTAAATTTACTGAGAATTTAAGAGAAAAATTGTGTCTGCATTTTAATAAACGCGAGTTTAATTTTAAAAAAGTTCAAGTGCGAAAAACAAACAATGTCTGATTCTGCTATTGTACAAGCCGCCGCATCTCCAGTAGCTGCTCCAGCTGCCCAGAAAAAGGTTAAAAAAGCTGTCAAGGCCAAAAAGCCAGCAAGCGCCCCTACCCATCCACCAACTCAACAAATGGTCGATGCCGCCATTAAATCACTGAAAGAACGCGGTGGTTCATCCCTTCCAGCTATTAAGAAGTATCTTACTAGTACTTACAAGATAGATGCCCAAAAATTGGCTCCTTTCATCAAGAAATATTTGAAGAGTGCTGTAACCAGTGGCAAATTAATTCAAACAAAAGGTAAGGGTGCATCTGGTTCGTTCAAATTATCGGCTACCGCATCTAAAGTGCCAAAAGCGAAGAAACCCGCTGCTGTAAAGAAGGCCGGTGCTGCTAAGAAAAAGGCACCCGCTGCAAAGAAGCCATCTGCGGCTAAAAAGACAGCCGAGAAAAAGAAGCCAGCAAAGCCAAAAGCTGCTAAGAAGACGGCTGGTGCAGTGAAAGCAAAGCCAGCTAAAAAAGCACCTGCGACTAAACCAAAAGCCCCTAAAGCAAAGAGTGCCGCAAAACCTAAAAAAGCTGCCGCTGCTAAAAAACCAGCAGCCAAAAAAGTCGCCGCTAAGAAGTAAATACCTACTTCATAGGCATTTTGCCGACATGAAATATTTTCCCATAAATGAGAAATTATATTTTTTATTTCCAAAATAAGCCCTTTTCAGGGCTACAAAACATTTTTAAAATGAGATTAAATTTTCTTATAAACAAAATTATTTTAATACAAAATGCTCTCTACTTAACATATACATATGTACATATGTAAGTAAATACTTATATTGAATACTTTTTTACGTGTTCAGGATCAATCGATTATTACATTTATTGTTAAATTTGTCACAACGTATATTGTTACAGAAAAAATTTGAATTATATACTATGAATTATTTTTAAATTATACTCCCACTGAATTTTAGCAATTTATGCCGACGCCTTTGTTCTCATTAAAATGTGTCATTTAATTTCTTATTTTCTTCATTTCTTGCGGTACACATTCCAATTTATTGTTACATACATACCGTTTTTTGAAACATATTTTGTATAAAACGCACTTGTAAAAATAAATCCTGGCTTCAGTATGAATTATAACGTCGATCGAAAAATGTTGTTTTATTGAGTGATACAAAAATTTAAATCGTGCTTCAGAAGCAAATAATTTATTTCTTTATCGAACATTACGTTTGTTCTTTCCACGAAGAGGAAGATGTACAATTTTGTTGATTTATATCTACCGACTGTACATAGTAAATGCATACATACACACACAGATCTGCAAGGAGATTCAATTTAGAACCATCAATTTTTGTTTCATATTTATATGTACATACATGCATTCGAAAAGGGTCTTAGGAACTTTATACATACATACATACATACTTATGTAAGTATGGATGAAGTTCTGAAAAAATATTTACCTATTTTACATTTAAAAAATGTATTTGTAAATGCCCCACAATATATTTTTTTAAAAACGTTACTTTATACATATATGGCAAATATTATTATGACGAAAAATATATTCTCTTTAAAAATGTATTTGTGGCCCTGAAAAGGGCCTTTGTTATTGTTGAAGAAAACTGAAAATGATGAAAACCAAACATCGAAGACACAATTTACTTGGAGCTGGTATATTTAGTTACAGCTTTAGTACCTTCACTGACAGCATGCTTGGCCAATTCACCAGGCAACAAAAGACGGACAGCAGTTTGAATTTCCCGACTGGTAATTGTGGAACGTTTGTTGTAATGTGCCAAACGAGATGCTTCAGCGGCAATACGTTCGAAAATATCATTAACAAAACTGTTCATGATACTCATTGCCTTTGATGAAATACCAGTATCGGGATGAACTTGCTTCAACACTTTGTAAATGTAGATGGCGTAACTTTCTTTACGCTTACGTTTGATCTTCTTATCGCTCTTGGTAATATTCTTTTGGGCCTTGCCGGCTTTCTTAGCTGCTTTACCACTAGTTTTAGGAGGCATTTTTTTTTTCTCACTCTCAATTGAATATAATAAACACTTCACAAACACTTTGTTGAACACTGTTCGAAAATATTTTTTAAACCCTCTTTATATACTCTTTTACGAACACAAACAGCAGCTCGTGTGTCTTTTGCATCGTTCTCATAAAACTACCCTAAAGTGTTTCAGCCAGTTTTACACAAAAGTATAAATAGCCTTGTTAGAGGCAAATAATTTTACAGTTTGTTTTATCAGTGATTCAAGTGAAGTTATCTATCAAAGAAGGAAAGAAAATAATATGTCTGGTCGCGGTAAAGGTGGTAAAGTTAAGGGAAAGGCAAAGTCCCGTTCAAATCGTGCTGGTTTACAATTTCCTGTCGGCCGTATTCATCGTTTATTACGCAAAGGCAATTATGCTGAACGCGTTGGTGCCGGCGCTCCAGTCTACTTAGCTGCCGTTATGGAATATTTGGCCGCTGAAGTTCTCGAATTGGCTGGCAATGCTGCTCGTGATAACAAGAAAACCAGAATTATTCCCCGTCATTTACAATTGGCCATTCGCAATGACGAAGAATTGAATAAATTATTATCTGGCGTTACCATTGCTCAGGGTGGTGTTTTGCCAAACATTCAAGCCGTTTTATTGCCCAAGAAGACGGAAAAGAAAGCCTAAATTATTGCACTTATTTTTCAAGAGAGAAAATCAAAACAAACAACACTCTTTCGTCATCATCATACCAACCGTCCTTTTCAGGACGACAAATTTTATTTTAAAAAGAGAAAATTTTCCAAAAATCCTACATAAATACAAAACATATGTATATTTATTAATAAAACTTGAAATTATTTTTAGCTACCTATTTCATTTATGTATGTATACGATCGATCGGTGGTTGTTTTGCCGACAAGCATCTGCCCATATACATATGTATGTATCATACCAATGTGTATACATAATATGTATACCAATGCAAAACTGGATTTAGAAGTTTTACACATACACACGTTCTCCCTAATAACATTTCTGTGCATGCATATTTCTTTTATAGCCAAGTATAATAAAAAAAAATACTTAACCAATAATTTTCTAAACTATAAAATGGACAAATGTCTCTTATAAATTTACTCACAATTTGATTAATTCAATCTCAGAACACATTTGTATATAAAATTGTATAAACATGATTGTGAAGTTACCAAAATATTCTTTCAATGTATTTCACCCCATGCACATACATCATATGTATGTATAATATTGTATAATATTGTTTTAATACAAGTTCCGATGAATATATTAATTATTTTAAAGGTTCATAAAAACAAAATCTCTTTTTGAAAAAAAATTTGTGGTCCTGAAAAGGACCGATTGTTATTTAAAAAATATATTTATTGTCAAAGCTTTTTGATGTATTTAACCGCCGAAACCGTACAAAGTGCGGCCTTGTCTCTTCAATGCATACACGACATCCATGGCGGTAACAGTTTTCCTCTTTGCATGTTCAGTGTAGGTGACGGCATCACGGATAACATTTTCCAAAAATACCTTCAAGACACCACGAGTTTCTTCGTAGATCAAACCAGAAATACGTTTTACACCACCACGACGGGCCAAACGTCTTATGGCTGGCTTAGTGATACCTTGGATATTATCACGCAAAACTTTACGATGACGTTTAGCGCCACCTTTTCCCAAACCTTTACCACCTTTGCCACGACCAGTCATTTTTATTTGCTTCTTTCTTTTTTTTTCACTTGAAACACACTTTCGAAAAGATACACAAGAATTAAAGATTTTGCTTTTGATTTGATTTATTGATTCCAAAATTTTACAATTCAGTTTTAATTTAAACTATTTAAAATTAATTTAACATTCCTTACGCACTACTGCTTACCAAGGATTGCAAAAATTGTTTACAGAGTATATTTAAATTATACATCTTTTAAAAGTTAAATTAAATTTTAAAAAATATCCCCAAAAAAAGGATTAAAAAAAAGGGAGGCCAATTAAGTTGAACTTAAAAACTAGGAAAACTTAAAACTATTATACACTAAATCTTAATACTAGAACAAAATTATAATAATACAAACAAAAGAATATAAAAAAAAAAAAATAATGCAAATAATAATAAGCAAAATAAAACTCAAATTTATTGAGCAGTGTTATACACGATGTTGTTGATGTCCAACGTCCCAATTCTTCTATGATAAAATAAAAGGTCTGCACCCTCAAATACCAGACCACCACTCCCAAGAGTTAAAAGATCAACAGGAGAGAAATATTTTCTGACCCTAACAGTCGCCAAATCAGCTGCCAATGAAAAACACCGACGAACTAATGGGTTGTCAGAAGATCGTGCACCTTCCAAGAATCTAATCGAATTTCCGATCATAAACACATCTATGCGTCCAAACTCTATTCCGTCATAAACGGATCTACAAGATGGTCTGCGCCATTCACCATCCACACCAATGTAGGGTCTTAGGCCAAGAGATGATACCAAAATCTTTCTTTCCCACTTCCTAAGCCTCTCCATCTGTGCTGAGGAAATTCCAAACCAGACTGGAAAGGCATAAGAAATGGCAGGTCGAATAATCTGGCGGTACACCAGTAGGCGTATTTTCCTATCAAGACCAACCCTACGCTTTAAAACTCCTTGGTAGGATGAGTAAATGCGCTTCGTTCTGCAGAGAATATCATCAATATGCCGATAATACTCGAAATTTTCGTGGAAGGTCACACCAAGATACTTTATTCTGTCCGATGTCCTAATTATTTCCCCACCAATGACTAAAGCCGGTTTATACGTCCTGCAGTTCTTATAAATATATTTCCATCTTCCTTTAAACATCATGGCCACATTCTTTTGAATATTCAAATTTAATCCCCATTTCGTAAAATAGTTCCCCAGAACATCTAAATATTGATTTAACCTGCCATTCACATTTCTTGCTAGAGCACCCGATGAAGCAATGAGAACGTCATCAGCATACACTAAAAGTAGATCATCCTGTGATGGCCGAGGCATATCCGACATGAAAATGTTAAACAAAACTGGCCCTAATAAGGATCCCTGAGGAACACCAGCAAATATCGGGCTCTCCCGAGAGAAAACATCACCAACACGAACCTTAAACGACCGATCCCTTAAAAAGCTGTTTACCATTCGACAAATGTCCGAACCAAAGCCAAGACTCATCATTTTATAAACCAATCCATCATGCCATACCGTGTCAAAGGCTTTGGCGAAGTCAAGACTGACAGCTATGGTTGGGCATCGCCTATTCAATCCCCTTGAAACATAGTCAGTAAGTACCATTAGTGCGTGCGATGTAGAAAGTCCTGTCCTAAACCCAAATTGAAAGTCCCTCAAAATGTTTCTGTCAACAATCCAGTCATTTATCTTTTGCAGAAGAAAGAACTCAAACAGCTTTCCAAAGGCCGACAGCAAAGAAATCGGTCGATAGCTTCCAATCCCGAGAGGATCCGATCTTGGCTTTAATATTGGTACAACAAGAGCTACTCTCCATGCTCGTGGAAAATAGCCAATATTGTAGCAATGATTAAATAAAACCGCTAAAAATTGCCATGCCACCATATTTGTTTTCCTCAGAACAAAGTCAGATATGCCATCGACCCCACTAGATCTCTTGTTTGCTCTTACTCGCAGTGCATTTCCGATAGACGCCGGTCTAACAAATGCAAAGTGATCCGCACCAGCATTCACCCCGTCAGCTGTTACAGTTCCCCCAAAAACAACCAAAGGCGTCGTTCTGTCCAAGGTCGAAATATGCCGCTGTACACTGCTTCCGAAGTCATCAGTACGATTTCGCTGCTCAAGACACACTTGAAAGAAATGTTCAGATAGCAAAGCGGCTATCCCATTTGAGTCCGTTGCAGTTGTTTCATTAACATTCGTCAATCCCCTAATAGCCGGACGGACATTCAATCCAGTAGCTGCCTTAACATTCCTAAATGTTCTGTTATTTAGTCTTATACCCTGAAGAAATCTCGTCCAGTGATCTCGCTCAAAATTACCTATGGCACCCTGGATGATTCTGTCTACATTTCGTAAATCAGCCCTGTAGATGTTCCGTTGTTCCGGGTCCTGACTTCTATGAATCCTCCGTCTCAGTCGCTTTTTCTCAGCAATAAAATTCAGGATGTGTTCTGGAAGTCTCAACAAACCTCGGCCTCCCACGGAAACCTTTGGAATGGAGTCATCCATAGCATCCTGAAAAGCAGCATCCAGTGCAATGATGCAATCATCAATTTCAGCTTCCGAAACATTCCTGTCGTTTGGTAACCCTATTTCCTCAAGATTTGCAGACAGTCTGTCCGTAAATCTTCGCCTGCTCATTCGGTCATAATCGTATCTCATACAACGATCTCTCATCAAGCAGGCATCCGTAGAAAAACTCAATTCAACTGCCCTATGGTCAGATTCGTAGTCCAATGTCTTAAGTAAGGTCAAGTTCACAGGAGCAATGTCAACTGTTGTGAGGAAAAAGTCTAGATAAGACGATTGTCTTGTCGGTCCATCTGTTGGTCGAATTTCTAAATCTGGATTTGAAAGTAGAAATTCCCTCAAATTCCGTCCACTTGTATTTGCGTTGTGATCCCCCCAGTAAGGATGCCTTGCATTGAGATCAGCTCCAATGATAATACTAGAACTGCCTACGAATCGCAGTATCGTATCCATATCCGACGATGCAAACGTTAAATTTGGCCTCAAATACATGGCTACCGCAATCAAGTCGATAGAATTAGATCTGCGAATACGCACAGCAGTACTTTCTATCTGACCTGCCTGTAACACAATTTCTTCGCAATGCAAAGCATCCCTCACCAAAACGGCAGTACCACCGCGTGATTCACCATGCCTGTTACGTCTAAAAATTTTGTATCCGTTAATATCAAGTCTGTGGCGGCTGTTAAGATGATGCTCAGCTACCAAAAGTATGTCCGGTTTATGCGCTTTCAGAAATAGTTCCAAATAATATCTCCTATGCCGAGAGACAATGGAATTCGTGTTAATGAATATGACCTTAAGTGTACTAACCATCCTGTCTCAAAGTCATTAGCATGCCCAACAAGGCACGCGATCTGTCCTCATCATTTTGAAGTTCACAGTACCTTACCGCAAATCCCCCAATTCGGTCCATACACTTCAAAAGTCCACCCCCAAGCAATCGTGAACAGTCTTTGTCGATTTGGTCGAATTGCCCCATAGCCATTTCAAGCGAGATCCCACCGTTAATAGTATTACCCTGTCCTAATGCCTTGCCTCCATGTGGACAAACGCCACCATTCCCCGCAATCCCACGATTGGACGAAGCCCCACTTGCCGCAACCTTGGCGTAAGAGACGCCTGGTCTTACCCCACCACCAGCAACACCTTGCTGTCGATTTCGCACTCCAGATGTATTGGATTTTTTCTCCTCCAACTTCCGAAGAAGCTTAATCCTCTGTGGGCACTCTTTAGAATTTGCCGCATGCCCCTCAGTGCTACATACGACACATCTAAGTGGAAGTCCAATTCGCTTAGAGATTTGACCGCTAATGGGGTCGGTCACAAACAACTCTTTAGTGTTATCCGTCTTTGGCGGAATATTGCACTTTGCTGGTCCGTGACTACCACCACACTTTACGCATCTATAGGGCATGCGACAATTGGAGCTTACATGTCCATAACGCTGGCAATTGTAACACTGCGTCAGTCCAGTCCTTACAAATTTCCTTATATGCACCCTGCAGCGCAAAATGAATTTTATTGCAAAAAATTTATCTATATCCGAGTCCCTCGAAATTCTGACAACCCATTTGTCATTTCCCAAGTAGTTCATGCCCAATATACGAACATTGATCTGGAGACCGTTCAGGTACTCTAATATTTCTTCAGACTCAAAAGAGTCAGAAAGACCCTCAACTACAAGAGAAAAGGGTCGAAGACTCTTAGGAGTGTAGGTGAAGCAATGGACCTTCAACTTGTCCAAAAGCTGTCTCACCCTGTCATGGTCTTCAAGAGTGCAGACCTTTATGTAGGCCACTCCCTTTCTTAAAAGCCTAACATTGAAATTTTTATGTCCTAAATAATTGTCCAGTCGTCCCACCAGGTCCTTAATATTAAGTCGTTCTTCTTCAGTCCTGATTACTGGTACAGACTTACTCCTAAATTCATCTTGCCCACTGCCACTATTATTTAAATTTGGCTTTTGATTCACCCGATTTGCTGTAACCTTGCCCGATTTGTTACAAGTCTCTTGATTCACTGGAGCTTCTACAGCATCTTGCTGCTCCATCACCTCCTCAAGAGACTCGAGGCTTTCGGCATCTTGCAAGCCAACAGTATTGCCTACATTACTCATTTGCTCGAGGCGCATTCTTAATTCTTCGTTCTCGCCCATGAGCAACTCAATTTTGCGGCAAGCTTCGTTAAATTTTTCCATGAGTATTAAATTATTTTTCCTCATCTCCTCTACTTCACAAAGCTCTAGCGTCCTCAGCGATTTCGACTTCTTCCTCCTTTTAACAGAGGAAGCATCATCATCATCACTCATATTTTCAAAATATATTTTGTTCTATGAAAACAAGTACTTGTGGGTAACAAGTACCTGGCCAAAGCAAATTATGACACAATCACCTGCTTGCCTACTACTCGCTTCTCAAATTTGTTAGTCTCAAATTTAAATAAATATTTTATTTTTCCGTGAACAAAATAATTTGTGTTCAATTTCAGCAAAAATCTCTTCTTTATATTTTATTTTAAACTTAATATATATTTTAATTATTTATTTTTCTATCCGCTGATAGATGTTGCTTCCTAGAAGCCAAAAAACTCTCTCGTGTCTGTCTGTCTAAAGATTTTGCACACTTACCGCTTATATTTATACCAAAATCAAGAAAAATCAGAGAGAGTCAGAAATATACGACTGCTCTCTTCACATTTCTTGTGCAAAACCACTACTGCACCAACACACTGTCAAACATTCATGTAAGTATACAATATTCTATACAATTATGCAACCAACCCTCTTTTTGTTGTTTCCACTATTTTTCTATAAATACCCGACTACTGAGGAGCCAAATGAATATTCGTGTTTAAGTGTTCAGTGTATTATATCGAAAAGTGATTCAAGTGAAGAAGAAGAAAAATGGCTCGTACTAAGCAAACTGCCCGTAAATCGACTGGTGGCAAAGCACCACGTAAACAATTGGCCACAAAAGCGGCTCGTAAAAGCGCACCAGCTACTGGTGGTGTTAAAAAGCCTCATCGTTTCCGTCCTGGTACAGTTGCTTTGCGTGAAATTCGTCGCTATCAAAAAAGCACTGAATTGTTGATTCGCAAATTGCCATTCCAGCGTTTAGTTCGTGAAATTGCTCAAGATTTTAAGACTGATTTGCGTTTCCAGAGTTCAGCTGTCATGGCCCTTCAAGAAGCCAGTGAGGCATATTTAGTTGGTCTTTTCGAAGATACCAACTTGTGTGCCATTCATGCTAAACGTGTCACCATCATGCCAAAAGACATTCAATTGGCCAGACGTATCCGTGGCGAACGTGCCTAATTTGCTCATTATAAAGTTGCACCGCCAACCACACAACAACAACAAAAATCGGTCCTTTTCAGGACCACAAAAAATTTCACAAAGAGAATCAATTTTTGTTTAATAAACTTATTTTAATAGTGAATTTGTTTTGATTAACTATACCTGATACTTTTTTATTTAAATTCGGCTTGAGCTAGTTTATTTTAATCAGAAAAGACAGATTATCTGACATTGATTTTTTTTTGTTGGGCATCACTATATGTATATATTTATAAAAAGGCGTTGGTTCAAATGATTGCTACAATTGACCTTAATGATAAAAATAAATAATTTTACTTGATATCTATTTTTATTTTTTGATTTGGAACTAAAAACATTTTATAAATGCTCGTCGTATTTAGAAAATTTTCTTTGCTTATTCCTACACTGTTATTTTTATGTATAGATATAAGAAAATATGTACATACATACATATTTATGACAGCAACAATCCGTCCTTTTCAGAGCCACTACAAAATTTTAAAAACAGAATCAATTTGTTAAACAACAAATTAGCTTGTCATTGTTTCTCGTTTTGAAGCTAAATAATATAATTTTTTGGATTATTGTTTATGATTTAACTCGAAAGTTAAATCATAGTCAATAGTAATGTTTGAGCAAGCAAATGAATGAAAATGGTAAAATAATTTCATGCATAATGGAAATGGATATTTTGTACATAGATATTATAAAATAAAATTTGTAATCTGGACATGAAAGTTAAGCCGGCCAATTTTTCTTTTTATTCCATTCCCAACAATAATTTTATGACAACAAAATAAATAAACGGTGGAACACTATGTGAAAGAAACAAAAGAGGATTTGTGAATAAATTGTCCAATTCTTACTACATACTCATTTTTTAATATACATTACATTTCTAATCAATAAATTATATTAATACTCAAATTAAAATTTGGTCATAAAAAGTAGCTTGAAAATAATTAAAAATCGACCTGACATTTATGTACAATATCTACTTAACTCTCTTAATATGATATTTAATATATTAAATTTCCTGTATACTACAGCAATTATTGTAAATAAAATGTGTTCTTATTTTTAAAATGCACATGTTTTCATGAAAATAAATCTTTAAGCATAAAATGAATACGCAAACAAATACGAACTGTAATTTTGCAAAAATTCCTCATGCCTGCCATATACTTATGTACCCTAAATACAAGATAGAATTTCAAAGTTGAGAAATTCCTGCAGAATTTGGAGATTTTTCTGTTTTTCATTTAAAAGTATGATCTTTTATATGTACATAATTATTTGAGAACTTAGTTTATATTTCTATAATAGGTAAATCAAGTCGTAATTAAATTTTCATGAAATGGGGTAGAATAATATCATAATGGTTTCTTTATTGAACATGAGAAAATTTCGTTGTCATAGAGTGAATTTTGAAATAATTTTTAAAAATCGAAAAACCTTTAAAACAAAATTCTAGTTTATTTGGAAGAAAGAAAACATATAAGAAATGCATGTGAAAAAGTTTTGTTAAAAAAATTCCAAAATTTCTTGAAAAATTTTAAATTTTTGTTAATAAATTGCAAATTACGTTTCCAGATATTGCCAAGAAAATGCTCATGGAATAAAAAATATGAAGGAAAAAAATATTTTTTCATTTTTATTATAGTATTCAATATCTAAGGTATAGATTTGATGAGGATACTTTGTAGAAATTTATAAAATGTTGAAGAAAAAATGGAAAACATAAAAAAACTTTTGTTAAAATTAATACGCTGTTGCAGTAAGATTTTTGCAACATTCACGCGATGACTACTATGAACTTCTCATTGTTTGAATCTAAGTAAATTTACTGAGAATTTAAGAGAAAAATTGTGTCTGCATTTTAATAAACGCGAGTTTAATTTAAAAAAAGTTCAAGTGCGAAAAACAAACAATGTCTGATTCTGCTATTGTACAAGCCGCCGCATCTCCAGTAGCTGCTCCAGCTGCCCAGAAAAAGGTTAAAAAAGCTGTCAAGGCCAAAAAGCCAGCAAGCGCCCCTACCCATCCACCAACTCAACAAATGGTCGATGCCGCCATTAAATCACTGAAAGAACGCGGTGGTTCATCCCTTCCAGCTATTAAGAAGTATCTTACTAGTACTTACAAGATAGATGCCCAAAAATTGGCTCCTTTCATCAAGAAATATTTGAAGAGTGCTGTAACCAGTGGCAAATTAATTCAAACAAAAGGTAAGGGTGCATCTGGTTCGTTCAAATTATCGGCTACCACATCTAAAGTGCCAAAAGCGAAGAAACCCGCTGCTGTAAAGAAGGCCGGTGCTGCAAAGAAGCCAGCAAAGCCAAAAGCTGCTAAGAAGACGGCTGGTGCAGTGAAAGCAAAGCCAGTTAAAAAAGCACCTGCGACTAAACCAAAAGCCCCTAAAGCAAAGAGTGCCGCAAAACCTAAAAAAGCTGCCGCTGCTAAAAAACCAGCAGCCAAAAAAGTCGCCGCTAAGAAGTAAATACCTATTTCATATTTTGCCGACATGAAATATTTTCCCATAAATGAGAAATTATATTTTTTATTTCTAAAATAAGCCCTTTTCAGGGCTACAAAACATTTTTAAAATGAGATTAAATTTTCTTTTAAACATAATTATTTATATTGAACTTGCTGGCCCTCAGAAAGCTTTTTATGAAAAAATCCATGGAATACCTATAAAAAACTGTTTTTACAAAATAACTTACATATGGTGTAGATATGGATTCAATCAAAAAAGAAACGCATGTATTTAAGGCAAATTTGAAATTATGTATATTTATTTATTTCTTCATCTTAAGGCTAGCGGATAGACGATGTTTTTTGTTTGGTGTGAAAACGTAATACTGTCCGTCAAACTTTGCCCGTTATTCCAAGATCAATTAACGCAAAACAAATCAAATGCAGTCAGTGAGCAACTGGATGCTTCCAGTTTTTGGAATGTACCGTTATTTTTATACCCTTCACATAAATGTGTAAGGGTATATATAAGTTTGTGATTCCGTTTGTAACGCATTGAAATATCCATCTAAGACCCCATAAAGTATATATATTCTGGATCAGCATCAATAGCGATTACGATTGAGCGATGTCCGTCTGTCCGTCTGTCCGTCGGTCCGTCTGTCCGTCTGTAGTCGTTGAAATACCGTTTCTGAGAAAACGGTTTGAGATAGAAACCTCATTCTTTCGCTAAAACGTGTGAAACCCCGGTAGTGGGTCTGCTATTGAAATTCAGTAAGATAGGTCCGCGGATAGCCGAGATATATTCAAAAAACCGGGTTTTGAGGGATATTTTGTGTAATTTTTGTATTCAGATTTTTGAAAAAAAATTTTTTCTTAAAAACTAAACCATATCATTTTTAGTGCTCATTAAATCCTAGAAATGAAGGAATTTTTGAAATCGGCCCATATATATCCGAGATATAGCGTCTCCCGATTTTTAAAGAAATCGGCTTTATTAGCCAAATAAGACAACTTTTGGAACCGAAGATCAATCAATATGGTATATATAGGCTATTTAGAGGCAAAAGTGGAAAATTTTTCCACATCGGCCCATATACACTCGAGATATAGCGCCTCCCGTTTTCTCAAGAAGTCGGCTCTAAAAGCCAAATAAAACAACTTTTGGTATCAAAAATCGATTAGAATGGAACATATAAGGTGTTTAAAAGCAAAATTGGAAAATTTTTGAAATCGGTCCATATATATCTGAGATATAGCGACTCCTGATTTTTCAAGAAATCCGCTCTTTAAGCCAAATAAAGCAATTTTTGGCACTAAAAATCAATCAGAATGGTACATATAGACTATTTAGAGGCAAACGTGGAAAATTTTGGACATCGGCCCATATACACTCGAGATATAGTGCCTCAAGTTTTCTCAAGAAGTCGGCTCTAAAAGCCAAATAAAACAACTTTTGGTACCAAAAATCGATCAGAATGGTACATATAAGGTGTTTAAAAGCAAAATTTGAAAATGTCTGCAATCGGTCTATATATACCTGAGATATAGCGTCTCCCGATTTTTCAAGAAATCGGCTCTATAAGCTAAATAAAACAACTTTTGGCACCAAAAATCAATCAGAATGATACATATAGGTTAGTCAGAAGCAAAACTGGAAATCTTTTTGTCATCGGCCCATATATGTTCGAGATATAGCGCCTCCCGATATCTCAAGAAGTCGGGCCTGGAAGCTAAACGAAACAGTTTTTTGCACTAAATATTTGTCGGAATGGTACATACAGGCTGTTTAGGGGCAAAATTAGAAAATTTTTGGACATCGGCCCATATGCACCCAACTTTTGGTACCAAAAATCAATCATAATGGTACATACATATGTATATAATATTATATACATATGTATATAATATTTGCGATCATGTATGAATGTATGTATGTATGTATGTATGTATGTATGTATGTATGTATGTATGTATGTATGTATGTATGTATGTATGTATGTAGATACGTTTGTATGTATGTAGGTATGTATGTATCTACATATGTATGTATGCATGCAAGTATGTTAGCATAAACAATTTTTTTGCTTTGGTGTAAAAATGTGTATGTATGTATGTACATACATATGTATACACGAGCTTGAAAATGAAAGTGATATAAAGAATTGTTGAAAAAAGGGTACGCAATGAAATTCTTTTAAACAATTGCGTCTTCAAATTCATTCACACAAAAAATCATTTTGGGTTTCCCTACGTACTTACATATGTACATACACACACACATGTGTATGATGATACGCAATAGATCATCAACAACGTGCACAAGAAAAAAATAATTTTGTAAAAGCAAGCAATGTAAATATGTATGTATGTATATATGTATGTATATAATCATTGTTTTATGGAACACACTGAAAATATTCAATAATAAAGAATTTATTTTAGAGTTTTCTATTATAGATACATACATACATACGTATGCATGTGTACCCACATACGTAAGTAAATTGAAAAGCAAATCACACTTAATGGCAATGTTTAGCATTATAATTCAAAAATAATGCAATTATATGCAATTTTTTGTTAAATAAATTTTACTATAAAGTTAACTGATAAATAATTAAGAAATACATTTTGCTTTTCTTTATTTCATTGATATTAAAAAGAATTGGTGTCACCCAGTGGTTGAACTTGAGCATATTAGGAATTATTTAAATAAAAGTTTTGCAGCCTGTGTTAAATCCCGGTAGTGGATCTGATATTGAAATTCAGAAAAAATCGGCCCATTTAAAAGCCAAATAAAACAACTTTTCGCACCAAAAATCAATCGGAATGTATGTACCATTGTGAAGGGTATTTAAGATTCGGCCCAGCCGAATATAGCACTCTTACTTGTTTTATTTTGTCTTATTATGCACTCAATAATGTGCACAAAATGTACATACATAGGTATCTTAAATGCAAGAGTACACAAAATTGTTTTTGAATGCAACATTTCGAAAGTTAAAATTTTGATATCGGATCATTATTAATAAAAAGCAACAAAAAAAATTAATAAATATAGGTATATGTATGTATACATACATATTTCATTGGTGGTGCAATATGAAAATTGGATTTTGCCATACATATGTACAATGTATACACACAAAGAATTTTATATATGTACATATATAGACTATAGGGTGCGCTAATACACTGGATACCCTTTAATACAAAAGTTTTGAGATTTTTGGTACATATTTGTTGTTGTTGTGTAGAGAGTAAGGCAACTACACATTCTGTTCAAACTGCAGCTTTCTATCTCATACCGTTAAAAAGTTACAGCTGATTTTCACTTTTGTATGGGGCACCCCATGATACAATTAACAAGGTAGCCTCGTCAGCTAAACCGTTAATCAACTGACTACTTTAGGTTGTCAAGAGATTGCAGAGATGAAAGGCAGCCAAAACGAGATAGCTAATCCGCGTAAGCTTAGTGCATCTCTATTCTGTAAATGTAGAAGTGGCGTCGTTTTGACAGTTTGCATAAGTTGTACAAAAACAAAATGCATGTTCTTTTTATTGAAGTTGTTCTTATTGTAGCGAAAAGGCTACCTTGTTAGTTGTATCATGGGGCACCCTTTAATTTAAAAATTTTTTTTTGTTGTTTTAGGTATTTGTTATTGTAGAGCATGTGTAAAACAATATCCTGTGCAAATTTCAGCTCTCTAGCTCTTATTGTTCAAAAGTTACGTTACATACATACACACAAAGAATTTTATGTTGATATATTGAATACTTTTTTCTCAATGCAAGGTATCCTTACTGGGGGGATCACAACGCAAATACAAGTGGACTTCATTAATATTGTGTATAACAGTGCTCAATAAATTTGAGTTTTGTTGTTTTTGTTTGTTTTATTATAATTTTGTACTAGTATTAGGTAGGGCCTTATTCATAATAAATATTTTATGTTTATGAAACTCTTATTTGACAAGTTATACATTCAAATTTGTTATTAACCTGTTATAATTTTTATGAATAAGAGTGTTAATTTTTAATTATTATAATGTTTTCTTAGTTTTTAAGTTTAGCTTTAATGGCCTCCCTTTTTTAAACCTATTTTTTTTTTCATAATAACTAGTTTACTTCTTCATGAAAACCTTTCTATCTCAGCTAAATTTGAGCACGAATCAGGTAATTTTATTTTTGTTACTTAATAAATCATATTTCCTTTCCAGCTGTTCCAAAAAAGCCAACCTTTGTCCCCTGTGACTGTTAGGGTTAAAAGTTCCCCGGGGGCCAAAGGTTGGAACTACCTGGAAATGTTTATGTTTAAAAATACAACTAGTTGTATCATGCTTTTGCTTTCATCATACACTTTCAATTTAATGTTCTTGTTGTCAGTTTTATTAAATTTTATATAATGAAAATGATTTTATGTTTATTAATCCCAAATTTTAAAAATATTCGTTCTTTTGGTATGTTATCGCGTAGCTATATTTATGCAACTAATTAATGTATGTATGTAGTTGCGTAGATCAACCTGCAGCCTGTTTCTCAAAACTATTGCTTTTTATTATTATTATTGTTAGTATTAAAAAACCAAAAAAAACCATGATACAAAAAAATTTGTTGTTACATGATTGTACCATAGTATTACACATGATATAGCTAATAGGGTAGGTAACCCAAGGGGTAACCTTTTCCTTACAATAAGAACAACGTCAACAAAAATAGCATGGATTTTTTTTTTGTACAACTTCTGAAAACTGTCAAAAAGACGCCACTTCTACATTTACAGAAGAGAAATAAATGCACAGCTTACGCTGATTTGTTACATTGTTTTGGCTGCCTTTCATCTCTAATACAGAGACAGTTTAAAGTAGTTAGATGTTTAACGGTTCAGCTGATGAGGCTACCGTATTAGTTGTATCATGGGTGGAAACAGAAAAAATGAAAGAATAGTACAGTGTGGCAACTCGACAAACTAAGCGTTTTACTTGCTCAAACATCTGGCAACAGAAAAAAAATACAAACCAAAAAACACAGACTGGTTTTCTGTGGCAAAAGATAGCAAACTAAAAACAAAGTTTAAGCTACTAAAAATTAAATTAAATACATATGTGCGTGTATTTGTACACAGACTATATCTTCTACAAAAAATGAATCAAGGAGTCTCGTCAATGGACATGGATCCTGAAACGGCAAAAGCCATTTTCTGCCAGGGTGCTGTTTTGTTTATTACTGGAGTTCCTAAGGGAACTGAATTTGGTATTGACTTGTGTTCATACGTAGTTGACGAAAAGTTTCGTGGTGTCAAGATGATACCACCAGGACCCCATTATGTCTGGTGTGCAGCTGTAGGTCCATATGGTGATTCAGCACCCCGTGTGGGTTTTAAGTATTTCTTTCAAGAACAAGAGCTGATTGTAAGAGAATGGGATGTTAACAACGAGGAGTTAAGAGAAAGACAAGTAGCTGAACCGGAACTTGAGAGAAAACGTTTAAGAGATAATTTAGAAATGTTAGATTCCTTTTTGGCACCCTACGATTTTCGCTACTACAATGAATGGCGGAAACTTACCGATACAATAACCAAAGAATGTGTTGAAAGGTGTGTACCAGCATTAGGAACTATAAGAACATGTGTTGAATTATTGTCTTGCCCAGATGAGGAAAGGCCTAGAGGTTCTTTGACTCAAGCCCGCCCATCTATGGTGGCCAAATTGATGAATGATGAAAATGATCTGCTACCGCAGTTGAAACCAGTTGAAGGCACAGCCCCCAGATTTTGTAATGTGCCTGAACGCGTACCGAAATACTCTACTCCTTCCGAAATATCAAAACACTCTTTGGACTGCATAGAGGCGTGTAACGAATTAGTAAACAACTTTAGCCAACCACAAGACATAGTGCAGGAAATACAAATATCGTTTGTGTTCTTCTTCATCGGGCATTCTGTTGAGTCTTTATCGTTTTGGCGCAAAGTGTTGTCATTACTTTGTCATTCTGAGGAGGCGATCAATAAATATCGGCTTTTATTTATGAAATACGCTGAAGTTCTGGCACATCAGTTACCTAATTTACCAGACGAACTAATGGAACCCTCTGAACGCAACACTGTATACAAAGACATAAGATCGTTGTTAGTAAATTTAAATTTATGCGGCCTGCATAAAAGTGCTGAGCTATTATGCAAAAAATTGAAAAAATCTTTGAATTGGACATTCGAAGGCTTGTTAGACGACGATCCGGAAGATATGCCTGTGATAGTTGAAGAATAGTTAAAAATAAGTACATACAAACTGTAACCATTAGAATTTTATTGTACAAGACGAACAATACATAGATAATACACATTTTTAATTTAAAAAATCATGATTAAGAAAAACATATTATTTGAACTACTTTATTTTTTTAGGCTCAGTAGCGTCTTCACTAATGATTTTATTTGAAATATTTCCTTTTTCATCGTTTCCAGGTAACTTATCAGTGCTTATTTCTGCCTCTACAATTTCTTTTTCTAAATCCAAATTATATTTGGCAGCTAATTCTTCTAGCCGTTTCTGATTATTTTTCAAATATCCTGGTAGGTAAAATATAGTTTGAACCATTCTAAAAAAAATTATAAACACATGTAAGTTCCTTAGTTCCTTTTTAATCACTCTCGCTCATTCCAAGTATTGTTATCGTAGACACATTAAGACAAAGATGCCGCTTGCAGACTTGTCGACAGCGTTAAATGTTATTGAAATTCTCTACTTATTATGCTTGGTTTAGATCAGATCCTTTTGGTCAACGACAAGTATAAAAGCGAAAACTTGTTGTTGTCGACGATGACGACTTGGAATATAGGATATTTTTTCACGCATACTTAATGAGTACATAACCTGAAATGGCTAGTAGTAAACAAGTGCAGGATGTCTTCAACATGGTCCAGTAGTCTACAACAACCTGCTGGTGCTTCATTTTTAAATACGACTGACCGATAATTTTATGTTCAAAAAGTAGCCGACTCAAACGAAATTATTAATTTTATTGGTAAATACGTGTATTTTATTCGCATTTACACGTAAGCAGTTTTACTTATCTGATATGTACGTTTTAGTTGATAACTTAAATTGCAAGATATTTGTTATGGTCATATTTACGGTATAGAAGTTGCTCTGGTAACTAAAGCCTCCTTCTTTATAATTAATGTATTGTATTCTGTTTGCTTAAAACTGTGTGTGTATATAGAGAATTTATTACGATTGAATAATTGCAGTATGTGCTTGTTTGATGTAACATACATACATATATACTATATACGTATGTATGTATGTATATGTGTAGATAATTACAATTATTCAATTTATTTTAAAATAATTTGTTTAACACTCCTCGTACTTTATTTCTTCATAAAATTTAACGTTAGCATAATTCATACGATTTTAATATCACATTTTACTTAAGCCATCAGCTTCGCAGGCGAAATAAACGACATATTAAACATACTTACATATTAAACACTATTTAGTTTACCGATGTTTGCTCGGAGATTTTGAAATTTGAGTATTAATTTTGAACTAAACATATGAAACAGTTAAGCCGTGTTTAACGGCTGATTTGTTTTTCTGAAATATTGAAATGAGTGAAAACATGGGTTTTCGCCATGGAGCAAGACCAACCTAGGTAAATTAAATATTTTTAAAGTCTTTCTATCATTTGCTGTAGAAGTAGTACAAACGTTTTTATAAATGTATGTATGTAGGATAAGGTAGTTAGTGGTCTTAAATATAATTAAAATATGTTAAACTATTAGATAATTACCACGTAATACACAGTGATGATAAAATGGAAAGTTGATCAATGTAATTAAATATACCCACTCAGTAACGAAGTGTTCAGGTAATAGGATGGCTAGGAGCTTCTGCTTAAAAACAGTATACATTTGGTCATGGCCTGGTTTCGAAGCAATTTGGGTGCTGAAGAGCGTAGTGGTGGACATGAAACAACCATGGTATGTACCCCAGCCAGTAAGTCTTCAACTTTACTTTTCTCGTATGCTTAAAAAAATTTGATCACTGCAATTTTACCACAAAAGGAAATTATTAATTTTAACTTAATAGTCGAACTTTATGATTTACAATTGTTATTAATTTTATCAGGGTTGAGTTGGATTTGAATTCCTTAGAATTAAAAAAAAAAAATTATTTTTATCAACATTATTAAAGAAGACAAGAAAAGTAAAGTTGAAGACTTGTTGGCTGGGGAGCATGACACGGCTCTTTCCTATTCATGTCAAACAGAGTAGCTTATAACTATATTCTGCTAATTTATAGAGTATGAATATAAAGGACTAAATATATTAATTAGTGAAAATACGTGTGTACGCACACATACATATGTTCGTGTGTATAGAACGTTCAGCTAGCACGAAAAGAGCTTTGTCATTTCATGCCAAACATAAATCGCAAACCTTTTCCAAGGTTCGACTTCAGAGTTTGCTGTCATCGAGTTACAAATAGCTGTGAAAATACATATATTGAATTATATTTGAACACTAATAGTCGTGTTAAATATTGTTACAATTGAAAAAATAGTTCATTGCTTTAAATGAAGTTTTATAAAACAAACCATAACAAATTAACAATTCAAAGAAAATTTGTTTGCGGTTACATCTGCTCATTTGATGTAATATGGTATGAAGAGTAAAAATGTAACTAATTGTAAAAATAGAAAAATGCTTCAAAAAGGTATTAAACATATTTTTCTTAAAATAATGTTTTTAACTTTAAATTAAACTCACCAACTTAACTTTCATATGACTATTGAAAGCAATAAAAAGACTTATGTATTTTCAAATAATTTTCATTTCAGATAAATTTTATTTTGCACATGAAATATTTTGTTTTTTATTTGTGTGGATAAAGAACTAAGAAGCCCTTAGGGCTTATATAGTTGGTGGACTACAAATTTAAATTCAAGCTTAAATATATACATATGTAGGCAACAAGTTAAAACCTGTATACATAGTATCTACAAAAACTTTACTGCAGATAACTGTTACACTTACTGAACAAAATTTCTAAGGGCAGCCACTACTCCCATTCCATACATTAATTTTTCCTCCAATTTTCTCCACGTTGCTTCCTGTAGTTGAGATAACTTTTCTAAGCCGTCAATAACTTCAGGAATTTCAATTAAATTTAGGCCATGTGACCGCAAAAAAACGCCCAAGTATGACTGAGCGAGTTCAAAATTTTGGTTTGATTCAAACATGTACTGTAAAATAGTTAAGAAGTTTACCATTGCCTTAACGGTACCACCGCCGATAGGATGCAAGGATTTCACCTCAAAATCGATCATTGAAGGCCCTAGTTGTTTCAGATGTTTCACACATTTGTCATAGTCCTGAGCATCGTTGGCATCCTCTAATAATTTACCAAACTTTGTGAGGTTGTTTACAGATGTTGGTTTTATAACACGTGAATCAAAGTCATCCTCTGACTTTCCTGTAGCAACATCAAATTTCAACTCTAAGCCAGCCACTGTAGGTAAAAAAAAGGGAGTTTGTTTGGGCACTTTGGGTGGAGCTCTTGGTTTATTGCGTTTCTTTATTATTTCCAAATCTAAAAGATTTTTCCACCTGGACGCTGAAACTCCAGACATCGTTATCAGGTCTTTTGATAACTGCTCAGCTGTTTCATATTTTAATTCGATTTCTTCGCCTAATGTTTCTGGCTCGTCGTCAATGTCCATAGTAAGTTCATTTACCGCTTCTTCTATACTTAATTCATCGGTTGCATTTGAGGGAAGACCAACGTAGGGTGCTTCTGCTTTAGAATCAATCGAACGCAATGATATTTGACTAAACAGTAGTTTATTGGACCATAAATAAATGCCCAAGTTGTTGACATGAGCAGTAGCCAGAAAATCTCCCGTAGGAGACATTGTTAACGAGACGCATGGCCTGTCCACTTTAAAATGATCAATCATGTAGGATGAGGGTATGTCCCAAACTTTAATGGTAGCATCCATTGAGGCTGATATCAGCCAACGACTATCGGGACTAAAGGTAACATCATTTATTTTGGCAGAATGCCCTTCAAATTTTCGTATTACAACTTTAGTGTCTAAATCCACCACCATAATCACGAAGCTGACTAAAGCAACTGCTATCATGGCGCTTTCTCTATGACAGCGTATTAACGAAATTCCATCTTGGAACTGTATTCGTGCAAACGGTTTATCGGCTGAAAAAATAGTACATTTTATTTTATTTATTTATTTGGTTTCAACACAAAGAAAGCCTCATAGCCAATAATACATTTTTTAAGTATTATAAATTCACAGAGATCCGAGTTTATAGAACGCTGAGAATGATTATCGTAGCAGTGTTTTAGTTACTTGATTAATGCTACTAGTCTTAATAGTTAACAAACTTAAATTCCATAACTTACTGTTTTCTTTAAAGTGCCAAAATTTTAATAAGCCAAGACTGCATCCGGAAACAACCATCTGATTCAAATTATCACTAGCAACTCCACGTACCGCAGCGGAATGAGCTGGTTTGCCATAACTGGCTCTATGGTACCCAGATTGAATGTTAAAACGTTCTACGTCACCACAAGAATAACCTTGACATAATAAAACATATTAAAGCAAAAAAGAGAAATGGAATTAAAATTTTGTCTACCAATTTTCTTTGGTTTAATAGATTGAGCTTGAGGTCACTTTAGTTTTAATAAATATATTTTTTGTTATTAAAGTCTTCAATATTACGATACTTCTTTGTGTATCTTCTTCGGGAGAATGTGTTTCCTAATATTTTATAAATGTTCAAATTTCAAAACAAATCTTATTGACAAACTAATTGAAAAATAAAAAGGGGTTTTAGATACATAATTAGGCTTTACATACATACTTATTATTCACATTTAAACTTGACATATTTATATTAAAATTGTTAATAATTATAATTATATTATACAAAATTATTTTATACACAATAACGCTTTTAACATAACATTTCATTAGCTTTTTACAAAAAAGAAATGAAAAATCATTGAAACAAAATAAGATATTAATATTCTGTTCTAAGTCCTGTTCTAGTCTTTGTAATCAGACATATATAATTTCGAGCATGTCTAGTGACCTCAAGCTCAATATATTAAACCAAAGAAAACTAAATAAAAAAGGTCGAAAAACTAGTATCCAGAACATTTTATCTACCACTTACCAATAATAACAAAATTACCACAATGGGTAAGAGTAACACAAGTTGTTTCAGCAATGAAATCGGTGCGATTCTTGTTGAAAAATTTTTCGGGTATCAAACAATGATCCCCCATACGATTCTTATGAAATGACCAAGTTGTTGTTTGTATCGTACCCGAATGAATAGCCGCTATATTGTCCCATTCTTTTTCACGTGCCAATTCTGAAGTAAACTCAATGATTGGCGGCATAATGTGGTTATCCTCTTGAAAACGATCTTCAAATAATGTGTGTAAGTATATTATAAATTATTATATGCACTTCATTAATAACGCTTTAAAGCTTACTTTTCTTTTTAGAGGCCTTTTTATTGTAACTTGCTTTCCCTAAGCTTTTATTTAAAGTTCCTGATATAGTACTAAACGCTCTGAGGGAACTATCTTCTCCAGACGATAAAATCGTTTGACCATTGCTACCATGATAACGTATACAAAGTGGGGGGGCATTATGGCCTTCTCGTATGCGTAGAAGGCGTGCACCTCCATCGGACATGTCAAAAATCCATAATTTCATTGAGTTGTCAGGAGATGTTGTTAGAACTAACGGTTCATTTGGAAAACAAATGGTTGTAGTAACAGAGTCATCAT
This sequence comes from Sturmia bella, assembly GCA_963662145.1. Lineage (NCBI taxonomy): Eukaryota > Metazoa > Arthropoda > Insecta > Diptera > Tachinidae > Sturmia > Sturmia bella. The sequence goes on along the minus strand of OY759168.1, from coordinate 21,033,578 downwards.
GGGCCTGTAGTTGACTTGCAATCTATCAATAAGAAAATGTAATTAGGTATAAAAACTTCTTATTCAGACGTATACATTTCTTCAATTAATTCTAACTTTTATACAAAAAGAGAGGTACACAAATTGTATACACTCATATATACATGTATATATGTAGCGTTTTTGCATAACGGCTCAAGCATAATTAAAAAAATTCCTGTCAATTTTCAATTAAATTATATTTTTTTTGCCAACCAGTTTTCATCAAGTAATTTTTCAATGGAATTTTCCTTAAAATGTTTTTCCATTTTATCTTGGTTCATTATATTAAATAACGGGCATTTCCCATTTAATCTACGATAGTATTTTAGCTACTTTTTTTCTCGGTTTGCTATTTATGAACTTTTTAAATACACCTTATTTTTTTGCTTTTAATTTAGCATTATGGTTTAGCGTTAAATACATTAGAATATTTTGAATTGCTTTCGGTATATATGTATATATGCGTTTAAAAAATTTCTTTATTCCATCATCAATAATTGAACTGAGATAACTAGGCAATATTTAGTAATAAGCAAGATGTAAATTTGCAATTTTTAGCAGTATTACTGAATTGAATAAATGAATAAATAAAATATGTAGACATTTTCTCTTAATAACTGATATTTTCAAAATTGACACTAAAAATACCTACCTTTTTTTCTTCTAAATTCCAAAAAGCAACGTAGCCATTTGTACTAGCTGATGCCATTATCGGTGGTCCGTCTGTGCGGAAAGTAATTTGTGTAACTAAGCCCCAATCCTGCTTGAATTCCAATAAAATTTCATCAAACTGCAAATTCAGTAGAACAATTGTACCATCTTGATGGCCCACCGCTACTACATCTATTGCAGGAGCTGGTTCTATGCAGGTCACACGACTGTCGCGACCATTAAATGTATACACCAATCGATTAGCTTTCAAATTCCAGAGCTTTAGCTGGCCTTGTTTTGAACCCAATACAATTTTATTAACATAAGTTGGAGGATGGGCAATGGCTGTTATTTCGAATTCCTCTGCGTTGTATGGTACTTCTAAATACACTTCGCCTTTAAGAATATCCCAAACCTTCATAACATTGGCCCCATCCACGGCAATTAAATGTTTACTAAATGGCAAAAGAAGATGCACATTTTTAGCATGACCTTTATAAATATGTCTAATATGTTTGCCAGCACGCCAGGCATAGATACACTTATTACAAGCTGTGTAAATATGATTCCGATCAGAAGCTAATGCAGTAATTTCATCCGGATGTTGACCACTGACATGAAGTAAGCGAAAATGATTTGAGGTATAGACTTGAAAGGAACGTCCGATGCATGTTGTAATTAAATTGTCTTTTCTTCTTTGTATATAACGTATTAGAGCTGGAACATGATTGCTTACATATCCCAAAGACCGATTACGCCGAAATATGACGCTGCTATCGCGATGCTTTTCTTTTGGATTCTCGTCGACTTTGTTTTCGTTTAAGTTCATCATTTTATTTAAAATATTTTATAGCTATTTTAAGAAAACAATTTTAAACAGCTTTATTAGTTTATTCTCGTTTAGCACGCGGAATTGGTCTTACAAACGTTGTTTGTTATTGTCATGAACACAGCCAAGAGCCCAACATGTGATACACTGAAAATAAACTTTTCACAAACAAGCTTGCCAGACTTCAATGTTTTGCTAATACGAAGTTTGTTTGACAGGCTCCCAGTTTTACCCAAAGTGTTTCTTGTGTTGAAAATTGTGTAAATGAGAACGTTTATGAGAGAGTACAATCTGGTTCCCGAACTTTACTCGTATTTGTTTTTCTTACAAAATGGTAAAAATGTCAAACGACTTTACCAGCTCTTTAATATTTATAAATTTAGAGAAGTCCAAAATATTATTCATAAAAGTTTTCAGGTATAATTGACAATATATTCAGAAATTATCTTTTTTATAAACAAAATAACTTTCTTTAGTATTTTAGTTATAGAAAAGCGGCACACATACATTTAAATTACCATCAATCTTTGTCGTCTAAAAACGTTAATGTACATATGTATGTATGTATATACCGAATATTTGTCTGTACTTTTTTTTACGTTTTCATTAGAAAACAGTTGTTTCAACATTTTTCGGGCTTGAAATGTGCTTTTGTGCGTTCCAGGTAAATTGGGCAAGTTTTAGAGAGTATTTTTCGTGTACTCTCATTTTACCGGACTTTACCCGGAATTACCTCAAACAAATTTATTATTTTCTGAAGCCAGACTGTAGCTTTATAATACGAAAATTCGGATATAGTTTTTTGTTGTTCCTTTTAATGTTTATTCCAACACTACTCAATAATTTGTGAACCCATTTTTGAAATTAGGCGGATAAAATATCTATACGTAAGTTTTGCTTTTGGAGATACCTCGTAAGAAGAAGCACCTAAAAGAATTTTGGAATTCTGACGATACAAAATATCGACTGCGTAATCCGATTTTAAAGCTTTTTACTTTTCAAAGAGGCTTTATAATAACAGGGAACCTCATCTATTTATTTGGCAGGGAGTAGTAGTAAATTAATTTCCATAAAAACTTGTGGACATAGAAGGGACTTTCTGGAAATTGGGGACCGAATTACGGCACTCGTTAACGTATCGAGCAAAAATAGTGTAAAACAAAATAATCATATATACACAAAATGCCGTGATTCAACCCGGGTTTTATTTTGAGAATGTGCATACAGATGTTTGTATAAAAAAAATTCAGCTACTTATTGGAATATTATTGGTGGTCGCCTTTCCTCGTTTTTCACGTCCAATCACCTTCACGAATGGTAGAAAGAAATCGGATTGAAATGCGCGCAGCAATACTATGATTTACTACCACATTGTCTTCAGTAGATGCAATTGAATCACCACTATAATTACCTATATTATCTTTTAAATCCGTATAATTTTTTTATACTTATAGCTTATTAAGGTCCTGAAGGAGCTATACGAAGGCGAGCGAAATATCGACAAATATATTCGAATAAATATAAAAAAATATCAAACATTTTTGAAATATTATGCTATTGCCCAGACTAAGCAATCCGAAGGAGAGCGAAATATCGGCAAAAAAAAATCTAATATATTAAAGGAGACCTGAAGCTCGAAAAAAATGAAATAATATTAAATTAAAAAAGGGTCGAATAAACTTAATAAGTAATAAACTTTTTTTGTCTTTGTTTTTAAAAAAACATTTAAAAAAAAAATATTTGTTTGCTTTAAGAGCCAATTGAAATATATTAATTCAGGTCCAAAAATATAGACCTGTTTTAAAAATGTTTTCTGTGTGTTTTCAGCTGTCTATGTATATGCCGACGACATTTTGTTGATGCTAATCAACTCATCAGTAGACTTGAAAAATTCTTAAAAGTTTGTTTGAAACTTAACTAACTACTTATTCCATAATTCCCATGAACAAAATGAGAATCAGAAATGTTCAAACAAACCTTTAACACAGTAAACATTTCTTTTCGTTTTGTAACTCTTCTACTTTTCTTTGCAACCTTCTATACAACGAGTTACCATCGGTCACTACGATTTGTATTTTTGAAAATATGGAAAAGTAAAAACTTTTTGAATATTCAAATATGAACTTAATTATTTAATTGCTTTAAGAGCCAATTGAAATGTATTAATTCAGGTCCAAAAATATAGACATCTTTTTTAATAAGTAATATATAAAAAATATATAATGTATAGAGGGCTGGGTAGTATTTGAAATACGTATTTCAAATACAAATACGTATTATTACATCAATTGAAAACGGAAAATTTTGCTACTGTTTTTTTCCCAAAACAAAAACAAAAAATATCTGTGTAAAGTAAAAGTAACTGAATGCATACACATTGAGAAAGTCGAAAAGCTTTCAGAAAGTTAAATAATGAAGTACAAGAAGAGAAAAAAATATCAATCAGATGTTGACTTGGATAGAGTTTATATATATAGTCCTATTCATAATAAATATTTTAGGTTTATTAAACTCTTATTTGACAAATTTTCCATACAAATATGTCAAATAAGAGCCTCATAAACCTGAAATAATTTTTATGAATTAGGGGGATAGTCTTTAGTTAAACATTTTGTTATTGTCTCTTATTTCTTAATTTCATTATTTCTCTTCCAATAAAATATCGTTTAATAAGAAATCCTTGAGATTTTGTCGTTAGCTGGTTTTCATTCATTCGCCATCAAGAGGTTGTTTGTCTGTTACCACATTGGAAAAGCTGGTGTTTATGGAAGGAAACAAAAACTTTTTTGAATAAAAGTATTTTGTATTTTATTCCAACTTCAATCCCACAAAACATACGAACGATTTTTTTTTTTTTTTGGTTATTCTAGATAAGTTTACAAAGAAAACTAGTAATTATTGAATATGCAATCACAAACTCTTATAAAGAAATAATTTCACAATGTTTGTACTTTTTAAAAATATTCGCTATAATTTATTATTGTCTTATATTGCGCGCATTTCAAATTAAAAAAATTAGATTTAACAAATAGTGAGAGGAACCAATATTTTTAGAAGCAATGCATACAGTTCACTTTCAGTTAGCTCTAATAAATAAATTTGTACAACTTTCATTTCATTTATATGCATCACAAATTACTAAGTTTTCAACGAAATAAATAAAGAGAAGAGTTAAGTTATAGATTTTTTTTTTTTTTTGCTAACTTAATAGATTGGTATTTTTCTAATTAAAATATTACAAAGAAAAAATAAAAAACTTTATTGCAATTTTTTGCTTGAAATTAAATTAAGCATAAATTAACAACATAATATTTAAAATATTTATAATTATTGTAGTAGTTAGTATTAACATCGAGGCGATCATATATAAGTTGTTTAAGAGGAAAAACTAAGTGTCAGCTGAACTTAAGCTCCGTCCACGCTTCAGATGAAACAATTCACGCAATAACTCCTTAATCAAATCATAAGCGGAAAAACTGATTCCTACAGCTATAGGGCCTTTTATCCAATTCATACTCAATCCTTTATAAAAGCCATTTTTAACTCCTTCTTCCCTGATAATAAAAATTTAATAAAATTTTGATTCATATTAAAAAAAAAAATGGCACTTACATGTATATAGTTTTTAATGTTGCATAAATGGTGGGATATTTATTTTTTCCATCTTTGTTAACACCCATTGTTTGCATACGCCTTCGCACAATGTCCAATGGATAACTTGATGTTTGGCCAACAACGCCAGCTACGGCGCCAAACGCCAAGGAGACGAGAGTATTTGGTTTAACATTGCCAGTAATTTCTACAAGTAAATAATAAAATTTAATAAGAAAGAAAAACTTCATCGGCAAATAAATAGGTGACAAATTAACAGTGCAGAGTTAACCACACTTTGTTGTTATGTACTTCATTTGCTAGATAAAAGCCTAAGTATAGCATTATAAAGAAAACAAACTGCTAACAGATGATAAAATGGCGGCTCGAAAGCTTTCAAATACGACTAAGTTGAAACGGTCATCTTTTGCGAAACAAATATTAAGTTTGGTCCCGTACTGCACTTACAGAGGCAAGAGAATTAGAGCATTCGGGTACAACAGCTTAATATCAAAGTGGCATTTTTATATATTTGCGGTATCACTGTGGAATTCGATTCCTTATAGTCTTCAAGTATTAAATTGGTGTGCGTTACACCAATTTAAAAATCAAATTTTGAAATTTTTCTCAGAGTAATTGTTCGCTAGAAATGTTGTTTCATATTTGATAAGACTTTAGATTTTTTTTTTATATACATTTTTCATTTTATTATTTGTGTTGTATGCTTTTAAATTATTATTATTATTACATTCTCAATATTTGTACAAACTCAGTTCCACACTGCAATATAAGACATAAAGTCTTGTGTATGGAGCGATATACATAAATAAATAAAAATAAAATAAATACTCAGCATTGCACGAAAACTGCTCCCGTACTCAAAGTTCGGGCAAGTGAGAGAGCTTTTGAGAGAGAAATATTCTTGTTCACACTTTTTCTTCGGGCTAGTTGGTGCAAGTAGTTAAACACTCAGTTGTTGCAAAAAGTAACCAATAGGTGTATTTCTTTACGTGATATTTTGTAACAAATTGTGCAAAATGTTACTGCTACTTGTTTCTTTACTTTCTCCAGCAAGAAAGTTTATGTACAAAAAAGAGAGAGAGAGAGAGAGAGAGTCAGAAAATGACATTTGAATGACTGAGAACTTGCAAAGTCTTGCAGGTTTTTGAAACAGATGTTTTGACTGCCATATAAAAAGCCAAAAAAAAATTTCATGCGTGGAAATATTTTTTTCCCAAAATAAATTTACACAAAAAATAATTTATACAAACATGGCAGTTTTTATTTACGGTAATTTTGGTTTACTTGAACACACTTATCTGCTAGTGCATCGCTTTAAGGTCACCATTTTTCAGCAAGTTTGGCTTATAAGCAAACTAAAAGATTTTATGGTGGGAACAAGTAGTTTTAATAGTAAAAAAAAGTTTATTAGGCTACAAAAAAACTTCGATATTCGAGGTTATGTCCTATAAACAAAATAAAACAAATTTTATTAAATTACTTTTTCAGGCTCAAGTTCAACCCTTGGTTCGTCACTTTTTAATCAATATCAATTAAGTAAAGAAAAGTAAAATTTTTATATGTAGGTAGGTGGACAACTGGCTGTTTCTGGGTAGCAAACACCCTTCATCCGCACTCTATGAACTTTGGACGTGTCAAATTTCACAATTTTAACACTGCCGCTATAACCACTCGGCAACCAAAGCTCACGCAATTTTACTTTCTTTTATTGTACTTAACTAACATTAACCAAAGCAATGATCTTTTTTGCAGTCTTTCTTATGGATGATTTTTTGTCATCTCAGGAGACTGTTGTTTGCTCTTTATATGAGAGCTTTTTCATACATGTTCTGGTTTTCATCTACCCAGAAACAGCCGGTTCTCCACCTACCTATGCAAATTTTACTTTTCTTTACTTAATTGATATTGATTAAAAAGTGACAAACCAAGTGTTGAACTAGAGCCTGAAAAAGCAATTTAATATAAATGTATTACAATATCATAGTTCAATAAAATTAAAATTTCAGTAAAAAAAGAATTTTTGATGGAAAACAGTGGCTCTAACAGAAAAATAAAAAAAAAACATTATCTAAAGGTTTTGATCAGTATATCCAATAATCGAGCTAAAACACGTTCGACGATGTTGGTACTGTAACCGACCAAAGCAGCGCGTATGCATACTTATATATGTACATATGTATGTACACGGATGTGACTATTGTGAAGATGTCCTTCATGCTTGTTTTTATATGACTTCGCAAAAGGATGCATATATGTATGTATCTATTCGTGTAATTTTTTTCTTTACGTTCCAATACTACTCCACTGTTTATGAACCGATTTTAAAAATTCTTTTTCTGTTTGAAAAGTGTTGCTTCTACAGCGTCCGCAATCTAACTTTTTTTTTCTTCAATTAGTGCTTATTTCGTGAATGGTAACACTTAGCTCATGTCTGATTTGACAGATAATTAGTTTTATCCTTCCGCTGAACAAATATGTTTGTGTATACGCTTGAACAGCGCTAGGAAATGTTGCGACATTACTTTGAAAATCATGGTAATGTTGCAGAATGTGTGCGAAAATTGCGCACGGATTTTGGAAGAAGAAAAGCACCGTCTGCTCCGTATGTTCATTTTCTTGTGAAAAAAGTGAAAAAACTGGCGTCCTTATCGATAAACCAAAGCGTGAAAAGCCAAAAACAGTGCGTACACCCGAGAATATTGCTGCTGGGGCAGAAAGTGTGCGTGAAGCGCCATGAACATCAGTTCTCAACAATTGAACATTTCGGAGACATCATTGAGACGAATTTTGCATAAATAAAATAAAAAATAAATTTGAGGAAATATTCAGTAGTTTTTTTATAGCATTTAAAAAAAAAGTTATTTGGCGGACCCTTTAGTTGGGTCTCAGAACTTTTTTTGCATTTCACTTAAGAACTGATTTTCAAAATTATTTTTGCCTTTTGAAAGGTTTTGTCAGCAGAGAATGATCCAAGTTTTGAATAACTCAGCAGCTTAAGAACCGATTTTGAAGACTAACCCCTAATTCATAAAAATTATTTCAGGCTTATAAGGCTCTTATTGGAACTAAGTTCCTTAACGCGGCTTGCTGGTAGTGCAAAATAGTAGAAATCGTCACGAAAGCGTGTGAGCTGTTTATATGTATTGGTTATCTGTCGACAAACAATTGTGTATGTGTCTCCGCTGTCGTCAACAGAGACACCTACCAATAAATATTAATTAGTTGTGAAAACGGTTGCTAGATATCGCTAAAGTAACAGTAAAAAACAGCAATATTGAAAAATTTACCAACAGTTGCTTTTCTTCGTTTTGTAGCAGTTTGACAAAAAAAATACATACAGATTTCACCTTGTATTATATTCGAAGATTCTTTTAGAACAATAGAAATATAGATGTCGCTTAAGGCAGTTCTACTCAATTACTTGTATTGGATTAACCCATGGACGCACCACTAGCTATAATTTATAACAATTTAGTTATTTTTTTGGGGTTGAAATCTAGTTTTTGGTGTTCCCGTAATTTTGTGCTTTTTGGTGCATTATTGAGAGAAATTGATGATTGCACTTTACCGAACTTTAGCCAAAAAGTACGGGATCAAACTTATTATTGAGCATGCGAACAAACGAATAGTTTCGAGATCAACATCTTGTTATTAAAATAATTTATTTCAAAATTTTCGCATTTCCTGACGATGTTACCGATATATAAAAAATAGTGTGAACAAATATTAAAATCTGAAATACTATATTAGAAGAAAATATAACAATGCGTCACTATTATTTCATTTACAATTAACGAAAAATCTGTAGAGCGCGAAAAGTAACAACATATTCAATCTTATTGTGGTTGGCGTTTTTGCGGCGAAAGTCAGTCAATCGTTTTTGAAAAGTGATGCCATGATTTGCAAGAAATACGACACTTTTCAAAATGTTCAGCAATAACAGCATCAAATTTCGATTTTAGAGTTTGCAGAAACAACTAAACTAAACCAAACACAATAAGGGGGATTATGTGCTCTGTGATATTTTATATGCATTTGTTTGTTCGTTTTCTTTAGAACCCCATGGTTTGTCGAATCGGAACGCAACTTACCTGTATATTCACGTTTTAAAGTTTCGTAGGTAAAAAATGAGGTTCCAGCATATGGTATAACACCTAGAACTGTGGCCCAATAACCTCTGTACAAGGTGTGAGGACCTTCTTCAACCCATATTTTAACAAATACGCTGCGCAGAGTGCTGAAATTAAGAATTTAATTTAACTCTGTTCTTTGCAAATGTTTAAAAACGCTTGTAATACCTATACCCAGTATATTTATCTGTAACAGCCATACGTGCTCTTGCCAAATCTAGAGGATAAGTAAGAGATTGTGAGGTTATTCCGGCCAGAGAGCCTGCCACAAAACGTCTTAATTTCGTACTAAATTGAGAAAAGAGATTATACATAATTTTGTTAGGCAGCCATAAAAATTACAGCTGTAGCGAATTTCTATAACATTAGATATTTGCTTGTTTTTGGCGTTATTTCAACTAAATACTTTTTGTCATGTAAAAAAAAAAAAAACTCCAAGACGCAAGAAATTCTGTGTACTTTTCTTTGCAAGTGTGACGAAATTTACATAAGGAGTTTACTAAACTGAAATTCCGTACGGTTTTCTTACGAGTTTCAGTACACTGTTCTTATGGAAACGTCCGAATGATGTCAGCAGCGACTGTTACAATACAAATAAGAATACGCCAATGTACTTTGGCAATGTACTTTTCTCATGTTTATTAAATACACGTTAATTTTATGCAAACTTATATTTTTGTGTAAAAATAAATTTTTTTTTCTCAAACGTAAATTTCTATAAGAACTAAGTGCCGGTCTGAAAAAATGCGTTTGGAACCGAATAGTTAATAATTTTATCTTTTGCGATTTTAGTAATGTCCGAAAGTTTTTATTTAACTCTTTTAATATTTAAGAACTATTTTGGCAATAAAAAAAGTTTTAATAAATCTATGGCGATGGTGCAATGAAAATTTAGCTCAATGAAAAATCCGCTCACACTTTGCAGTTAAAAAATCTTAGTGTAGCTAAAATAATTTTAAGTACACTGCTAAAAACAGTTTGCTGTAATGCCAGAGTAAATTTTCAAGAAAACCAAATAGTTTAGATCTGTTTTCTGTCTTTTAAAAGTTTTCAGCATGTCTATATGCCACCGACGTTTTTGGAATTATCATTAAGTGTTTACAAATATTAGAATATGAAGTACAATGTTTGAACATATTGTCATAAGTGTTTTGAAGACTACTGATTGGTTGGTTGGCATCAAAAATGTCGGCGGCATATAGACATGCTGAAAGACAGAAAACAGCTCTAAGCTTTTTGGTTTTTTGAAAATATACTGTTATTTATTATTAAATGCTGCTATTAAACAATTATTTTAAATTTGTATTTGTAACATTTTCATATCTTAATCACAATTAAATGTCAAAATTTTTGATGTTAAGATTTGGATCTCCAAAAATGAAGTTAATTAATTATTAGCTTTGAAAACAAATTGAAATGTATTATTTTAGATCTAAAATTAAACCTTATTAATGTTTTCTGTCTTTTTCAGCTGTCTATATGCCGCCGACATGTCGTTGGTGCTAATCAACTCATGAGTGAAAAATCTTAAAAAAATGTTTGAAACCCAACCACTTATTCCAAAATTCCCATGAACAAAATGAGAATTCAAAACGTTCAAGTTGTTGAGAAAAATAAAAGTTATGCAATTCCAAAAAATGTTTTCTATATTAAAGGTTTGTTTGAACGCTTCTGATTCTCATTTTGTTCATGGGAATTTTGGAATAAGGAAATTTAGAATAAGGGTTTCAAACATGCTTTTAAGAATTTTTCGAACATACTGATGAATTGATTAATATCAACGAAGTGTCAGCGGCGTATAGACGGCTGATAAAAACCGAAAACATTAATGAAGTATATTTTTAGGACTAAAATAATACTCTTTGTTCTCCAACAATTTACATTGTTTTAAGAAAAACAAAATATATGCTCAAAGTTTTCGTGAAGTTGTGCAACTCCATCTGTTATAGATTCGCCTTCGGCATTTAATTTCGATAAATTAAAATTCTCTACATACATTTGCATTTATAATTTCGCAAGTATGAAAGTTTGCATGTGTATAGTTATATACAGATCGTCGATCCCAACTTATCTTCATAAAATCAATAAAATTGATGTGGCGTCATTTCCATCAAAAACTTACAAATAAAATTAAAACTTTAAAAATAAAAATTAGGATTTACACCGTAATATACACACATATATTATTCTGGTATTAGATTCAACCTGTAACCTTGAGGAATCTGGACTATGGTGATCAATTAGTCGACATTTTTCATTAATCGATTTTCGAATATTTATAGAATTTCAAATTGCTTTCTGATATTTAATTCGATTTAGCCGTTTATAAGCTGTATAGTGGGGTTTTCATAAAAAGTGGATTCCATTAGCCTATACACTTTGCATGTGTTACGCCCAACAGTCCGATTCCTATGAAATTCCAAACAAAATGTTGCATCGGCCTGCAAAATTACTTTGTATTCAGATTAAAAACATCAGCTTGACATTGGTCTCAATTTCTTATAAGCTCGTGGTGGCCTATTTGAGGGCGTATGGGACTGTATGAAGTCTAAGCTTCAAAGTGAAATACTTAAATTTTATTAGAAACTGCAGGTTTAGTTCCACCGTGCGCCAATTTCTATAGGCACATACATACGTAAAAGCAACTCTGTAGAAAAAAGTATCAATATTTTTATTAGTTTATTTCGAGTATAAAGAGCCCAGGACACACATAACAAACTTTTCACACAGTTTGATTGTACGCGGGCCATTTTTTTTTTCTTTTTTTGATAATTTTCCGCAGATATACGTTAAAAGACGTCAAACATCATAATTTTTGTGGCTTTGCAGCGTTTGTGTCTATTATGCCGTCGGGTGGTGTTATTTCTGAATTTAAGATACCATAAAATGAATTTTTTTCATTCATGCACTTTTCCTCCACTTTGACAATTGCATACCAAATTACTTGTTTTCGTCATGAAAGCTTCAAATAAAAAATATTAACAGTTTTGCTTCAAAGCAGTGTTGCCAGATTAGGGGGTTTCCCTCTAGATTTAGGGATTTTTTTTCTTTTGGTGGTGAATTCGAGGTGTTAAATTTTTTCGGGGAAAATTTAGGGGGAAGCAATTTATTTTTGGGGTATTTTTAGGGGATTTCTGTGTTTGGTTGAATGGCAGGAGTTAAAAGATTTTTCAACTGATAAATTTGAAAACTTTAACGATTTTTAAAGTAAAATTAAATGAAATATTTTACGTTCATCTGGTAGCTTCAAGTACAGAATTTTGCAACTGGTAATTTTAAGTACTTTTTTTGTTGAGTTGAATGAATTTTTTCCTTACACTGCAGTTACACGATCAAGTTTTTTTGCTTGTCAAAATTCAGTAAAATTGATAGCTGTAGGCTGCACGCAATTTCATAACAATTCGTTTTCAAGATGCCGTCAAGAAGAAAATTAAAAATAGCTGCTTCATTAAAAGTACTATCAGAAATAAAGAAAATAAAAGAAAAATATGAACTAAATTGTTTATTTGCTTTAAGAGCCAATTGAAATGTATTAATTTAGGTCCAAAAATGAACCTTTTCAAAAAATATTTGTTGTATTTTTCAGCTGTCTAGATGCCGACATTTCGTTGGTGCTAATCAACTCATCAGTAGTAGAAGAAAAAAAAACAGAGGGCAGAAAGGAGTCGATATGACACCACATTCATAATCCACAGAACTTCGTGGCTTCTGTATATCGTGGCTCTATAAATCGCACCACATCATTATATTTGTTGGTTTTGCACGTAAACATTTTTATTTCTATTTTTAAGCTTGAATCTGTTTAATTTTTATCACTTTTAATTGCAACTTTCAAACAAAACAAACAAATCTATGCAGACAGAACGAAACAAAATTGTTGTCAGCTGTTTTCTTGATTGTGACTTGATGCTCTCTATGGAAAGCAAAAATTGTCATCAAGTTTGCATCAATTTTCAAAATTGTGAGTGTATTAGTAAAAAAGTGTGAATGTATTAAAACTTGAAAGGCAAAACTTGATCGTGTAACCCCCAAGTTATGGGTAATTTCTTTGAATTTTTTCCGTTTCTTAAAATTAATTTCTTTCTTGGGAAAATTAAAATATCTAAGAACCTTTGATAAAATTTTAACTCTTTTTATGAAAATGTCAAAAGAACGTAAAGAGCGAAGAAGACTTAGAAACTCTTAATATTTTTGGAGACACTTAATTTCTTCTAGATACGCAGATAACAATTTCCAGCTGCCTATAAATATGTACTTAGATCTCATAATATGGGAATACAAATAAATCGAAAATTTATAATAAATATACATACACCTGTAATCATAACATATGCACTGAAAAACACATATAATCAGTTAATTTTTAATTGGGGAAAGTTTAACAATTTTATGCATTTTCCCCATTGTCAATGCATTAATATTGGTGATTCGCAAACTAAAGCAGAATGTTCACCAAAAATTTTTAGGGGGATTTTGTAGAAAAACATTGAATTTTATAGGGTTTTAAAATTTTTCTGGAGGGAAGAAATACATTGACCTGGGAACACTGCTTCAAAGGCAGAAAGAAAGGGAAAACAGAGTTCTCTATTGATTTTGTACCCTGGAATGTTTGGAAATGTTTATGTACACTCCAAAATTAGCTTAATTATTTATTTGCTTTAAGAGCTAATTGAAATGTATTATTTTAGACCTTATTAATGTTTTCTATTATTTTCAGTCTATATGCCGCCGACATTTCGTTGATGCTAATCAACTCATCAGTAGACTCGAAAAATCTTAAAAGAATGCTTGAAACCCAACTACTTATTCCAAAATTTTCATGAACAAAATGAGAATTAGAAATGTTCAAGCAAACCTTTAATACAGAAAACATTTTTTCGCCTCGCAACACTTTTACTTTTCTTAACAACTTCTATACAACGAGTTGCCATCGATTACTACGATTTGTATTTTTGAAAGTATCAAAAAGTAAAAGTTTTTTGAATATTCAAAAATGAACCTAATTATTTATTTGCTTTAAGAGCTAATTGAAATGTATTATAGATTTTTCGAGTCTACTGATGAGTTGATTATTTATACATTAATAAGGTCTATTCTTAGACCTAAAATAACTCATTTCAATTAGCTCTTAAGGCAAATAAATAATTAAATCTTTAATTTTGTATTTTGTTCGTAGAAACATTGTAATTCTGTCATCTAATTGTTTGCATTTGTCTGTTTGTGCTGTGCATGTTGACAGTTCTTCAGGCTAAAAGCAGTAGTCAACTGGGCTTGTAAGGCTACCTGGTATCGAGGTACCTTGATTTTGCATCAAACAGAGTCGAACGAACACAAACGCTTTACACAATCAAACTATGTGATGAGTTTGTGGCACGCGTCCAGGCCACTAAAGGCAAAAATAAGAATATTACCCAAAAAGTGGCGTACACAACATCCTGTAAACAGCAATAATATAAAAAAAGTTCTCTATGAATATCTTTAAAGCAATCGATGAAGCATCAAAATCACTATGCATATTTAATAACCTGCTGGCCAACCCACCTTCCTCACACCAATTTATTATATTACTGCCGTTTTTTTAAGCATTTGTGTTGAAAACAAAAACAAATTGTCATATTTTAATTATTGGTTTGAATATAAATTCAAGAATGAACATTTCTGTATGTTCCAGAAAAAACAGCAGTTAGTCCTTGAAACTTCAAGTGCCTGGTCCACTATATCCTTCGACACAAGCAAAAGATGACGATGAGCATCGTGGGCCAAACACGAAATCCGATTTATTTAATTTTTTTTTTTTACCATACGATATGTGTTTTTGTTTTCATTTTAAATGAACCTACTCTGTACCATCTTTATCTACGTGCAAAACTTTTCTCCACTGTTCATGAGCGGTAAATTGTATGGCAGCATATGGAATTATTCGGGCCATAGTTGCCGAGTTTCCGCGCCATAATGCCAATGTACCTTCCTTAGCATGAGTATGTTTTAAAAAATCTATAGCAGCCTTTAAAGAGTAGCGTACGTTTTTACTAAAAAAAAGAAAAAATAAATTATGAAATCTATAGTTTTTATATTCAATTAATTGACTTACTTAGTTTGAAAATTAATTTTTGTACGGTCCAAAGGTGCAATGGTAGTTTTTGCTAGTGCTCCAGCTGCTGCGCCAGCGGTTAAGCTTACTAAAACAGTCTGGTATTCAGCTAAAATACTGTGGTTTTATTTACAAGGAATTTATTTTTAATAAAGAGAATTTACTTATACTTTCTGTGTTTTTAATATCACTACTTTGATAGTTTTGTTCTTCAGGCGATGTCGTTGACTCAGTGCTTAGTTTTGGTGCTGTTGTGTTGGCGGTGTTTGTTTTCAGATTAATGTTAGTGGTTGCTGTAACGGGGGCGGTGGCTGTAGTTATTTGACCACTGGTTGTCGTAATGGGCATTGCAATTTTTGGCTTATCCAAAAGATGGCACATTTGAGGCTGAAAATTATAAAACAAGATTAGGACAAATTTGTATTGAAATTTATTTGAACTTTTTATTTTATATGTATGTATTTCTATGAAGTTAATTTATTTTTTTATTGTTCGAGCTTTTTCTTATAATTACTTTTGTATTAAATTTATCACGCTCAAGTTATTTCTATGTTATTTTTGTGATTGATATTAATTAAATAAGACAAAGAAAACATCAAAGATATTTAGCAGGGTGGACAACTAGTTGTTTCGGGTGCTGACGAGAAAGTGTGGCGGCTTCGAAACAACTGATTGTCCACCCTGCTAAATGTCTTTGATGTTTTCTTTGTACTATTTAATTAATATCTATTACTATTATTTGTAATTTATCCAATTTGGACAATTAATTACATACTACCATTTTGTTTTGTTTTATAATGATGCGCTTATAAAACAAAACAAAATGATAGTAAAGAATAATCTTCTAATTATAGTTGTTCAACATAAATACTTTTAAAATGAAATAGCTTTTTTTGAGCTCGAGGTTTAGTGCAGGTTATTTAATCTTTATTTTGCCAATATTTATTCACTGGATCTTCGAGTAGCATCATCAGGGCTTATAATAATGAGTATTTTGTGCACTAATACACAATTATTAACACTTCAAATTATTGCACTCTACTTTTATTCGAAATATTAGACAAAAATGAATTTGAGCTAATTTCTATTCAATTTTAAGTGATAAAAATAAATTGTTAATCGTCTCCCAAAATGGAATATATTTAGTTCACATGTATTTGAAACAAAAGCTTTCAGTGTTTATTTCATTTTATTTCCAGAAAATAAGAAAATGCGCAAAATTTGGAATTTGGAAAAGTTGAACAAACATATTTTAAATTTATTATTTTAGGTCTCAAAATAGACCTTTCAAATGTTTTCTGCCTTTTCCAGCCGTCTATATGCCGCCGACATGTCGTTGATGCTACTCAACTGGTCAGTTGACTCGAAAAATCTCAAAAGAATGTTTGAAACCCAACTACTTATTCCATAATTCCCATGAATAAAATGAGTATGTATCAGAAATGTTCAAACAAACGTTTAATACAGAAAACATTGTTTTCATCTTGCAACACTTTTACCTTTCTTTCTTAAGGCATTAAATTAGTTTTTTGAAAAAAAAACTTCGCTCGAGAGTATGGAACAATTTGCTTTTGACAAGTCCGACTTGGACTGTAAAACCTGTAGCGTAAAATGAGTTGTTTTTTTTTTAAATAAAATCACATAAAACCACATATCGTTATAAAATTAATAAATAGATAGATATAAATAGAATAAGAAATAAAATGACAATAGCTTTGTTTTGAGATGAGGCACTTAAGAGCTGTGAGCAGACCATTTTCTGCATCCAAATTGAATCAATACGAACACGTTTTTTGTGTTTTTATTAATTTTTCTCTTAAACGTTATATGCATATTAGGGTGGCCCTGAGCTACGTATGTATATGGGTAATTTTTTCTCAGTCAATTTAGGTAAAAAAGTTATCCCGAAAAATACTAATTTTTGAAGTTTTGAGTATTTTTAACCTTCATAAAATGTTTATAAACATGTATAATACATATGTATGTATGTATGTATGTATAATACATATGTATGTACTAATGAATGGTATCAGAAAGTTAAAGTCGATTCTCATCAAACATTTTTCATCCCGATTGATTAATCGAAGTCGATTATTTTGAAGTTCATTAGGATTTTGTGGTTTAAGAAAAATACATGCAAAATGTTTAAGTTTGTACATAAACTATAAATTGTATTTATAATTATTTAGTAGCAGAAACTCCGTTCAATAAGTACAATGTTACAAATTCAATTTAATAAAATAAATTCTTTGGCCCGTTCGTTTTGAGCAATTAAATTATAAAGACTTGTACATGCAGGTTTTAATTCAGTTTCGATTTAATGTCAAGTGCCGGGTAGACCGAGCTTTTCTCGGAATTTCAGAAATAGCATTGTTTGTATTAAATTTTCAGGCCCTTTTAGAATTTTGTACTACTTGCATTAGGCCCGGAAATACAGAATTAAGGAATTTGCGCGTTTTTACCTATTTTTACCCCCAAAAGTCAAAAAAGAGTCTAATTATTGTTTAACTTTCTTTCTGCTCCCACTCACCTGTGAAATTCAGAAAGTACAAAACTCTATTTTTATCTCTTTTATTCCCCTAAAATTCAGAAATTGAAAAAAGTACCAGACACCTCTCTGATTGCTCTTAGTAAGCTTTCAGGGCTTTTTTAGGGCTTTTTTGGATCTTGTATTAGACTCGGAGATACAGAATAACCGATTTTCCCCTTTTACCCTCTAAATGTGAAAATTAAATTTAAAAAAATTAGAGAGTGTATTTGAATACCTCTCCGCCGGACACCTTGTATTACTTGAATAAATAAAAAATAATAATAATAAATCGATTTCTAAAACTGAAAATCGATTATCGACTACAATCGAAATTTTTTTACCATTCACTAATATGTACAACACCCTGTATTACTTGAATAAATAAAAAATAATAATAATAAATCGATTTCTAAAACTGAAAATCGATTATCGACTACAATCGAAATTTTTTTACCATTCACTAATATGTACAATAGCTGTAGGCTACTGTTATATGGAGTTTATTTGTAGCAGGATTTTACGAGGTTTGGAGAAAATTTTCTCTCAAAAACTCTTTTTGTTAAGTCAATAGCTTCAAGGCTTTTAGACAAAACACTTACATATTTCAGTTTTTTCGAATTTTAATAGGTCTGAGGCTACCGAATTCGTACCTGAATTTATTTCTTTTCAAGATAGTTTTTTTTTTACCAAAATTCACCAAGGTTAGAAAAAATTAGACTTGATAAGGACCACTTTAATGCACATGCAAATTTAATAGTTAAACAATTCTTGACATAAACAAAATATATGTATGTACATATATACACAAGCAAACACATACGTACATACCTCGATATGCAAATAATTTATTTAGAATAATTACCACATGTGTTTGATTGTACCACACATAGGAATGGCACATGATCTATTTTTGTACTCACGAATGTGGCAACGTTCTTAAACACAAAGCAAATAAAAAATATATTTCTGACTGCTGTTTCATAAATTCTGATACAAGTCATCGTAAAGGTTGCACAGTTCTGTGCAAAATAAAAGCAACAGCTTCCATAAAACTAAATGCATAAAGTACCAATTTATTACAAAAACTTTTTTTTATAATTTATTTTGATTTAATTAAGGCCACAGTTTTATTATTTTAATTGTTCGAGCCTTAAGGTCACTTGTTTTTTTTTTTTTATAAGTGTTTATTGAATTCTATATTTCGATATCACAATGGATATCTTCTTCAGAAAAAACATCAAAACATTCCTGAAGAAGATATCCATTGTGATATCGAAATATCGAATTCAATAAACACTTATAAAAAAAAAAACAAATGACCTTAAGGCTCGAACAATTAAAATACTTAACAACAAAGGTCGAAAAACTAGCATCAAAAAAAATAAGTCACAGTTTTATAATTCACAACGGGACACCAAAATTTAAGCGAAAAACAATAACAAACTTCATAGATGAACGCATCATGGCGTGTGGCTTTGAAAACTTGAAATTTTGTATATAAGAGAACAAAATTTTTTTAAAGAATTTCAAATATGAACTTAATTATTTATTTGCTTTAAGAGTCAATTGAAATGCATT
Source organism: Sturmia bella (assembly GCA_963662145.1). Classification (NCBI taxonomy): domain Eukaryota; kingdom Metazoa; phylum Arthropoda; class Insecta; order Diptera; family Tachinidae; genus Sturmia; species Sturmia bella. Next base: position 21,014,136 of record OY759168.1, on the reverse strand, counting down.
AATTCAGGTCCATAAATAGACCTTACTAATGTTTTCTATATTTTTAAGTCTACATGCCGGCGACATTTCGTTGATGCCAATCAACTCATCAGTAGACTCGAAAAATCTTAAAAGAATGTTTGAAACCCAAATACTTATTCCAAAATTCTCATGAACAAAATGAGAATCAGATATGTTCAAACAAACCTTTAACACAGTAAACATTTTTTTTTCGGCGGCATATAGACGGCTGAAAAAAACAGAAAACATTTGAAAGTTCTATTTTTGGATCTGAATTAATGAATTTCGAATTTATTATGTGTATCATATAAGTTAAATAGAATTATATTATATATAGTCTTCGAGGTCGCAGGTTCGATTCCTGCCGAAGGCTCTGTGTGTTTCTCCAGGCAAGCAAAAAGCTTCGCAGTTTTGTGTTTGTTTATTATAAAAATAAAAAAAATAATAAATATCAGTTAAACAGAAGTTGTGATAAAAACTGTCTGATACACTCATATTGCTTTAAAAACTTAAAACTCAATTTGCTAGGTTTGATTTTTAGGTTTGATTTTGTTCCTCATGTGACTAGGTAAAGGAGGTAAAGGAGCAATGTATTAAGGTGGAGTTACACTAAACGCGTTGCGTTTCATGCGGCTCGCACGAAATTATAATCAATGCACAACGCATGAAACGTGTAGACGCGTAGAACCTGAAGAGTATAGATTGACTTTCTACTATTGCACGCGTCACAAGCGTCGTGAGTAAAGAGAGATATTTTTAATAGCCAAGAATAAGTCTACTCTCAACGCGATCGGTGAATAACTTTGTGTCGTGGAGTAAGTTGTTTGTAACAAAAAACATTTCAAACAAAAGAAATGAAACAAGTTTTAATAACTTTTTTACTATCATAAAAAAAAAATGCTTTTTATTAATCGAATGCTTCTACGTACGGAGTATCACCACTATCATGTTTAATAATGTCTCAAATTTATTAAAACTTATATTATTGCACAAAAATAATGTTGAATTCCACGAATTATTTTAAAGTCTCAATCGCACCTCCCATTTTGGAAAAAAAAAATTTGTTTTATGTGTGAAAAATATTTATACAACTTGGCGCGCGAAAAGCGTGTCACCTGAAGTTAGAAAAGCGTACAACGTGGAACGCGTGTCATGTAACTCCATCTTTAAGCTCAATGTCACTGGATGAACACAGTCGAAAAGGTGTTAGAAGTACTCTTGGTATTTTAAATAACAAACAGAAATAAAATGTACTGTTTTATTATACATTTTTTATTTGTTTTATTTTGCTAAAAAAAAACAACAACAAACTGGTCACTGCATGCACATTATTTACCAAATAAATTTTATCAGTTCACAGAGTTGTACTACTTTTATTCGATAAGCATACATACATCGTTTTTATTTGTTTTCTTCTACTTAAGCAATAATTTAATAATCGTTTATCTAATCATCTCATTGTTTTCAAGAGTCTATTTGCTCATATACAACAAAACAACAAAATCTCTAAAAACGTAGAAACTTGTAAAACTCAAAAATATTCAAAATTAAAAACTTATTCTGCCTTATTATGAATTCCGAGTGAACATCACTCGAAATGGAAAATCTCCGTCACGAATTCGTACAAAAAGGTATTATGAATTCCGACGGATTCGAAGTTAGTGCTGCCATCCTCTTGACCTAAGCTCGAATTAGTACAACCAACTTTTTAAATGAAAAACAGATGTGTTTTGTTTACATTCTGAGGATTGTTAAAAATATTTTTCAAAAAATTAAACAGAAAATACAATGAATTTGATTGCTGCAGCCGTTTCAGTGACGGAAGAGGAACAAAAGCTGTTAGCGAATAGAGCGCAACGTCTTGAGGAGTGGTCAGAATTCCCTTGATTTGGATTACAAGGCGTAAGTTGTTAAAACCAATCACAAATTATGAAAATATGTACATGTGTTTTCCCATTTTTCATTTAGTTTTATTAAAAACTTCCGGCTGAACAAATCTGCACAATTCTGCACAAATTTCTAATTGAATCTGCTGGTGTTGGAAAAGATGCGGATGCTGCAATGGCTTTTTCGTACCACTTTTTGTACACACATTTAATTCTATACATAAAAGGCGGTTTTTTTTTTTTTTGTTTACATGGTTAATTTTTTTCAAGCCATCTATCAGATGTTGCAATGGTGTATATGAAGCGATTTTTTCAACACATAAAATCAGCAGTTAGTTTGTGTTACTTTTTTGTTTCAAATCAGGGCAAAACCAATAAGTATTTTAAAATTTACCAGTTAATTATTAAAGAAATATAATTTTATAACTACTTTTTCTATTCTCCCGACAGTAAGAAGAGTTCGTAAAAATTGTTGATAAAAAAAAAACGCTAAAAGTACGTTTCATTCGGAGTTCATAATACCAATCTCCCGAATTTCGAAAATTTCGTGGCTGCGTCGGAATTCATGATACCATTTTTACGACGGATTTCCGTCGGAGCCTCCGACGGAATTCATAATAAGCATGACTGATAATTATTTAAAGCGATTTCAAGTTATGTATTACTTCTTCCAAATTGAGAAAGATTTTTTGTGTGATAAAATTGTAGTCAGAAACATTGTTAAAGAAGACAATGTTTACTTAATTTATTAGCTGAGTAACATACCATGGCTGTTTCATGTCCGCCACAACAATCATCAGCGCCCAAATTGCCTCGAACTCAGCTCATAAGCAGCAGCGTATAGCCATTCCACTACCTGAGCCCTTCATTACTGACTGTCTATATTTAACTAATTGATCAACTTTTAATTTTAGAATTGTGTTTTCCTGTTGATTCCCAATTAATTTTTGTGGTTTTTACTATTGTATCACAAGTGATTACAACGTTTTCACATTTTGCGACGGGACAGCGATCATAAAACAGCCACGGTATGTTCCCCAGCCAATATCTTCTTTAGAGCCCTTGTCTTCTTTAACAATGTTGATCATTACTATTAAAAGCCTTCTTTCATAAAGTAAAATTAATGTATTACTTTAGATCTATAACATAGATCTTTTCTATCTTGTCGTTGATTTCGTTGACGCCACACAACTCGTCAGTAGACTCGAGTCAAGGACGGGTGCTGATGAAAAGTGTGGCGGCTTCGAAACAGCTAGTTATCCCCTAGCTAAGATCTGTGATGTTTTCTTTTCTTGTTTAACTAATATCAATCACAACAATAGTATTACAGAACGAACTTGAATCCGATAATCGCAATACAAAAAAAGTGTAAAATTAATATTTAATCATTAATTTTAACTTCATAGTTGTCATTAATTTTAAGATCATAGTCGATCTACAATTGTTAATAATTTTATAAGGCTTGAGTTCGATTTTTACTTCCTCGAATTTGAGAAAAATTTTATTTTGTGATAAAACTATGGTGATCAACGTTTTTAAAGACAAGAAAAGTAAAGTTGGGGTACATACCATGGCTGTTTCACGACCACAAAGTCGCTCATCAGCACCTAAATTGCATCGTTCGACACAAATCTAAAGAAACTTTTTTGGTAACGCGAAAACCGTCTGTTTCGAAGCTGCTATAGTTCTCATCAGCAACCGTCTGAACTTTCGAAGTATTAAATATCACAATTTTTAGCACTGCCGCTTATAAGAGGTGGGCCAAAAGAAGTCATCTGATGTTGTTTGGCTTTCAGAATATCAGTTGTGGCTCGCGCAGTGTGTGCCGTAGCTCCGTTCTGTTGGAACCACATGTCCTCCAGACCTAAGTAATTCGTTCAATTGTGGCAGAAAAAACTCGGTTATCAAGGCCCTATAGCGCGTTGCCGTGTATCGGTCCATAACTAATTTACCTGTATTCTACAGCTATCTAGTTCACAAATGTAAAAACAGATCTGACATTGGCGGCTAGTTGCAAAAATAAGAGCAATTTTCAATAGGGTGATTTCTTTCGGCACACCTTGTACTACTCGGTTACTAAAGCTCTCGCAATTCGACTTCCCATTTGTCCACTTAAATAATATTAACCAAAGCAATGGACTTTATTGTCTCTTTAGGATGATTTTTTGTCATCGGAGAAGATTGTCGATTTTTTCTTTATTTCAATTCGTTATGAAAGCATCCATTTTCAGGATTTCGTACTCATAGAGTAAAAACGGAACCCTATAACTGAGACTTCTACGACCGTACGTCACAGGCCCCATTCTCCCAAACAGTAAGAGCTAGAGAGCTGAAATTTTCACAGCGCACGTGGTTACCCGGCCGCTACAACAAAAAATTCTAAAAACAACAAAAAGTTAGAAACTAAAGGGGGTCGCCATACAAGCAACTGTGAAAATAAGATAAAATTACCTGTAGCTTTTGAACCATACGAAATTTTTACAGCATATGCAATCACATAGGCTCTACAACAACAAATATCCAAAACAACAACAAAAAAACATAGAACTAAAGGGTGCTCCTATTCAAGAGACTGTCAAAATTAACTAAAATTAGCTGTAAATGTTTCACCATAAGAGCTAGAAAGTTGAAATTCTCACAGGATATGTGGTTACATAGGCTCTACAATAACAAATACCAAAAACAACGAAAAGTTAAGAACAAAAGGGTGCTCCCATAGAACAAATTGAAATTAGCTGTAACTTCCGAACTGTAAGAGATAGAGACTTGAAATTTGCACAGTATAAGCAGATACCACGCCTACACAATAACAAATACCAAAGATAACAAAACTTAAATGTCGCCCTTTGTACGGGAGCACCCTTTAATTTGAAAATTACTTGCGTTTTTGAACCGTAAAAGATAAAGACCTAAAATTGTCATGTTATATGTAGTTCGCAGGCATCTACAACAACAAATACCAAAAGTTGCAAGAGGTTAAAATTTAATTGGGGACACCCTTTAGTTTGAAAATCAGCTATAACGTTTAAACCGTATGAATTAGAGGCTTAAAATTTACACGATGCATATGGTTGTCTGACCGCTACAACAACGTCTATTAAAAACAATGAAAAGCTTAAAACTAAAGGGTACAACACCAGGGTTAACCTTTGTCTAGAACTTGCATGGTAGTAGGGAACCTTTTCTGTTCGTACTTGGCTCAATTTGTTTAATTCAATTTCTGTTTTCAACGATATTAATACATGATTATTTTGGTAGGTTAATTGAAAATATAGACCAAATAATTATAAATCATTCTTTTACAGCTCTGATATGTATAAAGTAAATGTTATGATGATGTTTTATACACATAATTGAAATTTATTTATTGGTTTGATGTGCGATCATAAGGCTTCTTTAATGTGTATATAATATGTCTTCAGTAAGATATTAAAGAAAAAAAAAAACAATTCATTGGTTCTTAATTATAACCAGGACAAGTTTTTATGGTGTATACCATTTTTTGCCAGTTTTGTTATTTCCTTAATTTTTTTTATGAAATAGCCGTTGAGGGAAATAGATTATCTACTTAAAAATTTTTTTTTTTGCAAAATATTACATTTATATATTAAAAATTAGAAAAGTTTCATTTTATTAGGAGGTCAGGACAGCCTAGTACATTATTTTAGTTGTTTTACACAGCAATTAAAATCATTTCAGGGTAGAAATAATTTAATCTCTACCCAACGCATAAAGTGCAATAAAGAAAGCATGAGTTTTTATCATTTGAGTCAGCCGTTGAAGCATTGGGCCATCGCGATTCAAATTTGTTAGTAACTGATGCTGTTAATCAAACCTTTTATGGAAAGCTTCACTCTATAAATTCAACACTTTCAAAAACAATGCTTAAAAACTTAGAGCAAAGAATAAATGAGCGACGTAGTGATAATATCAGCTAGTTCAAAAGAGTTTGCGGAAATAATATGTATTCGCTCAACTAAGACTTGTGAGGACTAACAATTATGAATAGCTAACTCTGCTACAACAAACATTTAAAGGAAAACTAAATCACGTCACCAATAAGTTACTTGTTGCTTTAGCGATTTTAGTATGACATTTTTTAAGGAAACATTTCATAAATTTTAACTTTATAGTCAAACTATATGATATAAAATTGTTGATCATTTTATCAGGCTTGAGTTCAATTTTTACTTTCTCAAAATTGAAAAAGATTTTTTTTGTGATATAATTAGAGTGATTAAAATTTTTTTTTAAGAAGACAAGAAATGTAAAAGTTGAAGACTTACTGGCTGGGGTACATACCATGGCTGTTTCACAACCACCACTTCGCTCATCAGCAGCCAAATTTGCTCGGAATCCAGGCCATGACTAATTGTGTATTGCTTTTAAGCAACAGCGCATAGCCATCCTACCACCTGAGCTCTTCGTTACTGAGTGTCTATATTTAATCATATTAATCAACTTTATTACGAAAAAATTATTCTCAATTTTGAGGAAGTATATTATTTTATGTTTCTAGACATGGTACTAATTATGCAATGCGTGAGCCGTTGCTACGGGCCTTGCATACTTTAAGCATCAATAATATCGTTAGCATTGATTTTTCGTTGCCGATTACTGATTTTAAATTGTTATTAGAATATAAGGATTTATTTAATATATTTACCGTCTAATTCATAAAAATTATAACAGGATTATAAGACATATTTGTATGGAAAATCTGTCAAATAAGAGCTTTATAAACCAGTTATAATTTTTATGAATTAGGGGGGTAAGTAATTAAGTTATTATTAGCCTGTAAGGATATTGTATTCCATAGGCTTAGATGGATAAATAAATAAAAATCGAACTCAAGCGCGATAAAATTATTAACAATTGCAAACATTTCATTCCGTATATTTATATATATTGGGTCCGATTACTGATACCGTTCCGCGACTGCGGACAGCATTTTTTGTATGGGAATAAAATTGTCCATTATTCATTCCGTTGCTACGGTATCCTTGCGGAGTTGCGGTATTGCCACATTATTGATTCCGCAGTCTAGATATTTTTCTTTTCACTGGATATGTAGTTTTCACCGTATATATAGTTGCCTGGCCGCTACAACAACAATTACTAGAACAACAAATGTTTTATATCTAAAGGGTGACCTATACAAGGAGCTCCCTGTGTCTGTTAAGTGAAACGGGCTAGGCCATTTGTATGGTGGTAGGGAACCCTTGCTGTACGAGTCAGTCTCGTACTTGCCTGCATTTTTATATGCTTTTCAATGTGGTTATTCAACAAAAATGTTTCTGCAGTCTCGCACTTGCCTGAATTGATTTAAAATCAATCCAAAGCAGATATTATCGGAAAGCAAGAGTTTTGCAGCGCACATCCATATCTACTACACATTACTCTAACGTTTGCTTATTAATTTAGTTATAAATATCTTATTATATTACATTATCGACACAAGAAAGAACCAAATGCAAATTTTATTTTTCCAAACAAAATAAATGAGCAAAAGCGATATTATATTTGATTTACTGCCTGTTTTTCTAAATGCGCATGAAGTTTTGATTCGTGCGCATACTTGTATTGAAAATAATAAAAAAAAATTTTGATTTTGTTATTTTTGTGATTGTTGTTTTCAATTCTAGACAGATATTTTTTTATTTAATCATCCATGTAATACAAGCCCACAGCGCCAAAATAAAATATTATAAAGCAGAAATAGTATGATCTAAATACAGGAAAAGGAAAATATACATTGTAATTGATAATAATAAACCAATATAAATATAATAAATTTAATTTATTTCTTATTATTCAATTGGCTCCCCAGCATGTCAACTGCATAGTACTATACTTTTCACCGTCTATATTATATTGTTTCGACATCGTTTAGTATTGCAGTGAAGCAAACAATAACTCATTGATTTAAACATTTACTCCTTGCTGCCACGACTATTACTCTTGCTAAATAGCTAGTAGAGATGCATTCATAATGGCTTTATTTCTGTAATTATTACACATACATATGTATACATACATACATGTAAATTGCATCAACATGCACGAGAAAAATGTGATAATCAAGACTTGTTTGAAGTATTTGTCTGTTTTAGCTGAAAAAATCCTCTTTCTATGTATCTTTTCAGAATGTTCTTGTTTTTTTATTTGCACAAATATAAAATAAATTATTGCACATTCATAAGAATTACGAAATGTTATTCAATTCATACATACAAATATACATATTAGCATTCTGTTTAGCCTGTCAATAGGTATACTAATTTGTTATTGTTTATTTTCACAATTAATGTTATTTGTTGTTGAAAATAAATATTTTCAACGCATTGCACTTTATGCATCTAGTTTGTTGTTAATAAAAAATACTAATTCAGCACTTTACAGTAAATACCTATTATGAATCCTATTAAAAATCTAAGTTGTATAGTAACATATGTGCATATCGGATTTTAAATAATAAACAGTCACAGTTCGAGAGAAATACTAAGGGCAAGTAAAAAAATGTTTAACGCGTGGTTGCAATTTTATAATCAAATTGAGTTCCAGGTATAAATATTTTTCTACAGTTGCAAACAACGATGTAAACGGAATTTTCGTGGTTGTTACATATTAAAAAAAAATCGTTTTCTTTGAGAAACTTTGAATCGACTTATTTTTTTGTTTTTTTAAATAAAAGAATATTTTGTGTTATGTTTATCGGGCTTAAGTTCGTTCTATACTAATTTTGTGATTAATATTGTTACAAATTTGGTCGTGAACGGACCGATTGTGATTGTTCTAGAACGTACTAAATCATCGTTATTTTATATGTGCGTATATTGTCTTGTTATTAATTGTAAATGAACACAGGAGGTATATACACACATGCATGATACAATTAACAAGGTAGCCTTTTCGCTACAATAAGAACAACTTCAATAAAAATAACATGCATTTTGTTTTTGTACAACTTAGGCAAACTGTCAAAAAGACGCCACTTCTACATTTACAGAAGAGAGATGCACTGAGCTTACGCGGCCGTTCATCTCTGCAATCTCTTGACAACCTAAAGTAGTCAGATGATTAACGGTTTAGCTGACGAGGCTACCTTGTTAATTGTATCATGACACACATGCATACATAGAAGCTTGTTGATAAACAAAACGGCAGCACAGCGAGTGTGCACATACTGACACACATGTGTGGATAAATAAGCAGAACAGCGAAATAAAAGAAACCACCACCGCACGATACAATATTCGTGTGTGCATGTATGTGCGCGACTCAGATGCTTGAGTTTTACTGCCGCGTGTATGTATGCCGGTGTGTGTGTATATCTTTTGTTCATGATGAGTCATCGCACATCGCACTATAGATGTGGCGTGATTAGCTTCTGTAAACGTCTAGAATGTTCTAGTAATGATCATTGGAGGTATAAAAGCAGCGAAGCTTAACGCTGAACGGTCAGTCGATTTTTAGCTGCGCTAACGTGTAAAGTGTCTTAAGTAATAAAAAGTGATTAAGTGAAAGTGTTGTTCTTTTAGTAAAGAGTTCTTAGTAAAGTGTTTACAAGTATAGTGTGTTCAAATAAATAAAGTGTTGAACTGTTGGTTATTGTAAACTGAAGACGTGAGTGTTTTTAACTTCATTACAATTAAAGAATCTACGGAAAACGTTTTGAAAAGGTTAAAACGTAACAATATTAATCAAAGAAGACAAAGAAAACATCAAAGACCTTTAGCTAGATGGACACTAGCTGTTTCGAAACCGCTACACTTCTCGTCAGGACCTGTCCTTGAACTTAGGGGCTCATATTTCTAAAGCGACACTCTATTTTCTGTCTAAATGTTGGTATAATCACAAATTTAGGCAGAAAATATACAACAACTTGGGTGGCTGAGTGGCATGAGTGTCGCTTTAGAAATAAGAGCTCCTAAGTTCAAGGACAAGTGCTGATGAGAAGTGTGGCGGCATCGAAACAGCTAGTTGTGCATTTAGCTATAGGTCTTTGATGTTTTTTTTTTTTTTGTCTTGTTTAATTAATATCAATCACAAAAATAATATTTGTGTGAAAATAAATTCGAATTAAATCTCTGGACACAAACCAAATTTTTTAGCAAAGACAAAAATTTGAACTTAACAGAGCACTGTTAACGACTTAACAGTGGCAGCATATTTGAACTTAGTTTTTTAAAAGGACTTTACATATCCCGGCGAGCCATGATCTTATCCAGATCATAGCGCAAATAACAGCTTGGAAGTTGCGCTATGCTAACTGATCACAGGAACATCTAAATTTGTATTGGAAATAACAAAAAAACTAATTTTGAAAAATATAATTATTTTTTTAATTTCTGGAGAAGATTAGGAACGTTTTTAGAAAAACGGGCTATCAGCTGACTACACACCATATGCAAATGGTTCCCTGAAGAGTCCTCTAAGACTTCTGGTTGGTGTGATATCTGAAATAATCTTGGGAACGGAATAAAATGGATTTTAAAAAGTCTATTTTTGAAAATATTAAATTTCTGGAGAAGATTTGGAACGTTTTTGGAAAAAAGGGCTCTTCAGCGGACTGCACACCTTATCCAAATGGTAGCTTGAAGGGTCCTCCAAGACTCCACAAATTTCATATTTTTAAAAATAGAGTCTTTTTAAAATCGATTTTATTCGATTCCAAAGACTATTTCAAATATCACAACCCACCTTATATGTGTACATTTTTAATAAAGTTTTCGATACAAATTGTGTTAAGCTTACAAAAAAAAAAAACATTAAAAAAATTATTCTGTTATCTTTCGGTACTAAAAAGGTCCCACGCACAAAATATCTTCACTGCAGAACTTTGACAAGTTTAATCCATGCCTCTGAAGCGGAAACCTTTTATCTCCTCTGAAGAAAAATTTAAAAGTGCATTACGTGTTTCTTTCTTTCTTTCTAAGGAATATGGGCGGCACTACCTCTAATTTCTAAAAGGTAGTTAGCAGGTTTACATCCTAAATTTGTTTAAACATTTTGTTTTGTGTATTTCTTTTTGTATGTTTTCGCATTTTGTCATTGTTTTTAATATAAATTCAAGAACGACAATTTGTGTACGTTTTAGAAAAATCGCCAGTTGGTAGACGATTTTTTCACTTGTCTCATTCTCAATTATTCTATTTATCTTAAGTTCTTATATTAATTCTTGGCAGCAAGAACAACAACATTATCTACTAAAAAGTACAGATAATAGCAAAGAAAAAACATCAGAGCGTTGCTAACAAAATGTTAAGTTAGTGACATGTTTCTTTGAGAATGCATATCGTCATCTAAAATCCAAAAGGGAGTTAGTGAATATTTTACTTATTTAAAGGCGAAGCATAAAACTTAATAAATCTAATTCTTAGTAACCCAATTTCAGCATTAACCCTATAAAGCAATAAAATAGTAGCAGTTTTTTTTAGTAATTCTACTTAAGGATTTCGGAATTGGTTTTTCTGAGATCAAAAAGCATTAAGAATCATGACTTCCTTAAATTAAAGTTATAGCTAGGACGAAAAATTTCTTTTTTCATCATTACTAAATAGGTACATAGTCACACAATATTTTTTACTTGGTATTCTTTACGTTGTCAACATAAGAGATACAAAATTCATTACAGCCAGCCAATCTTAAAAATTTGAAACAAATACATTTTATTTCAAATACGTATATATGTAAATGAAAAATGTAAATATACGAAAATTTATTATTGGTTACATGGAAAACGAACGAGTTCACATGTCTAAGTAAGAATATGTGTTTAATTTAATCAAACATCATACCTAGTATATTATCGGAAACATATGGTTAATTACGCACTTTTGGTTTATACAGTTGTTGATATTGTAGTTGCATTCTTTTGAATTGTGTTAATAAAATTTTGGACATACGTGAGTAAAAATTTAAAGAAAGACGCGTTTTGGTTAATTGCATCATACTCAATAAAAAAAATACATTTTTTCAGTTACGTCCTTTTGGGTTTCAGGTGACAGTATGTACATACCTATGTTTGCACATAATTATGCATCTGTGTGGGTTATATAGAGCAAAATCAGAACGAATTATATATTGTTAATTTTGTAAAATCTACTTCAGCAAAATCATTAATTTTTCCATTCATTCTTTCCAATTCAATATTAGTATACATACATACATATGTATGTACATATGTACATATTTTGATATGTTAAAGCAGCAGAATGTAAATAAAATGTATATGATTAAAGAAATAGATTTGGCCATAGAATGAATGTTCTTTTATAATTGGAAGAAAAATTTATTATATCCCAGCAGACAAATGACAGATGCTTGCCAAAGTTCTCTAAATAAAGAAAAATTTAAGAAAAGCGACATGAAAGATTATCCGCATGTACAATATTTTGCGAAACTATTGTGAATTTGTGTAAATACAGAAACATAAGAACAGACTGATAAATACATTAAATACGAATATTTTCCGTAAGTCATTTACTTACGTCAATAACTCCTTCAGAACCGATTGTAAGAAAAATGTACCCCCTATATAATACATGAAATTTTTTATAGAAGAAAGCTAGAAGGTAAAATAGTTCGTAATTATTAAAAAATTTATATATTATTAACTTATCAATATATTTAACAACATCACCACACAAAAAAAAATTATTTTTTGTCTAGAAGTGCGCTGCAAAGGGCTGATGAAAATTTAGTATCCACTATTGGGGCAAAAAGGGTCACAAAAATTACATTTTTAGATAATTAAATATTTCAAATTATATAGCAGTATCTATTAGAGATGTGCGCGTGATTGTTTTTGGCGCACGACAATTTTTTTGGGACCTCACTCTAGAACCATTTTCAATCACGCACGAAAAACGAAAAAAGTTCTCGTGATCAATCACATTTGTATTGAAACAAAATATAAACTGTGGTCGGAAGCAATAACAACCTAAGTCTTAAAACGTGGTTTCGAAAAAGCTGTGTTTTAATGTAGAAACATTTTTTTGGAAAAAATGAAAATGGCAATTTAGACGAGTTTTTGATAAACTAAGGATTATAATATTAAAAATATACCTTCTAGGTCGTTTTGGAGCTTATTGCGAATTTTATAGGACTGTATACGACTCTTAATAAGTATTATTTCTATGCTCTTTTTTATATCTTTTTCACAAACTTCATTAGGGACAAGGAGATTTCACATCAATATGAAGTTCTTTTAGTAGAATATTGTAGCGCATATAACTCGTCTTAAGTCGGCATATAATCGCTTATGAACACAGACATGTCGTTCAGATACGGAAATAACAGATAACTACGCGGCGTTGCTGTCCTTTAATATCAGCTCATTGCTTCAAAAGTGAATTATCACCAGCAGATTGCCATTACAAAACGTTACAGCTGGTACTAATTTTTACTTTTATCCGTGATGTAATTTAATTTTCTATAAATGTCCTTATATACATACATCACATATACACATCATAGTTTGCTCTTCTAACATTTTATTTACTCTTTGTAATCAATGCTTTTTGAACTTAATGTCATAAAACTTATGCTTTTAGGGTGTTAATTTGTATTCATAAACAAAAATAAATTAAGTCAAGTGCGAGGCTGGCTCGCACTCTTAGGGTTCCGTACGTATGTATGTGTAATGTATGTATGGAATGGAGTACATGAATACATATGTATGTATATTTTATAAATTGCATTTCTCTGTTTTTAAAGCTACTTTATGTTGTACGGGGACACCTAGTAATTTTCCACTTGTTGTTGTTGTTGTAATTTTGTGGAGCATATGTGAATACATATATTGTGTAAATTTCATCCCTCTGTCTCTCACGGATCGAGAGTAACGACTAGTTGTTACTTTACGTTGTATAGGGACACCTGGTAATTTTCGACTTGTTGTTGTTTTTAGCATTTGTTATTGTAGGCCATATGCGAGTAAATATATTGTGCACATTTCATCTCTCTGTCGCTTACAGTTTGAAAGTTACGGCTAATGTTTATTTACGTTGCATAGGGACACCTAGTAGTTTTCGACATGTTGTTGTTTTTAGCATTTGTTGTTGTAGCGCATATGTAAATACATATATTGTGCGAATTTCAGCTCTCTGTATTTTACAGTTTAGCAGCTACGGCTAATTGTTATTTTAGGTTGTATGGGGACACCTGGTGTTTTTCAACTTGTTGTTGTCTTTAGCATTTGTTGTTGTAAAGCATTTATAAATACATACACTATGCAAATTTCAGCTTTCTATCTTTTACGGTTCGAGAGTTATAGCTAATTGCAACTTTTCGTTGTATGGGGACACCTGGTAGTTTTCGACTTGTTGTTGTTTTTAGTGTTTGTTGTTGTAGCGGCAAGGTACAACAACATCCTGTGAAAATTTCAGCTCTCTAGCTCTCACCGTTTCGGAGAATGGACGCTGTGGCGGACGGACGGACGTACTTGTCTCCGTAATAGGGTTCCGTTTCACTCTGATGAGTACGGAACCCTAAAAAGGTACCTGGGTTTCGAAACAACAATGTTCGTACGTTTAACTAAAGATTTAATTTTTTGGTTATGCACTACATATGTAGTGCACATGGAATAGAATTATTTCCCCCAACGATTTTTTGTAATTTTTTTCCTTCCGTACAAATTGACCTAATGTGAAAATAGATTCTAATGTAATTTACGTGTGTGGTAGAAATTGAGTTAAAATAGTTTGCATTAAAAAATAATTCCAGGAAAAATGTCTGAGTTGTCTGGTAAACCAAAAAAAAAAAAAATTAATGTTTTAACTTTCTCCTGAAACTTCGTGAACTGTCTTAAAAGATAATCACGCACTATTCACGAGTGATTTTTCTAAAATGCAATCACGATCACGCGTAAATCACGCGTCACACGACAATCGCACATCTCTAGTACCTATGCATAAAAATCTATATAAATCAACAATAAGTCGTACCATGATACAACTTAGCAAGGCGAATTAATTTAAAAAATTCGCCTTGCAACTTAGTTGTATCATGGATTGTTCTAATTTCAAAAAGATGTCAAACTAAGTCATATATCATATTAAGGTAATGACATCGATATTTTTTAAATTATTCTTAGTTTAACCATAAAAATCAATTTCGCTCAAAATATGTCGCAAAGCAGCAGTGTATTTAAAAGTTTTCTTCTAATAAATTTCTAATCGATTTGGGTAAGATCTTAGTTAAATTGCTGAAAAAAAAACGTACTTCATTAAAAACAAATAATTGGTACCAGTTTATCCATATCGACTCATTGAGAATCACTTTCTGATTCTTATTTTACTTGTTTTTAATAAATTTTATTATGCAATAACAGTGCCAGCATTTAAATTTTTTTTGTTGTATTTTGGATCATCGAATAATGAATAACACCTTTATCTAGGAGCTATAAAATACATAATGATGTCTCCGTCACAATGATCTTTTACAACAAAGTTTTTTATTACTTGGGGGTTACACGATCAAGTTTTGCCTTTCAAGTTTTAATACATTCACACTTTTTTACTAATACACTCACAATTTTGAAAATTGATGCAAACTTGATGGCAATTCTTGCTTTCCATAGAGAGCATCAATTTACAATCAAGAAAACAGCTGACAACAATTTTTTTTCGTTCTGTCTGCAAATATTTTTTTGTTTTGTTTGAAAGTTGCAATTAAAAGTGATAAAAATTAAACAAATTCGAGCTTAAAAATAGAAATAAAAATGTTTACGTGCAAAACCAACAAATATAATGATGTGCTGCGGTTTATAGAGCTATACAGAAGCCACGAAGTTCTGTGGAATATGAATGTGGCGTCTTATCGATTTCTTTCTGTCCTCTGGCTTTTTCTTCTTTTATTTTTTTTTTATTTCTGATAGTACTTTTAATGAAGCAGCCATTTTTAATTTTCTTCTTGACGGCATCTTGAAAACGAATTGCTTTGAAATTGCGTGCAGCCTACGTCACAGCTATCAATTTTATTGAATTTTGACAAGCAGTATGTGAAAAAAACTTGATAGCAAAACTTGATCGTGTAACTGCAGTGTTAGGGTAAACTTAAGCACATATTTAAAAAAGCTTTGGTTAAGTATTTCCATTTTTTAGTTTTTTACATGCCAAATGAATTAGTGACCGAAGAACAGGTATGTTTTTACGTATTTGATATGATTGTACATGTGCACCTTAACTTAGGCGGTAAATTAATTAATTATAAATGTGGTTGCACATCTAATTTTTGTAGAATTTGGTGAATACCTTGATGGAAAATAGATTTTCGTTCTGGCACCTCAGGTCTAGTACCTGTGTTAAAAAAAATATATTGGACTTTGTTCCTCACAGGTCAGTAGTTTATTTACTAAAAATCAACTCAATCACTTGAAGTTATCAATTATATTTTATGTTAGCACTACGTTTTTATTTATATATTTTTTATAGATATAAAATGAAATAAAATTTAAATTCACACCCTGTTTTTAACTTTTTGTAAATCTTTTCATTAATTGAAGCATTGCTGTTTAATTTTTTCACACTTAAAACTATTAGCAATTGCTGTTCAGTAGGTTTTGTACTGAGTAAATATTATGTTAATAATTTATTTCACTAATATCAGACACAATTATAAACTTTACCGTGAAATTTGCAAAATCGAAATGAGCAAAATATCGCGTAATTTTTATCACAGACATAACCAGATATCCCAAAAATGACTTTTGTTAAATGGCCATATCATTTGTTTGGGGACGGGCCAGCGATGAGCAGTGCAGGAAATCGTGGCAACATGAGCGTGTGAGAACAACTAGTGTATACAAAAACAAACATAAACAATGAAAAAATGTTGTTGTAAAGTGTTTGGAAAAATATTGGTTTTGTTGTAATTTTTACGAAAAAAGTAGAAAACATAAATGAAAAGCTTTGAAAACTACGTTTTAAACATATTACATGCACAGCTAATGATGTACTCAATGGAAATAAAATATTAAATACAAATAATTATTATTTATTTGCTTGCAAAGCTGTTTTGTTTGCATCAGATTTGCACTGAATTTTTCTAACCAAAAATCAAATGTAAACAAATGCGGAGTCAACCAACAGAGACAGCTATATAAAAATTTTCATGTTTGCTGTCCTTCACTAGATCCACACGTACCGTAAGGATGCCACTTTCAATATATTTGGCAGTAAATTGGTAATTTTTGTAGTCTGGTAGAGCTGGTGACCCTTCTGGTAGTATTCTGTGATTTTTATTCAGTCCCTGAACGAGTATATTTTTCTTTTTTATCAAAATGAAAATTAAAACATCATGCTGCCACACTATCAAACTTGAAATTCATAACAAAGTTGCAGACCAAAGCAAGAACGCGAACAAGACAGCTCGATACCAGGTAGCCTAACAAGCCCAGCTGACTACTGCCTTTAGCTTGTATAACTATCAAAATACACAACACAAACACATATACGCGAACAAACGGACGACAGTAAAGGTGAAGTTACATAGCCCGCTTTAGACGCGTCCACGCTTTTCATGCTTTTTATACGTTTTATGCGTTCTATGCGTTTCATACTACAAGTTAAGCTGAAGTTACACAGCACGCTTTCTACGCGTCGACGCTTTTCACGCGGTTGTCAAAAAAGTAGGATTAGTGCATTTGTATGTGACAAGTTACAGAGCACAAAGCATAGAACGCGAAGACGCGTAGAACGCATAAAGTAGACCTACTTTCTACTTTTATATGCGTCACATGCGTCATGAGAAAATGTCATCTGGTTTTATTAACCAATGATGTGCCTACTCTCAACGTTATCGATAAATACCTTTTATATCGTAAAATAATGTATAAAATCTTTTCCAAAAAAAACGTTTTTAATAAAAAAGAAAAGTTTTGTTACAAATTTTATAAACATTATCACGAGTAAGACAAATTGTAATTGTTTTTTTCAACACTTTTTTCATTAACAAAATTTTGATTCAATTTATCGATTGCGTTTGCGTACTGAGTATCATCACTGTTATGTTTACAAATATTTTCAATATATTAAAACAAGCGATATGGAAGAGAAGCTAATAAATGCAGTTAAAAACCACGAGCTTTTATATAATAAAACCTTGCTGCTCTATCAGAACAAAAATAAAAGAGCAGCTGCATGAGCAGTTCCATTTTGTTAATATTTTGTTATTTGTTTTGTATGTTAAAAATATTTGCACAACAGCTTATCAAAACAAAGAAATATGGCGCATACGAAGCGTTGTATGTAACTTGTAGTATGAAACGCATAGAACGCATAAAACGTATAAAAAGCATGAAAAGCGTGGACGCGTCTAAAGCGGGCTATGTAACTTCACCTTTACATACAACGCTTCGTATGCGCCATATTTCTTTGTTTTGATAAGCTGTTGTGCAAATATTTTTAACATACAAAACAAATAACAAAATATTAACAAAATGGAACTGCTCATGCAGCTGCTCTTTTATTTTTGTTCTGATAGAGCAGCAAGGTTTTATTATATAAAAGCTCGTGGTTTTTAACTGCATTTATTAGCTTCTCTTCCATATCGCTTGTTTTAATATATTGAAAATATTTGTAAACATAACAGTGATGATACTCAGTACGCAAACGCAATCGATAAATTGAATCAAAATTTTGTTAATGAAAAAAGTGTTGAAAAAAACAATTACAATTTGTCTTACTCGTGATAATGTTTATAAAATTTGTAACAAAACTTTTCTTTTTTATTAAAAACGTTTTTTTTGCAAAAGATTTTATACATTATTTTACGATATAAAAGGTATTTATCGATAACGTTGAGAGTAGGCACATCATTGGTTAATAAAACCAGATGACATTTTCTCATGACGCATGTGACGCATATAAAAGTAGAAAGTAGGTCTACTTTATGCGTTCTACGCGTCTTCGCGTTCTATGCTTTGTGCTCTGTAACTTGTCACATACAAATGCACTGATCCTACTTTTTTGACAACCGCGTGAAAAGCGTCGACGCGTAGAAAGCGTGCTGTGTAACTTCAGCTTAATACAGGTTTTCCATGATACAATTAACAAGGTAGCCTTTTCGCAACAATAAGAACAACTTCAATAAAAATAACATGCATTTTGTTTTTGTACAACTTATGCAAACTGTCAAAAAGACGCCACTTCTACATGTACAGAAGAGAGGTGCACTGAGCTTACGCGGATTTGTTATCTCGTTTTGGCTGCCTTTCATCTCTGACAACCTAAAGTAGTCAGATGATTAACGGTTTAGCTGACGAGGCTACCTTGTTAATTGTATCATGAGGTTTACTACTAACAAAATGCATGAAGTGTTTGTTGTTGTTGTGTTTGGTTCAGTTATGCGATTACCTGGTATCGATCTGTCTTGAACGAGAATTTGTTTTTGTTGGTTTCTTCTTCTTGAATCATTCCTTGTGCTACCGTGAGACAAAAAATATAATTTTACGACAAAAAATCGATGTATTACTAGTTGTACTTCTAATATATAATAACTACATATATATAAACAAATATATAATACATAAAACAAATTTTGAACAACAGTTAAAGTCTCAAATCAAGGCAGATTTAGTTTTTATTTTCCTTGGCTCAAATAAACTACACATACGGTTTGACAAGCACACACTTTCAACTGACACATAGACGGTACTGGTACAATTTCTTTCGCCATTATATTCTACCAATCTGGAACAGTCTTATTAAGCTCGAAAAATTCTATTAAGAACATTTGTTCATGCTCCATTTAGGCTCAACACACCATTTGCACACAGCTAACTCAAGAACTTTTTTTTATTGAAATAACTAAGTCATAGCTAGACAGACACGCATTATGTTTATCAAACTTCAAAAAATTTAAATTTTCTTGCAAACAAGCGTACACTCCCATAAACAATACAAAATGTTTGTACAAACCTAAAATGCCCCCATGTTTGTCAAACCTTTTGTATCCTTAACGAAAGGGTAGTTGAGGAATTATTCATATAACAGCCTACAAAAAGCCGACTTTCCGCTATTCCTTCGGTATCGACAAGTTTTGAAATCAATCCTTTCAAACTAGCTAAACAGTTTTATAAATGGCATAAAAATTGAGAATTTAAAAATCGATTCAAATATTATTTTTCAAACAGACATTTTATCCGAAATCGTTCTTCATTTGTTTTTAATCTATCTAGTGATTATATTGCACAACGGAAGGGCTTTTTTGCGTGCTTCACGAATATTCCTAGTCCTTTACCTGTTGATGCATTTTGTCCGGAGCCAACTTTGTTCAAGTCTGGTAGCACTATTGCGAAGAAAAGTGAAGAAAGAAAATGAGAAATGAATGAATGATTTATTTTTTAACCCATCACGTTTTTCATATTTTGTAAATTAAACATAACAAAATAGTACTTAATATTAAAATAAATAACTTAACTATATTGATTGTGTAGCGTAAAATACTTAGTTATATTGATTAACAACGATAAGATCTTCAATATTATATTCAAGCTAAAAATAATGTGTGCTTCAGCTTCACTGGACAATGGTACATCATCTCATTCAAATTCAGAAAGTATTGAGTTAAATGACGAGAATGTCGAGGAAAATATACCAATACCAGCTATTACTTGCCCTGACGAAATTTTAGAACATTATGGCTCCAATTTTAAATTATTACAATGTAATGCACAAGTTGAAGAACTATTGACTATAATAAGAGATAAGTAAGCAAACATTGAACTTTATAAATTGTTTACCAAAACCGGTGAATTTTTTGATTTAGGTATATTTATTTTTAATTGTCTGTCTGTAAAAGTTAAGCACATATGTATATATACATAGCTGTTATTTGCAACAAGGACTAAGTTATACTTATGGACTGAGGAATTGATTTTTTTTTAATATTCATGGATCAAGTTAAACAAACCCGAATAAAGATATGATGCACTAAATACACACATACATGTCTATATATAATATCTAGATATGGATGCCCTTTTATTTCTATCATAAAAGTTAGGAAATCTAACTTTTTGATTTACTGAATTGGTTACGCGTGTATTTAATAATTTTTTTCAATTGCCTATGTCTATATTTTTGTAGAAACACCACACGAAGTGATTTTAAATTTTATGCGGATCGATTAATACGTCTAGTCATAGAAGAGTCATTAAACCAATTACCTTATTCAGACTGTAGTGTGGAAACTCCCACTGGTGCTATTTATGATGGGTTAAAGTATCAATCCGGAAATTGTGGTGTATCAATTATTCGATCGGGTGAAGCAATGGAGCAAGGTCTTCGAGATTGCTGTCGTTCAATAAGAATTGGAAAAATCTTAGTAGAATCTGATTCCGATACTCATGAAGCTCGCGTTGTGTATGCCCGATTTCCAGATGACATTGCTCGTAGACAAATTTTGCTTATGTATCCTATAATGTCAACTGGGAATACTGTTTTGCAGGTAAGTTTTAAAAACGAATTATTTTTATTAAAAACATGTCTGTATAAAATTTTTTTGCTTTTCAGGCTGTAAATGTGCTTAAAGAACATGGCGTGCCCGAGAATAGTATTATTTTATCAAATCTCTTTTGTACACCAATGGCGGCTAAATGTGTTGTTAACGCATTTCCTCGCTTAAAAATTCTAA
The DNA here is from genome assembly GCA_963662145.1 of Sturmia bella. Taxonomy (NCBI): domain Eukaryota; kingdom Metazoa; phylum Arthropoda; class Insecta; order Diptera; family Tachinidae; genus Sturmia; species Sturmia bella. Next base: position 20,992,609 of record OY759168.1, on the reverse strand, counting down.
CATCTGAGCTTCATCCTATTGCTCCTAACCATTTTGGCCAAAAATATTTTGGCACTGACTAGAATAAATATTACAAACGATAAACGCACGACTCTACATACAATTTAGTAATTATACTACATATAAGATAAACATAAACAACTTTAGTGCTTAAGCAGCAATTGAATTACGTAGGTTTATTTCTTTGTATTGTGTTTTGCCAATTATATATGTATTAATTTTAAGAAAATTAAACACAAATGTAATAAGAAAATAGTTAAAAATAAAATATATTGTTGCATGTTTGGAATGAAAAAGTACTTTCAACTAAATAACTTCCTATACCTATAACTTTTTGGAGCTAAAGATGATATCAACATGAAGTAATATTTTCAGTTTATTACAATATTCTTTCAAGAAAGTTTTTCTCAAATGTTGGTGTACATTCAGTTTTAATTTATATACAAAGAAGTAATACTCATTAGTTTGTTACAACACTATGGACGCGGTGTTATAATCGTACAGCAAGCAAACGTAAAAACGTATCATGTTGGGAGATTGATTTAGTTCTTTATTCATTTACCTAGTGTATAAATTTTTTTTCGTTCGCTACTATTATAACTATCAATAGTGTTTTGTCTAATGTTTTTATAGTTACAATCAAATTGATATTGTGACAAATGCGCTCTGTAGCCCAAATTGCAGTTATAACTAAAATATATATTTGAATCATTTAGTAGTTGCTAAAAAACTTTGTTTACTTAAAACTAAATTTCCCTTTTACTCGTCTTCTCTTTCTAGCTTCCCATTAAGTATGAAAGACAAATTAATTAGACAAAGTAAGGTATAACAACCAATAACATGTTTGAGGTTGTGTGTGAACACAAAAAAGAGCAAGCAAGAGGTATTAGCACCACTTGGAAAAAAATCCAAAATGGTTCACGACGTGTTTGAGTTGATGACGAACTAATAACAAATATTAATTTCAATGACTAAAAATATGAAGAGATTTCTTAGTTTGGGAAATAAAAAGAATTTACTAAATTAAATATTGCAGAAAAAATTTCAGGAAGAAGGCAGAGAAAATACGTTGAAGCATCGCCTTAAATTTGTTGTATATAACATAAAAGTGTGAATCTACCCTGGTATAGAGCAAACAAAAAGAAAAATTGAAACGAAGAAGAAGCTGAGTATAAGTGCTTAAAACTGTGTATATTGTAAAGAAGAAATATCAAACATAAATAATTTGTATGATGGCCAGTGTTTCACAATTAAATGATTTAAGGAGTTATTCCCGCCATTGGCTGGGTGAGTTTATCGACCTGTATCAGTTAGAAGAATGCTTATGGCAACCCAAACATCCCGACTACAGTAACAATAACGTACGCAACAGAGCGTACGACAAGCTCGTTGAAAAATTAAAAGAAGTCGAACCGAATCCGGACCGGAATATGGTGGTACGTAAAATTAATTCATTGCGGTCTGCATTTCGACGTGAATATCGGAAAACTAATGCCAAGCATAATTATGAGACTCGCTTATGGTACTACGACAAGCTGTCATTTATAGCAGACCAAAATGTCAAACGGAGCTTGACGAGTTTGGCCAGTAACGCCAGCGCATCCGATCACAAGCCGCCAAAGCGTTCTCTCACTCTGGCGTTTGAAGACGATGATTCGATCGAGTTCGAGGATGAACAACAAATGGAGGCTAGTAGTGCCCATTCAGCTTCACAAACAGATTTACAAACTGATGCTGCCATGACATCCACCATAGCAGCTGTAGCTAATGGCGAGATTGTGCCCGTCTCAATAGTCAAAAGTGAAGATCATAAGCCACAACCGCAACACCATCAAGAACCTCCGCCTCTACACCATCATCATCATCAGCAGCAGCAGCAGCACCAACACCATCAACATCATCATCACGGTGGTGCTGAACAACAAATTCACGCTCAAACCCAACCACAACATACAACTGCCGTCAAGGTGCTAGAAATCACATCACTAGATTCAAATTCACAACGTGAAATTCAACAAGCCGTCAATTCTCTGGAGCAACAGCAACATCAACTCCAACTTCAACAGCAACAACAACACCATGCCAACGGCGCTGCCGCAGCTCAACTTACACAAATTCATCAGCAGGTACCCACTATACAAATTGCACGTGAGCACCTCCAACCATTGTTTGGTACATCTGCCACCGCTTATACTACTGCCACAACAACTGGCGGCCAACGGGCAGAAGATGAATTTGATGCGATTGGTATTAATGTCGCAAGCAAGTTGCGTGTTATGAACACACACCAACGTATCGTGGCCGAAAAACTTATCAGTGATGTCCTCTTCAATGGACAATTAGACAACCTCAGTGTTAATTCACATTTATCACAGTAGGAAGTTGTTACGTTGAAGTTTGAACAACTTCAACATGAGGAAAAACAAGTAAACCAGCAGCAGCAACAACCAGTCTCTCTGTTGGAATGGTTCAGCCATTATTGTCTATCTTCAGCTGTACCTGGGGCTAAGGTGGTACAATAAACAACATTTTTTAATGTAATTTGTGAGAACTTTTTAGCTTAAACTATATTTGTATGTGCGTATCTTATGTGCATACATATCGTCGCATAAAATCTAAAAAACCGTAAGTATAATTATTTTCTATTAAATAAGCAAAAAAAAAAAAAAAAAAAACAATTTGATATTGCTATTGGCAAGCCAAATTTTAAAGTATAGTTACATAATTTGGGTTTGACAAACTCATTAACCAAACCCAATACTTCCACCACAGCAATTTTTTTGCTAAATCGAATAAACTAAATTAATTAAAGTAAGCAAATGTCTCTTAACTTTAGTGCATCGTTTTTAATTCCATTCGTTGAACACGTATCCACATACATATATCTACTCGCAAAGCTACTATTGACAATAGATGCATCAATTTCCTCAAATTTTTCATAATTTTATTCAAATTACTTGCAATTTACTCCGTGCAAAACTTACCGGCTTTCAAATTCTTACTTTCTTTGAAAGAGAAGAAGTCACAATAGTCCAGTTCCATTAACAGTTTTTGAAGAAAGATATAATTTTTTTGACTCCTGTAATATTGTCAATGTAGTCAGATCACTTTTTTTCAATATAAGCTCTAGAAATATAAAAAAATATGTATGCAATTTATATATGTACATAAGAACAGAGATACTTATTTTTAAATAACTGTGAACATTTAGTTTAAAAAATATTAGACATACATGTATGTATATGTATATCGTTTTTAGTGTTTTCCAAAGCCAACCATTTTTCTCTGAAAAAAATCTCAGACATAGTGAACGTTATAATCATGTTACGACCGAAAATTTACGAAAATCTGAGGATGATCTGATTTATTTCGTAAGCTGGTTTAATTACATAGAATAGATTAAACTTTATCTTTCATAAACTTTCTCCATTTGAGTGTAGTTGCAAACTTTTAAAACAGCTTACGTTTTATTTTATTTCTGTTGTAGCTATGTATGTATATAAAGATGTGTAAAGTAAATCTGGGAAATATAATAGGGCAGTACCTCCACCTTAACTGAACCAGAGTGTACAACATTTTATATGATCTACCAGTTTTATTTGCGACATATTTAGAAAATAACGTAATATCTGTTCTTCATAAATATCACATTTTTTTTAAAAATGAACAATATTATTTTAGTGAAGTAATACGAGCCAAAATGCATTACATTACATAAACTCTTCCAGCAACTTTCAATAGCTCTAACTTTTAAACAAATAAATTTTGTCAAGAAAGCATGAAGAATGTCAAGAACGTTCGAAAAATTAAAAAAAAGAAAAAATCTACGTCGATTCATAAAAAGAAATAATTATTAAAAATTCACATCTTTACTTCCTAATTGATGTCCGTCTCAAGTCATCAAAACAGAGGAAGATAGAAAACGATGTTCATTTTTTTTTAATAATACAGCCGAACTTCCTTATAGTGAACTTCTATACAATGAAAGTCTCCTTACAAGTACACAGCTTCTTCGTTCCACTTTCAATGTATTTTGATCTCCGTATAATAAATTTCCATACAATGAATTTTTCTTTACAATGAAAAAAATTTTAGAAACAAAAAATACATTTTAAGTTTGATTTTGTCTCCATATAGTGAACTGTTTTTAGCAGCTTTATTTTACACTTGTTAGCAACACTATTTATTAAGAAAATATGTTATATTTTCGGGATTCCCAAAGTAGATAATGAAAATGAAAACAAAAAAGTTTATGATTCGATTTTTAACATCAGTTGACCGGGTTCAGGGACCGAAAATGATGCACCGGAGTAGTGTTTGTATTGAAAAAAGTCATTAGTAATTAATAGAGTTGAAGAAGGGACATCAAAGAAAAAAGATATAGTGGAAGAGTTTGGAATTCTTCCCAGTACTTTATCAAACATTTAAAAAAACAAGTCAGTTACTCAAAAGAATGTAGAAGACGACCATTTAAACATTAAGCGTAAAAGACTTGGAACTTGTCTTTACGAAGACATTGACGAAGCAGTGCTCGTCACTTGATGCACTACGAACTTTCTTGGAGACGGAGAGCAACATTCCAACAAATTTATTTAAATGTCTTAATGTAATTGGAGCTTTTATTGATAAAGAAAAAGGGAAAAATGAAGTTCAAAGAAAAATAACTGATTATTTTAAATAAATAAAAAATAAATATTTCTGTATAATAAAGTTTCTATATAGTGAAATAATTTTCTGTCTCCGTGGAGATTCACTATAGAGAAGTTCGACTGTATATACAATTAATAATTATCTATTGCTAATCTCAGATAGAAAGGCTCTAAAATGCATTATTTTGCAAAGACAATTTTCCTGCATATTTTGATACAAGATGAGTTGATTCATCAAATTATTCAAAAAAAAAAATTAGCCATGAAAAAATGCGAGTTATAACCTTTCTGCATGAGACCAGGCAGGCTATAGGGAAGTTGGACTGTATAATAAGCCATTTAGAAAGAAAACTTCTCCCATATAATTCGTACTTTTCAAACTCGAAAAAAACTAAAAAAAAAGTAAGAAGCGTGCGAAATATTGATTTGAATTACACAATTTTTATGCATCTAATACACAGCGTATGACAGATTTTCAGAATATTACTTTTTCTATGGGTTTAGGGGTTTGAGTGTGCAAAAGATTCAGTTAGAGTTACTATCAAATTTATAGCACCCGTAAGAATTCTAAAAATACTTTTGGTTTATTTTTTCACAATTCAAAAAAATGTTCAAAGGTTTTATTTTATTTGCTTACTTTAGTTTTTTTCAATTATGTGCCAGGTCCGCGATAACAATCGACATCATTCGCTGAATTTCGTTATTGTTTTGTATGTAACTAAGTAAGCGAGCCATGTCGAGTCATATTGTGGGCCTGGCAATATATATGTATGAGTATATATGTACGTTTTTCTAGTTGGATTCTACTAGCAACGATTTTTACAGTGTGTATTTATATTTACTCAGTTATAGAAGTGAAGTAGTCTAGATTCTTGTTCTTATTTAATGTACTTGCGTACTCTGTCACTCAGTTGAGTAAAATCCAGTAATTGAATTAAAAGCTATTCGCAATCTTATGCAACTTTTCTGAAATGAGATATTTCTTACAGCGCACTGCTGCTTTTATGTGTTTGAATGAGTTCGTAGATTTGTGTCTTTATTCAAAAAAGTCAAAAAATGTTATTTGAACTGTACATATTTTAATCCAAATTTTTCATACACAATTTTCTTCATATCCATTTCAAACACAACATTTTAGTTTAATAAAATTTATGTAAACGACTTTTGATGTGTAATAACCATTTTATAAAGTATGTATGTCATAACATTTTACTTAAATAATTCAAAATAAAAATTATCTCAAAATGTATGTACATAAAGAATAATTTATATTTAGTTATAGTAAGTAATACAAATTTAAGTTACGATTTATTTAATAAGTATTTTTTAAAATGATTTTTAATAAATTAAGTAACAATTATTTGAAGAATAAAATATGAAACACAATTTATGTAGAAAAGATAAACTATTTTTATATTGAGGTTTATTATTACAACTAGGAAATTATTACCCTGATAAATAATTTTTTATCGCTCTAACTTTCCTCTAACATAAAAAAGAGCAAGTAAAATATCGGGAAGATAATCCAATCATCAAACTTAACGGGAGACTGCATATGAAGTTTATTACTTTCAAGACTGCATCGTTGCGAAACGTATAAATATTTATTACAATCATGTGTATCAGCTATTTTCGTGAATGAAAATTGAAGAAACAGTTTTCAAAGGAAAATTACAGTTTTAACGGCCAACCATCTTCAAAACTGACGACTTAATCGTAATAAAAATAGAGGCGATGGTGGGAAAAATTGAAATAGTAGGTATGTAATGGAAATCAATTGTAGAAAAAAATTTCATTTACACAATTGAATACTGAAATATGTATATTTTTTGTGGGTATGTATTTATCACGTTATGAATCAAAAACGTTCGAACAGCGTAACCCTTCAGAAATTGCGAAAAGTTACACAAAAAAAGGGATTTAAGAAATAAAAGTGGGCAAAAAGGAGATTTTTTTGTAAATAGGGGAAACAAAAGAATTATTAAATATTAACCAGGATTTGAAATTCATTTATTTTATTAAAAACATAAAATTTTGTTTAAAAGTCACGTTTCGAAAACTTTTACTTTAATTTCAAAAGGTTTGGGTAAAAATTAATGAATATTGAAACAGCAAAAATATTGTACACATGGAATTAATGCCTGCGTAATGTTTCTCTTTTTTACTTTTGATACAACATTTTCATTGGTATTTGTGTAAGTTTACATGAACTGTTAGGGAGGCATTCCAAAAGATTTATATTTAAATGCATTTTGATTAAATTTTTCCATACAAAATTATCGTACTAAGCATTATTGTGTTAATATGTGATTATGAACTCTTTTAAATACTCACGTCAATTTTTATGAATTGTAGCAGTATATCTCTGCACAAGTTCTCAATCACTGCAGCATATGTACATATGTGGCAAAATACACACAATGCAAAATTTGTTTAAATTTAAATACAAATGTTCACCGAATATTTTCTTTAGTTTATCTATTTCGTATGAAAATTTTAACTTCCAACAGCTTGTAAAACTTGTGAACCAATAATCTAAATTAATTACGAAATTCTTCTGAGTTTGTTATTAGATGTAGGAACTCTAAAACTATGTGTTTGGAAATAAGTTATGTCTTCGTTGGTCTTTAACACCGGTATTCATAAAAAATAAAACGTTGCTCAAATACATTTTAGAAAAAATTTTATATGAAAATTTTGTCGTAAAATGTGTTTCAACAATGTTTTATCTTTTATGAATACCGGTGTAAAAGTCTAGCATCTAAATATCGCTGAACATTAAATTTTTTTTAACAAAAATATCAATTCTTGACATTAGCTTCCAACGAAGTTTTTGAAAATTTTTTTAAATTGCTTAGGATATAATAAATAATTTCAGGTTGTTTTTCAGAATATGTGTCACCTTCCGTTTCATAGCCAAGGTTTTTATAATCTATATTTTCAGAATTCGCTATGTTCAAGTATTCTTTTCTTAAGAAAATATTAAACAATTTTAATAAATTACTTTTTTTGATATACATATGGATTCTGAAGATTCACTTTGTTTTGTTTCAGTTGTTCACAATTTAAGGTACATCCGCTAAGAAATTTGAATAAATTTTATTGACTGGAAATAAACCTTGTTTGAAGTACGTGCACATTTTTCTTATCGGCAGATGTTTTTTCAAATTGCGCCCAATTAAGTTAAAAACAAGAGGTGACATTTTATAAATTAGTAGCAGATGTAGTACATTTTAAAAAAGTGACCTTTTATATGCATAATTATAAAACTGGTAACCATAATCTGTACACCTTATTCAGCTTGGGCCTTAAGTTTGGATTAGTTGCGCTTCTTAACTTGTATTCATTTTTGTATGAAAAAACTACACATATTTAGGGCCATGTCGAAGTCCTAAAAATTTAGATTTTAACAGTTATTTACTTGCTTTAAAAACACAAGTTCTTGCGTTTCGATAACCAAATTTTGTATGACAACCCAGTTGTTAATGTACACAAATGCATAAAGTTTGCTTCGCAGTGATGTTTGTAACGTACCTACGAGCTAATAAAATCAACCAACTTACTAGAGCTTCTGTGGTCCGGGCGGGCTGATTTTTTTTAATGCAATTGAATAGTTTTTGTGTTGAGTATGCTTATATATTCATGTTTTCTTCATATTAATTTAAAAATTGCTTCGAGTAAATAAACTCGGTATGATTTAACAATGTACACACAAATTTAATACATAACAAATTATTCAAAAAATATGGAAATCTATGAGCTTTCGCTTTTAGCAGCTGCCACTTTAGTTCCATCGGCGGATATTTTCCTTACGCAATATTTGTAAAACTAAACGAAAAAAACATCAGAATAAACGGAAGACAGTATTAGATAGCTTGACTTTAACTTACTGTTATCACTGGCAAATCAATTTCTTCATCTTCACTAACAAGTGATCGGTTTTTCTGCAACGCGCTCCATCCAATATGTAATGCAATTATGGAGGGAACCATAACTATAGTTACCAAATAGCGTGAAAAAAAGGTGGATGTTGCTTTTGGTTGCTTGACCATCTTACGTTTTGAATTATGGGCCTCCCAAGAAAAAGCAAAAAATTACACAGTAGTTGCGCGGAACTAAATACATACTTATATTTTATTTTTGTCGTCAGCTGTTCAGTTATTGTATCTCATATAACAGGGTGTGTCATCGTTGAATTTTGTTTTGAGTCCCAAAGTAAAGTGTTGTTAATAACATTTTTTACTGTCCTTTTATATTCATATCAAAAACGTTAGAACGTCCACCGTTTTGAAAAATGTAACGAAAAGTAATATATACGAAATTGATGCATATGGGCTTACTAAATAAATACATGCATACATTTTTATGAATAAAAATCTGTCGATATTGTGCCATAAATTTTTCGATAGGTTTTAGCATGAGGAACAAAATGTTCCACACGATCTATCAAAATACATAATAATTTTCCAGGCGTCCGACTTAAATTTTTTTTTTTGTATTTTTGTGTCCCGTACCATAGCCGTATCGGCAAGACGTTTTTATGCCAGGTGGGTGGACTACAATTCGCCGCACAAAAAATTGTTTAACAATGACTGCACATACTTCCGTGGGTATAAAAGTACAATTTTATTATTTATAGCAAGAGGGATGCGCAAACAATTTTTAAGTAATTTAATGTGCATTATAAATTTGAGACCGATTTATTTAGATCATATCAATATGGTAATGACTCAAAACACATGTACTAGTTTGTGTAAGCTTGCGAGATTTCTTTAAAGTGACAGAAGAAATACATAAAGCTTATAAATGGATTTAATTAATTAAAAGAATGTATCGAAATTGGAAATCGGGGATAGCGTCTAAAACAATACTAGGAATACTGGCACACACATATGTATGTATGTGTGTTATGTTGTGTTAAATAATTTTAAGTTTTATTTGGGAAACATGGAATTCATTCGAGAGCGCAAACGTTTTTACTATTTTTACTGGATTGCGTTCGCGGCCACAAAATGCAGTAAATGAGAGCGAAAATTCAGAGAGTAAAATTACAGTTTTTAGGGTTCCGTACTCATCAGAGTGAAACGGAACCCTATTACGGAGACAAGTACGTCCGTCCGTCCGTCACAGTGTCCATTCTCCGAAACGGTAAGAGCTAGAGAGCTGAAATTTTCACAGGATGTTGTTGTACCTTGCCGCTACAACAAAAATACTAAAAACAACAACAAGTCGAAAACGACCAGGCGTCCCCATACAACGAAAAGTTGCAATTAGCTATAACTCTCGAACCGTAAAAGATAGAAAGCTGAAATTTGCATAGTGTATGTATTTATAGATGCTTTACAACAACAAATGCTAAAGACAACAACAAGTTGAAAACTACCAGGTGGCCCAATACAACCTAAAGTAACAATTAGCCGTAGCTGCTAAACTGTAAAAGACAAAGAGCTGAAATTCGCAGAATTAGAGATAGAGAGTCCAAAATTCGCACAGTGTATGTATTCCCAGATGCCTTAGAACAACAGCAACAAGTGGAAAATTACTAGGTGTCCCCATACAACATAAAGTAGCTTTAAAAACAGAGAGATGAAATTTATAAAATATACATATGTACATATGTATTCACATTCCATTCATACATTACACATACATACGTACGGAACCCTAAGAGTGCGAGCCGGCCTCGTACTTGACTTAATTTATTTGTCTTTAGGATAGAAAATCAAAATCAGCTCAATTATCAAATTCTTGCTGAATTTTTCTTTATGGGAATAAATTTTTTTCGAGAAAGAAATACTATTCGAAATTCATTGTGAGCATAAACACGAAAAAACGACAACAATTTGCTTTGAAACATTAATACTACATATTTTTAGTAGCAAATATTTATATTTTTGTATCTGTTAATCAATAATACAGTTTTCGTTAATAATATGCATGTTTTTGTGATTTTAGGTGAATTTTCCATTATCTCCTATATGAAGAGCTGGTGAAAAAATTTTAGCCTTTTTGTCAACATATAATACATACTTTGTTCTCCGGGAATCTTTTACTAACTGAATTTTTATTCGTAACCAAAGAAATGGGAAAAAAGAAAAAAAAAAAAACTTTCAGAATTGGGCTGAATATGTGTATAATTTACAATGCATGTTTATACCTAGTATCTATGTACACCCATTTGCTGTACAAATGTATTTTAAATGTACATACATATTTATTATTGCCTCGAAACTTTGAGCTGTTTTAAAGTAGATAGGTATACTTCCATTGATAAAACAAAATATTTAAACTCAAGCATGTTAGTTATTAAATTTACTACATTTTTATGAATGAATTTAAAATTTTTAATCTACAAGTATTTGCAGTCAGCGGTTGTATAAATTTTACTGGATTTTACTATTTTCTGCTCTCATACTTTTTTATGAAAAGGTTTTTAATTAGAATAATTTCTTCAAATTAGTCAGTTGCTGGAAAAGTGCTCGAACGGACCCATTGATTTTCTCATTAAAAATTTCAAATAAGAGACATCGTATATGGTTTTTGTTGGGCTCTCAACAAATTTATATGTTTTTGAATTGCAACAGGACTGAAAAAAGAAAAAGGGTTTTTTATATCTGATTTTTATATTTTACAAATATGTATGTATGTATGTATGTACTTACTATTTATTAGCTATTCCATTCGCTACTGTTGTAGTTAAATTACTAACATATTTCGGTTTTAACACTATTAAGTGAATTAGATTTGCTAAGCCAAATGGATATAGGATCTTTGCAAAGGGAATGGATACTATTTTCTTTAAAAGCTTATTTTGAGTATCTGTACTTGCAACTTCAAGCATCTTCCATGCAGAGCGTATTCCTTGCACTATTGTATATGAAAATAGCGTTTGTTGGGGATACAGGAAATAACAGGATCCAGCAAGAAATGCGGCCAGATTGTGATTTACAACATCGGAACAATAGTTTCTTCGATTTAACCAACAATGTACAAACTGAATTTAAAGAAAATCAAAAGACATTAAGGCAAAGTTTTGCTTAATTTAATACTTCTTCTGATGACGAATGAACTATCAAACAAAACTAAAATTTAATACCTATCAAGTTGTTTTATGATAGTTGTATCTATGATAGTTGTATCTATCGATTCGAGTTTTCATTTTAATTGTAAAATATTTTATTAAGGAATAAGAGTCGCTTTATTATTAGCTGTAATTAGACAACCTGAGAGACATAACATTTTGTTTTTATTTGATATCGTAAGCTGTAATTACTGACTCCTGAGCACGCAATTAGTAATATATAATAAAGTCGAGTTGATCAATATTGTGTCATAAGAAGGGTTATTTTTCAGGTGAAAAATTCAAGAATTACCCCTATTAAGAAGATATGATCATGTATTAAGGAAGATATTGGTTAGAACTGAAATTTTTTCTGCCAGTTTTTACACATGTTCACAACATGTTTTAATGACAATGCAACATGATTGCATTAGACGCTACACATATCGCCAAGGCAAAATATTAATGCCACAAAAAATGCTGCACTAAAAGTGTTCAAGTTGCATTATTATTCAATTGGTTGTTTGAGAACTTTTGATCAGAGCGGACGTGTTTTTTTGTGATGTGAAGTACGACTACACATCACAAAAATAGGTGAACGCGTGGTTTTTTTCTTTGGCTTAATTAAAAAAATATTCCATGTTTGTTAAAAGTTTATTTGGCAAATTATGTATAGATACATACATACGTACATATTTACCAAATGAGATCTTAATAGACATGATGTGTGTACATATTTTTAAGAATAAGTCCGCCAAAGTAAACATACGTAATTGGTCTTATAGTGGTTATTATGTAGTCTTTTTGTTCTGTATAGACCACGTTTTACAATATTGAAGAGGTTTCGTTAAAATTTGTTAAGTGGGTAGTGTCGAAGGTACATACATATATGTATATGTATACACTGGACACTAAACAGACATATTAGCAGCATTTAATTCTGACTCATTCAACTTTGCAAAAATAAATTTTCTGTTTTTATGTTAATTTTTTTTTTTTTTTGCTAAATTAAACTTCCACAAACACTCCCGTTTTTCGTTTTTTTATTCACCAATCCCCCTTTCCTATTTTTAGAGTTCCAGTCCAATGCAATGCATATATAGGGGTCAACCACTGAGTACCGGTACCAGTCTAAAAAAATTATACAATTGCCTTTTTATAAGAAGATCTAGCGCACCAGATGACTTAGCGATTTTCCAAGGTCTAAAAATTACTTACTCTATAAATTCCAACGTAAGCTGTCAGTAACGCCACTGAGCGTATTCGGAAATTTTTTAACTTGCCAACGAATTTCGATTGTCCCGGTTTTGGTGATACATGGCTTAATACCATTTTAATAAAATCCAACGAGAGGCCCATTATAAAATAGCCACGCATTCCATTAATAATATACTGCTTGCAAGTCTTTTGAGGATGTAAATCACAACTTGAACATTTTTCGTCATTATTGTCTAGAGTTTTTTTTGGATTTGGACTTAGCAACCAAAATTCTTTCACATTGTATACTTGCTTAACGTGCAAGATAATGGCGCTGCAGATCATAAAAATGCAAGTTTGAAGGATTTTAGAATCTGCTACTGTACAGCTTATAATATTTTTACGCATAAGAAAAAAGGTTTCAATATTCTGCAACAAAAACAATTTAAAGATGTAATATTTTATGTAACGTACATTCATACATATGTATATAAAAGGAACTTTTGTGGGATGGATTTACATTAGGCAATTTAGTGGCGCTATCATCATCTTGCTCAGCTTTTGCATATATGGATGGCAGTTGAAAGCTGCGATTGTCGTTTAATGCTTTTCTTCGCAAAGTAGAAATGTTGTAAAAAAGTTGAGAAGCAAATTATTTTTGCAGTTAAGATTTGTACAGTTAAAACTACTGTGTCTACATGTTAAAGCAATGAGATGGTTTGTATTTTCATTTACATAATACAAATATTTCCAGCAAAAACTTCGTCTACCAAATAAATGGATTCGACCATTTGGAAACATTGCACAATATTTTAGACTACATGACACTTTAGTTTTTTAACAGAAAAGAAGAATGTATTATTAAATATATACGGCAATATATTCATTTATTTATTGTTATTTATCAAAATTCTACTTTACAAAATTAATTTATAAAATATAAAAAAGGCCCGGGTAAATATACCATAAGCGCTCGAGGTATCAAGAAGATAGACAACATTATTCATAATAACAAATTTTTGGCTGAATAAACTTTCTGCTATCTTTTCTTTATGGGAATTAACACAAACAAAACTTTGCAGGTAGATAGTAGTAGGTATCAAGGAGTAAAAGTAGATTTTCGACTTTTCAACCAACCATTTCTCATTCCAAATAATTAAACGAATAATCCTAGCTGAAAGTCGATTGGTATAGGGTCCGCAACCTAACGATTTTTTTTTTTCAACTAGTGCTTATTTCGTGAATGGTAACACTTAGATCATGTCTGATTTGACAGATAATTAGTTTTATCTTTCCGCTGAACGAATATGGGACTATTTCCATTTGAAATTAAAAATTATTCTAGTCTTTATTTTGCAAAAGAAAACCTTATAATATTAGATTTGAGGTAACAAGATTTCCAAAATGGAACTTATTTGCAAACATACTTACATACATACATATGTAGTTTATTTAAATTTTTATACAGTGACGAAGAGATTAGCGCAGTTATATTGCCTAATGAGGCACCCCATGAAGCCACATGAAACTTACACATTGGAATATGGTGGTTTCGAATAAATTTATAACACGATCCGGCCCCAAATACAATGGAAAGGAACCCAAAAATGTTGGTATAAATATAAAACTGTAGTAACCAAACTTACCGCGTATGTATCTGAAAGAGTGCAAAATATAGAATACCAAAAATCGTTTTTTATGTTAAAATACCTTGTTTTCATACCTTAGCAAACACATTAGTAAATTTATTGAATATCCCACACTTGTGCCCACTACTGAACAGCCTAAATAATATTCCAAAGCTCTTCGCACTTTCTCTTTATTCAAGCTATTTAGTTTAATTAGCGCTGGCAACTGATCAAACATACATACATGTAGATATGTACATACGTATTTACATATTTATATTATATATTTGTTATGCAGCAATAACTCGATTTGCGTAATTACGTAAAATTTGCTGCAATCGATTATAGAGATATCAGGGGTAAAAGAAATAAAAGCTCAGCAATTATTGCAACTACTGGAAAAGTAATGATATGCACATACGAGGAGAAATTAGGGCAGGTCGATTTGTATACACAAAACTTTTTTTATATTTTTGTATGGAGTCTAAGGTGACATATTTGAGAAATATATAGTGGAGGGAAAAAATTATTGATGGTTGCTCATACATTTGATTCCTGCGCAAACACCCTGGAGGAAGTTAGTGTGATGGGGAGAATATTTAATTTTTGAGGCGCCTTAATACGGGCCCCTGTGACTAATCAATGCCAAGGTGCTCGTCGAGGAGTCAAGTGTATGACTAACTGCCAGTAATTTTTTCAAACATACCGACTCCGTATCACACCTGCTTAGGGGGGGGGGGGATTCAGACACAAAACTATAAAAGAAAAAAATGAAAATCGGACACCTCGAAAATGTTTTCTGTAAGACGTAGTGCATGTTTTTCCTCAGCCCAAAAGATATCGTATCGATGTCGACTTAGGGGCTGTTCACAAATTATGTAACGCAATTTTTGCAGATTTTACGTAACCCCTCTCCCCATACATAACATAACAACTACTAAATAATAAAAAATTTTATTAAAAAAAATAATGTAATTCATTTTATGTACATGTGTATGTATGTTCATAGTATGTACAAATCTGAAGAAATTAAATTCATGTATTTAACGTGTAATTTAAAAGAAAACTCTATTGATAAAAATTAGGGATTAAAAATTGGCACATTTCAATTATCGGTCCATGGAAAGGTAAATATTCATCCATTGATAGATAAAACATGCAAGACACGAATCAAAATTTTGCATACAATAAATAATATTTTTTTGCTACGTAACATTTTACGAACCCCCCCGCCCACTCGTCACAAATCGTAACAAAACTTGTAATTTGTGAACAGCCCCTTACCCTTTTATACATACATATATACATGTGTAATTTGATATGTAATTTTCTATAAAAGGTCATATTTTTGAAACTACTAATATACATATGTATGTATTTCTTCAAAATTATATTATCCTTTTTATTGGTAAAGAGCCATCTCTATAACTAAACTCACTTAAAAAAGCATTTTTACAACTGACTGATACATTTTTTATTCGGGTTCAGGCTTAATTATGTGAGTAATATTTATTAAATAGAATAGAAAAGAAAAACTAAAACTGAAACTATGGTATAGCTCGAACTGCAAAACCAGCTCCCATACCCGTCTTAAACTCAGGCCCATGTTAATTAAATTCACTTTTTGGGCAGCGACGTTTAAGCACTCAGCCACATAAGCTCTTGGCTTTTATATATTCCATACATATTCATAATTTATATTAAACACAAGCCTTTATTTAGTTTTGTGGTACTTGCTGCTTGGATAAATCCAGCCATATAAATCAAATGCATATGGGCAAGTCCCAGAAACAGTCCAAGAGGAAACACTTTTTCAAATTACTTACATAATTAATTTGTTTGTTTTGCTGTTTGGGAAAGTTTGTAATCAAATATAAAATATCAAGTCCAAGCTTTGTAGCATGTGTTAATAAAAAAACACATGTTTAGTTTCTTAAAACTAATATATTTCCGGTACTCGCTCGCTTTGTGACATATAAATCAATAGCAAATTTTAACATTTTGTTATTGTGTTTTGGTGCAAGAGAACGGTGTCGAGCGACATTGTGAGCCTGGCACATAATTTTCAAAAATGTTATTCCATGCAAATAATTTATATTAGAATTCTCTATCAATAATTTTTTTTTTATTAGTAAGAAAATGAAATTCAAGGTCCAAAGTTGTATCCAATTTTTGCTATCAATTATTTGCCCAAACAGCAATTAAACGGTAATTATTAATGGCATTTAAATTATGTTTAAACCGCACAATGATCAATACGTATGTACGTTAGAGGTATCTTATTGGAGGTATCCTTTGAGTACGAAAACGTGTCTCAAGCAGGGTTTGTCCATATGCCAATTGTTTGGTTATAAATTCTTAGACATTTACAAATAATTGCAATATTAAATGTCACGGTATTTTATTATTTGAAGTCTATTTGATTTTTTAATCAGGCTCGATTTGAATTTTTAAATTATTGCTTGTGGCTAATGCTTCAACTTGTGCCTGAGTTTAAATAATAACGAACTAAATTAAACTTTGTATGGCACCAAGGACAAGTCAAGAAAACGATTAAAATCAATAAAAAGGAAATTATCTTAAATATTACTATGCTGCAATAGTCGGTAGTGCCGCAAATCGAGCTCAAACTGTATTGTTTGCGTGCATTTACACATATCGTCACCTAAACTTCAAAAGGTCCTAAGCGAAAAAAAAAAACTCAAAATAAAGTTTTTGATTGATTAGGAGGCAATTAAGACAAATACGTGTTTCTTTAAATGTTTACTTGCATAAGTCCAAAACCATCAATTTTATTAACACAATTCAAAAGGCCGCAACTACAATATCAACAACTGTATAAACCAAAAAGGAATAACCAGACAGTAACTGGACAATAGTTTTCACCATAATCAGATTAATCACATATAATCTTGCTTTGCAATGTGAACTCGTTTTCCTTTCATGTAACCAATATTGAATTTTCGGATTTTTTTTTTAAATTAAATAAATTATATTTTCTTGTCTCAATTTTTTGCTTAATTGGCTGCAATGTTTTCTATCTCTGATGTTGAAAATACATATATTAGAAAGTAAAGAATGGAATTTGACTAAATACCTATTTAATAAGGCTGAAAAGTGACATTTTTCGTTCTAACTAGAGGTGTTATTTAAAACATGCAGCGCTATTACGCCATTTTGATTTTCAGCTCCAAGCAGCTTTAAGTACCATTCACTACTGGGAAACTACTATTATATTATTACATTATTTTATTAAACGAAAACTGTATTGGGGTTTTGAGGCTAATTCAGAAATTTGACCACTAAGAGTTAAGAAGACTACTTAAATTAGAAGGTTTCTTGCTTCTCCTGGTAAAGAAGTCAATTGTGCTTCAGTGGCCCTTTGCATTTTAGGCGACGATATGTAGATGTGTATGTATGTTCACATAAATTACGATTATGCAGCGAAAACTTACTAAACAGACTGGAGCAAAATATTTAAAATTTGATAAGGTAAATAACAGAAGATCCTTGATTAAATGTTCTCTGCACGATTCGGCATGCAAAAGTTCTTGACAATGCTTTTGCTGTATGTGTTGCTTAAAAAATTTACTAAAAGCCGTCATTTTTCGAGTTGTGCTGAATTCGGAAGTATTAATGAAACTGAAATAATACATTTTCTTTTCAGTTCATTAATTATACAGAAATAATGGCTTTATTTGGCGTAAAGGTAGGTACAGTTTAGCCTCTATTTACGCGGTGGCCTAATTACATACATACTCGTATACGAATTCGATGCAACATATGTATATTCATTAGCGATGTGCACTCTTATTTTAGAAGAACTAGCCATCAAATTTATTATAGGAAATTTAAAGAATAGTTCTTTGAAAGTTTATAAAGGTGTTAGATAAGAAAAAGGTATGTTTTTTATCTTGGTCCAGTACTCAGGGGCTGACCCCTACACAGGCATTGCATTATACCGGAACTAGGATGTTTGATTAAACAGAAAAATAGTAACGGAATAATAAAGCATTTATTTTTGTCAAGTTGAATAATTTAAAATTACATATATGCGGTTGTCGGAAAAATGTCGTGTTACAAGTGATCGTGATTAAATTTTAGAAAATCATGCGTGAGCGCTTGATTACCACTTTGTGGCATCTCATGAAGTTTCACGAAATATCACGAAAAAGCTAAACCATTAACTTTTTTTGGCTTACGAAAAAAAGTTGACACATTTTTCCTTGACTTATTTTTTAATGCAGTTTATTTTAGCTCAATTTCTACACATTTAATGCGGGTCTATTTCAATAAAAGGAAAAACGTAAAAAAAACCCTTGGATGAAATAGTTCTATGCGTAATTTTAACCCAATAATATAGTTTTATATATAGTGCAAAACCAAAAATTAAATTATTAATTATATCTATGAATATTGTTTTTCCAAAACCTGCATAACTTGCTAGTTTATGAATAAAAATTAACACCATGAAAGAATAAATTGCATGACTTTAAGGGCAAAACGCATTGATTGCAAAGAGTAAATGAAACGTTAGAAGAGCAAAATATGATATGTATATATGATATATTTATATAGGGAGATTTATTGCTGTAGACGTGTACTGTTGCAACATTGCAAAAGAAAATAGTTCGAAAAACAGTCATCTTGAAAATTAAATCGCATCATAAATAAAATTGAAAATGAGTTCCCGCTGTAACATCTTGAAATGCTGGCAATCTACAGGTGTTAATCAACTTTGAAGCAATTAGCAGGAGGAATTGTAAGAATTGCAGCAGTTTCTGTAGAGTTGTAATAAGTGAAGGGGCTTTTGACATCAGCGCAGATACTCAGAAGAAAGCAAAGCTTTGTCCATTGCGAAAACGTTGTATATAATAGAGTTATATACTGTTCTACCAACAGAAATTAGTAGTGAAGTGAAATATGCATGTGTCTAATGAGGTTTGATAAAAAAAAACGCAAACAAAACAGTACGAAATCCTTAATAAAAATCCTATACAATTTTGATTTGTTCAAAGAGGTTGTTCTACATTGAAAACGCGGCTTTTTCCAAACATTAAAACATATGTTTTAAGACTTGGGCTGTTATCGCTTCCAACCACAGTTGTATGTACTTATAAGAAATAAAATAAAATCTTTTTACGTTTATATTTTGGGCCTATTTCTCACCTGCGAATGTTGTCGTTCGTTTGCACAATTACATTGAAAGCAAAAACAATATTCAATATTTTGTTTTTGCTTTCAATGAAATTGTGCGAACGAACGACAACGTTCGCAGGTGAGAATACAAACGTGATTGATTGTGAAATTGCGTAATTAAGAAATGCGTCAATGGAAAAAATTTTATTCGTGAGCGTGCGTGACATGAGCCAAAAACACCCACGTTTACATCTCCAATATTTACGTTCGACACTAACTAGTCAACAACGGTTAACGAAACTTCTTCAATCTTTTATACTTCGACGAAACACAAAGACTACGCAATAACCATGGTAACGCCTATTAAGAATTTATTTATTACGATCTTGGACTTTAATAGTGCTTTCACACCTAAATTTAAAATCTGGTTTTAACGTTAAAACCATAAAAATATGCTTTTGTATTCACACTACAAATTTTATAAAATCAAGTTTTAACCCACAAGTTAACTAATTTCTTATTATTTGAACTTTTTCTTATATAATTATTTCTGTGTTAAGTTTATCAGGCTCAAGTTCTTTCTATATTATCTTTGTGATTGATATTAATTAAAGTGTGGCGGCTTCGAAACAACTGGTTGTCCACCCTGCTAAATGTCTTTGATGTTTTCTTTGTCTAATTTAATTAATATCAATCACAAGGATAATATAGAAAGAACTTGAGCCTGATAAACTTAATACAGAAATAGTTTTAACTCACAGTTTATTCAACAAACTTCTTGTTAAAACAAAATAGATTTCAAATATTTGCTATGAAATATTATTAGTTTCACGCGGGCTAAATATACATAAGTATATATTCTTTATATTTCCTTGTATGTATCGTACAAAATCTGTCACAAGGGCGTTTACTATAAACATATTATATGTTTGGAAAGAAAAGTCAGTAAAAACATTTGTTCACCTATTACTGCTTCACACCTTATATTTACAAAGGATCACAAAAAACGCATCTGCTCTCCTCAAGCGCCAACATCGTATGTTCAGAAATATACATAAATTGCTGGTGAAGGTGTAGTGTTAAGAAAGCGAAAAACAAAATCGTTGTTGGAATCAAAAAAATTTAAATCGGAGAAATTGCAATAGTTTTGTAAACTCTCTTGGCTCAAATGGTGTACAATTAGATTGGGCTAAATAAGATGTGGCATTAGCTTTGAGTGACCTATTTTTACACCTATCATGCTGCCCAGTCCAGGTTTGTTCAGTATCAGTAAACCTCCCGTTCCATTCACATTTGAATGAGTTGCTGTGAAAAGTAAAATGTGTAGCAACTCGATTAAATTTTTTAGTTCTCATTATTTTATCAAAATAATTGAATATAAAGTGAATATTTGAATTTTTTTTCGAGTTTACTGACGAATTGAGTGGTATCAACAAAAAGTAAAAGCAAAAAGGCTACACAGGAAATCTGACAAATTACTTTAAAGCATGATACAACTAATAAGGTAACCTTTTCACTACAACAAGAACAACTTCAATAAAAATAACATGCATTTTGTTAACATTTTACTGATTTTTTTTTAATTTTATTGAACTATGATATTTTACATACATATGTACATTTATATTAAATTACTTTTTCAGGTTCAAGTTCAACCCTTGGCATTTTGTTTCTGTACAACTTCTGAAAACTGTCAAAAAGGCGTCACTTCTGCATTTACAGAAGAGAGAGATGAACAGAGCTTACGCTGATTAGCTATCTCATTTTGGATGCCTTTCATCTCTGTATTCTCCTGACAGTTTCAAGAAGTCAGATGATTAACGGTTCTGCTGATGAGGCTACCTTACCCCTCATTTACACATGCAAGTTAGGTGTTGCAAGTTGTATGTACATATTAACAACCAATACACTGACAGAGATAATAAAAGCTGTTGCTACTTGCTTCATTGTTTACACAGGCAAGTACAAGCTCATTTTTAAAATGTCGTCAAAGAAAATAGCCTTAAAGAAAATTGAAAAAAACTACAAAATCGCTGTTCCATTTTTTTTTATGTTTAAAATTCACTATTTTTGCCTTTTTTGTGTATTGTTTATTCTGTTTTTGGTCCCGTTTACATGACATGGCTGGGTTGCCAAAGTATTGTCATACGAATTGTTATGGCAAATCAAATTTTTATCAAATAAATGCTAGTAAATTTATATTAAGAATCCATAAAAGCCATATTTTACTTCAACTTTTTTTATATTTTATCTTTTTTTTATGTAAGATCTTATTTTTCGGTATGTAAGATCAAAAAGAATTATTCCTTGCAAGTTATCTATTAAAATTAAAATATGAACTTTATAAGGTAACACTGTTTTTACTTTTTGTCATTTTACCAACATGCATGTAAAACAAATTACTGGCAATAAAAATATCTTGCAAGTGAACTCACAACTTCCAGAAGTATGATGGTATGTATTAGTAAAAAAATATCAATGTATTGAGTTACTTGTACTTGTACTTGCGTGTGTAAATGGCGGGTTATTAGTTGTATCATGCTTTAAAGCAAATCAGTGTCCGCATTCCGTCATTCGTGATCGAATGAACTCGCTAGTAAAAATAAAGTAAAGCAAAACAAAAACAAAATAAGCAAGAAACATACAGTATTATTGGATCACGGTTTCATTCAATTATGAATGCCGGAAATCGGCCCCAGCTCTTTCGTGTATATTTTGTTTTTAATTTTTAGCTCATGCTAAATCGAATTCGTGTAAAAAAGGCATTAAGTGTACTTCTCGTATTCTTTTAAAATTTTTGAATATAAAATCAAGAATTTCTACAATAAACTAACGAATACATTTCAATGAAATTACATAAATTAATAAATGAACAAATTTGCTGCAGTTTGTGCGATGAAATGAAAAAAGTTTAGCTCATTAGGTTTTAAAGTGTGTAGAAAAATAAGAAGGAAAAAGTACGTTTTTCTGTTAGTTTTAAGTTGCTATTAAGACAACATGTGGATAATTTTATATCAGTTTGTTTGTCTTGTTACAAATATCATTATGGAAAACCCTAGAGTTCCTCAAGAAATTCACAAACATATTTAAAACATTGAATTCAGAAATATTATTGTGTCGTTTAAAGTTGTATTTTGGGGAGACAGCTTCGATTTTAACGAGCATATTCATAAAAATTACTAATTTGCTCTACTTCTGGTTTTGTGGAGTTAGGTCTTTTACCTACCGACACATCCAAATACATATGCTTGTATGTTAAAAAATTTAACAACAGCATATTAAAAATTTTGTATGGAAATTTCCATACAAACTTTTTAATATGCTGTTGTTAAATTTTTTAACATACAAGCAATAAACTCTAAGCTCTCTCTTCACAACTTATCGGTAAGATTTTATCGGCCACGTTACGCAGTGAGATTTTAGTTAACACTTTAAATTTAGGGAACAAATTTTCCATGAGCAGTTTTGTATTATTTGTGGATGGGGTGCAAAAATAAAGCAACGATTTCCTGCATTTGCACTTTCGCAAGAAATTTGCACTAAACAAATTTGAGCGATTTTTTTATGAATTCTGCCATGAGTTGAGATAAAAACAAAGTGGGAAAACGGCGACAAAAGTGTAATAAAACTAATTCTTATAATTGAGAATTTTCTTTTTTAATTTTTTTTTTGAAACCACTTTAAATTTGTTAAGTAAAAAAAAAAAAAAATTATATTGATACATATCTTTCATGTGGAACATTTTATAGAAATAAATAGAACTTAGTCAACTTCTTCAACAGTAGGACCGGTGCGACCTCCTTGCGCTTTCTGGCCAGCATCACTACCAGCACCATGCATTTTGGCCATAATGGGACCACAAACTTTTTGACAATCTTTCAAATGGTCCTCAAATTCTTCTTTTTCAGCTAAAGTATTATTATCTAGCCAAGACATTTCCGATGAACACTTGTCACGAACTGTGGATTTATCCGCATCCGAAAGCTTATCAGCTGTTGCTTCTTCCACAGCCTTTAAGAAAATACAAAAGTTGTTTTGAAATACTGCACATATTTAACGCATATGGATGATAAAACACTTACTTGTTTGCAACCGAACACATAGCTTTCTAAGGCGTTGCGTGCCTGAATACGCTGTCTTTGCTTATCATCTTCGTCCTTATACTTTTCGGCGTCTGACAACATTCTATCAATTTCGGCCTTTGACAAACGTCCCTTGTCATTGGTGATAGTTATCTTTTCTGATTTGCCAGTACTGTTATCCTTTGCAGAAACATTTAAGATGCCGTCAGCATTCAAATCAAAAGTTACTTCGATTTTGGGAACACCTCTGGGTGCAGGTGGAATACCAGTCAAATTGAAGGTACCCAATAAATTGTTATCCTTAGTCATTGCTCTCTCACCTTCATATACCTGAATGGTTACAGCGTTTTGATTGTCACTGTAGGTGGTGAAGGTCTGTTGCTGTTTGCATGGAATGCGAGCATTACGTTCAATTAACTTGGTCATTACACCGCCGGCAGTTTCGATGCCCAGCGACAGTGGGGTTACATCCACCAAAAGGACATCTTGTATTTGAGAACTACCAACTCCAGTTAAAATAGCAGCCTGCACAGCAGCCCCATAAGCGACAGCTTCATCTGGATTAATTGATAGATTCAATTGCTTGCCGCCGAAGAAATCTTGTAACATTTTCTGAATTTTGGGTATGCGGGTTGAGCCGCCCACTAGTACTACATCGTGAATGGAAGACTTGTCCATTTTAGCATCTGTTAAGGCCTTTTCAACTGGTATAAGGGTAGAGCGGAACAAATCCATATTAAGCTCTTCAAAGCGTGCTCTAGTGATTTTGGAATAGAAATCAATGCCATCATGCAGAGCATCGATTTCCAAAGAAGCTTCGGTACTTGAAGACAAGGTACGCTTGGCTCTTTCGCAGGCGGTGCGCAAACGCCTCAAAGCGCGAACATTGCCAGACAAGTCACGTTTATGCTTACGCTTGAATTCCTCCACAAAGAAATTAACTAATCGATTATCGAAATCTTCACCACCCAAATGTGTATCACCGGCTGTGGATTTGACCTCAAACAATGATCCCTCATCAATTGTTAAAATGGAAACATCGAAGGTTCCACCACCCAAATCAAAAATCAGTACATTCTTTTCTCCCTTAAGATTCTTATCCAAGCCGTAGGCCAAGGCAGCTGCAGTTGGCTCATTTATAATGCGCAAAACATTTAAGCCTGCAATGGAGCCAGCATCTTTGGTAGCTTGACGCTGGGAATCGTTGAAATAGGCTGGCACTGTAATGACAGCGTCGGTAACTTTGGCTCCCAAGTATACCTCGGCGATTTCACGCATTTTCGTCAAAACCATCGAGCTGATTTCTTCGGGGGCAAAACGCTTACGTTCTCCCTTGAACTCCACCTCAATTTTTGGCTTGCCGCAATCGTTGACCACTTGGAACGGCCAGTGTTTCATGTCCTGTTGAATTTTAGAATCGTCAAATTTACGACCAATTAAACGTTTTGCATCGAATACACTGTTTTTGGCATTCATAGCGACCTGAAATGGAGTAAGAATAGATGCTTAACTCTTTATGGTAATGATTTTTTTTGGATGGTTTCTAGTCAGACATTTAAAAATTATTTTTCATCTTTAGCGGCAACATAAACGTTTTCTTGCGGTACGTGACGTTTAAATGGCTGAGAGGCCATTCCAGAACTTAAGAAGAATCAAAGTGGCGCCACTTAACTTAGTTATCGTTATGCGGCTACCTGGTATCGGGATGCCTCATTTGTAACAGTCAGTGTAACTCTGCGTCCACATTAGACAGTGCTGAGCTGTCAAGACAGCAAATAATTTGTATTAATTGTCAAAATTGATAAGAATAGTCGTCTACACAGCGAGCGTACCGACAGCAATTAAGACATTGAATTACAAGTTGCCGCAATATGCGTTTTACGTGAAAGAAATGAAGAAAAGAGAGTTGATTTTAAACTTTTTTTCTCTTGATTTCATCTTCTTTGCACAATCGTTATACATATGTATGTAAAACGTCAAATTGTTGTCAGCACGCGTAAGATTATACGGCATGACAGTGATATTATTTCAATAATTTTTTCCCTCATTCATATTTTTCAGAATGTTTTCTTTTGTTCCTAAACCTTGCTAAACTATTAAAACTCGCTTTTTCAGAAAAAAGTGCAAAATACAGGGTAGGCCAAAACTAACGAAGAGGTTTAAATTGCCTATAGCTTTTTTATTATAATTTTTCTTCTTCTTTTCTTTTCAGTATTTTATAAAGAAGGCTTGGAGAATTTAAAATGGAGCAATACTCAATTGTGCAACGTGTCCAAATTATTGAGCTTTATTTTTCAAATCAATGATCCATTGCTTTGGCTCAGCATGGATATCGTCGTTATTTTAATGTGCGGGCTGGACCCTCAGAGTCACCAATAAGCCGTCTGGTTGCAAATTTTCGACAACAAGGGGCATTAGGGATCCTTACTGGTGCTGGCAGACGACGAATGGCTTACGGTTGACAATTTTGAGCTGGTACAGAGGAGTATTCGGGAAGATGGAGAAACATCAACCAGGAGACGTTCGACACAACTTGGCCTCTCACGAGCGTCGCTGCAGAGAATTTTGCACACAATGGAAACGTTTCCATACAAGATTCAGTTTATCCAACGACTTAATTATGCAGTTTTTTTCCGTCAAAAAGCAGAAGAAAATCATAATTTTATTCAAAATTTAATTATGAGCGACGAAGCCATTTCTAATTAAGTGGGTTCGTTAATAAGCAAAACGGCAGGATATGGGCTATGGAAAATCCTAGAGTAGTCCAACTTCGAGAATTACACCCACCTAAGTGTACGGTTTAGTGCGGTGTTTCATCGGAAAGGATTATTGCCCCTAATTTTTTTGAAAATGGGGGTCACCCTTTCCTTCAGTGGTGTCAGATTTTGGACAATGTTGGAGAAGTTTTTAAGGCCAGCCGTGGAAAACCATCCACAAGTATGGTGCCAACAAGATGGAGCCACAGCGCATACTACAAGGGACACAATGGAATTATTAAAGATCGTAATTCGATATGTAACAATTTTGCTTTTATTAATCGTCTTTGCTTATTGAAGTTTTGAAAAGTAATACCAATTTTTATATATGTATATAAGTATGTAGAAAAATTTTCAGTTGAAACAAAAGTATAATGCAAAACATACTAACAAAAATATATTTCCAATACATAGTTTTATAAAATGAGCAAGTGAAAAAAGTTAGCATCAAGAATATTTTTAACAGGAATATCTTTGGTGAATGAATTATTTCGCGTACAAGTGATTTTAATTCACCGGATTTAGCCGCTGCACACTGTTTTTTTTTTGGGGGGGGGGTTATTTGAAGGGAAAAGTTTACATTAGTAATTATTTCTGTATTAAGTTTATCAGGCTCAAGTTCTTTCTATATTATCCTTGTGATTGATATTAATTAAATTAGACAAAGAAGACATCACAGACATTTAACATTCAGAGACGGGTGCTGACGAGAAAGTGTGGCGGCTTCGAAACAACTGGTTGTCCACCCTGCTAAATGTCTTTTTTCATAACTAAACTAAAAATACTCCCCATCTATATGCTGTATTAAAAAAAAATTTGTTAATTATCTTAAATAAAAAAATTAAAGCAATTCAAACATCTTCGTTAGTTTTGGCCCACCCTGTACATGAACACTTTTTTCCCGAATAGAAATCGAGATCAAACAATTGAAATGTATTAGTGAAAAGTAGTTTGTAATTGTCTCAACAGCACTTTCTAATGTAGACGCTGGGTAAGTGAAATTTACTTGTCATATATCACCGCAACTATTTTTATTTTGCAGAGTTTTATTTAGTATATGGAAAAACAATTAAAATATTAAAAAAAACTTAAGCTACATAATTCTATCTGACATTGTGAAATATACATATATTCGCTTTAATATCTATTTATTTTTATCTTCAATAAATTCAACATAATATTTTATTGATAAACAAAAACTACTTAAATAAATAAATAAAAAATATATACATACTCGTATATACATACATATGTAGGTCTGAAGGTATATGTAGGTGTGTATGTGGATATATCCACATATCGCACCACAAAATCAATTTCTCATAATCGCGTTGTTTCTCATAAAACCAATTAACGACAGCTCGCTCTCGCTAATGACCACGATAATTTCGTTTGCAGCACTGACTTCTTACAGTGAAAAAGTCCCTGTTCTGTCTGACACTGAAGTTGATTATGACATTTTAATTATGTTTTAAAATACAGTATTTTTCGGTTAATTGCACATAAAAATTTGCACAATTTTTTGTTCAATTAACCGGGGAACCAATTAGCCGATACCCGTTTAATTGAACAATTCGTTCAATTACAAGAACCCTATTTAATTGAACAGTTTGTTCAATTACAGAAATCACGCATAATTGAAACTATGTACTAATGAATTAAAAGAAATCGCATATGTGCACTTTAAGTTTTTCAAAAAAATTTTTTTTTACCTTAAACGAAAAAAAAAATGCAAGTAACAGCAAAAAATTTACATATATGTGTATAGTAGAGATGCCACCCAGTGTTTTTCACAAATGATGTCAAATATGTATGTGCAAAAATGCCAGATTATTTTTCAATGCAATTAACCGGGTAAAAGGTAGAGGAAATTTATTTTTGATGACATGAATTTTGAACGAATTAAGCGGGAAAATCAATTAACCGGGTTCAATTATCCGAGGAAATTCACATGGTGTTCGTATGCAATATTTTTTTTGCCCGATTGAACCACATCAATTAAGCGTGGAAACCAATTAACCAATTAGGGTCAATTAACCGAAAAATACTGTACAATTTTCTTACCTCCCCTGGCTATATTCTCATTTTAAATTGTTATTGTTTACGATTCAGACTGCGATATGATATAAAAAAGCTCAAAATATTTTGTTTGTTTTCTATCAATTAAACTCGTTTTATGTTTGGAAAGTGTGGAGGTATTCTAAAAAAATAAATACATTTCTCCTCCTACTCATATGCACGTACATACATACATACGTTCTCACCATTTCTGTTAAGCAGTGTGATGATTTAAATTTTTTGCTACATTATTTTTTTTTAATAATAAACATTTTTATTCGGCTGTTAGCTAAAATTTGTTAATTGTAATTTTTGTGTTTACTAATTTTATGAATTGTAAAGACAAAAAAATTCATTCATTCATATTATTTGGATGCTGACATGTTAATATTTTTTTTTTTTTTTTGTCAAACTAGCCCATGCCTTTAAGTCAGTGAATACTTAAACCGCATTTAAAGAAATAAGGCCATATTCATAATAATTATTGTAAGTTTATTAAGCTCTTATTTGACGTATTTCTACGAAATATTTGTCAAGTAAACATGTAATAAACCTTCAATAGTTTTTATGAATATGGGTGATAATGTTTTGCGTTTAAGCTCTAAACTCATTAAAAAGTACAAAACGTTAGCTGTTTGATATTTTTTCTAAGGTACTAAATTTCTTTGCTAAAAAAGCAATCAATAATAAATGGTTCACTGCTTCATTGCAGTCAAGTTTAAACTGTCATTTAATCACGGTCTTAACCTCAATTGAGTTTTTGGGTATAAACGCGAATTGTCGCAGAAATAACTAAAGCAGGAAGCGCTGGTTTATACCAAATTTACATGGAAAATACGAGTGATAATGAATGAAAGTAGTTGAAGGTTATCATTTAATAAATAGTGTTTGTCTTGTGAACGATTTCATATTTAAATTTTAATATTTCAAACATGTAATTTTTATAATGAAAAATAAAATTTTTCCATTAAATAAGCTGTTTGCAGTTCTTGGTTTTTAAAACAAACCTCATTTACTTACAGCAGAATTTCACGAATAAAAAAATTATAAACTAGCAAAAACATTTTTACAACCATAACCGCAGAAAAAACGTAACTATCTCATTTTTCAATTTCCGTTTTTTGATGTAAATCGTTAATATGTATGCGATTTTTTTCCAGTATCTATAGAATTTCATAGTTCTGTGTGGCACAGTAACAAACTTACAGCAAAGTAAGTTTTTTGGGACTACAAATGTTGGTGGCGATTATATTCTCTTTAAGTAAGCAGGAGGTAAAAAGATAACACGATTATTAATTGAATTAGCGTTTTATTATTTAATATATTTTTGATGCTAATTCTTCGACCTTTGTTGTTTATTATTTTAATTGTTTGAGCCTTAAGGTCACTTGTTTTTTTTTATAATTGTTTATTGAATTCAATATTTCGATATCACAATGGATATCTTCTTCAGGAATGTTTCGATGTTTTTTCAAAAACCTTTTCTTTTTAACAATTTTAAAAACAAAAACAATTATTATTTAATATATCGTTATCAGATAAGTCGTAGCAACAATTACGCTCTACCGGTTTCAGTTATAGAACGTTGATGTTACAAGTTAAATTGAGAAAAAAAGGTTAAAATTTGTAAGTGTTGCATATGAAATATGTTTTGCAAAAATATAAAAAAACATTAATTATTGAAATTTATTAACAAAATATAAATAAAAACGCATCTGTACTCATAATTATTACCCATCTTTTGATTTCAAAACAGTTCTACTTTGACTTCGATGCAATGCATTAAAATTACAATGTACAATTTTTTGGTTATCATAACCAAATTAAACATCATTGTTAACATAAATTTTTATGGCTTTGTATTTTTCTCATGTTAGAACTTGACAAAAAATGTCAAAATTTGTTGTTTTTCGCTTGTATTTGTGCAATGAAAGCAACATACGCGAGCATCTTTCTTAAAGAGTTGCTTTACTTGACAGTTTCTTGCATACAGGCAGGCAAGAAATTGCCTACAAATTTGTATGCTCTACAAATAAATAACAACTCTGTGATACACACAACACCTAGATGTTGTAAACCATAATCGCAAAAAGAGCTGCATGTTGTGTTGTAAATGAAACAACACAACACTTAGGTGTTGTAAACCATAATCGGGGGGTTAATTACAGTTTAAACTTGACTGTAGTAAATCACATTGATTGCTCTTAGAAATAGAAATTTGGCAGCTATGTAAAAATGTGAAAGAGCTATGGATTTGCACAATTACTGAAGCTTAAAAACTAAATTTTCTTCGTTTAAATATGGTTTAGGTATTCAATGATTTAACGAAGAAAGCTTGCATTGAGTTTTTGGCCTTAAAAATTAGTTGTGCCACTTGAGGCTAAGTTACTTAAAAAAATTCTCCTGTAAACTTTCGTTTTGATGGTTACGATTTTCTGCTGTTAAGGTCCGGTACGACCGTCGACCAGGCGCTAGTGAGCCTGCCTATGATCTTTGGCTCTTCCATAGACATCCTAGGGGCAGTTAGAATGATGGAGAGAAAATGTAAATGAAAGTGTAGAAACATATTTATATACGGAAGCTCCCAAAGGCCACTATTCGCTATCCTACACAATCGTACACGATTCATTCACTGGAAACTGCTAGATAAATCTGATAGAATTCTCATCTAGCTTGAAAAGTCGCATCAAAATAGACGACATACTATTAAACTTGTGTCAACAACTTTGTAAAGGCAGCTCTGATCGCATGAAAAAAGATAGATGTTGAAACTTTTCAAAAGATTAACAAATCGGACAGACTTGTCAAATGCTCTTCCACACACACACACACACACACTCTTTTAGTCTACACTATCACAATTTTTGAGCACAAATGATTTTAACTGATTTTACTGTCGAGTAGGATGGTAAGTAAATCACAGCCTTAAAGAGGTACGGGTAGGGGTTTGATGCATTCCGAAAATATGTCTGAAAGAAAAAGTCAATACGGCTCAGTTATACAATTGACTTCTCCAAAGTCCCCTTGAGGATAGTTATAATATAATTCTTATAAGATTTTTTTGTGTGAGAGCTCCTAAATGGCAATGCGAGTATGTTTGGAGAAAAATGCTGGTTGTCTATGACACATTGCGTGGATTTGTTTCATCGTTTTCTTCAACTTTGATATCGATGGGCGGTCATTTACCCCTACCTCGCCAAAACTTATAAAATTAGAGGCTAGAACATTTTGAAAAGATGCTCACTATATCTTGCTGCTAATGTATTTGAAAAAACTTCCTTAAAAATAGTGGCATAGCAATATTATCAATTAAGTTAATAAGTTTTTTTTCAACAAAATATGAAGTGTTGTAATATCTATAGTAAGTGATATCTTTTCAGGGAAGAAACGCAAACCTACATATGAATATTTGGTTTTTTTAAAGAAAAAAATTAAAAGCAAATAAACCGGATGTCAAAAACTAAATTTATATTTAAACCTTTCAAAATTTGATAATTTCTTTGCTGCACCATAGAAAACTTGGCACATACTTACATATGTACATATGAAATATTTTCAAGTTTTATGAAAAGTAAATGTCAACTTAAAAACACATCATATCTGTCACTCTAAATCAAATTTAACAAATTCAGTCTGTCATTTTTGTATCTTTTAGTATTAATACATATTTCTTATATAGAAGTTAAATCGAAACTACAATTAAACAAACACAATATTGTTCAATGACCATAGAAGTCCATTCAGTTGTCGTTTGTTAAGAGAAGAGGTCAAGAAAATCTTGATGCTTCAGTCAAATTCTCTCCACATACAACAACAACAATAACAGCAACTAAAACATTGTAGCCAAAAAATATTATCAATAAATCAAATGGTGTGAAAAATAATTTTTATTAGGTGGTTTCTTTTTTTGCTAAAATTTAAAACACAACAAATTACACTTTAAGAATAAATTATCGCAAAAAATTGCGAAAATCAAGAAATTAACATTAAATTTAGGAAAAACAAAATTTTTAAAAACAAAATATGTTTAATAAATAAGCAGAAAAATTTGTTAACACATTTTTTTAATAATTGTTTTTGGTTGTTTTTTTTATCATTTGTTTATTAATTTATATATAAATTATATTATTATTAATTTATATTTTTAACAAACTAACACACCATTTACACATGCAAGTAACTTGTTGCAAGTTGTGTGTACATATTAACAACCAAAACATTAACAGAGACAATAAAACCTATTGCTAATTGCTTGTTTACACAGGCAAGCTCCTTTTTGAAAATGTCGTCAAAGAAAATGGTCTTAAAGAAAATTACTTTACTTTACACAATAAAAGAACTAAATTAAAACAATAATATCAAAACAATTATGCGGAAAAACTACAAAATCACTGTTCCATTTTTTATATATTTAAAAATCACTATTTTTTGCCTTTTTGTGTATTGTTTATGCTGTTTTTGTCCCCGTCTACATGACTTTTTAATGGCTGTGTTGCCAAAGTATTGTCATACGAACTGTTATGGGGTAGCAAATTATACGAATAGCTTTTTTTTTATCAAATAAATAAAGTAAATTTATATTAAGAATCCATAAAATCCATATTTTACTTCAACTTTTTTTATATTTTATCTTATTTTTCGGTATGTAAGATCAAATAATAATCATGCCTGGTAAGTTATCTATTAAAAATAAAATATAATCTCTATAAGGTAACACTGTTTTTGCTTATTGTCATTTTACCGACATGCAAGTAAAAAAAATTACTGGCAATTAAAATCTCTTACAAGTGAGCTCACAACTTGCAGAAGTATGATGGTATTAGTAAAAAAAATGTCAATGTATTGAGTTACTTGCACTTGTACTTGCGTGTGTAAATGGGGGGGTAAAACACATTCTTAAATATTTTACCTTAATAGAAAATGAAAGGACGTTTAAAATTATAAATTCATAGACATAAAAATAAGTTGAATGGGAATTCTTTCATTTGATATGGAGTATCGATGGACAAGCAGGGATCCCAGTTCAGGGCCGAATTCCGGCATTCGTGATCGAATATACTCTATAGTAAAAGCAATGTAAAACAAAAACAAAATAAGCGACAAACACATAGTATTTGATCACGAATGCCAGAATTTGGCTCCAGGTATTTCATCTTCGAAAATACCATATGAAAATAATTCAATTCGAGTATCCAATTACTTGAGTATCCAACGAATTAGTTAAGTTTATTAACTAAATCAAAGAGTTGAAAGTCCAAAAAATCAGAATCCAAATCCTCTGCAACGTCGTTGCCTGGAGAAATTTTATGTTTCATGATTTTAGAATTGAGTAATTTTTTTCATGTCTGGACAAAAATGTCAAATGTACAAATTTCATTCTGTTTGAAGCGCAACTGAATATTAGTTCAAAGTTTCGGGCAGCTGGTACAGCCTTTTATATCTTTGTTTGCATTGAGTTCATTGCCTACAAGGCAGCTCGATACCAGGTAGCCTTACAAGCCCAGCTGACTACTGCGTTTAGATTGTGGAACTGTCAAAATACGCAACACAAACACACATACGCGAGCAAATGGGTGACAGTAGTTCAATATTTCTACCAACAAAATACATGAGGTGTTTGTTGGTGTTTTGTTTGTTGTAGTTATGCGACTACCTGGTATCGAGCTGCCTTGATTGCCTAAAAAGTGGTCGACCGCAAGAGTGGCGGGGATCCAGTGGCGATTTCATGAGTAAATTTCTCTCCAAAACATATTTAAGTTGTTTGTCATGTGTCTATTAAATGCATGAATTGTGATGTATTGAAATGAAATGAAAGAAAATCCTAAGCAGCAAAAACATGTATAATATTAAACGAAAAACCCCAAAATATGAACTAAATCTTCCAAATCATAATATTCGTTCCCAATGAATTCACCAATCTCCAGTGCAAATTTTTCACACGCAGTTCGAAAAATAAATCCTCGAATTGGGGATAAATCCTCTAATCTGACAAGTGCGAAACATTTGCTCCAGAAACATCGAGTTTGTGAGTGTTACAGGTGAGAGTCATAGAGAAGTGTATTGTGTTTCATATACATACATGCAGTTTTTGTTGAGCATCTCATTCTCACTTCATTCTCATTGAGTATTTAATTCATGAAATGCTAAAATGGTGAAACAAAAGTTTCACTGTTTGAACGCAAATGCAGTTTCAAAAGAAAAGTGGAAAAGTTATTGAAGCAAATGTTTCACAGTATGGACGGGCACTAATAAATACCTATGAAACCATGTGTATGTATATAAATTTGTATAGAAAACACATATGTATATACTTATGTATCATCATCCAATTCAAATTACTTACATCAGCATTTACCTTAACAAACATACATTCAAACTTTAAACATTTAGGTGTGTATTCACAAAAACCGAAAATGTATTTGAAATAAGTGCTTAGTAAATTTTGTATTGTATTTTTTAATTAAAGTTCATTTCATAAATATTAATTGTAATTCTTATGAATATGCTCATTGATGCGAATACTTTTAGTATATTTTTGAATCCAGTTTATTCCCTTTTGTAACAGAATTATTTAAAAATGTTGCATGGGTATTTTATTCTTTATTTTCAAGATACATATCATTGGTCTCATGTAAAAAAGCCCTACACTGAAAAAACAATTCAATCCATTTGCACTTAAATCAATCCCAAGCGGTGTCAGAAGTTCGTTAAGTACGGATTTCATTAAATCAAGCACGCTAAATACTTAATTTTATCCAATATTCACACCTGGTTTCGGATTGAATATGGCTCATATATGTATGTAAGTCCTTAAAAACAAGAACGCCGTTCTTGATTTAAAAACATTGGTGCTTACCATACTTTTGACACCGTTTGGGATTGATTTAAGTACGGAAGGATTGAATTTGTTTTGAGTGTGAGTGTGATGATTGATTATGCACTTGAGTCGATGTTTCTGAAGCCTATTTAATCCCAAATTCGTACCTGAAATATTCTGCTCTACCTCCTTAATTTAATTTAATAATAATTTATAAATTATTTTATCTGGCTGCCGTTTTGAACATGGAACCCAACTACTGCCAGTCCAGCCGCTCTACCAATTCAGCCATCGTAGCCATTAAAACAGTGAAACAAAATTCAATACTTATACCAGCACACACAAGTGCTGGTTACAAACACAGCCAAGAATTTCGTACTCAATTTAAGCCTTAGCAGTATTGATTCTCTTTAACAATCCCTATTCGGATTGTTTTAAGTACATTTGTGTGTTATGCGTACTTAAATGTTCAAGTATGCTTCGTACTAAAATCAAGTATAAAACACTTAAATTTGAAATTGAAATATTTCTTTCTGTGTAACTCAAATGTTTTCTTTTGTATTTGTGTATTTCAATACAAGATGATTTAATTCATTAAAATATGCAAACAATTTGAGCACTTGGAAATCCAAGTCAGGGTCTTTCTACATGAGAGCAGCTACTAAATGTGACGCGCAATGTAGAAAGGGACCTAAGGGTAAAAACCGATTTTGTTCAGGAGAGCCATTTTAAAGATTTAAATACATGTATCTTTGGTGTGCTTCACTTTCATAAAACGCTCATATCTCTGGGAGGGAACACTTTTGGGGCAAGGGATCGGTGAAAATTGATTTTTTTACCCTTAGGTCCCTTTCTCTATGCGCTGTCACATATGTTTATTCACTAGAGTCCGTAAGGTGCAGATATGTTTGTGTATATTCGATAAAATATCAGAGAGAAAGAGTTGAAGGGGCTCAGATTCATTAGAGCGATGGGTGAAAAGTGATTATAACATTTTCCAGAGTTACCTTAGAACTACATATTTAGTTAGAACGATACCGGAAAATATATGTATGAATACATTTTTATATGGGAGCATTTCTAAGTATGTATAGGGAAAAGAAAAAAGTATTGGGGTGTGTTACATATTTCACTTCTCACACGACATGCTGGAGTTGGAAAGGACGATGAGAGAAAATGTATGTTTGTTTGCATAATTTTGTCTATGCGAGCCCCCTAAGTACGAGAGGTAAAACAGGGAGAGGCATGTGGCGAAAAAATTAATGGGGGGCTTCACATATTTGTTTACTCCAGGGGTACCATAACACGAGTTAGGCCGAATAGCACAAAGTTGTAACAAGAAATAAAAAAATAAAAAATATTGGTGTAAAAATTTTAAGGCTAGGCTACGAAAGAAAACCCTTTTTGGTTTGCAACAACCTGGATTCCAACATAGAACCCCTCGTATGTTGGTCGAGCGCTCAGTCATTTCGCAGTAATGCAATCGCAGTGCTTTAAAAGGAAAGGACTAACATGCAATTTAGGGCAGGGTCCGCCACCTACCGTTTTTTTTTCAATTAGTGCTTATTTAGCTCATGTTTGATTTGACAGAACGCATATGGCTTCCTCTGAACGCATATGGCTGAGTATACGCTTGAACAACGCTGGGAAATATTACGTCACTACTTTGGAAATCATGGCAATGATTTTGCCAAAAAAAATCATCTTTTCAGATGAAGCTCATTTTGATCTTGGCGGGTATGTAAAGAAGTATAATTATCACATTTGGGGCACAAAAAACCACAAGCATACATTGAAAAGCCGACACACCCAAAACGAGTCACTCTTTGGTGCGGATTTTGGTCCAGAGGCATAATTGGGTAATTTTTCTTCGAAAATGAGCAAGGAGTGGCTGTTACAGTCAATGGCGATCGTTACCGGGCCATGTTGAACGAATTTTTGTTCACAAAAATTGAAGAGGAGGATATTGGCAACATTTGGTTTCAACAGGACGGCGCTACGTGTCACACAGCCGAAGCTACACTCGATGTTTTATAGCATTTAAAAAAAAAAGTTATTTGGCGGACCCTTTAGTAATTTTACCATTGAAATTGTACTGCTACATATTTAATAGTATTATTACTATTTAGAATGTTTTTTTTCTAAATTCCAAAAACATCTTACATTGGCACTTAAATTCTGTCTTCGATCTGTTTAGTTTAACCAACGAAAAAATTGTTATCAAAATTGCAACAACAATTTGTATTAACAGAAATTAATAGTTGATAATGGATAGATTAATCTACGATATTGTTTTGGGTATAACGAAGGGGAAAAAGGAGCGTGATGGAAGGAAGGAAGGAAGGCGTGGGGAGAAAGAATACTTAATTCCTCCAGAGTCAAATCACGTTTGAACAATAGGGCAAAGTTTATAAAAGCATTTTTATACGGGAACAGCTTAAGAAGGTTTTTATGTTCCCAGTATTAAAGAGTTCGCATGTATTACACAGATCAAGCTGAGGTCTCTTGAACTTAATATCTAGGTTATTAAATATATCTCTATATTTTGATTCCGATACGCAATCAGTGTACTTTTCAGTATATAACCGGTATAAAGTTGCCAAGTTAAGACCACGTTCGAAAAATAATTGCTTTGTAAGAATAGACAATAATACTGTCATGCCAAACGATTAAACATGGCAACGGTGCCAAATAACAAAAATGACAAACACTTTTAGCGCACTACTGACATTGTTTAACTGGAAATGTGGGAGAATTTGTACCATGCATGAACTCCAAAACAGCTTCTTTTGATCAAAATATTTATTTTCAAGCCCACAAAAACACTTCCTTGCAAACAATATTTTACTTTTTATCGGTTTTTGTTTTCACATAAGAACTTCTTTTCACACAAGTCGTTTAGTCAAAATTAAATTAATTAAACCATTTAAAAATTTATCTTGCCTCAAGCAAGTTACATATTTTCTAAATTTCAGTTTTGATAAAACAACTTCTTTGAAGAAAAGTTGTTTTGTTAAAACAAAATGTATACATAGTATATGGAAAAAAATATTAAATATAATTTAGAGGCCATATTCATAATAATTGTTGTATGTTTATTAAGCTCTTATTTGACGTATTTCTACGGAATATTTGTCAAATAAACGTGTCATAAACCTTCAATAGTTTTTATGAATATGGGTGTAATAAATGTTTTGTCAAAAGGATAAAAAAATTGTATTTATTGTATTTTAAAAAATTCTTAAACTCTTTCAATTAAATGTTCTGGATACTCTTTCAATTAAGATATTTTATCAAATATTTTTTCCAAATATAATGAAAGAAGTTGATTTGCCAAGATCTGTAGATTTTTAACCAAACGAACTAGAAATGCAAGGATTACACCAAAAAGAACCATCTTAAAAATTTATATTTAATATAAAAATCTTGTAAAAATGTCTTATTTCTAGAGAAGTTGTTTTGTCAAAAGTCCACAGATTTTTATACGGGAACCGCTTAAGAAGGTGTTTATGTTGCCAGTGTCGGGAAGAAAAAGTTTATGGATGGTGACTCCTTCAGAGAATCCCTGGAACTAATTGGAATTAAGGGGGACTATTTTCTAAAACAAAACAATTAAAAGCAAGTGTTTAACCAGTTTTTCCTCAATCAAAATCGTGTTCGACTGGAATTCTTTCACATTTTTTTTTTGGTTGCAATCTATTCTAATTGTTTTAAAATTAAGAATATTTTAAAGTAAAGTTTCTAGTATCTATTGGCGTTACATTTCAGATCGAATATTCGCATGCGCCGAACATTCACACAGCTATTCGTTTTCCCAAACATTAACACCGCTAATTTATAAAATATAAAATGTTGTTGAAATAGGTTTTTTCATATGAAATTTGTTCTAAAACGTACATATTTCAACAACATTTATGTGTACCGGTGTTATATGTATGTATGTATGTATGTGTTATTGATATTCTTAACACCACTGATGCATGTGTGTATAAATTCGTCTAAATCGCCTAAACTAGATCGATTTTCATCGATTCTGCTTCTCATTGAACGAAAACACACATACAAATTAGCAGTTGACATGCGCAAAGTAAAAATCTTTTTTGCAAACCAATTAACAACACAAACATACAAAACTGTGTTTCTCCGGCTCCCATGGTTTCATTTTATAATTAATTTATTAAACCTAATAAGGAGGACACCAATGTAATGTACATACATACATTTGTTGATATATTCAACTTTGATTATTTATTAATCAACTATTTTTTGTTTGTATGTTTTGTTTTGGTTGAGATTGATATAATTTTACCTGATTTTTGGCAGCATCACCAATTAAGCGTTCGGTATCGTTAAAAGCAACATAACTGGGTGTTGTACGATTTCCTTGATCATTTGCAATGATCTCAACTTTGTTATGCTGCCAAACACCAACACAAGAATAAGTAGTGCCGAGATCTATACCAATTGCGGGAGCTTTAGCCATTTTAATTTAAGTCAAGTTTCTGTAGCTGTAGATTTTAATCCAAATTATTAATGAGCTTTGATTTATTTTTATCTAACTAAAATTTAATTTCTTTTTATTTCAATATGTTGTCAATACAAAACACAATTTTTTTATTTTTTATTTTCAAGCAGCCGCTGTTTTTGCAACAGTTTCTGTAACGTTTTCAACGATGTTCAACGTAAAACTAACAAATTTTCTAATGAGTCACTAGTTTTTATGGCCGTTTTTCTGTTTTTTTTTGGTATTTTTGTTTTCAACGCTTTAAAAACGATGTGATGCTCAAAAATCTAAAATTAAAAAAAAATTCAGTTTGTTCGGTGCCACTTGATGAATTGAGTGTTTTTGTTTTTGTAGTTTTCAACTCATAGTCTTGTGGAAATTGCAGGAAAAATTTTGTATTTGCTTTTTAATATTTTTCTAGAATTATTAGTTTTGTTTGGTTTTTGCTTTTTTTTCAAAATAAACAAAATTTCAAATTGTGTTTCTTTTAAAAATAGTTTTATTATTCAAAACATTTTAAAAGTCAATCCACAAATTATGATTTCGTGGGCGTTATTTATGGTGACGTAGTGTCTAAATGTTGCTCTGAATGTTTGAAAATATTTTGTAGAATTAAAATTTCTTTCAGTTTACTGTTCATCTTTTACCTTTCTTCTTTTTCTTTTGACCATCTGGCCAGGCGAAACCGCGAGTCTTTAAAACATCCTACATTTATAAAAATGGTAATGAAATGCATAAGTTAAAAATTCATGACGTGTTACTTCTAACCTGCACATTGTGACACACATAATATGCATTTTCCATGGCAGCGTCATTAAAGATATCACATCCCAGTGACTTTCCACCCATTGGTTTTTTCTTACCACCACCTTCTTTCTTTTTTTTGTCATCTCCTTCGCCAGTGCCGCCATTACTGGATGTTGAATCTTTGCTGTTACGCTTTTTACGACCTTTTTGAACCATTTTAAATGTGCAAATAGGGCTTATATGTTAATACACACATGTATGTATGTATAAGTATGTCCTGTTTGTGAACATTTAATGCTAAGCCTTTATAAAATAAAAATATTGATTTAACATCGTATTGACTGTTTCGGTTACCTTGGCAACAGCCAACAAGTTACACGCGTGGACTAAATTTACATAACAGCATCATCATATGTATATTAAAAACCTTTAGTGCCTTATAAGGCCTTTTCACACCTATTAACATTTTCGTGGAACGAGTTGAAGATGTTGAAAATGTGAAACATGCGTTCACATACATACAACATCTAACATCAATCACATATAGCAGTGAAAATGAATAAAGCCACGTTTTTTATTTGAAGATTTTGAAGACAAATTAATAACAGGCTTACCCCCAATTTTTGACTTGGATTTTAAATGCCATTTCAATTTAAATTTGATTTAAATACACAATTGAGTCAAACAGTTGCTATTTAAATCAAACTTAAACGGCCTGCCGTGCCCATTTAAAATCGATTTAAGTTTTTCGTACTGCCATATGATTTTGACAGTTTGGTTTTGTTCTGCAAATTAAGAAAATTGCACATGTTTTTTTTTTTGTTTCATAATTTGATTTTTTATTATTTCCAGAAGGTAATCAACTTCTGTGGCAGTGAAATTGGGAGTCCTTTTATCACTTTTGGTACTCATTTTAATAATTTTTACAATTTTCTAAACTTTTCACAATTTCACTTGCTTCCAAATTTGTTTAAACAGCTGTTTTTTATAGAGTTATCGATAATTTTTTGACACTTACATTGTGCTGCCGTACTTTTACTGCAATTAATTACCAAAAATAATTTTAGACTGCAAAACAGAAAGCTATTTTAAATCCAACTTAAATTTTTAAGGAAAATTTACTAATTTCAAAAATCGGGGGTCAGTAGTTAACTTGCGAGAGCTATCCCTACTACGATCGCAGTGTATAAAATCCATAAAAAGTAAATATTTTTTTTAATAAACACAAAAAACACATTTATTTAACATAAAACCAATATGAAGTTTATAATAATTGTTTTTTTTTTTTTATAAATAATTTTGAATGTTATTAAATGCCACTACTTAACAGTGATGCAACTACAATTTTTCGTCGTTTTTCAGTGATGGCACTAAAATAATCGAAAGATGTTGAGTGGAGCAAAATGATTTAGGAACATTTTATAAAGATGTTGGTTTTTAGCCCTGTATATTTCTTATGGAGAAATTTCAACATCATCGCAAATTGATGTTAGATGTTGATAAATGTGAAAAGGCTATTAGAGTCAAAAATCAAAAGGAGTAAATAAATTCAGCCAAGTACGAGACTGACTCGCGCAACAAGGCAACAAACACACAGCATTCGATCATGAATCCATTTGATCACGAATGCCGCAATTTGGCCCCAGGCTCTATAAGAAGTATTTTTGTCTAAGGTTTCTTTTTTATTTTTTGTTGTTTGTTTTAGAAAAATATTGTAAGCTTCGTAAAGCGTCTTTATGAAGGTCCAAGTGGAAACAAAATAACTTCAGCCAAGTACAAAACTGACTCGTACAGTAAATGCTGCGTATTACCGATAAAGTGGGCTAACCCATTTCACTTAGCAGACGAGGGGTGCTCCATACAGTTTTGTAATATTTGGTATTTATTGCTGTAGCGACAGGCAGGCAGCAACATAAATTAAAGGATGACCCGTGTATTGTGTCCCACTTAAATTTTAACGTTTTGGTAGTCGTTGTTGTAGAGGCCACACAATTAGGTGTAATGTACATATTTAAGCACTTTATCTCTTACGGTTCAAATGTTGCAGCTGATTTTCAAACTAAAGGGTTCCCCCCTGCATGAGGTATCATTTAAATTTTACTGCCTGTTCCTCAATGTCGAAGTCATGCTATTGTTCGCTTTCTAAGCGAAAGAAAATTGTTTTGGATTCCTTTATGACCTTCTTTTATTCGAACGATGACTCGATCGACAACTCGAAATAACGTGTTTTCATACAAAATCCGATTCCTCAATTGTAGCGGTAGGAAAACTATATATCCTGTAAAAATTTCAGCTCTCTAGCTCTTACCGCTTCGGTAAATGTGTGCTGTGGCGAACGGACAGATGAACGGACCTCAAAGTCTCAGTAATTGGTTTCCTTTTTTACTCTATGAGCGCAGAACCCTAAAAAATAATTAGCCTAACCTGCCGGGTAAGTAAATAAGCATAAACTCCTTAATAATAGAACACACCTCCCTGAAAGAACCTGTTCATAAGACTTCTGAAATCCGCCACTAATTTATTGGAAAAGTTCATTAGTTTTCCACCAAAGTTCAGGTTCATTGAATCTCAACTTGATTTCATTAAATTTATATTAATTACCGTTTCATTAAATATATGAACTTAAGTTATTAGCTTGAGGCATTTCATGACAAAAAACTATTGACGAAATGAAATGATTCATTAAATACATGAATTTTTTCATTGAACTAATGAAAATATAACATTATTTTTTTACTCCCAAGTGGACTTTTAATTTTTTATCTCCGGTTTTCTGTGCAAATCGAATGAGAATTGAAAAACTAAGTGATGTAATGGGTCTTTCATCGGTTTAATGAAATCGTTCTTTGATTTAATATAATTGTTTCATAAATTTAACGATATTTTTGAACAAAATTATACCAACTAATGAGCAATTTTCAATGAAATGAATTGATTAGATCTTTGAAAATGCATTGCCGCAGTGAACATTTTCATTGATTAAATGCAAAACTACTAATTTAATGGAAATGTAAATAAATATATAACTAAATATAAATCAATTCATGAGAATTACGAACGGGAGTTCTCCCAGTATGGACTTTAAACTTGCTCTTAAAGGATATTATGTTTATAAATAAGTTAAAAAAGTCTTTTTATGTTTTGAAATTTGGCCACACCAGCGAAGCGATCCATTTACAGTACGAAGATACGCGTGTATATACACCAGGATTTTTGCTGCCACAAAATTCCCCATACGAGATTATACCGACCAGGTAATAACGGTATGTATTGCGCTGTTGACGATGTTCCAAGTTCAGTTGCAAGGGACCCCCTGAATCTCCTTGGCATGTATCGCGATTCTTTTCTAAGTCACGGCCACATATTTGAGACTCTAAGATGCCATTAGGAGCCTTCTCATTACGCGGCAAAATTTCCTTGCACTGTTGTAATGGTATCAGAGATAGACTTAGCTCGGTTAAAATATTTGTTGGGGCCTTAGCGAAACTTGTGGAGCCATAACCCATTGTGAAAACGCGTTCATAGGGTATATCATCGCTACTCCAAAGTAAAATGGGGCGCACAAATTTTGTAAATCTGTCAATAGTTGCGATTGATTTTTGTAAATTGCAAAGTCTAGACAAATATTAGTTGTTTGTCATGAGTCAACCACATCCAAAGGAAATTGGCATGCTCCTATTCCACCTTTTATAAAAACATTTCAAAATGATGAATGAGATTTTTTAAGAGCGAATGAGTATACAATACTAAAAATTTATTTTGTGTGTTTTTGAATCTATGTTAATATTTTTTTTATTTTTTTAAGAAAGTATTGACAAATCCGGGTAGCCTTAGAATTGACCCATAACAAACAACAACAACTAATTAAATTAATTAATAGTGGATTACATTTTCACTTACTCAACAGGCGACTGCAGTTTTAGTAACGCAATATCATGATAATTCAATGTTGAATTATAGCTGGGATGTACAATTATTTCCTTTATGGCACGTCTTTGCAGATCACTGTTTCCATTTTGAGATTTCAGATTTATAATACCCAATTTAACAATTATGGGTGTTTCCCTAAGAGTTGTAACAGTTTACAATTAGTTTGGCTTTTAATGAAAAAAAAAAGAAAAAACAAATCTTTCTTACCCATTCAAATAGCAACAGTGGGCTGCAGTTATCACAAAACTCTTACTTATCAAGCTGCCACCACATTTAAATTCGATTTTTTCCTCATTAGACAAGAAC
Organism: Sturmia bella; assembly: GCA_963662145.1. Lineage (NCBI taxonomy): Eukaryota > Metazoa > Arthropoda > Insecta > Diptera > Tachinidae > Sturmia > Sturmia bella. Next base: position 20,947,736 of record OY759168.1, on the reverse strand, counting down.
CCAATTGCTGCCTATAAAAGTAATAAGAAAAAAGGATTAATAGTTTACTTATTAGCGAATGGTCTAGGTTTTATCACCTAGAAAAGGCGTTTTCATATTGCTATTAGCTCTTGAGTGAGAAAATATCTTCCGTTTAATGAAATTGACTTTAATCTGCGGTGTATCGAAATGACTGTTCTCAGGGGCATTTCCAAATATTGAAATTTTCGAGAACTCTTTTTCTCTAAAATAAAGTCCCGAAACGGTCTACAACAGTTGTTAACTTAGGACTCGATTTTGGTTTACAACAGTTGTTAATTTAATGTTGTGATTATGGTCTACAACTGTTATGGGAAGTGTTGTCCAGAACTTACAACACCTACATAATTAGCTGTTGTCCTGTTGATGTTACAATTTAAAAAACGAAAAAGTAGAAAATGTTGTAAGCGTGCGTATGAAATTTGTTTTCCAAAAATATAAAAAATAATTAACTACTAAAATTTATTTATTTATGACTAGTAACCATTTTTGATGCCTAAACATTTTTATATTAGCGCAGTTCATTATTTGGTGCAAATGTCTTGCGTAAGTGCGAATGCAAGAAATCTTTGCTTTTTCTTTGCGACCCAACAACAAAATATACAAGGTTGCACTCGCAATATTTTTGCATTTACGCACCGCTAATTACGTGTTGCTTTTTTCGCATGAGTATTGCGTTTGCAACACTGACACTCGAACAGCTGACATTTTAAAACAAAGCAAACAAAAAATTGTAGAGATGGAGCCAACAGCAATTACCAAAAAAAATAAAACGTGAAAATTTAAAAATTGTGTACTAATTTATCAGCTGTTATTTGGAATGCAATAAAATTTGCAAAGTTGTTAAAAAGGGTGCTCAATATCAGTTGCAATATAATCGCAAATGCAATCAGTCGCAACCAAAAACGCACCAAACGCTGAGTACCGCTATTGTATTCACTACTGGCAATACATTTAAGCTGCAACGTGTACTTTTTTTGCTCCTTTCATTAATTTAACCGAATTGCAGATGGACGTTAACATTCATTCTTCTGACTTTCTTTGCATTTTTCTAACAAAAAGGTTTTTTAAATCTTTTTATTTTTACCAGAACAATTCTACCCAACAATTCTACAACAACGAAAAGTTCTCCATGTCTTTTGCTGCTAGAACTTGACAAAGAAATGTCAAAATTTGTTGTTTTTCGGTTGGGTTTGTGTAATGAAAGCAACTTTTATGACTGCATCTTTCTGGTAGAGTTGCTTTAGTTGGCAGTTTTTTGCATACAGGCATGTATATTTTTGAAGAAATATGCTGTACAAGGTGGTTGAAGATTTCCAAATATGGAACTATATCTGAAAACGGATGTTCTGTTGCTAACGGATATTTTTGAAAACTTTCGAAATGTTTGTAAGAAAATTTATAATCTTGATCCGTCTCATTTGTACAAATAAAACACAACGTACACAACTTCTATAGATGTTGTCAGGGCTGGGCAGTATTTGAAATACATGTATTTGAAATACGTATTTGTATTTTGTATTTTAAATACTAAGCGCTTGAGTATTTTGTATTTCAAATACTCGTGCTCTTTTTAAATTTATGTTAAAAAATGTGTGCTAAAAATTATTCCATTCATACATCAACTAAAATCGAAAATTTTCCTACTGTCTTATTTCCAAAAAATAGCAATAGCACAATTTAAGTACCAAAGTACCTGTGTAAAGAAAACGCAACTGAAACGCACATACATACATTGAGAAAGTCGCCAAGCTGTCAGAAAGTTAAATAATGAAAAAATAAAATACAAAGAAAAACAGCGTTCGACATTTTAATCTAAAACAAGAGAAAAAAAATATCAATCAAATGTTGACTTGGATAGACTATATATAGTTATATAGCATTTGGTGAAACGCTTTTTAATTGTCACTTTTTTCTTAATTCCGTTATATGTCTTTCAATAAAATATCGTTTTCTAATAAGAAATCATTGAGATTTTGCCGTCAAGAGATTGTTTATCTGACATCACTTTTGAAAAACTGGTGTTTATGAAAGAAAATAAAAACTTTTTTTGATTAAAAGTATTTTGTATTTCAAATACATATTTTTGTTACACTGTATTTTGTATTTCAAATACTTGCTTTTGGAAGGCAGTATTTTTTTTTTGTATTTTGTATTTTATATATTATTTTATCTATAATTTTTGACCCTTATTGTTAAAATTGACAACACTATTTTTTATAGCTTTAGGTCTTTATATTTTTCTTTCTTTATTAATCGATATTTTGCTAACAATTTGTTAGCATCGTCAAAGATTCCTGACGATGCTTGTTAGCGAAATATCGATTAATAAAGAATGAAAAATATAAAGACCTAAAGCTATAAAAAATAGTGTTGCCAATTTTGTATTTTAAATACACAAAAAAAGTATTTGTATTTTGTATTTTAAATACACAACTTTAATGTATTTTGTATTTTGTATTTTAAATACATCAGAGCATGTATTTTGCCCAACACTGGATGTTGTAAACCATAACTGAAAAAGGTGTGTGTCGTAAACGTTAATCGGGACATAAATTTACTGTTTGACAAAACTATCTCAGAACTAAGTACAATGTATGTATATCATTTTTGTTGAAATAAAAGCAAAATGAGCCCAGTCCCAATATGAATAATAATTCTGTGAGAAACGATTCTGCTTGGGAATAAAATTTTCTTGGAGAAAAGAAATCTGAAGGAAAAATTTTCGAGGCATGTATGTATTATAAATTTCGGCGGTTTTCTCCGTACTTGGAATATTGTCTGAAATGTACGCTTCTAGTGCTGTACCTCGCAATCATTTATCCCCTGCGTGACTAGATCTATTTCAATTAATTTTTGTTTTTAGATGAAATTTCATCTTTTGTTTAAAGAAATTCATTATTTTTAAGTCAAGCAATTTAAAACAATCTCAAAAGAAAATAAATGCTTTAGAAATAAACTTGTACGATAAGAATGTTGCAGGTCAAAAAATTCATTCATCTCTTTGTTTATTTTTGGGCTTAAAATATGTTTTGAATTTAATTGCAGCGAACATCTTATATTTAAATATTTTGAATAAACAGTAACATTCAAAGTAAATACAAAATTCAAACGAGTTTAATTGATGATGAATTTACATTGAAGCACCAAAATTAAACTGGAATTAAATAAATTTAAAACTCCATTACTTGTAAGCAATTTGGCGTATTTAAACAACTATTTAACGCTTACTAAATTTTCTTGATCGTTACGCCGCTGTTATTTTGACCAATGATGCCAGATAATAATTTCGGAAATCCTTAATTCCACATTTACATCTACGCAAAATCTAAGAGATTTACATTGAAAGCTTCACAACAAAATCTTTCTCATTTACATTACCACTTTTTGAAGTCTTGCAAGATTTTATTTTCATAAAAATAATTTTTTTCTGAGGTGTTTGACAGAGCAAATTGGTTCACATGGCGAATACAACATGTTTGAGTGCATTTCTCTATTGCAGCATAGTATTTTTAAATAGCAGTTGCATCACTAGGTACTGAGTAGATTTGAGGGGATTTTGTCAAAATCTAGTCTGATAGTGGATTTTATTTTGTATAGGAAGCCTTGTCAAAATGACCAGATTTAGCTTAAAATCCCGTATGCACTAGATTTTGCGTAGATACAGATGGGCTTCTGCTATTTTATTTTAGAATAGCTACAGATGCACTTCTAAAAACAAAAACGATTCCTTATTTCCCTACTCCCAAATTTTTTTGTCGTACCGTTTTAACAGCGCTGTTAAAAAATCGAAAACAAAACAATAAATAGTAAGCGCTTTGTGTGGAAAACGCTTTAAAAGTTGTTGGTATACTAAAGTGGATCCATGATACAACTAATAAGGTGGCCTCATCAGCTTAAGCATCTGACCACTTAAAACTGTCAAGAGAATACAGAGATGAAAGGCGACCAAAACGAGACAGCAAAGCAGCCTAAGCTCTGTTCATCGCTCGTCTGTAAATGTAGAAGTGGTGTCTTTTTGACAGTTTTCCGAAGTTGTTGGGAAAAGGTTACCTTATCAGTTGTGCATAATAAGCTTTAAGAAGCGTTCGGAGAGGAGAGTCAAGAGAAAAATAATTTCACGATTTTATTTTAATCTACCGTATGAGAATTTATTACCGTTTCTGCTTCCCCGTATTGGGAATAAAATTTTCTTGGAGCAAAAAAATCTGAAGGGAAAATTTTCGAGGCATGTATGTATTATAAATTTCGGCGCTTTTCTCCATACTCGAAATATTTTCTGAAATGTACCTTGGGAATTTCTTTTCAATCTCTGTTTCGGCTCTGTTTCACGGCTATAGTACAAGAGTTGAATATATTAATGGTACTCGTATATAAATAAAGCAAACATCTGCTTATGTGAAACTGTTTAAACTTATAAGGGCTTATGTATATAGTATATTTAATAAGAGTTTTGTATATTATTGTGGTTTTTCTTAGCGTAAAATAAAAACAAGTGTCAAATTGTATGAACATAAAATCTAAGGGAAACACAAAAATTGCTGCAAAAATTGTAGTGTGTAGACTCGAAAGCATGTTCAAAACAAAATTGCCCAACCAAAATTGCCTCTTGTGATCCAGGACTTGGTTTCCGATATTGTGCCATTGAATTTTGCACAGCTTTTTATCAAACAAATAATTTTCGAGGCGTTCGATTTTGAAATATTTTTGTTTTGTATTTTTTTATGGGAGTGCTCCTTCTTAGGCGAGGTGTTCGAGAAAAATATTTGGAAAGAAAAAATGATTGAGGAGAGTGACTAAACAGTCCCAGGTGCCCGTATTTGAGAGCCTCGAATACGGGCCCGATTACACTAACTTGCCCCAGGGTACCCCTAGATGAGTCAAATATATAACCACCTCTCAACAATTTTTTTTTTCAAACACATTAACCCCGTACCACACCTACTTAGGGGGACTCCCAAAAATAAAAAAATAAAAAAAAAATATTAAAATCGGAGGCCGTTAATCAAATTTTTTTTATTAGTTATTAAGTTTATTCGACCCTTTTTTTAGTTTAATATTATTTTATTTTTTCGAGCTTTAGGTCTCCTTTAATTTATTAGTTTTATTTATTATATTGCCGATATTTCGCTCTTTTTCGGATTTCTTCTTCAGGGCTACAAACTTAAAACAGCAGTAGAAAATACCTTTCATGAGTAAGGTGTTATATGTTTTATGATTCTCGAAAAATTCTAAATTTAATAAAAACAATACAAGGGAGCAATGGAATTATAAGAAAGAAAATAAATGTTAAGAACCCAAAGATCAACGATAGGTGCTTGAAATTATTCATTATCTGGCAATTTATTTGTTAAAGCACAGAATACATGATAAAGCCATGCACTTTATTAACTTTTCTAAACAAACAGATCGCATACAACATTTGTATGTCTGTATTTTTGGCTATTTTGTGATGATAATTACTGGTTCAGCAGGTGGAGCAGTTGAATCCACAATGACATCCTATGATATATACAGGTTGATCTGTGAGGACAAAACTTTTTCATCGATTTTTTGATAGCTTTTGTCGTAAGGCAATCATTTAATTGTTACACTTTGTTTTTATTTTCGTTAGTTCGTGAAGAAGAGTACCAAACGTACTCGAAATATTGAAAATAATAAAATCAATACAAAATAAAACACACAAGAGTTTTATTTAAAACAACTCCGACCTAGAGCCTATAAACAAAGAAAAGCAGACATTTTAAATTCATAAGGTCAAATAAATCTAAAAACAAAGGGAACAAAAAAAAAATCCACCACGACTTGTCAAAAAACTCATTTTCGAGGCACCCAAATACGAAAAAAATATTGGCACTTAAATAAATACACGAATTTTTATTGGTTTCAAACAAATAAATAATAAAATAAAATAAAATAAAATAAAATAAAATAAAAATCATGATTTTGAATTTTATAGTCGAACTTTTTATCAGGCTTGAGTTCAATTTTACTTCCTCAAAATTGAGAAAAACTTTTTGTAATAAAATTGAGATGATCAACATTTTTAAAGAAGACACGAAAAATAAAGTTGAAAAGTTGGTCAATAGCATTAAATACAGTCAGATAGTCAGTAATGAAAAGCTAAGGTGGCAGAATGCCTATGCGCTGCTGCTTAAAAACAGCATACAATTGGTCATGGCCTGGGTTCGAAGCAAATTTGGGTGCTGGTGAGTGTCGTGGTGAACGTGAAACCGCTTTGGTATGTACTCCAGCCAATAAGTCTGAAGCTTTATTTTTCTTGTCTTGTTTAGAAATGGTGATCACTCCAATTTTTTCAAGAAAAACATCCTTCTCAATTTGAGGAAGCAAAATTGAACTTAAGCCTGATAAAATTATTATCAATAAAATGAAATACATATCAGTTAGATTAAGTTATTACTCAAACAAAAATCATATTTAGCAATGTCTATAATTCAAACAGACGTTGATGAGAAGCGTAACGTCTTCGAAACAACTATCTATAGCCAGTGCTGGGCAAAATACATGCTTTGGTGTATTTAAAATACAAAACACATGAAAGTTTAAAATACAAAATACAAATACTTTTTCTGCACGTATTTAAAATACAAAATACTGCATTCTAAAAGCAAGTATTTGAAATACAAAATACTCAAGCGCTTTGTATTTAAAATACAAAATACAAATACATTCATGAGACGTATTTAAAATACAAATACAAAATACGTATTTGTATTTTAAATACGTATTTCAAATACATGTATTTCAAATACTGCCCAGCCGTGTCTATAGACGAGCTAAAATGTTCTTTTTCAATATCAACTTTTGAATTTTACTATCAAAGATTTCGTTTTTAAACTCTTAATCAGTTAATTTTTTAAATTATTGCTTAGGATTAATATTAATTAAAGAAACAAATTTGTTCGAATATTCGAGTTACACTTAGGGTCATGACAACACTATATTTATGTAGTTCATTTAGTCTCACATTTCAAACATTTGCTGAATCAAATGCAAGTCAATCAATTTCAAGCAGCGATTTGTAAAAAAATAAATACGCTTGCTTCTAATTAGCAATACAAACATTTTAAATTGCTGTTTTATTAAACCCGTTAAATTTAAATAAAACTGAATAAGTATTTGCATATTTACCATATGAGGGTATTGACCAGGTGCAACAATTGAACGACCATTGAAGTCATCATTAATCGATTCCTTTTCCAATTGGCCTAAATCTTGTTTTGTTTGATGCTCCACATGATTGTAAATGTCATAGAATTTCTCGTAATAATGAGCCTCCGGTGCATTGGGTGTGGAATATTTTGAGCTCTTTTGTTGTTCCAGGTGTGGTCTTACAATTTCGTCCACGCTTATCGCTTCATGTACGGACCAACCTTTATTATATTGATATTGAAAAGTTTCAGTACTTGTTGGTTCGTTTTTATTTGCTTTTCCATTGGAATTGTCAGCTTTTTTATATTCTGCTTTATTAGGATTTTGGGCAGGCTGATCTTCCTCCTCGCTGCCAAATCTTGTGTCAATCGAGGGCGCATGAGAACTAAAACTGTTTCTATTTGTGAAGTAATCGTTGGTATTCTGTTGATTGTGAAAATAGTACGAAGGGGTTGATCTACCGAGAGATCTTCCATTGGGATTGGAACTGTATTGTGTATTGTGGTTGTTGTACTTATTATAGGGCAAATTAAAAGGATTTTCATTTGCTGTCAACTTTATAATTTCATAACCTTTGGACGTATCTCCACTCTTTTTAAACGAACTAAACGCATTTTGAATTAACGCTTTATTTGACACGGTAAAATGATTTTGTGTAGATGGGTATTGATATGCTTGATGATACACTGCACGTCGATTTCGCAAATTATAAGTTCGCTCTTGATTGGAATAAATTGTTAAGTGCTCCAGTTGTGGTTTGTGGTTTAAATTATTGTTTATAATTTGGGCGAAACCTTTACTAAAAGTATTTATTAAAAGAAAATATAAAAAAAATCGCATTGTATTCTTTTATTTGCACAATGTTTCAAAGAGAGATCCGTTAATGTAGAATTTTGACCGGAGACTGATTTGAAATTCTTTTAAACTTAACATTTATTAAGAAAATTAAAATATTCTGGTTTCAGTGATTGCTCAGTTGAGTTTTTATTTGTTGCATATGTGTATGTATGTATGTATGTATGTATATTTAAATATGCATACGTTCGTATACATATATGTATGTATATGTCAGAATCTTTCTTCCATCCAATGTGCATATGCATGAACGAGAGTAAATTGAAAAATTCTTTCGCAAAATTTGCGAAACGAAAATACTGCGATGGCACGAATGTTTATTCTAATAACCTTAAAGTACAATAAAAAAAAAATTAAATTTGTTTTTAAGTCTCCCCTAATCACAACGGGAACGCTCTATGACGTAACACAACAACCCTGCAGGAAATAGCTGATGGAAACTAACACATTAACAACTTAATTACTAACATATGCAAAGCAATTTTATAGGTTTCAGCGTTGCCATTACAATGATTGTTTTAGTATTTTGATTTTCCCTTATTAATTTGGTAATTTCATTTGGAACTACGTTTATGCATTAATGTTTTTATAGGTTCATTTGTCCATTTTTTTTAAATATAGTTTATTATATTCTCTTTGAATTGTTTTTTGAAAATTTTCGAAAAATTCTTTTTTTATTTATCAATAAAGAAATTAATAAGCATTACATGTAATTTTATGGGCATTTTGCAAAAAAGATTTTGAATAATCACTTTGCTGAGGTGGTAACGCTGGTTCAAAAAGGAAATCACACGTACACGAATGTTTACATCAGTTTTTTTCATTGTGCCCTTAAGAAAATGATAGAAACGCTGATGAACCCATCAGCAGTGTCGGTCATATGATGGATCATATGACCGACACTGTTCTTACAGGGAAGTTTCCCCTAATTGCTGTAGGAATTATAGAAGTTAGACCATAAATTAAATAACAAGGAATAATTGTATATAAAATGGAAGTGGACTTAAAATTGAAATGCAATTTAAAACTGTTAATTACGTTGTCGGGCTTTTAGTTCGAATTTACTTCCTCAAAATTGAGAGTAAAATTTTAGTGATCCAAATTTTTAAAGAAGACCAATTGGCTGGGGAACACACAATCATCAGCAACAACTTTTGTAATCGAGAATTTCAGCTCTTTGGTTTTAACAGTTTCGGGAAATGGGGACTGGGGTAAATGAGAGAACATTGCAGATACAAACCAATGCGCTGGTACTACGCTACGGTTTAAAATGATTTATACATAGGTTCAGCAGAAGATATTATTGTAAAAACTTCCGCCTCCAAAATTGTGCAGTTTTGTACTAAGTAATCTACATAAACAGGAAGATGCCATATATTCGAGAAATTTACATAAATGGCTCAGTCATTCTTTCGAAAACAAACACGGCATTATAATTGACTCCAAACTCATGTGGAAAGATCACATCGCTTAAGTAAAGATATTGATAAAAAGGTGACCAACCAAGGTTTTAACTTGAGCCAGGTAAAAAGTCATTTAATATAAACACCATAGTTCAATGTGATTAAGACTTTTCAGTAAAATGTTATAAAAAATTGACATTCACATTTTCGTTGTTGAAAAATTGGTTGATTTAATTGGACGATTTCAATCTGCAAATTCCTTCACAGGTGCGCATTCAAACAATTTATTTGCTGATTCAACGAATTCCATTGTTAAAAACAGTACGTTCTGTGCCTCTTTTGACTTTGTTGAGATTGAGACTAGTGTGGGCAGGTCTAAAGTGGCCCCAGATAAATATTGGCATTGATTCTAATGAAACTCATTCGTTTCTTTAGGTCTAAGGGAAGGCCTCTACAAAAAGGCCGCTGCGTGTAATCAATTTAATTGCTTTGGAAAATTCCAGTGGCCTGGGTTCGAAGCAAATTTGGATGCTGATGAGCGACGTGGCGATCGTGAAACAGCCAATAAGTCTTCAACTTTACTTTTCTTGTTTTCTTTAAAAATGTTAATCATTCCAATTTTATCACAAAAAATCTTTCTCAATTTGGAGGAAGTAAAAATCGAACTAGAAAACCTGATCAAATTATTATCTCATTTTTAATGTAGAACTCACTATTTGAGAGAATCATGAGTCCAGTTAGAGGTTGTCATACAAAAAAGGAAACAAGATAGAATAGAAAATAAATTTTAATAAAATAAAATATCACTACCGAAAAATATAAAAGCAGCCATGGTTCATGCATTTGTGCGGCATGTTTTAAGTAGCTAGCTTTAAATTTAAGTAAAAGCAATGCAACGTCGGACAATTGACCACCGCCTATGGCATCGCAATATTAAAATAGTCAGTTGTTTCCATTGAAAATAAAACCTTTTAGGAAATAGTTAACTTTGAATTGATTTAAATTTAACTTAGCTTCCTCCGCCAGGGTAATATTCTTTCATTCCTCACTCACAAACTCAAGAGTTGATCTACAAAATTTGATATGTGTGAACACAGTGTGTAAGGTTTAAGTGCTATATCATTATTATTAATTTTGATTCACAAACCTCATTTGCTAAAAGTTCGGGTTATAATTATCTACTTTACTTCATTTAATTTCTTATGTGCCTGCTAGTATTATAATTACAGCTTTTACCTAAAAAGCATTGCTTTATATTTAATTCATTTATTATACTACTAGTGTTGGCATCTCTAGAGAAATTAAAAGCACCTTCCTTAAGCAGTTCCAAATAGGGGAAAACATTAAAGCTCAATAAAATATATTATAAAAAAACGTATAATATTAAAATTTAAACCTCAACACATAATTGAAAGCTTTTGCTATAAAATAAATGTAAGACTCGAAATGAAATACAATAGCGGTCTTATTCATAATAAATATTATATGATTATTAGCTCATTTTTGGGAAAATTTCTGTGTAAGATTTGTCAAATAAGCGTTTAACAAATATAAATATCATTTTAGGTCAAAAAGTAAGCCTTATTAATTGTTTTCTTTCCTTTTCAACTTGTCAGTAGAATCGAAAAAATGTAAAAGAATGTTTAAAATTTGGCTGCATATTCTATTACAAGGCGAATTCATACAAGGTGAACTTGGTAGCACAGGCGATTATTTTTTGCTTCTTGTATCAAATCATGATACAACTAATAAGGTAGCCTTTTCGCTACAATAAGAACAATTTCAATAAAAATAACATGCATTTTGTTTTTGTACAACTTATGCAAACTGTCAAAAAGTCGCCACTTCTACATTTACAGAAGAGAGATGCACTGAACTTACGCGGATTAGCTATCTCGTTTTGGCTGCCTTTCATCTCTGCAATCTCTTGACAACCTAAAGTAGTCAGTTGATTAACGGTTTAGCTGACGAGGCTACCTTGTTAATTGTATCATGTATCAAATAGCTCTTACATGTCAAATTTGTTTTCGCTTTGCTTACAAAACAGTTGCCGCCTTTTTATTCTAAAGATTTTTGGTGGTAGAAAAGTTTTGTCATAATAATTTTTTTTATTTTCATAGTGTTTAAAGCACAAATAAAACGTTTAAAGTGTTTCGCAAATATTCAGGCCTAGACAACAAAAATCATTTTACACTAACAAAACAAGGCGAATCAAGTATAGGTGGTCGCAATTCAATTCGCTTCAACATTTTCTTTCGAGACGTCATAAGTTTTGCTGTCGTTTGCTATCAGCTTTGACAACTCAGAAGATAAAATCGTGGAAAAATGTTGAAGCGAATTGGGATGCGGGCACCTGTAATGGATTCGCCTTGCTAACAAAAGCATGTGTTAGTTTGTGTGTGTTGTGGGGCGAATTGTAAAGCACCTACCTAGTAATGAATCTGCCTTGTTCTATTATTTCCATCGATACGATGAGAATTACAACTGTTCAAGCAAACCTTTGTGATACGATAACAATTTTGTAGTTTCGCAACGCTTTTACTTTTCTTCGCGACCTTCATAATATATTTCAACCTTCCTAATACATTTTAAAAACAAATATATATGTAGCTACGTTAATTTTTGGATATAAATATCTTTTAATGAATTTTTACCCACTAATTTTCGCAAATAATTTGTTGGCATTATCGTAAAGAAATTGTTTACAAAATTAAAAGCGGAATGTTGAAAAAATTAAAAACAACATTCCACTGTGACGAAACGTGCAGATATCCGTCCTTAAAAATAAGTGTTTAAAAAGATTTGCCTTTTTATAAGACCAAAAGCACCAAAATAATACCCGAAACGCACAGAAGTACCATTATTGATCATTACAATATGGCCGTTTGTTCAAATTGAGTCTATATGTATATTTGTTTCGAATCGAGGCTTGCATTGTATTGTCGGCACATGTTAATAGATTTAGCATATTTGATTTTCCAGCGACGAAATTTGTATATTTTAACCTTTTAGCTGTTTGCTTCTTATTGCATGCGCATACATGTATGTAGGTACTAGACCGCTGCACAAAGAGATTTGCTGTTAAAAAGTACATATCGCATTTGTTCCTCAAAAGCGTAGCAACTCAAAATTCATGAATTTTCAGTAGAGGCCAAGAAAAAATTATGTCACTGTTTTTTTTTCACGGAAAAGAATACAAATCAAAGGTATATTTTTACAGTGAGTAGAATGAGCTCTGTTGTTTGGCTTCTTGCTAAAAGTAAAAATTTGAAAATTTCGAGTTTTTACGCTTTTGAGGAACAAGTGCGATAAGGTTTTGCAAATGGCTATACCAAAAACGATGAACATATTTCTTGAGAACATCGAAATCTTTGAGTAACTGTGTGAGTCTTAGGTAATAAGAAAAAACAACACAAAACTGCGAAGCTTTTTACTTGTCCGCAGAAACACCCAGAGTCTAGGCAGGAATTGAAATTACGACCTCGAGGACTCTTAGTAGGGCATCCATCGAGGTGCTCTTTTTTCTCTCTCATGTCAAGTATCATGCGACAGCCAAACTTCACTTGATACTTGCTGTACCAGATGAAGTTTGACAAATAATTACACACACACACACACACATACAGAAACATATTCAATACGTTTCAGCTTTAAGCCCATACAAGCAAATGTTTGAGACTTTTATTGGAATTCTTTATATTTGCATTTGTTTTAAACAGAATTGATTTTATTATAAATGAAATTGGTTTATTGGAAAATAAGTGGCAAATATAAGGAAAAGTTAATTTTTAAAGTAATTATACTTCTGTGGGAACAACAACAACAATAACACTAAAATGCTGTTTGTAACTTTACTATTAAAACAAAAAAGAAAGACTTGCAATACATAGATTTTTAAGTACTTCATTTTTTAGGTTCTTCATTTTTATGTATTGATCAAAGCGGAACAGCTACTTACATATTGCTGCTTATGGAAAATAAACTTCTGCTCGTCACTGTTTGTGTTCTGAGCGACAGAGCAAATATGTACGTGCTACATTCGACAGTGAGTTTCACATATACACAAAAGAATTAATCGCTGCAGATGTCTAGTATTTACATACGTAAATACCTGCATGCATACGTTTGCACATAGAAATTTATGTGCATATCCCGCCTTTGTTGCAACCTAGTCACATGGCGAAAAACCCCAAATATTGCAAAGTGCGCTTAAAGTTTTCAAAACCATATGAGTGCATAAAACTCCTTCCTATTACAACTTCTGCTTAACTTGATATACATATGTATGTACATATGTATAAGGCCGATATTTTCGCACAGACAAGTGCAAAGACAAGAAGTGGGAAAAACTTTTTCTTCAAGATCAGGGTCCGATCTATGGCATTCATGATCGAATAAATTCACATTCCATATGCTGTGTGGTTGTTGCCTGTGTTGTTTTTGTTTTACTTGGTTTTAACTCGATAGTTCGTTCGATAGCAAATGCCGTAATTTGGCCTCTGTAAAAATTTAGTTCGCAAAATGCAGCAATACTGTTTTCACACCTAAAATTAAAATATTTTTTTGTTTTCACACTACAAATTCACAAAAAAATCAAGTTTCAACTCTCAGTTAGTTAAACCCCCATTTACACAGGCAAGTACAAGTGCAATTAACTCAATGCATTGACATTTTTACTAATGCCGTCATACTTCTGCAAATTGTGAGCTCACTTGTAAGAGATTTTACCCCCATTTACACACGCAAGTACAAGTGCAGGTAACTCAATACATTGACATTTTTTTACTAATACCATCATACTTCTGCAAGTTGTGAGCTGACTTGTAAGAGATTTTAATTGCCAGGAATTTTTTTTACTTGCATGTCGGTAAAATGACAATAAGCGAAAACAGTGTTACCTTATAAAGATTATATTTTATTTTTAATAGATAACTTACCAGGCATGATTATTATTTGATCTTACATACCGAAAAATAAGATAAAATATAAAAAAAGTTGAAGTAAAATATGGATTTTATGGATTCTTAATATAAATTTACTTTATTTATTTGATAAAAAAGCTATTCGTATAATTTGCTTCCCCATAACAGTTCGTATGACAATACTTTGGCAACACAGCCATTAAAAAGTCATGTAGACGGGGACAAAAACAGAATAAACAATACACAAAAAGGCAAAAAATATAGATTTTTAAATATAAAAAAAATGGAACAGTGATTTTGTAATTTTTTCCGCATAATTGTTTTATTATTATTGCTTTCATATAATTCGTTTATTTTGTAAAGTAAAGCCATTTTTTTTAAAACCAGTTTGTTGACGACACGTTAAAAATGAGCTTGCACTTGCCTGTGTAAACGATGAAACAAGTAGCAACAATTTTATTGTCTCTGTCAGTGTATTGGTTGTTAATATGTGTAAATGAGGGGGGTAAAGAAAAAAGATTCAAATATTTGCTATTAAATATTAATATTTTCTTGGGCTAAAGGTATTTTTATTATATTTATATATTCTTCTATATTTATATAATTCCCTCTCCTTCAGATAGCTTTTTCAGAACAAAAAATATAGAAATTTTGCTCAAAATCTTATAAATATAAAATATATACATGTATAATAAAAAGTCCTTTGGCTTAAGAAAATACTAAGTAAATTTTCAAGTAAGTTTTTTCAAGTCAGCTGAGGAGCTGCTTTCCACCAATGAAATGTCGGCACCATATATAGACATAGTGAAAAACTAAAAAACAGAAAATAGCTATACACTTCTTAGATTTTAATTATATAATTTTTATTTGATCTTCTTGAAAAATCCAAGATGTTTTTGAAAAAACTAATTTATGCAGCTTCAGATCGTTTTTTTTTTTTAATATAAATTATTATATTATTCAATATTTCGCTAACAGTTTGTTAACATTTTTCAATTTAATTACAAATATTATCCTGAAGATGTTAACAAGCTGTTAGCGAAATATTGAATAATATTGTTAATAAATTATAATAAATAAATTATAATAAATATTAAAAAACGATCTGAAGCTGCATAAGTTAGTTTTTTCAAAAACTTCTTGGATTTTTTTCAAAATAAAATTCTGTACAAAAAATTCTATATTTGCACTTTCAAAATTTATTTAACAAACTGTGTAGAAAATGTTTTCGTTCATTTTTATTTTGTGTTTTTGTTTTCTATTGAAAATCTTTCAAAATGCCAATTATTTTCATTTTTACTTGGCAGCACTTTATATTAGTATAACAAAAACAAATGTCGCATTTCATAAAATCAACTTGCAACCAATTCAAAAAAGTTTTTAAGATGGTTTTAAGAAAATAATTTTGTATGATAAAACCAGAATTGATTTTAACGTTAAAACCAAATTTTACTTAAAACCAGCCAGTGCAAAATTACTATAAGGTTGGAAGGAAAATTGTTGCTATAAATTCACCTCAGTTTGAGATTTCAGCTGAGATTTTTTTCGCAGAGGTAAACAAAATATAAAGAAATAATTTTTCTTCAGAATGTTAAAAACTTTGATTTATCGAGATATGACTACGTTGCAATAAAGGAGCGGTATGTTCATCCATACATATGTATGTAGGTTAGTACCTGTAATGCTAGCAGGGCATGTATGTATGTAGTAGAATGCGGTATGTATTTTAAACTGTTTCTTTTTATTAACAAAATGTATGGGCGGCGTTCTTTAGTTTAGTTTTAAGCTCCGACTGGTTGGATTGGTGATTGATTCTTTTCGCAAAAGAAAAAAAAAATTAATAAAATAAAATAAAATAAAATAAAATATACATATGCATATTTAAATTAAAAATGGTGCATCCTAGCAAGATTTTTTTTGAACCTCTTAATTGTTATCATTGTTCACAATTTATTTTGCATCCGGACATTGGGTGTTTCAAATTTTTCGTTCAAAATTTATATAGCCATGGTCTGAGCGGCTTAAAATATTTTACTCCCATATTGATTGTGCGTACTAATATACACATGGAATTTGGTTTTACTTTATTAAGTTTTCTTATATTGTTTTAGACTCCTATAGTCCTGAAATACAAACATATGAATCGCAAACTGTTTTACCAATCACTCAAACACTATTTGCAAACAGTTTTCTGGAGTACTTTAGCTACTGCGTCCACATTTTTATGGATTTGCTGTTTCAGGTGAGTAAACTTATTTTACAAATTTTATTTTACTACATACTACCTGGTATCATGCAGAAAGGCCATAACTCGCAAGCATAGGCAAAAAAATATAAAAAAAACCGTAAATAAGATTCCTTTTGTATAGCTAACAACGACTTTCGTCTTTATATTGGGTTTTTTTTTTTTTTTTTTTTTAATAGAAATGTAAATAAAGTCTTACCAGCCTTAGGGAGCTCCTTCAGGTTAGGAAAAAGTAATAGAGCAAAATAAATTGTGATTCAGTATATGGAAACGATTTTTTTAGGAAAAGCAAAGTACGAGGGTCGTCAGGCAAATTTGTAGTCTACAGCCAATAAATTAAAGAAAATACAGAGAATAAGAATATTTAGTGTTATTGTAAATTTTGTTATTATTTATTTCATTATTATTGTTGATTTTTTTATTGCTGCTAAATTTGTCAAAAAAAAATCTCTAGATATTGTAGGTTTATTGTTGATTAGAAGTTTGTCAAAAAGGTAGAATAGGTTAGCATAGAAAATATTAAAATATAAGAAAAATAAAAATGTGTTTAGAAATAAAAAAAAGCAATGCGAAAAGAATATTTAAAATAAAATTGTGTTATAAATTAATAATAATGATTACTGAGTAAGATGTTTTTAAAGGTGCAGCTTATGGCAAGTTAAGGTTGGCAAAGTCAGGTGAATTTCGGGTTGCAAAAAAAAAAAACTATTTTTCAAGGACCAAAATTTGCAACATGGTTGCATGGGTGGGAAAATCGGGGACAAAAACATCTGTCTCCCGTAAAGCTGAAGACTGGTGGCGGCAGGGCCAGAAGAATGGAGAAATACTAGTTTACTGAGTATATGCTTCATTATGTGTAGCGCACCTAGGGAGAAGGGAGTAACTATCTTGATTGAGTCAGATGCGAAAAGAGCAAAGATGGTCGCTGCAGCTGCAACACAAGCCATCGAGTGATACACTCAACAAGAACGCGGAATAATCGTGTCTATGACGAAGTGGACGATTTTGCGACCAAATTCATAGTAATAGCGATGAAGCTCTTTTCCATCTCAGTGGGTACCGAAAGTCCACGAGTGAAGCACGAGGAGTCATCGGGCCATTTTTTTTTCGAGGACGCCGCTGGTCAAATGATAACGCGCTATAGGGCCATGTTAATCGAGTTTTTGCTGCCGCAATTGAACGAATTAGGTCCGGAGGGCATGTGGTTCCGACAGGAAGGAGCAACGGCACATACTGCTCGAACCACCACCCATATTCTGAAAGCCAAACAGCATCGGATGACTTCTTTTGGCCCACCTGCTATATTTAATACCTATGTATATTCAAATTTGTTACTGTGTCCCGCTTAAATTCTAGCGTTGCGTTGCCATTTACAAAATTAGGGCCTTAAACTCTTTATCCCAACCGATTTGTGATGCTAACAATATCACAGCAATCATTATTTAATGCCCAATTTGATCGCTCTTTTTTCGGAGCAATTGATAAGCTTAGGTCGAATTGCATGACACATACATTTAAAAGGAAAAGTATATTTCTAAAAGGCAAAGTTTATTTCCAGTTATTTAAAAGATTGTATATAAGTATTTATTTAAAGTTTAAAATATTAAGTTCATAAAGTTTCGTATTTTGTGCGTTAGCCACGTCAGGCTCGTTCGGTGTATGCAGAAGAACTGTTTGCTGTTTCGTTCCCCTCATCTACATGAGCTTACAGTTCGGCCATCCTTTCAGTCAATCGACCCCGATTGGAACCGTCTTCGTCGTCATCAGAATCACTATGATCTGCATCACGTTCGTCTATTTCCGGTAGATCACACCAAGGCTTCATTTTGTCTGATGCATATATAGATTTGTAGTGTCGTTTAGTACGTCTGGAACCCGGCAAATCTTCAACTACATAGCGATCTTTGTCGAGGACCGTTGTGATGATAAATGGCCCCTTATAACGAGGCTCTAACTTTTTAGATGAACCCGTTGCAGCTGGCTCGTTTTCTACCAATACAAGTTGACCTTCTTTATACTTTCTCGGTGGTAAATGTTTCGCATCATACCTCTGTTTAGCCTTTTCACGCTGCTTCTCAATATTATCTGCTGCTTCGTCACGATTTTGCTGTAGCTGTTCTGGCGTGACCGTTGACGTGTTGTGTAGGGCAAGAACAAGTTTGTTCTGTAATATATCTCGTGGCTCGAAACCAAATAATAGTTGCTGTGGGGTTTTACCTGTTGTTTTGCTTTTCATGGTGTTTAGCGACCATTGAATTCGTCGAAGCTGATCGTCCCAACGTTTGTCATTGTCTGTCGATGGGAGGAGCATATTTAAAATTGTACGATTTGTTCGTTCGGCATGACCGTTGGCTCGGGGTGTTCGAACGGCATTGCGAATGTGTTTGATGTCGTTAGCTTGGCAATATTTTTCGAAGTCGCGGGACGTGAATGCCGTGCCGCGGTCGGTAATCATTCGTGATGGCATACCAAAATATTCGCTCATTTCGTTAAGGATGGTAATGACGTGTTTGGTCGCAGTACTTTTTACGGCTCTAACGATAGTGAATTTTGTGAATGCATCCACAATAACTAGGATATGTTCGTTGCGTTTAGTAGTTTTCGGAAAAGGACCCAAGTGGTCCAGGTGTACGGTATGAAATGGCACAGGATTTACCTTGTCGTGATGGTATTCACCTTCGCGTTTTCTTCCGCTGCATTTGTTGTACGCACATTCAACGCAAGCTTTGATGTGGGACTTCACTGCATTTCGCATACGAGGAAACCAAAAATGTTTCTGCAGACTCGATAACGTTTTCTCGACGCCAAGGTGTCCAGCGTTGTCATGTTGTCCTTGTATAACGCGCCATTTAATTGCTCTTGGGACTACCCATAAACACTCATCGTTCACTTTACGAAATAATCTGTCATCTTTGATAACATATTCCTTACTTAAAGCTTTGTCACCCGATTTCATCTTCGTGATGATATCAGCAATATGTTCGTCTTGAAGTTGCATAGACAAGAGCATGTCGTTTTCGTTTATTGTCGTTTTCAATATTCGTAGTGATGCTGTATCAGGCTCTCGTGCGTCTTCATATGGAGCTCGACTAAGTGCGTCGACGTGCTGCATTCTCTGACCGGATCGGTGTTCGATATTGATGTCGAAGTCTTGAATTCGCAGCCACCATCTGGCGATTCCTGGTATCAGCTCTTTCTTTTGCATGGTTGTTTTGATGGCATTGCAATCTGTAATAACAACAACGTTTTTGCCGTATACGTAATATTTGAAACGTTCGAGCGTTTCTACCACCGCTAGAGCTTCTAACTCATAACTGTGATAGTTGCGTTCGTTTTTAGTAGTAGCTCTGCTGAAAAATGCCACTGGCTTCCAAGCTTCGTTTTCATTTTGTAGTAATACGCCGGCTATTCCAATCGAACTTGCGTCCGTATGTATTTGATGGTCGGCAGCTGTTTTATAACCTACGATGACCGGACTTGTGATTAGACTTTCTTTAAGCGACTTAAAAGCGTTATTTTGTTCGTCTTTCCATTGGAACGGCATGTCTTTCTTAAGTAGGCTACGCAATGGCTCGGATGTTAGCGCATAACCCGGTACAAATTTCCGAAAATAACCGCTTAATCCCAAAAATTGTCGGACCTCTCGTACGTTTGTTGGTGTTGGAAATGCTGAAATTGCATTCGTTTTCGCTGTTCCGGGGCTTATACTTCCACTATGGATCTGATGTCCAAGAAACTCTATGGTTTGCTTGAAAAATTCGCTTTTATTTAAATTTATTGTTAAGTTCAAATCCCGTAAAATGGTAAATACTCGATCAAGCTTGTCAAACATTTCGTTAACGTCGTTACTTCCGATTACAATATCGTCCATGTAGTGAACTATATCGCCTTCTTGGGTGTTTTCTTTTATTAGTGCCATCAACCGTTGGAAAACTGCGGGAGCGTTTTTGAGCCCAAACGGCATACGCTTAAACTCATACGTTCCATCCGGCGTTACGAATGCAGTGAATTTTCGACTGCCTTCTTCAATTGGTATTTGATAATACCCGCTGTTGAGATCAAGCACCGAAAACAACTTAAACTTGGTGACTTCTTGTAAACGTTCTTCGACATTTGGTGTCGGAAAAATCTCTTTCGCCATGTGTTGGTTCAAACGACGATAGTCAACACAAAGGCGATCGGTACCGTTTTTTTTCTTCACTAACACAATTGGACTAGCGTATTCTGATTTCGATTTTCGTATGATATCGTTAGCTAAAAGTTCGTCAATAATTTTTCGTACAGCCTCTTTTTTCATTTCTGGAAGTCGATATGGTTTCGTCACAATGGCTTCGTTTGTGGTTAAGCTAATTTTCATTGTGATCGCATTTGTTAACCCAATTTTGCTCAGCTCGTTACCAAATACACTATCGTATTTTTTTACAAATTCGTATAAATTTGATTTCGTAGATTCGTCTATCACGCCGTACTTTATATCAATTTTATCGTAGTGCGTTTCAGATTCCATTCTAGTTTTTGCAATGTTCAAATATTCGAACCGCTGCTCATTTTGATCGCAAATCAAACGTACATTATTAGACATAAATATATCGTTACCGAGTATCACGTCAGGTGAAAATATATCGTCATCGGCTACGTATAAATCGGCCAATATTTCCACGTCATCAATTTTCAGTTTAGCAGAAATCATTTCAGATAGTAGACCAGTACCACCACAAACTCCGCTAATACGAACATTACATGACTTTCGGTTACCTGTTATTTGATTTGTTTTTGATCTTGAAATCATACTACATTCGCTACCAGTGTCAATTAAAGCATGCATTTCTAACCCGTTTACGCTAATCTGTTTGTCTGCTGAGAGTTTCTTAACGTTGTTTGAGCTTCGACTAGGGGGTTTACCGCAATTTTCAGGTGAACCTCGTGGATGTACTTTTTGGCAATCCCTACATCTGGGTCGTTTTTGTGGTTTTGGGCATACATTTGACATATGTCCTGTTTCTGAGCAGTTAAAGCAAACGATTGGCTTACGTTCTGGCTTCAATGTATTTTCGGTTTTACTAAAAGTTTTGCTGGAAAAAGGAGCGTTACGGGTCTGCGTTACAAATGGTCGGGCGTTTGGCGAACAACTGGCCATGTTCATAAAATATTCGTCAATAGTTTCTCGCATTTCTTTAACTGATTTGAAGCGAGTAGTTGCGATTGCTGCTTGCAATTCGCGATGTTTTAAGCCCTCTCGCGCATATTTTACAATTGAGGAATCACTCAAATGATGTCGTTTTCCCAGTGCATTTATTCTGAAACAATATTCATTTACAGACTCACCATTTTTCCTTGTAGCGTTGGACATTTTAAAGTGGATGTCGGCTCCGTCAGACTCTGTTTCAAATTCTTCTTTTAGTGCGTTCGAGAATTCGCGCCACGAAACGTATAAATCGGCGGAAGCGTCAAGCCATAACTTGGCAGGGCCTTTTAGTTTAGTATAAATTGCTAACATCAAACACTTTTCGTCCCATTCATAAGCACGCAACGATTTTTCAACCCGATCGATAAATTGGTTTACGCTAAAAACTGAATCTTTTGTTGGGTCATATTCCGGGAGAGTGTCTGCGATTTCTCGTATGCTATAATTGTTACGTTGCCGATATTCGCGATTTGGGGATGGTATATCCCGAACTTGGTGCTCGTTATTATTTGCGTTTGTATGTGGCGGATTTTGAATTGACCGTTGTACTGCGATCATGACATTTTCTATCATGCTTCTTAAATCATCAATTTGTTCGCGCACGTTATTGTCGGAGTCTATGTTCTCGCACTCGATTTCTTCCGAACCTTCGAATTCGGTGAGACGTTTTATTAATTCGGCTTTATTACCGGTTGTGACCAGTTCTCTTTCGCGTAAAAGGTCTTTTAAATCCGACGTTTTCAAACTTGCTATTAGCGGCATTGTCGTTTATTTATGAAATTTTCGTTTATATAAATTTAGTAGTATATAATTCACCACTCACTTTTTCCAACAACCGTTCACTATTTATTTTGTTAAAAATCGTTCACGCTATTTTTTATTTATTTCGTTTTAAACGTTACGCTTATCATTAGTTTACGTTTGTTAATTTTGCGTTCTTTTTTTAACTTTCGTTGCTTTCTTATCTACTCCTTAATGAAGCAGCTCGTTTATCGTTAATTTAATTTCGTCAACGTTACGTTTCGCTTACCGTGAGGCATTCGTTTTAATTTCTTAACACACACAATAAATGCACTAACCACATTCGTTCGTATTCATTCCCGTAATCGTTAATATTTCATTAAGCGTTTTCTGTTACGTTTCTATTTAATCGTTAGGCGTTCTTTTTAATATGTATATGCATATACGTTTTACACATACATGTTACGTTGTTTAATCGCTAAGCGTGTTTTTTTTTAATATGTATATATTCGTTCTATACATATATACGCTTTATTTTACGTTCAATTCTTCAACATACACACCGTTTCTGCTTTAAAACCTTTTCGTTCGTTTGCATTTTTCTATTTACCACAGAATTTCTTATACACAGAATCAAATCGTAGACAGTTGACAACCGTTCTCCAAAAATTATCACACAGGCACATACACTTATTTTTTCTATTTCTCGTTCAATTTTAACCGTCTCTATTTCAAAACATATTTTTTTTCTTGACTTATGTGTCTGTTCCAAATCAAAGAAAAAAAACCTCAACACAGACGCGTCTTTTCACTTATGTACACTTTTTATATGCAGCCTTTTTTTCTTTTCGTTTAATGCCTAAGCAATAATAATACGATTCATTGCCACTGTTTCTTTTCTATTCTCAAATATCGTTGGTAGTTTTGCGCACACACTTCAGACTTAATTATTGTACTAGGATGGTCATTAACAACGTTTTTTATATTCGTACGCTTGTGTCCGTTCTTATATCGTTCCTAAGAATAATTCTCAGAGCACAGGCACATTTATTCACTCTTGCTGTCGCAGTCAAGTCAACTTAGTTATGAAGTTACGCTTTTTTTTTCGTGGCACTTTTTGTTGTATTAGTACGAATTATTCGACACATACATATGAATGTATAGGCGTTTTATATAAATATTTTTTTTTCTTTTTCGCGTCACTCTGCACAGCTTTTAGTATTCGCTTATTGAATACTTTTATTTATTCGATTTAATTCTTTTATTTTTTTCACTTTTCTAATGCGTTCATGAGGGTAGGAACAATCTCACTTCTGATCTAAAAGGAAAAGTATATTTCTAAAAGGCAAAGTTTATTTCCAGTTATTTAAAAGATTGTATATAAGTATTTATTTAAAGTTTAAAATATTAAGTTCATAAAGTTTCGTATTTTGTGCGTTAGCCACGTCAGGCTCGTTCGGTGTATGCAGAAGAACTGTTTGCTGTTTCGTTCCCCTCATCTACATGAGCTTACACATTC
Organism: Sturmia bella; assembly: GCA_963662145.1. Lineage (NCBI taxonomy): Eukaryota > Metazoa > Arthropoda > Insecta > Diptera > Tachinidae > Sturmia > Sturmia bella. The sequence continues at coordinate 20,923,675 of OY759168.1, read as the reverse complement.
ATCAGAGCATATTAGAATAGAAAATTTTTTTTATGTGTATTAAAATTTTTAATAAAATGAAAAATTAAAATTCTGCAAAGTAGCATAGTTAAAAGGAGCATAGTAAAAATACTTATGATCGTTGTGATTGGTCGCATGCTTTTGGGGTTTGTGTTTTCAAATTTTTTTTTGTTCTCTTTTCTGCAACTTTTTGTCTCTCGTACTCACTTTTTTACTATTCTCTTGTTTTTTCTCCCTCTCGTAAGCAGACATTATTACTCTGACAATGAAGCCATTGTAAGGTGTTGAGGATTTATGCATCTCACAATATGCCAATGCCTGACAATGTACTAGAAATGATAACGCCAAAGTGTTCAGACGATTGCCAGATAACTGACAATTAATTGTTGGGGCGGGGCGGTGGTCTGCCAATGCTTTTGCTTTCAATATTGTCAGGAAGAAATTGTAAGTTCTCACAATTGGCTAAAAATATTCTATACATTTTTTGAAAATATTGTAAGATCTTACAATCGTCTATACATAGCTTTAGTGGCGCTTTATGTTTATTTAGAATTATGTATTATGATATGAGAAAGTGTATTGGTTCTTGTACCTGCTAAACCATTTCAGGAATCTACTTGGAAAATTCCGTACTTATACAACTATTTTTCTGCCCACTGTCCTTGGTTTGCAGTTTTCTTGGTTCTTTCCACCGCGGGTCACTACATTATTTACAACAGCAACAACACAAGCTGTAAGAAACACTATTAATAAATAATAATATTGAGTCATTTAGTAAATACTGCACTTAAGAACTTTAATTGTTTATGCCACAGACATTGGAGGGTCTTTTTCTACAACACTCTAATAAGTTAACGCACCTATTCCTGCATTCAACCTCCGCTCAAACATTGTTATTTATGCTTAACAGTGCCATCATTTTACACTATAAAAGTAAAAATATTTACAAGGATTTCTGGTTTATAGAAAGCAATAAGAAATTCACAAAACGAATTCATGATGAGGATATACAAAACCAAAATGAAATTTTCCAAGAGAAACCTATAACACATTGCGATCATGGGAATGTCTCATGTGGAAAGTTTGTACTGGATGGTGTGAAATCATATGTGTTCTACGGCATACCATTGGATGTGATAAGTATGTTTATGAAAAGCAATCTAAATCGAGGACCAAAGAACTTTATGGCAAATGTTAAAGGTAAACTTAGAACATTCAGGCCTCTTATGACGGCATTCTTTTTGTCCTACGTTGGTATATATCGGGTAAGTGCATGTATACATTTGGAATCTAAAACTTTTTTAAATTTGATATTTATGAACAATTTATTCCTAGCTATCTTCTTGCTTCTTGCGTAAATATTTTTGCCATTTATCTTTGGATATACAGCATGCACTGTCCGCTTTTCTGGGAGGTTTATCATTTATATTTATAAAAAATAGAAATTCCATTCTCTTATCCTTGGTAATATCTGCTCAGCTTCTATACCAGCAGTTTTGCAGCAGCTTACAGCAGGATACAGCAAAAACGGGCCGAAAACAAAATTTAATGCTTATGTTGTTGAACAATTTTCCAGTATCCAAAGTTCTTCTATCCATCAACTGTGGTTACTTGGCTCATAACTATCTATTTAACCATCATTTGATAAATAGTTTGGCCAGGGGCTTTTTGGATGCCTTAACAAACAAAAAGTAAGTTTAGTACGCTATTTGTAGAAATGTTTTGAACGATTTTTAGATTTTGATTTTGAAAAACGTTCTCAGCACAAATCAACGACAGCCGAAAGGCTGGGACGATTTACATGATTTTACAGGCTAGGGCTTAGGAGCGGGTGAAATGAATTGTGGAACATGATTTTTTGATCAATCTTGATTCAGATGGTGTCGAGTCTTGTTGGAACGTCCATGGTCTGCGACCGAAATGCCTACGAGCCCACGGCTCAAAGCAATTTCCAAAACATTTTTCCGATAACTAGTCGCATTGAGATTGACAGCAAGCTCGATTGAAACGATTGAATAGTGCCCATCGGCCGTAACGGCTGCTCATAGGAATATGTGACCGTTCCTAGGTTCAAATTCAAAAAAAAAAAAAAAGAAATGCGGTCGGGGGACCCCCGTTAGGAACAAAGTTCCTTACGTTTTTTTTCATCTTTGAATGTAATACAAGGTGAAATCTTTATGTTTTATTTTGTGTTGTTTTTAAAATTTTGAAATTTTATGATTCTTTAAATTTTTGGAACGTTTTCCAACTAATTAATATTTATTGGTAGGTGTCTCCGCTGCTGTCAGTGGAGACACCGCCCATCATATACAATTGCTTGTCGACAGTACACCAATACATATAAGCAGCTCACACGCTTTCGTGACGATTTCTACTAATTTCCACTACCAGCAAGCCGCGTTAAGGAACTTCGTTCCAAAAATTATTTATTTGAAGCTTTTTTGCCATTTGAAAAGCTTTACCTCACACTTTTTTCCTAGCCGATTTTTCCATATAGAAAATCAAAATAATCAAAAACTTTCAAAAAGGCGAGTTTGATGTTTCTACTTGAGACCAAATACTTATTCACTTTCTGTAAACTGTTTTCATCTTCATTCGTACTTTCTCCAAATTGTTTTCTGTTGCTTTTGTTGGAGTCCTACTAGCAAAAGTCGCATCTATGTAGCTTTGCCGCTCTACTCGAGCCTTCAAGTATGTAAACAAAATCAATTTCTACCACAAAAGACTAGAGCCTCATCTGCAACTTTTTCAATTTTAGGCTGCGCTAAATAGGGTTTCTTAGAACGCAGCTACCATTACGGCTATCTTTTGCTTTCGGTCAGAAATACAAAGTGCATGGTCTAGAAACTCTAGCCATCTATTTCTGCCAGTCCGTCAGTTCCCATTGTTCATAAAGGTCTTTTTGAGCAGGTGATGATATACATATTAACTTCAACAACGAAATCGGAATACCAGCTCTACTGTCGCAGAAAACAGCTGCAAACATTTTGAATTTTTGAAAATTTACTTTAATAGCAAATGATAAAATACTATTTGCATTTTAAAATTTTCTTATATTCAAATATGAACTTAATTATTTATTTGCTTTAAGAGCCAATTGAAATGTATTATTTCAGGGGCCAAATCATCGCATTCGATATCGAATGAACTATCGAGCAAAAATAATGTAAAACAAAAACAAAATAAACAACAAACACACAGCATAAGTGACGGAAGTCGTTCGATATCGAATGCGACGAATTGGGCCCAGGTCGAAAAATGAACCTTTTTAAAAAAGACAGCAAACATTTTTTAAAAAGGTTCATTTTTGGACTTGAATTAATAAATTTTTTTTATATTTATAATTTCTGTCGCCTCGTTATTTTTCTACCTTATCGTTTAAAGAGAAATACAATTATTCTGAATAAAGTCAAGTTAGCAACAAAATGGAAGCATTTGTTGGGCCATAATTATATTTCTTATTACTCATTTCTCTTTCTTTTCTTTTTTCTTTTCTTTTCATTTCAGATTGAAAAATATTCTTAATTATGTATCTAGTAACGATGTGCAGACATTGAATGAAATGGGAAAACCATATCCAATTAAAATGTTTCTCTAGCTGAAAGCGAAAACTATATACTGTACTTATTTTTAATTCTTAATATAAGGGTTCTATTATGTAATTCGATTCGAAAGTAAAATTTTTCGATTGCTGTTCTAAAAACATAAGAATTCAAACAGTTTTGTTTACAAATTGAATGACATAATAAGTTCCTGCTGTGTTATATATACATATATGTATATGTATATATATACATATATATATATATATATATATATATATATATATATATATATATATATATATATATATATATATATATATATATATATATATATATATATATATATATATATATATATATATATATATATATATATATATATATATATATATATATATATATATATATATATATATATATATATATATATATATATATATATATATATATATATATATATATATACATATATATATATATATATATATAAATATATATATATATATATATATATATATATATATATATATATATATATATATATATATATATATATATATATATACATATATATATATATATATATGTGTACATAGTAGACGAAATGATGAAACGAGTGAGTGTTGGGCGGGAAGGGAAATGGGGTATTTGGGGACGTTTGATTAAGCAAAAATAGTATAACATAATAAAAACGTTACATTTATTTTTGCAATGTCCAGCGTATTACCTTCGACACTATCCAGTCAACAATATTTAACGCAACCTCTTCAATATCGCAAAACTTTGACTATAGAGACTGACATCAGAGATGTCAATAACCACGGCAAGATCTATTACGAATGTATTCTTTAACGATCTGGTCTGTATTTAAAAAATATGTTTTACGTTATGTTTTTCACATTGTATCTGTCAAATTTTGCACGTGTAAGCAGCTACATATCGTGTGTTACCTCCTTTAAAACATATATTGTGTAAGAAAATGGGGGAAAAGTCATAATTTCATATAGAGCGTGTTCTATTTTGTTAGGTACAAACATATGCCATCAAATTTATGTGCGCTTTTAATCTAACATTGTCATTTTAATAAAAATTATGTTAAAATGTAATACCTTGATGCAACCAAAACTTTTTTTTTTTTTGTAAAAAAGAAGAAGCTTAAAAATAAAAATTGTTGATTTTTATGCAATTATAGATCATTAGTAATAAAATTGTGAATAATAGTTACTGTTGAAATTATTATTAAAACAATTTTTTTTATAACATTATATAACAAGAAAAAATGTTAATTTTTGAACATATCAGCTGTTGCAAATAAACATTACCAATTTCACATGTACATTTGCGACCAAAAATTAAAAACCTTATGTAAATTGAAACGTTCGGATAGACATAAAGAAAAACATGTCAGTCGAAGACTTAAAAAACACATGTAAAACCACGTTGTGTGGGGGGTACTTTAGTTCTTTGACAAATATCTGTACAAATTTGATAAGCTAGCGTTTAATAAACATGAAATATACATATACAGTATTTATCGGATATAAGAACATCTCATATAAGAACAAAACGCTTATAAGAAACATTTGCAAAAACACCATATCTTTTTAGTGATTTTTCTAACAAAAAAGTTTCATATAAGAAAAACGCTTATAAGAAAAAACTGATAAAAGAACATTTTTCTTGAACACAAAAACCACAAAATGTATAGAAAAAAAATTTATATAAGAAACTTTCAAGGGCAACACTGCATTTATGTAGTTTGCATGGACAACTCTGTTTTCTGACAGTTTTACAACAACAACGTTTTTTTTTTACTTTTAGTGCTCATGAGAAGTTTTTGTTTCTTGCCTCGTAAATAAATAAATTAATTAATTCAGGTCCAAAAATGAACCTTTTCAAAAAATATTTGTTGTATTTTTCAGCTGTCTAGATGCCGACATTTCGTTGGTGCTAATCAACTCATCAGTAGACTTGAAAAATTCTTAAAAGTTTGTTTGAAACTTTACTACTTATTCCACAATTCTCATGAACAAAATGAGAATCAGAAATGTTCAAACAAACTTTTAATACAACAAACATTTCTATTTTCGTCTTGCAACTCTTTTTTTGGACCTGAATTAATACATTTCAATTGGCTCTTAAAGCAAATAAACAATTTAGTTCATATTTAAATAAATAAATAGTACAAAATGAATTATGTATGTACATATGTACATGTATTTACTACATATAATTTTTTTTTTTCAAATTGAAGTTGTCCAGTTTTTTTATATCTATTTACTAAAGGGGTTAATAAAATAAAATTTGATTTGTTTTATTTTTCTATATACATACATACATCTACGTATATACATGAAAAGGTAAAAAAGCTCGCATATTCATATAAGAAACAAATGCCTTATGGCCATAGCTACTTATATAAGAAATAAGTTTCTTATATAAAATAATTGTATATAAAAAAGAAACGCTTATAAGAAACTTTTTTCGTGGATTTTTCAAGTTTCTTATATCCGATAAATACTGTATTCTTTAATTAGTAAGTTCACGCGTTCGCCTATTACGATGCCCTATCAAACAATCACAGAAAATATGTCCGCTGTCATCAAATTTTCACAAACCATTAATTTTTATGCCATATAAATATTTTATCGTTTGTCTGGGTCTGGTATTTTTAGAACGAAGAAAAATTCACACGAAGTGCAAGGAAAAAACTCGTTTAACCCAAGCTACAGAAATACTGGCAATGAAAAAATATGCATTTATGAAAAAAATAAAAGTATGAGTCTAAACACCTTTCCATCATGTGTAGGTTTTGAGCATTAAACCACAAATAAGGTAACCTTTTCCCTACAATGAGAACAACTTCAATAAAAATAACATGCATTTGGTTTTTGTAGAACTGTCTGTAAACTGTCACAAAGACGCCGCTTCTACATTTATAGAAGAGAGATGAACATATCAGCATTCTCTTGACAACCTAAAGTAGTCAGATGTTTAGCTGATGAGGCTACCTTATTAGTTGTATGAGTAATTATATTTTTCAAATTGCAAATAAAACATTTTCTGACTCTAGTGAATGTTTCATGTTATGAGCTTTACATCATTTTTGTTTGCCCACGTCTATTTGTACATTAGGGCTTGAGCTTCGTAAAACCGTCAAGAGAATACAGGGATGAAAGGCAACCAAAACGAAATGGCAACTCAGCCTAAACTAAATTTTGTAGCAGTGATGTCTTTTTGACAGTTTTCTGAAGTTGTGCCAAAAATAAAATGCATGTTATTTTTCTTGAAGTTGTTCCTATTGCAGAGAAGAAAGAACCGCCTTATTAATTGCATTATGCTTTTAACCACGTTTCACCAAAAATGCACCATGTGTTACCTCACACAAAATTAGTACTTAAATAAAAATCTTGGTTGTGATTCATTTTGACAGAAAACTTTTCTTTTACAACCATTGTTTATTTCAACACTCTGAATAGCTCAACAGGTTTAAAGTCTGGCTAGCAGCTTACAAGTCACATGAATGCAAAGTTTGTAGTATGTATACAGTTCTGATAAATCATATTTGGAGGTGCACAGCAATTGTGCCCAAATGGTAATAATATTTTATACAGATATGCTAAACGCAAACGAAACGGTAGTACGGTTTTTTGCGAGAGTGTAGATATTATAATGTTGCATTTCTCAGATCATTTTTAACATGGTTGATAGTGCAGTGTGAACCACAATACTCTACTGATGATCTGATGCTTTTCCTCTTATCGGCAAAACGATAAATTTTCATACTTAAACTTTTGGAAAAATTAGTGTACATGTATCTCCATTTAAAATATTCATTTTTAGTTGTTGACAACATTTATATTAGCAATATTTGGTAATATCAAGCTGTTGAAACTTATTATTATGAATGAAGAAGCCTAGATATGAGGTAACAGAGTAACAGTCATTCGTCGTAAGACACGTATTATCTTAACGAAAAATTAAAAAATACGGCAATCAATTACTCCAAAAAATATTCAACAATCCGCTCGTTTCCTCAAATATATGTATGGAGCTCAATTTCCCCCAGACATCAAAGTCATACTGAAACAATGGAAAATGCATACGAACTGATAACTTCCTCCTTTCTCACTTCAAAAAAGTACTTTTCCGCCCCTATAAAATAAAAATTTAAAGTATTTTGTGAAGGTATTTTCCATAAAACAATGTTGTTCTATTCAAATTTTTGATACCACTGCCTTAACACTTGTAAATGTATAAAAATTAATTAAATTCAGTAATCAGTTCGCCTTGATAAAAATCGAATTTACGATTCGCTGCGACACCAAAAGCAACAAACAAAAAAAAACATTTCGAAGAATATCTTGAATATAAGTCTGGCTGTCTTTCATTATAAAGCAAATTGGACGAACGGTAGCAATATATGTATTAAGTTTGTTGCAGTTTATAATAGAGTAGACACAAACCAAATGGTAGTACCGTGTACCAGTTTTAGTTGCGTGGTTTTTGTCACGGCATTTTTGATAACATTCTAATCAGGGCTGGGCAGTATTTGAAATACATGTTTTTGAAATACGTATTAAAAATACAAATACGTATTTTGTATTTGTATTTTAAAAACTAAGAGCTTTTGGAACGAAGTTCCTTAACGCGGCTTGCTGGTAGTGGAAATTAGTAGAAATCGTCACGAAAGCGTGTGAGCTGTTTATATGTATTGGTGTACTGTCGACAAGCAATTGCGAATGATGGGCGGTGTCTCCGCTGACACCAGCGGAGATACCTGCCAATAAATATTAATTAGTTGTGAAAACGGACACTATCAGCTAGATGTCGCTAAAGTATAGTATGTCACAAAAAAAAAAAAACAGCAATATTAAAAAATTGGCCAACAGTTGCTTTTCTTCGGTTTCTAGCAGATTGACAAGAAAATGCTGCATGTGTCAAAAGTAAAAAATAAAACGTTCTGAAAATTTAAAGAATCATAAAATTTCAAAAACAACACAAAATAAAACATACAGATTTCACCTTGTATTACATTCAAAGATGAAAAATAACGTAAGGAACTTCGTTCCTAACGGGGGTCCACCGACAGCGTTTCTTTTTTTGTATTTTGTATTTCAAATACTTGTGCTCTCAAAATACATTTTTCCAAATACATACATTTTGAATTTATGTTAGAAAATATGCGCTAAAAATTATTCCATTCACACATCAACTGAAAACGCAAAATTTTGCTACTGTTTAATTTCCAAAAAATGGAAATACAGTCAAAGCCCGGTTTAACGAATGATATAATGTTCAGACCTTTCGTTATACCAAGATATTCGTTATATCGAACAGTAATTTTTTATCTTAAAATTGTATAAAAGACGGTGGTCCGCAGTTTTAAAAAAATCAAAATTTAATTGTATTGATAACTTAGTGTAGAAATAAAACTTTAATTGATATTTTATCGTTTATTTAAGAATTGTTTTTATTTCTAATATGTAAATTCATTAAAAATCATAAATGTACATAGGTGCATATACATATTTACTCATATTGGGATGCTATTAACATGTGTATGTTTATTAGTACATTTCATACATATTATTAATTTCATATAATTAATTCGACATCTCGTTTTCACAATGAACCAAACAAAACTACTGAAATTTTAAGGAAAAAAGCAACGCATCACACGCAAAGAAGCCAAAAACACCCACAATCTTACGATTATGTAACGATTTTTTAATGTATTTTGCTTTTTTATTCGTTAAATCGAGATTCTTTTTTTTTTTTGACATTCGCTATATAAGGCAATTAATGCAAAAATTTCGCCATTCGTTATATCGAATATTCGTTAAACTGAGTATTCGCTATACCGGGCTTTGACTGTACTACAATTTAATTACCAAACCGAAAGTACCTGTGTAAAGTAAAAGCAACTAAATGCTTACACATTGAGAAAGTCGCCAAGTCGCTTTCAGAAAGTGAGGCAATGAGTAAGCAAATTACAAGGAAAAAACAGCGTTTGACATTTTGATCTTAAACAAGAAGAGAAAAACATATCAATCAGATGTTGACTTGGATAGACTATATACAAATGTACATACATACACCGGTATTCATAACAAATAAAATGTTGCTCAAATACATTTTAGAAAAAATTTTATTTGAAAATTTTTTTATTAAAATGTATTTCAACAATGTTTTATTTTTTATGAATACCGGTGATATCATTTTGTCAAACGCTTTTTTTTTATTCTCACTTATTTCTTAATTCCGTTACTTCTCTTTCAATAAAATATCGTTTTCTAACAAGAAAACATTGCGATTTTGTCGTTAGCTGGTTATACTCATTCGCCATCAAATGGTTGTTTGTCGGATACCACATTTGAAAAACTGGTATTTATGAGATTAGATAAAAACTTTTCTGATTAAAAGTATTTTGTATTTTAAATACATAGAATAAAACGTATTTGTATTTTGTATTTCAAATACACAACTTTCATATATGTATTTTGTACTTCAAATACATCAGAGCATGTATTTTGCCCAGCACTGATTCTAATACGAAAAGTTTGTACATAAAATTTGCAAATAGATTATAAAATTTTAAAGTAATTGCAAGATTTATTGCTTGCAAAGGACACCACTCAAAAAACAAATGTGAAAATAGTATTTTATAAACATTTAGAAAACATTTTTTGCAAGTAAAATTATTCAATAATATTTTGTAAGACCACTTAAGGTAGATTAAAACTTTTTCTATCAAGAACATCAATTTTAAAACTCCAAACATTTGTTGCGATGCCTCTCTGACCGAGTGGAAATAAGATGACTTTTTTTTGTAATATTCATTGACGAGAATGATCAATAGTTTAACAAGTCATTAACTTATACTTTCAGTTCAAAAGTGTTGAAAAGAAAAATGTGTAAGTTGATTGTTGAAAAATTAATTACACTTGTTAAATAATTTAAAAAATAGTTGATTGTAGATGACAGAAAAGTAATAAAATAAATGATTATTCCACTAGATCTTAACATTTTATCAACATGGTTTTTGGTATCTCTGACTTATATTTTAAAGATACTGTATGAAATATGAATAAATATATATATCTACACGTATGTTAGTAAAATTTTAATGATGATTTTAATATGCACATCCCTGCATACATATGTAACAGTTTTATAGAACGCTGAAATTTTTCAGATTTTTCCAGTTCGCAGCAATAGCGTTGAAGTGTTCTGAAAGGCTCAACAAATTTATCAGAAGGTTAAAATTTTCCACAGTTTTTAACTAAAAACTTTAGGTTAATTATAAGTCAAATGAATTCGATAAATTCGCTTGCAAATAAGAACTCTAAAAATATCAACCCATCAAATTTTAATCACAACGGCTTTTTTTCTCCACTTCATGTTTCTTTTTCTTCGCTTCTCTCTTTTATAAGAAATTTTTTTCTAAATACAACACTGAGTTTTAGCAAAGCTTTTGAATGTGTGCGAGTGTGAGTGTCGAACTCCAATAAGCTGAAGTTTTTAGTTTAATACAAATTGTGCCGGTTGTTAGTTGCGTCTTCCATGTTCTAAGATAAGAAGCGTTTTGTGAATAATAATCTCTTGTCGTTTTGCTTACAGAGATGCAATTGTTATTAAAATTTTATAAAAATTGTTAATAAAAGTTTTGTGCCATACATTTTTGTGTAGTTATACCGTTAGAACTATTAATATTACGTGCGTAAAGTGCATGATCAATCTTGTTTGGTGAATAGAATACAGTTTAAATAACTGCAAAGGATAATAAATCAATGCAAAATTTAGTGAATGGTAGGATAAAATTACAAAAAGTGTTTTAATTTGTTTGTTTTCATTTGAGTTCCTTTAATATATACCTAAACAGGCAATACATTTTTCGTTGTTGTTTTGCGAATTTCATCACAATCCACAACGGCAGGACGTAGGGTCCAATTAAAATTGCTGTCGCAGCAACGTGCACAACAAAAAACAGACATAAAAGAGTGTGCAGAGGAATCGAATGAAGAGTCTGGCATAGAACAGGCTTTTAATAGAGGACGACGCAAGATAGCAAGATGATTCAAAAGGGTGACGATCTCATTAATGGCGTTAATAGCGCCTACCAATATCCCCATACAATTACTAATAATTATTATCAAGTGACAGATGAAAGCAGCAATGGAAATTTAATTCAATCAATGAGGTTAGTATTTTTCGGTTATTTTAAAATGCTTTCCAATTTCCAAAATGGCATTGGGCTTCATCTTATCTTTGTAGTTTTGAAGAATATGTACCTTTAGAGAGCACATTGCCACCAGTAGAAACGGTTCTACCTCAATATATACCTACTCCACCACCATCTCTGCCTTCTCCTTCTGTTAACTTCTCGACCGTCAGTACAACTGTTCCTAAGTTTCAGTTTCAACTTCAACATCAAACACCGTCACCATCGCCTCTACAACTACAACTACAACATAATCAAAACATAAACAACCGCCAGCACCAACGCTATTGTGATCAGCGGCAGCAGCTGCAGCATCAGCAGGTTGGTTTTCATTCATCTTCACCCTTTCAATTGAACCATACACATAAAACCAACAAAAACATGTATTCCACTATGAACTCTCAGCTGGTTGTGGATTATAATTTGTAAGTATATTTGCTCACATACTTAATTTGTTTTGCTCTTAATTTTTATTCAGTATGTTTTGTTTCAGTGTTTTATTTAAAGTTTTGTTTTGACTTAACGTTTCTTGCATACCCTTTTTAATATTTTTTTCGATTGCGGCTGATGTTTTTGGTTGCATTTTGAGGGAGCAAATGCTAGAAAAAGGGCCATATAATAAATTTTAAAAATGTACGATATATCTTACACAATTAATTTTAACAAATAAATGTATTAGAACGTGTAATTCACATATAATGGAGAAATATGTAAGGCTAAGTAGGTGCCCTATTAGTACGTAAATATTCCGAAATCTTTAATATAGGCATCTACTTCATAGTCTATTCTAGTCTGTAGCGTTCCGCTTTTTTCGGCCGTAGTCACAAAACTTAAATGCGAAATAGCGAACATAGAAAAGTTTAGCTATGAACTTTTAAAACCTTTGCATATTTTCCAATATCTTAAATTTTAGTTACATTTAAATGTTTTCTTATTTCTTTATGTGCATGTGTATGTATGTACGTACGTGTCGATTTTTACAAATATGTATAAACACATTTACATATATACTATTTTTCCCTTCATATGTTGATTTATGTATAAGTATTAAGTTCGTTTAATATGGGCAGTAACAACTTTGTGCTCATACGTATGTAGATGTACCATCTTTAAGTCCTGAAACGATTTCGCTTTCAATATAAAGTATTAGTTGCTCAAATATATAGTACATACTTATTACATTAGAATGCATTGTGATGCTAAATTTACTATGTACAATAAAGCAATCCATAAGTTTTAGTTCATGTTATATGTTCAATCTTTTTACTCTTTTTTAAATTGTATGGTTTATTTTATAAATTTCTTATATCTATAGCGATAGTACCTATTCATCAAGTAAGTGTCACATATACCTATTTGTTGTTTCGGCTATTATTTAATTTAGCTTGAAGTGCTATTATGGTTGCGGTTATTTCATTTTCATCAGCGTTAATTTTGTGGGGTTTGTTATAAAATAAAATGTATAGGTTCCGATTTTGCACAATAGTACTAAATTTTAGCCCACTCTTCGAAATACCTTCTAAATACAACGCAGCGGCGTCGGGTTGTGTGTACGCTGTTGCACTTTTTGCCACACTTTTTTGCACTTGTTTATTAAATTTTGTTTCATCCCAATATAATTGTGTTTTAAAAATTTTAATTTTGTTTTTATAAATTATACTATTTATTAGTGTGTAACTGTGTGTAGTCATTTTAATTTCGGTTTTAAAACTCAATTATTTTGCTTTTACAATTCAAAATGCGTAAAAAGAATAATCGTAAAATGAGAATTGAAGTGCAAGACTTCGTCGTCAAAGAGGAATATAGAGTTCAAGAATATAATACACAGCATTTAAAGTATGTTTTTTTGCTTTGGATAATTAATTTTAATGCACTTTATAAACATTATTTTGTAGTGTCCATCACCTTCCGCTCGAAGAAGCTAACAAGCCTGCACCTACGATTGATGCTACTTCGCCAAATACTTCGCTCAATCATTCTATCCAGAGTCAAGAAACTATACTTGATGCTTCCGATACATCCACAATTGATGCAAATGAATCTGAAAATATGTAAGTGTTTCATATCCCAGTGCAGATTTCCTTTGTATGCACTAATTTAGAGAAGTTTTATAACAAGCGAACGAACGGTAGAAAACCCATTTGCTTATGAGTATATACATATGTATATGTATACAACAATAATGTATTAACTCGAAATGTTTGCGTTTTCTTTATTTTCGTGGAACACAAGACTAAGTGTTACTACCTGCTAACCAACCAGTAACAGGTTCTCCTTACTTTACTGGAAATATTAGCATTTTGAGTTAATACGCTATTATTGCGTAAGTGCCGGAGACAGCAGAATTTAGTGAAAAGTGCATTTAATAACTCCAGTTAACTTGCGCCTTTGTCTTGTCTTTTATATGACACAGTTAGTAGTGATGGTTCAGTATAATATTAAAAGAACTGGCTGTAGGTGTATGCATATCGAATTAACTATTTCAAGGTGTGTAGCTATGTATGTATGTAAGTAGCGACACGTATTAGATATTCATATGTGCAGAAGAAAGAAATTAAAAATAAAAAAATGAATTTTGTCATTTATTGCAAAAAGAATCCTAACTATTATGCACTTCCTGTTAAAATAAATGATCAAAAAATTTTTATATAAATACCCCCTAATTCATAAAAATTATAACAGGCTTATAAGACTGTTATTTGACATATTTGTATGGAAAATCTGTCAAACAAGAGCTTTATAAACCTGTTATAATTTTTATGAATTAGATGGATAGTATTTACATATTTAATCCTGACATACTATATATAGTTTGTATCACCATAGTATTTTTCACACCAGCATAGATGGCTTCAAATTGCAATATTTCGGTATGTTTATGTTTATTAACGAACGTTTGTCTCTCTACTTGCAAATAAAGTCAGATCATCTTTAGTTCAAGCTATGAGCGTAGAATTTCTGACGACTTTAATAAATTTTGCAGCTTCAAATCTAACAAATAATTGTTGTAGAAATTTTGAAATTTATAAAATGTCGAAATTACACCAATTTGAAGTCACATTATAAATAAGCTCAATACATCAATGGTCACAGATACAGGGCGGTACTGAGGTCTTAAAGAAATTTACGTTGAAAAAATAAAATTATCTCTACACCAGAAAAAAATTATGTATGTATGTATATTTATCTGCATCTTGTAAATATTCTTCAAAAACGTCTTCATACATTTGAATAATTTTTTTAACAACAATAAACTAAATGTGAAAAATTAAGCAGCCGAATAAATCCAGGGACATTAATTTTCTTGCAAGTTCACGGAAAAAGGCCTCCACTGATAGTTATAGCATACCTGTAATAGTAAAAAATTCCGTGCTCATTTCTATTTGAATTTACCAAATTTTGTACGAACTTCTTATGAGTAACTAAATTTCCTTCAGACCTCCGTACCGGTCAAAGGATGCAAAACTGAAAACAATACAAAAAAAAAAACGCATTAGACTTTGTTAGTTAGTTTTCACATTTTTTGCCTGAAAATTTTATAAGCTTCAAAAATAAGATAAAATTTGTTATCCCATCTGGTTTTGAAAAATTTTCGAAGACAATACATAAAAAATAGCAGTATTCTTCTCTATTCACATATTTTTTGAACTTCTCTTACGTAAATAGATACTCTTAAATTAGCAATTACACTTTACTACATTTTCTAAAACGAAATAGATACGAGAAATATTTTCGTGTATGTTTTCTGGGAAATGTAAAATAATTTTATTTATTTCCTATGACACGTATGTATGTGTGCATGTAATGCATCATTATCTCTACTTTTCAATAAAATATCTACCAAATGATACCTATAAAACCTTGTTGTAAGACGTAAACTGCTTTCTGTATAAAAAGTTTGTTTGAACATTTCTGAGTCTCATTTTGTTCATGAGAATTTTGGAATAAGTAGTTGGGCTTCAAACATTCTTTTTAGATTTTTCAAGTCTACTGATGAGTCTACGAAATGTCGGCGGCATATAGACGGCTGAAAAAAGACAGTTTCAATTTTTTTTTAGACCCTAAGTTATAAAACCTAAAAATATCAATAACGGAACTCACAAGCTATTTTGCATCCCTCATCGTTGTATTTGTAGAGATAATTTCAAATACAAACGTTAAACTCACAAATAAATAATTTGAAATGGCAATTGTTTAGAGGTTTGTTTGTACTTTTCTTGCCAAATACAACGATAAGCAACGATATGCGACTAGGACTGTGAATTCAGCCAATAGAAACTTTCTCTAATCGTATATTTTATCCTTACAGAAACGATGAACAGTTTCCTTATTTGCAAAACTTGAATGTAAGTTATATAATTTCATTTGATTTATGAGAGTCTTTTGATTGTTCTTCTTTTATTTTTTGCAGTCCGATAATTTAATGAAATTTAGTCAAGTAAGTAAAATATTATAATTTTTTTATACATACACTTTTATTAAATTATGTACATAAATGCATTAGGGGGTTTCAATACAAACGTTTAAATTTGTGAGCCTCGAAAATTATTTTTTTGATATGTCGTGATGGAAATTTTTTCCTCGTGCCAAACTCTATATGGCCCCTGCCGGACCATAAAAGCACCGAAATTGCATTTATTGCAATAGGAGTGAAACGCGATAAAATAACGTAACGATAAAGCAACACGTGGATCTGTGCAAGTACATACATGTTCATAAATATACGTACTAATTGTTAAACCTTTTGGTTTAATCAAATTTTATTATTTTTTATATTGAGGTTTTATTCAAAATGCTTTCTTCCAAAAATTTATTAATTATTAACTTCAAATAAAAAAACATTTAAGAATATTAAAAAAAAATTCAAATTGAAGTTTTTTAAACGATGATGATACCGTGAAAAATCAAGATCTTCGAAATAATTCGAACATACTTATATGGTCATATTTTTGGAGTGTAACTCTATTGGACCATATGGAAAAGAAAGCCAACAGTGTTGCTGTTACCAGAATTTGATGCTCATAAGAAAAACATGTGATACTTGTATGGCGTTTTTATACCCTTCACATAAATGTGTAAGGGTATATATAAGTTTGTGATTCCGTTTGTAACGCATTGAAATATCCATCTAAGACCCCATAAAGTATATATATTCTGGATCAGCATCAATAGCGATTACGATTGAGCGATGTCCGTCTGTCCGTCTGTCCGTCTGTCCGTCTGTCCGTCTGTCCGTCTGTCCGTCTGTCCGTCTGTCCGTCTGTCCGTCTGTCCGTCTGTAGTCGTTGAAATACCGTTTCTGAGAAAACGGTTTGAGATAGAAACCTCATTCTTTCGCTAAAACGTGTGAAACCCCGGTAGTGGGTCTGCTATTGAAATTCAGTAAGATAGGTCCGCGGATAGCCGAGATATATTCAAAAAACCGGGTTTTGAGGGATATTTTGTGTAATTTTTGTATTCAGATTTTTGAAAATAAAATTTTTCTTAAAAACTAAACCATATCATTTTTAGTGCCCATTAAATCCTAAAAATGAAGGAATTTTTGAAATCGGCCCATATATATCCGAGATATAGCGTCTCCCGATTTTTAAGGAAATCGGCTTTATAAGCCAAATAAGACAACTTTTGGCACCGAAGATCAATCAAAATGGTATATATAGGCTATTTAGAGGCAAAAGTGGAAAATTTTTCTACATCGGCCCATATACACTCGAGATATAGCGCCTCCCGTTTTCTCAAGAAGTCGGCTCTAAAAGCCAAATAAAACAACTTTTGGTATCAAAAATCGATTAGAATGGAACATATAAGGTGTTTAAAAGCAAAATTGGAAAATTTTTGAAATCGGTCCATATATATCTGAGATATAGCGACTCCTGATTTTTCAAGAAATCCGCTCTTTAAGCCAAATAAAGCAATTTTTGGCACTAAAAATCAATCAGAATGGTACATATAGACTATTTAGATGCAAACGTGGAAAATTTTGGACATCGGCCCATATACACTCGAGATATAGCGCCTCAAGTTTTCTCAAGAAGTCGGCTCTAAAAGCCAAATAAAACAACTTTTGGTACCAAAAATCGATCAGAATGGTACATATAAGGTGTTTAAAAGCAAAATTTGAAAATGTCTGCAATCGGTCTATATATACCTGAGATATAGCGTCTCCCGATTTTTCAAGAAATCGGCTCTATAAGCTAAGTAAAACTACTTTTGGCACCAAAAATCAATCAGAATGATACATATACATAGGTTAGTCAGAAGCAAAACTGGAAATCTTTTTGTCATCGGCCCATATATGTTCGAGATATAGCGCCTCCCGATATCTCAAGAAGTCGGGCCTGGAAGCTAAACGAAACAGTTTTTTGCACTAAATATTTGTCGGAATGGTACATACAGGCTGTTTAGGGGCAAAATTAGAAAATTTTTGGACATCGGCCCATATGCACCCAACTTTTGGTACCAAAAATCAATCATAATGGTACATACATATGTATATAATATTATATACATATGTATATAATATTTGCGATCATGTATGAATGTATGTATGTATGTATGTATGTATATATGTAGATACGTTTGTATGTATGTAGGTATGTATGTATCTACATATGTATGTATGCATGCAAGTATGTTAGCATAAAAAATTTTTTTGCTTTGGTGTAAAAATGTTTATGTATGTACATACATATGTATACACGAGCTTGAAAATAAAAGTGATATAAAGAATTGTTGAAAAAAGGGTACGCAATGAAATTCTTTTAAACAATTGCGTCTTCAAATTCATTCACACAAAAAATCATTTTGGGTTTCCCTACGTACTTACATATGTACATACACACATACATGTGTATGATGATACGCAACAGATCATCGTGCACAAGAAAAAAATAATTTTGTAAAAGCAAGCAATGTAAATATGTATGTATGTATGTATATATGTATGTATATAATCATTGTTTTATGGAACACACTGAAAATATTCAATAATAAAGAATTTATTTTAGAGTTTTCTATTATAGATACATACATACGTATGCATGTACCCACATACGTAAGTAAATTGAAAAGCAAATCACACTTAATGGCAATGTTTAGCATTATAATTCAAAAATAATGCAATTATATGCAATTTTTTGTTAAATAAATTTTACTATAAAGTTAACTGATAAATAATTAAGAAATACATTTTGCTTTTCTTTATTTCATTGATATTAAAAAGAATTGGTGTCACCCAGTGGTTGAACTTGAGCATATTAAGAATTATTTAAATAAAAGTTTTGCAGCCTGTGTTAAATCCCGGTAGTGGATCTGATATTGAAATTCAGAAAAAATCGGCCCATATATACCCCAGATATAGCGTCTCCCGATATTTCAAGAAATCGGCTTTAAAAGCCAAATAAAACAACTTTTCGCACCAAAAATCAATCGGAATGTATGTACCATTGTGAAGGGTATTTAAGATTCGGCCCAGCCGAATATAGCACTCTTACTTGTTTGTTGTAGTTTTAATCTTACATTGTCATCGAAACCCTTGTTTTTCTTTGTTTATCGGTGTGGTTTTTATTTTATTTACAGATAAAAATGTGAATATGTACAATTATCAATTATGGCTTTCATTTATTTCATTGCTCTTCCAACAAATGATGATCCTTGATATACAAATTTTTTTCATGCCTTTTAAATACACAATAAAATGCCACAAGTCCAATCAAATTAAAAATGCATATTAAAAATATGCAAATAATACTAATCACTAAACATTTATTGTGTCTTGATCGGTTCTTCCAGGGTATAGAACGATTTATTTTTCCTGTCCTTCCCAAAGATTCCAACTCGACCTCCATTTTTCCTTTTCTTTTTCCAATTGACAATTTAGTTTTTTTTTTCTAAATATATTAATTTTTTTTGTTCTGATATGATCAAATTATTTTTATACAAATATTTTCGTATTACGAAACATTTATTTTAAAGAAAATCTCAAAGTCAAATCGCTTTGTATTAGAATAAGCAAAAAACTTGTAACAGCTGATAAAACCTAAGAATGAGAAATGCAATAATTTTAGTATAGAGCTACACATACAAAATTCACATGTAGAAACTTACATTATGCATGAGGCCAGCATCAATATTTATCAATTTCATAGGTTGTATTTTAAAATTAATAACTAATAATTTATATGAAAAGTTCTCAACGGCCTGTCTGAAACGTATGTCAGCGTTATCCAATTTAATGCGCTTCAGTATCAATCCAGTCTCTTTGGCCTGCAATGAAAGGTACACAGTATTACTAACATAGAAAATTATTTTATTTAGAGTTAAATAATAATTAAAAGTCTGCTTGTGTATTCAATAATATCAATAATTAGTTATTAGCGCAGTTTAGTACTCTTACCGCTTCAATACTTTGATTGCCAGCCAGACTATGCAAACCTATTTCCAAAAAGGAAATAATCAGAAATACTCCATTTGTTGCGGCATTAAAAACATCATAACTTTCCTCATTGATTAAAGTATCTGCCAAAGCGTAATACTGGCGAAAAAATCCCACCGTTACGCCAAAAAGATTACACATTAAGGAAACCAATAAAGGTAGTGCACATAAACTCATATAATTCAGTTGCTGAGAACAAATCAATGAATATTTTTCCGATAACTCGTCCAACTTGTCGGCCAAATTGCAAAACTGTTGCATACGATAAAAATGCTTATGCGAACGCATTTGTTCTTTGTTTTGCAAAAAGTTTGCTTCCTTTTCCAAATTTCTTAAGCGGCAATTTAAACTCATAGTCAATTGCCTACAGATAATAAAAGCTCCAAATAGACAATTTGGTATAATATTGGCGATGACTAGGGGATATAAAACATAAATGGTCAACAAAAGACTACTTTGCTCATCAATATCGTTGTGCAGTTGCTTCAAGATGAGTGTTATTTCAATTATAGTGGGAAAAATTACAGCTTTAATGATTAACATGGCTGCTGATGATTTTATTGCATTAACTTCCATATCGAAAAATGTCAAAGTTTCGAAAAGTTGAACTTGATTGAGAAAATGTACAACAGCTTTACAATTTATCATTTGCGACAAGTAATTTATGGCGGCTCCTATTATGTTCGTATAATAACACAATTTGACTGCATTTTTCAAATCGAATTCCTCCGATATGATTTCGTTATACAAGCGGGTGGCAGAAACAAGGGTAAATGTTAAAACCACTGCTATGCACCAAAGCAATAAAAAGTAGTTTATATAAAACTTTTTTGTGCGCCAAGAGTACACGCTGACATTCAAACCAATAAGTGAAAGTATCACAAGTAAAAATGCAACTATAAATTTAACCAAATTTAATTTGTCCATTGCTTGAATCGACTACAACCAGTTGTGCTTAAATGTGTATTGATTCAGAGACAAAATTTATCATAACACCCAGGTTGCAGGTTTTCATTTTTCTTTTCTCCTTAAACTTAGTGTTAATTATTATTTAATTGTTCCAGATGCTATCTGACTTTGAGTGACAATAATCTTTTGATGGGTTCTGTTTTGTATTTTTTTGTGGTCTGTCTATTTTGTTATAACAGAACAAAGAGTAGGAAAACGGTATTTGTTTATGGCTTAATAGTGATACGCATTAAACATTAAATTTTGTTGCACGGCCTTCACAAGATAAAACGTCGCTTAAGATCACAATCGCTCGATTCGTGATCGTGCCTACCTCAAGTATGAAAAACACTGTGCAACTAATAACTTTTTCATACTTTTTGTATTAATAAATTTAGAGATTTTCAGACTTTAATCATCAAGACAAGGAAAAAAATGTATTGAGAAAAAATTTGATGCCTCCCACCAAAAAAATTTCATGATAAAAATTTTGTTGAATCATGGATTCAAGTTCAGACTTGCTTGGTTCAATCGAGGTGAAAATGTATGGATTTTAGACTTCATGTGTTTGTGTGAGGATTTAGGCAAAAATTGAACTAAAGTATATTCCATGACTTTGAACCTGATTTTTCATAATTTTAAGACATTTAGTTTCTTGTTTCAAAAATAACTAATGCCGTTTTTCTTTCTACATAAAATTGCTTATTTATTTTAAATTTTTCGCCCTAAAATGCCGCTTTTTAGAATTTGCTGAAACTGAGATAAAAAAATGTCTTAATTCAGGTCCAAAAATTAACCTTTTCAAAAAATATTTGCTGTCTTTTTTAGCTGTCTATATACCGACGACATTTCGTTGGTGTAAATCAACTCATATAGACAGCAGCTGAAAAATACAGCAAATGTTTTTTGAACCTGAATTAATACATTTCAATTGGTTCTTAAAGTAAATAAATAGATAATTAAGTTCATATAAAAAAATGTCACCATAATCATAAATAATTAAAAAAATGTAACAACAAAACATGCCCTTTAGAATTTTGGTTGCCATACAAAATTAAAAATATTGCCCTTTGCTGTAGAAACGAAAACGGCATAAGTTAAAAGTAATATATATGCACCGTCCATGCTACTTCTAATCAACTCAATAATTCCATTTTTTTTGGTTAAAAAAAAATTTTTTTAAACGACAGACATTCTTTCATGCAATGTCTAAGAAGTCGTGAAAACGATAAATAAGTTTAAAAACTACTTCCAAATATTTTTGCTGGGCCCTTACAGTTTAAAAAATATTTCCCATAAATTATGTTTTCAAATTTTCGCCTCAAATTCTTGTTTTCTTGTTGTGTTTATAACTTTTTTTGTTTGTTAAACAATTGATTTTAATTTGGAGCACATCATTAAATTTCTTAAAAAATAACATTACGTAAGATTGAGTTAAAATATAATGAAATATGTAACTTGATCTGATAAGCCGTAAAATGGGTGGAAATTCAAAACTTACAAATTTTGATTTTCAAGGAAAACTTTAAAATTTGTAGACACTTCTGCTGCAGCAGTATAACAAAAGAGGAAGATTTTGTTAGAAATTTAGTTGACATTGTTCCTGCAAAAATTGTAGACATCTTAGCAAAATGGGCTTGCCAGAGTCATATTAAACAAAAAGAACAAAACTCTGTTTTATGAAAACAGTTTTATGTCGTCCAATAAATGTTTTTAAAGTTTTTAATTTTTTAATTCAGGTCCAAAAATAGACTATCAAATGGACCTGAATTAATACATTTCACTTGGCTCTTAAAGCAAATAAATAATTAAGTTCATACCTATTGGAGTTTTTAATTTTTCTTGAAATTTGTAATTTCAATGAAAATTGTGGTGTTTGACTACGCCTTAAAATTTTTTGGGTAAATCTTGCATTGTTTTTGAGATATTCAACTTGGAGTTTGATCGATATGTGCGTAACACAACAATTTTGCTTTTATTTTCTTTATCTTAAGAAAAGATGCTTGAAAATTATAACAGCCCTGGTATACAGGCAGTAGTAATATGAGACACTTGGCTGTTTCAAACCTAATTCATGCAACCTGAGCTTAAAGAAGCATTAGTCACATAATTTAGAGAACTTGTGTAATATTTTTGTTCTGTATATTACTTGTTTATCCTAAAGCAACATGCACAATCATGCTTGTTTATGCATGAACAATAGTGACGTCAGAGGACGACACATCGCTTGCTTTCTTTGTTTTTTTTTTTGTGGCAGTAATGTTCGTATGCATTTGTATTAGGGTGGTGCACAATATTAAAACTCACTATATGTTCCCGATTTCTTCTCCTTTCGTTGTTAGTAGTATGGTGTAAACATTTCAGTGCTTCAAGTCCACATTTCTAATTTTTTCTATTTGTATGTTTTCCTAATCAACTAATTTCTGGGTATTTTTTATTTTTTTATTTCAAAAGCTGTTCTTATCAAGGAAATAAAAAGAAAACATCAGCGTTTGGTGCGTTTTTGGTTGCGACTGATTGCATTTGCGATTATATTGCAACTGATATTGAACGCCCTTTTTAACAACTTTGCAAATTTTATTGCATTCCAAATAACAGCTGATAAATTAGTACACAATTTTTAATTTTTCACGTTTTATTTTTTTGGTAATTGCTGTTGGCTTCATCTCTACAATTTTTTGTTTGCTTTGTTTTAAAATGACAGCTGTTCGAGTGTCAGTGTTGCAAACGCAATACTCATGCGAAAAAAGCAACACGTAATTAGCGAGTGCAACCTTGTATATTTTATGGTTGGGTTGCAAAGAAAAAGCAACGATTTCTTGCATTCGCACTTACGCAAGACATTTGCACCAAATAATGAACTGCTCTATTATTGAATTCATTAGTTAGGAGCTTGCAGCAGTCATCTTCGTAAAACTTAATCTCTTCATCAACTTAACTTGCTTAGATATTTTATATTACATATAACATAATTTTTTACCTACTCTGTTAATTTCTCTTTATTTAAAATAACTCTAAACGTTTTCCATTTTCCAAATTTGTAAGTGATGTTACATTGGATTGAGCACTTTAATTATAATTTTATTTTCTAACTTTGCGTATACGAGTGTATGCATTCTAGTTTTTCAACTAGTTGTAATTTGAAATGAGTGTGCTTAAAATTATGAACCACCTTAATATGTATGTACATTAGTATGTATGCCTGTGTATGCATGTATGCCTGTTTACTGAAATCAGAACAAACAAGTAAGAGTGCTATATTCGGCTGGACCGAATCTTAAATACCCTTCACAATGGTACATACATTCTGATTGATTTTTGGTGCGAAAAGTTGTTTTATTTGGCTTTTAAAGCCGATTTCTTGAAATATTGGGAGACGCTATATCTCGGGTATATATGGGCCGATTTGTTCTGAATTTCAATATCAGATCCACTACCGGGATTTAACACAGGCTGCAAAACTTTTATTTAAATAATTCTTAATATGCTCAAGTTCAACCACTGGGTGACACCAATTCTTTTTAATATCAATGAAATAAAGAAAAGCAAAATGTATTTCTTAATTATTTATCAGTTAACTTTATAGTAAAATTTATTTAACAAAAAATTGCATATAATTGCATTATTTTTGAATTATAATGCTAAACATTGCCATTAAGTGTGATTTTCTTTTCAATTTACTTACGTATGTGGGTACATGCATACGTATGTATGTATGTATCTATAATAGAAAACTCTAAAATAAATTCTTTATTATTGAATATTTTCAGTGTGTTCCATAAAACAATGATTATATACATACATATATACATACATACATATTTACATTGCTTGCTTTTACAAAATTATTTTTTTCTTGTGCACGTTGCTGATGATCTATTGCGTACACATGTGTGTGTGTATGTACATATGTAAGTACGTAGGGAAACCCAAAATGATTTTTTGTGTGAATGAATTTGAAGACGCAGTTGTTTAAAAGAATTTCATTGCGTACCCTTTTTTCAACAATTCTTTATATCACTTTCATTTTCAAGCTCGTGTATACATATGTACATACATACACATTTTTACACCAAAGCAAAAAAATTGTTTATGCTAACATACTTGCATGCATACATACATATGTAGATACATACATACCTACATACATACAAATGTATCTACATACATACATACAAATGTATCTACATACATACATACAAATGTATCTACATACATACATACAAATGTATCTACATACATACATACATACATACATACATACATACATACAAACATACATACATACATACATACATACATACATACATACATACATACATACATACATACATACATACATACATACATACATACATACATACATACATACATACATACATACATACATTCATACATGATCGCATATATCATATACATATGTATATAATATTATATACATATGTATTTACCATTATGATCGATTTTTGGTACCAAAAGTTGGGTGCATATGGGCCGATGTCCAAAAATTTTCTAATTTTGCACCTAAACAGCCTGTATGTACCATTCCGACAAATTTTTAGTGCAAAAAACTGTTTCGTTTAGCTTCCAGGCCCGACTTCTTGAGATATCTGGAGGCGCTATATCTCGAACATATATGGGCCGATGACAAAAAGATTTCCAGTTTTGCTTCTGACTAACCTATATGTATCATTCTGATTGATTTTTGGTGCCAAAAGTTGTTTTATTTAGCTTATAGAGCCGATTTATTGAAAAATCGGGAGACGCTATATCTCACGTATATATAGACCGATTGCAGACATTTTCAAATTTTGCTTTTAAACACCTTATATGTACCATTCTGATCGATTTTTGGTACCAAAAGTTGTTTTATTTGGCTTTTAGAGCCGACTTCTTGAGAAAACTTGAGGCGCTATATCTCGAGTGTATATGGGCCGATGTCCAAAATTTTCCACGTTTGCCTCTAAATGGTCTATATGTACCATTCTGATTGATTTTTAGTGCCAAAAATTGCTTTATTTGGCTTAAAGAGCGGATTTCTTGAAAAATCAGGAGTCGCTATATCTCAGATATATATGGACCGATTTCAAAAATTTTCCAATTTTGCTTTTAAACACCTTATATGTTCCATTCTAATCGATTTTTGATGCCAAAAGTTGTTTTATTTGGCTTTTAGAGCCGACTTCTTGAGAAAACGGGAGGCGCTATATCTCGAGTGTATATGGGCCGATGTGGAAAAATTTTCCACTTTTGCCTCTAAATAGCCTATATATACCATCTTGATTGATCTTCGGTGCCAAAAGTTGTCTTATTTGGCTTATAAAGCCGATTTCTTTAAAAATCGGGAGACGCTATATCTCGGATGTATATGGGCCGATTTCAAAAATTCCTTCATTTCTAGGATTTAATGGGCACTAAAAATGATATGGTTTAGTTTTTGAGAAAATTTTTTTTTCAAAAACCTGAATACAAAAATTGCACAAAATATCCCTCAAAACCCGGTTTTTTGAATATATCTCGGCTATCCGTGGACCTATCTTACTGAATTTCAATAGCAGATCCACTACCGGGGTTTCACACATTTTAGCGAAAGAATGAGGTTTCTATCTCAAACCGTTTTCTCAGAAACGGTATTTCAACGACTACAGACGGACAGACGGACAGACGGACATCGCTCAATCGTAATCGCTATTGATGCTGATCCAGAATATATATACTTTATGGGGTCTTAGATGGATATTTCAATGCGTTACAAACGGAATCACAAACTTATATATACCCTTACACATTTATGTGAAGGGTATAAAAATACGAGCAAGCAGCATTAATGCCACACTACCAACAGACACCATCTAGACCTACAACCATGAAGTTTACACAACTTTATAACTTTAGAGTGTGTATTATTAAAAAAAAAAAAAAATATTTTATTGAGAATATTTTAAGTAGCTAAATAATAATTACCTGTACCTATGCACTTACATATGTATTTATTTGTTTTAGCAATCTGTGCTCCAACAATTAATCCAGGACCAAATTGATGTTAAACCAGTAAGTTACAAACAAACTCCGTTAATTAAATTCAAACGTGTAATTCGTTAGTCTTTTTTTTATAGAACTTGAACTTAATACCAACCTGTGAGGAACATGATCTTGGTGGCTATAACTTTCACATAAAAGTGAATTGTACCGATGCACATCCTCAACGTCCAGGAGTTGTGTACTCAAAAGAAACCCAAAAACTTTATTTGAAAACTAATGAAAATGTTTACATTGATTGTTTCTATACACAAAAGATGCCAATACAACCTCTGAAAGTACGAGTATTTGCAATATTTGAAAAAGATGCAAGCGCTCCTGTATTGAGATGTCAAAATCACATCAGCACCGATAATGGTAAGTGAAAGAAAATTATAAATAATTATACATATTCATAATTAAATGCACAAAAATATGCAAGCGCAGGCAAAAGTTAAAGCTTAAATTCATTTTTAGAAGAAAATTTAAACATACCAGCTTCGAATTCAATTCGAATTTGTTTCAATAAAATGCTTTGGAATTATTAGTATGGATTTTGTTACTTTGAACGTTTCATTTTACGTGTTTATACCTTTTACTGAAAGGGTATGTATACATAGTTCTATAGGTTTGTTTCGCAAAAAAAAAAAATTTTTTTAAACGCAGTTTTTGAAGCCATTAGACAATTTATTGACCTTAATTTTGAATTGCTTGCTTCTAAATTATCTCTTCGTGCACGGTATTGAAAATGGACAAAAACAGATTTGAAATTATTCAAATATATGTAGAGGGTTTTCATGATGGTAGCGCACCGTTTTTTTATGCAAATCTGGTGTGTTCTTCATTGGATATTTGAAAATGCATTGCTTTAGTTAACAAACACTTTATTTTATTTTTTGCTTTTTAGTCAAATTCTTTTATGTATTTCAAATTTCTAAACAACGTTACTGTAATTCGTAAATAATAAGTCACGAAATGTCACAGAGAGCAAAGTCTATCGGCGTCAAGTTGGCACGCAGCCGGCGCCGGCTTTACAAGCCACTGCAGATCTTATTTTGTTTTTGGAAAGACACCCATATAAATTAAAACGTGATGTATTTCATTATTAAATTAAAGCTTATGATTGCTTTTTTTTTTGTTTACTACACGGAAAATTGTTAGTCGGCTTCGCCATCTGCTCGCGCCATCTATGAAAATAGTTCGGAAAACAGATAAAAATCAAAATTAGTACCAGCTACAACCCTGCAAGAACAGTGTCGGTCATATGATCTATCATATGTCCGACACTGCTGATGGGTTCATACATCAGCGTTTCTATCATTTTCTTAAGGGCAAAATGAAAAAACTGATGTAAACATTCGTGTACATGTGATTTCTTTTTTGAACCAGCGTTACCACCTCAGCAAAGTGATTATTCAAGATCTTTTTTGCAAAATGCCCACAAAATTACATGTAATGCTATTAATTTCTTTATTGATAAATAAAAAAAGAATTTTTCGAAAATTTTCAAAAAACAATTCAAAGAGAATATAATAAACTATATTAAAAAAAAAATGGACAAATGAACCTATAAAAACATTAATGCATAAACGTAGTTCCAAATGAAATTACCAAATTAATAAGGGAAAATCAAAATACTAAAACAATCATTGTAATGGCAACGCTGAAACCTATAAACCCTGCAAGAACAGTGTCGGTCATATGATCCATCATATGACTGATGGATCATATGACCGACATTGCTGATGGGTTCATACATCATGGTTTCTATCATTTTCTTAAGGGCAAAATGAAAAAACTGATTTAAACATTCGTGTACGTGCGAGTTATTTTTTTAACCAGCGTTACCACCTCAGCAAAGCGATCATTCGAAATCTTTTTTTCATAATGCCCACAAAATTACATGCAATGCTATTTGTTTCTTTATTACTAATTAAAAAAAAGTTTTTTCGAAAAATTAAAAAAAAAACTGTACAAGGAGAGCAGAATAAATTATTTTAGACATATTTAGATAAAATTAAGAGAAATACAGTAGTTAGTAGCAGTTTTTACAATAGAAAACTGAATCATATGGAAAAAACATCCACAGCACTATGTTTTTTCAAAGAAAACAAACCAAATGAATCTATAAAAACATTAATGCATAAACGTAGTTCCAAATGAAATTACCAAACTAATACGGGAAAATCAAAATATTAAAAAAATAATTGTAATGGCAACGCTGAAAGCTATAAAATTGCTTTGCATGTGTTAGTAAATAAGCTGTTACTGTGTTAGTTTCCATCAGCCATTTCTTGCAGGGAAAATTACTTTGCATGTGTTAGTAATAAAGTTGTTAATGTGTTAGTTTCCATCAGCTATTTCTTGCAGGGATTGATAACACTGCTCTCTCAAAACTATGCTGTTATCGCTTCCGACCACAGTTTATATTTCGTTTCAGTACACACGTGATTGTTCGTGAGAGTTTGTTTCGTTTTTCGCGCGTGAAATTGCGTGATTGAAAAAAAAAAAAAATTTTGCTCGTAAGCGTGCGCGACGTGAGGCCCAGAAAATTTTCGTGCGTGAAAGTGCGTGAGGAAAATTGTTTTGATCGTGAGCGTGCGTGACGTGGGCCAAAAACACTCACGTGCACATTTCTAGTAAAAACGGATGGATTTTAACATTAATAACTTCATAAATTTACACGCAATTTATTATATTTTATTGCTGTTCTCAATATAAATGCGCAAAGATAATTTCCTTTGCACTTAGAAAAATGTGGTTTGAATTTAGAACGTTTTCGTTCTACATACAATTTTGAAAAAAAAAGAAACCCAACACAATTTTAGCTTAAACTACTACTTCACTACTTGCACCTACAGATATTAAAAGCAACAAAAAAAATTATTCTCTTATTTAGATCCTAATGAAGTCATACGTAAGAGTTTAGTACGTTGTAAAAATGCTGATGTCGTTTACAGTGGTTCTGACACGGGCGAAAGTATTAATGATCGTTATTCAGTGGTTGTTCCATTAAATAGTTCTGTAAATACGAATGAAGCAAACCAATTCAAACAACAACTGATTTTAAGTTTTACCTGTTACAACTCCTGCATGAACCGCAAGCAAACATCAGTGGTATTCTTATTAGAAGGCACTAAGTAAGTTTCGTTTTTGCTCAGCTATTACTACATATGTACATACTTATAATTGTTTTGATTTCCCTCTGTCTTTGTTGTTTTTGTAGTGGGGAAATTTTCGCACAGCGAATACTGTCAGTTAAGATATCTACTTGTCCAAAACGTGACAAACGTTTGTATGAAAGTGCTGAAGTTAGCACGAATAAACGGAAAAATATTGATGGTAACTAAAAAAGATAAAAAAGGTGAATTCATACATACATATGTATATATAATTTATTTTTCACATGTCTACAGAAACAAGCTGTGCACCCACCGAAGCAAAAATGCCTAAATATGACAATACTTCAGGCAAAGATGAGTATAGTCGCAGCAGTTTTGATGATGCCAGTGATGATGGTGCTTCGGCTAGCACCTTTACTGGGAGTGCTCATCACGATGCGGAGACAGGTGATTTTGTTTTAACACTAAAATACAAAAGTCGTCAGCAGCTACTGCAGGCTATTAGCGGTATTTACGGTGAAACAATAAAAAATGAGGAATTACACAGATCTGGTGTGAATGGGAAAAGAACTCGGGATAGCGATTACATAAAAAAATTATATTGTAAGTGATTTGTGTGACTATTTTCATTGTACTTTGACAACAAAATTTGTTTTCATTTGCAGATAGTGTGTGTAATATAAAAGCTCGGAACCGTTCACCAATATCAACGGAATGATTATATCTTTTTAATTTTGTTTGTTTGTTTCTACAGCCTATACCTTCAATTAAACTTTATTTCAGTTTCGTAATGCTCTTCTATTGTCACCAGATAATATTGTTAGGCATTATGAAAAAGATCTACATACGTTAATTTTCCATGCATTCTTGCAGAAATATTTTATATACATATTTCTGGCTAAGTTAAAATTATTCTAAATTTATTTTCTATGTCTTTCCAGAAAGGCACTGATTGTCTTAAATTTATTTTATGTTTTTTGATTTTTTTTTTTTTTGTATAATCACAAACAGTGGCCAAAATAATTGTACGCATCAATTGCTTTTTGCTTTTTATAGGAATACCCCTGTAGATTGTCTTTCTGAACAAAAAAGATGTTGTTGCGTTTGAAAATTAAAAAAGGATTGCATTTGAGGCAAGAAAAAAAAAAAACAATTATTTTTAGAAATGAATGCTTTTATTTCAAATTAACAAAAGAATACAAAAGATGGAAGTGCTTGCGATTTTTAGAAAGTACTCGAATCAATAATTTATATTTTAGCAGCAAATTTTGTTTGCTGCTGTTTGAATATGTTTTTTTCTGTTTTGACAATCTGGCAGGGGTTTTCTATAATTTGCATTAAATTTTTAGTTGCTCATAAATGGCAACTGAACTTTGGTTGCGTTGACAGTTATTAAAATTAGTATTACATACCGATGGTTGAAGAGCAATGCAACCGAAGTTCAGTTGCCAACCATAAACGATGTATTAAAATTTAATTGCAGCCGCTGTATTTATCTGTACAGACGATAGATATTTTTTTTATTATGAATTTAATGTTTGTGCCTTTTCTAGTAGTCTGTTAGTTGCGTGTTTCTTTATAAGAATTCATTTATTAATGTCATTAGAATGTTAATATGTATTTTAACAGTTCCAAATATAACATTTTCAATACGTACCATGTACCAAAATTATACTAAAACAGTACAATTTATAAACGAAGTATATTAATAACTTTGTAAACACAAGAAGGATTTTATTAAAAAAGGGAGTAATAAATAAATAAAAAGTAAATTATAGCTTGCATTTGTTATTCGTGAGCCAAAAATGAAATGAAGTTTTAAACTTTGTAGGTGATTGGCGTATGATTCGACTATTCGGCCCGATCCAATTTAGTTCGCTGTCTTATTTCAAAAAGTTTCATTCTTGATTTATATAAAAACAAAGGAAAGACATTTTTGTAAAGTGGTTCTTGCCATTTTTAAGAGAAACATCAAACAGAATGAGAACATACAGCCTTAGTGATCTGTTAGGCAGGAAATTGTGAAAGTTCTACCTTTATATTTTGTAATAGATTTGTTGATACATATTTTCTTTAAAAATAACAAAACAACTTTGCAATAATAGCTCTGTTTCTTTACCCTACTTTGGAATCCCGTGGGATCCAAATTTACACGAAAAGCGTTACCGTACTTTAAAATTGGGAAAATGAGAATATTTGTGAGAGAACATTATGCTTCTTCTTCTTCTTCTTGTGCGAAACAGCCCATACTTTTTCTTCGGGCTAGTTTGGGCAAGTAGGTCAGCTGTCAGCTGTTTCAAAGAATAAACAATAGCATAGAAGAAATAAATGTTTTGCGGAAACTAAAAGAAAAATTGGAAATTAGTGTAAAAAATATTTTAATGCATTCTCTCTAAAAAATTGTTTATTCTCTAAAAAATTTTTGATTGTTATATGTACATACATATGTATGTATTTATATTTACGAATTCATTTACGTATGTATGTATATGAATTTATGAGTTTTGTTGTGGTCGTAAAAAGTTTTATGTATTTCATTCCTTTTAATTGTTTGGAGAAAACTTTTTTAACACAAATTAACTAAAAAACAGGAATATTTTTTTTTTATAAATTGAGCTGTCAGAACCCTGTCGTTTTCTTTTATGGTAAAATATTTGTTTTTATCCGTACTTTTGTGCATCTTTGTCTCTTATTGAGAGAAATTATAGTTTACTCTCATTTTACCGAACTTTGTTCAAAAAGTAAAGAAACAGAGCCAATGTCCAGCCTTTGCTTTAAATTATTTGAAAAAATCAAGATAACAATTAAGATGACATAGGAATGACAATTATAACGACAACGAGAATAGGGCCGATTGAGTCTAGAGAAAAGTGTTTGAAAATAAATAAATTTGCAGCACATTTATATTATATGATTCTTAGCTGGCTCAAGCTCAAGCCTTGGTTGACCACTTTCTTATAAGTATCAATTAACTAAAGAAAAGTAAAATTATGTAGCTAGGTGGACGAACAAGCCACTGTTTCTGGGCCTACGCAATTCATTTCATTAAAAATTTTAGTAAAATGCTAACAAATACCGCATGGCATGGCGTAAATGTTTTAGTTGTGTCAATAAAATGAGTCCCCAGATCTCAATGACACAAACCAGAGCATGTAGGAAAGCTATAAAAAGCAGCCAGCCGTCGTCTGAGATGACAAAAATCATCCATAAAATAAACTACAAAAATATCATTGGTTTGATTAATGTTAGTTGAGTATATAGACAGAAAGAAAAATGCCGGAGATTTGGTTGAATTTTGTTAAATTTTTCCTGATGTATTTGAACCCTCAACCTGGTAGTTTGGTACTTTGTTGTAAGGACATTCAAAGAAAATGAAGAAAGGTAAGAATATGAGTCACACATGATCATTAGGAACCTTTTCAGTTCTTATAAAATTTTTATACAATTTACAAGAAAATCGAATAAAATCAATAAGTTTTTCTCTATGAATTGGTTTTTTTGATACCAAAAATAACAGAGACTGAGTTCAAAAGATGTGAATAACAAGTTTTCCTTATTGATGAAACTGATGAGATTTAGCACATGGAAATTATAAGGAATTTCTATGGAAACATTTGCGTTTCTTTCTGTAACATACCGTTCACACACGCAACTGTATGCAACTTAATACATGACGTTGTTTTACCAATGCTATCATACTTCGGCAAGCTGTGGGCTCAATAACAAGTTACTTGCATGTGTAAACGGTACGTAAGGGTGAGCTTAGATACTTAAAAATGTTTCATAGAGGAATTCTTCTTGATTCTATTAGGTAGTTTTGCCTCCGTCTAGGTTTATTCGACTAATCGATATATTGAGCAAAATTCCTTGAGTTTTTGCTCTTTGAAATCGGCCATTTTAATTAATCGATCAAATAAAAGCAAAAATTTCTTCGATTCATCGATCAGATGTTACTCCAGTAGAGTAAATATATTTGAGTTTTGAGAACTTAACTTGTCAATAACGTTTTCTTTCTTTTATTGTTAACTGCAGCGGTGCTACATCATGTTTCTTCCCACAAATGCAGGGGAATCTTATTCTCGACTACGACTTTACACGTTTCTAAGACAATGGGATTCTATTTTGCAATTCAATTTTGGATTCAATTTTGTTAACAGTATCACTTGTCAGCATGTTATTTTAATGTATTATGTAAACTAAAACAATATACAATATACAAACATATTAATTGCTAATTTCCGAAAAAGGGTCGGGGAGCGGTAAAAGTTCCGCTCAGAACTTTGATCTCTTTTTTTTTTTTTGCCGAACTCAGCAACCGAACCGGAACGTGCAGTGATCGATTTTGTGCGAACATAAACAGGCACTATCAATAACAACTTTTAGCTTTTTGTCCAGCATAAAATATGAAAGCGTTGTCATCAGTGATGCAGTAGCAACAAATGTAAAAATTAAAAATCAATTGGATGTTCGTGAGAGAATAAAAAATATATACACTAGAGCCCCGACTTGCGTCGTTAATGGGGACCGGAGAAACGCGACGCAAATCGAATCACTTTTTTCTATATAAATGCGCTGAAATTTAATTTGTTGGGGAAAATATTTAGAACAAAGCAAAAAATGTTGTATTTTTGATAAAAAATACTAGTATGAGTACATTTTTATTTATTTAATTTACTTCAACAAATGTTTATATACATATGTATATACATATATTATAAAGAAATAGCAAAACCATAAATTAAGAAAAAAACATAAAAATTAAATTCATTTACATACATACATACATATGTATGTATACTATTTACTTTGACTCATGTTTTACGTCCTTAAGGCATATTCTGGCGAATCACACACTAAATTGTTACCATAACCAGACAGCTGCTCTTAGCACCACTTATATAAAAAAGAAAAGGGGATTCCCCTTTTTTCACGCAATCTGAAAATTTCTTAACGTACAGGTGACGGTTGTTGTTGCCAGAAGTTGTAAAAACTAATGAATTCAAGATGCTAAATACATACTACACTACAAATGCTAAAAATGATAATCCACAATGCAGTAAAAAATGTAAAAAAATAACCGTGTTTAGCGACGCAAATCGAAATCAGAACGATGCAAATCGAATCGACGCAAATGGGGGTCAAAGTGACGCAACTCAAACCGACGCAACTTGAAATCGCAACGACGCAAATCGAATTTTTCCAGTTTTAAAAAGCGACGCAAATCGAAACGACGCAAATCGGAACGACGAAAGTCGGGGCTTTAGTGTACATATGTATGTATATTCCAACTAGCATTGGGCAAGATGTTTCATTTGAGTGAATCGTTCATTCTCTTTAAGACAGCAAAGATGAATAAATTCAATTTTTTATTTAATATTTCCGAATGTTACACATCATTAGGAATGAAGGAAAAAAATCTTTCTTAATTGTGAGAAAGTAAAAACGAACTAAAGCCCGATAAAATTATTAACAATTGTAAATCATATAGTTCGACTATAAAATTAATGATCAAAAATCGCTGGCCCTGGCGAAAAGTTTGAAACCGTTGTTATCACTGATACAATATCTAACAACAAATACAAAAATCAATTGGATGTTGGTGAGAGAATATAAAATATACTCCAATCAACAGAAAAACACAGTGATAAAGTGAAAAGTTGATCAATAAGATTATATGTATATAGACAGTCAGTAATAACGAGCTCAGGTGGTAGGATGGCTATGCGCTGCTGCAATTAGTCATGGCCTGGGTTCGAAGCACATTTGAGTGTTGATGAGCGACATGGTGGTCATGAAACAGCCATGATATATACCCCAGCCAGTAAGTCTTCAACTTTACTTTTCTTGTCTTCTTTAAAAAAAAATGTTAAACACTCCAATGTAATCACAAAAAATCTTTCTCAATTTTGAGGAAGTAAAAATCGAAGAAGAAATCCGTCCCCATAAAATAATTAACAATTGAAAATTTGCGAATATTATATATCACCAACAAATGGCGTGACTATCAGGCCCTTAATTACCAGCTCTCCAAAACTGGTGTTTTGCAATTAAAAAATTAAAATTGATTTTTTTTTCTCAATTAAGATTTGAACAAACTCGAATACATTCGAGTTTGCATTTTTCGGCAGCTAAATCATAAAATTATTAGCATTTTTTGTTTGCTAACTGTACCTACTTTTTGAATGTTCGAAGCGATGAAACGATTCATAAACTAAAATAAAGAAAATTCGAACTATTTAATAAACATGTGTTTCTGCTGCATTTTAGAAATACATACATACATACAAACAGATGCACACACGTACATGTGTACATACTTATGTCTTTTTATAAATAATTCAAATCATAAACTTATAAACAACATGCACATGCACACGTGTGTACATCATACACACAGTGACGATAAGGACATTGAACTGGAAAAATAAAACTGTCATTTACTTTTTCGAATTATAAATCTACTAGACTGTTTTCATTTAAAGAAACCACAAAAATACATACTTCACTTTTTATACCCTTCACATAAATGTGTAAGGGTATATATAAGTTTGTGATTCCGTTTGTAACGCATTGAAATATCCATCTAAGACCCCATAAAGTATATATATTCTGGATCAGCATCAATAGCGATTACGATTGAGCGATGTCCGTCTGTCCGTCTGTCCGTCTGTCCGTCTGTCCGTCTGTCCGTCTGTCCGTCTGTCCGTCTGTCCGTCTGTCCGTCTGTCCGTCTGTAGTCGTTGAAATACCGTTTCTGAGAAAACGGTTTGAGATAGAAACCTCATTCTTTCGCTAAAACGTGTGAAACCCCGGTAGTGGGTCTGCTATTGAAATTCAGTAACATAGGTCCACGGATAACCGAGATATATTCAAAAAACCGGGTTTTGAGGGATATTTTGTGCAATTTTTGTATTCAGGTTTTTGAAAAAAAATTTTTTCTCAAAAACTAAACCATATCATTTTTAGTGCCCATTAAATCCTAGAAATGAAGGAATTTTTGAAATCGGCCCATATATATCCGAGATATAGCGTCTCCCGATTTTTAAAGAAATCGGCTTTATAAGCCAAATAAGACAACTTTTGGCACCAAAGATCAATCAGAATGGTATATATAGGCCCTTTAGAGGCAAAAGTGGAAAATTTTTCCACATCGGCCCATATACACTCGAGATATAGCGCCTCCCGTTTTCTCAAGAAGTCGGCTCTAAACGCCAAATAAAATAACTTTTGGTATCAAAAATCGATTAGAATGGAACATATAAGGTGTTTAAAAACAAAATTGGAAAATTTTTGAAATCGGTCCATATATATCTGAGATATAGCGACTCCTGATTTTTCAAGAAATCCGCTCTTTAAGCCAAATAAAGCAATTTTTGGCACTAAAAATCAATCAGAATGGTACATATAGACTATTTAGAGGCAAACGTGGAAAATTTTGGACATCGGCCCATATACACTCGAGATATAGCGCCTCAAGTTTTCTCAAGAAGTCGGCTCTAAAAGCCAAATAAAACAACTTTTGGTACCAAAAATCGATCAGAATGGTACATATAAGGTGTTTAAAAGCAAAATTTAAAAATGTCTGCAATCGGTCTATATATACCTGAGATATAGCGTCTCCCGATTTTTCAAGAAATCGGCTCTATAAGCTAAATAAAACAACTTTTGGCACCAAAAATCAATCAGAATGATACATATAGGTTATTCAGAAGCAAAACTGGAAATCTTTTTGTCATCGGCCCATATTTGTTCGAGATATAGCGCCTCCCGATATCTCAAGAAGTCGGGCCTGGAAGCTAAACGAAACAGTTTTTTGCACTAAAAATTTGTCGGAATGGTACATACAGGCTGTTTAGGGGCAAAATTAGAAAATTTTTGGATATCGGCCCATATGCACCCAACTTTTGGTACCAAAAATCGATCATAATGGTACATATGTACATATGTATATAATATTATATACATATATATATAATATTTGCGATCATGTATGAATGTATGTATGTATG
The DNA here is from genome assembly GCA_963662145.1 of Sturmia bella. Taxonomy (NCBI): domain Eukaryota; kingdom Metazoa; phylum Arthropoda; class Insecta; order Diptera; family Tachinidae; genus Sturmia; species Sturmia bella. Next base: position 20,885,375 of record OY759168.1, on the reverse strand, counting down.
TATGTATGTATGTATGTATGTATGTATGTATGTATGTATGTATGTATGTATGTATGTATGTATGTATGTATGTATGTATGTATGTATGTATGTATGTATGTATGTATGTATGTATGTATGTATGTATGTATGTATGTATGTATGTATGTATGTATGTATGTATGTATGTATGTATGTATGTATGTATGTATGTATGTAGATACGTTTGTATGTATGTAGATACGTTTGTATGTATGTAGGTATGTATGTATCTACATATGTATGTATGCGTGAAGGTATGTTAGCATAAACAATTTTTTTGCTTTGGTGTAAAAATGTGTATGTATGTACATACATATGTATACACGAGCTTGAAAATGAAAGTGATATAAAGAATTGTTGAAAAAAGGGTACGCAATGAAATTCTTTTAAACAATTGCGTCTTCAAATTCATTCACACAAAAAATCATTTTGGGTTTCCCTACGTACTTACATATGTACATACACACATACATGTGTATGATGATACGCAATAGATCATCAGCAACGTGCACAAGAAAAAAATAATTTTGTAAAAGCAAGCAATGTAAATATGTATGTATGTATATATGTATGTATATAATCATTGTTTTATGGAACACACTGAAAACATTCAATAATAAAGAATTTATTTTAGCGTTTTCTATTATAGATACATACATACATACATACGTATGCATGTACCCACATACGTAAGTAAATTGAAAAGAAAATCACACTTAATGGCAATGTTTAGCATTATAATTCAAAAATAATGCAATTATATGCAATTTTTTGTTAAATAAATTTTACTATAAAGTTAACTGATAAATAATTAAGAAATACATTTTGCTTTTCTTTATTTCATTGATATTAAAAAGAATTGGTGTCACCCAGTGGTTGATCTTGAGCATATTAAGAATTAATTAAATAAAAGTTTTGCAGCCTGTGTTAAATCCCGGTAGTGGATCTGATATTGAAATTCAAAAAAAATCGGCCCATATATACCCCAGATATAGCGTCTCCCGATATTTCAAGAAATCGGCTTTAAAAGCCAAATAAAACAACTTTTCGCACCAAAAATCAATCAGAATGTATGTACCATTGTGAAGGGTATTTAAGATTCGGCCCAGCCGAATATAGCACTCTTACTTGTTTTTTGTTGCAATTGGCTTTTCAGTTCGTATCCACATAAAAAAATCTTTACGCATGCGTGCTAATGTTACTCGTACTTTGGATGGCAGTACTTGTATGAGCCCATGTGTGTATGTATGTATGTAATAACGATCTTAATGGTTGCAATGATGACAAATTCAACAGAGAAAAAACTTTTTTTTTTTTTATAATGTAGTATTAAAGATGTGGATGTTAGGATTTGCACGTGTTGATACAACATGTGGAATAAATCTGCACAGAGTTCAACAGATGTGTTTTCAAAACGGATATTTAAACAATTTTTTCGTTCTAAACACAGAACGATGCATTTTTTTTAATTTGATGTTTATTTATATTAACTGAAGAAATGTAAAAAATTTACAGAGAGGTCTCAATAGAACCAGTTAGTTACTAGTTCGCAAGTCGCTAGTGGTTTCTCAATGACAATAGGCATGGAGTCGGAAGCGTCAACAATGTTAACGACAGTGTCTACAAAGAAACGAAGTACCTCGCTCGCCCACTGTGGTCCCACTAGAACCCTCTAGTCACTAGTTCTTAGGTCATTAGTTGTTTTTCAACCACGAGCGCATGTTAAGTGCCAATAATAAAAAGCATTGTTTTGGTTATAATATATCAGCAGTGCTGGTGACCCTGTCAATAGCGAAACACTAGAGTTTTTTTACTCACATTTCCTCCAGAAAGATCTGTGGAGGTATAATATGTGTGTATGTGAATGAAAAAGCAAAAATTGTTTTTTTGAAATAGCTAAATAATTACACAAAATTCAAACTTCATTGTAAGGACTGTTTTGCAAAATATACCTGAAACTCTGGAAGCATAAGCGGTCAAGATCAACAGATTACATATGTATCTGTATTTAAAAAAGAAATTCTCCATGTATGTATTTATGTAATTTCATCACTTGAGAACTGCCAAATCACACGTTTTTTCTATTGTTTTATTAGTTTTGTATTCAAAAAACGGTTTGCATGAAAAAAAAAAAAAATTTAATGCTTTTTGCTAAAGCCCTAAATATTTTTTACAATAACTCTTTTAGTCCATAGGTGTAGAAATATCAGGTATGATGAGATAGAAATACCCATATGCGAAATTTTAAGTATTTTTTTAGTAACTCCCGGTTCACACAGATCAAATTTTGCAGATCAATTCACTTTTAAAGTACCACACAGTACACAGAGGTGAAAAAGTGACTTTTGAAAATCGGTCAAATCAACTGATAGAATGTTTGTTACAAAGAGACAGGCGAATTCAGACCAGGTGAACTTGGTAGCATAGGTGATTATTTTTTGCTTCTTGCATCAAAAAGCTCTTACATGTCAAGTTTATTTCTTTGCTTACAAAAAGGTTAGTGCCATTTTATTCTAAACATTTTTGGTGGTAGAAAAGTTTTGTGACTATAAATTTTTTATTTTCATTGTGTTTAAAGCATAAATATAACCATGATACAATTAACAAGGTAGCCTCGTCAGCTAAACCGCTAATCATCTGACTACTTTAGGTTGTCAAAAGACTACAGAGATGAAAGGCAGCCAAAACGAGGTAGCAAATCCGCGTAATCTCAGTGCATTTCTCTTCTGTAAATCTAGAAGTGGCGTCTTTTTGATAGTTGGCATAAGTTGTACAAAAACAAAATGTATGTTATTTTTATTGAAGTTGTTCTTATTGAAGGCTACCTTGTTAGTTGTATCATGAATATAACTTTTAAGCTGTATTTGCAAATATTCAGACCTTGGCAACAAAAATCACTTTACACTTACAAGAGCATGTGTTAGTTTGTGTGTGCTGTGCGGGGAATTCTAATGCAGCTACCTGGTCTGAATCTGCCTTACCGCATAAAAAGAACTGTAAGAAATGTTTTTCCTTTTGTTTAGCAGCAAATTCTACAGCAATTCCAGAAGCGAGATATACATAGTTTATGCTGATTTGCTATCTCCTTTTTTGAGATGTCCACAGAGAGCAATCAGTTTCAACTAATTGACGACACACAAATGCACACCCCTTAAGAGTTGATCAACAACCCTGTCGGAAACGACGTTAACTTTAAACTAACTTAAAGCTAACTATTTCACAACAGGTTGACGCCTGGATTACTTTTTAATGCAAACAACTGACTATTTTAACATTGTGATGTCCTAGGAAGTAGTCAATTATCCGACGCTGCATTACTTTTCAACTAACTTAAAGTTAGCTACTGAGAAGATAGTGCCCACAGAAAAAAACCTACAAATCAAGGCTGGTTTTATATTTTTCGATGGTGATATATTTTATTAAATTAAATTCTATTTTATTTTCTTTTTATATTCCATTTACTTGATTTTTGTACTGCCAGGTTGTTTTGATAGCTTCTGGCTGGGATCTATTGAACCACTAAACCTCACTACTGTTGAGCAGCCAACATACCCACTCAGCTATCTCAACATTTAGAAAGAACGCGAGCGATAACAAGCAATTCAAGTTTAAGTAAAGAGTTAACCGTGTATGTGAGTATGTTATTATTAGAATTTTAGGTCAACCCTGCACTAATTTTCAGTTAGCTTATAGTCAGTACACAAGAAGTGAGTTACCAATCAATAGCATTGCAGTGGATAAAAGCTAAATTAAAGTTAACCATTTTAGTAGTCGACTACTCAATGTCCGACGCGGAAGTGTCATTCGATGTGAACACAGTGTAACAATTTCTATTGAAGGTAATCAAACAGAGTGAATATCTCTCTCTCTCTCTCTCTTTTTTTTATCAAGCGGCTCATATATATTGTTCTTATATTTCTCTCATTCTCGCAAAAATCACTGAAGTTAAATGTTAATTTCTGAGTTGAAAAAGAAAGAACTAGATTTAGTGTCTAGTTTGGCAAAAAAAAAAGAAAACTGATAACATTAGATTTAATGAAATCAAAGTAAATTTTTGGTCGGTTTTGAATCCAATTCTTATAAGATCGGATTCAATGACACCCGTCTATATAAATTAATAATCCCTTTATCTCTGCTAAAGTTATAAAATTTGTGCACAAAATAATTTTGTTTAGCACAACAAAAATAAATTCCTTTTTTACCAACCCAATACAGCTAATTGTATGTAACACATGTCAAACAAACGTTTAAGACGTTTGTACAGATATTTTTCCAATCCAAACTACTAAACGAATGCGGTGACAGTAACCTACCCGAACATAAAGTATATTAAGAATATTTTTTTGTTTTAGTTCTGTTATTTTTTTTTCAGGATTTTATATTGCCTTTGAAATGCTAATGAACTCTTTCTTGGATTGGCTTTAAATACATACATACATACCCTGTTGGACATTGAGTAGTCGACTACTAAAATAATTAACTTTACGTTAACTTTTATGGACTAGCTTCAAATTAGCTACAACACAATCGATTAAGCTAGCTGAAACGTAGTGTAGAGTTAACCCAAAATTCAAATAACAACATACATACATACACGGTAAATAACTCTTTAATTAAATTGGTTATTGTCGCATTCGTTTTAAATGTTGCGATGGCTGAGTGGCTATGTTGGCTGCTCACCAGTCTTGAGGTTTAGTGGTTCGATTCCCACCAGAGGCTAACAAAAAAAAAAAAGAAAGTAGGATGAAATTTAATTTAATAAAATATAATATTACCACCGAAAAATGTAAAATCAGCCTTGATTTGTAAATTTTTTTCTGTGGGTACTGACTTTTAAGTAGCTAACTTTAAGTTAGTTGAAAAGTAATGCAACGTCGGACAATTGACTACCTCCTAGGGCATCGTAATGTTAAAATAGTCAGTCATCTCCATTAAAAATAATCTAAGTGTCAACCACCACCAGTTGTAAAAAAGTTAGCTTATAATTCATTACTAGTTAACTGAGTTGCCGGCAGGGTAATAATATAATTTTATTAAAAATACATACACATATTAAATACATACACATATGCATTTTTGTGGCAAAAGAGAACAAAGGCTTAAATTGACTTGAGCAAAATTTGAGTTAATCTCACCCTCGCAATCTATATATTTGAGAGTACCCTCGTATGCAGATATGCAATTGTTTTATAAGATTTCTTAACATGTTACGGGTACAAAAACAAAAATGACAAAAAAAGAAATGCGGTCGGGGGACCCCCGTTAGGAACGAAGTTCCGTACGATTTTTTTTTTCATCTTTGAATGTAATACAAGGTGAAATCTGTATGTTTTATTTTGTGTTGTTTTTAAAATTTTGAAATTTTATGAATCTTGAAATTTTTGGAACGTTTTCCAAGTAATTAATATTTATTGGTAGGTGTCTCCGCTGCTGTCAGTGGAGACAACGCCAATCGTACACAATTGCTTTTCGACAGTACACCAATACATATAAACAGCTCACACGCTTTCGTGACGAGTTCTACTAATTTCCACTACCAGCAAGCCGCGTTAAGGAACTTCGTTCCAAAACTTAGTTTGTGATCTGTGGTCCCAAGAATTAGAAGGATACAACTAAATTTTTGAAAATAACTAATGTCAAACGCTTGAAATCTTCGTGGGCTTGCAAAAGACTAAAGAAAATCACACGAATTTTTTTTTTTTTGACTGGGATCAGTACTTAGGGAATGACCCCTATATGTGTATTGCATTGTACTGGAACTAGGAAAATAGGAAACAGCAAATGGTGGGTGAAAAAACGAAAATAGGGAGTATTTTTGGATGTTTCATTAAGAAGAAAAAATATTATAACATGAAAACAGAACATTTATTTTTGCAAAGTTGAGTAGGTCAGGATGAAGTGTTGCTAATTTGTCTGTTTAGTGTACAATCCAGTTAGCAACATTTAGCGCAACCTCTTCAATATTGCAAAACGTTGACTATGCAGAACAAAAAGACGACACAATAACCACCACGATAAGACCTATTACGAATGTATACTTTGACGGATTTATTTTCAAAAATATATCATACACATATGTATATTAAGATCGCATTTGGCAAATATCTATACATAATTTGCCAAATAAACGCTTAATAAACCTGGAGTATTTTTTTAAATAAACCAAAAAAAAAAGCACACATTCACCTATTATGACTATACAACATAAAAATACATACATACATACGTCCGTTCTGATCAAAAGTTCACAAACAAAGTTTGGTTTAGTCCAAACTCTCGAGGAGCATTTCGAGAATCTTGAAAAACATTAGACTTGAGAACTTTTACCTTATTGCCACACATATAATAAGTACTATATATGTATGTACGTACATACATACATACATGGGTGTGTATATGGCTGGGCGTGTGTATTTTAAAATATGTATGTAATACATACATTTATAAGTTTTCTGCATACTTGCACTTGTTACGTAGTTGGCAGTTTATGGAGAAACTGTTATTTCTGGTGAACCACTTGTTTTAGCTTTTTCCACAAAAAGAAAAAATAAAATCATCAAAAAGAAACACAAACAAAAAATACAATTTTAAACGTTGCTTTAGTGTTGGCTGCAAACCAAAAACTACCGGAAATCATCGCAAAACTTTTGACGACACTTGTTGCTTTTGCAGTCAGTCATATTTTTCTTTTTAGTATTCCTGCTTTTAATATTTATTAGTTGTTTCAAAATATTTTCAATTAAAATACGTGCCTTGAATAATGTTTAAGGTCTCACAGTAGAAACGCAAAGTATTTTATCATTTATTTATTTTTTTCAAATTTACTCAAAAACAAAGTTAAAACAAAGACAATTACAAAGAAGACCGTTTGCTTCAAAGTTTTAACGTTTGAGTTTTTTTTTTTTAATTGGGCACTTGCAGTTTTGTCTTGTTGTTAAAAACCTTGTGGCTAAAAGAGTTTTACTTGAGAAATTTTCAACCTTGTATGTTCATCTCAGATTTTATTGTTATACTATTTACAGCTTTAGATCTTGTATTATTTCGTTTTTTACTGTTCTTATTACAATTGAGTTGATTCTCTATATTTCTCCACATTTTATTGTGAAAAGAACTTAAAAACTATTACGAACTTTTTTTTTCAATAAAAATTAACAAATCATTTTTTCAGCCTTATATTTGGTATTCTTTGTTATTCTTATTACAATAGTAAATTGATTTCCCATTATGTATTTCGAAACCAGATTTGACCAGTCGAGCATCAATTAAATTAAACATATACTTATGTACATATGTATGTACATACATATAGGTGTACGCACGCCGGTGTATGCATATGTGTATGTATTCACGTATGTATGCATGTATGTATGTATATTTATTTTCTGCCGATTTTTCAAGAATTTTGCCCTATAAGCGGATTAAAACAATCTCTGGTGACGAAAAGTAGTTCCGGTGGTATAAAAAATATATCCAGAGGCAGAAAATGAACATTTCGCGTACAACGAATTTCGGCCGACGCTGTGACTGAGTGCAATTTTATATACACCAAAGTGTTTTATTTTTGACGGCGAATATTCACGGCGAAAAATTCGTCGTTCGTCCCAGTCAAGGCGAATCAAGGTGGTCGCAGTTCAATTCGCTTCAACATTTTCTCTCCAGATGTCACAAGTTTTGTTGTAGTTTGACAACTCAGAAGATAAAATCGTGGAAAAATGTTGAAGCGAATTGGTATGTGGACACCTGTAATGGATTCGCCTTGGTCCCAGTTGTGTTCAAGGCGAATCAAGTACAGGTGGTCGCAATTCAATTCGCTTCAACATTTTCTCTCGAGACGTCACAAGTTTTGTTGTCATTTTCTATCGGCTTTGACAACTCAGAAGATAAATTCGTGGAAAAATGCTGAAGCGAATTGGTATGCGGGCACCTGTAATGGATTCGCCTTGGTTGTGTTCCTAGCCAAGGCGAATCAAGTATAGGTGGTCGCAATTCAATTCGCTTCAACATTTTCTCTCGAGACGTCACAAGTTTTGTTGTCGTTTTCTATCGGCTTTGACAACTCAGAAGATAAAATCGTGGAAAAATGTTGAAGCGAATTGGTATGCGGGCACCTGTAATGGATTCGCCTTGGTTCCTAGCCAAGGCGAATCAAGTATAGGTGGTCGCAATTCAATTCGCTTCAACATTTTATCTCGAGACGTCACACATTTTGTTGTCGTTTGCTATCAGCTTTAACAACTCAGAAGATAAAATCGTGGAAAAATGTTGAAGCGAATTGGTATGCGGACACCTGTGATGGATTCGCCTTGTTCCTAGCATACCAGTGTTAATATTTTTCTACAAAACACTATGTTTAAACGTTAATGTTAATTTTATAGCCGAACTATATGAATAACAATTGTTAATATTTTTATCGGGCTTTCTAGTTCGATTTTCACTGCCTTCAAATTGATCAATATTTTTAAAGAAGAAAAAGTAAATGCCCTGTTTTATTTTTTAATTTTTTTTTGTTTAATCAAACGTCCACAGACACGCCCCCCGTTTTCGTTTTTTTACCCAGCAATTCCTCTTTCCTATTTTACCAATTCCAGTACAATGCAATGCATACATAGAGATCATCCCCTGAGTACTGATCCCTGTCTAAGAAAAAAAAAATCTTTCTCTTTTCCCACTCGTTCTAATATGAATAAAAAGTTCTTTAGGAAAAATTCCCGGAAAAGAAATATGTATTACGAATTGACAAACAGGTTAGTTAATTTTTCTCAAACTGTTCTTATGGGAGATACTGAAAACAAGCACTTTCGAAATTACAAAACCATGTAAATTATTGCCAAAAACTAGCTTGGTCAAAAGGAGCTTAGCACTGACGAATATTTTTTCTCTAGAAATTATTTTTCCATAGAGAGAAATTTTGCGAGAATAGTCATAGTTGGACTGATAGTTTTGAGCTATAGTTTATCCTATACTAAATTTATAGTAGTGCTTCGTCTCGAGTGGCCTTTGGTTTCGTTAGGGCCCAAGAAGAGCTTGAAACTATCTAGATCTAACATTAGGATCAGTCTGCCTGATCATAGATGATAATTCCGTGAGTGCTTTTTCTCTTTTCTCATTCCACCTACTATGAGCAAAATTTTCCCTGAGAAAAAAATTCCGAGGGCAAGAAAGGTAAGAGTTTCGTTTGGGCCTTTTTTTTCAGGTAATGAAAAAAGAACACACTAACTAGCTTAATTGAAAACACATAAATGCAAATTGTTAGAAGAAATATTTTTTAACATTTTACTGAAATTTAATTTTATTGAACTATGATATTTACATACATTTATATTAAATTACTTTTTCAGGCTTAAGTTCAACCTTTGGTTTGTCACTTTTAAATCAATATTAATTAAGTAAAGAAAAGTACAATTTTATATAGCTAGGTGGACAACCGGCTGTTTCTGGGTAGCAAACACCCTTCATCAGCACCCTATGAGCTTTGGACGTGTCAAATTTCACAACTTTGGCACAGCCGCTTTAACCACTCGGCAACCAAATTAATTTACTTAATTAATATCAAGGCGAATCCATTACAGGTGCCCGCATACCAATTCGCTTCAGCATTTTTCCACGATTTTATCTTCTGAGTTGTCAAAGCCGATAGAAAACGACAACAAAACTTGTGACGTCTCGAGAGAAAATGTTGAAGCGAATTGAATTGCGACCACCTATACTTGATTCGCCTTGATTAATATTAGCGGTTCTCACTCTTGATACTACTTTTACACCTCTGCTATATTCACTACGATTTTTACCACAAAGCTCGAGTGACTTTCTTACCTCACAGTCTGCATGTTCTTGCAAATATTCTAAAACTTGCTGAATTTCTTTATCTGTCCACCTTTTGTTGTGAATTTTGTCACGTTTTCTCTTCACCAGTATACCTATTTTTATTTGTTTTTTCCATATTTTTCATTTTCTCAACACAAAATTAAGTTTTGCCGGCAAAACGGTTCACAGCACAGAATATCTGTGATTCCCAGTAATTTTTTTACAATGTTTACTAAAGCTTTTTGTTTGATTTTTTAATCACAGCGTAGAAAATAAAAGTTCAGTACATTTTGTTGCTGCAGTGATGTAAACACTAGTACTTTAATCAAATCTGCTACTTTAATCAAATGTGCAACCGAGTTTACTTACTGTCAAGAGTGAGAACCGCTATTGATTTAAAAGTGACAAACCAGGGGTTGAAATATTTTTTATTGATCAAAAAACACAAAGATATCACAAAATATTTGTGTTATAAACTTAACAAATCTTGCCCATTGAAACAGATTTCTACGAAAACCAGATTGGCGACTTGTGAACATATTATGAGTTCAAATAAACTGCATAAGTTGCTTCTGAATCAGCTTCTCAAAAATACTTTAGAAAGGAATGACAAGATAGCTATTGGTCTGCAATTTGCTTTAAAGCAAAGCTTCCCAGTTTTTGTGAACTGATTTGTTATAAAAATCTTGTTGAAAATAAATGTTATGGAAGGCAAGAGTTTAGTAGTAAATATTTTTAAAAATCTTGGGTCTTTTTTTACTACACCAACAACGTTAGATTTTATAGACGACAAACTGGTTAGCACATCTTATTGGTATATATAGCCTAGGTATATATATGTAGGTATATATAGCCTATATAGCTTTCGTGTTTTCATAAAAAATTCGTTAGGTACTCGTATTTTGTTTTGAACTCTCGAATAAAAATTCTGGATTATTATTTTATATATTACATTTATCGGTCCGGTACACGTAATAAAACATAATTATAGAAGACAAAATTCTAATGGTAAAAATTACTAAATTTATTCTTAATTACTGATCTTTGTATATAACCCCCAATTTTTGACTTGGATTTTAAATGCCATTTCAATTCAAATTTGATTTAAATACAAAATTGAGTCAAACAGTTGCTATTTAAATCAAACTTAAACGACCTGCCGTGCCCATTTAAAATCGATTAAAGTTTTTCGTACTGCCATATGATTTTGACACTTTGGTTTTGTTCTGCAAATTAAGAAAATTGCACATGTTTTTTTTTTGTTTCATAATTTGATTTTTTATTATTTCCAGAAGATAACCGTCTTCTGTGGCAGTGAAATTGGGAGTCCTTTTATCACTTTTGCTACTCAATTTAATAATTTTTACAAAACAATTTATTATTTTCTAAACTTTTCACAATTTTACTTGCTTCCAAATTTGTTTAAACAGCTGTTTTTTATTGAGTTATCGATAAGTTTTTGACACTTACATTGTGGTGCCGTACTTTTATTACAATTAATTAACAAAAATAATTTTAGACTGTAAAACAGAAAGCTATTTTAAACCCAACTTAAATTTTAAGGAACATTTACTAATTTTGTATTTAAATCCCAAGTCAAAAATCGGGGGTAAGAATGACAAAGGTTCTCAAGCCATCAATTAGCCAACTAGTGATGTATCGAATTTTGTTTTTATTCGGTATCGAAAGCAGCGACTAAACACAGTGATATTATCTTCTATTCTAACCGAAGCCTTAAATTAAAACAAGTTTAAGTGAATATGGTAAAATATTTGGTGAAACGTTTGTTATATGTTGAGTAAGTGTAAAAGATAGATCCGGGAAAAATTAATGTCATATTGTAATTTTCTTGAAGTTTATTGAACAATAGTTTTTCCCTGCCTGCCAATCAAAATAGGAGGAAAAATCAGCATCTTATCTGAAGGTGGGAAACACATGTATGTATGTATATGTAAGTACATATTTCCGCAAATCAGATTAACTATAAGCAAATGCAGTGAATCAAAGATTGTACTAAATCTCTTATACACAACCAATTTAACTTAAGCCAGACCTGGTATTTGTGACACGAGCTCATCTCTAATCAAAATGTGAGAAAAAATTCACATTTAAATAAATTATTTTTAGCTTATTGTTCTGTTTGCTCTTTTAATTCTTTCAGAAAAAAAAAAATAATAATAAAAAAAGAAATATCATAAAAAACGTACCCACATGATTATTATTAAATTAGCAATTGTATTATCATACGCGAATCATTTATTTAATAAATTCTTTTTTCTTCGTCTTGCTATGACTTTGCTATCGTTCACAATCCGGAGGTAGTTGTTGTTGAACTTGTAAAATAGAAATAATTAAGTTAAGAATATTTTTAAATTTACATATATTTCATTGCCTGAGAAGGTACTTGTAATTTTTTATATGCAAGTTATAAAGAGCATACAAGTTTGTGGTTACGCATCAGCCGCTGTCAGTCATCGTTGATGACTAAATATTGTTTGAAAAATGTTTTATCACTTTGTAAAGTTAATTTTATTTTGTTTTTGAGCGCACGTCCTGAAATTAATTTTCAAAGAATTCATTTGAGAAAGTACAAGCTTGCAACCATAAATAAAGAACTAAACATTAATTGAGTTTTTAACTTTACTATATATAAAAATATAAGTATGTATATAAAAATACATGATGAAATTATTTACTTCTTTTTAAATATAGCCAGTCAGTAATAAAGAGCTTGGAGAGCTGCAGTTTAAAAACAGCATACAACTACTTATGACCCGTATTCGAAGCAATTTGGGTGATGATGATCGTTGTGGTGGACGTGAAACTGCCATGGCTTGCTCCCCATCCTATAAGTCTTCAACTTTGCTAGGGTGGGTCGATTTCTAAGGTTTTTGTCCATATTGTACTCTCGATTTTTAGATAGATTTTGGCAAAGCAAAACAAATTCCATGACCACATACCAAGATAGTATTTTTCGGCCAAATTTCTTTTTTTTTCTTGTATTTTTGTCTGGGAGTCCCTCTAAGGAGGAGTAGTAGGTTGGTGTGTTTGAAAAAATATTGGAAATACCAATTTAAGGATGGGTCATACATTTGACTTCTCTGCGAGCAGCTTGAGACTGATTAATTTCTTGTTGTTGATCACTACAATTTTAATACAAATAATGTTTCTCCCCTTATTAATGTTTTCTGTTTTTATTGATGGCAATCAACTCATCAGTAGACTCGAAAAATCTTACAAGAATTTTTGGAACCCAAAATGAGAATCCGAAATGTTCAAACAAACTTTTCATACAGAACAAATGTTAAATTAGTTGATAGTGGTGATATTTCTACTTCATTTTCATAATTTTTTTTTTGCTGGGTTTTGTTAAATTTAAAATAATTAAATATCGACTAAATATTTGTGTTTCAGGTTGAATAGGCTGAGGTGTTTAATTCTTGATATTTTTCATTTAAAATACCATATGAATTGAACATGTTTTTGTAATTTAATTATAATTTTAACAATATCTATCACTGTCAATTTAATAATTAGAATAATATCTAATTTATGGTTGTGAATAAAAAACATTATTCAACAGATTACAATGTTTTGAAGTATAAAACATTAAAACAGTACAACATGCAAATAAGCAACTGTATCGGTATTGGTCTTAGAATTAGAATTCGATTTGAAACTGATACAAAAAAATTGTTTTTTCGCTGGAATTGTTTTTTTATCTGGATTTTTTCCCAAAAAGTCGTCTGATGGAATATCTCGGTTATATGTGAATCTGTTGCATTTTTGTTTTTCTTATTAGCAAATGCACTTTAAGGCTCGTACAATTGCTGGGCCATATTCCTAAAAATACGGTTTATGCCATAGCTCCGATATACGTATACGGACCGATATTAAAAATTTTAATCTTTTTACCAGAATTACTCTTACCACCAGTTTATCGGTATGGAAGATGTTCGAGCGTTCTCATAAATACATACATTTAAAACAAAAACAAATTACAAAATTTGGAACGACATCGCATAAACTGGCTACAAAAATCGCTTAATTCAGACATACTTATTAAAAACCCTTTAATGCGATAGATTTTTTAACAAACGCAAAAGAGCGAAGCGTTTTGCTTGTTTGCAGAAACAGATTTGGTAGGAATCGAGGCTGCAGCCTCAGGATTGTTGGTAATGTTCTGTACTAACTCAGTTATTGAGACAAGGGCATTTGAAGTTACATTGTGATAATGGGAAAATTAAGTTTTTAAACTGTTATATGGGGCATTACCTTTGAAGCGGACAACTCAAAAACAATTGGAAGATTGTTGATGATAATATCAAAATAATTGCTCTTTTAAGATTACGAGTACATGACTAAACACTTTCTAATCAGTTGAACACTCAAAAAAAAAATAAAAAAATAATAATAATAATAATAAAAAGATTACAAAACTACTCATACAGCTGTTTAGAAGCGAATAACCTAAAGAATAAAAATAAAATATAAACTGTGCGGAATCATAATGTTATCGTGCGCTGAAAGAATTTTCGTTCACATATATTCGATTAATCCAAAGAAAATTTCCATTGTGCCTACTGAATCGTGTGTTAAAAATGCCATGTTTGTAGAAAAAGTGTGATAGTCTGGACTAAAAGTGTACATATGTGTGTGTAAGACTTTTTGGCAAGCCTGTCCGATTTAATAAGCTTTTGAAAATATTTAGAAACTATACTTTTCTATGCAATCAGAGTTGCTTTTTCGAAGTTGCTTACATAAGTGTGGCCGTTTTGTAGTGACTTTTTAGAGTAGGACAAAGTTCTATTGGATTTATCTAGCAATTTTCAATTGAGTAGGATAATGAATCGCGACCTTAAAAAAACTCATTAAATAAATGAAAGATTTCATAAGATCACTCACCTTTTCAATTCGCATTTTATTTGAAAATTTGATATATTGCAAAATATTTTGCTGTTTCGCAAAGGCTTTGAAGTCTACTTGCAAGTAGCACCTAAAAAATGTCGTCACACATAAAACGGAAATTTATTTGTTTGTTTTTTATTTGGAATGTATTATATCTGTTTTAAGATTAATCGTAATCTTAAAGATGTACTTCATAGAAATAATGTTTTATTTTCATCAGCTCAATGAAAAAATTCATCTTTTTAAAGAATTGTTTCATTTAGATTATGATTTTTCGAAATACATACTTCATTGGCTTAACGAAGTGATCATTAATGTATCAATTATTGCTTCAATGAATCCTAAGTGCATGTTTTCATTAAATTAATAACCGAGTCCATAAGAACTATGAACAAAATTCTTTCGGTGTATAATTGAGCATGTTTTTGCAGGTCAAGCATATCGAAATGAGTTCTATTGGCGTTTATACCAACTCGCGCTTTCATGACACAAATCTTAAACGTCTTATATTTATACAAACTCTCAAAAATTAATGAGATTTGATTTCTCACAGTAAATTTTTATTTCGTTTACATAATAGGTATGTAAATAAAATTATTAAAATTTTTTTTTTATCAACTAAAAATATTTCTATAGTAAACAGCAACATATTTATTTTTCTTGTTTTTTTTAGGAAAACATTTACATATCTATTCATATCTGAGAATGAAAATAACTCAAATATTTTACAACAAACATTATATATTCATATGTACGAGTATGTATGTGTAAGCACAGAAAACTTTACCTTATTTTCAGAATTTTCCCTTTTAAAATGTTTTTGTAATAATTGAAAACATTAAACACCGCCAACTTTCAAGACAATTAAGTCTGTACTGCTGCTTACAAAAATCCACTGAAAAAAGTCACGATCTCAAGTGCTTTTGTTTCGATTTTGCTTTATTTCAGTTGTGCGTCCGTCCAAGATTCTTATTAAGATGTTTGAAAACAATCGTTTTCAACATAATGAAACAATAATGCAGGTGTTCGTTCGCATTAAAACGAGCACTTTAAATACAAGTAAGAAAGATTGTTTATCAACGAGTGGGGCTAACAACCACATTGATCAACTTATAGTGGGGATTGAAATTGAAAAAAAAAACACTCAAGCTAAAATTACTCTTCTCAATTGAGCGCAAGGGAGCAAATATCGATGTTCAGAGAAACTCTTTTTGTTTTAAATAAAAATGAAACTTAATACTTTTACGATTGCGTCGAAATAGTATTGAATTAAACATGCTTTTAACAACAAAAAAGTTTAATACGAAGCGAGTAACCCAACACTTGAAGAATGTGGTATGATGAGCGTAGAGCAGCACACACATCTGCCAACGATAAAAGATACACGGACAGAGTTACCGTTAGTGGTTGGAGAAATTAAGGAAAGTCTGAAAGAAATTCAAAATAAAAAAATATAAGAATGTAGGAAAAGAAAACAATATTTCGTGAAAAAATTTTTTATAGGTAGACTAAGAGCACCACTGTCGATATCGAAATTGTTTACTAATGAGATTCGATTGCTACCGTGTCGAATTTTCATACTAATTGTAAAATATACTTGGTATTGATGGTGGGTGGTGAACGTGGGAGAGTTTAGAAAAGAAAAACTGCTTCAGAACTGTTGCATTCATTCTATCGGAGAGTACATCTAAAACTCTCAAAATGTTTTCTTACACTCACTTTGTAGGATTAGAACTTCGTAATTCGTAGTTTATTTGAACAGCTGAGCAATTTGTTTTAACTTGAATCTGTATTCAGGGGATAATCCTTACATATGATATATTGTAAAGGAACTGGGAAAAATGCCTTTGTACATTTTAACCTTCCGTTTATTCCACAGTTGAAACGTATGGCTAAGGAATGAATTCTTCAAACTTTGTGCATTTTTGTCTATTATTGAGAGAAATTCATTATTACTCTCATTTTACTGAACTTTGCCTAAAAAGTACGAGCTCGAACTTAATAATAGACAAAAGAGCACAAAAGTATGGGAACTCTAAAAACCACATCGCAAAACATAACATATATGGCAGCGTATAGAGAAAGGGACCTAAGGGTAAAAAAAAAATCAATTTCTATGTTTTTTTAATGTGGACAACATCTGAGCATCGAATGAGGCCGATTCCATGCCCCAAAAGTGTTCCCTCCCAGAGATATGCGCGTCTTATGAAAGTGAAGTACACCAAAGATACACGTATTTAAATCTTTGAAATAGACCTCCTGAACAAAACCGATTTTTACCCTTAGGTCCCTTTCTATTTTGCGTGTCACATATGGTGTATTTTGATGTTGTAATGAAAATTGTAGCACACATTTTAGAAAAATTAAATGTTTTTCAGTACGCATTTGGATTTTAAAGTACGTCACGGGTATTTCTTTATGAAATACTAATTGAAAATCATCAAAATTTTTGTTATGTTGGTTGACTCAGATGAATTGTTTTGTTTGTTATTGCTTGATTTTTGCAACAGCTGATTGTTTAACTACCAACTAGCACGAAGAGCTGTTACAAGCTTTCTCACTTGCACGAACTTTTTTTATGAATTATACATTCTGTATTTTACATATGCTTTACTTCACATGAATACCGTTGTAAAAGTTGAAGGGTTTTTTTTTTAAATAGTTAGTAAGATAAATTCAAATGTAAACTAATTAAAATTTTTGTACAAAATTTTCTTAATAAACACTTTATACATACACATAATATTATTGTATATATTTTTTGTTTCTTTTTGAATACGTTCATTAGACTTTAGGTAAAGATTAGCTTTTTCACAATTTATTTTGGTTTTGAAAAATTCCAACTTGAAGATGCCAAACGAACGGTAACACTGTGCATGATCACCAAACAGACATTTAAGAGACTGATCAAGCAAGCCCAACGTTATCGATAGAGTAGAAAATAAAGTTTGAGTTAAAAAAAAAAAAAAAACAAACAAACAAACAAACAAACAAATGAAATTAACAGCAACACAGCCAGCAGTTTGTAAATTTAAACTTGAATAAAAAATATTTGTGGTGTGTAATTTAGAAAATAGCAAGTAAGAGACAAACGCGTTTAAAGCGTCGTTAAGTAAAGAAGACAAAGTATTGAGACGAAATATATAGAAAACGCGCGCGTGTGTGAAATTCAGTGAAAAAAAAAAATATTTGCTCAATATTATTAATAAGATTTTCAATAAATACGATAATTAATAAGAAAATATTTTTATCAATAGAAAAAGAGTATATATGTTAATATAAAAAAATATAAAAAATGGTAGAAACTAATACAGTTACACGTACTGTGGAAATACCAGTTCCCGCACCCACCACAGCCCCAGTACGTGTCAGAACCTCGGTCACAACTATCACTCCTAACCCAGCTTCCAGTGGTCGTCGTCACAATGACGAAGTCACCCGTGGTATTTATAATTTGAAAATGATTGTATTTCTGCTGCTGCTTCCTATAGTGCTGTTTGCAGTGCTGCTGAAACATCTATTAGATTATTTATTTGGGCTGGGTCTGAAAGAAAAAGATGTTGCTGGAAAAGTGGCATTGGTAAGCAAACTGAAACTGAAATAGAAACTGTTCGTAGAAGAAGCTATTAATGACTAAACAAATTATGTATTTTGTTTAGTTTCTCTAAAAGAAAACTGCGAAAAACTGACAATATATTTATTCCAAGATTTTTTTTTGAAAAATGCATTCCGAGTTTTTTTTTTTCTTCTTTAACGGCAGGAGGTAGAGGCTTTAAACGGACTGCCATTCTGTAAACAAATTTATTTAAGCAAGTAGCACTTGTCTCTTAAACCGAAACAACAGTGTCATGTTAATGTTTTGTAAATACAAATTTACTTACTACATATGGGCTACACCATGTAAATCAAACAGTTTAAAGGTTCTTGATGTGTCCAAAAAAAAGAAATTCTTAAAATTTATATATTTTTTTAAACGGTTTTCAAAAATCTGAAACTGTTTCCAATTTTATTGAAATTTAGCGAAAATTTTTAAAATAAGAATATGCCACATTTGAATTTAAGAAACTTACAAAATCCTTATTTCAAGAAATGGCAGCCTGTCTGTATGTGATACATTCAGCTGGATGGATGAACGATTTGGTGTGGAATGTCACATACAAATGTACGTGTATTTACGTTCATAAATAAATGCTTGCCTGACTAAAATTGCTTATTAAATATGAACTTAATTATTTATTTGCTTTAAGAGCCAATTGAAATGTATTAATTCAGGTCCAAAAATGAACCTTTTCAAAAAAGGTTCAGTTTTGGACCTGAATTAATATATTCTTAATTAAATAATATTTTATGTGTAAATTTTTTTTTGGGCATTAAATTGTGTAGATTGATTTTTAATACATACATATATGATTTTTCATATACATACGTAAAGTATTGTTACATTGATACAAGTTTTCCACAAATGGATGCCACTTGGCTTTAAAACTCCAAAACACGCTTTAAGCCGCAAAACCATTCGTATTTATGTGTTGATGTTTTATTTGTCATGACTTAAAAATTACTCCTACATTTAATATGACAGCTTACAGTGGGATAGAGAGCGGCCGAAATTGCAAAAAAATGCTTAATCAAAAGAAAGAAGACGTAGTTCGAGCAATCTGAGCAATTCGAAGCCAAAGTTAGTTGTTGGCCATTCAAGTTTATACATTTTTAATTTTAGCCAAAATATATATTCCATAAAGTAGTTGCATCTCACTACATACACATTGTCAGAAAATTACTGAACACAAACACAAAACACAAGGAAAAAAAACAATGTTTGACATTGTGTTCGGAAGCTACAAGAGAAAAAAATGAATCAGTTGTTGACTTGTATAGACTTTATTTAGTAGACTATGGTGTTTTAAATCAACAATTTTTTAAACTGCCAAGCGATCAATTTTTCCATTATGTTGACTATGTGGTGTTTAACGCACTTTGGTGTTTAACTCGGTTAAGAAGTTATTTGGTTTTTATATAAAATCTATCAGTACTACAGTACAGAGTCATAACACAAAATATTCCACTGATAAACCGGGCTTCAGTGTGAAATCAATGTGAAACGGGTTCGATGCTACTAGGGCCTCAATACTACATTCCAGAAATTTTAGCCTACAATTTTAGAATTTGTGGCTTTCGGGTGCGAAGCTAACTATCTCAAATTCAGTCATCGGAATATCATAATTATGGTAAAAATCTAAAGTAGTCTCTTAGATTTGTTTTAAGACCCCAATTTTGTAATTTTGTAATGCACCGCCAGAATTTATATGGAAAGCAAACAAATTTGAAAATTTTCAAGCATTGTTCTCAATACTCGTTCTTCGACCTTTTTTTATTTAACTTTATTAGGTTTTATAAATGAGCGCAAGGTGACTTTATTCTCAATAAATATATTTTCTATTTATTGATAAATTTTCGATATTTCGATACTTCTTATGGAAGATACACAAAGGCGTATCGCAATATCGAAAATGTATCAATAAATAGAAAATATATTTATTGAGAATAAAGTGACCTTGCGCTCATTTATAAAACCTAATAAAGTTTTTCAAGCAACTTTTTTGTTTTCTAAAGAAATTTTCACCGCCACAAAAAATTATGCGCTCATATATGAAATTTGAATTTCATATTTGTGATTATAAATTTGAATAACAAATTTATAAAATAATTTAAAATTTGCTATTGTTATTCATATAAATTCCGGCGTTTCAGTGTGATATAAAATTATCTCCTAAATTTATTACTATTGTACAAAAAAATCAGCCTTTTCAATTACACAGAGCCAAAACTACGTAATACAATCAATAAGATTTTCTCTATGAAACGTTTTTAGGCTGAGAGACAACCCAGTAGAAAGTAACAAAGATTTTTCTATAGGGATTCCTTATTATTTTCATGTAGTAAATCTTCTTAATTTTATCAAAAAGGAACAACACATAAGGCCAAAGAGAAAACTTGTTATTTACATTTTACTTTGGTAAAAAAAAAAAATCCATAGAAAAAACTTATTGAGTCTGGTCGGGTTTCTTGTAAACTGTATACAATATGGATTTCTTATTGATTTGTTTGGGTTACCGAATTCATTTTTTCAAAAAACTATTCCTTTTTGATTTCAAGAGCATAAAAAATTCTCTGCTGTCCATCCTTAGAAGTATATTACAGAATCACAGAATTGTTACTGCAAGCTAGAAAATACGTAGAATATGGCAGCACAGTTATTTATTAGGCATTGGGTTGTTTGTGTGGTGATGCAGCTGTCATTTTATTCATATATTAATCGAAAATACTATAACATCATACATAAATAATTCCATGGAAATTAGATCTTACAAAATGGAAAAAGTGAAGATTTCGTTGAAGATTTTTATGCAGATCTACTAGATTTAGTGTGTTTGTAAATGTAGTAATAGAAAAATTTAAAAGTGTATGAAGAAAATTAATTTTATTGCAGATTGTCCTTGACCTTTTAAATTTACTCTTATTTTTTTTTTATCTATTTACACTGATATTCTTCTTTATCAAAATACAGATGGGGATTTTGATATTCAGGATTTCAGTTGTATTTTTTCCCACTAGTTTCCACTGTTCAATATTTGCACTCATGAAAAAAAATCACTTCGCAGATTCATTATTATAGACTGGTTCTTGTTTTTTTATGTCGTTTTATTTAAAATCTTAAAGAGCAACTTACTAGAAAGAAAGGTATAAAAAGATCTCCGAATGTTTTATTTGTGTTTCCCCATTTGTCATGGGAGAAGTTGCAAGTATTGTTTTATGTGCTTGTATTGGTAATGATGTTTCTGCTCTTGATATGTATCTGTTCTCTTATCAATAACGTCATCAATGAAATAACAAGTTCTTGAACTATTGTTTTGTAAACAACATTTTTGTTTTGTTTGTATTCATTTTACTTTTAATTTTTGAATTTATAATTTTTTGTTTTGTTGTGATTTTGGTTTTTATTAATTTGACTTTTGTGTGTACATGAACTTTTTTCTTACTGTCAGAATCTACAAAAAAAATAAAAAGAGTCAAACAATTTTATATGAAAATCACTCAAACTTTTGAGTCGATTCTATACAAATTTTTCAGAAAAGTACAAAATTTTTGAGTGATTTTTATAAAAATTGTTTCGAACAAATCTTGTTATGGGAACTACATTAATTTTAATAAATATGCTGTGCTCATTGGTGGATCTTAAAGGCTAGGAATAATACGAGTGTTAGTAAGTATTTATTTTTATTACGTACCTGCATACATACATATTTACATGTATGTGTAAATATGCAAATATGCGTTAAATATTTTATGACGATTTAAACATTTAATTACCGGGCTTTGGGTGTGGTTTATTAAACAGATATACTTCGATACACTGAATGCGCAAAACACTCGCTATGTGCAGTTCTATTGAGTTTTTCGTTATAACAAAGTCCGTTATAACGAAGTTTATCTACAATTCCCTTAATAGTTCATAGCCGTTTACGGTTGTTCATTGTATTCTTATGTTTACCAGTTAGTTAATCATAAATAAATATTTATTGGTCATATTATACCCTTCAATTGTTTACTTATTTAATGCCATTAACATTGTGCGGGCTTTTGTTGAATTTTCTCTTTTTTTTAAATAAATAAAATTGTATATACATATGTACAATGTATGCAATTATGTACATTAGGGTGGGTCGAGGAGAGGAGTCAAATACGTATATGTAACCTTCAGTAATGTAACCCCCAATAATTTTTTCTCTCCAATATTTTCTTCAAACACACTGACCTAAAAGTGACCTCAGAAAAAAAAATTTTTTTTTTATGTGTTGTAGAATTTTTTTTTCTCATGCCAAACTCTAGTAAAAAATCAATGGCGCAATGCTGATAAATTTTTGTCCATACTAATCGATTCGACCCACTGTAGAGAGCGTTTTATAGGCATAAAAAAAAATTAAGAAACCATATAAATTCAAATCCACAGGAAATTCTAAGAAAATTTTACTAACAAAGCATGCTTGTAAAACGAAAACTTTTACCTCATCAAATGATTTCAGCATTGATTTACTCTTCTTTGACAAAACAAATTTTTAAAAAGTAAATTTTTAAAAAAGTGGCATAATACTAATTAGGAGTCTGGATTGAGTGGTCCGTTTTCTTTTGTACAGGTAGGACTCAATTTATACGGTACTTTGGGCAGAAGAAAGTACATGTGAATCTAATTTCAGTAAAATAATATTTCGCATTGGCAATCTCACGGGACACATTCGAATTCTAAAAATTTTCTGGTATACGCCGAGTCTTGCGATCTCAGAGAGAATGAACAAAACCCTATACTGGAGAAATGATAACGTGGTTGTAAAACAAAGTTTCCAACTGTGGCTTACAGATAGCTTAACATTTTAGGATGGAAGTGCAGGCACTGGAATAATTGGGCCTAACTTTCCGAAGGCGACTGCAATGGGGAAAATAGTCACAGCTTTCTAAACGGAAGTCCACGCTATATAACTTTTTGTGAGGGAGTGCTTACGTAGGAATATTTCTAGAGCCGACATATGCATCCTCTCTAATAGTCAAGGTCCTATCTTTGGGGGACAGATTAGTTCTCGTATGGACATCGGCTCACGAAGGACATTAGGGCAATGACTGTTTTGTCAAAAGGGGCACAGTAAGGTGCTTTATAGGTCCTGAACCATTCTATGGCGTTAAAAACAGTTTAAAGGACATTATTCTACGACAGTGGCAGGAGGAATACCTTGCTGACTACTGGAAGGCTAATGAATCCCAGCTGAGTGAAATCCGACCGTCTTGTGAAGGGCTAATGATGTGGCACTGTAAGCTAAATTAGCAACCCAAAAAACTGAAATTGGTAAGCAGTGATTCCTATAGACGCTGTAATGAGAAGAGGGAAACGGCAGAAGACACCCTTTCCGAATGTTCCGCTGCGTATGTATAGACGCAAAATAACATGGCACTGGGTTGTTGGATCCCAAGAACTTTGGTAACATCAAACTTACGGCCGTAACGAGATTTAATTAACTAATAGTCTGGGAATAAGGTCTTCTCAAAAGATCTTTTTGATCGAGGTGCGAAATTGGCTCCAATGATAATAAAAAAAAATTTATTCTTCTGCAATAACAGTACATTTTGATAATGACTTTTTGCTCCACGTTACCAGTTAATTGCATGAATTAATACTTTAAGCTAATTAAAAGTAAATTATTATATTAATTCAATCAATTAAAAGTTAATTGAAATTGAGTTTTAGATTATTGATTAATAAAAGAAGTAATTGAATCAATTAAGAGCTTACTTTTAATTCAATGCTGCATCGAACAAAGGTATTCATTGAAAAAATCGAACATAATTGTTTCTGTGTGGGTTGGTTCGGTAACCTTTTCCCTACAATAAGAACAACTTCAATAAAAATAACATGCATTTTATTTTTGTAAAACTTCTGAAAACCGTCAAAATGACTACACTTCTACATTTACAGAAGAGAAACGAATAGAGCTTACACTGATTTGCTGTCTCGTTTTGGCTGCTTTTCATCTCTGTACTCTTTTGACAGTTTTAAGCAGTCAGATGATTAACGGTTCAGCTGATGATTATTAGTTTTATCATTGATTTTCTGATAAACAATAAATACATGAGGAAGTATTAGTTTTTTTCTATATCCCAGTAAATTTAAATCCGATTTTACCAGTTTTCAAACCCGTAAAATGGAGCTAGTTAAAAGTCGATCAATTCAAAGTTCAGGTAAATAAGCCGGCTTTAAAGCCAACATTTCAAAATAGCCGTTTAGGAAATAAATCTATGTATGGTGTGAAGGATATGACAAAATAGACAGTGAGTTCTTTGATGTGAATTAAAAATAGCTGAAATGGTACTACTTTTGCATAAAACGGAAGAAAATATATATTTCCGCAGCCAGTTTTGATTTCCAGTATGCTGCATAGCACAGCATTTACGCCGCTCTTTTATGGTTTACTTCACACATTATGTATGAGCATGCCAGTGTTTTGACAGCCAAAGTACGCCTGATGGGCCAATTTAGACATGGCAGTTAGTCTCTTAAAAAATTATTATTAAAACAAATAGATGTGTTATTTTTTCCTCTGAAAATTTTTGCTCTTTTCTAAACTGTATTCGGATGCTTAAAAATACTTCACAGAACACAATTGGCTTGCTAAGCATTTATTAAGATAATTTCCTGCCATAAAAATGTTTACTGCCGCACAATATCATTTCATTAGATATTCCACACAAAAAACTGAATTTTTTAATTATAAATTTAATTTTCTTTTCAAAACGCTTATGCGTTTTTTCATGGTTGAGTAAGTTTTACTTGCAAGCAACATTAAGTCAATTTTCTTTGAAATCACCCTATTCGCTGACGCCGCTTTTCTATACATATGCTTTTTGTTTACATGTTAAAGAAGTCTTCAACATT
Source organism: Sturmia bella (assembly GCA_963662145.1). NCBI lineage: Eukaryota > Metazoa > Arthropoda > Insecta > Diptera > Tachinidae > Sturmia > Sturmia bella. The sequence goes on along the minus strand of OY759168.1, from coordinate 20,860,162 downwards.
TTATTATCATTGAATGAGATTAAATTTCAATTAGGAAAAATAAGAATTTGTAATGAATTCAAAAATAAAATTTCTAAACAGCCATCAGCCAAATTATTCAAATCAAGTTTAATATACCTCTAATTATATTTTTATTCTTTCTATGAAATTCTTTCTATGAAATCATAAACATAAGTGATTATCAATTTCATAGAAAGAATAAAAATATAATTAGAGGTATATTTAAGGATAATAGTTTTCCTAATGAACTCATTTGTAAATTAATAAGACAACATAATATAAGAAGATCAAACAACGACAATAGTATCTATGAAGCAGTGAAGTATAAATCACTAACTTATATACCTAGGATGTCGGAAAGATTAGAGGGCTCAAGTATATATGACAGTACTAAGTATAAGATAGCACATAGAGTACATAATACGGTAGGCAAACTCTTTAGTAGGACTAAGGACGTATTGAATAAGTTGGAAAAGTCCAATTTAGTTTATAGTATTCCGTGCAGTGGTAATGCTGATGAACAGTGTAATAAGGTTTATATAGGGACTACAGGCAACAAGCTTAAGACCAGGTTAGCAGGACACAAATCTGACCAAAAATATAGGAACTATAATTCTTCGCAAAAGACAGCATTATCCACACATTGTCGTGATCTTAATCATTATCCAGATTTCGAAAACACTTCAGTTTTGAGCACAGAGAATAATTACAAACGTAGATACATGTTAGAAATGTTGGAAATTATTAAAGTTCTATTAGAAAACAGGATAAATTTTAAGAAGGATACAGATGGACTAGCTAGAATTTATAGACATCTAATTACAAAAACCAGAACAGGACTCAGAACATAATATCTTATTTTTTTTTTTTTTTTTACATTAATGATTTTTCATTCTTTTTTATAAAAAACTAAAGAAACCAAAAAAATGTTATGTTAAAAACGTTATTATGTATAAAATAATTATTAACATTAGTATAGATATATATATAATTGTGTAGATAATAAGTATGTATGTAAAGCCTATTTATGAATGTAAAACCCTTTTGATTTTTCATTTAGTTTGTCATTAAGATTTGTTTTGAAATTTGAAAATTTATAAAATAATAGAAAACACATTTTCCTGAAGAAGATACACAAAGGAGTATCGAAATATCGAAAAAATTTAGCAATAAATAGAAAATATATTTATTGAGAATTGAGTGACCTTAAGCTCATTTATAAAATCTAACATATATATATATATATATATATATATATATATATATATATATATATATATATATATATATATATATATATATATATATATATATATATATATATATGTTAGATTTTATAAATGAGCTTAAGGTCACTCAATTCTCAATAAATATATTTTCTATTTATTGCTAAATTATATATATATATATATATATATATATATATATATATATATATATATATATATATATATATATATATATATATATATATATATATAAATTATATATATATATATATATATATATATATATATATATATATATATATATATATATATATATATATAATTATTATATATATATAATATATTATATTATATATATATATATATATATATATATATATATATATATATATATATATATATATATATATATATATATATATATATATATATATATATATATATATATATATATATATATATATATATATATATATGTTAGATTTTATAAATGAGCTTAAGGTCACTCAATTCTCAATAAATATATTTTCTATTTATTGCTAAATTTTTATATATATATATATATATATATATATATATATATATATATATATATATATATATATATATATATATATATATATATATATATATATATATATATATATATATATATATATATGTTCAATACTTGCTACATATGAAAGGTATACAAATAAGTGAATACTTCCCCTTTCTTTTTTATCATATTTGCTTTTTTTACATCATATATTTTTATATCATAAATTTTGTAGTTGTGCGTTTTTCAAGTACGTTGTATCTTATATTATATTTCAAATAGTGGTACCGCATTTCACATTCTCTTAAGTTGCCCAAACACTATGAGTTTTGTAGACATGTAATGACATTTGAAATTTTGTTTTAATTAATTTATGAAAGTTCAACAGGTCATAGCCTGGCTTTTTGTGTGGAGAATACAGCATGCTGTTGCTTTCAAATGTCTATAATTTTTACTGTTCACAAAAGAAAGGGTTACAAAAGTCGTCGTTAATATTTAATTAAAAAGCCACACAAGAGGTAAACCGCTTAGACTAGTGATGCTACGAATATTCGCGTGCGTATTCGGAAACTTTACAAACAATTTTTCTTAAGAAACTTAAGAAAAGTTTGCAATAAAGGAGAGACATGTGCTCATAAAATGAACGTTTCCTGCAGAAAATTTCAATAACCAAATTGTACTGATTTCACCAGCTTAAATGTATAATACGCCAGACAACGCAGCTTTCTAAAGGGTCTTATAGAAATGGACCTTCTGTTATTTAGCAATGAAACTGAGTACATATGTATGTTAAAACTCAATCGTTGTTCTTTTGCTACAATGAAATTAATTTCTATACTGAGCAATATTTCTTCCAAATTTATTTTTATTAATGCAAAGAGACATTTTCTTCCAAATAGCTTTCTTAATATCGAGTGGTGCTAATTTTCAAATTTATTATTACTCGCAATATAAATATTCATTTTCGCTTTTGCAAATACCGAAAATTGATATTCACACATCACTATTTTAGACATTTCATTCATAGGTTAATATTCCAATGTAGTTGTACTCAATTGTATGTGTGTATATACATATGTATGCTTGTAGATATGAGCAATAATAATACTGAGGGGGCCCCAAATGAGATGAGAATAAAACGAATTTTAACCCGTTGTGTTTTTAAAATAAATTAAGTTTTTCCAGAGTCTTGTGCTTACATATTACTGGTATATTCATAAAAGAATAAAATAAGTTTTAAGTGAATTTACATAAAATTTTTTATGGAATTTTCGCACATAAATTAATTTTAAATTAATTTTAATTTATCTAATTTGCATATAAAGTGGGACATGAAAGTATTCATATAAGGTTTTACAAATTAAAATCTATTCTTAAGCTATCACTTGTAGCATTGTCAATTGTTGTGTGTCCTTTTCCGGAATTTATTTATATGCCGCCGACATTTCATTGATGCTACTCAACTCGTCTGTAGACTCGTATACTTTTAAAACTGTAATACTTATTCTATTATTCTCATGAACTCAGTGAGAATCACAAATGTTTAAAAAAACCTTTAATACAGAAAACAATTTAAAAGTTTTGCTACGGCTCAAAAATACAGAAAGACATTGACACAGTCTACTTAGAACTATAATATACATTTCAATTGATCTTATATCAAACAATAATTATTAAATTCATCGGCCTTGAGTTCGACTTTACTTCCTCAAAATTGACAAATAATTTTTTGTGATAAAATTGGAGTGATCAGCACTTAGTAATACAATTGGCCATGACCTGGGTTCGAGGCAACTTGGCTGTTGATGAGCTTCGTGGTGGAGGGAGGTAAAACAGCCGTTAGCAGTTAGCTTTCATCGTTACTTTTCTTGTCTTCTTTAAAAGTGTTGATTCTATCAGAGACAAAGTTGTTCTCTATTTTGAGAAAGTAAAATCCAATTCAAGCCCGTTAACATTATTAGCGATCCTAACTCATGTGGTTTGACTATAAAGTTAAAATTAATAATCTTTTTGGGCTAATACTTGTATTGGTTAAGCATTGCATTTATGCTGGACGACTTTTAGGTTTTGCTAAGACACAAAATTTGGAATCTCTTCTCACACTAATATTCCATATTGCGGTCGTATATTCAAAAAATAATGCCTGCGCACTCAATTTTTATGAGTATGTTCAGAAACTTACAATCTAATAATTAATTTTTTGCAATATTGATTTTTCATCGGTACTTATATTTTTTGCACAAATTTCCGGATTTTGGAAAATATAAATTTCTGGATTATTTATTTTCCCTGCAAATCATGGGAAATGGTTTGAATTTTTTGCTGCAATCTTAATACCGAAATTTTTCAATATTAGCAAAAACTAATTTTTTTAATCGAATGATCGCAGAAATCTAGTCAGCCTCCAGATCAGTTTCTGAATTATTGCTAGTGATTATTAACGTTGACCAAAAAGAAAAGAAAAGAAAAGAAAGATTTTAGCTGGAGTACAGCTAGCCATTTTGAGGTCACGCGTTTGTTCATGGGAGTTATGGAATAAATAGTTAAGTTTCAAACAAACTTTTAAGAATTCTTCAAGTCTACTGATGAGTTGATTAGCAGCAATGAAATGTCGTCGGCATATAGACAACTGAAAAAGACAGTAAATTTTTGGAAAAGGTTCATTTTTGGACCTAAATTAATACATTTCAATTGGCTCTTAAAGCAAATAAATAATTAGTGGTGTTATTTATAAAAACCTGAACACATTTAAACGTGCTACATAACTTGCAACGCAAAAATCCTTTACTATAATCATAAGATTTTATATCTTGTTGTATTGGAAGTATATACATAAGTAAATAAATAAATAATTAAAATAATTAAGTTCCAACTTCACTTAATTTAATTTACTTTATTTTATTATAATGTATTTTTTTTTTAATTTTTTTTTTTAATTTTTGTTTTAATTTATATAATAAAAATATTTTTCTCCAGTGGTGCCTAAAACCAGTTGTGCCCCTTTAACGTATTTCTGTACTTTAAATATAAGTGAAATCATGTTGTACAGGAAATTAACAAAAAAATAAAAAAAATAAATAAAAATTGAAAACGAGGATATTTGCAACATGTGGTTTCAACAAGACGGCGCTACGTGCCACATAGCCAAAGCTACACTCGATGTTTTGGACCGTTTTCAAAAAAATAAATTACGTCAAGTACGAGGCTGGCTCGCACACTTAGGGTTCCGTACGTATGTATGTGTAATGTATGTATGGAATGGCGTATGTGAATACATATGTATATTTTATAAATTTCATCTCTCTGTTTTTACAGCTACTTTATGTTGTATGTGGACACCTAGTAATTTTCCACTTGTTTTTGTTGTTGTAATTTGCTGTTGTAAGGCATCTGGGAGTACATACACTGTGCGAATTTCGGCTCTCTATCTCTTACGGTTCGAGAGTTATAGTTATTACTCTACGTTGTAAAGGGACACCTGGTAGTTTTACAGTTGTTGTTGTTTTTAGCAAATGTTGTTGTGGAGTATATGTGAACACACATATTGTGCAAATTTCATCCCTCTGTCTCTCACGGTTCGAGAGTAACGGCAAGTTATTACTTTACGTTGTATAGGGACACCTGGTAGTTTTCGAGTTGTTGTTGTTTTTATCATTTGTTATTGTAGGCCATAAGCGAGTAAATATATTGTGCACATTTCATCTCTTTGTCTCTTATAGTTTGAAAGTTACTGTTAATTGTTACTTTACGTTGTATAGGGACACCGGGTAGTTTTTGACATGTTGTTGCTTTTAGCATTTGTTGTTGGAGCGCATATGTAAATACATATATTGTGCGAATTTCAGCTCTCTGTATTTTACAGTTTAGCAGCTACGGCTAATTTTTACTTTAGGTTGTATGGGGACACTTGGTAGTTTTCAACTTGTTGTTGTCTTTAGCATTTGTTGTTGTAAAGCATCTATAAATACATACACTATGCAAATTTCAGCTTTCTATCTTTTATGGTTAAAGAGTTATAGCTAATTGTAACTTTTCGTTGTATGGGGACACCTGGTAGTTTTCGACTTGTTGTTGTAGCGGCAAGGTACCACAACATCCTGTGGAAATTTCAGCTCTCTAGCTCTTACCGTTTCGGAGAATGGACGCTGTGGCGGACGGACGGACGGACGGACGGACGTACTTGTCTCGGTAATAGGGCTCCGCTTCACTTTGATGAGTACGGAACCCTAAAAAAAGAAGAAAATTATTTGGCGAACCCTTTACGAAACTAGATTTGCTAAAATGCACATGTTTACACATACTGAAATACTTTATGAAAAAAAAAGAAAAAAAAGGTGCCTTTGCAGTTTTCGATAATCATGTATGGCAGTACTGCAAGGTTTAAACTATTCACCCAGAAATGCATGTTCATTTAATATCGGATTACTTCCAATTGCAGGTTAATCAATTATGCTTAAGCTTGAAGCCAAAGTGTGGCACTTAATGGGTTAAAATATTCATATTCGTGATGCAATAGGGTAATTTGAAAAACTTTATTTGAATGTTTTTTGTTTTGTCATCTAAAAAAGTAGGAGAACTGGCAAAAACACAATCGGAATGGGAAATATTTTTCAAACAATGAAACAATAAGGTGAACAATTAAGAGAACTAAATACTGTTGATGCCAGCAGCATGTGCTAAATTTTCGATTCATTTTTAATTCACTATGGTAACGAAGTTTGCAAAGTGTTCACAGACACACAAATAAATGTATTGTTTGCAAATTTACTTAGCAATTATTAAACAACAATGGAATTGTTAAATAAAAACAACAAATTAAATAATAATAATAATAATAATAACACATAAACATTTTATATTAACACCAAACACACCGCAGAAGAGTTGTTAACAAAACAACTTTTATTTGAGTGAAAATTGAAATTTAAAACACAATTAATAACTCCCTTGTTATAAATAAATTAAATAGCACATAAATTTAATCCTGCCTGTTTTCAGGTTACAGGTGGTGGCAGTGGCTTGGGACGAGAAATTGCTCTGGAATTGGCACGTAAAGGTTGTAAAATTGCAGTGGTTGATGTAAATTCTAAGGGCTGTTATGAAACTGTTGATATGATTTCGAAAATACCCCATAGTGTTGCCAAAGCTTACAAGGTAAAGTAGCAGCAATTAAGAATTAAAAATTGCTTTTAATATTTTTATTTTTCCAACTCCACTCAGACTGATGTCTCATCGCCACGTGAGTTGCAATTAATGGCCGTTAAAGTTGAAAAAGAACTGGGACCAGTTGAAATTTTGGTCAACAATGCTTCACTGATGCCCATGACCTCGACGCCGCAGTTGAAAAATGATGAAATTGAAAAAATTATTACCGTTAACTTGGGATCATACATTATGGTACGTGATTTTTATTAAATTTTATTCCCCATTGAATAATTAATTTATTTCAAAGATAATAAAATTAATAAAATAAACTCTCTTAACGCTTTATATGCCTTAAATGAATTTTTTTTCGTTGTTTTTGTTTTGCCATTTCATTAAAATGCTGTGGGGTACTTGTTTGCAACACGCTCAGACCACTAAAGAATTTTTACCAAAAATGGTTGCACGTAAATCTGGACATGTTGTTGCTGTGGCGGCATTATCTGGTAAGTTAAAAAAATATTAAATCATTTTTGTATTATTAAAGAGATGAGTAACAAACACTTTTGGAGTCGCATAAAATTTGCAAGCACACATTCGTACACAAAGCCAAGACGTGGGTTGAGTTCGTTCTTCTTCGAGTTTGTTTAATATAATATGAAATTTGGACATATGAAACAAACAAATAATTACGTATTTTGCATTTTTAGTAACAACTCATTTAACATAGTCTTAAAAGGGTGGACGGATAATTTTGTTGTTTTTGCGTTTCGCTTCATGGGGCCAGAAAGTTTCATCACTGCGGTAGGTGGTGTAGTTAAGGGTATTTTTTTTCTCAATGTATAGAAATTTAAGTTGCAATAAAACAACGATTATTCGATTGACATGAATTTTATTTATCCGAAAGATAATCTTGTGGCATTACATTTTAAATATGATTTCTGGCATATGACCGCCACGGCTGGCGCGGATGTATGTAGTCCAATCTGAACGTCCAATTTTCGATAACTTTTTCCAAAATTTGTTGAAAATAACACGGCGAGTGTTGTCTTCCAAATAGTTAAGCGTTTGTGGCTTATCCGCATAGACCAATGACTTTACATAGCCCCCAGAAAGTAGTCTAGCGGTGTTAAATCACAAGATCTTGGAGGCCACACACACACACAGGTCCAAAAGTGAAATTAGGCGGTTACCAAACGTGTCTTTCAATAGATCGATTGTGGCACGAGCTGTGTAACATGTTGCGCCGTCTTGTTGAAACCACATCACCTGGACATCATGGTTGTTCAATTGAGGAATGAAAAAGTTAGTAATCATGGCTCTATACCGATCACCATTAACTGTAACGTTCTGGCCATCATCGTTTTTGAAGAAGTATGGACCAATGATATCACCAGCCCATAAAGCGCACCAAACACTCAGTTTTTCTGGATGTAACGGTGTTTCGACATACACTGGAGGGTGGATTAGCTTCACTCCAAATGTGGCAGTTTTGTTTGTTGACGTAGTCATTCAACCAGAAGTGCGCTTCATCGCAAAAGTGGCCGTAGTGCTCGATACGTATTCCGCACAGAACCATTATTTTCGAAATAAAATTGCAGTACTTGCAAGCGTTGTGCCATTCAACCAGAAGTGCCCTTCATCGCTAAACAAAATTCGCTCATAAAAATCGGGAACAACGGCAATCTCGTCTTGCACTAAAATTGCACTATTTGCAAGCGTTGCTTAGGCGTGAGTCTATTCATTATGAATTGCCAAACCAAATTGAGAATAAATCACTTGACAGCTGTTAAATCGGTCGCCACCTTGAGCAGTAATGTCAACTTAAAATTCTATACATCGAAAAAAAAACACTCTTTATGTACATAAAAAAAACTATCAAACAAAAATCAGAAGTAGTCCTCAAGTCTTTTCAGTTATTTCTTTTTGACCCTTTTTAAATAATCTAAAATAATTCCCATTATTATTGCATATTTTGTAATCGTGTTCTATCGAAATTAATCGTATTTTAATTCATTAATTTTCCCTTAAAACGATTAAGATTAATTATTAATTATAAACATTACAACCATGTTTGAAATATACATATATTTTTCTCTTCCAGAAAGAGAAATGTCAAACACCATACAAAAATATCTTTTGCCTGTATAAATGTATTGTTCGGAACAAATGGGTGAATTAGGCATTAGGGAAATCTAACATCTTAAATAATTTTAAAGCAATTTGTTTAAACATATTAACTGCTACCTAATACACTTGTTAGCCGAATTCTCAAAAGGGTGGTTTCGATTTCAGCTGTTTGTTATTTTGGAATAAATATAAAGACCATGTGGTTTTTCTTTAAGGTCTTGTTCCGTTGCCTGGAGCTGGTATTTATACTGCTACAAAATATGGAATTCTTGGTTTTATGGAGGCCTTAAGATGTGAATTGCGTTTGTCCAGCAGTGATTATGTTCGCACAACTGTTGCAAATACGTATTTTATGAAAACAAGCGGGGATTTACATTTACTCAGTGATGCTGGGTAAGTTAAAAGCATTTAACAAAATTTATGTTCATATCGACTAGAGCTAACAGCACGCAATTAATATAAATTTTATTTCATTTCCGTTGATGTACGATTAATATGCACGTTTGTCGATATTGTGTCATCGAATTTTCGATAGCTTTTGGCATGAGGAAAAAAGTCAATAATTTTCGAGGAGAAAAAATATAAATTGGGATACCTCGAAAACTATTTTTTTTTATATGTATATATAGTAGTAGAACTTCTTTGCTTAGGCTGAAAACTATTGAAAATTTGATGGCACAATACCGATACGCCTAACATGCCGCACAAAATATATTGCTAAATCGACAAACTTTAATGTACGTGAATAAAAAAAACATTTTCAAACTCATTTTAGAAAATTTTCTAAGTACGGTATTTTAAAATTATAAAGTTAATCTATAAATAGCAATATCGAAAATGCTTACGATATTTTTTGGAGGAATTGGAAAAAATCTTAGGTATGATCAAGGCCTATTTATCAGGTCAGTGCAACTCTGCCACAATAAAAAACCTGTTTGTGTAATAATAGTGGTGAGACTGTCAAACCTACAACAACCACACACGTCTATACAGCTTTTGACAGTTTCACAATGAAAACACACAAAATCATAGGAGAGACGTATTGACTTGATAATTGGACCATGCGTATTAATTTTATTCTTTTTCAATTATTGAAAATTTGAACGACAGAAAATGAAAACATTTTTCTTTCAAAACTGTTGTTGCTCTTTGTGTTTTTGAAAAAAAAAAAAACATTTTTAAATATTATTATATATGTACATACATATGTATGTATGCTATTGCCCTGAAAAAGTTATTCGAAGGAGACCGAATTATCAGCAAATAACTAAATAGAAGAAAGGATCTCTAGATCGAATAGTAAAATAATATTAAACTAAAATTTAATAATCATATATAAAACTTAAACGTTGAACTGTATAATGTTCACCTTTAATATTGATATTTATTTATAAATATACAATAATAATTCAGCCCAATCATGAATTATAATTCCATGAGAGTTTTTTCTCTTTTCCCATTCCTCTTATTATGTTGATAAATTCCTTAGGAAATTTTTTTTTAACCTTCCCTGTTTTAGCCACATCGAAAGGGAAAAATTGTCGGCGGAGGAAAAAATCGGTATTTTAAAAACATATGTTTTTTGTTTTTTCCTATAAAAGATTTCGATATTATCAACTTTTATTTTTTTGTTTCTCAGGTAATTTATGATTGGAGGAATTTTTCTCGAGAAACGTATTTTCCTTAGAAATAAAATTCCTTGAGAATATATATGATTGGGCTGATTAATAAATAAAAAAAACAGATCGAATTTTAAATACATTCAAGATAAGAAGCCAGGAAAGAACCAAAGCAAAAACAATTTTTTGGAACCGGAATTCAAGAGATCGAAGTAGGCAAGGAAAGATAATTTTAACAAAAAAGGGTATAGCAAATTCAACAAGAATGCAGACACAAAGAAAATTATGAATATTTTGTAAGGAATAAGATCATGCCGATGAAGTTATCAGTGACTTTTCTAATAGACTACAGAAATACAGCGATTATATTTAAGCTTTTCTCAAATTCTGCTGAAAATATTTCAAACAAATTTTTGATATTGATCTACAAAATTATCAATGTAATTTATAATATAAATGTACGTGACATATTTGTCTCTTTTTTGCTTTAATAAAAAACCAGAAATTAATCTAATTATTTATTTGCTATAAGATCTAATCGAATTGTATTAATTTAGGTGAAAAAATAGACTTTATTAATTGTTTTCTGTGCAGTCTATATGCTGCTGACATTTCGTTGATGCTACTCAACTCGACCGTAGACTAGAGAAAACTTAACAATGTGCTGGGAACCTGACTACATATTTTATTATTTCAGTGAAACTTGTGAAGAAAAGTAAAAATGATGATAAAACTGAAAAAAAAAATACTAGAATCTTTAGTGAAGATTCAAACATTTTTTAAAGTTTTTTCGTCAGCAGACGAGAGGAGTAGCATCAACCAAATGTCAGTGGTACACAGACGGCTGTAAATGATAGAAAATAATAAGTTCAATATTTGTAGACCTAAGCTAATACCTTTTAAATAAATAAATAACTAAAATTATAACTTAATTTTAAATTACCTAATTTAAACTGCAGATCGTTATAGTATTTTTTTTTTGTATTTTATTTGTAACCGAGTTTTTTTTTACAAGATTATTACGAAGTTCTGCTTTTATGTTTCCGCATTTGTGTGGGTAAAATCAAGCAAACCCGAAACAAAGTTAGAGCTAAATCATTTGAATATCTTCAAACAAATTTACTTTGTTTTAAGGTCATTATGTATGTATTTATGTATATTAATTTTAAAAGTTTTCAGGGGCAACTGTTATGTTTTGTTTTCCTTATAAACGTATTCCCTTTTTTATTTTCTCCCATTTAAATAGCATCTCGAGCAGTTATCCGGGTTTACCAACAGCATATGTGGCACAGAAAATTGTCCGTGGTATGTTGCTAAATGAGCGTATGGTGTACGTGCCAAAAATATTTGCATTAAGTGTCTGGCTGCTCAGGTAAGTTTATTATGAAGAAACAAAAAAATAATGTAAAACTATGAAAATCCAACAGCAAAACATATGCTGGTTTTGTAGTAGAAGTATGAATGGCTTGTGGATGTGCAAGTTCCAGACGTGTTCGTACTTATAGAGTGAAAGCGTAACCGGTTCATTTGTTCGCCCATCACAACGCCCATTATAGAAAGCAGCAGTTTCTGCAGTATATGTAGTCTCCCTGCTGCTACAGTGATAAATAGAAAAAAAACACGAAGAGCTACAAGCTAAAAGGTCTTCCCATGCTCTGAAAATCAGATGTTATTTTCGAACCATGAGAGAGTGTAGAGAATTAAAATTTGCACATAATATGTGGTTACATGGGCTCTGTAACAACAAAGTCCAAAAATCAACAAAAGTTTGAACCATAAAGGCTATAATACACTAACCAACACAGTCGTACGATCTGTTAAAAATTACATGTGTGTTCAAAAAATGTGACAGTGTGAACTAAAAGTATATGTATGCGTGTGAAAGACTTGTTGACAAGTCAGTCTAGTTTGATAATACAGTCGAACTTCCATAACTCGAATCACCATTATCCCAAAAAAAAACTTCGACTTACGGAGACTTCGAGTTACAGAATTTTTCGTCAAAATAGAATAAAAGGCTTTTGTATCATGTATTTTTATTTAAAATAGCCTCTAATGGAAAACTACATACTTAAGAATATAAACGAACAAGCATAGATATGTACTCATATACATATGTATTTAAAAATTTACAGTTAAGTAAAATATTTTGAAATAAGTGACTGAGCAAAAATAGCATGTAAAGTATACAAACCATTTCAAGCAACCAAAGAGAGTAAAACAAACAAACCAAAACTAAAACAAAAAACCAATTTAACAAGCAAAATTCTTCGAGTTATAACGCCATATTCATAATAATTATTGTAAGCTTATTAAGCTCTTATTTGACGTATTTCTACGGAATATTTGTCAAATAAACGTGTAATAAACCTTCAATAGTTTTTATGAATATGGGTGATAGAGTTCATGTGTATGTTTTTTGTTCGAGTTATGGAGAACTTCGACTTATGGCAGTTCGAGTTACAGAAGGAAAATTGTATGTGATTTGTTCTTTTAATGCTATTGCCAACAAAATTAGTTCGAGTTAGAGAAAATTCGAGTTAGAGAAGTTCGAGTTATGGAACTTCGACTGTATTTTAAAAATGTTCTATCTTTCTCCATGAGATCAGAGTTGTCTTTTCGAATTTGTTTACGAGAGCGTAGTAGTGTGGCCGTTTTAATGCGATTTTTTGAGGTAGGACAGAATACTATCAGATCTAAATAGCAGTTCCAGCAGTTTCAATCGTAGGATTGAGTACCATAGTTTGTGACGGCTTTAAGAGGCCTGAAATTTACATAGGCTATGCAGTTGCCTGGTCTGTACAACAACAAACATTAAAAACTACAAAAAGCAAAGTTTAAATGGTGACTCGTATAAGGGGCACCCTTTAATTTTGAAACTTAGCTGTAACTTACGAACCGTATGGTTCGTAATTTCGTAAATTCGTAGTTGCTGGGCCACTACAACAACAAATACTAAAAGAAAAAGAAACTTAAAAATTAAAAAGCGCTCCATACAAGGGACACCCTTCGCTTGCTACGCGGCGAAACGGTTTAAGCCACATTATTTGGTTTTATTTTACATCTAACGTTTTTACAAAATACATGCTTTTGCTTTACGAAAAAGCATTCTATCCCATCTGGAGTATCACTTATATAGAAGAGCAGCCGCACAGTGCTTTGATCACACATAAGTTTGGATGAAAAGTAGAAGCTGTGCCAGCTACTTGAAATTTGGTATAATTGCATAAATTAACTATTCGTAAAAAATGGGTAATGGCCACGCGTAACGCCCATAAATGCCAAAAGCTTTTTAGCATCGGTGTGGATGTGTGGACATTTGGTACAAGTTGCAAGCTTAAATTCAACATTTATAAGAAATGAGCAGCTCTCTTAAACACTGTAATTTGTTTTAATTTTTCTTCTATAAACTCTGCCTTGTGAGGCGTGGAGTCAGTTACATTGGCCTGGCCCATTATATTAATTGACTTTTGGCAAGTTTTATAATAACACAGGCTGCACAGGCTTAAGTATGGAGAAGAAACATCAATAGGAAATTTAAAAACTTAAAACTGTGGAATTATTACATTTTGCTGTATAACTTCTCAATTACATTATTTTATTATTTGTACTTCTTTTTATAAAATTTTTTTTTTATTTTTTCAGCTTATTACCTACGAAATGGCAGGATTACATGCTGTTAAGGTTTTACGGCTTTGATGTGCGCAGTCATCATTTGTTTTATTGGAAATGAATTGAAAAGAAACCCAAGAAATCGATTATTTTACGTGCCAAACTACAAAATCTCTTTAAATAGTTCTAAAACTGAAATTTTATTTCTTAAGGGGGCATTCAAAAAACGAAAAAATAACATGTATATGAAATGAGTTCTAATGTTCTTAAACATTTTCCTTGAAGTTGTTGAACTAAAACTCATTTAAAATTCATTTCAATATTTATGAAAAGCCCACAAATTATTTAACATTATATTAGGTTATTTAATTATTGAATAAAATAATTTGTACAGCTTCAGATTGTTTTATATAAAAAAAATTTAGCAATATATTTTCAGTTTGTTAGCATCCCCAGGATAATGTTCATAAATATTATCTTGAGGATTTTAACAAACTGAGGGCGAAATATAAACTTTTTTATATAAAACGATCCAAAGCTACAAAAATTAATATATTCATCAACAAACAGTATCAAATAATAATTATACTGTATAGTTATTTTACTGTCTCTGTTTGGACTTCACTCCAATTAAACAACAACTGGTCATAGAGTTCTTCTTTGTAAGATTCTACACATAATACTGCTTACATTTACAAAGATACACATATTTGTATAAAATTTAGTATTTAAAGTTATTCAATTTGAAAGTCTTTTGTTAGTCAGCTTTATGTTATAAAAGTTTTTAATTACTCAAAACATGGTAGACATGAAACGGCTGCAATGGGTTTGTGAATTGGGTAATTATTTTATTGTTTTTATACCCTTCACATAAATGTGTAAGGGTATATATAAGTTTGTGATTCCGTTTGTAACGCATTGAAATATCCATCTAAGACCCCATAAAGTATATATATTCTGGATCAGCATCAATAGCGATTACGATTGAGCGATGTCCGTCTGTCCGTCTGTCCGTCTGTCCGTCTGTCCGTCTGTCCGTCGGTCCGTCTGTCCGTCTGTCCGTCTGTCCGTCTGTCCGTCTGTCCGTCTGTAGTCGTTGAAATACCGTTTCTGAGAAAACGGTTTGAGATAGAAACCTCATTCTTTCGCTAAAACGTGTGAAACCCCGGTAGTGGGTCTGCTATTGAAATTCAGTAAGATAGGTCCGCGGATAGCCGAGATATATTCAAAAAACCGGGTTTTGAGGGATATTTTGTGTAATTTTTGTATTCAGATTTTTGAAAAAAATTTTTTCTTAAAAACTAAACCATATCATTTTTAGTGCTCATTAAATCCTAGAAATGAAGGAATTTTTGAAATCGGCCCATATATATCCGAGATATAGCGTCTCCCGATTTTTAAAGAAATCGGCTTTATTAGCCAAATAAGACAACTTTTGGCACCGAAGATCAATCAAGATGGTATATATAGGCTATTTAGAGGCAAAAGTGGAAAATTTTTCCACATCGGCCCATATACACTCGAGATATAGCGCCTCCCGTTTTCTCAAGAAGTCGGCTCTAAAAGCCAAATAAAACAACTTTTGGTATCAAAAATCGATTAGAATGGAACATATAAGGTGTTTAAAAGCAAAATTGGAAAATTTTTGAAATCGGTCCATATATATCTGAGATATAGCGACTCCTGATTTTTCAAGAAATCCGCTCTTCAAGCCAAATAAACCAATTTTTGGCACTAAAAATCAATCAGAATGGTACATATAGACTATTTAGAGGCAAACGTGGAAAATTCTGGACATCGGCCCATATACACTCGAGATATAGCGCCTCAAGTTTTCTCAAGAAGTCGGCTCTAAAAGCCAAATAAAACAACTTTTGGTACCAAAAATCGATCAGAATGGTACATATAAGGTGTTTAAAAGCAAAATTTGAAAATGTCTGCAATCGGTCTATATATACGTGAGATATAGCGTCTCCCGATTTTTCAAGAAATCGGCTCTATAAGCTAAATAAAACAACTTTTGGCACCAAAAATCAATCAGAATGATACATATAGGTTAGTCAGAAGCAAAACTGGAAATCTTTTTGTCATCGGCCCATATATGTTCGAGATATAGCGCCTCCCGATATCTCAAGAAGTCGGGCCTGGAAGCTAAACGAAACAGTTTTTTGCACTAAATATTTGTCGGAATGGTACATACAGGCTGTTTAGGGGCAAAATTAGAAAATTTTTGGACATCGGCCCATATGCACCCAACTTTTGGTACCAAAAATCAATCATAATGGTACATACATATGTATATAATATTATATACATATGTATATAATATTTGCGATCATGCATGAATGTATGTATGTATGTATGTATGTATGTATGTATGTATGTATGTATGTATGTAGATACGTTTGTATGCATGTAGGTATGTATGTATGTATCTACATACATATGTATGTATGCATGCAAGTATGTTAGCATAAACAATTTTTTTGCTTTGGTGTAAAAATGTGTATGTATGTACATACATATGTATACACGAGCTTGAAAATGAAAGTGATATAAAGAATTGTTGAAAAAAGGGTACGCAATGAAATTCTTTTAAACAATTGCGTCTTCAAATTCATTCACACAAAAAATCATTTTGGGTTTCCCTACGTACTTACATATGTACATACACACACACATGTGTATGATGATACGCAATAGATCATCAACAACGTGCACAAGAAAAAAATAATTTTGTAAAAGCAAGCAATGTAAATATGTATGTATGTATATATGTATGTATATAAACATTGTTTTATGGAACACACTGAAAATATTCAATAATAAAGAATTTATTTTAGAGTTTTCTATTATAGATACATACATATGTACGTATGCATGTACCCACATACGTAAGTAAATTGAAAAGCAAATCACACTTAATGGCAATGTTATATGCAATTTTTTGTTAAATAAATTTTACTATAAAGTTAACTGATAAATAATTAAGAAATACATTTTGCTTTTCTTTATTTCATTGATATTAAAAAGAATTGGTGTCACCCAGTGGTTGAACTTGAGCATATTAGGAATTATTTAAATAAAAGTTTTGCAGCCTGTGTTAAATCCCGGTAGTGGATCTGATATTGAAATTCAGAAAAAATCGGCCCATTTAAAAGCCAAATAAAACAACTTTTCGCACCAAAAATCAATCGGAATGTATGTACCATTGTGAAGGGTATTTAAGATTCGGCCCAGCCGAATATAGCACTCTTACTTGTTTTTTTTAACATAATATTTTTCTATATACTTATGTTTATTATTTTAATGTTTATTTTAAGTTTTATTAATAAAAAATATGCTTTTATTTAACAAACACAAAAAAAAATTAATACTTGAAATACAATAAAGAAAAACTACTCTACATGAGTGGGTTCACTAAAAGCTTGCTATGATCAAAACCATGTAAATCGCAACAATTTTCTCTTGTCTAGATCTCGATTTATACATTCGTATAAATGCATAGCCATTCGGTAGAAATGAAAAATTAGGGGCTCCTTTTTTACAGACCGAAATAATCCAAAATTCTCAAATTATTTAGGAAGACGAATATATCATAATTATTTTTGGTATGTAATTTTATTTTAAGAATATAAGTGCTTGTCTACATTGTGTTGTTTCATGAAAACATGTAAAAATTGCTATAAGCTAAGAATGGTGAAACATTTGAAGTTTTTTGCTAATACATTTATAGTAAATTACTTTTTCAGGCTCAAGTTCAATCCTTGATTAGTCACTTCTTAATTAATATCAATTAAGTAAAGAAATGTAAAAGAAAAGAGAGCAAAAAATAACAGTTTTCTGAGATGAGAGAATATCATCCATAAAAAAAACTGCAAAAAGATCATTGCTTTGTTTAATGTTAATTAAGTATATAAATAGAAAGTAAAAATGCGTGAGCTTTGATTGCCGAGTGGTTAAAGCGGCTGTGCCAAAATTGTGAAATTTGACACATCCAAAGTTCATAGGGTGCTGATGAAGGGTGTTTGCTACCCAGAAACTGCCGGTTGTCCACGTAGCTATTAAAATTTTACTTTTCTTTACTTAATTGATATTAATTAAGAAGTGACTAACCAAGGATTGAACTTGAGCCTAAAAAAGTAATCTATGTATATAAAATTAAGTGGCAAAACTTCCTGTTCGCATACTCCTCCTAGACTTCTTGCCCGATTTCAATGAAATTTTCAGGGGTGATTGGGGTCTGTGTGGAGGGTGCACATAAGAAATTTAATGTGTGTATCTTTGCGAGTTTTAATCGATTTAGGTGTAGCGGAGCGCACCGGGTAAGAGCTATTCTAGATCAAAACGATTTGTTTTTTTGATGTTATTATTGTATTATTTACTTTTCATTTCATACTGTGTTTAATATCCTAATCGCTTGAAATATCATGCAGGACAACGTCTGTTATCACGATTTTGCAACGGAAACAGACTTGCCGTCAAAATTAAATTTGAATGCAGAACAACGTTTGCCGGATCAGCTAGTTTAATATAAATGTATTACAATACAATAGTTCAATGAAATTAAAATTTTCAGTAAAAATGTTTTTTTCCCAATGCTACTTTTGAGGCGTGTCTGCACAAGTTCTAGACTCTGTCAAAATGCTTGCTTGACGCCTTGAAAAAATTATGCTGGATGGCCCATCAATCATTCCTTTAAATATGTTTCTTTGGAGTTCCCTGGGTAAAAGAAAAATTTTTAATTTCATATTTACGTTTATGTTTTTGATTCATGTATGTATATAAATATATTATCGAGCAAATTCGTTTTAATAGATTTGTTCTTGCCTGTCAATAAACTTTTTTCATATGTTTTTTATTGGCATTTTGCGCACCTCCTGACAACCACCATTAACCTTAAAAAAATACTGAGAACAAAAAATTGTTCGTATCATCAAGCTTGCTTTTGATGTTCCATGAAGCAATGTCGGTGCTACATATACTAGAAAATTTCATATGCTTGTTAAGCACTTTCAACGCGTGTACCCAGCTAAAAATCTATTCTTGTTTTTTTTTTTGCAAATAGAAATGTTTAGTATTCTGTATTACTGAAAACATTAGTATTTTCTTGAGCTAAGGGTCATTCATTTAATATATATATTTTTAATATTTCTTGGCATATTTTTGTGAATATTTTGCTCTCCTTAATTGTTTCTTCAGAACAATAATATTGAAAATTTAAATATAAAAAAAAAAATATAATAAAGGATCTTTACTTGGTGTCTATACCTGTTGAGTTTATAACACGATAGGTGTTATATTCTATGTGAAATAATTGTTGTCTTCTTTTGTTATTATTTGACATTTATTATGATATAAATTTATCAGGTATAGATATCGGGCTAGATCAAGAAATTACTAATATAAATTGTACATAAGTGATCGCATGAAATTAAATATTTAATAGGAAGAAAATAATTTATGGATTAAAATAGTGAATTACCACAATAAAATTCATTGACTCTTATGCCATAGCAAGAATCTGCCGGTGAAGTTTTCTTTTAAAAAGTAGTGAAAACCCAAGGGTTGAACTTAAGCCTGAAAAAGTAATTTAATATAAATGTATTACAGAAGTTCGATAAAATTATAAATTTACAGTAAAATGTTTTCTTTTCGTGTTAGCTGGTTAGTGCATTGCTGTGAAATCCAAGCCTTGAAGAAGTATTAAAACGAGCTATCGATCATATATGCATAGTTTATTATTGAGCAAAGTCAAAAGACCTCAAGCGGAAGATTAGTAAAAGTAAATAATCACCAAAAAGGTAACTAATTAAATAATCATTTTCATAATCTATTAACAATTTATATTATTTTAACTTTTCTCTAGTCGGATTTATTTTTCTTTTTTTTTTATAACCATATACATTAGATTTGAAAAACTATTTTATACAGCTTCAGATCGTTTTTATATAAAAATTTTATTAACAATATTATTCAATATTTCGATAACAATTTGTTATCATCTTCAGGATAATATTTGTAATTAAATATTTAATTAAATTAAATTAATTAAATTAAATTAAATATTTAATTACAAATATTATCCTGAAGATGATAACAAATTGTTATCGAAATATTGAATAATATTGTTAATAAAATTTTTATATAAAAACGATCTGAAGCTGTATAAAATAGTTTTTCAAATAATTAAAAAGATCAAATAAATATTATACATTCTATACATTAGAATGGATCGATTCAGTAATCGATATTGTGTTAACGGTACTTCGATAGTTTTTGGTATGAGGAAAAAATTCTGCTACGACATATGATAAAAATAATGTGAGAGGCACTCGATTTTCATGATTCTTGTTTTTGTATGGGGATTGGTCCTATATTTGGCTCCTTTACGGGCGCTAACCAGTCCCAAGGGCCGATATTTGCCCTCAATCCGTAGATAACTCAAATGTATGACTAAAACCCAATCATTTTTTCTCCTCAGTACCTCAGTCGAGGTACGGGTTCGGACCTCGACTCCTAAGGAGGATTCCCAGACAAAATAAAAATTCAAAATCGGACGCCTCGAAAACGATGTAGAGGTGGAATTTATTTCACCAACCGAAAATCTAAGGAAAAATCTCTGTCACAATCGAAAAGTTTTGGTCTATACAAATCGGCCCGGTTTAATACACATACATATGTAGGTGACTTGTAGTATTTGCAAATTTTTCTCTAAGTGCATAAGTAATTAAGTCTGTAAATAGCAATCATTTTGTTAACATGCATATGTGTCAAATGCTTAAAAATAACTTCTTTATTATCTATTGAAAAACTTATATTAAAAACATTTCGGCTAGCTTTCTTAGTTCACCATCTGATAACTGTATTTACATCTCATGTTCACGCACTTTGGTGATAAAAATTTAATTAAAACAAAAGTTGTTTTAATTAGACAGTGACATTGATTGTAGTTTTAAGTGTTAAATTTTTGCCATTATAATTTTTTGATTAATTTTTGAAAAAAACAACCTTATGTTTTGCATTAAGAACGATACGGCCGTTAATTTCTGAGTCTCTCCGAAGATTATGAATTTAAACGCATTTTGAATAATATATATGTACATATATGCATCTTCTGAAGGAGATATTCTGTTTTATTTTATATTTCAGCCATTTTTTTTCAATTATTGGTCATAGTTTATAAAAATATATATTTTCTCACCTTAAATTCCACAGTGCATAAACTCTAGAGAATATTTAAGTTTGAGGAGGGAAGGCAACCGAATGTCATTAACAATAATTTCTAAAAACCGCAACTCATCAAAGCAAAATTATATACATACAAACATACATCAATGTCTAAGCATACGTGTGTATGCACATCAATACGAATGTATATAAGTTACTGCCATTTTCCGGATAAGGTTTGTTTAAAATCTAAATCGAAACAGACTTGTTCCGAACTTACACTACTCTTTCACTTGAAATGGAATTCTTTAAGGTTTTCGTCATTTCGTTTACACTCATACAACGTTCCATACGATGTCAGATTTATGAGGAGTGCGAAGGCATTAGTGAGCCAGATGTTGTGGTGGCCAGTAAGAAAAGTTGTGCAAAGTATGTATTTTGTGATGGCGAAAACTCTTACGAAGCAGAGTGTTTAATAGGCTACCATTTCAATGAGCAAACGGGCTCTTGTGATGATCCAATTAATGTGAAATGTGCCATCGAACCGAGTGATAGCGTTCAAAGTATTTTTGATGTGAATTTTTCAACCCCAAAAACTGAAAAGCAAACTACAATGAGTGATCAACTCAATACCCATACGATTGAAAGTGATGTCAAAGAAATTGATTTGGATGAAAACAAAAAGGAATCAAATTCACCATCCCCGGCTCCAAGTTGTCTGCCGCTAAGAGGCTTTGACAATATAAGAAATATTGCTAATACCGAATCATGTGTAGCGTTCTACACCTGCTACAATGGCCATGCCATATCAATGCTGTGCCCCAGTAAAATGTATTTCAACGAAAACTCTGGCAAATGTGAAAAGCAAATGCCCGAAAGTTGTAAGGTAAGCGAATATGTCTAAAGTGTGCCTTCTGTAGCAAAAGTAAAAGTTTATGGACCAGAAAATAACTTAAGTAAGAAGATGTCAATTTTAACTTAATATTTAAGTGCAGTTCTGTGAAATAAACCATAATAAATTACGAAAAAAAAAATATTAATACTTTGTCGTTGCGAAAACCTCTCATCACCGGTTACAGCATTTTGCCACCGGAGCTGAGTGCTGTCTGTAATTATGATTTATGTTTTTCAGGCAAAATATTCGGTACGTTTGAACTGCTTAAAAGGAATTTATGATTTTGTGCCGCATCCCACCCGTTGCGAATACTACTTTTACTGTGTAAACGGCTATTTGATGATAATGCGCTGTCCGAACGATTTCAGTTGGCACTACGAACGCGGCACTTGTGTTCACAAATCAAAATCGAAATGTTTTTCTTTCCATCGTAAGAATAATCAAAAGTAATTTCATGTATTGTTATTCTCTGTTATATTATATTATATTATATTGTTTTAAGTTTATTATTATTTTTTATTTGAAGGTATTTAACACTCCAACGAATGATTGTTAAATTTCTTGTACTCATAATCATAAACATACTAATTACTTTTCTGTATGTAGAGATACGCTATAATTACAGTGTTAAAAATAAAAGTATGTGTGTGTGTGTGTGTAGCTGGTAAGATGCTTTTAGTAGTGTTATTTGTTGCTGTTTTTATCTCTGAACAAATTTTGATTACATTTTTTTAAAACAGTCTTGATTACGAGTATTAATTGAGTTTAACATTTCTAGCTTCTTTTTGGAAGAGAAACCTAAGTATGTATGTATGTATATCAAAAGGGATTTGATTTTGTATTTAGAAAATATTTTCAGTGAATAACACAGTGAAGCAAAATTTAAACTTCTTCTCTGTGGCATGCAATTTTATATTGTTACATACCAGTCTAAAGTTGGTAATTTTGGGGATGACCTCAATTTCTTCCCATCAGCTGTAGTTTTTGAAAAAGGTTTGTGCATTTTTGATCAGAGCAGACGTGTCTTTTGTGATGTGAATTCGTAATAGGTGAACTCGTGCTTTTTTTTTAATGGCTTATTTAAACAAATATTCCATGTTTATTAAACGTTTATTTGGCAAATTATGTATAGATATTTGCCAAATGAGATCTTAACAAACATGATACATATATTTTTGACAATAAGTCCGCCAAAGTAAACAAAGTATTTATGGTTAAATCCACGGACCGCACATCAAGCCTATACTACTGTCTTAAGTGGACACTAGCAGAAAGCTCATTCATTCGAATAATGAAAGGGCTTCACTGCACGAATGAACAATTTCGTTTCTACAATCAAAAATATCATTCATAAAACAAACTTTTTTATTTCGGCTGCTTTTTCATTTTATTGAGTGCCTTCAGTAAAAAGTGTACGTTGATATTATGAAATTTCATATTTCGCAAATTTTGAGTCATATGAACCTGAATTATACAAAAATAAAGTATTTATCTGTCGCAAGACATGAGCAAACATATCCCTCGAATCAACCTAACCTGCCACAACATACATAGATGCCTACGCAAGGTTGGCATTGGTGGCTGTGTGTTGATGTATGTATGTATGTATTGATGGGCATATAAAATTTACTTTGGTGAGTGTTATAGTTATTCTTATAATTTGCGTAGCTTGAAGGTCAGGTATTTAAAAGTTGGTACAATTTTACTTAACGCAATTTAGCTCTCAAATATACAATGCTATCTCAACAATTTGATTAGCACTATAACTGTTGTACAGGGATACTTTTAATGAAACTACTGATCAAAATTAAGTGCTAACTAAGTTTTATTAATTTTAAGCCACGCAAACTGATTGCGTAGAAATAAAATAAAAATTTTAGAGAAGTTTTATATATTGCTATTGATTTCTTAATTTAATGTAAAGTTTTTGATACTAATTTTCAAAGATCTAAGTAGTGCCTTGCATTTTTTTTTTTTACAAAACCACGTGAAGCACTACTCACACCATTGTGTAGTTGAGGTGGCAAACTTAACTAATTGCTAATCTGTCATATTGTAAATGACCTCTCTTACTTTAGTTTGTACTATCTGTCTCACGAAACTTGCCGGTATCTGCAAGCTCAGTTTGGTAGGCATTTAGAAATGTAAAATTAACTTCCTTCTGGCAATGAAAAAAATTCGAGTTAAATTTGAGCTGTTATGGCAACTTATAAAAGAAACCAAATGTTTTAATATCAATATGAATAGAACATCTTAGGTCCTAATTTAGTAATAACAATTTTCAAAAACATAAATTTTTTAATGTAAGCAACCATCTCCACAAACGAGTGAAACATCTAAAGATTCTTACCCCACCTAAGGGGTTTTTTCAAGTTAGGATCAACGCCATAAAAAATACACATGTATGGATGTATGCATATAAAAAAAAATACGTTTCGAACACAATGACACTCAGTTTTTATGATGCGCTGCAAAAACTGCACTCATCTATTTTATAAGCATTAAAGATAAATACGAAAGTATTGAAGTCAGCAAGCACAAGCACAATCAGGCATCCTTTGTTTACAAATGTATTTGGGGCCAACTGAACAACAAAGTCGTAACCCAAAACTCATGCTGCCGTAGCAAAAACAATATGCAACACATTTATACAACGAGTAACAACAGCAACAACGCAACTGCACCACCCTTATGTTGCACATAAAACACACAAACATTTTTATTTCTTTTTATTTACAAGTTTTAAAATTAGAAACTATTTTCAGTAAACTAATAATAAATGGTTGCACATGCGCAGTTCGCATGCCTGAATGAAAAAACTGTAGCAGGAGGAACAAATGTTGAACACAACAAAATGTGCTTTCATCAGGTGCTGGGGGTCTTTTTATTATTTATTTATTCACAAGTGTATTTTTATTGGATGCAAGCGTAAATATTTGTATATTTGTATATTTGGTGTTCATCTGCAATTGAAGAACTGCTTTAGAGCTCGAATGTCATAAAAGCAATTAGGATTGCACTTGTTTGTCTTTTAGAGCTTGACACTCTCTACCTCTGATCCATGCGCTTGCACGCATACATATATTCAGTTTGTATTTATTGAGAAGAAGTCACGCATATTTCTCTTCTGGTAGATAATGCACAATAGATTGCTTATAAGCGCAAAGTTTATTTTTGTATTGAGCCAATTCTGCAACAGATAATACATATGTATACTTGCATTTCAAAATGCTCAAATCAACGTTCTTAGCGTGTTTTTGGTGCCAACAACATTATGCCTCATTTTTGTTTAACGCTGAAACGAGCGAGAAGAATAATATCTACAAAATTTTGGGTTTAATTGGTACTTCAAGTTAGACAAAAAACTCTTCAGTGTGCATTAGAGTGGATCGATTTGTAGGGATACAAATTTGTTGATATTGTGCATTCAATTTTTTGAATTTTGCCATTCCATACGTACATTACACATATGTATGTACGTACGGAACCCTAAGTGCGCGAGCCAGCCTCGTACTTGACTGAATTTATTTAATTTAATGAGTTTACATTATTTAATATAAGTACTTATGTCACAGTTTTGTGGTGTAAGCGGGACAATCACAAAACACGAAAATAAATAATTTATTAAATAAATAATTACTAAAGGAAAATATTACAAGCAAATAGTCTCATTATTGTCGTCAATTCCTGCTTGGTGATTGTCCCGTTTAC
Source organism: Sturmia bella (assembly GCA_963662145.1). NCBI lineage: Eukaryota > Metazoa > Arthropoda > Insecta > Diptera > Tachinidae > Sturmia > Sturmia bella. Next base: position 20,834,116 of record OY759168.1, on the reverse strand, counting down.
ACGACAAAACTGTGATATAAATACTTATATTAAATAATGGAAGCATTTAAATGAAAAAATTGATTTAATTACAAATCTAGCCCTGAAGAAGTTGGAAATACCCCAACGAAACGTCGGGAATAATATTAATATTAAATAATAAATAAAAAAGTGTAGTTTTGTCTATTAATTAATGAAGATAAACAAATGGCCTTGAAAGCTCAATAGGTTTGACACCAGAAAAGGTAATATTCAATTGGATGTAAAAAGGTCGGAGTAAGAAACAAATTTAATAAAAAAAAAAAAAGAAATGCGGTCGGGGGACCCCCGTTAGGAACGAAGTTCCTTACGTTTTTCTTTTCATCTTTGAATGTAATACAAGGTGAAATCTGTAAGTTTTATTTTGTGTTGTTTTTGAAATTTTATGATTCTTTAAATTTTTGGAACGTTTTCCAACTAATTAATATTTATTGGTATGTGTCTCCGCTGCTGTCAGTGGAGACACCGCCAATCATACACAATTGCTTTTCGACAGTACACCAATACACATAAACAGCTCACACGCTTTCGTGACGATTTCTACTAATTTCCCCTACCAGCAAGCCGCGTTAAGGAACTTCGTTCCAAAAAAAAGAAATGCGGTCGGGGGACCCCCGTTAGGAACGAACGTTTTTTTTCATCTTCGAATGTAATACAAGGTGAAATCTGTATGTTTTATTTTGTGTTGTTTTTGAAATATTATATGCTTCTTAAAATTTTTGGAACGTTTTATTTTTTTTACTTTTGACACACGCAGTATTTTTTGTCAATCTGCTACAAAACGAAGAAAATTTTTTCAATATTGCTGTTTTTTGTTGTTTACATACTTTACTTTAGCGACATCTATCAACTGATAGTGTCCGTTTTCACAACTACTGCCCGTATGACACTTAATTTTTCTTGCATTGTTTAAGTTTTGGAGAACAGGGCAAATATAATGTCATAGTATAATTTAGTATGTGCAAAGAGTTCAACTATATTAAGATAAATGCAAAACTGTCAACATTTTCGTTGAAGTTATCGATAAAAAGTCAGGTTATGTCAAAAAAATTAAAAATTTTTCAACTTAAAATTGACATTTCAAACTTGAATGTTGCTGTGTCAGCGGTTTATGGACAATTTTTGCGATTTAACGCTTCTTTTTTGGAACATTTTTATTTCCTAGTGCTTTCTTGAAATAAAAAGAATACAACACCTACAAAAAAGATGCCAGTTTTGTTTACGTTTTGTATATTATCACTATAAATAATTCTATACCAATTAATGAAAGAAAAATGAAGTATGATACGGGCTTAATTAATATTTATTGGTAGGTGTCTCCGTTGATGTCAGCGGAGACACAAACACAATTGTTTGTGGACAGATACACCAATTCATATAAACAGCTCACACGCTTTCGTGACGATTTCTACTAATTTCCACTACCAGCAAGCCGCGTTAAGGAACTTCGTTCCAAAATAATTTTAGTTTACACCCCCGAAAATGATTTTTTGATATGTCATAGTGGCACTTTCTTTCCTCATGCCGAAAGCTATCGAAAAATCGGTGGCACAATGTCGACCCACCGTAATGTGTGTATAATTTTGAGATACCATACATTTAAATATCATTTTTAATGCTGCATGTTACTTAAACGTTGTTGACTTCCAAACCATGTCATAAGTGAGCGAGTATGTTAATGAGTGTTCCTGCTGACACTGTGACAAGTGCATTTGAAAATTTATTTAGATTTGAACATTTCGGCTTAACGTTTTTTCTTGGGGTTTTCTGCCTTGACGCAACACCACCATATGGGGTCTATTTTCAATTTCGATTCCTTTTTTCTCCTCACTTGTTTCAAATATTCATATTAAGAGCAATACTTTATATTATTTCATTGTATCACGAACGTAATTTAAAGCTATAATTTATACAACGTTTGTTAATGTTGCATGCAATACAACAAAATATACCACAACAGAAATTGTTGTTTATATACAAAGTGCATTTGTACGTTAGGATTTTGTAGATTATTTTTTTATTCTGCTGTTGGTTTCATTTTGAAAACCTATTTGTTGTACTTTGTTCCAGTGAAGATGATTTGATTTCATACATGCAAACGTGCAAAAGTTTTAAGTATTTGCACCATTTTGTGGCATGTTACAAAAAGGATTTTCATTTGTTGTGCAAATTAGTATTTTGTAAACTCTGGGATTAAAGAAAAATATTTAGAAGTTATGAAGGATTTTTTATAATAGTTTTTCCAGTTAGAAAACATGATGCAAGTATATGTATGCTTCACAGTTTGCAAATATGTATAAGAAACTTATATTATTGAGGTTATAAAATGAAATAACTTAAACATATACAGGGTGTATGGTAACTTAACATCTGAACGAAAACTGGTAGGAAAATGTTTGTCTTCGTAGCAGTTCATTAAGAGTATAAGAAAATATGCAAAAAACTTCGCAGTGCCTGTGGGATTGGGCAAACACTCCTTTGACAATGTATCACCGACAAAACTGGAGGTTTGGTTGAACTCAAAAACCAAATATTCCGAAAATTCATTTGACTACTAATATAGTAAAGGCAAAACTTAATAAGATATACCAGCGGTATTCACACCGAACTTGTTAATTTGTTACTCGGTAGTTTGTTGAGTTGTTAAAATTAGCAACTGTGATCGACCCCCTTTTTCAAACTTTGTTAGTCTGGTAACTTTCGTAGTAAATCAGCTGATTTATTGTTCCGACACAATTTATTATTCTGAAGAAATTAAACATGCCACCAGACAGTGTAAAAAAAAACAATTGTAAACCATTTAATTACTCATGCTTTGACACAAATAACGTTTGCTGACGGTAAGTAGACAAGATTTATCGAAGTTTAATAATTTAAATATAAATAATTTTCCATGATGATGAAGATGAAACCGAAAATGTACTGGATGAGCTGTATAAAGATTTACATGTTGACTTTCGCCACTCTTCAGCTTTATTATATGTAGCTTTCGAGTATCGAACTTTGCATCGCCGTATTTCGCATGTTGCGTCAATTTTGGGCTGGTCCAAACATTTTTGATAGCAGATTGAACTAGTCGGTTTCTGAAAATACATATACGTCATTGGCATAATCTTATAAACATATACAAAATAGTGCTACATTACTTCAATTTCCACATTTTCCAACACAAAATTCAACAGAAATTTATGCTCCACTTCACTCCACTTTTTTCCATTTTTGTTCGAATGAGCTTTTTCCTTTGGTTATCGACTATAAGAACAGTTTGTGATTTATTAAAATAAAATAAAAAATCATTTAATTAACATACTTACTCTCAATATACACGAAAATTGCCAAAACACAAATATCTTTTTTAGAAATGTATCACAAATGATTTTTATTATTTAGAAACTGCAACAGCTGATTGTGAGTTACCCACTAACAACTATTTTATCAAGTATGCCATGTCGTTAATATGTTAGATGTTAATCCGGTAGCGCGTTAAATATACAAAAACAAAATACATGTAAAAAAGTAACTATTAACGATTAACAAACTAACAAGCTCGGTGTGAAAACCGCTACTATTTGTTTTTCTTAATGCATATTTGTACTGAACACAACAACAATTTTCCCCAGCTAAAGAGTCTTCAATGTTACTTTTCTTGTCTTCTTTAAAAATATTGATCGCTATAATTTTACCACAAAAAAAAAACTTTCTCAATTCTGGGGAAGTGAATGCATTGAACTAGAACCCGATAAAGTAATTAACAACAGTTTTTTTGTTGTTGAAATTTTTGGTTTTATTTCCAATAAAACTATGTGAAAGAAAACTTCGTTTGTATTAACAAAAATAGGAAGATAATAACATAGAAGTTCCACTTTATACGTTCACTTTAACACATACATACATACGTAATCAGAATATTTGAAATAAATCTTTTTGACGAAATTGTGCCGGAAATTCCACAATCGAACGAAAGAAACAATTAAGCTAATTTGTTGACATTTTTCCATATTCCCAATCTATTTATACATTTTTACATCTACATGTTCGATCACGCTAAACATCAATTAATTTTCATTGACACATGTGACATTTTTCAAGTGTTTAAAAACAAATTTCGATTTAGTTATACGTTATTATTTGTTTGTTTTTTTTTTTTTTTTTTTTGCTAAACTTTTTCTTTTCCCTTTACTTTATTAACACATATAAACAATCGCATTAAACGAAATAAATATTAAACAAGAATGGGGTTTTCATTTACTCAAGAGATAATTTTAAATGATTTTTGGTTCAAATCAAAAGACACACACAACAAAACATACACACATGTGTATGTACTTGCGTAAACATAAACTAATGTTTGCGTGAAATTGAAACAGTTTTAATACAGTCAGTATGTAAAAGAAATCATTCAATGTATTATATATTTCGATAAATCACCTTTGGCCGAGTTTGTCATATATTTAAAAAACATAAAAAAATAAAACAAACGTAAGCAAAGGACGAATAATTTTAGATCAGATTTTTTTGCTTCTTCTGTAAAATTTGTTTAACGCAGCTTTTTATAAATTTATATGAGGAAATATTTTTAAAAATAACTTTTTGCCACTTCTTGGCATTTTTTTGTAAATATTCTTTTAATAATAAGTCTTAGTGCTTGTGAAGTATTGAGAATTAGGGTGATTACGGCATTTGTACTTCTTTTGAAATTCTTTCAAATTTGCACTGTTTAGTCAAATTTATCAGAAAACTCTAACCGTCTAATTCATAAAAATTATAATAGGTTTATAAAGCTCTTATTTGACAGATTTTCCACACAAATATGTCAAATAACAGTCTTATAAGCCTGTTATAATTTTTATGAATTAGGGGGTAAGACTCCAAATAAAAATCTGTTTGGAAATCAACTCTGATCAATGTTGCGACATTTTTTGAAAGTTAAAGACTAATAAAGGAAAATACTGTAATTTTCGAAGAAAATGATGAGATAATGATGAGCGACGGGGTGGTCGCGAAACAGTCATGGTATGTACCCCAGCCAGTTAGCCTTCAACTTTATTTTTCTTGTGTTCTTTAAAAATGTTGATTGCTCCAATTTTATCACAAAAAATCTTTCTCAATTTTGAGGAAGTACAAATTTAACTAGAAATCCCAATAAAATTATGAACAACTGTAAATCATATAGTTCACTGTTATATAGTTCAATGTAATTTTTTTTTCCAAAAATATTCCACGCACTTGCTTTATTAAACTGCTTTTTGACTTAATAATATATGTATATATGAAAATTGATTAACAAAAACAATTAACAAGCAAACACAATAAAAAACAAGAATTTTAAATTAAATTACAAAATTTTAACAAATGTGCTGTGTGTATGTATGTAATTGTGCGATGGTAACTTCATTCACTTACAACTGCTACCATTTGTATGCTACAAATGGTAGCAACCGCTGCACTATGTAAAACAATCAAATTTGTCTCAGTAGATGACTACATTTCAACAAAGCAGGAAGGAGTACTGCGACTAATTTACTCCCCTTTATTCCAGTCTCTCCAGCTGCCCTACACTGGCTTAAGTAATAAAAACTCGGGGGTTTTGAAAAGTATTGAGTATCATTCAGTAATGAGAGTTAGCAGAATTGACTTGCACTAATATGTATAAACTTGTTTGTGGTTTTTCATTCTGAATTTCTTGAAGTAGCTTTCAAAAAATTATTTTTCTCACTTACTTAAGTTTAGTAAATATCAAATGACTCCTTTAAACTCTATGCCTTTCTTCAACGCCGACACCTTTCAATTTGTGTAATTTTCTAAAATGACACCACAACAATATCAAGCAAATAAAAATAAATTCAAACAAAATGACAGAAATAAAAAAACAAAACGTAAACCTTTGTATGGGGTCAAAATTTAAATGAACGAAAATCTTTTGTACGCGCAGTCAGTACAAGTGATTTGATTGATTTAGTTTTTCATGTAAAATAAACCAAACAGTCGATAAAAACTCGTTGATTGTTACACGAGGCCTCTACATCAGCAAAAATAAAAAGTTGGAGCAATAAAGACGCGTGCCAATTTTTAAATTGAATCAATAATATCGGCAAAAATGAATTAATATATATATATATATATATATATATATATATATATATATATATATATATATATATATATATATATATATATATATATATATATATATATACCTATATGAAGGTGATGGACGTGAAACACCCTGCGTATGCACACCAGCCAATAAGTCTTCAGCTTTACTTTTCTTGTCTTCTTTAAAAATGTTAATCCATACAATTTTGCCACAACAAATTTTTTCCTCAATTCTAAGGAATTAAAAAGCGAATTGAAGCCTCATAAAACAACTGACACTTATTTAAGAAAAAAAAATCACAAAGAAATGTGAAAGCCAGAGAAAGGATATAGAGTAGTACTCAGAAAAGAAATCAGCATTGACTTGATTTTCTTGTACGTTTTTTAGATAGCTTAGAATTTGGAAATAAATCACGGCACACAAAATTTATTTCCAAGAGCTATTTTTTATTGAGACACACTGCATCAGAGAGACACTATGTTTTTGTTTGCTGTAATTTCTTAAGCCTTTTGCGGCATTTAAAGTATGTATGTATGTACTTCATGAATTTGTGCTCATTTTCGTAAGCGAATCACGTTATAAATTAAATTATTATATTCCAATTTTTCTCTTCGTTGTCTTAGAAATTATTTCGAAAAATAATTTGTTAGTGACTATTTACTTCAGAGTGAGTGAACTTGAAAATTGTTTATGCATTACATTAAGTTAAAAAGAAAAATTACTTCGTCGACGACCTTGACAAATTTAAAATTTGCTCGTGCATGAAATTATGTGGTTAAACACATTTTATGTGTGACGAAGAAACACAAATACATATATCGCGAATGAGCAAGATCGTCAGCCAAATTAAAACTCACACATACATCTTTGTTTGTTCCATGTTTGCAAATTTGAAATGCAATTTAAGTTGCAGCGATGAGTAAATTCGAAATATGCACTTTTATTCACTATGAAATGAATTTATGAAATTTACTTGAAATATTTACCAATATTTTATATATTTGAAAAACACAACAGGGGCGTGAAGAAAAAAAAAAAAAATTATTAAAGTTCAACTTTTGTTATCGTTCTGGGAGATGAAACACTATAATAAAATGTAATTTTGCTGCAAGAATGATGCAAGAACGTTGTATACCGTCAAAGTGTGTATGTGTGTGCCAGCTGAATGTGAGCAAATGTCCTTATTGTATGCGTGTATGCTGGATGAGTTGTTGTCCATAATGTGCACTGACATAAACATACATTCTTTTATTAAACACGTACAAGCACGCACACCTACACATCACCACGTCCTAGAAAAAAAAATTTAACAGGCATAAATGTTGTCAACTGAAAGTGCTTGAGGTAGTATTTTTAATAAAAATTCTTTAGTTCATTAAAGGGCTTGAATGTGTATGTATGTTAACATTAAATTAAATCTATGCGAAAAGCTCAAATATGGCTGTCCTGTAGCCAGTCAACCCACGGTCAGTTTTATGTGCTTCCATTGAAAAGTTAGTAAATGTCAATAACAGAATGTGTCTGTGTGATATAAAAAAAATTTCCAAAAGGTCTAAAAGATAATTTAACACAGTGGGAAATAAAATAGTCATGTTTACAAACAGTCAAGCTAAAATTGTTGTATCTGGAAAAAGTACAGAACAAGTTGAGTGGATTGCTCGCAATAGCAGAAAATTTATTGTTGGCACAGGGTATATAGAGAAGAAAAGCGGTCAAAACGAGATAGCAAATCAGCGCAAACGCTGTGCATCTCGCTTTTGGAAATGCCCAAAAATTGTGACAAAATCATGATACAACATCATGATACATACTACGTTTATACGTAGCCTATTCACAAATAAAAACTATTCGCAAATAAATAACTCACTGTTTATTATTATTTAAATATTATGATGTTTCTTACAATTCAATTAATGCAGAAAAGCCACGAAATATTGCAAGAACGGTTCAACAAAAGGCATGCAACTTTTGTAATCGCTAGTGAAAGAAGAAGACACCAGTTAATTTTTGGAACATTTAAAAGTGACTACTTGATATCTCTTGCAGAAGCAGTTTTCAAGAATCGTAGGAAGAGACGATTCGAAGCTCGCCCTAGAAGTGACCACTACTGGACATTGATTAGAGAGCATTGCTCCAGCTGCAACGACCGCTTTCATATTTTATTTTTAACATTTTCAGCACTTTTATTCAAATTTTACAAATTTTTTGCTTTCGTGCAATTTTTAGTAAATTATTTCCTTTCTGTCATATGATTGTACGTGTGCCACATCGAAGAAGACTTTAAAACCGATAAAAAAAAAGTGGCAACTTTTTGTGTTTTATTTGCGAATAGCTTTTTAATCAGTACTTGTTTTCGTGACTATAGCTACAATAGCTACATAAATAAATGAATAGCTACATAAATAAAAATTTTATTTACTGTTTATACGCCAAATTTTTCTATTCACAATAATTTTATTCGCGAATAAGCAGTACGTATAAACGTAGTAACAACTAATAAGGTAGCCTCGTCAGCTGAACCGTTATAGCCTTTTCACACTTATCAACATTTTCGTGGAACGTGTTGAAGATGTTGAAAATGTGAAACATGCGTTCACACACAACATCTAACATCACATATACATACACAGCTGCCAAAATAAATAAAGCCACGTTTTGCATTAAAGACAATAAAAATATAATATAAATAGATTTTGAAGACAAAATAATAGTAGGATTACCAGCAAGGCAGATTTAGTAGGTACAAGCACTAGCAGACCAAAAAAAAAAAAAAAAAAAAAATACACGAGAGTTGTTGGTAGAAAAATAACTGCATACTGTCAAATTCTTCTCGCATTTGTTTTGTTAAACTGGTTTGTGAGTGTGTACAAAAAACGAAATTACACAAATTTCATAAAATAAATTTATTTAAACCACTTAAAAATTATTACTTTACTTTTTTATGGAATAAAAGAAGCAAAATCACTGGCTTATTTTACTTTTTCTTCAATAGTAGCTACAAAGCTACAAAATCACTTGCGCCTTTCTTAGAAATCAGAGCACGTTAAACGGCTTGTAAACAAACTTTTGACATTAAGCAGTTAAGAAACAACGAGCAGCTGTTTTAGTGATTTTACCTGTTTAATCTGCCTTGATTAGCAGTTAGCTTGCAAGAACAATCTACTACTAATGCAATGTATAGAATCCATAAAAAGCTTGCTGGAGGAAGAACATGATGAAGACATCATTTTGGACACAACTCCTTTTTTAATGATTTTGAATGTCAAAATTTACAGTGATGCCACTACAATTTTGTAATTTTTTTTAGTGATGACACTAAAATAATCGAAAGATGTTGAGTGGCACAAAATGAGTTAGGAACATTTTATAAAGATGTTGAAAGATGTTGGTTTTTAGCCCTGTATATTTCTTATGGAGAAATTTCAACATCATCGCAAATTGATGGTAGATGTTAGATGTTGATAAGTGTGAAAAGGCTATTAATCATCTGACTACTTCAAACTGTCAAGTGAATACAGAGATGAAAGGCAGCCAAAACGAGATAGCAAATAAGCGTAAGCTCTGTTCATCTATCTCCTGTAAATGTAGAAGTGGCGTCTTTTTAACAGTTTGCAGAAATTGTAGAAAAATAAATTGTATGTTATTTTCATTGAAGTTGTTCTTGTTGTAGTGAAAAGGTTACCTTTTTAATTGCATCATGGGAAAAATAAACAAAAAAAAATGTTTACAGATTTTTTCACGCGGTGAGAGAGAACATACAATGAATATTGTATCTATCAGCTGATTTGGGAGATTTTCAAGTCACTTTTTTCCTTCTATCTACTCTACGATTGTTGGTGCTAAGTCTTATTTCGATTTTATCTAGTCTATTTAAATACTAAATGGTACATCAATATAACTTGTTGTATTTTTCATAACAAGTATTGAGTGTGTTTGGAAATTTCCACAATTTAAATTTCCAATCCCATAAAGGAAATAAAACTTTTTCTTTGCTGTGAATGTGGAGCACGTTTTGATTCGTTCTCGCTTTAAATGCGTTGCACGCTTCAAGTTACAAGCTTCAAAACATACGCTATTTGTTTGCTTAAAAGTCAGCTTAAAAAACAATTGTTACCTTTTTATGCAAATTTATTTACATATATATTTGTTAGCTGTTTTTCCATTAGAACATCCTATCATATTCTTGATGGGGCAAATTAGCAAAATTGGTGCAGTGGTCCAACATCAGTGGTTTTGATTAAGATAATTTGACATTTCTTTGCTTCAGTGTTTGACAAATTTACTCGCTGAGCGCTACATAATTCATTGGCGTGTTAAGATTGTTGAAATCTCTTACAAAAATGGGCGTTCAAATTAAAGCACCTCTCGTGCACTTCATGTTTCTTTTTGATCAGCATTATCGACCAAAAATGTCCACAATATATTCGTCAAGAAGCGGAACTGCAGCATTTGGGCAAATGAGGATGCATAAGTGATTGTTGAAAAGTCGATGTATTCACACAGAGTGACTGTTTATTGCGGTTTGTGGACTGGTAGCGTAACCAAGGTGTACGAAACAATGGCTATTTTGGGCGAGAAATTCAATGGCCGTGCTATCTCACGTCGTGGTGATGTTGATTGGCCGTCACGACGATGTGACTTGACACTGTAGGGCTTCTTTTTTTTTGGGAATATATAAGAAAGTGTGCGTTAATAAGAATAGAATAAATCAATAGCTAAAGAATGAGATAATTGGTTTTGTTAATGATGTTGATTTTGAGTTAAGTCTCAGAGTCATTGAAAATATAGGCCATTGCCAACTTCGGGTTGTTGCAAGCGTTTGCCCGATGGTTTTATAAGCAGATTGTCATAGATTATAGCAAATATTGATAGAATTCTTTGAGCAGTTCTTGTGCATTTTGGTCGGACCAGCTTTTTTTTATTGTAAATTTGGAGTGAAATTAGTATTTAAAAGCTAGATTATAGCACAGTTCTGCAGGCAGAGTTCCCGGCAATAATGTAATATGTTAAAGAGTTCGATGAAATGGGACGGCCAGGGCCTGTGAACATATTTGAGGACAGGTTTGTGGCCATTTAAGCACTCGTAGCTGAGAAGGATAAGTCACATACAGTTTTGGGTTTCATAAGCTCTATTAGCAGCAAAATACTTAAGTAACATAAGCTTGGCATGCTCGAAGCTGTACGAGGCAGTTAAATCTGGGATAACGAATTGGATACTTAGAGCCCACTCAACTCTCTGCAACAATGAAAGCGTGGAACTTAATATAAGAATTATCTGGGGGAAAAAACGAGGGACTGCTTAAACTTAGCAAGCCCAAATTCAAAAGAATATTGAGAATAATAGCAGAGCACTCGAAACTATTGGCACATCTAAACTGCATGGAATATCGAACATGTGGGAAAGGAGAGTGAGACATTGTATCATTATTCATACCAACGCCCTGCCTTTATTATAGAATTGTTGAGAAAATTTGTTTTCCTACAAAGTTGTTTGGTCATTAAAAGGATATAAATGTAATTTTTGATATTGGCCGAGATATATACATACATGCATACATATATATTTTTCAGGCAGATTTTTGTAAGATTTATTTAAGTTTTTTATTTGCCATGATTCTTAGAAGTCAAAACGATTTGATTTCAAACAATTTAAAATAGCTTAATAAAGAGTCCAAGGTCGGCTTCAGTAATGGTAGCAATTACCATAAAAAGAAAAATTGTGCTGCCAGACGCTCACAGATCTCATACGCGAAGCTGGTGTTAGTTATACCATGGAGGAGGAAATTACTTAGCCAGGCCGAAGGCCGGTTGTCAAGAACAAGTTTTCCATACCTATAAAAAATTTCTGAAATGAAATAGGGTTTTGGATGCAGGGGTGTTAGATGTGACGATTTTACGTCATTTTGACGTAATTTTGATCAAAAAACCATAAAATGACGTATGATGTTTTTCTTCTTAGGAGCTCTTGTATTTTGACGTTTTTCTAGCTTCTCTCCTTTTTAAACTTATGGCAACTACGAGAAAGTAATTGAAAGAAAACTTAAAAACATTTTTATACTTTAATTTACTCAAGAAAGAATAGACAGCATTCTTACGAGCGCTCACAACAAGCATTTGTATATTAATAAGAAGTCTGTCAAACTCTATATAAAATTTGAATTTGTATGGCAGTCAGATAACACAACTTTATTAATTGTAGTACTGGGCTTAACTTGCTTAACCAAGGATGACAGAAAGTTTTGTGAAAGGAAAAATTTTTCACCAAGAGATGAAGTTTATCTTGTTGTTAAAGTAAAAGAAAAAATGTCGCAGTGTAGAATTGACTCTTCAGTTTGAAATAATTTAAATTTAATTAATCCATCCGTTATTTTAAATAAAAATACTACTATAATACCCTTGTTTAAAAATTTTCCCAATTTGCTATCTAAAGAGAAGTACCAGGAAGTTGAAAACGAAGCAAGAGAAATGCGGATTTTAAATTTAAATAAAAGTTCAACCGATTTTAATATTTTTTTGAAATAAATCAACTTAATCAAGTTGTTGTTTTAATTGTTCGAGGTCACTTGTTTTTTTATAAGTGTTTATTGAATTCGATATTTCGATATCACAATGGATATCTTCTTCAGGAATGTTTAGATGTTTTTTCAAAAATTAATCAAGTTATTAAATAATCCCAGTGCCCCGCCTTCTCACAAATGCGATCCCGACATCTTGGGAGAGACACCTTACCAGACATAACCCAATTACGGGGCATATGCTGGAGGAAATTAAGGAACTTTGTGAATGACACGGAATTCCTATAGACATATGGGTCAAACTGTATCACGGTAAATCCACGGAGCGAACAACAAGCCTATACTGGCTTAGGTGTATGTCGCAAGACATGGGCAAGCAAACCCCTCCAATCAACCTAACCTAACCCATCCCTATTAAATAATGAACCGGCTTTTCCTATCTTATATGGTTTTATTAACTATTTAATGGTTTCTCCAAATTCATCTGCTCACGCTGAACGAATTTTTAGTCAAGTGAATTTAAACAAAACTAAAATTAGAAAGAATTGAAGTGAATTTTTGGCTAAGGACTCTTTGAAATATAACTCTTCAGAGTGTTTTAATGTAAACATTACAAAAAGTTTAATTAAAAGCCACAAAGCAATAAATTTTGTATGAATAATATTAATATAAAATTTTTATAATACAAATTTTTATAATGTACAATTTTACTTGTTTTGTTATAGTAAAATGCATGTTGAATTTTGTACAATATAAAAGATATTATTAAATAAAATTAATTAATTTTGGGTTTATTTGCTTTTATTTATTAATTAATTTTGGGTATATTTTTATAAATGACGTTTTTCTTTCCAAAATTTGACGTTTTCTGAAAAAATTTTCTGAGAAAATTTTTGGATGCTTCAAAGCCGTTTATGAATTTGAGATTTTACGTGCTGCGCTAGAAATTTTTTTCTTTCAGCATTGTTTTACTAACATTTTCATATTTTCCTAGAAACTAAAAGCCTCCTGCAGACTTTGATTTCAGTCTTGGGAGGTCCACGATCCCCTCTGCCTGGCTTCTTATTCTAAAGCTTACTCAGAGTTCAATTTAATTTGAAAGAAGTTCAATTCGTTTTGCAATTGGATACATTTGCTTTGCAAGTGTTGAAAATGTTGCTTTAAGGAGTATCTACTTTTTGGGTTTAATGTCTTTTGGGTCTTATGTAAAAAAATGTTGTTCAAAACTTTATGAATATGTAATCAACATGAAACGCTCGAGTGCGCTCATGAAATGAACTCATTCACCATTGAGGTTTTTGTCATGCTTAATTTTTTTTTCTTTTTCCTTAATTCTACATGCCAAGTTTAGTTGAACACTGTAACAAATATACAGAAATTCTTAAAAGTAGAATTTCAGTGTAGTGCACCTTTAATATTTTACCTCAAAAAACAAAACAACAATTGAAATTCTCTCACGTACCATATCCTTTTGTCAAAGGCGCAGTAAGTCGGTGGTTTTCTTTTAGTGTTTCTAGTGCTAACTACATACTTCAATTTATAAACAAGTCCACTAACACACATGTAATTCAAGCCTTTGTTGAACGCACGTGTTGCATTTTTATTTGTATTTTCATTTACATCGCTTTACGAGTATTATTTGTGAGACAGTGTGCAGGGATATGAGTGTGTGTCTGTTTATGTTCAAATGTTCATTATTTTTATAACCTTCACATAAATGTGTAAGGGTATATATAAGTTTGTGATTCCGTTTGTAACGCATTGAAATATCCATCTAAGACCCCATAAAGTATATATATTCTGGATCAGCATCAATAGCGATTACGATTGAGCGATGTCCGTCTGTCCGTCTGTCCGTCTGTAGTCGTTGAAATACCGTTTCTGAGAAAACGGTTTGAGATAGAAACCTCATTCTTTCGCTAAAACGTGTGAAACCCCGGTAGTGGGTCTGCTATTGAAATTCAGTAAGATAGGTCCACGGATAGCCGAGATATATTCAAAAAACCGGGTTTTGAGGGATATTTTGTGTAATTTTTGTATTCAGATTTTTGAAAAAAAATTTTTTCTTAAAAACTAAATTATATCATTTTTAGTGCTCATTAAATCCTAGAAATGAAGGAATTTTTGAAATCGGCCCATATATATCCGAGATATAGCGTCTCCCGATTTTTAAAGAAATCGGCTTTATAAGCCAAATAAGACAACTTTTGGCACCGAAGATCCATCAAAATGGTATATATAGGCTATTTAGAGGCAAAAGTGGAAAATTTTTCCACATCGGCCTATATACACTCGAGATATAGCGCCTCCCGTTTTCTCAAGAAGTCGGCTCTAAAAGCCAAATAAAACAACTTTTGGTATCAAAAATCGATTAGAATGGAACATATAAGGTGTTTAAAAGCAAAATTGGAAAATTTTTGAAATCGGTCCATATATATCTGAGATATAGCGACTCCTGATTTTTCAAGAAATCCGCTCTTTAAGCCAAATAAAGCAATTTTTGGCACTAAAAATCAATCATCGGCTCTATAAGCTAAATAAAACAACTTTTGGCACCAAAAATCAATCAGAATGATACATATAGGTTAGTCAGAAGCAAAACTGGAAATCTTTTTGTCATCGGCCCATATATGTTCGAGATATAGCGCCTCCCGATATCTCAAGAAGTCGGGCCTGGAAGCTAAACGAAACAGTTTTTTGCACTAAAAATTTGTCGGAATGGTACATACAGGCTGTTTAGGGGCAAAATTAGAAAATTTTTGGACATCGGCCCATATGCACCCAACTTTTGGTACCAAAAATCAATCATAATGGTACATACATATGTATATAATATTATATACATATGTATATAATATTTGCGATCATGTATGAATGTATGTATGTATGTATGTATGTATGTATGTATGTATGTATGTATGTATGTATGTATGTATGTATGTATGTATGTATGTATGTATGTATGTATGTATGTATGTATGTATGTATGTATGTATATACATGTATGTATGTATGTATGTATGTATGTATGTATGTATGTATGTATGTATGTATGTATGTATGTATGTATGTATGTATGTATGTATGTATGTATGTATGTATGTATGTATGTATGTATGTATGTATGTATGTATGTATGTATGTATGTATGTATGTATGTATGTATGTATGTATGTATGTATGTATGTATGTATGTATGTATGTATGTATGTATGTATGTATGTATGTATGTATGTATGTATGTATGTATGTATGTATGTATGTATGTATGTATGTATGTATGTATGTATGTATATATGTATGTATGTATGTATGTAGATACGTTTGTATGTATGTAGGTATGTATGTATCTACATATGTATGCATGCATGCAAGTAGGTTAGCATAAACAATTTTTTTGCTTTGGTGTAAAAATGTGTATGTATGTACATACATATGTATGTATACACGAGCTTGAAAATGAAAGTGATATAAAGAATTGTTGAAAAAAGGGTACGCAATGAAATTCTTTTAAACAATTGCGTCTTCAAATTCATTCACACAAAAAATCATTTTGGGTTTCCCTACGTACTTACATATGTACATACACACACACATGTGTATGATGATACGCAATAGATCATCAACAACGTGCACAAGAAAAAAATAATTTTGTAAAAGCAAGCAATGTAAATATGTATGTATGTATATATGTATGTATATAATCATTGTTTTGTGGAACACACTGAAAATATTCAATAATAAAGAATTTATTTTAGAGTTTTCTATTATAGATACATACATACGTATGCATGTACCCACATACGTAAGTAAATTGAAAAGCAAATCACACTTAATGGCAATGTTTAGCATTATAATTCAAAAATAATGCAATTATATGCAATTTTTTGTTAAATAAATTTTACTATAAAGTTAACTGATAAATAATTAAGAAATACATTTTGCTTTTCTTTATTTCATTGATATTAAAAAGAATTGGTGTCACCCAGTGATTGAACTTGAGCATATTAGGAATTATTTAAATAAAAGTTTTGCAGCCTGTGTTAAATCCCGGTAGTGGATCTGATATTGAAATTCAGAAAAAATCGGCCCATTTAAAAGCAAAATAAAACAACTTTTCGCACCAAAAATCAATCGGAATCTATGTACCATTGTGAAGGGTATTTAAGATTCGGCCCAGCCGAATATAGCACTCTTACTTGTTGTTAAACATTTTATACAGTTTTACTATTCTGCCAATGCAAAATAAAACCCGAGAGGGGCTTTTCTATTCCATTGTTTGTTAAGCCATCCACATGTTTTTATTTATATTGTTGATATTTTACTAACAAACACCTCGAGCCATTGCAACTAGCTAGACATTGCCACTGTTGTCATTAACATGACTCTGACTTTTGTGTGAATAAACAGTTGCACAGTGGTCAACGCTTATTTGGCTAATTCCGTCCGACTGAACAGATTATTAACAAAGTTATAAAATCTAAAATTGTTATTCAAAAGTCATATTGACTCTCGTTTCAAAGTACACGTGAAACAATAGTTTTTATCTTTGACATATGGATGATTTTGTAAAATGTAAACTAAAAGTTTGTTTAATGAAAAAAATAAATACAGGGTCCACCATCTAAGGTTCTTATTCCGTGAATGGTAACACTTAGCTCATGTCTGATTTGACAGATAATTAGTTTCCATTCCACAAAATACAAGGGCTGGGCAGTATTTGAAATACATGTATTTGAAATACCTATTTAAAATAAAAGTATGTATTTTGTATTTTAAATACTAAGCGCTTGAGTATTTTGTATTTCAAATACTCGTGCTCTTAAAATACATTTTTCAAAATACTTTTTAAATTTATGTTAAAAAATATGCACTAAAAATTATTCCATTCATACAACAACTAAAATCCGAAAATTTTGCTACTGTTTTATTTTCAAAAAATTGCAACCACAATTTAATTACCAAAGTACCTGTGTAAAGTAAACGCAACTGAATGCACATACATACATTGAGAAAGTCGCCAAACTGTCAGAAATAATGAAAAAATAAAATACAAGAAAAAACAGCGTTCGACATTTTAATCTAAAAACAAGAGAAAACAAGTAAGAGTGCTATATTCGGCTGGGCCGAATCTTAAATACCCTTCACAATGGTACATAGATTCCGATTGATTTTTGGTGCGAAAAGTTGTTTTATTTTGCTTTTAAATGGGCCGATTTTTTCTGAATTTCAATATCAGATCCACTACCGGGATTTAACACAGGCTGCAAAACTTTTATTTAAATAATTCCTAATATGCTCAAGTTCAATCACTGGGTGACACCAATTCTTTTTAATATCAATGAAATAAAGAAAAGCAAAATGTATTTCTTAATTATTTATCAGTTAACTTTATAGTAAAATTTATTTAACAAAAAATTGCATATAATTGCATTATTTTTGAATTATAATGCTAAACATTGCCATTAAGTGTGATTTGCTTTTCAATTTACTTACGTATGTGGGTACATGCATACGTATGTATGTATCTATAATAGAAAACTCTAAAATAAATTCTTTATTATTGAATATTTTCAGTGTGTTCCATAAAACAATGATTATATACATACATATATACATACATATATACATACATACATATTTACATTGCTTGCTTTTACAAAATTATTTTTTTCTTGTGCACGTTGTTGATGATCTATTGCGTATCATCATACACATGTGTGTGTGTATGTACATATGTAAGTACGTAGGGAAACCCAAAATGATTTTTTGTGTGAATGAATTTGAAGACGCAATTGTTTAAAAGAATTTCATTGCGTACCCTTTTTTCAACAATTCTTTATATCACTTTCATTTTCAAGCTCGTGTATACATACATATGTATGTACATACATACACATTTTTACACCAAAGCAAAAAAATTGTTTATGCTAACCTACTTGCATGCATGCATACATATGTAGATACATACATACCTACATACATACAAACGTATCTACATACATACATACATACATATATACATACATACATACATACATACATACATACATACATACATACATACATACATACATACATACATACATACATACATACATACATACATACATACATACATACATACATACATACATACATTCATACATTCATACATGATCGCAAATATTATATACATATGTATATAATATTATATACATATGTATGTACCATTATGATTGATTTTTGGTACCAAAAGTTGGGTGCATGTGGGCCGATGTCCAAAAATTTTCTAATTTTGCCCCTAAACAGCCTGTATGTACCATTTCGACAAATTTTTAGTGCAAAAAACTGTTTCGTTTAGCTTCCAGGCCCGACTTCTTGAGATATCGGGAGGCGCTATATCTCGAACATATATGGGCCGATGACAAAAAGATTTCCAGTTTTGCTTCTGACTAACCTATATGTATCATTCTGATTGATTTTTGGTGCCAAAAGTTGTTTTATTTAGCTTATAGAGCCGATTTCTTGAAAAATCGGGAGACGCTATATCTCAGGTATATATAGACCGATTGCAGACATTTTCAAATTTTGCTTTTAAACACCTTATATGTACCATTCTGATCGATTTTTGGTACCAAAAGTTGTTTTATTTGGCTTTTAGAGCCGACTTCTTGAGAAAACTTGAGGCGCTATATCTCGAGTGTATATGGGCCGATGTCCAAAATTTTCCACGTTTGCCTCTAAATAATCTATATGTACCATTCTGATTGATTTTTAGTGCCAAAAATTGCTTTATTTGGCTTAAAGAGCGGATTTCTTGAAAAATCAGGAGTCGCTATATCTCAGATATATATGGACCGATTTCAAAAATTTTCCAATTTTGCTTTTAAACACCTTATATGTTCCATTCTAATCGATTTTTGATACCAAAAGTTGTTTTATTTGGCTTTTAGAGCCGACTTCTTGAGAAAACGGGAGGCGCTATATCTCGAGTGTATATAGGCCGATGTGGAAAAATTTTTCACTTTTGCCTCTAAATAGCCTATATATACCATTTTGATGGATCTTCGGTGCCAAAAGTTGTCTTATTTGGCTTATAAAGCCGATTTCTTTAAAAATCGGGAGACGCTATATCTCGGATATATATGGGCCGATTTCAAAAATTCCTTCATTTCTAGGATTTAATGAGCACTAAAAATGATATAATTTAGTTTTTAAGAAAAATTTTTTTTTCAAAAATCTGAATACAAAAATTACACAAAATATCCCTCAAAACCCGGTTTTTTGAATATATCTCGGCTATCCGTGGACCTATCTTACTGAATTTCAATAGCAGACCCACTACCGGGGTTTCACACGTTTTAGCGAAAGAATGAGGTTTCTATCTCAAACCGTTTTCTCAGAAACGGTATTTCAACGACTACAGACGGACAGACGGACAGACGGACCGACGGACAGACGGACAGACGGACAGACGGACAGACGGACATCGCTCAATCGTAATCGCTATTGATGCTGATCCAGAATATATATACTTTATGGGGTCTTAGATGGATATTTCAATGCGTTACAAACGGAATCACAAACTTATATATACCCTTACACATTTATGTGAAGGGTATAAAAATATCAATCAAATGTTGATTTGGATATACTATATATAGTTATATATCATTTGGTGAAACTTTTTTTAATTGTCACTTATTTCTTAATTCCCTTATAGGTCTTTCAATAAAATATCGTTTCCTAATACGAAATCAATGTGATTTTGTCGTTAGCTGGTTTTCTTTATTCGCCATCAAGAGATTGTTTATCTGACATCACGTTTGAAAAACTGGTGTTTATGAAAGAAAATAAAAACTTTTTTGATTAAAAGTATTTTGTATTTCAAATACATAATTTTGTTATATTGTATTTCAAATACTTGCTTTTGGAATGCAGTATTTTGTATTTTAAATACATGGAAAAAAAGTATTTGTATTTTGTATTTTAAATACAC
Organism: Sturmia bella; assembly: GCA_963662145.1. Lineage (NCBI taxonomy): Eukaryota > Metazoa > Arthropoda > Insecta > Diptera > Tachinidae > Sturmia > Sturmia bella. Next base: position 20,813,505 of record OY759168.1, on the reverse strand, counting down.
AACTTTCGAGTATTTTGTATTTTAAATACATCAGAGCATGTATTTTGCCCAATACTGATTATAGCATAATTCAATGTAATTAAAATATCAGCATACAACTTAGCTATGACCTGAGTTCGAAGCGATGTGGCTGCTGACGTGAAATGGCCATGGAATCTTCAACTTTACTTCTCTTGTCTTCAAGTTTTTTTTTTTTTTTATTAATTTTTATTACTCGATCGTTTTCTGATATAATTATTTTGTAATTAGTTTATCGCGCTTAAGTTCTTTCTCTATTATTTTTGTGATTCTTTGCCTTATTTAGCTTGCTTGTCTGCCTTAGAAATGCTGATTACAACAATTTTATCGCCAATAACTCTTTCTCAATATAGAAGAACTAAGACCGAGCATAAAAGCCCAATTAATAATTATCAATTTTATGCTACAAAAGTTCTACTATACAGTGAAATTATTGTTTAAAAAAGAAATTGATTTGCGACTTTTAACACATTTGTAGACAGTATTTGATTCAAGTTATTGCTATAATTGATATTAACAGTAAATATTAAAATTGTACAATGAATCGTAAATAGTAATATGAAGAGCAACTGTCTGTTGCGAAACCGCCACCGCTTGTCATCAGCAACTATTTTGGCCATAATTTTTTCACTTTCAGTTGTTTTTTCTGTCATACACAACGTATTATAAATGATACCCAAAATGCAGGAAACATTTAATGCCAGAAAGAAAAACACTCCTGAAACATTACTGTAAAAATAAAACGTATCTTCAAAAATTGTTTTGTTGATTTGTTTTCGAAATTGTTGCTGATCCGCAGTCAAAAAAATTATATCCAATTAAACGTGAAAATTCTGCATTAGAAAATTAGAAAAAAGCTCCACAGTGCGTTTTCTGTGCGCAGTTTGGGTGGCAAAAATCTGCTGCATTGTTGTTGCAATTTCCTTTTATATCATTGTATGTATGTGGCGTGCGTTGACACAATTGATGCTATTTTTGTGATCCTGAGCTGATGCTCAAAGCCTCCGTCTGTCTATAAGTGTGAGTAATTTTTATTTATACTTATTATGTGACTTTATTTGTTATAAAATCCCTTAAAGTTTTTAATTATTTGCACTGTGTACTTGCACCGAAGCAAAAAGGATACACCTCTAGATATAGACACATACATATGTACATACGTACATGTGTTCTCTCTCTCTCTCTTATAGTACAAGTATTTTCACAAAACACTCAAAAATGTTTAATCAACACTGACATGGTAACCACAAGTATTTTGAAATTTCTCTGTCAGCAAAAGTTGAGATGTTATTTCTGTTTGCGGGAGTTTTAGCTGGGATTTTTAAGGAGTTTATTTCAAAGCATGTAACGTATTTTTCTTAAAAAATTCTCAAACTAATTAATTTGAAAAATTAAACATATTGACTTCTGGTTTGTTTTCATGGCGCTTTCTAATAAAACAAAACATGTGTTTGTGTGTAATAAAATATGTAATTGTTGCTGGAGACAGTTGTAAATTACCGGAAAACACACAGGATTTGTGATCAGTAAAATGGATTTGTGCATGCATTTACTTTTCGGATAATTTATGTATATTTCGTTTTTATTTTATAGTTTTTAAATAATTACCATCTTAGGAATTGTAAAAAGTTTTTTATTTTTTATTATACAATAACAGGTTTTTTCTAATTTAAAACACCTGGGGCTTTAAGTTGTTTTGTGCTGCTCTAGAAGCACTTGAGATCTTAAAAATATTTGAAGTACAAGTGCAAAACTAAATTCTTAATGTCAAGTGTTTTTGAATAATTTAAAGAAAGAGGTACTTTTAAGAAGTTTTCTTTATATTGTATAGTCTTGCTCTGGAAACTAGCTCTTGTGAAAATGATTTGAAATCACAAAATAGGTGATCTATAGACACATTTTTGTGATGTGAAATCGGTTAGCCAAGTGGTAGCCAGTTTTAAAGTAGCTATTTTATTTCTTCACTTGTTTCTTTCTTTCTATTCTACTGTACAATAGTAAATTGGTATTGATTTATAAAACAAAGCTGGTAACATAGGAAAAAGAAATTTGGTGATTCAAATGTGAAATTAATTATTTATTTGCTTCAAGAGCCAATTGAAATGTATTAATTAAGCTCCAAAAATATACCTTGCAAATGTTTTCTGTTTTTTTCAGCTGTCTATATGCCGCCGACATTTCGTTAGTGCTAATCAACTCATCAGTAGACTCGAAAAACATTTTTTAAGAAGACTCTACTGATGAGTTGAGTAGCACTAACGAAATGTCGGCGGCATATAGACAGCTGAAAAGGACAGAACACATTTGAAAGGTCTAATTTTGGACCTGAATTAAGAAATGTGGTGATATATTGAAAAAATTGCATAAACGGTTGTTAAGCTTTTATTTGTATCGATATTTTAGATATGAACTTAATTATGTATTTGCTTTAAGAGCCAATTGAAATGTATTAAATTAGGTAAAAAAAAGGTTCATTTTTGGACCTAAATTAAGTCAATATTTTAGGATTGTTTTTCATTGATAGCTGACTCTGTTTTTTGGAAAGACATGGCTGATATCCAAATTAAACAAATTCTTTGGCTGCTCAAGATTTTAACATATTCAAATAAGAAAAAGCGCTTTGCCTCTGTTTTCGGCAATTGGAAATCACACCAAAAACACAAATCATTTTCTGAGACATTTTTTCACACACAGGAGCCCCCTCATGTACCTGCTTCATACATACAGCTAGCTTTGCTTTATCTGGATTAAAATAAGTAATTATCCAGAGATATTCATTACGAAGGACTCATTTTACTTCATTCATACCCTTCTTTTTTCGGGTCTAAGTGCAAAATTTTCAATATTGTGTTACTCAAAAAATGCAGATGACCATGGGGTTTTATTAATTTGCTTTTAATTATTCATCGTCTTGATGATCTTTTCTTTTGATCCTAATTTCGCTGAACTAACAAAACTTACATTTTAAGAAAGAAGTGCAAAAGAAATGTATACTTTTTTCCAGAAAAGAGATCGGCATTATATGCAACTTTATGAATGGAAATTATTATTTTATCACAACGGGACCTTTCTACAACGCAAGTGGGCCGGTTTCACTACTGGCGGCCCGCGCAACATAAGGCTTGAAATTTTCTTTCGATTTTTAAAAATCAAATGACTCCAAATTTTTTAAGAAAAATACAGTTATTAGTTTAGGTCTAAAAATACACCTTATGTTTTTGTCTTTTTCAGCCGTCTATGTGCCGCCGACTTTTCGTGAATGCTAATCAATTCATCCGTAGACTAGAAAAATTCTTAATTTCGAAATTTCATTAGTATCAACGAAATGTCGGCTGCATATAGACGGATGAAAAAGACAGAAAACATTAATAAGCTCTATTTTTAGACCGAAAATAATACATTTCAATTGGCTCTTATAGCAAATAAATAATTAATTTCATTTATAGTTTATTTACTATAAGAGTCTGTTGAAATTTATTGGTAAGCTGGGGTACATAAGGTAATATCATATCATACATAAGGTAATATCATAGCGGCATGCCTACTAGGCAACTTAATAATTGCGGATTTGTTTTATTTTCTCATTTTATTTCGCACACTATGTGGATTAAAGGCATGTATAGTGTGCTATATGTTCACGCGTCAAGACTCGGGTTAAGAACCAACGCCATCTTTTGAGCTAGCGGGTCAACTTTTTCATGCCCTTAAATATGTCAGTTTTGAATGGTTGTTTTCTAGAAATTTTTGGGAACTTACCGACGTGTAACATACATATGTATATGGTACAGACCTTGTTAATATGGACGTCTGAAAAAGACAGAAAACAATTAATAAGGCCTGTTTTCAGACATAAAATAATAAAGTTCGACTATGCAGTGAAATTTTAGAATATTTTAAGGCTACCACAGTTCTAAAACATAAGCAGTTTCAAAGTCACGACCTGATGTAGACAAAAACATCGCATGCATCAAGAATATAAAAAATGTTCACAATACTTATCAATAAATGCAATACGAAATTCCAAAGACTTGCATTAGTTGTCCATAGTTAAACGAAATATTTTACCAGCAGTAATTTGTTGATGAGCCAGGATGTGCTCTTTAATTTCCCGCCTTTTCATTGTTCCTTCGTAAATCATAAACATTGATTAAAATATACAAAATCATAAAAGTGTAAGCAGAATATAACATCCATCTACAATTTAAAATGCTTTCAATGCAACTGCAGCAAATGTTGTTACAAAAACAATTTCGAACAACATTTTCCCCAAAAATAAACAAAAATTTTGAAATAACTAAAGAAAACTGAAATAATAAAATAAATGTGTTTATTTAGTGGTTGCAAAGGATAACAATTTCCCCATTCTCACGCTTCGAAACAGATCCTCGTTTTGTATTTTTTTTTTTGAAAGTGTCAAAGGATGAGCAACAATCTCATACAGAATTTGGAGTTTACAATCACATTTTACTACACACATGAACATTAAAGAAATTTAAATGTTACTGAAAATGTTGCAGATGCAATTTACGAGAATGAAAAGTGCGTGTGCATGTATGCGTGTTGTTGGTATTCATTCCTAAGTTCAATTGTGTTTGTGTTTGGTAGAAACGTTACACTTGACAGTTGAATGTCATAATTTAACAGTTTGAAATGGTTGATGTAATAACAAAAACATACAATCTATGTACATATATGCCGTACATAAGTGTAACAAAAATGAAAGCAACATTTAAATTTAACAAGTATATAGTCCACGTACATACATATACATACATATATGTATGTATGTATGTATGTGGGTACATACATATATCTGAAAAATTAATCTTAAAACAACATTTAAGAAAAATGTTTTGTACACTAACTTAAGCGCACACATTCGCACTCTATGAATGTTTTATTTCTTTTAAGAAATACACTACAATACGAAATGTTAACAAAAATTCAAATAAAATGGGGGAGCAAAATTATCGCTACAGAAGCCAACTGCAAAATACAATATTTGCAACAAAAAAGGCTCATGAAATAAATTGTTTAATAATAACGAATAGGCAAAGGACAGTTCAGAAGTATTAAATAAACGTGTAATAAACCTTCAATAGTTTTTATGAATATGGGTGATAATATTTTCATTCCACTTTACGATACAAAAAGTCTAAAGTACATTTTACATTCTCACTATCACGTTTCAAGTAAAATGGAAAATAGTGCACGCTATGGTAAAATCTTTATCGATGGCATATGAGCAGATATATGCAGGCGGAAGTCGTGCTGCCCACTACATACATATATTCAACAGCTTAAGTAATCGTTATGCTTAAGAGTCCGAAATTGTCTATAACGTGAACGTAATATAATTCTATACGATTACTTGAAAAAACTATTTATTACAGCTTCAGATCGTTTTTTATATAACAAATTTTTATTTACAATATTATTCAATATTTCGATAACAAGTTGTCATCATCTTCAGGATAATAATCTATACGATTACTAAAATCCAAATTTTGAGCCTTTGTGTAAGAAAGACTGATTGCATTTGCGATTATATTGCAACTGATATTGAGCACCCTTTTTAACAACTTTGCAAATTTTATTGCAATCCAAATAACAGCTGTTAAATTAGTACACAATTTTTAAAATTTCACGTTTTATTTTTTTGGTAATTGCTGTTGGCTCCATCTCTACAATTTTTTGTTCGCTTTGTTTTAAAATGTCAGCTGTTCGAGTGTCAGTGTTGCAAACGCAATACTCATGCGAAAAAAGCAACACGTAATTAGCGAGTGCAACCTTGTATATTTTGTTGTTGGGTTGCAAAGAAAAAGCAACGATTTCTTGCATTCGCACTTACGCAAGACATTTGCACCAAATAATGAACTGCGCTACTATTTATGCGTCAATGCGAATGCAGAAAATTTTTATTTTTTAGTGAAGCCAGATGGTAAAAATGTAACTAATTGGTAACACTGTTAAGCACAAAATATGTTCAGAAAAAGACGTGATTACTAAAATAATAATGGAGAAACAAAATATTATGATGTTTCTTACAATTCAATTAATGCAGAAAAGCCACGAAATATTGCAAGAATGGTTCAACAAAAGGCATGCAACTTTTGTAATCGCTAGTGAAAGAAGAAGGCGCAGACACCAGTTAATTCTTGCAACATTTAAAAGCGACTACTTGATATCTGTTGCAGAAGCAGTTTTCAAGAAACATAGGAAAAGACGATTCAAAGCTCGCTCTAGAAGTGACCACTACTGGAAATTGATTAGAGAGCCTTGCTCCAGCTGCAATGATCGCTTTCATATTTTATTTTTAACATTTTCAGCACCAAATTTTTCTATTCACAAACGTAAACGTAGTAAATGAAGCTATTTTGTATGCGCTGTAATAAAATGCAACCTTGATTTAACAAAACGTGTTATTGTTTTGAAAAATTTCAAATATTGTATCATTTTCTGTTTGCATGATTTTTTTTTCACGCTTAATTGACCCACATGATTGGACAAAAAAAATATTGCATACGAACACCATGTGAATTTCCTCGGATAATTGAATCCGTTTAATTGATTTTCCCGCTTAATTCGTTCAAAATTCATGTCATCAAAAATAAATTTCCTCTTACTTTTACCCGGTTAATTGCATTGAAAAACAATCTGGCATTTTTGCACATGCATATTTGACATCATTTGTGGAAAACACTGGGTGGAATCTCTACTATACACATATATGTACATTTTTTGCTGTTACTTGCATTTTTTTTCGTTTAAGGTAAAAAAAAATCATTTTGAAAAACTTAAAGTGCACATATGCGATTTCTTTTAAATCATTAGTACATAGTTCCAATTATGAGTGATTTCTGTAATTGAACAAACTGTTCAATTAAATAGGGTTCTTGTAATTGAACGAATTGTTCAATTAAACGGGTATCGGCTAAATGGTTCCCCGGTTAATTGAACAAAAAATTGTGCAAATTTTGATGTGCAATTAACCGAGAAATACTGTATATTGCATTTATATTATCAGATTTGCTCGTATTATTTGAATTTTTGGCAAGTATTAACACATAGTAGTTGTATTTATAATAGTCGGAATTACCCTTTGGGAAGTAACTTGATTTTAAAACACATAAAAATCTCAGTTTTTTTGAGACTAATGTGAAGTAAAAATATGATAATTAATAATGGAATATGATGTCGGGAAAATGTTCATCTCTGGCTCGCCGGCAGACCTCCTCAATTATTAGCATTAATATTAAGTTTATCTACCTGTCAAATATTGGTACAGATACATTTTTATGCTCCTTCACAGGGAAAGTTACCTGTCGCACGTCTTATTAAATTACCATTTGAACTTGCCTTAGTGTTCACATAGCACAAGTCCACTTGAGTAATTTTCATAGCAAATTAGGTTTTTTCCAACATTGCGAATGGTAACAGAAAATGAATTTCCAAGTGCTAATGAGAAATGGAAACGAATTGCCAAGTAGAGGCATATGAGTACCATTCATATATCATATCATTCTCCTCCCTCTTTTCAACGCTTTTGCTGTATAAACTCAAGAATGATCCCAACTTTTTTCCCAGGTAACTAAGACTTAATCGATTTTGTATGCAGCCGGAAAATACTCATGCTATAAGTGAATTGTTTGGCCGGCTGTGTGAGCCGTGGCTCAGACTTGCTGAAACCAACAGTCACTGATATTAATATTGGTTAATTTTGGCCACAAAAGATTGGTTATCAGGTTAATGTTCCAGCCTCATTCTATACATTTTACTGCACAGCGGTTATATTTGCATCACTACGGCCATTACGAGCGTATGGTTTTGGTCTACGGACATCAACAGTACAGACAATGAGCCACATATTTTGCGTTCCTAGAAGAAGCCTGATTATTACGAAGTGATGCAATAAAATATTTTATTATTTTGATAGTGAATTTGCACGATTGATATGTTTTGTTCAAGCGATGTCGATTATTCGACATCGAAATATCGATGTCGATATTTCGACATATTTGTCGAAATATGAAAGCTAAGTTTTTTACATTTCATTGCTTGGCAGCCAATATAATTTCTAACCTCAAATTTGCCTTCCATTTACAACAAAATAAGAAGCATCGAAATAAAATGTAAGTCAATACAACACCGCTTTAAGACTTTGCGAGTACAACAAAGTCCAAACTCACTCCCATTCATCTTTCTCATGTCTGCAACAGGTTGTTTGTGAACTTTTGAATAGAGCGGATGAGGTTTTTCTGATGTGTAGTCGTAATTTTTGTATTGGCTTAAGAAAAATACTGCAGGTTTATTAAGCGTTTATTTGGCAAATTATGTATAGATATTTGCCAAATGCGATCTTAATATATGTACATATATGATATATTTTTGAATACAAGTCCGTCAAAGTATACATTCGTAATAGGTCTTATCGTGGTTATTGTGTCGCCTTTTTCTTTCATATAGTCGGCGTTTTGCAATACTAAGGAGGTTTCGTTAAATATTGTTAACTGGAAGGGTTGAAGGTATATACACTGATTGGACACTAAACAGACAAATTAGCAACAGTTAATCCTGTTTATTTTATAATTTTTTTTTAGCTTGATCAGACGTCCACAAACTCTCGCCATTTTCGTTTTTTTTGCCCACCAATCCCTCTTTCCTATTTTCCCAGCTCCAGCTCCAGTACAATGCAATGCATATATGGGGATCATGCCCTGAGTACTGGTCCCAGGCTAAAAAAAAAACGCAAACTCAGGATTTTACAAAGTATACTTTGGTAGTTTGGAAGGGCTCTTGATTCAGTACACTATTAAACTAACATGTCATCAGGGTCAAGTTCAACGTATTTGTTCTTATAGCTGTATCCAAACAGGGTCTTAGCGCAGGGTAATCTGCTGTTTAACGGCATTTACTTAATGAAAATGTAATCTAAAATGAAAACAACGGTAAATGCAAACAACTTTTCAGAAATGCAAAAATATAATTTTTCAACGTTAAATGTTTTGTTTTTTCTGAGTGTACGAAAACAACGCATAAAGTTTTTTTCCCCTCTGCAACGCTTCACCTGCAGTGCCAAGGAATGTAGATTTCTAAATCTAATATTTAGGGTAGAAAGGTGAATTGCAAATGCATAACTGCTGCAATAAATACTGTTATTGGAGCAGTTGCTACTTGTATTTGGTTTATCGCTCAATATTTTCTACTTTCTTTTATTAATTTTTTTAATTTATGTATGTACTTACTCAACTTTGAACATAATTTTTCATTTGAATACTTATTCATTTGGGTGGTGGTTTGAGTGCTGCAGTTTGTGCAAGCAGTGGAATAATCCTATTGACATGTTAATGTAGTGAACGTAAAGAAAAATTTGTGTTGCATGAAGGCCAAAGAGTATTTACTGTAAATAATTAATTAACTTGTTTTAGCAAAAAAAGTCGGTACATTGAATTTCAGCTATTGAAACAAAACAGCAGGGAGAATAAAAATTTGTTAGGCCAGAAAACAATGTTGGTTTTTTTAGGTCATAGGTCAGGTATACCAAACGCAAGACTGTAGTCCTATGTCCGCTCTACTCTTGGAGTTGTAATACTTTTTTGCGAAAATGAAATTATTTGCACTGTGTATACGTACTGACATTACCGTGCGAACGGCTTGATCTTTCCGTCAACAAAGCAAGTTGAAAACTTGAAAACAAAATTATCTCGGGTGTGTAGAGGTTTATATGACTGCAAGTTTCGAAAATATTGCGCGAATTGTATCAAGAGAATTAGTTTTCTTAAAAATAGCTATAAGTTTTAATCTGCCAAAATTTCATTCAAATAATACTAAAAATCTATTTAAAAATTCACCTCAACTGCTCAAGTATTTCTGGTTGGATATTTTTTAAATGTTTAAATGTCATATTTGGTATAACTTGTTTACATTTGTAATGGTGAAATATTTTTCTTTCTTAGGCCAAGTTTTATGGTCAACATGTTTTTGTCTGTGGTAGGAAAATTTCATATATTATGCTGTATGAAACGACAATATAAAATTTAGGCCCTGATTATGGTTTGCAATAGTTGCTCATTTAATGTCGTATGTTTTAAAATGCGGTTATTTCTCTCCATAAATTGTGAACAGAGATCGAGTCGTACCATTCGTGAACGTAAGACTCGTTACGCAATTCGTATACGTATTGTGTTTACATACAGCTCATATAATGACTTAGCAATCATACGCATAAATTGTACGATTGCGGGGACGAATGTTTCGATTGCATAGCTGGTTTGAGCTCACTTTTTCTTAAATATCTTATCTTCTTGCCATACTTAATTTGAAATACATTCTTCTAGCGACGCAAAAATCTAAAAAAAAATCAACTAGTTCTGTCAGCAATTGAACCAAGTTAAAATTTATTTTTGTTAGTCAACTCGTCAGTGGACCCGAAATACCTAAAATAATGTTTGAAGCCTTACTATTATTCAAACCTTACTATTAATCTTTAATCTTATATTACTTTAATGAAGCAAATGCGAATTACAATTGGCAGACAAACCTGTAATACAGAAAGAAATCTACTTGTGTCGCAGTAGGTTTTACTATGAAAATTATCGGAAACAATTAAAAACAGGCATATGTATACCTAAAATAATTAAATTTACTTGGGTTTTATAGCAAATAATAAATTCATTCATGCGTACTTATACAACAACTTTTAATTTTGATTTTTTCTTTTACGAGCTGATGATGGTCAAACTTTCGTTTTGTATTAGAAGTAAAATAAAAACCGTTTATATATGTGTCAGCGCATAGAGAAAGGGACATAAGGGCAAACAAATCAATTTCCACTTTTTTTTTGATGTGAACACCATCTGAGCATCGAATAAGACCGATCCCATGCCCCAAAAGATACACGCATTTGAATCTTTAAAATGGCTCTCCTGAACAAAACCGGGTTTTACCTTTAGGTCACTTTCTATTTTGCGCGTCACATATACCTTTCCTCTTTTTAGAACTTCTTTAGGGATATGTTTTATTTAATTTGGCACACTAATAAATGAATTCGAATTAGTTAGGCTTATCATTTCGAACATCAACTATGTGGTTCAACTTATCAGTTCATAGGAGACCCCTGCTGAAAGAATTTTTAATATAGTTGCAGTCTAGTTTGTTTTAATCGGTTCTAGTACAAAAACTCCGAGTTTGATATTTAATTTCTTGTAATAATCAACCTGCACTCTCATTGTTCATTCACCTTTTGGTTCTGTTGCATAAGATTTTTTTAATAAATGTTCATGAAAAAATAACGAATTAATACCATTGCCTAGATGTATTTCTTATTTCAAGTGTATAAATAATTGTCACATTTATCAATTAGGCTATTAATAAAAAACATAATTTCTATTGTGGTTTCTTACATTCAGTTAAGACACAACTCTTTCAATTTCCCATTCGTTTTAGTTTTAGAATTTAATTTTGAATATTGAACAACCAATTGTTGTAGCCAAAGTGCTCTCAAATGATTCTGTGCAGGAGGTGATTACTTCACTTTTATTTTACTTGATTTTTAAATTTGTTTTTAGCTACACACAGCCATAAATAGTTATTGTACTGAAACTGTTTGAATATCACAAGGAAATAATAAAACTTACAAATAAAAATTATAAAAAAGCAAGCTATATAACGGTTTTTTTGCAATATATTTCATTCATTGCAATTAGAAATTGTATTTATATATATTTAAAATGAAAAATATATGTTTCCGTGACTTACAATTGTTAATAATTTTGTTGAGCTTTCTAGTAGTTCCACAAATTTGAGAAAGATTTTACTGGCTGGAGTACATACCATAGCTATTTCACGGCCACCCCGTCGCTCATCAGCATCGACATTTGTTTCGAATCCAGGGCATGACTAATTGCATACTGTTTTTAAGCAGCAGCGCATATCCATCCTACCACCTGATCTCTTCATTACTGTTAATCTTATTGTTGAACTTTCCACTTTGTCACTGTATTTTTCTGTTGATTAGAATATATTTTATATTCTCTCAACAACATCCAATTGATTTTTGTATTTGCTGTCATTAAATCAGTGATAACAACGGCTTAAATTTTTTAGCCAGATCCATCAATTTTTAAGCATTGCTTGGATCTGTTTCCATCGATCTTGATCCAACCATGAGATTATATTACTCCTCATAGAACTGCTGAAGGAATGTGAAAGGTTAGAGTTTTTTTCAGGAGAAAAAGGACGTAGGTGTAACCAAGGCAAGGCCCATACCTGTTGTTATGTCAAAATCTGAATTCGCCTTAATAACTCTGCTTAGTCACTCTCACAGCACAGAAATGGGTTATTAGCAAGGAAAAACATTTTTGACGCAGAAAGAATAAAAAAGCAAAGGGAGGCAAAAAATAATATCACACCATAATGATTAGAAAGCGAATGGTGGTTGGCTCTAATGTTTTCTGTGACAAGCTTAGAATATTTATAGCCCTTATTGTACCACTCTGATGACTCTAGTGTTGTTCCGGCTGAAACATACGCGGCAATCAAAGCTCGGAAAGCTATTCGGTAAAAAATAACAAGTTGTGGTAGTATTAGAATTTTTGTAGATGGGAAAGAGTCGACTCTGGCTTTATACTATGTTCATACATGCGCCTTTATTGAGATAATCGCAATAGAGTTCATTATTGAGCTCAATATTCCATACAAAAAGTCAATAAAGTTATTGCTTAATTAACTCAAAATTGCTTTGAATATTGAGAAAAAGATGAAACACAACACTGTACAAGATGTGTTTAATAAGCAAAAGTATACAATGCGAGATGAATGACGAGATAAATGTCAACAAAAGCAACCAAAACAAAATAACAAAATATTTTTCACTTTTTCTTTCTCACTACCAAAACAAAAACAACAATTTTTTTCCAGCTGTCAAATACTAATTGAGTTAGCGCAATATTTGTATGTATGAACGCAAAAAATATTATGTCAATAAACTGAATATTATCTCAATTAGAAATGCATGTATGAACAAGGTATTATACAGAGACCTGACCACATTACTGTTGGTCAAATAGTATTCGTCAAGGCTGGGTCACTCTTTCGATGTTCTTTTCGATTGAAATCCTGCGCACAGAGACTACAATGGCAATGAACAGACAGATGAAGTAGCCAGAATATCATCTGCCTAATTATCTACTCACAGCTTTCCGAGTTTCAGTGTGAATTATTGAGAGTAATAGTATCAAAGTCTTTCCCGGAAAGGTGGATAAGAGTTGGCATAATATGGAGAGACATATGAAGTAGTAAGGCTACCACTTCAATGAAAAATGCAATAGTGGCTTATATCATGCACCAGAAAGGATATAGCTAAGCAGATAGCAGTTACGGCTGGACAGGGAGAGGGAGGACTTCGACATGCTCCACAAATAACCGTCCATGGCTGTCGGGAGAAACGCACATCCAGCCCGTACAAAAACAAATGATATTTTTAAAAACGGGAAAATTGTTACAAAAAAAGGTAAATTTGCACTTCAATGGCCCTGATGATCACGATAGTCTAGGCACTCTGAATCAGGATCCAATTGATGTTTGTTTGTTTCGAAGAAATATGAGGAGGGAGAAAATACAATTGGCGTGGCTCTTATATTTGACTCCTTCCCGAGCACTTTACACAGCCAAAAAAGGTTGTAACAAAGCTAAGCTTTTTCTACTTGTCTTTAATATGAAACGTGTTTGAAAATTTAAGTGCGAAGAACACATAAGCGCTCGTAAAACACTCCGCATAAGGATTATTAAAGAAAATCAATGCTGGTATGGCTTCAAATGAGCACAAGTATTTGTATTCAGCTTTTGCGTATGCTTGTATGTGTGTTGAATTTTGTTTTAGGTTTTTAATTGCTGCTTTAGCTTAATTGGCTGAATTGGAGTGGCTTGACTGATAGTAGTTAGGTTTCAGGCTCAGGTCCGGAAGAAGACAAATTAATTTATAAACTGAATTGAGGAAGAAGATTACTAAAGTAATTATTCAAGCATTTGACCTTTGGTTTTTTATAAAAAATAATTTTAAACAATTATTTATTTATTTTCAATATTTCGCCAACAATTTGTTGGCAACTTCATAATTATTTTCCTGACGATGCCAACAAATTGTTGGCGAAATATTGAAAATAGATAAATAATTGTTTAAAATTATTTTTTATAAAAAAAACACAAATCAAAAGCTTGAATAATTAATTTAACAATCTATAGATAAAATAATAATATAAAAATGAAGGAAGTAGATTACTTCATTTCATGTACGAATATGGGATTAATTGGGCTTCAAAAATATCAAAGTAAATTCAACCGCTCTAAACGGATTTTAGCCACATTCAATCCGAAATCGGGATTGACTATGGCTAAAATTAAATATCATTTTATATGGAAGTTCCCTACGGAGGGTTCAGCATAAATGTTGGCGAATAAAAGTTAGTTCTGCTCAAACTAACTTCCTTCGTTTTATCCTTCTCTAAAGATAAGGAAACACTCGCGCCATCTGTCTTTCTTCACTTCCTTGCAAAGTTAGATATTCTGCCTCTAGCTTAACTAAATGTTTTATTCTGCAATATATGGAACTGCAGCTTCGCTGGCAAGATTTCTCAGAAAATTCCAAAAATATCACAGCACATTTTTCAGCAGGAGCATTGACTTATCCTTTTGAGTACATTTTGTATTTCTTTCTTTTAAGTAAAATGAAAATAAATTTTCTCAATATCTTTATTAAAATATGTTTACAATATCCTGTTATTTTCTTGTAAATATTGGAATTTTGATAAAATTCTAATGAGCAGATGAACGAGTGTCTTTTTTTTACGGTTCTCTAAAGTAAAAAGGAAAATCGTAATAAAAATATTTATAATAAAAATCTATACGAAACCGTTGTAAGACAAAATGTAACGTGTGCACTTAAGTATGTAAAAAAGAAGGCAATTATTCAAAATGAACTGTCAACACTAATTTAAAGTGTTACTCCCCATTCAGCAGCCAGCAACTGCCGAAGAACAACTCATTTCCATTACTATAACTATTGTGGGAACTAGTTTTGATTTAGAACAATAAAAATACAAAACATTTTACAATAAGTAACAAGTGAAAAAAAGGAAGAGTCCAGGTGTATTTCGTATTTCCATATGTGTGCGTTCACAACTCACTAATATATTCCATAAACTCTGCTGTTGAGTGAACAATTATTGATTGAAAACACATGTTTTTGATCAAAATATGGAAAGGCAAAGAAAAATTTTTCACGAACGACACTTGAAGCGTGTGAGAATTTTTCAGATTTGTAAAATAGAAAGTAGATTTGAAGTGAATATAGAAATGAGAAAACAACTTCACATTATTAAAGGATGACAATAAGAAAATGTGTGAAAGTTAAGCGTTAAAGTGATTTAACTACATGTAGTTCATGTAGTAATCTATACAGTAAACGCATTAAAATTGGCTATTGAGTTTTATACAGTGTCCTTAAATGTGTAAAGGAATATAAGAGGAAAACATTTTTTCCTGGACTCAAACGCAGTCCAGTATTGAAAACAAAATATAAACTTTTATATGAATGGTACTTAAGTTGAAATTAACAAATCAGTTTGTTACTAATGCAGGTATTTATATTGATTTAGAAAGAGTAGACAAATAAATATAAGCTGTGACACAACCACAACGACGTCAGCACCGATATTGGGGTCGAACTCATGGCAAATGTGCACTGTCTGATTGCAGCTAATTTGCAAGCAAACTAATTTTTTATCTCAAAGAAAAGAGTTAAATATCATGTGCACATTTTTTTTGCCGGATGTAATCCACACTTTAAACATACTCAAAATAGCATCCTCTCAGAAAAAGAGCAAGGAGACTTTATAATAGCTGGGTGCTATTTGTTAGTGTGAAAACACCATTGGTTGTTAAAGTCTGAATTCGCCATGGGCTGGCTGCTCATTGTAGTCCAAGGTATCTTAGCACCAGGTAAAAATACTTTATATTCTGTCGCTCATAAACATACCTTGATCTAAAGAAAAATAATTTCTCTCTACGTAATGCCCACTTGCACGTGTAGTTGATTTTATTTTAATAAAAATGGTTTTAATAAAATATTCTATAAAAAGCAAATATTTAAAAAAAAATTCATAGTTCAACATTTTCAACCAAAAATATGTAGAAACAAAAACTGACGACTTGCGCTGCCAAGTTCATTTGGTAATGAATTCTCCTTGAAACAGAATACGCAAACGAACACCTAGGATTATAGTCACCTAGGATTATATTGTTATAGCCAACATAAATTTAGACTTCTACGGGAAAGTCAATAATGTTATTCAACTCGTCAGTAGACTTACAAATCGTTGAAAGACTGCCTGAACTTCATCACCATTTGTCCACTTTTTGCTTAGACGTTTGTATATTACTTTGTGAAGCAGCTCCTTACGCAGCTGCTGTTATTTTCAAATAAATGGCTACCGTTGTTGTTTTGAACAAATTTGTGAATTCAAATTTAATACTGCTGCTTAATTTTTACACATCACTTTATGTAAAAATACTGCAAAACTTTTAAATGCTTAAAACGAAGCAAACGAAAAAAATATTTAAATAATTTAGAGCTCAGACTTAAAGAATCCTTCTTGCTTTTTGTAGTCTTTTTTTTTAGCATAAAAGCAACACGTGCAAGAAGTGTGTCACGTCCACGTATATTTCATCTCAAAATTACATACATCCAAAAAAAAAAAAAAAAAAATAAAACATAAAATTTCTTTTTTATATGGCATTTTATGCAATGGTATTTAATATCGATTTTAAACAAAAGCTCATAATTCATATTGAACCAAACAAAACAAATCACAAAAAACAGAAACCTAAAATAAAATCTGTCATGATTTTTTAAAATGAAAGGAATCTTCACGGGAGCAAAATTTTTAATCAATTAATATACAAGCCGAAAAAAAGAACTTAAATTCCCAAACACTTGTAGTTACTTCAACAAGCCATAAAAAATATAGCACCCAATAACAAAAAACAAAAAAGAGAAAACAACAACAACAGCAACAACAAAAAGAGCAACAAAGGAATCAGCATGAATACGAGTACAATACTTGATCAGAATAGTAAATGCACTTCAGGCATGCCTTAAAATATTTTATGAGCAGCACTCACTACACACATTCACACACACACACACACACACACACACACACCCACATACGCATATTTTTTTTAACACAGAATTTCAGTATCCCAACAAACATTAAGGTTTTTTATAAAATTTTAATATGTAATCAAATGACTCTGTATGAGTTTTGCTGTCGACCATACACCATAAGCCACTAACTTAGGGGTTACACGATCAAGCTTTGCCTTTCAAGTTTTAATACATTCACAATTTTGAAAATTGATGCAAACTTGATGACAATTTTTGCTTTCCATAGAGAGCATCAAGTCACAATCGACAAAACAGCTGACAACAATTTTTTTTTCGTTCTGTCTGCAAATATTTTTTTGTTTTGTTTGAAAGTTGCAATCAAAAGTGATAAAAATTAAACAGATTCAAGCTTAAAAATAGAAATAAAAATGTTTACGTGCAAAACCAACAAATTTTTTACTTTTATTTTTACATTGATTTTCATTAAATTTATCAATTTTAAAAAGAGATATTTTTATATTATGATTATATTTAAATAGCTTAAAAAAATATTGATTTAGAATCTGAATTAGTTTCTGGGCTTAATTTTTTAGCAGAATATGCAAGAAGCTATTTTTAATTTCTTCTTGACGGCATCTTGAAAACGAATTGTTATGAAATTGCGTGCAGCCTACATAACAGCTATCAATTTTATTGAATTTTGACAAGCAGTATGTGAAAAACGCCTTGATAGCAAAACTTGGTCGTGTAACTGCAGTGTAAATGAAAGCAAAGTAAAAAAGCTGTCAAAGTACTCGCAAAATAGGCCAATATTTATACTTCGCGTTGACGAAGATGTACTGATTGGGACAATGGTCGAAAGAAAACATGCATTTCAGCTTGAATGTCAGTTAAAAAAGCCGGCGAATAAATTTGGACAGATTGTATGACATCCGCCATTGTTTTTACTCTCAAAAAAATGTGAACTCTTCTTTTAAAATTATACTGAAGCAGTACTGGACCATAAAACAGTAGTAGAAAATAATATTTTAATGTTTTTGTAGAAATTTTAATATCAGCTATACCTATCCAATAAAATTGGTTTTAAATTCGTAAGCAATACCAAAGTTTACGATATACAAAACTGCTTCATTCCTGCATCCCTGGATGCTAATCATGGTTACGATACATGCTTTTCAAATAAAAGCGGTTTTCTTGCAAAAACTAGTTTAGTACGCATTTATTCTCGCAAAACAATTACTCGCTGAAACAAGTCTGGGGTGCACTTGCAAGTAAGAATGCACTAATATGGGTGTGATTTAAGATAGATATGAAATTTCTGATTCTATTGAAAGAAGTTAGTAATCAATGAGCCTAGAAACTTAACCGCTTACATGAAAATGCTGAAAACAAACAAAAAATTTTTGAATTTCGTTATTGCTTCTCTTGTAACAAAGCGAGCGAGCGATATCGACTGACATCGTGGGCCTGGCAGGCAATTTCTTTTATTTTCTTTGAGAGCTTCGTATAGAGAATTTGCCACCATGTGCGGATAAATTGTCAAACGTAAAACTACCAACTTTAGAAAGCCGAAGAACTTTCTTAAATGTGAGATTTTTTATAAAATTAAGCAATGAAGATAGCATTTCCGACTTTTTCTTCCTTGGAACATTTATTTTCATATATAACACATCCAACAAGGCAATTAATGGCTCCTGGTTGTTCTGGTAAATAACGCTGACGTCGGACCATGAAGAAGAATTTGTAAGCATTATAACAATTTGTATAATCGAATTGAATTTTCTTTGGGGTTAAATTCAATTAAATAATATTGTTTTGTTTTTGGATGGTAAATAAAAATTTTAACACTGGTATTCATAAAAAATAAAACATTGTTGAAATACATTTTAGAACAAATTTTTCACATCAAATTTGTTTTAAAATGTATGTTTATTAATTTAAACATTCATCTAATATGTATGTAATTATTTTTTTATTTTTTTATTAGACTTATAATTAAAATTAAAAGCTAACATTTTAGGCAATGGCAACTTAGGCCTTCAGCACATGTATGTAATTAAAATATATTAGTCCATATGAATTGCAAACTAAACTGAAAAACCAAATAAATAATGTTCGCTGGGAATTATCATATACATATGTACATATATATTCTAGTGCACATGCATGGTGAATTGATTGAATTATAAAAAGCAAAACATTTTTTTTAATTGTTGAAATTTTCTTATTTAGCATTTCGAAATGAATATTTTAATATTTCATTTAATGCACTGAACTGGAAAAGTCACCTCTGTTGTAGTTGGGTATTTGTATACATGCATATGTGCCTATAAATGTATGGACATATGAAAATGATTGCCTCATAAACTAATACATATGTATGTCTGTCTATATTTTGTATTATGGACATATTGACAAAAATCTGGGATATACAGTGCATCAATAAAGTTTAAGCGCACAAAGGCTTTGAAAATAAATTTATCAATAACAACTTATGTATGTATACATATATATCTGATAAACTGAAGATACATTTTGATGTAGTGTCATTATATGTACATATACATATGTCTGAGATAAAATGCTTGATAAACCATGTTAGAAGTTCTGGTGTAAGCGTCGTTTTTGTTAAAACTATTCTACATTTTCGAAGACCCGGCTTTCGAATAGTTTCGAAACCCCATTTTTCTACAAACTGGCTTTCGATTTTCATTGTTTAAAACCGGTGCGAATAAACTGGTCTTTTTGAAATTTTCTCATTAATAAAAGGATTTATATAATTTTGTACTTACTTTATTTTTTGCTTTTTACTATTATTTTAACAGATTAACATCGAAATTCAGAATGTTATTATTAAAGTGGATGAATTAATTGAGGTCCAAAACTATAGACCTTTCTCAAAATGTTTTTCAGCTGTCTATGGCGACGACATTTCGTTGGTACTAATCAACTCATCAGTAGACTTGAAAAGTTCTTCAAAGTTTGTTTGAAACTTAATGTTGAGTTGATTAGCACCAACATAATGTCATCGGCATATAGACAGCTGAAAAAGACAGAAAAACATTTTGAGAAATATGTATATTTTTATACCTGAATTAATACATTTCAATCGGCTCTTAAAGAAAATAAATAATTAAGTTCATATATAAAGTGGATGAAGTTAGAAATAAAATATGAGAAAATTTTTTCAACAATAAGTCCTGAAGAGCCAGTAGTACAAAATCGTCACACGTGCAACCAAATTTAACTAGTATAAATTTGTCTTACAGTATGGGTTGATTTTTTTTTTGGGTTGTAATTTATCAAAAACTGACAGACACAAATTAGTTCACTAATTAAAATTTTTAATTGATTGAATTCAAAATCTAATTGATGTAATTAAGATTTAATTGGGTTCAGAATAGTTGATGAGTGCAAAATCCCACACTATTTAGCTAATACAATAAATTTTTTAGTTGATATACATATCTTGATTTGATTTTTTCTGTGTATAGAAAAGTGTGAGCGAAACTTTAATTTAAATTTTGTGCTATAAGCCTTAAAATTTATTTGTGGTCTAAAAAGGCGAATACTTCGACATTAGAAAATTGAGTCTGGGAATAACTCGAAAGCCACTATTATTCCCACACGTTTCAGAAAAAACTATTAGTAGACAAAAAACCTGGTCTTGACAACTCTGTTCTCTGTGTAATTGACACTTGGATGGGCAATTCTTTGAATGGACTATAGCATACCAATTTAATTTGGCGCATCATTAGTATTATTGCCGCCAAAACTGCCCATTTTGTATGGAAATGAGTGGCTTAGTTCATCAAAAGTGTATTACTTTTGATGAATTATTATAAGTTGGTATACAATGACCATAAAACTTTTATATGACAAAGCAGATGAGTCTAGAGGTAGACGTGAAAGCCTCAAGCTTTGCCTTTTACTTAGATTTTCTTGCCTTCTTTAAAAATTGTGACCACCACATTTTCATCACCAAAACACCTTTAATTATCGAAAAACCATAGATAATTAAATTAATGCCTAAAATTCGCTGGGCCCTGCCCAAAGATCAGTTATGATGCTGGTGAGAGAATATAATTATATTAAAAAAAAAAAAAAAACGAGAACATACAGTGATAAAATTGAAAGTTAATAGACGGTTAAGTGCTGCTGCCTAAAAACAGCATGCAGTTAGTCCTGCCCTCGGCACGAAGCGATTTGGAGAGCGTGAAACAGCCATAGTATATACCCCAGCCAATAAACTCTCAACTTTACTTTTGTTGCCTTCTTCAAAAATGTTGATCAGTACAATTTCATTTTCCAAAAATCTTTGTTGATCATAAGGCTGGACATAGAAAGTAAAAAGGGGTAACGTTTTTAACCTGCTTCAATTTGACACTCTTTGGAGAAGCTGGTCACCTTACTGGTGATAGTAATTTGAACATGTTGAATCATATGAATTCAATACCCAGGTTGTATCGCTTATCGTTCTTTTTGACGCAATTACAAACACAATTGTTGGAAATTTTTTTGCGCATTGTTTTTATCACAGCCGACACAGCAATACCTGTGGATTCGGCCATCAAGAAAATACATGTATTAATAAACAACTTTCTGGACTTATTAATTTTTCGAAGACCATTCATTGTTGGCTAAAAATCTTTTTTCCTTTTGTTTCAAATTGTTCTCCTGTAATGGCCTAACAGTATTTTTATAGCCTCTAACTTTTTTCATAACCGATCTTCAAAATTTTTAGTTTTCCTCTTGTTCAAAAGCTTACCGTAAGAGCATGCTAGCCTGGAGTCGTCAATGGGTTAATATGTAGTCTATATTAAAGTAAGCAACCATTCAAGACTCATTTGGTAGTACTTCTCCCTGCGAAAGATCCAAACAAATTATACACATACGGCTAACAGTATGTGTGGAAAGTGAATAGCGGCAACTTAATAAAATTAAAGGCATTACAAACAAAATAAAAAATGCACATAAAAATCTTAATTTCATAAGCAGAAAAATTACCACAGTTTCCTGAAAAAACAATAATAAAATAACTGCAGTTGTACTGTGGAAAAGTCATTTTAAATAAATTAATTTGTGCTGAAATGAAAAAGAAAAGCCTTTAAAAAACAAATGCGAGGAAAGCACACACGTCCGTTACACCCCAAACAGTCAAGCGAAGCGTTCTTTATTATTCAAGTTTTTAATTTCGTTTTGTAAAAGTTTTGTTCTTTTTTCATTTTTTCATTTTATTTTTTGTTAGTTGATTCTTGTATATTTTATTACAATTATTACAACAGCTACTTTTGTAATTTAACGGTATATTGTTTTCATTATTTTGGTTTTTAATTTTTATGCTGCTGTGCGCCTTAAGTTATGCTATACCGAAGGTTTTTTAATAAACATTTTCGCAGCCGCCACACACAAACAAACATGCTAAATATATTTATTAAAATGCCAGCTGCAAAAACACATTCACATTCATATTAACATTAAATTAGTCTGTCGTTGTGTATGCGTTTATAGTTGTTGCCAATTTATTTAAGGCAAAGCGCGATTGTCAGAGACGGGGTTTTTATTTTCATGACCGAACTTATTATATAAATTTTAAGTTTTTCTGTGCTTTTTATACAAAAGTTTAAAAATATTATTAAGTATCTCCAATGGGGTTTTATCTATTTTATTGCGAATGAGAATGCCAATAATTAGTTACTTAAAGTTAGGATTATGTTCCTACTTGTGACTTGTGTAAAAATCCTCAAAACTTGAATAGGTGAAAAAGTGAGTTCCAGCGTTGTAGATACGCAGTTTCCCGAACACTTTTTAAACATACACACAACAAAATATAATCGTTTCTTGACTTAAATGCTTTATGGTATGGTCACATTGGCAAATATTAGCCTACAGCAATGTGACCACTATACACTTGTTGACCTTTAACTTGGCAAAGTACATAGATACACGCAACTAAAAATGTTTAGGGTTTATATAGATACAACAAACTTCACAAAAGCACATACATACATGTTGTTGAGTCACATCATACATTGTAGAAATATAAGATAAAGAAACCAAGAATAAAGAATAAATATGTATGTACAAATTGCACATACATATTTATTCTTTATTCTTGGTTTCTTTATCTTATATTTCTACAATGTTATATTTATTCAAATGTAGATTTTACTGCCAACTAGTGTTTGCGCTTACCACACTTCTGCAAGAGCAAACAACAATTTTTTCATTAGCTCGTTGAGCAAATATAGCCTAATTAAGTGAATGTATATGCAATGCTAATTGTTTGTATGTGTGTATTTACCCAAAATAAAGATTAACAGTAAAATAGTGGTCACGTATGTAATTGCATCAGGGGTATGATCGGTGATATTGGATGAGTTAATAAATAAAAATAAAATTCAATGCGTGTGACTGCCACTTGATCTCAAGGTGAAGGAAATTGACATGACTTCCACGATCAGAAGGCTACCCAGAGTTATGAGTATGATTTGCAAATGAGACGGGTAAACGAACTTCCAACTTACACTAAAAACTTTAAAACAATTGTATTTTCTGACAAAAACTTTACCGTAACGTAAACTGGCCGAACACGCCTCAGGAAATTACGCTACAAAACATCAAGAGAACGTACTGAAGATCTACACTGATGGATCCAAGTTGGAGCCTACAGTTCAAGTGGCATTTGTTTCGCCTGTTATAAAGAGAAGATTAATTTTAAGCTTTATCACGAACGTAGCATTACTCTGGTCAAAGTTGATGTTATAAGAAGACCGGTAAGCTCTATGAGGTATTACAGGGTTGAAGAAGAAAATATGTGAATTTGTATTGCAAGCTAGAACGCAGTAAGTGTGACAACATCTATATTGTGTCGTGAATAACGGATAACGAGACATTTTAATCTGGAGCTTTTCTCGGTACTGAGGCACAACAAAGCGCCTGCCACCATTGTGTAGTGTACGAATTAGCGAAGGCCAGCACGTACTTTCAGCAAAGGGGTGCATGCGAGGGCATTGGAAGCTATATGCGTTCGATATAGATCCAATGGTCCAATAATCCAAACTGACTGTAGAGTCATGCTGACCTCTACAGATGTTGTAGAAGTGAGTACGAAGAAAAGAGTGTTACATACTTTCTTTGTCGTTGCCCAGCTGTATCCCATATGTGAACCAATTTTCGGACCGCTATGATACTACACGGGTTGACAGACATATCAAAATGTGTGTGTGGGGGCATTCTTTAATGCGAGCATATGCATGATGCGGATCTAAAGCGAACGGAGGCATGCAGGTTCCGATCTACATGCCAACATCAGGCAACACAATGAAAACTATTAGGATGCAGGTGGGCTAATTTGATAACAAGCAGTTGTGTAACCTAAGCTAAGCCCTAATGATGGCATTTGTCTTGTATTGTAACAAGTTCTGATATTAAATGCACAATATTTTGTTACATCAGCCAGCTTAAGAGTTGAATATCAGTTTCATTCAGTATGGAAAGAGGTGATGAGACCCCAATTCACGAGTTAGAGTTTTTGTGATCATATATATTGTGATCAGTTTGTTTACGTCATTCTCATTCTCCAACTATCAGATCAGATTGTTTAAAATACTAGCTTTATTTAAAAGTAAATTTAAAAAGTCATCAACTTTCTCCGTAGGATTTGCAAATTTCATCTCCAATTCAAATATTTATTATAAGAGAAAAAGATAATTTTGTGAAGCGATTCAAAAGGCATCATATCAACATCACTGACATTTGAAGCCAGACTCTAGTTAATTTCATTTCACATACACATCCATGTAAGTCTCTACGCTTTTTGTTGGTGGCTCTGTAAGCATAAAAAAAATATAGCAAAAAGTGTGAAGTAAATTCTTCGTTGAGTGCCCCAGCAAACGTCGGTTATTTTTTTAATTTAACAAAATATATAAATCACATCAGAAATGACCTCGTAAAAGTTTTTTTTTTATGTTTTTAAATGAGTAGCAAATATTACAATAATAAACCCAACTCTTGCTTGCGACTCCCACTTAAGCAAATCAACACACACACATACACATCTACTTATGTAGGTTTATATGCACAAACATTTGCAATTTTCTTAAATATTAATGTAAAGTTAAAGGCAACGAATGGTCTTATGTATATGCAACATACTTACATATTGTTGCAACAACATATACAAACAGATGTTGCATGCAGTATTTAATTATGAGAAAAACAGCAGTTTTACTACCACCAAGTAGTTAAAATAATAACAATAATAAAGATAATGACGTTGCTGACGATAAGTACAATACGAATGTTAATATCATCTTCCGTTGCTTCACACCTCAACGCTGTGACGTAAGGAGCATGTTGTTCACTTCGCACTAGGAACAAATACATTTTAAGCCTTTAGTATTCCATAAGCTTTTTGTTTTAAAATATTTAATGAGACATGTTTGCATTTTAAAAACGTTGGCGAGCATACGTATTATGTATGTAAGTGAAAACAAGACGTCATTAACAGTTGTGCTCAGAGGACGGACGGCATTAAGAAATTTAAAAATATATCAGTGTAATTCAAAACTTTCAGTATTGCGTACATATTTGAGACAGCAAACGGGATCTCTGTCGTTACAAGCAGTTCTTATTTTGTTCTAAAAAGGACGTATAGTACGCTCATAATTCGTAGTGTTAGACCAGTGTTGCCGGAGTAGAGGAAGTCCTTAAACGAAGCTTCGTTTCGTGCCAAAATGAATTTTTTTCATATTGAACTGTACAGGTCAGCACAAATATTGTGCCCTCAGTTTTCTTCGCAGCATTTCTTTACTTATACAAATGTGAGTTATATGTTTCAAAGCATATAAATTACTCTTTGGAATTGGCTCTGTAGCTAATCAAAAATGCATTTCTATGTTTGAAAAGCTGCATCTTTTCATATCATTCGTATTATAAGGACCACTTTGTTGAAAGAATTCGTTTCTTTTTCAGTCTCTGGATTCTGTAAGAAAGCTTGCAGAATTAAACTTTTGCAAGAAGCCAATAGTATTTTAATATTTTTCCTACAAATGTCAGAGCATGTAGATTCCCAATTATAGGTAAGAAAATTCCTTAATTAAGAAATTTTAAATTTCTCTTATGGTATGAACCAACATTCCACTGCACTTTCGCTAGGGAAAGCTTCTTAAAAAATGAACAGCGAGAGTGACCGCAAGGATATATTTCTGGGATATTGATTCTGCCATCAAGGCGGCTGAGGTTCTTCCGCACCTGTTTCCCATAACCCACCTCGGAGGAAAATACTAAATGGGTGTAGACTTTATAATAAAGAGTCAGGCTTTGAAAGAAATTAGTTTTATATGAGTTTTAAATATTGCTTAAATAGTGCTGTCAGAGGAAAGCTTTTGCACAGAACATAACATCGTGAGTTCTTAAACGGTTTTAACCATCCAAAACCGTAGTTTTTCAATTTCAGTTCATACATTTTTTAGTGAGCGCTCAGTCGGGCTGAGGGATTTTCTTCCCTCTGGTATAACCAACACTGGTTTCGCGCACAAAATCTGAGAGCGCTTAGACTAAGTCCCACCTCTAAATTAGACAAACAGAAAGAAACTGCTAAACATTTTAAGAGGTGTGTGGAAGAGGTCGTGGTGGCCATTTGGGCAATATTTTGTTTCAAACATATGTAACTGAACCATAATACGAAGAAATGACAAAATTTCTTGAATAATTCGTGCTCTATTTAAAATAAACATACTTATTGTCATTCGCCAATGCTTAGAGGCTGACTTTTTAGTATCTATGTACATACGTAAGTTAGCACTCACTGATTTAATCTAATTCTAAACATTTTCTAAGTTTTGTTTTTATTATACCCTTCACATAAATGTGTAAGGGTATATATAAGTTTGTGATTCCGTTTGTAACGCATTGAAATATCCATCTAAGACCCCATAAAGTATATATATTCTGGATCAGCATCAATAGCGATTACGATTGAGCGATGTCCGTCTGTCCGTCTGTCCGTCTGTCCGTCTGTCCGTCTGTCCGTCGGTCCGTCTGTCCGTCTGTCCGTCTGTAGTCGTTGAAATACCGTTTCTGAGAAAACGGTTTGAGATAGAAACCTCATTCTTTCGCTAAAACGTGTGAAACCTCGGTAGTGGGTCTGCTATTGAAATTCAGCATGATAGGTCCACGGATAGCCGAGATATATTCAAAAAACCGGGTTTTGAGGGATATTTTGTACAATTTTTGTATTCAGGTTTTAGTGCCCATTAAATCCTAGAAATGAAGGAATTTTTGAAATCGGCCCATATATATCCGAGATATAGCGTCTCCCGATTTTTAAAGAAATCGGCTTTATAAGCCAAATAAGACAACTTTTGGCACCGAAGATCAACCAAAATGGTATATATTATTTAGAGGCAAAAGTGGAACATTTTTCTACATCGGCCCATATACACTCGAGATATAGCGCCTCCCGTTTTCTCAAGAAGTCGGCTCTAAAAGCCAAATAAAACAACTTTTGGTATCAAAAATCGATTAGAATGGAACATATAAGGTGTTTAAAAGCAAAATTGGAAAATTTTTGAAATCGGTCCACATATATCTGAGATATAGCGACTCCTGATTTTTCAAGAAATCCGCTCTTTAAGCCAAATAAAGCAATTTTTGGCACTAAAAATCAATCAGAATGGTACACATAGACCATCTAGAGGCAAACATGGAAAATTTTGGACATCGGCCCATATACACTCGAGATATAGCGCTTCAAGTTTTCTCAAGAAGTCGGCTCTAAAAGCCAAATAAAACAACTTTTGGTACCAAAAATCGATCAGAATGGTACATATAAGGTGTTTAAAAGCAAAATTTGAAAATGTCTGCAATCGGTCTATATATACCTGAGATATAGCGTCTCCCGATTTTTCAAGAAATCGGCTCTATAAGCTAAATAAAACAACTTTTGGCACCAAAAATCAATCAGAATGATACATATAGGTTATTCAGAAGCAAAACTGGAAATCTTTTTGTCATCGGCCCATATATGTTCGAGATATAGCGCCTCCCGATATCTCTCTCAAGAAGTCGGGCCTGGAAGCTAAACGAAACAGTTTTTTGCACTAAAAATTTGTCGGAATGGTACATACAGGCTGTTTAGGGTCAAAATTAGAAAATTTTTGGACATCGGCCCATATGCTCCCAACTTTTGGTACCAAAAATCGATCATAATGGTACATACATATGTATATAATATTATATACATATGTATATAATATTTGCGATCATGTATGAATGTATGTATGTATGTATGTATGTATGTATGTATGTATGTATGTATGTATGTATGTATGTATGTATGTATGTATGTATGTATGTATGTATGTATGTATGTATGTATGTATGTATGTATGTATGTATGTATGTATGTATGTATGTATGTATGTATGTATGTATGTATGTATGTATGTATGTATGTATGTATGTATGTATGTATGTATGTATGTATGTATGTATGTATGTATGTATGTATGTATGTATGTATGTATGTATGTATGTATGTATGTATGTATGTATGTATGTATGTATGTATGTATGTATGTATGTATGTAGATACATTTGTATGTATGTAGGTATGTATGTATCTACATATGTATGTATGCATGCAAGTATGTTAGCTTAAACAATTTTTTTGCTTTGGTGTAAAAATGTGTATGTATATATACACGAGCTTGAAAATGAAAGTGATATAAAGAATTGTTGAAAAAAGGGTACGCAATGAAATTCTTTTAAACAATTGCGTCTTCAAATTCATTCACACAAAAAATCATTTTGGGTTTCCCTACGTACTTACATATGTACATACATACACACATACATGTGTATGATGATACGCAACAGATCATCAGCAACGTGCACAAGAAAAAAATAATTTTGTAAAAGCAAGCAATGTAAATATGTATGTATGTATATATGTATGTATATAATCATTGTTTTATGGAACACACTGAAAATATTCAATAATAAAGAATTTATTTTAGCGTTTTCTATTATAGATACATACATACGTATGCATGTACCCACATACGTAAGTAAATTGAAAAGCAAATCACACTTAATGGCAATGTTTAGCATTATAATTCAAAAATAATGCAATTATATGCAATTTTTTGTTAAATAAATTTTACTATAAAGTTAACTGATAAATAATTAAGAAATACATTTTGCTTTTCTTTATTTCATTGATATTAAAAAGAATTGGTGTCACCCAGTGGTTGAACTTGAGCATATTAAGAATTATTTAAATAAAAGTTTTGCAGCCTGTGTTAAATCCCGGTAGTGGATCTGATATTGAAATTCAAAAAAAATCGGCCCATATATACCCCAGATATAGCGTCTCCCGATATTTCAAGAAATCGGCTTTAAAAGCCAAATAAAACAACTTTTCGCACCAAAAATCAATCAGAATGTATGTACCATTGTGAAGGGTATTTAAGATTCGGCCCAGCCGAATATAGCACTCTTACTTGTTTTCTTGTTAACAAAAAAAAAAAAAAAAAAAATATAATAATTTAATTTAACTACCTGTGGGTGTTTTGTTTTCTATTTTTAAACCTATTAATATTTAAGATATAAGGCAAAGCCATTTCTGTGCAATATTTGTTTACTTAGAATATAAAAAGTTGTGCAACTTACTATTTAATAAATAAATAAATAAATAATAAAAAAATTAAGAAACAACCTTGGCCAAATAGTACGAATTGTATAATTATTATATATTGTATAATTCGTACTACATATTAAAATCCCATTGTGTCGCTTTTTTACCTCAAAGTTTGCTATAATGTGTAGAAAAAAATTACATTTTTAAGATATTTTAATAAAAAAAATATTTACTGGCAACACTGTTTGGAACTATCTGTTTTGAAAAAAATAAACTGGCCATTTTTTAAAGTTTAAAAATATTTTGTGTCGACTTATGTGAACGTGATTGGAATTAGGAAGCAAACATCCTTCGCTTGAAATGTTTTGCTGGAAAAAGAATAATGGGTCCGCCATCTAACGTTTTTTTTCAACTAGTGCTTATTTCGTGAATGATAACACTTAGCTCATGTCTGATTTGACAGATAATTAGTTTTATCCTTCCGCTGAACGAATATGGTTGCGTACACGCTTCGCGAAGTGGGCCTGCGATTGACTTACAGAAGATGCCGATTTTACCAAAAAAAAAAAAAAACATCTTTTCAGATGAAGCTCATTTTGATCTTGGCGCACGGAAAACCCGCACCCATACATTGAAAAGCCGACGCATCCAAAACGAGTCACTATTTGATGCGGATTTTGGTCCAGAGACATAATTGGGCCATTTTTCTTCGAAAAAGAGCTAAGAGTGGCCGTTACAGTCAGTGGCGATCGTTATTGGGCCATGCTGAATAAATTTTCGTTCACAAAAATTGGAGAGGAGGATATTGGCAATATTTGGTTTCAACAGGACGGCGCTACGTGCCACACAGCCGAAGCTACACTCGATGTTTTGTGCCGTTCAAAAAAAAAAAAAAAGTTATTTGGTGGACCCTTTGCTTTAACCTTACGTTCTTATACAGAGTATGCATTAACTTTAATTATTGTTAAGATATTTTCATTAAGGAAAAGTGTTTGAAGCATGAAATCATTTATAATTGAAGCGAAAACAAAACCCATATGGAACATTGCATTCACGCGAACAGAGATGAAGGCCAGTTGGATGGCCACCGACACCATTCCTTGTTTGTAGAAACAAATAAATAGTCTTCGGTTTGCCAAATTGTTCACGAAGACAAGATTTTTGTTGCAATATCTGTGGGTGGAGTTGTTCTGGTGGGTGAGAAAAGTGAGCCCTGCAGCAGAGGATTTATTATGCAACTCAAATGTGTCATGCACAACAGCTGGCCATTCCTGTTTGACTATTCAAGGTATGGTTTTAACTACCATTGGGTAAGCTTAACATGTCGAAATCATAATTACATTTGTTGCTTGACCCTTTTGAAAGTTTTCAGCATACAGAAAATTCTTTGTCTCCTAAATATCTTGTTTCTTTTATGTGCAATCTATAGCTAACAGTTTATTCACTTATATGTATGTATGTATTCGTATTGTTATATTCTTGAAGGCAAAATAAGTATAATTTAATACTGTATATTCGTTAGCATTACAGCATGAAGCAATTATGTAATGCACTTCTGATTGTTTTCTTTACTCCTTACCAATAACAAATACTTTAATTTAAAACCTATTTTCTATTACTTAATTCGTGCCAACATAAATAATTGCATAAAAATTTCTACTCAAGAATATAAACCCTCCGCTGTATGTATACATATCACACAAATTGGTCTAGATATATTTTGGGTACCTTTTTAATGAGCCGCTTGCATATACAAGAAAAGTTTTCTTAATGTCTCCACGTATTCACTTGAAATAAATTTAAAATAACGTACAAAGTCCTTTGCACTTTTGCTGGAAAACAAAACTGTAGTAATTCTTAAATTTTTAATTATAAAATTTCATTACACGTTCGATTCAATTTTTGTTGCCTCCTTTTGGATGTCAGTCTGTGCTTTCGTCTGTCTTTCGTGACCTTTTTTTACACATTGCACAATGTGCCATGTCTGAGAGTAAAATAAAAATGTTTCCACATGTCTGAGTTCAAGAGAACTGACATTAAATTGACTATATTGAAAAATAATAAACGGAAAAATTACACCAACAGCAGAAACAACAAAAATAATGTGTACGTAATAAAATGGTTCAATAAAAAACTGTTCTTGAGGGGGGAAAGACGGGATACATTTGGATTCAAGTATATGACACAAGTCATTAAATAGACAGCAAATAATTTTGAGCATTTTTTTTTTATTTAAAGGAGATGAAATAAAATAAATCTGTTGAATCTTAAAAGCAAGTACAAACAAGATCTTAAAGTATTCTTTTACGATGAAGAGCCAAATAATGGGTTTGCTGCCAAAGGAAACACATTTTATGTGCCGGTTATTTTGGTTTTTTTATACTTTGCTTTGTACTTTCTGGCAAGGACCTTACTATATGTTAGCTGTGGATTGCTGGGGGCAGGAAAATAAAATTCCCACAAAAACATTATGGGCGTTTTTGTCATAAAAAACAAATGTGAACTAACAAATTATTGAATGCTTTTAGATGGAAAAGGTGCTCAAATATTTCCAAATTCAAGTGGCTTGGTTAATTAATCAATGTAATTTGTTTTCTGAAATTACGAATTCATTTAAATTGAAATATAAATCAATAACAAAAGTATTTGTGTGAATACGAGTAAATACATTCAATTGGCTGCAACATCGTCATAACTCTCAATATATTGTATATAAATCTTGGCTTCCTTCTTCCTGAAAGAAAAAATGTTTATTTTCGAATTTGCACATTTTCATTGGTATTCATAAGAAACAAATATTGCTTACACACATTTCAGAACAAATTTTTTTCATACATAATTTCAGTTTAAGTTTTCACATTAATTACTGAAAACGATGTTCTATTTCAATAAGGGAAAATTAATCTAAAGTTTATCATCATTTTGTTTCTAAATACTTTACACTAAGCTTTGGCTTGAATCAAGTTAAGCACTTATGCCTTTTTGCCTCACAATCATTGTCGAAATACAGTGAAATTAGGATATAACGAATTTCAAGGGAATCTGAAGACACTTCTTCATAGTTATTGTTTCGTTGCAAATATTATCAGTGAAGTTTTGGTGTAAAAAAGTTATGGGGAAACACGAGAAAATTTCGCTATAACTATAGTTTTCTTTATTTAAGTTTTATTGAAAGTGAGAGTGCTTATACAAACATACTTTTCAAGAGGTAAACAATGGAACTGTACCATTTGACTTTAAAATTTGTTTTCCCTTCCTCGTAGCAATACTTCGCTATACGTAGGCTTTACTAATGCGTTTGCAAATATATATTACATGATTTCTATATCACGACTTTGCCATCTTGGCTTTTTCTTATTTGTTTTGTACAGGCAATTGAATTGATATTTCGCCTTACAGAGACTTGTTTGCTCTGAATTTCTTCGTTATAACTACAGTTTATTCCTTTATGGACTTTAGAAAGCATACGTAATATTGAGTTTTTCATTACATTAAAGTTCGTTGTAACGAGGTTTAACTGTAATTGTGAAAATATTTACTATATATAAAATAATAAAAGTTGGGACTTTATTAAAAATAATAATAATAATAACCATCATCGTGGTGGACATGAAAGAGCCGTGGTAAGTTTCCCAGCCAAAACGTCTTCGTCTTTAGTTTTCTTGTTTTGTTTAAAAGTGGTGATCTTTGCAGTTTTACCACAAGACTTTTTCTGTGAGTCTAATGATTAATGAAAAATATTATTGAAATAAATTCATTTAAGGGTTTATCTCTATTTAAAATTAAAAACTTGCATCATTGCAAATTACTATTTTCTTCATGAAATTACTTACAGAAAAATTCTTTTCTTTCTTTAAACTACTTAAATTAAGCCCGCATGATACTACATTTTTCTTGCATTGTTTAAGTTTTGGAGAACAGTGCAAATATAATGTAATAGTAAAATTTTGTATGTGCAAAGAGTACAGCTATATTAAGATAAATGCAAAACATTTTTGTTGAAGTTATCGCTAAAAAATCAGGTTATGTAAAAAAAAAATGTAAAATTTTTGAACTTAAAATTGATGTTTCAAACTTGAATGTTGCTGTGTCAGCGGTTATGGACAATTTTTGCGATTTAACGCTTCTTTTTTGGAACATTTTTATTTCCTAGCGCTTTCTTGAAAATAAAAAGAACACAACATTTACAAAAAAGATGTCTGTTTTGTATACGTTTTGTATATTTGGTTCTTTCTAGCAATTGCTGTTTCTTTCTATCAATCCTATAACAATTAATGAAAGAAAAATGAAATATCATACAGGATTTAGAGCAACTCTGTAGCTAGAGGTGATGCTATCTGTGTCTTCTTTTCTGTTCATAGTTCATAGAGCTTTGCAATAGTCAATAAAACACTAAAGGCTTGAAAAGATCAAATAATCAATACACAAAAGAAAAATACTTTTAATGAATTTAGTAAACCAGATTTATGAAAGTGTAATACTGTAACAGGTTCAATGAAATACAAAAAAAAATTTTAATAAAATGAATTTATTAGAACAAAACTTCTTTTAGTGTAATAAAGTATCTGCATGCATTCTGGTTCGCATGTGATAGAAAAAGTCGATTCTATCATCGCCATAATCAAAAATTTTATTGGAATAATGAAAAATATTAATGAAGTCAATTCATTAGAATTATGCAAGAAACTTCTTTCACTGTATAAAATATAGACATTTATTCTGGTTCGAAAGTGATAGAAAAGTCGTTCTGTCCATGCAACCATGTGTAAGGCAGTTGACTTGCAAATTTTTTTCACAAATAAGATTTGTGCAATCTTGTTTCTTGTGTTTGCTATTAAAACTATGCAAAATCATTTCACAAATAGTCGAGATACATGTATTTAAAATATGTTTTTAAGGTTGGAAAACCATAAGGTTTTTGCAACAAATTCTTGTGAAAGATATTCACTAGTTTCTGTAGAAGGTTTACTACATGTCACAAATTTTTGTTGTATGAAAATAATCGAGAGTATAATTTTGTATTATTCGACAATTTGAGACAATAGTCTTCAATATAACATATCGCAATTATCAGCGTAATTGAAGATATTTGCCAACTTTAACAGCACTATTTCTATGTTTCGATAACACAAAAAATTAAAAAATTTTTTTTTGGAGTTGTGACGATTTTGCTGCAAAGCAGCGATGTGCTGATACGTTTGTTACTTGATGTGTCAACGTACACATTTGTTGTAATTATCTGCGTTGCTAATAAAGTTATATATTTCGGCAGCCAATATTTAAAATTTAAAAATGTTTCGGTCGGTTGTAATTGTATGTTTATTTTTGTTTGTATTGTAATGTTGTAAATGTTGAAATTTATGTTGTTGTGGTTACTTTCAAGTTGGTCTTATGCAAAATTTATGACCATCAATTATTTGGTATTGATAGTTAATTAGTGTTTAATTGTAACACAGACACCACCAACAGCATAATTAAATTTAGACAATTAATGCATTATATATAAACATATGAAATAGATTTGTATTAATTTATTTATTGTGCTCATTATTTTATTTTGTAAAATTAAGTAATAATTCCCATAATGGAAACGTTGTTCACAAAAACTTTGTTTAATAAAATAGGGTATCAATTTTGATTGTAGAAAAGTGAATTTTGAATTAGTTTTTTTGCTCTTGGATTTTATTAAAAAAGGCAAAAAACCACAATTTAAACATATATAATTTATTTTTCAGTTGGGGTATTAAATGCACATAAAGAAAAAATATAGTTGAAGTAACCATATTCGAAGAGAAACATACTATTGTTGAAATATATGGCTGCATACTAACCATATTCATTATTAAATAAAACATGCATTTCGTTACTAATTTCACTTTTAGTGATTATAGTGGTTATTGTGGCCAACAACCATATTATTACTATATTCAATCATAATCTTGTCAATTCCGACCATACTACTGTCATTCTCAAGCATATTATTGTGCTATTCAACTCATATTATTGTCATTTCGTACTATATTATTTTTCCATTCAGACATCCTACTGTCAATTCTAACCATACTTTTGTAATTTCCAAACATAATATAGTCAAGTAAAACTATATTATTTTCATGTTTCACATGCCAATATTGGCTGAATGTAACAAAACATGGTCCCTCACGACAGTATTAGATTGAATTTGCGAGCAATATGGTTATGGTTGAAAGTAACAGTATTATCGTTAAAAATGATAATAACATGGCCATATTATTAAAATGGAATACAAAAATAACATGGTTAGTGGCCGCAATAGCCTAATCGATTGGAATATTTGCAGAATGCAAACAAGTATTTATACATACATACACTTATTCATACCATTCAAAGCTCTTACACACAATAAAATCAGCTCTTCATATGTTATATAATTTGTGTTGCACAATTGTCTTTTTTCTTGCTTATTTTTTGTTTGTTTTATCAACAAAAGAAAATTTTTCATTAATAAAATTGTGTGCTTTCAATCACAACACCAGAAATGGAGAAAGATTCCCTTTCAACGACAACAACAAAAACTTTGTTAAAATCAACAATATTTTGTTAATTATTTGGTTATCTTCTGAAAGATCCAAAATACTGTATTTGTCACAAATAAAGCCTGTTCAATTGTTTCTTATAAAATTTTTGCAGATGTTGTTTTTTCCAAATGAATAGAACAATATTTAAATGTTCATGGATGGTGACAATAAAATGATCAAACTATAACAAAAACTGTGGTTACGGTGATTAAACATTCTTTACCGCACTTTAAATAAAAATATTTTATTTGCCACAACGTTATAAGCAACATAATATTGTTGGCGCAACCATATTGCAAAATGTTTTTTCTTTGCGTGTAGGAATTGAAAGGAATTCGTAATACTAAACACTCTTCTCGAAGTACATTTTGGTAAAATTTTTTACTTTCTACTTAAACTATTGTAATGCTGGTGCTGAACCTGCATCGTTTTTTGATGAAGGACGTATGCAGTTAGTGTACCAAAACCATGGGTTGTAAGAAATCTAAGAAACTTGATTGAATAGACCACAAATGGATTTTAATTTGTATGCATTTGTGTATTCAAGCTCTAACTTTTTTCTTCAACATAGATACAGCTTTCTGTGTTTATTTTGGAATCCATTGATTTTGTTTCACACAAAACATTGATTAACTTATGATGCATACAACTAAACCAATATTCTTTAAACAACCCTTCAGTCATCATTTCTTTTCCCCACGCATTTATGAGGCCAATAATCACTTTCATACTTAATAACGCTTGAAAAGAAAAATCTTATAAACTCTTTGACAACAAGAAAAAAATTCAACGGTAGAATCAGAAAGGCAAAAACAAATACAAAAGGAAAGAGGAAAAGAAATTAAAAATCCACTGGTGAAATCATGTTCAAGTTAACGCATGACTTGTTCGCTGAGTGAAATGTTGGCATGTTTTTATGTCACATAAATTTCATACAGCAACCAGCGAAGTACGTACGAGTACTTTTCTTGTGACTGATGTGCATTTGAATTTTCTTTAAGTTGTCATTGTGTTTTTTTCGTTTTTTTGCTTCTAGTAAATGTTCTTTTTGGTCTGTGTGGCTGCGAAAACATATTCAAATACATGTGCATGTATTTACTACATTCAGAGATCAGTACCAGCGACAACGACGAACGATGGATTTAGGATGTTTTTTTTTCTGAAGACAAACAAGAGATTTCCGGAGTTGAATGTTGTCATTCATACGCGAAGGAGTTAATTAACGCGTGTGATTGAAAATCGTGAGAAAATCCGCATCAATGCAATAATTCCCGAGAAACGAACACAATCAAAATAAACATTTTTATTGCACTAAAATTCTCACAGGTATTGAAATCTAAAAACGAATGTGTCTGAAAGAAAACCATAATAAAATCAGCAACTGAAAGTGGGTTGCTGTAAGTGGTTTGTTTTCGATAAGGGAAATGGTGTTTGAAATTATTGAATTTTAATTGTTATAAAGAAGCGCTTGATGGCGTTGGGGAACCATACATTATTTTAAATTATTTTTTAATAAGTACATAAAATCATTTCCCATAAAAGAAATTCTTTAATTTATCTCTTAATGTACTTGAACTCTAAAGTGAACAAATTTTGTTAATGTTCTATATGTTTTACGTTGAGTTTTTTTTTATTTCCCTTTTGCTTTTAGTTTTATTATCTTAAAATTAAAGAAGATTTATGTAAGTGCATGCCATTAGTTGTTAGAAATTAAAGAGAATTTTTCAAGTTTTGACTTGAGCTCCAATTACAAAAAAAAAAAAAAAAAAAAAATTAATTAACGATCTTAAAATTTAAGTTGTTTTATGCACGCTTTACAAAAAAACACATACATACATAACCTCTCATTAATTTTTTATACTTGTTCAGGTGTCTCACAAAAATTGAGGTTATGCAAAAATTTAAATGAAAATGTTTTTAAATTGTACATTACTTTATTGGACCACAGTTCAATTTTATTTCTCCAGAATTGAGAAAGTTATTTTTTGTTTTTAAATTTTAGTGATCAACATTTTTGAAAATGAATGGAATAGTAAATATTGGCTGGGCAATATGTCTCTTTCAAGTCCACCATGTTTGTTTGGCTGCTGAAAATGTAAAGTACAAACAAGTTTCGGGCTTAATGTATTTCAAACCAGTAAGGTGTAATTGATAATTTGGGAATACAGTGGTTTTTCATGTCCGTTCATTAAATCGAAAAATTTGTTACATCAAACACTTATATAACACAGTTCAAAAGGTGAAAATATTGCGGTATTTTGACAAGTAGCTGTGGGAAAGAGAACAAAAAAATTTTTTTTAAAAAAGTCAATTCGAATTATTATTTTAGAGGCGGGTTCCCAGCCTGGAGCTGCAGCTTTATATAGCAAAAAGTGTATTTTTTTTACATCTGAAGTGTAGGGTGTATTCAGCAACTTTGCAGAAAATATTAGCGTACATATTTTCATAGAACATGTTAACCCTCTAAATACCACTCATTCTGGCTGTAAATTAAAAACATGGGAAAGAGGAGGAATGAACAGTTATACAAACATATTCACAATAAAATTTTATTACATTTAGCCTACGACAATTATTGCTGTATTAAGTTTATCAGGCTCAAGTTCTTTCTATATTATCCTTGTGATTGATATTAATTAAATTAGACAAAGAAGACATCAAAGACATTTAGAAGGGTGGACAACTAGTTGTTTCGAAGCCGCTACACTTTCTCGTCAGCAGCCGTCTTTGAACTCAGGGGCTCATGTTTCTAAAGCGGCAACCATGCCACTCCGCCACCCAAGTTGTTGTATATTTTCTGTCTAAATTTTAATTATATCAAACATGAGCCCCTGAGTTCAAGGATATGTGCTGACGAGAAAGTGTGGCGGCTTCGAAACAACTAATTGTCCACCCAGCTAAATGTCTTTGATGTCTTCTTTATCTTATTTAATTAATATCAATCACAAGGATAATATAGAAAGAACTTGAGCCTGATAAACTTAATATAGAAATAATTATATTAGAAAAAGATCGAGTAATAGAAATTAATTAACTTTATAGCTTAGGACTCTTAAGTTTATATTTGTGATTAAAAAATAAATAAATAAAAAATTGGAAAAGGCCGATATGGTCACTTCCGTATCACAAATGGCACCACAACCATCTGCGGTTATTTGATTACCTTTTGAATTTATATGTTTGCCACATTTAGAACTAAAGATAAACCGTCCAATTCATAAAAAATATAACAGGTTTATAAAGCTCTTATTTGACAGATTTTCCATACAAATATGTCAAATAACAGTCTTATAAGCCTGTAATAATTTTTATGAATTAGGGGGAAAAAATTTAATAAAAACACTTGAAAAATATCAACAGCAATATGTGACATATTCTTGAGGGCATTTCACATGCAAACCATTTGGACAACTTCTAAACCTATCGAGCTAGAACAACTAAAGCTAATTTTTGGTAAAAAAAGATAATAAATAGAAAAAACGTGGCTATATGCGCTATTTTTTATTTTAGTACAATAAATCATTTCTGGTTTTGAGCACAAAACATTTTTTTCTTATTATTATTATTATTTTTTTTTTTCTTTTTTGAAAGATTGGACTATTTGTTATAACAATCACCTATTGCATTTTTTTGGTTCATAATTTTTTACTTAGATAAATTAAAAAAAATAGATAAAAATTAAATTTGAAAAGCGGCAATAAATTCGCTCCCTACAACTTGACAAATAAATATCTAAAAAAAAAAATATTTAGCGCATGTATTTTCGGTTGTCTGCCTTACTAATAAGGCCCCATATGTTTGCTTTTCGTTTATTTTTTCTGAGCATAACATTTTTGTTTAAATTTTTGACATTTAACTTTATAAATTATGTATAGAAAAACATGAAATAAAATGACTATGAAAAATCAAAACTCAACAAACAAATTTGTCATTTTCCCGTTTTTAATTATTTTAGTAAAGTTGCTAAGAGCAAAGTTCTTAGTGCAGTATTACATGTGTTGCTTTATTTGATGTGTAATCTGATATAGTTGACATTTTGTATCTTTCTAGACATGCAGTCTGAGTGTCGTGCGTTAATGTTCTTTAACAAACAGTACAACAAGATTAAAACGAATCTGTAAATTCTTCCAAGCTACATTTCATGTCATCATATTTTTAAATTCTGACAAGGGCTTAGAAGTATTTGATAATCAAAATAATGGATGACAATAGAGTTTATCTTCTTTTCGGCTCAATCGGGGGAAAAAGTTTTTCAGGTGTTTGTGTCAGCTTTTAGTTTTTTTGATAATAAAATTTGTAAAATTATAAAAAAAATGTTCTAGATACTCGTTCTTCGACCTTTTTTGTTTAACTTTATTTGGTTTAATAAATGAGCTCAAGGTCACTATTGTTGTTCAATAAATATATTTTCTATTTATGGATAAATTATTCGATATTTCGATACTCCTTTTATAGATACACAAAGGAGTATCGAATAATTTATCAATAAATAGAAAATATGTTTATTGAACAACAACAGTGACCTTGAGCTCATTTATTAAACCAAATAAAATTATAAAACAAAAACAAAAGAAAAGAAATTATATTAATTTTTAAGTCAACCCTCGTTTTAAAGTAACAAAACTCCTTCAATTATTTAACATGCATATTTACGGAATGTGTATTATTGTTTTTTTATGACATGATGTCTGTCAGTCAAGTTGATTTGAATCTACAAACAAAATTCCCCATTTCCAAAAATTTTGATATATTGTTGTTGTTATTCAAACTCATTCGTTTGTTGTACTGAATAGAGATGCTGGTTAAGGCGTTTCTATTTAATTTAGTTTAATGACTGATGGATTGAAATTATATTTGTTTATGTTGTTACCAACAACAACAACAACATTTACAATAACATACCTTCATACATAGTAAGAACAAATTGAATACAATAACTTTAAGGATGCTTGAGCGTGTATTTAGATAAATAGCAAATAAAATAGTTTAAAAATTAACACTTATATTAAAGCTTAAATTGCTATATAAAGTTGTTAGAAAAGAAAAAGAAAAACAAACATTTTAAATTGCTATAGCTGAATTACATTAGATGAAAAAAATGATTGTCAGTGCAGGATTTTTCATGCCTGTGTATGCTACTATTTTGTCTTAACAAGTTCTTTTTGATTATTTATTAAGTTTCTTTTATGAAATGCTTTATTTTATACACTTTACCTAACTTTGCTAAAAATAAAAGTTGGAAGTATTTTTAAAAAAAAAATTTTTAAAGTAATCTATTGGGTTTTTATTTTATTTTATTATATATTGTATCTTCTTTTGCTTACTTGTTTATCTTATATAGTGTTGCTAAATCAATATTTCAACGCATTGCATTAAATATCTTTTAGTAAGAAGAGAGTCAAAGCTCTGAGATATTGAATATTATCAGCAAAATCGAACTCAAGCCTTAAAATAAAATTATTAACAATTTTAAATCATATAGTTCGACTATAAAGTTAAAATGAATGCTTAAAAATCGCTGAGCACAGCGAAAACCTTAAAACTGCTGTTATCACCGATACAATAGCAACAAGCACCAAAAAAAAAAAAAAAAAGAAAAATTGAAATCAATTGTATAAAATGTATTCCCATCAGAAAAATACAGTGATAAAATGGAAAGTTGATCAATAGAATAAATTTAGACAGTCAGTAATGAAGAGTTCAGGTAATAGGAGAGCAATATGCGGCTGCTTAAAAACAGTATACAATTAGCCATGACCTGGCTTCGAAGCAATTCGGGTAATAATGAGCATCGTGGTGGCCGTAAAATTGCCATAGTATGTACCCCAGCCTGTATGTCTTCAACTTTACTTTTCTTGTCTTCAAAAAAAAAAAAGTTTTACTCAATCTTGATTAAGTGAAATTAAATTCAAACCTAATAAGATTTTTAACAATTAATAAATATAGCACATATCTATAAGAAAAACTAAACACGAGAACCAAAACTAGTACTAGTAATTGTTTATATTACAGTAAAAAAGAAGCAAATGAAAAAAGTATAATTAATAAAACTGAAAAATCCGCCGCAATTGAAGCGATTACACAGCCACTATACCCATCCAATTATCACAACAATTAGAACGATTGGAACAACAAGTAACTGCAGTACAAAGTTGATTTGTTATTAGGTTATTGTTTTATCACAAGTTTAACAAGATTTCTTAAAATGTTTTGTAATTTTTTTTTTAAACTTGGATCTCATATGCATTGCATTGTACTGGAGCTAGGCAAATACGGAAGGAGAAAGAGGGAGAAGAGTTTTGGGCTTTTGTGGACGTTTGATTAAGCAAAACAAGTATAATTTAAAAAGTTGTATTTGTCGGCTTAGTCGCCAGTGTGTATGTATATAACGAGTGGTTAAATTTTGGGGCCGATGTTGAATGTGAACAGCACCTAAAAGACGAGTTTTTTTCTGCTAACTTCAGACTAATTCAATTTGAGCCATCAAGAAACGCATTAAAGTTAGTCAGGTTTATTATTGAGCCGTATTTTGTTTGCCAAAATGAGGCAGGGCAGGCAGTGGTGTTCGCTACCGTGAGATGATATTGAGCTTTCCATGGTCCGAATTTTAAGATTTACATGTGGACGATACGTGGTTTCAACAGGACGGTGCCACTTGCCACACAGCTAACGAAACAATGGTGGCGAAGTCAATTGGCCGCCAAGATCATGTGATTTGCCACCGTTGATCACTTTTCCTTTAGGTTATTGGAAAAAAAAGGTGTACATCGATAAGCCGGCTAGAACTCAAGAGCTAAAGGATGAGATAATTGGGCACATTAATGGCATAGAACCGCAATTATGCCTCAGTGCCATCGAACACTTGGGGGTGTGCTGCTGAGGTCGCGGAGACCATTTGGCCGATATTTTTTTCCACACATGATTAATTTATACCAATATTATCATAATAAGAAGAAATGATAAACTTTCCTAAATATTTACGAAAATTTAACCATCCTTTACATTCAACACTATTCAGACAACAACATTTAACGCAATCTCTTCATAATTTCAAAGCTGTTATTTTACCATGCGGTGAATGCGAAATTCAAACCCGTTCAACAAACCGGAAATAAAGAAAATGAAACGCAGTTTTTTTTTTCATTAAAAAAAAAAAATTCAAAAACAAAAGAGCAAAATAAATCTGCTGGGTGTGATTGTTTGTCCACTCTTCTATAGTTGTATGCTTTAAAGCTTTGCTCTCCATATTGACCATTTCTGTGAGGGTGGTCATAGTGTAATCGTGTTTTTTTTTCTTTTTTCTGGCGATGCGGTAGAATGAATAAATGGAAAAAATAGAAACTACAACTAAAATATAAACACTTTAACACATGTAAACATTTAAAGGTTAATTCCACACCATTTAAGAAGCACTCGAAATAAATGAAAAAGAACGGCAAGAAACATAAAAACTCCAAGTTTTCAGTGCAGTTTTATTTGCTGCTGGTGTTAAGTTTTTCATGTGTTTTTCTTTGCTTTTCTCTGCTGCTGTAAATTTGGCAAATTTTCAAATATATACTTATTGCTTTTTTAAAGAGATATTAATTTTCTGTTCACAGGTATTTTTTTTTTCAAAATTATCTTGATGACTAGGCCACGTACACCGAAAAAAAATATTGTTAGTGTTTTATTCAAAAAAAAAAGTCTGTCATTATTCAAGTATTTCACAATGAAATTTGCACTCAAAATATAAAAATAGCTGAAGTTATTTTTCGTTTCGTATTTTCCACGCCTTAATTTTTCTTTATTAAATGCACTTTTACACATAGTAGATGATTTCCACCAATTTGACAATTAACAGTGCATTTACATAAGAATAAAATAAATTTAAAAAAAATGTCTACGAAATTAGCCATTTGGATTCTGATGGTCGTCGTGGTGGATGTGAAACAGCCATGGTATGGTCCCTAGTCACTCAGCCTTCAACTTTACTTTTCTCGTCTTCAGTGAAAATGCTGATCACTACAATTTTAGCACAAAAATATCTTTCCCAACTCAGAGGAAAGTAAAAATCGTACTAACTCCCTAAAAAATAATAAGCAATTGCAATTTTACGGCTTTCAAAGAGTATGAAAAATATGAATGCGTTAGTGAAAAAGTGTGAGTATATTGTAACTTTCATGTACTTAATTTCCTTTGTTACATCTATGTAATAATCGCTCTTAAAATTTAGTTTGTGCGTTTGCGTGTACAGGAAATGTGTTTGCAAACTTGTTTCAGGATATTGGTGTTTGTCTCACCAAAATATTAGTATCCAGTGAGTTTTAATATTACATGACATGTGTAAGAAGCACTCTATTGTGGGTGTTGTACAACTTGGTATAATTCTTTGGCCGAAAGCTAATTACCATCATCAAAATTTTTTTTACTTTGGTGTATTAGCTGGCCAACAAAACCTGCAAAGGAATTAAGTAATGAATGTAAGTGCATAATTAAACAGGACATTAGATGAGTTCTTTAATTTACAATTTGATACTAAAAAGAATGCAAGAACATGGTAGTAATTGATAGCTACATTTATTTGAGAGCTACTTACTTATTTAGTTG
The DNA here is from genome assembly GCA_963662145.1 of Sturmia bella. NCBI lineage: Eukaryota > Metazoa > Arthropoda > Insecta > Diptera > Tachinidae > Sturmia > Sturmia bella. The sequence continues at coordinate 20,768,534 of OY759168.1, read as the reverse complement.
TTAAAACCTCAATAAGATAATATGTTGTCAGTTCGTCAGCCTTATTTTCTTCAGGTCAAGTTTTTAATGATTTGAATATTAATCTTATAATTATTTATGAGTGTCTTATAAAAGCTTTTATAAAGAATGACATTTCACTTAGGTTCGCCTAAGCAGTTGTTTTCTGACAGTAAGTCAATTGAAATGCATTAGAAATAATATCAATCAAACTCCTTTTTGTAAGAAACAAACGTTTAGTAGTAAAAAAATGTATAATGTGGGGCCAAAAGTGTCACGATTACCCTTTTATTTAGGACAAAAACAGTTTTATGTTTTTCAATATTTTTTTTGTAAAAGCGGTACAACTAAGTGATATTGAGCTAATCATACACACTCCTTCTGTGTATGATTTGATGCGACAATGTTGTAATTGGATTTGCGAATGCCATTAAAATTAGTATGGATGATGGAGATTAGTAGCAAGGCGAATTAAACTGGGTAGTTGCAAGCGAAAATCTCATATATTTTGTTAGTGTAAAATCTTCTTGCTATGTCAAATTCTGAATTCGTCTCAATAGCTTGGCTCACTCACTCTCACAGCAGAGAAGATGGTAAACAATTTTTGACATAGCTAGATGAAAACAGTGGGAAGCAAAAAATAATCACCTGAGCTGTCAAGTTTAACTTGTTTAATCCGCCTTGGGAAATAGCATGTTTGGAGATGACAATAGTATGTTTACTGCAAATTTCGTTAGAGCTAACAATATTATGATTATATATATGGTAATACTATGGTTATTGGTAACAAAAAATTATCTCTAAAAGTGCAATTTCTGTTTTACCTGTCTTCTCTTGATTAAGAGAACTCGGAATTCGGTTCACCTTAACATTATTATGGTTGCCGCTCATGAATTTTATCAAAGATTTGATTTTTTATTTACTTAACTGATATTAATAAAAAAATTATCAACCTAGGATTGAACTTGAGCCAGTTAAGGACCACATAATATAAATAAATCTCTTAGGTCCTAGTTTAAGATAATTAAGTTTTCAGTAAAATGTTCACAAATACCGCATGACATAGCGTAATTCTTCAAGTTGTATCAATAAAATTAGCCTCTACAACTCAATCTCAAGCAACTAACAGTCTTTTAAGATGACAAAAAATTATCCATAAAATAGACTTCAAAAATATAAACACACAGTCAGCATAAGCGACAGAACTCGTTCGATCTCGAATTTGAAGATTTGGCCCTTTACTTCTCTTTGAACATACATATATGTATATGTACATTAAGTACGACGTAGTGTTATATGAACACTCTTAGTAACAATATTTCGAAACTCTAGAGTCTCTTCTTTTGTGGCGATAAAAAAATCATGAACACAAAAATTAGGTCGATTAAATGGAAGTAAGTGGATCCGCATGGCCATGACCACTTAAGTAGCGATGGTACGGGGCGTTCGTGTCAGGAAAACATGTCAGAAAGACAAAAAAATATGGAGGACGATCATATCTAGGACTTCTACAAATGCACACTGCTCATAGTCAGGACCATAGGGATAAAATAGGAAACATTTTTTGTATAGGAGTCATTTTTTGAATGGAAGGCCAGAGTGTTCAAAAAAATAATGGACAGCAATAACTAATGGGAAATTTAAGAGGAAATTTTTTAACTATTATAACTATTTGGTTTTCTTTCCACCCCTCTTTTTATTTTATATAATTATTTTCTTGAGCTGAAGAACAATAATATTATTGTCCTGAAGAAGCTATCCGAAGGAGAACGAAATATCGACAAAAATATTCAAATAATATATATACTCTTATAACAAAAATAGACCCTCAACTCAAGGAAATAATTATATAAGGCATTATATTTGTATGGGAGTGCCTCTAATGAAAAGAAAAAGGGAGCTGGCACGGGCAAATTAAATAAACCCCAAATATATCCCATTTTGCCATTTTAGAAGCGACCCTTGGACACCTATAAAACTTTTAAATGTGGATGTGTGCCATCCCCCTATGCGTAGCCATTTGTCCCCATCTTATCGCTCCAATTTTTATTCATGCATTTTTTTTTTGCCACCAAATCTAAAAGTTGCACCCCTTAGTGTACAGCAGAATGGATCCATTTGTAAGGACAACAATTTTTCGATAGCTTTTGATATGAGCAAAAAAGTTCCATTACTACATATGAATTAAGCCATTTTCGAGGCGTCCGATTTAAAAAAATTTTTTTGTTGGGAGTCCCTCAACAAGACGTGGCACTGGGGATTATTTGCAGAAATTCTTGAGGAAAAATACTAATAAGTGATTTTATGTTTAGAAAATTAGTGCGATGGTGGAAAAGATTCTTTTCGACGTACCCGGACATGAAGGAATCAAATGAATGATAAACCACAAATATTTTTCTTCGAATACGCTGATCTCGTACTCCTTAGGAGGACTTTCACACAAAAAATAAGCTAAATTCGCACGCCTTGCAACCGATTTTTTTAATATTCTGTAGCAGAACTGTCTTTCTTCTTGCCCAAAACCAAAAAAAAAAAAAAAATCGATAATCAATATCGGCCAGTATATCAACACATCCTAATGTACATACATGTGTATATCTGTAGTGAGACGTTTTCATTGAATATTTCGCCGAAAACTTTAAATGGCAACATATGTAAAAGAGAACAATAATAGCATATATTTTGTAATTTTTCGCTTGAATAACTAAGCAAGACCCAAAGTTTTCTCATCAGTGCCAAACTCATGGTAACAATTTTTGTAACAACATTGCAATTACCAGACTTGCACACACACGCACACAACATGCAAAGCCATCCACTTTAATTAAACATTTATGTATATATGAATGAGTATGCAAGTACTTATTTTGTAGCAAACATGTCATAATCAAATAATGTGTAGGTTGTCCCAAAAATACTCTTGACCGACTACACTTGAACTCGAATGAAATTAATTTCGAAAAGTTCTTCATTAACAGCCACAAAAAATGCCTGTGTATGCTGCCTTGTAAGTGTGTGTTCTTTAAAGAGTTGCAAGAAAAAAAAAAAATAGAAGAAAAATGCCCTGCAGTCGTCATGGTCTATTTTTGTAAATATTTCATTACACAAAACTCATGTTGCAAGTCGTTCACTTGTTTCGTGAACTTGTGGTAAAGTGTATTCATGTTGTTGGCTAAGCATTCGGGCAACAACAATTTACATTTATTCTGACAGCTGTTTCTAATTTTTTCTACATTTCTTTTATTTTGATAAAACACAAACATTATTTTAAGATTTTTGTTCTGAATTTAAAATAAAATTTAACTGTTGACACTTTATGGTCTTCAAGTGTCAGTTTTGTTGTGGGTGTTTAAAATTAAAAATGTATTGTTACTTTTGCTCCTGTCTTGAAAAATGATTTAGTGAAATGATCCGTAGTAATTAAAATGCTCATACGGAGAAACGTTGATATTTTAAATATAAGGAGTGGGAAAGTTTTGAGGAAATCTTTAATAAAACGCAGCCATCAGATGTGCTGGAACTCAATTTTAGATTGCTCCATTAACATTGCGTTGTTGCTGCTTCAAAAAAAGAAAAAAAACAAGTAAGAGTGCTATATTCGGCTGGGCCGAATCTTAAATACCCTTCACAATGGTACATACATTCCGATTGATTTTTGGTGCGAAAAGTTGTTTTATTTGGCTTTTAAATGGGCCGATTTTTTCTGAATTTCAATATCAGATCCACTACCGGGATTTAACACAGGCTGCAAAACTTTTATTTAAATAATTCCTAATATGCTCAAGTTCAACCACTGGGTGACACCAATTCTTTTTAATATCAATGAAATAAAGAAAAGCAAAATGTATTTCTTAATTATTTATCAGTTAACTTTATAGTAAAATTTATTTAACAAAAAATTGCATATAACATTGCCATTAAGTGTGATTTGCTTTTCAATTTACTTACGTATGTGGGTACATGCATACGTACATATGTATGTATCTATAATAGAAAACTCTAAAATAAATTCTTTATTATTGAATATTTTCAGTGTGTTCCATAAAACAATGTTTATATACATACATATATACATACATACATATTTACATTGCTTGCTTTTACAAAATTATTTTTTTCTTGTGCACGTTGTTGATGATCTATTGCGTATCATCATACACATGTGTGTGTGTATGTACATATGTAAGTACGTAGGGAAACCCAAAATGATTTTTTGTGTGAATGAATTTGAAGACGCAATTGTTTAAAAGAATTTCATTGCGTACCCTTTTTTCAACAATTCTTTATATCACTTTCATTTTCAAGCTCGTGTATACATATGTATGTACATACATACACATTTTTACACCAAAGCAAAAAAATTGTTTATGCTAACATACTTGCATGCATACATACATATGTATGTAGATACATACATACATACCTACATGCATACAAACGTATCTACATACATACATACATACATACATACATACATACATACATACATACATACATTCATGCATGATCGCAAATATTATATACATATGTATATAATATTATATACATATGTATGTACCATTATGATTGATTTTTGGTACCAAAAGTTGGGTGCATATGGGCCGATGTCCAAAAATTTTCTAATTTTGCCCCTAAACAGCCTGTATGTACCATTCCGACAAATATTTAGTGCAAAAAACTGTTTCGTTTAGCTTCCAGGCCCGACTTCTTGAGATATCGGGAGGCGCTATATCTCGAACATATATGGGCCGATGACAAAAAGATTTCCAGTTTTGCTTCTGACTAACCTATATGTATCATTCTGATTGATTTTTGGTGCCAAAAGTTGTTTTATTTAGCTTATAGAGCCGATTTCTTGAAAAATCGGGAGACGCTATATCTCACGTATATATAGACCGATTGCAGACATTTTCAAATTTTGCTTTTAAACACCTTATATGTACCATTCTGATCGATTTTTGGTACCAAAAGTTGTTTTATTTGGCTTTTAGAGCCGACTTCTTGAGAAAACTTGAGGCGCTATATCTCGAGTGTATATGGGCCGATGTCCAGAATTTTCCACGTTTGCCTCTAAATAGTCTATATGTACCATTCTGATTGATTTTTAGTGCCAAAAATTGGTTTATTTGGCTTGAAGAGCGGATTTCTTGAAAAATCAGGAGTCGCTATATCTCAGATATATATGGACCGATTTCAAAAATTTTCCAATTTTGCTTTTAAACACCTTATATGTTCCATTCTAATCAATTTTTGATACCAAAAGTTGTTTTATTTGGCTTTTAGAGCCGACTTCTTGAGAAAACGGGAGGCGCTATATCTCGAGTGTATATGGGCCGATGTGGAAAAATTTTCCACTTTTGCCTCTAAATAGCCTATATATACCATCTTGATTGATCTTCGGTGCCAAAAGTTGTCTTATTTGGCTAATAAAGCCGATTTCTTTAAAAATCGGGAGACGCTATATCTCGGATATATATGGGCCGATTTCAAAAATTCCTTCATTTCTAGGATTTAATGAGCACTAAAAATGATATGGTTTAGTTTTTAAGAAAAAATTTTTTTCAAAAATCTGAATACAAAAATTACACAAAATATCCCTCAAAACCCGGTTTTTTGAATATATCTCGGCTATCCGCGGACCTATCTTACTGAATTTCAATAGCAGACCCACTACCGGGGTTTCACACGTTTTAGCGAAAGAATGAGGTTTCTATCTCAAACCGTTTTCTCAGAAACGGTATTTCAACGACTACAGACGGACAGACGGACAGACGGACAGACGGACAGACGGACCGACGGACAGACGGACAGACGGACAGACGGACAGACGGACAGACGGACATCGCTCAATCGTAATCGCTATTGATGCTGATCCAGAATATATATACTTTATGGGGTCTTAGATGGATATTTCAATGCGTTACAAACGGAATCACAAACTTATATATACCCTTACACATTTATGTGAAGGGTATAATAATAATAAACACATCACACGGCATACAACAGTTAAACGTTTCAAGCAACAACAAAAAAAAAAAAGAGATTGCATTAATCATAGTTCTCATATAAAGAGCAAATAACAGTCTTCCGAGATGACAAAAAATCATCCATAACAGACTGCAAAAATGTCATTGCTTTGGTTAATGTTAGTTTTTTTCATTTATTTATTTATTTATTTATGTTTTTTTAACAGGATAATTACAAATTATATGTTAATATTTAAAGAGCAATGACATCATAGGTCTTCAGCTCTGTTAATGGTGCACAATCGTGTTAGTTGAGTATGTAAATAGAAAGTAAAATTGCTTGAGCTTTGGTTGCCGAGTGGATACAGGGGCTGCGACAAAATTGTGAATTTTGACAAGTCCAAAGTTCATAGGGTGCTGATGAAGGGTGTTTGCTAGCCAGAACCTGCCGGTTGTCCACCTAGCTATATAAAATTGTACTTTTCTTTACTTAATTAATATTGATTTAAAAGTGACAAATCAAGGATTGAACTTGAGCCTGAAAAGGAGATTAATATAAATGTATGTAAAATTATCATAGTTCAATAAAATTAAAATTTCAGTAAAATATTTTAATTGTTCGAACCTTAGGTCACTTGTTTTTTTTTTTAAAGTATTTATTAAATTCAATATTTCGATTTTTTTTTGAAAATATTTCGAAATTTTTTTTTTTTTTTTTTAAACTCGAAACATTCCTGAAGAAGATATCCATTGTGATATCGAAATATTGATTTTAATAAATACATTTAAAAAAAAATCAAGTGACCTCAGGCTCGAACAATTAAAATATTAAAGAACAAAGGTCGAAAAATTAGCATCAAAAACATTTCAGTAAAATGTTAAAAAAATATTTTCTCTTCTGGGAAAATCATGGTGTATCTTACATGTAATGTTCTGGCCACCCCACCAAATGGCTTGTTTGTTAAATATATTTTTAAAAGACAAGTTGAAAGACCTGAGAAACTATGAATACCAGATATAAAAAAAGATCTGGGAAAGACGTTTGATCTAAAGTTTACCACTGGGTTAGACGGCAGAATTTGTATATGTATGTAGGCATTACATATGTATAACACGTATGTATACAAAATACCCACGCTCAGCTACTAAACAACAATGATTTCTACGAAAAACATCTTGCGTTGACTTAAACATGTCATTTGAAGAAAAAAAAAAAAAAAAAAAAATAACAAACAAAAGTTTTTAGATTAAGAAAATCTTTGGCTAATTTTGTCTGCGAGAAATATTTCGCATAAATAACAGCCGTTTATTAAACATTAATATAAAAAAAAAAATATTTAAATATCATGTTGCTTGTTTTTATAATAAAAAAATTAAATGGTTTTTAGCAGATTTTTTTTATAATTCTAAGGATGTTTAATTTGGTTTGATATACACATTCACCAGCACTGGCTGCCGACCAATTTTTTAAACTAGTGCTACTTAGTTGCAAAGACATAAATATGTATGTATATGTTCGAGAAATGGTGAAATTTCCAAAAGCAGGTACGAATATCACATCAGGCTAATATCCGACAAGTCGAATATTTGCACCATAGCTAATTACCACCAATGGTAATGGACTGATGGTCCAGTTTTCCCAGCGAAACGCGTGGAGTTGTTCGCACCTTTTCAAAAAATGGAACATATTACTCACATATATTCAGAATTACTAGATTTGCTATGATGTTAAGAACTCTGTAAAATATTAAGGGGTTTTAGAAGCAAAGACAATGGAATTCATTTATTAGCAATCGATATTGTACGATCGATCGACTTTTCGATAGTTTCTGGCAGGAGACCAAATAAGTTTCACATATCAAAAACGTAATTTTCGGGACGTTTGATTTCCAATTTTCAACATACAAACAATTTTCCATGCGTCAGAGTTTAATTTTTTATTTTTGTATGGAAGCTCCCCTAAAGAGGCACAGTACGGGGTAAATGTGCTTGAAACCATATTGAGGAGAATAAATTATTGGAGATTTGTCATAAATTATAGTCCTCTGCGGGCACTTCGTGACTGAGATTTGGGAGCCTTGAAAATTAAATTTTCTCTCCACCACACTAAATATATGACCAACTCCCAGTGAATTTTTGCTTTAAATACAGCGACTGGGGCTGCACAAAAAAAAAGAGTTGAAAATCGGTCTCCTCCCTCGAAAATATTTTTTTTTATATGTCGCAGTAGAACTTCGATGGCACAATATCGAAAAGTTTTTATCCATAAAAATCGACCCGGCTTAATGCCTATAATTGTGTAGAAGATTCAGCAAAACAAACAAAAAAGAAACAAACATAGAAACTAACAGCCTGTTTATAGGACACAACTCGTCGATAAAAAGCGCTACTTTGGCAATTGACCATTCGCGAGTTTTCTCGCAAGACGTAAGAGCTGTCAATTTATTTTGGGTTTATAGGAGACGATTTTTCTCACCAAAAGTGTCAAAGTTGGGCGAATAAAATTTGTACTGGCCAAAGAAAAAATAGAATGTAATTATATGTGTAGCAGCCATCACAATATTTAAAACTAATGGAAGAATAAGAAATTTAACTAAATTGTTTAAATTAGATCATTAGCTTTAGGCAAATTTAACACACAAATATGAACTTAATTATTTATTTGCTTTAAGAGCCAATTGAAATGTATTAATTCAGATCCAAAAATGAACCTTTTCAAAAAATGTTTGTTGTACTTTTCAGCTGTCGTTGGTTCTAATCAACTCATCAGTAGAATTGAAAAATTCTTAAAAGTTTGTTTGAAACTTAACTACATACTTATTCCATAATTCCCATGAACAGAATGAGAATCAGAAATGTTCAAACAAATCTTTAACACAGCAAACATTTCTTTTTTCGTTTTGCAACACTTCTACTTTTCTTTGCAACCTTCTATACAACGAGTCACCATTGGTTACTCGACATATAGACAGCTGAAAAGTACAACAAACATTTTTTGAAAAGGTTCATTTTTGGACCTGAATTAACAAATTTAACATAGTTTTTAATCAGGTTTTATTTTTCATGGTCATTTTGTAAAACGTAAATTTTCAAAGCGGTGTTGCCCAGAGGCACATGGATGTATTTTAATACCCTCCATCAAAATTTGGTGGCATAATGTTTTAAATTTAATTTATTAATTATTATTATTTAAATTATATATGGTATCATACAGAGATTTGTTTGATTTTTTTCTCTATTCAATTGTTTATTTTTCTTTTCCTTAAAAAAAAAAAAAATAGCATAAATAAATACATCATCGAATAATATTTTCCATAATAATTGCTTTTAAAACTGGCTCTGAGAAAATTTCAATAAATGCGTGAAACCCAAAACAACAAAGGGAGTGAGTGTGTTTGTAACAGCGCGGTGTATGAGTTTGTCATGTAGTCATAATGTAAACATTTTGATTATTAGGTGCGAATGATGCTGTGAATTTCATCTCCACTTGAGTGAGTGAGTGTGTGTGTGTGTGTTGTGACGAATATGCTTTTGTTTTTATTACTCGTTCATAGTTAATGCAATCACTTTTTTTTGCTTCTTCTTCAATGGTTTTTGTTTCCCTTTTAGGGGGAATTTTAACATTTAAAATTCCTTCATGTGTATGAGTGGATATAATTTAATATTGATAAATGGATTTTAAACAAGTTGTTAAATGAAAATTTTTATGGTTTTAATTTAATCGTTGATTAATTTTATGACATTTTTTCGAAACCCACCCAAAAAATGTTAAATACATTTTACAATAATTATTAATGGCTGTGTTTATGTACACTACATGTGTTGTGAACATTTAAACATGTAATAACTTTCACTATAACATAAAAAATATAAGTTACTTTTTAGTAGAAAGTTAATGTGGTCATTTATATATCATTGGTCTCACGTCAAAAGGCCCTAACCCTCATTTATGTATATGCATCGGAACCTGACCAAGTTTCCATACTATTTGAAATACACACAAGTATTTTTTGTATTTGCATTTCGCTTACATGAATTTCTTGCTTGCATTTCGCTTACATGAACATTCAGGGCTTCCCGATTTTTTTGAGTGTAGTCCCCAATTCGAAGTTTTTCATAGATTTTATTAGACCTTTCTCAGAATTTAATCGATTTGCTTCATTCTGATCTATTTTGGTTTTATTACTATTAAAGTACCGCAGCTTTACTCGGAATTTTAAGGTTAGCACTTCGAGACAAAATTTGCGGTGTCACCTTCAGGCCATTATCATATTTTTTCTACTTTATTTCTGTTGTTAAAAATTTTAAAATATGGCTATTTAGCCACACAACTTTTTCTTGATTATTTTCTTAAGGCTAAATGACAGTACACGTCTTAGAGAGCAGTAGAAATATAACGTATATATGTATACCATGTGAAAATAGTTCAACTATACTATAGTGTTGCTAAATAGCGGTTTTCGAACCAGTTCAGGGACCTTAAACAAAAAAAAAAAATTTGTTTTTTTTTGCCTTTTTCTTCTCTCTAAAATTAAGAATTTGAAGAAAGTACCAGAGATACGCCGATTAGGGTTTCAACCCCTTTTAGAATTTTTGTGCTACTTGCATTTGGCCCAAAGATACATAATTAAAGATTTTGACCGTCTTTATCCTATTTTGCCCCATAAAAAGTAAAAAGTTGTATAGTGCATTCGAATTTTTTTTTAGAAGTCTCATTTTTGTTTTGTTTTTTTGCCGTTTCTGTACAAATGCAAAGATGTACCAAGTTTTCCTTTTCATACCCCTGAAATTTAGACTTAAAAAAACCTGAATATTTTTTAGTAGACTTTCAGGCCCTTTCTGAACTTTTTTAGTACTTGTATTCGATTTGGAGGCACAGAATTACGGATTTTGCCCTTTTTATCCTTTTTTACCCCCCCACCAAATGTTTAAAAACTAAAAAAATTGCTTGGTGCATTGAAAACCGGGCATATCAAAGATAAATATTGTGCCAACAAATTTATAAAAAATCAACCATAAATTAAAAATTTAATAATCGCTATTTAAATATTTTTATTTAGGAAAACCAAAATAGTTTTTTTTTTTGTACAGATATTACATATTCGCTTCTATTTGCCAGTTTGTATAAATTTATAATTCTTTGTTGTATTTTCCTATTAAATAATTAATTTTTTTAAATCTAAATTTCTGAAAATTTTGTGAATGGCAGCATATTTCATTTTTCTAGAAAAGGTGACATTGTTTTTGATGGTGAATAAAATTTATTTGATGATGAGAACTATAATAATATAATAATGATGCCACTACTTTCTGTTGGCGATCTTGGCTGAAAAACATTAGAAAATAAAAATATAAAAAATATGTATTATACATATGTATATATGTATACCAAGGCAGAGAAATGACAAGACAAAATACGACACTAAACTGTGTGTTTACTAATTTTAACAATGATGTAACTTGTCGCAAAACACACCGAGAAGAGCGCAGCGAAATGAAAAAACCTACAAACGAAATGTTGTGGCAAGAATATCCTACATACAACTGACTCTAGCAAAGATTCATAAAATGAAAACAAAATTTTCGCAAAAACGGAAAAGCGTCACTATAAATTGGGCGCGTGGCCAAAACAGCATCGTGTTGCAAAAAAAAAAAAAAAAAAGAGTATAGAAAAGTGGATTTCTGTTGTGGTAGTTGATGTTGTTGCTACTGTTAAATGTTTTTCTGAATTAAGTTGCTTGTCATGACACGTTGCCGTACAATAATGATACTTAAGGCAGACGTACGCCAAATTTAAGTGTTTGCCAAAAAAGAAAAAGACGAAGGAAAAATTGTATGAAGATGCAAAAAAATTAACACTTAAACACATATTCGTACAGTCATATCAACGTATTGTATGTCCATTTTACACACGATCTCATTTACGCAGAAAACTCAATAGTACAACAAAAATACAAGCAAAATGATGTACATACATGTACGTACATACATACATATTAACATTTTCCAACACCTGACTCATACATCCGAAATAAACATCCTCTATGTTGCGACTTCTGCACAAAACACTCGAACCACTCCAATTATGAAAGCACAGTGGTTTGATTAGTTTTCTATATATCAATGAATTTTTAGAGTTTCTCTTAAGCTTTCAGAAATTGTATTGATAACAATATTATGGTTATCACCATGATTGCAAGCAATGTATGATATTTTTAAATATAATGGTCCACATTCATAGACAAATACCAAAGTCGACTTTATTGAAGAAACTTTAAATTTTATATTCAAAAGGTTTAAGTTGAACCAGCCTTTAATGGGATCATATTGTTTATCCCACATTCTCTCATACAAAATCGGAACTCTAGTAAGATGGCTCTCAATAATTAAATGTACATATAAATGAGAATGTAAGATTGTATTAATAGTTAAAAAAATAACCATCGAAGTGGGTTCAATAGAAGTAAAATTTTAAAGAAACTCTGTCGGACAATTAGTAGTCGACTACTAAAATAGTTAATTTTTATGTACTAGCTTCAAGTTAGCTAAAATGCAATTTTTGTGGACTGACTATAAGCTAACTGAAAACTAGAGCAGAGTTGACCCAACATTCAAATGATAGCACATGCCCAGTTAACTCTTTACTCAAATTGCTTGCTGTTGCCTTCGTTCTGATTGTTGCGATGGTATGTTGGCTGTTCACCAGTCATGAGGTTTAGTGGCTCGATACCAGCCAGAGGCTAACAAAGGAACCTGGCAGTACAAAAATAAAATAAGTAGAATATAAAAATGAAATAAAATAGAATGAAATTTAATTTAATAAAATAAAATATCAACAATATGTACAAAAAATCTTATAAATGTTCTCTTTAATCTTTTTCAAAAAAATTTTTTTGGAGTTATTAAAAAATTAGTAATAAAGAACTAGTTTAATTTTATGGTCGAGCGTTATGATTTACAATTGATTCCAGAATTGAGAAAAAATTTTTTGTGGTAAAATTTTAGTGATAAAAATTTTTGAAGAAGACAAGAAAAGTAAAGTTGAAGGCCATGGCTGTTTCATATCCACCACGACTGTCATCAACACCTAAGTGGCTTCGAATCCAGGTCACAGCATTTTTTTGTAAGAAAATCACTGTTTTCTATGCCAACATTAAATATGTATGTATGCTCTTATGTAAATGCAGCACGTTTTTGTGCAATTTTGAACGAAAAAAAAAACATTTAAACCCCTTCAATGATTCAACATTGAAAATTTCTTAAGAAGAAAAAAAAAACAAGTGCAACAGCTACATTTTCCATAAAATTGAAAATCTTTTTTTTTTGGCGAAAACCGATGCTAGGCCACAACAAAAAACAAAATGCAAAAGATGCGAGCAGCTTAAAATTAAAATAGTTCTGGATTGAAACGATGAAGTTCAACGAAGAAAAAATGAAAGCCAACAACAATAACAACTAGTAGTTGCAAGCAAGAAGTGTTGTTGCAAATTAAAAACATATTGTCATGTGTGTTATTTTTCATTTCATTTTTCTGCAATGTTGCATTAACACTGCAACACACTAGGATCAACCAAGATAAGCAACAGCAACAACAACAACAAGAACTCAATTCAAACTAAAAATATCCTCCTCTTTACAAAAACACTCTGCACCCGTACATTTTTTTTTGCTTTCTTTGAAAACTTTTTACGGTTTTTCTTTATTTTAATATAATTTTTTTATCCTAAAAAAAATATATATATATATATATATTTTGTTGCAATATGTTTTTATTATGGTTGGTGGTTGGTTGTTCTTGCTGTTGCTGTTATCGGTTGCAGGGTTGCTGCTTGAGCTGGCTGCAGCATTGTTTGTTGTTTATTTTATAAAATTTTCCTATTTTATTTTTCACCACATGTGTACTTTGGCGTTCATTAACTTTTTGCATATTAATAAATTGTTTTTACAGCAATAAAAACTAAAACGTAAAGCCTGCTGAAAGTGCAAAAATTTTTTATTCTTGTTATATTTATACAGTTTTTTTCTTGTGATTTCACATTTAACTATTCCTTAAAAAAACTCTATATGATTCTTGCCACAGACTTCACAAAGAATACATTCGCGGTGTTTTACAATTTGAGTTTATCATGTTTGAAGTGCTAAAAATAACAATAAAATTGTTATTATGAACTACGTTGCACTCGAAATACATTTTTGTTTAATAATATTTTTTTACACAAAAAATACTGTTCAATCTGAATTATACATAATAACATGACAAGAGTACTCAATAATTCTTACATTGAAATTGTTGAAATTTTTTAATTTTTTGAATTGAAATATTTTATCACTTTTCCATCAACATCGGCTCCCATTGAGTCTATGTGTTTCACTAAACGTATATCAAGAAATCAGATAATAATTTTGCTCTTAATTTAACTTTATAGAATAACTTTATGACTTGCAATTGTTAATTGCACTACGTTATGAGGCTTCCTGTGCAATTTTACTTTATCAGAATTGAGACAGATTGTTTTTGTGGTAATAAAACAATTCTTAGATGTTTGCTGTTGGTGGAAACATCATGATAAATATTTTTAGAGAAACATCTTGATTCGCCTCAAATAAAATCCTATTTTTATTAATTATTAAGTTTACTCGACCCTTTTCTATAGTTTGATCCGTATCCCGATCTGCACCAAAATTGTTCCGTACTCAAAGTTCGGACAAGTGAGAGAGCTTTTTGGAGAGAAATATTCTTGTTATTATTAGACGAAACAGCCCGCACTTTTTCTTCGTGCTAGTTTGGGAAAGTAGTCAAACAATTAGCTTTTGCAAGAAATAACACACAAAACAGTTCAACGGAACAATTTGCTATTTTTTTGGGGGGTTGAAATGTGGTTTTTGGTGTTCCCGTACTTTTGTGCTTTTTTGTGTATTATTAAGAGAAATTCATGATTACTCTCACTTTACCGAACTTTGTAAAAAAAGTACGGGAACAGACTTATTATTTTAATTTGGATCCGTATATGCTGTTATTTCGCTTACACCTTATAGCTTGAAAAACAAAATATTATTAAAATCTTATTTTCCAAAAAAAAAAAAAAAAAAAATCTCAAATACTTAATGTATTAAGTATCTTTATTATGCGAAAAGGTCGAAAAATGATTTAATGAGTTTTTACAAGCAATTCATTGATTTTTTATTCCATCATGTCTGAGTGTAAGCCCCCAAGTGAATGAATCCTTTGGCAAAACTGCCTCTCTTATGCATTTGCATAAACAGCCCTGATCTGCAGCAATAATAAAACAAGAAAATAGTGCTAAAGTTCGACAGCATTAGCGAGACACACTCACTACAGTAGCGCAAAAAAAAAGATAAATCGTCAACTATATATTTTGTATAAACAATTATTTTCTGCTTTTAAAATCGAAAGAAGAACAAATAAAAAAGGAAGAAACACATGTACCATGTGTGCCAAGATCGCTTGCTGTCATTTGTTTAGCTAAACTGCGACTACACGTTGTTAAATGTGCATTTTGTTTTATTCTTCTTTAAGAGCCGGTTGGAAAAAAGTTGAAAATTGAGTGCTTAAGTTTGTTAGACTCTGAATTGTCTACACTAGAAATAGTGATGAAAATGCTACAAGCTTATTCTCCCCTTATCTTGTTAATGTGAATTTGCTATTACCTCGTTTTGTTTGCCTTTGCTACCAGAGTTGTCATCACAAAATTAGAATTTTTTGATGTAAATTGTTTTCCTCTCCAACATTTTTTCAAAGACATCGACCTAATGCCACAACCCCCTGTAGGAGGGTTCGGCTTTTACCTTTTTAAAAAATTAGCATGATTTTTAATTAATTTGTTCTAAAAAAAAAATAGTTCGTTCAGAGATAATTTTTTTCATCACCCCGATGTAAGGAGGATTCATTGTCAACAACAACTGAACGCTATTTTTAGGTTCTATCTATTGTCTTAGTCTTATAAAATGTTAGTTGTGCTGTAAGATTATATTAGATTTTGCCCACAAAATGAGCTTGCTATGGAGACCATGGAGAGTGTTGGAAATGGGTGATCAAACATATCCCAAAATTGAAATAACATGATAACGAATTAGTATTTCATAACAATATCATTTTTTTTAGTTTTAAATCAAATACTTCAAATATAACTTACTTGCTTTTCAAACACATGATCCAAGATCACTCTCTCCAGCATTTTAACCGATATCTTTCAATTTACGTGAGAAATGTTGACTTGAAGTTACCGAGTTCTAATGCAATACAATGTAATGCAACATAATGTAATGTAATATTATGTCATATAAAGAGTAGAGTAAGGCAGCATAGAAATTATTAAAACATACTACAAAAATGGTGATACTGCCACAGCCACATATCGTGCTTTAAGAGGAGATTATGGTTTACATAACCGTCCAACTTCGCAAGCAACTGGCAAGACTGTAAAGAAATTTGAACAGATTGCAGCGGTTACAAATATTGTAAGGCCTGTGCATCATCGTTATTATGTCGCGAAATGCAGTGCAATCTAATGTAAGATAATGTCGTGTAGTATGATGTAATGCTATGGAATGTAATATAATATAATCTTATGTTGTAGAATATAAATTAATGTTAAGCAGTGTACTGTAATGATATTAATGTACTGTAATATATCGTAATTTAACTAATTGCAATACAACCTAATTTAATGCGTTGCAATGTAATGCAATGTTATCTGCAATATATCTGCCATGTACTGTTATGTAACATAAATTTGTGCAGTGTAATGTTAAGTAATGTACTTTAATGTAATGCAATAAAATGTAGTTAAATTTAAGGCAATGTAATGAAATGTCAAGTATTACAATATAATTTAATGTACCAGAGTCGAGTATTGTGTTTCGTAAATCAGTAGATTAGGTCGATTTGCTTAGACACCACTTTGAGGATATTGTGCCATCGGATTATTGGCGGATGGTTATAAATTTTACTCCTCTACGCGCACCCTCTGATTGATTAGGGTGATGGGGCGAAAAATAAGCTAGGGCCTTTAATACTAATCAGTTCCAGGTTGCTCATACAGGAGTTCAATATATGACCCAACCACAAAAAAAAAAATTGTTTTCCTCTTCAATATTTTTTCAAAGACATCGATCTAATGCCACAGCTCCTGTAGGGGGGTTCGGCTATTAATTTTTTAAAAATTTAGCATGATTTTAAATTAATTTGTTCTCAAAAAATAGTTCGTTCAGAGAATGATAATTTTTTTCATCATCTTTTACCGAAAAAAATTCAAGTAATCTGTAATTTGATAAAATTGCATATTCTTGTTTTCTTCATATCATATCATATCATATCATATCATATCATATCATATCATATCATATCATATCATATCATATCATATCATATCATATCATATCATATCATATCATATTAAAATGCAACTTATTTTAAATTTATTATTTAAAACTCATTAAAGGCTTTTCGTGGCACGAATGAAATATATTTTGTAGCATCTTTCATAGCAGGACTGAATTTTGTTTTAGATATTAGCGAAAAAATATTGAATGAAACTCTTTCATTCCCATAACGAAGAGTTTGTCATTCAGTGTAAAATCGACCAAGTTTTTAATCGAACGTATTTTACTTCCTTTGCTTCTAAAGAGAAATATTATTGCATTATAGAGAGAAACATATTAACACATTCTCATCATTATACCCACAGAAAAAAGAATTGTTTACAATATCTCTCGCAATTGAATGTGCATCAATTCTCCTTTTTTATCATTTTCGATACTCTTTATTGAAGCAAAAACAAATACAAAAAACATCCATATGCTGTTTCGGTTTGATGGTATTGGTAGCAAACTGACAAGAGTATTATTTCTAAGCTACTGAACAGATTTCAATGAAATTAAGGCTGTGATTTGGAAAGTCGGTTCAGAAATATGGGAAAGATATATGTTTACGTTTTAATTATATACAATATGTATGCATCTCCCACTTTTTATGTCCACACTCTCCTTGTGTTCCTCATCATTTTGAATTCAGCAATATGACCTGTTAGAGTAAGCTAGCCGCTGAGAAATAAATAATAGTTTTTCGGTTACTTTGAATGCAATAAGGACAAAACCTGCTCATTATACTGTAAGATAAGAACAGATTTCACCTTAAAGAGTCACTAAGGAAAATAAAAGAAATAAATGTTCACATTTTTGTATACTAAAAAATTCCTATTGAGTCTAAGAGGAACACAGCGCACAAATTGGTAAAAGTCAGTACCAAAAATCTAAATAAACTTTTCTTTTTTTTACAAGATCGCTATAATTTGGATGAGCAGCTTCCGACCAAAGGCAACAACAGGTCATTTTTTATTACATACTAACAAAAAAAAAAACCAAATTTTTAAATATAAAACACCATCAATAAGGAGCAATAGAATAATAATAAAAAAAAATAAACTAAAACATCTGAAACACACATAAAAAAGAAAAGCCGGGCACAACACACATGCAAGTAAAATATCAGTGCAACATAACAAAGGGAAAATCCATAAAGTAAACAGCGACAGCGTCACATGCAACAGCTACTGGTGACTGAGAAAATTACAGGCGACTATTGAGCATAAAATACTATTAATAAAAAGAAAAAAAATATATATATACATATACATATATACACATATACATATGTATATATAAACAGAACGGCTCTGCCGCTGCTGTTCAACAACATTTATGGTTGTCAGGGGAGGAAGAGATGCAGTCGTTCATTTGCTTCTGTATAGAGAAAACAAAACTGATCCTTAGACGTGTGTTTAAATAATGTAAATTTTAAAATTTAATGGTTTATTCTAAAACAAAACGTGGTGCGATCAAGAACTCATTAGAAAACATCGGTTAAACTGAAGAAAAAGCAAACGAGAAGACATGTATTTGTTAATTCCAAGCAGCCAAAAACGTTGCTCGTTCGAATAAAAAAATTTTTTTATTTTTTATTTCAAAATGTTTTCATTTGTATGGGGTTTTCCCAAGAAAAATCAACAAGACTTATTTTTTGGCAAATGAGCCAACAAAATCTAATTTGAAATAAAATAAAAAAATAAAATAGCAAAAGTGAACAAATTGAATCTAAAAGCGTGGCTGAATGACATTATACACGCGACGAAGTTGTTCTTGTGTTATGACTGATTAAATTATTTTTATGAAAATAAAATTATAAATTAAATTTGAAGAAAAATACAAAAAAATATGTGAGCAAGAATACTAAACAGAACATGAAAACATAAAAAGAATGTCTTCCACTTTAAAAATTAATAAAAATTTAAGCATTCCCATACAAAAATCTACACCATCCGTAAGCATGTACCAAAATTTGGCGCATCCCTCTACACCCTTTTCGAACTCTACAGTAACGCTTTGCAATGGTCAACTGGAAAATTACTCCACAATGACAGTACAAACAACAGCTATTTCAACTGCAGCTGCAACAGCTACAGTGGCAAATTGTAATTTAATGTCGCCACCACTGAGTGCAACACCAATAAGCGAACATTTTCGCGCTTCGCTCTGCAATTTGAAATCATTCAACAGTGTCAGTAATTATAACGATTTTGCCACAGCCGATACTCATTTTCCAGACTTTTCGCAATTAACATTTGCAGCTGTTGAAACGCCCAGTTCAATTTATGGCAGCATTGGCAACATGAACTGCGCCAGCACCGCTATTGACAGTGAAGATTTTGTTAACAAACAACATTCCTCGCGCTGCTCCGTAGGGGATGATGAAAGTCATGACAATTTAAACGCTGCTGACGATGATGATGATGACATTATTAAGTGTGAAGCGATGCAAATGCATGCGCAACATACGCAACAAGATGTTTTTCGTTTTGAGCCTGAAGATATTGCTCGCTTAACTGAAACCTGTCAATATGAGGATGTCATCGGAGCACCATACACACCTCAAACACCACAAACACCTTTTACACCTTATCCTAACACACACATGTCATTTATATCGTCGACAGCACATCAAACTGCTCAGCAACTAAATGACTTTGACATGTCTTATAACAGCCAACCAGCCGCCCAAATGACTGCTGGACAAATAACAGACTGCCAAACAATGGCTGGCAATAACAGTGATTGCTTTAATTTAGACATGGAATATTACAATTACGATGAAGTAAATTGCCAATCTAAGGAGCAGTCACCCTGTTCATCCCCTCCCCTAGATCCTTGGATGTCCTTGACTCTGAGTGATTCTATGCAGCCACCCACCAGGCAGGACTCACCAAAAATTATAAACACCAGCTATGCGGGCTTTACACCTCCGCACCAGCTCAACTACGAACCCAGTTTTAAGCAAGAGAATGTAACACACACCAAACTGCCCTCCATGATGTCCACTTTTGGCACCCCCAAATATGAACCATTAACGACCTTCTCATACAGCGACTGTAACGACTGCCAGCAAAGAACTCACATCTACAGTCCATCTAATCAGGCCCTTACCAGTGCCTCCAACCCCTATGCTCATAATATAAGTTCATTTGGTGTCCTGACGGACGACTTTGAAAACTGTAATTTATTAAATTTGGACAAGCCCAATAGAGAGCATAAGATAATATGGACCATAGATGAATTGGACGAGATAAATGATGAAATAATGAGTGAATTTTGCAAGCAGTCGCTACAAACACCAACGGATGGCGACAACCAGCATTTCCATTGCAACAATGAAAATTCCAACAACACGGATGAGGATGAAGAAGCAAATTTGAAAATGTTTGCAGACACAAATAGGACTCTAGATTTGGAAGACTCTGATGATCTACTTGAGGATAACGATGAAGTGTTCCTTGTTGAAAAATCAAAAATAACTAAAACGAAAAGGAAACGCAGCGTCTCACAAACCTCAAAAGTCTCCTCAACAGCGGTAAGGAGCCAAGCAATTGGTTTAAAGGCCGGTGAAACGATGGAAGTGTTACAGGGACCAATGATTTGTCGCTGGACAGACTGTGATGAAATGTTTCCCAATCAATTGGAATTTGTGGCTCACATCGAGAAAAGACATGTGGACGTTAAAAGAGGAGAAGATTTTTCCTGCTTCTGGCATGAATGCCCCAGACGCTATAAGCCCTTCAATGCCCGCTACAAACTTTTAATACACATGCGAGTTCACAGCGGCGAGAAGCCAAACAAATGCCCGGTAAGTGAAATGAAAATATTTTTATGGCAAATGTTACATATATAAGACTGAGTTGCCATGAGCAAAAATGGCGAGAAGGGTGTTTTACACATCATTCTTACTTAAGTTTTATAGCTATTGCTTTTATGTTTGAATGTTTTGAATTCGAACCAATTTACTAAAACTAATATAATTATTAAGAACTTTCTTCACAACAACTTTATGTTAAATAAACTAAACAGAAACCATCCAGTTACGGTTGTTTGTGCGAAGCTAAACAAAAATGTTTCACAATTTATTTAGCTGACTTTGAAAGCTTTTCAATAAGTTGTTTTTTGAAACACTAATGCTAATTAAAATATGTACGAAATGCAAAAGAAATTTTATCAACTTCATATCGCCTCTTTATTGCAACATAGTCTTATATCTAGAAAAGAAGATGAGCTGAGCTCAAAGTTTTCGAAACAATTTGAGCGGGAAGAATATATTTTTTTTGCGCAGGTGAAACAGTTTAGGGAACATATTGCCTTTATAGCATTTTCTGAAGCAATTCGGTTGAAGTTTTTTTTTTTGTTTACCTAAAGATATAATGCCAAAATTCATTAGAGTGTTAAAGAATGTAAAAGTAATTAAGAACTGTGATTTTTTTCGACTTATGACTACGTTGCACTAAAGGAGAGATATGGTTGCATATGTTTTCCCTTTGCTAACTAATTTCATTCACACGGGAAGAAAAGGTGCAGTTTTAATTTCTTATTTTGCATTGAAATCGCCGCTAAAGAATTACATTAAATCACTTAAGAAAATAGGCAGAGTATAAGGTGACTTAACGCTTTTACTACTCAAGAGGTTTAAAAAGTGCACGATATTAGTGGGGTTTTATTTTCTTGGGAAATATGACCTTCAATTATGAGTGGCAGTCGGTCATAATTGTAGGTCATGAGTGGAGGGTATAAAAAAGCTATATCATGAAAACTAGAACTGATAGAGACAAATTGATTACAGTTTTGGATTCATTGCACCCAAATTAACTAGAATCAGTTATCATTCGATATTCACGTTTACAAGATTGATTTGACAAAACTCTCCGATGGACTAACATTCAGTTTAAGTTTTATATATTCCTAAACCAAATGTCTTACGCCTGCTTTCTAAAGGTATGGTCGCACTCAAGTTTTATTTGCCCATTTTTTGCCTACAAAAAATTGGAACGCAACTTTCTTGCTTACAGTTATTTTAATCTTATTGATCAGCTTTCTATTTTATCACTATGTTTTTCGGTTGATTGGAATATATTTTTATATTCTTTCGCAAATCAACATTCAATTGATTTCCCCTTGATTTTTGTGTTTGTTGCTATTGTATTAGTGCGAATAATAACAAATTGTAGTGATATCAACCTCACTTTTCTTTCTTAAAAATGCTGATCACTCCAATTTCATCATAAGAAAATCTTTCTCAATTTTGAAGAAGTAAAATCGATCTCCAGCATGATAAAACTATGAACAATTGTATAAAATTCAAATTTAATTTATGGTTGCTCTTGCAAAGTTTTTGTAAGATCAAATAATTGTTTGCTGTCAACTTTGGTTTTGCTACTTGATCAAACAAAACCTTCAAATATACTCTTGAGAAATTTTATGCTTTTACGCCTCTTCCCTCGTCTTTTCGTTGGAGTGTTCATACGCAGTTTTAGTTGTTTGTATCAATGTGCTTGGCCAAACAAGAAAATAGTGCTCCGGTTACTTGACGGTCAATATTTGATCATCTGACCTTAAGAGTCAATTTTTAACTCGAATTTGACGTGGTTACCTGTTTTAATTTTTCAGAGTGTATCACAAATTTCACACACATTTTAGCATACATTTGTGTACAAATAACCTGTGCAATCATTAAAAAACATACTTTTTCTTTAAACACACCAGTATTTGTTTTTAATTTTAAAATGTAAATTGAGATGAAAGATACAAGTGATTATATTTTTGTTTAGTATAAATACAAGGGGTGTTCCATGACAAAAATTTTCAAACATAAAGTTTTATTCAAACATGAATAATAAGACGCAATGATTTGCTCAAGCGGAATTCGTCCCAGTTAAAATATACAAATGTCAAAAAAGAAAAACACTTACTGTCTAATTCATAAAAATTATAACAGGTTTATAAAGCTGTTGTTTGACAGATTTTCCATACAAATATGTCAAATAACAGTCTTATAAGCCTGTAATAATTGTTATGAATTAGGGGTTAAAATTTCGATATCCAATTATTAATAACGCATAAAATCATATTAAGTTGAGCTCTCAATGTTATCAATTAAAAATTAAGGGATATTTTAAAGACCCTAGATACGTCCATGGCTTATTTACTTTGTGATGTTTTAATCTAATTATGATCGTTTGTTGTTTTCATGTTTACTAACCAGTTCAGTGATCGAGAGTTTTTCTTTTTCAGTCGTTTTCACTCAAAAACTGGAAAATTCAGTCTAACTATAATTATATTTTTGATAAATAAAAACAGCAAGCCAAAGTGCTATATACGGCTGGGTCGAAACTTGATTACCTTTACAATAGGCATTTTCATGTGAGGCTTCGTCTGGTGACCGTTTGAAACTGCAATTTTTGAGTTTTTGTGAATAACTTTCAAAGTTAGGCACCGAATTTAGTCATTTATAGCTTTTCTTGTTTGAAACTTTATTTGTTATGAATGTGTGAAAATTGGTCAGCATAAATTAATTTCTAGATTTTTTATTCTGTTTCGAGCTTTTGCAAAAAAATTTAATTTTTTTTAATAAAAAAAATATTTTATTTTCTAAACTACAAAATTGATCAACAAGTTTTCTACAGTTGTTGAAGAATAATTTTGTTGCCAAATTTCAGTTATTATTTAGTCTTCAATGGTTTAAACCGTTTTTGAGTAAAAGGAATATATGTATGTTGTCCTACCTCCTCCATTTTTAATATAACGTTACATCTCAAAAACAGAAGCTAACCTAAAAAACGGTTAGCACCACTGAATTCAGCACACCCGAATTAGGTTTAGTGACTGGGTGCCCCGTCTGTCGGTTTTTTCAACTAGCACAGTGTAATTAAAATAATTTTTCAGTATTAAAATAATTTTTCAATATGAAAATACTGTTAGTAAATAGAAAACCTTGCAACATATTAACTATTGTTTCACTGAATGTTTGAGTTTTTCAATTTAAATTCAATCTTTATTAATACTTATAGAAAATGCGATTTACAATGTTAATTTTATTCCATGTACCCGCAAAAAATGACTTCTTTTTTCTCTACTTTTTCTTCTATCTTGCATACCATAGCAAGCTGCCAGATTGTAGTTATTTGTTAAGCACAAATATAACGCGCTAAAATCTTTTACACTGAAACTTTTTATATTGTAATACATTTGACGTACGTAGATACTTTACTTTTCCTTTCATCGTTAATATCGAATAAATTTATTATTACACTATCTAAAGCCATTTACAACAAATCACAACAAATAAACCGATAAAAATGGCTGCCTGATCTAATGGTGTGATGATGGTTTCTTTTTTTAAATTTTAGAAAACAAAAAGATCGGCATAATGGCCGAATTTTCATTCATATTTTCTGTCATTCATTACATACTGAGCTTAGGCGATCCCATCCGCACTCTTTCTTATATAAAAAAATTTTGCAAGCCTTTCGTAAAGTGTTATCGTCTAAGAAGCTCTCCATTAGTAATTACATTGCCTTGCACAGTTTAATTGATACATTCCTCGATTGTTGCTTTTAATTAATAAGTAAAGTTGGTTTTCTAACAAGAATAAATAGTGAAAATAAACTTGTTGTCATTAAGGGGTTTTGGTCCTCATACATTTTCAGGTTAAACATTTTCTTATTCATTGAACGAAGGCAACCATTATTTCTGTTAAAAAAAAAGCCCATATCGGAGAAATATGTATTTCACATTGCTCAAAATTGAAATATTTTAAAGATCAGATGTAAAAAATATTTGCTGAAATATCTATAGATGATATTTGATAATTTTGTGTTTATTTCAATGACATTGTTGCTGAAGAAGTTCAATATTTTCCGTTGCACCATGTGTCAGTTGTCCACATGGAATGCCCTCAAACAAATTATTGTTTCTAAATAAAATAATTTTCATCATTTGTTGTTTAAATGTTTTCCCAAAAACTCATGCACTTGTACGTAAATGCACACACAATTACGTTAATAAATACATACGTACATACATATGTGCATGTTTTTAGAAGTCAGTTTCATTTGTGCTACACGTGAACAGCTGTCATAGATAACATTTCATTTCATTACATTAGTCTTCCCTTGTTGTTGATAAATCATGATGAAAATGATTTAAAAGATTTATTTAATTTTTCTGTTTATGTTAAAAACAAAATATGTATATACATTTCTTGTGTTCACAGGCAACTTCTGCACATACGTACACACAATTTTAATGTTTTTTTTCAGAAACGAGAAAAGCTGAAAGGGTTAAGGTTTAAGTGCAAAGAGTCAAACATTTCCCTGAATTTCATATACAAATGCAGATTTATATTAAAAAGTCAAAAGTAGCACGTGATGCCATTTAAAGAGTTTTCATATGTAATGATGAGATTTAGTATTTTTTATTTTGTTGTGCTGTTATTTATTTTCATTATGGCAAATGTTTTTCATAAAAAGTTTATTAATTTTATTAATGTATAGCATCAGTTGAAGTCATGTTAGTGCCATATGTTGTTAAGAAAAAAGGAACATGAAAAAAGCAAGATACCTTCAACGGAGACTAAACTTCAAAATTTTGTCTTGCTTTTTTTTTTTTCGAAGTGAAAAACAGTGAGGTTGGCAAAGGACTAGCGATATAATTGAAAACCGATATTTCTAAAAAAATGTGCTATAATTTAATGAGTTTGATACAATAATCCAAACGCCAGATAATTACCTGCACCGCACACTAAATTAAGTTACGTTCATGATTGTCAAACATTTTCTCATCATTACTTTATTGCAGCCATGCATTTTCATTGAATTAATTAAACCGTTAATTGTTTCTCTCTTTACACAATTCTGTTGAAATATATCATCTATATATGTAAAAATAAGTTGGATTGTGTTAGTAATTGATGTTCTCTGGAATGCGTGAACCGATTTTATTTCTGCAAGGTTTATATGAAAGGTGACGTCAATACCAAGGTTTTTATGTATAAACGGTCTATGTATGTGTATTGGTGAGTTTTAGTAAACACTGCACTCATTTCGAAATATTTCAGTTGCTATTTTTACGTATCTTAAGGTCTTCTTATTTACGGAGATTTATTGTAATTTTAATTTTAATTATAATAAATATAAAATAAATGGAGATTTGTTAAAACACTGAAACTCACTACGAACGTTCGTGTTCAGTTGCATAACGATCCATTTGCTGCGAACTTCTCTAAGCAATTGCTGAAAATTGGGAATGGTGCAATGCCTGCTGATGACACTGGATTGATAACATTTCCAAATGATTTTTGCCGTTTCGTACAGTCAAAAGAGGAATTGATTGAATGTGTTTTCACTAACATAGCACAACAATATACAATCCATTCATGATTGAGTGACAGAGCAATTTAAGCGGCAAAGAACAAAGATGTTACTGAATTAAACATGGCTATACAGTCAAAGGTTCCTGGCGAATTGATGTTGTACAAATCTGTGGATACTATTACGAATGAAGAAGATGTTGTGAATTATCCAACTGAGTTTTTGAATTCCTTGGACTTACCAGGATTACCTCCGTATAATCTCCAATTGAAAGTTGGAGCCACTATTATTATGCTTCGCAATATCAATCAACCGCGCTTGTGTAATGGTACAAGACTTGCTATTAAAAGGTTGATGGCTTATATAATTGAAGCTACTATTTTAACTGGAAAATTCAAAGGCGAAAATGTATTCATTCCACGTATCCCTTCAGTTTCCTGTTCGCCTTGCGTTTGCGGTTACCATTAATAAGGTGCAAGGCCAATCCTTAGGAATTTGTGGAGTGAATTTAGAGTATCCAGTTTTCTCACATGGAAAGTTGTATGTCGCCTTTTCGCGCATTGCCAAATCATTGGTTTTGTATATTTACACCGATAATCGAAAAACAACAAATGTTGTTTACCACAGCGCATTGCAATAAAAGCAATTTATCACTTATTTAAAAGAATTATAATTGACTTTTTTGCATTACGAAGTGTGCAGGGGGTTCGCTAGTTGGAATATAAAAATATCATTGAGTCAATGAAGTCCTTAATTGGCTCTTTGATTGGTAAAGAGCATTAAATATGCACTAAAATATTTGAACATTGAGAAAATGCTTTGAGGTATACTTTCTAGTAGCACATAACAAATATAGTCTTACATAATTTGTCATATTATTTTTTTGTCTCGTTTTTGGAATCGAGTGTATCAGTTATTGAGATTATCTGTCACCTTTATAATATACTTCTTAGTGTGCTGTTTCCTTTGTATTAGCCTCATAAAAAAATCATGCATTTAACAAGTCGTTTCATTTAGTTAATGCTTTTTCGTTATTAAAGAACTGAAATAATGCACAAGGTTAATGACCAGAATTCATGAATTTAATGAAATTAATATATATTTAATGAATCAGATTTCAATAACTCAATGATTCTCAACGTTGGCTGAAGGTTAATAAATATTTTATTGAATTAATGTTGTAGTTCATTGGATTAAAAAAAATTTGTTCAGTTCCTAGTAGTTCAGAATCATTTTTCATCTGCCGAACATCTTCCATTCTTCAGATTTCTTTTTAAGATCAGGCCAAAATTAAACATGTTCGCTTTAAATTTTCAATCGAAGCGAAGGTTTTTGTATCCTCAACTGACTTCAAAACAAAAGACACAGGAACTTAACTACGACTTTTCGCCAATTTTTTTTTAACATAAAACTACAAAACCTTTTGCTAGTCTGCAGAAATACCCAAAGCCTTCGGCAGGAATCGAACCTGTGATCTCGGAGACTCTTGATGGAGCACTCTACCAATTAATTCATCCATCGGGAATTTAAAACACAGTGAATGCGTCTAACAAAATTAGTGATACTTAGCGAATTTTAAGCAGATTTGTTTCTCTTTGATACGACGGCATTCGCCGAAAAATTTAAATATAGTGACCATATGTGAATGAATTTTGGAACGAAGTTCCTTAACGCGACTTGCTGGTAGGGCAAATTAGTAGAAATCGTCACGAAAGCGTGTGAGCTGTTTATATGTATTGGTGTATCTTTCGACAAATAATCGTGTATGACGGGCGGCAAGTAGCGAAACTATTTGACGTCAGCGGAGACACAAACCAATAAATATTAATTAGTTGTGAAAACTGACACTACCAGTTGCTAGATGTCGCTAAATTAAAGTATGTCACAACAAAAAACAGCAATATTGAAAAATTGACCAACAGTTGCTTTTCTTCGGTTTGTAGCAGATTGACAAAAAAATACTGCATGTGTCAAAAGTAAAAAAATAAAACAACAATTTAAAGAAGTATATAAAATTTCAAAAACAACACAAAATAAAACATACAGATTTCACCTTCTATTACATTAGAAGATGAAGAAAAAACGTAAGGAACTTCGTTCCTAACGGGGGTCCCCCGACCGCATTTCTTTTTTAGTTGACAATTAAAACATATAAAAAGAATAAGTAAAATAAGTTAAATAAGGAATTTGATAAGGATACGCTTCAAGTAAACATTTTATTTGGCCGTGTTAAAGTTTTTTACCTCATATTTGTGCATGCAATATGAATTTGATTTGAAATTCTTTGTAAATAACATTTGATTGACAGTAATTTTTTAAATGTTCATCCCACTTGAACGAGAAGTAGACAACGTTTTTCGATGTCATTTACACAGTGAAATTTTACCTACAAGCTTCTTGTTCTCCCCAGTTGTATTCCCAGTCACATGTCTATGTTCCTATTACCTATTTCAAAAACGTTTTGTCGACAGATATTCTTTGTGGCTGAGTCCTAGTTTTGAAAAACATCCGAAAATTAAATTTTCGAATAATTTCATCGTATATAAAACGACTTTTAAAACTTTACTTCGTTTTCAAAGATACAACATTAAAGCGTTCAGTTTTTTGATAACTTAATCCATTTTCGGATGAAAGCTTCAGAGAAATTCTAAAACCTTATATCTTTGTATAACAAAAACAATATATGTAGATAGAAAATTCTTTCCAATTACTACTATAATAAATTTAAAAGTTCATTTACTTGGAGCTTTACTTTTTAGTTTTGCAAATAAAAAGAATTAAAATTCAACTTGAGAAAAATGTGTAAAAAAAATACAAATATATAAAATACCTAAAAGCAGTCGCATTATTTTTTGATTACGTTGGCTAATAGGATAAACTTTCGAGCTTTGGTATTCTATGAATGTCACATTTACTAAAGAGTTGCAATTTTTGTTGCGTCTAATTTTTAACATAACCAAAAAATTAAAATTATGGCCATTGGTAATACTGATTGTGGATATTCAGCATTTTCTCTCTCAAGAATATCTAGTGAATTCCATTCATTTAATGAAACAATTTGAACTAATTGGTTAATTGAATAATTGTATTTTTATTATACTCTTGGATTGCGTATTCCTGAACTAGATATTAAGTAGTATTTAAAAGAATAAGTAGCCGCCCAAGGACTGAATTTGATCTATTAAAAATTCTAAAATGAAAAATTTTCTACTGAAAATTTTAATTTCATCGAACTATATGTAATTTAATATATGTAAATGTAAAGAAAAATATTTTTGTTTTCACAGCTCAACCTCAATCGGAATACAAATAGCATTGATAAAAGTAAAAGAAAAACACTAAATACCACAATGCAAATTATAAAAAAGAAAGTCAACTGAACTTTCATATATACAAGGATCATTTATATTTATTTGCGTATCAAAAAAATTATTTTCTAGCAGCTTCTTCTCAATTCTCGTTATCAACTTATTCTTTTTTCTTCTATTTTATTTAACAGTTTCCTGCTTGCAATAAGGCTTTTTCGCGTTTGGAAAATTTAAAAATCCATCAGCGTTCACATACCGGCGAACGTCCTTATGGTTGCCAATACAAAGGCTGCTTGAAAGCATTCAGCAACAGCTCTGATCGTGCAAAACATCAAAGGACCCACTACGATACGGTAAGTGTCAGAAAATATGCAAATTCAATTATGTAGTTAAAATACTGCCACCAAAAAATTGCAAGGAAACACAAACACAAATGTCATAATAACTCGTTTCCAACTTATGTATGTGTGTTTGTACATACTTTTTCTCTGCTCTGAAATTCACTGCTTTAATTTAAAGTCCGGAGAATTTGAATGGAATTCGAAAAGTATTAAAGCTGCTGTAAAGCAGTCGTCATATTTTTCGTTCCTTTTGTTGTTTTGGGCGCATTCTAAGCACTGTACGTGTGAGTGATTTATTGTTTGTGTGTGCAGTTGTCTGACATGCTGCGACCGACACAAGTAAAATATTCGCTACGTACTTTATTTCGATAGTGCTGGCAAGAGTATCATTACGTTCCTCTGCTGTTTTTTGCTTTCAAAAATCGAAAATAACACAAAATCAGTGTTTCTATGAATTATGCAGGATAAGAAATGCTGCTGCACTTGACTTTTAGCTATTGTTTGTTTGTATGTGCACAACAGTGTTTGATGCGTTACGCACAAGTTAAAAATACCATTCAAACAAATTTTTTTCTTGCTGTTTTTCAAATGGATTCATAGAATTTACATTCTATATACGAACAATACAACTTTACTGTTTTGGGCCCAACATTTTTAATCAGGTGTGCTTTTACTAACAATAACTTATACGCGCGGCTGTGATTTCAAAATGTAAACAATAACGCCTGCCATGTTACGATGGAAAAACCTTTTAAAACCGAATTAAATAATTATAATGGTGGACTTAAAATGAACAAATAATAATTGTTTTAAAATGTTTAATTTTTTATTTGACAAATTTCTAAACCATAATAAATACTCAATAAAAATAAAGTATTTTTAAAAAACAGCAATTACATAAACTATAAAAAATAATTCCGGAAAAATGATTGTTTGCTATTGTGTCAGCGGTATTTAAGCAATTATTTAAATTTATATTCGAACTATATGATTTACAATGGATGATTATTTTATTGTTTCATTGAAATTCCTTGTGGCTCCACATTCACATAAAAGTTTGCTAAAAGTCGGCGCATTATTTTATTGAAAGTATTTGAAAAACAATTGTTTTTAGGGCTTGTATGCACCTTTACTGGTATTGAAGGTTTAAATTTTCGTTCATTTTTATATTCCTTTATTAAATATTTGGCTTTATAATACCATCAACTATTTAGTTATTCGTTAAAGTCAGGTGCCATGAGTCACCTCAAGTATAAGCCCACCAGCAACGTGACCACTACTTTCTTGTTGACTATTGTCTGGGCAAAGTACAAACATGCAAGCCAAGTTATTGGCACATATGAGTGATTTGACAAACACCAAGAGAAAGTAAAATCTTGAAAAATCGTAAAAAGTTTTCAATTTTAAGGGAGTATAATTTGAGGTTATATCTGAAACACTTATTTGATCTTGCAAAAATTTTGCAAGATCAATTTGAGTTAAATTTTTTACTTGCTCATTGAGGAGACGTAACCTTAAAATATTCTTTTGAGAAATTCTAGATTTTTACATTTTATTTCTTTGCGTTTTCCTTATTGCATTTATTGTTGTATTTTTGTGTATATGCATGTGTTTATAGTTGTTTGTTTGTATGTGGTGGGCAAGTTTTTTTTTGTTTTAAAACAGTGGTAAAATAATGGATGGTATTAGATCTTACCTTAAAATTTGCTAGAAAAATAAATCAGATGTCCTAAATGTCTTAATAAATACAGTAATTGGTACATTAATTTTTGCACGTGCTCATGGAAAAGAGCCTTCTACTAAAGGCTTTACCATCCCTGCAGTTACTAAAACAAACATTAAATTTTATGTTCAGCTGCCAAAAATTTGCATAATGAATTTTTGCAACTTGAAAGTCCGCAAGGAAACATGAAGATTTCGAGTTGAAATTCCGTAAGAAGTGCACACAGTCTTTTACTAAAGAACGTCTAAATGTTTGTTGCTTTTATAACAAGCTTAGAATTTCGTGAACTTGAAGCAAACAAAAATATATATTTGTTCTAATGATAACATTTTGATGAATGTGAATATAAAACGCTTTTTTTATTTTGTGCAACATACGAACTTGATTCTAAAAATTTTCATTCCTTTCTCTTTTCTAGAAACCTTATGCTTGTCAACTGCCCGGCTGCACAAAACGATATACAGATCCATCGAGCTTACGCAAACATGTTAAAAATCATGCCCTACGCAATGCCAACGGACATTTGGGACGCAGAAAATCTGCAAGTGCTGCCACAATAACCGCAAACAAGAAATCAAATTCCAAAACTCGCAGACATTCAGAATCTTCACTGCTACAAGCAACTAAAAATCAAAACGCTTCCAGCGACCAAAATAATCCCAAACCGCCGCAAGAAATTGCATTGAAAATGCAATACACTAACCACAATAACAAGCAACGTAGTAACAGTTTCACTGAAATGCTTTCATCCAATAGCAAAATGGGTAATAATAATTATGAGAATAAACAGAAATTAACAAATTTGAGTTATAATACTGCAAGTAATAAAGTCCAACATAAACATATGACTGTAACAGCAAAAACAACAGCAACCGACTCATTATTATCCACAGCTAATCACAATTCAATGAACTTTAATGAGCTGTCGAATTGTATTATTACCATTGAGCAGTACAACAACAGCAGCAGTAATAGTACTGACCCGAGAAACAATCAAATTGAAAATTGTCGCAACAACGGCACTGACAACAATCATAGTGATCAAAATAAAACCATTGTAACCACTGCTGTAGCCACATATAATTTGGGCAACAAAACGACAACAACGATGTCAAACAGAATGGCCAACAACAACAGCAACTGCAACAGCAACAATGAAAATATTAATCAATTAAATGAATTTCAACAATTGTTACAAATAAAAGCACCATCAACCAAATACCAACAACAAGCAAATAATACCAAAGCAAGAAGTACATCAACATCATTAACATCTGATGTTACAAATTACATCTGCACCAACACCACCACCACCACCAGCACCAGCACCAGCACCCCCACCCCCGTAAACGT
Source organism: Sturmia bella (assembly GCA_963662145.1). Lineage (NCBI taxonomy): Eukaryota > Metazoa > Arthropoda > Insecta > Diptera > Tachinidae > Sturmia > Sturmia bella. The sequence goes on along the minus strand of OY759168.1, from coordinate 20,735,138 downwards.
TGAGAGCAACAACAACTATAATAAATATGTCATGAACAATATAACAATCACAACTACAACAAACGGCTTAACCACAAATTCGATTAGCACACCATGCCGCAGCAACAATAACAACGACCCTAATATTAACCATACTACCAATAGTCCGCATCAAAATCCTGCAACGAGTACAACTGGCACCGAACATGATACAAACGAATTTGTTTCGTTTGAGTATGTTAAAAAGTTGCTTTCCGAAACATTTGATTACATGGATGAGCAGAATGAAAGCTGTTGTGATAATAAAAATTTCCAAAATATAAATTCTCCAGAGTCCAGCTCAACAGCAACGTCAGCTAAAACAACTACAACATGTGTTGATGTACTGGCTGCCGCTGTTGCCAGCAGCGGCATTGATATTATTAGTGGGGACAAACCCAAGCCCACAGTAATTACTGGAACAACAACAACAACAACAACAACAACATTGAATATAATCCCATCGACGCCGCTGTCGTCATCATCATCATCATCCACATCATCGTCATTATCAATGGCAACAAGCAGGCCGTCATTGATGACAACAACTGAAATTGTCACTAATGTGCCTAATAAAAATTTACATAATGAAAATGTTGAACAAGTATTTGCCAACAATTTCGATATGGACTTTTTGGAAAATTTTCTATAGATTAGTAAAAGAAAGAAAGTATCTAAATTACGCCAAATTTATACTTAATTAACTTTTAATGTCAGCCAGACTAATTCTAAAATTACCAAAGACAACCACTTTATACATATATGTGTATGTATATGTATGTATGTTAATGAAATAAAATTAAGTTCGCAATTAAAACCAGGTTCCACCACCAAAGACATGAAAACGTGAAAGCACAGCAAAAGTGCTAATGGATCTCTTAAGCCCACACTACTTTGTGTAGTTTAAAAACATTTTTTCTTTCTTCTTTTTGTGTTACAAACTAAAATTGTTCCTAAATAATTTTACCCCACTTACCTGTTAGTGATGTAACAAGTCTTCCCAAATCCCAGTTTAAGTAGAAACTTTCAATTAATGTTTTAAGTATAGAATAAATCATAAATAACGAAGGTATGAAAAACAAATGCTTTAAAATGAATTTTTTATAATTTTTATTACACATTAATATAATTGATTTTTTTTTTTGCTAGAAGTTACAGTTAAATAGATTTTTAGTAAAATTGTTTATACGATTTCTTTTCATGTAATCATTTGTTTTATTTCTCATATCACATAAGCAATTTTTTATTGTAATACATATTTAAATAAATGATAAAAAGAGAAGAGAGCAATTTTATTATGGAGTTCTAAAAAGGTTAAATCCAGTGAGTGACTGCAGTCATCTACAGGATACAACCCTACAAGAAATGCATGACCGAATACCGGCACAAGTCTGCCCGTTTCGTTATAGATAGAAATATGGTCATTGTTGACAAGCATAATTTTTGGCATTTATTGATGTAAAAAATGCTGTTTAGTTTTAATATTGTGTGTCGTGCGAAGAAAATCAGTAATTTTTATCAAATACAAAGAAATATATTGTTGCAAATTTGGTCGTGAACGGACCGATTGTGATTGTTCTAGAACGTACTGAATCGTTATATGTGCTTATATTGCCTTGTTATTATTTGTAAATGAACACAGGAGGTATATACACACATGGATACATAGAAACTTGTTGATAAACAAAACGGCAGCACAGCGAGGGTGCACATACTGACGCACATGTGTAGATAAATAGGCACAACAGCCAAATAAAAGAAACCACCACCGCACGATACAATATTCGTGTGTGTGTATGTATGTGCGCGGCTCTGATGCTTGAGTTTCACTGCCGCGTGTATGTATGTCGGTGTGTGTGTATATCTTTTGTTCATGATTAGTCATCGCACATCGCACTAAAGATGTGGCGTGATTAGCTTCTGTAAATGTCTAGCATGTTCTAGTAATGATCATTAGAGGTATAAAAGCAGCTGAGCTAAACGCTGAATAGTCAGTCGATTTTTAGCTGCGCTAACGTGTAAAGTGTCTTAAGTAATAAAAAGTGAATAAGTGAAAGTGTTGTTCTTTTAGTAAAGTGTTCTTAGTAAAGTGCCTACAAGTACAGTGTGTTAAAGTAAATAAAGTGTTGAACTGTTAAGTACTGTAAACTGAAGAATTGAGCGTTTTAACTTCATTGCAATTAAAGAATCTACGAGAAACGTTTTTAAAAGGTAAAAACGTAACAATATAACAAAAGTTTTCTAGAACACTGCAATACAGAGGATAGCAATAAGATAAGTACTTATGATGTTTTAGTAAAAATATGTGAACTATTTGTCACAAATATATCTTAAGGGTAAATGTTACTTCAAAGCCACTGGCCAGCTCTGATTTCGAAAAAGCGGTAAGAACGGGGAGGATACAACGAACTCCCAATTTTGTTGTTTCATTTTCAACGGTTTTAATACATGCACATAACTATGTACTAAAAGCCTTAAGCTTACTAAGAAAACGAATTAAATTCAAAAATAATAGTTTACTGCTCTGGTCTTAGCAACAGAGGCATTTCTAGAAGGACGAAGAACATGCATCACTCTCGTCAACGTTTTAAATATCAAAGAATCGACTTAAGGACTTTTAATGGACGTTCATGTATTTCGCATTAATAAATTTAAGCGTGCAGTGCTGTTTGACTGTAAATTTGAGTTATTTAATTATTTTAGGTATTCAAATAAAAAAAGTCAGTTTTGAAAAAAATAATCTCAATAATTGACAGAATTGGCTTTGGCCTCTTTTAGTGCTTGACAGAAGAACTTTAATTTGCAGTTGACTGTATGAGCGATAATGTAACAAATTGAATTTATATTTTAAAAAGCATTTATTTGTGTAATTGCAGAAGAGTATGTACACGAAGATACAAGTGAAATGCACAATATATTGTGCAAATGCACAATGAATGTATTGCAACCAATTCAATAATGTTTTTTTTAATTAAGTTAAAAGTAAAATATCATAAATTACCTGTCACAGCGCAAAAACGCCACGAAAAACTTACGCACATAAAAGGGACGGTATAAATAAATTAAAAAAAAATAAATAAATAAATAAATTAAAAAAATAACAGAGTAGTAAAAAATCAGAAAACTTATTAAAACATATGCATGTATCTATGCAAGTGTGTGTGTGTGTGTGTGCTTGGGTGATGTTTAATTCATTATTACTTTTTGTTTTATCAGCAACCTCGTCATCATCATTAAATGACGGAGATGAAAAATGCAGCAACAAAACCTCAGTACCGCATAATAAGAGTAAATTACACGTTAGCAAAAATGCCAGGATAAAACACGAAGAAAAAAAGGAAAGAGAAATAACAAAAAAGGAATGAAAACCAGGCAGCAAACAAATCGAATTCAATTGACTTGACTTAAATCACACCGTAACGTATTGAATTGAACTGCGATGAATTCAATCGTATCGAATTGAACCATGCCAGTAAATTTCATTTATTCATACTCCTGCTCGTACATGCAATTAAATCATGTTCAATAATAATAAGAACAACATAATACTATTAAACATTAACATGAAATGTACACTTCCCCTGAACACACCTGCGCACCAACAACATCCACTCGTTTGTGTTTCTACTTTTACGTGTGTAATCCTTACAACGTCAGTGTTATGCAATTATCCTTCATATTTAACATATTCAATAAATTTGTGCGAGTACGTGTGACAGGCACACAAATGGTGTGCAATGCCGAACTACAAGCAATCTTGGCAGCACAATAAGGATCTAAAAAACTGCTGCTATTTTCTTTTATGAATCTCGGGATGACATTTCAATAAATTGCAATATTTTCCTGCTAAACGCTTATGTTTTGCAATTTTCATCATTTTTTAGAGATATCCTAAATTTTTAGGAAACTGATGGCTGAGCTGTATTATACACTACTATTCGTCTTTCTATAAATGCTGCTGCCGGCATAATTTTGTTTTTATTTCAATATCTGTACGCCCCTATTGAAAATTTTACAGAGGCTGAAATTAATTTCAAAAGAATACAAAAACCCCAAGGTAAATTCATTAATTGAATATGGGTTTTTTTGCATTTAACCGAAGGTTGAAGTTTCTACAATCACGGCAGCAATTGCCGCAAAAATTAAACAAGGCACAGTACAGTGGCTCTGATGGAAAAGCCCACAACCAGGTAAGAGTTTGTTTCGTTAATAATAAAGTTGTGGAGAAACTATAGTTGCTGGGTATGCGATAGTTCCGTTGGAAGAAGTTGTTTTTTTTTTTTTTTTTTTGGTAATATATGCCAGTCATCAATTAAAGGTTGATTTTATATTTTCTGCTCTACTAAGAAGCAGCAGCTTCTTATGCCAATACCTGCTTATGGAAGAGTAAGAGGGTTGAAAACTCCTGTGTTGCTCCCTAGAGCAACACACTATTGTTGTATATTAGTGTACATGTTGGTTAAAGTCGACCAAGTTCTTAATTGAAAATTTTTTTTACTTAAATTTCTACAGAGTAGTTTTGTTTCTCAACATTTTTGTTGGTTTTTTATTGTGTGCCAATTAAAAAAAAAACTGCTAGACCCCTTGGTGGAAAATCGAAGAGAGGGTTTTAATTGCTTTGCTCTTGAAAACATTTTTATAGGGCTTGAGTTTGAGTTTTACTTCCCTAGAGTTGAGAAAAAAATTTTTTTTATTACAAAGATCCACATTTTTGTGTTAAAAATCATTTCACTGAGCAGCAAGTAAAGTATTGCTGATATCATCCATAATCTGGAATTCTGCTTTCAGGATAAAGAAGTGCAAGAGCTCCTTGTTATTCTTAGGGATAAAATCTATAGACCTGCTCTCTGGGCACAGGACCGAATTGTCCGAAGGACAATCCATACAATAGACATCAATTGACCAAAGACGATTCTTTGGAATTTTGTTAGCGCTAAAGAACGTTTATCTTACAAATGTTGTACAAATATTTGTCAAATAACAACTTAATACACATGAAATATTTTTATAAATAAAACCGTCAAAGACATAGCAACTAAGTTCGCAACAGGTCTTGTCGTGGTTTTTTTTGTTGCTTCTCTTTTTTCCCTCTATACTTGCGAAGTTTTGCAGTATTGAAAGGAATGCGTTAACTCCTGTTGACGGGAGAATGGCGAAGGTGTATACAGTGGGCACTAAACAGACAAATTTGCAGCAGCTGACTCTGGCTTATTCAACTTTGCAAAATTAAATCTTCTGTTTTATGTCATAAATTTTTTGTTTACCAAACGTCCACAAGCACTTTCTATTTCGCCGTATGCATTCCTAGTTCCACTACATCGAAAGAAAACGCTCGTTCTAAACTTAAGTTTTTTTTTTTATTTTTCTTGGTTTTACTACGAATCGTACTTGAAAGTTTAATACACGAATAGGGGTTCTTAAAGAGAATCAATCCTGTTAAGGCTTAAAAGGAGTACGAAATTCTTGGTTGCATTTGTAACCAGCACTTGTGAGTGCTTGTATAAGTATTGAATTTTGTTAAAATTTTTTAATTATTATGCTGGCTGAATTTGTAGAGTGGTTGGACTGGCAGTAGTTGGGTTCCAGGTTCAAATCGGCAAAGAGGCAAAATAATTTATAAATTATTATTAAATTAAGAAGGTGTAGAGCAGGTAAGAATTTGGGAATAAATAAGCTTCAGAAACATCGAATCAAGTACATAATCCATCACCACACTCAAAACAATTTCAATCCTAAATCAATCACACACGGTGTCAAAAGTACCAATGTTCTTAAATCAAGAACGGTGTTCTTGTTTTTAAGCGCGCATTTGAGCTATATTCAATTCAAAATCAGGATTTGATACGGCTAAAATTAATCCGAAACTAGGATTAAATATGGCTTGTTTTAAGTATTGAAAAATCCATACTTCAAACAAGCACAATCTACTTGATTTAAGAACATCCGTACTTACCGAATTTCTGACACCGCTTTGCAGCAAAGCATAACTTTAGTATTTTGAACTTTATTTGCTTAGCCATTTATCTCAAATAATTAATTAAATCACTTCACAAACAATGTTTGCATCAATTAATCAAGTTTGTATTTAAAGTTCCAAAATAGTATTTCTCCAGCACCAGCAATATTTTATTACTGACCATGATGCTGAAAACAAAATTATATGTTATTTATAGATTTTGACCAGAACTTTGGAACCAATTTATAATGTTAAATATAAAGTAAAAAATAATTTTTTAAGCAAACTTCCATGCATGATGCGCACATACTCGTACTTACATTTTGAAATGGAACTGAAATAAATTTGCCAGCACATGTGTGTGAATGTATGTGTGACGTAAAGTGAAGCGTAAGTACGAGTAGGAAGAGTGATAAAACAAGGACGAAAATGCTTTCAAATAATTTGTTAAAATCTAGTTATCACAATAACAAGGCAGAATAGAAATTTTCAGTGGTTTGTAACTGTGCAAGAAGTACTGAGTAAATGTTATTGTTGGAACGAAGTTCCTTAACGCGGCTTGCTGGTAGTGCAGATTAGTACCCTGCCGGCAACTCAGTTAACTAGTAATGAATTATAAGCTAACTTTTTTACAACTGGTGGTGGTTGACACTTAGATTATTTTCAATGGAGATGACTGACTATTTTAACATTACGATGTCCTAGGAGGTAGTCAATTGTCCGACGCTGCATTACTTTTCAACTAACTTAAAGTTAGCTACTGTAAAGTCAGTAGCCACAGAAAAAAATGTACAAATCAAGGCTGATTTTACATTTCTCGGTGGCAATATTATATTTTATTAAATTAAATTTCATCCTATTTTTTTTAGCCTCTGGTGGGATTCGAACCACTAAGCCTCAAGACTGGTGAGCAGCCAACTTAACCCATTCAGCCATCGCAACATTTAAAACGAATGCGACAATAGGCAATTTAATTCAAGAGTTATTTACCGTGTATGTGTGTATGTTAGTATTCGATTGTATTGTAGCTAATTTGAAGCTAGTCCATAAAAGTTAACGTAAAGTTAATTATTTTAGTAGTCGACTACCAATTTGCTGGCAGGGTAGAAATCGTCACGAAAGTGTATGAGCTGTTTATATGTATTGGTGTATCAGTCAACAAACAATTGTGTCTGATGGGCGGTAAGTAACGAAGCTATTTGGCAGCAGCGGAGACACCAACCAATACATATCAATTAGTTGTGAAAACGGACACTATCAGTTGTTAGATGTCGCTAAAGTAAAAGTATGTCACAACACAAAACAGCAATATTAAAAAATTTACATACCAAACAGTTGCCTTTCTTCGTTTTGTAGTATTATTGTTTTTGATTCCATGAGGTCTACAAAGAGTGGCGTGTTTGTTTTGTTACTTTTGAGACAACGAGAAGAGCGATCAAATATATTTTTTTTTGTGTTTGATATTATTACAATATCAATAATAGAAGATTGACAAAAAAATACTGCATGTGTCAAAAGTATAAAAAAAAAACATAAAACGTTCCAAAAATATAAAGAAGCATATAAAAGGAACTTTGTTCCTAACGGGGGTCCCCCGACCGCAGAATCCTTTTTATTTATATTGTTTTATTATTTCTTACAACAGTTGTGTTCTTTAAGTAGAAATCCGTACGTAGCAGCGGAGAAACATACCATGTGAACATTATGCAGTTTTTAATGCAGTTAGATAATAAATCAGCTTTTCACAACACAGACACTGCTCGTACTATCTTATGCTAGGAGAACACAACTGGGACGAACGACGAATTTCGCAAAACAAGGCGAATACGCTCGTTAAATTTCGCTGCTTTAATTCGTCGCATAAAGCACAATAACGACGAAAAACAAAAACATCTGTTATAATTGATAAAGTTGTTTAGTGCTTGTTCAGAGATAAAAAAAAAATTAAATGAATCAAAGAATTTAAGATTTTGTAAAAATAATTAAAATAATGAACATCATGTTCATTACGATTATATAAACATTCATGAAGTGTAACATTTTCAATTATAATTTCACTTGTATCCATTTTCTCAGTTTTCTAGTTTTATCTTATTATAGTTGAACAGCTGATGGGGTGTCCTTATTAAAAAAATTGGTTGACAAAAAATTTAGCATTACCAAAAACAAAAAATTAAACACTACAAAAACATGTTTTATAATCTAATATGTTCGCTTTTTATTTTAAATGGAAAAAGTCAAAGCTTAGCACTTAAAATAAAAACTATTATAGTAAAAATTAACTGTTTTTTCTAAAACACTTGAAAACTAAAACCAAAATGGCCACATGGTACTGATTTGTTCGTCGTTCGCCGGCGTAAGAAATATAATTAAATCTATTTTAAGTTCGCCGCGGACAACGAATTTCGACCGACGCTGTGACTGTGTGCATTTCCATATACACCAATTTGTTTTATTTTTGACGGCGAATATTTGCGGCGAAAAATTCGTCGTTCGTCCCAGTTGTGTTTCTAGCATTACACTCTCATGGTTTTAGCTAACAGAGAACGATTTTTGAATACTAGAATTTTTTATGGATAAATGGGCTTTCTATTTTGCATACAGAAAAAAATTTAAGGATGTTGATTTTATGTTCTCCGGTGCTTTGGTTGTGATATTGCTTTATGGGTTTCTAATTTCGTTTTAATGTGTTATTTTTTTGATAACTTGAAAAAAAAAATACTTTTATTTTTATTGTAAAACAACTTTGATTCCTGTTAATTCAAGAAGTCAAAAAAGTCTAGTATCGAAATGATAATTATTGTTATATTTTACTTTATAGTCGAACTCTGTAAGTGACAACTATGAATTATTTTATAGAACTTTTAGAGTCGGTCTTACTTTTTCTGGAATGGGAAGGATTTTTTTTTTTGGTAAAATTGCATGACCAACGTTCTCAAAGAAGACAATACAAGTAAAGTTGGAGACCAATAGGCTGAGTAATATACCATGGCTGTTTCATATCCAACACGATGATCATCAGCCCCCAGATGGCTTCGAATCCAGATCGTAATTAGTTGAATACTGTTTTTAAGCAGCACCATTCTACAATCTGAACTCTTCATTACTGACTCTTCGATTGCTCGAATTACAATTTTGTCACTGTATCTGAGGAAGTGAAATCAAACTGAAAGCCCGTTAATTAATTAACAATTAAAAATTTCTTAATTCAACTATCAAGTGAAATTAATGTTTAAGAATCGCTAGACCCAGCATTGTCTTCATTGATATAATAACAACAAACTCAAAACTAAATTGATGGGCAATTGGGCTGTTATTGAGAGAATATAAATTAGTTATATTAAAATAGAGAGCAAAACACAGTGATGAAATTGAAAGCTTATCAGTATATTAAGTATAGACAGTCTATAATGAAAAGTTCAGGTAGAAGAATAGTATACAATTGGATTCGAAGCCATTTGTTGGGTGTTGATGGTCGTTATGGGAGATGCGAAACAGCCATGACATAAAACTAAAAAACTATAAAACAGCCATGACATAAAACTAAACATGCAATAACTCTTCCATTTTACTTGTATTGTATTCTTTAAAAGTGTATAATTATTGTTTTTCGATAATTTTGTTTTTATTTGATTGCAATATCTTGTTGTGTTTTTCTATTTGGCTTTTTTATGCTTTTGATTTCAAAATGTTGAGCGAGCAATTTAAAAAGAAGCAGTCGGTAGACCTTATAAAGGGTTTATCATTTGCCTATTTACCCAAAGTTTCGAAAGGCTTGAGAAATATAGCTTTATTTGAGGGTTCATTAAATTATCACATTAATCGATCCTTGTTTTGTTTTCAGAGTTGCATTTATAAAATGATAAAAATGAAAAGTTTTTGAAGTGAATCTTAAGACAGTTTCGTACATAATCTTTGAACTAAACTCATTTAAAATTTTATATAATTATTTTCTTGAGCGGAGTCTTTTTTATTATAAGAGTATATATGTTTTTTGAATGTTTTGCTCTCCTTCGCATAGCTTCTTCAGGACAATATTTTGCTGAAAAAAAACCAATCAAAAGATTTTTCCAATTATAATTGTCCTGAAGAAGCTACCTGAAGGAGAGCGAAAAATATTCAAAAAACATATATACTTGCATGATAAAAAAGATCTTTAGCTCAGGAAAATAATTATATAAAATATAAAAAAGGGATCGAAAAAAATAAATATTAAATCTCATTAGTAAATTAGTAAAGTTAAAAGAATCTGCCCTTACAATCAGAATAAACCATATTTACACTTTATAGCTACACAAGTTGCTTAAAGATACATACATATGTACATATGTCTATTTGCATGCACATACACATGTGCTAATGCCTCTCTCTATTCAGCTCTGCCTATTGACCTTAGAAAAATCATTGTGCTCATTTTCAAGGAAGACATGTAATCGTGTTTGTTCTTTGGCCAACAATGTTGAAAAGTGTCAGTGGCCACCCTCAACATGTGCGGTTTACATACATTTCTAAAATTTTATGCATTCGGCTGTTGTTGTTTCAGACTTTTGTAGGATATTTTAGGGTCGGTTGCGTTTATATGTTTATGTTGTTTGTATTTAATTCTTGTATGTTGCAATTGGTGAATTTTTAATACAAATTTTACGTACAAAGAAGTTTGTTTATTGTAGCATTGGTCATAAACTTTGTGTCATGTGTTCATGCGTGAGTGTGTGCGTGTGTATGTGCTGATGTCACTTGTTGTGCAACATAATGAGTTTGGAATTAGTTAAGACTTTTTGAAAACTTCCCATCTCTCGTATCATATAATGAAAATTTATATATTCAAAGCGGATGTGTGCATTGTAAGTATACATTGCTACGTATGTATGTATATGATCCTGAATATTAACATGTATTAAAGTTTTATGAATATTAAGTATAAAGTTGCAAAATGCCCAACAACGTTTTTGTTAGAGAATTTCATATTTTGTGCAAAGCTTCTGCTTGATGGATTTCAGCCCACTGCGTTTCGGTTATCATTCGACCATCGAATCAACTCAGCCACCAACACACTTAAAGAAATTTAAGCAAATGACCTTTGTACATGGTCATTAGGAACTTAATGAAAGCAATAATAAATACTTCCTAAAAATTTAATAAGGTAATCTTAGGAAATTAAAGAGAAATATTTATTGCATACAATTTACTAATGAATCTAATAAAGTCAATAAGTTTTTTTCTGTAGTTTGTTCTTTGGTACTAAAAATAACGGAAACCGAGTTACAAGTTTTTTCCTTAATTCTTTGTTAAAGTTCTTAAGACACATCACATGAAAATAGTATAGAATCCCCATAGAAAAACTTGTATTTTATTCTTCAGCAATAGCAAATAGCGCAAATATGTTTCAAAGAAAAACTTTTATCAATTTTATTAAATAGTTTTCAGCCTGTTGGAGAATGGGGGAAAATATTTTAAAATACATTCTTCATATCTTTGATGCTAATTTTTCGACCTTTGTTGTTTAGTATTTTAATTGTTCGAGCCTTAACGGCACCTGTTTTTTTATAAGAGTTTATTGAATTCGATATTTCGATATCACAATGGATATCTTTTTCAAGAATGTTTTAATGTTTTTTCCAAAAAAATTTTTGGAACGAAGTTCCTTAACGCGGCTTGCTGGTAGTGGAAATTAGTAGAAATCGTCACGAAAGCGTGTGAGCTGTTTATATGTATTGGTGTACTGTCGAAAAGCAATTGTGTATGATTGGCGGTGTCTTCACTGACAGCAGCGGAGACACCTACCAATAAATATTAATTAGTTGGAAAACGTTCCAAAAATTTTAAGAATCATAAAATTTCAAAAACAACGCAAAATAAAACATACCGATTTCACCTTGTATTACATTCAAAGATGAAAAACAAAAACGTAAGGAACTTCGTTCCTAACGGGGGTCCCCCGACCGCATTTCTTTTTTTTTTAATAAACACTTATAAAAAAATAAATGACCTCAAGGCTCGAACAATTAAAATACTAAATAAATTTTATGCCACGTAAATACATGCACTGAAAAAAATTGCTACAAATATCTTTTTTTCGAAAGGGTTTATTATTTGAGATATTTAACAAAAATTTGTTAAAAGTTTTTGCTGACCCAACTACAAATGTGATGTTTAGGCCACATATGTTTATTAAAAAATGGTTTATAAAAAAATAGATTTACAAGTTATTAAATTTAATTGGAAAGAAAAGTACAATGAATAGCTTCCGGACATATACAGCTACAATTTGATACAATAAATAATCAATGAAATCCGTTGCAGTAAAATATTTGAAACAATGACAACCATTAACTGAAGTACCGCAATAAACAACGTACTTGTTTAGTTATTTCAGCGAATAAAAAATAAATCTTTAGATTTGTTATTGGTTCTCTTTTAAGTTCTGGAGTACATTGAAGATTTTACGTAAGACCGGTTGTATGATTGATATTTGATATTACTTATACGCACACAATTCCCTAAACCTTTTTTCGCAGAATTTGATTATGCTATAATTAAAAATGGTGTTTTTTGGATTCAGTGAGCAATATTCAGTTATTGTTTTTTAGCTGGCCCCTACACATGCATTGTATTGTAACGGAAATGCTAAAAAAAAATTATGGTGAGAAAGAAAAAGGAAGTAGCATTTCATTTTTGGTCCAGTGAAGCTCTGCATTACGACTATTGCTCCAGTTATCATAAGTGGTGATTTTCATCATTTTATCATCATTAAAATGGCATGCAAATATCATTGGGTAGATTTATTGAAAAACTTTGAAGGAAATAAATTAATAATATAACTTTTTTTTTGTAGAAAGAAGTTAATACTTAGCCTAACTTCACTCCCAGTAGACTTGAAAGTGTGTGCCCAGCTATTTTTCTAAAATTATGTTATGCTGCAAAAATGCTGCCGCCTTGGAATTTGATTTCCTAAATTATTTTTTTAAAGTAAAATGTCATAAAAGGAAAAAATTAATTGGTAATTCGTTTAGGAAAAGAGATACAAATTGAAAAGAGATACAAATAACAATTTTTATATAAACAGAGAGCAAAAAATAACAGTCTTCTGAGATGACAAAATATCGTCCAAGACTGAAAAAATATCATTGTTTTGGTTAATGTTAATTAAGTATACAAACAGAAAATAAAATTGCGTGAGCTTTGGTTGCCGAGTGGTTAAAGCGGCTGTGCCAAAATTGTGAAATTGACACGTCCAAAGTTCATAGGGTGCTGATGAAGGGTGTTTGCTACCCAAAAACAGCCGGTTGTCCACCTAGCTATTAAATTTTACTTTTCTTTACTTAATTGATATTAATTAAAGGTAGTGACAAACCAAGGGTTGAACTTAAGCCTGAAAAAGTAATTTAATATAAAATGTATTACAATACAGAAGTTCAATAAAATTAAAATTTACAGTAAATAAATTTTTTTGTTTTCTTGCGAAAAACTGGAAATGACCTGGCAACATTAAATGCTTACGTACTTTGTCACACATAGTTTTTGTTTTTATTATGCTGTGCAGATATTTAAAGAGTTAGTAGTAATGCCCGTTAATTTACAATGCTTTTCAAAACCGGAAAAAATTTTCTTTGGATTAATAAATTGAGCTTGAGTTCACTTTACTGAATTCTTCCTGAAGAAGATATCCATTGTGATATCGAAATAGTGAATTTAATAAATATTAAAAAAAAACAAGTGACCTAATTCTCGAACAATTAAAATATCTAATAAATATATATTTTTATTTATTAGTGTATCTTCTTCAGGAAAATATTCAAAAAGGCGTATCGAAATATTGAGACTATAGTAATAATAAAAAAAAGATAAATTTATTTGAACTATAGTGAACTCAAGCTTAATTTATTAATAAAAAAAAAAAAAATTAAACATAAAAGGTAGAAAAACTAGTATCCAGAATAGGAAATAATAGTTTTCAATTCAAGTTTTTGGTATACATGTAGAATACTTATTCATATATAAGTAGCATGACACGACTAAGTGGCGCCCTATAAACCCATTTTATAACGTATTCGACTCTCAATTGGCTCGTCGCTAGTGAGCTTTATCGTGTCCTGTTAACTCGCTGCTAATATTTATGAAGTAAGACACAAAAGTTGAAACCGAAGCTACGCCCCAGATATTTTGAAGTAGCAAGCTCTTACATCACCACCCACATGGTCACGAGCGCAGTAATCGATTGTTATTTGCCGCTTTTGGTGGTTTTGTTGCTAAGAATCGAATACCTAATTTTATTTATTTGATGTGCAAATTCCAAGTAGTTAGAAATAATTGAAACAAATTTTAATAACATATTCTTATTCCATACAAGCAATATTATTTTTATTGATATTAAAATTTTACTCAATACAAATCTTAAGAAACAGTGAAATTTTAATGTGATCTAAGATGTACTGTTTAAAAAAAAGGCAAGTGAAATTAGCGTACACACACAGTAACCAATAGACACACGTGTATATTTAACAGAGTGGCCATTTCAGTATTTGTTTATCTACGTTTCATATTTATTTTGGTGGTGTAACTGTGAAACTTTCGAATTCGCAGTTAACAACTTATTTAGCAAGTATTATTTTAGGACTAAAAATACACCTTATTAATATATTTTGTCTTTTTCAGCCGTCTGAACGAAAATGTTGGTGGCATACCAACATTTCGTTGATGATAATCAACTCGTCAAAGGATTCGAAAAATCTTAAAAGAATATTTGAAACCGAACTACTTGTTTTATAATTCCTATGAACCAAATGAGAACCAGAAATGTTCAAACAAACCTTTAATACATAAAACATTTATTTCGTCTAGCAACAGTTTAAGACCTAAAATACTACATTTCAATTGGCTCTCAAAGCAAATAAATAATTAAGTTCGTTTTATTTAGCACTTTAAAATATTATTTTATCTATAATTTTTGACCTTTATTGTTAAAATTGACAACACAATTTTTTTAAGCTTTAGGTCTTTATGTTTTTCTTTGTTTATTAATTGCGATATTTTGCTAACAATTTGTTAGCATCGTCAGGCATTTTAAAATATTTTATTTGACATTTTTTAAATATCTAAATAAAAAGTTTTGCACCACTTCAATAATATCAGGTCTGTCCTGCAAATTAAATGATTTCTAAAATAAAAGTAGTCATGGCTTTAACCTGTTAAAGTTCTTTACTATTAATTAATAAATCATTCATTTATTCATTCATTTTATTTTCCATCATCATACAACATAAATATTTTAGATATATTAATATTAATACTAAGTTTGAGATATTACTAAATAGTATTGCACCAAATATTAAACTATTATAAACAGATAAGAGATCATTGAAAATATAATTAGGACTTAAGGAGAAAAAAGATAGTTAAAAACCTTATATCTGCATATCATATGTTTTATGAGAAATTTTTTGGATTGGATCTTAAGCCATCTTCGTGACAGAAGTTGGTGAAGATTTCAATGCTGCAAATTTCGTATCAAATCATAGTTTGAAAATCTGTTGCGATGTTCAAATCTTTGTGTTAGTTTACATATTACAGTTTCCAATAAATTTTCTTTAAAGTTTGTGTGCAGGTCGATTGTAGGGCAGCATCTAGGTATGTTATATATAATCTTTAAATTTTTATTTTGGATGATCTGAAGCTTTTTCAGGTGAGTTTTTGCGCAACTTGTAGACCACACCTGACATTAAATAATATTTGAAAGAACTTAATTCTAAAAAAAACATAAAAGAGCAACAGTGAAACAGATTCATGGTGCAATTATTTTCTGAAATTTATGTGATTGCAAGCAAGATAATTTTCAGTAAGGGTTTTTTGTTCGTTTTATTTCTTTTGCTAGACACAGAAAAGATACAAGTGGAAAACGAAAAACAAAAGCTTTTAATTTCATGTTGTTGGTAGGTGATTGCGCTCCATGAAGCTTTTATTTCAATTCAACTTGATTTGGAATCAAAATTAAAATCAACATATTTGTTTTGTAAACCATTTTTGCTCATAGATTATATATTATTTTGTTTTTGTTTTTAATTCGTTTGTTCTACCTTTTTTTTTTGTACTACAAAACTTTACGCTACCTCTAACTGGATTCGAACAGCGAACATTATAACATTATAGGGAACAGCACTCTGACGTCATAATTTTAGAATGAATGTTATTAATTTGAAAGTGAAAGTAAAACTGAAATTTAAAGCACAATAAATAATTTGTTGTTAATTATGTAGGGCTTGGCACAAACGCCCAAACGTCAAACTGTATAGAAATAATGAAGAAGTTTCACACGATGATTTCTCAAAATATACTTTTATAGAATGGTTTTCACATGCAGCTCATTTTGTGCTGCATATGGTTAATAACCAAAGTCTCTAACTTTGAAAGCTGACCTTTTCATTAAACGGGTGTCTAAACCACCCGTTTTGTATGTGAACCGGTACTTATAGCAGCTAAAAAACGCCTGACGTTTTAATACATCTGTAATCTGTAACAACAATATTGTGTAAATAATCTTTTTGAAAACCTTTTTCTACAAGAAGCTACAGAAAAGCGAACAGACGGAAAAAATTGATTCACATCGCACAATTAACTTGAAATAGTTTGCAAGAACAGTAGGCCGTTGCAAAGCGCACATCCGGGTGCAAAACGTCAAAAATTTCCAAGGTGGTCACCGTTGGTGGTCACACTGATGCGGAAACCAAATTTAACAAACAAATACATAATTTCAATGCAAATTAAAAACCAATAAAAAAATGTAGCAAAACAACTTAACACCAACAATATTTGTTACACTTCCACAGCCACCGTTATAAAAATAAAAATACAAATCCACACACCCACTCACACAAACACCACCGCACGCACATAACCGGCACTTGCTTCAGTGCTACAATAATAAATGAAAGGAAAATGTGGCAAAAACACAAAATTTTCAATAAAAAACGTGGTTAAACGAAAACTTGCAAATTCACACAAACCAAAAAACAAAAAAAAAAACAATAATGAATCCCAATAAAATTACAATCACATACACAAATGGCAATACACACTGCAAACATACAATACAAATTAAGTTAAATACGAGCAAAAGTCATACGCAGCCAGCGAGCGACTAAACGTACGAGCAAGCGAACGAACGAACGGAAGTCATGTTTATAATAAAAATTAAAATTCCATTGATTAGAAAATTGTGAATGCATTAAATTTCACTGTGGCAAAAGTGTGGTTGGAGTCGAAAACGAATTTATTTATAAGCAGATACAATTGAGTACAAACAAATTTATATTTGCCACATGCAGAAAAAGAAAATAAAACAATTTTTGGAAATTAGTTGGAAAAAAAAACATCTTTAACTGGAGCCAGCATACAAATTGGAACTCTAGCAATGTTTGCAAGGAAGAGGATACAGCATTCAAAAAAAAAAAAAAAGAATTATCGGAAACCACCATCTTTAATTTGCATAAATTTATAGCTGCTGGCAACAGGGCCAGCAATAAATAGAAAAATAAGTTACAATTTCTATACAAAATAATTGAAACGTGTTTGTTGGCTGGCAAAGAAATTATAAACACAAAAATATGTGTTATGGCTGGCGCTCGAGTAACAACGTTTTGTGAAGCCATAAATGAGATTTGTAAATTTAATACACTATTTATACAAATGAGTTTACTATTATTAACTTTAACACATACACACACATACATATACAATCTAAGTCCTTTTCCAAATAACTAATCAAGTCAGCCTTAATCAAAGTAGTGCATGAACAAAATTTCTCAATTAATTACTTAAACTACACAACACTTCAACAACAAACGAAAACAACCCTGTACGGCTCAACACACTCTTTTTGTTTTACCAATTGTTTTGTTCAGTGCAGTGTTTGTTAAATTAATTAAATCGTGTTAAGCACTGTTAACAGTTGATTTTTCTTTTTGCACAAAAATGAGAAAAAGTTTCAAGAATCACCTTGTGATTGAATGTTGAAAAATCAGAGGCAAATAAATGCAACACAGTGTCTATTAAACCGTAAAAACTACGATATTTATTTCCTCAGCAATTAAAAATAAATTCAGCCAAGTGGGGGGAGAGACTCGCACAGTAGAGTTTCGTACTACTGTGCAAATTTCTTCACTCATTTCACTTAGCAGACGAAGAACTTTTCACATTTCACAAAACCAATTGAAAATGCTTCTTAGTATATTTGAAATATGGGTTTTATTTTATGTGGACGCCCTCTACGTTTTGACTTAACTTTGTTCTCGTTATTTGGTAACGTATTAGAACATTTTAAGGATCTTTCAAGGCTCAAATTTTTTGAATTAAAGGGTGGCGCATTGTATTAGGAGCCACTAAAGCTTTAGAGTTTTAGTATTATTGGTATTTCTTGTTGCAGAGCCCAGCTTTCTAGATATGTTCAAAACTGACAGCTAAATTTCAAGCTTAATTACAGAGCATTTTCAAACGATAGGGTGTCCCCTTGCATTAAGCATAATTTAAATATCAACTCTTTGCTAATTTTAGTAATTTCAGTTGCAGAGGCCGAGCAACCACATTTTCTGTGCCAATTTAAAGTACCTACCTCTTATGGGTCAAAATTTATAATTAATTTTCACAGTCGTTTGTCTGGGAGCACCCTTTAGTTTTCAACTTTTGATTGTTTGTAACGGGTGGTTAAATCTTAAAGGCCAATGTTGAATATGAACCGTACCTAAACGTCGAGATGTTTTTTGCATTTCAATTGACATTTCTCAATTTCATATTAATTCAATTTGACCCTCGGAAAGATACATAATCGATTAATGTGCTGAAGTTATTCAGGCTTATTATGCAAATGGGCCTTCTTATCACAATCGTACTCTAGGTGATTTTTTCTGTCAATTTAATCTTCCAAATGAGCATACAATCGGAAATATTGTGCAAAAATTTGAGCAATCCGGCTCTGCATGTGATGTGAAAATATCAGTTCAAGCTCGTACAGCTTGAACTGCAGAAAATATTGCTGCTGCTCGTGAGAGTGTGACTGAAATGTCGTCCACCTAAACTAGTCGTCGTGTTCAATAGTGTCCAACTTCTCACGCTCGTCGTTGATGAACATTAAGACTTGAGTTTACACGCTTACAAGATGCAATTGACTCAAAAAACTAAAACTTTTTGACCATTCCAAGCGCCGCTAATAGTCATAATGTTGGCAGGAGATGGCAACAGTGGATGAACAATTCTGGAAGAAAATCATCTTCAGTGATGAGACACATTTTTGCTTCAGTGGAAGCAGAATTTCCTTAGTTGGGCGAATGATAATCCAAGAGTGATTTTCGAGAAACCAATTCAAAGAGTGACTTTCTAGTGCTGTTTATGGGCTGGCGGCATCATTGGGCTGTATTTTTTCCAAAAATAGGTCAGTCAAGCAGTTACAGTGAATGTTGGTCACTACCGTGAGATGATAATGAACTTTTTATGGCCCAAAGTGGAAGATATGGATGTAAACGATATGTGGTTTCAACAAGATGTTGTCACTTGCCACACAGCTATCGAAACAATGGCTTTTTTGCACGACAATTTCAATGGCCGTGTTATCTCACATGGTGGCGATATCAACTTGCAGCCAAAATCATACGATTTGACACCGTTGGCCTTTTTTTGGAGTTACTTGAAAGAGAAGGTATACGTCGGTAGGCCAGCAATAGTTCAAAAGCTGAAGAATGAAATAGTTCGGTATATTAACGGCTTTGAACTTTAATTATGAAGGTGTGCCGCCGATGTTGTGCTGGCCATTTCGCCGATATTTTATTCCATACGTTATTGAACTATACCAATATTATCAAAGAGAAATAACAAAGTTTCCTAAACAGTTTGTATTATCTTCAAAATCAACACCGGCCCTTAAAATTTAACCACACTTTATTATTTTGTGTTGCTAGGTACTTGTACATCGTGCAAAAATTTCACCTCTCCATATCAGCAAAGTGCGGATAGAGAGCCTTGAATAAACGAGAATAAAAAGGAGGGCCGCAGCTGTTAATATTTATACCATAAACAAAGAATACAATGTGCTTAATCAAATGATTGAATTACCATCATTGAAACAAGTTTATGACACAGCACATTTGAAAAAATTTACATTTTAATGTGAAATTTCTTCTTTATAATTGTGCTCGCTTGGCAACACTTTTTATATAAATGTGTTTTGATTAATTCACATATACTCAGTAATACACTGAAAAAATTTTCATTTATAGTTCTAATAAATTTAGATCATTATAATCTTCATTAATCCAATGAAATTATCATTGTGACAATAAATTTTCACAAATCTAATAATTTAATTTCTTTATAAACTGTTCATTAATTTTCCTATTATTAATGTCGTTCAAAAATTTCATTGAATGTGTAAGTTTTGATGAAATCAGCGATTAATGTCATTTAGTCTATAACATCTTTCATTGACTATTAAATTTGTATTCGATAAAAAAAATTTTGATATAAGGTAAAATATGTTAACATTATGCCACGGTTTTGAGGTCTTTTTTCAACTAGCACCTAAAAAATGTCGTCATGCATAAAGCGATGTATTAGTTTTTTGTTTTTTTTTAATACTACAAAAAAAGAGTGTTCTATTTTCTATAGCCTGAAGCAAAAACTCTTTCGTTTAAGCAATCGTTTCATGTAGCTAATGATTTTTGTCAGTAAAGAAACTAAATAACCCGTTAGCTTAGTGATCAAAACTAATTTTTATTCAAAGTTAATGAACCATAATTCATTGATTCGGTGAATCCGAACGTTGGTTGAAAATTAATGAGGTTTTTCGTTAAATTAATGTGCGAATTCAATGGACTTATGAACAAGGAATTTTGTAGTGTAGTGTAAGATTCTATTTTCACACTATGAGTACCTATAAGAACTCTAAACAGACTTGAACAATGTATTGGGCATGATCATTTTATAAATATTTAGTAAAATTTATTTAATTTTGATATCCATATTGACACTACCAGTCCTTATTTCAGAACTTTGGTTCTAATTTGGGAAGGACTCGAAATTTCGCCGCAAATTGCGAGGAAAAATCACAAAACTATTATCTTATTTTCTTTTTCTTATTATTTTATATTATTTTATTTTCTGAATAGCAGACCAAATAGTCTACACATTTTTCTTTCTATAGATCGCTCTTCTTGTTGAAAGTTCAATTAAATACTTTACAAATACTACTGGTGTTATTCATAATCTAGTTGTTTTATATTTAAATGTTAAAGAAATATGTAAATTTAAAAATTTAAAATTAGTCTGTATTCAAACGTACAATAAATATAACAACGTTCATATTGTTATTATTACCCTAACAAATTTGTGCATTCAACTGGTTATGGGCCCAGACATGCCTGACGAGATATTTTCTATTAATTTGTTTGAGGGTCGGAATTTTGATAATTGGAGATTTCGAGTTGAAGCTGTCCTAGATGAGCATGGTTTGCTAGATTTAATTAAGAAGGATGTCACTGAATTGGTAGATCAAGAAGCTGTCGCTACCAAGAAGGAGGAGCTTCGGAAAAGCGATAAGAAGGCGAAATCAATAATCATAAGAAGAATTGCAGATTCGCATTTGGAATATATTAAGGACTGCGGTACGGCATATCAAGTTTTGTTAACACTTTCAAATGTGTTTGCGAAGAAGAGCATATCAAATCAGTTATTTTTAAGAAAGAAACTGATAACTCTGAAGTGTGAAGAAACTGGAAGCTTAAGCGAATTTTTCTTGAAGTTTGATGGTTTGGTAAGGCAATTAATATCCTCTGGTGCTAAGATGGAAAAACTTGATATTATTTGCCATTTGCTGATTACTCTTCCTGAGATGTATAATAATGTTGTGACTGCAATTGAAACGTTAAAACCAGATACTTTAGAACTAGATTTTGTCAAAAATCGATTGCTGGAAGAAGAACGCAAACGGGAAGATGCGAACAAGCATATTAAAATTGAAAATGTTGCAATGAAAACTACCTACAAGTTTAAATGCCATTACTGTGGAAAAGTGGGGCATAAGAAGAAAAACTGCTTTAAATGGAAAAGGGAACAGCCTGTTAAAAATACAAATTATTCAAATAGTGCAGTAACCTTTATTGCATCTAAGAAGTATAGTGGTGTCAAAATAGCAAATTCCGTAGAATGGATTGTAGATTCAGGTGCCAGTGATCACATGTCAAACAATGAAAACATTTTTGATGAGCTTCATGTTCTCAAGACCCCAATAGTTATTGGTGTGGCCAAGAATGGTGTATCTATTCAAGCTAGGAAAATTGGAACAATTAGAGGCATGATAAATATTAAAGGTAAAATTTTACAAATAGAAATGAAAAATGTGCTATTGTGTAAGGAGCTAAACTGCAATTTGTTGTCTGTAAGGCGTATTGAAGAAGCTGGGTTAAAAATAGTTTTCCAAAATAAAAATGCTAGTATTTATAGAGGCGGAACACTTATTTTAAATGCTGAAAGAAGAGAAAAACTCTATAAATTAAATGTAAATTATTTTAAAAATTCAACAGCGAATATGGCTGATAAGAAACATATCGAGTTATGGCATCATCGATTAGGTCATTTGAACCATTCTGATATGAAAAAGCTTAAATTTATGGCTGATGGCATTGATGGTATTGGAGGAGAAAAGTCTTTCTGTGAAAGTTGTATTTTTGGAAAGCAAACTCGAAACCCGTTTAGTACCAACATCAAAACAAAGTCTCACAGAGTTTTACAATTAATACACAGTGATGTGTGTGGTCCTTTCAACGTTAAATCATGGGATGGGAAAAGGTATTTCGTAACTTTTATAGATAACTTTTCGCATTTTACTTCTGTTTATATGATGTCCAAGAAATCTGAATTATTTGAGTGTTTTAAAGCATTCAAATCAATGGCTGAGAATTTGCATAATGTCAAAATAGCTTCAGTCAGATGTGATAACGGAGGTGAATACTCATCAACAGCATTTAAAGACTTCTGCAGATCTTCAGGAATTTCAATTCAATATACAAATTCATACACTCCTGAACAAAATGGAACATCTGAAAGAATGAATCGTACTCTTGTTGAAAAAGCAAGATCTTTAATATCTAATTGTGGTATAGGAAAGTATTTGTGGAATGAAGCAATCTACTGTGCTAATTACTTAACAAATAGAAGCCCCACAAGTGCCTTAGATAGCAAGAAAACTCCAGCAGAAATTTGGTTTGGTGTTAAGCCAAATTTGTCTCATTTGAAAATTTTTGGTTGTATTGCATATTCTCATATTCCAAAAATAAAGCAGAAGAAATTAGACTTGAGATCAGAAAAACTTATAATGGTTGGTTATAGTGGAAACGGGTACAGATTATGGAATCCTGTATTGCGTAGAATTGTGCTCTCTAGAGATGTTGTGTTTAATGAACATAATTTTGAATTTTCTGAACTAGCTAATAGCAACAAATCAAAATTGTTAGAATTTGAAAAATTAACAAATGAAGTAGATAATAATCAAATTGATGACTGTGATAGTGATAGTGATGAGCAATTTGAAGAAGCAGTAAGCCTCAATGATATTGCAGAAAATGAAGGCGAGAATACTGGCGGTTTCGGTGATGATGAACAAGGTGCTACAGATAGAATAGTCATAGAAGATTCTGAAACTGGGGAACAGGGACCGAATTTACGCAGAAGTACCAGAATAAGGGAGCCTGTAAAACGTTATAATTACACTGCTTTGGCATTGAATGCTGAACGATTTGTATTTAATATACCTGAAACGTATGAAGAAATTAAAAACTGTTGTGATTCAAAAGAATGGTATGAAGCCGTTAAGTGCGAACTAGATTCCTTAGAGCAAAATAAAACTTGGGATTTAGTGCATCGTCCTGAAGGAAAAAGCGTTGTTGGCTGTAGGTGGATTTTTAAGCGAAAATTGGATAGTAATGGAAATGCAGGTAAATACAAAGCTCGAGTTGTAGCAAAGGGATTTACTCAAGTTCAAGGTTTTGATTTCCAAGAAACGTATTCTCCAGTTGCACGAATGGGAACCTTTCGAGTTTTGCTAGCCCTTGCTAATAAAATGAAATTCTACATAGAACAAATGGATGTTAAAACAGCTTTCCTAAATGGCTTTCTTTATGAGGAAATATATATGCATCCTCCTGAAGGAATTAAGTGTGGAACAAATATGGTATGTAAACTAAATCGTCCACTTTATGGTTTAAAGCAAGCACCACGCATGTGGAATGAGAGATTTAATAATTTTGTTCTTAAACTAAAATTTGAACGATCTAACAACGATTGTTGTTTATATAAAAGAAAGCTGAATAACAGTATAGTATACTTATTGCTATATGTAGATGATCTATTAATAGTTGGAAATGATCTAAATGAAATTGAAAATGTCAAATTATTACTCAGAAAGGAATTTCAAATGAAAGACTTGGGAAGTATTGATATGTATCTTGGAGTAAAAGTGGTACGGAATTTTGAGAATTGTCAACTAAAAATCAGTCAACAGTCGTTTATACTCAGTTTACTTAAACGTTTTGGTATGGAAAATTGTAATGGTGTTGATACGCCAATGGAACCAAAATTGTGTTTATCTAAAAGTTCTGAAGCAAAACAAACAAAAGAACCATACAAGGAGTTAATTGGATGTCTTATGTATCTTATGCTCACATCAAGACCTGACCTCAGTGTTAGCGTGAATTATTTGAGTCGTTTTCAAAATTGTGCTACCGAATGTCATTGGAACCACTTAAAGAGAATTCTAAGATATCTTAAGAAAACAAGTAGTATGGAGCTTTTATATGATGCGAAAGAAAATGAAATATTATTGGGTTACTCAGATTCTGATTGGGGAAACGATGTAGACGACAGAAAATCTACAAGCGGATATTTAATTAAAGTATTTGGTTGCTCTGTGTCATGGCTTACTAGAAAACAACCTACGGTTTCACTTTCATCTACCGAAGCAGAATACATAGCTCTATGTGTCACGGCTTGTGAAATTGTTGCCATTAAGAAACTACTTCAAGATTTTGGTATTGTAATAGAATATCCTATTTGCATTTTTGAAGACAACATGTCCTGTATGAAAATCGCTGCAAATCCTAAAGAACATCAAAGAATGAAACATATAGATGTGAAATACAATTTCGTTCGAAATTTAGTCCAAGAAAATATAATTGAAATCCTATACAAATCAACTAAAGAACAAATTGCTGATATGTTTACAAAACCTTTGCCAAAACTACTTTTTGAAAAATTCAGAAATGGTATTGGATTTATTTAATTGGCGTAGGGTGTTGAAAGTTCAATTAAATACTTTACAAATACTACTGGTGTTATTCATAATCTAGTTGTTTTATATTTAAATGTTAAAGAAATATGTAAATTTAAAAATTTAAAATTAGTCTGTATTCAAACGTACAATAAATATAACAACGTTCATATTGTTATTATTACCCTAACAAATTTGTGCATTCAACTCTTCTTGTCTTCTTTAAAATTGTTGATCGCTATTAAAATTTGCCACATTTTAATATTCTATAAAACTTCAATTTTGCTATTATGATTCGCTCTTGCATAGAGCTCTTTAATTTGCAGTTGTTAAATCTAATATTTATTATTGTCCACTCAGTTTGATTTCAACTTTTGCACCCTAAACAATTTAGTCCATAATTTAGGAAATGCAAAAACTAATATTTATTTTTAATTTCAATAGTTTGCCTTGTTGTGTTCGTGTCCTTAAAAAATCCACAGAAGCATTAAGGTATGTCTGTGTGTGTTAAATTCGTGTTGCATGAACTTGTGTGTGTGTGTGTGTACGTGTACGTGTGTGGTGCAGTGCGGCGACCCACAAAAATATTTACGTTTTTTTTTTGTGTTGAACTTTCACGAGAGCAACAACTAAGCCAACGTCAATAAGAAAAGCCTTAAAATGTATTTATTGTTTTTCATATTAATTTAACACATTTTCAAGTGGAAGTGGATACTACAAAAAAAGCGGAGGTGCAAAATGAGTTGGGGGTCACTTTGTGCACAAAACAAGAGTTCGGCATCGTTTTTATTTAATGTTTATTTATTGAAATGCAATTTGTTTTGTATTTTTGGTGTTAATTGCTTTGCTGTTATTATTGTTATATTTATTGTTATTTCAGAGATTGAGTACCAAGTATATGAGTGTGTGTGTAGTTGTGCGTATATGTGTATATGCATTTAAGTGCTCCTGCAACGGCCTGCTAGTGCGTGTAATGAAGTTGCTTTATTTATTATACAGGCATGTTTGTTTGTTTGTCTGTTTGATACAATATCAAATAAAATAAACGAGAAAACTTTTTTCCTGGACTCTCCCACAGCCCAGCACAGAAACGTTTTAATACTTGAACGCTTTTTACATGTTGGAATTGCATTTTATAGGAATAAAGTGTGTTGGAAAATAAGTTCAGGCGCTTGTATTTATTGGTTTTTATGACAATATATGAGTATGAGCAAGTATTTTGTGCAATTAAATTGTTTATAAGCTTGTGAACGAGCATAGCACGAAATGAATTTTCGAAAGCAAATGACCATAAATAAAATTATTTCAAATTCGAATTGATAGCTCCCCGCGCTGGTTTGTTGATCATTGAAAACTTTATAATCTGGCAAAATTTTGCCCATATACTTATAACTTTTTCAAGTAAGTAAAAGCAAGTTTGATTTCGGGCAATTTTCAAAAGTGGAATTAAAAGTTGTTTTGGAAAAATAAAGCCGCACAACTTTTTCGGAGAATTTTATGTATATAAAAACCACAATGAAAGAAAATACAATTGTTAATTATTTTGTGAAATTTTAATTCAATTTTACTTCCTCAGACGTTGAAAAAAAAAGTTCGTTAGTACAACTGACGTGATCAACATGACGAGAAAAGTTAACTCGAAGCCTTATTGGCTGGGGTACATATCATGACTAATTGCGTAGTGTTTTTAAGCAGAACCGTTTAGCCATCCCACTACCTGAGCCCTTCATTGCAA
Organism: Sturmia bella; assembly: GCA_963662145.1. Lineage (NCBI taxonomy): Eukaryota > Metazoa > Arthropoda > Insecta > Diptera > Tachinidae > Sturmia > Sturmia bella. The sequence goes on along the minus strand of OY759168.1, from coordinate 20,708,126 downwards.
ACTGTCTGTATTTAATTATATTGCAAGATGAAAAAAATGTTTTTGTTCTAAAGGTTTCGATTCTCATTTTCATCATGGGAATTTCGAAATAAGTTGTAGAGTTTCAAAGATTCTTTTAAGAATTTTTTGAGTCTACTGGTGAGTTGATTAGCATCAACGAAATGTATGCGGCGTACAGACTGCTAAAAAAGACGGAAAACATTGATACCGTTTATTTTTAGACCGAAAATAATATTGACTAACTTTCAACTTTATCACTTCAACAGAACAACAGTTGATCTTCACTTTTATGAATATGTCCATACGACTCTCGGCTTTAGTTCATTAGCCTGTGCCATAAAAACTGATCATACCGACTCTATACATAATGTTGACAAAGTGATTCTATTTGTTGTTACGGCCCATAACCATTTTTAAGACAATAAATATTAAAATACTATTTGCTTCAACAATATCATTTCCGTTTATATTCTGTCAGATCGAAATTTGCAAAAAAAACAACACCTATACACTGAAATGAACCAGACATTCCATCCCATGAACTCATAAAGGAGAAAATAAACTGAAAAGAAAATAATATTTTTAAAAACAAAAGAATTCAAACACTTGTGTATTGCATATGTATAGGTAAATATACTATACGTATGGAAAATTCATAAGATTTTCATTAATTTATTCTGCTGAACAAATTCTCTGTAAATAAATTATATGTATATTAATTATCTCTGTATATTAATTATACATTTTCGTTTAATATTAGAATTTTAAAGCTAATCATGTATTAAATTAAACAATATTTGATATTTCATAATTTATTTCAAGTATTTTATTTGTAATAATTCAAAGTTTCTAAATAAATTAACCACCCGATTATGGTTCACAACATCTAAATGTTGTGTTGTTAGATCTACAACACAACTTACAAGTCCTTTTGTGATTATGGTTCACAACATCTAGGTGTTGTGTATGTCACAGAGTTGTTTTTCATTTGTAGGCCATATTTTCGCAAAAATAAATGCCTGCACACAAAAAACTACCAAGAAAAGCAACCCTTCCAGAAAGATGCAAGCGTATATAACTTTCATTACACAAACACAAGCGAAAAAAAATAACAAATTTTAACAATTTTTTTTTTGTCAAGTTTTACCACCAAATGACAAGGAGATTTTTTTGGCATTGTATTTCATATAACAGCGCAGCTACCGCGTAGAAATGCATTGGTAAAAATGAAATGAATGAAAAACGTTTTTCAAATATGAACTTAATTATTTATTTGCTTTAAGAGCCAATTGAAATGTATTGATTCAGGTCCAAGAATATAGACCTTTTTTTTAAAAATGTTTTCTGTCTTTTTCAGCTGTCTATATGCCGACGACATTTCGTTGGTGCTAATCAACTCATCAATAGACTTGAAAAATTCTTAAAAGTTTTTTTCAATTGGCTCTTAAAGCAAATAAATAATTAAGTTCCTATTTAAAAAAAAAAAGCTTTTTCTTTTTGATACTTTCAAAAATACAAATCGTAGTAACCGATGGTAACTCGTTTTATAGAAGGTAGCAAAAAACGAAAAGAAATGTGTGCTGTGTTAAAGGTTTGTTTGGCCATTTCTGTTTCTCATTTTGTTCATGGGAATTATGGAATAAGTGGTTAAGTTTCAAACATTGTTTTATATTTGTTTCATAGAACGCTACTTTACGCTACCTTATAATTGCAAAAATGCCAGTCTAATTGTGGTTGGTTAGAAATATATTTTGTTCAACCTCTACTTATGGGGGCTGAAAATTGCAAAATGTTTGCATACTTAAAAGAGCCCAGAATTCAAATGGTCCGTGGCATTTAAGCAAATATGTTTAAAATATGTCTTTGAGAACGAATGAAGTTATAAGTTCTTTTAGTTTTGTTCTGGCTATTTTATGAATTTTTTTTTCCTTTTTCAACGTTTATTGTTCAAACGTCTTATACAGGTTCATACATGCGCCTTTATTGAGGTAATCGCAATAAAGTCCATTATTGAGCTCAATATTCCATACAAAAACTCAATAAAGTTATTGCTCAATAAACTCTATATTGCTTTGAATATTGAGAAAAAGATGGAACACAACACTGTAAAAGATGTGTTTAATAGCAAAAGTATACAATGCGAAATGAATGACGTGATAAATGTAAACAAAAGTTTGTTTGCTTTTATAAAGTAAAATTAAATACAATAATACATAATAATACAATAAGCATTTCCAAATTTTTATTTCTCTTTCTTTTTATTATTGCCGCTTTGGAGTCATAACATGAACGCACTACTTGTACAAGTTCCATATTTTTATTGTACAACACAAAAATCTTTTTAATAGAAGGCAGTTTTTCTTCCATTTTTCTTATTGGAAAACATTTTTCACTTTTTTTTCTCACTACCAAAACCAAAAACAACAACTTTTTTCAGCTGTCAAATACTAATTGAGTTAGCGCAATATTTGTATGTATGAACGCAAAAAATATTATGTCAATAAACTGAATATTATCTCAATTAGAAATACATGTATGAACAAGGCATTAGATCAATTTGTACACAGAGAATATTATATTAAAGAATTTGTAGTTTCAATTATAGCACTTGTTGTATTAAAGAAAATTTGTTCGATTTGGCACTAATAAACTATTATGGCTAATATTTTAAATGGAGTGAAAAGGTTTAGTTTAATTGGAATAAAAAGTCTTAAAGGTTTTAATTGCACAAATAAAAGTTTTCATTCCATTGCCTGCAAAGTTTAATTAGTGCATTGATTTGTTTTGGCCTGAAATAAGAACTTAATAAGCTTGTGCTCTCTAGTGTGTTTTTAAAAAATTTTGTCTATATTTCGATACCGTGTCGAAAAACTAGCATATAGAATGTATCGTGAATTTAGCTAAATAATGCTGACCTTCTTTATGGGCGAAAGTTGAAATTTATTAAATATTTTAAAATCATGTTTTGGAAAAGTATAGAATCCATTAAATGTCTTTACATATTATATTGAAACTGAAACTAATGCCTATTGTTAATGTGAGCTTAGTTGCGTAATTTTGTTTTGATTGAGATCTCACTTATACGATTACGCACTTCTTCTCGAAAAAAGCTTTTACACAGCATTAATCATGTCTAATGAAGATGAATAAGTTCATATTTATCGTAGCATTAAATATTCATTTCTTAGTATTAATTTATTATCTTTGCCTTTAATTAATATTAACCTTCGTTAAATATCGCATGCAACCACTTACAAGTGCCGCACATTGGGTTATTGCTTCGTCAGAGTTGCACTAAATGTGACGCGCAAAATAGAAAGGGACCTAAGGGTAAAAATCGGTTTTGTTCAGAAGAGCCATTTTAAAGATTCAAATACATGTATCTTTGGTGTACCATCACTTTCGTAAGACGCGCATATCTCTGGGAGGGAACACTTTTGTGGCATGGGATCGGTCTCATTCGATGCTCAGATGTTGTCCACATCAAAAAAAAAAAATTTTTTTTTTGAAAATTAATTTTTTTGCCCTTAGGTCCCTTTCTCTATGCGCTGTCACAAATTGATTTCATAAAACACATTTTTGTATTGAGTTCGGTAGAAAGTGAAAACAAAAAATTATATTTAAACATCACTAACACTTAAGTCAGTTGTTTTAAAACGCTTAGTTTTTAGTTACAGTGTATTAGAAGTTGCATAATATTTCGTATTCTGACATTATTTATAATTAGTGTAATTTATAATTACACTATTGTTTGGCAGCTAAAGCTTTATAATTAAGGACTCGAGACTAACAGATTTTGAAGCATAAATATTTAAAGCTTTATTTGCAAAAAATATGAGATTGGGTTTTGTTTAAAGTTATACTAGTTGAATGTTTTAAAAGGAGATAGGTAAAGTAATTACCTTGAACTAAGATAGTAACTAACTGACTCATTTCGAGAAAAAATTTCGGTTTATTAAACGCTTATTAAACAAATATTGCATAGAATTTTGTACCATTAGATCTTAATGCACCGTCAATAGTTTCTGCAAGGTGGGCCAAAAGAAATCACGCTGTTGATTGGAAGTTGCTCTCATTTTCGCAAATGTCAGCCAATGTCACATCTGTTTTCACATTTGTGAGCTAGAATACAAGTGAACATGCCATGGAGTGATACACTCCCCAAGAACGCGCAATAATCATGTCTACGACGAAGTGGACGATTTTTCGACCAAAATCATAATAAAGAGGGATACCGAAAATCCGCGTGTGATGTACGAGGAGCTATTACACCCTCTCAAAGTGACTGCATGGTACACTCTCCACGCTGCAGGAGTCATCGGACCATTTTCTTCGAGGTCGCACTGATCAAATGACAACAGTGGACGGTGCGTGCTATGGAACCAGGTTAACCAAATTTTTTCTGCTGCAATTAAACAAATTAAGTCTGGAGGACACGTGGTTCTAAAAGCATGGAACAACGGCTCACACCGCGCTAGAAACAACCGATATTCTGAAAGCCAAACAAAGCCCTTTGGCCCACCTCTTATAAATAAGACTATAAAGCCTATACTATTTTTTAATCTTGAATGTTTGATTACTTTCGGTCTTTATTTGTTAAAAAATAGAATTTCAAAATTGTAAACCAGTTGCTTTCTGATTTTATTGAATTCACTTTGCTTGCGCTCCTTAAATATACTGCATAGTGGTCTTCTTGAAGTTCTGATCCAATTGTAAGAAATATAAGCAGTGCCTGATAACAAGAAAATAACTATTTTCATATTTTTTTGGAAAATAACTATTTATTGTGAAGGTACGCATAATAAATATAATTTCCAATATAAATAAACAATAAACGTTATACAAAATAATTATTTCAGATAGTTGAAATTAATTAATTTCAAAGTCACTGGGCGCAGCAGAACATTTAAAAGAATTAAGAAATGAAAACTAGAATTAACAATATAAGCAAAATATATACAGTAAGTTGTAATAAAACTTGGTTGCCGTTGTGTGATGAGAAACTCTCACCGGGTACATATACATTGATACATTGATGAACAAAAAAGTAAAGTGTATGTCATCATCAAAATTTGGAAAGAAACTGTACAACAACTTGGGTGGCTAAGTGACATGAGTGTCACTTTGGAAGCATAAGCCCCTGGGCTTAAGAACTGGTGCTGATGAGAGCTGTGGCGCCTTTGAAACAGCTGGTTGTCCACACTGCGAAGTGTCTCTGATGTTTTCTTTTACTTCTTTAATTGATATCAATCACAAAAATAATATAGAAAGAACTTGAGCCCGTTTAACGTAAGACACTATGAAAAAAAAAATGGAACATTCCTCAATGAAAAGAAATATAATATAAACCTACATCTTCTCTAAACTACTCGCCACATCGGGTACCATATAGCCCAATGTGCGCCGTTGCCATCAACATCAGCAATCACCAGCCGCATCCTCAAAGCAGCCGCACAAAATGCAATCAATACAATGTCAATAGATCAATTAAAATTAAATTAAAAGTAAATTTCATTACAAAAATCTACGTTTTCAACCACAACTGAAATGAAGATAAATTAGAAATAGAACTGCATTTGCGTAATAATCAGGCGACCGACCGCCAGCACCAGCCAACCATTAGGAGTTTAAGAATTAAAAAAAGCACTAGATGAAAAACTGTGAACTGCAAGCTCAATGAAAAACGATTTCAATTGCTGCTGTATCTTCTACTTGAATGAAGTGTAAAGAACTGATGAATAAATGAGAGTAATAAAGAATTTTTTGCATAACAAAAAGCAATTTTATTAAACAATGTGTAAATGGTAAATGGAAAAAGAAATACTATTTTCCAATATTTAATGGAAAACTTTCATAAAGCGAAAAGTTCAAAGAAAACTTAATGAAAATGAATGAGTGACTGAATGACTGTTGCTGCTGCGGCTGCTGCTGAGAGTCGGTGGTTGAATGCAGTTAAAGATGTTGGTTACAATGACAAATCAATTTAGTATGAACTATTAAGGCTTTTTGCATTTCACAACTGTACGACATACACAAATGTACACATTCTACCTTATACCAGGGCACTGCACATGAGCAAGGCCATCATATACATATGTTGCTATTTACTACCCCTCTAATGCATAAAAAATCGTATTCAACTAATTATCAACTGCTTAGTTAAACAACTTTGAAAGCTTAATAGCCGTATATTAAAATTTTGTATTCGTAAACGATCAATGGCAGATAATGAAAATTGTAAGTATTTTATTTTCTGTTCTGGCATTTTCCACAAGTTTTGCAGTTGATTATGAAAAAAAAAAATCAAATACAACATTAAGGTTTTGTAATAAAAAACTTTTATTTTCACAAAAATGTTTTGTTATTTTGGTAAATATCATTATTTTCAAAAACAAAACTTTTATTTCATATTTTTAGGAAAACGCAACAAAGAGAACAGTTCTTTCTCCATTTACCAAGAGCAAATAATTACATAACTTAAAAAAATATATAATTTAACCGAGCACTAAGTGTTTTATGTGTTTTTGTTTCGACACGACATCACTAAAACAGCTGATACATTTATATTTTTTTTCGAAATTTGTTCATATAGTTTTTCTTAATTTTAGTTTCTTTTACAAAGTTTAATAACTTTTTGAAACTACATATTGAAAATGAAATTTAAATTAAAAACATTTTTTTTAGATGAGATGAATATTTTTTTTATTCATTCTTTCAGTTGCAAAAACTTAATACATCAAAATATATCCGGTATAAAAATGCTTTTCCTCTGTCTCATGAAATAGCACAGATTCTGCTTAACATTGTCTTTTCGACCAGTAATTATTTTACACTCATTTTAAGAAAAAAGCAATTACACAACATTTTCTACAAATAACAGTTGGAATCCCGTATTCAATATTGGGAGCCCCACGGGTTTCCAATTTGCACAAAAACTGTTCTCGTTCTCAAAGTTTGTGCAAGTGAGAGAGCTTTTGAGAGAGAAATATTCTTGTTCTTCTTGCGCGAAACAGCCCGCACTTTGTGTTCGTGCTAGTTTGGGAAAGTAATCACACAATCAGCTATTGCAAAAACTAAGCATCACAGTGAAAATTTTGGTTCTTTTCAATGAGCATTTCATATAAAAGTACCTGCAAAGCGCTTCTATAAATCTATACGTATGGAGAAATGCATTTATTTTTCCTAAAATTTAATTTCCAATGATCATTATAGCATCAAATTATACCATATGATATTTTCTGAGATTAAAATATGGGTCTTCCCGTACTCCTGTGCATTTTTACTTATTATTAAGAGAAATTCATAATTGCTCTCACTTAACCGAATTTTGCTCAAAAAGTAAGTGATAAAACTTAAAGTCTTAAAAATTTTTTTATACATAAGAATAGCTTTGAAATACGAGCGCCTCGAAGGATACGATCACTTTGACTAATATGAGGCTACAAGCAACGTGACCACTACTTTCTTGTTGTTCTTTGTTTTAGCCCTGTACACGGACACAAGCAACTAAAAATGCATACACTTTCACGTGTATACAGCAGAAAGCAACAATCAAAAGAAAACTTAGGAAAAGAACTTACAAAAAATATAATTTCACAAAGTCATATTTTAGGGATATGCTTGCTTAACAGGCAAGTGCAAAATTTTAGCCAGATCTAATAGCTATTCGCTGCAAATATGTTATTTGCTTGTTGGGAGAGCATAGTTTTTGCTTTAAATATCTTATTATTGGCGATTAGAGCCAGAGCAAATTTTCAAAACAACAAAAATTTTAGAGTTGTTTTCTGTCTACAATCTTTCAGCCAATCAACTAGTCAGTAGACTTGAAAACACTTCCTGCTATGAATTTTATTATTAGGATGAAGTAGGGTGTTAGAACATATTTCAACAAGTGTTTTGAAGTCTACGGACGAGTTGGTTATCACCAATGAAACGTTGACGGAATGTAGATATGCTGATTACTTAAAGAGAGAAAACAGCTCTAAGATTCAGGGGTCTTTTCTTGTAGTTTGCTGTCAGCGTATTTTAGGTTGTTTGTATGTATGTGCCCAAGAGAAAGGCAATCAATAAAACAGTGGTCACATTTGCTTCAACTTAAATTTACTTAAACTTTGCATCACTTCGTTATCACTTGCATCAATTGCATCACTTCGTTATCAGGCCACTAGTAAAAGTAGAAGTGCTATTTAGCAGGCCATTGATGTCGAAGGTTTCTTTTCATACCCCTAGGTAATGTCACAAACTCAAACTCTTATGTATATAAAAAGCACTCAGACAACAAATAGCCCTTGGCTTGTAAACCGCCAATCGCTTAAAGGAAAGTTTAGTTAGAACCTCAAAATAGACGCTCGTTGCAAGTCTCTATCCCATACATTTGAACCAGTAAAATTGTAAAGTAACAAAAATAAAAACCAAGCAATATGAAGGTTGTTTTGCAACCTAAAGAGTTGTAAAAATGAAAAAAAAAAAATCATTGATTTAGAATTCAATTAACGCAACGTGCACAACGTAAAAAAGAAAAACTGCTAAAATTAAAATGGACACTTCTTCTTTCTTCTTCACTACCATTTAAATCATTTTTAGATTGAAAATGTTGGCAAGTTGAGCTGTTGACAAACGAAATAAGTTATAAATAGAAAGTGTAGCAATTGTAGCAGATAAATAAATAATGAAAGATATTTATTGTCCTTTACGGCAGAAATTAAACTAGTAATATTAAAGTCGTGTAGTAATTGGAATCAATCAACTTTGCTTTTCAATTGCTGTCGATTATAAATTAAAATATAAATGTACAAGCATAGTCTAAATCGTTTTATTTTCATCCAGATTGAATGTCGTATAATATTTTATTGAGTCCATAATAGCAGCATTTTTTTTTCAGATGCATTACTTTCTTTCAAGTTTGTCTTCAATTTTTAATAATGGAAGACATTATTAAAGTGTTGTATACATATTTCCTAATAGGAAAGATAATCAGCGTATTCTGGCTAAGACTAGATGTACATACATTGCGAGTCTGTAACTGCATTATTCTTTTTTAGGCGGTAGAGGGAGTTAAAATTTTAAGCTGAGTCTCTTGTGCAGACTTTTTAAACGGAATGCACTGCGACCTTCTAACTGGTTCGCCTTCGTTGCCCTCCAAAAGCAAATGACTCTCTTGTGCAGACTTTTTTTTAAACATATGTGAACTACCCTGCACACGTCATCACCACTTTTTTGATTGCATTTATTTTGGGCAAATAGTTGCAGGCATTTATGTTTATAAAAAATACACATACCTTCATACGGATACAGCATTCCAGCACATTGAGAAGAAAAATAAAAAGAACACGTAAAAATATTAAATATTACAGGAGCACATTTTAGGTTATGTTTGCTCAGTAACCAAAAACAAACATAACTTTAAAATGTGCTTTTCGGAATTTTATGTTTTTACATTTTTTTTTCGTTTTCTCTTGGATTGGACTTGTTGATATAATGATATGTATGTTTAAATGTACATTTTTAGTTGTCTAGTACTTATTATTTATTTTACATTCGGTGTTTCAATAACATATGTTGTTTCAATAACAGATGTTGTACCTTTTATTTTGAACGAACTTCGTAAATCAGACTAACTACTGCGTTACTTACTATTCATTTGTCCTTTTAGTACCCAGTGTATATACCTTTGAAACTATCCAATTAATAATAGTTAGCCCAACCTCTTTAGCATTTCAAGACTTTGACTATATGTATGTATATACGGAAAACAAAGACATACAACTCGTCTCTGTTTTCTGTCCATACAGTCGTTATTTACATGTTTCATCTGACTTTGAGATCAACATTTTTGTTGGTTTTCGTTTTTGAGTCAAAGTACTGGGCCATGTGGAGCTTGTTGTGGGCTCTCTGAAGAATATAACCGCAGACATAGAAGAGTGAAAATTTTAGATTCTTACAGTCTAATTCATAAAAATTATAACAGGTTTATAAAGCTCTTATTTGACTGATTTTCCATACATATATGTCAAATAACAGTCTTATAAGCCTGTAATAATTTTTATGAATTAGGGGGAAAGTCTTTATAAGTTTTACTGAGGACAGTGCAGGCAACATACAGGATGTACCGAAAATTAACGTTCAAACGAAAGTGGTGACAGCTCAAACAAAAATTATAAAAAAAATCTATATCGCGTAACTTACAACGCGTATTGCTATATTAAAAAAAAAAAAATCAAAAAATAAGCTTTTAACCATTGTACTTTTGAAACAAACAAAAAAATTTATTTAATAAAAATTGTGTTTCTGTATATATTGGCCAATTCCTTGTTCTACGTGTTTTGTTCCAATTCTGGTTTAGCTTATAAGGCCTAATATCTTTCATAATTAAAACAAAGTTTTAATTATTGTTGTACCCGACGTTTCGTCGATTTTTTGTCGACTTTTTCAAGGGTTTTAATCTATTTATTGAAACATTTGTTAGTTATTTTTAAATTTTGGTATAAAATTTAGTTGCTTACATTTTGTGGAGTCAGAGATTAACTAAAACATTGAAAAATACAACATTGAAAAATTAAACGTTACAAAATTATAAAATACAATAAACATTTTGATGTCGGACTTGTATACTCTTAACTAATATCACAGTTTAATTGATAGCAACAATGTAGCTAGCATTTATGTTGTCGGTATCCTCTTTTAAGTTCATAGTGTTGTTTCTCTTTTTTTGTATGTGTAGACTTTCAAAAACACCCCAAAGGAAAAATTTGTGTTAACAGTCTATCGCAAAACCAAAGAGTTTCTCAAACGCCACAAAAATATTATAATAACACAAGCTGATAAGGGCAACAAGACAGTAATCATGTATAAATGCGATTATGAAGAAAAAATGGAAAGTATACTTGAAGACAGAAGCACATATAAAATAATGAGAGTAGATCCAACAGCAAAACTACATAAAACAAACAACAACATTGTATCAGAACTATTCAAAAGTGAAATTATTGATAGCTGGCAGAAGAAGAACTTATTATGCACAGCAGCAAACGCTCCACGCATTTATGGCTTACCTAAAATCCACAAGCCTGACATCCCACTAAGACCCATTGTATCCTCAATCCAAATTCCATGCTATAACATGGCCAAATACATAGGACGTATACTGTCAAACTTAATATCTGACAATTACAACATAAAAAACTCAGGAGATCTGAAAAAGAAACTTAAAAACATTAACATCAAAAACAATGAAATATTGGTATCTTTTGATGTAATTTCGTTGTTCACAAATATACCAGTTCACAACGCCATAAAAACTATAATGAAAAACTGGAATAAAATAAAAAGCTTTAAGAAAATAAACAAACAAAAATTTTTAGAAATTTTACAATTTTGTCTGAACGACAACAACTATTTCTTATATAAAGACAGAATTTACAACCAAAACTTTGGCATGCCAATGGGAAATCCATTGTCGCCAACTATAGCCGATATTGTTCTTGACAATCTTCTTGACGACGCTAAAAAGGAACTTGAAGACAAAAATATAAGTATGAGATTTATGGTCAAATATGTGGATGATATTTTTGCAATAATTAAATCCGAAGACAAAGATGAAATTCTCCGTGTTTTAAACAGTCACCACCCAAAAATTAAATTTTCAATGGAAATTGAACAAAATGGTACTTTAGCTTATCTTGACACCAAGCTAATAAGAACATCTCATAGCATAATTTTTGACTGGTATTCAAAAGAAACGTCATCTGGTAGAATAATGAATTTCAATTCTACACAACCTAAAAGCCAAATTTTCAACACAGCGAAAAACTTTATTGAAAGAGTGTTAACAATAAGTGACGAATGTTTTCATATAAAAAATATACAAAAAATACATACGATTTTAACAACCAACAGCTTTCCCAAAAATGTTATAAGAGATCTAACATACACAACACAACAGAAACTTAGATACAAGCAACATAACAACAAGAGAGACGATCAACAAAACTGTAAGGAAAACAAGAACCAAACAAAGAGCTTTTTCAGTGTTAAGTACATTCCTGGTCTCACTGATAACAGAAATTTAAAAAACACCATCGACAACAACAACAACATTGGATTTGGCTACAAAGCACACAGAACGCTAAAATCATTATTTACAAATAATAGAACGAAAATAGGAAAACAACAACAAAACAATGTTGTGTATGAAATAAAATGCGAGGGCAATGAACTTCAAAATTGCAACTTGGTTTATATTGGAACAACAAAAAGGTCATTATCTACAAGAATAAATGAACATATGATGGATATCAGCAAAAAGAAAGAGTCGACTGCACTAGCACAACACATATTAAAAACAGGCCATCTAGTTGATTTTAATAAAATCAAAATTTTAGACAAAGAAAATATAGAAAAGAAAAGGTACACCAAAGAAAGTCTACACATACAAAAAAAGAGAAACAACACTATGAACTTAAAAGAGGATACCGACAACATAAATGCTAGCTACATTGTTGCTATCAATTAAACTGTGATATTAGTTAAGAGTATACAAGTCCGACATCAAAATGTTTATTGTATTTTATAATTTTGTAACGTTTAATTTTTCAATGTTGTATTTTTCAATGTTTTAGTTAATCTCTGACTCCACAAAATGTAAGCAACTAAATTTTATACCAAAATTTAAAAATAACTAACAAATGTTTCAATAAATAGATTAAAACCCTTGAAAAAGTCGACAAAAAATCGACGAAACGTCGGGTACAACAATAATTAAAACTTTGTTTTAATTATGAAAGATATTAGGCCTTATAAGCTAAACCAGAATTGGAACAAAACACGTACAAAAAAATTTATGTTTTTGTGCAAAAAAATTTTTTTTCGCAGTTGATGAAGGACGAAATTCACGAAATGTATAAAATTTTTTGGATTTGCGACAGATTGCGCCAACTTTTGGCGGAACCTGCCGAAGGTAGCTAGTGGAATTTTTTCCCCTAAGGCTCGTTAAAATTTGGTATTATTTTAATTTTGAGTATAAAAAGTCGCAAAATGTGAAATTTTCTTTGCGAATCCGTCAATTACAATCCGAGTTCTTAAATGCAGATTAAAGAATTATAACTAACGATATTATAAGGCAAAAAAATATTGAAATTTTCAACGTTCGTGTGACTTTTCTTCTACTAAATATGGCAATATGCTCATAATTACAATACCCTCTTAATTTCACAATGTTTCTGGTAGCAGTCACTACTTGGCCTGTCACCAGCTTTCATTTGGGCGCTGTATATTAATCTCTGACCTCTTCTGAAAATGCATCTTTAGCAATTGTTTTGGAAAAAAGTAAAAATAACCTTTAAGATATGAATGTGTGTTTTATAAAAATATTTGTCATAAAATTCTATTATAGTCTCGAAACTCACTTGAGTCAAAAATTCAACTTTAATGCCGGACATAAGAACATTTTCAAATGTGTCTGAGGCATCAATATACATAGTTAAAGTATAATAAAAAATAAAATATTTGTTTAATTGCTAGCAATGTATCTTTGTACTCTGTAGCCGCATAACTACAACAAGAACAACACCAGCAAACACTTTAGGTTTTTATCTTAAATATATTTAAGTGAACTATCCTAACAGGTTCGATATCAATAAACTGACAGTTATTAATATACAAATTATTATTATAATTAATTTTAATCAAACAGTTTTTACTCTTTCCAAAAATTTTGAAGCACTTAATGGGAATTCAAATTAACACAAAAGTCATTGGTAATTATTATTAAACTCATTTGCATCCATGCTGATAAACATTTTTTAACACAATTTATTATATGAAATATTTTTCTCTTTTTTCGTTTCGCTCTGCTTGTCACCTCCCAGTGAAGTTGGCAGTATTTTTGTAGCTGATGCTTGCGTTGCTGTCATCGCTTAAGAATACACAATTGACCTGAATGGAACAAAGACGACGAAAATGACGGCAATTTTTTTTTTGCCTGCATTTTCGTTACTATTTAAAATATAAAATTAGTGGCATCAATAAGCGGAGCTGGAGAAGAGAGTTCTTCGTTCCTTTAACGGTTATCGTTATTGTGTGGCGTTTGCATTTCCGTTTCCGTGACAGCATCCATTACAGCTATTACAACCACTTAATCGAATTTCCAACATGCAATCAACACTTTCAATATTTGATGCCAGTTGCAATGTAAATTCTGTGCGATGGCCACTTATACATCAGCTGCATGAGAAAAACTGCCAGCCCGCAGCAGACACATCTTCCTAAACATTTACTTTAAATGCCAACGAAGTAAAATATTGTGTATAAAATAGAACGAAAATTCTTGATAAAATATCAGGAAAAATATGGAATTATGAAAAAAGTTTAGAATCATTTCATTAAAATATGATGGCCATCAAATGAGTCCATCGAATGGTAGGAGGGGTGCGTTCTTTTAAGGAAATGTGAAAAGAAAAGAATCTTCTGATAAAATTTATGCAATTTTGGTATCATTAAGCAGTTCTGCATCAAATGTTGGAAAAAAGGAATAGTTTTTTTCCATATAGTTTATCAAAAACGTTTTATTTAGTTCATTTGCTTCTCATGCATTTGTTCCTTTCTGAAAACAACTGCTTCAACTAATGAGTTCATTTCTTAGTGCTTAGTAAAATTAAAAGTGATATTGAAAACACATTCCCTGAATGCTTTATTTCACAAATTTTAGATGAAAAATAATATATAAAGAGAATTAAGGACTTGAAAGCCAAATGAGTTTTACAATAGTTTACTTACACTGATGTTATTTTGGGTACTAGTTGGAGCTTTTCTGGAAGTTTTGCTGCTTTTTTCTTCTTTGTAAGCTAAAGGAAGCGTAGAGCCAAGTGTCTTTAAGTCACTGATGTCATCAACTATAACGGTGACTTATTTGTATACATTTTCATTAGGTTGCAAGTTTCTAGGTGTATTTTCAATTGTTAAATGCCAATAAAAAACAGTGAAGCTATTTAAACCGTACTGGCGACAATGTCTACAGAGAAAAACATTAATACCCTGGTGATAATATTTAACCATCCAGTCACTAGTTGATTGTCAATGACAAGAGCATGTAAAATGTCAATAGAAAAATTCATTGCGTGTGTTATAAGAAGTATGTCAGTAGTTGTTATAATATTGAGTCGTATACGGTTTTGGTACTGAAATTCCTTTCAGGGTATTTATTTGATTGTTTCTGATTGTGTGTTTGTGTATCCATCAAATTAAATAGGTACAGATGTGGAATGATTTACGTCAGTACCTGCCTTTTGGCCCAACCTGACGGTTGTCAAACCACGTGGTGCAATCAGGACGTTGCACCACCGCCCCTGAGCAGCCGGAACAACTGCTCGGGTGGCAATTTATTTGCTACGTTTCTTGGCCAACAAGAAAACCCCTTGCTCAGGAGTTGAGCTATCTAACCTCTGCTGCATTGCAATTCCCTAGACGGCAATGGGATACACGACTACCGTGGTAGCCCGAAGTCCCGAAGAGCATCAATCCTTGAACCAATGCTAATGTTGCCGCCAATCCAGTTCCTTACAAAGTAGAGTCTGTTGCTTAGCAAAAGCACTACTTGCCCATTTGGGCAACAACACTATTGATCATAGACCCGAGGGTCTATGATCAGTATAGCTACCAACGTTCCCTTCCATGCGAACTTATGGTAGCAACCACAGCCAGTACGTTTCAGCCAAGGGGGCTCCTCAACCTATGACCGGCGAGACGACTCCGTAGAGTCATCTCTGGGCTCCGGTCCCCATATGCCGAATTGCCCCTCGGTGAGGGGTTTGAGCAAGTCCCTCAGGACACGCCGCTATCCCTCGGGATCTGCCTAAGATTTTTAGCCACCAAGCCAGCCAAGGTATCCTGCACCCGATCAGCATGATGCATATTGTGCCCCCGGGGGGAATTAAGTAGGTACAGCTGTACTTTGTGGTCCAAATACTTAAGCGCCAGTCCTAAAACCAGTGTTTTCCAAACAGGCTTACATCCAAAATATCAGTTTGAGCTAAAACTCTAGTATAACAAATCTTTTCCATAATTTAACTTCAGCTTAAACCTGACTGTGGCAAATCAGTGATCCGTTTTTTATTGGTTGTTTTTAGAAAAATAAATTTAGCAATGTGGCAAAAAATGTCAAACAGCTGATGTTTTGACTGTAGGATGATTGAAATTTAAACGCTAGAATTTCTTCGTTCAAATGCGATTTAACTATTCACTGACTTACAAATTTACTAGCTAAAACGTAAACAAAATGAATTTCGAAAATGACCTTGCACTGTTTTTTGGGCATTATTACACTAAAATATGTAGCTGTTGGCTGAGCTGTCTAACAGCCTTGAACTGAATATTAATTATTTTTTGTTTTTTTCCCTCCATTTGTGTTTCATTCTCATTTATTTTTAATATGTATTTCGTTAATTTTTTTTTCCAAAAAGCCACACGATGGCTCTGATGGGACTCGAACTGCAATCGCACGGTTGTTAGTCAGTCACCATACCGACTTAGATATCGAAACAATTGGAACGATTGAAACAATAACTAATTTAAGTAAAGAGTTTGATATTTTAGCTCTAAAAATAGCTCTTAATGTTTTCTTTTTTTTTCAGCCGTCCATATGCCGCCGACATTTTGTTGTTGCTAAAGAACTCATCAGTAGACTGTTTGAAGCGCAACTACAGAAAACATTAAGGTCTATTTTTAGACCTAAAATAATAAATTTCAATTGGCTCTTATAGCAAATAAATAATTAAGTTCATTTTTGAGTAAAGAGTTTTATTTTAATTTTTTTGTGGAAATTCAACATGATTTGCGATAAATTTTTTCAGGTCAATTTTGCCATACGGTATTTTTCTCTGTGTAAAAAATTTTTCATGTTTTTTTTTTAATTTCTTTTTTTATAACAATCGTAAAATTTTAAAATAAAAGCTTTCTCTTTGTTAAATAGTCACATTTTTATTAAAATGAAATCCTATATCTACATGATTTTTCGTTAGATTTATGTATGCAGCAGAATTAACTTTGTCAAATAATTAACTGCTAAAAAAGTGTTAATGCAGATAATGTTTATTAGCAGCAAAATTATTTGATAGAATTTCACACAAAAGAATAATTTTTTCTTTCTCAATGTTGGGTTGTTGGCACAAGCGTTTATCCAGTAAATGAATTGAATTAATGAAAGTGCAGGTGTCTGCTAGAGCAACCAGTAGTTTGTCAGGAAATGAATGATGCCCCGCAACAAGTTATAAAATTTTCTAGACAAAGAAATAACTCTGCAGCTTTTGCTACTGTGGTGATTAAATTGCATAAACATGATGCACAAAATGTTGCTGTGGTGTGGCGCTGCTGATGGTGCGAACAACGATAACATGGCTGGTGATGTTTATGCTGACGTAGAAGTGTGATGATTGTAAGCTTCAGCACAAAAAAGATGTAGAACTGTTGGCACAGATTTCACAAGAAGGAATAACTTAAGAAGACTTAAACATAAAGATGATTTTGATGAACTGTTTGATTAGAGAAAATTTATTACTGCCACTTTGCAGGCGTCTGTATCACATTCTGTCAAAGGTCTTGTTGCTTAAAATATTCGTCCATAAGTCGTGTGGCTCTTGGAATTGTGGCATTGGATGCTTCACAAACCATTGGTGAGTTGGAGAATTTATTTTCATTACCGTTTAAATATGTAATGGAAGAATCTAAAACACACATTATACTTTCTTTGCTCTTCGAAGAATCTTTATCGGATGACAATGAAAAATGTTTCATTTTATTGTCAAGCAATTGACGGCAACACAAATTTGTATTTATGCTGAAATCGCTTTCAGAGTGGCTGAGATGGGCCTTATACTCGTTCGACGATAAGAAATGTTGATTTCTTACCACATTTCTGGGTGAATTATAAACTTGATTTGTGTTTGCTACTGATGATGGCTGTTGCTGTTGTTGGGCTGGTTCAAATTCTTTAAATAATGCTCTGCTGTGTCCAGCCTCTCGGTCACGCTTTTGCTGCTGCATATCAAAAAATTCAAACTGAGATATGGCAGACTTAATTGTTGTTTGGCAAGTGTTAAAATTGTTGTTTGATGCAGTTTCAGTGTTGCCTGGGACATTTGTAAGATTTTCCATTGAATATGCTTTGGTATTCAAAAGTTTTGTGAACAATTTATTGCAGGCAGTTCGGTTGGATATGCTGCTACTACAAGCAGCCAAAAACTTGTCTGTTACATTTCTATCACATTTTCCATTGATTGCTGTTACTGGCTCAGATGTTTTAGCAGCAGTGATAGTTGCATTTGTTGCTGCGTCTTCAGTTAGTGGATTTGCCCTAAAGGATTTATGCTTTGGCTGGGGTTGTTGCTGTTTTCCTTGCAAATCTAGCAACGTTGACTTGACCATCTGTCGTTGCCGGTTGTGCCGTGTAAAAACCTTCTGACGCACTTTATCTTCATTGCGGCATAAATTGAAAGCACTTGTTATGGCTGACTGTATTTGTTCAGCAATTAAAGCCGGTCTTGGATAATAACGATCACGACACACTGGGCACTTTTCGGCACGTATGCGACAATCGACACAGAGCAAATGACCATTTTGACACTGCATTGCGGGTGGTGTTATTGTGTCCAGGCACACAGGACATTCGATTAAACTCAAAATCGTTTGTACGACCAGTGACAATCTTTGCAACGAACGAGGCATTGGTGCAGCACATAAATTCTAAAGACAGTATTTGAGAAAGAAATTAAATGAACGAAAAATATTTTATTGTATAATGAAGTTTATGACTTCCAGTTATGTGCGTACACGTACATACATACTCTTAATTTTGCAAGCAAGGACAGCCACAAAATAGGAAATATATGTCTTAGGTAAGGACTTTAGTTCAATTTTTGCAATTTGATTACCATGACCGATATTAATTGATTTAAAGAACACAAGAGCAGAACGATTGTATTTTGAGCTGGGGTGCAACTAGATATTTCGAATCCGCCACGCTCCTCATTAGCAGCCAATCGAACACAAATCTGGTTGGAAAGGCTGCCTATGACTGATCTGTGCACGTTTAACTGTTGTTCTTTGTTTGTTTCTGAATGCAACGGCATGGAACAAAATCTGAAAATGTATCACAACCCTTTAGACTTGAAAGCCAATTTACTAGGGAAATCCATAGCAACTTTTCATACAGTTAAGGTCAATAACTTCGAATAGAAAAGAAAGCTAAAAAGTTTATACTATATGGCGTAGCTTAAGAATGACCGTCGAAGTTAAACCCGCAATTTTGACAATCATATACGCCAATCTCGATTGAAATTTAACGGTGTTCTTGTAATAGATTTTGAAACGTGTATTATATTTTGCAATTCCACGCCTGACTTTCACAGCAAAAACACCAAACACAATAAAGTTGTATATACATTTTAACACTTTCGCTTTCCAATTGATTTATATAATCCATATTAAAATTTCAGGTAATATAATAATAATTGTAGATTTTTCGACCTTTTTAGTTTTAAAATGAAAATGCTAAAAGTTTTTTCAAGCTTGAGGTCCAATTTTATAATTTATTTCAAAAATATTTTGCAATATTTCGCTAACCTCTATCTAGCATCATCAGGGCTAATGTCAAACAAAAATAAAACCATGAATAAGTACACAGGTTTTTCCTAAAATCTGTCATAAATAAATCAATAATACAGCAAATATACAAGAAACATAATCAACATGTATAAATTATTAGTGACAATAATAAAACAAACTTACATTGAGGTCTGTTTATTTAAAGATACTTTACAGCAATACGAGAAAAGCTCTTCTTTGTTATGGTGTTTTATACATACTGGGCGTACATGTAATTATCACAGCTTTTTCAATTCTCTTATTGACTAACCCCCTAATTCATAAAAATTATTTCAGGCCAATAAAACTCTTATTTGACATATTTGTATGGAAAATCTGTCAAATAAGAGTTTAATAAACCTAAAATATTTATTATGAATAAGACCCTAAATATCTATGTATATATCTGAGAGAGGTTCTCAGTGTCTGTTTTATAATTAATTCTCTCATCTATTGGAAGCTTTATTATTTGTAACGTCTCTAACATGTAATTCTTCTCAATATTTAAAACTTTTATTATAATATTTAAAACTTTTATTGTAATAAAAATTCGTCTCCTTTTTTTGATCTATATATTTCGAACCTCTCGGTTCATCTTCAGGATCTAAATACAATTGTTTTATTAGAAATATTACAATATTTAAATTATTATAAATGTCACCTCGTTATTTTTGTTTATGCTATATAAAAATATTTTGATTAATGAAGCTTTTAATTTTTTTTTTTTGAAAATATATTGAAAATTAAAAATTACAAGCTTACTTTTATTTTGAAAAAATAACCTATCTTCGGTAGTTTATTGGTTTAATTAAATTACCATATGAACTAATATATTCTTTTTTTATCATTTTTATAGTTGCAAGCCACTTGTTCATACTTAGCTATTTGATTTACTTCATGTATCTGCAACTTTGATTTGTTTTGTTCTGTTTTAGTATTGTTGCACCTTGAAAATCAAACACATGCTTCTTTGATATAGCATGTTTGGCTAAAGCTGTTGTTTGTTGTTTTAAAGTTCTGCAATCATATTCATGTTGTTTCAATCTTTTAATTAATTTCTGCGTAGTTTCTCCAATATAAATTAAATCGCAATTTTTACAATTGATTTTATATACAATGTTTGATTTTTGTCCAACTGCAATTGGTGATTTTAGATTTTTAAAAAAATTTTTGTTATTAGCTTTTAGTGATGGTTTTGCATAGCATAAACAAAAATAGCATAAACAAAAATAACGAGGTAACATTTATAATAATTTAAATATTGTAATATTTCTAATAAAAATATTTAGATCCTGAAGATGAACCGAGAGGTTCGAAATATATAGATCAAAAAAAGAAGACGAATTTTTACTACAATATACTTACATCAAAAAGAGGCAATACAAAAACAAAAGATAATAAACTACAATTGATGTTGGATCCAAGTCCGCTATGTGATGTAAATTCGCACAATGGGATGAAAGTGCAGATTTTTGTGTTGAATTATATCTGCATTTTTGATCGGATCTATGACCAGCAATTCCTATCCTTAGTTTTTTCTTTCGTTCCAGTTATTTCTTTCGTTCCAACATATTCTTTTTTGCAATTTTCCGTACTATTACCACTACACGGTATTTTGTTGACCACATTAGCCATGTCAAGTTTATCTATTTTATCTTTGGTTCTAATATATAATTCATTTAGAGTATTGGCAGTTCTGTGAGGTAAACTTGCTGTATTATTGATTTATTTATGACAGATTTTAAGAAAAGCCTGTGTACTTATTTATGGTTTTTGTTTTGTTTGACATTAGCCCTGATGATGTTACCCAGAGGTTAGCGAAATATTGCAAAATATTTTTAAAATAAATTATAAAATTGGACCTTAAGCTTTGAAAAACATTTAGCATTTTCATTTCAGGTAATATATTATTATATTTTTGGATATAGTTTCCGTTCTTAGACTATATATGTATGTATATCCTTCATGCTTTGATGTTTGTATATCTCGACGAAAATTTGTTATTGTATGGTCAAACATTTGACACCGCTACGGGCACTCTGGGGCAATTCATTGTGTGATGAGGGAAATTTTATTTTCGAGACGAACAAATGGGGCCGATGGGACTGAAGCATATACTTAAGGCTTAAGTATATGACGGAAGACCTATCAACCTAACTTAACTTAACCTCTCCTAAGACTATTTACAAATTACCACTAATGTTACTAGTTGTTATCTGTAATACCTTTTAGGAAAGTGGCACTTCAACTAAACTGCAGTGGCTCTATCTTATCAAATTTTATTCGACTTAAGAAAGAATTGAATTGAGTGTATGTATGTACATAGAATATTGTGTTGAATAGAAAACAAAGTTTTGCATTATTCCCAACACAACGCCATCATTTTATTAGAAATCAAATTTGTTGATATTACTCTTACCTCCTTGTCACATTTTGCATTGCAATTGGAACTCCAAAGTAATAAAGTGACTTGATGATGTGAGGATTTAACCAATTTTGCAATTTCCGTTATACGCAAACCCAATACATCACAGCCATTAACCTGTCAAAGTAAGATGCACAAAAAAAAAGCAACAAAATATTTGATAAGAAAAAATTAGAAGAAAGTCCAAAAGCCAATTGAAGAAAGAATAAAGCAAATACAAGTGCATTAGAGCGGCTCACAGAAAAATTTTTTAGTTGACACTATGCAGCAAAAAAGGTCTCTCACCAAAAAAGCTGGCCTTCCGACCAACTAAAATTATTGCCACATACTCTCAAATAGACAGACTTGAGCATAGTTTCCATAATTATTTAGAAATCAATGTTGTGAGGTTTATTCCAAAACTATTTGCTTTTATTCTGTTTGCCAAACCTTTTCCATGAGAAGCTAGAATATGGCGAATTGGTCGATAAATAGTGCATTAATTTAACTCTATAGCCAACTTATATTATTTACAATTGTTAATGCGTTTTGCCTGGCTTTAGTTCGAGTTTACTTCCTCAGAATAAACAATTTTTTTTTTGCGATAAATTTTTAGTAACCAACATTTTTAAAGAAGACAAAAAAATAGAGTTGAAGACTTATTGATTGGGGTACATGCCATAGATGTTTCAAGACCTCGCCGTCGCTCATCAGCACTCGCATTGCTTTGGACCCAGGTCATGATTGTTGCTAACCACCGCCGCCTAGCCATCCCACCACCTGAGCTTTTCATCACGGACAGTCTATATTTAATCTTATTGATTAACATGTTCTTGATGCTGATTTTTCGACCTTTGTTGTTTAGTATTCTAATTTTTCGAGCTTTAGGTCACTTGTTTTTTACAAAATATTTATTAAATTCAATATTTCGATATCTCAATGGATATCTTCTTCAGGAATGTAGATTTTTTATAATAACAATTTAAAAACAACAATTTATAATAAAAATTTTTGTTTTGTTTTTAAATTGTTATTATAAAAAATCTACATTCCTGAAGAAGATATATATTGAGATATCGAAATATTGAATTTAATAAATATTTTGTAAAAAACAAGTGACCTAAGGCTCGAAAAATTAGAATACTTATTGATTAACTTTTAATTTTAACATTATGTTTTTCTGTTGATTGGAATATATTTTATATTTCCTCACAAACAGCTAACGGATTCTTGAGTTTGTTCCGATTGTTTCAGTGATGACAACCCTTTTCAAACTATACTCCGTGTCTAGCGTTTTTTGATCATTAATGAAACTTCCACTCCATATCAATTTTTAAAAACATATTAATTTCATTTGTAAAAAATTGCATCAGAAAATTAAGTTTTAAGTGATTTTAGGAAAAATTAATGTATTATATAAGAAATAAAAATGTATTAAAAAAAAACTATTTATGCGCTTATACCATAAATAATGTAATATGACGAAAAATCCCTACGTATTGAAAAATGTACTAAGTCAGTCCGATTATCCGTTCTATTTTAGTACGCACATTCCCCACTTTACTCCTGTCAACATTATAGAGCTTATTAATTGTTTTTTGTCTTCTTTACGCAGTCTGTGTGTTGTTGATGCTACTCAACTCGTTTGTAAACTCAAATAAACTTAACAGAACATTTCAAACTTTCTAGTTATTCAATTATTTCCATGAAGGCAATGAGAGTCACAAATCTTCAAACAAACAATTTAAAACAGGAAACAATTTAGCCGGCTGAAAAAATAATATAAAAAACAGAAAGCAATTAATAAAGTCTACTTAGACCTAGAATAATAAATACCAAATGCCCTCTCTAACGATTCATAATTAAATTAATTTTAGAATTTCACTTTTTCTGCTTTTATTAAACTATATTATTTTGCTTACCTCAAAAAAATTTTACGATTCATTAAAATTAACATTATGTGTCTGTAACAGTATTATCGAATAGATTCAACAACTGTATTACCGATCAAATGTTAAAAATTTCATTAGTTGCTGCTGTTGAGAGAGCATATTTACAGTATTGCTCAGCAACATTCTGTTTTAACATTAATTATACAGTAACAAATTGTTTTAAAAGTAGAGATCCACAGGCTTTAAATAAACGAAATGCTAACAGCAATTATGTTAGTATCGGTAAGGGTTACCATATTGTAATATCTCTTTGGTAAAAACATTTTATTCATAGATATGAAAATCAGCAATAGTAATAAGCAATTAGCCGGAACGTAATGTAAAAGAGTACACATGGATGTTCACTGCATGTGGAGCCGTTCAACAGACTAACCCCCGATTTTTGACTTGGGATTTAAATACAAAATTAGTAAATTTTAATTAAAATTTAAGTTGGATTTAAAATAGCTTTCTGTTTTACAGTCTAAAATTATTTTTGGTAATTAATTGTAATAAAAGTACGGCAGCACAAGTGTTGAAAAAAACAGATTTGGAAGCAAGTGAAATTGTGAAAAGTTTAGAAAATAATAAATTGTTTTGCAAAAATTATTAAAATAAGTAGCAAAAGTGATAAAACGACTCCCAATTTCACTGCCACAGAAGACGGTTATCTTCTGGAAATAATAAAAAATCAAATTATGAAACAAAAAAAAAACATGTGCAATTTTCTTAATTTGCAGAACAAAACCAAAGTGTCAAAATCATATGGCAGTACGAAAAACTTAAATCGATTTTAAATGGGCACGGCAGGCCGTTTAAATTTGATTTAAATAGCAAGTGTTTGATTCAATTTTGTATTTAAATCAAATTTAAATTGAAATGGTATTTAAAATTCAAGTCAAAAATTGGGGGTAACAGTTTTACTTAATGATGGTGAGCCTAAGCTTTTGTAAATAGAAGAAAATAGGTAGGAACTCTATCTATTACTTTCAACGCTGTCAACATTTTTTACAAAGGCAAATAGCAAGGTTAGGCAGCACGATCACAAGTGTTGATTAAAATTAAAATATTAGAGATTACATTTTAGAAATATATTATTCTCGGCCTAATTGGACCATATCACTTATTTAGATCTACATTTCACTTGGCTCTAGTTGAACATAAAAATTTTGCAAAGTTTTGAGAAAAAAAAAAATAAAATGAATTTGTTTTTCCCTCCTGCCAATATGTTTCTGCCCCTCTGCAAGCTTTGGTTTGTTCGTTTCTCACAACGCTTTGAACAATTATTCTGCAGCAAAATTAAGTTTCGCGTACAGTCGCAAAACTTTTTCTTTAATTTTGAAATATACATAATTTCGTTAATTTGAAATATACATAAACTCAGAGTTTATCGTTAACGAAACCAATTTTTTCTTAAGAAGTTAAGAGAAGTTTATTAACTTATTTAATTAAATGTGTTAAAAATTATAATAACAAACGAAAATTAGCAACATGCAAGGCGAATTAAGTTAAACAGTAACGACATTATTTTTTGTAATATGACCTCATTCAATATTCATTATTTTTGCACTTTACTTAAATATGACATCGATATATAATTATTAATTAAGAATAATTATCACTTTTACTCACATACATGCATATTCTTCACATATCAAATTAATTAATAAATATGTTAATTTCTTTTATGTGTTCTGACTACCCTACAAATGAGTATGTAAAAACTACGTAACAACTCTCACACCAACTCACACACTCACAAAATAATAAATAATCAAAATTTATGCTCATAATCATAAAATCATGTTTGCATAAATAAGAATACAAAAACAGATATTGATTGATTTGTAGCA
This sequence comes from Sturmia bella, assembly GCA_963662145.1. NCBI lineage: Eukaryota > Metazoa > Arthropoda > Insecta > Diptera > Tachinidae > Sturmia > Sturmia bella. Next base: position 20,682,306 of record OY759168.1, on the reverse strand, counting down.
TATAATAGTATGAAATGAATTTTACAAATACATACATACATACATACAAACGAGATTACTTTCACGAACGGGCAAATGTATTCACCTCTGCTCTTCAATGCTAAAATGGTTGTAAGTACCCAGTGGTAAAAGGAAATAGGTAGTGCTTTTCGAACACCTGGGTATTATTTTACTATTTCTTTTTCGAATGAACAATACAGTTGCAAAACTATCGACTAGGACTTTGAAATAAAAAAGCATTAATTATGATACACAACAATTTTAAGTTTTGTTCAACAACAACAATTTAAACATTTTTCCGACGATTTTTTCTGGTAGAGGAGACGAAAAAATATGCCTGTCAGTGTTATAAAAGGTAACATCGGGATGTTATTTTTATAGCCACTTAAATTTTCCCAGATTTTGACATATTCTAGCAGTGGATCGGTACATGGAAGTATGTTTTCTTTACATCTAAGGTCAAATGTTATTATATACTTTGAAGAAAATACTAAAGCAAATACTTTTGTGAAACATATTTATACCTCTAAACTCCCTTCATATTGGGGTTTTTTCTCTTTGGGGAAGGAAAAGTTAAAAAAAGACAAATTGTTGGTCATACATGTCAGAATACACCAAAATCGAAAACTTGGCACAAACACCAAAAATAATTCAAATTCAAGATTGCCCATTAAGGTTTAATATCGTTATTGCTCCCATCTCTGATGAGAAGGTTTGATACTCAAATACTATAATTTTTCATTTGTTGCTATCTTTCGTCTTCATTTTGTTGTTGTCATTCTTTTCGCACTCAAAATTTACGTTAAGGCATTTGATTTTTTTTTTCTTGCCACATAATAGAATTTGTAAGAATAAAGATGTCGAACCATGTAGAAAAACTTGACGGCTTTTGCTATGTACGCGATAATCTAGAAATCCATAACAAGCCCTAAAATAATATTTTTAGTGATCTTTCATATCTCTGACTTACGTATATATATATATATTTTTTTCATTTCCTTCACCAACATCAATCCTCGGAAACACGTAATATTTTTTCGTGTTGTACTGTATTATCAATATTCAAACCTTATAATTTTTAATTATATCATTTGGAATAAAATGTTCTTGTTATTACAAATATTTCATATTTCTTTTGAAAGAAAGTTTTTGATTGCATTCAACTTTGCATGCCATTTGCAGACCTGCTACTATTTACCACTGGGTAATTTTCCCAACTAGCACCGATGTTTCTTTAATACTCTCCCACTAATGAATAAATTTATCATCATTTGATTTTAAAAATTTAACACTATTACGCATCATTGGTTTAGTTTCGCATAACTTTTCGCTTTCATGCATTTAAATTGTAAATACAATTGCAGTCAAAACACTTACGTATGTGAACATTGATGCAAACGTATCGTTACACACTACAGAAGAGCTCTAAATGACTTTAATTAAATTTGAGTTGTTCTTGCATATTTTTGCTTTGAAAAAAATTCAGCTCGTGCCTTTTCTGTATATGGTAACGATATTCTTGTGCTGGCGTTCATGCAGCAACAGCGGCAGCATATGATGAATATTTATTTGTTTAAATATTCATAATTTTCCACATTAGCGGATTAAAAACATACATAAATAATAGATTGTGTTTTCAGTGCTTATTGGGTCTCCGATGACGTTGCAATATTGTATTATAAATTTAATTGATTTTTCAATTTATGAATGCAAATTGTAGCTGCTGGGTTATAAAGCACAACAAAGGAGTTTAAAAGAGGCCTAAAAAAACAAATGTTAAAATTTATTTTTTTTTAGTATTTTCACAAAAATTTTGTTGCCAAAACTGTGTACGGGAGTCGTGAGTTTTCGATTTTGCAAAGGAAAAATTTAAAGTATTAAGAAAGTATTTTGATAGATAAAGTTTACTCCACTTTATGGCAACTAAAAGATCTACTGGATATATTCCAATCAATAGAGAAACATAGTGATGAAATTGAAAGTTGTCAATTGATTTAACGTAGACAGAGCTCAGGTAGCAGTATGGCTAAGTACTGCTATTTAAAAAAAAAACAGTATGACTTTAGTTATGGTTTGGGTTTGAATCAATTTGTATTTTTTTTTTTCTTCCATAAAATTTTTTTTGCCAGCTTGTTAGTTTGTCCAATTTAATATACTCTCACACGCGTGAAAAAGTGTGAAAAAATAAAAAAGTGATTTGAAATCGCAAAAATTTGTGTGCAGATCATTTGCTTTTTGTGATTTCAAATCGCTTCAAATTTGTTTGTTTTTGTGAATATTTTGTAAGTAAACACAAGACTCTATAACTTTTTGCTTGTCTTTTGGAATTGAATCTGAAACCTCACTACAATCTACCAATTCATCCATGACACTCGCTTAAAAGATATTATTTTCAATTTTGCAAAAATTATGAATTGGGTAAGTCAAACCATACCCCATTGAAACATTCACATTTGTGATTTTTTAATTATTTAATAGTTTTGGTTTTGCTCTCATGGTTTTTTTTTTTCTGGAATCGCTCATATGCATAGGTAATATTGTTTGCTTTATGATTTGGTTAGGAAAATTTTAAAAGTTTAATTAACAAAATAAACAAAGCTCTTAGGCAAACACAGATAAAATTAAGATAAAAAAAGAACATTAACATTATCTAATAAAACTTGCAATTGAAACAAACATTTCCCATAATACCTGTTTATTTTTTATTTTTACTGACCTCTAAAACACAATCGCCGGCTTTTAAATCACTTTTAGCAGCAGGTGTAAAATTATCGACATCACTAACCTGGAAAAAATATGTGTACACCTATAAAACAGTATTCGTTAGTTGGCCTCAAAAAAAAAAGAACCCACCCAGGGATATGGATCCCATTTGGTGCGTGTCAAGTGAAATCCACATGCTCCATTTGGAGATTTATCGATGGTTAAGCAACGTACAGATGACTCATAGTGATCACTGTCGTTTTCGTTCTCTCCCTCCTCATTCTCCTCTACCTCCTGCTTGACATTGTAAACATCATACTCCTTGTTATGAGTATTGGCATTAAACTTTTTGGTGCGCACATACTCGCTCTTGCGAGTATTGAGTGCATTTGCATTTGTTTTCAAATTAAAATTTATGTCATTGTCTAAATCTTCTAATGACTTTGTTTTAATTGATATTAATTCCACATCATCGAATTGTGTAATTTTCATTATTATGCAATTTGTTTTTATTAATTGTTTGCAATTTAATTATTTAATTATCTTTTGCTATTAGCAAATGTGTTATGAAGAAAAATAATAATAAAAAATTTTCCTGTCTAAGATGAGTTTTTGCCGAAATGAGGTGTCTGCTGCTTTATTAACGCGATATCAAATTATACTAAAGTTCGTAAAGTTTTCGTTTATTATCTAGGCTTCTTTATTTTGTTTCTCTTAAGTATGTTTTACTAACTCTTTGAATAAAAATGTATTTATTTTTAAAATTTTTTTTTATAGCTTGTTTTGTATTGTAATGTTTGCTATAGATTGCAATATTTGCTACTGTACACTCTATATGGAGCGCAAGTGGCATTTTAGTTTAACGAGCAGTTCATGCCGAGTAATCCAAAATAAAGCGAGCCAAGTCGATACAACCTAAATGAAATGATGGATTAGTTAAAGTTCTGTGCTAACAGTTTAAGGTTGATCAAAGATTTTGTTGTGATGTCCAGTTTTCTTGATTATTTATTTATTTAATTCTGTGTTGTAATGTCCAATTTTAAATTAAATTTACATTATTTTGGAATTAAGCATACATGTAATGTATTACATTAAAAAGAATTAGTTCAGCTCAGTTTTATTCAATATCCAATTGCAAACTGAACTTAAAAGTGTACATACATTTTTGTGTAGTATATAGAAAACGGTTTAGGGAATAAATAATAGGATAGGTAATAAAATTATATCACACTCAATGTGAGTATAAGAGTTTATTGAGAAAAGGTTAGTACATTGTGAGCAGTGTTGAGCAAAATACATGCTCTGATGTATTTAAAATTCAAAATACAAAATACATGAAAGTTGTGTATTTAAAATACAAAATACAAATACTTTTTTTTCCATGTATTTAAAATACAAAATACTGCATTCCAACAGCAGGTATTTGAAATACAAAATACAAAATGCAGTGTAACAGAAATATGTATTTAACATACAATATGCAAAATACTTTTAATCAAAAAAATTTTTATTTTCTTTCATAAACACCAGTTTTTCAAAAGTGATATCAGACAAAAAATCTCTTGATGGCGAATGAAGAAAAACCAGCTAACGACAAAATCTCAATAATTTCCTATTAGAAAACGATATTTTATTGAAAGACCTATAACGGAATTAAGAAATAAGTGACAATTAAAAACCGTTTCACCAAATGCTATATAACTATATATAGTCTATCCAAGTCAACATTTGATTGATATTTTTTTCTCTTGTTTTAGATTAAAATGTCGAACGCTGTTTTTTCTTGTATTTTATTTTTTTATTATTTAACTTACAGCTTCGCAACTTTCTCAATGTATGTGCATTCAGTTGCGTTTACCTTACACAGGTACTTTGGTAATTAAATTGTGGTATTGCTATTTTTTGAAAATAAAACAGTAGCAAAATTTTCGGATTTCAGTTGATGGAATGGAATAATTTTTAGCGCATATTTTTTTACATAAATTGAAAATGTATTTTGAGAGCACGAGTATTTGAAATATAAAATACTCAAGCGGTTAGTATTTAAAATACAAAATACAAATACATTCATGAGACGTATTTAAAATACAAATACAAAATACGTATTTGTATTTTAAATACGTATTTCAAATACATGTATTTCAAATACTGCCCAGCCCTGATTGTGAGTAGCAGGTTAAGGTGACCATAAGAAATGAAAGCATACTCTACACATATACATATGTATACCCTTGAATATGTTTGAATGAAACAAACGAAACTTTCGGAAATGATCTAAAAAATATAGTTTTATTTCATCTGGCCATAAAAGCCAGAAGGTAATGCCTTTTTCAAATGATGCATTTATACAATGGTCCCAAAACAATTTTAATGAAATCATGGGTGGTTATTTGCACCCCAGTGATAAAATTGAAAATAGATAAATAAGATTAAATATAGACAGCCAGTAATGAAGAGCCCAGAGCAGTAGGATGGCTAAGCGCTGCTGTTTAAAAAGACACTATACAACATGTTATGGCCTGAGCTCGAAGTCGTTTAGGTGCTAATGATCGCCATGGTGGACGTGAAATACCCATGGTAGGTTTGCCAATAAGAAAAGTAAAATCGAGGGCTTAAACTTTACTTTTTTTTGCCCCCTTTTAAAACGTTGATCAGTACAATCTTACTACAAAAAAAAATCTTTCTCAATTCTGGGAAAGTAAAATCGAACTAAAAGTTCGATCTCGTAATTAACAATCGTAAATTGAAAACTTCGATTATAAATTCAAGCCAAAGGAAATGTTTATTTCACACATACACACATGGTGATATGTTACCAGACGGGTATAAACATACAGTTTTTCAGAAACGCCATAGATTACAAAATCAAAACGATAGCCGGCATTTTGCGAGATAGAAAAGTATTATTTTACCGTGAGATATAATTTAAGCCCCAGTGTAGGTATATTTCACAATCATAGTCATTTGAGAGTGTAGGGTGCTTAACTGCTGGATAATTCTTTTTAGCATGGCACATCTAGAAGAAAAAGAAACAAACATACACATTGTTTTTATTCTGGTTTACGATAAATACGATACTTGGGGGTCACGCTGACCATAAAAATGCGAAAACACAATTTTGTCTCTCTCGTAAGCATTTGTATTACATATGTATAATGATTTTGTAACTCGAGATTTATTTTTACTCTTTTCAGTTTGGTTTTAGGGTGAAATCGTGTTTTCAACAGACGAAGCAAATGACCATATCAGTTTGTGTCTTATTAATGATTTCAGTCAGTGTGTTAAAAACGGTTTTATTAACACTTACAAAATATTTAGCTGTCTGTTAATAAGAATTTTATTTGGTTTATTTATTTGCTTGCTTAAAAAATAGTTAACTTATGATATGCATACATATGCACTTTGATATAGTCATATTAAAGTTTGAAATAATCTATATGTACAGTGTTAATTTTTTATTAAAACCACCCCCACATAACGATAGTTTCCAATTTAATTTAAATCAAAAGTTATGAAGACAACCAATCATATTTATCCTCTAACAAACATTCAATATTTGACCAAAAATAACTAAGAGTTTTAGACAGTTCGCATGTGTGTACTTTAGGGTGGTTTAGAAAAAAGTTTAGCCACACATTCGTTAGGATTGAAGATTAGTGAAAGGCAGTTTAAAAAAAATTCAGTGTTTGTGTACTGTGTCGGTATATTTGATTCAATTACTATATTTTGCCCACTTTCTTAGCACTACTTAAGACGTTTATTTCTGTTTGTAATCATGTTTGCCGCTGACATCAAATGAAAGTTGTGTCTTTCCCATCCCTGGTTTCTACAATATTTTGAAGTTGAAAAGGCCTTTTTTGTGTTTGCAATTTCGGGAAAGTAGAAACCAGGGATGGGAAGGTAGCAAGTTTTATTTGACGTCAAAGGCGAAAATAATCATCGGGAGACCGGACTACAAATGGCGGCACATGACATAAAAAACTATAAAACCGTTGCCGACAGGTGTGAAAAAAAAACATTTTTTTTTGGATTTTTGATAATAAGCAGTAATTGGCTCAATTTTTTTGTGCGGAAGCCGATTCATTGTAATACACGAGAACGTGCATATACATACTACATACATTAGACTGAGCCAACTTTTAAGCATAAAAATTTGTCGGTATTGTGCTATCGATTTTTAAGAGCTTTTAGCATGAGGAAAATGAAAGTCACTACAGCCAAAATAATAATAGTTTTCGAGGCGGCCATATATAAATTTTTTGTATTTTTGTATGGGAGCCCTCTCAGCAGTTCAAAAAATATATTGAAAAAAAAAAATTGACTTTCCTTTTACATATTTGATATATATTAACCAAAGCATAAACTTTTATTTTACTCCCACTTTGCATAATTGTTTGTCATCACAGAATACTTTTCTTCACTCAGTTAAATTTTAAAGAAAATTTGATCACCCAGGGGTTGAAGTAAAACCAATTAAGAGTTATATAAATAAAACTAGTCTCCATTAATATAACACATTATAGGAACTATAATTCTTCGCAAAAGACAGCATTATCCACACATTGTCGTGATCTTAATCATTATCCAGATTTCGAAAACACTTCAGTTTTGAGCACAGAGAATAATTACAAACGTAGATACATGTTAGAAATGTTGGAAATTATTAAAGTTCTATTAGAAAACAGGATAAATTTTAAGAAGGATACAGATGGACTAGCTAGAAATTATAGACATCTAATTACAAAAACCAGAACAAGACTCAGAACATAATATCTTATTTTTTACATTAATGATTTTTCATTCTTTTTTATAAAAAACTAAAAAACCAAAAAAATGTTATGTTAAAAACGTTATTATGTATAAAATAATTATTAACATTAGTATAGATATATATAATTGTATATATTTATGAATGTAAAACCCTTTTTATTTTTCATTTAGTTTGTCATTAAGATTTGTTTTGAAATTTGAAAATTTATAAAATAATAGAAAACACATTTTCCTGAAGAAGATACACAAAGGAGTATCGAAATATCGAAAAAATTTATCAATAAATAGAAAATATATTTATTGAGAATTGAGTGACCTTAAGCTCATTTATAAAATCTAACAAAGTTAAATAAAAAGGTCGAAGAACGAGTATCCAGAACATTAAAAATTATATATAAAAAACTTATTATTAATTCAAACTTATAAATAGATATAAATATAAGTGAGCGTAAGAGCTTTTGTGTGTGAAATTGAGTGATTGAAAAAATTGTGCCCAGGAAAATTCATGATCATGAGTTCACAAAAGATCGTTGTGAGAGTTTGGCATGGGAGAAAAAGGTAGCAACACAACCCCTTTCATATTAATTAGTCCCAGAGCACATGTAGGGAAATCAAATATACGACTGATAATTTGTTTTTCCCATATTTTTTTTTCGAACAAAGCAACAGCTTCCTTAGGTGGACTCCCGTACAAAAATAAAAAAGTTGAAGTTCGAACTCTCCGAAATGGATTTACTTGCCAAAAGTTATCAAAAAAAACATTGATGGCCGAATATCGATTTCTAAATTGACCCTCTCTAACGTACATACATGTGTATCAACTAATATTTATTTGCATCAGAGATATTTACTTCCATTGACTGAAACAAGTTGCTTGTCTCATTTTTTTTCCGGCAATGAACGGCACAGATTTCAGATTTAGCTAATAAAACCAAGAAATTTATTACACATGTACAAACTAAACAAAAAACGATAAAGTTCAGTGCTACTGAAAAATATGCTATTGACTTTCATTTTCAATCGTCGTCAATAGAAACAAAAATTGGCGCATACAAATACGAGAAATTTTTTCAAAGCATTAACGCTTGGCTGAAAGCAAGAAAAATAAAGCAAAAACTATGTGTATATTTGGGAGAATAAAGGTGTACACGCAAAAATATTTAATTTAACGAAATAGCCTACCGAACTTTATAATGGTTAAAAAATCAGAAGGCCAAAATATCTGTGCAAGTTCATGTTCGAGTTTAGTTTAATTTATGTCTAAACTAATAAATCATTAAATTCTTCAAAGACTTCAATCATCAAACAGTGTTAAACATCAGCTGTGCAAATTTTTTTTTTTTTGCAACGTTATAGATTATAGATGTGCTGTTATCGTGAAAATGTCACGCGTGAGTGCGTTAGCGTAATTTAAAAATTAAATTTCGTGCGTGATTGTTACCATTTTAAGGCAGTTCACGAAGTTTCATGAAATTTCACGAAAAAGTTATGAAACACCAACTTTTCTGGCTTAGAAAAAAACTTTCATCTCTTTTTTGATGAACTATTTTTCAATGTAGATTATTTTTGCTCAATTTCTACTAAACATATAAAGTACATTGTCTTGAGTCGATTTGTAGGGAAGCAAAAAAATCGTTGGGGGAAATAATTAAACTTTACGCAGTGCAAAAGCAAAAATTAAATCATTGGTTAAACCTACGATTATGTAACTTTTCTGTTTCATGAGATTGAGTTCCAAAAACGTGCATTGCAAAGAGTAAATGAAATATTAGAAGAGCAGACTGTGGTATGTGTTGTATATAGAGAGATTTCTTGCTGTAATTCTCCACCACTACATGATCAAACGTTGAAAACCTTCTTGGAAAAGAATTACATTGCAAAAGAAAATAGTTCGCATTTAAAATTAAATTGCATCACAAATAAAAGTAAAAATTAGCTACATATATCATTTTAACATGCTGGGTAATAATCCACAATATATGGGCAATAATCCACTTTTGAAGCAATGAGTAGGTATTATATTATATTGGTTTCAATACACACGTCATTGTTCGTGAGAACTGTTTTCGTGCGTGAAATCGTGTGGTTAAAATAGGTTCGTGCGGTAAAATGCGTGATTGAAAAAATGTTAATCAAAAAGCACTCACGAGCACATCTCTACATACAATGAAAATAGTTCACCGATGTACTACAGTCAAGATTAAGCGGCAACTAAATTACAGAAAATTTTTGTTAAACTAGTGTTTTAATTCTAATTATTTTTTTGGGCATCAGAATTCAAATTCTAGTTTAACCAAATCTTTTCGCAATGTAATTACACTTTAAATCAGACTGTATTACGTCAGTGAACCGTTTGTGATTGATTGTTTTTAGAAATAAAAATTTGACAACATTTCAAAAATATGTCAAACAGCTGATGTTTTAAATTGTTTGATTACTGAAATTTAAACGCAAATTTTTTTTCTTTCGTTTAATTGTAAATTAAATCAACCCCGAAGATGAATTTACACTGATTTTCAGCCGTAAAAATACAAACCATCGTATTTACCTCAAAATATAAGAATGGCTACTGAAAAAATTTTTACACAAAATTATTTTGGATTTAATCAAATTTTCTTTTGAGTGTAGTAAATTCGTTGTTCAAAATAGTAAATAATGCGACAAAGTAATTGTAGATAAAAGATTGATTATGCGAGTGAAATTTAAACAGAATGACGGTATATCTATTTGCTTTGCCATTAAAGTTTATTCACTTAATTAAGTCAAACAAAATGTGTATAATGTTTTTAACAAAGTAACTAATAACACATTCATTTAGTTTGCTCTACCAGTTACTGTTATTTGAGTTATTTGTTTATAGGTACATACACACATACGTAGGTAGGCTTATGTCTAATTACATGGATAACATTTCCCAGCAAACACAAAGTCAGAAGTTTGTTAATATAGACATTTTACACTTGATATCAAACGTTTTCAAAACTTTTTCCTTTGAATTCATAAGGTTGAAAGCCCAGTCGTATCGTTTATCTTTGTATTTGGACAGACTAGCTTGTAAGTAAACTTAAAAATAAATTGAAACATTCCAACGGTGGCCCTAAGGTCTATATTCATTTAGTTGCAGCAAAAATTGACAATGTCATAGCCATAACTTTGCCTTGGAACATGTGGCAATGTCCATTTTCACTAGGTCCTTGTAGGATGGCGCCAGAACTTGGCTTATTATAGAGAAAGAGGACCTTCTGCACGGCCGAATTCAAGTTATTAAAATAATTATTAAGAACTATCTTTTAAAAAAACGTTCCATTTCAACTAACATTCAATTTGAGATTAAACCTGTTTATTTGTTGGGTTGAAATAAAAACTTGTAGATTTGTTTGTGCATTAGGCCCCCTCAATTTATATTTATATATGAGCAAAAACCCGAAAGGCTGCTTGGCAATAATTACTCACTATGGAATGACATCATAAGAAATTTCGATACATTCTATTCGAAAGCGAATTAGAGAATCCCATATATTTAAGTAAACGATCGTTTAACTAAGAGTTCTAACCGGCAGTCGAAAGACGGAACTAGCCTCCTTAACAAAAATTTTCAACATTTGGCAGTCTTGCCTTAACGTAGTTAAGGTGATCGATGTATTGCTGTACGTGAAATAAAAAACTATTTCGCCCCTAAATGCATTTCGTTCTACATTCGAATTCCGCCGATATCCGTACGAAGCGCATAAATAGACAATCAGCCGTATGTTTACGTTCAATAATGCAAATAAAAGAATCAACACTTACAGTGTTGTTAAACTGAACTACATAAAGTGTGGTTTCTAACACATGCCGAAATGCCCTCCAGGTGCATATTTAAAGTTTGCTTGTAAAAGCAGAAACGAAATATTGCATTTTAAATTAATAATGGCCGAATAATTTAATAATAATTAATTAAAATTGCCTAAATAGTTCAACTTTGTGATAACATCATTGTGGGTGGCAGAGCCAGAAGATCATTTTACTTGCAAACCTTATTGTGTTTTAAATTATTAAGTTTTGGATCTTTATGGTCCAAATGGTTTATATGCCCAAACTGCTGTATTGCATATTGGAAAGATAATTTTTGTGCTGGCGACTTGTGAAGAATTAAAATAGAATTTGGTTAAGTTTTTTTTCATTTCAAAAGGCGTAAAATATTGTGTTCCGTCTGTGTAAAACACACGGAACATGTATTTAAATCATGCTTCCCTTCTTATAAATGATTTGCTACTTTTTTTTAGGTTTCCTACCAACCACAAACTTAAGCGAAGATCATTTTGGATGCTTGGCAAAGCTTAATTTTTTAAATTGTTAAAGACTTTCAAAAGAGCTTTTGCTGCTGGCGTTTAAACTTAGAGTAAACTTCTTAAGCACAACTTACCCAGCAATTTAGATTTGTTTAGCTCTTCGCGAGGTGCGCATCGTCGTTGTATACAAGCGCACGCGCTATGAACGCGTTTTCAAAATCATTTCAAAATTAAACAAAAACCAAAACAAGAGATTCCCCATAAGCCCCATAACGAAACGAAAATATAAAAAAATTATAGAAAATTAGCGTGTGTTCATTTTACTTGTTATAAAAATATCGAAATAATTTTTAGTCTGTGGTGTTTCAGCAGTAAATGAAAATTACAAAATAAATTGGCTTTAACTGGGGCTGAATATTAAAATAAAGACGCCTGTGGTAAAAAGTGTTGAAAAGAATTGCATTAACAAACAACAAGTGGCAACTGAATTTGAGCCGTAAAGTTAAGAAAAGTGTGAGTTAACAATTTATGTAATTTATACTCTAATTAATTGGTGCAACTTTAAGTTGCATCATTTCATCTTCATACAGTAGAGTTAAAATTTATTTAGTTTAGTGTTCCTTATCAGCTGTGGTGGTTTTGTATCTGCCATTGCGTTTTGTGTTTTGTGCGGAAAGAAACCACATTGCAAATTATATTGAAGGAAAAAAAAAATCACTTTAAGCAGGTTTGTGGCCGCAAAGCCAATTCAATTACGCCAACAGTAGTTATCAGTTTTGCAATAATGCAAATACCATTAACGCGATAATGATAAATACATAATTACATTTCATAATCTATTTATGAGTTTATTTAAATCAGAAGTTAGCTGAAAGGAAAATATGTTACCCACATGAGGATTTAAATTGTGTGAAAATTTGTTTGCAGACAAAGATTATCAAATTTGTTCTAATATTTTAAAATATTGTATTACTTGTTTTTCACTTTGATTTAACGTGATGCAAGGAATGTTTTTGAAGGCCCTGCTGGGAGCTTTAAATAACATTAAAATGAGGAAGTATTGTTGGAATGTAATTTTTCTGTACTTCCGTGGTTATAAGCAACTTCTGCAGCCTTAGAAGCCAATATTCAAGCTACTCTTGATGCCATATGGAAATGTTTATGAGCAGTAGCTGTCAAAACTTGTACTGATCAAATGAACTAGGTTTTTCCTACTTTTGCACACAAATATGGCCGTATGGCATCAGATCACAATATATTTATTTAGTTGGACAATTCTAGGACTATTGTCTTTTGAATTTGCTTTTGTGTCTACACAGGGCAATTTTTGCAGCAATTTTCATGGCAAGTTTTGCTTTTACTTTCGTTTTTATTTTCATACAACATTTGTTTTTATTTTATGTTAAGAAAAACAACAATTAACCCTTATTAAATATACTACATACAATTTTATAAATTTAAATATTTTCACATCAACAATTTTTTGCTTTATTTATTTACTATTAATTCTTTAAACTCTTGTACTAAAACTTAGTGTACACAGAAAATAAGAAGAAATGCCATAAGGCAATGCACAAAATATCGAATGCCACATTAGAACAAAATCCTCAAATACGGGCAATAGTTTTTTCCTTGTTACTCTCCTCTTCGAATGCCTCGTCAAGCTTAAGAATTGTCCAACTAAAATTGTCTTGCATGATCTAGTCCTAATGGCTGAAATATAGGCTTTTAAAGCTGCAAAAGTTGCATAAGAAATCGAAAAAAAAAATTGCATTAGTCGCAAAGAAAACTTAAAATACTTGATAAAATAGTTGAACAGTTCCAAAGAATATAATACCTTGTTCATACATGCATTTCTAATTGAGATAATATTCAGTTTATTGACATAATATTTTTTGCGTTCATACATACAAATATTGCGCTAACTCAATTAGTTTTTGACAGCTGGAAAAAAGTTACTGGTTTTGTTTTGGTAGTGAGAAAGAAGAAGTGAAAATATTTTCAAATAAGAAAAATGGCAGAAAAACTGCCTTTTATTAAAAAGATTTTAGTGTTGTACAATAAAAATATGGAACTTGTACAAGTAGTGCGTTCATGTTATGACTCCAAAGCGGCAATAATAAAAAGAAAGAGAAATAAAAATTTGGAAATGCTGCAATGTTTTTATTTTTATTGTATTTATTTTTATTTTTTATTATTTTGTGTTGTTTGCTTTTGTTGACATTTATCTCGTCATTCATCTCGCATTGTATACTTTTGCTTATTAAACACATCTTTTACAGTGTCGTGTTTCATCTTTTTCTCAATATTCAAGGCAATTTTGAATTTATTAAGCAATAACTTTATTGACTTTTTGTGTGGAATATTGAGCTCAATAATGGACTTTATTGCGATTACCTCAATAAAGGCGCATGTATGAACATGGTATAACAGATATTCAAACGAGAATATAAGCCAAAGGTTTTAACGTAAAAAATTTATTGAAAATAAAATAAAATTTACCTTAAAACATTAAAGCTTTCAAAAGTCATAAGTAATTCGAAAGGCAGCAGCTCTTATAAAATCAGCTGGTTAGAAACGGGCTTGAAATAGTTTACAAAAAACTTGTAACATTTAAGAGCAGATTTAAAATAGTTTGCAAAAACTTACAGAGGTTCAATAAACACAAGTTTTACTCTTAGCAACTTTCGCCAATTTTCGCACTCCTGCACTTGTTGTCCTGCATGTAATTATGTCTTTGAAGCTTTTGGAAAGGTATTTTAAATCTTAAGTTTTTTCGAGATAAAAAAAAACTGGGAACAAATCGTTGCATTTGATATCGAATGAACTATCTAGTAAAATTAATGTAAAACAAAAACAAAATAAATAAAAAATATACAACATAAGAAACATTTTAAACTTAAAGCCAAAATACGCCGAACGCTTTGAACTCGTCAACGTGTTAGAGACTTTCGTCACGTGCTCATAAGGCAAGTAACACAAAAAAGATTTCTACGCGGGCGACACAAGCAAATTAAATGTATTTGATAATACCTGCTACAAATCGGGTGCACTAAACTTACATACTTCATATGTCAATGCGACAGCAGAGCAAATCAATGAAAATAGGCCTTTGAAAACAAACAAAGCGGTTAGTAAACAAACTATTATATGCCCACCATTAATTTGTAGAGCAAATATTATTTTGCCTCCATTACTCATCAGAAAGAATAACAAACTGTTCATTCAAAACGTTTTACGTTCCTAGAATTCTATATGTAATATGAGCAAAAAGCACACTATCTGCATTATTATTAGTGTTCTGAAAATCTTGGAGCGTATAGCGGAGAACATTTTCATCAAGATCTGAAAACCTCGAGTTGATACAACATAGATACCAAATGAATATTATACTGAAATGTCCTGATTGCTTACATAATAGAAAATCTAAAGAAAAGACTTCCAACCTATAAAATAACGGATAATTAAATGTAATTAAATGCTTCGAGTTAATTGTTATCTCTTTTTTTAATAAATAACTAAAATGTTCAAGGGCCTTACCCTTGTGAAATCTTTATTATTAAATAAAAAATAATTATCCAGATTTTGCCATGGCAGTGAAAATACTTGAATCAGTTTTAAGTTTGGTTATAGAGGCACCAAATAAATGAAAGGCAGGTAAATAAATGAAAGTTTCTTTCTTCACGACACTCATTCAATCGGCAGAATAAAAATGTTTTTAATAAAAATTCTGATGTATTAGTGACATAACGTTTTAATTTTTTATCCGCTGAGAAAAATTCAATACCTAATGCGTTCGAAACATCATTTTATTTAAATCATGGGCTTAAAAATATATTGAATCTTTTTGCCTTACTGGCTTAATTTAAAATAGTAAATTTGAAGAAAAAAATTAAAATTTTTACAAATCCAAGAGCCCAGATCTCAGTGGAACTGAGAGCAGAAAAAAATGTATATATTTGCAAAGATGCAGAACTTGCTTCAAATTCAAATAAACTGCTTTCAAGCATCAAATCAAAAATTACATCTTTCGTGAATACCTCGAAAACTACACGTATCATTCAAAAAGCTAGTATTTAGTTTTTATCAGGGTGCCGAATGTTATTGAAACCAATTTAGTGGCACCAAAATCAATGTAGACCTGTGTTATAATAAAACACAATGAACCAAAATGGACTCACGTTTTAAACAATAAAAGCAAAATTCAAGCTTTTGACTTCCTCCATTTATTAAATTTTGAAAAAGGTCGTCAACCTTTTCAATGAAAAAAAAACTTATTGTTTCTATCGCTCCCAAACTGATCAATAAGATGTAGAGTAAATTATAAGAACAAAAAATAAAAGAAATATATTAAATAGATTGTAGTCTAAAAACCTGATTGTTAAGATTAAGTTCACAAAAATATTTATATTAATTCAGATATAAAATTACTTAAATAAAAGAGGGGTTTAGTACGAAACTTAAAAATAGCATCAATCGCCTCAATCAATAAAAAACAAACAAATCATATGTAAATCAATCCAAAAATAACACTAAATGCGGATGTAGAGTAAATTAGAAGAACAAAGAAAAATAAAAGAAATATATTAAATAGATTGTAGTCTAAAAACTTGCTTGTTAAGATTAAGTTCACAAAAATATTTACATTAATTCAGACATAAAATTACTTATCTAAAAGAGGGGCTTAGTAAGAAATTTCAAAATAGCATCAATCGAATCAATCAATAAAAAAAAAAAAAAATAAACAAACAAAGCATATGAAAATCAATCCAAACAACACTAAATGCGGATATTGATTTATTCATATTTTTTTGCTTGTCTTTTGTTTAGCGAAAACTTGAGAAATAATGAATTAGAAACGAGAATTTGTTAAGATTTACTGCACCCGGTTATTATAAGGTTTTTAAGAAATACATGAGCTCTAGCAGCTACACACAACTACCAGAAGCACACAAAATCAGTTAACATGCTTTAAAAAGTGGGTAACAGATTGTGTTGAAATGTTTCTCAATGAAATCCATTCTCATTTAAAGTGGCATAATGAAGTTTTTCGCTGTTAAAATATGGCAGAGAAATTACTGGAGGAAAAATGTTAAATAATTTGATGCTCTTTGGGTGTAAGTCATGCTTTATGCTTTTCATCTCGTCGTATCAAGTTTGGAAACAAACAAGCACTAAGTGCTACTTTGCAAACGACGTACAGTGAGACCAATTGAAAAAAAACCGCAAAAATTGGAATCATTGAAATATGGTGATACGCCTCTAATATGATGAAGAAAAATAATAGAAAGGAAAATATGATAAAGGAAATTAATAGAAAGGAAATATTTATACGGCACAGCTAAAAAGTACAGTGAGCTACAGGGTGTCAAAGACATTTTTAAGTGAAAAAAAAATTATTTGTACATTCATTTAAAATAGTAGTAAAAATAGCAAAATTTTGACGAATTTCGTTCGAAGTTTTTCTTGTTGTTAATTTTACCCGGTATTTTTTAACTCCAAATTGTTTTACCTGGACTTAGTTCCTTATTGAGAACAGGTTTTTGTGATCGAATTGTATTAATGAACATATGCTTTACCTCAATGAGATGAAATCTTATATTATTAGTGGTGACTAAAATAACATTTTAACTGGCTTAATTATAGAAAAGTCATAAAAGATCTGCATTTTTAAAAATCACGTGATTTCAGGGATTTTCAGATCACATTTTATGTATTTTATATTAAAAAACATAATTGTTATAGATATTGAGTGAACATTTTTATACCCTTCACATAAATGTGTAAGGGTATATATAAGTTTGTGATTCCGTTTGTAACGCATTGAAATATCCATCTAAGACCCCATAAAGTATATATATTCTGGATCAGCATCAATAGCGATTACGATTGAGCGATGTCCGTCTGTCCGTCTGTCCGTCTGTCCGTCTGTCCGTCTGTCCGTCTGTCCGTCTGTCCGTCGGTCCGTCTGTCCGTCTGTCCGTCTGTCCGTCTGTAGTCGTTGAAATACCGTTTCTGAGAAAACGGTTTGAGATAGAAACCTCATTCTTTCGCTAAAACGTGTGAAACCCCGGTAGTGGGTCTGCTATTGAAATTCAGTAAGATAGGTCCGCGGATAGCCGAGATATATTCAAAAAACCGGGGTTTGAGGGATATTTTGTGTAATTTTTGTATTCAGATTTTTGAAATAAATTTTTTCCTTAAAAACTAAATCATATCATTTTTAGTGCTCATTAAATCCTAGAAATGAAGGAATTTTTGAAATCGGCCCATATATATCCGAGATATAGCGTCTCCCGATTTTTAAAGAAATCGGCTTTATTAGCCAAATAAGACAACTTTTGGCACCGAAGATCAATCAAGATGGTATATATAGGCTATTTAGAGGCAAAAGTGGAAAATTTTTCCACATCGGCCCATATACACTCGAGATATAGCGCCTCCCGTTTTCTCAAGAAGTCGGCTCTAAAAGCCAAATAAAACAACTTTTGGTATCAAAAATCGATTAGAATGGAACATATAAGGTGTTTAAAAGCAAAATTGGAAAATTTTTGAAATCGGTCCATATATATCTGAGATATAGCGACTCCTGATTTTTCAAGAAATCCGCTCTTTAAGCCAAATAAAGCAATTTTTGGCACTAAAAATCAATCAGAATGGTACATATAGACTACTTAGAGGCAAACGTGGAAAATTTTGGACATCGGCCCATATACACTCGAGATATAGCGCCTCAAGTTTTCTCAAGAAGTCGGCTCTAAAAGCCAAATAAAACAACTTTCGGTACCAAAAATCGATCAGAATGGTACATATAAGGTGTTTAAAAGCAAAATTTGAAAATGTCTGCAATCGGTCTATATATACCTGAGATATAGCATCTCCCGATTTTTCAAGAAATCGGCTCTATAAGCTAAATAAAACAACTTTTGGCACCAAAAATCAATCAGAATGATACATATAGGCTAGTCAGAAGCAAAACTGGAAATCTTTTTGTCATCGGCCCATATATGTTCGAGATATAGCGCCTCCCGATATCTCAAGAAGTCGGGCCTGGAAGCTAAACGAAACAGTTTTTTGCACTAAATATTTGTCGGAATGGTACATACAGGCTGTTTAGGGGCAAAATTAGAAAATTTTTGGACATCGGCCCATATGCACCCAACTTTTGGTACCAAAAATCAATCATAATGGTACATACATATATATATAATATTATATACATATGTATATAATATTTGCGATCATGTATGAATGTATGTATGTATGTATGTATGTATGTATGTATGTATGTATGTATGTATGTATGTATGTATGTACGTATGTATGTATGTATGTATGTATGTATGTATGTATGTATGTATGTATGTATGTATGTATGTATGTATGTATGTATGTATGTATGTATGTATGTATGTATGTATGTATGTATGTATGTATGTATGTATGTATGTATGTATGTATGTATGTATGTATGTATGTATGGATGTATGTATGTATGCATGTATGTATGTATGTATGTATGTATGTATGTAGATACGTTTGTATGTATGTAGGTATGTATGTATCTACATATGTATGTATGCATGCAAGTATGTTAGCATAAACAATTTTTTTGCTTTGGTGTAAAAATGTGTATGTAAGTACATACATATGTATACACGAGCTTGAAAATGAAAGTGATATAAAGAATTGTTGAAAAAAGGGTACGCAATAAAATTCTTTTAAACAATTGCGTCTTCAAATTCATTCACACAAAAAATCATTTTGGGTTTCCCTACGTACTTACATATGTACATACACACACACATGTGTATGATGATACGCAACAGATCATCAAAAACGTGCACAAGAAAAAAATCATTTTGTGAAAAAAAGCAAGCAATGTAAATATGTATGCATGTATATATGTACATATGTATATAATCATTGTTTTATGGAACACACTGAAAATATTCAATAATAAAGAATTTATTTTAGCGTTTTCAATTATAGGTACATATGTAGATACACACACACATGTGTATGATGATACGCAATAGATCATCAACAACGTGCACAAGAAAAAAATAATTTTGTAAAAGCAAGCAATGTAAATGTATGTATGTATGTATGTATGTATGTATGTATGTATGTATGTATGTATGTATGTATGTATGTATGTATGTATGTATGTATGTATGTATGCATGTATGTATGTATGTATGTATGTATGTAGATACGTTTGTATGTATGTAGGTATGTATGTATCTACATATGTATGTATGCATGCAAGTATGTTAGCATAAACAATTTTTTTGCTTTGGTGTAAAAATGTGTATGTAAGTACATACATACATATGTATACACGAGCTTGAAAATGAAAGTGATATAAAGAATTGTTGAAAAAAGGGTACGCAATGAAATTCTTTTAAACAATTGCGTCTTCAAATTCATTCACACAAAAAATCATTTTGGGTTTCCCTACGTACTTACATATGTACATACACACATACATGTGTATGATGATACGCAATAGATCATCAACAACGTGCACAAGAAAAAAATAATTTTGTAAAAGCAAGCAATGTAAATATGTATGTATGTATATATGTATGTATATATATAATCATTGTTTTATGGAACACACTGAAAATATTCAATAATAAAGAATTTATTTTAGAGTTTTCTATTATAGATACATACATACGTATGCATGTACCCACATACGTAAGTAAATTGAAAAGCAAATCACACTTAATGGCAATGTTTAGCATTATAATTCAAAAATAATGCAATTCTATGCAATTTTTTGTTAAATAAATTTTACTATAAAGTTAACTGATAAATAATTAAGAAATACATTTTGCTTTTCTTTATTTCATTGATATTAAAAAGAATTGGTGTCACCCAGTGGTTGAACTTGAGCATATTAGGAATTATTTAAATAAAAGTTTTGCAGCCTGTGTTAAATCCCGGTAGTGGAACTGATATTGAAATTCAGAAAAAATCGGCCCATTTAAAAGCCAAATAAAACAACTTTTCGCACCAAAAATCAATCGGAATGTATGTACGATTGTGAAGGGTATTTAAGATTCGGCCCAGCCGAATATAGCACTCTTACTTGTTCTTTCTAATTCTGAAATCCGAAAAAAAAATTAAATACCGTAAAAAATCAAATAGCTATTCAATATTGGTTTGAAATACTAGATAAAATGACCACTAAAAGCATTATCAGAAGAGTTATTGAAAATGTGCACTACATTCAAGTGAGAGATAGCACACGGCTTTATGATTTCGATATTTTAGGGCATTTAATACTTTTATAGTTAAGAAAACATATATAATCGAAAAAAATATTCTAGTGGAAGGATTTTGAAAGGCTGACAATCAAGCCCCAAGTTGAAAACAAAGGGCTAAAAAATTACAAATCGTTTTATAACTGACATCGACACATTTCTAGGGGAGTCTTTTGGGAGACCAATTCATCTAACATTTCCTCGCCAATATTTTTTCTCAACGTGTCAATACTTTATCTTTTATGATGTATTTGCTAATGCAAATATAATATTTTAGTACATTTCTCTGCCATCATCGTAACTTATCAAATTCTCCCTCTTGAGCGTTCAAATGTATAGCTCCTATTAAGTTTTACACCAATATTTTATACTAATTGGGGAGCCACCATTCAGAAATGGTGTAGGGAATTATCACCCATCAAGCTAACTAATGCCAAGGTGGCATTACCTGATGGGGTCAAATGTATGACCGATAGGCATTTTGTTAGTATGCGTACAAGTACTTATACATTTATGTGCATATGTCACAAAAGATTAACTCTCTACCCTGTGCTGTTGCAGAGATGGAACGTCTACAGCCTCTAGTGAAGAGAAGATAAATAGAATGTAAAAAAGGACTGCTAAGATTTTTATATAACATTTTTGTTAATCATTTTGTAGCACAATGCGAAAATATTCCCACATTATTTTAATGCAACAAAAGATATGGGAAAAAATATTATAACATCTTTAATGAAAATCACAGACAAATACTATTTTCTTTTGTATCAGTGGGAAAGCGACTAAACAATTATGTGATAACAATGAACAATATGCTTATATATACACATGTTTGTATTCATAAGTATATGCTGTGAAGGTGGAGTTACAGAGCACACTTTATATGCGTTTTCACTTTATATGCTTCTCAAATTTCAAGTTACACAACATGCTTTATAGAGCTCTTTGCTAAATCAGCTTATAAAAATACTTGCTGCCGATCTTGTAATATTTTTATGTATTCGTTTTTTCCGTTTCTCCAATTTTTAAATTTTAAGTATAAGTATTTCTTAGATTAATATTTTTTCGAAATGCCCAATGTTCGATATAATTAAAAATTTATACAGAAAATATCCAAATATTGGAATGGTTGATTGCCATGAGTGTCGCCTTAGAAACATGAGTGCCTGAGTTCAAGGACGGGTACTGACTAGAAGTGTAGCGGCTCCGAAACAGCTAGTTGTCCAACCTGGCAAATGTATATCATGTTTTCTTTGTCTTATCTTATTAATATTAATCACAAAAGAACTTGGATCCGGTTAATTCAATATAAAATAATTATATAAGAAAAAGTTGGAGTAATGAAAATTAGTAAACATTTTTAACAGTTTTAACCTGCCGAAGTTCAATGACATTTAATTACCTTCAAATGAATAAAATATCTTTATATTTGGTAGTCGTAATAACCACCAAGTTTTTAAGTGGTCCGCAGCTCACCCGTACTTTTTCCATTTGACCACATTTTATTTTTTCGGCTCCACTGTGTATTTGCTAAAATGCCAGCATACTTAAGAGAATAATGCGTTGCTTTTTCATAATACAATAAAATACCTGCTGAAAACGAAAGCTCTTTTTAACTTTTTTCTTAACAGTTTTTAAGCTGAAGTTACAACATCTTGGTGTTAAAAAAAATGATTACAAAATCAACAGTTGAAAACAATTAACAACGACTACAAACATATTTAACAACCGTTAAGTGTTGATGTGTAACTTTAAGTTGTTCTCCAAACAAAATTATTTTTTTTTTTTTGAAATGAAAAACAAAAACCAAACAGTTAGTTGCATTTGAACGATTTAGTAAAACAGTTAAAACAAATTAAACATAAACATATAGAAAATGTTAGATATTTAAGAGGAGTTTGCCAACGAAAAACATTTCAATAATAAATGTTATTTCAAATTAAAAGAAAAAAAAAATTGTAAATGCTGTTGAATTAATTGGAGCATAAATAGTTGAAATTCGCTAAACCTTCAAAAGTATAAAAAAGAAAATCAAAGTAATAAATAAGTTTTAATTATTATCATAATGAGAAAATGATAATCAAGATGAAAAGAATCTAAAATAATGATGTGTTGAAATGAAAAAGAATTACACTCTTAATGAAAGAAATATTTTGCAATTAAAAACGAATTCAAGTGCTGCTTTTGTGGAAATAGAATTCCTTTTCATTTGGACTTTTTTTTTATAGCAATATTTAAGTGCAGAAAAAAAAACGTAAAACGATTGAGTAATTAAAAAGAAAAAGAAACAAAAAAATATGATTTTGCAATCATTTTAAGCAAATAAATATATTCGTAATTAATTGCCAGTTTTCAAGTTTATGGTTGAATGATTAGTTTGACTTTTACTACGATACTAATACGATTATTATATTTCATTGAGTGAGTCAGTGAGTATTGCCAAAGAATATCCGGTTTAATTTGTCTAAATATTTATGTGCACATGTGTAGCCACTTCTTGTCTGCGGCTTATTATTCAATCAAATTAACGAAAATACTAAAATAATTGTGGCTATTTCAATAGTTGGTACTTATATACATATGTATATACAATTTATTTTATTCTTACTTTTATAATTTTTTAACATTATGTATAATGCACATTAGAAGGTGTCGAGTTGTATATCTAAGAATTTTGTCTATACTGCACAGAGAAACCATTATTAATTTTTCTAAAAAAAGTTATTAAAATACCCCTATGATTTTTTTTCAAGGCGGAAGGAAACTCATATTGAAAAAATTTAGAAAAAAAACTTATGATTATTGTAAGTTATTCTTATAGATTGCTTAAAAAAGATTCTTCTTGTTGGATTCGAACCCACAACCTTGCAATTGTTAGTGGGCCACGCAACCAACTCAACCATCAAGACACTCAAAGAAATTAAACCAAATCTTTATCATATGCTCATATAAGCCTAATGAAATCAACAAGAAATACTTTTTGAAAAAAAAATAATGTAGTGAAATCATTAAAAAATTCTCATTGTATGCAATTTAATGGAAAACCTAGTGGAACCAATAAGTTTTTTTCCATGGATTTATTCTTGAATTTGTGAAAAACAAATTTTCTTCGCTCTTATTTACCACATGAAAATATAAAAGAAAATCTTTGCTTTTTGCTGCTGCTACAACCGTCAACCTAAAAATGTTATTAAGGAAAAATCTTATTGATTCTAATAGGTATATATGGCTCTGTATATGTTACGATTATTCGACAACTTTTTAATTCACAAAGCATTAAAAATTTTCCCATATTTGGTGACAAATCCCTGCAAATCCCAAATTTAGACATTAAAACATTTAAAAGAACAAAACGTACGAAAAAAAAAACGTTAATACTCATGAACGGAACTTATATTCTTCGACATATTTTGAAGTTAATGACAGCAAAAACAAACAAGCAAAAAATTCATGGTCAATGTCAAGCACTTTAGAAATATTTAATTCAGTTCAATTCACTTATGAGTAATTTTTGCATACAACATTCGATCGTGTGTGTACGTTTGCCACAACGCACTCATTCGAAAAGTCACTGTGTAGTAGGCACACGTTCAGAAACGCAGCACAAAATACTTCAAGTCAAGTTAGGTGTCTCGACCAGAAACTTTGATTTAAACTGGTTCTTAGTTCCCCATAATTTTTTTCCATTTTTTAAACGTTGTTTGTTGAGATATTTTTTTTAGAAAGCATAGAATTTTTCGTTTAAGCAAAACACCAAATAACTGAATTCAGGAACTGCAGTTTGTTGTCAGATAATTAATGATTTGGGGAAAAATGCATACAGACAAACAAATTTATTTTGTTAATGGCATTAATAAAAGAGAAGTGGACTGGAAAGCTTTAAATTAAAACTTGTCTTTAAATACAAACAAGCTATTAGCTATTTCAGTTTTGTACGTTTTGCGAAGTCAACTTTTTCTCAAAATCATGTTATTTTTATTACAAATTTTTCTAGAATTTATGACTCTAAACGACACTGCATTAACTTCACTTATTATTAACACAGGTATTCATAAAAAATAAAACGTTGCTCAAATACATTTTATATGAAAAATTTGTTATAAAATGTGTTTCAACAATGTTTTAGTTTTTATGAATACCGGTGTAGGTGTATTAATTAAAGACAATTCCAAAAACTCTTTGTTTGGCCCCACCCTATTTAATTTTTTGTAAACTTTGCAACTATTTGCATTCCGATCATTAAATTTCGTATGCTTTTAGTTAGGATTTTTAATATTTACACTTCGTGAAATAATTTCGCCAAATAGAAGTTGTGAATTTCTCATCCCTGCCATCAAAATGACAAATATTTGCAAACGAAAAGACAGCCGACTTATTTTATTAAACTTAACAAAAAGTCTATATATTTAATTAATGAATAAAAGCATAAACAAGTTTTTAAAAATATAAAATTTCATACAAAATGTAACCAAAATATCACATATGGCCACCCTTTCCGTTTGCTATTGTTATCGATTTCGAAATGTATGTATATCAATATCGATTTTCTTATTGGTAAAAGTACATTTTTTTAAGTAAAAGCTTTATGAATTTAAGTTAAGAAATCTGCCTTGACGCCTGCAAATAGTTGTCATTTTGATGGTTTGGAACCAGGGATGGGAAAATCTAGCCAACTTTTTGGAGGCTGCTAGGTGATGTCAGATTTGCACTATACAAACTTAGTCCACCATTGGCTAAGGCGACATAGGCTATGACAGGTACTGAAGTAATCAAAACCAAAACGCTGGGATATTATCGCTGTCTTGTGTTATTTACAATGAATGGGCGTTTTTAAATTGTATGTTAATTGCGATTTGCTTATTATTAAAAGTAAATATTTTTAATTTGCATTACGTTGACCAGGCTTGAGTTCGTTTTATATTATTTTTGTGATTGAAATTAATTCAACGAGACAAAAAAACGTCATGGACTTTTAGCTAGGTGGACAACTAGCTGTTTTGAAGCCGCCACGCTTCTCGTCAACACCCGTCCTTAAACTCAGGGGCCTATGTCCCCAGGACGAGTGCTGACGAGACGTGTGGCAGTATTGAAACAGCTGTAATAATATAAAAAAAGAGTTCCAATAATTAGAAAATTAAGTAAATATTTTTAAGCAAACGTTTAATGATATTAAGGCAGTACTGTTTACGTCTAGAAATATTTGCCTGCAAATATTTTTCGTAGGTAGCTACCAAGGATGGGAGCGTATGTCCAACTATTTGGGAGCAGTGAGGTGATATCTGATTTACACTATATAAGTTTAATCCATTACTGATTCAGGCTAAATAATAGGTATCTACGTAACTCAAATCACATATATAGATGTGCTGGAATATTGTCGTTATATTGTGTTGTATATAATTGCCTCTTTCGGACGAACTTCCCACGCTTGCAATGTTTGGAGATCCGTTGTCGATTGACAAGTGACTCATGTAATACATTACAAAGTGAAACTGTGGCATAAACCGCTCAAGGGTGCAATTATATGCTCTTACTTTCAATGCAAAAAAGTTCAAGGTAAACAGTTGCAACTACTCGTCCTTATTTTTTAGTGTATCTGTGATATACATAATTAAGAAATGGAAAAGCGAAAAATTGCAAAACTGTAAATTCAACATGTTGCACTGTTAATTTAGCTAGTTGTTTTTTCTCTTTGTTGTCATGTACTCTGAAGCTCTTCCCAAAAAAGGAACACTAAAAGCAGACATCATCTGCCCCCATGTTTCCCCCTAAAAGCTCTTAGTAAAATTAATTTGAAAAAAAAAATGTGTTTGTTGCCTTGTGTTTTATAACTTATTCTTTACAAATTACCAACAAACAATACAAAAAAAAAAAAAGAAAAACAAGTTTAAAATAAAAAACAAAACAAGTATGTACTTTGAAACAACAGATGCTGGATGTTGAAGCAAACAAAAAAACTTATAAATTAAATAAATTTGACGTATGCAAACATGACTGTTTGCAAGTAATTAAATCTGATGCATGTGTGAACGAAGGAACGAACGTACGAGCAACTTTTAGTTCCGGGACTTGGCAAAGAGGAGAAATTGCTCAAGTTATTTTGTGTTTTTTTTTTTTTTTTTTTTTTTTGTCTAATTTGATTAAAAACTGGGCGTCAGGTATTCATGCATTAATATTTTTGTGTGTTTTTTTTCTGTGCTAAGCTGCTAAAATAAAAAATTGGGTTTGTGTAATTACATTTGTATGAATGTTGTTCATTGTTACTTTGTGATGTTTGCTGCGCGTTTTTTTATTACATTTAGAGTAAAAAAATGCAGCCAGCAGCAGTTTTTTTTTATGAATTTGTGTAATTTTAACGAAGTATGAGTAACATATATTTTAATTACAAGAAAGAAAAAAACAAACTAAGAATAAACTTAAATTTAAATCCTCCACAGAAAAGTAATTGTTTGATGCAAGAAAACTAAGAAAATGATTTTATGGCTTTAGGTCTAAAAATAGACGTTATTAATATTTTCTGTCTTTTTCAGCCATCTATAAGCCGCCGACATTTCGTTGACGCTAATCAACTCATCAGTAGACTTGAAAAATTCTCAAAAAAAGTTTATTTGAAACTTAACTACTTATTCGAAAATTCTCTGAACATAATGAGAATCAGAAATGTTCAAACAATGAGCCAGCCTATATTTTGTTACGTGTATGTCGATAGACATGGGGCAAACTAACCTTTTTGCTTTTCTTAACATTTAAACACTTTCATTCAAAGTTTTAGATACAAATTATTTTTCAATTTTAAGCAAATAAATGAATGCGGACAAAATTGCTAGCCATAGCGGAATGCTTAAATGATATAAAAGCAAAAAGTGTATTTAATCAGAAATCATTGAAGTTCGTTTATACTAAGCATTTACAGGTAGATAAACGCAATATTAATGCTAATAGTTAATTTCTGCTTTGATAAAGTAATCCTTAATTCCAAAAAGTACATATGTAAACAAGTTTTGACAGCTCTAGTACGTAGATATTGAGTACCAAATACAACCACCTGATTAGTTGAGGTGACTTTACTAATAGACCATGGCTAGCACCAAGTCATTCGTTAAGTTTTACAATGTTTGAAAAATATTTATATCTCCTCTGCCATTTATATCTCCTCTGCCATACGAAAGTCTACTCTGATCGAAAGTAAGTCCACTAAAATTTACCGCTGGGTATTTTCCAGCTAGTGTAAACAGAACTTCAATGCTGCAGCTTTAGTGCCAGTTAATAGGATGTTAGTAGCAGAGTGCTGATGTTTCAGTACGAGGTGGCGTTAACGCATTAAAAATGCGTACACAATACCAAAGACGTGACATGTTTTGAACGAAGATGAAACTAAAACATATGTACATCAAATTTAAAATTGCACCAAAAAACCCCAAATTTTTGCTGACTTAAGGTAGAGAAGAACAAAAAGGAAACGATAAAAAAACTACAACATCAAGACAAACAATTCTGCTCAACAAATAAGAAACCATCAACATGCGTTATACATGTATTGAAGGTAGAATCTGACTTCAACACAAAATGGAAAATTAACAGATTTAACCAGAAATTTTTAAAATTTTTATGTCGTTCAAATGGAAAAAAAAAAATTTTTAATTTTACCGAAAAAAAGGTTGTAAAAATTAAACTGCTTTGCTGCACGCAATCATTAAAATAACACTTAAAGCGTCTGCATGTGATTCAAAGAACAAACCGCTGCTTGTTTTTATGGAAAGTAAAATGTTTGGCCACGGAAAAGAAGAGACAATTACACCATCACCATTGTTTTGCAAAACAAACGAACTCTTTTGTTTACACTGCAAAATTTAATTTTCGAATGAATTCAGTAAAAAGAATGTACTCAAGCAAGTATATTTTAATAATCTTCAAAAAACTAAAACCAAACTTTAACCATAGAACCCTGACTTTGAAAGGACAGTCATGTCAAATTTGTAGAAAAATATTCTAAGAATTAACTCTCAGGGATGGCTAAGTGTGTATGGTGGCTAATCAATAGTTGTGAAGTCATGGTTCAAACACCCCCTGCGGCAAACGAGAGACAAAACGAGAACGAAAAACCACAAAATAAAATAATAAAAGGAAAAAATACAACTAAATTGAATAAGAAGTATTAAACAGAAATTTTGATTTTCGGCAGAAAATACATCGACAGGCATTGAAGTTATTTTAATAGCATAGAACTTTGTTTTCAGATTAAATCAAAATCGATTTGAATTAAAACGAAAGTCCCATAAAGCAAAATCATCACCGAAAAATCTAAAATCAGGCTACATTTTTGCTTAATTTCTTTGTGTCTCAACTCTTCATTGTATTTTTTGGAACATATTACCAGATATTTTATTTTTGACTAAAACAAATTGTTATACGAAATTCAATACTTTTCCCATGTTTCATACTTAAAAGCTTTGTTGTTTGCACTATAATGTTGTTTAGTAGCTAATTGCGAAAGAATCACAGTATTCCGGGGCTTCAGACACGATGCAAAGAGAGCTTGCGAACTGGGTAACTGTTCCATTTTTGACGCCAAATCCAAAAGGCTTTTGAGCGCGTCAAGTTCAGGTTTTAATATTTAAACTTCTATTGTGAGTTAAAGTTAAACTGGTTAAACTTATTCGGAAAATTAAAGCGAAAATCACAGATATTTAAAAATTTGCATCATTAAAAGTCATGAGCAAAATTTTGCATCTTAAAATTATGAAAGCTTTTGAATTAATTTATTTATTTAATTTCTAGCTATTTAAATATTAACATGATAAGATCATTTAAAATCTATACCTGCACTAATGGCGCTTTGGGTCTGCATTTAAGTCGGGCTCCCTGGGATCCATATCCCTGGGTCAGCAGCATACAAAAGGACTCTACTTCTTATCAGGCTGGTTTACGTATTGGCGACTGTTTGCTCGAATTAAATGGCCAAGATGTTTTAGGCATGAAAATCTCTGAGATTGCAGGTCTTTTAAAAAATCATTGGCTAAACGAGAGCAGTAATCATGTAACTGTCGTCATATGGCGCAACAGATACAACAGTAACAGTAGCAGTAGTGGCGGCACCACATCCACAAATGATTGCAACGGAGGAAGCGTTAAGGGAGGGGCTGGTAATGATGATGACGATGATGACGACGACGACCACTATGAAGATGAGCAAAATAACGCAGTAAGTATTTTTGTGCATAAATGTAGTTGCGTTTAAAAATATTTGTTAAGTCCATTTCATGCCGTTTCAATATTGCATGTCTTGCTGCTAATTAAGTTCGTAATTGGTCATTATAAAGTTAATTATTTTCACTGGAAGCATGTTTCTATAAAATTGTTATTGTGTGTGGTTAATTTGATTGTTTTTACAGTGTGTGTGTATGTATTTGTTTGTATTGTTTTATTTTTGCCATTTTAACAAATATTACGTTAGCAAATGTAGGTCATTGTAACGTTGTGTCTTGTTTTTAAAATAACTCATTATTACTCACATTGTGCACGTATATTGTATGTATGTATGTATGTATGCAAATAGAAATTATGAGTTAAAAAAACTATAAACAAAAGGTTGACAAACAGTTTGTGAATTCCAAGTGAATAAATATTTTAAAAAAGGTTTTAAATTATTTAATGTATTGTGTATTATATTCAAGGTCAATATATTATCGTCTGCCAAATTGTTAAGCTCATGTGAAAATAAATTAAAAATTAAACAAGTTAAATGTTATCATGTCTTTAAAGTTAGCTAAAATAATTTTTAATTTGATAAACGCTAACGAAAAACTAAACAAAAAAAGTTATGATCGTAAGTGCTATGGTAACCCTGTCCGAAAAGCATAACAGACATCTGCTGTCAAGTATGAAGAAATGAGCTAGAAATTGTTAGAAAGTGCTAGAGCCAAATAAAAGATTAGTTTGAAAATGCTTAGGTCGTAAAAAAACGTTAGTTGTGCAAAATTGTTAAGCTCTAAGTCTGCCAAATTGTTGAGCTCATGTGAAAATAAATTAAAAATTAAACAAGTTAAATGTTATCATGTCTTTAAAGTTAGCTAAAATAATTTTTAATTTGATAAACGCTAACGAAAAACTAAACAAAAAAGTTATGATCGTAAGTGCTATGGTAACCCTGTCCGAAAAGCATAACAGACATCTGTTGTCAAGTATCAAGAAATGAGCTACAAATTGTTAGAAAGTGCTAGAGCCAAATAAAAGATTAGTTTGAAAATGCTTAGGTCGTAAAAAAACGTTAGTTGTGCAGTTTATATTTCAATTTAGGCTATTAATTTTTAGTTAATCTAAGCAACAGTCTATGTTCGCTAGCATAAGATCATAATTGTAATAGAAATATGATTTTGAGATTTCTTAAATTGGTTAGAGCAAGCGATCCTTTTGTGATGAATAGTTAATGACTATAATGAGCATGACCCAAGAAAGTATCATTAATTGAAGTTTAGGATCTAAAATATGTGTCTTTGTAAATATCAGTCTACAAATATAATATTTTACTGGCTGTTTAAACTAAAAAATATTTGATGTGAATATATATGATATGATATTGAAGCAACAAAACATAGTTCACAGAACCGATTATCAAGCATTATTTTATTTATATAGTCGAAATATACGACACAATTCTAAACTGTATTTCTGGGCTTTTTAGTTCGATTTTACTTCCTCAGAATTGAGAAATTTTTTTTTAGAAAATTGTTGTGATCAACATTTTCAAAAGAGAAAAGGAAAGTAAAGCTTAGGATGTTTCAAATCCACCACGGCGATCATCAGCACCCAAACTGCTTTCAGGCAGGGTCACAATTAATACTTGACTTCTTCATTACTGCCTGCCTCTATTGAATCTTATTGATCAATTTTCAATTTTATCAACATGGTGATAAAATTGAAATTCAGTTGATTTCCTATAATTAATATTTAATTTTTGCAAAATATCATTCTCAATTTTGAGGAAATAATTTCGAACTTAAAAGCCCGACAATTTATTTTGCAAAACCAATATGCAACTAGTCATGACCTGGGTTCGAAATAACTTGCTTACTTATAATCGTCGTGGTGAAAGTGAAACAGTCGTGTCATGTTCTGCAGCTAATAAGTCTTCAACTTTACTTTTCTTGTCACTGCAATTTTATCAGAAAAATATTTTTCTAAACTCTGCAGAATTAAAAATTGTACTCTAACCCGATCAAATATTTAACAATTGTAAATCAATTGTAAATCAAATTAAAGTTAAATTAATGCTTAAAAATCGCTGCTTAAAAAAAGGCTGAATGGCTGTGGCAGTTCCTGAACAGCCGTGATGTTTGCGAGTTGAGTGCCGTCGTAGGCAAACGAAGCATTTTTTTGCACAAAAATAAAAATAAAGTAGGGCACCATTTTATTATAGTTGGTGGAATCATCCAAATTCGATTGGCAACGCATTCGGTTGTCACCACACATCTGTTTTCTCTGTGTGTAACAAGCAGCTAGCTAGATTTCAGGTGAAGCAGTTTACCCGTCTAATGCATAAAAATTATAACAGGTTTATAAAGCTCTTATTTGACAGATTTTCCATAGAAATATGTCAAATAACAGTCTTATAAGCCTGTAATAATTTTTATGAATTAGGGGGTAAGTATTTAAATTTAATTCGTAAGTGTTGATTCCAAGTGAATTGTTAACTTTCTTAAAGTGAAATATCTTGAGTAATTTAATTATATGATTGGTGCAAATACATATAACTGAAATATTAATTTAATATAGGAAGCTTAGTTATTAAGTTTGTGAGACTCCTTTTTAGCTTAATATTATTTTATTATTGCCGTGACGAAGCTTTCCGAAGCAGAGCGAAATATCGGCAAATAAAACTAAAAACTTAAAGGAGACCTAAAGCTCGAAAAAATTAAATAATATTAAAAGAAACTTTTGTATCATTACCTCAGGATGTCATTTCAGAGTGATGTGTTATTGCAAAATCAATAAATTTTAATGACAATCAAATACAATTTCAATTTAAAATTATTATGGCTTTTTAACCCGGGATTTTTTTCCAAATATTTGTGCATGTTTTGTTCTGTGAATATTTATATTTTTCCTAGTTTGTAGCTTTCTTCCATACGTTTCAGAATCCATCAATCAATCACATTTAACAGTCAGATTATTGCAAACTTATACATACATATGTACCTACAACAGACAAATAATTCATGGGAACAGTGTACTTTAAGATATTTATTGGTTATTTACATGCCAGTTGTGTGCTTTGTATGCCTAAATTTTATTCATGCTTTCAGATGATTGACGTCAGGGGCCACAAGGCGAAGACATTCTGTTGAGACTGTCTCGAAATCACTTCTTCTTGTCTGTCATCCCGCGAAAGCAAGTTATAACTTCGGCTCCTTGATTAGGTATGACCTGGTGGAAATATCAGTACAATTAGGCACTGCCATTAATGTGCAGAGCAATAAACAGGTGCTAGCCCTATGCCAGATTACCACTTTTTGCTCAATTCCGTGCTGATATTTTATTTTATTAGATTTATGATTACGTCTGTGAAAATTGGAGGTTGAAATAACAGGGCTTTAAAAAGAGAGCCAAACGAAAATGTTCACATTAATTTTAATTTTCTAGTCAAACTGCATGATATACAATTGTTAATAATTTTATCAGGCTTTCTGGTTCAATTTTTATTTCGTCAAAATTGAGAAATAATTTTTATCATAAAAAAATCCTTCTCAATTTTGAGGGAGTGAAAATCAAACTAGAAAGTGCGATAAAATTATTAACAATTGCAAGTTATATACAGTTCGACTATAAAATTAAAATTAATGCTTGAAAACAGCTGGTCTGGCAGAAGGTTTGAAACCGTTGTTATCATTGATACAGTAGCAACAAACACAAAAATCAATTGGATGTTGGTGAGAGAATATAAAATAGATTTCAGTCAACAGAAGGACAGAGTGATAACTAAAGTGAAAAGTTGATCGACAAGATAAAATATAGATAGTGGATAATTAAGGGCTCAGATGGCGGGATGGTTATGCCATCTAAACTCTTTAGTGTTCATGAACCTTTTTAGGTATATATTTGCATTTTGCGTATTTAATTTAAAAAATTTTATTTACAAACATGTAGCTGAAATTCTTTTTATTATAAGTGCAGAGCAATATTAATTAAGTTGAATCTGATGCATTTTTGTTTTGAAGAGGATACATATATAAAAATATTTGTTGGGCGACCGGTTACATAGTTATTGTTAGGTATGTCTCATTACCTTATTACAAAATGCTCCTTACTCAGTTGTTTTCAAGATCGAGTTATCTGGTGATATGCGTTAACTTGTCAAAATATGCCAAAATCTTGCCTTAAGAAATTAAGTTAAGGTCTGCTTGTTTCAGCAAAAACAATTCTTTTTCATTTATTTTATTAATAAATTATTCTTGAAATTGACAGGGCCATAAGCAAAAGCAATTATTAAGAAACAACTTACTCTTGTATTTGCATGTTTCAGTTTCAATAGAATTTAATTGACCCAAATAAGGGCAAACCTAAGCTGCTTTTAAAGTAAATATCTATTGAATTATAAATAAAGGCAACAGTAAAATGTTTTCCTTTAAAGTAACTTGCTGAAAGTTTGCATAAAAAATATAATAATAATACTAATAATGATACGCCCCAAGGAAACTAAAGTAAATCAATTGAGTGAAATATTTTAAGAGATTAAAAATGTTACATTTTACAGCATTTTAAGGTCAAAAAGGGCTATAATAGCAACAATTTTTTTGCACTTGCTTGGGGAAATTTGTTTTTATAAATATTTGTGAGAAAACCAATATTAGGAAAATTACATTATATTAAAATTTAAAATTTTACTATACATAAAAGCTGAAAAATTGCAAATAAAAGAAGACGTTATTGGATATTGTTCAATCAGGGCTGATTATAACTCTAATGCAGTGATTTCTATATTTTAAGCCTTTTATCCAAAAGCATCATAACTTAGTATGTATATAAAATTTTTGAAGCAATATAAATTTAAAATCTTTTGTTCTTACAAATTCAATTGTCATACTTTTTTGTATGATATGAA
The DNA here is from genome assembly GCA_963662145.1 of Sturmia bella. Taxonomy (NCBI): domain Eukaryota; kingdom Metazoa; phylum Arthropoda; class Insecta; order Diptera; family Tachinidae; genus Sturmia; species Sturmia bella. The sequence continues at coordinate 20,647,189 of OY759168.1, read as the reverse complement.
AAAATGTCATACAAGTGTATTATCATCAACTATAATGATGTTAATTAAATGACGAATTCAGTTGAGGTTACGCACTATTAAAGTCACGAATAATGATGTGCATTGGTTTTACCGGGAAGAAGCAGAGGCTGACAAATTTATGTATTGCGTAAAAATTTCCTACAAATAATAGAGTTTGTACTATTAATAAAAACTTTTTTTTTGTATTAATTTTAGGTCTAAAAATCAATCTTGTTAGTTGTTTTCTGTATTTTTTTTTTCATTATTTCGTTGATGCTACCTAATTCATCAGTAGATTGGAAAATACTTAAAAGAATGTTTTTAGCTTGATTACATATTCAACTATTCCCATGAAGAGGCGGCTGAAAAGGATAGAAAGCAACTAAGGAGGTCTATTTTTTTTATCTAAAATAATACTAATTGGCTCTATCGCAAATAAATAATTAGTTGCATTTTTATATATTAAAATTTTAATGATTTTTCATTATTTATTTATTCTAATAAAGTTTTTAACTGAAATAATTAAAAAAAATTTAGATACAACAGCTAAATTTTTCGCTCTATTAATTAAAAAATTTATTTAGATGATTAATTTTTTGTTAGTAATGGTAGGAGATGTATTGGTTTTACCTAAAAGAAGCTGTGCCTGGAACGGGACTTGTAAGGGCTATACTTTATCTACTGAAGGGAAGCGGTAAACGGACTTTCACATTTTGCAGGTGCATTCAACTGTGAGTGCTGAAACTAATCTGATGTGATGAGTTCTTAAAGGAGACTCAGTGAAGAGAATGGAGTTTGACGACAATTAGAATTAGAGCATAAGGATAAGTCAGCACAATGGCTAATTAGTCTAAAACTTCTGAGGTGGGAGTGAACCCTATTTATTCTTTCAATGTCAAAGATTTTTTTTTTAACTTTTAAACAAAATTTATACACTGTCCCAGGCTAAATTAGATAAATAACAGTTCAGCAAATAAATACAACTAAGTTTAAACAAAAAATGTGTAAAAACTTTCTTTCTAGTTTATTTCCTTTTAAGGTTAACTTTAAACGATACTATTGAGGGGACAGTATGAAGCATCCCAGCAAAAAATTTTAAATAAGCTTAATACCCTGTACAAACTTGCATGTCGAATGCTGTCAAAATACACGTACAGAATGTCATGCAGGCTGATTACCAGATAGTGTTGTTGATGCTTATATGATGGAACATTGCGAAATAATTTTGACAGCATTGATTAGATTGTATAAAAATGGTTTAGAAATGAAAGCAGGTGCAATTCCTCAGACAGCAATATAGTGAAAAATATAGCAAATGTTTATTTTAGACGAATTACAGTGCGATCTATTTGTAATTTGATGCTAAAGTGGCGATGAAAAACTTCAAGTTGGGATGCGATTCGGAAAGATCTGGTAACATTGTTATTTGGCGTGGAGTTCCGGATAATAGTTGTGCTTTGTGTTGTTGTGCATGAAATTGCACAGCCATCAATAGCTTTCTTTTAAGTTTTTCTTAGCTTTTTTCTACGTTGACACTGTTTTGCGCCATAAATGAATGTACATATATATTTTGATATGCAAGCGTTCTATAAACGAAAGCTGAGTAAAACTCGCAACGTGGTTTACCTCTGCACTACCCCTACTTAAACTCGTTCGACTGACTTTACTATTGTTCGTTAAATATTTTGCTGGGTATAAAACAATTTTCAAGTATTGAGTGCTGTTCATACCCACAACTAACCAAAGCTAATTAAAATTGTTCTAAATTTGTTGTTGCTGTGATTGTCTCTATTTAATTTTTTCTTTTTCTTTTTAACTTGCAGCACAACATTAATCAGCAATCGTTGCAAAAGTTTGCAACTTGCTTGCAACATATTGCCCAATTATTGGAGTGTCCTGTTTGCTTAGAGGTAAGTTTTGATTTTGTTCTCTTCTTTATCAGGTTTCAAGGTACATTTTGTTGAGTGGCTCTTGATGATGAGACATTTAATGTTTGTATGTATATACGATAGATACGATAAGACCAAGTTTAGAAAATTTTCCAAGAAGTTAAAAGACAAATAACAAGGCCATCAAGGAAGAAACGAGTGACACATTTTAGTAAAACATATGCGACTTGATGGTACCCCAGATCAGAAATTGAAAACACGTTACACAAATAAATGAAAGAATATTCATAATGTTTGCAAGAAAAGGGATCAAATTTAAAACAGAAACAGAAGCTGAAGCAAAACATCTCCTTTTTCTATTAAGAACTGATAGATGTTTGCCAACAAAAAGATCAAATTAAAAATAATAGCAAACGATAGAGGAAAACATTGACTTTTTCTCTTAAGAGCTGACAGATGCGGGCGGGGTAAAGAAATTGCTGCTGATTAACTTAAAATTGGAAAGTGTTCTTAAAGTCCATATAGCCCAAATTTTCTAATTTATTCTGTGTAAATTTAAGTCACTTTGAAAATTCTGAATAATTTAGATAGTTTTGATATACACTGTAGTAATTTTTTTTACCTTGAGGTAGTACGGTATGCTTCACAACCTACCAGTCCAATTGGGTTCTTGTTGCTTCCATTGTGCTAAAATAAATAGTTTTCAAACAGTTACACAATCGTTAAATAACCCATCTTGTTGTTGTAGTGTTACCTGCATACATATATGTATGTTATACATAATAACATATGTGTACAAACATATGCACTCCATTTGTTCCTGTAGAATATTTTCTAGTTATTTAAGAGTAGTTTTAAAAAGTTTTCAAGAATATCGATGAGTTTCTTGAGTATTAAACAGAATGTACAATGTTATTGATACTCAAAGATAATGCAATTTATTAAAAAGGGGGAAAAATATTTTAAAAGTATATTATTGAATTTTGAAGAAAGGTCCTGGTATTGCACTTTTTATTTAAACTTAATGATTTGTAAAGGGAGAACGTTATGACAAATAGCACTAAAATATTAAATAAGATTAGGCAAACAGTAAGAAGTTAAAAAAAGGTATGGAAGTGAAATAAACCGCCAAACATTAACAAGAGGGCGCTTAGATCACAATGAACGTCAAAATACAATCAGTTGTAAATACAACTTTCAGGTTAATAGATGGGAAAAAGCATCAAAAAAGCAAAAAAAGAATATTGTTGCATATACTTGGCGTAATGAAATACAGAAAAGTAATACAAATAAAAACAGAAGCAGAAAGTAATAAATTTATGACGAAAATCGGCGCTGATGAGAAGCGTAGTGGCTTCGAAACTGCTGGCTATTCCTCACCCAAAGTCATAGCTTTATTCCCACAGTTATGTGGCACGAGCTTCTTTCATTTAAGCTCTAAAAGTTTGTCCAGTTTTATATTAATGCGTTGAAAAAGAAACATAAAAAAGTATTTTAAAATCTTTCAATATATCTCAAAAAAAGTTTTCGAACTGGCATAGTAATTGGTTCAGGTTTCTTTGAAAACAGTGCAAGCCTGGTCATTGTCGTCGTCGCTTTAAGCCATGATTGCCATTCTTCGAAGATTATCATATTTTTTGGCCCTAACTAAAACGCTTACGGTTTCAAAAGGCACTGTGTGCTTACCAGATACCTCATAAGTTTTCCTGCACGAAAGATTCGAGGATGTGACTGATTCGTTCTCCATATAAAAAAAAGTTGGGCCAGTTATCATCCGCGCTTAAATATTGGCTGAAAACTAATTAAAATTTTTTTTTTGGCATGCGCTTTGACCTCTCCTTTTTGATTTTTGTTCACTGTCTCGCCATTTGTAGTCACGTGATTGTGTTTTGTATACCGTTCTTTTTTTATTACGTACAGTTTTGCCTGTAATTTGTTGTGACCCTGACATCAAATAACGTTGTGAGTTTTCCAATCCTTGTCTCTATCTACCAAACTGGCCACAAATTGACCTATTTTCTTTAGGTTTTAATTGAAAACGGATAGAAACCGGTTTTATTTTCATTAGGTTTTGAGTTAAAAAATCTAATTTTTGTGAATATGTAAAAATGATACAAAACATTTAAGGTTCATGTACAATTCCAATTCGACATGAAAAACAAACGTACCACATTTTTACTTGTGATGTTGTGTATCTTTATTGTTTATAAGTCAAGTAAAAATACGAAGGTTTCTTGAAACTAAATTGGTGTTATTGAATTCCCAAGGATGGCAAAGTCATAGCCACAATTTAACGGTCTCGGCACACTGATAAATTTAGCAGTGATAACAACCATTAATAGCTTGACAAAAACTATCGAGCAGCATGCGAATATCGACAGTTTTGCAGCTCTAGTCCTAAAGCGACTTTATACTAGGTGAGTGCGCTTGAATTGTTTGTCAAAATCTGAATTTGCTCGCGCAGTTCATCTGACCATTTTATCTTTTGGGTACTGCGCATTTGCTCATATATTTGATGCTTTTTCAATAAAAACAGTTTAAGTTAAATATTTTATGAAAAGCAAGTAAAAAAAATCTAGAGCCAAAATATCCATCCTGTCTGATAGTCGTGCAGCTCTAATAGTGCTAGCATGTTACTTATTCCAGTCAAGACAAGTTTGGGAATGCTACGAACTCCTTCAAGACCTATCCTCGAAGAACAAATTAGTTCGCTAATGGATACCCGGCCACGAAGGACCGGAAGACAACAAAATGCTTAGTCAAAAAGGGATGCAGTAATGTACGTTATATACACTAAACCATTCTGCAGAGTCAAGGAGTTCTAAGAACAGAATTCTACTCGGGTAGGTGGAAAGCCTTGCTAACGACTGGTGAGCTCTAAAGGACATGCGGCAGGCAAAAAATATTAATGGGTCCCGGCAGAGTGAACTCCTTTCTTTCAAGGTTCACAGACCTTGAAAGAAAGGATATTAGACTATATACGGGGCTAATAACGGGGCACTGTAAGCTAAACTACCATCTCATATAACTGAAATTGGCAAGCAGCGATTTATGCAGACTCTGTAAAGAGGAGAAGGCAACGGTGGAATACATCCTTTGCGAATGTTCCGCTGCATACAGGCAAAGAACCACACACCTGGGCACTGGGTTGTTGGATCTCAAAGACCTCGGTAACAGCACACTTACGGCCGTAACGAGATTTGCTAATAGTGTAGGTGTCGGTCTATAGGGAATAAAGGCTGCAAAAATATATTTTTTTGTTCGAGGTGCACAATTGGCTGCAAATGTTAATAAGAAAGTATAAAAATCACTTTAACCAAAAATAATTCCAAAAAGAATTTCACAATCCAAAATTTTAGAACCAAAAATATTTAGAGCAAAATGGCGTGCACATTTTTGTAAACAAAGGGGGTGGGGAAATAACTATACCGATGGGTGTTACAGTCCAAGAAACAAAAAAATAATCAGCTGTGCTGTCAAGTTCACCTGTTAATAAGCTCTCATTTCTGCAATCCCAACTAAAACGTTTTTGCCACATGCAGCAGCTTCCAGTTTAAATTTTAACATCTTTTAGTTTTAAGTTCATTAAGCTTTAAGCAGTTTGCAAAAAATACCATTCAACTGAATCCACTATTTGCTTAATCTCTAACACAGACAGGCTGCGAATTGGCTGCTACAAATACACAAACATAATCATAACTTGTAGTATTTTAAGAACGTAGTGTCTATAACGGAAACGCAAACTTTGGCTTAAAAGAAGCTGGATGCTATTGGTTGTATGCTTCTGATATACTTGAAATGGTTAAAAAACTACCCTCTAGTTCTAACAAAATTTCGCTAGAACTATATAAAGGAGAAGAAAAAATAACATTTTTGAAACTTAACTTTACTGCAACTCATGAGTTTTTTCATTTGTTTTTAAAGCTGTAAATATTATTTCCAATTTAAAACTGCAGGGCTTAATTTAGTGATAAGTACAAAGGAGCACATGTTTTAAAGCAAACCTACTTGCATACATATATATATATACTATAAAAAGCATAATACTTTGGTCGTGTATGGCGAACATGTTCAAGGAGTAACAGCACGTTTTCTACGTTTATGGCATTCAATTTGTTTTTAATTGTAGTGAGTTGTTTTATATTTTGTAGTGGCCTTTTTGTTTTATGGTATAATATCAACTTTAAAATTAATTTAAATATCTGGAAAAAAAAACTTTCCCATACAAATGATTTATAAATCATGTTTTTTTAATTAGAAAAAGTAAAACAGAAAACTGTACTCACCATTTAATTAAAGTAGAGTTGTGAGTCTGAAAATAAATAAAAATAATAACAATAAATTAATACACGTACTACATAAAATAAAAGGAACCCAACACATATTTGAGCTAACGTACAGTGGGCTCTTTGAGAACATATTTAAAAGAAATCGACAATTACTGAACGGAAAATCCGGTTTTAATAAAATATTGGACCTTATTTAAGAACCGTTTAGTCGGCTTAAGCTTAAGATTTGTGTTTTTATGGGTGTGGTATCCCCAAGAGTGGGTTGCCTTGCTTACGAAAAAATATGACTTACGAAAATGTATAAAAGGACTTTTTCTATTCTTCGCAAAAATGTTTTTCGGAAGATTTTTAATTTTCATAAACTATTTTCATAATTGTAAAGTAGACATAATTATCTAACTAGTTATGTATTATATGTTGATTTTCTCCTTCTTAGCATATGAAATTAATAGACTACAATAGAGTAACTTACAGTAAACTTCTTGAAATAGCGAGTACTGTTAACTATTGTTATTGAGGGTTTATCTATTCTATTATAATTTTTTTTGTCATATTTGACAACACCTTGATTTTTTCAATTAAAAATTTTTTTTAAATTTTACGCTGCAATTTTTATTAAAATTGCGATGTAACAGCTCTTAGAATGGAAGAAAGTTTGCCTTGCAAACAAGGATGGACTTGAGTGCAGACTTCTACTTTTGGTTGGTCCTCATAATAGTTTCAAATGCAAAATTGAACAGCACTTCGTAATTTTACACAAAAGGAATTTAGTTATGTATTTTCTAAAACAACCAATTTAAGTGTATTACTTTTAATCTTATTACTTGTTTTTTGTCTTTGAGTTCATTCGAGACTACTGACAAGTTGATTTGCATTGATGAAATCTCGCTGGCATAAACAGATGAAAAATCCAGAAAATAATCAATAAGTTATATTTTTAGATCTTAAGTAATATATTCTTAAATTTACTTTATTATACTCCAGGACAAGACAACTTAGAAAGGTCCTAGGCAGCTGGAAAGAAAGAATTTAAAATTCGCAGCACAATACTACTTTTTCAAACTTTGATAATTTTTGCTTTCTATACTTTTTAACAATATTTTAAAATTTTGTTTCGTTGAATTTCAAATTGCTGATGAAAATTTTTGCTATTAATTTAAACGCGTTAAGTCTTAATATCCATTCAAACACTTATAATAATGGTACGCACAACTTATGACCATGTTTGTTGTTTTTCAAAATAAAATGAACAGAGCAATTATTTCGACATGAATTTTCGTATAAATGTCTATGGGAAATACAAATAAATTTCTGTTGTGTAGTCATACATACGAGTATCTGGTTCCTATTGTTTTCTGATTATCTACTTTTGTACAAACACATGCAAAATTTTGCCAACCAAAAAGTAGCAGACAAATGTGAGCTAAACAAAATAGTAGTATCTTTATCACAATATGAAATTTAATTCTATTTTTAATTTTCCTCTCTGTTTTATTTAAAGAAAAACATAATGTCGTCTTTATGAAAAATTTTATAAAATTTTTTTAACTGCGACTACGCAGTTACGTCATAACGACGTAGCTGTAGTTCAACTATTGTGCCAAGGCGATTTCATACAGGCTGAACTTGGTAGCACATGAGATTATTTTGTGCTTCTTGCATCAAACAGCTTTCAGATGCAAATTTTATTTTCTATGTTCAGAAAGAAGTTGGTGCCGTGTTATTCTAAAAATTTTTAGTGGTAGAAATGTTTTGCGTTAATAATTTTTTTTATTTTAAATTTTTTCATATTCAGACTTTGACGTCTGAAATCAATTTACACTAACAAAACGCATGTGTTAGTTTTTTTATGTTGTGCGGCGAATTCTAGTGCACCCACCTGCTAATAAATTTGCCTTAAACGTATCTTTCACACTAACAAAATGCATGCATTTTTTTTGGGTTGTGCAGCCAATTGGATTGTACCCACTTGGTAATGAATTCGCCTTGGCTTAAGTACGCGTTAAAACCAATTTCACGGTGAATCCATTACAAATGGGTGAATCCGAGTTTGGTTCAATGCTTTTTCACGATTTCTTGCTCTTGACTTGTCACAAGGGACAACAAAGCTTATAACCAAGGCAGCTAGATTCTAGATAGGCTTACAAGCCCAGCTGACTATTGTTTTTCGCTTGTAGAAGCGTCAAAATACACAACCCAAACACACATACGCGATACGAACAAATGGGTGACAGTAGTTCAAGATTTCTACGAGCACAAAATGCATAAAGAGTTTGTTGTGGTTATGCGACTACCTGGTATCGAGCTGCCGTGCTCATAACAATTCAAGAGAAAATGTTGAAGCGAATTAGTGTGCGATCATCGGAAATAGATTTGGCTTGGTAAATTTCTTAATTTTTTTTTTTGTTTCAGTAGTTTTGTGAGTGAGCTGCCAAAAGTAATCATAACTTAATATATATAAAAAGTCTCAATGTCGACTGTCTCAGTCAAAATTGGAACAATAAAATCGAAAAACTTTCCATATAACCAAATACGACAAAACCATGCACGAAGCAGTCAAGCGCCATATTTAAAGTGATGAAGATTGGCTCAGATTAAACAGAAAGCACTACTAGTATATTACTTTTATCTTTTCTTTTCATCGGGTATTGTTGTACATTTATTTTTACCTTAACGCTTCGGTTTGTAGATTAAATCATTTAATTTGTCCCCTGCTGTAAAATATGTATTTGCTTGTACTTTTGTTGTTAGTATAGTCGATTGTACTATTTATGTTTGTTGGTGTTTATAATATATAATATTTGAGTTATATGTTAACAGTAAATGTTGTTAAAAACAGAAATGCAAAATATTTCATAATTTAAACCATAATACTTGTTTTCGAACTCATTCGTACTCCTCTCTAGTCATCACAATGCCCGAGTAGAAGTATTCATACGGAGATTCACAGCCATATAAATAAGCAGAATGCTCACATGCATGTTGCCAGTGTGTACGCAAGTGTTTTACAATAAAACCACAATTGGGAAATGCAATTCTAAGTATTAAATATTTGCATTATACATTTGTTTGTCTGTAGCTTTGTATTTGAATATGATTTTAATTTATGTTTAACAATGTACCAAAACAACAAAATGAAAAATATACTAACAACAAAAATAATAGGATTCACAATAATAGTAGAACAAAATCTGGAAATCGTAGTGCACCGATTAGAAGGAAGAGGAAAAACGTTTTAAATTAAGAAGGAATATTTGAAACAGCTCCAGCCATTTAGGAGTGCCTCCAAGACAATAAATTTCGAATGCTTTAATTACTGGTATGACCACGTTTCGTTTTAAGCTCACTACCCCGCAAGCAAAAAAAGAAGCGCTTGAGCTGCTCAACACCTCAGCCTAGAGCCAAGAAAATGCCATGAAGAGCAGATTCGAAGTGAATTTTACTGATAGCTCTCGTTATGGCGTTATGGGACGATGGATCGATCTACATGAAAACAGCAACACCATCGCCTTAGAGTAGTGATCAGTTATTGGTTTGGAAATTTATTTTCTACGTGGTCATGGCCGGTAATATTGCCCTTTTTCTAAGAAGTTTGAGCTATTGTATGTCAAGGGCTTTATTATTAATAGTTTGAAGGCCAAAGCTCCTTTATGGAAAAAATTTAGCGTTTACATAGACAAGATAACTTTCTCCAAATTTATATCATTACGATACAATGTCTGTTGTGTTTTAGTGGCAACCAACAATCATTACGTGGGGCGACCAGTCGTAAAGAGTCATGCTGTAGGTGCTGATGTCTAAAGTTCTTTTGCTGTTTCGACTCGGAGAACTACATTTTATTCGACAATATAACTAAGGCAACCTGCACCTCTATTGACCCATGATTGCTGTCAACTACTGCTAAACTCCTCCCATCATCCAGGGTGTAGCTTCGGCTACAAGATGTAAGATTTGTTTACGTTAGCATCTTCCATTGTAGCTTATTTTAATAGTGCACCTACCTCATGGGTAAAAACCGGCTTTCCTTGAGCATGCAGGTATCCATATTATTCATCTATAGCTAACAATGCTATCTTGTCTGAAGTTCTCAAGGCAGCAAAATAATATGGGACAGTTGAATATACATGGCCAATATATACGACAATCAGCTTCTGTGCAGGCTAGTCTGCATATTTATGTAACAGCACTCTCATATTAAACCTTTAACAACGCAGCTCAAGTCCCGTCCAAGTCCAAAGTATTTTGTATCTATGGTCATCGGTCTTATGCTCACGTTTTGTACTCAAATACAAGGCTCCTAAACCTATGACCAAATCCACTGAAGAGCCACACCTGAATACTGGTCGCCATGACACTGATTCATTCTTTCCAGTGAGGACTTATTACAGAATAAGCCCTTAGGATAAATACTGTGGACATTCTCTTCCTAGAGTTAAAAAACCATCTACGAGGCATTACTGAAGTGATATATGCCCCGGGAGTGGAAAACAAAGAGCAGGTGTCAACTTAATAGCTCCGTTGATCCCAAGGCTACTCTCAGCAAGATATTGCTTACACTGAAAAAAGAATGCAATCCATTTGTACTTAAATCAATCTCAAGCGGTATCAGAAGTTGGGTAAGTTTGTATTTTCTTAAATCAAGTAGATTGTGCTGGTTTTAAGTACGGATTTTTCAAGCCCTAAATACTTAATTGGCTAATGTCACTGTGCTAGTTGAAAAAACCGATAGAAGGAGCACCATGTGACTAAACATAATTTGGGTGCGCTAAATTCAGTGGACAAATAGGACAACATACATATATTCCCTTAACTCAACAACTATTTAAAATCTTAGAAAGGGTGCTAAAACTGAAATTCGGAAAGAAAACTACAAGTCTTTTTAATCAGCTTAGTGTCTTAGAAAATACAAATTTTTTTCGATGAAAAAAATTAAATTTTTTGCAAAAGTTCGAAATTTTTTGTTTTTAAAACAGCATAAAAAATCTAAAAATAAAGTTATGCTGAAAAATTTTCAAACATTCATAACAAATAAAGTTTCAAACAAAAGAAGCCTTAAATGACTAAAATCGGTGCACAAATTTAAAAGTTATTTACAAAAAATCAAAAATTGCAGTTTCAAACGGTCACCTGACGAAGCTTTAAAAATTAAAATTTTTTTTTTTTTTTTTAGCTAGCATAGAACTTCGTAGAACTTCTCTTAACAAATACAATAGTTTTTTCTTTTAAGAGAAAAATTCTCAACAAATAGTACATTCTTTTCAAATAAAATAATTAAAATTCGAGTACGAGGAGTAGTAAACAAAGCAAATATTAGAACATGCAAGCATTTTTCAAAATAAAACTAACTAATATAAAACTAACATTGTTTATATAAATTAGGGGTATACTCGGGTATTTTGTATTAAATTAAATACATGTACATGCATAATATACTATAACAATATCTTGTTGAAAAAAAATCTTTTTCATTTGTATATACATATGTACATGTACTGAAACGCTGATCCAAAATCAAATACTTTAAATTTTTAAGACACTTGGGAATAATAGCTACATTTTGTTTGCTTGGTTTTTGTTTTTTTAGTTTATACAAGTCGGATCAAATAGAAATACCTTGGGCTATACGCCCAGAATAACATTCTCAATTGTCTCTTTTTATATCCTTCACAAAAATGTGTAAGGGTACATACATATAAGGGCCTATTTCTCACCTGCGAACGTTCGCACAATTACATTGAAAGCAAAAACAATATTCAATATTTTGTTTTTTGCTTTTGCTTTCAATGGAATTCGCAGGTGAGAAATAGGCCCTAAGTTTGTGATTCCGTGTGTAACGCAATGAAATAACCATCTAAGACCCTATAAAGTATATATATTCTGGATTAGAATCAATATAGATTACGATTAAGTGATGTCCGTGTGTCCGTCTGTAGTCGTTGAAATCACCAAAATGTGTTAAATCCCGGTAGTTGGTCTGCTATTGAAATTAAGTAAGATCGGTCCATGGATAGCAGAGCTATATCAAAAAACCGGGTTTTGAAGGGTATTTTTGACCGTTTTTTTTGGTCAGATTTTTGAAAAAAATTGTTTTTCCTAAGAAGTAAGCTATAACATATTTAATCCCCATTAGATCACAATAATCGAAGAATTTTTGAACTTGGTCTATATACATATACCGGAGTTATAGCGTCTCCCGATTTTGCAAGAAATCGGCTTTAAAAGCCAAATAAAACATCTTTTGGCACCAAAAATCAATCAGAATGGTACATATATCATTGTGAAGGGTATTTAAGATTCGGCCCAGCCGAATATAGCACTCTTACTTGTTTTCTTTGAATTCGCTTCTTCTGTTTGTTAATTTTATTTACACTTAATTTGAGTATATTTGAAAAAGCAAACGTATTTGAGTCTAAATACACTGGATGCTAACCCATATTGCTTACCTTAATATGCTGAAAAAAGTTACTTGGTGTTTTTTTTACCAATATATTAATGTTTGAAGTACTTGACAGACGTCAATTCGTCCACGAATTTATTGTGCCTGCAAACTTTAGGGCTTGAGAAAAGACTAGTTACATAGCACGTCGTTAGAAGCATTTGCTCTCATTTGTTTATTTACTTGTGTATACATTAAATAAACAGTTTTTTTTTATTCCTGACTTCGTTGTTATACAATTTGTAAGTTCATCAATTACAATTTCCTTCATAATTCGAAATTTTTTTTAGTTTTTTGGATTTAGTATCAGCTGGCTACTTGTCAAAAATATGCAATGCATGCAAATGTTCAAATGTTAAACGACTTTCAGCTGCAGATGCTTCAAAAAGTACAAGTTACTCCGATACCAGATGACAGCATAACAACAACGAACACTTCATGTGTTTTGTTGTTAGAAATCTTTAATCGTGTTTGCGTGTTTATGTTGTGTATTTTGACAGTTCTTCGGGCTAAAAGCAGTGGTCAGCTGGGCTGGTAAGACTACCTGGTATCGAGGTACCTTGTACGTAAGTTGTTTAACGAAAAAACACTAGAAACATTTTTTGACAGAACTTTACAAAACGGACGCGACCTACGCGTGTCACGTGACTGCAGTTCAAAAAGATCTCATGCAAAGTCATATGATATTTCAAATATTTTCCTTCTTCCATTTGTTTCCTTAGATCAAAATTAGTTTTTATATGCTTTACAGCTGTATACGTATCGAGCTTTTTCAGGTGTTGTCCTTCTCTTGACAAAATTTCAAAATCACGTAATTTTCCTTATCGAACATTGAGCAGAAGTAAAAAAAAAAGATAAAATATTAAAACTGACCAAAATTCAGTAATAAAAACAATAAAATAATTTATTTTTACAGTTTATTTATCCCTGAAACAGATTGACTTCTTTCATAAAATTTCACTCTTATTGTTGTCTTTAACACAATATCTGTTTTAAGGTAAACAAAAGGTATTAAAAAATCTTCATAAATATTAAAACTTTTCCTGGCTTTATTATTCTTTCAAGCCTAACAAAGAACAAATTGAATAAACGTTTTAAATAGAAAATTTAAAAATTTTTAATGTTGTTTTTAAGGATTTTCTACTAAAAATTTCTGTTTATATTAAATCCATTTGTTTAATTTCTTTTTCTAGTAACATCCTAAACATATTTACACAAATTTGTGTAATTTGTGGAATAAAAACTAAGTTTGTGATTTTTTTCCCCAAACAAAATGTGGTCTAGAGATAAAAAATTTGTTATCAAAGAGCATCCATAAAAACTTAAGAAATTCTTTTCGACCAATTACTTTTATTTAAAAACTAATCCAACTGAAAACTTATTAAGCTATTTGGTAAATTTATTATAGAAATCGTAGAGATAGAGAATAATATGAATTTAAATGAAAATTTATATTTTAAGTGCAGATTTTTTTTACAAACTTTCATTTTTGATGAATGGCCTAAAGGATGCAAACAAAGACTTGCAAGGCCTGAGGTGTGGAAGTTTTGTAAGTTGCAAGTAAATTTGGAAATGAAAATATCGCAATTTTAATGGGTTGGTCAAGCAATCGATATTGGAAAAAAAGAAATGCGGTCGGAGGACCCCCGTTAGGAACGAAGTTCCTTACGTTTTTGTTTTTCATCTTTGAATGTAATACAAGGTGAAATCTGTATGTTTTATTTTGTGTTGTCTTTGAAATTTTTAAATTTTATGTTTCTTTAAATTTTTGGAACGTTTTCCAACTAATTATTATTTATCGGTTGCTGTCTCCGCTGACAGCAGCGGAGACACCGCCCATAATACACAATTGTTTGTCGTCAGTACACCAATACATATAAACAGCTCACACGCTTTCGTGACGATTTCTACTAATTTCCACTACCAGCAAGCCGCGTTAAGGAACTTCGTTCCAAAAAAGTTTTACCGCGCTATATCAAAAAGATAATTTTTGAGACTTTTTTTTTGTATGGAAGCTGTTTAAGGAGGCACATGGTACAGGGTCGCTGTGCTCGAAAATTTTTTGTAGAAGAAAATATTATTGGGAATGGTTCTTACATTTGACTCCGTTAAATGCTTCAAAATTCTGTAAATTATTTATTCTTAAATAATCTTATTTCATTCTCCCATTTCGTCCAGGGCAGTGGGCCCATCCAAGGTACCTAGATATCAGGTAGCCGCATAACTACAACAAATACAACACCTACAAACACTTCATGTATTTTTAAGTTCATTTTTTGCGTTTGTGTGTTTGTGCTGAGTATTTTGACAGCACCTTAGGTCTAGTCTAGCAGTAGTCAGCTGGGCTTGTAAGACTACCTGGTCTCGTGATACCTTGGGTCAACCCTAGGATAAGACCTAAAAAATGCTCTATCATAAAAAGATACCGATCTCTATTAACAGTAGCATCCAAGGCGAATTCAGACAAGCCATTTTGTTTAACAATATAAAAAATTAAACATGAGTCAAGGCATATTCAGACCAGGTAGGTGCATTAGAATTCGCCGCACTACACATAGAGACGAACACACGTTTCTGCTAGTGTTAAGTGCTTTTTCATGTCAGAGTCTAAATAAGAACTTTAAAATTGTAGTCACAAAACTTTTCTACCACTAAAAATGTTTAGAATAAAATGGCACCAACTTTGTCTTAATCAATAAATAACAATTTTGACACGTAAGAAGTCAAAAAGAGTTACCTGTGCTACCAAGTTCACCTTGTGTGACTTGGTGATATATATATGTGACTATTTTTTGTTTATTGATTTTTTCAGTGTTGACAACCAGTTTCGTTTGTGTTTACAAAAAATACTTTAATATAGAGCTTTTTTCAGTGGTTTTCGTCCGGCTGTGCGCCGCTGACATTGCGTTGATACTATACAACTTGTCAGTTGACAAGCGAAAACTTAAAGTAATGTTTGAAAATTTTCATTCCACGATTTTGAGATAAAATGGTATTTAGCACAGATAAGAAAAAATTGGGAAACGCAAGTATTAATATATAGGGAACAAAACTAAGGCGACTTTATAACAAGTGGGTGCACTATACATCGTCGCACAATGTACAAACTTTTTTGTTAGTGTAGAAATATTATTGGTTGTTAAAACCTGGATTTGACACTAACGAGGCATAAAAAATGTGCTTTTTGTGTAATGCCTATTTGCTTATAGAGTAGATTTTATTTAAATAAAAAGCGTTTAATAACATGTTGTATTAATGGCAAGCACTAAAATCACTTTAAACACAAATAATAAACAATATCATTTACAATGCAACATTTTGAATCGAAAAATATATTTTTAGTAAAATGAAGGGAACATTTTTATAAATAAAGTGAAAAAAATAAAATTGACAACAATCAATAATCCAAAGCGAGAAACAAGTGTTGACAAGTTTACCTTGTGATGAATTTGCCAAACTTACTCACAATCGCCAGAATTTCGCCTTGTAAGAATTAGAATTGCTGACAGCAAAGGTAAGGTCCAATAAAAAGTTTGTTCCCGATTCTATTGATCCGATTCGATTAAACTATTCCTGTACTCAAAGTTCGTACAAGTGTTGCAATGCCATGCAATAAGGATTTTCATGTTTTTAGATCTAAGTGAATGCAGAAAAATACTTCACTTCATCTTCTCAAAATTTAAGTCTAAATTTTCATTACTGCTTCAAAATATGCCATATTTTTTGTGAGCTTGAAATGTTGTTTTTTTTTTGGTGTACTATTGAGAAAAATTCATAGCTGCACTCACTTTACCAAACTTTTCCCAAAAAATACGAAAACAAACTTAATATTTTCAGATTTAATACCACATCATACTAGACGCGGTGTAATAAGATCGGCGATAATGTAGGACTTTTGAAATTTCACAGTCCCGAAGCTTAGAGTTCTATTTTCTAACAATATAAGTAATACAAATAAAAATACGTACCAAGCGCATTTTCGCCATTGAGATGTAAATAAAAAATAAAAAAAAAATATGAAAAAATTAACCAAATTATTATGCAGCATTTTCGATTAAAAAATTTTATTTATTTTGCACTTTTCCCTAAAAGTTAAGACCTAGGCCTAAATTAAATATTAATCAAGGAAGTGCTATAAAGAGTAAAGGTGTTGCAAGACGTAAAATGCTTTCTGTATAAAAAGTTTGTTTGAGTATTTCTGATTCTCATTTTGTTCATGAGAATTTTGGAATAAGTAGTTGGATTTCAAACATTCTTTTTTGCTTTTTCAAGTCTACTGACTTTCGTTGTTTAGCAGCAACGAAATGTCGGCGGCATATAGACGACTGAGAAAGACAGAAAGCATTAAGGTCTAGTTTTTTTAGACCTAAAGTAATTATTAATCAAAATCATAAACTTATTGTTAAACAGAATATGTATTAGTGTGAAAAATTTCCTTTAAATTTATTAAACTTTGTAGTTTGTTGTAGATCTTACTGTTGAAAAAAAAAATTTTTTTTTTGTAAATCACACAAATAAAATTTCCCTAATATTCCAAATCTTTTAAAATTGCCTATTAAAAAGGGTAAGGGTGTATCTCTAAAACAATTTGCTTATTTATTGCTGAAGAGGGTAAATTTTTGCGGTCACTGATATCAGAAAATTTTGTTTCCCAAAAGCCAAACATTCGTAAAATGAAAAAAAAAAATTATCATTATGCAGTTGGCGAGTATTATTAAAAAATATTTACTTGAAAAAAAAAATAATAAAAAAATATTTCTTCCACAGTTAACCAAAGTTTTAATATTTACTTTCGTTTTTAGTTATTAACTTTTCCCCCTCTCAATTTTATCTTGTAAAACTAGGTAATAAAGCCACCAGGTTGGCAGTGTTGCAATGGTCATGTTCTCTGTAATAACTGTCGCAGTCGTTCGGAAAAGTGTCCTGTATGCCGTGTACCTTTGGGACCACGTGGTAGATGTTTACTGTCGGATAAATTATTTACTCTGTTGGCAGATAGTTTTCCCTGCGATGGCGGTAAGTAAAAACGGTAGAAAAGGGTAAATATTTTATATCTCTGTGTGTGTGTGTGTGTGTGTGAGTGTGCATGACTTTGTGGAGGTTACAATGAGATTTAAGTTTTTAAGATGGTTTTAGGTTCTCCAGTTTCTGTTTTTTTTTTGTTTGTTTTGTTTTTTTGTTTTATACGTTGTGGTAAATGATGTAATACGTTCATTTATCTCATTAAATTAGCTAAATATTTTATATATTTTAATGAGTTTACTTCGACAAATGGCAGATTTAGGGAGTAAAAGAAAATTAAATTCAAAAACAAGCTTTTTAAATTGTGTGCATTGCTATAAAATTTAGAAGGGCTGGCTTTTATTAAATTTAATTTTGTTTTGCAGAGGAAAGGAAATGCAGGAACATTGGTAGTGTGAAGAGACACTAATCATCACAATTTTCAGTCTTAATCTGATATGAGTTATTTTTAGGGTTCCGTACTCATCAGAGTGAAACGGAATCCTATTACCGAGACTTTTGCGTCCGTCCGTCGGTCCGTCCGTCACAGCGTCCATTCTCCGCAACGGTAAGAGCTACAGAGCTGAAATTTTCACAGGATATTGTTGTACCTTGCCGCTACTACAACAAATACCAAAAACAACAACAAGTAAAAAAGTACCAGGTTTCCCTATACAACGTGAAGTAACAATTAGCCGTAGCTCTTAAACTGTAAGAGACAGAGAGCTGAAATTCGTACAATATATGCATTTACATATTGACTATAACAGCAAATGCTAACAACAGCAACAACTCTAACACTACCAGGTGTCCCTATTCAATGTAAAGTAACAGTTAGTTATAACTCTCGAATCGTAAGATTCTCTCAAAACAGAGCCGAAATTCGTACGGTGTATGTGTTCTCAGATGCCTTACAACAACAAATGATAACAGCAACAACAAGTCGAAAACTACTAGGTGTCTCCATTGCTTTTGCATAGTAGCGAAAAAGCCGCTCAACCACAAGTTTGATCGAAATTTCAGCAATATGTACTAGGCTGGCTGGATTTGTATGAACGAAAGTTTGTCGATCTTGTGACATCGATTTTTCTATAGCCTTTGGCATGATGAAAAAAGTCATCACTACGAAATATCAAAAAGTCATTTTTCAGTCGTCTGATTTAATTTTCTTTTGCATTATTGTATGAGAGCCCCATATGGAGGCGTGGTAAGGGTTTGTGCTCCCCAAAAACATATTGAGGACATAAAGTTATTTGGGATCGATCATATATTTGGCTGCTTTACGGGCACGCTGGGGCAAGGTAATGTGATGAAGGGAAATTTCATTTTCGAGTTGATCAAATACGTCCTCTTGGAACTGCTTAGGTCCCTGTTCACAGACGAACCAAATGCACGAGTAACTCCCAATAATTTTTCTCACCACTATATATATTTCTTTTGATATATCGTACTGAAACTTATTTTCCTCCTGCCAAAGCTATCGAAAATCAATGCCTCAAAGTTGATTGCCAATTCAACTCAACCTCATATGCACTCAAAAGTACGAGTCTGAGCTTACGACATAGAAGCTGCTGAGAGCCGTTGTTGCTTCTAAGCAACTAAGTGTACCCCAGCTTGGCTCAATTTTATTTATTTATTTATCCATCTAAGCCTATGGAATACAATATCCTTACAGGCTAATAATAACTTAATTACTAAATATATGAAATAATTCCTTATATTGTAATAACAATTTAAAATCAGTAATCGGCAACGAAAAATCAATGCTAACGATATTATTGATGCTATTTAAAGTATTCAAGGCCCGTAGCAACGGATCACGCATTGCATAATTAGTACCATGTCTAGAAACATAAAATAAATTACTGGATCTGAAAAACTTACATGGCACAACAAATTTTATTAACTTTAATAAGTATTCACAATCGATATGACCGTTTATCAAGTTATAAATTACAATAGTGGACTGCATAGTACGTCTTACAGCAAGTGGCTTCAAACCCAAAAGCAAACATCGAGCATTATATGAAATTGGCATTAACAAAGTTTGAAAATTACGGAGCGCATATTTAGCAAATTTCTTTTGTACTCTTTCACTTCTATTTGTATGCACATCGTAAATAGGGTGCCAAATAAACAAGCAATACTCTAATTTAGAGCGTACAAAAGCTGTATACAAAATTCGTAAAGTAATGGGATCAGCAAAGTCTTGACAGTTCAGTTCACAGTCCAAAATGATACCCAGACTTAACATTTGATTGACCACTACTAAATTGCAAATTTTAACATACCAATTTGAGCTTGAAACTTGACTAACTGAAAGTTTATGCTTAACATGTATTTTTATACAGCGCTTTACTTGATTTCAATCAAATAACTACTCAAACTCTAAATTCAGTGCACAGTATACATTTTTATACGAGTTGAACTAAGAAAGCAACCAATGTGATTAACTGCACAAATCACTTCTGGGGTTAAAACAATATTTTAACACTTAATTTCAGAGAATTCCGCTTTCTTTAAAACAGTATCTGTTTATTATTTCGCCTGAAACTTTAATTTCAACTTTACCAAGAATGTGTTTTTATTTTTTATAGTTATTTAGTATCATTCTTCCATTTTTCCTTACTGCTGCTGCTGTTGTTGTATTTTACGACTTAATTATGTAACATAAATTACTAAAGTTTCGCCAATGTTGTCGCTGTTATACGCGTAATTTTTCATATTTTCCGCTTTTTCATTTAATATTTTTCAATTTCTTTGTCATTTTTCTGCAGGAATTTAAGCTATTGAAGATTTGCTTCTCGTTTTTATAAAAGTTAAGAAAAAATGTTTGTCGTGTTGGTTGCTTGTGTTATTTTTCAATCTGTGTAACAGTCATAATCTTAAATGTTGCCAAGTTAAGATTAAATGATGTTGCGTTTTTCATTTTCAACTTCCTGTGTTGCTTTAAATGAAATAGTGGGTGAATGGCAGAGAAAGAGAGACGGTAACCGAATGAAGAGAAGTATTTTCCGAAAGGGAATTTCTGCAAGCTTTACTAGTAATGCCTTGGTGGGGTGGTCACGTCCCGTGAATATATGTACGGACAGTCAAATGGACATTACTGTGTTCTCAACGGATTAAATCGCTTTACTAACACTTACTATACCAGTGGTTAGCGACGCATCATATGGGTGAGGGCAGTGGCGTGAATAACTAGAAATGAGATAGCAAATTCACTTGCTTTTAGAGCAACATACTTTAGTGACCTAAGCTTGGCATGCGCAAAATCTTTCGCCACCGTTAAATCTGAGCTGAAGAATTGGGCACATAGTCTCTAGAATAATGAAATTGTGAGAGTGGGACTCAATAGAACAATACTGTGGGTAGATCAGATATGGAAAAAACGAAGTGGCTTTTGTGATTTAGCACACCGTACATCTAAATAAATTTGTATAAGAAAAATACCAGATAATTTTTTTTAATTGAGACACAAAAAGAAAAAGCTCGTTTTAAATTTAAGTTTTTTCTACTTGATTTTAGTACGAATCATGCCTGAAAATTTAAGTGCTTATAACACACAAGTGTACTTAAAACAAGGGACTATTAAAGAGAATCAATGCTGTTAAGGCTTAAAATGAGTACGAAATTCTTGGTTGTATTTGCAACGAACACTTGTATTAATATTCAATTCTTTTTAATTTTTTTAATTTTTACGGTGGCTGAGTTGGTAGAGTGGCTGGCCTGGTGGCAGTTAAGTTTCAGATTTAAATTGGCAAAGAGACAAAATAATTTATAAATTATTATTAAATTAAGGTAGTAGAGCAAAATATTTCAGATACGAGTTCAGGATTAAATATGCTTCAGAAACATCGTATCAAGTGCATAATCAATCAAAACAAATTGAATCCTTCCATACTTAAATCAATCGTAGACGGTGTCAAAAATATGATAAGTACCAATGTTCTAAGAACAAGAACGGCAAAAAATTTCGCAAGCAAAGTCGAAATTAGATATACTGTAGAGAAAAGAATCAATCGCTAGTGGGAAAGCCACTCGTTCGCAAAACTGCCACAAGCGAAAACAGAGTACATGCAGTAAAAATATTTGCTTATGGCCCTACGTGAGTAAAGCGGAACACTGGCATAAACAAAGTCGTAATTCTACGAGAAATCCACGCACCCGGCCCGGAGTACTGTCTAAGGGAAGATAAAATTTTAAATATCAGGGGGTAGAAATATTTCTATGACAAAATTTTATCCCTGGGTTATATATGACTTTTGGCTTTGACAATTTTATTTTTGAAATAAGAATAATTGATAATGATTCATTACGAACTACTTTGTTTGATATCTTATCCTTTTCTCCTTGCATGACAGAAAGATTACTTCCCATTTTAACAACTTCTTGCTTTATTGTTTCGTAATACGATTTCACCTCTCAACGCTATCAACTTCGACATCCAAGACACTTCCAAAGTACTCGAACTACAATACTCGTTTCTTTTTTCGTTTGAGTTTCCTTTACTTACACACTTGTTACTAATAATGTACTCAAAACAGTAAAAGTAAGACAACAACACACAATTTTCAAGAACAATATACAAGTGTATGGACAAAGGGAAAGGGAGAGAGAAATAAAAGGACAATTTATAGAATAATAAAAATAACAACAAATAAGACAACTAAAACAAAAAAGTAATAAAGTTCACATTCTGTAAACATTTGCTCTTCCCTAGTTTCTGTTCTGTGTGTGTGTGTGTGTTTGTGTGTTTTTCAAAAGCTTTTTCTAACTTATTTTTGTTGCAATCTAAGCAATATCCGTTACATTAAAAATTACAAACAAAAAAGTCTGAAGGAAAAAATTACATTGGCTGTATCTATAAAACTAAAATGTGAAATATAAAATTAATATGTTTCAGAGCATGTATGTATGTTTCTGGCTTCTTGAGGCGTTAAAAGCAAGTTAAATTTTCATTACCCCATTATTTACAAAGTGAACTTTGATTTTAATACCAAGCACTTCATTCATTAGAGAACTCTATGTTAAAACAGATTCTAGTTTTCACAAAATTTCTCTGGCGAATCATTTTAAATAAATGTTCAAGTACAGTGAGGCAGTATCATGACTTTTTCTTAAATATTTTTAATTTTAAACGCAACATTTTTAATTTATAGCTCGACTGTTGGTGGCACCCAAACTCTAGTTGTGCTGTGAGACATCGGAAATGAAAAGGCAGTTGCATTAGATGTTATCTGTTAATTGTATCAGCCATACCGAAAGTATTGCCTTATAAAAAAAGAAGAAAAAGCATAAATCATGATACAACTAATAAGGTAGCCTCATTAGCTGAACCATCAGTTATCTGACTTCGCAAAACTGTCAGAAGTATACAGAGATGAAAGGCAGTCAAAAAGAGTTAGCAAATCGCCAAAAATTCTGTTCCTCCTTTTTCTGTAAATGCTATAAAGTTTACAGCACTGATGTCCATTTGACAGTTTTCTGAAATTGTACAAAAACAAAATACATGTTATTTTTCTTGAAGTTTTTCTTATTGAAGGAAAGAGGTCACCTTATTAGTTATAAAATTGCATAAATTATATTAAAAATATCACAACACATTTGTACTGTAAATGTAAAATGTTTAGTTTCATTACGCCAGAACATGAATTGTCACTAAGTTCCCATTAACGAGCCGCTGGGGAACATTTATTGCTCTTTTAAGTCAAGCATATATTTTGTTTGCTAGTTAAAAAATGCACAAGAATAAACATATATTTTTAATGTTATATTTTTTTCAACCTTTGATCGATCAAAAGTGGTAAATCCTCGAGAATTTTTTCTCTTTGCTTATTCTTGCTATTAAGAACTAAAATTTCTTTGAAAAAATTCCAACAGTAGCTATCAAGGTACCAGGTAGCCGCATAATTGAAACTAACACTTCATGTATTTGGTTGAAAGAAATATTTAAGTTCTGTCACCTATTTGTTCGCGTTTGTATGTTTGTGTTGTGTATTTTGACAGTTGTTCAGGCCAAAAGCAGTAGTCAACTGGGCTTGTAAGGCTACCTGGTAGCGAGGTACCTTGGCATCTATTATAAGTTAAAAAATAAGTTAGAATTTCTCTCGCATTTCTTCTTTCTTACTGGAGATAATAAAAAATACACTTGTTTAATTGTAAATATATAGAAATAAAATTAATTTTATTGATCACAAAATACAAAGATGTATATAAAGCACAGATGCCCAGTAGTGGCTGATATCAGCAAATTAAACTCACACGTAATAATACGCTCTTTTGTTTGATCGTCAATCAACCAATAGGAAATCACCATGTTGAGTGGGAGAGACAAACTACACTTGCAGAAATTCTGTGTCTTATTATTGCGATATATTAATGATGTCAGCCGAAAAGTGTTTTATGTTACAAAATGCTTTTGATGACATGCAATGTCTTATTTGTCATAAGACATTTAAAAATTACTAAGAAATATAATTTAAAAAAAAAAACAACATTTTGAAGATGTTCACAAAAAAGACATGAATAAAATGAATAGCAAATTGTTTTCTTCCAGTGCTATTTGGTCACTCTCACCAATACTACTACCATGGGTATCTATGATATAAAGTAATCATGAAGAACTTATATGACACACAATTATTAAGGGTTGAAAAGAAACAAAATGTCTGGCTTAAAACGAGAAGATGCCACTCTTATATGTGTTTTGTTCCCATGATACGTATGGTTGGAGAAATTTTTTCTCGAGAAAAATATTTTCCTTGAGAAAGGAGTTCCAGTTATGTCTCTCATGAAATTCATTTTGTGCAACATGTCTCCAAAGAATCACCAGTCTTGAGGAAGCAGGTAAGATTTCTACCAAAGGCTCAATCTACTTCTGCAGATAAGTAAACAGATTCTCCGTTTCGTGTTCACATCTAAACGATGGTCCCACCACAACGGTTTCAAGCTTTGCACGATATCGTTTAAGCATTAACTGTTAATCAAATAGTTCGACTATGACGAGAAATTAATGCTTCCAAATCACTGGACATGGCGCAAAGTTTGAGACCGTAGCCATCACAGATGCAATAGCAACAAACTCAAAGATCAATTGGTAATCAATTGAATGCTGATGAGAGAATCTATAGTACATTAGAAATCAACAGAAAAATCAGTGATAGAGTTGGAAATTGATCAGTAGCCAGGTACCTAGATACCAGGTAGCCTCACAAGCTTGACTGCTTTAGCCCGCAGAACTGTAAAAAAAACACAAACACACAAAGGGAACAAATGAGTGAAAAAATTTCAAGTACTTCTAGCAACAAAATATATGAAATGTTGTGTTTGTTGTAGTTATGCGGCTACCTGGTATTGCGGTACTTTGATCAGTAGGATTAAATACAGACAGTCAATAAAGAAGGGCTCAGGTAGTAGTATGGCTAAGCTCTGCTGTTCAAAATCAGTAATGAAACGTGAAACCGCCATGTTATATGCCGCAGCCAATATGCTTTCAACTGCACTTTTCTTGCCTCCTTTAAAAATGTTGCTCATTACAATCTTCTCACAATAAAACTTTTTCTCAATTCTGAGGAAGTAAAAGCGAGCGCAGCCCCCAAGAAAACTATTAACAATTATAAGTCATTCGAAAACAAAGTTAAATTGATTCTTTATTTTTTTTTTTTATTTAAATATAATCTAAATATAATTTCCCTATATATCTCATTTATGAGTTATTTTTCAATTACTTTAAGTAATTTTTATTTTTTAAATTTCAATAGTTGCCAACTTAACCTTTGCTCTTTCTATCTGCTTTCAATAATTTCCATAGAAAATATTTTTTCTTGCACATTTACATTATTTTTAAGTAATTTGTAAAACTGTTTTGTGTGTGAGTGGGTGTTTGTATTTCTTTATAAAACTAATTTATTTTAATGCAGGCAATATCTTGTGAAAATTTATTGTAAAAAATTGTATTCTTGAAATAAAAAACCTTGTTTCCTTCTTTCGTTTTTCAATGCAACAAATAGTGCGCAGCAACAAAAATTCACCCAAAGATAGACGGAAATGTAGTACAGAATTTCATAATCAGCCAAAGATGGCCATGGCACAAAAGCAGCAACAGCAGCAACAGGAAAAAGACGAACAACAGGGAGTCAAGAAAGCCAAAGATTTTTTATTTACATCCCTAAGACAGCGCAGAAGAAAAATTTCAAACCCTAAAATGAGCCATGACGTTAATGACGTAGAAGGCCGTGCAGGTGAAACGAAGGAAGACACTGAACATCCATCAATGCAAAAGCTGGCCATGTATGACACACACACTGCTGTTGGCAGTAGTTTTAAAAGTGACTCCAGCAACCGGAAGTCAACACCAGATTATAAAAATGAAGCCACTTGCAATGCAGCAGACCAGCCCAATAATAAGGCCAATGTTGAGGGTGTTGCAGCAACCTTTTGCTACAACGAATTACAGCGACTATCATCTACAATACAACGATGTCATTGTGTAGCATGTTTGAAGGCAGATAAAGTAGCTTTTGCCAACAATGTTGTAACAATGACGAACACAACTGAATGTGCAACACTTAATAAATATATATTAAGAATACCAAGTCAGGGGCAACTGGGAGAGAGCATGCAGCAGGAGCAGCAAAATGAAGAAAAGTTTCCAAGTTATCAGTGCCCAACTGGGAAATTATGTTGCTTGAATGTAAACGTGTCACAGCCCGCAGCAGGTATGAGAGCAAGTACAGGCACTGATACAACAACAACTACTACCCATTTTCCAGAGCCAATGACTAATAACAACCTGTCAGCAAAAACGACAAACAAAATAGCAACTTCAAAACAAACTAATGGCAAGTTGAAACGAGCTATACTGGAAACCGAACAGCAACATCAGCTGCTCAAGCATCAGGTTAATGATTATAAATTCCAAAGAATCCTTAAAAATGAATGGAACATTCTTGCCCATCTTACCGAAGATCATAAATTGCCAGTTCATCAGTATTATGCCGAATTCGGTCAACGTATACCAGTGCAATGTATTGGCCAATACAACTCCATTACCTGCCTGAATCTCAGGGGCGCTGGCGAAAACGTTATCAAAATAGAAAAATTCTTTTTAGCTTGTATACCCTTGGAAATGCCCACCACTACCACTGACTTGAAAGTGGCCATATTTCTATATCATATGAATAACAGCAACCATGAGAGCAACACAATCACAGGCAACTCAACGTCCCCCCGAATTGATGAGGTCAGCAATTTTGAAACCATTATAGAAAATCCCTTAACGGGTGTTAAATGGTTTGGACGTGCTCATCCCTTAACCACCCCCTGGTCACACATACTCGAAAAACAACATTTCTTACGGCATATTGTGCACCAAAATCATTCGGCTGCTGTCGCTACGGAGGAAGCTGCAGTGAGTGGAGGTGATGATGTATTTGTGATTGTAATCAAAAGCAAACAAAATTTTGTACATAAAACTGAGTGAGATCACTAAACTAGAAAACAAAGTATGTTTCTTTTGGCTTAAATACGTTTTAGGTTGGGTAAGAAAAGTAAAATTTGGTTAAACTTTTGAGGCATGAACATTTAAAAAAACTATACTAGAGAAAGATTGCCTTAAAATTTAAAGAAGCTACAAAACAAAACAAGAATTATGCACTGGATTTAAAATAAATCGAATTAAAAAATGAACTTTATTTACTTTAACAGCCAATTGAAATTTATTATTTTAGGTCTAGAAATAACCCTTAATGTTTTCTTTTAACGCCTTTTTCAGCCGTCTATTTATCAGTAGACCCACACAATCTTAAAAGAATATTTGAAACCCAACTGCTTATTCCAAATATCTCATCAACAAAATAAGAATTATAAATGTTCAAGAAAACCTTTAAATTAATTTTTCAATGTCGGATTCTTCAAGCAAATAAATAATTAAGTTCATAAAATTTTATTCTCTGATACCTTCAAGAATACAAATCGTATTAACCGATGGTTACTCGTTTTAAAGAAGTTGTTTAGAAAAGAAAAAGTGTTGCAAGACAAAAATATGTTTTCTGTATTAAATGTTGCCTGGAACATTTCTAGTTCTCATTTTTTTATGAGAATTTTGGAATACACAAACATTCTTTGCAGATTTTTCGAGCCTACTGATGAGTTGATTGGCATCAGGGCAATGTAAACGGCTTAGAGACGGCTGAAAGATAGAAAAAAAAGGTTTATTTCTAGACCGAAAATAATAAAGCGAATTTTTTATTTGCTGCTAGAGCCTCAATGTATTATTTTGGGTCTAAGAGTAGACTTTATTAATTGTTTGTCATCCGTTTCTATGCCGCCGACATTTCTAATTGATCATGCCAAAAGTAGATAATCGGTTGTTCTAACTAAATTAAGGATTGTTGGAATTATATATTCGTTACAATTGCGTTGCTATGGTGAGGAACATGGATTGCTTTTTAGATCCATAAAAAATAGATGGCCTGAGTTGAAGTATAGTCAACACAGCTAATATTTTATAGACGTAACTGTTTCCCTACCAATATTTTTTCTATTTGCGTAACTTCGCTATTCAGTTGCTAACAATTTAAGAATTTTTTTCAGGCAAATTTTATGAATTAATTTTACTCCTATAGTTGACAGTAGGCGACAAATTTATTTTGCATGTTGTAAACCAATCAGCCATTAAGCCACTCAACGAAATTTTTTAGACACATTTCAACGCTTTTACAACCTACTCAAAATCTTATTGAGACCACATTTAGCAAAAAAGTTTAATAAAAGAAAAGTCGTTTCAGTTTCAATTTTAAAATTTGTATATTTTATCACTAATTTTAACTTCATAGTCGAAATATGTAATTTACAATCGTTAATAATTTTATGGGCTTGAATTCGATTTCTTGTTCATTGTTATCTCTGATATATTAGCAATAAGCACAAAAATCAATTGGATGTTGGTGAGAAAATACATTCCATATATTCCAGTCAAGAGAAAAATACAGTGATAAAATGAAAAGTTGGTCAATAGGATAATTATAGATAGTCAGTAATGAAAAGCTCAGGTGGTAGAGAAGCCGCTGCTTAAAAACAGTATGCAATTAGTCATGGCCTGGGTTCGAAGCAAATTTGGTTGCTGATGAGGGACGTAGTTAGTGAGAAACAGATATGGTATATACCACAGCAGGAGAAGTCTTCAACCTGTCTTCTTTAAAAATGTTGATCACTCCAATTTTATCACAAAAAAAAGAAATGCGGTCGGGGGACCCCCGTTAGGAACGAAGTTCCTTACGTTTTTTCTTCATCTTCGAATGTAATACAAAGTGAAATCTGTATGTTTTATTTTGTGTTGTTTTCGAAATTTTTAAATTTTGATACATGCAGTATTTTTTTTTGTCAATCTGCTACAAAAAATTGTTCAATATTACAGTTTTTTGTTGTGGCATACTTTACTTTAGCGACATTTGTCAATTGATAGTGTCCGTTTTCACAACTAATTAATATTTATTGGTAGGTGTCTCCGCTGACAGCAGCGGACACCTACACAAATGTTTGTCGACAGATACACCAATCCATACAAAAAGCTCACAGGCTTTCGTGACGATATCTACTAATTTGCACTATCAGCAAGCCGCGTTAAGGAACTTCGTTCCAAAAATCTTTCTCAATTTTGGGCAAGTATAAACAAATTTAGCTCAATGTCCATAAAATTATTAACAATGGTAAATTTAATAGATCAAAATTTATTTCAGAAGAAAATTTTAAGATTTAACTGCTGTTTCATAACCACTATCTTTTCTAGTAATCCACACACACAGATATATTTATTTAAACTGTTGTTCTTAATGCCACAATAGAAAGATGGTTATTACAACAAAACAATGAACGTTTTCTATATTGCATTTTTCTCGTTTTTTGTTTTTGAGTAGAAAAGTAAATTTTATGCTGAAAAGGCACAATTTTTTAGCCTGATGCATAAAAATAAGAAGTGATTTATATGCAACTGAAATACAAGGTTCAAAAATGTATTTCTTTGCCTGTACTCATGCAATTTTAACAGGACCCACACTAAATAATAAAACCGTGGAAGTTAAAAAAAAAAAAAACTCAAAGCCATAATTCAAATATAGCAGCGAGCATTGAACAACAGAAGGTACAAGTTTATTAAACACTATATTATTGATTGGAAAATCCTGGCATCAGCAAAACAAAAATTTTTTGCGCTGGTTTTTTAATGGTTCTACCTCTGGCTGGCTATTCAACAGCATTCGCCAATTAAAATATTGTTTAATACGACAAAATTAAAAGAACATAATAAAAAATGTACGAGTATATGGACTCTAGTATCATATTTTGCAGCAATATTAATAAAAATATATTTTGTCTGCTTTATTTTTAATAAAAATATTATTATGCTGGCTTAAGACTTATTTGTAAAAGCAGTTAGCCCATTTTGTTTACTTTTGGTGAAGTCTGTGGGTGTGTGTGTGTGTATAGGAGTAAATTAAAGAGCATATTTTCCAAAAGCAAACTTTGTTACAGTTGAATATTTTTATACCTATGAGAACATATGTAAGTATGTATATCAAACAAGAAAAACCATTTAAAAATAATGAAAATATTGCATTTTTTAAATAATGCAAATTAAATTTGTTTTCAACGTTGTGTTACTAAAAATCACACGTGTTCATTGAACATTGTACAATTATGTTGTTGTTTTTCTTGTTTTATAGCTACATATAAATATTTAAATGTGTTTGTTTGGGCCTTAAAAAGGATGCGTCAATCTGTTAACATCATGCTCAAAAGCAAAACAAATGACCAATGTTATCCAGGGGTTCAAGAAGTTCTTGCAGGTGTTCCCTACAGGACACATGCCAGACCAGTGACACTTGTTTGCGAAAAAAACACTTTTAAAAGTGACACTAGTTTTCATAAGAAAATAATCATTAGTGATGAACTCGATTTTTCTGTGACTGGCTGTGCCCAAACAAGAAGAGGCCAAAGAGTCATTTAGTACTTAATATGGTTTTTGGCTGGACTTGTATTACCGGTAATAATTCTTCAAAAATGCAAGCAAGTGTTATAGATTAAAAAAACACGTTCTGTACACTTTGTGTAACTTGACGTCTTCACCAGCTGTCAACTTAAAAATGGCATGAACATGACGCCGGCAGAGCAATGGTATTAATTCGCTCATATTTTTTTGTACATGGAGAACACGTGTGTCAAACTATTCATAATTATTGATTTGTCGAAGTGTTTACTTCGCTCAGTTTTTTTTGCTTTAATTCACTATTTTATGTATATATTCATACCATTTTTGTATTTTTACATCTGTAAAATTATTTTTTTAGTTTTCAATCCTTTTTTACATCTTTTTTCTGTGATATTTTTCATAAGAGCTGAACTGTCAAATAGAAAATGACATTTCATGACTAACTTCATGGCGAACATCGATACTCGGGCATATGTTCGATATAGACGAAACATGAACATGAGCGGTCTTTATTAGCCATTAGCGAAGTTCGACATCATGTTCGCACCAAGTTCATGGCTAATGAAGCCCCCACTAAAGTACCAAAGGGAATAAAGTGTACGCAGGACCTACTCCTTGTGGAGTGGGGAAAGTCATATTGGTGACTAAAACTTTAGGGCAAACTCCATTCAAATTTCCTTGTGGAAAAACTCCTAGCCACTCCACTTAATTGATACTATGAAGATCAGTTGAACCAGGATTCATTTGCATGATCACGGTTGAGGTACTTATTGCTGATGGTTGCTAGCATTCACGCAGGCAAAGCTTGCAATGTGAAACTAGCATAACAAATTGTTGATAGAATTTAATATTATTTTTAAGTTAAATTTACAAAAAACCTAAACTAACCTACAAAAAACAAGAAAAAAAGTACTCTATTCAAAATTAGCATTGATTCATGTTATTTTAAAAAGTACATTTTCAATATCACTCTGCACATTGTTGCATACATAAAACTGCGTTTTATATAAAAACTAACACTTAAATTGGAGGAAATTTTAGATAGATGAAATTTTTCGAAAAACTCTTTTGTTTTATTTAATTATAAAGAATTAATAGCATTATATGTTGTTTTGTGGTCATTTTGAAAAAGAAGATTTCGAATGATAACTTTGCTGAGGTGGTAACGCTGGCTTAGAAGGGGAAATCACACATACAGAAATGTTTACATCAGTTTTTTCATAAGAAAATGATAGAAACCGTGATGTATGAACCCATCAGCAATGTCGGTCATATGATGCATCAAATGACCGACACTGTTCCTGCTGGGTTCTTGCAGGAATGTTGAGTGATTAATTAATTAGCTCTTCTTTGATTTGTTAATAATGTGTACATATGGATGTACATCTGTTACGCATGTATAATTGTTTGTGCTGCCATTTCGAGCAAAAATCGTTCTGTTTCTTTTTTATTCCTCTAACTGCATTCTACTAACTGATTTTATTAAAATGCTATTTACTCTCTCTCCAAAAACATTAAAAAGGTAGGCGATTGAATTGTTCTGACTGTTTTGGTTTTGTTTGTACTTTAAGTTTTTTTCCACAATTTTTTTGGATTAATATTTCTATCAGGCTTGAGTTCGATTTTACTTCTATAGAGTTGAGAAATATTTGCTTGCGATAAAATTGTGGCGATCAACATTTTTAGAGAATATAGGAAATGTCAAGTTTAAAAATTTATTGGCTGGTGTGCATACCACGTCGCTCATCAGCCCCCAAATTTGCTTCAAGCCCAGGCCATAATCAGTTGTATACTGTTTTTAAGCAGCAGCACATATCCATCCTACCAGCTGACCTCTTCATTACTGACTGTCTATATAATCTTATTGATTAACTTTACATTTTATCACTCTGTTTTTCTCTTGATTGGAATCTATTTTGTATTCTCTCACCAGCATGAAAATGTTGATCACTACAATTTTGTCACAAAAAATCTTTCTGAGTTTTGAGGAGGTAAAATCGAACTCAAGCCGGATAAAATAGTTAACAATTGGGAACGGTTACCTGTGGCCGTGACTGTGAAGCCGAACGGGACTCTGAGGTCAAATTATCTATAAAATTCCATACTATACATCTCTCTTGAATATAGACACGTTATAAATTTGTTGCATTGTTGGTCTTCAGAGTCACGGCTACAGGTAATCGTTCACAATTGTTGATAATTTTATCAGGCTTGAGTTCGATTTCAGCTCCTCATCAATCTTATTAAAAACAACATCCGATCTCTTATTGCGTACAACTATTTTTGTCTGCTCGGCTATAAAAATCCGACTAAGACAACATCCATACTGTTATTAACTGTTATTATTATTGCATTTATCGGTGATGCTTTCCTGCCAAATGGATATTAAATGTCAATTATCTTGTAATGAAAATATATTGCAATTAATTGGAAAAATTAAAAAAAAAGTCGCATTAAGTAAAACCAAAATAAATAAAATTGAATGCTAAAGGTAGGACAACATTATTACAATATACATATATTAAAAAACAAGTATATGTTCATTCATTAAATAAGTTTGTAATATACATACATGTAAAAAATTAATTTGATTACATTTGGTTTAACAAAAATATGCAGGCGCACATACATACATGTGTATTAATACTAAAAATATGCAAACGAAAAATAAAAATTAAATCAAAATATTGTGCTTATTTCTTAATTTGTTTTTTAATTTGTTAATATTGTTATATCATTATTAAACACTTTGATTAACTGCATATTTAAATAAATTTAAAACGTTTTTTATTTGTGCTTGCCAATTATTCAATAAATTCAATCACAGTTTGAAGAGAAACAATTTTTGTTTTCGATAAAGTTCAATTAAATGATAATTAATACATTAATTTAAAAAAAAGAATATACATTAGAATGGGTCGATTTGAATGGAGAAAAATTTCTCGATATTATGGCATCGATTTTTCGAAAGCAAAGTTATACTATGACAAAACGAAGAAAATCTTTTTTTTTTTTTTTTGGTATATTTTGATACAAATAAATTGGTGTGGTACTGGATCGATGTGCTCTAAAAAAAAATATTGTGGGAAAAATGATTATTGACCCTGCATGTGACTCCTATGCGGGCAAACTGGGGCAAGTTAGTTTGACGGTCGAACTAGAACAAGTTTTTCTCCCCAATATTTTTCTGGAACACACCGATTTGTATTACAATTCCTTAAGGGCAATTCAGACTATTATACAAGTATAAATACTTTTATCGAGTTTTGTGAGATGGAAATATAATTAGATTTCTTGCGACTGTCAAAAAGTCCAACGTAAATTACATTTTACATTCACATCATCACACTTCAAATAAAATAAAAAATTTGAGTGGAAAAGAAAACAGCTGTTGCATATGTATTTGACTCAATTGGACTTCTTTCTTTGATGATATTTAAAAAGAAAAGTGTAGTAGATAAGCCAGCAAAAATTCAACAGCTAAAGGATGAAATAACTCGGCATATGAACTATACAGGACCTAAATTGTGCCTCAGCGTCATTTAGACCATTGGATGATGGTGTGCCGCCGATGTCGCGGCTATTTCCGCGATATTTCGCATTATACACAAATGATCTACATCAATATTACCAAATAAAATAAAAAGAAACGACAAACCTACTAAATGATTTTTGTTTTATTCAAAATCAACATCAGCCCTTAAAATTTAAGCACCTTTCATGTGATGGATCACAATTGATCGCAACGTTGTCTGAGCGATGTTTAACTTTGATTCCTCTCTACACACAGCAATTCAAAGAAAATCGTTTCTGTTAGAGGAAATTTGTTTCGGTTCGAATCTTTTACAAATGTCATTGTCTGCTCTCTACTAAAACTCAGCATAATACTTACGAGAAACTTAGATATTCCTATAAAAACTGGAGTTCTAGTAGCAGAAATCAAATTGTTTTGATCAAATATTTGGAAAATATTTTTTTTTAAAGTTGATCATGAAAAGACAAAAGATAAGCTCTTTTGGCTACTTTACCTGGCTTTGGTGCGCTCCAAATTGTATCGAGGTAAAATTGAACTGATCAACATTTTAAGAGAACACAATTGGGTGGGGAACCACCACCACGACGACCATCAGCACACTAGTTGCTTCGAACCCAGGTCATAGCCAGTATTTTTCTAGGCATCAGCGCTCTGCCACTCTAATTTTCATGACGAACTGTTTATATTTAATCTATCGATTAACTTTAAATGTTATACCAGTTTTATGACAACCAATAAGACTTCATTTTTACCGTTGTGTTCCTTAAGAACGCTGATCACTACAATGTTACCACAAGAAACCCTTTTAAATTCTGAGGAAATAAAATCAGACTAAAGCCCCATAAAGCAATTAACAATTGTAAATCATAAAAATCGACAATAAAGTTGAATTAATGTTTAAACAATTTTAGTTTAAGTCATTTAATACTATTCTTTACAGAACGGCAACATTTGAATTGTAGTTTTTTCCCCTATCTTAATATTTTTGTAGCATTAATATTTTATATAAAATATGGCATATTTTTTTTGCCCCTTTTTGTGTTTCAAACCGCGATGCTGCTGCTGATGATATGAAATAAAGGTTTGTTCAAAAATAGAATGACAAAAATTGTTCAAAGGAAATTAATTTAAAAATCTGCCAACGACAGCTTATTTAAAAATATTTAATAAACAGAGTCCCGGAAAGAACAAATGCATTTGTGTACGCTCATCAATAATGGCTGAAGTGAACAAAGTAGAAGTCAGTAAATGCATTCAAAAAAGCATTATTTAAATTGTGAATAAAACAAGAGTGTTTCAAATATTTCGTTATTGGTATGGAATTTGGTGGATAGGGAAAACTTATTCTGAAGTACTAAAGTGGCAAAGCCACGAAAACCTAGATAACGAATAATACTTACATATCAGTTCGTCTCTTCCACGTTTTTCCGACCCAATACCTAAATTAGCTGCCATTGTGATAAAAACGTTTCCTATTGTTCTCATTTATTTGGACTCATTTATTTGTTCTCATTTATTAAAAAAAAAAATAAGCTTGGCGAGAGGGATATAAAAAGCAGGTTATTTTTAATAGTTTCTATATTTTTTGACTGAAGAAGCATTTTCTAAAAATAAAAACATGAAATTCAGTAATTTTAAACACATCCTAGAAGTATGCTTTACTTATAAGAAACTTAATGCATGAATTAGTTGGTGACAACTTGATTCGAAGGAGAACAAATTGAGTGCATATTTTGGAAACTCAAAAATTAATTGAGTGAATACACTTTGTATTTTCTTATCAAAAGAATCAGAGATGGTAAAGTTTTGCTGCCAAGTTGTGGTTGAACTGAAAAATTTTTTTATATTTGTGCGAATTAAAAAGGTTATATAACCGTCAGTGTTAAGGAAATACTCAAGTTTGCGTTTTCGTTTGTGCCTTTCACAGGCTTAATTTTCAAATATATGTACGCCAATATTGGAAAGGTATTAGAAGAGATGGTGATTGAATGTAATGATTCACTACCTACGATTCATGCAATGAAAAATCTTATAGAATTCTGTCCCACTCGAAAAAGTGCATAAATTTTCGGTTCTTTGATGTGATTGAAATAAGACCGTTAATTTTTTCCAATATTCAACAGATTCACGAATTGGAGAGACTTGTGAACAAATTTTTTATACATTTTTAGCCCACTACATCAGACTTTCTGAACACGTCCGCCATTTGTGAAAGATTGTAGGACTGCGTAGGATTGCGAATAATGCCAATAAGAGATAATTATCAAGCCTTTTGTATGCTGTTGAAATACTGTTTTCAAGATAGCCACCAGACGCAAAAAATTTCATATAAACATATTTCCTTAATTAATTTCCTGAAAAATCATTTTATACACTTGCAAAACACCTGTTCACTTTTAACATTTTTTTGCGCATAGTTTTGGGAAGGCTGTTTTGCTCCATAGTTAGTGAATCTTTTTCAAAATACTCCACCTAATAGGGACTTATCCGGCATTAAGGAAACAATTAACAATACAGTGCTTCAGGTTTCTTGCGTTACATTTAATGATGATAATACTGCATTGAATGAACTAGGAAGCATAAGATTCACAGATATGAACAGTCTTTTGGAAATAGCTGGGGTGCGACTTACTGGCCAATCTATCACGAATAGATAAGCCCTTCATCTTTTTAGAGTAATGTACATCGAAGTACGTATAAAACAAAGTGATACATTCTACACTGCGACATTACCCCAGTGAGTCAATATTATTAGGTGAATGGACTTCTTCGCTTTCTCCTGCATACCTTCGAGTAACCCCAAAATAGACTTTGAGGCACCAGCCCTAAAATTCAGGGTTGTATTCCATTTTCCAGTTCATTTATTAATTGGGTTTTTTCGTAATTTTTTTCTTTATTTTAGGTTTTGCTGCTGGGCTTAATAACTTTTTTGAACTATGTGAAATACTTGTGTGATTTAATATGCAAAAGTAGTGAAGAAATCAGCCGATAATTTAATATACAGCATTCATTTCTAAATTGCAAATTGAGCTTTTTGAAATTTTGTTTCAAATGAAACAATTTATTGTACCTAGTGCGGTCTCGAATATAAGAATAAGGTATTAAATTGTGTGCTACTATACATTTTTAAACGTACCCTTACAATAACTTCGCTTATAAAAACTTAATATAGCCTATATTATTTACACTTTTAGAGTTGTACTAAGATTGTCATCCCTGGTGGAAGTTGAGCAACATTCTTTACAATTCTGTCTGCTCAAGAGTAAAAAAAAAAACAACACACTAAGTAAAAGCAAAAAAAAAAAAAATGAATAAAAAATGTGCCAAAGTACAAAATTTACTAAAAGACAAGAGTGAAAGAAACATTTGCTTATTTCTTTTTTATAATTGCAGAGATTGAAAAAAAAAAAATTGCATTGGGAGCTGAAGTATTTTTTGTTTTGTCTCTGAACAATTAGTTTTAATTAAAATGCGAACGCGTTTACATACACTGCAATAAAACAAAATTGTTTTTGAGCGCCAGTAGAAAAATTTCATAAATTGTTACGTGTTGAGCAATTTTAATTATTAAATTAAATATGCCAAAACAAATGTGGACCTCAGAATTCATGAGCAAAATTAATTGAAAATAAACAAAATATTAAACAAAACCAAGGTTCATATTCTCTGAGTTTCTTGGTAAGAGGTGAACAAATTAATAAAGAGATTGCTTTCATTGCAACGTCATAGATATTTTTAAAACTGATTAAGAAAAAAATAAACAAATAAAAAAATAAGAAAAATTAGAAAATTTTGTAATTTAGTTTCCCGAGAACAGTGAGCGAAAAACATGAGTGGACATTTTGCCGCCTACCAGTTTCTTATATCTATATATGCATATGAATATATAAATCATTGTTTTCATATACATACTTGATATTCATATACATACATACTTGAAGATTGTGTTTATTTACATATGCCCAAAGCACATAGACAGCTGCATGACTGCAAACGACATTTTAAGAATTTTTCAAGTCTGCTGATGAGTTATTACCAACAAAAATCGTCGGCATATAGACCTCAATTAATACGTTTTGCTATTTTCCTTTCGAATAATATAAAAGTAAAAAAAAACGAACATAAAATTCCTAATTTCCATTGGCTCATGCTTATTACGGCTTTCGAAATGTTCAAGAGTTTGTAAAAGACTGACGAAAACGTACTTATATTTCGTTTAGTCTCTTCCAAACTCTCGAAGAGTTCAAGAACCCGTTTGTGGTTGGTAACCTGTCGCCATCAATGTGTTTATAGCAGGTGGTTTATTATTGTGCATTTCGTTTTTAATATTGTGCCAATATATCAACAAATTAATCTTATTCATACAAACAACAAGCAAAATGGACCCATGTAAGTACATATTAAACACATATACATAAAAACGTATCTACTAAACATGCACAGAAACAAACACAACACACATTTGATCCAAAACTAACATGATGAATAGAATATTCTAGTGCGCATGCACACAGCCAAAACTAAGCATTAGATTCCATAACATTTTCTCTGTGCAACGTTTTTAAGCTGAGATGCATCCTAACAGAAAGAAACGAAGACAGGGTCTATTTATTATTTTCATGTGGTGTATCTTATTAATTTTATCACTGAGTAAGAAAACCTATAAAATCGGAGAAAAAACCAAATTTTTCA
The DNA here is from genome assembly GCA_963662145.1 of Sturmia bella. Lineage (NCBI taxonomy): Eukaryota > Metazoa > Arthropoda > Insecta > Diptera > Tachinidae > Sturmia > Sturmia bella. The sequence continues at coordinate 20,608,362 of OY759168.1, read as the reverse complement.
CTCTTTTTCATTCCGTATTCATTTGGGTACGAAAACAGAAAATCCATAGAAAAAACTTATGGATTCAATTATGTTTCTTGCCAAATTGTATACAATAAGCAATTCTTGCTGATTTATTTTATTAATTTTTCCATTAACTTTCTAATGAGCATAAGCACGATATGCACTCCTAAATTTTCCTAAATTTCTGTGAGTGGCCTGATGGCTGAGCGGCCAACTAACAATCACAAAATTAGTGGTCCGAAATCATGAAGAAAAAGTTCTTTTAAATATTCATTAAGGATGCGCAACAACAACTAAAAGTCGTCCTTCTTGAAACAAAGGTTAGAAATTGTAACTTTGTTATTACTTATTAGGTTACTATGCACTGTTTTCTCCGTGTAGCTACAAACTTACAAACTACGGTTAATTATACCCCCGAAAACTCTAAGACTACATATTCAATGATGCTCAGTGGTGTCAATCTAAAAAAAGTGGTTGAAGTGGCTACCAAAATTAACATTGGAACTATTACTCTGCGATGTAAAATATACTAAAATATTTTAAAGTTGTTCTTTAATTTTTGGTCATTTTTTCATGTGGTACCAAATTTTGCTTATTTTCTCGATATCTGCAATATTAGAGGAGATACGGGCGTTTAAAGTTTTTCTTTAATTTTTGGTAATTTTTTCATGTGGTACCGAATTTTGCTTATTTTCTCGATATCTGCAATATTAGAGGAGATACGGGCATTTAAAGTTTTTCTTTAATTTTTGGTCATTTTTTCATGTGGTACCAAATTTTGCCTATTTTCTCGATATCTGCAATATTAGAGGAGATACGGGCATTTAAAGTTTTTCTTTAATTTTTGGTAATTTTTTCATGTGGTACCGAATTTTGCTTATTTTCTCGATATCTGCAATATTAGAGGAGATACGGGCATTTAAAGTTTTTCTTTAATTTTTGGTCATTTTTTCATGTGGTACCGAATTTTGCTTATTTTCTCGATATCTGCAATATTAGAGGAGATACGGGCGTTTAAAGTTTTTCTTTAATTTTTGGTCATTTTTTCATGTGGTACCAAATTTTGCTTATTTTCTCGATATCTGCAATATTAGAGGAGATACGGGCATTTAAAGTTTTTCTTTAAGTTTTAGTCATTTTTTCATGTGGTACCGAATTTTGCCTATTTTCTCGATATCTGCAATATTAGAGGAGATACGGGCATTTAAAGTTTTTCTTTAATTTTTGGTCATTTTTTCATGTGGTACCGAATTTTGCTTATTTTCTCGATATCTGCAATATTAGAGGAGATACGGGCGTTTAAAGTTTTTCTTTAATTTTTGGTAATTTTTTCATGTGGTACCAAATTTTGCTTATTTTCTCGATATCTGCAATATTAGAGGAGATCCGGGCATTTAAAGTTTTTCTTTAAGTTTTAGTCATTTTTTCATGTGGTACCGAATTTTGCTTATTTTCTCGATATCTGCAATATTAGAGGAGATACGGGCATTTAAAGCTTTTCTTTAATTTTTGGTCATTTTTTCATGTGGTACCAAATTTTGCTTATTTTCTCGATATCTGCAATATTAGAGGAGATCCGGGCATTTAAAGTTTTTCTTTAAGTTTTAGTCATTTTTTCATGTGGTACCGAATTTTGCTTATTTTCTCGATATCTGCAATATTAGAGGAGATACGGGCATTTAAAGTTTTTCTTTAATTTTTGGTCATTTTTTCATGTGGTACCAAATTTTGCTTATTTTCTCGATATCTGCAATATTAGAGGAGATCCGGGCATTTAAAGTTTTTCTTTAAGTTTTAGTCATTTTTTCATGTGGTACCGAATTTTGCTTATTTTCTCGATATCTGCAATATTAGAGGAGATACGGGCGTTTAAAGTTTTTCTTTAATTTTTGGTCATTTTTTCATGTGGTACCGAATTTTGCTTATTTTCTCGATATCTGCAATATTAGAGGAGATACGGGCGTTTAAAGTTTTTCTTTAAGTTTTAGTCATTTTTTCATGTGGTACCGAATTTTGCTTATTTTCTCGATATCTGCAATATTAGAGGAGATACGGGCATTTAAAGTTTTTCTTTAATTTTTGGTCATTTTTTCATGTGGTACCAAATTTTGCTTATTTTCTCGATATCTGCAATATTAGAGGAGATCCGGGCATTTAAAGTTTTTCTTTAAGTTTTAGTCATTTTTTCATGTGGTACCGAATTTTGCTTATTTTCTCGATATCTGCAATATTAGAGGAGATACGGGCGTTTAAAGTTTTTCTTTAATTTTTGGTCATTTTTTCATGTGGTACCGAATTTTGCTTATTTTCTCGATATCTGCAATATTAGAGGAGATACGGGCGTTTAAAGTTTTTCTTTAAGTTTTAGTCATTTTTTCATGTGGTACCGAATTTTGCTTATTTTCTCGATATCTGCAATATTAGAGTAGATACGGGCATTTAAAGTTTTTCTTTAATTTTTGGTCATTTTTTCATGTGGTACCAAATTTTGCTTATTTTCTCGATATCTGCAATATTAGAGGAGATCCGGGCATTTAAAGTTTTTCTTTAAGTTTTAGTCATTTTTTCATGTGGTACCGAATTTTGCTTATTTTCTCGATATCTGCAATATTAGAGGAGATACGGGCATTTAAAGTTTTTCTTTAATTTTTGGTCATTTTTTCATGTGGTACCGAATTTTGCTTATTTTCTCGATATCTGCAATATTAGAGGAGATACGGGCGTTTAAAGTTTTTCTTTAATTTTTAGTCATTTTTTCATGTGGTACCAAATTTTGCCTATTTTCTCGATATCTGCAATATTAGAGGAGATACGGGCATTTAAAGTTTTTCTTTAATTTTTGGTAATTTTTTCATGTGGTACCGAATTTTGCTTATTTTCTCGATATCTGCAATATTAGAGTAGATACGGGCATTTAAAGTTTTTCTTTAATTTTTGGTCATTTTTTCATGTGGTACCAAATTTTGCTTATTTTCTCGATATCTGCAATATTAGAGGAGATACGGGCATTTAAAGTTTTTCTTTAATTTTTGGTCATTTTTTCATGTGGTACCAAATTTTGCCTATTTTCTCGATATCTGCAATATTAGAGGAGATACGGGCATTTAAAGTTTTTCTTTAATTTTTGGTCATTTTTTCATGTGGTACCAAATTTTGCCTATTTTCTCGATATCTGCAATATTAGAGGAGATACGGGCATTTAAAGTTTATCTTTAATTTTTGGTCATTTTTTCATGTGGTACGGAATTTTGCTTATTTTCTCGATATCTGCAATATTAGAGGAGATACGGGCATTTGAAGTTTTTCTTTAATTTTTGGTAATTTTTTCATGTGGTATCGAATTTTGCTTATTTTCTCGATATCTGCAATATTAGAGGAGATACGGGCATTTAAAGTTTTTCTTTAATTTTTGGTCATTTTTTCATGTGGTACCGAATTTTGCTTATTTTCTCGATATCTGCAATATTAGAGGAGATACGGGCATTTGAAGTTTTTCTTTAATTTTTGGTCATTTTTTCATGTGGTACCAAATTTTGCCTATTTTCTCGATATCTGCAATATTAGAGGAGATACGGGCATTTAAAGTTTTTCTTTAATTTTTGGTCATTTTTTCATGTGGTACCGAATTTTTCTTATTTTCTCGATATCTGCAATATTAGAGCAGATACGGGCATTTAAAGTTTTTCTTTAATTTTTGGTAATTTTTTCATGTGGTACCGAATTTTGCTTATTTTCTCGATATCTGCAATATTAGAGGAGATACGGGCATTTAAAGTTTTTCTTTAATTTTTGGTCATTTTTTCATGTGGTACCAAATTTTGTCTATTTTCTCGATATCTGCAATATTAGAGGAGATACGGGCATTTAAAGTTTTTCTTTAATTTTTGGTCATTTTTTCATGTGGTACCGAATTTTTCTTATTTTCTCGATATCTGCAATATTAGAGGAGATACGGGCATTTAAAGTTTTTCTTTAATTTTTGGTCATTTTTTCATGTGGTACCGAATTTTTCTTATTTTCTCGATATCTGCAATATTAGAGCAGATACGGGCATTTAAAGTTTTTCTTTAATTTTTGGTAATTTTTTCATGTGGTACCGAATTTTGCTTATTTTCTCGATATCTGCAAAATTAGAGGAGATACGGGCATTTAAAGTTTTTCTTTAATTTTTGGTCATTTTTTCATGTGGTACCGAATTTTGCTTATTTTCTCGATATCTGCAATATTAGAGGAGATACGGGCATTTGAAGTTTTTCTTTAATTTTTGGTCATTTTTTCATGTGGTACCAAATTTTGCCTATTTTCTCGATATCTGCAATATTAGAGGAGATACGGGCATTTAAAGTTTTTCTTTAATTTTTGGTCATTTTTTCATGTGGTACCGAATTTTTCTTATTTTCTCGATATCTGCAATATTAGAGCAGATACGGGCATTTAAAGTTTTTCTTTAATTTTTGGTAATTTTTTCATGTGGTACCGAATTTTGCTTATTTTCTCGATATCTGCAATATTAGAGGAGATACGGGCATTTAAAGTTTTTCTTTAATTTTTGGTCATTTTTTCATGTGGTACCAAATTTTGTCTATTTTCTCGATATCTGCAATATTAGAGGAGATACGGGCATTTAAAGTTTTTCTTTAATTTTTGGTCATTTTTTCATGTGGTACCGAATTTTTCTTATTTTCTCGATATCTGCAATATTAGAGGAGATACGGGCATTTAAAGTTTTTCTTTAATTTTTGGTCATTTTTTCATGTGGTACCGAATTTTTCTTATTTTCTCGATATCTGCAATATTAGAGCAGATACGGGCATTTAAAGTTTTTCTTTAATTTTTGGTAATTTTTTCATGTGGTACCGAATTTTGCTTATTTTCTCGATATCTGCAAAATTAGAGGAGATACGGGCATTTAAAGTTTTTCTTTAATTTTTGGTCATTTTTTCATGTGGTACCGAATTTTGCTTATTTTCTCGATATCTGCAATATTAGAGGAGATACGGGCATTTAAAGTTTTTCTTTAATTTTTGGTCATTTTTTCATGTGGTACCGAATTTTTATTATTTTCTCGATATCTGCAATATTAGAGCAGATACGGGCATTTAAAGTTTTTCTTTAATTTTTGGTCATTTTTTCATGTGGTACCAAATTTTGCCCATTTTCTCGATATCTGCAATATTAGAGGAGATACGGGCGTTTAAAGTTTTTCTTTAATTTTTGGTAATTTTTTCATGTGGTACCGAATTTTGCTTATTTTCTCGATATCTGCAATATTAGAGGAGATACGGGCATTTAAAGTTTTTCTTTAATTTTTGGTCATTTTTTCATGTGGTACAGAATTTTGCTTATTTTCTCGATATCTGCAATATTAGAGGAGATACGGGCATTTAAAGTTTTTCTTTAATTTTTGGTAATTTTTTCATGTGGTACCAAATTTTGCCCATTTTCTCGATATCTGCAATATTAGAGGAGATACGGGCATTTAAAGTTTTTCTTTAATTTTTGGTCATTTTTTCATGTGGTACCGAATTTTGCTTATTTTCTCGATATCTGCAATATTAGAGCAGATACGGGCATTTAAAGTTTTTCTTTAATTTTTGGTAATTTTTTCATATGGTACCGAATTTTGCTTATTTTCTCGATATCTGCAATATTAGAGGAGATACGGGCATTTAAAGTTTTTCTTTAATTTTTGGTCATTTTTTCATGTGGTACCGAATTTTGCTTATTTTCTCGATATCTGCAATATTAGAGGAGATACGGGCATTTAAAGTTTTTCTTTAATTTTTGGTAATTTTTTCATGTGGTACCAAATTTTGCCTATTTTCTCGATATCTGCAATATTAGAGGAGATACGGGCATTTAAAGTTTTTCTTTAATTTTTGGTAATTTTTTCATGTGGTACCAAATTTTGCCTATTTTCTCGATATCTGCAATATTAGAGGAGATACGGGCATTTAAAGTTTTTCTTTAATTTTTGGTAATTTTTTCATGTGGTACCGAATTTTGCTTATTTTCTCGATATCTGCAATATAAGAGGAGATACGGGCATTTAAAGTTTTTCTTTAATTTTTGGTCATTTTTTCATGTGGTACCGAATTTTGCTTATTTTCTCGATATCTGCAATATTAGAGGAGATACGGGCGTTTAAAGTTTTTCTTTAATTTTTGGTAATTTTTTCATGTGGTACCGAATTTTGCTTATTTTCTCGATAACTGCAATATTAGAGGAGATACGGGCATTTAAAGTTTTTCTTTAATTTTTGGTCATTTTTTCATGTGGTACCGAATTTTGCTTATTTTCTCGATATCTGCAATATTAGAGGAGATACGGGCATTTAAAGTTTTTCTTTAATTTTTGGTCATTTTTTCATGTGGTACCGAATTTTGCTTATTTTCTCGATATCTGCAATATAAGAGGAGATACGGGCATTTAAAGTTTTTCTTTAATTTTTGGTCATTTTTTCATGTGGTACCGAATTTTGCTTATTTTCTCGATATCTGCAATATTAGAGGAGATACGGGCATTTAAAGTTTTTCTTTAATTTTTGGTCATTTTTTCATGTGGTACCGAATTTTGCTTATTTTCTCGATATCTGCAATATTAGAGGAGATACGGGCGTTTAAAGTTTTTCTTTAATTTTTGGTAATTTTTTCATGTGGTACCAAATTTTGCCTATTTTCTCGATATCTGCAATATTAGAGGAGATACGGGCGTTTAAAGTTTTTCTTTAATTTTTGGTCATTTTTTCATGTGGTACCAAATTCTGCTTATTTTCTCGATATCTGCAATATTAGAGGAGATACGGGCATTTAAAGTTTTTCTTTAATTTTTGGTAATTTTTTCATGTGGTACCGAATTTTGCTTATTTTTTCGATATCTGCAATATTAGAGGAGATACGGGCATTTAAAGTTTTTCTTTAATTTTTGGTCATTTTTTCATGTGGTACCGAATTTTGCTTATTTTCTCGATATCTGCAATATTAGAGGAGATACGGGCATTTAAAGTTTTTCTTTAATTTTTGGTAATTTTTTCATGTGGTACCAAATTTTGCCTATTTTCTCGATATCTGCAATATTAGAGGAGATACGGGCGTTTAAAGTTTTTCTTTAATTTTTGGTCATTTTTTCATGTGGTACCAAATTTTGCCTATTTTCTCGATATCTGCAATATTAGAGGAGATACGGGCATTTAAAGTTTTTCTTTAATTTTTGGTCATTTTTTCATGTGGTACCAAATTCTGCTTATTTTCTCGATATCTGCAATATTAGAGGAGATACGGGCATTTAAAGTTTTTCTTTAATTTTTGGTAATTTTTTCATGTGGTACCGAATTTTGCTTATTTTTTCGATATCTGCAATATTAGAGGAGATACGGGCATTTAAAGTTTTTCTTTAATTTTTGGTCATTTTTTCATGTGGTACCGAATTTTGCTTATTTTCTCGATATCTGCAATATTAGAGGAGATACGGGCATTTAAAGTTTTTCTTTAATTTTTGGTAATTTTTTCATGTGGTACCGAATTTTGCTTATTTTCTCGATATCTGCAATATTAGAGGAGATACGGGCATTTAAAGTTTTTCTTTAATTTTTGGTCATTTTTTCATGTGGTACCGAATTTTGCTTATTTTCTCGATATCTGCAATATTAGAGGAGATACGGGCATTTAAAGTTTTTCTTTAATTTTTGGTAATTTTTTCATGTGGTACCAAATTTTGCCTATTTTCTCGATATCTGCAATATTAGAGGAGATACGGGCGTTTAAAGTTTTTCCTTAATTTTTGGTAATTTTTTCATGTGGTACCGAATTTTGCTTATTTTCTCGATATCTGCAATATTAGAGGAGATACGGGCATTTAAAGTTTTTCTTTAATTTTTGGTCATTTTTTCATGTGGTACCAAATTTTGCTTATTTTCTCGATATCTGCAATATTAGAGGAGATACGGGCATTTAAAGTTTTTCTTTAATTTTTGGTAATTTTTTCATGTGGTACCAAATTTTGCCTATTTTCTCGATATCTGCAATATTAGAGGAGATACGGGCGTTTAAAGTTTTTCTTTAATTTTTGGTAATTTTTTCATGTGGTACCGAATTTTGCTTATTTTCTCGATATCTGCAATATTAGAGGAGATACGGGCATTTAAAGTTTTTCTTTAATTTTTGGTCATTTTTTCATGTGGTACGGAATTTTGCTTATTTTCTCGATATCTGCAATATTAGAGGAGATACGGGCGTTTAAAGTTTTTCTTTAATTTTTGGTAATTTTTTCATGTGGTACCGAATTTTGCTTATTTTCTCGATATCTGCAATATTAGAGGAGATACGGGCATTTAAAGTTTTTCTTTAATTTTTGGTCATTTTTTCATGTGGTACGGAATTTTGCTTATTTTCTCGATATCTGCAATATTAGAGGAGATACGGGCATTTAAAGTTTTTCTTTAATTTTTGGTAATTTTTTCATGTGGTACCAAATTTTGCCTATTTTCTCGATATCTGCAATATTAGAGGAGATACGGGCGTTTAAAGTTTTTCTTTAATTTTTGGTCATTTTTTCATGTGGTACCGAATTTTGCTTATTTTCTCGATATCTGCAATATTAGAGGAGATACGGGCATTTAAAGTTTTTCTTTAATTTTTGGTAATTTTTTCATGTGGTACCGAATTTTGCTTATTTCCTCGATATCTGCAATATTAGAGGAGATACGGGCATTTAAAGTTTTTCTTTAATTTTTGGTCATTTTTTCATGTGGTACCAAATTTTGCCTATTTTCTCGATATCTGCAATATTAGAGGAGATACGGGCATTTAAAGTTTTTCTTTAATTTTTGGTCATTTTTTCATGTGGTACCGAATTTTGCTTATTTTCTCGATATCTGCAATATTAGAGGAGATACGGGCATTTAAAGTTTTTCTTTAATTTTTGGTAATTTTTTCATGTGGTACCAAATTTTGCTTATTTTCTCGATATCTGCTATATTAGAGGAGATACGGGCGTTTAAAGTTTTTCTTTAATTATACCCTTCACATAAATGTGTAAGGGTATATATAAGTTTGTGATTCCGTTTGTAACGCATTGAAATATCCATCTAAGACCCCATAAAGTATATATATTCTGGATCAGCATCAATAGCGATTACGATTGAGCGATGTCCGTCTGTCCGTCTGTCCGTCTGTCCGTCTGTAGTCGTTGAAATACCGTTTCTGAGAAAACGGTTTGAGATAGAAACCTCATTCTTTCGCTAAAACGTGTGAAACCCCGGTAGTGGGTCTGCTATTGAAATTCAGTAAGATAGGTCCACGGATAGCCGAGATATATTCAAAAAACCGGGTTTTGAGGGGTATTTTGTGCAATTTTTGTATTCAGATTTTTGAAAAAAAATTTTGTCTTAAAAACTAAACCATATCATTTTTAGTGCCCATTAAATCCTAGAAAAAAAGGAATTTTTGAAATCGGCCCATATATATCCGAGATATAGCGTCTCCCGATTTTTAAAGAAATCGGCTTTATAAGCCAAATAAGACAACTTTTGGCACCGAAGATCAATCAGAATGGTATATATAGGCTATTTAGAGGCAGAGGTGGAAAATTTTTCCACATCGGCCCATATACACTCGAGATATAGCGCCTCCCGTTTTCTCAAGAAGTCGGCTCTAAAAGCCAAATAAAACAACTTTTGGTATCAAAAATCGATTAGAATAGAACATATAAGGTGTATAAAAGCAAAATTGGAAAATTTTTGAAATCGGTCCATATATATCTGAGATATAGCGACTCCTGATTTTTCAAGAAATCCGCTCTTTAAGCCAAATAAAGCAATTTTTGGCACTAAAAATCAATCAGAATGGTACATATAGACCATTTAGAGGCAAACGTGGAAAATTTTGGACATCGGCCCATATACACTCGAGATATAGCGCCTCAAGTTTTCTCAAGAAGTCGGCTCTAAAAGCCAAATAAAACAACTTTTGGTACCAAAAATCGATCAGAATGGTACATATAAGGTGTTTAAAAGCAAAATTTGAAAATGTCTGCAATCGGTCTATATATACGTGAGATATAGCGTCTCCCGATTTTTCAAGAAATCGGCTCTATAAGCTAAATAAAACAACTTTTGGCACCAAAAATCAATCAGAATGATACATATAGGTTAGTCAGAAGCAAAACTGGAAATCTTTTTGTCATCGGCCCATATATGTTCGAGATATAGCGCCTCCCGATATCTCAAGAAGTCGGGCCTGGAAGCTAAACGAAACAGTTTTTTTGCACTAAATATTTGTCGGACTGGTACATACAGGCTGTTTAGGGGCAAAATTAGAAAATTTTTGGACATCGGCCCATATGCACCCAACTTTTGGTACCAAAAATCAATCATAATGGTACATACATATGTATATAATATTATATACATATGTATATAATATTTGCGATCATGTATGAATGTATGTATGTATGTATGTATGTATGTATGTATGTATGTATGTATGTATGTATGTATGTATGTATGTATGTATGTATGTATGTATGTATGTATGTATGTATGTATGTATGTATGTATGTATGTATGTATGTATGTATGTATGTATGTATGTATGTATGTATGTATGTATGTATGTATGTATGTATGTATGTATGTATGTATGTATGTATGTATGTATGTATGTATGTATGTATGTATGTATGTATGTATGTATGTATGTATGTAGATACGTTTGTATGCATGTAGGTATGTATGTATCTACATACATATGTATGTATGCATGCAAGTATGTTAGCATAAACAATTTTTTTGCTTTGTTGTAAAAATGTGTATGTATGTACATATGTATACACGAGCTTGAAAATGAAAGTGATATAAAGAATTGTTGAAAAAAGGGTACGCAATGAAATTCTTTTAAACAATTGCGTCTTCAAATTCATTCACACAAAAAATCATTTTGGGTTTCCCTACGTACTTACATATGTACATACACACACACATGTGTATGATGATACGCAATAGATCATCAACAACGTGCACAAGAAAAAAATAATTTTGTAAAAGCAAGCAATGTAAATATGTATGTATGTATATATGTATGTATATAATCATTGTTTTATGGAACACACTGAAAATATTCAATAATAAAGAATTTATTTTAGCGTTTTCTATTATAGATACATACATACGTATGCATGTACCCACATACGTAAGTAAATTGAGAAGCAAATCACACTTAATGGCAATGTTTAGCATTATAATTCAAAAATAATGCAATTATATGCAATTTTTTGTTAAATAAATTTTACTATAAAGTTAACTGATAAATAATTAAGAAATACATTTTGCTTTTCTTTATTTCATTGATATTAAAAAGAATTGGTGTCACCCAGTGGTTGAACTTGAGCATATTAGGAATTATTTAAATAAAAGTTTTGCAGCCTGTGTTAAATCCCGGTAGTGGATCTGATATTGAAATTCAGAAAAAATCGGCCCATTTAAAAGCCAAATAAAACAACTTTTCGCACCAAAAATCAATCGGAATGTATGTACCATTGTGAAGGGTATTTAAGATTCGGCCCAGCCGAATATAGCACTCTTACTTGTTTTTGGTAGTTTTTTCATGTGGTACCGAATTTTGCTTATTTTCTCGATATCTGCAATATTAGAGGAGATACGGGCGTTTAAAGTTTTTCTTTAATTTTTGGTAATTTTTTCATGTGGTACCGAATTTTGCTTATTTTCTCGATATCTGCAATATTAGAGGAGATACGGGCGTTTAAAGTTTTTCTTTAATTTTTGGTAATTTTTTCATGTGGTACCAAATTTTGCCTATTTTCTCGATATCTGCAATATTAGAGGAGATACGGGCATTTAAAGTTTTTCTTTAATTTTTGGTCATTTTTTCATGTGGTACCGAATTTTGCTTATTTTCTCGATATCTGCAATATTAGAGGAGATACGGGCATTTAAAGTTTTTCTTTAATTTTTGGTAATTTTTTCATGTGGTACCGAATTTTGCTTATTTTCTCGATATCTGCAATATTAGAGGAGATACGGGCGTTTAAAGTTTTTCTTTAATTTTTGGTAATTTTTTCATGTGGTACCGAATTTTGCTTATTTTCTCGATATCTGCAATATTAGAGGAGATACGGGCATTTAAAGTTTTCCTTTAATTTTTGGTAATTTTTTCATGTGGTACCGAATTTTGCTTATTTTCTCGATATCTGCAATATTAGAGGAGATACGGGCGTTTAAAGTTTTTCTTTAATTTTTGGTAATTTTTTCATGTGGTACCGAATTTTGCTTATTTTCTCGATATCTGCAATATTAGAGGAGATACGGGCATTTAAAGTTTTTCTTTAATTTTTGGTAATTTTTTCATGTGGTATTAAATTTTGCTTATTTTCTCGATATCTGCAATATTAGAGGAGATACGGGCATTTAAAGTTTTTCTTTAATTTTTGGTAATTTTTTCATGTGGTACCGAATTTTGCTTATTTTCTCGATATCTGCAATATTAGAGGAGATACGGGCATTTAAAGTTTTTCTTTAATTTTTGGTAATTTTTTCATGTGGTACCGAATTTTGCCTATTTTCTCGATATCTGCAATATTAGAGGAGATACGGGCGTTTAAAGTTTTTCTTTAATTTTTGGTAATTTTTTCATGTGGTACCAAATTTTGCTTATTTTCTCGATATCTGCAATATTAGAGGAGATACGGGCGTTTAAAGTTTTTCTTTAATTTTTGGTAATTTTTTCATGTGGTACCAAATTTTGCCTATTTTCTCGATATCTGCAATATTAGAGGAGATACGGGCATTTAAAGTTTTTCTTTAATTTTTGGTCATTTTTTCATGTGGTACCAAATTTTGCCTATTTTCTCGATATCTGCAATATTAAAGGAGATACGGGCATTTAAAGTTTTTCTTTAATTTTTGGTAATTTTTTCGTGTGGTACCAAATTTTGCCTATTTTCTCGATATCTGCAATATTAGAGGAGATACGGGCATTTAAAGTTTTTCTTTAATTTTTGGTCATTTTTTCATGTGGTACCAAATTTTGCCTATTTTCTCGATATCTGCAATATTAGAGGAGATACGGGCATTTAAAGTTTTTCTTTAATTTTTGGTAGTTTTTTCATGTGGTACCAAATTTTGCTTATTTTCTCGATATCTGCAATATTAGAGGAGATACGGGCGTTTAAAGTTTTTCTTTAATTTTTGGTAATTTTTTCATGTGGTACCAAATTTTGCCTATTTTCTCGATATCTGCAATATTAGAGGAGATACGGGCATTTAAAGTTTTTCTTTAATTTTTGGTAATTTTTTCATGTGGTACCGAATTTTGCTTATTTTCTCGATATCTGCAATATTAGAGGAGATACGGGCATTTAAAGTTTTTCTTTAATTTTTGGTCATTTTTTCATGTGGTACCGAATTTTGCTTATTTTCTCGATATCTGCAATATTAGAGGAGATACGGGCATTTAAAGTTTTTCTTTAATTTTTGGTCATTTTTTCATGTGGTACCAAATTTTGCCTATTTTCTCGATATCTGCAATATTAGAGGAGATACGGGCATTTAAAGTTTTTCTTTAATTTTTGGTAATTTTTTCATGTGGTACCAAATTTTGCCTATTTTCTCGATATCTGCAATATTAGAGGAGATACGGGCATTTAAAGTTTTTCTTTAATTTTTGGTAATTTTTTCATGTGGTACCGAATTTTGCTTATTTTCTCGATATCTGCAATATTAGAGGAGATACGGGCGTTTAAAGTTTTTCTTTAATTTTTGGTCATTTTTTCATGTGGTACCGAATTTTGCTTATTTTCTCGATATCTGCAATATTAGAGGAGATACGGGCATTTAAAGTTTTTCTTTAATTTTTGGTCATTTTTTCATGTGGTACCAAATTTTGCCTATTTTCTCGATATCTGCAATATTAGAGGAGATACGGGCATTTAAAGTTTTTCTTTAATTTTTGGTAATTTTTTCATGTGGTACCAAATTTTGCCTATTTTCTCGATATCTGCAATATTAGAGGAGATACGGGCGTTTAAAGTTTTTCTTTAATTTTTGGTAATTTTTTCATGTGGTACCGAATTTTGCTTATTTTCTCGATATCTGCAATATTAGAGGAGATACGGGCATTTAAAGTTTTTCTTTAATTTTTGGTAATTTTTTCATGTGGTACCGAATTTTGCTTATTTTCTCGATATCTGCAATATTAGAGGAGATACGGGCATTTAAAGTTTTTCTTTAATTTTTGGTAATTTTTTCATGTGGTACCGAATTTTGCTTATTTTCTCGATATCTGCAATATTAGAGGAGATACGGGCGTTTAAAGTTTTTCTTTAATTTTTGGTAATTTTTTCATGTGGTACCGAATTTTGCTTATTTTCTCGATATCTGCAATATTAGAGGAGATACGGGCATTTAAAGTTTTCCTTTAATTTTTGGTAATTTTTTCATGTGGTACCGAATTTTGCTTATTTTCTCGATATCTGCAATATTAGAGGAGATACGGGCGTTTAAAGTTTTTCTTTAATTTTTGGTAATTTTTTCATGTGGTACCGAATTTTGCTTATTTTCTCGATATCTGCAATATTAGAGGAGATACGGGCATTTAAAGTTTTTCTTTAATTTTTGGTAATTTTTTCATGTGGTACCAAATTTTGCTTATTTTCTCGATATCTGCAATATTAGAGGAGATACGGGCATTTAAAGTTTTTCTTTAATTTTTGGTAATTTTTTCATGTGGTACCGAATTTTGCTTATTTTCTCGATATCTGCAATATTAGAGGAGATACGGGCATTTAAAGTTTTTCTTTAATTTTTGGTAATTTTTTCATGTGGTACCGAATTTTGCCTATTTTCTCGATATCTGCAATATTAGAGGAGATACGGGCATTTAAAGTTTTTCTTTAATTTTTGGTCATTTTTTCATGTGGTACCAAATTTTGCTTATTTTCTCGATATCTGCAATATTAGAGGAGATACGGGCGTTTAAAGTTTTTCTTTAATTTTTGGTAATTTTTTCATGTGGTACCAAATTTTGCTTATTTTCTCGATATCTGCAATATTAGAGGAGATACGGGCGTTTAAAGTTTTTCTTTAATTTTTGGTAATTTTTTCATGTGGTACCAAATTTTGCCTATTTTCTCGATATCTGCAATATTAGAGGAGATACGGGCATTTAAAGTTTTTCTTTAATTTTTGGTCGTTTTTTCATGTGGTACCGAATTTTGCTTATTTTCTCGATGTCTGCAATATTAGAGGAGATACTGGCATTTAAAGTTTTTCTTTAATTTTTGGTAATTTTTTCATGTGGTATCGAATTTTGCTTATTTTCTCGATATCTGCAATATTAGAGGAGATACGGGCGTTTAAAGTTTTTCTTTAATTTTTGGTAATTTTTTCATGTGGTATCGAATTTTGCTTATTTTCTCGATATCTGCAATATTAGAGGAGATCCGGGCATTTAAAGTTTTTCTTTAATTTTTGGTCGTTTTTTCATGTGGTACCGAATTTTGCTTATTTTCTCGATATCTGCAATATTAGAGGAGATACGGGCATTTAAAGTTTTTCTTTAATTTTTGGTCGTTTTTTCATGTGGTACCGAATTTTGCTTATTTTCTCGATATCTGCAATATTAGAGGAGATACGGGCATTTAAAGTTTTTCTTTAATTTTTGGTAATTTTTTCATGTGGTACCGAATTTTGCTTATTTTCTCGATATCTGCAATATTAGAGGAGATACTGGCATTTAAAGTTTTTCTTTAATTTTTGGTAATTTTTTCATGTGGTATCGAATTTTGCTTATTTTCTCGATATCTGCAATATTAGAGGAGATACGGGCGTTTAAAGTTTTTCTTTAATTTTTGGTAATTTTTTCATGTGGTATCGAATTTTGCTTATTTTCTCGATATCTGCAATATTAGAGGAGATCCGGGCATTTAAAGTTTTTCTTTAATTTTTGGTCATTTTTTCATGTGGTACCAAATTTTGCTTATTTTCTCGATATCTGCAATATTAGAGGAGATACTGGCATTTAAAGTTTTTCTTTAATTTTTGGTAATTTTTCCATGTAGTACCGAATTTTGCTTATTTTCTCGATATCTGCAATATTAGAGGAGATCCGGGCATTTAAAGTTTTTCTTTAATTTTTGGTAATTTTTTCATGTGGTACCAAATTTTGCTTATTTTCTCGATATCTGCAATATTAGAGGAGATACGGGCATTTAAAGTTTTTCTTTAATTTTTGGTAATTTTTTCATGTGGTACCAAATTTTGCTTATTTTCTCGATATCTGCAATATTAGAGGAGATCCGGGCATTTAAAGTTTTTCTTTAATTTTTGGTCATTTTTTCATGTGGTACCAAATTTTGCTTATTTTCTCGATATCTGCAATATTAGAGGAGATACTGGCATTTAAAGTTTTTCTTTAATTTTTGGTAATTTTTCCATGTAGTACCGAATTTTGCTTATTTTCTCGATATCTGCAATATTAGAGGAGATCCGGGCATTTAAAGTTTTTCTTTAATTTTTGGTAATTTTTTCATGTGGTATCGAATTTTGCTTATTTTCTCGATATCTGCAATATTAGAGGAGATACGGGCATTTAAAGTTTTTCTTTAATTTTTGGTAATTTTTCCATGTAGTACCGAATTTTGCTTATTTTCTCGATATCTGCAATATTAGAGGAGATCCGGGCATTTAAAGTTTTTCTTTAATTTTTGGTAATTTTTTCATGTGGTACCGAATTTTGCTTATTTTCTCGATATCTGCAATATTAGAGGAGATACGGGCATTTAAAGTTTTTCTTTAATTTTTGGTCATTTTTTCATGTAGTACCGAATTTTGCTTATTTTCTCGATATCTGCAATATTAGAGGAGATACGGGCATTTAAAGTTTTTCTTTAATTTTTGGTAATTTTTTCATGTGGTACCGAATTTTGCTTATTTTCTCGATATCTGCAATATTAGAGGAGATACGGGCATTTAAAGTTTTTCTTTAATTTTTGGTAATTTTTTCATGTGGTACCGAATTTTGCTTATTTTCTCGATATCTGCAATATTAGAGGAGATACGGGCATTTAAAGTTTTTCTTTAATTTTTGGTAGTTTTTTCATGTGGTACCAAATTTTGCTTATTTTCTCGATATCTGCAATATTAGAGGAGATACGGGCATTTAAAGTTTTTCTTTAATTTTTGGTCATTTTTTCATGTAGTACCGAATTTTGCTTATTTTCTCGATATCTGCAATATTAGAGGAGATACGGGCATTTAAAGTTTTTCTTTAATTTTTGGTCATTTTTTCATGTGGTACCGAATTTTGCTTATTTTCTCGATATCTGCAATATTAGAGGAGATACGGGCATTTAAAGTTTTTCTTTAATTTTTGGTAATTTTTTCATGTGGTACCGAATTTTGCTTATTTTCTCGATATCTGCAATATTAGAGGAGATACGGGCATTTAAAGTTTTTCTCTAATTTTTGGTAATTTTTTCATGTGGTACCGAATTTTGCTTATTTTCTCGATATCTGCAATATTAGAGGAGATACGGGCATTTAAAGTTTTTCTTTAATTTTTGGTCATTTTTTCATGTAGTACCGAATTTTGCTTATTTTCTCGATATCTGCAATATTAGAGGAGATACGGGC